>OX422219.1:522391841-525159341 GCA_949130495.1 Sambucus nigra | reverse complement strand
GCTCATCCTTCGAATGAGAGTAAACCAGAATATCGTCTATGAATATGATCTTGAACTAGTCAAGGAACTCTCCGAAAACTGGGTTCATAAAATCCATGAACACTGTTAGTGCATTGGTAAGCCCAAACGACATCACTCTAAACTCGTACGATCCATACCGTGTCAGGAAGTGGTCTTAGGAACATCCTCCTCTCTTATGCATAACTAATGATACCCTGATTTCAGATCTATTTTAAAGAAGAATGTTGCTCCTCTCAACTGGTCGAATAGGTCATTGATTCGAGGCAACATATATTTATTCCGAATCATGACCTTGTTCAGCACCCTGTAATCAATACATAGGCGGAGTAACCCATATTTATTATTGACAAACCACATTGGTGCACCCCACGATGATGTACTCCGTCGAATGAAACCCTACCCCAAAAGTGGTTAAGTCTGCTCCTTCAACTCCCGCATCTCTGAAGGAGCCATACGATAAGGCGATTGGGCAATCAACCTCGTACCCGGCACTAAGTCAATGATGAACTCAATCTCTCGACTGGGGAGCAACCTAAGTATCTCTTAGAACACATCCTTGAACTCCCTCACTACGGAATTAAATCTAAGGAGATGATCACCTCCTGTGAAATCTCCTCCTCAATATAATACAAGTGTGTGCTCGAACCTCCCTCGGGAAGAGGCATCGCCATAATAAACACCTCTTATCCTGGAACAGAGAACATCATGTCCCTCTCGAAATAATCTACCGTTGCCCGATATCCATCTAATCAATCTATCCCCAAAATGACATCATAACCCTCCATGTCTAACACTAGAAGGTCGGCGGCTAAACATAGTTTCCCCACATAAATATCCACACCCCTACAGATCGAGTGTATAAGCAACCCACTACTTAAAGGTGCTATATATAATAAATCGGTTGCTCGTACAAATCTGGTAGTTATAAACGAGTGTGATGCCCCCGTATTAAATAAAATCCTACCCTTATGCCCATGAATAGGAAACGTACCCTTAAATATCGACGGTGGCTGTGCTAGGACTACATCTCCGACATTATAGACACGCCTATATTATAACTACCCCTAATTAGTGGGGCTGGTGGAGCTGGTGTTGCAGGTGGTAATTATGCATGTTACCCTTGATGGGCACTATGTTTTTGTGGTGCTCTACCCCACTGTGGACAATCTCTCATCTTGTGGGCCTCCTATCCATAAGTAAAACAACGACCCGAGAAGTCTTTTTGCCTATGAACCTGGCAAGGTTGCCCCTGTTATTGGCCCTAGTGGCCTCGGTCCTACTGGCCTCCCCCAATATTCCTTTAGCCTGGACGACCCTGAGAAACATGCTACTGCTACTGAGGACATTATTGGCTCTGTCAAAAACCTCCACCCTCGGGTCGGTATCCTCTAGATCTAAATCTCTTATCTGAATCTCCTGTCGGGAATCCTACCCCTAGTGCCTACCTGTCAGATGTTGCGGTGCTCCACTAGCACCGTTCCTACCTGCATTGCTCAGTTGAATAGACTCACCCCCTTTCATGTTTCCCTTCAGATGGAAGCGATGATCTTGATAATGCAAAAGTGTGACATTAATGACCTTAGTATAAGTCTTTAATGCTACGTCGCCTATCAAATATTGCCTGATCCTCTAGGCGAGTCCATCCATGAACTTTAGTTTCTTCTTCTCTTCATTGCTCACCTCGTCAGATACAAAATTAGCTTGACGGGTGAACTCCTCATCATACTCAGCTACTGAATGGTAACCCTGAACCCCCTCATTAAACTTCCATCACATATCCGTCTTGACCGATGATGTGAAGAACTCGCGATCAAACCTCACCCAGAATTCTGTAATGTACATAATGTCCTATCTTCGATAGTGGTAATAAACTCTCACCACTGTAAGTCGTCTCCCACTAGATTAAATACTACCAATATCTACTTGTGAGTGTCGTTGCACTCAACCATACGAAGATGATGTTGTATATCCTTCTTCTGCTAGCAAGCCAAGATCACGTCAGAACTATCCTGAAATTCTGATGGGTAGACCTTCTAAAATGCTTCCCCCACTCTCTGCCAATCTGACGGCCTTGGATGGCCCTATACAATCGGTGTCACAGGTTGCTATGGTGGTTGGGCTCAAGGAAAGTGAAGTGCCATGGCAGTCATAATGGCATTAACTACCTATGCCATTATCCGGCCACCTCTGCGGCCGTCACTGTCCCTTATGGTGGTTGTAACTGTGGTGCCTATGGATTTTGCTCAGCCTCCCTCTCATTGGCTCTCACCGCTGCCCTAGTCGATTGTCCTCTCTCGGGTGTCATTTGAAATCAAATCGAATTGTATGAGTTCACAGTCAATACAAATATAACAACAGAAGAATGTAATGTCAAATACGTAAACATTAATGAAACAGTCCTAATAATAGGCCTCTATATCAAAGAAGGCTACGCTGGAATCGTAGTAAGCTGAACAGATCCTATGGACATTAGAACCTAATGCTCAAATATCATCTGTGACAGCCCGCCTATTTTAATCACGGGTGATCAATCCTATACTAAAACAAATAAGAATATCATTTGGTTTATTATTAACATCACTGTCAAAACCTTTTTAAATTACCAACCACCTACGTTAAACTAAGTCGATGCCAAATTTTATCTTTCATTGGCATAAAATGACATGCAAAAATAAAATAATATAACTCAACCATCCACACAATAATATAGAAGCCTGAACCATAACGGGATAAATAGATAAATGATAAATACCGAATAAACCATCGGTTCCAAAACTAACATCCCAACCATAAGTCTACTGAAATTAAATTGAATCCAAATACATATCCTGATAAATAAAACTAAAAGAATACATCAAGTGAATGGGAAACATGACCCAAATGAAATACTGAATCATAAATCCTGTATGCCTCCATAAGTGCTGCATCTACACATCCCTGGAATGAGTCATCATGCTTGGCGTCCCTATGGCTGGACACTAAAATGTTTTAGAAAAAATATTTGACACGAATCAGAGCCCAAAACCTTTTGAAAATATTTAGTAATCATTTAAATCGCAGTTAAAAGCAATTATTAGATACACACCTTAGTTTGACGAACACTCCCTTGAGTTTCTTACCTCTCAACTATAGTGGACACCTAAACTCTCCTAGTTATCCCACCTAGCTATGCTACCCAGCCTAACTAGACATAAGTATTTAACTAACCATAAAAGGCTTAGCTCCCCCGTACCTCCCATACAATATGCTACCATACAACAAATAATTAATGTTAACCGCATATTATTATTGAACCATTTATTAAGTTTCTCTACTTAAGTTACTTTTAAATATATACTATTTATCTTTTCTACCGTCACGCATAAGTAGAATAATTGCACTTGTATATATTTATCACACTATAATATATACAATACAACATCCCCCAGAATGGCCACCACGATGAATGAATACTTTGTTATCATGTCCATGTACTTTTCATACCAAATCAAGGACTATCGATTTAGAATGTCACCTAGAACCATAAATCATACAACACACATAATGGAGGCGAATATAGTTCTAAGACTTTCGGCTACGTAGATACCCAACGTACCCAAATGACCTACTAGTCCCACTATACACTCTTAAATAGTGAGCCGTCTTAAGTTATATGTTTTGAGGCACACATCCAAACCTCGCTGGAATCGCCAAAATGGGATTTCCCTCTACGCGAAACCTCCCGTGATAGCAGGAAGTGTAGGTATGCTCGCACACATAACCAATCACACAATAGGTATTCACATAACCTATATATATATATATATATCTTTAATACAGGTATACACACAACCCACAATATAATTAATATGTAGTAATTATATCTCTCGAATGCTCAATGTACTAACGATTTTATATTCATATTTTCCGAGTATCACTCACTACCCGAAGGGTCCCAATTATCCCTTAAGTTATTTCAGTAGTTAACACATGACTATACCACTAGCATTAGCCTTAGGTCATTGTTCACTATTCTTGTAACCCAATTTGTAAGTTCCCGATACGCAACATAGTCGGTTAACTATCGCTGGTCCTAATCCAAATTTGACCCTCATTAAGATTAAATCAGGCCTTAACTATGTGTTTACTAATCTTCTCCAAGTATCCATATAGCTATTATAACGTCACCAAAATCCCCCACAAATGTCGGAAAGGAAAGCTAATAAACAAAAGACACCATTTCAGCTTTGGTCAATTGATTGAGTAAAGTTGGTTGATCGATGGATCCATCTATCGATCGATATCCCACGATTGATCCATCGATCCTGGGTTGACAGCTTCGTACTAACTTCATTTTTGTCCATGGTTAACACCTCAAATCTCCATGAAACTTTCTCGAAATCCCCTTCAATATACCCAAACCTCAAATATATGTCCATGGATAATTTTTAACGTAAATAATACATCAAATATATAAGAAATATACCCAATAACAAATTAAATTCCATAATTCCTAAAACTCTAGTTTATGGTGTTCTTTATATATATTCATCAAGATACCCAGATTTCTTTCAAGTTATTCATCACATATTCTTAGATTGCATATTACCTACATATAGGAATTTATTTTACATGAATTCCTATCCCAAGTCATGAATTACACCCATCCAAATCCCAAGAATTCATTCAAATCATGTAATTTAAACCCTACACTACATGTGTATTATAACATGCTTAAAATAATTGCAAGATAAACACTTGCCTTGATAAAGAAGGTCTGATTTCAGTTTTAAGATGATGGGGTTGATATTTCCTTGCCCCGATCTCAAATTCGGTAACGTTGGTGATGCGAAAAGGTGTGAAATGGCTTATGTTTCTTCTCTCCTTCCTTTCCTATGGTCTCCTCTCTCTCTCAAGTGTTGTAACGCTAGCCTATAACTCAAAGGGGTTGATATAACACTAACAATATTGTATTTCTTTCTACCCTAGACTCCTAAATGATCAAAATGACCTTACGTGGTGTCGAGTTAGTCTAAAATCACCTCGGGACCCAATCCATACACTTGGGTACATTATTCTGCCTATTTCGGCACATTCGAAATCAACTGTTACCTCGGAATCGCCATTCGAGTCACTTTACATAAATTTTCTTTCTCGACCTCGATATAATCTACATGCGACTCCCGGTTGAGATATAACACTGTCACATCGATATCACTCGTTACGACGTATCATGAAATCGGACTCTGTATTAATCACCCGAACCAAACTTTATCAAGTCTTGTTCGATATACAAATAAAGAAATAGGAAAATATACTCATTATTAATCCGCTCAGTAACATATAACTTTATCCATTTATAACCTGAATTAAAACATAGATCACATGTTAATAACTAACATAAATGAATAACTAACGTACATAAATCACATGTGAATAACTAACATACATCAGTAACTAATATACATGAACAAATAACAAGCATTAATAACTAACAAACAAGGATACGTATATATACTTGAATAACTAAAATGATCCCAACAATGTTCAATGTTCAATGTTCAATCCTAACAAGGTCCCAATGAAAGAAAAGGAAATATATAGAAATAAATGTTGATTAGGGGCAATGGGCCCGAAATATTCATATCAATTAGTCATAAAGCTGACGAGTAAACCAACCATTTCTTAACCCTTGCATCGAATGAAGTTATTCACATAACATACTATGGTTCGTCACAAATGTGATGAATATGGGATTACAATTCAGGGTAATGGCCTCGATGATGTCAAGTTAAAATAACTAACGGCATTCGTCGGAAACATAACGATATTGGACTAATTTTTTGTTGGTTTTATCCCGAATGAAACCTTAATAAGCTAACCTATGTTGTTCATTATAAACAACCCAAATCATTTTCTTTATTCGTTTAACAAACCAACTAAATTTTCAAAAACCAATTCCATTTGCCAACAAAAGTTTATAACGATTCGTTGGATGTTAATTCAAAGGTAAAAACGTTTCAAACTTTCAAACTTTGGACATACCAACAGACGTTTTCATTAATTAGATTTCAATCTTCTATTCATCAATATTAGATGAAATTTTCAGATGGTGTGATTCGTTGGTTTATGAGGTATACATATGAGGCAAATGATGTTTTGGGAAATGATTTTTAGGTTTCAACACACGTTTTAGGAAATGATGTTTATGAGGCAAATGATGTTTGTAATTTTAATCAGGTAGATTAATTTTGAGTACTAACTTGTTTAAATTAATTCATTGTTGTCCTTTAAAGTTGATAGGTTTTGACGTTAGAAGTTGAGAGGTTTAGATGTTAGAAGATGAGAGATTTAAACGTTAGGATGTGTAGAGAGGGGGGGAAGTGTGTAAAATATATATTTTTTTAACTTTAAATAGTCGGTGGTCCATATGTGGTATAACGAGGTAAAAAAATACATTTGTGTGGTATTTTGGAGTATAAATTTGCGTTTGTTATTTTGAAGTAAAAAATGGGGTGCCCCTAGGGACACCAAAAAACATGACCCAACACATTCCCAAAGTGAAATGCTTGTACCTGATGTATGTCTCACCCTAATTTTCAAGTAGTTAATGCACTTTGGGATGTATATAAATTTTCTATAACAAAATTAGTAATGCATTATAATAATTTTAGGCCGACTCAGATTGGTGCAACACACTAACGTATTGCATTCGCATTGATTTGTGTTTGGACTTAATCCGCTACTATTGAACCTGAAATGACACCAAATGTGTTGCGAGAAAGAAGGCCGAATGTACTAAAGTAAAAATAAACCTTTAATGTACAAAATAAACATTTAATGTACGCTATTGCCATTTTGAGAGGGGCCCAGGCGTAAGATCCCAAATACAAGACTTTCATGTGGTATTTAAAAAAAATATTTTATTAATATTTTTTTGTATGAGTTTTAAATATTTTAAGGTACCTTTGAAAAATTAAGGGTGTGCTTGATAAAAAAAGATGGAAAATAAGCGATAAGTGTCTATTTTCACGGAATTGAAAACTTTATGTATTTTTTTCATTATTTTGTGGTCTTATTAACTTTATGTATTTTTTCATCATTTTTGGGTTTTTATTCACTTTCTAGATTTTTTTTTTATTTTTTTCGAGTTTTATTCACTTTATGTATTTTTTTCACTATTTTTGGGATTTTATTCAGTTGTTGGATTTTTTCATTATTTTTGGATTTTTATTCATTTTCTTGTATTTTTATCAATTTTTTTGGTGTGGTAAATCTTTTGCCTGGAAAATAAATAACAAGGTGGGAAAAAAGTGGTTATGTGACTTGTTTTAAAGAAATCAATTCCTTAATTTTTTGTGTCAAACATCCAAAAGATGAAAATGACTTCACATATTGTATTTTTTATGAAAAATTAGTGTTATCAAAGACGCCCTTACTTAAAATAATATTTATTTGGCAATATTTGACAGTTTTTATTTTGAGTTAGATTTTTTTAGGGGCATTCCCATTTAGATCCTATTAGACCTTTTTTTAGACATTCTAGTCCCATCATGTTTTTCCCTTACATATAAGTCCTACTCCTAATTTTTTGGAACTTTTTTTCACAATTTTACCCTTTTAAAACCAACCATCCGTAAGTTCCTGGAGTAAGTTGCATTAAGTGGTTGAACCCTTTTTTTTTAATCTTCAAATGATCATAATTTTTAATTGACATATTCGTTTTTCGCAAAATTAATATTTTTTAAATCTGCTCGACGAGACCTATCAAACCAAATCCATGAAGCCTATATAATTTCAAAGAAAAAAATTACACAGACAATAAACTTTACTGTATGCACGAGAAAGAGAAATAGGTTTATATATGTAATATTTTCACAAACAGTAACATTTACTGTGTTAATATTACACAGTATATATATATATATATATATATATATATATATATATATATATATATATATATATATATATACGGTGGATCCAAACCTCTTTTTTTTATATTATCTTATTCTCAACGGTCCGCGCTAGCGGCATCTAATCCCCACCACCACCCACCCCCATTGTCGGAGCTACAACAACATTCATCAGAGCTCTGATTTGGGGTATATATATATATATATATATATATAGAGAGAGAGAGAGAGGCAGGCTCCTGTGCACACTAAGTTTGCACACTAATTTTTTAATGTAGTAAAAAAAATATTTTTGAGTGCTGGCGCACACCAATTTTTTTATGTGATATTTTAACATTTCAACGAACTCACATAAAAAAAATTAGCTGAAAAAAACTTTTTTTTGCTATTTTTAAAAAATCGGTCAAACTTTCGCAGTTTTTAAAGGGCTTAAAAGCATAGAAAGTTTGACCGATTTTTTAAAACTAGCAAAAAAAGTTTTTTTGAGCTGATTTTTTTTATATGGATTCCTTGAAATGTTTAAATATCACACAAAAAAAATCAACTCAAAAATATTTTTTTTACTACTTTAAAAAAGGAATGTGCAAACTTAGTATGCACAGGAACCTGCCTATGTATATATATATATATAATTTTAACGGTCCACGCTAACGGCATCCAATCCCCACCACCACCCACCCCCATTGTCGGAGCTACAACAACCTTCACGAGAGCTCTGATTTGGGGTGACATGGGGTGCCGCTGGCGTGGACCTTAGGAAATAAGAGAATATTGGATAAATGAGGTTTGGATCCACCGAAGCTCCGGTTTGGGGCGAGTAGGGTTGGCATTTGGTTAGTTTTATGTCTATAACATTTTCACAAATAATAACAATTACTGTGTTAATATATATATATATATATATATATATATATATATATATATATATATATATATATATATACGATGGATCCAAGCCTCTTTTTTCTGATATTGTCTTATTTTTAACAGTTCGCGCTAGCGGCATCTAATCCCCACCACCACCCCTATTGTCGGAGCTCCAACAACCTTCATCAGAGCTTTGATTTGGGGTAAAATGGGGTGCCGCTGGCACGGATCTTATGAAATAAGAGAATACTGGATAAATGGGGTTTTGATCCACCGGAGCTCCGGTTTGGGTGAGTAGGGGTATCATTTGGTTAGGTTTATATCTGTAATATTTTCACAAATAATAAATGTGACTATTTGTGAAAATGTTACATCGGCATCCCATGCCACCTCAAAGCAGATCTGATGAAGGTTATTGAACTCCGACAATGGGGGTGGGTGGTGGTGGGGATTGGATGCCGCTAGCGTGGACCGTTAAAAATAAGATAATATCAGAAAAAAGAGGTTTGGATCCACGGTATATATATATATATATATATATATAAATATATATATATATATATATATATATATATATATATATATATATATATATATGTCCCAAGTGTCACCTCGGCTCAGAGACACCAACCTCGGCCGAAGGCATGGCCGACGCTGGAAAAGCCTTGGGCCAGTGACTAGCACCCTCGGCCATAGAAGGGTCGACCCTGGCCGACATCATTACCAACGTCTTCATGGGAGACTGCATGAATCAGGGTACCAACAGTTCATCAGATCACCCGGGAATGACAACCTCGGTCGGGGGTAGGCCGAGGTTACGAGGAGCCATACTTCTACCAAGGTGGACCTCATCAGTAAATCAGCCGATGTTCCATGCACATGCCAGCTTAACCTCGGCCCAGGCCGTCCCTATTTCCTTACCTCGGCTTCACTTCAGCCGAGACCTTCATGGATTATCTCAGATTGAATGAGCAGCTAGACCTTATCAACCAAACACTCTCCCAGGCCGAGGTCATGACCAAGCACTAAGGCCGAGTACTTATTGACGTATGTGTGGACAAGGACACGTAGGCACAAATCAGTTATAACAAATCATTCCTCCCACGTGGGGGGAATATTTCATCATTATTTTCTACATGTGACAATGACAGATGTCTTCACCAGATTCGCTAGATCAACACACACATGCTCATTGCATGCATAGGGGGTACATTACACCCCCCAGGTGCTATATATAGAGGTCATCCTCTACCTTGCAAATGATAAAAAATTAGCAACCCTAGCTGAAACTCTGTTCAAATACACAGTAGAGAGACAAAGCTTGAGATATTGTATCTATGGCCATTAGAGCCCTTACACATTGATACACATCATACACTTGCACAGTGGATGAATGCCTAATTGGCTGAACCACTTATATTCCGGTGTAAATCCTATTCTCCTCATCTCCTTCTACTATGTGTGTATATACCCAATGTTGCCATTGTTGACATTGAATTGAGCTCACAAACACCTTGAAGGGTGGTGTTGTTTCCAGCATCATCATTTTGGCGCCGTCTGTGGGAATGAGAAGCTGTCTCTTCCTCTTTTTTAGCTTAACCTCACCGGAGACTCTGGTGGTGAACCAGGCACCACCCCCTGCGTGGAACTGCTTCACCATTGATAGAGGTCCTTTAAGGTATTAAGCTCACCTGCTACTCAAGCTCTTTATTGTTAACATATGGAACAAGAATTACCATCGCCTTTTCCACCGCCTGGTGGGGGAGGGCCCAGTTCCAGCTAGGCACCGCCTCAGTCCGAAATGGCGGAGGTAGCTGCAGCCTTGAGGTCTTTGGTTGTAATTCAACAAGCTATGCAGGAGCAGTTTGCACAGCTCAACCAAACTATGATGAGGCCACCTGGGGTTTCACCGAAAATGATCACTCCGGCGGCTGTCCAGCCTCATCTTGACACTAGGGGACCACCCCAGGCACCAATGAAGGACCAACCTGCACCCTAGCGGAGGACGGACGTTGCTGACCCTAGGCGCTTATGCCTGGGGAGGCAAGGAAACCCTTGCCCGGAGGACAAGTATGACGATCTAGAGGCGGAAGCGGTCCCAGAAGATTGTTGGGAGTCGGATCATGTTTCGAATAATACGGTACGTCCTCTTCAGTAGAGCCGAGGTTGTGTCGGCCGAAGAGGTGAAGAGGCCCAACAATGAGGATCAGATTTTGATATATTGAGCAGAGGGTCAGCCTTTGAGAGGTTGGGCCCAGTGAATGACCTAAGACAGAGGTTATCAAGGTCGAGAAGTGCAGCCGGCTCTCAAAGAGGAGACAGATAAGGTCGGCCTGACCAAGGCTGACCCCGTGAAGGATGGGGCAGAGACCAGGAAGAGGTTAACAGTCGACATTGTGCTACGGTAGGGGAACCCTCCATCCATCCCTTGGAGGTAGCTGGGGATAACCTCGGTCAGGCCGATGGTAGGAAACCATGGAATGACTCTATCCAACGTCTTGAGGAGAAGATAGGAGACCTCATCAAAAGTAGGGATCCATTACAAAGGGGTTACTCAGAAGGCTCTCCATTCGTAGCTAAGATAGTAGGCTTCCCGACTCCTGCTAAGTTCAAACCGCCCGTGGTGTCTCCCAAGTATGATGGTAGCACTAACCCTGTACATCACATTGAGATGTATCAGTCGGCGACGGACATCTACTCGATACCTAATGAGATGAAGTGTAGGGCCTTCTCTGGGACCTTGACAGGAGTAGCACACAGTTGGTTTACTTCTCTTTCAAAGAATTCAATTGAGAATTTCAAGGGCTTGGCAGAACGATTCATTCATAACTTCTGCTTTGGGGTAAGACCTCAAAATAAGACCACTCATCTACTGTATGTCAAGCAAGGCAAGGATGAGAGCCTAGGAGACTACATCTTTAGGTTCAATAAAGAGAAACTTGAGGTTGAGGATTACGAAGAGAATATAGCCATGATCGCCCTCATATGAGGTCTTCAGAAAGGGAAGTTATTATGGAAACTTGCGAAAGACCCTCCCAGGTCTATGGCCGAGCTACTGGCAACTGCAAGGAAAGTCATGAATGCCGAAGAGGCAATGGCCACCAAGTATGAGGATGAGAACCGCGGTAGTAGCGGAAAGTCCCAAAGAAAGAAGGATGGAAAGAAGAGGTCAGCCGACGACAAGTTCGCTCACTATACTCCTCTAACTGTGAGCTATGAGCATATCCTCAACGAGATCAAGAATTACAGGACTCTAAGATGGTCGGAAAAACTGAAGGCCCCTCCACATTAGAGGAATAAAAACTTATGGTGTGAGTTCCACCAAAACCATGGCCATGTCACGGACAGATGCTTTGACTTGAAGGATGAGATTGAAAAGATGTTAAAGTCCAGAAAGTTGAGGAAATATGTTGACAGTAAGTCTCCTAAAGGGAGGATAGATGATCCTAAGAAGAGAAGAAATGACAGATGCCGTGACGATGCCCCAGCTAGAAGAGATAATGATTTAGAAGGTGATGATGAAGACAATCTGGACCTTCCGCCAAAAGATGACAACACCCTAGTGAAGAGGGTTGGCATGATCTCCTTTGGTGTTGACACCATATGCGGAGGTGGCTCTGAAGTGGCTGACAGGAAAGCTCATGTGGTAGAGGCCAAGTCAGTGGCCAAACTTGAAGTTGTAAATCTAACGTCTTCCGATATAGTGCAAAAGAGAAAGAAGGTGGACATGTACACCCTAATAGTTGGGTTCTCCCGACTCGACTTTAAAGGTATATTAGCCCCCCATGATGACCCTTTGGTAATAACAACAAGGGTGCATGGGTACGAGGTGCAGAGGATCCTCATGGACGGGGGGAACTTAGCAGAAGTGATGTTTTAGCCTTGCTTCAAGAGCCTAGGTCTTAGTAGAGCTAGGCTGGTACTCTATCATCATCCTTTAATGGGATTCAGCGGCGAAAAGGTCCACCCATTGGGCATGTATGAGATGGACGTACGGATGGGTGACGAGTGGCCTAAGAGGTTGACCCGAAAGATAAATTTTTTTGTGATGGACGAAAACGTCTTCTCAACCTATAACCCCATCATAGGAAGAGTGGCCCTTAAGGAGTTTGAAGTTTTACCGTCGACGGTCCACCAGATGCTAAAATTCCTAACCCTCTATGGGGTAGAGGAAGTGCAAGGTGACCAGACTATAGCACAAGAATGTTACTTCAACTCGATCGAAGAGAGAGAGGCCCATAAGAGGGCAACCACCACTTATAGCATTGATACATTGGACCCAAGAGATAAAAAAAATTGAAGAAGGGTGAGGCCGCGGAAGAGGTAGAATCCATCGTCCTCAATGAGGACGAACTGGAAAAAACCATCCAGGTCGGCAAAGCCCTAAAGAAAGAAATCAAAGAAGAGCTGATAAACTTCCTGCGGAAGAGGCAGAGTGCCTTCGCTTGGAGTCAGCGGACATGCCCGGCATCAACCCTGAGGTTATGAGTCACAAACTCAACGTGACCAAAGATGCCAAGCCTATCAAGGAAAGACGAAGAGTTTACTCCAGGGAGAAGTACGACGTCATCCGGGAAGAGGTTAAAAAATTAGAGGAGGTTGAGTTTATAAGAGAAGTCATATACCCGGAGTGGTTATCAAATGCAGTCATCGTGCCCAAAGCCAATGAGAAGTGGAGAATGTGTGTTGACTTCACTGACCTGAACAGGTCTTGCCCAAAAGATAACTATCCCTTACCTCGAATAGATCAGATGGTAGATGCTACGGTAGGTCACGAGCTCATGAGCTTCTTGGATGCGTATTCAGGCTATAATCAGATCTTCACGGATGCGGAAGACTCGAAGAAGACAGCCTTCATTACCGATAAAGGGACGTACTGCTACAAAGTGATGCCCTTCGGTCTGAAAAATGCGGGGGCAATATACCAACATCTTGTGAATAAGATGTTCGAAGATCAAATAGGCAAAACTATGGAGGTGTATGTAAACGATATGCTGACGAAGAGCTTAAAAGCCTGCACTCATGTGGCAGACCTCGAAAAGACCTTCGATACTATGGACGTGTACAGAATGAAACTCAACCCTGCAAAGTGTGTCTTCGGGGTAGGAGCTGGGAAGTCCCTTGGATTTATCGTCAATCAGAGAGGAATCGAAGTAAACCCTGAGAAAATCAAGGCTTTGCTTGACATGAGGACACCAAGGAGCATTAAGGACGTCCAAAGACTCACGGAGAGAGTGGTCGCACTCAACAGATTTATTTCCAGAGCAACGGACAAGTGTCTTCCGTTCTTTAAAGTGCTTAGAAAGGCCTTCCAGTGGGACGAAAAGTGCGAAAAAGCTTTCAACTAGCTCAAGTCTTACCTTGGGTCTCCCTTGTTGTTATCTCGACCCATAGTAGGAGAGAAATTGTATGTGTATCTAGCAGTATCTGAATCGGCTATCAGTGCAGCCATAGTACGGGAAGACATTGGAATCCAAAGGCCTGTGTATTTCAACAGTAAAGCCCTTCAAGGGTATGAACAAAATTACCCTCGTATGAAAAAGTTAGCCTACGCCCTAATACATGCTTCAAGGAAGATGAAGCCCCACTTCCAAGCCCATTCCATGGTCGTCCTCACCAATTCCCCACTAAGACATGTCCTACATAAACCTGAGAAGTCTGGAAGATTGATGACCTGGGCCATTGAGTTGGGGGAGTATGACCTTACCTACCAACCTAGGACAACCATCAAAGGGCAGGACCTCGCAGACTTTGTTATTGAGTTCACATGGTAAGAGGCCGAGGCAGAGAATGACCTGGAGGGTGCTGAAGGGTCAAACAACAGTGTCTTCCGATATCAGGAAGAGACGACACCAAACGACTCCCAAGAGAAGGAAGAGATGGCACCAAACGTCTTCCTCCGAGGCCAGGAAGAGGTCGTATCCAAAAAGATCAGGAGCAGAGTAACGGAGAATGAGGAGTATCGGTACCTCTTCAAATAAGGAATCATGTCAGAAGGGGCCTTCTCATCGGATACAGACATTTGGAATCTCTTCGTTGATGGTTCTTCCTGCGACAGTGGAAGCGGTGCAGGGCTGATACTTTTAGCTCCAGATGGTGCCAACATTGAATACGCTTTGAGGTTCAACTTCAAGGCATATAACAACGAGTCAGAATATGAAGCCATGATAGCAGGTCTCTCATTGGCAAAGACTGTGGGTGTAAGACGACTCCTACTTCATAGCGACTCAAGGTTAGTTGTCAATCAGGTATTGGGAGTCTATGAAGACAAAGATAAAAGGATGGCTAAGTATCTTAAGAGGGTGAGAACGATGTTAGAGTAATTCGTAGAGACAAAACTGAAGAGAGTACCTCGACAAATTAATAGCCACGTAGATGCATGGGCAAGGTTGGCCTAGGCGACGAAGACAGACGTCGGAAGGACAGTTTCGGTCGAGGTCTTAGGAAAAATTACCATTGAGGAAGAAGAGGTATGTAACCCTTGTCTCAATTTAAACCTAGGAGACTCATGGATGGACCGCCTCGTCAGATATATCAAAGAGGGAGAGCTACTCGAATCCAAGCTAGAGAGGAGGAAATTGAGATATAGGGCTGTCAAGTTCACCATAGTAGGAGACGTCTTGTACAAGAAAGGATTTATATTACCTCTCCTCAGATGTGTGCATCCCACCGAAGTTCCCCGCGTATTACAGGAGGTTCACGAGGGCTCTTGCTCCAGTCACATAGGAGGAAGACACTTGGCCAAGAGAAATATTACCCAGGGATACTAGTGGCTAACCTTGGCCAAAGATGTTGCAGCTTACGTGGAGAGGTGCAATAAATGTCAGAGATTCTCCACTATTCCTCATCAACCTCATCAACCTATGACGTCAATCACCTCTCCATGGCCATTTGCAGTATGGGGAATTGACTTAGTAGGACCCCTACCAAGAGCTGCCAACAGTTATCGGTTCCTGATAGTAGCCATTGACTACTTATCAAAGTGGGTGGAGGCAGAGCCGATGATAACGATCACATAATAGAAGACCTTATAATTTATTTATAGGAACATCATATGCAGACATGGACTCCCAAACACTCTCATCTCAGATAAGGAAACCCAGTTCAAGAACTCCTCTTTAGAAAAGTATTGCGTAAGAGTTGGGATAAACCAGCTCTTCTCATTTCTTGGCCGACCTCAGGAAATTTGTCAGACCGAGGTCACGAACAGAACAATCCTCGATGGAATCAAGAAGAGGTTAGAAGAAGCAAAGGGAAGATGGACCAAAGAAGTCTAGACTGTGTTATGGGCCCATAGGACCACGGCAAGGACACCAACAAGAGAAACCCCGTTCATGCTAGCACATGGCTCAGAGGTCGTCATACCAACAGAAGTGGGACTCCCTACTCACAGGGTTCAGACCTATGACCCTGATAAAAATGGGGAAGAGAGGAGACTAGACCTAGATCTGATTGAAGAGAGAAGAGAAGACGCAGAAATCAGACAAGCAGCTTACCAGCAGAGAGTAGCAAAATTCTACAATCAGAGGGTGAAGTCAAGACCCATTGTTGTGGGAGACTTGGTAATGAAGAAGACCTTACAGAAAATAAAAAAACTCCACCAAAATTGGCATGGCCCCTACAAAGTGATAGAAGAGGTTGTACCCGGGACCTACAGGCCAGAAAACCTAGAAGGGGAACCTTTTTCTAACCCATGGAATGCTGATTACCTAAAGAAGTATTACATATGATGTTGCAAAAAGTTATGTAAATATACCATCCTATGAAGAGGTTATCAATAAAAGATCAGTTTCCATGTCAATTCTTGCTTCATTATGCTCTAATGGTAGAATTAATGAGGATAACATCTTAGGTGATGACCTCAGACTCTTATAACATCATTAAGTGGGGACAAGGTCTGAGGTCAGACACCATAATTAGATGACCTCAGACCCTTAACATCATTAATTTGGTGAAGAATTAAAGAGGATAACATCTTAGGTGATAACCTCAGACCCTTATGACATCATTAACTGGTGACAAGGTCTGAGGTCAGACACCATCCTTAGATAACCTCAGACCCTTAACATCATTAATTTGGTGAAGAATTAGTGAGGATAACATCTTAGGTGATGACCTCAGACCTTATAACATCATTAAGTGGTGACAATGTCTGAGGTCAGACACCATACTTGGATGACCTCGGACCCTTAACATCATTAATTTGGTGACGAATTAATGAGGATAACATCTTAGGTGATGACCTCAGACCTTATAACATCATTAAGTGGTGACAAGGTCTAAGGTTAGACACCATACTTGGATGACCTCATACCCTTAACATCATTAATTTGGTGAAGAATTAATGAGGATAACATCTTAGGTGATGACCTCAGATGTCACACCCCAAACCCAATTTCCATACTAATCATTTATTATTAGAATAATTAAATCATAATCTTGAGCCCATTGGAAATATAATTCATCTATCCATATTTTACTGCATAATGTGCATAATCAACATAATATTATTCTTGTGCCATAACGAAATCAATATCAGAGTCATAATTAAGCGGACATACAATACTATGATTAACTATGATAAAATTTTACAATCATCAACTCAATCCATACTAACGCAAAATATACAATGTGTGAGTAAATTAAAATCTTCAGTGTGACAATGATAAAATCCCCACATTTAAACCCCGTCTCCTTCCAACGGTGCAACTCTCGAAGTTACTGAAAGAGTTGGCGCTTGTGTTCAAATAAGGAAACAATATAATAAATTCATTTTAACCCAAAATAACCCTAAACATGCAACTAGGTGTGATTGAAACAATATGAAATCATGCAAGAATTATTCAACACACAAAGTTTAAGGAAAAATCCCCCACAGCGGCAAAACCATTTGTATATCACTATAATTTGTAAGAGAAACGGCTTACAATCGGATTACACTGAAATACAAGTTTTTGACTAAGAATTACCCTCGGGTATCGGATTCTGTAGTCGCGGCTGGAATATCCATTTCCAGTAGGGTAGCAATGAAGAGGAAGCAGCGGTCCACTTCACATGGGTTGAACAGCAGCAATGGTGTGTTCTTGGGTTGCAAAGTGATTCACAATAGATTGGACTTTGTGTGAATCATGGGTATGAATCAATGGACTCAAATACCATGAAGACTTAAGAGTTATGGAACTCAGAAAATCGTGTGTAAGTCTTAAGAAAACCAACTCCCCGATCGTGGTATAAATAAGAATTCATTTGCCCTAAAAATCTCCACACGATCTGTTCGTGGTTATCCAGGGCGGACCGGTCCGGGCCTTAGGCGGATCAGTCCGATGGCAGACCGGTTCTTTTAATTTGAGGCTGATTCGGTTCGCATTCGGTTCGGTGCTCACTGGCTTCAATGTGCAAGACGGATCGGTCCGGCAGGGAGGCGGATCGGTCTGGAAGCGGATCGGTTCTTTAATTTCTTGGCAGACCGGTCTGGGATGTTAGCGGATCAGTTCCTTTTTCATTGAGGGGACCGGTCCGGCTGACTGGATTTCTGATTCCTTCCTTGATTCGATACTCGGATTCCGTTGATGACGATGTGGACATGAATTTCTTCAACGGTGTTACGGCTAATGGCATATACAAGTATGTTGGACAAAATGTCCTTACAAATCTCCCCCTATGTCTATGCCGGAACATACATAAAAAATCCGAATTATCTAGAATCAAAAGTGCCTATACAAATCTACCCTTCCATGAACCCAAAACTGAAAGAGGTACAAATGATAAAGGCTGCATCGTTTGTTCTGCAAATCTTCCGATCAGAAATCTCAACGCTTTTCTCATCAGGGTGTGCATCAAGAGATTATCAAGGATGTACCTACACACATGAGATAAAGCAAATACCAAGTGACGTATCGAGTTTGAAATGAGATAAACATATATATATATATATATCAATTTAAAATGATATTCTCAGAATTTCAAAACTCCCCCATAATCAGATAATTCATTAAATCTCCCCCTTTTTATGATGTCCCCAAATAGACAAATGAGAGAAATAAATCAAGCAATCAAGTATCGGGGTGACACAAGGCACAAAATCACACCATGAATGAACATAAAACAACCAAGTCGGTGATAGCGTAAAAGAATAGGTGTGATCAAAATTCGATAGGAAAATCAATGCATACAAACATGACATATGTGCACGATGAATATTGGATATTCCTAACGAATGAACTCAAATGCTTCCTTTGGTGTAAAAGATTGGAAATATAAGACATTGACTATATCAAATCTACAAATCAAAGCACAAAGTGATTTCTACACCAATAACGTCCAAAATGATTTTCATGCTTTTTCAGGACTTTCAAGGAAGTGCAAACCCGTTTTTCAATCTCCAACCAAACTCCCTCAGATTTATATTTTGAATAGAGGAATACTAAATTCTCAAACTTTGGAGAATTGGGTGAAACCTAAATGGCCCATATTTGGCATGAATTGCTTTTTATTGCCTTATCAATTTTTTTTTCGGGCTCTTTTAACCTCTTAGGACCTCGGATATTAAAATTCCTCCATTTTTTAGGTCCATTTTAACGGTGGCTTTTGCGCAAAGGATAGGAATCAACTTTCGCAGCCCCTCCCCGTTATGAAAATATACACACAGTCTCACCAAAACAGTTTTTACATGCATTCCAATCTTGTCAAGTTTTATCGCATATTGTACATTGTATAGACAGAATTGAGATAGAAACACTCAAGCCAATATGTGATAGACAAGTGCAATAATCAAATATAGCCGTGCATGTGTGCATTAAAGGAAATAGGAGTCAAACATGTAGGAACATATCACTAAATACATCTCAAAGACTCCAATCAATGTAAAGCACATGGATGAAATGATGTAGCCTCTCAAATCTCTATAAAACAGTCACATGGATAAATGGAATGAGGTTGTGACTTGGCTATCTTAAATGCTCATTCATAAAAGGCAAATTTCTTTTTGAATTTTTCAAAAATTTTATCAAAATAAAATCTTTTTGAGTTTTTCTAAAAAAAATTCTAAAAAGAAAATATTTTTGTATTTTTGTATTTTTTAAAAAAAAAAAATGAAAAACAAACTAATGATACATGCTAGAAATAGGTTTAAAAAAAATGACATGATAAACAACCTATGCTAGCAATCAAGACTAGATCTCAACCGGGAGTAACGGTGGAGTTTTCCAAAGATGGTGACATCTTTTGAACCAACTCCACTAGATCATGTGTAGTCTTGATCAAAAACTTCACTTGCTGGCGAATATGTGCAAACTCTCTATCAAAATGAGCAGGCAAAGAATCATGCGTGGGTGCATGTGCATAAATGTGTGAAGTGGCATGATGTGGCACAAAACCCAACTTGAAACAGAACTGCCTAAGATGTCCTTGCTTCTTCCAGTGGGAGCAAACATAAACCGGTCTAGGAAGTAAATTGTCAACGATTTTGGAATGAACATTCCTAGACGGACACCCATGGGGCTCACTCACCATGGTGGATATAGGCTCGGGAGCATTCTCTAATGTGACTTGGACGTCCTGTGCTTGTTTGAGGTCATCCTCGAGATGGGATACACGTGTCGTCAGACTAGACACCGTGATGGACAAGTCACCTTTTTCCCTTTTTAGCTCATCACTTTCTGCCTTTAACACACGAATTCGAAGACCTAGGATCCTATTTGACCTTTCTGTTTCCATGGTCTTGATAAACAACTTTCTAAAGGCATTTTGGATCAACCTATCATCACCATTCTCATCCTCACTATCGCTTGGAGAGGTGGACATGGCAACTTTCTTGCGCTCTCTCCAAAGATTAGAAGGACACTCAAATTTCTTGTGCCCTATCCCATTGCACTCAAAACATCTTATCTTCTCACGATCTTTCTTTCTCTTTCTCTCTTTTCCATTCTCACAAACACACTCTCTCCCTCCAAACAATCTTAACTCTTTCTCTAGGGCAGTGATCCTAAGAACTAAAGAATTGTTCGCTTCTTGGTTTCAAAAGACTCGGAATATAGTTCAGTGTAGGCGTGTTGAAGATCACACTCGCTCTCACTTGCCTCATCATCCTCCCCCTCACACTCTTCTCTCTCACTGTCGAGGTGTCCCTGTGAATCAGCATCCTCATCGTCGTGAGGTGCACTAGAAGTACTCACATGACTAGCCATGAACGCGGTGAAGTTACGCTCATGCGGTGACTCATCTCCCGAGTCCACCGACTCGACATCACTGTCGTCACTAAGGGTAGCATTCAGGACAGCTTTTCCCTTTTCTCTATTAAGACGAGTGGCACACTCAAAGGCTCTATGACCCCTACCTTCGCATTCAAAACATCGCTCACTGTCTTTCTTAGGAGGATCTTTGAAATCTTTCTCATTTTCCTTTTCAAAAATATTTTTCTCAACATTCCTTTTATCATTGAAATTTCCACTTTTCTTGGATTTGAGAATTCTTTTGAAATTTTTTGCAAACAGGGCCAAGTCATCTAAGTCAAAATCACATTCAGACTTGGACTCAAAAACTTTTTCTTTCTTTTTCTGAAAATGTGTCTTTAAAGTAATCCCATTATCCTTAGCCTTAATGGTTTTGGAAAACATGTCAGTCTCATAGGTTTGAAGATCTCCTACAAGTTCTTCCAACTTAAGTGATTTCGAATTTCCCAAAGAGTTCAAAACAGTGACTTTAGGAATAAAGCGTTTTGGGAGAGATCTCAAAATCTTTTTAACAACACGTGTGTTATCAATCTCCTCACCCAAATTAAAACAAGTGTTGACTATGTCCGATAAACGTGCATAAAACTCATCAAAGCATTCGGACTCAGACCTGGTGATGGTTTCAAATTGAGTTGTTAAATTTTGCAATTTTGACTCTTTAACAACATTTGTTCCTTCATGGGTAAGTTGCAAAACATCCCATGCTTGTTTTGACGTGGTGCACGTCATTATGCGTTTGAACTCATCCGGAGTGATGGAACCGGAAATAGCACTCAATCCCTTAGAATTAAAGGAAGACCATCTTAATTCATCTTCGGTCCAAGTCGTGACAGGTTTCAAATTTGTCACATTATCAACAGTGACGGAGGGAGGTGTCCACCCTCTTTCAACAAGAATCCATACCCGTTCATCAATGGCTTTTAAAGCCGACCTCATACGGGCTTTCCAATACGCATAATTAGTTCCGTCAAAAACAGGCAGTTTATTGTATGATTTCTCCATTTGAACACGCACTTTTCAAAAATCAATTTTCTTGATATCTTAGAAAAATTTTGCGGAAAAAGGAATACGCGATAGATTAGCGTAACCTACTCTGATACCAATTTGAAAGAGTTGGCGCTTGTGTTCAAATAAGGAAACAATATAATAAATTCCTTTTAACCCAAATTAACCCTAAACATGCAACTAGGTGTGATTGAAACAATATGAAATCATGCAAGAATTATTCAACACACAAAGTTTAAGGAAAAATCCCCCACAGGGCCAAAACCATTTGTATATCACTATAATTTGTAAGAGAAACGGCATACAATCGGATTACACTGAAATACAAGTTTTTGACTAAGAATTACCCTCGGGTATCGAATTCTGTATTCGCGGCTGGAATATCCCTTTCCAGTAGGGTAGCAATGAAGAGGAAGAAGCGGTCCACTTCACATGGGTTGAACAGCAGCAATGGTGTATTCTTGGGTTACAAAGTGATTCACAATAGATTAGACTTTGTGTGAATCATGGGTATGAATCAATGGACTCAAATACCATGAAGACTTAAGAGTTATGGAACTCAGAAAATCGTGTGGAAGTCTTAAGAAAACCAACTCCCCGATCGTGGTATAAATAAGAATTCATTTTCCCTAAAAATCTCCACACGATCTGTTCGTGGTTATCCAGGGCGGACCGGTCTGGGCCTTAGGCGGATCATTCCGATGGCAGACCGGTTCTTTTAATTTGAGGCTGATTCGGTTCGCATTCGGTTCGGTGCTCACTGGCTTCAATGTGCAAGACGGATCGGTCCGGCAGGGAGGCGGATCGGTCCGGAAGGGGATCGGTTCTTTTAATTTCTTGGCAGACCGGTCCGGGATGTTAGCGGATCGGTTCCTTTTTCATTGAGATGACCGGTCCGGCTGACTGGATTTCTGATTCCTTCCTTGATTCGATACTCGAATTCCGTTGATGATGATGTGGACATGAATTTCTTCAACGGCGTTACGGCTAATGACATATACAAGTATGTTGGACAAAATGTCCTTACAATTATCGGTCATATGGTATTCTAGTTGGCAACATACAAACCTGAAATTGTTAAAATATAAACTGTAAGCATTAAGCTTAGTGAGGTACTCCTTCCCTAAAATGTAATAACAATTCTATATAGGATATGTAGATATAAAATTCGAACAATCCTGCCCATTGGCAATAACAAATCCTGGATCATAAGATCCAAATATTTCTGCCCATTGGCAATAACAAATCCTGGAACATAAGTTCCAATTAATTCTGCCCATTGGCAATAACAAATCCTAGAACATAAGTTCCAAATAATTCTGCCCATTGGCAATAACAAATCCTGGAACATAAGTTCCAATTAATTCTGCCCATTGGCAATAACGAATCTTTTAACATAAGTTCCAACAAATCATTGGATCTTTGTCCAATTCCAATCCAGGATCATAAGACCCAACCAATCCTGGATATTTTAATATCCAAACAAATCCTGAATACCGAAGTATTCAAACAAATCCTCTCTTAGAGCTATATTCATATTTATATATGAAACAAATCATAAGTACACTCACCTTGACAGTTTAACTGGCTTTTCCCTTGCATTTATCCGGTACTTATTCAATCATCTCTTCTTCCCTTCCTATAATTCTTACAATATTAGTATCATCATAATAATATTAATAGTCCAAAGAATAACTTCAATCATAACTCAATTCATAAGCATCATATTATTCAATTCAAATCATTCATTAAAATGAAGTCCCATCCAGACTCAGGTTCTGATATCTAACATATTCAAATTACTGCCCAAAACCTTTTTAATTATTCTTGGTATTCCAATCCTTATTATATCATGTTTCCAAAACAAAAGACGGCACATCATTCCGAGTTTCCTAGAGCAAAATAAGCCTATTTCTTCACTACATAGCAAATCTGCCCTATAGGCTCTTTTATCGTTCATTCAACTTCCAGGAATTTTCATGATTTTTATACATCATAAATTTCTATGATATTTCACCCAACATTAGTAAACACATTTAACAATACAAGATTAAAATTTCATAATTTTCAGAGTTTATTTTCTATGTCAAGCAAAACATCGAACACATGGTACGCATACTTTTACTCTTAGGGCAGATTTCATACCCGAACTTCAAACTCTCACCAAGGACTAATTTATTGGTATTTTACCATGATTTTCGGATATGTCATACATATGTAAGTACAGGTTAATATACAATGGAATCAATCAATTCCAGTAAGTACACAAAAATATATGGAAGTTTGAATAAATAGAGATTCTAAACAAAGCAATTTTAAGGTTTTATACGTTAAACTTAACTTAAACTTTCATCTAACCAAAAATATATGTCAAGGGCTGAAATTTTAGTAAGACAATGATGATTTATATCATATAAAACATAAATATAATAAAAACAATAAGATTTGCAGTTAGAATTACCTTCGGGGCTTTTACGTAATTTTCTATGAATTTTTCTTCAATTTTCTCCTCACTTTTTCTTCCTAACTTCCTACTTCTCTTTCCTTAAGCTTAAAATCTCTCATGGCTGAATTTGGATGAATAAAGAGGTAATTCTAAAGGTTTAAGGTCGGCCAAATCCACCACCCTTCCCAACCAATGATAATAAAACATTAGTTTCCATAATAAGACAAAATACTACTTAACGGATGGACTGTTTTGCCCTTGTTTCGTAATTTTGGTATAACTTCTCACTCGAACCTCCGTTTCACACACCGTTTGTTGTGTTACAACCATAATTCACTTATATACGACTATATAGTTTTCACCTCAAGTCAATTGTTATGTCATAAAGGTCAAAACTAGCCTTAAACATGCACATTCCTACCGAAACCCTCAAAATTTTGTATTTATAACTAATCCGACATTTCATGATTTTTGAAGGTATGATTAGACTGAACATAGTAAATTAACATCATATATATTAATAACACACTAATAATATCACATAAGCTAAGCATGATTTAAGCATAATTAATCGTAATTATATTCGGGTTGTCACATCAGACCCTTATAACATCATTAAGTGGTGACAAGGTCTGAGGTCAGACACCATAATTGGATGACCTCATACCCTTAACATCATTAATTTGGTGAGATTAATTATGAGGATAACATCTTAGGTGATGACCTCAGACCCTTACAACATCATTAAGTGGTGACAAGGTCTGAGGTCAAACGCCATAATTGGATGACCTCAGACCCTTTACATCATTAATTTGGTGAGATTAATTATGTGGATAACATCTCAGGTGATGACCTCAGACCCTTACAACATCATTAAGTGGTGACAAGGTCTGAGGTCAGACACCATAATTAGATGACCTCAGACCCTTAACATCATTAATTTGGTGAGATTAATTATATGGATAACATCTTAGGTGATGACCTCAGACCCTTACAACATCATTAGGTGGTGACAAGGTCTGAGGTCATACACCATAATTGGATGACCTCAGACCCTTAACATCATTAATTTGGTGAGATTAATTATGAGGATAACATCTTAGTTGATGACCTCAGACCTTATAACCATTAAGTGGTGACAAGGTCCGAGGTAAGATAATTCAGTTTAAACAGACATCATTGCAACAAGACTTCAGAGCTAAAACATCACATAGCAAGGAAACATTCAAAAAATAAAACGAATGAAGTAAAAACCCTCCTCGGAGGTTGACATCCAGTTGTAAAAATTCAAAATACATGAGTTGACAATGTTCTTCATAGGTTACATTCGATCAGGGGTTATAAAAGTACAGAAAGCTTCACAATTGAGCCTAAGGATTCGAAGGGAGAGTGCTAGTATCCTCGGCCTGATTCACTTGGGGGACATTGGTCACCTCGGCCCCATCTTCTCTGTGGTCAACTCCCTCTATCTCTATGCCGTCCAGTGTGGCAATCTCTGCAGGGGCAGCAACCTCCTCTTCAACCTCTTGAAGGGCTTGGGCTATCTGAGGGTTAGCAAAGCCAAGACCTATGAAATCAGAGGCCTTCAAACTTCCTGCCTCCTTCTCCTTGACAGCCGCCCATTTGATAGTAGCTTTAATACCTCTTTCAAGGTACTCAAAGCCAAAGCTCATGAACTCGTCTGAGGTTTTATAGTCAGCCAATATCCCATCATAAGCATCTTCGAGGGATGCTTTCACTGCAGAGTCGGCCTTCTGCTGGAGAACATCGTCCTTTGCCTTCAGAGCAACAGCATGGTCCTTTTTAAGTTTGGAGATCTCTTTCTCCAACCCCTTCACCTTCTTCTCAGACTCAACAAACTCAGACTTCAGGCGGACTATTTCGGTATTCAGAGTGCTTTGCACCTTCTCGGCCTCTTGACCCTTCTGGATGAGGGGTAACTTCCTCAGAGTCCAGTTAGAGAGATGATGCATAGCGGCCAGGCCCTGCAAATTATGTGATCGTGTATATGAGTTGAAAGTCAAATCATAGGTTACACTTGGAAACTATAAAAAAATTTGAAGGCAAACCTAAATGGACCTTTGGAGACCAAATTCAACCAGAAGAGGTGTATCCATTGACCGGAAGAAATTTTTGTCAGCCTCACTCATAGCAGAGCCGATGGTATCAAGTGCCCGCAGACTATGGCCTATTATGCTGTCATTGAATTTTAGTTGCTTTATGTGAGAAGCCAAGGCATCAGCAGAGGATATTAGGATGGCATTATCCCCACCTTTTTTCTTCTGTCTCTGATCTTTAGGGACATGGGCAGGGGCAGTATCATTCCTCTTCTTTGTGACTTAAGCCTTCGAGGTTGAGGGAGGGGAAGGAGGAGCATTCGGACCGACCTTCTTAGCAAGTTTTTCCAAGCTCGGTGCTGCTATTTCATAAAGTTCATCTAATATTCCCTTCGTGCGCTCTGCAAAATAGAAAGGTCTGAGTTAAAGAGTCAGACATGCATAAACTCAGACGTATAACTTGAATGCAAAACACTTACTAAGCTCTGTAAGAGGACTTCCCCCTAAACCAGTCTCGGAGAGGTAGTGGGGGGTTATCAAGTGTTCAAATTTAACGAGCAGACCATGCATCCCCTGATCCTGAAGGTCTTTGACTTTCTAAAGGTTTTGTAAGCTCAGACCAGGGTCGACCTTGGCAAACATTGTGACCTTACCCCATCTTATGGGCATCCTCGGCTCTAACAGGGAAGAGGGGCACATAGGCCAAATTCCCATGGCCCTGAAGCAAAGAAATATCGAGGCTTCTAGTTATAGTTAGAAGTCTGAGTTATCTGGAGCATCTTCTTCTCAGGGTTCTGAGCTACAAAATGATAGTAGCTCGGATGATTTTTGGCAGACGAAGGGACATAGCAACCTACAAAGACCTAGACCGGAAGGTCTAAGTGGTGACAACCCTCCATAAGACGATGGCCCCAATTATTACCCTCCAAGCATTGGGTGAAAATTAGGAAGGGGCCAAGTTGATGTAGGCTAGGATAGACCTAATGATGGGGTAGATAGGCAAATGAAACCCTAACTTGAACATCTGGTCGTACAAGCAGTTCTCACCATCTCGGTCGTGATAAGTCCTCTCTTCCCTCAGAGGTCTCCTGAGCTTTATGGAGGGGCTGATGGAGTACAGGTATCTGAAGCAAAGAAGTTTTACCTCAGTAACTGAACTCTCAATCTCGGTCGCCTCAGAGACGTCGACGTCACTCTCAGCATTATTATCATCGTCATCATCCAGCTCAACGTCGGCCGGAGTAAACGTTGGAGGATTACTTGGGAACCTCTGAGCAAACTTAGCCCCAGTGATAGCCAACAGGGGAATGGCATCAAGTATTGGTGGAATAGCCACGCTCGGTTCAATAATCTCAACCTTTGAGGAAGAGGGTGATGTGCTCAAATTTTTATGGGACGAGGCCCGACTGGAGACCTCTGCTTGATCAGGGACCTGATCTTGTTAATTTGTGAAGTCCATGGCCTCTTGGAAAGAATCCACAGACATAGGGTCTGATGTAGAAGACTCGGACTCAGAAATCGATGATGGTCCAACAGGTACCTCATCTTGGTTAGTGGGTTCTGAAGGTTCAGGGTATACTACCTTCAGGGGCGGTGGAAAGATAGGTCTGAGGGGGAATTCCTCTGACCTACGAGCTTCCTCATGTTCTCTTTCTATTTGCCTAATTTTCTCTAAAGTCTTCTCCCTGAGAGAAGGGAACTCCTCTAGAAGTTGGTAATAGGGTTGTAAACGGATATTCGAAAATCCGCATCCGTCCGATATCCGAATTCGAATTTGTGGATATTTATCCGAAAATATGGAAACGGATACGAATATGGATACTCTTTAAAAATATCCGAGAAAATGGATACGAATACGGATAGTACTAGTATCCGACATGGATAATCCGTATCCGATGCGGAGTATCCATTTTATCGGATATCCGTTTTACCGGATATCCGTATCCGTCAAACATATGTTTAAAATGTTATTAATAATATTAGTATTAGTATTACTAATAAAATAATATTAAAACAAATCTTAATCGTTTATTACCAAAAAAAAAACATACTCCACTCAAAATAAGAACACCCTAAAGTTATTATTTTATTGGGTATATTATAAAATGTCATTTATTATTATTTAATTGGGTATATTTTCATGGAGTTACACTAAAGTTACAATACACCTTATCACACACAACATACTAAAGAACATATACTCCACTAAAAAAAACTAACTTCGATTCATTTCTCCTTAGTACAAAATAAGAGAAAAGAAACTCTCATGTGGTTGTTCGTTAGTTTCCTTAATTATAAATAAAAGTAAAAGAGAAACAAAAAAGAATGTAAGAGAGAAACATAATAGAATGTAAGAGAGAAACATAGAAGTAAAGAGATGGTTTGGTTTGTAATGTGAACTGAAGTTAACAAAATGTATATTATAGACAAAATAAAAATGTATACTTATTAAAATAAAAATATCAGTATGTTTTGAAGACAAAAGGTCCACGAGGTTATCTTTCTCAATAAATTTGATTAATCTAAAAGGTGCATATTTATTTCTACTGTCATGGAATGTGACTGTTATTTTTTTTGGATGGCTTTAAGATTATATGGTTATAAAGTATGGATGACTTTAAATCGTATTATCATTATGGAATGATACTATTATTATGGAATCCATAATTGTTGATGTTAGGAAGCAGTAATTTTGTTACATATTTATTTGGATTGGATTGGATATTTTAATTGTTATTTTTTGCAATGGCTAAATAATGTAAACGAATACGGATATTATCCGAATCCGAGGTATCCGAGTGGATACGGATATGGATAGTTGTTTTAACTATCCGGGAGGATACGTATACGGATACGGATAATACATTCAGATATCGGATACGGATATGGAAAACATGGTATCCGATCCGTATCCGTCCATTTACCACCCCTAGTTGGTAAAGGAGTCTGAGCATCAGAGGCAGACCCCACACTTACAACTCTCCTAAACAACAAACAAAAACTAACTAATGTAATGATTCAACTAAAGATCAAACTTTAAAACCTAGAGCAAGAACAATTCGCCTGAAAATATGGAGATCTCGTCGGAAATCTCCAAAAATTTGCCGGAAAATGCAAAAGTAAAGGGAAATCAGGGAAAATGAAGGAAAAAGAATGGAAGAGGATACCTGAGGATGAAATGGTAAGGGAGAATGAAGAAAAAAGTGAAGAACCACCACCAAAAGCTTCAAGCCAAGATCTTTCTAGAGAGAGAAAGTGCTGCAGAAACGAATCAAGCCAGAAATGAGAGAAATGAAGAAGAAATGAGGGAAAATAGGGTTTAAACCCTTAAATATATATATGCATGCTTCCCAAGGCCCATCATTACCTTAGGAGCCCCAAAGGACGACTGACAACACATACTTGCCAGGAAAGCCATACTTCAACAATGGACAAGTGTCAAATGAACATTGGCACATAGAAGAAAGACCTCGGAGGCATAGAGATCCCATAGTCCCCTGCTCTCACACGTAACTAAGGGCTAGGGGTGATTGATATGTCCCAAGTGTCACCTCGGCTCAGAGACACCAACCTCAGCCGAAGACATGGTCGACGCTGGAAAAGCCTTGGGTCAGTGACCAGTACCCTCGGCCATAGAAGGTTGGCCCTGAACGACATCACTACCAACTTCTTCAGGGGATACTGCATGAATCAGGGGACCAACAGTTCGTCAGATCACCCGAGAATGACAACCTCGGCCGGGGGTAGGCCGAGGTTAAGAGGAGCCATACTTCTACCAAGTTCGACCTCATCAGTAAATCAGCTAATGTTCCATGCACATGCCAGCTTAACCTCGGCCCAGGATGACCCTAATTCCTTACCTCTACTTCACTTCAGCCGAGACCTTCATGGCTCATCTCGTATTGAATGAGCAGCTAGACCTTATCAACCTCGGACTCTCCCAGGTCGAGGTCATGACCAAGCACTAAGGTCAAGTACTTATTGACGTATGTTTGGACAAGGACACGTGGGCACAAATCAGTTATAACAAATCATTCCTCCAACGTGGGGGGAATATTTCATCGTCATTCTCTACATGTGACAGTGACAGATATCTTCACCAGATTGGCTAGATCAACACACACATGCTCATTACATGCATAGGGGGTACATTACACCACCCAGGTACTATATATAGAGGTCATCCTCTACCTTTCAAAGGATCCAAAATTAGCAATCCTAGCTGAAACTCTGTTCAAATACACAGTAGAGAGAGAAAGCTTGAGAGATTGTATTTATGGCCATTAGAGCCCTTACACATTTATACATGTCATACACTTGCACAGTGGACGTATGCCTAATTGGATGAACCACTTATATTCCGGTGTAAATCCTATTCTCCTCATCTCCTTCTACTATGTGTGTATATACTCTATGCTTCCATTATTGACATTGAATTGAGCTCACAAACACCTTGAAGGGTGGTGCTGTTTGCAGCATCATCAATATATAATATGTTATATGAACACAATAAATATTAATGTTTGTGAAAATGTTACAGATATAAACCTAACCCAATTTCACCCCAACTCACCCCAAATTGGAGCTCCAATGGATCCAAACCCCATTTATCTAATATTCTCTTAATTTCAGAGGTTCGCACCAGCGGCACCCTATGACACTACTACTCACCCCAAATCGTAACCTGATGAAGGTCGTTGAAGTTTTGACAATGGGGATGGGTAGTTGTGGGGATTGAATGTCGCTAGCGCAAACCTTTAAAAATATGGTAATTTTGAAAGAAAAAAGAGGGTTTGGATCTACCGTGTATACATATAGAGATAGATAGATAGATAGATAGATAGATAGATAGATAGATAGATAGAGAGAGAGAGAGAGAGAGAGAGAGAGAGAGAGAGAGTCCGTCTCTCATACGGACCTAGTTTACGGACCTACTACCGTCCAAGAATTAACTAGGGACCACTTTGTCTTTTTAGGACCACCTTTTGGGATCGTAATGTCTTTTATACTCTTTTGTCTTCTTTTAAGTTTTAGGGAATATAAATTTTTACCCCAATAACTTCTAGCACCTTTAAGCTTTATCGAATTAATCTGGGAGTCTAAGAGAAGTTTTAGAACTGCTATTTCTCTGGCTTCTTCCGTCACTATCGCACTGAAATTCAGAATAGCGGGGATTATCTATATAAATATTTTCCTCAGGGAGTCTGGAAATTGCAAGCGGTTTTGATGGAAAATATTCTAGTCTAAAATACCTTATATGGTATCACGGGTTTTCCAGTTTAGTTTCTTTATATAACTGATGAACAATATCAATTATATCTTTATTTATAAATTCGTCTAAATTATTATCACCATAGGATGAAAAAAATCTACGATATGTTCTTGGGGCAGCTGTTTCTACGTTTTTAAGGAGATGACGGATTCCTCCGGCTCTAATTAAAATAGATTTGGTTTCTGCTAGCCTTTTTCGTCGAATAATTTTTAATATGTCTATACTGGCATCAAGTATTGTAGGGTATTCTTGATATTTTTCAGGTCTTAACAGTTCTTCTACAAAATCTTCGATTCTTAATTTTTCTCCAAAGAGATCACGGATCCCTGTTCTAATTATTTCTATTATAAGTACTTCACGTACTAACCATTCAATAACATGGTCTATATATTTGAAAGTACCACCTACGTATGTTAAAGCAAATTCTATAAGTTCTTTATCTTTAGGGTCTGTAAGAGTCCAATCTTGGATTTCTCTAGTTAAGTCTAAACTTGTTTGATTAACAAATTCTAAAAAGTCTGTGTGATTTGTAGGCTCATGCAAGTTTCTTTTTAAAACAATAATATGTAAAATAGTTAAGGGTTTGTTCGAGTTATACCTTCCTTCTAGTATGAAATATCTTTATCTTCTTTCCTTCATCTCTTTAGCCTTGTTACTATTTTTCTTCAGTCTCGGCCTCCTGTAACTCTCTCTTTATGTGTCGCACCTCAATCCACTATTTTGGCATTGTAACCCATTTCCTGCCTATACGCCTTCACGCCTAGCGCCCACCTGGCTAATGGATCATGATAAATCAGCACCTGACGGCGGTTCAACAGTGTAACACCTTGTGTGCTACACCAGAGGTTCCACACAATAGTCCTCTATGAACAAAAAGTTAGAGACAATTTGGAAAATAATAACAACTCAACATAAGAGATTTCTAGAAAAGAAAATACTTTTATTGCATAGCATAATTAATTACAACTCTCAGTATTTCCCTAACTATATGGGAATTACTCACTCACATGTATATTACTCTTGTACAAGCTTACACACTCTTTCTAACTTCTTAACTTCAATATCTATTCCTAATCCCTACCTCTCATTTTATAGCATAAGGAGGCCTACCGATGACTGGTAACCGGTTACAAAAAGTGATCCGGTTGAAAGCATACAATTATTAAAGAGAAATACAATAATTAAAAGTCTGAAGCTTTGGAATCTTTTGAGTCTTCACATTTTTGCTTTTTCAAAAGCAATCTTGGCGTTTTGCAATTATATCGAACCTAACGTCTTCAGCTGTCTTCTTTTATGTTTATGAAAGGAGGTTGTCTTCGCCAATATGGGGTAGGTCTGAGTTGTCTTCGTCTTTATTCTATAAGGGAATCATCAGTCTAAATAATGGAGTCTTCGGTTTTTAATAATTCTTTGAGTAGGGTGGGACCCTTCTCTATTCCATCTTTGTCTTCTTTTACCTCGTCTTCGTCTTCTCCCTGTAGGGCATTATTGTTGAAGAACTCATCAATGAGGCCAACCACTCTAAGGCTGGCAAAACAATCTCCACTATTTCCTTAGATTCTTTCTTGAGTCTTCCACAAAATGGCTCATCAGTCTGGATAATGAGGTATTCTTTATGGTATGCAGTATACCATCGGTCTTCGCCTGTTAACAGTTCCATTATTTCTATCGTCTCCATAGCTTGGGAAATCTGGAGCTTGGAATTATTAACAATTAAGTATTTAGCTTCATCTTCTGCTAGAATCTCTACAACTTTAAAAGAATAATTAGAAAATCTAACAAGTCTAAACCCCTCAACTCTCATTCCTCTGCAAGGACTTAGAGCTAGATTCTGGCAAACAGGGGAACGAAGTCTTCTACCTTTTTAACATACTCATGGACTATTTTTCCAAGAGCTATAGCGTCTTCTACTATATTTATCTAGATGAGTCCAATAAACCCATAGTCTGCTTAGGTGATCTGGGATATGTTTGCTTTTCCAAAAAGATAAATTTTTGGAACATCTTTGAAGAAACCTCTAAATATTAAGGCATCTCCATTAATTTTGGATAATAACATTTTAAAATGTTCAATAATGTTATTAACGTCATTCTGATAGTCTTCTGATATATGAAGATTATTATGACCAAAAGATATAACAATCTTAGTCTTAAAGGTCTTTTTTTGATAATAAAAATTAGTAGGTCTAGTTTTGGAGGATTCTCCAAGAGTCTGAGCATAAGTCTGAGTTTGAGTCTGAGGTCTAGGCATAGCAGTATCAGTGAGTTGGGTAACTGTAAGTCTTTGAGTCCTCATGAATCTGGCAATGGCTACCAAATTTTATTTGAACTCAATCCATAATCTATTCTTCACGTTCAACCATATAGCTTCTATGAGAGTATTTTCATCATCTTAAAATTCTCATCTAAATTTTACTAATTCTGGATATCTTTGATCAGGTCTATAGTGGGGGAAATGCATCTTACCAATAAGTCTATTTTGAGAAAGAATCTCATGTCTAGATTTTCCAGGAGGAACTAGGATATCATCAAAGTTCTCTAGGATTGGTCTTTCTTGAGAGTATTGAATATGAGTCTGTCTTTGTGTTACACCATCATTTGGCCCTACGCGTCTAAGATAGTCAGCAACGTCTTTGTTGTTCAATATATTCGTCCGAGAGGAACTCATGCTGTCTAGGTCTTCTGTTTGCAACATAAAACATGAAATTATATTACTGTTAGCAAACATTGGCTCTCTTTATATAATATCCGGAATGGTATTTTTACTTCCCTTAATATGTATAACAGAGAAGTCATGACCATTAATGTAACAACCCGCGTAATTTTGGGGGTATTTTCAAAATAAAGAGGAAAAATAAAGTTTTTGATAAAATTCTTCTTATTGCTCAAATATGTTGGTTATTATTTTTAAAGTCGAGAATTTAAAACGGTTTCGAAAACGGAGTTAAAACGGATTTTAAAATGATTTTTAAATGTTTTTAACTCTTGGAGTTGTTTTGACTTCCAACTCTTCATTTCTTTGCCTTATTTAAAGGAGTCTTTTGGATTTCAACTCTTCATTTCTTTGCATTATAAAAGGAAGTCGTGGGCAAACCTTTTAAACCTACTTTTGGCACAAATTTTGGCAGCAAATATATTTTATATTCCTCTTCTTTTTATATACACATTGGCCCTTGAGATTTGTGAGTTCCAACCTTAGATTAGAGGTGTTCTTGGGGCTATTTTGTTAGAGGTCCTTGGAGGATCTTTTGTAGATCTTTTGTGTTGATCTTGAGGATGTGATCATTGGTTTCTCAGCATGGTTTGAGGTATGGGGTTTTACACAATATGCTCCTTAAATCTCGCGAGTGTCATTCTCTTTGAAATCTTGTTAATTGAACTCATATTTGAATTGATAAATTCATTGAAATCTGGAAAAATAATTGTTGAAATTATTTTGATTCATGTGGTATCATTATATTGTTGATGAGTACGTTTTCATGAGATTTTAATATGGCACGGATGTTGGGCACCCGCCAAAATTCCTGTTTCCCGGGATATGGCTTGATAAAGCATATACGGATGTGGTGAGGCCTGGTGACCCGGTTAAAGTGTTGTTGAGAAATTATATTGATAAATGCTTTGAGATTTGTATTTTGATTTGAATATTCGTACTCATGTTGTTACGTTTTCTTCATCGTTAATATATTTATTGAGCATCTTTCCTATCGTATTGTGTACTTCCCCATATTTTCTTTTAGTGGCAGGTTAGCGCAGATTTTGGGGGGCTATGGAGATTTATTTTAGCGAGGATTGTTTGGGAAAGATTTGTATTATTTTGATGTATGGAGCTTTGGAGATTTGTGTTTTATTTTCGAGTTAGTTGTTGTATGTAATTCGAGTGACTTGTTGTAATTGAAGAGACTAAGATTAGTGGATTTATATTATTGTGGGTTTATTTAGATGCTCTATACCTTGTCACTTGTTGATTTGAATTTATTTTATCGCATTAGCGCTCCGTTCGCTCTCTCCGGGCGGGTGGGGTGTTACAAATGGTATCAGAGCTTAGGTATACGGCAACCCTCGGGACTTGAGTTTGGGGTTCATTGCGTGGTTAGCAATTTTTGGAGATATAAATTTTAGATGATATTCGTGTTAGGTTTCGAGATTAGAGGTGAGGAATTTATTTTTGGTGACGTGATTTATTTTTGGAGATTGTTAGCCTGATTTTTTAGAGTTAGGCATTCGGCGAATTTCAAGGGCGAAATTCCATTGTTAGTGGGGAAGTGTAACAACCCGCGTAATTTTTGGGGTATTTTCAAAATAAAGAGGAAAAATAAAGTTTTTGATAAAATTCTTCTTATTGCTCAAATATGTTGGTTATTATTTTTAAAGGCGAGAATTTCAAACGGTTTCGAAAACGGAGTTAAAACGGATTTTAAAATGATTTTTAAATGTTTTTAATTCTTGGAGTTGTTTTGACTTCCAACTCTTCATTTCTTTGCCTTATTTAAAGGAGTCTTTTGGATTTCAACTCTTCATTTCTTTGCATTATAAAAGGAAGTCGTGGGCAAACCTTTTAAACCTACTTTTGGCACAAATTTTGGCAGCAAATATATTTTATATTCCTCTTCTTTTTATATACACATTGGCCCTTGAGATTTGTGAGTTCCAACCTTAGATTAGAGGTGTTCTTGGGGCTATTTTGTTAGAGGTCCTTGGAGGATCTTTTGTAGATCTTTTGTGTTGATCTTGAGGATGTGATCATTGGTTTCTCAGCATGGTTTGAGGTATGGGGTTTTACACAATATGCTCCTTAAATCTCGCGAGTGTCATTATTTTGAATTCTTGTTAATTGAACTCATATTTGAATTGATAAATTCATTGAAATCTGGAAATAATTGTTGAAATTATTTTGATTAATGTGGTATCATTATATTGTTGTTGAGCACGTTGTCATGAGATTTTAATATGGCACGGATGTTGGTCACCCGCCAAAATTCCTGTTTCCCGGGCTATGGCTTGATAAAGCATATACGGATGTGGTGAGGCCTGGTGACCCATTGATGTGTTGTTGAGAAATTTATTGATAAATCCTATTGAGATTTGCATTTGATTTGGATATTCGTACTCGTGTTGTTACGCTTTGTTCATCGTTAACATTATTATTGAGCATATTCCTGTCGTATTGTGTACTTCCCCATATTTTCTTTTAGTGGCAGGTTAGCGCGGATTTCGGGGCGCTATAGAGATTGATTTTAGCGAGGATTGTTTGGGAAAGATTTGTATTATTTTGATGTATAGAGCTTTGGAGATTTATTTTTATTCGTGTTAGATGTTGTATTTATTCGAGAGTCTTGTTGTATTTGAAGAATTGAGATTAGTGGATTTATATTATTGTGGGTTTATTTAGATTCTCTACACCTTGTCACTTATGGGTTTGGATTTACTTTATCGCATTAGCGCTCCGTTCGCTCTCCCCGAGCGGGCGGGGTGTTAAAATTAAGCAATTGTTGCCATCTAATAAGTCTATTAGTCCTTGATTTGGACAAGTCTAAGTCTCTGAATTTGACTACATAAGAAGAGTCAGTTTAAACAGTAAAATGTTTAGGTCTAAGAAAAAGCATATATTTTTCTATTTCTCTTACTATAGCGAAAACTTCTTTTTCATGGGCAGTGTATCTTGTTTCTGGATCTGTAAAGGTTCCAGAACTATATCTACAAAGTTTCTTCTTTTTGTTCTGATGATCAATGGTAAAATATAATGTTCCCCATTGTTTATTAGAGGCATCTGTTTCTACTATAAACTGGTCTTCTACATTAGGCAGTTCAAGTAAAGGAATATTCTTGACTGCATCTTTAATTTGTATTATGGCTTCAGAATCATCTTTAGTCCAATAAAAGGGATTAGTTTTGTCTATTCCTTTTAATTTAGCAATTAAGCTTTGTGTTTTTGAAGCAAGGTCCTTAATAAAGTTTGCAACACAATTAAGCAATCCTAAAAGTGATTGTAATTATTTTCTATCTTTAAGTTGGTCTGTAAATTCAAGAATCTTCTTAGTTATGTGTTCTGCTAAGGATATTTTTCCTTTATTTATATACATTCCCCCAAAATCTATTTCGGTCTAGAATAATTGCATTTTCCTTTCGGAAATAATAATACCATTGTTTATCTAATTCTAGAATAATATTTTTAAGATGGTCTACATGCTCTATCTCAGTCTTACTAGCTACTAGAATATCATATATAAAAATAAGATAAAATTCTGAATATGGTCTAAATATATTATCCATTCTTCTTTGGAAAACTTGAGGAACATTCAAGTATCCAAATGGCATTACTAGCCATTCGTACTTTCCTTGGGGCACACTAAAGGCTGTCCAATTAATACTGTCTGGATGCATCTTAATTTGCCAGAAGCCTGATTTTCAATCAAACTTACTGAATATTATTTTATCTTTAATCAAATTGATTATATTATTCTTGTCTGGTACCTTATAAGAATCAAATTTACAATTCTTATTTAATTGTCCATAATCTATAACCATACGTCTTTTTCCTCTTTTACGTTCAGATTCATTTTGAACATAGAAGGCAAGGCTATTATGTCTACTTTTACTTTCCCTAATAATCCCTAACTTAAGTATTTCATCTATGTCTTTCTTAAATTCTTCCCCGTCTTCTTGTGAATATCCTTTCTTATAGGTTCCACCATTAATAGTGGCGTCTGGGTTAATAGGGATAATTTCACAGTAACTTTGGTCTTTATCCCACTTAGCGATGGGATTTTCTCATCAAGTAGGCTCTGCTAATTTCCTAATCTTTTCCTTTTCTACTTCTATATCCATTTTCTTATGTTTGGATATAGCTTGAACCTGTAATAAGGTGTGCTGGGCTTGATATAAAATGTCTTGTTGTATAAGCGCTATTTGCTTATAACACTTTTGTTTTGGACACTTACATTATCTTTGTAAGGGTTTAGTAATATCTAGGGCTTCTTGTTGGTTTGTAGGTCTAGGTCCACCATGCTTAGCTGAAGAACTCTGATGTTTTATGGGTTTATAATTGAGTTTGACCTGCATAAGGTCAAAGGCAGTATTGTGATCTATTAGAAGGGATTTAATATTAAATTCCTCTTTATCAGTAATTAATATCTTATCGTTATACTGAGTATAAGGATGATATTTACTAATAAAGTCTTGTCCTAAAATAATGTTTCCTATAAAACTAGGACCAGGATCCATTATCCAAAACAAATGATTAACGGTTTTGTTGGTCTGATTTCCTAATTTGAAATAAATAGGAATAGTCTGGAAATATAAGGTAAATGGATCTCCGTTAGCCACTTTACCATAGATTTCTTTATTACTTTCTAAAAAATATTCTTCAGTGAAGGCATTAGCCTTGCAAATACTCTAAGAGCATCCTGTATCTATAAAAGCTGAAAGTATTTTAGGATAGTCTTTGTGTTGAACAAATAATTCAACAAAACAAGCATGTGGTTTTGTAGAAATTCTTAAATTATTCTTTTTCTAAAATAGATATTCCTTTTTTAGGCTTATCTATAAAATCTAAGGGTATTAGGTCTTCTGAATTACTATCAGAGATGTATTCTTCTAAATTATAGGAAATTTCCTTTCCTTTGAAGTCTTCATTATCTTGCAATCTTTTGGTTATATTTCTATCAATATCTTGATAATATGTATTAATATCTAAGTCTATTTAAGCGTCATGCTGGCTAGTATAAATTACTCTAAATCTAGTTCTCCAACAGCTTTCTTGGTAGTGTAATTGACAAATAACACAAACCATAAATAATTTTATTTGTATAGTCTCAGAGCATTCTACACATCTAAAGTCTTTCTTGTTACATTTCATTTCAAATGTGCAAAAATATCTTTCATCAAAGTAACATCTAGGTATATATGTTAGTAACTCAGGATTATTAACATCCATATTTTCTTTAAAAAGGGGCTTAATATACACTTATACCAAGCTTCTTCAAACTCTATATATTCATTATCTAAATCGTATTGATCAGTTTGCATCATATATAAGTCTAGAGTATCCTGAGAGTCTTCATACTCATCAGTATCACTATAGTCTTCTGAATCAATGTCTGTGTATGCACTATAGATACTAGTGTTATCATCATCTTCTATGTATGATATTTCTATAGCATATAGGATATCTGATTCTTCTTGATCTGCATAATCTAATACTGTATCAATAATCTTAGTACCTTATTTGTCTTTCTTATTAGGGCAGTCTTTAGCAAAGTTTCCTTCTTTGCCGTAAGTCCAACATTCTTTGATGGCAGTCTTCGATTGAGCTACATATTTTTCCTTCTTATAATTAGGAACCTTCTTATATTTACTAGTATTCTTCTTAAAGTATCTTCTTTAGTTAAGTATTTTTTTCTTAGACTTAGAGTTCTTTTCTCTAAAGGTAATAGAAGGTTTAAATCTACACTTCTTTGAAATCCTAGAGGTCTAGTCTTAAACTTCCTATGTTTCCATTATAATTTCTTTTTAAATTTCTTGGATTCACTTCCACATCCCCGTTGGATTGGAGCGATGTCTCTTCCATCTTTGATTGAAGGGATCTGCTTGAAAATTTCTTCTATCAACTCTCCATGGGTTATATCATGTCTCTTAGATATGATATAGTCTTTGGCAAAATTGATTCTTTCACCAATGGAGTTATTATTTACTCCAGCTGTTCCTAGCCAATTCCTATATTTATTAATTAGGATTTGTCCTATGGCTGGTATCTTCCTAAAGTATTCATCTTTAAAGGTCTCTACAAATTCTTTAATTTGGTAACATAGTTGCTCATAATTATTACTATATTAATTTATCTTATCTAGTTTGAAAATGCTAAGGAGGGACAACTTAGTTTTTGCTAGGTCTTGTTTATTGATTTGAGTCCAGCTCTAATGAATTCGGATGTGAACAATTGAATGTATTCTTCAATTGATCTTTCTTCTAGGTTTTCCTCCATTTTCTCAATCTTAGCAAAGGATTCTTCGTCTGTAGCTTTTCTTAAACTATCTAAATAGTCTTTTGCAATACCCCTAATGGATTGCTCAGCGTATTATTTACATCAATTTACATCTTATTGTTCATTAGATGCAAAACACATGTTCATCTGATTACGCCATTCATCTAAGGCCTTCTTCCTATCTCGAACATTGTCTAAGTTAGGGTATATCACAACTGGATTTATGGATTGGCTTTCCATAGTCTTAACGGGAGTAAAACTCTTGTCACTAGTTGGAAAGTCTTTTTTATAATCAGGTTTGGTCTTTAATACAGTGCTTGAGTATATAGGAATATTTATTCCAATTAGTTTACTAAAAAGTCTAGGAGCATCTTCTAGCCTACTACTACTTTCTATCTCTTGTTTATTAGACTCTACTTGTGTAACTGGCATTAATCTTTCTTTTCCTTCTTCTATTAGTCTTAAGTTTCTAAGAAGTTCCTTTGTATTCTTAGATTTTTTTAATTTTAGTATGCAGTCTTGAGCTATCATATTAAATCTTTCTCTTTCTTGAAATCTACCAGAATGACTTTCCTTAAGGTGATCATTAAATGTCTTCATGTCCAATTTTGAGGGTTCATGTCCAAAGTTTTGGATCCTAGCTTTTTCTCTAACTAAGTCGTGTTGTTCAAATGATCTTCTAGGTCTAATTACCGGGGCTTGTCTTAGTAAACTAGAACTAGTCTCACTACTAGATTCTCCTTCTGAAGGATCATTGATTATGGCTTCTCCCATATTCCTAAATCTAACTTCTTCAGTCTCGATATTCTTGTTGACAATCTTAGGAGGTCCAAACTGGATGGTAACATTTCCAGTGACATCGTCTTGATTAATAAACAAAGGTTTATTCTGTATAGTCTTAGTTTCTTGAAATTCTGGTAATTGCCAAAGGGTCTTAGCTTTTTCTTTCATAGGTCCAGTATGTGACACCTCGCCCAATTAAATATCGGGTGATGAGTCCTTTATTAAATTTAAAATAGAATGTTCGGTTGGTTCATTCTTAGCATCACTGTCAAAAACGTTAATTCAATTAATTACCTAACATTTAATTAAGCTAGTGTCAAAACATTTTCATTTAAAATTGCAACCAATTGTTTCGTTTATTTATTTCTATGCAACAAGGTATAAACCATACACAAGAATATAATCATACTGTCTATGAATTAAATACTGAAATTAATAAGACTGGATAAAATCTTCCCGTTCGAAGCCTCCAACCAATAATCATCACAAAACTCAATCCATATAAAAGGAACTAAAAGTAAACTGAGTACAACCTTTCTAATGAGAATGGGAGACACATGCCCTAACTGAATTATCTGAACTAGAAACTGATTGAAATGAAATAAGCGTCTAATCTTCAAAGACCTACAGCTCCCACGACAACTGCAGTGCGTCAATTAGTCCACGTATCTAAATCCGGAGTCCCTGTGGCTGGGCACCTGTACTAATACATATATATATATATATATATAGCAAAAGAGAGAAGAAATGCAAGAGACGGGCCAAAGCCCGATGTTTTAAAAAGATTTATTAACAAATATTTAAAACTGCATCAAAGCAAGTATTATATGCATGTTAGGTCAAACTCTCACATGAGATTCTCACATCTCGACTAGTGTGCACGCCTGACGTACATCTAATCCAACCTAGCCATCTGACACACTCCTAACTAGGAAAATGATTATCCTTCTAGGTACCCCTCGTAGTAGTATTTCGTATTTGGTCTCAACATTTATCATTTTAAATAAGTGTTATCACACTAAAGTTAAGTATTTACTATTTACGTTATTGAAGATTTCATTATCTTAATAGTCTGCAATTATCTCATTGTAGATATACCATAAGCATACATATATATCCCTCACTAATATATATATATATATATATATATATATATATATATATATATATATATATATATATATATATATATATATATATATAAGTTTTATCATCCCAACTTGTTAGATCACCTGAACAGTAAATCCGGTATCCAAACAATAAGACCCAAGAGAGTGGCTTGAGCGGATAGGTATGAGAGGGTATGTATTGAAACATTTTGAGAAAACAAACATGAAAATTGTAAAAATAAAATAGGTTTCTTTACAAGCTTTAAAATGAATAGATTATTTAGATCAAATTTTTTGGCTAGTTCTAGCTCTAGGTCTTCTTTAGCTTTTCCCCCCAGACATAATAAACGAAGAAGAACATGTTTATGAAGAAGTAAATTTAGATTTAAATGATTAGAATATTCCCAAAGTCCTAACAAAAGAAATTTACAAAACTAGTTTCCTAAAGTCATCCTTTAGTATATATATATATATATATATTAACACAGCACCCCAATGATACACCTGTAGTGCATTGCATACTCTGCTCTCATGTCCCGGTACATCTCGTACTCAACACAAGGACTATCGGTTCGGAAATCTCCCACGAACCATATAACAAATCACACATATTGGCAGCAAACATAGTTCACATACCTATGGGTCACGCATATACCTACGCTTCCATAGCCAGCTGACTTATCAACTCACAAATAAGTCTTCACAGTCCTATGTTCTGAGATACAAGTCAAATATCCCCTCGAAGGTCACCCAGGATAAGACTACTCTACACAACCCCCCGTGATAGCAAGCAGCTAGGTATGTCATAGACATAATATCAAATATAGGTATACACATAACCCATCAAATCAAACGATATACACACAACCAAGTGTCACATTCCATACATAGTATTTTCATCACTAAATACTATCAACATATTCTTAAATTACGATATTCGCTCTCTCGTAATATATATAAGGATAATATGTCACCTGAAATTCCTTAATACATAGTCATAAGAAGTCCCACAAGTAACCACTAATTTTTATTCTCATAAGTTCCATATCTTCAGAACTAATATCGTAAGCATTTATCGCGTAATACTCTCGACGCATTTACAATTACGATTATCTCTCTCTCGTAATCTTCAAGGTAAACTCACTGTCCCAAATATTTGAATCATTACACCTAAATAACTCCCAATAATTTTGCACTATTTTGGGTTCATCGAACACTAGTTTTCCTCACTCAAATTGACTGTTTACCCAAATAGGGGCAAAATAGGAAATTCTACTAAAATTAGAAATCTCGCTCGAACCAGTATAAGATCTCGCTCCAACGACATACACGTGTCGCTCGATCGAGCATCGCACAATAACTCTATCTCGCTCGAACGACTTCGAGTGAGATACTGATCTCGCTCGAATGACTCATTTCACGCGACTTCGCGCGTCATCTCGCGACTTGGGCTGTTTCGTGCCCTACCTCCAGATTCAACGTTTTCCCACCATTTTTACTCCTAAAACCTCTAAAGCTCAAGCCCAAACTTCTAGCAATCAATATCAAACATTATTCTAATATATATGTGATTTCCCATAACCTAACATCATTAAATCATCACCAATCATCCATATAATTTGAAATCCCCAATTTATTATCAAGAACCCTAGTTCTTAAATTGATATGCATAACTTCTAAATTAAACCCAGATTTGTTCATATAAATCATCCTAATTTCGTAGGCATCATCCTATCTACATATGGGATTCAAGTTCTTATCAAATCAGCCCTAGTTTATGATATAGTTCTCCAATTTCACCCAAATTAACTTTCATAACAAAGGTTTATAAACCTAGACTAACATGAATACAATTATCGCTAAAGAAAGCAAACAATAAAAACTTGCCTCGATTTTGAAGGTCTGATCCGTTGGTATTGTTGGTATGGATGCGCTCCTCGCGTTCCGATCTACACGATGGTGGTGGTGGTGGTGGTGCAAGGTGGTGTAAATTGACTCTCCTCCTTTGGAATCTCCCTCACCCACTGTGGCTCTCTCTTGATTTTGTTGTATCCTAACCCTAATTGTCCCCAATTAGCTGATATAATATTTCTTCAATTTTCGTCCATTTAATTCCTCTAAAAATCAAAATTACAAAACTACCCCTACCGGGTGCTGGCTTGGCCTAAAAATATCCCGGAGTCCATATAGAATACCCGGGTAGAGTTTTCTCACTATATCAACCCCTCCGGACTCAACGGTGCACTCGAAATGATCATACAAGTTACTTAAAATAATTTACCTTTTTATTCCACTTATTTAGTCCTGACACGACTCACACACGTGTCTCGACTTAATATACCAAATGGCATATTTCTCTCTCACGACAAGTTATATAAAATTTTCATTCCATATTACTTACTCACAGTAATATTAGTAATTACTAACTTCTCGTCACGCTAGTAAATGTTCAATTTTAATTCGGATTAATAATTATTTCTCACATTTTAATTTAATTAATCCAACAATAATAATCAATCACATAATTATTCAAATCTTCAAAAATATGGGGTGTTACATACTTCCCCCCTAATAACGGAATTTTGTCCCGAAATTCAGAGAATAAGGCATTTCTAGTAAGGACAACTCCGGGTATTTACCTCACGTCTTATGAATCTACGCAGTACCGCCCAAATAGTACATTATCGAATACCCTTAATAATGAACACCTCTGTGATAATTTACTCTCCAAGCCTTACCATTTAAGTTTCACCACTTAAATTTTAGATAGTTACTATCTAGCCTCCTATTACTCGAACTAGTAGATTAATTGATATTTAGATATATATGAATTTTTCATACTACTATGTTTCGTTAGTAGTTTATTCTTGCTTGTATGGTATATACTTTACACACAATATATACTATAAATGTTAACATATTTTCGTCATACTGCCTCCGCAAGGGACTATAGAACCCAAGCCTGTACGCTACCGGCTCAAACTTAACAATAATAGGAAAATATCCCACATCACTCGGTACAAATTTCCTCATTCCAACATGCAATAATGCAACTCTCAATCATTTTCATCCTGGTTAACGGACCCTAAAATTCCTCTGGACCAAGCAGATTATTGTCCCCTCCATCCAATAAGCACAAGGATGACAAGGATTGATATATAACGCCTCGAATGTAATCCTATCGATAATGAGCTGAGGGAGTCGTCTTATACTAACTCCACCAGTGGAAGATATTACACTAAACCTTCCCATAATTGGAAATACAACATACCTCGTAATGTGCAACTAGAACTCTCAGTCTGTCCGTCCGCCTGCGAGTGTGTTAGGCCGGATACGTTCACATCTCAATATTCATTGCCTCCCAGAAACCCTTCCTAATAATTGATTCATAACCCTCTTGACTCTATCAGACAAAACTCTAATTGTAACCCTTATGACCTTACTATCCCAGGAATAATGGTTGGGGTTTACTGTTACACGTTATTATTTGTCCTAACTTGGCATAACGTGAGCTACTTTAATTACTCGACCCACTATTACCCACATAGGGTCGTGATCCCGTTGCTAAGTAATTAACTCTGTAATGGTCCAGGTATTTACTCTCCCATTACTACCAAGGATCCCATAATGTTGAAGAAACTCTATTATTTCCTGATGGTCCACTTCCAAATGGAGCTCAGTAATGTCTTGCTTCGCTTATGCCATCACTACTACAGTTTTATCTCATGATGCATTTTATCTTTCTTATATCCACATCTATGGCTCAGGCGACAGTGTCATCACTGCATGTCGCAAGTCCTTTCCCCTCTCTTTAAGCTTCAGATTCTCGTGAAACATGTTCTCTCCATGTTCTAACAAGTAAGTTATAACTTCCACGAGTTAAACTTTATCGGATTCTTCATATATCATTCTCGTGGCAAATTTGGGAATTAACGGTCCTAACTGACCTAAACCATCAAACAACTAAGTACTGAAGTCAAAACTTCTACATTCAGTTATCTCAAAAATAAGCATTAAGTCACAATCTTTCACTTAAGGAAGAAAAAAATTTATTACCCAAATATCTAAGGCGCCCATACACCCTATGCTTTGTGCATTGCAGCACCAGCATACTGGACGTGTTATATAAATATCAAATTATGCCCTACATACTTGGCATGACTATATGGTAAGGTCCTACTCAGCCACCCTACCTTTTTCACCTAATAATATCTTAGGTTGTTCCACCGGTCTGCTCGTGGTGTCAACGATTGGTCACATTATCACATTTTATTCTTATACGGCTCCATCGGCCTTAATCTGTAATATAATCATTATCTCACAATTATAACTACGTATACATGCAATCACTATGATACTAAATCCATGTACTGAAGGCAAACTTCTCCTAACTTCCAACATTCGCTAAGTTTCATGCGTGGGATGTCTCGTAAAGCGAAATCCAAATAAGGAACCCCCCCGATACACTACTACATAACACTGTTGGTCGTCGGAATCCGATAAGTCCTTAATCCATAATATATATCCTTGAATTTCCATCTATGAACATAAAAAGTCTACTCGTTCACTCTCATGTCATTAAATACGGCATACAATGCGGCGCTTTAACTATCACAAGTTATTAGCGCTATATGATTAATGAGCTATATCTCTCCTCTTTATAATAAGTCAATATACCCTGAATCACATCAGTGAAACATCCCTGCTCATCGGGATCAACATAGTAAGACAATATACTCACTGAAGTCTACAATACAATACAACACATATGCAGGCTCACCCGTCTTTCAGGTGATGCCTTGTTAAAACCATATATTTAAAATTGTAATTTTTTTAAGTACGATAGTCTTATTACATAATTTGCTATCATTCAACCCCTTGGTAACCAGTAACCATACAATATAATAATATGCTCTACTATCATAACGCTCAAAGGATCACGAATCGTTACATAATACCATATACAAATCTCTCTCAGTGTCCACACTTGCTCATCCCCGCAGATGGTACAAAAAGTCTAGCTACCCAAATGGTAGTAACCTACATAATAAGGCTGCTATCGTCAGCGTACCCACTAAATCGGACTCACACTCGAACCCTTAGTGTTAACTATTCACATATGTTGTGACACACCCATGTCACTTGAATGAATCATTTATTCACATGGATGAAACAAAGCTTCATTAGTATAGCCTGATCGTAGGGTCTCCGCACACACTTTTAGCGACCCATAATTATCTACAATTGTTATACCTTTCGAATTCCACTCAATATTTTTTCCCTTCCTCGTATGGGTACATTATTCTTTTTTACGGCTTACCCGCCCAACATTGATACATTGACCTGATTCTTACACTGGACATTTTACTTCTCCAACTGGTATGCCTTACGGGCATGATTTGTTATTCCCAATACTATCAATTTCACTTCTCACGTGAACATATTCAATACTGGTAAACCTTATCTCTACATATAGGGAAAATTCCCTTTCACTGGTCCTCCCGTCCTTGTTGGGATGTCCTTCTCTCAGACTTGGCAGTCTTAACTCCCAGTTGTTATTTTTGTTGTTCCTTATGCTCTACAGGGCATATGGAACACATGGTTGACCCGCTGGTCATGGACGAATCCATCACCATTACATTAAGATTTAATCATATCATTTAAATAGGTTTTCCCCCACTCGGTATACCTTTTGGTGATGTTCTACTAACACTATTGAATTCAACCTTGCCCTTCGACTAGGTATCACAACTCGGTTGGCTCCTTTTCTTCTGGTGTGTTGACATATTCTAGTAAACATATACTTTGATGACATTGACACTAGTCACCTTAGTCGCACATCCCATTCACGCTAGGGTATTCCACCCACGAGCCCATTTTCAACTTACGGACCCTTTTATTCTCCGTGACCCCTACTTTGATTACGAAGTTCGCTTACTAAGTTAACTCATCCTTTATGATCAGTTTCTACCCGACTTATAGGTGATAAGTTCAACATATTTTATGTATCTCTGTCTGAAAAGTGGATTGAAATTTTAAACGGTCAACCCGTACCCAATATCTCGGTTTGATTGACTATTCTTACTCTTTGTTGTTTCTCTGAGCTAGAAAAATTTCTTATGAATTTAAAATTTCGAGTGTCACTGCACTCTACTTTACATTATTGCCTTTGGATTAGCTCCCTCCATTGGCCCATCACACTTAGATATTATTGTTGGTGACTTCTATCGCGGTCACCATTCCCCGAACACTTCACAACTTTCAACTATTTTCCTCCTCCTGTAATCTTGCTACGGCCTTCGCTGGTCGTCCCAAATTGTTCGGAGTACGAAGTCCAATCACTCTCTCATATGAATTGGCTTCACTAAACTAAATCGCAGGAGAGCGCAAATCGCATACGCAGTGGAATACAACAATCCTAGAATAAGGCTCTACATCAAAGAACGCTAAGCTGAAACGTAATAAGCCGTACAAATCCTAAAAGACTCTAGAACCTGATGCTCTGATACCACCTGTGACACCCCGCCCAATTAAATATTGGGTGATCAGTCCTTAATTAAATTTAAAACATAATGTTCGGTTGGTTCATTCTTAGCATCATTGTCAAAAAAGTTAATTTAATTAATTACCTAACATTTAATTAAGCTAGTGTCAAAATATTTTCATTTAAAATTCAACCAATTGATTCGTTTATTAATTTCTATGCAACAAGGTATAAACCATAAACCATACACAAGAATATAATCATACTATCTATGAATTAAATATTGAAATTAATAAGACTAGATAAAACCTTCCCGTTTGAAGCCTCCAAATAATAATCATCACAAAACTCAATCCATCTAAAAGGAACTAAAAGTAAATTGAGTACAACCTTTCTAATGAGAATGGGCGACACATGCCCTAACTGAATTATCTGAACTAGAAACTGATTGAAATAAGAGAAGCGTCTAATCTTCAATGACCTACAGCTCCCACGACAGATGCAGCGCGACAATTAGTTTAAGTATCTAAATCCGGTGTCCTTGTGGCTGAGTATATATATATATATATATATATATATATATATATATATATATATATATATAGCAAAAGAGAGAAGAAATGCAAAAGAAGGGTCAGAGCTCGCCAAGTATTTAAAACTGCATCAAAGCAAGTATTATATGCATGTTAGTTCTAACTCTCACATGAGATTCTCACATCTCGACTAGTGTGCACGCCTGACGTACATCTAATCCAACCTAGCCATCTGACACACTCATAACTAGGAAAATGATTATCCTTCTAGTTACCCCTCGTAGTAGTATTTTGTATTTGTTCTCAACATTTATCATTTTAAATAAGTATTATCACACTAAAGTTAAGTATTTACTATTTACTTTATTGAAGATTTCACTATCTTAATAGTCTGCAATTATCTCATTGTAGATATACCATAAGCATACATATATATATATATAAATTAACAAAGCACCCCAAGGATACACCTGTAGTGCATTGCATACTCTGCTATCATGTCCTGGTACATCTCGTACTCAAACAAGGACTATCGGTTTGGAAATCTCCCACGAACCATATAACAAATCACACATATTGGAAGCGAACATAGTTCACATACCTATGGGTCACGCATATACCTACACTTCCATAGTCAACTGACTTATCAACTCACAAATAAGTCTTCATAGTCCTATGTTCTGAGATATAAGTCAAATACCCCCCGAAGGTCACCCAGGATAAGGCTGTCTCTACACAGCCCCCCACGATAGAAAGCAGCTAGGTATGTCATACAAATAATATCAAATATATGTATACACACAACCCATCAAATCATACGATATACACATAACCAAGTGTCATATTCCATACGTAGTATTTTCATCACTAAATACTATCAACGTACTTTTAAATTACGATATTCCCTCTCTCGTAATATATATAAGGATAATATGTCACCCGAAATTCCTTCATAAGTAATCATATGAAGTTCCATAAGTAACCACTAATTTTTATTCTTATATGTTCCATATCTTCAGAACTAATATCGTAAGTATTTATCGCGTAATACTCTCGACGCATTTATAATTACGATTATATCTCTCTCGTAATCTTCAAGGTAAACTCACCATCCCAAATATTTGAATCATTACACCTAAACAACTCCTAATAATTTTTCACTATTTTGGGTTCATCGAACACTAGTTTTCCTCACTCAAATTGACTGTTTACCCAAATAGGGGCAAAATAGGAAATTCTCTAAAAATTAGAAATCTCACTCGAACAAGAATAAGATCTCGCTCGAACGACATACACGTGTCGCTTGGTCCAGTTTCATGCGACAACTCTATCTCGCTCGAATGACTTCGCGCGAGGTACTGATGTCGCTCGAATTACTCACTTCGCACGACGTCTCGCGACCTGGGCTGTTTCGTGCCCTACCTTCAGATTCAGCATTTTCTCACCATTTTTACTCCTAAAACCTCTAAAGCTCAAGCCCAAACTTCCAACAATCAATACAAAACATTATTCTAATATATATGTGATTTCCCATAATCTAACATCATTAAATCATCACCAATCATCCATATAATTCGAAATCCCCAATTTATTATCAAGAACCTTAGTTCTTAAATTGATATGCATAACTTCTAAATTAAACCCAGATTTGTTCATAGAAATCATCCTAATTTCGCAGGCATCATCTTATCTACATATGCGATTCAAGTTCTTATCAAATCAGACCTAGTTTATGATATTTCTCCAATTTCACCAAAATTAAATTTCATAACAAAGGTTTATAAACCTAGACTAACATGAATACAATTATCGCTAAAGAAAGCAAGCAATAAACACTTGCCTCGATTACGAAGGTCTGATCTGTTGGTGTTGTTGCTATGGATGCGCTCCTCATGTATCGATCTACATGATGGTGGTGGTGGTTGTGTAAGGTGGTGTAAATTGACTCTCCTCCTTTGGAATTTGCTCTCCCTCACCCACTGTGGCTCTCTCTTGATTTTGATGTATCCTAACCCTAATTGTCCCCAATTAGCTGATATAATATTTCTCCAATTTTCGTCCATTTAATTCCTCTAAAAATCCAAATTACAAAACTACCCCTACCGGGTGCTGGCTTGGCCTAAAAATAGCCCCGAGTCCAAATAGAATACCCGGGTAGCATTTTCTCACTATATCGACCCCTCCGGACTCAACGGCGCACTGAAAATGATCATACGAGTTACTTAAAATAATTTACCTTTGTATTTCACTTATTTAGTCTTGACACGACTCACACGCGTGTCTCAACTTAATATACCAACCTGTCATATTTCTCTCTCATGACAAGTTATATAAAATCGTCATTCCATATTACTTATTCTCACAGTAATATTAATAATTATTAACTTCTCGTCACGCTAGTAAATATTCAATTTTAATCCGGATTAATAATTAATTCTCACATTTTAATTTAATTAATCCAACAATAATAATCAATCACATGATTATTTAAATCTTCAAAAATACGGGGTGTTACACAGTATTCTAAATACTGTAAGTATGATTGTAGTCTGATACATTGGTTCTAACTAAGATTTCTTCATTAAGTCTACCGCTAGGAATTCTCGATTGTATTCCTTCATAAGGAAATTGGGAGAACTTCATATAGCATTGAAATTCTATATTTATATTATCGTCTGGGATAATATAAGATTAACTTAAAATGTGTGGTTGTGTTTACGATTACTGTAAATGCCGAAATGGCATTAAAGCATCATATGTTGTCTGACACTTCCAATTGGGCTATCCCAATAAGTATTTTCTCAAAATCTTTCCATCTTTTATCTACTAAACAACATAATATGTTGATATTATTCTGAGTTCTATGTAATCCTTGGATTCTTGCTTGAAAGAGTCCAAAGATTAGGAATTGAAACTTCCTATCAGTTCCTCTAGATATAAGCCATTCTGAGTCAAATACTTAGAGCTCAGTATAAGATTTGTCTAACACATGATTCCTATAGTGTTAAGTCATGTTATAATTAGGAGTCTTAGGAGTGGAACCTTCTTTAAACAAGTCTATATATCTAACAGTTGGAAGTTGTCCACTATGAATGGAACCTTCAACAATCTTCGAGTCAACTTCACCCCATTCCTTTCATTGGAGAGGATTGATGAAATTTCTTTCCTTCCACCATGTTCTAACATTGGAGGACGAGTCCTTAAGTCTTTGGAGCATACAATTATATTGTCCAATATTTGGGATAAATCTAACTATCTTATTAATCTTATCTAATTCGTCATTTATGACTCTTCTACCTACGGTCTTCCTTTCTCTAGTTTCTATAGTAGGGGTTTCTCTAAATTTACAGGTGGTTACATGTTTTTGTTCAAGTCTTTTTTCAATTATTTCTAAGAAGTCTGAATAATCTTTCTGTCTTTTTATCTGACTAAGGATTTCTTCCTTAAAATTCTTATTCTCTTTTCTTGTCTTATCAGAAATTTCTTCACTATGTCTAGCTAGAGAATTAACAAGGGATTTTGCAACATTTGTAATATAGTCTTTTACTTCATTATCTTTTTCTCGTTGTTGTATAAATCTAATTTCTATAGATTCTACAGTTTTTTCTATTTTATCTAAACGAGTTAGAATGAGAGTCTATTTCAGCTTGGGAAGGCGTATTATATACAACCTTAATTCCCCTTATAATTTTTTCGTATTTTTCTTCTACTTGGTTAATGTCTAGTCTAAGTTCATTAATAATACTATCCATTTTGGATAGGTTATGGCTTTCCATATTATTAAGATAATTTGCTAAATTTTGTTGGAATTTAACAAAGTCTATGTAGAAGGTGGTTAATCCTTCTGTCCTAGCCTTTAAATCCAAATGTAAGTCTTTAACAACGCTACTGTTATAGTCTTGGGTAGCATCTATGGATCTAGAAATTAAATTTAATCTTTCTAATATAAGTCTAGTTGCTTTAGCAGCGTTGGAAATCTCATTTTCATTTATCTTATAATAAAATCTATCATCATTTATCTTTTCTAAAATTCTTTCGTAAAAATATGATAAAGTCTTGTAAAAGTGGAATGGATCCCCGGATTGTTAATTATCACAATTAAAATCAAAGTTATAATTTCCTTTTATATATATTCAAAAGCTGCGGAAGCGTAAAATGTGTTGTGATGGTTAAACTAAAATACTAAATTCCAAATTTTAATTTTATTACACAAATTAAAATTAAACAAAGTGAGAATTAATGAAACACACACAAGTATTAATTTTCACTTAAACCAATTAATTCATCCAAGCCCTAGAAATTTGCCTAAGTCATAATTATCAATATTTCGTAGTTAGGCCAAACCAATTTTAGCGAATGACTTGAATTAAACAACTTTACCCAATATTTAATTTAAGTCCAAATTAAATTGAGTGTGATAATTAAACCGAATTTTATCTTGAATTATCCTAAGCATGCGTTCTAAATTATTATGCAAGATAAAATAAACCAATCACACTACGCCGCGATGTACAAGGAAAAACCCAAGACGGGAAACAACCTCGGACGGCCCTAGCCACAAATTCACTTGATACGGATTTACAAGTACAAGACAGATAGACTTACAACACGCGAATCGATCCCTTTCAAGCCCCGACGCTTCTTCTTGTAGACACCTCTTCCTAGCGAATAACCTTGGAACACCACCGAGGTCTCGGAATCCACCGATAGGACTTTATACGGTCACCGTCACCCGAACATGAAGCCTTTCTCCAAATGGGTAAAATAACATAAAACACTTCTTCTCTCTTTGTGGGAGGTAGAAGCAAAACCCAAAACTTCTATTCTTCAATTCGGTAGAGAAAAATCGGTGCCAAACTCCAAGCAATTGATATGTATATAAGAATTTGGATAAACAATATGGGTGTACAAACTAGAGTGGTAAGTGAATTTCTTTTTGAAAATTAGCACTCAAAACATGAACATTTTCCTTAAAACAATTTGCTCTCAAACTCTCTCTAAGAGATGAAAAAAGGATGGAAAAGTTAGATTGGAAAATGTGATTCCCGCTAATGATAAAGTCTGAAAAAGTTGGTTAAAAACGTAGTGGGAAAGTGGGTGAAAAACTGCCAAAAACTGTTCCCGCCTGGCATCTCGTTCGAATAAGACTTCTAACGTCGTTCCAGATTGAACTCGTTAGATTCTCGTTGGATATCTCGTTCGAACAGAAGGTTCGTTCGAACGACATATCGAACGACATTTCACATGTCTATACTGGAACCTCATTGGCAAACTCGTTCGAACGACACATGGTTCGAACGAAAAAACTCGTTCGAACGACCTATCGAACGAACTTCCAGAATTTTGGAAAATTCGATTTTAGCCCAGAAAACTTTATAAACTTATTTTAAAGTTTTATTTAATTCTTTCTGAAAATTAAAACACAGTTTTTATAAATCCTAACACCCAATAAAAACATGTTCCAAGCTCCTATATATATAATATTGCATTCATACCTTGGGAGCATGGAACCATAGTTGATGACGTAGAAACGAGGCATGCAAACCGGCATATTTGATGAAGTTTTATATTCTTTGTCGCTACGTCTTCAACAAACACTTCATAGACTTGAGAGTATTACAATTACATACTATCCTATGAATAAATATTTTTGTCCGTAATTGAGCCAACACAATACATGGACTCAATTGGAAATTTGTGTCCTTACAAATCTCCCCCTTTGGCTATTCCGGGACAAAAACCAAACAAAAATCCTAAAGGGTCGTCAAGCTCTACTAGACTCAAAACATAACCCACCCAAACTTGACTCAACCCAAGGATCAAACACTTTGCCATTGAAAGATGCCGCTTTAGAATAATTCCTGCACACTTAAGCAAACTCATCAAATGCATAAGGAATATCAAAATATTAAATGCAATTAATTAATTGCTCTAATTAATTACTCGCCCTAAATTAATTCTCCCCTTTATCAAACAAATGACATACTTAAAAAGACGTCTCCCCCTAAGATAAATCTCCCCAAACTAAGATACGATAATAATAGCATAAGATACCATTTCTCCCCATATCATTTTATCATTTCTCCTCCTATCATTTTTCTCCCCCTTTTTGTTCAGGAATAGACAAAGGCTTAAAGAATCAAAACATAAAAGCATGTTGAAGCGTAAAGTGATAAGAGATGAAAGCATATGGGCAACAAAAGCAAGGCAAAAGGAAAACACAATATCATATATATATGTACTAGAAATATATCAATAATACACACGCACATATGTATAGATATAAACACACACATGACACAAAATACAATAAGTTTGCACACTCGTATGGCAAAAATGTGTCATATGGAAACGGAAGTGTAGGGATGTGAACTAGCAACAATTAAATTTAGATCCAAACACTTAATAAACGTTCACGGAGTTCTCATTTGATTGCAAACTTCATCACATTTAAATATAACCTCATGTGACAATATAGATTGAAATCAATGAACAAACATACACAATGCATACAAGCCTAGCATATTGATGATTCTACAAACCAATAGAGTCATGACATGAAATACGCAACTAGGATAAACGGAAATTGTGCAAACCGTTGATATACCATCCAATCTCCTTCAATATGCATTTATATTAAATTCGAATGAATATATCAATCAAACATAGGCCTTGGCAATTTATTTTTCATGTTAATGCCGTATTTTCTATTTTTAGGCCTTTGGACCACGTATTTCTTTTAGGTCCATTCCAAATGGTGGCTTACAATCGCAAAGGATCACTTAGTCCTTTCGGAGCCCTTCCCCGTGCACATTTTTATTTATCATGTTTTCATTTTTCACACAAAACTCACATGCAACGGATTTTGACATGCACTGGTCCTCCTAAGTCACAAATATGTAGATGACAAGATTGGAAGGAGAACACCTCACATAGCTCAAATATATATATGAAGTTAAGAATTCAAAGAATCTCGTGCATGTGTGAATAGAGGCATATAAAAATAGAATTCATTTAAACAACACAAAATCCAACTTCTCCATAAAACTATGGTAAATAACATAATAAGGATTGATAATCTAAACCAAAAGTTCTTGCCACGTGGGAGCGTAAAAGATGGAATTCAAACACAAGTATATGCCACTTAAAGTGTGTCAAACTAAAATACACACAAAATAAAATATTTTTTAGTTTTTAAATTTTTTTAACCAAAAAAAAATTATATACTCAAAAGACAAACAAAAATCATTTGAATTTTTCATTAAGCTTAAATTATCGAGAGATAAAACCCAAATGATAAACAAAAATATTTTTGTATTTTTCATTTAATGCAAACACAATGAAGGAAATATAATACAAAAGATAAACAAAAATCATAATTCTAGCATGTGATAAGCATGGAGCATAGACTAGAAAATGATTAAACAAACATTCATTTAGCATGTGAATATAGCATGAAGTACAAAAGCTAAAGTATGCAAACACTAACACATTCATCCTTTGGATTTAGCAAGGGAGGAATCATGTGAAAGTAAATGAGAATAAAAAACCTTATTTTGCAAGGCAACCAAGTCGGATTTCCTAACCCAAATTAATGAAGAATGATTATCTTCGGGTGTTGAAACTTTAACTACCGTGGTTACATTACTATGGGATTTTCTAGGAATTCGTTTAAGATCAAAACAAAATTTTCTAAGATGACCTTTTCGACCACAATGTGTACAAGTAAAAACATGTCGAAAAGATTTACCTAAGGAGTGATCTCTAAATGCTTTCCTAGTAGATTCTCCTAAAACGTGGGTTTTGGCTTTAGGGGTAAATTCATTACAAGTATTGAAGCCTAAACCACAAGTGTCATTTTTAATTTGGACCGTTCCTAATATTTTATCTAGTTTTTCCGAACGACACTCCAAATCAAATTTAACATTACTAGAGTCTTTTAATTTATTTTGCAAATCTAAAATGTTAGACTCTAATAAAACATTTCACTCTTCAAAAGCAAGAAGCTCCTTTTTCAAGAATTCCATTAGACCCCTAAGGCTATCTCTCTCGCCTTCTACATATGCAAGCTTCTCTTGAAGAGTCCTCTCACGTGTCCTAAGGTCTTCTATTAAAGTATTTTTTATCAACGACCTTGACACTCTCTCTTAAACTAGCTTCTAACTTCAAATTAGCCTTTTTCAATTTAATAGATTCTTTATAAAGTTCTTGAAAAGCATTTTGAAGTTCACTAACATTAACCTCTTCTTCATTTTCACTCTCTCTTTCTTCTCCACTCTCATTATCATAAAAAACAAGAGAATCATAAACTATGACCTTGGAAATGTCATGTGTTAAAGTTTCATCAATGGATGAGTTCTCACTATCACTCACATGACTAGCCATAAAAGCCATAAAAATTTTCTTAGTGGGGGAATCGGGTCCCTCTTCTTTATCACTATCACTAAGGGTCGCATTATATGCAGTGGGTCGTTTACCCTCTTTCCTTAGTTTAGTGGGGCACTCATAAGCCCTATGGCCATAACCTTCACAACCAAAACACTTATTAGACTCGTCCCTATATAAATTTTCATTACTAGGTTTAGGGATCTTCTCGGCTTTAGGAATCTTCTCGGCTTTAGAAATATTTTCGTCTTTGTCATGCTTAGAAGATTCGAATTTCTTAAAATCATTTTTAAATTTATCTTTGTTAATTTTAAGAAATTTTCTAAATTTTCGAGCAAACAAAGCCATGTCTTCCGAGTCACTATCACTCTCGCTCTCTACTACTTGTTTGACCTCTTTTCGGGCTTTTAAAGCAACGCCCTTTTCGATTTTCTTTTCAGTTTTAGAGGGAAACATATCTAGTTTATAGGTTTGTAAATCACCTACAAGCTCTTCTAATTTCGTAGAGGCTAAAGTTGGTAAAGAATTTAAAACGGTCACCTTTGGAATAAATCTATCGGGTAGGGACCTTAAAATTTTCTTTACAACACGGTCGTGAGGTATTTTCTCTCCCAAGTTAAAAGATGAATTAACAATATCAGAAAGTCTAGCATAAAATTCATCATAAGTTTCTTTTTCATTCATTTTGATAGTTTCAAATTGAGTGGTGAGGTTTTGGAGTTTTGAAGCTTTAACGACACTAATTCCTTCGTGAGTTAATTGTAAAATATTCCAAGCTTCTTTAGCGGTCTCACACGTCATAATGCGTCGGAATTCATCCGGTGTGACAGCGCTAAACAAGGCATTCAAACCTCGGGAATTGAAATTAGCAAGTTTAAACTCATTTTCAGTCCATCTATCGACGGGTTTTGGAACACGTTCATTTTCAACTAAATGAGTTGGTGGGGACCACCCGTTAACAACAGACATCCAAACTCTCTCGTCGATTGATTTTAGTGCCGATTTCATTCGCGCTTTCCAATACGCGTAATTTGAACCATCGAAAATAGGAAATTTTGAAAATGGACAAAATTCCATTTTAGCCAAAAATTATTTAAGGATCTTTAACGAAATAAATTATTGCTTTGGCTCTGATACCAATCTGTAAAAGTGGAATGGATCCCCGGATTGTTAATTATCACAATTAAAATTAAAGTTATAATTTCCTTTTATATATATTCAAAAGCTGCGGAAGCGTAAAATGTGATGTGATGGTTCAACTAAAATACTAAATTCCAAATTTTAATTTTATTACACAAATTAAAATTAAACAAAGTGAGAATTAATGAAACACACACAAGTATTAATTTTCACTTAAACCAATTAATTCATCCAAGCCCTAGAAATTTGCCTAAGTCATAATTATCAATATTTCGTAGTTAGGCCAAACCATCTTTAGCGAATGACTTGAATTAAACGACTTTACCCAATATTTAATTTAAGTCAAAATTAAATTGAGTGTGATAATTAAACCGAATTTTATCTTGAATTATCCTAAGCATGCCTTCTAAATTATTATGCAAGATAAAATAAACCAATCACACTACGCCACGATGTACAAGGAAAAACCCAAGACGGGAAACAACCTCGAACGGCCCTAGCCACAAATTCACTAGATACGGATTTTCAAGTACAAGACAGATAGACTTACAACACACGACTCGATCCCTCTCAAGCCCCAACGCTTCTTCTTGTAGACACCTTTTCCTAGCGAATAACCTTGGAACACCACCGCAGTCTCGGAATCCACCGATAGGACTTTATACGGTCACCGTCACCCGAACATGAAGCCTTTCTCCAAACGGTTAAAATAACATAAAACACTTCTTCTTTCTTTGTGGGAGGTATAAGCAAAACCCCAAACTTCTCTTCTTCAATTCGGTAGAGAAAAACTGGTGCCAAACTCCAAGCAATTGATATGTATATATGAATTTGGATAAACAATATGGGTGTACAAACTAGAGTGGTAAGTGAATTTCTTTTTGAAAATTAGCACTCAAAACATGAACATTTTCCTTAAAACAATTTGCTCTCAAACTCTCTCTAAGAGATGAAACAAGGATGGAAAAGTGAAAATGTGATTCCCGCTAATGATAAAGTCTGAAAATTTTGGTTAAAAACTTAGTGGGAAAGTGGGTGAAAAAATGCCAAAAACTGTTCCCGCCTGGCATCTCGTTCGAACGACATTTCGTTCGAACGAAATCTCGTTCGAACGAGACTTCTAACGTCGTTCCAGATTGAACTTGTTAGAATCTCGTTGGATATCTCGTTCGAATAGAAGGTTCGTTCGAACGACATATCGAACGACATTTCACAGGTCTATACTGGAACCTCGTTGGCAAACTCGTTCGAACGAAAAAACTCGTTCGAACGACCTATCGAACGAACTTCCAGAATTTTGGAAAATTCAATTTTAGCCCAGAAAACTTTATAAACTTATTTTAAAGTTTTATTTAATTCGTTCTGAAAATTAAAACACAGTTTTTATAAATCCTAACACCCAATAAAAAAATGTTCCAAGCTCCTATATATATAATATTGCATTCATACCTTGGGAGCATGGAACCATAGTTGATGACGTAGAAACGAGGCACGCAAACCGACATATTTGATGAAGCTTTATATTCTTTACCGCTACGTCTTCAACAAACACTTCATAGACTTGAGAGTATTACAATTACATACTATCCTATGAATTAATGTTTTTGTCCGGAATTGAGCCAACACAATACATGGACTCAATTGGAAATTTGTGTCCTTACAAATCTAAATGGAGAGGTCTCTTGGTACCTCATTCCAGTCTGATCTAACTATCTCAATTAGGAAGATAACTATCTAATCCAGGGATACGGTTAGCTTGTTCTTTAGTAAGTTTAATTAACTCACTGTCTTGGTTTTTAGTTAAGGTTTTAATTTATAAGATGTCTTTATTAAGGACTTCTATATGATTAGTCTTAATATTTATTTCTTATAAAGCATGTACTAGGTCTATTGAGATTTAGTTATCTATTTCTAGTAGTCTTTTAGAGATATTTTTTATCTCTGTTTCTAGGGTTTGAGTGTCCTTTATTAATTATCTTAATATAAGGAGTATACACTTATTTTGGTCTACTATATTATTAATAGCACCGATAGTAACTTGTTTATAATCTGCATGTTTGGATGGGATGTGTTCAGTACATGAACAACCGTCTATGTGTAAGGTTAAGCAACCTACTAGGTCTAAATCAGTTACGGGTAAGGGATGGTAATCTGGGTTGGTTCTAAAAATATCTTTGTAAATGCGAGGAATAAATCCCAAGGGCATTAAAGTCTTTAATATAAGTCTAAAATGAGCGTCTTATGGATCTGATACCAGAATTTGGGTTTTAGTCGGAATTTAGTGAGTTTCTAAAGTTCTTAAGGTCTTGATACAAATTTGGGTTTAAGCTACGAATCTTTTAAATATATAGCCTTAAAATAGGATTTTACTATAAGACAAGAGGGGACCATTAAAGAAAATAACAAAAAGTCTTTGGGACCATGAGGGGACCACTTTCGAGATATGGACAAATTCCGCACGAAAGTCCGCAGGGTTGAGTCCGCACCAGAGATTATATATATATATATATATATATATATATATATATATGTATATATAATGTGTAATATTAATTCAGTAAATGTTACTGTTTGTGAAAATGTTATATATATAAAACTATTTCATAAATATATTAACATAGTAAGTGGTATTGTTTGTGAAAATGTCACATATATAAAACTATTTCATTTTCTGGTATATACAGTAAAGTTCAATATCCGTGACATTTTCACAAACAATAACACTTACTGTGTTATCACATTACCCACCATATATATATATATATATATATATATATATATATATATATATATATATCAAGGTTCTAAAAGGTGCGAGGCGTGGTCGAGGCGTAAAGGTCAAGCTTCAATCCTTAGGGACCTAGGCGTAAAAAGGCATTTTTCCTTTTTTCTATTATTTTAATTATTCCACGGCTAGTAATATAATAAAATAATACATACCATGAATTTTGAAAATATATCCATATGTTTGGTACCCATCTTTCTCATATTCATGCTCCATAATCAATATTTGTCAACTAATCCTTTGTTTTTAAAAAAAAAGTGTGCCTTAAGCCTTTTACCAAGAATAAGGCGTAATAAGGCGTAGGCGATGCGTTTCTCTCAAGCCTCAAGCATAGGCGGGCCTTTTAGTATATATATATATATATATATACATATGCTAGGATTAGCACCACCAGGTAAGTTGTTTGTAAGCTCAATCTAGTGACAACAATGGCAGCACAGTTGTATTAAAGAGAACGAGGTGAGGAGAAGAGGATGAATACCAGAATATAAGTGGTTCAGCGTAAATTGGCCTGTGTCCACTGTGTGTATAATCTCACTAGAATAAGGCACTAATGGCCATAGATACAATCTCTCAAGCTTTTTCTCTCTTTTGTGAAAATTGACAGAGTTTCACCTAGGGTTGTATTTTTGGATCCCTCTCAAGGTAGGAGGAGACAGGTATATATAGTGTTTGGGGGGTGTAATGTACCCCCCAAACATGCAAAGTGCATGTGTATATAGATCCAACCAGTGTCAGGATGACACCTGGCTGATCTCAACTAAGTAATGATGACCTCAATATTCCCTCACGTGGAGGGAATAATTCGGTTATAACAGATTTGCCACGTGTTCCAAGTCATACATGTGGGTGTAAATGCTCGGCTGTCTCGATATAGTACCAAACTCGGCCTAGATGAGTATGAGGTTGGTGGGATATGACCCTTGCCTTATTTGAAGTGGAATTTGTGAGGACCTCAACTAAAGATTCGATCGAGGTTCGGGTTAGTGTAAGACGTCGGTCAGGGCCGATGTTGACATTGATGGTTGGTTGAGCCTAATAAGGATTTTGGCTAGTTCTGAGATGACACTTGTAATGTCGATTGTGGCCGTCCCCATGTGTCCTATAGTCATCGGCGGAGGCCCAATGTAGATGGTACTGATAACGTCGTTTGTGGCCGACCTCATGGAAGCTGAGCTTCCAAGGTTTTAGATGATCTCGGCTTATTCCAAGACGAGATGATAATCGTAGTGGAGGGGACATCGGCCTAGGCCGACCTCAGCAGGATGACGTTGCTGATGGGTTTTCTTGAACTTCTATTACCTCGACTATCATAAAGGTCGAGGTTGAGGCCTCTAACTTATCAGGCGCACTTTGAGCATATCAATCACCCCTAGACCTTAATTACATATGTGATAGATGACTATGGGGTATGCAGCTCCGAGGCCTTTCTTGCTTGTGTGCCAATATTCCTTTGACAAGTGTCAAGAACTGGAGTGGGTAGCGTGCCTGACAAGTGTAATGATGACGATTGTCCATATGTGCTCCCAAGGTAATGATGGGCCTTGGGATGCGTGTGCTCTTATTTAAGGCCTTAATTTTCCTCATTTCTTTCTTTCTCATCGTGGTTATCTCTACGATTTTCTTTCTCTCCATAAGAGCTCAGTTGCTACGCTCTTAAGGGTTTCCACATTTTCTCATTCTCTCCTTCACTTAGTAAGTCGACATGTATCATCTCCACTTTACGCTGCCATTTTCAGCCCTTTTACTCTTGTCTCTTTATTTTTTGGCAAGTTTTTTTAGGTTTTTCGGTGGGACTTTGAGCTTTCCGACGAGTCTATTCTTGACTGATCTTTATTCTTTCTGTTTTAAGCCCTAGTTTTGATCCTTAGGTAGGTATAGTCAAGTTATTTGTTCTTGGTTATGCTCCCAAGTGTAAGGTCATCTTCCTATGCTCAGACCCCTATATCAGCTTTTAGAAGAGTTTCCCTCGCTTATAGAGACAACCTTTGCAAAAATTAGGCAAATGGAGCGTGCCCAAGAGGAATTTCGTATGGTTGAGGCCTTCCCCCTTAGACCTATCTTTCCTCCTCCTCTGAAGATAATTTTCCCTGATCCAGACGAGGTTGCTGAGACATCCTGGGGTCCAATTGACCCCTCTCCAATGTTTGAGTTGGAGTCATCCACCTCAGATACTATGTTTGTGAATCCTTTCAAAATGCCATGGATTTTTCTATGAGGCAAGATTAGGCCCCCGATCAAGCCGAGGTCTCTAGCCGTGCCTCGTCCCATAATGGTACTAGCTCTTCTCGAACTTCTTCTGATGTTGAGATTGTAGGGACGAGTGTGGACTTTCCGCCCATCCCTGATGTCATACCTCTGTCGGCCGCTACAGAGGTTGAGTTTGCTCATAGGTTCCCTAGCGGTGGTTCTGCACCTGCTCATGTCGATATTTCCAGAGATAAGGATGATGGTCATGAGAGTGACATAAACACCTCTAAAGCAGCCAAGATTAAGAGCACTGTCACAGAGTATGACCTCTTAGACTTTAGGCACCTCTACTCCATAGGTCCTTCAATTAAACTTAGGAGTCCTCATAAAGATGAGAGGGCCTTTAGCGGACGAGATGGGGAGATCTGCATGTATGAGCAGATGTTTAAGTTAGGATTCCGTCTCCCCATACATCCCACAATGAGGGTCATTTTATCCCATATCAACTTAGCCCCTTCGCAGTTATCCCCCAATGCTTGGAGGGTGATAAGTGGGGCTATTATCATCTGTAAGGCAGTCCATCACTCAAACCTTCCAGTTAGGGTCTTCACTGGGTGTTATATCCCTTCCTCTGCGAGGAACCACCCCGACTACTTCCACTTCCTAGCTAGGAAGTATAACAAGAAGATGTTACTGGTTACTCAGACCTCGAACCACAACTCGAAGCCACAATACTTCTTTGTCTCAGGGGCTTAGGAATTTGGGGCACACGCCTCCTCTTCCTCGTCTAATCTGAGGACACCCCTGAGACCTTAGACCTTCGTAATTTTCACCAAATTAATGATGTTTAAGGTCCGAGGTCATCCAAATGTGATGTTTACCCTCATAAACTTCACTAAACTAATGATGTTTAAGTTCTGAGGTCACCAAATAATGATTTTTATCCTCATATTTTACCAATTAATGATGCTTAAGTCTGAGGTCATCAGATATGATGTTTCACCTCAGACCTTTCACCAAATTAATGATGTTCATGGTCTGAGGTCATCAAATTAAGATTTTACCCTCATAATTATCACCAAATTAATGATGTTCATGGGTCTAAGGTCATCAAACTAAGATGTCGACCCTCTTAAAGTTCACCAATTTAATGAGGCTTAAGGTCTGAGGTCACCAATGTTTATCCTCATAATTATCACCAAATTAATGATGTTCATGGGCCCGAGGTCATCAAACTAAGATGTCGACCCTCTTAAATTTCACCAATTTAATGATGTTTAAGGTCTGAGGTCACCAAATATGATGTTTCACCTCAGACCTTTCACCAAAATAATGATGTTTAAGGTCTGAGGTCACCAAATATGATGTTTACCCTCATAATTTTCACCAGACTAATGATGTTTAAGGTCTGAGGTAATCCAAATGTGATGTTTACCCTCATAAATTTCACCAAACGAATGATATTTAAGGTCTTAGGTCACCAAATATGATGTTTCACCTCAGAGATTTCACCAAAATAATGATGTTTAAGGTCTGAGGTCACCAAATATGATGTTTACCCTCATAATTTTCACCAGACTAATGATGCTTAAGGTCTGAGGTCATCCAAATGTGATGTTTACCCTCATAAATTTCACCCAAGTAATGATGTTTAAGGTCTGAGGTCACCAAATATGATGTTTCACCTCAGACCTTTTACCCAAATAATGATGTTTAAGGTCCGAGGTCACCAAATATGATGTTTACCCTCATAATTTTTACCAGACTAATGATGTTTAAGGTCTGAGGTCATCCAAATGTGATGTTTACCCTCATAAATTTCACCAAACTAATGATGTTTAAGGTCTGAGGTCATCATAATATGATGTTACCCTCATAAATTTCACTAAATTAATGATGTTTAAGGTCTGAGGTCATCCAAATATGATGTTATCCTCATAATTTTCACCAAACTAATGATGTTTAAGGTCTGAGGTCATCCAAATATGATGTTATCCTCATAAATTTCACCAAATTAATGATGTTTAAGGGTTAAGGTCACCAAATATGGTGTTTCACCTCAGACCTCTCACCAAATTAATGATGTTCATGGTCTGAGGTCATCAAACTAAGATATTACCCTCATAATTATCACCAAACTAATGATGTTTAAGGTCTGAGGTCATCAAACCAAGATGTTACCCTCATAATTTCTTCTTGAAGCATGTTAAAATAGGGTAGTGACACGAATTGCTTTTCTTATTAATATTCTCTTCATAAGATTATACATGTATTATAAGGAAACTTACAACATCATATATAATATTTCTTCAAGTGGTCAGCATTCCAAGGGTTGGATAAAGATTCCCCTTCGAGATTTTTGAGTCGGTAAGTACCCGGTACAACCTCTTCCACCACCTTGTAAGGGCCATGCCAGTTTGGGTGGAGCTTGTTAGCCTTCTGCCACGTCTTCTTTAGGACCAGATCTCCCATGGTAATAGGTTTTGACTTCACCCTTTGGTTGTAGAACTTCGCAGTTCTCTGCTGGTAGGATGCTTGCCTAATTTGTGCGTCTTCTTTTCTTTCTTCGATCAATTCCAGATCAAGTCTTCTCTCTTCCCCATTCCTCTCAGGGTTATAGGTCTGAACCCTATGAGTAGGGAGCCCAACCTCTGTGGGGATGACAGCTTCTGATCCATGTGCTAGCATAAATGGGGTCTCCCCCGTTGGAGTCCTTGTTGTTGTTCTGTAGGCCCGTAATACTGCATATACCTCCTCTGTCCATCTCCCTTTAGCCTCCTCTAACCTCTTCTTGACTCCATTTAGGATGGTTCGGTTCGTGACTTCGATCTTCCCATTTTCCTGAGGCCAGTTAGGAGAAGAGAAGAACTGTTTGATCCCAACTCTTTTATAGTATTTCTCCAAAGAAGTATTCTTGAACTGGGTCCCGTTATCCGAGATGAGGGTGTTCAAAAGACCATATCTGCATATGATGTTCTTCCAGATGAACTAGAAGGTCTTATGCTCTGTAATCCTGATAATTGGCTCAGCCTCTACCCACTTGGAGAAGTAATCAATTGCTACTATAAAAAATCTGTAGTTGTTAGTTGCTCTTGGTAATGGTGCTACTAGATCAATCCCCCATACAGTAAATGGCCAAGGATAACTGATCGACATCATTGGCTGATGAGGTTGATGTGGGATGGTGGAGAATCTCTGGCACTTGTCGAACTTCTTCACATAAGCAGAAACATATTTAGCCAAGGTCGGCCACCAGTATCCCTGTGTGATTATCCTCTTAGCCAACGGTCTTCCTTCTATGTGACTGGAGCAAGAGCCCTCGTGTACATCTTATAGGACGTGTGGGACTTCAAAGGGATGGACACATCTGAGGAGAGGGAGCAGGAAGCCTTTCTTGTACAGGACGTCCCCTATAATTGAGAACTTTGCAGCCCTATACCTAAGTCTTCTTTTTTCCAACTTTGAATCCTAAAGTTCTCCCTGTTTGATGTATCTGATAAGAGGATCCATCCATGAGGCTTCTAGATTCAAATTTAAGCAATGTGTGGCAACCTCTTCTTCTTCAATGGTTGGTCTGAGCATGACTTCGAACGGTATTGACCTTCTGATGCCTGTCATTATTGCTAAAGCTAACCATGATAATGCATCTGCAAGGATGTTATCTAACTGAGGTATCCTTTTTATCTTCACTTTTTTGAATCCTTATAGCATCGTTATTACCCTCTTAAGGTATTTGGCCATCCTTTCATCTTTGGCCTCATACACGCCCAAAATTTGGCTGATAACTAGCCTCGAGTCGCTGTGGATTAGGAGTTGGTCGACACTAAGATCTTTTGCTAACAAGAGGCCTGCTATCAAGGCCTCATACTCTGACTCATTATTCGATGCCTTGAAGTTAAATCTCAGTGCATATTCGATGTTGGTATCGTCCGGTGTTGACACTATCAACCCTGCTCCACTTCCGCTATCACAGGATGAACCGTCAATGAAGAGGTTCCAAACGTCTTCATCTGAAGAGAATTTTCCCTCTGATTGGGTCCCTTTCTTGAAGAGGTACTTTTCTTCCTCATTCTCACCTACTCCTCTTCTGACTCTGCTATGTACAACATCTTCTAGATTTTGGAAGACGTTGCTACATGGCTCATCTGTAACCTCTTAGCTAATCTTGATCTCAACCTCTTCCCAGGTGAATTTTGCTACTAAGTCTGCAAGGGCCTGCCCTTTGATGGCGACCCTAGGTTGATAAACAATGTCATACTCTCCCAACTCAATGGCCCAGGTCATCAGCCTGCCTGACTTTTCAGGCTTATGGAGGACTTGTCTGAGCGGGGAATCAGTGAAGATGACCATGGAGTGGGCTTGGAAGTATGACTTTATCTTCCTGGAAGCGTGTATCAAAGCATATGCTAACTTTTCCATTCGGGGTTAGTTCTTTTCAAACCCTTGAAGAGATTTACTGTTGAAGTATACCGGTTTCTGTACTCCATCGTCTTCTCTTACTATCGTAGCACTGATAGCTGACTTCGAGACGACTAGATACACATATAACTTCTCCCCCAAAATAAGCCGAGATAAGATTAAGGGGGATTCGAGGTAAGACTTCAGCTCTGTAAAAGCTTTGTCGCACTCCTTGTCCCATTCAAAGGCCTTTTTAATCACCTTGAAGAAGGGAAGACATTTGTCTGTGGCTCTAGAAATAAACCTGTTGAGTGCTGCAACTCTTCCTGTTAATTTCTGAACGTCTTTTATAGTCCTTGGTGGCTTCATTTCAAGTAATGCCTTGATCTTTTTGGGGTTGACTTCTATACCTTTTTAATTAATGATAAACCTAAGAAACTTTCCTGCTTCTATCCCGAAGACACACTTCGTCGGGTTGAGCTTGATCCTGTACAGGTTCATGGTGCCAATGGTACTTTCTAGGTCGTCCACATGAGTGCCGACCTTCAAGCTCTTCGTTAACATATCATCCACATACACCTCCATGGTCTTACCGATTTGATCTTTAAAAATCATATTTATAAGACGCTGATAAGTGGCTCCTGCGTTCTTCAGACCGAAGGGGATAACCTTGTAACAATAGGTTCCCTTATCTGTGATAAATGATATCTTCTCTGAGTCTTCATCATCCATGAAGATCTAATTATACCCTAAATATGCATCCATGAAGCTCATAAGTTCACACCCTGATGTGGCATCTACCATCTGATTGATTCGAGGTAAGGGGAAGCTGTCTTTTGGGCAAGACTTGTTTAGATCAGTGAAGCCCACGCACATCCTCTATTTCTCGTTAACTTTTGGTACAATGACGACACTAAACAACCGCTCGGGGTGTATGACCTCTCTGATGAAATTGGCCTCTTCCAGTTTCCTAACCTCTTCTCTGATTACGTCATATTTCTCTCTGGAGTAAACTCTTCTTCTTTGCTTGATAGGATTGGCATCTTCTGCCACGTCGAGCTTGTGCCACACTCTGTCTCTTCTTCAAAAGCTTTATTATCTCTTCTTTGATCTTGGGTCTTAGGGTTTTTCCAATCTGGAGGGTTTTTTCGGCTCATCCTCATTGAGGGTGATTGATTCCACCTCTTCCGTGGCCTCTCCCTTCTTCAACTTTGTCTCATCCCTAGGATCAACTGTATCAATGTTATAAGTTATTATTTCCCTCTTATGTGCCTCTCTCTCTTTCGTAGAGTTGAAGTAGCATTCGCGTACCGAGATCTGGTCACCTTACACTTCCCCTACCCCTTAGGGGGTCGAGAATTTTAGCATTTGCTTGACTGTTAAAGGCAAGGCCTCAAATTCCTTAAGGGCCACTCGTCCGATGATGAGGTTGTAGGCGGAGAAGACATTTTCGTCCATTATGAAGAAATTAATTTTTCTAGTCAACCTCTTAGGCGACTCATCTCCCATACGCACATCTATCTCATACATGCCTAAGGGATGGACCTTCTCTCCGCTGAAGCCGATCAACGAATGATGAGAAGGTACCAGCCTAGCTCTACTGAGGCCTAGGCTTTTGAAGCAGGGCCAAAACATGACATCTGTTGAGCTTTCCCCATCGATAAGGATTCTCTGGACTTCACACCCATGCACCCTCATAGTGATTACCATAAGGTCATCATGCGGAGCCAAGATACCCTTAAAATCAAGTCTTGAGAAACCAACTATGAGGGTATCCATGTCTACTTTCTTTCTCTTCTCGCCTTTAACCTCTGAAGACACCAGGTTCACTACCTCAGTTTAGATCATTGACTTGGCCTCCTCTACGTGAGCTTTGTGATCGGCCACCTCTAAACCCCCTACCAAACCCCCACAGATGGTGTTAACACCAAAAGAGATCAGGCCTACCCTCTTTACTGGGCATTTTCATCCTTGGGAGGGAGGTCCGAATCATCATCATCCTCATCAGAATCCTCTACTCTTCTGGCAGGGGGGTCTTCCCGACAGCTGTCGTTCCTCTTCTTCTTAGGGTCATCTCTTCCCCCCCTTTGATGCTCTTCCATCCACGTATTTTTTTAGCTTCCCAGATTTTAACATCTTCTCAATCTCATCCCTTAAGGCGAAGCATTTGTCGGTCACATGGCTGTGGTCCTGGTGGAATTCACACTATAGATTTTTGTTCTTCTTATGCGGGGGAGCCTTAATCTTCTCTGGCCACCTTAAGGACCTATCATTTTTTATCTCATTGAGGATGTGCTTGCAGTTCACCGTTAGAGGGGTGTAATGTGCAAACTTATCGTCTGAAACCCACTTATTTCCATCATTCTTTTGGATTCCGCTGCTGCTTCTATTTTCATCCTCATACTTCGCAGCCATATCTTCTTCAGCGTTCATAACCCTTTCTGTAATTGCCAACAGTTCTGCCATGGACTTGGGAGGGTCTTCAGCGAGCTTCTACAGTAGCTTTCCCTTCTGAAGTCCTCCTATAAGGGCGGTCATAGCTATATTCTCTTCGTAATCCTCCACCTCTAGCTTCTCTTTATTAAACCTTGCTATGTAGTCTCTTAGGATCTCGTTCTTTCCATATTTGACGTATAATAGATGGGTAGTCTTCTTCTGAGGTCTTACCCCAAAGCATAAGTTGTGAATGAACTGTTCGGCCAAGCCCTTAAAGTTCTCAATGGAGCCCTTCGGTAGGGAAGTGAACCAAATATGTGCAACTCCTGTCAGAGTGCTTGAGAAGGCTCTGCACCTCATCTCATCCGGGATTGAGTAGATGTCAGCAGCAGATTGGTACATCTCAATATGATGCACAGGGTTGGTGCTACCATCATACTTTGGAGACACCATGGGAGGTTTGAATTTAGCAGGAGTCGGGTAGGTCCCAATTCGTGCCACAAATGGGGAACCCTCTGAGAACCCTTTTTGTAATGGGTCTCGGCCTTTGATGAGGTCCCCTATCTTCTCCTCAAGACGTTGGATGGAATCATTCCATGGCTTTGCAACGTCGGCCTGGCCGAGGTTATCCCCAGCCACCTCCAAGGGGTGTACTGAGGGTTCCCCAGCCGCAGCACAACGTCGGCTGTTGACCTCTTCTTGCTCCCTACCTCGGCCTTATTGGGGTCGACCACAACAAGGTCAATTAAGTGACAGACGATGCCAGATTGATGATGCTAGGATTAGCACCACCAGGTAAGGTGTTTGTAATCTCAATCTAGTGACAACAATGGCAGTATAATTGTATTAAATATAATAGAATGGGGTGAGGAGAAGAGTATGAACACCAGAATATAAGTGGTTCAGTCTAAATTGGCCTACGTCCACTATGTGTGTGTAATCTTACTAGAATAAGGCACTAATGGCCATGTATACAATCTCTCAAGCTTTCTCTCTCTTCTGTGAAAATTGATAGAATTTCAGCTAGGATTGTATTTTCGAATCCTTCTCAAGGTAGGAGGAGACAGGTATATATAGTGTTTGGGGGGTGTAGTGTACCCCCAAGCATGTAAGGTGCATGTGTATATAGATCCAACCAGTGTCAGGAGGACACCTCGCTAATCTCAACTAAGTAATGATAACCTCAATATTCCCTCACGTGGAGGGAATAATTCAGTTATAACAGATTTATCCACGTGTTCCAAGTCATACATGTGAGTGTAAATGCTCGGCTGTCTCGATATAGTACCAACCTCGGCCTAGATGAGTATGAGGTTGGTGGGATATGGCCCTTGCCTTGTTTGAAGTGGAATTTGTGAGGACCTCGGCCAAAGATTCGATCGAGGTTCGGGTTAGTGTAAGACGTCAACCAGGGCCGATGTTGACATTCATGGTTGGTTGAGCCTAATAAGGCTTTTGGCTAGTTCTGAGATGACACTTGTAATGTCGGTTGTGGCCGACCCCATGTGTCCTGTAGTCATCGGCGGAGGCATAATGTAGATGGTACTGATAACGTCGGCTGTGGCCGACCTCATGGAAGCTGAGCTTCCAATGTTCTAGTTGATCTCGGCTTATTCCAAGCCGATATGATGATCGTAGTGGAAGGGACGTCGGCCTAGGGCGACCTCAGCAGGATGACGTTGCTGATGGGTTTTCTTGAACTTCTATTACCTCGACTATCATACGGGCCGAGGTTGAGGCCTCTGACTTATCAGGCGCACTTTGGGCATATCAATATATATATATATATATTAAAGGTCTGCGTCACCGACACCTAATTCCACCCATACTCATCCCAAATCGGCGCTCCAGAGGATCCAAATCCCATTTATCCAATAGTCTCTAATTTTCAAATGTCCGTGCCAGCGACACCCCATGCCACTCCGGTGGATCCAAAACCCATTTATTCAAAAGTGTCTTATTTTCAAAGGTCCACTCCAGCGGCACCACTTGCCACCCCTACCAACCCCAAATCTGAGCTCTGATGAAGGTCGTTGAAGCTCCAACAATGGGGGTAAGGATTGAATATAAGGTAATTTTGGAAAAAGAGGGTTTGGATCCACCTGATATATATATATAAGCTTTACTGTTTGTGTAATTTTTTTCCTTTGAAATTTTATAGGCTTCATGGATCTTGTTTGATAGATCTTGTCGAGCAAATTTCAAAAATAGTAATTTTGCGAAAAATGGATTTGTGAATCAAAAGTTATGATCATTTTAAGATTAAAAAAAGTCCAACCACTTATGTAACTTCCTAAAGGAAGTTACGGATGATTGGCTTTAAAAAGGGTAAAATTGTGAAAAGATTCCCTAAAAATTATAATATGACCTATATGCTTGTTGAAAAGTCGATAGGACTTATATGTATATTGAGTTGACAAATAAGTCTTAAATATAATTTTTTTAAGGAGTATTGTTAAATGTATCCCCTCTCTTGCCATTTCAGATCATTTTTTCAATTTTACCTTCCATTCCCCCCCCCTCTCTCTTTTTCTATTTTACCGAAAAGTAAAAGAAATTCCTCTTCATCTTTTCGAGAGAGCGAGGAATTATTTCAATCATTTCTTGTTTCTTCAAACTCAGAACAAATTTCATATCCCTAGCGATACAAGTAACTACATATATATTTCTCCCTAAACCCTTGATTTCTCCACACTTTGTACCACCGAGCAAACACACAGGTACTTGATGGATTAATTTTTATTTTGTGAAACCTATCACACAAACAGGAACATTCATATTGAATTATCAAGAAATATAAATATTGATTTTGCGGAAGAGTACCTGAATCCATGATAGAAAGTTAAAATATATGAGTCCGAGGTCTTATGCTCTTCCAGATCAACACTTTTATTTCCTCTCTAAATTTCTCTCTGACAATGGGAATCAGAATATTGGTGTTGTGTGATCTGGGACCATGACCCCTATTTATAACACAATCGCGTCTTTTCATATTTCGTATATTTCTATTTTAACCCATCATAAAAATTGAAATTACGCTTGTCTCTACACAATAAAACCCACACTTTAATAATACATTAGTAAGTCCCCAAAACTTAAATTAATCACTTTAATTGGCCTACTTTTATTTGATAGCCTGTAATTCATATTTATTTTATATATAAGCCCATATATTAAATTTTACTCTAACAATCTCCCACTTGGGCTATATATATATGTAACTTTATAAATTTGAATTATACTTTAAGAGCTCATGAGTTTTAGCTGTCAAAACTTTATGTATCTTAACAATCTTGTCCATTAATTGCACCAATATAGAATCAAAGCGATCGTCATTACATAATTCGTAAGTAGACCCATCAATGATCACATATATCAATGAAACTAATGACAAAGATCAAGTGTGGATGTGTAGCATGGAAATCTCATGCAATGTGATCTTAACATGCCTATTTCCAACTGGTCCTCCTTGAACCTTAGTGAGATCAAACCATATAAAGTCAGAGTGAATATAAACTTAATACTTTACTGCATTAAATAACCATACAATATCCATTAAATCAGATATGTCTATGAAAGCATATAAAATACAAACTCCCACTAAACTGACATATCCTGAAAAGAAATTACACCCATATGAGCAGTCTGCTCATGAAAGACCTTGGGTGGTAATCCCTTAATCAGCGGATTTGCAATCATGGAGTTTGTTCCAATGTGCTCTATAGATATAAGTCCACTCTGAACTCTTTCTTTTATAACTAGGAACTTAATGTCAATGAACTTTAACTTCGTAGAACTCTTGTTGTTGTTGGAATACAGTACTGCTGATTTATTGTCACAAAATAACTTAGGTGGTCTTTCAATGCCATCCACGATACGCAGCCCCGTGACAAAATTTCGCAACCATATTCCTTGATTGGACGCCTCATAACAAGCTACAAACTCAGCTGCCATGGTGGAATAAGCTATAATAGACTGCTTAACACTCTTCCATGATACAGCACCTCTAGCAAGTAAGTAGATATAACCTGAAGTAGATTTCATGCTATTTGACATCCAACAAAATCGGAGTCAGAGTATCCAATGATCTCTAACTGTTCTAACTTCCGATAGGTGAGCATGTAGTCTTTTGTTCTCTGTAAGTACCTCATGACTCGCTTGGCTGCTATCCAATGATCCTTTCCAGGATTACTTAAGTATCTTCCCAATATGCCAACAATGTACGCAATATCCGGACGCGTACATACTTGAGCATACATAAGGCTTCCTGCTGCTGACGCATAAGGAATCTTTTGCATCTCCCGAATCTCAAAATCATTCTTGGGACATTGACTGAGGCTAAATTTATCTCCTTTAGCTACAGGGGTGTTACCTGGTTTACAATCATGCATGCCAAATCTTTTAAGAACTTTATCGATATAGCTCTTTTGTGATAAACTTAGTGTACTCCGAGAGTGATCTCGGTGTATTTGTATACCCAACACAAAAGAAGCGTTACCAAGATCTTTCATCTCAAATTTCTTTGAAAGAAATCTCTTGGTTTCGTGCAACATACCTATATCGTTGGTGGCAAGAAAAATGTCATCAACATATAAAACCAAGTAAATATGCTTACTCCCACTGAACTTGTGGTATATACAATCATCAACCAGATTCATCTCAAAACCAAACGATATGACAACTTGATGAAACTTGTAATACCATTGACGAGAAGCTTGCTTAAGCCCATAAATGGATTTCTTTAATTTGCAAACTTTTTTCTTTGCATCTCCCGACACAAAGTTTTCTGGTTGCACCATATATACTGTTTTATCAATGTCACCATTGAGAAACGCAGTCTTAACATCCATCTGATGAAGCTCAAGGTCAAAGTGCGCCACAAGTGCCATTATTATCCTAAAAGAGTCTTTCGATGAAACCGGAGAGAAAGTCTCTTTATAATCGATGCCTTTTTTCTGTGTAAAGCCTTTAGCGACAAGACGGGATTTGTCTCTCTCCACATCACCTTTCAAATCCCTCTTGGTTTTAAATATGCATTTGCAACCAATGGTTTTTTTTTACCTTCAGGTAATGGGAAAAGATCCCAAACGTCATTGTCCTTCATGGACTTTATCTCCTTGTTGATACCAAAATTAATACATTGATACAGACGAATAATAAGAAGACACGTGTCGATCTACGTGGCACAATAGCAACGAGGAAGTTTATTTCCCCGACCAAGTCATACTCATTCCGAGCAGCAAGTGTACTCCGAGGAACTCCAACGCTCCGAGGAACACCTGAACGACGAGCAACTAAGGCGGTCCGAGCTGCATCTCGGCCACAGCATTGATTGCCAGATAATCAACAGTTCAACTATTCATTGAATGCTTATCATTTAGACGCACACGCTTAAAGGGCATTAAATGTATTACCCTTTCATATGTATATCATTTAATGTTTACCCTTTCACATGTACAGCCTAAGGGCTATAAATACATTGTATCACCCTCATTCAAGGGGACCGGAATTTCTTGATAGAACTTGTAATCGAGAATTCCCAAACACTCAGCAATAACATAACCGTGGACGTAGGTCATTCTTATAAGGCTGAACCACTTTAAAATTCTTTGTCTCATTTATATTTATCTGTGATTAAATAATTAGAAGCAATCTAATTTTTTACATTAACAGATTGGCGTCGTCTGTGGGAATCGACTGTTGTTATCGCTTTTCACCAAAAATCATTCATCATCAATGGCAGATAATCCAGAATCCAGCAATCGAAACGCTGGAAATGCTGGAAATCTTCCAAATCCTTCTGCACCTCCAGATCTGGATGGAATTATGACGAATCTTGCTCAAGGACAAACCGCCATGCAAGAGACAATGCGGCAACTCATACAAACCCTTCATGGCGATGCACCTGCACATTCGGGACAGCGAAGTGGTCAGAGGCAAACCTATTTACTTTCTTCACGATCCAGGCGTACAGATGCGTATCGTGATGAGGGATCTGATGATTCCTCTTACCAACTTGGGCGAACTTCGTCAATGCGGGTTACAGATACTGAGCAACGTATTACCCTCTCTCCAGAGAGGACCAGTGCCTTGAAAAGACTGAGCAGGGTGTCTCCTTTCAATCGATTAGGCCCTAGGAGGAATAGGAGTCCACCTAAACCCATGTCGAAGAGTTTTCGACAACCATCAGATCTAAGAGAAGGATCAGCACAATCACGACCAGTTGCTCGTCAAGATAGATCTCAGGAAGCCACGTCACAACAATCAATTGCTCGAACTAATAGGCCCGAGAAAGGAAATGATGCTTGGAAAAGTTCCATTCAGCGGTTGGAGGATAGATTGGGAGAAATGGCTAAGGCGAAGAATCCCTTACAACGAACTTTTGTTCAAGGGATACCTTTTGTCCAGGCCATTATGAATTTTCCTACACCGTCAAAGTTTAAATCCCCTGTGGTGACTCGCAAATATGATGGAAAGATAGATCCTATTCTGCACATAAAGCAGTATCAAGTTGCTACCGGCATCTATGTTGTCCCTGAGGAGATGAGATACATAGCATTCTCAGGAACTCTTACTGGATCTGCCCAGATGTGGTACAACAATCTTCCTCGGGGTAAGATTTCAACTTTCTTTCAATTGGCCGAGTTGTTCATAGGCAATTTCTATTTTGGAGCAAAGCCAGTAAAACGAGTAGCACACTTGTTAAGTGTTAAACAAAAATCTGGTGAGAGTACTAGAGATTAAATAACTCGTTTCAATAACGAGAAGCTGGAAGTCATAGATTATGAAGAGAAGACAGCAATCACCGCCTTGATGAGTGGATTGTTGCCTAATAAGTTGTATTACACTTTGGCCAAAGATCCACCTACAACTATGTCAGAGTTGATGGCAAAAGCGGCCAAAATCATGAATGCCGAGGAGGCTATGGCTGCGAAGAAGAATATGGATAAAGAAACCAAGGAAGAGGGTGACAAATCTAAGAAGAAAGAGCATAAGGGCAATGGCGGTGACAAGCATTCCAAAAATAATAAGTCGTCATGGGAAGTCCTGAAGAAATTCGATCATTATACCCCTTTGAAAATGGGTATTAATCGTGTCTTGGAAGAAATAAAGAATAACGAGGAAGTAAAGTGGCCAAAGAAACTGAGGTCAGACCCTGACACGAGGAATAGGGAGAAATATTACGAGTTTCATAAGGATCATGGCCATATGACCAAAAATTGCATAGCTCTTCAGAACGATATTGAAACACTCATCCAAAGAGGGAAGTTAGCAAAGTATGTTGATCGGGGAGGTGAAAGAAGAAATAATGACCGAACTAGAGAGAGGTCTAGATCTCCTCATCGAGCAGAGGAAAAAAAGAAAAGAGACCATGAAGATGATCCAGATGATGACCCCGATCTTCCCAAGAAACCAAGGCAACCAGAATAAAAGGTATTTTCAATACGCTTTGGGTCATTTGATTGTAATGTCATTACAGGAGGAGATGCAGGAGGAGGAGACCTTACTGCAGAAAGAAAAGCTTACCTTGGAGAGGCTCAAGCTTACTCGTACATTCAGCGAATAAATTTGGCTGAGGAGGATCGCCCGAGGAAGATAAACAAAGAGAAGCTGGTCATTGGTTTTTCAAAAAACGACCTTGCAGGTGTTCTTTACCCTCACGGTGACCCTTTGGTGATCAAAATGAGGATGAAAGAAGTAGTGATTTCAAGGTTTCTGGTAGATAATGGTAGTTCGGCAGACATCATGTTCTACTTGTGCTTTGACAGTTTAAATTTAAAATTATCTCAATTGGAGCCTTATCACAAATCTCTCCTGGGTTTTGCTGGCGAGAAGGTTTTTCCACTTGGGACGATCAAGTTGGATATATTCATTGGAACTTGGCCTGCTTGTCGAACATAAAGAATACGTTTTTTTTGTGATGGATAAGAATGTGCAATCAGCTTACAACATCATCATGGGAAGAGTTGGTTTGAAGAAGTTCGAAGCAGTTCCATCTACAGTACATCAGTGCTTAAAATTCCCAACAAATTTTGGAGTAGGAGTTGTGAAAGGTGATCAAAAAGTGGCTCGGGAATGCTATTATTCATATGCCGAGCAAGAGGAGCTTGAAGAGTCAAGGAAAAAGACTACTACCTACCAGGTTGATGAAGGTACAGAAATTGAAACACTGGATCCCAGAGATGAATCCCAACTTGTAAAAGGACAGGTGGTGGAATCTATAGAAAATGTTATTCTGGACGACGAGCACCCTGAACGAATAACCCAGATAGGTTCGACGTTGGATGCTTCAATAAAATAGGAGTTGATAACTTTCTTGAGAAACAGGAAGAAAACTTTTGCGTGGAGTCATGAAGACATGCCAGGAATAGATCCAAACTTCTTATGTCATGAGCTCAATGCGAATAAGGAGATCAAACCTGTAAAGCAGAGAAGAAGAGTATTTAGTCCCGAGAAGAATCAAGCTATACAAGAGGAGGTCGAGAAGCTCTATAAAGCCCAATTCATTGAAGATGTGAAATATCCAGACTGGTTAGCAAATGTGGTGATGGTAAAGAAGAAAAATAATAAATGGAGAATGTGTGTTGATTTCACCAATCTCAACAAGGCATGCCCAAAGGATCACTTTCCATTGCCCAGAATTGACCAGCTAGTGGATGCTAACTCAGGGCACGAGCTGCTCTGCTTCATGAATGCTTACTCTGGCTACAACCAGATAAAAATGAAACCTGAAGATAGGGAAAGTACTTCTTTTATTATCCCTAGGGGAACTTATTGTTATAATGTTATGCCTTTTGGTTTGAAAAATGCAGGAGCGACATACCAGCGGCTGATGAATAAGTTTTTTGCCGAACAAATCAGTTGCAATATGGAAGTTTATGTCGATGATATGCTGACAAAGAGCAAGAAAGCTGCTGATCATCTAGTTGACTTAGGTCAGACCTTTGATCAACTGGATAAATACCAGATGAAGCTCAACCCGACGAAGTGCACATTTGGGGTACGAGAAGGAATGTTCATCGGGTACATCGTCAACCAGCGAGGCATTGAGGCGAATCCAGAAAAGATAAAAGCTCTTTTAGGGTTGCGATCTCCAACGACGAAGAAAGAGGTGCATAGTCTTACAGGACGAGTTGCAGCGCTCAACAGATTTATATCCCGAGCAACTGATAGATGCCTCCCATTCTTCAAAACACTTCGAAAAACTTTTGAGTGGAATGATAAATGTGAAAAAGCCTTTCAAGACTTAAAGAAATATTTGGGAGCACCTCCACTTTGTCCCAGCCAGTAATCGGAGAAAAGTTATACTTGTACCTGGAAGTATCAGAGAATGTAGTCAGCTAGGCATTGATCAGAATGGAGAATGGAGTCCAGAAGCCAATTTATTACACAAGTAAGGCTTTTCGAGGTGCAGAGATCAGGTACCCAAAGCTGGAAAAATTGGCATTGGCATTAATTGAGGCAAGTAGAAGAATGAGGCCATATTTCCAAGCCCATACCATCGTCGTGTATACCGACATGCCATTGAGACAAGCCCTTCATAAGCCAGAAAAATCAGGGAGACTGATGTACTGGGCAATAGAGCTCGGTGAATATGATATTGTGTATGAACCCAGATCATCATTAAAAGGGCAAGCTGTAGCAGATTTTATAGCAGAGTTTACATATCCTGATACCTCCGAGGAACAAAAGTTGCTCGCTGATCAACCTTTGGATGTTACAAGATCATCAAACACAAGCCCAGACCAACTCCGGTTGGTAAAAGGTCTTGTGGATGTTGAAGGATCGTCAAATTCGAGCTCAGACCAACTCCGATTGGTAAAAGAGCGAGAAGAGATGATTGACGAAGAGCGAAAAAAATCAGGTGAGGATGAAAGGAAACAATAAATATTTCACCGAGGAATCTTGTCAGATAAGAAATTTGTAGACGAGTTACCTACATGGAGATTATATGTAGATGGGTCATCTTGCACAACAGGTTGTGGAGCAGGGATTATTTTAAACACCCCAGACGACATTGACATGGAATACGCCCTACGATTCCAATTCAAAGCTTCAAATAATGAGGCTGAGTATGAGGCCATGATAGCAGGTCTTGATTTAGCAAAGATTATGGAAGCGCAACAAGTGATAGTATTCAGTGATTCTCAATTAATTGTGAATCAGATGATGGGAACATATGGAGTTAAAGGAGAATTAATGGTCAAGTATCATGCAAAGGCGATGGAGTTGTTGGCAGAATTTGATGCCATTCAGTTGATCAGAATACTAAGAATGCAGAATGCAAGAGCAGACGCACTGGCCCGACTAGCATCAGTTACTCGTACCGAGCTGCGAAGAACGATACCAATTGAAGTATTAGAAATTCGGAGCATAGATGAAGACCTGAAGATGAATATTATTACCCTTGACTTAGGACCATCTTGGATGGATCCCATCAGGGCATATATTGAGGAGGGAGAATTACAGGAGGATAAGCTCGCTGCCAAGAAATTGAAGTTTAAGGCTGCTCGGTATGTACTAACTAATGGTGTTTTGTATAGATGAGGAATTATGACAGGTTTACAAAGATGTCTACATCCCTCCGAGGTGAAAGAATTGATTGAAGAGATCCATGAAGGGTCCTATGGAGCCCATGTAGCAGGTCGGACTCTTTTGCAAAGGGTGATGACGCAGGGATACTACTGGCCAGCGATGAAGGCTGATTGTATAGCCTATGCGAAGAGATGTGATAAATGCCAACGTTTTTCCTCCATCAGACGAACTCCATAAGCATTGTTGACACCCATAACTTCCCCTTGGCCATTTGCCATGTGGGGAATGGATTTGGTTGGACCACTGCCAATGACCCGAGGAAGATTCAAGTATCTTGTCGTCGTAGTGGATTATTTTACTAAGTGGGTAGAAGCTGAGCCACTTATTGATATGACATATGAGAAGGTGTACCAGTTCGTTTGGAAGAACATCATCTGCCGATATGGTCTCCCTCATGCCTTCATCACAGACCATGGATCATAATTTGATAACGAGGAGTTTATCGCCTATTGTCATCAGTCAAACATTTCAAAGATTCATGCAGCACCAGGCCATCCTCAAAGCAATGTACAGACTGAAGTGACGAACAAAACATTACTAAATGGTTTGAAGAAGAGGCTAAGTGAGGCTAAAGCTAATTGGATTAATGAGCTACAATCAGTATTGTGGGCTTACCGAACAACTCCCCGAGCAGCAACTGGAGAATCACCATATATGCTAGCATTTGGAAGTGAGGCCGTAATACCTGCCGAGTTGGGTCTTCCAACACACAGAGTGCTGAATTTAAATTCCCCAGTCAGTGATTTAATGAGGAGAATAGATTTGGACATGCTCGAGGAGGTTAGAGAAGAGGCAGCCATTAGAAATGCTGCTTACCAACGACGAACAGCTCTGTTTTACAACAAGAGGGTGAAGAAATGCAATTTAAAGGAAGGAGATTACGTGCTAAAGAATGTCATTCAGAAGCACAATAAGTTGGAAGCGAACTAGTATGGACCTTACCAAGTTACAGAAGTTGTTCGACCAGGAACTTACCGAATAGCAACTCTGGAAGGAGAGGAATTTAAGAATGCATGGAATGCTGAACACCTACGCAAGTATTATCAGTGATGTAAAATGTAAAGCAGTTCCATCAATATGAATAAAATGATGATATTTCCGCACCTTCTCTCATTTTATTGAAAGTTTTTTGGGGAATACTAGTGTATAACACTACGCTGCTCGGCAGCAAAAACAACACGATAGTTCAAACTCAGACCAACTCCAGTTGGTAAAAGGGCGAGAACAAACCATACTCCTTTGGTTAGGAGGCGTACACTAGCTCAGACCAACTCCGGTTGGTAAAAGGGAGAGTGGACATGATAGTTCGAACTCAGACCAACTCTGGTTTGTAAAAGAGCGAGAACAAACCATACTCCTTTGGTTAGGAGGCGTACACTAACTCAGACCAACTCCGGTTGGTAAAAGGGCGAGTGGACACGATAGTTCGAACTCAGACCAACTCCGATTGGTAAAAGGGAGAGAACAAACCATACTCCTTTGGTTAGGAGGCTGACACCGGCTCAGACCAATTTTGGTAAAAGGGCAAGTGGACATGATAGTTTGAACTCAGACCAACTCCGGTTGGTAAAAGGGTGAGAATAAAATATTCCAAACTAAACCAAGTATGGCTGGTCGGGGATAAAAACCCACTAACTGTAGTTGGTCGACAAGCATAATTTAACAACCTTGGTTGGTTGGAAAAATTTTCAACATTTTTATACTCATTACTTTATTATTAAGTGATCGAGCAACATTACTGATACTTGTAACTTTTTTATTACTAAGTTAGTCGATGAACCACACAATATTGTCATGCAAGCACAAATATAAAGTGTTTGACAAGTACAAGACAGTAGCAATACAAATTTACAAACAAAAATGAAAGTCTTTCATAAAATTCAAAATAAATTACAAGTTACATTGATAAATTACATGGATATGTATACTAACTTTTACATCAAAAATTCCTCTTCTATTGGTTTTTTCCCCTCAGCTTTCGATACAGGTTCCTCGCCAGCAGGCGGATCATTTAAAGACTGAGGAGAATTGATGAAGTTTAAATCCTTCAGCATCCTGACGTTCATCACAGAAGGTCGATCTAGAAGATGCTCGGGACGAGATACCTCGATCTGAGAATGAAGATTGTAATCACCGAGGTAGTTTGCAATTAAGCTCCGAGGAATGGCGCGAGCTGGGATCCATTCCATGTCCAAATTATACGGTGGCACGGGCAATTCAAGTACCCCAGGATCATAATAGTCCCACAGGTAGTGTCCTTATTCGAGCTTCAGCACACACAAGGCATTCTGCCAGCCTTGTTTGTAGCCCTCATTATTGGCATTCTGGATACGATCATCCAAATGGAATAGTGCTTCATTGTATCCAGCCATCCAGAACTCCCTGGGCTGTTTGTGAAATTGAAATGTTAACCTCTCAAGCTTCTCGTAAAGACTCTGGATGAAAAGTTCATTGGTCTCCAACACTGATTTCTTTGAAGAGAGTTGTTTTTCCTATTCTCTAATCTTCTTGGACATCTCAGACAAGGCTTGATTTTTTGCCGATAATTGGAATGCTTGGTTCTCCAACGCTGATTGAGCACGAGCCTCTTCAATAGTACGACGAAGAACTCTTGATCGTCCCCGAGCAGGTTGAGTACTTTATTCCTCGACAACATTCTGAGCAACTCTTCATCGTCCACGAGAACCTCTTCCTCGTCCCCGAATAGCAGTAGAAGACCCAACTCTTCTCAAAGCCTCTAACTCTTCTCGCAATTTGGCATTCTCAACCTCTAAAAATGAAAATCCCTCGTTAGTCACTAGGATTACAACTGTTAAAGAAGAGGCTGCAGACTTATACTGTGCTAGCTCTTTCTGCAAATTGTTATTCTCTTGCTCCAGCAGCTCGGCAATCTGTCTACATGCTTCAACTTCACCCTTTAGGGTTCTCTCTCTGACATCGTACCCAGCAAGGAGTTTTTCATGGCCCTTCTCAGCAGAAAGCTGCTGATACCTCTTCTCATACCCCTCATGCAACAGGGCAGTTGATTCTTTATACTGCTGCTAAAGTTCATCGAGAGTACCTTTCAAGTCTTCAATCATTTCGTAGTAAGCCACATTATTGGCCACAGCTCGATCAAGTAAGCATTTCAGGTATTGATAAGCTTCAATTGCCTGTTCTGAAGCATCCTGACCAAGGATGTCGGCAACTTCTGATGCATTCAGGTTTGTGTGACCAGCCTTATAATATTCATGACATTGCTGCATCAGCTTTGTGTCATTAGCAGACAGCAGATCCATCCTAGCCAGAAACTAGAAGAGAAAGAAAAAATAATCATCAAAAAGAAAATCAAGGCAGAGTACAGATAGAAAAGAGACAATCGTATGGAAGAACTCAAATTTTATTAGATCAAAATGCAGAGTTACAAAGATCTTGGTTACACTTGAAAAAGAAGAAAAATATAAAGAGAATACCGAACAACTTCACACCTTTTCCTTGTCTCCCAAGACTTTCTCGGGAGTCTGGGACGAGGAGCTCGGTTGCTCGGTGGGAACAATGAGTTGGTCGGCTAGAACTGGGACTTGTTCAGGAGGAGCAGGCAGAGATGAAAACTCCTCGTCAGCAGGCTGAGTAAGAATTGGATCACCCACTCCCATTGAAGATTCTTCAGAGGCAGTTTCGTCCTCTTCTTCATCTTCAATATTTGGAGGAGGACCACGGAGATGCTGTTGAAACAGTTCTGAGTCCTCATTAGCCTTTAATTCTTGCAGGGCAGCCACCCAACCATCTCGGAAGTATTTCAAACTCCCATACTGCACTTGGGCCATCATGGATGCTACCCCCCTGTTCCACCCTTTATCCCAACCAGTGCAAAAAGATTTTTTCAGCACCACTTTTCTTTTTATTTTCTCCAAGGAGAGATTCTCGGATAGAGGATCCTCGGTGGCCTTCAACTTAGCTTCCACCTCCTCCTTCTGGCGATTTATTTCTCGCAGAAGGGTTAGCTCTTCCTCGGCCAATTTAAACTTATTTTCAAGCTCCCCAAAGTTCGTTAGCTTCTCGGCATACTTCTTGTTCTCTTTCTCCAAGTCTTTCACTTTATTTTCCAAACCCTTGGAAACTTTAGCGAGCTGCACTTTTTCTGCCTCAACTGCAGTCAACTTTTTCTTCCAATCAGCCCTATCCTCGTCATACTTTTGACGAGAATCCTTCAAAGACTGGGCCAAACCTAGTAAAGCATCCTCCACTCCGGACGAGGAGCTAGAAGCCTTGATTGCTTCATCCTTCTTCACAATGGTGTTAAAGCAACTCACCAGCTGAAAAAAGGAGATAACGATAAGTCAGAACAGAGATACATGTATTGATGGAAAGAAAGAAAATTCAGAATATGAGAAACTTACTGAAGCAATGTGACGAGTAGCCAGGGATGTAAGCATATCCCTAGACATATTCTCCTCAATTCCTTGGACTTCAGGAATGGTCCAAGTCTTCACCGAGCTCATCGCAGAGCTCGGAGGAATAATAGTTGGAACACCAGCTCCACTAACTTGGAACTGGGGAATGGTTTCAGCCAAATTGACCGAGGAGGATTTCTTCAATCTCCTCGGTGTCATTTCAACAGTCTCAACCAAAGAAGAACTTTTGGCTGGGGAGATGGTGATCACTTCCACAGGTGCATCCTTCTTGCTCGGAGCCACTGGGGGCTTCTCGACAGCCTTCTGAGGAGCAACAGAAGGGGCAGCATCTACTTTCTTTGTCCCCTTTGGAATGTCATTCTTGTTTCTTTTTCCATCTCTAGCAGAGGTAGTCTCCTCAAAAATAGCAGGAACTCTTCTTTTGCCCATTTTCTGTCTCAGAGGAATGTGAGATTCTGGAGAAGAGTCCTCAGGAACTGACACTGGATCATTAGTGCTGACCACAGGACGAGCAGTAAAGGATGATGTATAGCTCCTATACTGCAACAAGTATGAAGCAGACCTGATGTGCTCGTCTGCAACTTTCTGATGCAAACTCCAGATATGTTTCAAATGCTTAATATTAACTTTTGTTTCTTTTGGAGTCTTTCTTTTGCTTTCAACTGCAAACAAATACATATTGAAATGTTTATCACACATTTATTCAAACATAATGAAATCATAATTTCAGAAATAAAATAAAATGAAAATAACCTATCCCATTGCCATATAGAGGGCATCTGGGACCTTCATACACTTCATCTCCAATCAAAGGGGCATGTTGCCAATTTTTGATAACTACCCCATGTTCAAAATAATCCCTATTAGCATCAGGGAGGTTGACTACTAAAGCCCTATTCAAAAATCTAGTTTTTAAATAATAAACATTATCTAGAACAGCCCATCTATAACAATACATAATCTCAGGAATTCCTATACGGGTTCCATGAGTTTGATTTAACCTATACACCCCATTAACTATTCTCCATGTGTTGGGGGCTAATTTTGCAGGAACAACATCGAAATAATGACAGAACTCTAAGCACAAAGGGTTTGGTGGAAAAGAAAATCCACATTCAGCAATAAAGAGGTTGGGGAACCAATGTCCCTCAGCCAAACGAAAATAGTTTGAAGGCTCAGAAAGATCCTCCAGAGTTACCCAAGATGGAATGGAATAATCAGAACGGAATTTCTCAAGAGATTCAATAACATAAACCATGGTGAATAAAAGAAATGAAGAAGAAGGAAGAAGAAGAAGATCTTACAGGAAAAAGGGAGATCTGTTGACAACGAACGAAGAAAAGGATGAACACACAAGAGAGATAAAGACTATGGAAAACTCGAAAGCAGAAATTGGAAAAGGTAGAAAACGGTGGGATTGCCCATGAAGCTTAAATACTTTGCCTTGGGAAACGGAAAAAGAAATGATTACAAAAAAGAAACTATTACGCTACCGGCGGCTAAAAGGATAAAAAGTGCGCGAAGATCGAAGCGCTTATAAAAAATTCAAAAAGGCGGATTCTGCGAACTTGGAAGGAAATTCGAATACGGAGAAAATGCTCCTAAAAACCAGGAAGGTCATTTAATATTTCCATATACCGAGAAAGAATGTTCCATACTCCTCAAAGTTCGAAATATGAAACATTGGGGGCTTCTGTTGATACCAAAATTAATACATTGATATAGACGAATAATAAGAAGACACGTGTCGATCTACGTGGCACAATAGCAACGAGGAAGTTTATTTCCCCGACCAAGTCATACTCATTCCGAGAAGCAAGTGTACTCCGAGGAACTCCAACGCTCTGAGGAACACCTGAACGACGAGCAACTAAGGCGGTCCGAGCTGCATCTCGGCCACAGCATTGATTGCCAGATAATCAATAGTTCAACTATTCATTGAATGCTTATCATTTAGACGCACACGCTTAAAGGGCATTAAATGTATTACCCTTTCATATGTATATCATTTAATGTTTACCCTTTCACATGTACAACCTAAGGGCTATAAATAAATTGTATCACCCTCATTCAAGGGGACCGGAATTTCTTGATAGAACTTGTAATCGAGAATTCCCAAACACTCAGCAATAACATAACAGAGGACGTAGGCCATTCTTATAAGGCTAAACCACTTTAAAATTCTTTGTCTCATTTATATTTATCTGTGATTAAATAATTAGAAGCAATCTAATTTTTTACATCAACACTCCTCATTCATGGCATCAATCCACTCTTGAGATTTAGAACTTTCCATGGCTTGACGGAAGGTGATCGGATCATCTTCCACCGCACCAATGCCAAACTCATATTCTTGGAGATATGCAATGTAATTATCTGGCACAGCACTTCTTCTTTCTCTAGTGGATCTCCTTAATGGCATAGGTTCTGGAGGTGGTAGAGTTTGTTCTTTTAGAATGGGAGATTCTTGGATATTGTTTTGATTAGGATCTGCTTCTTGAACAATGTCAGGAATTGGATCTTGATCAATGTTAATAACAGCTGTGGGAATATCAACATATTCCTCTTCAAAACCAAAATCCTTAACCTTAACCCCCTCGGCAAACTGAACATCCTCAAAGAACCGGGCATTTCCAGTCTCAAAATTTATTTTGGTAGTAAGATCATAAAATTTGTAACCCCTAGATCTGAAAGCAACTAATTGTTCTGGAATCCAGTTTCTTTTCATGTGGACTATAAGGCCTCGCTTCAGCTGGACATCCCCAAATATGAGGGTGCTTCAGACTAGGTTTCTTGCCTTCCCAAAGTTCAAAAGGAGTTTTAGTAGTTGCTTTAGTTGGTACTCTGTTAAGGATATACACTTCAGTCTTTAATGCTTCACCCTAGAGTAAATATGGTAAGTTTGAGTAACTGATCATACTCCTTACCATGTCTTTAACCGTTCTGTTTCACCTTTCAGCAACACCATTCATGCTTGGAGAACCTGGCATGGTGTACCGCGGGACGATACCGCACTCCTCTAGGAATTTAGCAAATGGTCCTGGGCGTTGTTCACCTGAACCATCATACCTACCGTAGTATTCACCACCACGATCAAATTTGACGCTTTTAATCCTTTTGCTGAGTTGATTTTCAACTTCAGCCTTGAATGACTTGAACACGTTCAGAGATTGGGACTTTTCATGGATGAGATAAAGGTAGCCATAACGTGAAAAATCGTCTATGAATGTGATAAAATATTATTGATCGTTCCATGAAATCATAGGGAATGGCCAACAAATATCTGTATGTATCGGTTCTAAGACATCTGTAGCCCTATTAGAACCAGATCTCCTTATGTTTGTCTATTTTCCCTTTATGCAATTTTTGCAAATTTTAAAATCTGAAAAATCAAGGGAATCTAGAATTCCATCGGACACAAGTCTTTCAATTCTCCTTTGGGAGATGTGACCTAATCTCTTATACCATAATGATGCAGAATTCTCATTGGTTAATTTTCTTTTAATACCTCGAGTACTTAATTGCAAGGTTTCATGATATGAAGTAGTAGTATCAAGCATATAAAGGTTATCTACATAAGATAAAGAACCAGTACCAACCAAATTTAAATTATGTAGACCAAATTTATTATTTTCGAAGGAACAAGTGTAACCAAATTTGTCCAATACAGAAATAGAAACCAAATTCCGTCTAAATGACGGTACGATAAATGTATCATTCAAATCCAAATAAGTACTAGACTTCAATAATAACCTAAATATCCAAATTGCTTCAACTTCAACCTTCTTGCCATCGCCCACAAAAATGTATCTTTCACTACCATTTGGCTTTCGGCAACTCAGGCAACCCTGCATAGACACACTGATGTGAGTGGTTGCACCATAATGTATCCACCAAGTATGTTTAGGTACCGAAGTCAAATTAATCTCAGAACAAACTAGGTTAAGAATTGTACCTTTCTTGACACGCCAAGCATTATAGTTGGTACATTGCTTCTTCCTATGTCCCGCAGCTCCACAGAAGAAACAACCATCAACAGTTTTTTCTTTATGTTATTTCTTTGGATATGGAACCACTGTAACTTCTTTATCCTTCTTTCTTTTCTTCCCCTTGTCCTTGGAAGTACTAGCCAAATGAGCACTTTATGTCTTATCTTGCTTTAGTCTTTCCTCTTCTTGCACACAATGTGAGATGAGCTCATTAAGAGACCAAGTCTCCTTTTGGCAGTTGTAGCTCACCTTAAATTGACTGAATTGTGTGGGAACATATATCAGAACCAAATGCACAAGCAAATCCTCAGAGAGATGAAGCTTAAGTGCTCTTAACTTTGAAGCGAGATGAGACATTTTCATAATGTACTCCCTAATGTTCCCATTACCTTTATATTTCATTGAGATGAGACTTGCTAAAAGTGTACTTGTTTCAGTATTTTCATTTTTGGCAAATCTGTTCTTAATTTCTTATAGGAACTCTTTGGCTGTCTTTATCGTTTCCGATATTGTGCCCCTGAATGCTTCTGTAATGGCCTTCTTTATGATCATCAAACACATGCGATTTGACTTCTCCCACCTTTCAAAGTCCTTTTTGTCATCAGAGGAACTTTTATCCGTAAGAGGTGCACGAGAAGGAACCCTAATGCAAGGTCCAGATCCATGACACCGAGAACTATATCAAGGTTCTCTTGTCATGACTTAAAGTTTGTGCCATTAAGCATGGGAATAGAATTAATACTGGCAGTAATGTTGGAAGCAGAACAGATAGCTGAATCAGAGAACAATAAACAAACAAAACTAGCTCATATAAGTCTTAAATCAAAAATAAATTCAAATAAAGGACAAATACCATTTTAAGATATCGGACACTCTATTAATATTTGATCTTTGGAAAAAATATTAACTTGTAAGTGATATCTTGCCGTAATAATCAAACACTGATAATAAGAACATATTGAATAATAATTCTTCCTTTTGGCAAATTTATTATTCATATGTAAAACTAAATAATTATCACGTGCTTATTATTAAAGTGGCACATGTAATTTTGTTAAAAAATAATCTTCCTTTGGGCCGATTAATATTCACATAAATTACATGCACGTAATTCTTTTTTATATTTTGAAATAAAATTATTTTTTTTAACAAAAGAGGTCACTTTGGTGACATATTGTTTAAATTAATTTATCTCAAAATATATATATATAAATATACCAAAATTTGAATTTAAATTTGTATGGTGTTACAAGCATAAAAGTAATATTCAACTTGAAAGGTCATGGGTTCAAAACCCCTTTGGCTCCAGACTTGAAAGGTCATGGGTTCAAAACCTCTTGAGATCCTTTATAATTTTCATCATTTAAGAGGCTTAAATATGAAACACCAAGAGTCGAACCTTTAACCTTCCATTACCATCAAATCAACCTTTATACTTTTTTTTAAATCATATAAAATCAACCTGCTAGTCCAAATTTCATGAATTTTATATCGTTGGAATCGTAATGAAACGAGAATATTTCTGAATCCAAAAATTTTCTGAAATATTAAACCTTTTTAAAAAAATATTTGCAGCGGAAAATTAATATCAATACCTTCCTAATATATTCTCAACAATTCAACATGAAATAGCTCTGATACCACATGATGGATTAATTCTTATTTTGTGAAAACTATCACACAAACAGGAACATTCATATTGAATTATCAAGAAATATAAATATAGATTTTGCGAAAGCGTACCTGAATCCATGACAGAAAGTTAAAATATCTGAGTCTGAGGTCTTATGCTCTTCCAGATCAACACTTTTATTTCCTCTCTAAATTTATCTCTAACAATGGGAATCAGAATATTGGTGTTGTGTGATCTGGGGACCATGACCCCTATTTATAACACAATCGTGTCTTTTCATATTTAGTATATTTTTATTTTAACCCATCATAAAAATAGAAATTACGCTTGTCTCTACACAATAAAATCCACCCTTTAATAATACATTAGTAAGGCCCCAAAACTTAAATTAATCACTTTAATTGGCCTACTTTTATTTGATAGCCTATTATTCATATTTATTTTATATATAAGCCCATATATTAAATTTTACTCCAACAGTACTTTCTTTCTACTCTCTCTCTCTATTCAACTTGAAATTAAATTTACTTTGTTTTGTTTCAATCTGTTTTGAACTATACAAACAAAAGAGTGATTTTTTTTAACTAAAAAAAATTAGGCTTTAGAAATTTGGAGTTAAACAATTAGGTGTCGCTAAGTTGACAAAGGCCCAGGGTGATGTAGTGCGTTTTTGTTACGTCACTGCTAATTAATATGACACGCAGTGTACTCTAATTTTTTAATACAATTTGATCAATTTATTAGATTAATACATTTTTCGTCTCTAAATGTCACTAAACAACTTCTAGTGGTGAAATTTGACATTTAGTGACGAAAAATGTATTAAAGTCAAGTATAAAAAATAACAATGTATTAAAGTAAAAAAAGAAAACCCCAAATGTTTTATAATATAACAAATTTTTGTCTACCATGACATGTGTATATTGTTATAGTATGTTACACTACGTCCGTCCCAAATAAGGGGCAGAGCGGGAAATTATTGTGAGTGGGGGAAAAATATGCAACCAATGTAAGGGTTTGACATGAATGGAAATTTTAGAAATGACGAGATAACACGATACAAAATTGACACCACATGTCGTGATTGTATCGTGTTTTTGTGACATAATCTCATGTAAAAATCATGGTGTTTTTTTTCGTATTATAATCTATTAGCATGTTTAATTGGGTGTGAAAATGATTAATCGTGTTTGTCATGTTCGTGTTCTAAAAATTTAGAAAAATACAATTTTGTGTTATCATGTTGTTTTTGTTTCTAAACAGTGACTATCGTACAAGGGCAAAACATGACTTGAAAATATGAATTGATACCCCTTTCAGGGGCGATGGTCCCTGAGTTGATTTTTAGGTTATTATTTGATTTTCAAGACAATAATGACTTAAATATTTAATAATAATAATGTAAATATTCATTTTATATACTCAACTCAAAATAATAATCAATGTGAAAAAGGTATGGTTTTCGATTAGAATACCAAAACAACCCTAATTTGAATTTATATTTCTCCTAATTTGAACCATAAGCAATCTCATTTACTAAACTTACTCTATCATCGAGAACACTTTTTCCCAATTTGGGTGGGTGCTTGACCACCCACTAGACCTCACATGGCCCTGTTCATTCCCCAAATTGATAATCGTTATTTGAAAATGATGTTATTTAATGATTCATTCAATGAATGGTCAAGATAAAACCTCGTACACTAGCGCGAAATTTTTTCCGTCGGTTACGTAAAAAAATGGAAAGCGATTATTATTTTGGGATGACCTGAAAAGGAAATCATGATTATTAATTTGAAACGGAGGGAGTATTAAGTTTTAAAATCTCGACTGAAAACTTAAAATTTGTTGAGCTGCACACAAACTGTTGTTTCAGGTTCATGTCATCCTTTGCCTTTTGGTATGTGTGAATTATTGTAACATAATAATATGAATTAATCATAGATAGATAGTTCAGGACTTCCCATGATCGGTTATGCTATACAGGCAATATCTAGTGTGCATATATGTCTAGCCGACTCCAATCAACGGACCTCGAAAATGTCATTTTTATTAATATAGTATAAGATTGATTTTTAATAGAATTTGGTGGAGATGATGTCGACACTACAAAAAAAGTCATTGAAAAAATCAACCATGAAAGTGGGTGAAATGCAAAATTAAAACATGTGTATTTTTGTTTTTTGACGATCTGGGTCGATCCCGAGATTTTAGGGGCCCGAGGCGAACTCTTGAATTGGGGCATCCATATTTAACAAAAGATTTTTTTTATTAATTTACAAATTTTAGTTTTTTTTAATCGAGAAGATGCCGACTTATTTTTCGGGAGTTGCGACAAGTTTAAATGTTTGTCCGTTAAGTTTTCAACAAATTGTGACGTGAACTACACGTCAATGACCTAAAAATCAAGACTATGATTTCTAGATAGAAACAAAAGAGTTCTTATATTTTAAGAATTGAGGAATTTCGTACAAAATGAGAATATATCAAGTAATAACCTAAAATGACTAACTAAAAGTAAAAGAACGTCTAATTAGTCCCAAACATGCCTGGAGACTAATTAAAGAAAGAAAAGTCCTAAAAAGAACTAATAATAGAAAATGTAATGAAAATAAAAGTAAAATAACAATGGATTCCCATCATTCTCCCCGGCTTCAAAAAAATTCATCCTCGAACTTGCAAAATTGGAGAATCGCGTGAGAAGTTCCAAAAATGTGCGTGAAGACTTGTGAGGCCAAAAATATTTTCTTGAAAATTTGAGGAAGGGTAATTTTTTTTCAATTCTTGATTTCAAGATCCATCTTCTTCCTTTTGTCTCTCCTCTTGTCAATCAACAAAAATAACTTCCACCCGGGCAAAAACCATTTTCTTGGCCTCAAACCCTAGTTCTTGAACATATGGGAGGGTTTTCTTGAGGTCAGAAAAAGAAGGCAGCTTGGTAGGATGGACAGTGGGCTTGGGATGTCTTTCGAGGTCGGAGGGGCCTTCTGGATTGGTATTTCAGCCAGGACTATAGCTTTCTAGGATCCTATAATGTCAGCTGGATAACATGTTTAACAGGGGGTAGGTTTGGGTTACCTGGTGCTGCAAATGGGCCGGAGGAGGGTTTTGGAGGTCGGTTGTCAGGGTTGGTTAGATAGGTAGCAAGGGTAGAGGCGCGGAGCACCGAAAAGGTGGTCCGACATAATAGTGGGGTTGTCCAACTTTTGTCGATGAGATCTGGGACAGTAATTATGTTATTAGGTCCGGAATCTGCATAGGTAGAGGTTCTGCAATTTCAGGTTGTTTTCCGGGGTGTTGGAGGTTTGATTATGGGGTTTCCTTCGAGGGATTAGGGTTTTGCAATTTGGAGAATTGCAACATTATGGTTTCAAATTATTCTTGAGCTTTTTTTTGTCAATTCATCCATTCGTTGTCTCAATTCTTGATTATTTTGTCTCAACTCTTCGTTAATTTCTTCTTGAATTCGGGTTGCCTTTTTTGGGGCCATTGAGAATTTAGGGCACCATTTGATAATCTACACTCACCGACACAAACTAACACACGAATACACCGATGTTTGGAGCGACGTCTGCTTTGATACCAATTTGATTTGAACTACATGTCAATGACATAAAAATCAAGACAATATGATTTCTAAAAAGAAACAAAAGAGTTCTTATATATCAAGAATTAAGGAATTTCGTACAAAATGAGAATACAAGAGCTATTTATAGGTGGGTTATTACTTGCTAATCAAGTAATTACCTAAAATGACTAAAAAGGACTAACTAAAAGTAAAAGAATGCCTAATTAGTCCCAAACATGCTTGGAAGCTAATTAAAGAAAGAAAAGAACTAAAATAGAAAATAAAAGGAAAATAACAATGGATTCCTATCAAATTGTTTTTGGGACAATTGGAAAATGAGGCTATAAATATATATACACATAAAATTTTTGGGCCCCTAAAATGCGTCGAAAAACGGGGGGCTCGAGGCGGCCCTGGCGTGCAATTCAATGTTGGATATTTAAAGATTATGGTAAAAAAACTTTTTTTTACTATTATAAAATTTTGGTATATTTTTAAGGTATGTTGATTGGAGTTCGCTAGAGAGAGAATGTGTAAGTATATTATACGCACGCACACAATAAACACACATTATGTATTAACCCTCAATATTATTTTTAGTAAGTAACCCTCAATCAATGTTTCTTTTAAACTACTGACAAAAACCTTATTAAAAACCCTCTCGTGAGATATGGATGATAATAGCAGGACAAGTAATGTGGCTCGAGCTATACTTTTCACCCTCATTGGAACTCTTCTCCTGATGCTCGTAAAGCCTCCGTCTCTTACTTAGAATCGGTACTCTCTTTCTCTCCCTCTCCCTTTCCCTATAAATCAGAGAATGATGATCTAGTTGATTTGACATTTTGACTGACATTGGTTAAAATGGGATTCAGTGTTACCTATTGGAAGTTATGAAACATGTAAAATTATCAATTCTCCCTGCCATGATCTTATAACAACTATTGTTACTGATTGTCTACAATGCTAATAGGCAGAATTTTCCTTGTTTCACCCCCATCCCCTTTTTCACCCTTGATTTCTACTTGGAAGGCCAAATTTGGCAAACTAGAATGCCCAAATATCCGATTACCTTATAAATCATTTAGAATTTCATGTAGATGTAACAGACATAAACTACACGTCAAGTGCTAAACAAAATACACCAAATTCTAACTTTAGAGAGAGAATCAAAAGATTTTTTATATTCAAAATGGAGAGTGTCCCAAATGAAGACTACAAGTGGGTATTTAAAGGGTAGGAGTAGCTTAGGCTCCAAGCTAAGACCCTAATTACAAAAATGCCATTACTATTGATTATCTCTAAATACTAAAGTAAAACAAAGGAAAATACAATAACAAAATAAAAGAAAACACGAAAGAAAATAAAAATGACAAATAATCCCTAAAAAGGGACCATTTTCATCACTCTCCCCTAAAAATGACAAATAATCACTCGTCCTCGAGCGTAGGAGATGAACGGTAAGAAAGCAAGGCAACCATCAAAGAGCTCCTGACTAGGAAGTAGATCCCTCATTGGAAACGCCCCTTGTACCGGCTTGCAATAACTCCCGGGAGAAGAGGAACACAATTCAAGCGTGGCCGACCAACAAAATCGCGACCCAAGATTCCCTTGATGAACCTCCTTAATGCTACGCCGTAGAAAATTCTTCCGAGCGCGGATCAAAAGCTACTACGAATGGGTTCACATACCTACCACCAATCAATCACCTCCAATATCTAAATCAACCCTAAGAGAGATAAACTCCGATCCTATCGTATCAAAATCATCATCCCCTCTCTCAAAGATTGGAACAAATTCTCCCAAATCAAATGTTTCCGATTTGCGAAAGTGTGTGTGAGTCACCAAACCATCCTCATCTAAAATGTCAAAAAAATCCCCAATGCTCAACCCAATTTCGTTGTTTCGGTCTTTCTTGCAATCAATCGGCTTGGGAGGGGAGTTTTTATCATTGATTTGACCCGATTGGAGGATTGAGTGAGGAAGAATGATTGAGTGAAGCAACCAATCTTGAACTAGCCGCCGATAATCATGAATTGTGCCTCGGGAGGTAATCGCGGTGGAAATGTAATTCTTTTGATGGGTTCTAAAAAATGCGAGCCGTGATTGAGGCATGGAGGCCAAGCCTTAAGACTTAGAAGCCTAGGCGGGCCTTAGGCGTGAAAAGGCGTTTAGGCCTTCTTAATATGTTTTAATATTTTTTAACCATAACAAGGCTATTAAAATACTAAAATTGTACATATCATAAAAATATGTCTGAATATATGCAAATTAAAATAGTATTTGATTATTTTGGATGAGATAATGGTCATGTCTGTAAAAAAATTCTTTAAAAGGCGATATCCTTTCACTAAAACCTTATTGTTTTTAGAAAAAAGTGCGCCTTAAAAGTTTTACTGAGAATAAGGCGTAAAAAGCTTAAGGCGGGGAGTTTATCCCAAGCCTCAAGCCTAGGCGGTTTTTTAAGAACAATGGGCTGAAAATGGTTTGGGTGGGAGCTCACGGGTTGAGGGTTTGGGCGAGAGGGAGAAGGGTCAGATGGGCCCGGGTGGGTAGGAGGAGGGTTTTGGGGTAAAGGGGAGGGGAGGAGGGTATAATCGGGGCTGAATAGGAGCGATCGGGTTGGTTTTGGTGGTCAGGTTGCTGATTGGGTGTGGCGGAAGGGCTGGTGGCTTCCACAGGGGCTGAGGGGTGGCCCTCGACAGCAGGTCTAGGATTTGTAGCAACTGGGAGGGGTTGGCGAAGGTAGCAGGAGTAGGGGGTAACCTGCCGCACATGGCAGGGAAGGGGAGATAATGGCAGAAGGGGTAGGAGGGAGATTTGCTAAGGTTGGGGGTTTTGGGGCTAGTGGGTAGGGATAGTAAGGGCTGGGAGTGGTGGAAAAGGTGGTGGGTGGCTTGATGGTTATGGTTTTTGGTGGGCTAGAGTTAGGATTTTGGAAATGGGGTTGAAAGAGGGCATAGATTTCTTATTGTGATTGTACCTACTCTCCCGTTCATTTTTTAATCTCCTCATATAGTTGTTCGGATCTCTTTGGAGACATTGAGTGTAGCATACTATTTTGATAACAAAAATACACCGATACACCAACACCAATGTGGAGCGACACTCGCTCTAATACCAATTTGACGTAAACTACACGTTAATGGCGAAAAGAAATACACCAAATCCAAACTTTAGAGAGAGAGAATCAAAAGGTTTCTTATATTCAAAATGGAGAGTGTCCCAAATGAAGACTACAAGTAGGTATTTAAAGGGTAGGAGTAGTTTAGGCTCCAAGCTAAGGCCTAATTACAAAAATGCCATTACTACTCCTTACCTCTAAATACTAAAGTAAAACAAAGGAAAATATAATAACAAAAGAAAAAAAATGACAAATAATCCCTAAAAATGCCCCACTTCCATCCATTTTCTTTTGATTTTTTTAGAATAATTTTTACTTTTAAGCAATCGATGCTTGTTTATAATCCTTTAAATTGTGACTCTATTCTGAATTTGTTACCCAATATTTACTGGCTTCGATCTAGGAACCTTCTAAAGTTGAATGTGATCAAGGTTCTAAAAGGTGTGATGTGTGGTCGATGCGTGGAGGTCAAGCATCAAGCATTAGGAGCCTAGGCGTGAAAAAACATTTCCCCCTTTTTAAATACTTTTTAATTATACTAAGGCTAGGAAAACAATAAAAGCAGAACTCACATAAGAAAAACATAAGCATGAACATGCAATCAAAAATTATTATCATTATATATAATCAAGTTATTTAAGGCTGAAAATTATTATCATCATGATTAGCCCAAAAAAGAACTAAAAAACTACAAAAATTTTTAAAAAAAAATAGAGGGATATTTACAAGGTCGGAGGCGGCGAGTGGAGGGAGGGGGGGAGAAGGAGAGGGAAAGTCCTATCGGAGAGGGAGGGGATGAAGTGAGAGGATGTAAGAGAGTGGGAGGATGAGTCAGAGGTTGTAGGAGAGGGAGAGGGAGGAGTCGAAAGCTGTAGGAGAGGGAAAGGAAGTAGTGGGTTATCGGAGCTAGGATTTTTGTGTTTGGAGGGTTTACGTTTTGACAAAATGAGTCATTTTTTTTAGTTGTATAAAATATAAATGACGAGTTTAGTTAAGGGGGAAAAATAAGAACTAACAAAATTTTAATTTATTTTTTTAAATAAAAGGCTCCTTTCTGATGCCTTATGCGTCTAGGCTCCATTGACCGCGTTGACCACGCCTTTTGCCACGCATATGAATTATGTGATGCGTTTCTAAAAAGCATCACGCATATGCACTCCTTTTAGAACATTGAATGTGATGGAGGTGACTTTAAAGCTCTTTGAAAAGGGATCGTGTGTTGGCTTAGTCAAATTGATTGACAGGGTTTCACTAACATGTTATTAAGTATTTACATTTATGGAAAGAAAGTAAAGTACAAAATTGAAATACAAGACAATTAAAAAAATAAATCATGTAATTACACGACATTTTCCAAAACTCCTCAAGCAGGATCAAGTGATCAACTGATTGGAACTTATCAATAATGATCCGAAGAAGAGATTTCCCAACTGACTTATTAAACACCCCAACAATGTGTTCCAAAGAAGAAACAAATGATGGATTGATGATGTTGGCTCTTGGTCTTCTCTCGAATGAAATTAATATCTATCTCCATATGATTTGTCCTCTGGAAGAACAAAATCTTTGCAAAAGTAATCGTTTATATGTTATTACACAATAACTGATATGAATTTTTCTTAACGAACCCTAACTCATTTATTACAGAATGCAGCAAAGGAGCTCACAGATGATTTTGGTCATTGCTCAATATTCTGCCTCTTCAAAGGATCTGGAGATAATAACTTGGTTTTTTACTCTTCCATGAAACGAGATGATTATCGCTAGAACTTAGAAGTCATAAAAACTAGAGGTAGGGTGCCTATCAATTTTAAAAATGACATTATCTGCACGAAATACATGAGAGCCCAGACTGACCTATGTAGAACAAGCCAAGACCTCGACATGACTTAGATATCTCAGAATACAATAAACAACTCCATATGATTTAAACGAGGAATATGCATAATCTGACTTACACACTAACAACAAATGTCAAATCAAGATTTTTGTGGTCAAGTAGATAAGTTGACCAACCAAACACCAACTTCACAACATTGATATAATAAAAAATAACAAGGGAACAAGCTGTTTTCTCTAAAAATACTAACTCCGACCATAACTAAACAAATACAAGGATACCATTGAAAGCTCTACGTGCGTCCCTCTATCGCTGAACCACAAAAAATTACTCAAAATCTTATGCCGAAAAGAAACTATCTAAAGCTTGGAACCCCTCTCTAAAAACTCCATTCGGCTCCATCTACAAAGACATTGTATCTACAAAGGCATTATTATATCAAATTACTCAAAAATTTATTCCCACTAGAAACCATCTATAAGAAATTGTTCCATGACATTGACATAAAGGAAAACGTCTCCCAAAACATGAAGATGAAAAAGTCCATCAATTTATCGAAAAGTTATCTACTCCAAAGACTTTTATTATCTTTTTGTTGTAAATTTTTGTGTGTTTCTTTCTTTCCAAATTATCTAAAAGGAAGCCAACACTACACATCTTCAAACATGTTTTCTTCTACACTTCTCGCCTTGTTTGTACCACTAATTTCATGAGAAATAATCTTTCGCATGTCTAGGGATCACTCATTTAACACTGAAATTCTATCGTAACCTTCCTCCAAACGAATGAAGCGATAATGTAGGAGCAGCAAATGGTCAAGTCTTCACTTGAATTACTGCGCTTGACACACCATTTAGGTGATAGTTACAATTGGCATTCTTCTTTTGATCAAATCAAAGATGTTCATCGTCCCATAAGCTACCATCTAAGAGAATAATTGGATGGTAGAAGGAATTAAACGTTTATACATTGAAGGAGTTTGGAATTTGTCATTGATTCAACAATAAGTTTGAGATTTGGGTATTTGGACGTAGAAAGTTGTGTAGCATGGATATTTAAAAAATAACATAATTGGAGTATTGTATATGGATACGGACTACGTAACGGACACTTTAAATTCGTGTCCGTTGATCAAATTGACAATTTTGACTTTCGGATATGGTTTGGATGTGCCCTGATACGTCATGGATACAGCGAGGTTGAATCATAGTCAATAAATTGAATATCAGGAATACTCTTGATATGAATATTTGGTTTTATCACTGAGATCACAAGAAATCAAAGCCTAATAATGCATCACTGAAGCGACTAAAGCACTCTAGGCGATTGCACCAGGCCACACAGACATTTCTTTAGACGACAAACTTTTCCAGCATACTCCCTAAACTGACCCCTAGCCGAAAGCTTGGTTGTGGGTTCATGCATATAGATTTAAGTAAATACCCATTAAGGAAAGAATTCGTGACATCCAAATGACGGTGGCGTCACGAATGGGAAAAAAATACAAGAAGATGAACAAAAGTTAGTTTGGCCATGTGAGCAGTAACACTAAAGTCATTGCTAGGAATCTATGTAAAACTAGAGATCCTTGGCCTCCAGGCAAACCTTGATTTACAGTGACACCCACACAACTATTTGATACTAAATAGACGCTAACACTCAACCCAGTAAGCAAAGGAACGATTACCCATGCATCGTTACATTAATATATCCACATTTCAGATTACACGGTAGGCACCCATTTGAAATCTTGTAGCCTCAGACACAAAACGAGAATGAGTACTGTGATGATTATACATCACCCCCATTTTTTCTCTTCGTATTATTATTTTAATAATCTTTTCATTAAAGCTATAACTATATTTGTAATACATTCACTCATTAAAACCTTTCAACCCCAATGAATCCTTTATGGACCTTAAAAGGATATCACTTTAGGGACTATTTTACCTTTTTTAACCCCATCCACTCCCAGCGCGGTTTTCTTAAGCAATCCATGTCATCTCCTAATATAGCACATATTATAATCCTTGTGACTTAATCTACTAACCACCTTCTTCATTTCTTAATTAATATTTTACAATAACTTAGAATAAGGTTATGTACTCACATGTATTACTTTTTCGAAGGCATGAATGCAAAGCAGCTTTACTTGTTTTTATTATATATGTTACTTGATATGAATGTTTCTTTCCCAATACTTTGTACGTGTCTTGGAAAACACGTCATTTCTTTTAGTCAAGAAAGATCGATCTTCTGAAATTCTACTGCGTGCTTTTCAAAATGCTGAAGGTTGGTTCCCGTGACTTTTTTCTCATCTCTTGTTTATATTAAATAACTGAAAATTTCTTTGCTGAATCGTATAACCTTGCTTATGTGCATCTATATCGACCATAATCTTACCATATATGGTTTGATTACTTCAAACTCTTATTACACTATTATTAGAAACTCATATTGTGGTTATCTCACCAATTCTTTGTTAATTGTGCTTTATGTATATTAGTATGACGCATCTATAAAATTATATGAGCATAGTTATATTGGTGTTTTTAATGTCTATTCTTCATATTCCACAAGAACGGGCTAGTTTTGTTATGACTATTTTATTTTTATTTCGTAGTTTTAACATTATGTGCTCTATCTCACATTTTTTTTTGGCTTGGATGCTTTTCGTACTTAATTCTTTTTTTCTTCCCAATTGTTTGCATCGGAGGTTACATACATTTCTTAGAAATATGACAAATCAAAGCGGCCGTTCTCTTACTATCATTACTAGAATAAGAAGAATACACTAGTTTGCTTCTACAAGCTATGTAGGAGTACAAAGGCACACATGATAGTCGGTATATCTTTAATTAAATTGTTAAGATATGACCTATGGATTTCAATCTAACTCTGACTCAGTTTGGTTTTTATTCTCCATTGCAGTATACCCATAAAGGGTACGTGGCTTGGATCACTTATAAACAAGCCCTTGACCAACCCAACTAATTGCTCTCATCTATATTCCATGATGAGTCTGTATCTCAACTCACTCCCCACAACACCATTGAACGCCATAATCACACTATCTCCCGGCATGTCCACAAATCAAGAGAGCAAAACCAAATAACCAACAAAGGCGGAGCAAGCCCAATAAGAAAATAAACCCAAAAAGGTGGGAATGAATTTTGAACTTACTCCATAGCGATTATGTGTCAAATGATCCATAAAACAAAGACATTTCGTCTAACGCCTCGTCAAACTGAGAAGTTCACCCAAAACAACATTCAGACAAATGTAATCCTGCAATACGTGTCTTGAAAACCCACTAAATTGATGCACAAACATGGAAAATCTGATCTCTAGATAACAAAGCATGATGGGTAAGAAGTATATACCAAAGACACACCTTTTAGTGTTGAATTAAACCAGAAAGATGAGAGTAAAAGTCCTGCAAATTGGAATCTCAAACTTTGGTTGGCTTCTGTAGTTTAAAATAGACTGCATACCCAAAACACACCTATTGCACAAATTTTAAGATCCATATTCCCCTTAACATTCTCTTTTTAAGTTATGCGCTAAAACCATATAAGCTTACATGTCATTGAATTGCATGAGTCCTGACTGTCACTCTTATGATTTCAATCTTCTTTTCCTTTTTGCAGCATTTAGTGCAGATGCGATGGGATGAATTAAGTCCTGCAGAATGGAGGGGCTTCGCAAATGTTTCTATTGATTGAGTTGATGTCTGAAATCGCTAACCCTTGTGAGGAATGGGCTTTGAAAAGTCCGATGGCTGCTCTTGTTGTTGAGGTTTTTGCTATTAGACTGACTTTTGTTCTAGTTGTTGTTGACTCCTTTGCAGTTGTATATACTTATGTATTTTATTTTGTTACAGATAGTTAGGAGAGAAGGCTCAAGTCTGTGGCATAACTTTTTCCATCTTTAGTTGTCCTCTCTAACAATGGTCCCATCCATAGTTGTTAAAGGCGCTCCTAGGCGCTAGGCGCACAAAGGCGCAAGTAAGGTGCCTAGAGGAGGGGTGGGCGAGGCGCATTTCAAAAGGCAGGCGCCTGAAGGCACTAGACGTGAGGCGCACTCAGGCGCCAGGCGTGGGACTAGGCGCGGTTTTTTTTATGCTTTCTTGCTTTTCTGCTTTTTTCGTCTTTTTTTTCTTTTTTCAGCCTATTTCTTCCTGTTTTCTTCTCATACTTATATTTTTTTTCGTTTTTTCTGCCCAATTCTTCCCCGAATGGCTGTTTTCTGCCTCTTTTTTTTTTCTTTTTTCAGCCCTTTTTTTCTGCATTTTCTTTTCTTCTTTTTTCTGCCTCTTTTGTCTTCCTTTTTCCTTTCTTATTGTTTGATGTGAGGAAAAAAAATATCAGTTGAAATACAATACAATGACAAATTTAAATACAATACAACACCATTTAAATACAATACAACACCATTTGCTGAAATTACTGTTTTAATGTTTTACTATTTTATATATTTTACTGTTTTGCTGTTTTACATGGGAAAAAAATCAGTTGAAATACAATATAACGAAAAATTTAAATATAATACATTTAATTTTGTGTCTTAACTCTTGTTAGTTTGGTTTTTATTTTTTGGTAATTGTTGTCTTTTCTATATATTTTAAGACTTTCATTTGTTCGTTAAAGTTTAGCTTTAATTGTTAATATGTTTTATTTTGGAATCTTACTTATATCATTAAGTTTATCATTGCCGTCATGATATTACAACATCAATATATTGCTTTAAATATGAATAAATATTTTTTTTTATTTTTTTCAAAAAGTGTGCCTAGCTTCAATCAGGTGCGCACCTCGCTTTGCGCCTAGGCTCCAGAGACACCTTTGCGCCTTAAACAACACTGGTCCCATCCAAGTATATACCATATTTTTCTATTTACAGCTGTTTTTTTCATGTAAATAACTTTTCTTGAGGGAGTTAAGGTGATTTGTCTTTCCATTCTTGGCCGAGAGGATGATGCTAAGGTGGCTTCCTGAAGATATTACAGTTCGTAATGGAGATTTAGAAGGTATAGATAGCAGGCAGTCATGAGCAACTGTTTTGTGTTTAATGATTACCTAAAACCTGAATAGAGTGTTGTTATACCTTTCTTTCTTTTTTTCCTTCTTATTTTTTTAATTAAAAAAATGGGTAAAGTAATGGACCTCCAGTCTCATTTGTCATAATTACAAATATAAAACCTCTTGATTTTAACATTACACTCCCCTACCTTCTTGCTTTAATTATTACACTCACCTCCCATTTGCTTTGTTTTTTTTAAACCTGCTACTCTTGTAGGGGTAATGAGCGTATAAATTTGAAACAAGAGGAAAGATGACTTTAGTAAGACTTATAACATGAAGGACATTCAGTTAATTTTTACAAACAAGAGGGGTGTCATTTGTATCGCTGGTTTCTTGCTTGGTCTTATATCTCCTTATTGTTGATGCGTATGCACGGGTCTGAGTATTGATTCTTCAAGTGCAAGCAGCATCTTCCCTATTGCTACTTTTATATTATTATGTTTCTAGAATTTGTACATTTCCTTGTATTGTATATGTACTTTTCGAGGACTGTTGCTGGTCCGCCATCTGTTGTAATCTATTCTCATTAATTAAATCGCCTTTTGCTGTCACATGGTTCTTATTTTTTTCCCATTTCAGGGTATCTACGAAGGCTATTGCTGCGTGGGTTAACTCAATCTTTGCCTGAAATTTTGTCATTGTTGCACACTGTAAGTCTTGGTTAGGACTATCTTCATAAATTACATATTCTGGCAGTATTGTGATATCTTTCAGCCGATACAGTTACTTGAGAGATGCTTGGAGCTGCTTTGAGTGAAGCAGGGAGGCAACAACTAGACACTACAAAACAACATGCATCTATAGTAACATCTACTCTTAATGTTGTTAATGCTTATGCTGAATGGGCCCCTGTAGTTGTGCTTTCAAAATATAGCATAATACATGGGTATGAACTTCTTTTCTTTGTATTTGTTTAAAAGCTTAATTTTAAATTCAGTAATGAGTATTTACTCTCTCTCTCTCTCTCTCCTAGTTGTGGTTTCTTACCCTCCTCCCCCGACTTTCGTCTTCATGCATGCGAATTTTTCAAGCTTGTATCCTTGAGGTACGCAGAATAGTTTCCTTTCCAGTAATTTATCTTATTTATGGGACAAAAGCCAACCGAAGTCTGTTTAAATACATTTTAGTGTCATTGTCTCTGGTGCCTCACAGGAAGCGACAAGTTGATGCTGATTCTGAGTTTGATTCCGCTATGAGTATATCTTTCAAATCTTGATAAATGTCTCTATAGATTTCTTATACGAATCTGGTTCTGGTACTGTCATTGATGAGAATGAATGGTTTTGCGAAATATATATGTGAGAGCATGGTGTCTGTGGGCTCCTTAAACTTGCAATGTGTCCCTGGTGATACTATCTTTTTATTTTCATTAGGTAATGGTTTTGTCTTCATTATCCTAGACAATTACATACTCATGGATAAGAATATATTTAGATATAAACTAGTTGACAGGCCCGGGCTTCTTGTAAATTTTGAATATAATGACAAATTAAAGAAATTGACTCGTGATATTTATGGAAATCCACTGTCTGGTTAAACATGAGTGTATGAACTTGAAATTGAAACTAATATATATTTTTCCAAATATAAATGAAATTAATGCATATACTTTTTTTTTAACAGATTGCATATACTTATAATATTAAATGTACATGTTGTATATACACATTTATTTAGCTTAATAATATATAATTTTTTGATTGCGTTTTGTTTTTTGTCTCAAAATCCTTAATATGGTTTGTGTGTATTTAAGATGCATTTTTTAAAATTAAATTTACATAAGATATTTGAATGGATGGTTAAAACCATGTTGATGTATTTTTGGCATTTATATTTCGACTTGGAATAAACATATAGTAATATAACCTACTGCGTATTCACTCCATTTAAAGACGAGGAAACATTGTTGGATATATAAAAAATCTCTCTCTCTCCCCCTCTCTCTCTCTCTCTCTCCAGCATTAGATCTTGAATATAAGTTGAATGCAATTGACTTTTGTTGTCCTTGAGTTTCTTTTTTCCCTTCGTCTTTTCTTCGTTCTCTATGAGTATTTTAGAGGTTTCTCATTTTTTTACTCAGTATTATTTTCCTATCTTTTAAATAAATATATTCTTTTATGAAAACACGTGGCATTGTGATATGATTTACATGGTTTGACAGCATTTTCTACTTATTTTCTTCGAGTTTGTACTAAAGTGCTTCAAGTAGTGTTTGAAGTGAACTCCAGTTCGATCTTCTTCATTTTCTCTTTCAGCTGAAGTGCTTTGTACATGGCAACTATTTTTATAAATGAAATCATCATATGATCGAACTATAATTCTATAACGTGCAGATATATATTGCTTTCTAGTACAGTAGACTGAGTAGTATTTAGGGAAAATAATTCTTGTACCGTGTCATAGTTGAAATAACATCCACCATTGTTTTTCCCTTGTATGATATGGCCAAAAATTAAATTATGCAATCCTGACCTATCCACTTCAATATCTTTTCAGATGCTGGGGTATTTCCAACATTTTGAACTAGCACTCCATTATCAATCTCTATTTTATTAGCTGATAAGTGAGAGTACCTAATATTTTCTTAAAATGTATCACATTGGATGGCCCTGTAGGCACTGATGAGACATTGGAATTATGGAGTGATGATATTGAGGGGAAAGGATAATTCAGCCAGTATCGTTCAAGGCTGGTATGTTCTATATGGTTGTACTTTTTTCTTTTTCTTTTGAATCATTTTATATCATTTTCTTTTAGATTTTTCCCACTTAGTTTTGATGGAGTTTCCCCCTCTAGACTTAAAGGTTTCCTTGATTTTTGATGGAATTACCACCTATACTTGGGGGTTTCCTTACATTTGCTATTCTTACTTCTTGATAATCTCTTTTTAGTTAAAAATCCATGTCTTTTTTTCCCTTACATTTGTTATTCCTACTTATTGATTAGAGAATGTTTAGAGAGAGTTTCCTTTTCATCTGTTGTTGTCGTTGTATTCATCTATATTGATTTCGCTTTACATCAATTTTGTATCAGAGCGTGGTTCGTTCTTGAACCATCTCTTCTCTTCATCTAAGGTTTTATCACATAGGAGATTTGGAATGACTGAAATCTGACCTTAGATCTCACCCATGCGATTAACCTACAAATGGCTAGTTCGACCGTATCCACCTTTATTTCAGTTCCAATCGAACCCTTTCCAATCACAATGAGCCTTACACCACCGCCAGTGATAGGGTTGTAGAAAACCAACAACCACTAACTAAAATTCCCAACTAATACCATAGCCGCAGGTAACACCTCCCACCCCAATTACCATCTGAAATTCCCCTCCCTCCCCAATCGACTTCCACCAGCTCACCGCCAGGCAACACCTCCCACCCCAATGACCCACAACCCCTGAGAAAACTTGGAAAACCCCACAATTACTTACCCATATTCCCTTACCTTCCCAAAAATAATTGCAAATTCACCCCTTCTACGCTTGAAAATTATTTCGACCTTTTCTTCAATTCAAAAAATTATATTTCAACACCCAAAATTTTTGCATTTCCAAAAGCAGCCCCTGGAAGTAGGCCCAACGTTTCGGAATTCTTGAAAAGCCCCTATTAGCTTCCTTCGAGCAACCTCCCACCCACCACTCACCTGATTCCGAGGCCATGTACGATGATATTGAACCAATCAAGGCTGAATCTACTCAGGCTTACTATCGAGAAGCTCTAAAGGAGATTGGGGGAAAGATTGAACGATTGGAGGGCGAACGCTCTTATTGGTACGATATACCTTGGAGTATTGAGCCGGCCTTGTCACACTGGCCCGATATGAGGAATGTTGTGTATGAGTTGAAAAGTGAGACAAGGTGGTCCTTTATTGGGAATCTGAATATGAGGGGCTAAGGCTTGATTATAAGACACGTGTGTCCGAGCTCTATTCATCAGCTGATACTACTGTTAGTTGTCTACCCTTGGGTGAACCCTGTTTTCTCTCCTCTATGGAGGCACTGGTTGCATTTCAGTTATTGATGGCTAAGGAGGATTTATTGACATTAGGTTGCGGATTTCTTTGACATCTTAGTTGAAAATTATTGTATCTGTACTCTGATTTTGTAGATTTTTAGTGTCACCACACTATTAGTATTCCACATCCTGTATTTGTCCACAATGTAACTTAGTTCAAGGTTTAGAACATCAAAGAGGCTTCTATATGAATATATAGATATGCGCGCGTGCATACACACATATTGTGAGATAATTATCTAAAGTTTCAATAGGTAGTACACACAGTCACATACATATAATTTATTTGCATTTCAGCCACTAAGTGGTTGAATTTTTTGATGAAATTTGGTGTAGATGATGGTCATGAATCATATCCACCCAATTTGATTAGAAAGTGTTTCATTTACCCCACATAACTAGACGTATGTTCTTCGTGCGTGTATGCCAAATGAGGTAAGTTGGAAAAATGAAAACGTGGAATCCCCGGAGTTTGATGATCACAATTAAAATATATAATATCGTTTTTAAACAAATAAATGCGGAAGCGTTAAATACAAGTGATGGTTCCACAAAACAACAAGGCCAGGTTTTAATATCTTAAGAGACAAATTAAAACAACATAATTCAAGTCCTAGAATTTGCCTAAGTCATGATTATTCATTTAAACAAAGTTAGGCGACACCAATATTAGCAAATGACTTGAATAAACCAAATTAACCCAATATTTAATTTAAGTCCCAAATTAAATGCATGTGATTGTAAAACCAAATTTCATCTTGAAATTAATCTAGCATGCGTTCTAAGTGATATATAGCAAGATAAAATAAACAGTCACACTACACCGCGATATACGAGGAAAAACCCACTAACGGGAAAAAACCTCGGGACGGCCCTAGCCTCAAATCCACTAAAAACGGTATTACAAAATACAAGACAAAAGACTTACTTCCTAAACTCGAACCCTCTCAAGCCGTGATGCTCCTTCTTGTATCAACCTCCAATTAGCGGATAACCAACGGAGCTCCACCAAGGTCTCGGAATACATCGATAGGACTTTAAACGATCACCGTCACCCGAACATGGAGCCTTTCTCCAAACGGGTAGAATCTCAACAAAGGTCTTCTTTGTGATGGGGTGTAGAAGCAAACCCGAAACGTCTCTTGAATTCGCTATAGAAAACCGGTGCCAAAAACTCCAAGTAAGGATATGTATATATATAGAACTTGGAATAAACAACAATGGGTGTAAACTAGAGTGTGTATCAATTTTCCATTAAAAATTAACACTCAAAACTTGAACATTTTCCTTAAATAAATTTGCTCTCAAACTCTCTCTAAGAGATGGATATGGAATGGAAAAGTTGTCTTGGAAAATGTGTTTCCCGAACATAATATTGCATGAAAAATGTTGGGTGAAAACCAAGTGGAGGAGTGGGGAAAAACTGCAAAAAACTGCCAAATAATTGTTCCCGCTGGAAGTTCGTTCGAACGAACGTGATTCTCGTTCGAACGAGACTTCTAACGAGAGACCAGCCTGGGCTCGTTAGAGGTTCGTTAGATACCTCGTTAGAACGAACCTTCGTTCGAACGACATATCGAACGACTGTCCAGTTAGGGTCGTTGGCAAAACTCGTTCGAACGAACCTGGTTCGAACGACAAAACTCGTTCGAACGAAATCTGGTTCGAACGAAAAAAAACTCGTTCGAACGACATATCAAACGAACAAACAGAAAGATTGAAAAATACGATTTTGGCCCAGAAACTTTTATAAACTTTTATATACTTATTTTTAAATTTCTAATAGATTCTTTCTGAAAAATAAAATGCAGTTTTAATTCACCTAACACCCAATACAAATTGTTCCAAGCTCCTATATACATATAAATACATTCATACCTTGGGAGCATGGAACCTAAGTTGATGACGTACAAACGAGGCACATAAACTACGGCAAGTTGATGATGCTTTATACTCTTTGCCGCTACGTCTTCAACAAACACTTCATAGGTCTTGAATATTACAATTAAATAAAATCCTATGAATAAATGTTTTTGTCCGGAATTGAGCCAAAACTATAAGAGGACTCAATTGGAAATTTGTGTCCTTACAAATCTCCCCCTTTGGCTATTCCGGGACAAAAACCAAACAAAAATCCTAAAGGGCCGTCAAGCTCTACTAGACTCAAAACATAACCCGACCAATCTTGACTCAACCCAAGGATTAAACTATTTGCCATAGAAAGATGCCGCTATAGAATAATTCCTGCACACTTAAGCAAACTCATCAAATGCATAGGGAATATCAAAATATTAAATGCAATTTTTAATTAATTACTCCCCCTAAATTAATTCTCCCTTTAAACACATGACGTACTTAGAAAGATGTCTCCCCCTAAGATAAATCTCCCCCAAACGAAGATACGATAATAATAGGATTAGATACCATTTCTCCCCCTATCATCATTCTCCCCCTTTTTGTTCGGGAATAGGCAAAGGATAAATAACTAAGAAACAGCAAGTGAAAGCTTAAAGTAATAAGACATGAAAGCATATGGGCAATTAAAAAAACAAGGCAAAGACAAGAAAATATCATATATATATATACTAGAAATATATCAATGAACCACTTGCATATATATATAGATATAAACACACACATGACACAAAATACAATAAGTTTCCACGCTCGTATGGCAAAAATGTGTCATATGGAAACGGAAGTGTAGGGGTGTGAACAAGCAACAATTAAATTTAGACCCAAACACTTAAGAAACGTTCACGGAGTTCTCATTTGATTGCAAACTTCATCACAGTTAAATATAACCTCATGTGACGATATAAAGATTGAACTCAATGAACAAACATACACAATGCATACAAGCCTAGCATGATGATGATTCTACAAACCAAATAGAGTCATGACATTAAAGACAACTAGGATAAACGGACATTGTGCAAACCGTTGATATACCATCCAATTCTCCCTCAATAAGCATATATATTCTTTTGTTTTTGAATGAATATATCAAACAAACATAGGCCTTGGCAATTGCTTTCTTTGAATGCCAAATATTCTGTTTTTAGGCCTTTGGATCACGTATTTCTTTTAGATCCAATCAACGGTGGCTTACAATCGCAAAGGATTTAATTCATCCTTTCGGAGCCCTTCCCCGTGCATATATTTATTTATCATGTTTTCATTTTTCGCACAAATCTCACATGCAACGAATTTTGACATGCACTAGTCCTCCTAGGTCATAGATATGTAGATGACTAGATTGATAGGAGAACATCTCAAAAAGCTCAAATATAACATGTGACATTAAGATTTCAAAAGAGCTCGTGCATGTGTGAATAGAGGCATATAGAAATAGAATCCATTTAAACAATACAAAATCCAACTACTCCATATAAAACATGGTAAAGAACATTTTAAGGATTGAAAATCTAAATCAAAAGTTCTAGCCACATGGGAGCGTAAACGATGGGATTCAAACACAAGTATATGCCACATAAAGTGTGTCAAACAAAAATACACACAAAACAAAATCTTTTTGAGTTGTTTAACATTTTTTAATCAAAAATAAATATATATACTCAAAAGACTAAACAAAAATCATTTGTATTTTTCATTAAGCTTAAATGAAATAAATAAAACAAAAATGATAAACAAAAATCTTTTTATATTATGCAGTCAATTTAAACACAAAATATAATACAAAAAGATAAACAAGTCATAGTTTCTAGCATGTGATATGAAATAAGGTAATGACTAGAAAATGACTAAACAAGCATACATTTAGCATATGAATATAGCATGAAGTACAAACGCTAAAGTATGCAAACACTAACACAATTATCCTTTAGATTTAGCAAGGGAGGAGGCATGTGTAAGTAAATGAGAATCAAAATCTCTATTTTGTAAGGCAACCAAGTCGGATTTCCTAACACAAATTAATGAAGAATTACTATCTTGGGGTTTAGAAACATTAGCTATCGTGGTTACTTTACTATGGGATTTTCTAGGAATTCGTTTAAGATTTAAACAAAATTTCCTAAGATGACCTTATCGACCACAATGTGTACAAGTAAGAGCATGTCGAAAAGATTTATCTAAGGAGTGATCATTAAATGCATTCCTAGAAGATTCTCCTAAAACATTGGTTTTGACTTTAGGGTTAAAATCATTACAAGAATTGAAGCCTAAACCAAAAGTGTCATTTTTAATTTGGACCGTTCCTAACATTTTATCTAGTTTTTCCGAACGACACTCCAAATCAAATTTGACATTAGTAGAATCTTTTAATTTATTTTCCAATTCTAAAATTTTAGATTCTAGTAAAACATTTCGCTCTTCAAAATCAAGAAGCTCCTTTTTCAAGGATTCCATTAAACCCCTAAGGCTATCTCTCTCGCCTTCTACATAGTTAAGCTTCTCTTGAAGAGTTCTCTCATGTGTCCTAAGGTCTTCTATTAAGGCACTTTCATCAATGACCTTGACACTCTCTCTTAAACTCGCTTCTAACTTCAAATTAGCTCTTTTCAATTTAATAGATTCTTTATATAATTCATGAAAAGCATTTTGAAGTTCACTCATATCAACCTCATCTTCATTTTCACTCTCTTCTTTTTTTTCACTCTCACTATCATCAAAAATAAGAGAATCATGTACAATGACCTTGGAAGTGGCATGTGCTATAATTTCATCATCCGATGAGTTCTCATTATCACTCACATGTGCCATAAAAGCCACAAAATTTTTCTTAGTGGGGGATTCGGGCTTCTCTTCCTTATCACTATCACTAAGGGTCGCAGTATATGAAATGGGTCGTTTACCCTCTTTCCTTAGTTTAGTGGGGCACTCAAAAGCCCTATGGCCATAACCTTCACAACCAAAACATTTATTAGACTCGTCCCTATCAATATTTTCATTACTAGGTTTAGGGATCTTATCGGCTTTAGAAATCTTCTCGTTTTTATCATGTTTAGAAGATTCAAATTTCTTAAAATCATTTTTAACTTTATCTTTGTTAAATTTAAGAAATTTTCTAAATTTACGAGCAAACAAAGCCATATCTTCCGAGTCACTATCACTATCGCTCTCTACTACTTGTTTAACCTCTTTGCGGGCTTTTAAAGCAACGCCCTTTTCAATTTTCTTTTCAGTTTTAGAGGGAAACATATCTAGTTCATAGGTTTGTAAATCACCTACAAGCTCTTCTAATTTCGTAGAGGCTAAAGTGGGTAAAGAATTTAAAACGGTCACCTTTGGAATAAATCTATCGGGTAGGGACCTTAAAATTTTCTTTACTACACAGTCGTCAGGTATTTTCTCTCCCAAGTTAAAGGATGAATTAACAATATCATAAAGTCTAGCATAAAATTTATCAAATGTTTCTTTTTCATCCATTTTGATAGTTTCAAATTGAGTAGTGAGGTTTTGGAGTTTAGAAGCTTTAACGACACTCGTTCCTTCATGAGTTAATTGTAAAATATCCCAAGCTTCTATAGAGGTTTCACACGTCATAATACGTCGGAATTCATCCGGTGCGACAGCGCTAAACAAGGCATTTAAACCTCGGGAATTAAAGTTTGCTAGCTTAAACTCATTTTCAGTCCATCTATCAACGGGTTTGGGAACATGTACATTTTCAATTAAATGTGTTGGTGGGGTCCAACCGTTAACAACAGACATCCAAACACGTTCATCGATAGATTTAAGTGCTGATTTCATTCGCGCTTTCCAATACGCGTAGTTAGAACCATCAAAAATAGGAAATTTTGAAAATGGGGAAAAATCCATATTTAGCCAAAAGTAAAGGATCTTTAACGAAATAATTTATCGTTTTTGGCTCTGATACCAATTTGAAAACGTGGAATCCCCGGAGTTTGATGATCACAATTAAAATATATAATTTCCTTTTTAAACAAATAAATGCGGAAGCGTTAAATACAAGTGATGGTTCCACAAAACAACAAGGCCAGGTTTTAATATCTTAAGAGACAAATTAAAACAACATAATTCAAGTCCTAGAATTTGCCTAAGTCATGATTATTCATTTAAACAAAGTTAGGCGACACCAATATTAGCAAATGACTTGAATAAACCAAATTAACCCAATATTTAATTTAAGTCCCAAATTAAATGCATGTGATTGTAAAACCAAATTTTATCTTGAAATTAATCTAGCATGCGTTCTAAGTGATATATAGCAAGATAAAATAAACAGTCACACTACACCGCGATATACGAGGAAAAACCCACTAACGGGAAAAAACCTCGGGACGGCCCTAGCCTCAAATCCACTAAAAACGATATTACAAAATACAAGACAAAAGACTTACTTCCTAAACTTGAACCCTCTCAAGTCGTGATGCTCCTTCTTATATCAACCTCCAATTAGCGGATAACCAACGGAGCTCCACCGTGGTCTCGGAATACACCGATAGGACTTTAAACGGTCACCGTCACCCGAACATGGAGCCTTTCTCCAAACGGGTAGAATCTCAACGAAGGTCTTCTTTGTGATGGGGTGTAGAAGCAAACCCGAAACGTCCCTTGAATTCGGTAGAGAAAACCGGTGCCAAAAACTCCAAGTAAGGATATGTATATATATAGAACTTGGAATAAACAACAATGGGTGTAAACTAGAGTGTGTATCAATTTTCCATTAAAAATTAACACTCAAAACTTGAACATTTTCCTTAAATAAATTTGCTCTCAAACTCTCTCTAAGAGATGGATATGGAATGGAAAAGTTGTCTTGGAAAATGTGTTTCCCGAACATAATATTGCATGAAAAATGTTGGGTGAAAACCAAGTGGAGGAGTGGGGAAAAACTGCAAAAAACGGCCAAATAACTGTTCTCGTTGGAAGTTCGTTCGAACGAACGTGATTCTCGTTCGAACGAGACTTCTAACGAGAGACCAGCTTGGGCTCGTTAGAGGTTCGTTAGATACCTCGTTAGAACGAACCTTCGTTCGAACGACATATCGAACGACATATCAAACGACTGTCCAGTTAGGGTCGTTGTCAAAACTCGTTCGAACGAACCTGGTTCGAACGACAAAACTCGTTCGAACGAAATCTGGTTCGAGCGAAAAAAAACTCGTTCGAACGACATATCAAACGAACAAATAGAAAGATTGAAAATTACGATTTTGGCCCAGAAACTTTTATAAACTTTTATATACTTATTTTTAAGTTTCTAATAGATTCTTTCTGAAAAATAAAATGCAGTTTTAATTCACCTAACACCCAATACAAATTGTTCCAAGCTCCTATATACATATAAATACATTCATACCTTGGGAGCATGGAACCTAAGTTGATGACGTACAAACGAGGCACATAAACTACGGCATGTTGATGATGCTTTATACTCTTTTCCGCTACGTCTTCAACAAACACTTCATAGGTCTTGAATATTACAATTAAATAAAATCCTATGAATAAATGTTTTTGTCCGGAATTGAGCCAAAACTATAAGAGGACTCAATTGGAAATTTGTGTCCTTACAAAAAATCTCTTTCTCTCTCTCTCTCTCTAACAATACACTTCTAAAAATCACAGAGTAAGAAGTGTATGGACATTTAGTTGAAGGAACTGAAAAATAAACAAATTGATGAATAAATAGATATCCTAAATATTTAATCCCAGTTAAGAGGGAGCCTTGTGCACTGGGTAAGGGCTTTTTTTATTCCAACACTCTCACTTAAGTTAGAGCCAGTTTAAAGAAGAGACGATCCTACTGACTTAGGGAGTTTGTTCTCAGAAATGGATAAAGGAAGAAAGGGATAAAGGAGGGACCAATCATGTGTTGGCTCCAACTTTCTTCCAATTGATATATACAGGCAGAATCCAATACATACCTAATTTGAGGTCCTAACTTGCCGATCGATTTTTTAAAAATAACAATAAATATATTTTCGACTTGATTTTTTTTTCCGTGGTATTTAAATATTTCAGGAACTCCTAAAAAAATTTAGCTCAAAATGAATTATTTAGCTATTTTTAAAAAATCAGTCAAATATATGCGAGTTTTACATGTTTAAATACCAATTGAAAAAAATGAATTTTTTTAGAGGGTGTGTGAAAATAGCAAGTAAAAGGCATATTTTTTAAGAGTTTTGAATGTAAAAGGGAAAAAGCGTAAACAAGTTATAATTTACTCTTTAGGTTAAAAACGGGACTTCTCTCCATTTCAGCCTCCACTCTTGCAAAAGCCATCCTCCTCCCTCTCATTCCTCCTCCTCCTCCCTCCGTATCCTCCGTCTCTTCCATTTCCAGCTCCTCATCCCTCCGTCTCCCTCAGCCTCTGCTGGCGGACGGACTGTCTCCCTCCGGCTCATCTGCTCAGGTCAGTTAGATTACTGTTGTTAGTGTTGTTAAAATCATTTTTTAAGAGTTTAGATTAGTGTTGTGTTTGTAAATCATTTTTATACAGAATATGTCAATGTTGTAAACCTTTTAAATCTTTTGACTACTTACTGTTAGTGTTCTTAATTTTTTTAAATCCAAAAAAGCACCATATTTTAATCTTTTGACTACTTATAACTCCATTTATTGTTAAATATTGTTATTAATATTGTTAATTGTATGTTATTAAATGTTAATATTTAGGCACATTATTTTATTTTTTGTACAAGGTATGTTAAATGTGTTTTTCATTTTTAGGCAGAATATATTATTTATTTTTTTATTTTAAGGCAAAATATTGTTATTAACATTAGTGACTCTTATTTATTAAATGTTAATTGTTATTTGTTGTTACTTGTTATGTTAAATTTAGTTTAAGTGTTAGTTCTTGTTGCCAATTTGTTGGATGTTTTTTAGTTACTGTTTTTCTAATGTTATTGTTAAGTACTTTTTAATGTGTTTTTGTTAATTATTTTTGTTAAGAGCAAGGTTGGATTAGTTAAATATTGTGTTAATATTGTTAAATGTTAATATTTAGGTGAAATATTTTAAATTTTTTAGGCAAAATATGTTAATATTTACCAATAAAGTTTAGGCATAATATGTTAACAATATGTATAAAACTCGAATTAATCCAAAAAAAAATCGCCTCGGGGGCTCACGCCCCCGAACCCCCGGCACAACTAAAAAGTTGGTCACCTCCTGAACAAAAATCCAGGATCTTTCACTGGTTGCCTGAATGAAAAATAAAAAGAAAAAAAATCTTTATTTAGAAAATAGAAAATAAACATATGTATATAAGTTTTCCAAAAAATCATTCGAATGTTATTATTAATGATGTAACTGTGTCTGAATAAAAATAGAAAAAAAGTTGTAAGTTAACAGAGAGAGAGAGAGAGATGGTCAGTTAATGTGTTAATAGAGGGAGAGTAAACAAAAGTTGTAATTTTACAGAGAGTGATGTTCATTTTATGTGTTACTCGACTAAGAGATTTCGGAACAAAGAGAAGTGATTCCGACGATGGCATGGAGAACTTCTGGTGATGGTTGTGGAGCTTTTGGGTTCGAGCCAACTCAGATAAGAAATAAAGAGAAGCCCTAATTTTGTGAAAGTCTAAAGAGTGGTGAGGTAAGTTGCCCCCATTTTTTTAAAAGTTTTCTGTTTTTGACGCCCGTAGTGTCCTTAACGCGTTAGCCCCATATCCAACTTTTTTTCAGTGCCTTCTAAGTCCCACTTGCCACGTGGCATGTCAAACACGTGCCCATGCCATGTCTTACCCGTGTCCTTGTCCTTTGAGTGTTTGACACACATATGGGATCTCTGGGGAAGTGTCCGTGGTTCATAGGGAACCAGATTAGATAGGTAATTCTCCTTAAATCATAAATACAACATAGCAGGTTTGCCCATGCTTCCACAACAACCATGTTTGGGAGCTCTGCCACACTAGTTCGACCTCAACTATATAACTGTAATGTAGCGCGATATCAGTAGCTTGTATGTGATATCTTGTCATAATTTTGCAACACATTGGACTGATAAATATGGACACAACCCCGTGCTGGACCTGCCAATGCAAGGTGTGATGTTAGAAGAGGAAGATTGAGTATGTATGAACCCTCGACATTGTTTGCAGGATCTGGGTGCCTAAAATATTAACCTACTTTTTTACAGTTGTCAGCCCAATCCTAATATATGATAATTAATATAGCTAGACGATAAAAATTAAATGAATAAATATTTAATTCAGCTTACTTTTGTTATCCTTGTTTTTCTCGTTTAGTGCAGGTGGAATGCCTCTTTTGCTGTCGTACTGAAAGTTTTTTTTTAATAAAAATCTTAACGTAATTTATAAATAATGTACAGTGTGGTTTTACCGTTCAGAACCAAAATTATGAGCTTATAGACATCAGTTTACAATGCCAGATATGCAAAGAAGAGAGTAGTCTATAGGGTATACCCAGAAAATGGAACCAAACCCAGTGAGGTGTCAGCAATACATTGGTTGGTGTTCTTAGTTGACCTCATGTGAACCTTAAACACCACCCACTGTGTTGCTTAGACAATTCTGGGTCTAATTTTTGAGTCATTTTCTGGGTAAACCTAGTATTACCCAGATTGATATAGGCAACTAACATTTTTTTTACTAACCATATTTCCAGATCATGAAGTTGAACCGAAGTCAAAAAGTGATACAAATGAAAATACCATGCATTTCAGATTCCTAATTAGATTCAAGGGCAGAGCAGCAACCTATAACACTTAAATTTAGGATGCCGATCTTAGGATCCATGTTTACTTCTACAAACTTAAGTTTCTCAAATCTCTGTTCACTCCTTTATCTGTAACTGCCAATGCACATGGAAAGTAGTGTTGATACGTGTATGCAGTGGGTTGCTTTAGAATATGAGTGGTATGTTAGACTTAGTTGAGTCACTATTTCAGATAATGTGACACTTAAGGATTCTGTAGCTATGTTTAAGTAGTGTATAATATGTATAATATGTTAACACGATTGCAGGGAGAGTGTACTTTTCTGTTTTGGGCTGGGGAACACTCTTCTTATTCCCATTTTTTTCTTTGTTGAAATCAAAAGTTGCTTTGTTTCTAACAATAGCTAAAATAGCCAATGCATAACTGATGACTGAAAACTTGATGCAGTTGGAGTTGATCCGTTTTTTGGCTTCCCAGAAGCCTTTTGTAGTTGCCATTGAGGTTTCTGAGAGAATCACTGTGATCATCAATGGCTTCTCACTTGCTGTAGTGCCTTCTCAGGTTTGGTTGTAGACATTTGATCTGTAATTTCCTTATCATTTCAGATAACATGTTTTTAAAATTATTTTTTATTGTTTATGTGCTTTATCATATTAAACCTTAGGAGTTGCTGTAATGGAAAACATGCAGTTGGGTGTAGAGAATATTGTAAGTGGAGTTTTTGATGGATCACATGAATATGGTGGCAATAGTTCTGAAGTTCAAACTGCATTATGCAGAATATTTGAAGGTTTTTCAGTGACTTCTCATATATTATTATAGCTTCTAAAAAATTTTATATTGTGTTGAAAACTCTGATTACTATGTATTGAAGGTCTACTTCAACAACTACTTTCTTTGAAATGGACTGAACCGACACTTGTGCACTACTTAGTCGCACTTGTCCTTTTCTAAAGCATTACTTCGATGTTGTTGGCAGTGTAATCAGCAAACTATTTGAGCTCTTAAACTCACTGCCCTTTCTTGTAAAGGTTTATTTAGATATTGATTTCAATCCCTGCAAATTTTCAAAAAATATATAGGGTAAATAGCTAGAACCCCCTCTGAATTATCACACTCATTGTAATAACCTCCCCAAACTAATAATTTTACTCCCAACTCTTATCATTCTTTGTAATTTCACCATGTGTCGCTGAAAAAGCCATTATTGACACATGTTAGCGACAATCGAAGATGTATTTGCAACTTTTGCATAGTTTGGGTGTTTTTTTACAGCACTATAGGCATTTGTAATTGAGGCTATAGTTTAGGGGTTTTCTTATGTCTTACCCAATAAGCAAAGTTTGTTAGACATCCAATCAAAACCATACCAATGATTGCAGGACCCTTCAACAAGTGCAATGACAAAAGCCTTCTTCTTCACATGAAGGTGATTGTTTTTTTGTACTAATTGATTTGGAAAATATAAAGGTACTTTCTTGAAATGATTTAATAGTATGAGGTTGTAGACAACTGAAGGTTCAGACATTTTGCCTCCTTGACCTGAAAAGAAGTCAAATATGAAAACATCTATTCACATAGTTTCAATCTTCTTGTGAATTCTTCTCTAATCTTCTCAACATGCAAACTTGTATCTCAGTTTGGTTTCAAACTTAATCTTGGAACATGACATTTATGGTTTTCTTGAAATAAAATTTAGATGACTGGTGGTGATCATGGGGAAACCACCAGTTTATGTACTTTAGAAGTTTGCCTGAAATTTTGTTTTAACCTCCAACCTCAAGGGTTCAATTTATCCCATTTTGGGATGAAAATTATTGACAACACCAAAAGCTCGTTCATGAAATAAAATTCATATGTAATATTGGTTTCTCCACCGCTTCCTTGGCAAGACCAAGCGTGGCTAGAATTTGTATTGAGATGGATTATGATGTAAAATGAAGGTACAAAAACGAAAAGTTTAATCTACACAACAACAACAACAAGGGGAATAATTTATGAATGGGTCTTAATATTTCTCTTTAGGCTCTCATTATCAAAATGTCAAAAGTGATACAAATGGAGGCCCTTGGGCAATTTATACTAAAGATACAAAAAGGCTAAAAAAAGGACAAATAAAAAGAATGACAAAAAGGATGCTCATGTCCTTATGCACCTGTATCGCTCTCCCTCCCTTGAGAAGACTCCATATACTCCATATATTGCCGATAGAAATCAGGTTCGATATGTTATAGCGTGGCCTCTATTACCCATGAGTCCTCGACTTTGGGGTGGCCAACCCAACGAACCTGACATGTATAATCTCCCATGCTAAATATACAAGCTCAGAGTCTAGAATACCCTCAATGTGAGAGCGGATCGGGTGGGCCATTGTCGGTGGAATAGGAATTGACGAAGTGTGGGTGCCCCGGAATGGAGAAAGATCCTCCACATTGAATGTGCGGTGCATGTGGAACTCATCGGGATGGTCAACCTCATAGGCATTCGGTCCACAAGCTCGAAGAATAGGAAAAGTACCAAATCGGCGCATAAGAAACTTGTTTCCCTTGCCCTATCATCGCGCCTTCTGGAGATAATCCATGACTAAATCACCCAGGTGGAAGGAGACAAAGCGGCGATGCTCATTGGCGGCGTCTTTATAAAAGGTATAGGTGGTCTGTAATCAAGCACGAACATTGGTCTGGATGGAAGTCAGATGAGCAGGAAACTCCTAAGCTGAGGGACATATAGCACTGTCGGGGGAAGAGGGACAAGGTCGAAGGGTATAGTAGGTGATTGGCCGAATACAATCTGGAACGGATAGAGGCTGGTAGAATGGTTGACGGCATTGTTGAAGGCGAACTCGGCTTGGGTAATCACTATATCCCACCTGCATGGATGCTCAGAAGACAGACATCTCAATAGGTCACCCACACTCCAGTTGACCACCTCAGTCTGGGGTGAAAAGCGATCGAGAACTGCAACTCTGTCCCTAGAAGTTGCTATAATGTATGCCAAAAATGTCCCTTAAATCGTACGCCCCTATCAGAGGTGATGCTACGTGGAATTTCGTGTAAACGGAAAATCTCATGAAAATATAATCAACCGACATGAGACGCATCCGTCGTGCGCGTATAAGGGATGAAGTGTGACATCTTGAAGAACCTACCCACCACGACAAAGATTGAATCATGGCCACTAGAAGTATGGAGCAACCCCACGATAAAGTCCATCGACACATCCTGCCATGGTCTCTCAGGGATCGACAATGGAGTATACAGACCCACATTGGTGTGTTGGGCCTTAGCCGTTTGACAAGTGTAGCAACGCCTAACGAAGGCGTTGGCATCCCTCCTCACCATTGGCCAGTAAAATTAGCCTCTCAGCAGCATCGCGTGGGTACGCGCTTATCATAAATAGCCGAAAATCCTCTCCGTGAATCTAAAAAATAATCTTCTCCCGCAGAGAAGAATATGTAATACATAAAGTCGTCCCTCAGTGTAAAAACCCATCCTGTAATAGTTACTTGCCAGAAGCACCATTGCCCTACTGGCAGGTTGTAAAGATCGGTCCAAACTCCTCATCGAACCCAAACACTTGACTCCTAAGAGTCACCAATGCATGTGCTCTCCGACTAAGTGCATCCGCAACCTCATTATCCTTTTTTGGCTTGTACTGTAAATAAAATGTGTAGCACTGGAGGTAAACAGTTCATTTGGCGTTCCTGTCATTAACACGCCACTGACTATGTAGGAAACATAGGGCTTCATGATCCGACTTGATGATGACTATGTAGCCAAAACTTCGCTGAGCGCGGCCCCTATTAGCTTCTGGCTAAAGAAGGTGATTGGTTTTCCATCTTGGTTAAAAAAATCACCCTTTTCTTGCAAGCATCACAAGACAACTCAAATAGCTAATGGAAGTCGGGCAGTTCTGAAATAGGCATCGTCGTCATCAACTCCTTGACGCACGTGAAGGCTTTATTTACCTATGCAGTCCACCGAAACTTAGCACTCGAAGAAGTACTCATCAAGTCCCTGATAGGTTCCATGACGGTGTCGAATCTGACTATAAAGTGCCGATAAAACCCTGCCAGGCCATGAAAGTTATGGACCTGGGACACCGATGGGGTGAGGGCCAATCCACTATCGCCTGAATCTTGGCATCATACACCTTGATGCCCTCGCCAAAAACCACACAACCTAAGAACGACACCGATGGTACTATAAAGGCTCACTTCTTCAGTGTGAGGAAGAATTGCTCGACTCGTAAGACTTCGAATACCTGAGCCACATGGTCCTCTGATCGACTATAAATCAAGATATCATCAAAATAAACCACCACAAATTTGCCCATTAAAGGGTGCAGAATCTGTCATAACCTTATAAAGGTAGAGTGGGCATTGGAGAGCTCGAAAGGCATCACCATCCACTCATATAGTCCGTCATTCTTCTTGAAGGTAGTCTTCCACTCATACCCTGGCTTCATGCCAATCTGGTGATAGCCACTCTTCAAGTCTAGCTTGGAGAAAACCCTCACACCATGAAGTTGGTCTATCATATCCTCTAATATGGGGATAGGTAACTTGTACTCCACGATGATCTTGTTAATAGCTCGTCTATCAACACACATGCGCCATACTTATTTGTCGCTAATAGGGCGGGCACCTCACAAGGAGGCATACTCCCCCAAATATAACCTTTGTCACATAGCTCCATGACCTGTCTCTGCAACTCTGCATGATCTATTGGTGACATGCGATAATGGAACTCTGTATGCTCTGGAGTGATAATGAGACTAAAAAGAGCATAGCATAACCCTCGTCTCTGCAGTCTCTATGGATAACTCCTCATGAGAGACTATTAGGGCGGAGGGTAGTGACATTGGGAATGGTCAGATGGGGCAGAGGAGAAAGTCCCCCCTGGTGCATAAACAAATTAGTATTAGCTCAACCATTTACCATAATCAAACTGCTACGGTTTTCCCAAAAGAAGGTGACATACTCGCATATCCACCATGGTGCACAAAATCTCATCATGATAGTCTCCAATAGAGAAGGCCACTCGGTACTATCGGTTAGGAGCAAGTGTGACTACACTATCCAACCGCCCAATACAACACGGGGTGGTTAATGACTCGATGGGAAGCTTCAATTTATCTACCATCTCTTGTGAAACTAAATTATCACTGGTTCAGTTGTAATAATCATCGTGCATAGCCTCCCCCTTGCGGTGCAATGAGTAAAAAAATACTTGTGCGGATCCACGTATTATCACTAGGCGTGGGTGAATTGGGGATTCACTGACATCATTATCATCACGGTGTGCATAGTAGAAACTTCCTCAAGTTCCTCTTGGGTGTGGCAAAATGAGTTCCGTTGCCAACAAATAGATTGGGTGGAAGATAAAGGCACGTGGAGTGGAATAAAAAAATGCCTAAGGAGTGATATGCCTTGTAGATCGGGTTGGATAATTTACTTGGTTCCATGTTCTTTGGTTTAAGGTTTATAGGATTGTGGTAAGAAATTGGAGTGGTGGGGGAAGGTTGATGATGTTTTATCAGTCTAGATGATGTAGGTTTAGGAGAAAATAGTAGAACTAGGGTTTTTTGGAGGGTAAAAATAGGTGGTGGTGAAGTTGTCATTGGATCGGAGGCTTTACTAGGAGAATCAGGGTTGTCAGGGTTGCCAGGGGATTTTGGGTGTTCGGCCGACTGAGTTAGAGGTGGTTCATCCCTGTTCTGGATGTCGACAACCTTGTTTTGACTACCCCATGGAATTTTGGCAACAGGGCTGAGTTTCGGCCCCTTCTGGGGGAGTATGGATGTCAGAGAGGCCTGGGCGGGACAACAGGGTTGAGGCAGTGTAGAGCGGTAGCCATTAGGACTGATCGACCCCTGTTCTTCAATTTCGGCAGTACAGGCAGTGGGCTGGCCTCCAGCAGGGGTACGACTGGTCGGTTCCTGCTCGGGTAGGGCTTGGGTTGTTTCAGGCCTAGTTACGTTGAATTCGGGTGGTGAAAAATTAGTGTCTCATGAATTTTTAGTTTCTAGGGTTAGGATTTATGGAAGAATTTAGGAGTATGGTGTGATCCATCCGGATGAACCCAACCCGAGTCCCAATCTTCGATGAACATATTTGATCTAAGAGCAAATGAAGCTTTCATACCAATTTGATGTAAATATAAGGTCTGAAAATGTAAATGTTTAATCTACACAACAACAATAACAACAACAATAACAGAAGGAAGAATTCGTGAATGTGTCTCAATCTCTCTCTTTCGGCTCCCATTATCAAAATGTTAAAAGAGGTACAAATGAACGCTCTTAGGCTATTTATATTAAAGATACAAAAAGGCTAAGAAAAAGGACAAATAAAAAGAACGACAAAAAGGATGCTCATGTCCCTATGCTCCTGCATCAGATTCGATGAAAGTTTGGATAGGGTGTTAAGATAGTGAATTTTGGTAGCCAGTGACCTTTGTGGATACGCCCAAATATTGTGTTAATTGCAAGAGAAAGGGTCATGATAAGTTCGAGTGGTTAATAAAATCGCCAGTTGCAGCACCAACTGGTAAACCACCATATATGCCTCCTCCAAAGGGAAAGAAAGTGTGAGAAGCATTGGAAGGATCAAGAAAAGAGAACTCCAAAAGATTCTTTATTTTTTAACAAGAGAAACCATCTTGCATTAATCATTAATATCCGAGTGCAACAAAGCTTGAAAATTTGGACACGTATTTGACATCCAATTTAAGGCTAGAGAATGAGCCATTTTCTCTTTTTCCACCCAATAGATCACCTTGTTGGCATCTCTATAAATCAATCCAAGGAAAAGGAATACAACAGATTTTAGCAAAATCTCTAATGTCACTAACAAAAGCGTTTAATTCCCAAGGAGGGTCTAAATCTGAAGAACACAGATCAATTACACTTGCATCACTCTCCACCTCACATAGCCGTTGATTATGCCTTGGTTTGGTTTGCAAAAATACAGGCAAGTTTGCCATCATGATCACGCAAAATATATGCAATCGCTCCTTTTGAATTGTTTGATCTATATGCACCATCCATACTTAATCTGAGTCGTCTCATTGGAGGATGGATCCATCTCGAATCATTATGCCCATGAGATTCACTTGTCATGGCATCAAGGGTAGTATCCTACGCCAATTAAAATTCACCCTTCGAACTATAGAACTTCTCCAGAATAATTTTAGCCTTTGAAATGTGGTCTTCAAAAACGGACCTGTTTCGGTCTTTCCATATGTACCAGTCCATCCAAGCAACGTTTGTGAGGGACGAAATAGCATGAGAAAGAGAAGGGACAATCTCAACCAAGTCCCAAGTCAACCTAAGTAAAGATGAAACATTAGAGAGATCATAGTAATGCATATATGGGCCAATTTCCCACACCTTTCTCGCATTTTTACATCGAAAAATAGCATGTTCAATAGTTTCAGAGGGAAAGTGGGGGAATTAGAACATTTACGATTAAACATATTATCTTTAGTAGCCATAGCATTTGAATAAGCTTGCCATAAAAAATATCGGATTTTAGGTGGGGTTTTCAAAGACCAAATACATTTCCACATCAATTTATGAGGGACTTGGGACGTTGAAGCTCGAGAATCAGTAGACATATTAACTGAATTATAAGCTTCCTTCTAGCCCCCACGCACAATATACACGCCAGTAGTAGATTTAGTCCACATAAAACCATATTTGCATTGTAATCACCGAAGAGGGATTTTCATAATAGTCGTAACATCAATCTCATTAAATGTGGCCTGAATTATAGTCGAATCCCCCACCCCCCCGGCCGGAACTAATAAATCATTAACAAGGTGAATAGAACAATTCAGGGGTTTGAGGGTGAAATTTTAAAATTCCTAGCAAAAGGGATCCAATGATCTTCCCAAATAGAAATTGATGACCCATCCCTCACCTTTTTACAATGTCCCTTTAAAAGGAGATCTCGCCCCGTTAACGGACTACTCCAAACCCAAGATGGCCTAAAGCCCTTAACTGCATCTAAAAAATAGCATTTAGGAAAATACATTGATTTTAGAGTTCTCACCCAGAAAGAGTTACGGGAATTCATAAATCTCCAACATTGTTTCGCAAGGAAGGCGATATTAAATTTTTGAAAATCTCTAAAACCCAAACCTCCCTCATGCTTTACCAAGGAGACCTTTTGCCAACTCTTCCAATGAAAAGATTTTTACCCTCCTTGTGTCCCCACCAAAACGCGCTTACCATGGAATTAAGATTGGTGCAAAGTGTTTTTGGAAAAAGAAAAACGAACATAGCATATAGGGGAATAACTTGATGCACGACTTTAATTAGAACATCTCTACCGGCATCAGAAAGGAAGGAGTAATGCCAATTTTGAAGTTTGAACCTCATCCTATGAATAATATAATCAAATCCCTCATTCTTCGACCTACACCAAATGGATGGTAAACCAAAATACTCTGCATCTAACCATATGGTTTTGAAAGAAAGCACATTACACTTGATTTTTTGTACAATCCGAAGTGTTAGGGGAGAAAAAATGCTCCAAAATTAATGAGCTGCCCCGAAGCTAAACAATAATCATTTAGAATATTCCTCAAATGTGCAACTTGGATGTGGCAACTTCTTAAAAAATATTTGAGTCATCGACAAAAAATAAGTGGGAAATAGTGGGACCACCTCCACAAATGTTAATGCCCAAAAGTTTTTTGGAATCTACCTCTCATTAAAGAACATCTTGGATATTAAGGAAAAGATAAAGGGGATAGTGGGTCACCATGTCGAATACCCCATTGAGGAACAATGTGGCAAATTAGAGCACCGTTAAGTAAAATATTTGACTTAACCGTGGTAATTCATTGACAGATTAATTGAATCCAATAAGAACAAAAGCCCATCTTTGACAAAAAGGCCATGAGAAAATCCCATTCCACTATGTTATAAGCCTTGTTCAAATAAAGCTTTTTAGCAATATTAACACCCTCCCCCCCCCCCCCCCCCCGAATTCCTTTTATTTTTAGTAAAGTGGAAAGTATCATGTGCAAGAACAATATTGTGTTGGATCAATCTATTACGAATAGAAGTGTATTTGTGGGAAGTAATGAGGGAACCCATAAAAGGTTTTAGTCTATTAGCCAACACCTTGGAAACGATTTTATAGAGAAAATAGTAAGGCTAATGGGGAGAAAGTCATTAACAAATTCTGGGCAGTTATTTTTGGGGATTAGAATGACATTACCATGATTAAGCTCTTTGAGAAGAATTGTGTCATTAAAAAAACTTTTAACTGCTTAAATGATACCATCCCCCACTATGCACCAATACTTTTAAAAGAACATACTCGAAAAGCCATTCGGTCCTGGCACTTTATCCGAACCTACCTGTTTAGTGGCCTTCTTAACTTCTATCCTACCCAACGGTCTGATTAGCGCTTCGTTCATCTCTTTCATGACACTTATATCTACCACTTCAATTAACTGGTCATAGTTTCTTGGGCCTTGGGAGGTAAGAATTTCATAAAAGTATTCTGTCACTTGTGTTGCAATTTCCTCCCCTTTAGTCAATAATTTACTGTGTTGATTTCTCAACTTTACAATGTGATTTCGCTTCCTTCGCAACGTTGCAACACCGTGGAAAAACTTCTAATTTTTATCTCCAACTTTTAGCCACCTAATTTTAGACCTTTGATGCCAATACTTTTCTTCCAAACGCATGCATTTCTCCATCTCTCAATTAATATTTTGCTCCATTTGTTTGACTTCAGCTGTAGATGGTTGGTCTTGAATCACCTTTAGTTGGTCTTTCAACCAACTAATCTGAATTTTATTGTTACCCACTGACTTTTCCTCCATCGCCTCAAAAGAATTTCTGCACCTCTTCAGTTTTTGGACAATTTTAAACATCCTCGAGCCTTTCACACTTCAACTCTATCCATTTTCCATTACATTTTCATAATTCGAGTACTCCATCCAAGCTGCATCAAATTTAAAATTCTTGGAAGATAATAGAAACAACAATATCAAACAAATACAGATAATGCTTTGAAAAATGCAGGTAAAGAGGTAGAGACTTTTGTCAATGAAGAAGGGGAAGATTCATCTATCTTTGAATTCACACCGTTGCCAATAAATATCTTGGATCCTCATCTTCAAACACGTGGCATACCATGTGAAAGGCACGTGCTTGATGATTAACCGCTTAGGGAGATCACAAATTTGTAGGGAGATAAGATCGAATCTTGAAGCATCGTGTTAACGGTTGGGAAGACTTATGTCAATAGGATTCTATGACTTAACTAGGATAAACATAAAGAGACCTAGAGCAGCAACACTCCCAAGCTTATAATAAGGGCGACCTCGCTTATAATTGAATGGATTGTAACTTGCACGTGATAACTTGGACTCTCGGCTAGTATCTCTAGCACTCCAATTGTCATTATTCTCCCCAAGTTAATAAATTGATCTACCCCTTTTCCCATGGATGTCGGCAGATCTCACTGTCGAACCACGTACATCTTGTCTTCTTTATTCTTTTCCTATAATAGAAGCTATTTGGGGCTAATCTCCAATTACTGCTTTTATTGTTGGTCAAGATCCCCTGCATCAACCAATTCATAACTATCAAATGAGCGAGTTTTCTTATTATTTTATTGAGATTGTTTTACTTGGAGTTGGTTATTTTGAAATATTGGTTAAATTTATTGTTTAATTTGTCTAGCAAGTCATTTCATTATTGGAAGGAATTCTGAGTGATGTACCTAAAGTGATTGGAAGGATTTCTGAGTGATGTACGTAAATTACTCATATTTTTTATTTAGGGTTTTTCAAGGATTTAATTCACTGCCCACTTTCCCTCAAGTGGGGCCTAACTTTACTATTTTTCTTTCATAAACTTATGGCTCAATCTTCGTGATGTAAATTACACATCAAAAGGCTCCTACAAATATCCAGACACCACTTTAGAGAGAGACACTATTTTCTATTTCAAAATTCAAGTCTCCCTCAAATGAGGCTTACATGGGGGTATTTGAAGGGGAGGAGTAGCTTAGGCTCCAAGCCCCAATTATAAAAATGCCATTGTTACTCCTTACTTAAAATAACAAAGCAAAAGAAAGAAAAATACAAATAATAAAAGAAAAGAAAATACAAAATAAAATAAAATGACTAATAAAACCCTAAAATAGGGCCCATTTCCATCACTCTCCCCTTTTTAAAACCAAGTTCGTCCTCGAGCGTTCAAAAATTTCGAGGATTCCTGAGGAAATTCCAAAAATTAGGAGTCATAAACTTGTGGGGGCCAAAAATTAATTTATGAAACTTAAGGGATGCCCATCCCACAATTTTTCTTCTTCTTTTCTTCTCCCTTTCTTCATCTTCACCAACACCCCGCCTAATTAAATACCGGGTGATCAGTCCTATACCCAATTAAATCAGAGTATACAGTTGGTTCATTTTTAGCATCACTATCGAAAAATATTTTTTCTCTATTAATTCACCCAATAATTAATGAAACTAGTGTCAAACCTTTTCCATTATAATCAAATTAAAAACATACCACAAAAAGGAGCAATAATAAACAATATCAAATCAGAATTGAATAAGAATATATATAACTAGATTAACTCTCCGGTTAAAATATTTCACTATCATCAATTAAAACTGATATCCACATTACTGACATAAATGATTACAATATCTGAAATGGAAGTGAAACAACTAGGATCCTGGGTGACATGCCCTAATTGAAATAGCTACAACATGTGAATGAAGGAGATGAAGCGTCTAATACAAAATCTGCAACTCCATAGCATCCACAGCACGTCAATAGCCAATCCCCTATAGCTGGCGTCCTTGTGGCTGGACACCTAAAATAGAAGATACGAGAGAGAGAAGAGAATATGCAAGGAAATGGGTCAGAGCCCGATGTAAAAATAGTTTTGAAAACAGCAAGTGAATAAATGCTAAATTCAGTAATTATTATATACATGTTATCTTATCGGACTCTCTCTTCAGATTATCACCTCTCATCTAGAGTGCACACCTAACGTACCTCTAAACTCTCCTAGTTACACTTTCCATGTTAACTAGTTCAACCCCGTGTATCAACTAACCATAGCCCAATTCATTCCCACGTATTTTTCTCGTAATACATATAATAATAGTATATGTATATCCATTTAGATTCAATATGGATAAGTCCTTTAATTATTTATCATAATTAAGTATTATCATACTTAATTAAATCCAGATTTCATTATCTTACAATTCTACTATATTCACATAGAAGATATAATCATAAGTATATATATACATTCACATAATTATATATATACAATACGGCACCCCCCGGCTGCGGTGCATGCATTACTCTGTTATCATGTTCCAGTACATCTCGTCATTGTATAGGGGACTGTAGGTTTGGTAAAGATTCCTCTAACCACAAATATTAAACACAAGCATTGGAGGCGAACATAGTCCTAAGCCTTTGGGCGACGCACATACCTATGCACCCAAATGACCGTTCAACACCATTGTTCTCACTAACGGTAATCGACCTAAGTCCTATGTTCTCGAGTGAAATCAAAATCCCATGGATTCATCAGGATATGACTGCCCTCATGCGTAAACCTCCCCCGATAGCAAGTAAGCTAGGTATGTCACACACAAAAATCATCAATCAATAAGCATTATCATCTACCTATATAAAATTAGGTACTTACACTACCTATATCATATTATGAATTCATCCTATCCCAAGTACCCGTCGTATTTCTCGAATACTACCCGTACTTGTAATTACAATTATCATCATATATTTTATTATGTAGTTATCACTCACATAATATTTGATCCGACCCAAGTACCCGTAAATATATCGTCAATATTACCCGTACTTGATATAAAGATTATTTTCCTCTAAATCGTAATATAATTATGTAGTTATCTCTCACAAAATTTAATCCCTATATAAAGATTATTTTCCTCTAAATCGTAGTATAATTATGTAGTTATCTCTCACAAAATTTAATTCCTAAATCCAATAATTTTCCAAAATTAACCCAAGTCCCTCGCTCCTTGTTAATGTACCAAAATTAATAAAATCTCACCATAGGCCAAATTACTATTTTCCAAGCTTTTTTTTTCTCGATAAAGGTACATTCTGCCAGAAATATGAAATTACAATTTTGAGGTTTTTTTGCTCCGATTTTGAAAAAACTTAAAATTGCAAAGTTGTGCATAACGTGATTTTATACAAAAACTCACGTGCGCACTGCCAATTTCGTCTTAAAACAGTTCCTAAAATTATCATACAATGTTCGTCCTTTTTCAATAATTTTTTTCATGCATTTTTATCCATTTTCTTTCACCCAAACTCTCATGAAATATATTCTAACGAATCCCTAATATCTCAACATCATTTCTACATGATTATGGGTAATTATAATAGAAGGAAAAACATCTAAATCACCAAGTTTATATGAGAATTAACATCAAACCCAATTAACCCTCAAAATTTCATTTATTTAGATTCTCCATATTTTTATACACCTAAAAACTCGGAATTTAGAACTATCATTTCATATCTAAATCATCAAATTTCATATTCAACATGGGTAGGATTTTTCTAGATGCAATTCCTATCATCATTTTCAATATCCTCAATAACATATATTTTTTTTTTCTCTACATGTAAAACATATAATTTTCATCACGATCATAGACAATGTTTAAAAAGGCGAAAGGTGAGGCGAGGCATAAGCCTCGAGGCGCTTGAGGCGTAAGCCTCACCGAAAAAAAATAGAGCAAAATAATATTTAAAAAATACTAATAAAACCATAAAAATAAAATAAAACTACAAAAAAAACATCCTTGAGGGCTTTCTCATATAGTTTGACATTTTTTTGTTCCCCCCAATATAACTTTTTAGAAAAAGAAAATCAATTTGAACATATTGGTTATATTAAATATGACAATAAATTAATCAATGCAAAATCGTATTGGCAAAATCATTTTTTTAGCTTCATTCACATATTGGTTCTTTTATAATATGACAATAAATTAATCAATGCAACTTAACAAGCAAATTTATTAAAAAAAACATTGATTTTCAAGCTAAGATTAAAAAAATAGCAACTTTATTAAAAAAATAATAAAACATATTAACCTCAGTTTATTAAAAAAAAACAGCAACCTTTAAAATATATTAGTATAAGTTAAAGAAAACATATTAATATAAGTTGAAAACCAAAAAATTGAAACCTTTTAAAAAAAAGTCATATTGAAGTTAATTTTGTACATTTATTTCAAACAAACTATATATTTGTAACAAAATATAGTCTCAAACAAATTTATACACTTATTTCAAACAAATTAGTAAAGAAAAACAAAATTAAGTGCAACTTTAAAACTAAACTAAAATAAAAAAAGAATAAGAGTTAGTAGATTAAAACAACATTTTTTTAACTTAGGTGCAATTTTAGAGAAATGAAGAATTTTAACCTTAAAAAAAACAGACTTTGTGATGAAAGAATTTTTTTTTTTTTTTTTTCGCGCCTCAGCAAAATGGCGTAAGGCGAGGCGTGAGGCGCATCGAGGCGTAAGCCTCGAGGCGCATTGAGGCGTAAGCCTCTATTTTATGGCCTGAGGCTTAAGCCTCGAGGCATTTTCCCTCGCCTCGCCTCGCCTCGAGGCGTACGCCTCGGGCGCTTTTTTAAACATTGATCATAGCCTCTACATGTTCTATATTCAACTACATGAATTTGCCTAACCATATCTTAATTTATCAATCATTTTTAAATTCCAAGTTCATGAATCCTACAAGCAAATCCTATTCTAACATGGATATGCTAATCATTAAAATAGAGCAAGAATCACTTGCCTTAAAACGTTGGTCTGAACCTTTGGTGAAGATAATTGTTAGAACTTCTCCTTCCCTTTTTCGGGCGACTTTTTAGGCGACGTTGGTGGTGGTGCAAGGTGTAGATATGGTGGTTGTCCCCTTGGTTTTCCCTAGGTGACTCCTCCTTTCCATGTAACTCTTCCTCTCTTCAAGTTAACCTTTCACTCTCTCTAAGGCTTTTCTTTTTCTCCCAAAATTCCTCACTTGTTTTTGGATGAAATGAATCTCACGTAGAGTCTAAACTCACTTAATATAATAAGTCTCTAAGACTATCTAAAAGACAAAAACGTGTATACTATTCATCTCCCAAGAAAAATGACTAAAATGCCCTTTCGGGATGTCCTTTCATCTTCTAATTGACCCGAGACCCAAATCAAACTCTCGGGTATACTTTTCTGACTATTTCGACCCTTCTGGACTCAACGGCGCCCTCGAAATGACCATACGGGTGATATAAAATAATCTTTATTTTATTTATTACAATTAATCCCGACACGTCCCATAACCGCGTCCCGACTAAATTTTCATTATTGTCGTATTACTAACTTAGGACAATATAAATAACGTCATATTCATATATTACTTATATATCACTAAGTAATATTCAAAATCATATATTACTTTAATCTCTAGTAATATTAAATCCGGATTAATCTCAATTAATTTTTCATAATTAATTTAAATTAATCCCCTTAATTTGGCCCATTTACTTTGAATTTATCTCAATTTTAAAAGTCATTAAATTATGGGGTATTACATACTTCCCCCCTTATAACGAAATTTTGTCCCGAAATTTGAAAAATAAACATATCTGGTAAGGATAACTTCGGATATTAATCTCACTTCTTATGTAGCCTTCGTCGTACCCCCCATATAGTACATTACCGAATACCCCTAATAATGAACACCTCACATATATCATATACCAAGCCTTACCATTTAAGTTTCAACTTAAATTTAATTTTAGATATTCACTATCTACCCCTCTACCATTCGCAACTTAGTAGATTAATCATTCTTTAGATATATACGATCTCGTCTCGTGACGATCGCACACAAGTAGGTTACTTGAGCAGTATACATATTACATCATATACTATAAGTATCAACTCATCTCTGATCTTTGTAATAGTACCCGTTTCCCCACCTTTAACTAACAAGCAGGAGAACAACAAGGCTTTCTGTGCCATATTTCAATTTGCACTATGCACAAAAGCGAACTTATATGAGTTGTTGTACTCAAACTCCACTAGTGGAAGAGACTGCTCTCCTCCTCCTCTGAAATTCAAGGGTACAGATATAATTTATTCACCAACATTTAATTAGTTCGCTTGTTTAGTCCATACGTTTGCGGATGATAGGCCGTACTCAATCATAACTCGGTACCCACGACCTTGTGAACACTCTTCCAAAATCGTAAGACAAAGATTTTGTCTCGATAGGGCACGATATCAAGTGGCACCCCATATAACCTCACTATCTCGAATATAAAGGTCTGCTCAAAACTGTCTCGTACTATGACAAGTCTTAACTGGCATAACGTGAGCTACTACGGTCAATCGATCCATTATTATCCATATAGGATCATAACCCCCTTCAGAATAAAATTCTTGGGAATACTTTCCCATCACTACTTCGGAATCCTAATGGTTGAAGAAACCTCTACTGGTTTCGGATGGTCCACCCTTTTTGACAGCCAGGTGACCCGTTGTAAAACGAATTTAGCAATATTTCTCTTCACTTAATACCGTCATCACCATCATATATACTTTATATATTTGTTGTTCACCCGAATGTACCTCTAATCGTGATCTATGTGACTTTGCCACAATGTGTGTCGCAAATCCTTCATTGCTCCAAATTCATTTTTTTTTTGTGAAACGTAGGCCTTTGCCAAAACTTAATGGAATAAATTTTGACTTTCCGGCTAATGCTGTTGAATTCACATGACAATCATAATCTACTGCCTTATATCATACTTTCAATTACTTAGGGTGGCCATATACCCTATATCTCACGCATTATTGCCCAAATGAAATATACTATGCTTAAATCAATTCTCGCGTACTCGACATGCTGATAAGGTAGGGGTGTATTCAACCATTCTACTAGGCATAACTTGATCACTCTTTTAGTGGCATTATTATTCTATTCGTAATGATATCATAACTAGGCGACTCTACCATCCTTAAGTCATAATAGAATTATCAACTCTCAATTTTGTTCTCATATATATACAATAACTAAGGTACGAAATCAATGTACTATCGACCAAACTTCTCTCCAACTTCCAACGTTTGTCAGTTTCATGTGTGGGATGTCTTGCAAAGCGAAATCCAAACAAGGAACCCCCCGATACACTACTACCTAACATAGTCGGTCGTTAAGATCCGTAAGGCCCTCAGTCCATAATATGTACCTTCCCACAATCTTCGTATGCTGGCATAAAAGTCTACTTAACTTCGTAAAAATATCATGAAACATGGCACGATTACTATCCCAAGTTTTTCGACGCTATAGAAATGACGAGCTATATCTAGCATAATGTACCCTGAGTCACATCAGTAAATAAATCCCTACGCATCGGGACCATATATAACTAGACAACATACTCACTGACGTCTACGATATCATGAAAAATTTCATATATATATATATATATATATATATATAGGCCCAACCTTATTTCAGGTGGCGCCTCACAAAAGTAATATTACTCACCCGGGGTATCCAGCACGATAGTTTTATCACTCAATCTACTATCGTTCCAACCTTCGATAATTATTACCATACATTACTATAATAAGCTCTATTTTGCTAATTCAATGAATAGTAAATTATAACGATAAAATATGCCTTTAGTGCCCACCCGGCTCACTCACGGGTGGCATCCAAAAAGTCCCGTTATCCATGATAAATACATTTATAACCAGACTGTTAAAGCTAATGTACCCACTAAACTCGACTCGCACGCGAATTTTAGTGTTAACAATTAAAATACGTATTGTGACACACCCATGTCAACAGACTTAATCCTTTTCTCACAAGGATGAATCAAAACTTCATCAGGCTTACATGATCGTAGGGTCCCAGCACGTAGTTGCCAACACGACCCATGAGCATCTGCAATCTTTATACATCTAGTATTTCAACCAATAGTTGCCCCTCCTCGTTGTGGGCAAAGTATTTTGTTTTGCGGCTTACATGCCCATCACTGAAACGTTGGCCCAAATTTCTTGGCCTCAATTATGGCCTTACTGGCCTCCTTTTTTTACTTTCAGGGTCCCTTCAAACCTGAAATACAGTATGCTACTGCTACCGAGGACTCCACAAGTCCTGCCTAAACCCACTACTCTCGGGTTGTAAAAGTCCCGTTACCCATGATAAATACGTTTATAACCAGACTGTTAAAGCTAATGTATCCACTAAACTTGACTCGCATGCGAATTTTAGTGTTAACAATTCAAATACGTATTGTGACACACCCATGTCAACAGACTTAATCCTTTTCTCACAAGGATGAATCAAAACTCCATCAGGCTTACATGATCGTAGGGTCCCAGCACGTAGCTGCCAACACGACCCATGAGCATCTGCAATCTTTATACATCTAGTATTTCAACCAATAGTTGCCCCTCCTCGTTGTGGGCAAAGTATTATGTTTTGCGGCTTACATGCCCATCACTGAAACGTTGACCCAAATCTCTTGGCCTCAATTATGGCCTTACTGGCCTCCCTTTTTACTTTTAGGGCCCCTTCGAACCTGAAATACGGTATGCTACTGTTACCGAGGACTCCACAAGGCCTGCCTAAACCCTCTACTCTCGGGTTATAAATTTCCTGGGCCCAATTCTCTTGACCCAATTCCTCTGCTGTAATTTTCACTCCTCCAGTTGTTATGCCTAACTAGCATGATTTATCATTACCAATCTTATCGGTCTCACTTCTCAATGTGGGCATATTCATCACTGGTAGTCTCTCTATCTACACATAGGGTCATTTCTCGTGCCATTTCCTCATCACTGGTCTCACTGACCATTTTGGAATGTCCCTCTCTCGGACCTGGCAGACTTAGCTCCCAAATTGTTATTTCCATTGTTCCTTTGGCTCTATCGGTCCTATGGAACACATTATTGACCTTACTGGTCTTGGCTGAACTCATCGCCACTTAGTAGGGATTTAATCAACTTATTTTAAATAGGTCCCCTCACTAGGTATACCTTCTGGTGATGTTTCACTAACACTGTTCAATTTAATCTTGCCTTTCGGCTAGATTTCCTAATTCTCCTGGCTCCCCTTCTTCTGGAAGCGTCAACAAATTTCTTAAAGACATCGACCCTAGTCGTCTTCGTCAAATTTCCTCTTGAGTATATAACTCACGATTCCTTCCACACAATGAATTCTTCTTATCTTCGATGTACCCCTCGGTCACTGGGTAAGGAATTTATTAAGCGAGTTGTCTTCTCTCTCGCGTTGGGCGTTCTTGCCCATGTGAAATAAATTTTGAAATTCCATTCACACCACTATTAGAACATCTAATGGATGATTTCACGGTCGAACCATACCCAAATTTCTCGTTTTAACTTTACTCATGCTTCTTTATATGTGATGTCTAACTCTCATCACTTAAGACTGCTCCTATGAGCAAAAAAATTTCGCCCAAAATTTTTAAGTCTCGAATGTTACTACCCTTTATCCTACATAATTGTCTTTTGGATTTCTTGCTTAAGAGTCCTTCCAACTCCCTCGCCCTTCACTGTCAGTTCTGGGTGACTTTGGAACGTCACAAACATCAATGACAGTGCTTGGGGAACTACAGTTCCAGAACAACTTCTTTATTCCTCTTATCTCGAACAACAATTATGGTGAGTCCTATCTTGATCACCATTTCCAAAATACTCTATGTCGTCAGCTTAGTCCTCCTGTTGTCCTTCTAACGACCCTCACTAATCATTGAAGCCTGACCGGGCTCGTATAAGAATTACATCACGTATATATATTGGCAGGAGCACATAAGTCATTGACACGCATAGGAATACAACATCCTAATAATAGGGCTCTACATCAAAGAACGCTAAGATGAAAAGTAGAAAGTCGTACAGATCCTAAAGACACTAGGACCTGATGCTCTGATACCACCTGTAACACCCCGCCTAAGTAAATACCGGGTGATCAGTCCTATATCCAATTAAATCAGAGTATACAGTTGGTTCATTCTTAACATCACTTTCGAAAAATATTTTTTCTTTATTAATTCACCCAATAATTAATTAAGCTAGTGTGAACAACTTTTCCATTATAATCTAATTAAAATCATACCACAAAGAGGAGCAATAATAAACAATATCAAATCACAATTGAATAAGAATACATATGACTGGATTAACTATCCAGTTAAAATATTTCACTATCATCAATTAAAACTGATATCCACATTACTGACATAACTGATTACAATCTCTGAAATGAAAGTGAAACAACTAGGATCCTGGGTGACATGCCCAAATTGAAATAGCTACAACATGTGAATGAAGGAGATGAAGCGTCTAATACAAAATCAGCAACTCAATAGCATCCACAGCACGTCAATAACCAATCCCCTATAGCTGGCGTCCTTGTGGCTGGACACTTAAAATAGAAGATACGAGAGAGAGAAGAGAATATGCAAGGAAAGGCGTCAGAGCCCGATGTAAAAATAGTTTTGAAAACAGCAAGTGAATAAATGCTAAATTAAGCAATTATTATATACATGTTAGATTATCGGACTCTCTCTTGAGATTATCACTTCTCATCTAGAGTGCACACCTAACGTACCTCTAAACCATCCTAGTTACACTTTCCATGTTAACTAGTTCAACCCCGTGTATCAACTAACCATAGCCCAATTCATTCCCACGTATTTTTCTCGTAATACATATAATAATAATATATGTATATCCATTTAGATTCAACATGGATAAGTCTTTAATTATTTATTGCAATTAAATATTATCATACTGAATTAAATCTAGATTTCATTATCTTACAATTCTACTATATTCACATAGAAGATATAATCACAAGTATATATATACATTCACATAATTATATATATACAATACGGCACCTCGAGGAACAGCTGGGTGCATGCATTACTCTGCTATCATGTCCCAGTACATCTCGTCGCTGTATAGGGGACTATAGGTTCAGTAAAGATTTCTCGAACCACAAATATCAAACACAAGCATTGGAGGTGAACATAGTCCTAAGCCTTTGGGCTACGCACCCAAATGACCGTTCAACACCATTGTTCTCCCTAATGGAAATCGACCAAAGTACTATGTTCTCGAGTGAGAAATCAAAATCCCATGGATTCATCAGGATATGACTGCCCTCACGCGTAAACCTCCCCCGATAGCAAGTAAGCTAGGTATATCATACACATAAATCATCAATCAATAGGCATTATCATATACCTATATAAAATTAGGTACTTACACGACCTATATCATATTATGAATTCATCCTATCCCAAGTACCCGTCGTATTTCTCGAATACTACACGTACTTGTAATTACAATTATCATCGTGTATTTTATTATGTAGTTATTACTCACATAATATTTGATCCGACCCAAGTACCCGTAAATATATCATCAATATTACCCGTACTTGATATAAAGATTATTCTCCTCCAAATCGTAATATAATTATGTAGTTATCTCTTCTGTTCTAAAAGGCCCGCCTAGTCTCCGTCTAGGCTTGAGGCATGAGAGAAACGCATCGCCTACGCCTTATTCTTAATTTACCAATCATTTTAAATTCCAAATGCATAAGTTCATGAATCCTACAAGCAAATCCTATTCTAACATGGATATGCTAATCACTAAAATAGAGCAAGAATCACTTGCCTTAAAAGTTGGTCTGAACCTTTGGTGAAGACAAGTGTTAGAACTTCTTCTTCCCTTTTTCCTGCGGCTTTTCTGCCGACTTTGGTGGTGGTTCAAGGTGTAGAGATGGTGGTTATCCTCTTGATTTTCCCTAGGTGACTCCTCATTTCCAAGCAACTCTTCCTGTCTTCAGTTAACCTTTCACTTTCTCTAAGGCTTTTCTTTTTCTCTCAAAATTCCTCACTTGTTTTTGGATGAAATGAATATCACGTAGAGTCTAAACTCACTTAATATAATAAGTCTCCAAGGCTCTCTAAAAGGCAAAAACGTGTATACTATTCATCTCACAAGTAAAATGACTAAAATGCCCTTTCGGGATGTCCTTTCATCTTCTAATTGACCCGAGACCCAAATCAAACTCCCAGGTAGACTTTTCTGACTATTTCGACCCTTCTGGACTCAACGGCACACTCGAAACGACCATATGGATGATATAAAATAATCTTTATTTTATTTATTACAATTAGTCCCGACATGGCCCATAACCGCGTCCCAACTAAATTTCCATTATTGTCGTATTACTAACTTACGACAATGTAAATACCATTGTATTCATATATTACTTATATATCACTAAGTAATATTCAAAATCATATATTACTTTAATCTCCAGTAATATTAAATCCGGATTAATTCCAATTAATTTATCATAATTTCAATTAATCGCATTAATTTGGTCCATATACTTTGAATTTATCTCAATTTTAAACGTCATAAAATTACGGGGTATTACACACCCAAATCAGTCCTAAAAAACTTCCACCCTCGTAAAAATCCATCGTTTTGGAGCCTCTTGAAGGTGGTGGGCTCGGATTTGGTAATCCACGTGTTTTCCGATCCAAAATAGGGAAAAACCCTAGTTTGGGGTTTAGGACTGTTTGGGTTTGGATGGGTTGTTTTTGGGGTGGGGTAAACTAGGGTTGTGGTCGGGTTGCAGGTGGGATGAGGTGGCATGATTGGTGGCTGCCCCAGGGGTTGGGAGGTGGCCTGCGGCAGCTGAAAATGGGTTTGTAACAGATGGGGGGGGGGGGTTGAAGCGAGTCGGGGATGGCAACGGGGGTAGGGGGAAGGTTTGAGGCTGGGATAGGTGGTCGTCCGGGGTTAGAGGGGGTGGGATTTGCAGGGGAGGGGGGCTGGGAGGGAACGATGGTCACAGAGGCAGTTGGGTAGGGGTTTGTATGTACTAGGGCTTGGTGGGTTAGGGTAGAGAAGAGTTGGGCTAATTGTTGCCTCAACTCCGCAATTCGTTGCTTCATTTTTTGATTAAACTCCTCTTGTTGTCGTTGGGAAATTCTTAGGGCCATTGAAGAGTAGTGTACGATTTGATAAAAATAAACACCGATACAGCAAACACCAATGTGGAGCGACCCTGATACCAATTTGATGCAAACTACACGTTAAAAGGCTCCTACAAATATCTAAACACCACTTTAGAGAGAGAAATATTATTTTCTATTTCAAAATCCCAGTCTTCCTCAAATGAGGCTTACATGAGGGTATTTAAAGGGGAAGAGTAGCTTAGACTTCAAGTTAAGGCCGTAATTACAAAATTGCCATTACTACTCCTTACCTTTAAATAATAAAGCAAAAGAAAGAAAAATACAAATAAGAAAAGAAAAGAAAATAGAAAATAAAATAAAATGACTAATAAAACCCTAAAATAGGGTCCATTTCAATCATTTCGCTTAATTTACATACAGGGGAGGAGCGTTGCAAAAGGCGAGGCATCATTGCAGATGGTGCGCTTAACTTTTTCGCATTTTTTATTAGTGTTTCTATATTGTTTGGTTTAGTTGAGTTTAGATTCTTTTTAATAATTGAACTTTTGATAACACATGACTTTGTGTTAGTTTTTGAGTCTTTATTGTTGATTTCCTCAGGTACACATTGTAGCATGTGTTTGTTGCATTATCAATAAACACATTCTATTGTCAATATATGCTATTAAAATTACAATCACCCACCTCAATTTTTACTGTGTAAATGTATGAAGATGACCACCAAATCCATCAAAACTTTTTGTTAATTATTAAGATGCTCACTCAATCTTAAGTATCAATTGACCCCTTTGTTTAAATGTTAGTCTCTCAATCTGAAGTATCAATCGAACCATCTAAACTATGTTTTTTTACGAATATATATTTGACTCTTTTCAATAAATAACTTGATTCTCATTTGACTCTTTCATTTTTGTATTCCTTTTGGAATCTAATTTGGGGTAAGTGTGCATTTTGGTTATCAAAATAACTTCCTTCCAAATATGGAGTTTTATGAATTGTTGTTGTGGGGATTTTATGGCATTACTTTTTGGGCTATTTACTATTAAGTGTCATTTGGGTGGATTTCGGGGATGTCGTGGGTGTTTGTGACCGTGTTGAGGGTTGTTTTCATAGTTATCAAAATCTTCCTATTCAACTCCATTCCATTCCATATCAAAACAATTCGAATCAACTTTAGGAATTCGATTCGATTCCATATCAAAACAATTCAAATCAAGTTTAGAATTGGATATGATAAAAAAAATCGTTCGATTCGGCATAGTATCGTGCGATACGAGACAGAATCGAGAATCGACCCTTGTTACGATTCTAGAAACTTGGTTTTTTTCTAACCTGTTTCAGCGCAGGTGTACAAGAGGCACGTGTTTTTTTTCTAACCTGTTTCAGCTCATCTATCTACAAAACAAAAAAAAAAGAACTAAAAACCAAACACAATACCTTACGGCAAGCCTCTTGTACCATACGAACCGTATTTCAGCCAAAAGAGAGATTTTCTTGGGTCGTAAGAGATTTTCAGCCAAACGAACCCTCTTGTTGCTGCTTCTCTCAAACGAAGGTACGCTTTGTTGTTTATTTATTTTTTTCTTTGCTGTTTCTCTCAAAATGACCGAAGGTATGTTGTTAGAGATTTTCTTTGTTGTTTCTCTTGTTACGGTTGTTTTTGTTGTTTTGTTTTGATTTTTTTTTTGTTATAAAACCATTCATTTTTTAATAAAAATATGCGTTTATGGTTTTTTCTTATAAAAATATTTGTTTTGTTTTATTGTATTTGCTTAATTTCTTTTGCTGTATTTTTTTTTGTTATAAAGCCATTTGTTTTTTTTAAAACATGCATTTTTTTTTTTGCTATATTTTCTGTATCTGAAGTTCTTTTGCTGTTTTTGTTTTGTTTACAAAACCAGGCATTTTTGTTATAAAAACATGTTTTTTTTCTGTATTTGAAGGTCATTTGGTGTTTTTTACATTTTTAAGCTTAAAATGAATGAGAACATGTGCTATGTTTAATTTTTGTTATATATTTTGGTATATTATCACGTGCTACGGTTAGTTTTTTTGTCATTTTATGCTTAATTACCAATTCTATAGTGTTAAATCCATTTACGTATGTTTTACTACATTATTATCACTTTGTTTCGATTCGACCGTTTCGATTCACGATTCGCGATTCGGGGGGTAAACGATTCACGATACGATTCGTGATTTGACAACTATGGTTGTTTCTATATGTGAGGGTCATTGATGGCGGTGTTTGAGGTGGTTTGTGTGAATGATCATTGTGGGTAGGGGGTGTTCATACCAAAGTTTGTTTCAATTTCAGTTTGGATTTCTTAAAATTGTTGGTGTCCTTTTAATGATTGAATGGTTATGCCAATTGATTAATGAGAAGCCTCCGACTTTTCAAATTACTTATCAACTGATTTCATCTGGTGGCTGGTCTATGTTTTTGGGTTTCTGGTGGTGATGATATTATATTATAATGTTTACAACTCTAGTTCAATTTTTAAAGAAACCCCGTTTATGGTCATGAAATCTGAGTTAGTTATTTCGTTGAAATTGTGATCATATATATTAAGAAATAGCACATTTTGGAACCGGCAAGTCAGATTATGCTTTTTCATTACATTTGTCTCAATAATTCAGTTTTATATTCTTGTATCACCATATCGTCCCTATAGTTACTTCTTTCTATTTTTGATGTCTCATTAACTCTTTATAACTACATTCTATTTGTCCCCATGAATCTATTTAGAAGCTAAACTATGATGCGGTTCCTTCATCAAAATATGCCTTTTTTCTTCTCTGACATTGGATGTAAATGGTAAGAAACAAATATTAATAGTTGGTTATGACTGATAACACACCTCAGTGCACTTCTGTTATTGAAATTTTATGATGGTTGTTATTTCATCAAAAGTTTATCAACAACTAATATTGAAATTTTATTGACGATGTGTGCTGTGAATATTCATTGTTTGATGAAATGCCATATTGGCGATGTGTAAATAATTATATTTTTCTTCTTACAAATTTCCTTGAATCAAAATAAACATTGGCGAGCACTGATTCACGAAGGCACTTCGGGAGTGACTTTGTTAATATAATGTCAGGGGCATGAACACTGAAGGGAGAGGTTGAGGTTTAAGCTTGAATACTACCATCCATACATTTAATTTGTTTGATTGTGTTGGTGCATGTAGTTTGTTATATTGTGTTAATCATAGATTTCATTTTGTTGGTTTTAAATTATTATAGAGTGCATTGGTAGTCTCTTTCTGAATTCACACAGTGCACTAAAATCAAGATATGATAATGAGGGGGTTTATTTTGTTTTTAGTTTATAGATTATTGGTATATATATTTACCCTTTCTATGCTTATTGTCTATATATTTTATGTTTCTTTTTGGTTTGCAGATCAAATTTATTTTTTACGTTTGTTGTTCTCCTCGTTGATCTTTTAATTTTTATGCTGATGGGGCTTAGAAAATAGTGTTTCATCTTTTCTGATCGTTTTCGTTCTAAATTGATTGATTGGAATAACTCAGTTTGGGTCATTTTGTATCTCTACTGAAATTTTGTGTTTTTGTATGTTGTTGAATTTGTATTGCTACTGTATATGGCTGAATCTTTCTTCATATTGATGGATTTTTTTTTTTCTGTTTTAGATTGTACGTGGAAATTATCTTCACGCATGGAGCACGGGTTGTGGCTATAAGCAGTTGACAGACATTACTTTTGGTATATTCTCTACAAATATTGATTTTATTTCTTTTTAATATTGTAAATGTGAAATCAATTTCCTGATCTAACTTGGTATTACATACCAGTGATCACAGGCACCACTGCCCCTACTTATTTTTCTCTAAAATATTTATTTTTTAATGCCGAAGTAGACGTTCTATAAATCTACGGTTGAAGACCAAGTATTTTCTCAATACTAAAGTTTGAAGACCAAGTATTTTCTCAATACTAAAGTTTGAAGACCATGTATTTGTTTAGTGCCCTAAATGTGTATCTTGAGGTGCATAACACATGCAGTGTAGAATTACGATTATATATTTTTTGTGTTCTTATTCCTATTTCTTTTAGGGTGTTAGAGACGTGGCTTGAAACTATATTTTCTATATTTATATGTTTTTTTTGTAGCTTCCCAATGGGTCCTATATATGGCTATATTAATGTACTAATTATAGAATACCTTGCCATAATTTGGATACAAAGACTTTATGGTGAGAATTTCTATATGATTTTTTTATTGTCATTATTTATATAAGTTGTTAAACGCTGCATTTCTTGTAATATGGCTATATTAATGTACTAATTATTGAATACCTTGCCTTAATTTGGATACAAAGACTTTATGGTGAGAATTTCTATATGATTTTTTTATTGTCATTATTTATATAAGTTGTTTACGCTGCATTTCTTGTAATATGGCACGACTTAATTGCATCTATTTGACTAAAGGCACGATTGAAACATCTCATAAGTTTTTTGATATTGTTTTTCATGTTTTTTGATATCGTGGCCGCAGGACCATCACTCTTCTTGGACCGAAGAGAGGAATAGAGAAATGAGTGGGTACAACATTCGAGGTATAGGGCACTAACCCAAAGTGGTTTTGGAAAACTAATCTTATTATTGTTGAAAGAGTTTGTACAAATGGAAATGATTTTAATTCTTTAATATCTTTTTTTTGGATAACCCTAAACCTCTACATGAACGAGCCATTTGGACTCCCCCATGCGAGCTAAACAGGGGGATGCAGGTGCCAAAGCCACCCTAACACACATCCCGCTTCAAAGTCTGGTTGGTATCGGTTGGGGGGTTAAACATTTAACACTCTTTAAAATTCAAGTGGGGTACCCACAACATTGAGTGGGTTTTATGTTTGTAATGTGTATAGGCAAGCATATGATTGTGATAATTTTTTTTCAAGGAATTTTTATTAGAGAAAAGTTTAGTATTGTGTTTTGCTTTGGGTTTTCACGTTTGTTTAAAATTTGCTTCCAATTTTTTATGGTGCCTACTATAGGAGCATGACACGGTTGTGCGACACATCGCAACGTAGAAATAACTATGTTGGGAATAAAATTATCTTCATGCGTTCAGGGAGTTTTTTTTTTTTTGTTCTTTTATTTACTTATTTAACTCCACAATTTTCATAACCGATCTTTAATTATGGATAGTTTTCTACAATTCGTAAACGGTGCTTTTTTTTCTTTTATTTGGGTAAAAACATATTTTAAAAGGATTGTTTTGATAGTAGCCTATTAACTGCATGCATTTTTAGTTTTTTTATTGGATGATGCTTAATTAATTTTTATGATCACAGATTTTGCTCTCCCTTCCTTGCATTACGCACCAAGTTCTTCTTGCTTTTGAAGAAGCTTTGGCAAGACGAGTAGTCCCAAGGAACAAAAACAACACTTGAGGAGCTTATTATTATTATCTACAGGATACAAGTTAAAAGCACTTGCTGCTCAGAAAATTGCCAATGTAATCAGCAATGTTTCAAGTAATCTCTTTTCTCCTTGTTTCATTGTTTTTTGGGTGCATCTTCTGTACTGTGTGTTATTTGCTTATTTATTTATTATTTTTGAGAAGTTATGTAGCTAGTTTGAATATGCAAAGTATACAAATCATCATTGAATGATTTCAAAGTTACTTTAGCCACATTTAGGCTACATTATTTTCAATATACTATACATTTATGATTAAAGGGATATATAATTGTTTAATCCCTAGGAAGTAAGTGTATTCTACATTTAGACCACGTAATTTTTTATGCTTCGAAAGTCCCTAGTCTATTTTTTTGACAATTTTTTTCGGATATTGTTTTTGTTCATTTTGGGTTTAGGTTTGAGGGTATTTTAGGATTTAAGGTTTAAAATAAGTGGTGAGTTTTTGTGAGTGTTTTATATAGGGAGGTACTTTTTGGAATAATAAAAATAACTTTGACTAAACATTAATTAGAAAATAAACACTTGATTAAATCATATATTCTTTTTTATTTAAAATAAACACTTTGCAATTTACTATATAGTTTATAATTACGTGAAAACAATCCATCCCAAATTATTCCTTTGGTTAAATATGTTTAAGCTTAAATTTTTGAGTCAACACCCTCTTAATGTGTTTATTTACAATGTTTTAACCCTTGTTTTTTTCAGCGAGACCTCGCAATTTGGTCTTGGTTCCCGAGTTAAGAACTGATGAAGGGAACCTATTGGCTTGGCTGCAATTATGTAAGAACCCTCATTAGATTGGATAGATATTTGTAGAAAGATGAGATTTAACTTCATAGAAGAGTAAAATTTCGCGCGAGTCCCCCTTTTATTGTTGGAGATTTACAGAAGTTGCGAAACAAGTTTTTTTCATAGGATGCCTCAAAATGAATGCTTGATAGAATGTATAATTATAATATCATAGTTTATTAATTGGTGTATGAAAATCAGGTTTGTAACTTGTAAGTTATCAGATCATTGTTTTATATATTGGTTATTTAATTTTCTTATTTTTCTAGAGAAGTCACTATACTACGACGTGCACGGATGATGTACTGGTTTGATTTTTAATTTGTAGATTTATGATATTTTATCACATGATTATTAGTTGATTATTAAATTTAGTGAGTTTTTAGGAAATGTTTGATTTGACCTGATTGGATTGCTTCGAAATATGAAATGTTGGGAAATTATAGAAATTGTACGTAATTGTATCTAAAATCTATTGGGTCGTTTCCAATTTCCCAACAATATCGTAATCCAAGTTTTATTCAAATGATGGTTTGATATATGTTTTGTTTAAACTCAACACCAATGTAAATTAAGAGAAGTTTTATGCCATTCAAAAATAAATATTTTATATATATTTTTTTTTGTGATGATACTTAAATAATTCAACAGTTGTATTTGACATATTTGCTCCCAATAATATGCACTCAAAATATCACATTAGTCAGATATTGATAATGATTTGATTGGTATAATCATATTTTTTTGAATTTCATTAACTATATATCTTATACTGACTTGAAAAGTATGTAAAACACATTTGATCCATTTGGACCTTGATTCCCTTAAATCTAATAAGAATTTCAAACCTACCACTTAATAATGGATGACAAATAAATAGCCCATTTGAGTCCTTTAGTCCTTTAGTTTGTTCTCTATCCCTTTCTCTTCATCTCCCTTAGCCATCATTCAGATTCTTCTCTTGACCTCCGTACATATCTATAAAAAGGAACATCCACTTAGTGTGGAACTCTCTCTCTGAACATCTTACGTAACTTATATACATGTATTTTTTTTTTTGAAATAGTCTGGAATCCAAACGGTTTCAGTTTTGAGTTTAACATCATGTGGTTTAAACACAGCTCAAGGAGTATCATGGGTTAATAATTTTGGCCTGGAGTTTTTGTTCCTCTGTCTCGTGTTGTGTTGTGTTGTGTTGTATTCCATCTTTGTAAAGTTTTTCCTTTCTTTTCTCTTCTCTGACCTTTCTATTATGAATATGTAACACGGGTTGTTGGTCTATGCATTATACTGTTGATTGCACTGTTCTAAAAAACCCGCCTAGGCTTAGCCTAGGCACGCCTAGGCTTGAGGCTTGGGAGAAACGCCTCGCCTTAAGATTTTGACGCCTTATGCTTGGTAAAACCCTTAAGGCGAATTTTTTTCTCTAAAAACAACAATGCTTTAGTGAAACGATATCGCCTTTTAAAGATTTTTTTACAAACCGGACCATTATCTCATCCAAAATAATCAAATAGTATTTTTATTTGCAAATATTCTAACATATATTTATGATATGTACAATTTTAGTATTTTAATAGTCTTGTTATGGTTAAAAAATATTAAAATATATTAAAAAGGCCTAAACGTCTTTTCACGCCTTTTTACGCCTAGGCCCGCCTAGGCTTCTAAGGCTTAAGGCTTGGCCTCCACGCCTCGATCACGCCCCGCGTTTTTTAGAACCTTGTTGTTATTAATAAAATTTTCTATGTTTCCTATCAGAAATGGGTGCGGCTTCAATATGTGACCATATTGAAGTAGGGGAATTTCTTATAATCTCTACATTGTATTCATAGTAATAACAACACTAGTGATAATAGTAATACTGAGGCACGGATTTTTGCATCTTGAATTTCACGGACTTGTGAGATTTAATTCCTTTGTTTCTGACTTTTGACAACCCAATCAATTAGTTTCAGAAGAAAAAAATCAAAAAATCAAAATTTTCATAATGCTAACAAAACAATTGGAAATTTCAATATAGATTCGCCCCCAATCATCATTTATGGTGAAGATTTATTCAGACCCTATAAATTTCTAAGTTCCTTCCTAATTGTTCATGCTAGTCTTTTGAACTGTCAATTAATATAAGAACGTGTAATTTATAAAAGGTTCACTGCATCAAAAATCGCAATTTAGCACACCTTGATATTAAAAATTTGGCATAGTTGCGGTTTAATGATAATCTGGCACACTTTAAAACAGTGCCAAAATTTGGCACTGTTTTTAAGTGTGCCAAAATTGATTACGGTTACTAAAATATAAAATGCTCTAAAAAATTTACACTTCCTCACTTTTGAGGCCTCCCTCAAACCCAAACCTTCATCTCTCCCACTCTCACGCGGGCACTCCGGTAATCTTTGTGTATGTTTATGTGTGTTTTGGTTTCTATCTTGTATACTGGCATACTGAAATTTGTATATGAAACATAGTAAAGGTTCGGAGGCAGGGGCGGACGGACATTGGAGCGAACCCAGTTCAGATTTACAAGAGCTACGCAGTGTCCTGGTTGGGATTGTTCCCTCTAGGGTTATTTCCGGCTATCCCTCTCTCACCTGAGGACCACTGGTTCCGGCTCTCTTTGTAGCCTAGGTAAGTATTAAACTCCTCTTATGTTATCCCCCAAATCAATATTAACTTTAATCGAAACCTGTTTTCATTAAAACCTATCTTAAGCAAAATAGTGTGGTCAAAGTTTTTGATTTCTTTTGTGAACTTTTTCTATTCTCAATATGCACTCACATGGGTTGTTCTATAATATTCTTTGGTACCATATAAGTCAGAATATCCAACGCAAATACGGTTGGCACCGGGTGGGGGTGGGGGGGAGAGAATCTTATATACAGTGGTTAACAACTTTATGCGATGCGCAATTTTTATATTCTCAACAGTGATGCTTTTTGTTCTTGTTTCTTGATTTTTTTTGTATGAAGCTCTAGTATCATCTGCTTATACACTACTGAAGAAGTTCTTTTTTCCTAACACAATGACATCTCAGCATGGTCCATTCATGATAAATGAATAGTTCCTGATTTTGTAGAGCAGTTGTTAAACAATAATGTCAAGATGATTGTGGGCTGTGAGAACTTTTGTTTGCTATCTATATAAAATATAGGCTCTTAATTATGTCCATTGTGCTGAAGAGAAGTTATTTGTATCCGTGGCATGTGCAATGTATTCACTTGAAGTATATTTAAGTTCACATGCAATTAAGCACTCACTGAACATTATATACTATCTGTTTTCTCATACCATCTGCTTTGTTGTTTTACAATTTATATTTCAATGCCTGGCATTGAAATGGTTTGGAGATGTTGTGAGTGTTTCTTCCCAATCCCATCAATTGCATTATTTTGTGAAATATATTTATATTTATGTGGACTTGGGAGTTCCCAATTTATGCAAATTGTATGTATTTCATTCCTTCTCATATTGATAGTTATGAAAATTTGATAGCCAAGATGACAAGGGCTTAATTCAAATTAGCTGGTTATTTCTTGATGAACATTATGGTTTTTTTGCTCAGAATTATTAACAGCTGTGATTTTTTTATTGAAGGTAATGGGGATTCCACACTCGTTATTTGAGGCGAAATTAGAAAACTTGAAATCTGCAAGAGGATTTAAGCTTGACACTGACCTAACATCTTCGATCTTAGAGAGCTTGTAGAGCAATACAATGGTGGAGCCGCAGCATCTCGAGCAACTTCTTCATCCACAGGTATACAAAAAAGGGGTTAAAGCCAAATGTCACAATTTCCCTTTACATTTTGGTTCTATTTTTAAAATGTAAGGGGATCAAATTTAACACTTGTTTCTATTGTTCTAAGATAAAGCGGGAAATTTTCGCTTGTATTGATTTTAAATCCCATTTTGTAAAATATAATTAAAATTTAGCATTATCTAATAAATTTTTAAAAGGTCAGGGGGTCGGACAATTGACCCACTTAATCTTCAAGGGTAGCTTGTGATTGCATGTTAATTGCTCCAATAGCAGAATGATCTATCTTTCTATCTACCAAAGTGAGATTGGGTAAAAAATGGGCTTCTTAATTTAGAAAAACTAATGGTTATAATAGGCATAATAAACAATTCGAACTTCATATTGTGTGGTCTTTTTTTCTTTTGCTTCTTTCCAAATGGACCATTTATCTCTGAAGGAAATAAGGAACAACATTAATGCAGAATATAATTGTTATAAATATATACATTCGTCACGAATGTCGTGTCTTTTACAACATGATTGCACAATTCTTTGTATAGTTTGAGGATCCTTCTGCTTACAATGACAAAGTGGTAGCTCCGGGCTTGCCTGCATCCCCTGGAGCAGTAATAGGGCAAGTTGTGTTCAGTGTTGATGATGCTGAAGCATGGCATGCACAAAGGAAGAGTGTCATCTTGGTAAGCTCATGTAGTTCACATTTCTTTTTTTTTATCCTTCAAATGATTAAAGATTTATTTTGAGTTCTATTACGACCTAACTAGAGAAATGGCATCGATGGGGAAATGCAAAAGAGAGAAAATAAGCTATGTTTATGTTATGGCCCACTTTGTTCGTGTTGCATTATCCAACCAACCAATGGCTAGAAGTGTAGAGAAGCCATGGTTTTTTAATATTTATATTTTAAACACCTCCTTACGGGTGGTGTGATTGAGATAAATACGTGGATTAATTATACTGTATGATGTGGAGCAGGTGTGGCCAACATAGGCCATGAGCCTATTATGATACCATGTTAGAGTTGGAGTATCCAACCGAACACCAATTGTCAATGATGAAGAGGTCCCAAAGATCTATATATCATGTGTACATATTTGCATCCCCTACAAGGGGTTTATATTCTCAGTACACTTCATTCCTAAAACTGTTTGTGATCCTACGTTTTTGGTTGTAGATTGGACCAATTTATGTTGTGATAGTTGTCCAAGAGTTCACAAATTTATGTGATCACATTTTTGTCATTAAAACCATTTATGTGGATACGACTATAATGTACTCTCTGTAAAAAGATTATTTTATTTTTAGATTTATCTGCACTTGTTATTTTTCAAATAATATGGCCATATTTAGCACATAAAATTGCATAAGCAAGGGAAATGGGTTTTATAAAACATCAATCACCATCAATTAACAAATATAGTCGTATTGAATTGAATTGGTCCATTTTCTTGTCCATTTTCTTGATCCCTTTTAATTATTGAATTGAAACTGAACCATCACAATGATTGCTACGGTTGAAGGTAAGGACAGAGACCAGTCCAAAGGATATTGGTGGTATGCATGTTGCTGCTGGAATATTGACAGCAAGAGGTGGCATGACATCTCATGCAGTTGTGGTAGCCCGTGGGTGGAGGAAATGTTATGTTTCTGGTTGTGCTGACATCCGTGTGAACGATGCCAACAAGGTAGAAGATGAAAATTTTTGAATGATAAAATATTAGTCTTAGGTTCCGTTTCGTTTGTGATGAAAAAGTTTACGCTGCTGAAAAGTTAAATGGTGAAATTACTTTCAGTTGTTCAAAGTTAAATTGTTCCCACTATTTTGTCCTAAATTACTCAATATAGCATGTACACTTTTCTACATTTTAACTAAAAACAAGAGATCATACCTTTCACCCACCCGAACCAAAGGGGGTCAGAGTAAAAATAGGGATTTGATACTTTATGAAATTGCAGGTTCTTGTCATTAGAGATGAGGTGATTAATGAAGGGGAATGGCTTTCACTCAACGGGTCTACTGGGCTGACGAAATAAGAAATCTCAAGGTACTGTCGCAAATTACGTTGTAAGAAGTGTTTGTCACACCAGAAATGGTTTTCTTGAGTTCTTATAATTGACTAGGGTGTGGTTCTGTCTTTTAGGTAATGGCAGATGCTGACACACCTGATGGTGCACTAACTGCAAGAAATAATGGGGCTCAAGGGATTGGACTCTGTAGGACAGAGAACATGGTAACTCTTTCTATCTTTTGGTCTTTCATTAAATTTCTTCTTCTTCATTCATCTTCTATATTCATTTCAAATTTGAATGATCTATTACAGAAGTTGTAGATCATATAATTTCATAGTTCTTGTCATGCTTTTTATTAGTTGCCCAATTAGATGTCTAAGGTAGTTTGGTAGCTTTTTTGGGATAGAGAAAGTGTATCATTTCTTTTGCTTGGGAGTTTTATTAGGGGAGAGAATTCGAAAGAATAGAAGAGAGTTTTCTGAGTTTGGAGGAAAATTCTCTCATGACATTTCTCACCAAATGGGAAAGAAAGGGATAGAAGAAAAAGTTTTAATTAACGAATTAATTTCATTGACCCTTTTACCCTTAATTAAATTTCAAATTATCTTATCAAGAAAAAATAGATAGGGTTTAGTTTGTTGCTTCACAATTTATGTGTTCTTTGTATTTTAAACTACACTTCAATGTTAATTTTTATGTGCTCTTAAAAGGGCTAATGTAGATCCCTCACTTGTACAAGAAGTTTTCTTTGGTAATGTTCTGAGTGCAAATTTGGGGCAGGCTCCTGCCGGACAAGCAATGTTGGGGGTAGGGATACCTAATAGAGTTGTTTGCACAATGCTTAACCGAGTTTGTGCTTTAGGGATGAAAGGTGTCACTCTATACTAGAAAATTTTAATGCATTTCTTTCTATATGGTAATAGTAAGAACAAAAAAAGAGAGGTTCATTGAAGTGCAATGTGATATATTCTCTTTTTGTCATTGCAGCAACTATGCTTACAGCACAGAGTAACTAGGCATTAATGATGTTGTCATGGATGGTGGCATGGAATGCATATTTAATGTACGTAAATACCTTGTAGAATGTGTATATTTGATAGGTATTTGATAGGTATTGCCCTCTAATGCTCATCTAAATCTTTTTGGATCATTATGTATAACATTTCATTCAATAAAATTTGAGTAATATTATGTATATTTCTAGAGTTTTGTAGTAGAGATTCCAACTAGGTTGCATTCATGATGATATTCGCTATTGTTTAATTTTATGTGCAGATTCAGAGAAATTATGAATCATTCGACAAATATCTCTGGGAATTTATAAATTGAAATTCTTGTGGGCACCACTGTCATACACTTCATGCAGATCGCATGCCTAATCAACGATCATTTAATTGATGTATTTGAACATGATTATTGTATTTGATATAGATTTCCCAAATTGCATCATGTATTGTGATGAATTTCATATGTATTAAGATAGATTTTCTATTAATGGAATTTGAGTCATTAATTTTTATTGGCTTATTGTCTGGATGTGTATTTATGTTATTGTGCACAATTTGTATTGTTGTACTATTTTTGCCGTGCGGGCTTTGTATTATTATTGAATTTTTGTTTTGGTCAAACGGGTACGAAAAAGAGTGGAAATGTTACTGATTTTTTTGGGTAATATTATTTATAATCAATTTTTTTCTTTGATCCAAAAATTTGGCACAGTTCAAAATTGTGCCAAAAAATATTAAATTCTGGCACGGTTTAAAAGTGTGCCAGAAGTGTTCCTGTTTGTCCAAATTTGACACTTTTAAACCGTCTCAGGAAAAAAATGGCTATTTTGTAACATCTGATTCTAGAACAGTTCAAAATCGTGTCAGATTTGATCTGGCACAGTTTTAAACTGTGATTGATTGTTGTTTTTGGTGTAGTGGTTTAACCCCAAGAGATTGATCGATAGTGATGACTAACATGGACTACTATCGTAAATAAAGTGTGAACTTCACGAAATAAGAAAATATTTGAACTTTTTTCTATTGTATTTTAATATAATTAATGTTTTACCCAATATTAACAGATCCGACTACAACTCGATAAGAATTTTTATTTCTTGACCTAATTTGAACCAAATAAAATACAACACATAATATTTTTTTACCTTACACGAATGAACTAAAATTTATATGAAATCTTAGTTTTTAACCTTATAAGGACCAAGTGAAAATGACACATAATATTTTTTTTACCTCACCCTAACACGAACTAACTAAAAATTAATATGAAATCTTATATTTTATTACCTAACACGAACAAAGGAAAACATGACTTGGGTCTTTTTTAGTTAACAAGAAGCTAATAATACGTGACATAACATGAAATCGTAATTTTCTACCTAATACGAATATGATCCAATTATAACACATATTGAAACATTTTTTTTATCTAACTCGAACACGATCTAAATAAAGCACTCTAAGCCCAGATTCCCCTACGGTGTGTGCTTAGACAAGGATGGTATTGCAAACAAATAGTCTAATTTAAAATTTTCCAATTTTAAATATCAAAACGTTTTAAACAACTTAAAACCCAATTAAACTTGTTCACTAAATTAAAATATTTTGTTGTGGAAAATCAATTTACCAAACTTTATCTTTTTTAACCAAAACATGCATCTAGCTGATAAGCAGATAAAATATAATAATCCAACACAACACGTCGATGTACGAGAAAAACCACAAAGGGAAAAACTTCGGACGGTCCAACCAAACAGATCACTATGATATGATTTTACAAAGCATAGACAGTACTCGACGACTCAGCTCCCTCTCAAAGCATGTTTTAACCAAAACATGCATCTAGCTGATAAGCAGATAAAATATAATAATCCAATAGAACACGTCGATGTACGAGAAAAACCACAAAGGGAAAAACTTCGAACGGTCCAACCAAACAAATCACTATGATACGATTTTACAAAGCATAGACAGTAGTCGACGACTCATCTCCCTCTCAAGCCTTGATGAAAACAACAAAAGGGAAATCCTTTCCTTGACAAAGTATCCGTTGAGGCTAAAGAGACAAGGTGCATGTGAAACCTCGGGTTTCTTAAATTTGGGTCCCTTAACCTCGAGTGCTTTGGAAATGAGGTCATCACTATTTATTTTTTATCCTAGTCCCTGGGTGTTTGACTACTGAGGTATCTTAATAGGCTCATTGATCCCTTACTAGTTTTTGCAAGTTTCATCCCCGATAGGAATTTTTTTTATCTTGTGGGTGACATTATAGGAGCCATATTCAGAGTACAGTGATGGGATTTATTCATTAATGTTAGCTGAAATGGCCTGTAGAGGTGGGTCTAACTGAAAACCACTAATGCAAATATCTTTATTCTCGTGCTGGATCCATATGACTAGGGTATTAGGTCCTTCCCTTTTGAGCAAGTTAGCATCTTCAGATATAGTGATGAAATTTCCCCCATAGAACAATTTTAGTTTTTGATGTAATAACGAAGCAGCACTCCCGATATCATGAAGCCACTTTTATACCAAAAGCAGATTGAAAGAAGAGGGTATGTTAATTACTTTGAACTCGGTGAGGCTATTCTAGTGGGTCGGTATTGAGACTAAGTTTTATGGAACCTATTACTTCTCTTCGAGTGTTTATTGTAGGCTCTCCTGAGTAGTGGGCGTGAGATCTTCATGCTTCCTGAGAATTTGGTCGTTCTTAGTGGGCATACGTTCCGGGAGGATACATTATCAATGAGTACCATGGGCATACTTTGTCCTTGGACATTCACTGTAATATTTAGGTCCATATTATGACATGGTCCTGTCTTGTGCAATTCAGTATTGGCGGATGGTATACTTTTTCAAAAATCAGGATTTTGACTATTTTCATGAGCTTTTCGGAGCTGGAGGACATGTGCATCACCTTTTGAGAGAACTATTTCGGAATTAAATATATATGCGTGTGGGGGGACCTGAGGAGTCCCCATATAATGATATTGGCTTGTGTCTTCTTCAACTTATCTGAAACTCGATTTTCTTTGACTTCTCACAACAGATCTTCTTCAAGCACCTATTTTTCTTTGTTTTTGACTTTTTTCCCCTGAGAGGGAATGATGCTAAGGACTGGGTCTTTGTAGAACCTTTTAAATTGAGTGAGATGATTGATTTCTACGAACTCCCAATAAAGGGTGAGAAATTCGTCCAAGATTTCATCGAAGTTCAGAGTACAAATATAACATCATCTTCTCGAGGTGGGGAGACAATCGTGTCATCAAAGTGGAATATAAGGTCTTATTCGGATGACTGTTCAGTTGTTGAATCATTGGGAGATGACCATGACCAAGAGCCTTGGTTGTCTTTTGTTTCAAATTATTCTCCCCACCTAGTAGGGATGAATTTCTACTCCGAGGTCCCCTTATGTATCATGCGACTTCTTGTGCTTCATCATACATTATCTCCTAATGTTCAAAGAGGTTCTCATGCTTATGAATGATGTATAATAAAAGGAGATCTAAATTTTCTCAGAAAACTAGGTACATCAATTGGGAAAAGCTACCCAGCAAAAGGTATCCACCGGTGGATTTCAAAGCTCGAAGCATTTAAACTATAATATCCATGTGTGTTTGTGTGGGCCCCACATGATCTAGATGTCTATTTACTAGGCTTCCAAGGATTGGTTGTCATTACACAAAAAACAACAATTTGGCACACCGTGATATTAAAAACCTGGTACAGTTTTAAACTATGCCAAATTTTGGTACGATTTAATGAAAAGTTGGCACACTTTAAAACAGTGCCAAAATTGAGTACACTTGAATAAAATATAAAATGCCCTAAAAAATTACACTTTGTCACTTTGAGTCTCCCACTCACTCATCCCTCTCACTTTGGAGTCTCCCGCTCGGCTCTTTCTCTCTCACATTTTGGTCACTTTGGAGGAGTCTCCACTCTGCCGTTCGCCACATTCGTCACTTTGGTCACTTTGGAGGCTCTTACACAGGTAATACATAATATGTTGCTTGAGATTTGATAGTTCTGCTGCTTAAGTTCTATTTGATATTCGATAGTTCATAGTATTCATAGTATTGAGCTTGAGCTTCGAATCTCAATATTAAAATGCGGTTGAATGGTTTTGGTTTCGTAAGATGGGTCGCAACGGGTCTTGGTTGAAGGGGGTGTATGTTGGTTTGGGAAAGGGTAAATGGGTTTGGGGTCATAAATATGGGTAGAGGATTTGAAACCAGGTTTAAATAGGGATTAAAAGGCTGTCCGGATTTATGGGTTATAGGTTGTCCGAGTATGGGTTTAGTTTGGGTACAGGTTCGAGCATGGGGTTGTCCGGGTTTATGGGTTATAGATATGGGTATGAGGTGGTCCAGACTGGGTAATGAGTTACGTTCGCCGGAGTTTGGAGGTGTTTGGTTTAGGTTTGGACATGTGGGGTAACCAGAGTAGGTGGTTTAAAGGTCGGCATAAGGGAGTTTGGACAACTAGGTTTTGCGGGTTCGATTGTCAGATTTAATACTATATGCTAGTTGTTGTATGTGATCAGTATAATGTGTGGCACCGGTGCTGAGTATTGATTGTTAGGGTGTTTTAAAATTGTTGAATGATGAAATATTTTTAGAGTTGGTGATTGCTAAGATGATCTATATTTGTCTATATTAAATAACGATCAATAGAATTTATATGCTACATTACTATTTTATTTCTGAATTTATATGCTAATAATGCTATATTATTATTTTATTTCTTTCCTCACCCGTAACCTATATTTTTTGAGAATTTTCAAATTATTTGCACTGGCACCCCATGCTCGCGTAAGTTATTCTTAAGAGGCGGTGTTTGCATTTATGTTTCTATGAATGTATGATAAATGAGATTTTGTGTTGAAAATTTAAGAAAAAGCAAAAAAAACTATTTAAATAGTAAGTAAACATTAATGCTAAACATTCAATAATAATGTTACACATGTTGAAAAACCCTAGAGCCGTTCAAGAGGTCTCACTACGACTGTGGTGAGAACTCTTGAAATGTCCCATTTTTGGACAATTTGGAAATGCAAAAGTCTGTATTGTACATAATGTTTATGCATGTCCTATTTTGGGAAATTCAGTGGTATCTCTTTATGTTCTTTGGGTGCATACCAGATTGATGTAGTGTTTTGTATTTTCTTGGTTGAAAAACTTAAGTAGCACATGGACACTCCCAATTTAAGTTGTGTACTTGAAGAACTGTAGGGAGATGCTGGTGAGATTTTTTAGATTAGTACATGGCATGAGACATTATGAACAATACAAAATATGCATTTTCGAATGGGATATGACCCTTACCCTATAGAGAAGATGGAGGAAATATAGGAGCTAAAATGTATACATATTTACACTTGAATAAAAACTTAAATATATCTACAATAAGCGTTTATATTATAATGTGTGTTCTTTAAACTTAGCAGGATGTCGTCGGGAATCAACAAAGAGTGGATAAATGAGAAAAATATCGAGACCAATACGTATAGAGATGGGGTGTTACAGTTTTTGCATTATGTGCGTAATAATAGTTCGAATGCTAAACACTCATGTCCCTGTAGACGTTGTCGAAATGGGAAAGGACATGTTATTATCGATGATATATTCGTTCATTTTTAATGACATATGGTATGGACATGCACTATACCTTATGACATTGTCATGGTGAGACATTAGTTGTTGATCAAGTCCAACCACCACCCCAATCTGTGAGACCAACACTAGAACTCTTTCATGTTCTCTTTCCTCCCCTGCATTCGAGGTTCCAAATTTCACCTCTCTAATTGAATGAAAAATACTATCCCGCGCACGTGAACTTGTTGGTTATGGGAGGAAAACGCAACTAGGAGTCGTCTCTACCGTTCACTTCCATACGTTGAGAAAGAATGAAGTACGAGTTTTACTCGATGACATCAAAGTGCCTGAGTATCCAGTTTGGGGTGGAAAACAAGATCATTACGAGCACTTGGGAGATGTTGGTAAAAATGGAATTATATATTAGCCCGACGACGCTTGTCCTCCCATTGATGACACCGACGAATGATGCACTTGAGTAAACTTTTGTAACTTTTGTGGTATTGTGTTTGATATACATGGAGCTCTTACATCATTAAAATAGTTGCCTTGGTGCTAATTAGTTATTGCATCCAGTTTTTTAGTCCTAAGTGTAAAAGCATTATCACTTCTAACAATATAACTGCTATCTTTGCTTTGCTTGTTTTCATATTATATTTGATTTTGTGGTGTTGGGATAAAATATTATTATCATATACTTTGTTTATTTGCATCAAATATTTTTGTTATGGATGATGATTATAACTTTAGTAAAATGAGGAGTCGGGACTCGATTATAGATCACTTAAAGAAAGGTTAGTTTAATTTATGTTGGACGCTAACATCTATATTTTCCAATTTTACATTTAGTCATTAATTTTTCATTTTATTTATTATGAGGTACACATATACGGCTAGGAAGGATGCGGACAAGAGGATTCTCCATAAGATCCTCTTCCACCTATGCCACCTCGTTTCGAAGTACTTCCCTTTAAGGTACAAATCTGCAAATATATACACACATATACATATGTGCTCGTATTCTTAATTGGTTTCTTTAATGAGAATTATGTTTCATTAACTGCGAAATATATCGTGGAGCCTGTTAATTTGGATGGACTGACTTTGCTCAAGGTAATCATTGTTTGGTTGCTAATAAAATTAAAACACAGTAAAGAAATAAAACTAATTTTCTTGAATCTAGTTTAATAAAGTGTTGTTTTTGACTTCTGATTTGATAAGAACCTACAGTGGTTATTCCAATGTCTGCCACAAGAAGCAGTGACGTATTTTATTTGGAGACCGACGTCTGCCACAAGAAGTAGTTGTTCTACAATTTAAGTCATTCAAATTAATCAGGCTCTTCTTCCATAATCATTAGTGTTTAGAGACCAACGTCTTGTATTCGGAGTTATTACTAGTTCTTCCAACTTACCATTTTCCCCCTTCCCATATTTGGATTTATTACTAGTTCTTCTTAGGGGGATTTCTTGAGGTACCGAGAGAAGGGGATAAACGACACATATTAAAGGAATGAAGTTTATTTAATGTATAACAATGATGGTTGGTAGAATGTATTAAATATGTTGAATATGTTGATGTTCGGATGCTCTGTTTTACTATGTACTATATACGCACTTCTACTATATACGTTTTGATGTGGCTATGTATTTGAAAGTGAAGATGAAAAGTTATGAGGTATACAGATATAACAAGTAAATGATTATATTTATTTATGTTGGTTTATTACTCATTTTTCCCTGTTTAATTCCAACTTCATTCGTTTAATACTCACTTTCTTTTGTTTTAAAAGTGGACTGCTTGCCATATTATTTGCATTTTTTTACTCCTAAGATAATTGTGTATTTACACATACGCCCTACATGTTCATTAATTAGACATACCCCCACCATGTGATGGACTTTCCATCATTGTTATAAAAAGCCCATAAAATGTAATTAGGCATACATCCTGTTCCCTGTGTAGGAATACTTTTTAACGGTATTGAATGCATGGCTACTGGTAGGGCGGTAAGTCTATTGTTATAACATGTTGGTGGTAAGTCTAAATATGCAATTATCTCACAAGGCAACTTCAAAAAAGCCATAAAAAACATGAAGCTACCATTTCTTTACTATCTCCTTTCAAGTTTAAGCCTACCGCTTTACATGATTGTATTTTTTTCCTGATAGAGTTGTGAGCTTTTGACAGTATTGCTTCTGGTATGTCCCTTGGCCTGTGCTTTTTTCCCTTTAATTTACACTTTAGTTACTATAATTGATTCACTCATTATTTTGCTTATTCAGTGTCCATCTGGTGTTTTCGTTCATCCATCCGATTTTGAACGATATTTACATGATTGCATTAACGCATTGAGAACATGTTACAGAGACTAACATGGGAAACAATTTCATGTTTGGGTGAATAAGGTTTTACCTTCACTGATTGGTTCAGACACATGGCTGGTAAATTTCAAGAAGTGGGAGATATCGGGTGAGACGAAACATCTTTTCCTCTGCCTTTTCTTATTAACTACTATGTCTATTTTCGTCATTCAACACACATTTCACTTGAAGTTTCTTATTAACTAAATGGTTTATTCAATTTTCATTTTGAAGCATGGATCAAACATGGAGCAACAACAACATGATTTTCTTCTTTTCATATTTGTATTCGTATTTGCTCTTGAACCATTACTATTTGTGTCAGCCTTTTAGATTAAGGTGTCGAGATGGTCCGGGATCGAATTTAGGCCAAGGGAGCATAGTATGGAGCCTAGCTCGAGTTATGTAAGGCTATCGTCGTTATTTAGGTCGAATGATCGAAATATTTCATGAAGTTCGGTGATTTGATCATCGTCTAGCTTGACAGGTTCCTTATTGTTGCTATTCATATTTATATATGTTTAGTATTAAATGGAGTACTAACTTTTGATTCTATTAATGTTGATACAAAATATTTCAATTTGTGCTTCCTTGGTCCTCTTTCTCTCTAGAATATAAAATCGGATTTCTCTGATCTTATGTTTCTCTTTAACATTTCTACTGCAGTCGATCAAAGAAAAGAGTTTTCTTTTCTTGAAACTGATTTTCAAATTGACACTAAAAACACTGCATTTCTCTAGAGATCCAAAACAATATGTATCATATGAGTCAAGCTTAATGGATGTTACATACAACGAACTGAGACCAACATTGAATAAAGAAGGGAAAAATTAAATCACAGTCCCAAATGGAGTGGTCCTGAGCAAGGCATAAGCAGTTATGTGAAGGCCAACGAATACATCTCCAAGCTATAGCAAGAAAATGAGGCGAGTAGTGGAAAAGCAGGAGCATGTTAACTGAGAGAGGGCTGGGCAGAGCAGTAACATGTATACTAAAAATAAAGTGTTTGCACATCTTTAAACTCTAAAACTCTAAACTAAACTAAGTGTGTAACACGAGCTTTTGTATAATTATTCTTTTAATTTTCGGTGAGCTATGATTGACATGATTTTTTTTCTCGGGTATGTGAAATGACTATAACAATTAATTAGCTTGCCTGAGCATCGCGCGGTTTACACCTAGTTTGTTATATATTATGGTATCCAATGCATTTCCAGTTATCTCCTTGAAACGGATGAAGTTTGTAAACCTATTTAAAAGGTCAATTGTGCTGGTAAATTAATTTCATGCGTTAATTAATATATCTTGACTTTGTTTTCTACCTTTAGCTGAGCTAAAATTTTTATGTATCTTATTTATATTATTCATTTCCTTTTTTATAATCCTATTTGTATTAAATTGGTATTTTTTTTAGGCCAGCACAAAGGATGGAATATGTCTCATTTGTTGTCATTAGCACAGGTACGGGCATACGCTGGTATATATATTTATATATAGCTAGCATTGTCCATAGCATTTTGCAATGTGCACTAGATTTCAGATCTTGTGCGATTGAAAGAGTATATGTTAGTCTCTATTAAATTGTCGGCCTTCAATTTTGTCAAATGATAAGAATTAATTAATCCTTTTTGTTTGTTTGTTTTATAGGTCGGAACTCATTGGAAGTTTGATGGTTGTCCATGTAGAGGCGAACCAGTGCTGCTTGATGAATGAGGAGTTAAACACATTAGTGTCGCTTGAAGAGAAGGCCGCGAAATTTGAGATGAAATGAGATGAATTTCATATGTATTGACATGAATTGAGATTAAATTCAAATTTCCTCATGTATTGAGATGAATTTCAAATGTATTGACATGAATTTTCTATTAATGGAATTTGAGCCATTAATTTTTAGTGGACCTATTGTCTGGATGTGTATTTGTGTTGTTGCGAACTATTTGTATTATTGTTGTACTATTTTTGCCATGCTAGTTTTATATTATTATTGAATTTTTATTATTCTAAAACAGGTATGAAAAATAGTGAAAATTTTGCCGATTTTTTGGGTAATATTATTTATAATTATTTTTTTTTCTTTGATTCAAAAATTAATCTGGCACATTTTTAAATCGTGCGAGAAAAAAATGACAATTTTAAAACACCTGGTTCTGGCACAGTTCAAAACCGTGCCATATTTGATTCGACAAAGTTTTAAACCGTGCCAGATTGCTATTTTTGGTGTAGTGAGTACTGCTCCTCCTATTGAGTTGATGGATAAAGAGAGATGGGTCTTGAGATCCACATTCCGTAGTAATAACATTCACCCCTAAGTTGTAGTCGGCTAAGGATTACTGATGACATTATGCTTTATCCTGGTGGGCATAATAATCTTTCCTGGGGCCTGAGAGTGAGTATTGCATACTGAAATGTACATCCATAGAAAAATATCTTTGTACACCAAAAATACTATGATAAAAAATTTACCCAAGTTTTAATCAACCAACTTTAAGTTTTAGCTTGTTTAAATATGTGGATGCTAAAAAAATGCATAATAGGTAAATAAGAGCATAACAACATATGTACGAGGAAAAAACCGAGGAAAAACCTGGGGCCAACCTAAGGGGTACGTGCGAGAGGATCATTTTTATATACCCGCCTGTATGTGAACCCAACCTCCCGATATACCATATGGGGAGAGTACGTGGGAGAGCTGACTCGATATACTTGTGGTATGTGATTGATTTTTACCGAGAATATACCACTTTATATACGTCGAGGGTACACGACCAAGAAGAGTGGAAGCTATTGCTAAGGACCCGTGTTGGTTATACCTAAATCCTATAGCTAGGCCTTCCAGGGTAATGGGGGTATGTAATGATATACAAATGTTATGCGATGAAGTAGTGGGAGTATTTTGGAAAGTCTTTTAATTTTCGATAAGAGACATTTTATTTTGAGAATATTACGTATCCTGGCATACATATCACAAACAAGGTTCAATGGACACCTAGGGTGTAATCTTATCGCTGAGGTAGCATGTAATACCAATGTTTTTCTATCTAGTCGGGTATCTAAAAAAGTATAAGAATAGATAGTACATAATAGAATATACAAGAATGTGAATGAATAACATGGCAAAATAAATAGATATCTACATTAAATTGAGTTCGGTCCATTTAATAAAAAATATCTCCATTGGAGTCGTTTATGTGATAACCCAAATACAAGGCGATGCACGTCTCTCCTGCCCCCACGCACATGTGCACATCCCTCTTTGGGACAAAATATGAAGAACAAGGGTCATTAGCGGTGAGGAATGGTCAACTCCTCTTTCTCTTTGAAAATAATGGAGTCTCCAGTCTATTTTACAAAAAATAGACAGGAGAAGGGTAGGCCACCATAGATACCCAATGAAGGCATGTAATCTATGTGTTTAACAAGAGAGTCAAATATACAGATAATGGGTTATAGATTGAGAATGTTTTAGGTACCTGCTCCGCCCTCTTGGTCTAAAATATAGATGTGACACATTTATATCAACATGTCATAGTGTAAAAATAAATAATAAGATCAAAACCTAGTTACTATCCTTGAATTTGGTACATTAATATACTCTTAAAGTAGAAAGTTGACTCTTAGTTTGAGACATGCCAAAAAAATATATGCCCATAATTTAAGACAGAAGGAGTACATCAAAATTCAATGCAATTGAAAAATATCATTTCAGTAATATATGAGACAGTCTTGGAATAATAAAATCTTTAAATACATGAAAAATAAATGATTTAGCAAACCAATTTAATTATTAATCACAAGTGGTGGTTGTTTTCCTTTGAAAAAAGTTTATGCTAGAAGCAACCAATAATTTCTAGCTAGGAGTGTAACGATGCTTAGAAATATAGTTAATCATGTTTAAATATTATACATGTGATGTTAGGCAAAAGTTCTATGGTTGCCCTTAGCATCACACTTGGAATTTAAAAAAAAGTTGTAACAAAGAAAAACTTGTAATTATTTACTTGAATGGTTTGTAATGGTTAATCGTAGCTCATATTTTTTGCAAGAAGTTCTTCAATCAAACAATAAATCGCCTCATGTGGTATCCCCCCCTCTAGTATGTGTTTATATGTGGTTAAAACAACTTCACCTTAAAAATTGTATGCAAAAAATTATGAAGGGTCAAATTTAGTTAAAAGATATATATAAAAAAAAAATCCTTTTTTTATGTCTAAGTTTTTTTTTTTATATTTAAAAATGTTATAAAACTTTAAAAAAATTGTTTTTTAATGTTTTTTTTATATAAACTATTTTATACATAAAAAGCATTAAAAACATGAAAATATATATTTTAAAGGTTTTTATATAAAATGTCTTAAATATAAACTATTTTTTATATAAACTATTTTATATAAAAACAGTTGACCAAATTATTTTTATTATATATAAGTTGGTTTTCATATATATAACATTACAAAAATCTCTTTTTATATATAAACTATATTTAATTTTTTTTACATATAAAAACATTAAAAAACTATATTTTTTCTGATGTTTTTTTTATATAAACTGTTTTATTTATTAAATTTGTTATAAATAAAACATTTTAAGACAACTTTTAATACATGAAAACGTTTTTTTTTGTTTCAATGGAAAAAAAAACATAAAAAAGTGAGAACAGTATTTTCTATAAATAATGTTATTAACTGTTTTTAAAATGTAATTGACTATTTTTTTTTCTATTTTAAAAATGTTATTAACCATGACTACAAGCAAATCCTACAAAAAACTGTTATTCAATGTTTTTTTAATTAAAAAAACATTTTTATTTATACAAACAAGTATTTTTTATATTGGTTTTATTGATACATAAAAACATTAAAAAACTGTGTTTTTAAAAGTTTTATAACGATTTTATATATAAAGAAAAGCTTATATATAAAAAGAATTTATTTTTAACATTTAATTTTTTTGGTCCATGCCAGGTATGCGTGAGTTAGTTGGATGGATATTAATAATATCGTACACTTATTGGTTTTAATAATTTCATTTCCTGTATTTTTCAATTGAAGGGTCAATCACGACTAAGTCAATGGAGATATCATCTCAATAATGTCACTTTTGCTTGGACATGTGGGTCATCAATAAATTAAGATTTTTACAAAGCAAAGACTTGGGAAAGTGTTTTGTGACCATCTTTTTCTTGTTAATTGTAGTCGAAAATAATGAGGTCTGGTTTAAGGGACAAGTTGTTGCAATATTATCTTCTTTGAACATATTGAGTTTAATTATTTTCGATAAAAGATATTGGGAATAAGGTGAGATTGAAGTTAGAAATTAGCGGATCTTAATTACTCTAATTTTGTGCCAAAATTAAAGACGATTAAAATTAAAACTCTTTTCAAGGGAGAACAAGTTTAACTTAATCAATAACCAAATTTGATTTGATACTATAGAATATTCTGGTGTTTTTTTTTTTAAATTTCAAATGAACTAGTTTTTTGGTATTTTAAGAATAAAGTGGGATTTTAATTGGAATTGATATAACTTTGATAAATTAAAGGCTTGTAAAGTTGAAAGGGACATGTCATCTTCTTAGTCCTCCCAAATATTACATGCCTTCATTAAATTGCAAAATTGATATATTTACACTAAGGAATCCATATCATAAATCCACTAATAATTAATATAGTTACACTAAGAAACCCATCTCACAAATCCATCAAAATAAAATTATTATATATAAAAGAATGTATATGGAATCAAAATCATCAATTCCATATATATCTTAAACAAAGAATAACCTTGAGGGTGTGTTTGAGAACCCTAATTTCATGGCATGAAATTAAAATTGGAAAAATTTAGTTCGATTTTTGAAAATTTTGAATTGAATTTTTTTTTTATTCCATTTTCAAAGCATTGAACCGGAGTTTCCAAACACACCCTCAAACTATTTCTTCACATATGATGTATAAATAGATCTTAAATCATAAAAATTGAAAAAAAGATTAAGTTCAGAGAGGGACAGGGAGACTGTACAAATAATATTAGTGAATTTGACCCATTTTGTATGATTCACTAACGTGTCATATGTGTAATAGTTCGTTTTTGGTAAGATCACGAAAACAAAAATGAGTCTGCCTAGAATTAAACCCAAAAAATAAATCAATAAAACCCATGATATAAACCTCTCTTGAGAAACTATAAACCTAATCTAACATGAAATAGGAAAGTAAGTTTAATTTTAAAACCGGAAAATGATCTGAACCTAAAAAATCTTGAACGAAATTTTGCTTGGACGTATGATTGGGGTTACCAAGAAATTATTGGTTTCAATAATTTTATTCCCAGTTGAAGGGTCAATCACGGCTGAAGTCAATGGAGAAATTTCTTCCACAAAATCACTTTTGGGTTCATCAAGAAATTAAGGCTTTACGAAAGCAAATAGTTGGAGAAATCTTTTGTGGTCGTCTTTGTCAACTCAAATTGAAAAGATATTTTGTCTATTTAAAGATGTTCCCCTTTGCTAGAAATCATCATAATCAGAATTATTTTGTCTTACAAATGGGAAGCTCAGTGTGGTTTTATCCAGTCATGTTGGTGTTATTGGTCATCCTTCCAGATCATCAATTAGTTTATTCCATGCCAACATCTCCACCCTATAAGCATTCGTGTCCTGATGACGAAAGCCTTGCATTGCTTAAATTCAACCAAATGTTTATCATAGATAGTAGTATTGCTTCTTTTCTATGCAAGTCCAGTGGCCAACCGAAGACGATGTCTTGGAAGAGGGATACAGATTGCTGCACATGGGACGGAGTCACGTGCGATGGGCGGACGGGTCACGTGATTGAGCTCGACTTGAGTTGCAGTCAGCTTCTGGGATATATCCCTTCCAACACCACCACCACCCTCTCCAAGCTTTCTCACCTCAAGAGACTCAACCTTGCTTACAACTATTTCCAATCCTCTTGGATCTCCCACCAATTCTTGGGCCAGCTTGCTACCACTTTGACACATCTCAACCTCTCTTACTCTAGATTTTCAGGCCAGATTTCTTCAGAGTTCTCCCATATGTCCAAACTGATTTCGCTTGATCTGTCTACCTACGAAGACATCCAACTCGGAAGCCACAATTTCAAAATGTTACTTCAAAACTTAACCCAGTTGACACAACTTTCTCTTTTGGGGATTAACATCTCTTCAACTGTTCCCTTGAATTTCTCTTCTTCTCTAACATCACTCGATCTCTCGTATACTGGATTGTACGGGAAATTACCAGATTCAATTGGCTATTGGAAGTCTTTGAATTATCTGGATCTTTCAGTCACGAGTTTATGTAGTGAATTACCAGATTCAATTGGCTATTTGAAGTCCTTAAATCAATTGACACTGGCTTATTGCGAATTCTCTGGATCCATTCCGAGATCGCTCGGAAACCTTACGCAGTTGGCTCACTTGGACATCAGAGGCAACAATTTCAGTGGACAGATTCCATCTTTGCTCTCAAATCTCAAGCGCCCGGCTTACTTAGACTTCTCACATAACAATTTCACTGAAATTTCACATAACCCACTGACTGGGCCCCTTCCCTCCAACATAGTTGGGTTTCCCAGACTAGAAGCTCTCGACTTCAGCGATAACTCATTTAGCGGGACAATACCTTCTTGGTTGTTTGCTCTTCCATCATTGACGAGCTTGGTTCTCTACTCCAATCGGTTCACTGGAAAAATTCCTGAGATCCAATCAAAGTCACTGGTGACTATTAATTTGGGGGACAATAACCTAAATGGACCCATTCCACAATCGTTTTCAAAACTTGTGAACCTTACTCATCTCAGCTTCGGTGATAACGCATTCAGCGGGACAATACCTTCTTGGTTGTTTGCTCTTCCATCATTGACGAGCTTGGTTCTCTACTCCAATCGGTTCACTGGAAAAATTCCTGAGATCCAATCAAAGTCACTGGTGACTATTAGTTTGGGGGACAATAACCTAAATGGATCCATTCCACAATCGTTTTCAAAACTTGTGAACCTTACTTATCTCAGTCTCCGTCTTTCTGGGAATAATTTTTCTGATACTATTGAACTAGATATGTTTTCAAATCTCACAAACCTTGAGACTTTTTTTATTTCTTGCAATGGACTATCTGTGATCACCACCAATACCAAGATTAATGTAACATTTCCCCAGCTCTAGTATTTGAGGTTGACGTCTTGCAAGATGAAGGAGTTCCCACATTTGTTTAAAGACAGTCCAAATCTCCGAACAGTTGACCTATCCGACAACCAAATTCATAGCCAACTCTCTAATTGGCCACTGTCCATGTGGGCTGATCCATTACAAGAACTTAGCCTTCAATCCAATTTGTTACAAGGACCACTCCCATCGTCCATCTGCAACTTTAGATCTCTTAATGTCCTTGATTTGTCTAATAATAGACTCAGTGGCACAATCCCGCAATGCTTTGGAAACTTTAGCTACAATCTTGGGGTGTTAGATTTACGAAATAACGGATTTCGTGGGACCATTCCAGCAACACTTGGTGCAAAAGGCAACAGTTTGCAAACTCTTAATTTGCATGGAAATCAATTAGAAGGAATTCTACCTCGATCTTTGGCCAACTGTGAACAATTAGAGGTTCTTGATCTTGGAAATAACAAGATAAATGATACATTCCCACATTGGTTAGAAACTCTTCCACGACTGCAGGTCCTTATCTTGAGATATAATAGGTTCCATGGCTCCATAAACAGCACGACCAAGACTAAACTTCCTTTCCCTAACATGAGAATAATTGATCTTTCTAATAATCAATTTATTGGTTTTCTTCCATCAAAATATTTTAGAAATTTCAAGGCCATGATGAATGTGCAGGAAACTGGAATAGAACAGAACTACTTATCCCTTGGCTCCAGTTATTATGACGAAGTAACCGTGGTTGTGAAAGGATTAGAGTTTCATATGGTTAGAATTCTAACTACATTGACAACCGTTGATCTATCTAGCAACAAATTCAAAGGTGAGATTCCCAATTTCATCGGAAATCTCAATTCACTCCGAGTACTCAACTTATCCCATAACAACCTTGCAGGTCATGTCCCATCAACTTTGGGAAATATTTTCGTCCTCGAATCATTAGTCCTCTCCTCAAACCAGCTCGTGGGAGAGATTCCTCAACAACTAACATCTCTAACATTTCTTGAATTTTTGAATCTTTCAAAAAATCATCTTGTGGGACCCGTACCTCAAGGCAAGCAGTTTAATACATTTGAAAATGATTCGTACATTGGGAACTCGGCGTTGTGCGGGCCTCCATTGTCAAAAAAATGTGGAGATGATGAGACACCACAATCACCAGTATTCCAACAAAAAGAAGATTCAAATTTTGCTAGTGGATTTACATGGAAGGTTGTTCTGATGGGATATGGTTGTGGTACTATATTTGGATTGGTTATGGGTCTCCTCATGTTCTTGATAGGAAAACCAAAATGGTCTACCAAAATCGTTGGAAAAGGACAACATAAGAAGGTAAAGAGGCCATTGAAAAGGGGTCGTGGGAGAAGAAACTAGCAATCTAGTTGGCAAGTGATGCGTATATTTTGAAATGTTGTGTTGTATCAATGTACTCTAAGATTATGTGTTTGAGTTGTCAATAAGTTTATTGAATTTTATGTTTTTACGTTTGCTATCGAGTAGTAAATTACACATTGATCATATATTGTAAGGATGTTTGGCCTTTTGCAACACGGATGCACCTCACATGTTATATTGGATGTGACACTCCTGCATTTGATGCTCATATTGCAGTAGTTTTGAACTCTGAACTAATGCCTTTTTGCTTCTAGTAGGAATTCAATAAAAAATGAGTACAGGAAAATAAAATATTTTAAAATTAAAGTGAAAAAGTTGGAACATGTAGCAACCCCCTGAGTTTTGTATTACCAATTTGAGATGAGAACTAGATAGTGCTTGGCGACATAAGGATGTTAATGCCCAATTTAAATAGATAACCTCAAAAGGAGGATCTGTTATAACAATAATTGAAAATTGTAGACATGATTGCAAGAAATATAGCTAAATAATAATTTTTTTTAATAAAAAAAGAACATCTATGTGATCTTCCTTTCTCAGATAGAATAGATAATATCATCAATTCATCCACCACAAGCGAGAAGTAACAATGAATATTTTTTTGCCCTAGAAAAAGTAACAGAGAAATCCAATCTATCTAGATCTAAATTAACAAAGAGAAAGAGGAATTTCAAAGTTTACATGATACTTATATTTTTTTAGCACTGGAGTGAAGTCATACTTGTTATTTTCACAAATTTATAGGAGAAAATATCATCAATTCATCCACCACAAGCAAGAAGTAACAATGAATATTTTTTTGCCCTAGAAAAAGTAACAGAGAAATCATACTAGTTATTTTCACAAATTTAGAGGAGAAATCCAATCTGTTTAGATCTAAATTAACAAAGACAGAGGAATTTCAAAGTTTACACAATACTTATATTTTTTTTAGCACTGGAGTGAAGTCACACTGGTTATTTTCACAAATTTAGAGGAGAAGGAGTGCCTTCTACTTCAAAGAAGAGCAAGGGAAGGATACCTTTAATAGAAGTTGAATTTCTGTAGATTGATCTTCTAGTTGGATACTTGAAGGCAGCATTAATGTATTAAAAAGTCCATCCGTTTAACCATGTTACCCTAGTGCATTACCCAATAATTTGGTTAGCCATTTTTGTTGTATCATCGAAGCAACTCTTTGCTCTAATAAGAACTTCAGACTCTGGTGGTCAGTCTTTATTACAAAATTTTTTACCAAAGACATAAGTTCTCCATTTATCTACAGCGTACACTATGGCCCAAAGTTCCTTTTCATAGGTGGATAGCCCCCTTATTCATGGAGGCAATGCCTTACATAGAAAAACTAGAGGTCTCCCTTCTGGCATTAATACTTCTCCTATGCCTTCATTGCTGGCATCAGTTTCAATAACAAATAATTTGTTGAAATTAGACAGAGCTAATACAAGTGTTGTGGTCATGGCCTAATTTAAATTCTCAAAGGCATCCACAGCTTCACTGGTCCATCGGAATTGATTCTTCTTGAGCCTATTTGTGAGAGGCTTGCTTATCACAGCGTATGATCTGATAAATTTTCTATAATACCCAATCAAGCCCAGAAATCCCCTTAAAGATTTAATGTTCTTTGGCCTGGGCCACTCAGTCATAGCAGAAATTTTGCTCTGGTCAGCAGCCACCCCTTGAGCACAGATTATATGGCCAAGATACTCCAATTTCGGCTGTCCAAATGAGCATTTTGAAAGCTTGGCATAGAGTTCATGCTCTTTAAGTATTTCCAATGTAATTTTTAAATGTTTATGTTCTTCCATGTTTGGGATATAAATAAATATGTCAACGAAGAAAACCAATATAAATTTCATTAAATAGTCCTTAAAGACTAAGTTCATTAATGACTGAAAAGAGGCTGGAGAATTTGTAAGCCCAAAAGGCATTACTAAAAACTTGTAATGTCCTTCTTGAGTTCTAAAAGATATTTTCGGAATGTCAGGCGAACTCTTATCTGGTGGTATCCAGATCTTAAATCCAATATTGAAAAGATTGTGGCCCCATGTAACTCATCCAACAGTTCTTCTATCACCGGGATTGGGAATTTATATTTATAGTAAGGTTATTAACTTCCCTATAATCGATACACATTCTCCACGTGTTACCCTTTTTCTCACCAATAGAACCAGAGATGCAAATGGGCTGCAAGAGGATCTAATAATAATTCCGGATTCAAGCATTTTTTTGACTAATTTCCCTATCTCCGTCTTTTGAATGTGTGGATATCTATATGGTCTTACATTCACCGGGTCACTTCCATTCTTAAGAGGAATATGATGGTCATGGGACCTTTTGGGTGGTGGCCCTTGGAATTACTTAAACACCATGTCATATTTCTTGAGAATCGGTAATAAAATAGTAGTAGTGTCAACCTCTATTTTCTCAGTAGATATAGTATAAAGTTGACCAATTACAGTTCACATATGTTTCTTGCAGAGTCTAAAATGCTTTGGCAGAAATGATATGCAGTTGGAACCTGCCTTATTCTCCTTGCAACTCTATTCTTTTGTTTCCTTGGTTAAATTGCAGTTGCATGGTCTTTAAATTCATGCATAAGGGACTTATTTCCCTTAACCATTGTACTCCGAGAACCATGTCGCGACCTCCCAATCTCAGGAGTCTAACTTCTGCTTCAAATTGGTTTCCTTGCATCACCCATTCTAACCGCTTACATAGAGACTTCACACTAACTTGACTGCCATTAAGGACGGTCACGAGCATAGGTTTAGTTTCCTCAATTTCACACCCAATCCTTTTAGCAGTTAAAGGATCCAAAAAGTTATGAGAGCTGCCAGAATCAATCAAGAAATTATCACATTATTGGCCCGGCCTTCCAATGACATCCTTCTTGGTGATTGGGAACCAGCTATAGCATTAAGTGAAATGGTCATATCTTCTTGCTAGAGCTCTTTTTTTTCATCCTCCAAAACTGGATCTTCTTCAACTTTACATCCTGCTTCCTCATAGCTTTCATCATCACCCGATATAAGGTACAACCTCATGTTTTTACACTTATTCCCAATTGAGTACTTCTCATCACAGTTGTAGCACATCCCCTTCTCTCTTCTGGCTTGCATTTATGAGGGGCGAATTTTTTTGATAGGAGGTAAGTACAAGGGTTTTTGGCCTTGGGACAATGTGTGGGTGTTGGTAAGCAGTTTTGGAGTATTTTTGGTTGGGGTATAATTCAGATAAGAGGATGACATTTTCATAGCATAGCTAGGCTAGGAATTTGTATTGGGACTTCTCTTAACATTTAGGGGGTGAGTATTAGGGAAGGTTTGATTTCTGGAATAATAAGAGGATTCTTGAAGTTTGGCTAACAAGTACGCATGATTTAGGGATGTGGGTTGGAACATATTAACAGTCTTTCGAATCTCCTCTTTGAGTCCACTCAAGAATCTTGAAATATAATAAGACTCATTGAGTCCAATGTTTTGGGCCATCATTAGAGGTTTAAGTATTTCAAACTTTTCTTGATACTCGGATAGGCTACCTTCTTGTTGTAACTTGTGAAACTCAGCAACCGCATCATCTATCCCTTCTTGTGAAAATCTTCCACACAATTTCATCTGGAATTCTTCCCATGAGACATTTCTTGGGTCGGTAAATTCATCCTGGAACCAGTGGCAGCCTTGGCCTCTAAATGGAGGGCCACAAACAAAACCTTTTGTTCCTCAGACTCAGGTAGAGGATTTAACATGAAGTACCAATTCATTTATTGCAACCATTGCCTTGGTTCATTCCCTTCAAACTTGGGACAATCAATCTTGGGAGTTTTGTGAAGAAAAAAAACATGTATGGGTGATGTCCCAAGATGCCTTCATTCACCTCATGTGATTTACTTTTCTCAAAGTGATGATTAATATTGATCAGCAAAGCTTCGAGGGTTTCTTGCATTATATTAATCTTCTCCGCCACCTTATCTTGTCTTTGAGTTAACTCATTAATTTTGTTCTCGGTTAATGGCACCTGGTTTCTGTCATTTGAGAGTCAACAAGAACAATGAGAAGAATATATGATTCGATAGTTTGCTGTTTCCACAAGATTTCAAAATTGATTGGATGAATTCTCTGTGACAATTGATCAAACAAATCCGGTGAAGAAAGGAGTAAGAAAAGAATGAAGATGGCATTAGAATATGAGCGAGATAAAAAATGAAAGAAATCCAAGAATCACATATGATGGAAGGAAGATTGGGCTAGGAGGTGGCTCTGATACCATTTTTCATGCCCTTAAAAATGAAGGATATGATTAAATCTCATTTAACATAATTGAGTATAGAAGAATTGAAAAGAATTTAGAACGTAGCAGAAAGTTGAGAGAGATAGAATAAGATTGAGAGAAAGAAAAATTATTCATTCCCCCCTCATTACATTTCATATGCCTCTATTTATAGACTAATACAACCGATTTCAAAAAGAAACTAATTCAACTAACAAAACTAATTCCACCAACTTTCTAACAGAATATAGAGGCAATCCATTTAACATATCTATAATATTCTGCCTCCAACTAACTAACTGACAACCTCTTTGGTCCTAATACATACAGTAACCAAAAGATCTAGAACTATCAGTAAAACATCAATAAAATTATTATACGGATTCAAATATGTATATATCTTAGATGCACCAATGTGAAGCCTAAATTGTTTTGTGGAACTGTTAGAGAGACTAATTCTGAGCTGATGCTTTTCAATATTTCATACAGTTAAAACCTCAACAATGTCACAGAAACACTGAGAAAAACAACCTGAAATGATGAATTTCAATTGAAACACGCAAATCTAACGATTTGATTATGCAAATTCATACACCATAAAAACCCTAATGCTAGGGAAAATATAATAACCTAAAGATCCAAACTATCAAGATATGCACATGTCTTAGATACATCAGAGTGAAGCATTTTGTAAAAGTGTGAGTGAGGCTAATTCTGAGGTGATGCATTTCCATATTTCATACAATAAATCTTAACGAACTCACAGAAATAGTAAAAAAAATGATGACAATTCACCTGAAATGATAATATTCAATTCAAACACATAAATCTCACAATTTGATTATGCAAGTTCATACAACATGAAGATCCTAATGCTAGGGTATCTACAATAACCTAAAGATCTAAAACTGTCAGTAAAATTATCATACATATGCAAAATATGTATATATCTTAGATGCATCAATGTGAAACATTTTGTAGTGGTGTTAAACAACTTGAGCTTTATTGATTTTCTAATTGGCATATCCTTTTTAAAACAAAGAAAAATATCAAATAATTTTGGTGTAAAATTTTGACCATATTAATTCTATAATCATTCATGGAAAATTGACACTTTTTTTTACCAGCTTTGCAGTCCATGCATGTCCATCCGACCAGTTCAATGGTACTGCATTTGAAGGGTCCCATAACCCAATCATTCTTGGAAAGCATTAGTAGTTTATTTGGCATTGCCACCCGATTAAGGAAGTTACTTCTCTTATATTTGGATAATAGTTTCATTAGTGTTTAGTGTAAACTATGTTATTTCTTCCTCACTTACATAAGACACTAATGGTAAGAGTGTTTAGTGTTCTGTACTCTTTGTTGTATTGGGCTTATTAGTGAATACTTTGCCTCATTTTGGAGGCAGGCCTAGTTAACGGTTATCGGTATTACGCAATTTTTCTATGAATTGCTTTGTTGAATGCCCTCATCTGTTGTATACAACTATATGCGAAGGGTTGGTGTCTTTCTGATTTTCTTTCTTTGAAATTAAAAAAAATGGTCAATAATTATACATTCGACATTTCCCTTAATTTCACAGGGATGGGCTACTCTGAATCTCTTATTATTCTCAAAGTAGTGACATTTTTCTTTGTTTATTATTGATTTTAATTTTACTATGTCCACATTAAACAATCGCTTGGTTAATTTTATGGTTGAAAATGAGGGGATATGACATGTGGTTTCCAAGTTTTTAGAATTCTTGGTTTATGATTAAAACTCTAGCTATTAAAATTAGGATATCTCACGTTGTATACCCAAGAAATACGTTAAAAATTGGTCGTTTAAGGGCGGAATGTGAAATAAAAATCAAATGGTCCAAAAATAGTCACAAGTCCCTCGATATGGACCATCGTAAGGTGTGTGAAGTGACCATGTCCTGATCTGACTTTCGGTTTAAAAAAATTACAAGTATACACATGTTTTAGGTTAAAATGAGGCATTGGGGGATGAAATATTAGAACAGAAATCGAATGGCCCGAAAAGAGGTAAGAGAACCTCAATATCGACCGTTGCAACATGTGTGAACCAACCGTGTCTTTATTGGACCGTCGGTTTATCAAAATGACAATTAAATGCAATTTTAAGGTTAAAAACGGGGCTTTGGTGGTGATATTTTAAAACAGCGACCAAAGTGCCAAAAAAGAGGCACGGGCACCTCAATATGAACTATTGCAAGGTGTTTGAACCTACCATGCCCTTAACGGACCCTCGGTTTATCAAAATGACAATTACACGCAAATTTAATGTTGAAAATCTAGCTTTGGGGGTTAAAATTTAAAACAACAATGAAATGGCCCGAGAAGAGGCACGGGCACCTCAATATGAACCATTGTAATGTGTATGAACTGACCGTGCGCTTATCAGACACTTGGTTTATCAAAATGACAAGTATACTCAATTTTAAGGTAAAACATGGGGCGTTGGGGGGGGGTGAAATTTTAAAACACCAACCAAATGGCCCGAAAAGAGGCATGAATAACTCAATATGGACCATTGAAATGTGTGAGAACTGAGACCATGTCATTATTGGGTCATCAGTTCATCAAAATGACAATTAAACACAATTAAAGGTTAAAAATGGGCTTTGGCAGGTGAAATTTTAAGACAGCAACCAAATGGCATGAAAAGAGGTACGAGCGCCTCGATAGGAACCATTGCAAAGTGTGTGAACTGACCGTGTCCTTACCGGACTCTCTGTTTATCAAAATAACAAGTGTACTCAATTTTAGTGTTAAAAATAAGGCTTTAGAGGGAGAAATTTTAAAACGTCAACCAAATGGCCCGGAAGGTGGCACGAACATCTCAATATGGACCATTGGAATGAGTGTCAATTGACCGTATCCTTATTGGACCCTCGGTTTATCAAAATGAGAATTGAAGGCAATTTTGAGGTTAAATATGAGCTTTGGGGTGAAATTTTAAAACAACAACCAAATTGCCTGAGTAGAGGCACGAGCACCTAAATATGAACAATTACAACGTGTGCGAATCGACCATGTCCTTATCGGACCCTCGGTTTATCAAAATGACGAGTATACTCAATTTTAAGGTTAAAAATGGGGCTTTGGGTGGGTTGAAATTTTAAAACATCAATTGAATGGACCGAAAATAGGCACGAGCACCTCAATATGGACTATTTCAATGTGTGAGAACCGACCATATCCTTATCGGACCCTCGGTTTATCAAAATAACAAGTATACTCAATTTTAAGGTTAAAAATGGGGCTGGGGGGTGTTGAAATTTTAAAACATCAATTGAATGGCCCGAAAAGAGGCATGAGCAACTCAATATAGACCACTTAAATGTGTGAGAACCTACTGCGTCTTTATCAGATACATGGTTTAGCAAAATGACAATTAAACGCAATTTAAGGTTAAAAATGGGCTTTGGGGGTGAAATTCTAAAAGAACAATCAAATGGCCCAAAAAGAGCACGAGCAGCCCAATATGAACCATTGCAATGTGTGTGAACCGACCGTGTCCTTATCAGAAATCGATTTAATATTGTTAAAAATGGGTTTTAGGGGTGAAATTTTAAAACAACAATTAAATGGCCCGAAAAGAGGCACGAGCACCTATTTGTGGACCATTGCAACGTGTGTGAACCGATCATGTTCTTATCGAACCCTCGGTTTATCAAAATGACAATTAAACTCAATTTAAGGTTAAAAATGGGCTTTCGATGATGAAATTTCAAAGCAACAACCAAATGCCCCGAAAAGAGGCACGAGCACCTCCTTATGGACCATTGCAACGTGTGAGAACCAACCGTGTCCTTATCAGATCCTATATTTATTAAAAAGGCAATTAAACAGAATTTTAAGGTTAAAAATAGGCTTTGGTGGTGAAAATTTAAAACAGCAACCAAATGGCTCGAAAAGAGGTACGAGCACCTCAATATAAACAATTGCAAAGTGTGTGAACCAACCATGTCCTCATCGAATCCTCAGATTATCAAAATAGTATACTCAATTTTAAGGTTAAAAATAAGGTTTTGGGAACAATCAAATGGGCCAAAAATAGGTATGAACCGACCGTGTCCTTATTAGACCCCCAGTTTATCAAAATGACAATTAAATGCAATTTATGGTTAAAATGAGCTTTGGGAGGTGAAATTTTAACACAACAACCAAATGGCCCGAAAAGAGGCACAAGCACCTTAATAGTAATCATGGCAACTTATATGAACCGACCGTGTCCTTATCGGATCCTCAGTTTATCAAAATGACATGTTTCCTGAATTTTAAGGTTAAAAATAAGGCTTTGGAGGGTAAAATCTTACAACAACAACCAAACGGACCGAAAAGAGGCATGAGCACCTCAATATGAACCATTGCTACTTGTGCGAACCGATAGTGTCCTTATCGGACCCTCAATTTATCAAAATAACAAGTATACTCAATTGGCCTAAAAGAGGCACGAGAACCTCAATATGAACCACTACAACATGTGTAAACCGACTGTGTCCTTTTCGAACCCTCAGTTTATAACTAGAACACGTATACTCACTTTTAAGGTTAAAAATAAGGTCTCTGGGGTGAAATTTTACAAAAGCAATCAAAGTGCCTGAAAAGAGGCATGAGCACCTCAACATTGAAAATTATAATATGTGTGAATGTATCGTGTCCTTATCGGACCCTCGGTTTATCAAAATGACAAATGAACTCAATATAAGGTTAAAAATGATCTTTGGGGGTGAAACTTTAAGACATCAACCAAATGGCCTGAAAAGAGGCACGACAACCTCAATATGGACCATTTCAACATGCATGAACTAACCGTCTCCTTATCGGACCATCCGCAAATCAAAATTACAATTAAATGCAATTTAAGGTTAAAAATGGGCTTTGGGAGGTGAAATTTCAAAACGGCAACCAAATTGCCCGAAAAGAGGCACGAGCACCTCAATATGAATTATTGGAACTTGTGTGAACCAACCATGTCTCTATCGGACCCTCAGTTTATAAAAATGACACGTAAAATTAAATTTAGGGTTAAAAATTAGGCTTTGGGAGCTGAAATTTTACAACAAAAATGAAATGGCCCGAAAAGAGGCAAGAGCACCTCAATATGAACTATTGCAATATGTGTGAACCAACCATGTCCTTATCGGACCCTATTTTTTTTAAAATAACACTTATACTCAATTTCAAGGTTTAAAATAATGCTTTGGAGGGTAGAATTTTACAAAAGCAACTAAACGGCACAAAAGAGGTAGGAGCACCTCAATATGGACTATTGAAACGCGTGTGAACTCATCTTGTCATTATCGGACTCTCGATTTGTCAAAATAACAATTACACGCAATTTAAGGCTAAAATAGGCTTTGGGAGATGCAATTTTAAAACAACAATCAAATGGCCGAAAAGAGGAACGACCACCTAAATATGGACCATTTCAACGTGTTCAAAATGACTGTATCCTTATCGGCTTCTCGATTTATTATAATGAGAATTAAATGCAATTTTAATGTAAAAAATGGGCTGAGGTGAAATTTTAAAACAACAACAAAATGGCCTGAAAAGAGGCATGAGAACCTCAATATGAACCACTGCAAAGTGTGTGAACCGATCGTGTTCTTATTGGACCCTCAGTTTGTCAAAATGAGAAGTATAATCTATTTTAAGGCTGAAAATGGGGGTGGGGTGAAATTAAAAAAAAAAGCAATAAAATGACCCCGAAAAGAGGCACGGGCACCTCAATATGGACCATTTTCAACGTGTGTGAACCGACCGTGTCCTTATCGGACCCTCAACTAATCGAAATGACGATTAAAAATAATTTAAGTTTAAAATGAGCTTTGGGGGTGAAATTTTAAAATAGAAACCAAATGGCCTTAAAAGAGGCACAAGCACCTCAATATAAACCATTGTAACTTGTTTGAACCGACCGTGTCCTTATCGGCAGTTTATCAAAATGACATGTGTAATGAACTTTAAGGTTAAAAATAAGGCTTTGGGGGTGAAATTTTACAACATCAACTAAATGCCCCGAAAAGAGGCAATAGCACCTCAATATGAACCATTGCAACATGTGTGAACTGACCGTGTCCTTATCGGACCCTCGGTTTGTCAAAATAACGCATAGACTCAATTTCAAGGTTTAAAATAAGGCTTTGGGGGTGGAATTTTACAAAAGCAACTAAATGGCTTGAAAAAGAGGCACGAGCACCTCAATATGGAACATTGCATTGTGTGTGAACCGACTGTGTCATTATCAGATCCTCAGTTTATCAAAAGGACAATTGAAGGCAATTTTAAGGTTAAAAATGAGCTTTGGGGGATGAAATTATAAAACAACAACCAACTGGCATTTTAAGGTTAAAATGAGTTTTGGGAATGAAATTTTAAAACAGTAACCAAATGGCCGAAAAGAGGTAAGAGCACCTCGATATGAACCATTTTAACTTGTGTGAACCGAATGTGTCCTTCTCGGACTCTCAGTTTTTCAAAATGACACGTATACAAAATTTTAAGGGTAAAATAAGGTTTCGGGGTGAAATTTTACAAAAGCAACCAAATGGACCAAAAAGAGGCACAAGTACCTCAATATGAACCATTTCAATGTGTGTAAACTGACCGCATCCTTATCGGACCCTGAGTGTATCAAAACAAGAAGTATACTCAATTTAAGGTTAAAAATAAGCCTTTAGGGGGTGAAATTTTAAAACAACAATCAAATGCCCGAAAATAGGCCTAAGCACTTCGATATGGACAATTGCAAAGTGTGTGAACCGACTGTGCCTTATCGGATCTTCTGTTTTTCAAAATAACTAGTATACTCAATTTTTAGGTTAAAAATAAGGCGTTAGGGGGTTAAATTTTAAAACAACAATCAAATGTCCCGAAAAGAGGCATGGGCGCCTCAATATAAACAATTGCAACATGTGTGAACAGATCGTGTCCTTTTCGGACCCTCATTTTATAATTATAACATGTATACTCACTTTCAAGGTTATAAATAAGGTTTTTTATGGGGGGGGGGGGTGAAATTTTACAAAAGCGACCAAATTGCCTCGAAAAAGAGGCACAAGCACCTCAATATCGAACATTACAACATGTGTGAGACGACCGTGTCCTTATCAAACCCTCGATTTATGAAAATGACAAGTAAACGCCATATAAGGTTAAAAATGGGTGGGGGTGAAACTTCAAAACAACAACCAAATGGCCCGAAAAGAGGCATGACAACCTCAACTAGACCATTTTAACATGTCTGAACCGACCGTGTCCTTATTGGACCTTCGACTAACCAAAATGACAATTGAACGCAATTGAATGTTAAAAATGGGCTTTAGGGGGTGAAATTATAAAACAACAATCAAATGGCCTGAAAAGAGGCACGAGCACCTCAATATGAATTATTGGAACTTGTGTGAACCTACCGTGTCCTTATCAGACTCTCAGTCTATAAAAATGACACATATACTGAATTTTAAGGTTAAAAATAATGCTTTGCTGGGTGAAAGTTTACAACAACAGCGAAATGGCCCGAAAAGAGGCAAAAGCACCTCAATATGAACTATTGCAACATTTGTGAATCCACCATGTCCTTATCGGACCCTCGCTTTTTTGAAAATAACATGTATACTTAATTTCAAGGTTTAAAATAAGGCTTTGGGGGTGGAATCTTATTAAAGCAACTAAATGGCCAAAAAGAGGTACAAGCACTCAATATGAACTATTGCAACATGTGTGAACTGATCATGTCATTATTGAACTCTCGATTTATCAAAATAATAATTAAACTCAATTTAAGGTTAAAATGGACTTTGGGGGGAGGAGGAATTTTAAAACAACCACCAAATGGCCTGAAAAGAGGCACGATTAGCTCAATATGGACCATTTCAACATGTGTGAAATGGTCGTATCCTTAATGACTTATCGGTTTATTAAAATGACAATTAAATGCAACCTTAATGTTAAAATGGATTGGGGGTGATATTTTAAAACAATAACAAAATGGCCTGAAAAGAGTTACGAGCACCTCAATATGAACCACTGCAAAGTGTGTGAACCGATCATGTCCTTATTAGACCCTCAATTTCTTAAAATGACATACCCAACAATTGTTTAAGCGTAAAAATGGGGCCTTGGGGGGGGGGGTGAAATTAAAAATAAATAATGAAATGACCCGAAAAGTGGCACGAGCACCTCAATATGGACCATTTCAATGTGTGTGAACCGACCGTATCCTTATTGAACCCTCGACTAATCAAAATGACAATTAAATACAATTTAAGGTTAAAAATGGGCTTTGGGAGTGAAATTTTAAAACAATAAACAAATGGCCCGAAAACAGGCACGAGCACTTCAATATGAACCATTGCAACTTGTTTGAACCAACCGTGTCCTTATCGCACTCTCAGCTTATCATTAGAAGTAAGGCTTTGGGGGGTGAAATTTTACAACAACAATGAAATGGCCCAAATAGAGGTAAGAACACCTCAATATGAACCATTTCAACATGGGTGGACCGACTGTGTCCGAGTCGATTTATCAAATAACATGTATACTCTATTTCAAGGTTTAAAATAAGGTTTTATGGGTGGATTTTACAAAAACAAATAAATGTAACACCCCGTAATATTAAGTATATATATTTTTAGCATTTAAATTACACGGGTGCTCACAATTTAAATAAATTGAGAAATAATGAGAATGTGATGAATATTAATTAGCGAGAAATGGATTAATATTTATGTGAATATATATTTCTTAATGTGATAAAGTAAATAAAATTATGTCAAATGGTATTACGTCATAGTGAGAAAAAGCGACTGGATTTTTCGGTATCTCATTCGGGATGTAGGTGTGGGTTCATGTTAGAAATGAGTTGAGAAATTGATGTTAGGTGACTTGAATGATGATTTTGAGTGCACGAGTGATCCAAAATAGGTCGGAATAGTCAAAATTAAGTACCTGGAAGTAGTAATTGGGTTCTGGGGGCTTTTTAAAATAGTCGGGACCCGCATAGTGGTATACGGGTCATTTTACTCTTGGGTGATAACCTAATTTCGGGTTTGAGATTATAATAAGGGATGGTTGATGGTAGGGGAAACCGAACTACAATTACAAGAGTCTAAAAGTGAGATAGAAGAGAAAAGAGAATGGAGAAACAAAGGGAGATCAAGAAAAGGCAATTCGAGAAGGATTTTTGGGAACAATTTTCGGGCTAGGATCATCACACAAAAAGAAATTCAGACTCTACCATAATTTTAAGGCAAGTGTTTAAACTTGCTTAATACTATATGTATGTGTTTTAATTCATATCATAGTTGGTAACACAAACATGATTTTGGGTGGGATTCACGTGTTAAAATGAATTTTTGGGAAATGATTTCGTAGAATTTAATTGATGAGTATATATGAAATCTGAGAATTGAATCCTATATGAAATATAGAATCTTGATAAAGAAATCCAAGATTGAATCATGAAAATATGTAATCTTGAATTAGAAATTTGGGAATTGTGTGATTTAGTATTTGAATCAAGGTGTGAATTAATTCTGGAAAAATTGATGTTAAATCTCATGATTAAGAATGATTTTTGGATGAATTGAGGCAATAAAACATGTATCCTTATGTTTGATATTGATTAGGTAGTGTTAATTTGTATTGGGATGAAGATTGGGACTTCTATCGGGCGAGAATTTGGGTGAAAACTCGTAACAAGCATAGCAACCCCGCCTAACCGCACCCAAGGGTGAACCGGCTCACCCCCTAGCGAAATCGTTTCGGCTGTCCTGTTTGGCCCAGGCTTGTTATTTAATTATTTCAATAAGTTGTTTAGGTCCATATTATTTTGAGATGTCCGTAGATGAGATTAGGGTTTCTGAAAAATATTTAGAAACATTATTTTTACCTTGGGATAGTCAGGATAAATCGGGGTATGAAATTATGGGTGTTTAAAACAAACGACACTCGAAAAATAAATTAATGGATTCAGTTTGAAAATCCGGTTAGAATTGGGATATTGGATGAATGGGAATGTCTTAGAGTCCAGATTAAATATTATATGTGTGAATTTATTTAGGTAAAGGACTTCTTATATATTCTGGAGTCGGGGTAAGACTAAAAAAATATTAAACGAGTGCTACGAGTGACATATGCATGTTTAGCCAATATATATATATATATATATATATATATATATATATATATATTTATAGAAAGAGAGAGAGAGAGAGAGAGTATATGTATGCTTATATATGTGTGATTGATATAAGTGAAACATACCTACTCTAGGGATGCTATGGGGGAGGTTGCGCGTAGTGGGCAGTCCACCCTGGCATTGACCATCAGGTGTATGATCGATTTCCCAGGTCATAGGTCTGTCGCACGACCACTGTATATGTTTTGAGTCTAGTGGGGTAATGTGGTATGGTTATGACCCACGTATGTATGACTATGACTGCCTCCGATTTTACGCTTAAGATTTGAGTCTAGTGGGGTAATGTGAGACTCCGACCCGGTGGCCCAGGAATGGTACGTGATATCCCCCGGAGCCTGATAGCATACTAGAGAATGCATCCGCAAGGTAATGCTATGGGTATGGCGATTATACGCATATAGCGAGCGATATATATTTTGTGTACAGTATGTGATATGAATTTATGTATATAAGTGTGACAGTTATATAAGGGTGATTAAAATTAATATGTGGGTACTTAATTAATATCTCGGGTGAAGTTATGTGCATCGGTTAATGATGGGAATTAAAATAATTTAGCGTGTGTCATAGATAAATACGAATTTAATCAAGAATAAATATATGTGACAAAGTTTCGCTAGAAGGTTAGCATATTGGGATAAATACGAGTTGGTACTAGTTAAACAGGGTAGCATAACTAGGGTGATTAAAATATATACATTGGTGTGCACTATAGATGAGGGGTGAGGATTATCTCATGGGAGTGAGGCACTAGTTTAAATATGAAAGATTGCATTGCATATTTTTAAACAGTTGCAAAATATTTTTAAAACTTTTAGGTGCCCATCCACAGGGACACCAAGCATGATTATTAATTTCAGTCAGGCGATGCTGTAGCAGTTGTGGATGTTTATAGGGATTTGATTAGTCGCTTCTATCTTGAAATTCTAGATAGGATTTATTTTATTGTTATTCGTGAATGTCACCCATGGTCATACAATTATTTATTTAGTCTTTATTTTAATTCATTTGCATTTGATTGTTGTATGGGATTTATATCGACGGTTTATTTGGTCATTTGGATTATTATATTTATTCCAACATTCAGATATTATTTGTGGTAAATGTGTATTTATTTATTTGGAATGGTTTATGGTGAATAAATTTATTTATGGTAAATTTACTAAGTTTTAAAATTTGACACCAGGCTTAATAGGAAATTAGTAATTAATTTTATTATTTGACAGTGATGCTAAGAATGAGCCAGCTGAGAATCCTGTTTTATTTGAGTAGAGCGTTGACCACCCGTTACTTTTATAAGAGGGGTGTCACAGATGGTTTCAGAGCATCAGGTTCTAGTGTCCTTAGGATATGTGCAGACTTACTACATTTTCCAGCATAGCGTTCTTTGATATGGAGCCTTATTATTAGGATTATTGTATTCATATATGAATTTATGTTCTTCTGCTGATCTAATTTGTATTAACTGTGCACAAATTTGGTCTGGTTTCAGATGCCACCAAAGAGAGGACGACAAGCCATGGACATCAGAAGGGCCAATAAGGGATAGGCTCAGTAGGAGCCACAGGTGCCACATGGGACAATGACAACCGCAAAGGTGGCTAATATCGTTGCCAATGCAGTTAATGCCATTATAATCGCCATGGCACAGTAGTTCCTACAACCTCAACCGCAACAGCCAGTGGCACTGGTCATCCAGGCCCACTAGGGACCATCAGTGCAAGAGAGGATTTGGGAGGCCTTTCAAAAAAGGGCATTTACTAGAGTTTTAGGGAAGTGCAGATATGGTAGGTGACATTCAGTAGAAGAAGAACATTCAACATCATCTTTGCATAGTTGATGTGACCCTTCCTAATTTAGCCACGGTTGATAAGTCATTTATTAAAATAAATAGGAATCTCATTTGGTTCATTCTTATCATCACTGTATAAAACTTTTTAAATTACTAATCACCTATGTCAAATTAAGCCGATGCCAATTTTTTATCTTTCATTAACATAACAACACGAGGAATATAAAATATTGTAACTCATTTGTCCATATAAATATAATAGTCTGAATCAGTCCCTCGATAAATAGATAAATAAACAATACCACTAAACCATCGGTTCCCAAAATGAAATCCAACTATAAGTCTAAAGGAATAAACTGAATTCAAAACATAGTCTGATAAATAAAACTGAAAGAATATAACAACTGAAGGGGAAATGCCCCCAAATGAAATACTGAATCATAACTCTAATCTAGGAATGAATAACTGAAGCATCTACATAAATCCTGCATGCCTCCACAAGTGCTGCAGCTATGCATCTCTGGAATGAATCATCAAGCTTGGCGTCCCTGTGGCTAGACACTTAAAATGTTTTGGAAAATAAATTAGACATGGGTCAGATCCCAAAACCTTTTGAAAATATTTAGCAAGTGTTTAAATCACAGTTTAAAAGCAGTTATTAGACGCACACGTTAGTTCTCACCTCTCAACTATAGTGCGCACCTAATGCCCCCTACCTAGCTATGCTACCCAGCCTAACTAGACTTACGTATCCAACTAACCACACAAGGTTTGGCTCCCCCGTACCACCTATATAGTACACTACCGCATTAACATTTCTCATATGTTACTGTTAAACCATTTCATTAAGTTTATCATAATTAAGTTGTCTTTTGATGTACTCTTTCTATTATTTCAACCATCACACAAAAGTAGATTATTCACACAAGTATATACATATGTATCGCACTACCAATATATATATATATATATATATATATATATATTAGTAAGACATCCCTGTAATGACCACCGCGATGCTTGCATACTCTGCTATCAGTCCATGTACATTTCGTACCAAATTAAGGACTGTCTATTTGGAATGTCTCCTCAAACCATAAATCAAATGCCACACAATGGTGGTGAACATAGTTCTAACCCTTTGGTATACGTACATACCTAACGTACCCAATAGACCTACCAATCCCACTAATACACTGCACATAGTGAAATGCCCTAAGTTCTATGTCCTCGGGCACACATCCAAACCTCGCTGGAATCGCCATTGCGGGATCGCCCTAACACATGACCTTCGTGATAACAGGCAATGTAGGTATGCTAACACTTAACACAAACCACATAATAGGTATTCACACAACATATATATATAGGTACACACAACCCGTAGTATAATTCGTACATAATATATATCTCTGAATATTCATCGTGCTATCAGTTCACAATTATAACTTCTAATCGTATTTTTTCGAGTATTATTCGATACTCGAAGGGTCCTAGTTATTTCTCAGGTTATTTCAGTAGCTAATACACTCATATACAACAGTGAATATTTAGAGAATTCATAAAACATTAAGTTACGGCCAATAAATTCTAGCATTAATTCTCTCATTTTGGATAATCCTCAAATCTACTATAGGTCTACTGGAATTAACTATATCCCTCACTATAGTTTAAAAATGTTCCAAAAGTTCCCCAATTAATTATTAAAAAATTCAGGGCACAAATAAAAGAAACTAGGCAATTATGGGTAACCAAATCAATTCGGTGAAGAGACCGAATCGATTCGCTCTTCGAGTCAAATCAATTCGAAATGGTTTAGGTTATCTTCTTCATTATGCTGTACGATTTTCACCATTTTTATCCAACGCATACTCCGTGATTCATCCCCAAACTCCCATATAAATCCACCCATCATTAAATATGAGTATATAAACCGTTTCTTATGAATTTCAAATGCTAAAACATCATTGAATTCATAATTAATCAAGAGTTTGTCTACGAAACCCTTGTTTCACTTTTCAATTCATGTTCTTCATGAAACCCATAATATTCCATAATTCAGATATCGTATTATTAAACCCAAAAATCAAATCTTTAACATGAGTCCTAATCAGTAACATGAATTTAGTCCATTGTTTTATCTCAAAATCATTTGTTCATGCTAGATTACATCAAAATTCTATCATGGATATTACAACTATTCAAAAATATGCAAGATAAACACTTGTCTTATAATAAAAGGTTTGATTTCATTCTCTGATGATGAAAGTGCCTTCCTATCCTTCCGAATTCACGCTGCGATGGTAAAGGCGATGCAAGAAAGGTGTTGGATCTCTAAGAATCCTCTCTTCTTCCTCTCTTATGGCCTCTATTGATTTTCTTTGGTTCTAACCCTAGCCTCCTTAAACTATACGATGATATAAAACTTAGAATTTCGTATCTCCTCCAACCCTACTCTTCCAAATGGTCGAAATGCCCTTAATTGGTGTCGGGTTGGTCTAAAATCGCCCCGGGACCCAAACAATACACCCGAGTATACTATTCCGACTATTTCGACTCTTTTGGAATCAACTATGACCTCAAAATTTCCATTTGAGTCACTCTAAACAAAATACCTATCTCGACCTCAAATTAGTCTACATGCGACTCTTGGATGAGATATAATGTAATCACGTTAATATCACTCGCTATGACGTATATTAATTTCCACATTTTATTTACTACACACTTAGTATATTTATTTTGTAATATTAATCATTATCTCTCACGATTAATATTTAATAATCACATAAATATTTAATTTAATTAAATTACGGTACACATATAATTTAAAAATAAATCTAATTAATTAAATTCCATATACTCAAAAATACGGGGTATCACATACTTCCCCCTTACAAAGGAATTTTGCCCTAAAAATTAGAACATACATGCGGTGAATAACTCTGGATACTGCTCTCGCATGTCATCCTCCCGCTCCCATGTTGACTCATCAACATTGTGGTGCCTCCAATGAACTCGAACCAAGGGTACCACTTTAGATCGCAGCTTACGCTCACTACGATCAAGAATAACCCCTGGTCTTCCCTCATATGAGATGACTGGTTGTAAGTCAATCTCCTCTAATGGAATGTGCCAAAATCTCTCTAGCTCCTTCGGTACCTCTTTGATGATGACATGTGGAACACGTCGTGAATCCTTCGTAGGTGCCCTGGTAAGCCCAGCCTATACGCAATTGGATCCACCCTCTCAATAATCGAAAAAGGCCACACATACCTCAACGCTCGCTTACCCTTCTTGTTGAATATCACGACCTTCTTCATAGGAGACACCCGTACCAACACCTGGTCACCAATCTATAACTCAATGTGTCTCCGGTCTACATTGACATAACTCTTCTATATGCACTAAGTTATACGAATGCGTCCCCGAATCAGCTCAATCTTGGCAGTAGTATCCTGGATCATCTCTGGCCCCAATAACTTGTTGTCCCCCACCTCTAACCACCAAGCTAGCGAATGACAAGGTCATCCATAAAGTGCATCAAATGGCGCCATGCCAATGGTGAACTAGTAGGAGTTATTATACACGAACTCCACCAATGGAAGGTACCTCTCTCATCCTCCCTCAAAATCAAGTGTACACATTCTTAGCATATCCTCTAGCATCTGATTTACCCGCTCAATCTGTCCATATGTCTATGGATGATATACTGTACTCAGACGTAAATCCGTGCCCATAGCCTCCTAAAAACATTACAATAAATAGGACACAAAGATCTTGTCCTGATCGGACGCAATATTAATCGTTACTCCGTGTAGCTTCATTATTTCTATAATGAATAGATGTGCATATTGTCTCGTCTCATAATTGGTGCGGACTGGCAAAAAATGGTCCACCTTAGTCAAATGATCCACTATCACCCAAATGGAGTTGTGACCTCTCTGCGATGTCAGCAATCCGGTAATGAAATCCATCGAAAGGCTCTCCCACTTCCACATTGGGATCTCTAGTGGTTGTAACTTCCCTGATGGTCTTTGATGGTCTATCTTCACTAACTAATATGGAACACACTTTGAGACAAACTATGTTATGTACTGCTTCATCCTTGACTACCAATACTGCCTCCATATATCCTGGTACATCTTATCCCCACCAAGATGTGCCGCAAACCTCGACCTGTGAGACTCTGTTATCACCGCATGCCTAAAATCCTCATCCTTTGGAACAATGAGTCTCCCATTGAAGCTTAAGCCTCCCTTGAAACTAATTGAATAAGACTCTGCCCCATCTGTTAATGACTGACGTACTCTATCCCTGCAAACTGGTCCTCTACCTATGCTTTCACTACCCGAATAACTCTCTCGGGAGTAACAGCCAATACGGACATACAAGCTCTGGCAACCCCGTCCTCATGTCGAAGATCACTCCACTTCGCCTTCCAAGCCTCTCCTATCTCCCCATTAGACATTCGATTAAAGGAGTCTTCCACCATGCTAGACTTCACTCAATGTCAAACTGGTAATCCTTCACAAACTCTAGCAATTTCCTCTACCTTATTTTTAGATATCTCTGCGTGAATAGATACTGAAGTGATTTGTGGTCCATGAACAAAGTAAATTTCTCCCCCAATAAATAGTGCCTCCAAATCCTCAAGGAAAACACAAACACTGCAAATTCAAGGTCCTGTGTGGGGTAATTCTTCTCATGGAGCATAAGCTTGCAAGATTCATAAGCTATAGCCCTCTACTATTGCTATAGTACCCCCCCAAGTCCCTGCAAGGATGCATCCATATAGACATGGTACTCCATTCATCCCCCAAGCAATGAGAGTACAGGTGTTGACATCAATTGTTTTTAGCTCATCGAAAGCTAACTGACAGTGGCCACTCCACACAAACGGTGCCACTTTGCAAGTCAGGTTCGTCAACGGACTTAATGAAGCGACGATAGTAACTGGCCAACCCCAGAAAGCTACGAATCTCGATCGGTGTCGTGGGATGCCCCCATTCCCTCACCACTGATACCTTACTTGGATCAACAATAATGCCCCTATTGGACACAGTGTGGCCTAAAAATTGCACCTCCCATAGACAAAATCCACACTTTTTAAATTTGGCATATAACTGATGGTCTCGCAACTTTCGCAGAACCATATGAAGATGATTTGCATGCTCGCCCTCCAAAAAAGAGTAAACCAGAATGTCATCTATAAACACAAAGATGAACTGGTCAAAGAACTCTCTAAAAACCCGATTCATGAGATCTATGAACACTCCTGGAGCATTTGTGAGTTCAAACGGCATCACCCTAAACTCGTACGATCCATACCACAAAGAAATGAGGACTTAGGAATGTCCTCCTCTCAAATGCACAACTAATGATACCCCGATCTCTAATCTATCTTAGAGAAGTATGTTGTTCCTCTCAACTGGTCAAACAGGTCATCGATCCTCGACAATGGATACTTATTCCGTATTATGATCTTATCCAGCTCCGTGTAACCTACACACAAGCGGAGTGAACCATCTCTCTTCTTCACGTGCACCCTATCGTAATGTACTCCATTGAATGAAACCCTGCCTCAATAGATACTGAATCTGCTCCTTCAACTCTCGTGTCTCAAAAGGAGTCATGCGATAAGGCGCTTGGGCAATTGGTCTCGATTCTGGTGTTAAGTTGATGATGAACTCAATCTTCTAACAAGGTGGAAACCTGAGTATCTCCTAAAATACATCCTCGAACTCCCTAGCTACTGGAATCGAGTCCAAAGAGATAACCACCTCTTATGAGGTCTCCTCCTCAATATAATATAAAGGTGTGCGTGATCCTCCCTCAGGAAGAGGAATCGCCACAAGGAACATCTCATGTCCTAGAACGGAAAACACAATGGTTCTTCCATAACAATCCACCATCGCTCGGTACCCGTCCAACCACTCCATGCCTAAGATGATATCATACCCATCCATATGTAATACAAGATGGTCGGCTGCTAAACTCAGTTGCAATATCCTGCCCAGTAACTTAATTAAATTATATGTTGATTATAATCATGGAAGAATTATGGATGAAAAGTTGGAGAAAAATAAATAGGGTCGTTCAAACAATATGGGATTGTCGTTTGAACCACAGTTAAGGTCACGAGATAGGTCGCGAAAATCATGACATCTAACGACGTGCTACTAGTTTATAGTAGTAGGTCGGATGAAGGGTCGTGCGAACTAGGTAAGGGGAAACATGGTATGAGTCGTTCGAACGATATGGGGAACTCGTTCGAATGATGGTGGTCAAGTTTTTAGATCTGACTACCCTTGTGCGCTGTTACAATTTGGAGCGGAGGATCTGTGTGCTATCGAACTCAGATATGTCCTTTAGGGGTAAAACAACGTTTTTAGGCTTAAGGGAGGTTTTATAAGGGTTTGTCCGGTGTGTTTAAGGTTATTTGTTGTTAGGAGAAAATGGAAAAAGGAGAGAGAGAGAGAGAGAGAGAGAGAGAGAGGTGGATGGTCTTCCACCACCACCCACCACTAAGCCCCCACTCCTCCACCATAGCCCACCCATAAAACATAGTTTTTATGATGTATTTTTCCACATTTGAACCAAATACACCCATTTCCACCATAGATAAAGGAGAGATACGAATTTTGGAAGTGTTATTAGGAGTTTTTGGAGATGAAGATGGAGCTCTAATGGATTATGAAGTGGATTTTTTAAGGGGTTCTTAGCTTGGAGCATTTTGGGGTTTTTGGAGGTTGCTTTTGGTAACCCCTTGAGGCCACCTTTCGAGGTGGGGTTTGCTCCTCCTAGGCCAAAATTTCCACCACTATTGAAGCCATTAGAAATGGGAAAAGCCTTACTCTTAGTGTAATGGTTTATTTTTGTACATCATGGTCTTATAGCTAGACTATTGAGTAGGGTGTATTCAGTTAAATAGTATAATTGTTATGTAGAAGATAATAAATATTTTTATGGAATAAAAATATTGGAAAATGATATTTTGTTGAAATTAAAGAATAAGTAAATATTTCAAGGTTTTGGAATATTAAAATATGGTGTTATTATGAAAATGGGCATTTTCTAGAATATTGGTGTTAAACAATTTATGAAATAAAATGTTTGGAAATAATGATTTGCTTTGATAAATATTTCGTGAAATAATAATATTTCAAAGTTCTTGCAAAATGAAGATTTTATGAAAAATAAACACTTGTTGAAGTTAAAGAAATAAAAATGTCTCTTCTACCTAAAGAAATGTATTTTTGCAAGTATAATGATTCCTCCGTGATGAAATATATGTTTAAACCATGTAGTAGAATTTTTGGGTTTAAAATCCATATTCTCATGCATATAAACTTGTAGTATTTTTTGTATAAAGTGTATAAACAAGTTTATAGAATTTTTTATTAGATTTAAATATGAAATAATAAAAGTTAGAAATTAGTCTTCAAGTGTGTGAAACTGGGACTAAAATATATAATGAACATGAGATTATAAGACTACACATGTTGATATAAAGAACTGTCATTTTCTTATAAAAGTAGTCTTATGTGTAAATGGATATCTTGAATAAAGAAGGAAAAAATGCGTGTTTGGAAAAATATTGATAAAATTATTCATTAAGTGTTAATGGGTACACATGGAAAAGTTAGTGTGTAACTTAGTAATGTTTTAAGTGATTAATACTTATGAAAGTAAATAAGAATTAAAGGTGTAAAGGTGTTTTCGATTAGGTATAATATTACTCCAATGGTAAAAAGGTGTTAAAGTTTTATGAGTAACTTAATAGTGTTTTTGGTGAAATTAACACTTGAGAAATGGTGTAAAAGGTGATTTTGGAAACAAATGGGTAAAATGGTAATTTTACTTAAGTGGAACATTTTTATGAAATAAACATGTTGAAATAGGTGTTATATAAAGTGGTCCTAAATAAATATGATTTTTGGAATAAAAATCAAGGTTAAAGTGCAAAGGACATGAAATGGTAAGTTTCAAAGTGTAACACAAGATGGGGTGGTAAAGTCCCAGGTTTGACTTCAGCCAGATAAATGGGAAAATTGAATTAATGTGGACATTTGTAAAATATTAAAACACATAAAAGGAACTCGAATGACACCGGGATAAAATCAAGAAGTACCCGTAGCCCTTGGGTGAAAAGCCCTAAATCACTAGCTAGAGTATATGGTGTGCATAGCCGGCAGTGTGGAGCCTGTGGAAGTATGCGATATAGGAAGATTTCGAGAAAAGATAAAGGAAATTTAGAATATGTCAAGAAATGGGTTGTGTGGTAAAATGTGGTAATACAACCTAACTTGAATGAGTATAATAAATATTTCGGTAAAGGTGAAATGGATAAGTAAATGCGTATGGGTGATCAAGCAACCGAGTTGTTAAACCTATAATTTTCAATAAGTATGTATTGAAAGGGTTTTAAAAGGACAAATAAGTATTTTCTAACATGGTGAATGCGTGTGATGATATGGTGATTTTCAATGAAAACACTAAGGTGCATTGAATTAAAATAGAAAGAGTAATTTCGATAAAGAAATGGGTTCAGATAAATAAAAAATAACGGTTTCAAGTGTTGTACCAGATGTGATAAATAAAGTGAGAAATGACGAGTATGAGTGAAAAAAGTATTTATAAGATTAAGGTGAATTAATCTGGCAAGAAAGGTTTTCGAAAGTAAAACGGTTAATACATTGGAATTTGTATTTTTCAAAGGCATATATATATTCACATGCATGTGGTTATAGCGTGTGAGTATCTTTTATGTCATTCATTTCTATACTTCTTTATATACTCCCACTGGGTATAGGCTCACACCCTCGCTTTGTTGCGGCAGGTTGGGTGCAGGTTCTTATTTTGAGGGCGTTATACAGGTAATAATATTTTATTTATTTTACGTTAATAACTATGTTTACTTGGACTACAGGGTGCTCCCCATGGGTCCCTCGCGTAGTTTATTTTGAAACTGGAATTGCATGCTAACAAGTCAAATGTTAATTAAAATAAAACTCGATTAGAAACATTATGTAGGTTGTTACATTGCACTTCACACCTATACTCAGGTCGGACCGGGTTGACACATGGGTAACCCATAAATTCGGGTCAGGGTGTTACATCAGTCTCCCAACCACGATATTTACTCCTCTATAAATTGAGATTATAAGCGACCCACTACCCAAAGGTGATACCACACACATAAGGAGATTGTCAGTTGTCTCTAATAGTCTAGCTGCTCATGCAAATCTAGTAAAAATAAAAGAGTGTGTCGCCTCCGTATTAAACAGAATCCTACCCTCAAGGCCATGAATAGGAAACGTACCTTCGACTGCTGGCGGGGACTGTGGTGCTAGCGACATGGCTACATCTTGGACCTTATAAATATACCCATAGGTAATTGCCCCTGCTGTTGTGGGGATAGTGGAGTTGGTGCTGCAGGAGGTAGTTACGTCTCCTGCCCCTGCTGGGCACCCTACTATTGTGATCTACCCTGTTGTGGGGAGTCTCTCCTCTTGTGACCCGTCTGACCATAAATAAAGTACTGGCCTGGGAAGTCTATCTCCCTCTGGCGTTGCTGCCCCTATCGAGGCTAGACCTGATGCTTACCCTGGTAACCTCGACCCTAGTGGCCTCCTTAACCGTTCCCTTGGCCCTGGAGGCCTTGGGGAACCTGTTGTTGCTGCTGCTGAGGACCTTGATGGCCCTGTTTAAAACCTTGACCCTCAGGTCGGTAGCCTCCTGGCCTAAATCTCTTGGCTTGATCCCTCTGCCATGAATCCTTCCCTTTATGTCTCACCACCTGCTGTTGTGGTTCCCCACTAGCACCGTTACCTCTTGTCCTTCCTGGTTGGCTCGGCTCACCCACCCTCTTACTACCCTTCAGATGGAAGTGATGGTCTTGGCAATGTAGAAGTGAATCATTGACGACCTTCATATAAGTTTTCAACTCTAGGTTGCCAATCAAATATTATTTGATCCTCCAGGTGACGCGACTCAATTTGTGTCTAAAGTGCGTGGTAATTACGGTTCAAGTGAAAAACGGTCGCGAAAGTAATAAAATCGATACGACGGGCTCGAATCCACAGGGAAATAGGACGTAGAACGTGACGACGGTAGGTAAGATGGTCAATCCTAAACTGACTCTAAATAGAAAATATAAAGGTGATCTAAGTGAGATTATAGCTATTAACTTAGAGCAATTAAATGAAACTGAGTATGAACTAAGCATGCAAGAGTGAACTAATTGTGACTGATTAACTATAAATGAGAAAAGCGAGGTCGGAATACAATCCTCCAACCCTCGTATGTTTGCCGGTAATAAAACTAGTTATGAATTAGATAATTTATTGAACCCGATCTTTATTAATCTTAAGCATTATATATATGAGGTTCAAGCCCGCATCATATATAATCAAAAGTAAGAATAAATCGGTGTCGTTATAGCTACACTCGTACCGCACTCTTAAGCATCCCGGTTACCTAGGGCAAATGAGATCAAAAGTCCTACGATGATTGTTATCACTACAAAACACGATTTGATCATTTATTTAATTTAAGGAACTAATTTTACACACATGCAAACCACATAGGGTTGAGTTCATGTATCCCAACCCCCAAAAATCTAGCATGGCATGCTGTAACTAGTGAAAGCAATGGTTTCTACGGTGCATGTGACTGAAATCATTGTGTGATTATAACTAGATGAGTAAAAGGATTCAATATTTCGTTGAAATAAACTAAGCTTGCATAAACTAACAAAATTAAAAAAATAGAAGAGAGAAAGAAATTATTTTTACTACAGAAATCTTAATGGAGAATCAGCAATTTGTATTACTGAGATCCTAGGGTTCTCTTGCACGTTCTCTCTCTAAAACTACGTAAAATTAAGCTCCTCATTGTCTTCAAAGAAGTTAGACTAAATAACCTGCGAATTTACAAGAGTTTCAACCATGCAGGACTCTAATTTTACAAGTGGATAAATCCAAATTTTAACAAGCGAACCGATCATGTTCAGGGGATTCGGTTCCATTTGACTATAACATAAAGTTTTACTAGAACCGATTCGGTTCTTTTTATTCATTTTCGGTTCGGTTTGCCTCTTATAGAAATTTTTTCCAAAACTGGATTGGTTCTTTTTCTTTGCCTTCGGTTCGGTTCTTTTTCTTGTTATTTTCTCTCAACTTCGAAGGAACATAACTTATTCACCGTAGCTCGGATTGAGATGCCGTTTTTTCCAGTGTTCTTGCAATTGAAAGATATTCAACTTTACAATTGGCCCCACCTTTAGACTAAGGCTAAAAAATTATGAAAATGCCCTTCAACTTCCCATTTCTTGGTTTCTTTCATTATTTTGAGTTTTCTCTCGCATTAACTTGCATGAAATTCCTGTAAAACACATGAGAAGTACATGAAACATGAAATAATTGCCAAAAGTGGTTAGTAGCATAAATAAGAGACAAATCCAAGTTATTCATACCGCACAGGATTATAAAAATACAGAAATTAAGGGGATAAATGTGAAGAATTTATGCCTAATCACCAGGGTAGTACATCCATATACTTCGGTTTCTTCTCATCTTCACTATTCACCTCGTTCAGCACAAAATTAGCCGAACGGGTGAACTCCTCCTCATACTCAGCCACCGAACGGTCACCCTAACCCACGTAAATGAACTTCCTCATCTTTGTTTGGACAACTGATGGGAAGTGTTTGCGATCGAATCCTCAATAGGAATCGTACCCTTCTCCTCTGAGGTGGTAATAGACTCCAACCACTACAAGGCAGATCCATGAGCTTAAATGTTGCTAACATCTATTTTTGAGTGTCAGTGCACTCAATCATACAAATATGGAATTGTATATCCTTCTTCCACTAGAATACTACAATCACATCTGAGCTCCCCTAGAACTACGGTGGGTGGACATTCTAGAAAGACTACGTAACCCTCTGCCAATCAGATGGTCCCGGATGGGCCTAGATAACTCGTTCCACTTGTGGTTGTGGATGGGCCTAAGGAAAATGGGCTGACATGGTAGCCTTAGATGAGTTAACTTCCTGTGCCACTATAGTGGCCACCTCTGCGACCGTTACCATCCCCTGCGGTGGTTGGGGTACCTGTGGCTCCTACTGAGCTTCTCTCTCTTCGGCTCTCACCGCTGCTCTAGCTTGTCGTCCTCTATTTGGTGGCATATGAAAGTAGATCAAATTGTATTTGTTCACAATCAATACTAATACAATTACAGAATAAATGTATCTCAAATATGTAAGCATGAATGCAATAGTCCTAATAATAGGGCTTTATATCAAAGAACGATAAGCTGAAATCGTTGTAAGTCGTGCAGATCCTATAGACACTAGAACCTGATGCTCTAATACTATCTATAACACCCGACCTAATTTAACACGGTTGATAAGTCCTTTATTAAAATAAACAGGATTCTCGTTTGCTTCATTCTTAGAATCACCATCAAAAAACTTTTTAAATTACAAACCACCTATGTCAAATTAAGATGGTGCCAATTTTATATCTTTCATTAATATAGCAACATACGGAATATAAAATAATGTAACTCATCTATCTATACAAATATAATAGTATGAATCAATCCCACGATAAATAGATAAATAAAGAATACCGAATAAATAATTGGTTCCCAAAATTAAATCCAACTATATGTTCAAAGGAATAAATCCAAAACATATTCTGATAAATAAAACTGAAAGAATATAACAACTGAAGGGGCAACACTCCCAAATGAAATACTAAATCATAACCCTAATCTAGGAATGAATAACTAAAGTGTCTACACAAATCCCGCATGCCTCCATAAGTGTTGTAGCTGCGCATTCCTGGAATGAATCATCAAACTTGGCGTCCCTGTGGCTGGACACCCAAAATATTTTGAAAAATAGATTTGACACAGGCCAGATACCAAAACCTTTTGAAAACATTTAGCAAGTATTTTAATCACACTTTAAAAGCAGGTATTAGATACACACGTGAGTTCCACGTACACTTCCTTGAGTTTCTCACCTCTCAACTATAGTATACTCTTAATGTCCCCTGCATAAAGATGCTACCCATCCTAACTAGACTTATGTATCTAACTAACCACACAAGGTTCGTCTCCCCTGCACCGCCCATATAGTATGCCACTGCATTAACATTTCTCATATGTTATTGTTAAACCATTTCATTAAGTTTATTATACTTAAGTTGTCTTTAGATGTACTCTATCTATACTTTCTACCATCACACATATCGTACTACCTATATATATGCTACTACATCATCCCCGGAATGACTACCGCGATGCATGCATACTCTGATATCAGTACTTTTACCTCTCGTACCAAATTTAGGACTATCGGTTCGAAATGTTTCCTCGAACCATAAATAAAATACCACATAATTGAGGGGAATATAGTTATAAGACTTTGGGATATACACATACCTAATGTAACCAATAGACCTGTCAATCTCACTAATGCACTACACATAGTGAGGCGCCCTAAGTTCTATGTCCCGGGGCGCACATCTAACCTCGCTGGAACTACCAAGGTGGGATCGCCCACTGCACATGACCTCCATGATAGTAGGCAGTGTAGGTATGCTAACACTTAACACAAACCACATAATGGGTATTCACACAACCTATATACATATATATCTTCAGTAAGTATACACACAACCCATAATATATTTTGGACATAGTATACATCTCTCGAATATTCGTTATACTATCAGTTCATAATTATGACTTCATACCGTATTTTCCCGAGTATTATTCTCTACTTGAAGGTTCCTAGTTACCCCTTAATTTATTTTAGTAGCTCATACACTATTGATCTAAATCATTGGTTCACTCATACTCTCTGAGACCCGTTCTCTTTTCAGTAATTCATTAAATATCAAGTTATGCCCAATAAATCCTAACCTTAATTCTCTCATTTTGGGTAAGCCTTAATTCTACTATAGGTCTACTGGAATTCACTATATCCCTCACTATAGTTTAAAAATGTCCCCAAAGTCCCGCCATTAATTATTCACAAATTTGGGCCATAAATAAAAGAAAATGGGCAATTTGGGGTAACGAATTGATTCAGTGAAGAGACCGAATCGACCCACTTATCGAATCGATTCGTTCTTTCAGCCAAATCGATTCGATATGGTTCAGGTTATCTTCTTTGTTATGTTGTACAATTTTCACCATTTTTATCCAACACAAACTCCATGATTCTTCCCCAAACTCCTATACAAATCCACCCATCATTAAATATGAATATATAAACCGTTTCTAATGAATTTCAAATGGTAAAACATAATTGAATTGATAATTAATGAAGATTTTATCGAGGGTTTGTCTAAGAGACCCTTGTTCCACTTTTCCATGCATGTTCTTCATGAATCCCATAATTTAATCTCTCATAATATTCCATAATTCAGATTCGTATTATCAAACCCAAAAATCAAATCTCTAGCATAAATCCTAGTCAGTGACATGAATTTAGTCCATTATTTTATCTCAAAATCATTTGTTCATGCTAGATTACATCAAAATTCTACCATTGATATTATAACTATTAAAAAACATGTAAGATAAACCCTTGACTTGTAATAGCAGGTCTGATTTCTTTTTCAGATAATGAAAGTGCCTTCCTCTCCTTCCGATTCACACTATGATGGTAAAGGGGATGCAAGATTGGTATTGGATCTCTAAGAATCCTCTATTCTTCCTTTCTATGGCCTCTATTCACTTTATTTGGTTCTAACTCTAGCCTTCTCAAACTATATGCTGATATAACACTTATAATTTCGTAGCTCTTCAAACCCTACTCTTCTAAATGATCGAAACACCCTTAATTGGCGTCGGGCTGATCTAAAATTGCCATGGGACCCAAAAAATACACCCGGGTATACTATCCTAACTATTTTGACCGTTTCAGAATCAACCATGACCTCGAAATCTCCATCCGAGTCACTCTACACAAAATCCCTATCACGACCTCAAATTATCTACGTGCGACTCCTGGTTGAGATATAATTTAATTGACCACAATATCACTCGCTACGACGTATGTTAATTTCCATATTTTATTTACTACACACTTAGTAAATTTATTTCGTAATATTAATAATTATCTCTCCCACTTAATATTTAATAATCCAATAAAATTTAATTCAATTAAGTTACAACACACGTGTAATTTGAAAATAAACCGAATTAATTAAATTCTATATACTAAAAAATACAAGGTATTATAGTTGAGTGAAACGACACTCAGAAATAGATAATAGCTACGTTTAATTTAGTGTGTACATCACTGAACTGGTGGGAGTCAATCATTATATATGAGGAGAGTTACATGATGACTGTAGCAGAGTTCTGAGTGCGATTTGACCGCAAGTACTTTCCTTCGGCGATTTAGATTGAGATACGGAGGAAGTTTTTGGATGTTGCACAGGAGGGCCGAACTGTGGATGAATATGAAGAGGAGTTCACCCGTTTGGCAAACTTTGTGCCTGAGGAGGTGAGCATTGAAGAGAAGAAAATGTTAAAGTTTATGGATGGGCTTAGTTGGAGGATCCGATAATAATTACGGGGTAACCCAACATTGAAGGCGTACACAGAGTTCATCAATGCCGCATTACTACACTGTCAAGACCATCGCTTCCATATGAAGGGGAGAAAGAAAGCAAGACAGTCTAGCTAGTTAGGTAAGGTGGGAGGTAATGCTGTCGGTGGGGCACAACAATCGTAGTCTGGTAGGCAGCACTAGCGGGATTCCCAGTAGGGGATTGAGATAATAGATTTCATTCTGGTGGATTCAGACCAAATGGCAGTAGTTTTAGGTAGGGACAATAGCAACGTGTTCCCTAGGGCCAACAAGGCTTGGAGAACAACAAGTGTGGCTAGCAGGGCCGAGGCCACCAAGACCAACAACTAGGATAATCCCGACATGAACAGTTGGGCCAGAGATAGGGGGACTTTGTAGGCCACTGTTTTATCTATGGGGTGATGGGTCATATGAAGAGAGATTGTCCGGAGCTAGGCAGGGGGCAGCAATAGGGATCCCAATAGGGGCAACAGGCGCAATTACCACCTTGAGTAGTACCACCTCCAGCAGTCCCATAATAGCAGGGACAGATGTAATATGACGGGCGTGTCTATAATGTACAAAATGTGATGATGCCATAGGATCTGCAAGCGTCACCAGCTGTTGAGGGTACATTTCCTATAAATGGGCATTGGGGTCGGGTGTTATTTTATACGGGGGAATCACATTCTTTCATAGTTACTAAATTTTCACGCACAACTGGTTTATTAAAGACAACCAGTATCATTATTATGTGTGTCGATGTTGGATAGTGGGGCCCTTATTCACTCCATTTGTAGAGGAGTGGGGATAGATGTCGAGATATTGTGTTTAGGAGTCGACTTACTTGTATTAGACATGACTAGGTACGACATCATTCTGGGTATGGTTTGGTTGGCAGGGTATCGTGCGATGGTGGATTATTTTGGGAGAACCATTATGTTTTCCATTCCAGGACAGGACATGTTCTTGGTGAAGATGCCTCTTCCCTAGCGAGGGTCGATCACGCACCTATACTATATCGAGGAAGAGACCTTGCAGGAGGTGGTCATATGTTTAGACTCAATCCCAATGGTTACAGATTTTGTAGAAGTGTTTTAGGAGATACTGATTTTACCGTCGAGTCGAGAGATAGAGTTCGTGATTGATTTAGCATACGGTACTAGGCTAATTTCACGTTCGTTGTATCGTATGGACCCTTAAGAGATGCGGGAGTTATGAGACCAGATTCAACAAATCTTGGGGTAAGGTTTTATTGGATGGAGTACATTATCGTGGGGTGCTCCAATGTTTTTCTTGAAGAAAAAGGATGGTTCACTTTGACTTTGTATCGATTACAAGGAGTTGAACAAGGTCACGATTCAGAATAAATATTCGTTGTCTCAAATTCATGACTTGTTTGACCAGTTGAGATGATCAACTTATTTTTTAAAGATAAACTTGAGATTGGGTTATCACCAGTTGCGTATTAGGGAGAAAGATGTCCTTAAAATTGCATTCATGACGTGGTATGCGTCGTATGAGTTCAGAGTTATGTTGTTTAAGCTAACCAATGCTCCAACAACATTCATAGATCTCATGAATAGGGTGTTCAGAGACATCCTTGACAAGTTCATGATCGTGTTCATAGACGATATTCTAGTATTTTCTTAGACTGAGGGCGAGCACGCACAGCATTTGCATATGGTTCTATAGATGTTATATGGACATCCGTTGTACGCTAAGTTCAAGATGTGTGGGTTTTAGTTGCACGAGGTGAAGTTCTTGGGTCATATTATGTCTGACAGAGGCATTTCAGTTGACCCGAGTACGGTTACAATGGTAAGGGAGTTGGGTCAGCCCATGACATTGACAGAGATTCAGAACGTCTTGGATTAGTAGGGTATTATAGTCATTTTATTAAGGGGTTTTCAAAGATTATCGGTCCATTAACGAATCTGAATCGCAAGGGGGTTTCGTTTGTGTGGGATGATTCCTGTCAGTTAGGTTTCGATGAGCTACAACACTAGTTGACTTCAGCACTCGTGCTCGCACTTCCTAGAGGAGGAGTGGAGTATCTTGTATTTATCGATGCGTTCTTACAGGGACTCGGCGGTGTGCTACAGCAGGAGTACCAGGCTATAGCTTATGATTATCACAAGTTTAAGGCCCACGAGAGGAACTACCCCACGCACGATTTGGAGCTAGCTGTTATAGATTTTTTGCCACTAATCTATTTATGGATCATAAGTTGCTACAGTATCTATTTATGAAGAAGGATCTCAATATGTGACAGCCTAGATGGTTGGAAGGCCAATGTGGTGGCAGAAGCATTGAGCCGTGGGAGAGTCAGCGATAATCTGGAAAGATAAGTGGAGTGAGCTTCGCCTGATGACACTGTTCCCAGGGCATGTATGGCAGTGCTGACTATCACACCCAAAATTATTATGCAGGTTATGAAGGCATAAGTTGGGGATCAGTTTTGCCAAAATAGGGTATGATAGTTATTGGCAGAGGGGGCAGAGTTTTACTCGATCATTTTAGAGATAAGCTTACGCTTCAATAGGAGACTCATAGTCCCAGAGGATGGGGATTTGAGGCATGATGTTATGATAGAGTCCCACGGGTCCATATTTATGATACATCCCGATGGGGATAAGATGTACAATGATATACATAGGTAGTATTGATGGGATGGAATGAAGCAGGATATTACCGAGTTTGTCTTGAAGTGTGCCACTTATCAGTTAGTGGAGGTAGACCATCAGAAACTAACCGAAAGTTGCACCCATTGAAGATTCTAATTTGGAAATGGGAGAGTATATCGATGGACTTCATTACGTGGTTACCCGATGTGATTTATCAAAATAACACGTATACTCAATTTTAAGGTTTCAAATATGTTTTGGGGGGGGGGGTCAAATAGTACAAAATCTACTAAATGACCCGAAAAGAGGCATGGGTACCTCAATATGGACCATTGCAACGTGTGTGAACCGACCGTGTCCTTATCTCAGTTGATCAAAATGATGATTAAACGCTATTTAACGTTAAAAATGGACTTTGAGGAGTGAAATTTTAAAACAACAACCAAATGGCCGAAAAGAGGTATGAGCACCTTAATATGAACTATCTTAACTTGTGTGAATAGATCGTGTCCTTAACAAACCCTTAAATTATCAAAATGTCATGTATACTCAACTTTAAGTGTAAACTAAAGTTTAGGGGTGAAAGTTTAAAAAAGCAACCAAATGGACTGAAAAGAGGCACGAGCACCTCAATATGCAATGTGTGTGAACTGATTGCATCCTTATTGGATCGTCAGTTTATCAAAATAACAAGTGTACTCAATTTAAGATTAAAATTAATTATTTTTTCTAGGGGGAGTGAAATTTTAAAACAACATTCGAATAGCCTGATAATAGGCACGAGAACCTCAATATGGACCATCGCAGCGCATGTGAACCGATGTGTCCTTATCGGACCATCAGTTTTTCAAAATGATAATTAAGCGCAATTTAAGGTTAAGTAATGGGATGTTAGGGGGGAGAAATTTCAAAACAAAAGCAAAATAACCCAAAAGGAGGCATGAGCATCTCAATATAGACCATTACAATGTGTGAGAACTCATAATGTCCTTATCGGATCCCCGGTTATCAAAGTGACAATTAAACTAATATTAAGGTTAAAAATGGGGCTTCGGGTGGTGAAATTTTAAAACAACAACCAAATGGAAAGAAAAGAGGCACGAGCACCTCAATATAGACCATTTCAACATGTGAGAAATGGTCGTGTCCTTATCAGTTCCTCGATTTAAGAAAATGAAAATTAAATGAAATTTAAGGTTAAAAATGGGGATTTGGGGGGTGAAATTTTAAAACAACAACAAATGACCCGAAAAAATGCACGAGCACCTTAATATAACCCATTACAACTTGTGTGAAGCCACCGTGTCTTTATCTAACCCTTATCTTATCAAAATAACAAGTATACTCAATTTTAATGTTAAAAATAAGGCTTTAATGGGAGAAATTTCCAAACAATAGTCAAATGGCCCAAAAAAGGCACAAGCACCTACATATGAATCACTGCAACGCGTGTGAACCGATCGTGTCCTCATAGGACCCTTGGTTTAGTAAAATGACAATTAACAGCAATTTAAGGTCAATAATGGGCTTTGGGGTGAATTTTTAAAGCAATAACCCTGAAAAGAGCCACTAGCACCTCAATATGGGCCATTGCAACATGTGAGAACCAACTGTGTCTTTATCAGATACCAAGTTTATCAAAAAGAAAAATAAACGGAATTTTATGGCTAAAAATAGGCTTTGGGGGTTAAATTTTAAAACAGTAACCAAATGGCTCAAAACAAGGCACGAGCACCTCAATATGAACCATTGCAAAGTGTGTGAACCGACCGTGTCCTTATCGGAACCTCAGTTTATCAAAATAACAATTATACTCAATTTTAAGGTTAAAAACAAGGCTTTAGGGGATAAAATTTAAAACATAAATCAAATGGGCCGAAAAGAGGCGCAAGCACCTCAATATGGACCATTGATACGTGTGTGAACCGCCTATGCCTTTATCGGACCCCTAATTTTCCAAATTGACAATAAAATGCAATTTCAAGTTAAAAATGGGTTTTGGAGGGGTTAAATTTTAAAGCAACAACCAAATGGCCCAAAAAGAGACATGGGCATGTTAATATTGGTCATTTTAATAGATGAGAACTGACCGTGTACTTATCGAATTCTCAGTTTATCAAAATAACAATTAAATGCAATTTTAAATTTAAAAATGTGGGTGGGTGCAATTTTAAAACAACAACCAAATGGCCCGAAAAGATGCACTAGCACCTTAAAATGAACCATGGCAAAGTGTGTGAACCGACCGTGTCCTTATCGGACCCTCAGTTTATCAAAATAAATAGTATACTCTATAAGGTTAAAAGACGGCTTCAGGGGGTGAATTTTTAAAACAATAAGCAAATGATCCAAAAAGAGGCACGCACACCTCATTAGGAATCATTGGAACTTGTGTGAACCGGTCGTGTCCTTACTGGACCTTCAGTTTGTCAAAATGACATGTGTGTTTAATTTGAAGGTTGAAAATAAGGTTTTAGGTGGTGAAACTATACAACAATAGCCAAATTGCCCAAAAAGCGGTACGACCACCTCAATATAGTTAATTGCAACGTGTGTGAACCGAATGTTTCCTTATCGGACTGTCGGTTTATCAAAATAACAAGTAAACACAATATAAGGTTAAAAAAGGGCTTTGGGGGTGAAATTTAAAACAACAACCAAATGGGAATAAAAGAGGCATGACAACCTCAATATGGGCCATTTCAACATGTGTGAGCTGACCGTGTCTTTATCAAACCATTGGCAAATCAAAAAAATAATTAAACCCAATTTAGGTTAAAAATGAGCCTTGTGGGGTGAAATTTAAAATAGAAACCAAATGGCCCAAAAAGAGGCATGAACACCTCAATATGAATTATTGGAACTTTTGTGAACATATCGTGTCCCTATCGGACTCTCTTTTTTGAAAAAAACACATATAATGAATTCTACTATTAAAAATAAGGTTTGAGGTGAAATCTTACATGAGCGACATAATGGCCCGAAAAGAAGCACCTCAATATGAACAGCTACAAAAGTGTGAGCCAGCCATGTCCTTATCGGAACCTCAATTTTTTAAATAGAACGCACACTCAATTTCAAGGGTAAAAATAAGGCTTAGGGGGTGGAATTTTACAAAATCAACTAAGTGGCCTGAAAAGAGGTACGAGCACCTCAATATGGACCATTTAACGTGTGTGAACTGACTGTGTCATTATCGAACCCTCGATTTATCAAAATGATAATTAAATGAAATTTAAGGTTAAAAATTGGCTTTAGGGGTGAAATTATAAAATAGCAACCAAATGAACCGAACAGAGGCACGACCCCTCAGTATGGACCATTTCAATGTGTGTGAATCGATCGTGCCCTTATAGGCTTCTCGATTTATCAGAATGACAATTAAATGAAATTTTAAGGTTAAAAATGGGTTGGGGTGAGATTTTAAAACAATAACACTAAAATGGCCCAAAAAGAGGCACGAGAACCTCAATATGAATGACTCAAAATTGTGAGAATTGACTTTGTCCTTATTGGACCCTAAGTTATCAAGATGACAAGTATACTCAATTTTATTGTTAAAATGGGGTTATAGGGGGTGAAATTTCAAAACAGAAACAAAATGACCCAGAAAGAGGCACGAGCACCTCAATATGGAAATTTTGATAATGAGATGACCTCAGACCCTTAACATCATTAATTTGGTGAAATTCATTATGAGGCTAACATCTTAGGTGATGACCTCAGACCTTCATAACATCACTCGGTGGTGACGAGGTCTGAGCTCAGACACCTTAGCAGATGACCTCAGACCCTTAACATCATTAATTTGGTGAAATTTATTATGAGGCTAACATCTTAGGTGATGACCTCGGACCTTCATAACATCACTCGGTGGTGACGAGGTCTGAGATCAGACACCTTAGCAGATGACCTCAGACCCTTAACATCATTAATTTGGTGAAATTTATTATGAGGCTAACATCTTAGGTGATGACCTCAGACCTTCATAACATCACTCGGTGGTGACGAGGTCTGAGCTCAGACACCTTAGCAGATGACCTCAGACCCTTAACATCATTAATTTGGTGAGATTAATTGTGAGGATAACGTCTTAGGTGACGACCTCAGAGCCTAATTACAATTCAGTGGTGAAGAGACCTGAGGTCAGAATTATTGACTGAGTATAAACAAGACATCACTACAACAAAATAATAGAAGAGATTACGTGACATTCAGTAAAGGGAAGAGATCATATAGCATTCAGAGGCATTGTTACAAATATTCCTTGAATACAAAATACCATGGTGTTACAAGTTACGAGTTACAAATTACAAATTATTTATTACAAGTTACAAATCCTAAAGGTTTGGGGAGGAACATTAACAGCCTCGACCTGATTGGCTTGATCAACATTAGTCACCTCGGCCATGTCATCAGTATGGTCTGCCCCTCCGACCTCGGTTCCTCCCAGAGTTGTAGTCTCGGCAGGAGCAGCAGCCTCGTCCTCCACCTCTTGAAGCGCCTGAGCAAACTAAGGGTCTGTAAAGTCGAGACCCACAAAGTCAAAGGCCTTTAGAGTACCGACCTCCCTCTCTCTGACTTCAGCCCATTTGGTAGTGGCCTTGATACCTCTTTCAAGATATTCAAAGCCAAAACCCATGAATTCGTCCGAGCCTTTGTAGTCAGAAATTATTTTGTCCGAGGCATCTTCAAGGGCAGCCTTGACAGTCGAGCTGACCTTCTGCTGCAGAACATCATCTTTTGCCTTCAGGGCTTTGGCGTGATCTTTGAGGAGTAGAGAAATGTCTTTCTCCAACCCCTTAACCTTATTTTCAGAGTTCTGCAGCTCTGATTTCAGACGGTCGACCTCAGCATTTAGGGTGCTCTGAACCTTCTCAGCCTCTTGCCCCTTCTGGATGAGGGGCAATTTCCTCAGAGTCCAGTTCGATAGGTGGTGCATAGCAGTCACCCCCTGCACATTTAATGAAGAGGTTAAGCTGGAGAAAAGTCAGATGTTGCACTTATAAAATTTTGACGAGGGGACAAGTCATACCTGGATGGCTCTGTGAAGGCCGAACTCAATCAGTAGGGGGTGTCCATAGACCTGTAAAAGCGCTTGTCAGCCTCGGTCATTACAGAGCCGATGGCATCCACGACATAGGTGTTGGATCAGCAGGAACCCCTGTCTGATAGAAGTTCTCCGGGGGGTCAGGATATATCACTCTCAGAGGTGGTGGAAACAAGGGTCTAATGGGAAACTCTTGTGACCTACGAGCTTCCTCCTGAGCTCTCTCTATTTGCCTAATCTTTTCTAGGGTCTTATCTCTGAGAGAGGGGAAATCCTCAAGAAGCTGGTATAAAGGTCTGAGCATCAGAGGATGACCCTAAACTTGGGAATAACTCCTAAAACTACAAACATGATTGACTTGTAAAATAAAGGAGTTTAAAGATCAAACCAAGAAATTCTAAGCAAACACAGTTCGCCTGAAATAATGGTGCTCGCCGGAAAACTTAAAAATTCGCCGAAAAATGCAAACCAAAAGCAAAAAACAAAGGAAATGGAAGGGAGAAAATACCTGGAAATGAAACGATGAGGGCAAACGAAGAAAAGTCGCAAGAAAACCAACAAATGCCTCTGCAGAAGAGCGTTGATTAGAGAAGCTTTAGAGAGAGAAAATCGCAAGAGCAAATCGTGCACAGGAATGAAGTGAAGAAGAAGAAGGGAAAACGGTTTTGAAACCCTTAAATACGTGGGCACGTTTCCCAAGGCCCATCATTGCCTTGGGAGCCCCAAAGGACGGCTGACGGCACACGCCTACCAAGTAAGCACGTTCTAGCGTTGGACAGGTGTTAGGCAGGTATTGGCTTGGAACAGACAGGCCTCGGAGGTGTAGTAATCCCCTAGCCACTTGCTCTCACATATGACTAAGGGCTGGGGGTGATTGATATACCCCAAGTGTAACCTCGGTCTAGAGACACCAACCTCGGACGAGGTGATGGCTGAGATATTGATCGACCCTGGATAAGCCATGGGCCTACGATATCAGCCCTAGGCCTTAGTAAGGTCGGCCCAGGCCGACACTACCACCCACATTCCCAATGGGAACTACGCGCATCACAGGCATCAACAGCATTCTCATGTACCTGGGTATGGCAACCTCGGCCGAGTGTAGGCCGAGGTGATAAGAAGCCTTGATAACCTTCAACATGGAACCAGTCCAACCTCGACTGGGGCCGACCCCAGCATAATGTCTCGGCTGAGATCAGGCCGAAACTCCCTATGGCACATCTCGGAAGACGTTTATCGAGCCTTTACAGCTCAGCCTCTCCCAGGCCAAGGTCATGCACCAATATGGAAGCCGAACCTCTGTTGACATTTGGATAAGGACACGTTGACACAAATCAGTTGTAACAAGATTATTCTCCACACGTGGGGAGAATATTTCATCATCATTCCCTACATGTGACAGTGACAGATGGCACTCCCACATTGGTGAGGCTACCACACACATGCTCATTACATGCATGGGGGGTACATTACACCCCCTAGGTACTATATATAGGGGTCATCCTCTACCTTGCAAAGGATCCAAGATATAAAACCCTAGCAAAAACTCTGTCTAGATATACAGTAGAGAGAGAAAGCTTGAGAGGTTATATCCATGGCCATTAGTGCCTTCATTCAGTGATATTACTCACACACACTCACAGTGGACGTAGGCCAAATTGGCTGAACCACTTATGTACCGGTGCCCTCTCCTCTTATCCTCATCTCAGTCTCTTATCTCTTTATATAACTGTGCTGCCATTGTTATTCTTCTATTGAGCTTGGAAACACCTTACCTGGTGGTGCTAATTTCAGCATCATCAACATGAATAAGCTTTTCTTATTTTTTTTCGTATCCCTACGAGTCCTAGATGACTCAAAGGGGATTTTTTCTCATAAGTCCAAAGGGGGAGATTGAAGCACCATACATCTTTGAATCACTTGAGTCTATTATATAGGTGCTCATCTAGTTTGGAAATAGTGACAAAATTAGTGTCATCCTATTTTTTAGCAAAGAACCTCAGAGACTACATCAACTTTAGAAATCCTCTAATGGTCCTAAAGGTAGAATATATACACACTACACCTAGGATTGAATGTTTTATGTTGCATACTTATCATATTAGGTGTGTGTGTGCGTGTGTTAATAATTTAGTTAAAATGATTTTCTATAATTTTTAGGAAAATTTTAAACATTTAAAAACCTTTTTAAGAAATGGAATTAGGGTTTTAAAAATGTTTGGGGCTGAATTGTTATATTCAAAACTTCCTAAAATATAGGATTGGGTAGGATTCAAAATCGACAAAGAAAGTTATGGTACAAACTGGGATTATATAAATTTTAAAAACACGCGTTTAAGAATCAATCCAATCCACACACGTGTTGCACTTATAATGAATAGATTTGTGTTTATTTATACACTTAAACCAGAGACCGATTTACATTCGTTGGATTGATTTTAATCAATGGTGTGCATATGTTTTAAGCTATCCAAGTGACATCGTTTTTTACCAATCAACGTCCAAATAACTACGGTGCATTGATGACCCTTGATTTGATAATGCCAATCGTCAAATTAATCCTAGCCATTGGTTTAAGGATAGTTTTTAGATCCTTCCATCGTCTAATTGAAATAGACCCCATCATCCCAGCCATTACGATCTTTGGAACCCTAAGGGTCTGAGAGAAGAGAGAGAGAGAGAGAGAGAGATAAAATTTGAAAGAAATTCGAAAAACCTAAACCAAACTCTATCAAAATTTCTCCAGAAAATATTTGTGAGTTTGAGAGTTCTCTAGCGTGAGTAATCAACCTCTCTTTGGTTGATATCTCTTTTCTAACATTGTCACTCCAAATCAAAACTCGTTTCTTTTCATAGAAACTCGTAGATCTGATTCGAAGTGATACAATAACTTAGTTTTGATTTCTTTAAGTAGAAATCAACCTCTCGTGTTAGATTTAGGGCTTAAAACATTTTTATCAAATTTAATCCAACATCTCTTTTACAAAACTCAAATATGGTTTACATATTTCCATATTCGAGTTTTTCTCTTTGAAAAAATTGTGTATAAATAAATTCGAAGAGATTTACTTTTAAGAATATCGAAAGAAAGGAAGATATGAGATTATAAGATTTCAAAAACCAAACATAATTTCAGTAGTGTGAAAATCTTGCATTTCATACTTATAATCCTCTGTAATTTGTAGGAAGTGGTTTGTTTAAACGTGTGTGAGTCATGCATGTGTTAGGAACAACACTCACAACACTTAACACATTAAAAAAACTAAAATAGTGTGTTAGTTAAGAGATATTGACTATTTGAGTCGACGTAAAGAAGGAGCTGAACGAAGACAACTTTCTTAATGAAGAAAAACTAAATCAGAGCCTAAGAAGACAGTTGGAGTTTCCTAAGAGAGCTGGTATAACATCTTAACTTCGATTAGGTCTGTATTGTGGGTTTAATATTCGTTGCTTGTTTGTTACTTTAACTCATTCTAGTGGATTTTTTTTATTTTGAGGTGTAGAGACCCCCGTGGATGTTTCCCTTACTTTAGGGTTTTACCACGTTAAAAATCTTGTGTATTGTACATGTTTACTCATCCTCTCATACCTACTGATCTATTGCTTATTTAACTAAACTTTAGTTTTGATTTTCAAAACTTGTAACCAATTTCTGAAATAGTTCATCCTATAGTCTTTAAACACATCTTGTGTTCTTCTTGGTTTGTTTTCTAAAAGAGTTTCCCCATGAAATAGTTTTGGAGCCTACTAGATTGTTTTAACTTTTGTTAAACAAATTAGTTAGGTATTTTCACCTTCATTTTCTTGGCACCCCACCATTATCAAACAATTAAATCTATCATAAGAATCGGATGAAAGTCTTAAGTACTTTGACCCGATTCTTGAAACAAAATATTACTTTGAGATGCTTCATCTTATGAGATATTACTTGCACTTTCCCCACCTCTTATTCTAATTAAAAAACTATTAGGGGTGATTTTGATTTTCTTGGGATCAATTTGGTCTTGTCCCCTATTTTATCTAAACCCCCTATTATCCGCCTAAAACTTTTAATCGATGATGGTCCCTTTCTTTCGACTTACACATACCTTCCATTGTTCAAACATAATTCCAATTTTTTGAAAGGTATACATGAAAATGAGGGACCACCTTTAATTCCACAAAGCCAAATCGTATTTTAGGTTGACCCCCAAAAATTTAAACTTCTAAAATTATAGGTCATACATATTAGGTTGATTTTTTTCATTTTACTTATTGTCTAGTGAAATTAGTTAAAGTTTTTGTTCTTTCTTTTTTGTTATATTTGGTACTAGGCATGTTTTACAGAATCTTTGGACTTGGACTTACCAGGAATCGCTCCATTTTGGGTAATATCTTTCTTTTCCTCTCTTTATGCTATGTTCTCGAGTTACATTGAGAATAATGAAACATTTAAGTCAGGGGGTGTGGGATATTCTATCCATTCATTATTTAGTTTCATTTGATCACATGTTCATTCTAAGCATGCCTTTATTGAAAAATTAAAAAAGCTTCAAAAATGTTTTCTTTCTTTTTTGTCCTTTATTGGGCATTTTCTCTTTGTTTTCGATAATAAATTTCAATAAATACCCAATTCAATAGATAATTCGATGATGCATGTTCTCAGTTTTAGAAATTATTAGACTTTAGTCCTCAAATCATTAATATTATGAGAAACTTCTTGAATTAAACTTTAAACCCATGAGCATATGCATCGATAATCTTTTGTCGCATTGTATATATTTACGCCAAGTAAGCTTTTGGCTTTTATTCATTTATGGGTGATTATACATTAATCATTCCTCCTTGCAAACGTTAAATTCATTGGTAATCTCATTATTCTTTCATTGATTGTTTATTAATTGAGTTCATATGAAATGTGTTACTTGATCATGATTTTAAAAGTTATTTTGACTCGAGAATTGTGTAAACGTTAGGAAAGGATCATTGGCCCTCTTTATTTTATCACCAATATTGACCTTAAACTCACCTTAAATGTTTTTCCTCATCAACCCCTTTGAGTGTGAATATAACCTTTCGTTTCATAATCCAAAATCCCAAAATCAACTCCAAATTAGAGTTGTAAACCATACATATTACCTTCCATACCTTTATTTGGAATGAATGATGTTCTCGTTATGTGGTTGTAATTATATACGTGAGAGTGTGAGAGAGAAAAAAGAAAGAAAACAAAAGAGAAAAGAAAACAGAAGAAAAATAAAAGAAAAAGAAGAAAAAAGTAAGAAAATAAAATGAAGAGAAAACATTTCCATTTTGTCTATAGTGTTCAATAAGATTTTTCACTCTCTAATTTCATAGCCAATGCTTGTCATGGAAATAATATCCTAATTTTGAACTAACCCATAATTTTTCATTATCCCAAGTGTTTCATCCCCAAACACATTTGAATCCGTAAATATCCATTTCATTTCATACACCTTAACCCCAAACCTACATTATAACCCTTATAAAGTCCTATGTGATCCTACGATGAATTTGATTCGAATGTCATAATAATTGCAATAATCTATAAAAATTCATTTCACCTATTTAATGATGATATCCTTTTATTTAGATCACATATTTTGCATTTTATATATAGCGCTCTTAAATTATTGACATGTGTGTGGCCTAGTTTCTATTTACTCTTTGTGCTCGTGTGTCCTGTTTATGTTACACCCCATTTCATAGTGATTCATTTATTCATTATAATATCCAGAGAGGATTTATATCATGTTGTTGTTTGATATTTATCCGATTTATAGAAGGTTTGCCAAATCAAAATGTTTTTCATATGTTCGCTCTTCCTCCAACTTTAAAGGTTTCGATTGTGATTGAAGTTAATCTAATGTTAATAAAATTGGATTCTTATCTAGATTCATTCACTTTAATAATAACATGTTGAAATCATTTTCAACGTTATTGAGCTTGTCTTGTATTGTTGTTGAGCATACTTTATAAGGAAACTTGTATGTTTGTGGGTTTCATCCATGAAAAACCTCATGAGACAACTGATAAGCATTCAAAACTATACATTTTATACCCCAAATAGATGTACTTTAGTTGCTAATTCTTGGCAGTAAGGGTCTTATGTGCTTAAATGTTTATCTTGTAGGCAAACGTCCGTTTGCGGTGTCAAAAGCTATATATCGAGGCAAATGCGCGTTGAATGAAGCTAATTCCCTCTCCCGTAACCAAACCCTAGCCCAAAGCATCACCCCAAGCCTTAGTGTGTTTAGTTTGTGTCTTTTTATATTTTTATATATTTTTAGTTTGAGTAATTTTTATTTTTAGGATTTATTTAGAATTTGTAGGTTTATTTTCTATTTTTATTTTATTAGTGTAATTTTATTTTATTTTGATCTTTCTTAGTTTTTAGTTTTATTTGGATTAGTTTTAGGAGTTTATTTTTAGTTTATTAGATTTTATATTTTTTAGGATTTTAGTTTTCATTTAGATTTTTAGTTTTTATTTATTTTATTTTATTTTAGTTTTTATATAAGATTAGGATTTCATTTTTTTAGTTTTCATATTTTTATATTTTTATGTTTTTAGTTTGTTTTATTTTTAGTTAGCTTTTATTTTTTTATTTTTATTTTTATTAATTTTAGTTGAGTCTTTATTATTTTAGGGTCCAAATTAAACACACACACCCTACTACCAACACTCACTCACACCTTTAATCATACACTCACATACACCTAAACACTCCCTCACCCACACTCATCCACCCTACACCTCACCACACCTTATCACCCCGAAGTCATCTTCTCCACCAAACACACCTTCGCTCTCCTCCCTCCATTAACCCACTTCTTCTTCCTCACCCACCTTCATACTCTCTCTCTCTTCCTCCATTAAAATACCCACACACAAAAACCCTTCCCCTAAATCCCGATCCAACCCGTCGGCACCCAACTCTGCTATAAAACCCGCCGACGACGCCCCTCGCAACCCGCCGACATAACCTGAACAACCACCCAGCCCCACCTGCCTTGCTCGGCAACGCCCTCGGCAACCCACGACCCGACCACCTCACCACCTTACTCCGGAGGACCGCCCAAACCCGATCCATGTTCCCAAGCAAACAACAAACTCGAGCTCTCCCTTTTCTCCATAACCCGAGTTCGAACTCGGCCAGCAGTCCCAACAACTACCCGCCGAAATCCATACCAAACCCGTGACTTACCTTCGATCCAAACTCCGAAAATGACAAAACCCATTTAAACCCATTTCCTCCAATTTCACCTAAAGCCATGACCCACTTCTTCAAAATCCAAAACTACGATTTCTTTCACCTGCCAAACAACAAAATTCAAACCAAACTGAATTAAATGACCCACATGTGTTTTATCCCCATTTACCCTTTATTCCTAAAATACCACCAAACAAACCACTCCACTTGCACCTTTCAAAACCCATGACCAAATCATATTTTATCACCTCACTCACCCCATGTGCAACTTTGTTCTACCTAATTTACCCCTAGCCTTCATGTGCACCATATAAATTGAAGACTTTGTGCCATTGAATGAGGATCTCAAAATTAGTTTTTAAGCTTTGTGTGATAAAATTCTCTCCACCACTCTATGTTGAGTATTTGAATTTTTAGCAAATATCTCAAAATAGAGGTGTGTAGTGAAATTTATCTCTAGGATAAATTCAACCCCACCCCTCTATTGTGAATTTTTGTATTTTTAGCAATTAATTCATAATAGATTGATGTTGTTGAATTCATCCCTTATGGGAGGTAAATTCTAATCCATTCCTTTATGTTGAGATTTTGCATTTTTAGCAATTATATCAATAAAAATTAATGATCTAGAATTTATTTCTTTGGATGAGTTCTAATGTAAAATTTTATAATGTTTGGATTTGCATTTTTAGCAAATCTCTTTTAGTATTTAATTGTCCATTATGAATTCATCCACTATCCTTTTTATTTTTATTTTGTAATTTTTATTTTAGATTCAATAAATACATGAGTGATTGAGATTGAGAGAATTTTGATGTATAATTGAGAGAGTTTTGATGTAATTGAAGATACCATTCCAATTCAAGGCTTAAATGGATTTGATCTATTCCTCTCTTTACTTTTATTTTAATCCTCACATGCTTTCAATTGTTTATCTTGCATTTTTGGATGATGATTATTGAGGGCTAATCTCCCATTTATGGGATGAAATTTTGAAGCCCTCATGAGTCCAATTTTGTTACTTTACTTTTTAGCACAAATTTTGTTCATCTCACTTTTCTTAAATTAGCTTTTACTTCTTAATTTGTAGTTATAAAAATTAGTATAGTTAGTTAGTTCAAAATATCCCTTGAAAAATCCATACAAAATATAAAAAGCAAAAATAATAAAATAATAATAAAATGCAAATGAATCTATATATATCCTCTCCAATTTTGTGTTTCATCTTAAGATATGAATTGATACCTCACTTACCATTATATTATAGTTTTGTTATAGTTTTATAGGTTTGTGAAGATTTTTGATAGAAAGAGAAGTTGCCGCAACGACAAATACATTAAGAGACATCAATTTTCTATTTATCAAATGGCGCCATTGCCATTCTTGGGAGCGTGAATCACTTGGAGCGGATTTCAACTTGTAGTTCATTTTTCGCACTTTGTTATTTTTTTAGTACAATTTTTTTCTTTATTTTAGAAAGCTTGTATTTAGGATTATTTTATTCTTGGGTTGTATTGCGGTGCATAGATGTGACAACCCTCCTACTAAAATAAGGGGTGTCCAGCCCAATACTCCAATAATTACAGGAATCATAGATGGTCCATTCTTAGCATCATTGTCGATAAAATAATAGTACGAGATAACCACCAATTATTTTAGAAAACGGACTGTCAAATTTAAAATTTTATAAGTTAAACGAAAAACACTTAGACAATCCCATTTGCAAAGAAGGTGGGTACCAAAAATCAACGAGTAAAAGAACAACAATATGCATAAAACAATAACCGAATAAGCTGTCGGTTAACATACTAATACAAACAGGTTACACCGAGTATTACAGTTTAATATCAAATTATAATAAATGACTATAAATCTTGGGCAACACGCTCGAATAAATCAACTAAACATTTCTAGAGTACAAGGATAAAAGCGTCTATAACCAATATCCTACAACATCCGTAAAATGCTATAGCTCCAGGACAACTGGAATGGAAAAGTCAATACGGGCATCCTTGCGGTAGAGCACCTGAACGGCAAGGAATATATGCAAAAAAAAGAGAAATAGACGGGTCAGGGCCCGATTTGATATGATTACCATGTGACTAAAATGCATGATAGTTATGAACGAAATTTCTCTCGCAAATAAATATAAAGGCTCTCACCTCTCATTATAAAAGCACATCCTATCGCAATATCCATGAAAATGCTCAATGATCATAAAATCATGGGAGAACTCAATACACTACTCAAGGAGACATCAATTCCATCAATCACAATTTAATGCACAGTTCCTATCTCTTTAGTTAATACATACATGGCAAATTCATTTTATAAAATGTTTACCATTCCAATTTTATCACATATCTTTCTATTTCCTTTCTTCTATCCAGGAAAAGTATTTTAAAGCCAATTTTATTATCATAAAAATGCTTTTTTATATCATAACTTCCCATTTCCCTTCTTCCATCCAGGAAATGTAAATAAAACCAATTCATTTTTCCCCATTTCCCTTCTTCCATCCAGGAAATGTATTTAAAGCCAATTCACTATCATGAATTGATTTAACATCAATAATGTCCCACATTATTAAGAATAGTTATATTTCATAACATATAACGTTTCTAAGACCGCCCGTCCGGGTTTCCCCACTGTGCGCGTCGCTAAATGGCTATCATCTTCCAGGGCCTATCACCAAGACAACTTGGGATCCTAAAATGGAAGACGTCGGGAAGAGGCCATATGCCTACGAGTGAGTCATAACCACACCCATAATTACCTCACTAGAGCAGAAAAACATATAATAATCGATCATATGACCAAGGACAATATTCACCCTGCATTCATTAGCCAGGGGACTTCACCTCATGCGCGAAACTTCCCTTATGATAATGATTTGGAGAGGTGTGTTTACGTAAATTATCATTTACGAAAATCATTTATTTTTCCATTTGGAAATATTCATATCTTACATTCTCAAAACCATTTATTTTCAATGATGAAATACCAAGTTTAGAATGTACATTTCTTATTCTTAAAGTCATATTTTATTAATGACCTAAGACCCGAAGTGCCAATATCCTCAAAATAGTCTCCAAGAGTCCAACACAATACCATAAATCATCGAAGTGAGTCTCCCTCAATAATAGTCTCCCAAAAGTCCCAAACTTTATCATTCTATGTTCGATAGATTTTTGGTTAACATCCTATATCAAACGAGAGACTAACCTCTATAAACCACCCCTTGGGATAAGACCAAAATTTCCCCATGCTAACCTAGGACATTTGACTACCCAACACAAACTTATAATACTCTTGATTACTTCCCAAAGGAAGGTTCCTAAACCTTGAAACTAAAAGAAAATGACCAAAAACAAAACTAGAAAAATCTCACAAAAACAGGGCAGCCAAATCGATTCGACTAGGGCCGAATCGATTCGCCCCTGACTGCGAATCGATTCGCCCAAAAACGAATCGATTCGATGAGGAAAACCAACTTTCTGTCCCAGTCCGAATCGATTCGGCTTTAACCCGAATCGATTCGGTCTCCCAGACTTGTAACCTTCCCTGTAACCGAATCGATTCGCTGGGGAGCCGAATCGATTCGGCCTGGCAGAAATGCCCAATTTGGGCTACGGGTTAAAGAACCCTAATTTCTCCAAAACCTCAAATCTTCAAAAAAAATTTCAACATCAACAACAACTAATTCTACCCAATCATCCCTACATATCATCTAACTAATTTTCTCAACTCAAATCAAATGAAACTACAAGATTAAAGGTTTAATCGCTAAAAACCTACAAATCCCAAAAATGGTTTAAATCTTCAACCATATAACTATATATGTAATTTATCACATTAAATCAATATCTAGCAAGTAAGAAACTTGCATCGAGTTTGTAGTCTCGGATTCTCCTCCGGTAGCAACGGATTCCAGCTCCGATCTTCCATTTTTCTCTCTTTTCTCCATTTTCTCCCAACTCTCTCTCTTCTCTCTCTCTCTCTCTCTCTCTCTCTCAAGACTTATAACATGAAATGAGAAATAAAAGGGGTGGGAAGACTTATACGGGTCTTAAATATAAATTCCCCTCTTTAAAATGTTAATACACCGTTAAAATGACTCGTAACCACATAATTGAGTCATAACCTGATAAAAGTGCCCGAAACTCAAAAATACAACTTGGCACTTATTTTGACTGTCTCAACCATTCTAACACTAACAGCACCCCTTAAATTGGGATCCAGAGTAGTCTACAATATTTTAGGGTCCAACATCATTTTAATTCATTAATTATGTCCCAATTTAAACATACGTCACAACCGTCGTTTAAATTACAACGACGCAAATCAAATACAATATAATGCTATTTACCTTCTCATAACAGTAAATAGGCAAAACATGGTAAATATTATCCCTTAACTACTTGAAATAATATTTACCCCAACATTCCTTATTTTATAAAATTAGCCCATCGGGCGAAATCATATAAAATAGTCGCTCGAAAAGTCCAGGTTGTTACAATAGAGACAACTTTATTTTATTTTTAAAAAAATTGTAATAATCAAAGACAAGTGTGATAGGGAAACCAAAAATGGTAGAGAGAGGGCATCCAAAGGCGAGGATTTAGAAGCCTCTCTACCTTGGGTCGGTAGGACTCCCGGGGACGACTGAGATAAGCGTGATCTCCCCCCGGTCGACTCAAATTTTTCGGCACCCCACGGCCTAAAAACCGTGGGAGGTACATCTCTTAAACCCTCGCGCCTCTCCTGTTAGCGAGTCCATTATTGTGTGTGCTTGTGTGCTCTTACTTGATTTAATTTTCGCATTTAGTTTAGAATGGTGTGATGAATTAATTGACTAAGACCCACACCCGGTCACTCACGAGAAGGGATTTCATCACCCGACTCACTCGATCACCAATTGTGTGCTACCTTAGCCATCACTAAATTTAAAATCCATTAAGTAGGTAGCCCACTAGGAGAACCTTTTTGCAACGACGATCACTAAGATATTTTCGTAAAATTTTTATCGCCCGCGGACTTAATTAAAATTTGACTACCCTTTCACTAAATTCAAAGATAAAAATTGGCTACGTGCTAGTTAGGATTTCTCCTTGGCCTGTGTGTGTCCAATTTACTTTTTCGGTAGTCAAATTTTCATTCGTCCAGTAAAAGAGTCCACCTATTTTTCCCGCTATTTTCTTCCAAAAAAAATCCAAAAACATTTTCTTCCTTTATTTATTTTTTATTTTTTTAGAAAAATCCAAAAATATTTTCTTTTCTTTTGAAAAAAATTCCAAGACTCCACCTATTTTTCCCACTATTTTCTTCCAAAAAATCCAATAACATTTTCTTCCTTTCATTTTCTAAAAATCCCAAAAATATCTCCTTTATTTTTCAAATTATTCAAAAACCAAAAAAAATAAAAATAAAAGAGAACATCTTGAAAATAAAGAATAAGGGTCGTGATCGGTGTTTCTTCACTCTCACCTTTGTCAATTTATCCAACAAGACTGACGGTTCAGTCTTGTTTGGGGGTGATTATCATCACCCGATTTTTCTTCCACCCCGAGCTTTCCTAGTTCTTATCCTTAGGGTGAGATTCCATCGGTCTAGATGAAGACATTAAACTTAGCGCTACAGGGAGGTAGCCCGCTTCTCTTGTACTAGTCTCATTCTGTTTGGGGGTGGTGTTTCACATCATCCAATGCTTTACCATGTTATGGACTTGTACGCATTTTTTTTCACTCACTTCTTATTCAGGTTTATTATTGGAAATATTTGTCCAGTTCATTAGAGGTTGATTATGGTATTATCTTTCCTACCTTCTGCTCTCCATTTTAAAAATCATTTTACCTAACATCAAGGACGATGTTCCTTTTTGTTTGGGGGTGGGGAATTTTATCAAAATCGTGCCTCTTTTGAAAATTTTTGATTTTTAAACCTGATTTTTAAAATTTTCGTGCAGTTTCTTTCATCTCAATCATTGATGTGAATTTTCAATCATCCATCTTTCAAAAGTCTAGGAATCAAGCTAGAGAATATTTTTTCTAAATGGCTTATGTAATGCATATCAAGGCATATTGCACCATGAATTTCTAGACTCAACAAAATTTGCGAACTTATCACGTCATTACGGTTAGAGTTGAGGAGTACTACAATTCTGAAGAGAACCTTTAGGATCACTAGCGGAGACTTTAGCTTGTGAGTGTAACAACCAGCCTAATGGGATACCGGGCGATCACTCCTATATCAAATTAAATCAGGATTCACATGTGGATCATTCTTAGCATCACTGATGAAAATCCATTTAATTACTAATATCCTATTAGGCGAGCGTTAAAAACATTTACTTAACTACTCTTTTTAAACAATTAAAATAAAACATACACACAGTTAATGCGTAAATGAAATAGAAAGGAAAATGAAGTGAAATAAAATAACCGAATACTCGGTTCAAATTATACAACCATATCGAATGCTGCTAAAAGAATAACTAAATGCAATTGAGCCATTGGCTCGAAAGTTTATACAATACCTCCTATCTAGAGTACAAGGAAAGAAGCGTCTACCGAGAACCCGCAAGCATCCACAGTTGCTGCAGCAGACGTCTGACTCGAAAGAAATACCATCCAGGCGTCCCTGTGCCTGGACACCTATATATATATATATATATATATATATATATATATATATACAGCAAGAGAGGAAAAATAGATAAACGGGCCAGAGCCCGAATTTTGAAAATATTTTGCAAGTGTATAAATGCTTTATTTTTAGAAAAATAGTTTTATCTCATATTTAAATTGTTATCGCACTCCCATGAGATACCCCTTACCTCTCCTCTAATAGTGCAAACCTAACGCACCCTAACAACATACCCTAGTCAAGCTATCCCTGCCTAACTAGTCTAATTTACCCATCTACTATCTATCCCAGATAGTCCAAGTGCTAAGGGCTAAACTTCCCTCCATTCTCAACACTGCACCAAGTTCGTGCGTGGGGTGTCTCGCAAAGCGAAATCCAAACAAGGAACCCCCCCGATACACTACTACTTGGCAGGGTTAATGGTAGAGATCCATTAGGCCCGTAGCACGCACAAATGTATAAGTACACACACATATATATATATATATATATATATATATATATATATACAATATACGTCCGGATAATATCTCCCAGACTGAGGATTTATATACAAAGTAATTATCAATACTTATCCTTTTCATTTCAAAAACTTCCATTTCCCTTCTCATATCCAGGAAATGTATTTAAAAGCCAACTCATTAACATGAATTGCTTTAACAAATCATATACTTCTTTAAAAGCCAATTTTATTATCATAAAAATGCTTTTCCGTTTCAAAATATCCCATTTCCCTTTTTATATTCAGGAAATGTATTCAAAGCCATTTTCATTATCATAAAAATGCTTTGATCATATCATATGCTTCCACATCCCTTCTTCCATCCGGGAAGTGTTAACGAAGCCAATCCATATAACCCATTTCCCTTCCTATATCCAGGAAATGTAATTAAAGCCAATCCATTATCATGAATTTCTTTAATATAACGCGTTCTAAGACTGCCCGTCCGGGTTTCCCCACTGTGCGCCCCCCTAAGTGTCTATCATCTTCCAGGGCCTATCATCAAGACAACCTGGGATCCTACATCTCAAGACATCGGGAAGAGGCCATATGCCTGCGAGATAGTCAAGACCACACCCGGAATCTCCTAACCATCGCAGAAAAATACAACCAATGCTCATATGGACTATAGGACTATATCCACCCTGCGTTAATTTGTCAGGGGGCTTCACCATACGCATGCAACTTCCCTTATGATAGCGATTTAGAGAGGTGTGTAATCCATATTTTATCAATTATGAAAAACATTTCTTTACCATTTTGAAAATACTCATACTTATATTTTCAAAATCATTTCCATCATATCATATATGTACTTTAATCACATAGTATATACATATACTATATATTCCTCCTAGAATATATATAAACGTCCATAATGGCCTATATCATCTAGCGATGACCAATAATCCCAAAGATTCCCTCCAGGAATCATAATCATGCATTCGTATAAGCATGATACTAAACCCAAAGTATTTCTTACTTTGATAATCATTACATCGCTCAATCCCATCTAAGGATTTATTGGATATCTCCAATGATACCATTCCACTCTAAGTGAAATATATATATATACATATACCTCTATATTCCCAAATTATCCAAATTATCTCGTAGGATACGCTAACTCCACAATCGATTATAATTATGCTTCTTACACGCATAATTATATAGGCCTAAATGCCCACCGAAATATCCTAGGAATTTATCTCTCCCGAGCAACCTTAAATTTAATGGGTTATGGATTTGATTTCCATGAACCCAAAGACTACACCTAGTCCAATTTATCATTTAAAAGTCCCCAATACAATTTAGGAACCCTAATCCATCAATTTCTACCAATTTTCTATTTTCCTCGAAAATATAGATTAAGGGTTATGTATTTAAAACCCTTACTTTACCCGCCTAAGTTCCCTTAATTAATGGACCATAAAATCCTAAAAGGTCCCTCATGTCATCTCATAAATGACCTCAAATCAATTGGAATTGGAATTCACCCCATCCAATTCACCCTAAGAAAATTGCCTATTTTCAGCAAGGGTCGATCGATCGACCCTTCATCGTTGATCAATCGATGGCTCGATCGATCGAGCCTCCATGATCGATCGATTGATCACGTCGGGCAGCTTCTTCTCTGAGAAGCTGTTTCGGCCATGGAAGCTTCCCCCAAGCTTCCATCTCCTCTCCCAATGGCCTACAACTTCTACCAACAACAAATACACTTATAATCCGGGTTTTAAACATCCTAGAACCCAGAATCACCCAATATTTTCGGTTAATTTCTAAATTTCTCCAATTTTCACATTTTAGGGGTTTATTCGTTTTAACTTCCGAAAACCCTTTTTATCCACGAAAACCCAAGCCAAAATCATTAGGATTTGTTATACCAACAATGATATGAGATATGTATGCTTAAAAATAAATAAAGCAAGTAAACACTTGCCTCGTGGATAAAATCCGACGTCCTCGAGCCGAATCCCGTGGAGGCTGGCCGGAATCTCCCCCTTTTTCCTCTTTTCTTCCTCCTCTCTCTCTTCCCTCTCTTCTCTCTTCTTTTCTCTTCTCTTTTCTCCCCCTCTCCCTCCTTTTATAAGGAGAAAAGGGTTAAATCCCTTAATACCCCCAAAACGACTCGTTTACTCAATTACGAGCCTATTTAACTTCTAAATTCCCCAAAACTCAATTTCAACAATCGGACACTCTTTTCCGACTATCTCGAACATCCGAGACTCATGGCGCAGTCGAAATTCCCATTCGAGGTACTTGACCGCAAATCACTATTCTAACCCATAAAAGTAAATGTGGGTTTTCTCATTAAAATCTTACCTCGTGCCACTTTTCTCAACAACGACCTATCATTAAAATATCTCGACATATTTACCTAACCCCAATAGTAAATATCTCAACTAGAGATAATCATTAAATCCTTAAAAATCCCAAAATCACTATTTTGAGAAATTCTCCAAATTCCAATTTATACTCAATTATGGAATTTAATTGTCTCCAAATTGCTAATTTATTTCTAATTAGGGAATTTGATGGTCTCCAAAAGGGCGGGTTGTTACAATGAGATTCGTGCCTTTCATTTTTAAGAGTGTTTTACGCAATCTCCGAGTCACAAGTTGATTCAACTTCTTTTGGGTTCGCACTTTAAATTGTTGTATGATCTCATTATTCTTCATTAAATTTTTGCTTGATCACTGAGAATGACATCACTTTCGAGTTGTAAGAAACACGTGTCTTGAAGTTTGTCCAGATCACTAGACTTTCATCCATACACATACCATTTACCATTCATTTCACCCATACACTAACCAAATTCCATTTTATCATACATCCACACACTTTTCATTTTCCATATCATCACTATATACCACACTTCCCATTTCCATATCCACTTCCATTTTCCACCCACCATGTTGAAAAAGGGAAGAGTGTTGAAAGTAAAAGGAGAAGATCCGTCATAGAGAGTGTTTGCATTTTTAGCGAATATCTCTCCCAAAGCCGATTCAGATGGAGAAAAGTTGGATACAAGTCTATGTTGGGGTTATTTGTATTTTTAGCAGATTTATCTCATACATTGATGCGTATTTGAAAAAAAAAGAAAAAAAAAAAGAAGAAAGTAAAAAAAGGAGAAGGCCCGTCAAAGAGAGTGTTTGCATTTTTAGTGAATATCTCTCCCAAAGCCGATTCAGATGGAGAAAAATTAAATACAAATCTATGTTGGGGTTATTTGTATTTTTAGTAGATTTATCTCATACATTGATGCGTATTTAGAAAAGAAGAAAAAGAGAAAGTTGCAGTCAAGAAATAAAGGCATTTGTTCGTCAAAGTATCATAAACTCTTCTCGAATACACATCCATATCCACCATCCATCCATCATATCATCATCCCATCCTATCCTACCTCGCCTCATCCCACATATACCATTTCATTTCCCCCTCACCCATAAACATCATTATTTCGCCTAGGTGTTCGGGGAAATGAAAGTCGAAGGGTGAATAACTCGACGTTCTCACTATAGTGGTTAGCATTCTTTCATGAGATCAATTTTCTTTCTTATTGTTCGTTCTTTGTTATGTGTTTGTGAGACGTTTGAACTTGATTACACTTACTCACCTCCTCACACACAAGAGCGATACACTTACCCTAATCTCGAGAGTTCGTTTGAGAGAGTTATATCTAGTGAGATTTGAAGTTGAAGCGTTGATTCCGATAAGGCAATCTAGGAATTTCTCTTGTGATACTCGATCTGTTTTGACTGATTCACACTACACACATTGAGTTCTAGGAAGGATGTGCCTTATTTATTTACTTAGCTAAATCTTTTTCTACATTATAGCTTGTATTTCTCAAAATATTTATCTCATGATGGATTGTACGATTATTCTACGTCTAATAAGAGATTGACTGCCATTGCAAATAGGAATTTTGTGGGTATATTCCCCACAAACCCTCACGAGACACAACTCGTCCTATAAGTTTAAAGGCTTGTTGCACATGCTAAGTGCAATCGCAAGTGGAAAGTGGTACACTTTTGGTTACTTATCTTTCTCTTTCTCTCTAACTTATTGCTCGAGGACTAGCAACACTCTGTTTAGGGTGGTGTGATAAGCACCCAAAACTGTACATTTTATACCCCGAATAGACGTACTTTAATTTCTAATTCTTGGCAATATGGGTCTTATGTGCTTAAATGTTTATCTTGTAGGTCAAACGTCCGTTTGCGGTGTCAAAAGCTATATATCGAGGCAAATGCGCGTTGAATGAAGCTAATTTCCTCTCTCGTAACTAAACCCGAGCCCAAACCTATCCCAATTCATCACCCCAAGCCTGCGTGTGTTTAGTTTGTGTCTTTTTATATTTTTTATATTTTTAGTTTGAGTCATTTTATTTTTAGGATTTACTTTTTATTTATTTAGAATTTCTAGGTTTATTTTCTAGGACTTTAGTTTTCATTTAGATTTTTAGTTTGTATTTCTTTTGTTTTATTTTAGTTTTTATATAAGCTTAGGATTTTATTTTTTTAGTTTTAATGTTTTTATTGTTTTTAGTTTGTTTTATTTTTAGTTAGCTTTTATTTTTTTTATTTTTTTTTTTATTAATTTTAGTTGAGTCTTTATTATTTTAGGGTCCAAATTAAACACACACACACCCTACTACCAACACTCACTCACACCTTTAATCATACACTCCCATGCACCTAAACACTCCCTCACCCACACTCATCCACCCTACACTTCACCACACCTAATCACCCCCAAGTCATCTTCTCCACCAAACACACTTTCTCTCTCCTACCTCCATTGACCCACTTCTTCTTCCTCACCCACCTTCATACTCTCTCTCTTACTCCATTAAAATACCCACACACAAAAACCCTTACCCCAAACCTCGATCCAACCCGTCGACACCCAACTCTACTGCAAAACTCATCGGCGACGCTCCTCGCAACCCACCGGCCCAACCCGAACAGCCAGCCAGCCCCACCTGCCTTACCCGGCAATGCCCTGGTCAACCCGCGACCCGACCACCTCACCACCTTACTCCGACGGATCGCCCAAACCCAATTCCATGTTCCCAAGCCAACAGTAAACCCGAGCTCTCCCTTCTCTCCATAACCTGAGTTCGAACTCGGCCAGCAGTCCCAACAACTACCCGTCGAAATCCATACCAAACCTGTGATTCACCTTCGATCCAAACTCCGAAAATGACAAAACCCATTTCCTCCCATTTCACCTAAAGCCATGACCCACTTCTTCAAAAGCCCAAGCCATGATTTCTTTCACCTGCCAAACAACAAAAGCCAAACCAAAATAAATTAAAAGACCCACATGTGTTTTATCCCCATTTACCCTTTATTCCTAAAATACCCCCAAACAAACCACTCCACTTGCACCTTTCAAAACCCATGACCAAATCAGATTATATCACCTCACTCACCCCATGTGCAACTTTGTTCTACCCAATTTACCCCTGGCCTTCATCTGCACCATATAAATTGAAGACTTGGTGCCATTGAATGAGGATCTCAAAATTAGTTTTTAAGCTTTGTGTGATAAAATTCTCCCACCCCCCCCTCTATATTGAGTATTTGCATTTTTAGCAAATATCTCAATATAGAGGTGTGTAGTGAAATTTATCTCTATGATAAATTCAACCCCACCCCACTATTGTGAATTTTTTCATTTTTAGTAATTAATTCATAATAGATTGATGTAGTTGAATTCATCCCTTATGGGAGGTAAATTCTAACCCATTCCTTTATGTTGAGATTTTGCATTTTTAGCAATTATCTCAATATGAATTAATGATCTAGAATTTATTTCTTTGGGTGAGTTATAATGTACAATTTTATAATGTTAGGATTTGCATTTTTAGCAAATATCTTTTAGTATTTAACTGTCCATTATGAATTCATCCACTATCCTTTTTATTTTTATTTTGTAATGTTTATTTTAGATTCAATAAATACATGAGTGATTGAGATTGAGAGAATTTTGTTGTATAATTGAGGGAGTGTTGATGTAATTAAAGATTCCATTCCAATTCAAGGCTTAAATGGGTTTGATCTATTCCTCTCTTTCACTTTTATTTTAATCCTCACATGCTTTCAATTATTTATCTTATATTTTTGGATGATGATTATTGAGGGCTAATCTCCCATTTATGGGATGAAATTTTGAAGCCCTCATGAGTCCAATTTTGTTACTTTACTTTTTAGCACAAATTTTGTTCATCTCACTTTTCTTAAATTAACTTTTACTTCTTAATTAGTAGTTATAAAAATTAGTATAGTTAGTTAGTTCGAAAAATCCCTTGAAAAATCCATAAAAACTATAAAAAGCAAAAATGGTAAAATAATAATAAAATGCAAATGAATCTATATATGTCCTCTCCAATTTTGTGTTTCATTTTAAGATATGGATTGATACCTCACTTACCATTATATTCTAGTTTTGTTCTACTTTTATAGGTTTGTGAAGATTTTTGATAGAAAGAGAAGTTATTGCAACGACAAATACATTAAGAGACATGTTTTTTCTATTTATCAACAGCCCTCGTCCACTAGGATAACCAATGGATTTAATGGCTTATTGCATACGCTAAATACAATTGTTTGCTCTAGAAAGTGGCATTTATATCCTTTATACATATTTCTCCTCTTATGATTATACCTGTGTTCTTGTTTCTTTTCATTTTAGGGTCATTTACTATCAGGGGTACATTTGTTTATAATAATTGGGGCTTGGGGTACGCTAGTTTCCATTATTGTTGAATAAGTGATATTTTAACGTTGAGGCTTAATAGTCGTCTGCCAGCTCACCATATACACCAAATTACCAATAATACCCTTTCTTTAAAACGACACAAGTACCCTTTTGGCAAATCAATACATTTGCGGTCTTTCTCTCGCGATCATTTCCAAACCCTTAAAATCCTCTCTCTCCTCTCTCTCTCTCTCTCTCTCTCTCTCTCTCTCCCTCTCTCTCCCTCAGCCATGGCTACACCCATGGGACATATCGGTTTGACGGTTTTCTTTTGTAGAATTTATTTGGTGGGAAACTTTTTCTAAAAATAATTTTTTTTTAACTCAAATTAATTTATTTTCATTTTTTTGCTGAACATTATATTTTTTGTAGTTGGAAATTATTTTTTGGGTAGAAAATAAATTTCTTTTGTTATAAATAATTTTAATTGGTGAAAAGTTTTTTCTGGAAATAATTTTTTTAATTAAAATCAGTTTTCTTTTTTTTGCCGAAATAATGTTTTTGTAGTTGGAAATCAGTTTTTTTGTTAGAAGTAATTGTTTTAACTAAAATCAGTTTTATTTTTTATTTTATGTTGGATTTTTTTTGTTTATGGAAATCATTTTTTTGGATGGAAATTTTTTTATTTTATTGTTGAAAATCATTTTATTTGGTTGATAAGGATTTTTATTTCTAGAATTTTTGTTTGCTGGAATTTTCTCCAACAGGACTTTGTTGGCTGCAAGTTTGTTGGACGGAAGTTTCTTGATGGCCGGAGGTTTGAAAATCATTTTTTTTGTGGAAAACATAATTTTTCTGAAAAATAATTTTTTAAACCGAAATCATTTTTATTTTCATATTTTGTTGCTGAAAAATATTTATTTTGTAATTGGAAATCATTTTTTGGGTGGAATACAAATTTTTTTGTGTTGAAAATCATTTTAATTGGATGTTTTTGATGGCCGGAGGTTTGGGATTTGGAGTTCCATGGTCAGATTTTTTTTTGTCTGGAAATTATTTCTTTTTGGATATATATATTTTTTAATCGAAATAAGTTTTATTGTAATATTTTTTTGGCTGGAAATTATTTTTTTGGAGATATTTATTTTTTTAAGTGAAATCAGTTTTATTTTAATAATTTTTTAGCTGGAAATTATTTTTTTTGAGATATATTTTTTTAATCATTTTATTTCGTGGAAAACATTTTTTATTTCATGGAAATTTTATTTTGTTTATGGAAATACGATTTATATATTTTATATATAGAAAAAACATTTAAACATTTATATATATATATATATATATAAATGTATTCAGGGGCTAAAGTGGTCTTTTTAGTTAAAAAGATTGGTCAACTAATGGTTATGTGAGTCGAGTGACGGTTTTCGTTAGTTTTTGACCCATCCAACTAATACGTAAACTAGCGTACCCTAAGTACCAAATATCGTAAATAAATGTGCCCCATGCACTAAATAACCCGTCATTTTATTACTAGGGACTAGCAATGTGCAAGTTAGGGAGTGTTATTCGTCTCGAATGTTGCATTTATTTACCCTTTATACTTATGCAATTTAGCCCCTCAGGTAACTTAATACCTATTTTTATGCTCGTTTATCTAATAACCACTTTTATGTATGTTTATATACTTTTCTAGGTATAATTGAGCTTTTGTAGGTATTAAAGTGCTCATCGTGAAGTTTGGTCGCATTCCGAGAATGTTTCGTCATAAAGTGCACATTCAAGGGCACTTTAGTCATTTTAACATTTAGTTGTCTGGCCCAAAGTCTTTATGGAAGTGTATTCCTCTGAGCTAGCTTCACATAGCCTCCGTCCATGCCTAATTCAGATTTATAACAAAGAAGTTACGATCATTTTCATATGTTGATTCAAGAAGATTAATCCAGACCCGTAGGGGAGAATCAATTCGGTCATCTAGGGGAATTGATTTGGGTCAGACCAGAAGCAATTTGTTCATTTGGGGAGAATCGATTCGGATCAGACCAGAATTAAATTTCCCCTGCACCGGAATCAATTAGGCTCTTGGCCAGAATCGATTCAACCCGACAGATTTTGATTTTTTGATTTATTTGACTTAATTTTTATGTGGATTGAAAGTTTCTGCTTAGCAGTTTTAATTAAAAGATTCTTTTAGGGGACTGTTGGTTTTTAACATTGATATACATTACATGAATTTAAATTATATATTAAAAAATTAATAAGATTTGTAAGTTATAATATGGTTTTTCAGCGTATCGTACAAAGTTTTAACTTAGGGTTTCTTTTAGGGGGTGGTAGTTTTAACATTGATATATGCTACATAAATTTAAATTAAATATTATATAATGAAAAGAGACTTGTAAGTTATCATGTCATTTTTCACCCTAACGTACAAAGTTTGAATCCCAAAAAATTGTTAGTCACTATTGACTACCAAATTTAAAGGCATTTTCAAAACCAATTTACTAATATTACCGTATTAATATATATCGATATACTAAATAAATATACCTATTTTTATTAAAACAATACTAGAATTTTTTTCTTAACATTAATTAATAAACCGAACCTCCAAATTTTAATTTGGACTCACTCAAACACTTCTTAGTTTATACTTACATATACCACAACCCAATTGACTCACCGAAGACAAATTGAACCCATAGGTTACTTCGACAAATGTGTAACTCGAATTATAATTTGTGATCTTTATTTTGAAGCACACTGTGTTATTTTCTTCTAATTATTTTTAAATAAAAACTTAAATAGTTTAGGTATGTAACTAAAAAAATCACCACTATACTATCTAGTGCTACCAAGATTATTGCGACAAAATGCAACAAAATTTTGCATTTTTTTACGAGAAAAATAGTTTTATTGCAAAAAACTACATTTCTCACAAAAAAAACTAATTTTATAAAATGATGCGGTGTTTTTAATTTTTTAAGAAGGGGATAAAAGGGTTTCACTCCTACCACCTATAGTGAATGTCGTGTTTATAATAATTTCAATAATTATTAGATTTTGATAGTTATAAAATAAATAGACTTCAATTAATTTTGGTTTATATATTCTTCTTAATAAAGTTCAAATGACAGCTTAATAAAGCTTGAAGAGAAGTTCCAATTATTGTATAATCGATCAAATTTAATGACCAAAATTTGAACATGAATTCTATTATTCGAGTCGAGCACAATCACATAAAAAAATCATGAGTTGAACTTAAGGATTGTAAAACTTCAGTCAGACTCTAGTTGTCTCGGTTTGTTTGCCGACATACGAGGGCCTTGTGATTGTTTCGTGAGAATTCACAACATAGTAGTGGAAAAATTTATTAATGTAATGTGCCATAATATATGAAGGAGGGAAACAAAGATACTAAGTCCTTTCACAAAGTGGATAACTCTCACAGGAATTCGAATCACATTGGGAAATTGTTGTTGATGGATTTGAGTTCGAAGAAGTCCATAAGGTGAGGGGGTTATTTCCTAGTTTTATGAAGAACTGTTCAAAGAAGAGGTAGAACGGTGTCCCTCACTTAACATGGCCGAGTTGGGTTTCATTTAAATGGAAGAAGCTGAGTTGTTAGAGAATAGTTCACTGAGAAGGAAGTGGTTCATGTGCTCAATTCTATAAGTGGTGACAAGACCCAGGGCTGATGGTTTCGCGATGGCCTTTTTTCAGCATTGCTGGTCAGCGATCAGAGGAGAAGTATTATCTTTTGGGGGGGAATTTTATTATAGAGGGTATTTTTCGAGGAGTCTGAATGACATGTTAATTACTTTGTTCTCTAAGAAGGGGGATCGATTGACATGCGTGATTTCAGGCCCATTAGTCTCGTTGGGAGGGCCTATAAGCTTCTTGCCAAGGGTTTATTGACTAGACTCTAGAAAGTAATTTATCCATTAATATCGGACACCCAAAATTTTTTCATGGGTGATAGGCAAATCCTCAACGACGTTCTGGTGGCCAATGAGTATGTGTAAGATAGGCTCCGAAGTGGGTTTTCGGGCATTGCATGAAAGTTAGATATAGAGAAGGCCTATGATCATGTCAATTGGAACTTTCTTTTGTATTTTTTGAGGAGGATGTGGTGATGATGGATCAAAACTTGTATCTCTACTATTAGGTTCTCTATTCTGATTAATAGGGTCCCAGTGGGTTTATTCCCCAGCTCTCACGAAATTAGACAGGAGGGCCCACTATCTCCCTTCTTGTTTATTTTGGTGATGGAGGCTATCAGTTGGATGATGTGGAGTGTTGTTTAGGCGGCGACGATCATCGGCTTTGTGATGGGGAAATCTATTACAAATGAGGTTAGGCTTTCTGACCTTCTCTTTGCCGATGATACGATTGTCTTTTATAAGGTAGAAGTGGGTCAGGTTAGGGCCTTAAGATTTGTCTTTATTTGCTTTCAAGAAATGTAAGGTCTCTAGATTAATATAGGAAAACTTGAGATAACTTAGATGGGAGTAGAAAGTGTATAGGTCTTGGCTGAGATACTAGGTTGTAGGATTTATACTTTTCCTTCCACTTATCTTCATTTACCTTTAGGGGCTAGGCTTTAGTCTAAATCTATTTGGGATCCGATTTTAGAAAGAATGAAGAGGAGGAATACATGATAAAATAATTGTTACTTATCAAAGGGGGGAGGGGAGATTGACCTTGATCAAAAGAACTTTGTGTAATCTACCCAAGTACTTCATGCCTATATTGCCTGTAACACCCCGCTAAATCCTGGCGTCGGCCGCCACCAAAATTAATCTGGACGTTAATAAATTAAATATCATCCTTAGCATGTGACAGATGTGAGACATATAAATTTTAATCCTCGGGATAAATATTTTAAATCAATCTCAAATATTAAGGACATCCAACTTATTTATCATCAAAGTGCGATATAAAGTCATTCACGTGAAATCTCCAAATATCTTAATTATTACAATAAATCAAGTCCAACTGAAATCTCCTAAGACAACTTTGGAACCGAAAGGCCCTATAAAAATCCAAATATAGTCTCACAATAAATACGACTGAATAGGAGAAGAAATAAATGACTAAAATAATAATATAGTTCGAGCTGCACTTCCGAAGGATCTCCAAAAATATCTATGAAGCTGCTCCAATTTAATTCCTGAAAATATTAGTCAACGCATGTGTCAGAGCCAAAGCCCTGAGCATAAATACCTTCTACTCCTTTCAATTAGGGGCCTTGAACCCAGACAATAGTGCTAAACATATAGACCATAATAATAGAATATTTTAATTAAAAGAAAAGTCTATAATCCCTAACAATTAAATTTTCTAAGTACCCCCAAGATTTAAATGTGCCACACCAATATTATTTTAAATTTAACCCAAGCCCCGCGATGTTAATGTTTCTGAATTAACCATGATGAATTGTTCTCACTTTATTATTAGGTATAGCGGTCCTCCCGCTTTGGGTGATTTACACAAAAGTAGATTAATATTACCACACCTCCCCTTGTTAAGACCGTCGTCTGACCCGTTTTTAATCTGCGGCCCTCGACATATGACAAGGTTCCACACACACACACATCCCCTTGTCAACTCTGCCGTCTGATCCATTTTTATCCTGCAATCCTCGCGATATGACAAGGTTCCACACACTACACGACATAAACGTCCTCTGACCCGGTTAAACTGTCAGCCCGGACACATGATGTCACCATAAATTTTAATACCAGTTTTAGTCTTTTGGTATTAATTTCCCAAAATTTCTCATACTAGTCATTCACAATAAATTTTCCTCACCCTTAATAGCGATGTGAAAATCCTCAAAATATTCCTTAGTCCCAATTAAAAGTTCCCAAAACACAATTTCATCACATAATAAATAAATGATGACTTTAACAATTTACTTCACTAAATATCAATTCTAGGTAATCTCATTAATGGTAAAAATAGAGAATTTGCCCCCACCGCAATTTATATAACCCGCATAGATTTATTTTAATTAGTCTCATACCTAATTACGATAAATCGCAACTAAGGCCCACTTTATTAGTCCCATACCTAACAAGTGTATTATAACAAGGGGTGAAAACCAATTATCTAAAATACCAACGTTCCCAAAATATTCAATATTATAATATTTCATTTTTGACATAATCAACAATTTATTATAATATTCCCAACAATATTAATTTACGAATAAATGATTTTTAATCCAAATATGGGGAATTTAATAACACGTAATTATTATGATTTTTTCGAATCATTATTATAAATCACAAGTTCTATAATAGTTATTTATTTCTTAGTACAATTAATTTAATTGTTTTTAGGAATTTACATAAATATCCAATTTAAATTACTAACGGGTCCTCTACATGTCCACAAAATTATTAAGGGGTCCTTTACATGTCAACAATATTATTAAGGGGTCCCTTACATGTTCACAATATTATTAAGGGGTCCTCTACATGTATGTGTCCATAATACCACCAATAATCCAAATAACAACAAAATTATATTTATTTGGTATAATTAAATTATTTTTACAAAACAGCCCCATAATTATTTTCTTCAATATCTTAAGTTCTTAATTTCTTTTTAGAACCCATGAGTTTTAATGGAGGCTGTAATCAAGACATATATCACTAAAGGAAAAGAATAGGGTAAACATGCCTTATTTTCGGATGTTGAAATTGACAAGATATTTGGGTTCTCCTCGGAAAATTGATCGAAAAACTCTCTTGCACCACTTTGAAATAATTCTATATTGACCCCCAAAAATAAGCTTGAAAAACTGTTTTAATGGTGTTTTGGGTTTTGGAGGTGGAAGATGAAGAGACAAGGGTGTGTTGGCTGCTAAGGGTTTGCACAAGTTGTGTGTTAAAATCCCTAACCCGAGCTTCCTATTTATCGCAAATTTTGAGAGTTAAAAATATAATTAAAATTATTTATTTCGTCAAAATGACGAACTGCTTCTGGTAGATTCTAGGACCATCGATCGATCGATCTACCATAGATCGATCGATGAAAATGGTCGATCTATTGATCATGCCAAAAATCTGGCAGTTTCCCCTAAAAAAATGCCATAAGGCAAAATATTAAAAATTCGATTAAAAATTCGTTTTAAATCCGATTTAAATTACGCTTGAAGTTCTATTCTTCTAAAATCATAACCAACATATTTAACCAATAAAATTTATAAAATTCAAAAATTTATTTTTTCCGAATATTCTAATTTTTATTTAAAAATACTCATTTAAAAATTCGGGTTATTACATTGCCATTACTGGGATCTTATCTACAAGAAAATGGAGAAGATGAGGAGAGATTTCTAATGGAGAGGAAACGAGGATAATTTCAAATACTGTCTAGTGGGATGCGAGGAAGGATGCAAGCCTTTTATGGGTGCGGGGGTAAAGAACCTTGAGCTCTTAAATAAAGCTCTATTAGGTAAGTGGCTTTGGAGATTTCCTTATGAGGAAAATACTTTATGAAGGAGAGTGGTGGTTGTTAGGGGATGATGCTTGAATCTTGGGTGGGATCCGAAAGTGGGGCAGTTTGCGAATAAGGTGGGCCCGTGGAAGTATGTTTTTAAAGAGTGGGAAGATTTCCTTTAACATCCCCCATTTTCTCACATTAAGATTGGCTAGACACGATACGCCGAATATGGGGCTTGTTTTTCAATTTATATCATTCTCAACATCACAACAATAAAATATTTCATTAATAACCACAACTGAATTAAACTGAAGTTTCATAATTGAACAAATACCAATCAGTCCAATATCCACAGTCTAAGTAAAGAAATAAAAAATCAACATCATAACATCTCAATCTAAATAAAAGGAAAATAGACGTCAGGCTTATCCCCTTATAATATTCTCAAAAAATAATAAATCCGAAGCAAAGGAGCAACCTAGTCTAGAACCAATAATATGAAGTCCAATGGGAAAGCTGAGACTGCAAGGATGATCTCTTGATAGTCCTGTTGTCCCTATTTAGGAGCACCTGGGGGGAAACATTTATAATTTTGGGCCAGCGCCCTAGCATGTGGAAGAATTAACTTACTAACTTTATTTGTACAAAAGTACAGTAATTTCAAAGTGAATGCATCCCATCGCCACTTACATACATAACATACCTCACCCCTCATCTAAAGTAGTGTTACACGTATAACCACCCAAGTCCCGATACTGATGATGAATGAATACTAACGATAGTGTAAATATTCTTATAGAAAGATTGATATGTTAAAATATCATTAACTTTCTTCAAGTGACTATTTACCAAATTTCTCCCAATGTACTACCCATAAAGTTACAACATCCAACATTATGCATATTACGTAGTAATCTGTCTGTGTATTAGTCTTCAACATTAGACTTGGAATTCGTTTTATTCATTTCATTAATTTATATATATGTCCTTATACATACACGACACTAAGGCATCTACCAGTAACGTCTCTTCCGTGCTCTATCGGTAAGTCCGGAGGAGTCTCATATCCACAACAGACAACACAATACACATATAAGTTGGGCGGTACCTACGCAGTACACCAGTTCATGACCCATACCCAACAGTAATAAAGGATCCCAACATCTACACCTACCTTTCGTAAGTGGCACTGCTACGTAGTACAAATAATAATGACCAACACGACGCCTAGTCCACCTATGTTGAAATGTGATTCGGTTCCGAACACGCGCAACCCTAACAGATAGGATAGTCGACAAACATAGGTGTGTCCACACAAGATATACATACATATTACTGTATGTAAAGGTCACTATCCTAATAATTACTCCATAGATGCCGTGTAAAGATTATCTATAATTAACCTTAGTTAATAATTAACCATCATGTAACTTTATTACTTCATTTCTTTATAACTTACAATTAAGCATCTAGTTAGTTATTAAAGTCCCCTTCCTTCAAATTGCATTTTAAACCATTTATTAAATTCTTTTCGGTAATTACTTAACAAATTATCTTATAGCTTCCCCATAAGGATTCCCGTAACCGTCCTACATCAATGATTTACCATCGCGTGATTTACTAAATTCACTTCCTTTGTATAATACATTTATCCATCTAGTTTGTTTATTTTCCTCAATTATTAGTAAAGTCACATATCCATTTTTAATAAATTCCTCGATTATCCAAACAACTTCCCATCAACTCGTATAGACTCCTAAAAATACCCCGGACACAACCACGGCGCCCGCGGCCTGACCCTGTAACACCTCGTGCGCTAGAAAAGAGACAAGCGGCATGCGACTGCGATAAAAACTAAACTAAAACCCTCCAAAATAAGTATAAATCATCTATATTTTATGATTTAAATGTAACAAATCCATAAATTGTTACACTTTCACAATAATTACAATAATGTTTCTCATAAAATACCCAATTCTCCAATTAATTACACCACCAATTTATACATCCAAAATAAATCTTCCAATCCAAACTCTAAAATAATTCTCCAAAATAGTCCATAGCGTCCCAATCCACGCTAACCTGCCACTAAAAAAAATTCGGGGAAGTACACAATATGATAGGAATAAATGCTAAAAAATAATTAGCACAATGAATAAATCGCAACAATACGAATGCGCATATACAAATGAAATGCAATAATCAAGCATTATATCAATATTAATTTCTTAACAACACATCAATGGGTCACCAGGCCTCACCTCACCTCCCCTAGGAATCTCAAATCCATATAACGGTTTTTAGACTATTGGCAAGTGCCCATTCTACGTGTCATAATAAAATCTCATGACGCTATGCTCAAATCAACAATATAATATATCTCAATGAATAAAATAATAGAGTCCAATAATTTTTCAGGATTCCATTGAATATCACAATTCAACATGAGTGCAATTCACACGAAAACAAACGGAATACTCTCGAGAGAATTTATGAGAATATTGTGTAACTCCCGTACCTCAAAATGATCACATGAATTGTCACATAAATTTCAACCTTTAATTATAATCGCACCATCACATTCCTCTCGCGAAAATAATCAAATCACGTTCTAGCCCCAACACGAGATAACCCCAAATAGGACTCCAAATCTAAAGTTAAACATTGAATAAAATATGGGCCAGGGTTTGCATGTAACACCCCATATTTTTGACGATTTAAATAATTATGTGATTAAATATTATTATGAGAATAAGTATGCGATTAATTATTGTTGTTGGATTAATTAAATTAAAATGTGAGAAATTAATTTGTTATTAATCCGGATTAAAATAATTATTAACTAGCGTGCCAAGGGTTAATACTCATTGTTGTGAACTATTAAATATTACTGTGTGATATGTAATATGGAATTATGATATTTGATAAATTGTCGGAAGCGAGAAATACGCCAGTTTGGTAATTTAAGTCTGACACGCGCGTGAGTCGTGTCGGGACTAATTGAATGGACTAAAAAGAGAATTTATTTTTATTAACTCGTGTGGTCATTTCGAGTTCTCCATTGAGTCTGGGAGGATCGAGATAGTCAAAATAGTGTACCCGGGTGTTTAGTTTGGGTCCCGGGGAGATTTTAGGCCTAACCGACGCCCCGATAAGGCATTTTGGTAAATTGTATTTTTAGGTTTAATTAATGGGCGAAAATTGGAATTTATTATATCAGCTAAGGAAAGTCCATTACGGTTAAGAAGTGACAGGAAGTTAGAACGGCCATGGAGGGTGTGAGGGAGAACCAAATTCCAAGAGAGAAGACTCATTTGGCATCACCTTGCATAACCGTGACCACCAACGCGTAGATCGAGAAGAGAGGAATGCGCACATACCAATATCACCAACGGATCAGACCGTCATATTCGAGGTAAGTGTTTATTACTTGCTTTCTTTTAGCAAGAATCATGCTCATGTTAGTATAGGTGGAATTAATCATGATTTATATGTTAATTGGGTGAAAATTGGAGACTTAAATTATGATTAAGGATTGATTTAATTAGTGGTTGGAATTCCTTCATGTATGTAGAGGATTAATCACATAATTTAATTATATATTGATGAACGAATCTGGGTTGATTAGGTTCTGAAATTGAAAATTTGGAAACTAGGGTTCATATGAATTGATTTGGGGATTTTATATATTTATGATGATTTATGACGAATTAATGATCCTAGGAGGTTAGGAATGATTTATAACCTGTTAGGGGTCGATGGGTATTGATGATGAGTTGTTGGGAATTGAATCTTAGAGGTTTTTAGGTTCAAAAATGGGGAAAAACACTGAAGTTTGGTGAGGAAGACGAATAGTGCAATCTCACGCGAAGTGGTTCAAACGAGATGGGGATCGCGCGTGAAGTGGTTCGAACGACATTGGAAGTCGTTCGAACGACATGTCATTCTGGTTCGAACGACATGTCATTCTGGTTAAAACCACAGGTCATTCTGGTTCTAACCACAGGGTGAATTTCAGGGAATTTTCTTAGAGCCCAGTTTGGAGTTTATTGGTTTATTGGAGTGAGAGAAAGTGCCAAAGAGTAAATTTAAATAAGATGGAATTTTGGGAAAGTATGTGAGAATAAATACTTTAATTATTTTGTTATAGAGAGAGAGTATACCTTGGAGATTACGAGAGAGTCGGTAATCTAAATATTTATACTATACGTAGTGATGAGGTTAAAATACGTATGAAGGGTATATATGTAGGTTGGAGAAATACCTATAAATTATAGTAGGATGTGTGTATGCCTATTATGTGATATTATTGTTAAGGGAATTAATGGATGATAACCCGGGGGTGCTGGATTAATATTGATAGGTGCATTAATGGGTGCTAACCCGGGGATGCAAGATTTTATTGTTAGGCGCACTAATGGGTGATAACCCGGGGGTGCTGAATTATTATTGATAGGTGAATTAATGGGTGTTAACCCGGGAATGCATGATTTTCTGGACATGTGCACTAGTGGGTCTTAGTCGGGGGTGCAGGATTAGTATATATATATATATGTGTGTAGGGATGATGTGACTATATATATATATATGGACTTGTGAATATTGCTACTGTGTGAAATTAGTAGACTTGGTAAAAATAATAATCATTTCATTGCACCAAGTGGTCTTAACCTAAGAGTGCAGGATTAGTGTATATATATAGGGATGATGAGACTATATATATATGTATGAGTGTACTTGGGTAACATTCTACTTTGTGAGACTAGTAGAGAAAAATGAAAATGAGAAGTAAGATAATCTTAGTGAATAAAAGATTAACCATTCAAACGATGAATAATGAAACTTAGTATGTGAGATAAACTATCTGAAAAGCGTATTGTATGGGCGATACGGGAATACTACTAGTGAGCATAGTTAGTATTAGTATGGTTTCTGACTAGTTAGACTTTGAGGTATAACTAGGGGAGATTAGATGTACGTTAGGCGTGCACAGCAGACGAGAGGTGAGAAACTCATGTGAGAGTTCGATAACTAACATGCGTATAAGACTTGTTTTAAGAACCAGTTTTAAATACATTTTAAATCATTTTTACACATTGGGCTCTGACCCGTTTCTTCTATCTCTTATATCTTTTGCTATATATATGTATTATATCAGGTGCTCAGCCACAGGTGGTATCAGAGCATCAGGTTCTAGTGTCCTTAGGATCTGTGCGGCTTATTATGTTTCAGCGTATCGTTCTTTGATACAGAGCCTTATGATAGGATTGTTGTGTTCCCTTATGTATGCGACTTTCCTGCTGTGAATTATAATGGATGTGACTCATTATACGAAATTCGGTGTGCTTTGAACACCGAACATTTTAGCACGACCAGTGAGGGTCATAAGAAGAAGTGCGGGAGAAGAGGCTCAACATAAGACATAGAGTAAACGGGGAAGAATGATCGGGACAAAAATCACCACGAGAATTACTTAATCTTAAGTTAGAGATAGTAAAATCATCACTCGGGAACTGTGGGTTCCCAGGACACAGTCATAGGTAACGGTGGAATGATTTTAGGACTACCTAGCAAAATCGATAAGAGGGAAATCGGAGGAGCTTTTTTTAAAAACCCATTGGTGAAGATGCGGGGAAGAAAATGAGAGAGTGTAACAGACCAACAGAGGTGGAAAATCCAAAGGCAATGGTGTATAGTAGAGTGTGACGACACTCAGAATTAAATTTGGAGTTAAAAGCTATAGCTTTTAGGAGCATCATGTAGTGATTAGAGGCAATCACCATATCTGAAGAAGTGTGTTTGAAATTTAGAAAGAAATTTGGGTACGATTTGACTGTGAGGTCTTCCGTTCGATGTGGTAACACAATGCGAGTGAAATTTTGATGTTTAGCACAATGGATAAGATAGAAACCGATCGTGAGAGAAAGGTTGAATTGCATAATGAACTTTGTACCTGGCAGAGGGGTATAAATTATCCAAAGGGTTTATAGTTGATAAAGGACCCGTGAGTAGAATACCAGTATGGATGAGAAATCCAGCTAGGATGACTAATGTTGATGTCATCAAAGTTATACGGTTACTAGCAATTGCATTCCTTCTAAGAGAAGGGAGTAAAGAAGGTTAACGAACCTATTGAAGAGCAGAAACTGAATTTAACGGTGTTAGAGAAACCCCACATGAGAGTATACCCAATAGGGAACTCGATTAGATGATTTTATGTGATTAAATTCAAGAGGACGATGAAGTCAATCAGGTTGTAGAGGCCAACCATAGTTTCGACTAGCTAGCGTAGCTAAAGGGACAATGGAAGAATAATAGTGAGTTGAGACTGTCGGTCCGAGAGAATGACATTCCCAAAATGTTCAGTGGGACCAGTGACGGGAAATGGTTCGTGAAATTTTCCTTATGTGAAGGAAGTAGAACTACAAGTATTAAAGGTGTCCACAATTGAGAAGTGAGACCGAAGAGATTAGAAATGGTAAACCATGCCAGTTAGGCATAACGACTGGAGGAGCGAGACTTCCAGTGAAAGAATTTGGGGCCAAGAGAATTAGGCAAGGAAATTTATAACCCGAGGGTGATGGGTTCAGGCTGGACCAGTAGAGTTCTCATTAATAGGAGCTCAAAGTATGTTAGGGTCGACGGGGCCCGAGATGTGAACGGGAGTTCAATAAAGCTATAATTGAGGCCTAGAGAGTTTGGGCCAACGTTTCAATAATGGGCGTGAAACTCACATAATGGAATAAATTGTCTGTGATGAGAGAGGACAACCATAGGATGAAGTCTTAGGATGTATGACAATGGAATATGTTCATGGGTCGTGATGGCAGCCACGTGCTGAGAACCTCTGATTTGGCGAGACTAGTGAGGTTTTGCTTCTTCCTTGTGAGTAAAGGATAGATTCTAGTGACATGGGTGTGCCACAACTTTTGTGTAAATTGGAAACCCTAAACTTCACGTGCGGGTCGAGTTTATTAGGAACGTTAGTTTTAACAGTCTTGTTACAAACGTATTTCTCGTTGTTAGCAGGGTATTTTGATGATTGCTCGTGAGTGAACCGGGCGGGCCCTAAGAATGTATTTTGTTATTATAATTTACTACTGCAGTGAGTCGGCTTTAGTAGAGTTTATTATGGTAATGTGTAGTGATTAATTACCGTATGGTTAAACGATAGCAAATATGTAGTGATATGACTGTCGTACCGGATACTCCGGAAGGAGTTATGTTAGTTTTCTGCGGTGCCACCTGAAATAGGGTTGGGCCCAGATATGAGTATATATATGAAAATTTCATGGCATTATAGACCTCAGCGAGTATAGAGTCTAATTATTTGTGATTTCTGGGCATAGGAATTTATTTGTCTGTTAAGACTTAGAATGCATTGTGTTCTTATCGAGCGGAAAAATATAGCTCGTTATATATTTATAGCGCCAAGTACTTGGGATAGTGAGGGTGCCATGCTTCATGTTACATTTTAGGTACATGAGAGTGGACGAGTAAACTTTTATGTCACAATACGTAGATTGTGGGAGTTGGAGAGAAGTTTGGCCAATAGTACATCAGTTTGTATATTGGTTATATTACCTATAGGAGAATATATTTGGTAGTTGATAATTCTTTTATAACTTAAGGCCAATAGAGTAGCCTGGCCTTAGTATTTTTTCAGAATAGATGAATGATGCCATTGAAGGATTGATTAAGTTTTGACTAGTGGGGTGGTTGAGTGTACCCCTACCACATCAGCATACCGAGTGTGCAAGAATTGAGGTAAGAAAATTTTAATGTCTTTATATAATGATGCGCGAGGCATAGGGTGTATGGGCACCCTGGGTGATTGAATCATGTAGTGGATTACGAATAGCATATGAATTCGATAACATGTAGTCGGGCAAGCCGAAGATTATTCACGAAGTTTTGTCAGAGACTTGCATTTCAAGATAAATTGAAATTTATTCAAGAAAGATGAAATGTATCAGAATACAAACAGTAGTGGTGATGGGTTATGAAGTAGGTTAATATTGCAAGGATAGTCTTTCAGTGGGTCACCTGACGGATTGAAAACTGGTGGACAATTCGAAACCAGTAGGGACTCCTTCCACTAGAGAATGGAAGAGTATCCCCAAGGATCTTCTCATGTAGCTGACATGGTGAGATTTTAGGTACTAAGATGCGATTGGGTACAGCCTAATACCCACAGAGGGATGGGCAGGACAAGCGGTTTAATCAGATGCGGAAGAGGAAATTTTATGTGGACCCTGAGATCTTAGAGGAGGACGGGAGCAGTACCTTACACTAGTGGAGTTGTGCCAAAATAACTCTTATAAATTCACGTTTTGGCAGAGTGCCAATAGAAATATGGCACGGTAAACTTTGTTGTTATCCTACTTGATAGTTAAAGGTGGGAGACCAGTTATGATTACAAATGTCGGAGAAGAATTGATATTATCGTATATATTGTGTGTAAAATATATATTGCACAACCACAGTTACTTGTATGAATGACACGAGACGAATTCGTATGTATATAAAAAGAGGATAAATCTACTAAGGTGCAAATAGTAGAAAACTAGATAGTGAATATCTAAAATAAAGTTGAAGTAGTGAAACTTAAGTAGAAAGTCTTGAGCAAGAGCCTATATGATAGGCTAACCTAGATTTTAAAGAAAACACATGTGTAGTGTTCATTATTAAGGGTATTCGATAGCGTACTATATGGGTGGTACGGAGTAGCGTATTTGTGAGTGCCGGGATGCGATGCGCAATATTTTTACTGCGTTGTCTGTACCTAGTATACTTTTTCCGAATTTTGGGACAAAATTCCATTGTAAGGGGGGAAGTATGTAACACCCCGTATTTTTGATGATTTAAATAATTATGTGGTTAGTTATTATTATGAGAATAAGTATGCGATTAATTATTGTAGTTGGATTAATTAAATTAAAATGTGAGAAATTAATTTGTTATTAATCCGGATTAAAATAATTATTAACTAGCATGCCAAGGGTTAATACTTATTGTTGTGAACTATTAAATATTACTGTGTAATATGTAATATGGAATTATGATATTTGATAAATTGTCAGAAGTGAGAAATACGGAAGTTTGGTAATTTAAGTCTGACACGCGCGTGAGTCGTGTCGGGACTAATTGAATGGAATAAAAAGAGAATTTATATTTATTAACTCGTGTGGTCATTTCGAGTGCTCCATTGAGTCCAGGAGGGTCGAGATAGTCAAAATAGTGTACCCGGGTGTTTAGTTTGGGTCCCGGGGAGATTTTAGGCCTAACCGGCTCCCCGATAGGGCATTTTGGTAAATTATATTTTTGGGTTTAATTAATGGACGAAAATTGGGATTTATTATATCAGCTAAGGAAAGTCCATTAGGTTTAAGAAGTGACAGGAAGTTAGAAGGGCCATGGAGGGTGTGAGGGAGAACCAAATTCCAAGAGAGAAGACTCATTTGGCATCACCTTGCATAACCGTGACCACCAACGCGTAGATCGAGAAGAGAGGAATGCGCACATACCAACATCACCAATGGATCAGACCATCATATTCGAGGCAAGTGTTTATTACTTTGCTTTCTTTTAGCAATAATCATGCTCATGTTAGTATAGGTGGAATTAATCATGATTTATATGTTAATTGGGTGAAAATTGGAGACTTAAATTATGATTAAGGATTGATTTAATTAGTGGTTGGAATTCCTTCATGTATGTAGAGGATTAATCACAGAATTTAATTATATATTGATGAACGAATATGGGTTGATTATGTTCTGAAATTGAAAATTTGGAAACTAGGGTTCATATGAATTGATTTGGGGATTTTATATATTTATGATGATTTATGGCGAATTAATGATCCTAGGAGGTTAGGAATGATTTATAACCTGTTATGTGTTGATGGGTATTGATGATGAGTTATTGGGAATTGAATCTTAGAGGTTTTTAGGTTCAAAAACTGTGAAAAACGCTGAAGTTTGGTGAGGAAGACGAACAGTGCAATCTCGCGCGATCTCGCGCGAAGTGGTTCAAACGAGATGGGGATCTCGCGCGAAGTGGTTCGAATGACATTGGAAGTCATTTGAACGACATGTCATTCTGGTTCGAACGACATGTCATTCTGGTGCAAACCACAGGGTGAATTTCTGGGAATTTGCTTAGAGCCCAGTCTGGAGTTTATTGGTTTATTGGAGTGAGAGAAACTGCCAAAGAGTAAATTTAAATAAGATGGAATTTCGGGAAAGTATGTGAGAATAAATACTTTAATTATTTTGGTATAGAGAGAGAGAGTATACCTTGGAGATTACGAGAGAGTTAGTAATCTAAATATTTATACTATACGTAGTGATGAGGTTAAAATACGTATAAAGGGTATATATGTAGGTGGGAGAAATACCTAAAAATTATAGTAGGATGTGCGTATGCCTATTATGTGATATTATTGTTAAGGGAACTAATGGGTGATAACTCGGGGGTGCTGGATTAATATTGATAGGTGCATTAATGGGTGCTAAACCGGGGATGCAAGATTCTATTGGTAGGCGCACTAATGGGTGATAACTCGGGGGTGCTGGATTAATATTGATAGGTGCATTAATGGGTGCTAACCCGGGGATGCAAGATTCTATTGTTAGGCGCACTAATGGGTGATAACCCGGGGGTGCTAAATTATTATTGATAGGTGCATTAATGGGTGTTAACCCGGGGATGGATGATTTTCTGGATATGTGCACTAATGGGTCTTAGCCGGGGGTGCAGGATTAGTATATATATATGTGTAGGGATGATGTGACTATATATATATATATATATATATATATATATATATATATATATGGACTTGTGAATATTGCTACTGTGTGAAATTAGTAGACTTGGTAATAATAATAATCATTTCATTGCACCAAGTGGTCTTAACCTAAGAGTGCAGGATTAGTGTATATATATAGGGATGATGAGACTATATATATGTATGAGTGTACTTGGGTAACATTCTACTTTGTGAGACTACTAGGGAAAAATGAAAATGAGAAGTAAGATAATCTTAGTGAATAAAAGATTAACCATTCAAACGATGAATAATGAAACTTAGTATGTGAGATAAACTATTTGAAAAGTGTATCGTATGGGCGATACGGGAATACTACTAGTGAGCATAGTTAGTATTAGTATGGTTTCTAACTAGTTAGACTTGGAGGTATAACTAGGGGGAGATTAGATGTACGTTAGGCGTGCACAGTAGACGAGAGGTGAGAAACTCATGTGAGAGTTCGATAACTAACATGCGTATAAGACTTGTTTTAAGAACCAGTTTAGAATACTTGCTAAATCATTTTTACACATCGGGCTCTGACCCGTTTCTTCTATATCTTCTCTCTTTTGCTATATATATATGTATTATATCAGGTGCTCAGCCACAGGAGTATCAGATTTAGATATTTGGATTGCTTGACGTCCTGCAGCTCTTGTGGAAGCTGTAGGTCCTTACAATAGACGCATCTATCTTTTCCATTCAGTTCATATGGACTTCTTGTTTAGGGCATATGTCTCCCACTTCTAGTTCTTTCATTAGAGATATTGTATTCAGTTTATTGTATGGTTTGGAGTTTTGAACTGGGAGGTTTTATCCAATCTTATTTATTTCAGTACTTGATTCATGTTCATTATTTATTACATTCCTATGTGTTGTGAATGGTTTATATTTTAAGATGAAAGAAATGGATTTACTTGATTTTATTAAAATTGGAAATGTTTTGACACCTAGCTTAATTTTATATTAGGTGATTAATATGTTAAAAAGTTTTTCGACAGTGATGCTGAGAATGAACCAACTGAATATCATGTTTTAAATTTGTTAGAGGACTGATCACCCTATATTTAATTGGGTGGGGTGTCACATTGCGTATAGAGGGAGAGGAAATATAAAGGGTCTACTACATTTTTGAGGTGATAAAAAGTGGTTAAAAGGTCCACCCACGACTTATTTTTATAAGGGAAAAGATAAGGGATTTGATTAAACCTAAACTTTTCAAAATTCTAGCCGAGCCGCCTTGAATTTGGGCTCGTCGATCGATCGACTCCGTGGGTCGATCGATCGACTCCGTGGGTCGATCGATCGATCGAGAAGGTATGTGGCCACTCCCATCTCCCCTAGTTTAATTCTATTTCAAAAAAAGAAAGATTTTTCATTAGTCACGACCCAAATCCGTGACAAACGTCTTTTCATTTTTATTTTTATTTTAAAATCCCGTTATGACTCCGATTTTTTTTTCAACTACAATCCGATTGAAAATCCTATTTTCAAATATAAAACATAACTTATTTAATTGTTAAATCCAAAAAAAATATTTTCCTCGAATTTTTCAAAATTAATTAAAAAATACCCATTTAAAAAAATTCGGGTTGTTACATACTTCCCCACTAACAAGGAATTTCGTCCATGAAAATTGACTAAACCTAGTGCTCGAAATAAAATACTACTCGATTCTATTTCCCAAAAATCACATTACTAAAGTCTTCAATCAATTCTACACGATCTCACATCAAGATCACAAATCTCAACCTCGATGCCTAACACGTCCTCAAAATTCTCTATCTCCAAAGAAAACATATCAAATCCGCATGCTAGACCCAAAACCCAAGACTCGAGGGTTGTCGTATACCTAAGCTCCGATACCATCTTTAACACCCTGCGCGCCTGAAAAGAGACAAGAGGCGTGCTACTGCGATAAAAACTAAAATAAAACCATCCACAATAAGTATAAAGCATCTATATTCCATAATTTAAATGTAACAAATCCATAAATTGTTACACTTTCACAATAATTACAATAATGTTTCTCTCAAAATACCCAATTCTCCAATTAATTACACCACCAATTTATACATAAAAAGTAAATCCTCCAATCCAAGCTCTAAAATAATTCTCCAAAATAGTCCATAGCGTCCTAATCCACGCTAACCTGCCACTAAAAGAAAATTCGGTGAAGTACACAATATGACAGGAATAAATGCTCAAAAATAATTAGCACGATGAATAAATTGCAACAATACGAATGCGCATATACAAATCAAATTCAATACTCAAGCATTATATCATTATTAATTTCTCAACAACACATCAATGGGTCACGAGGACTCACCTCACCTCCCCTAGGAATTTCAAAGCCATATAACGATTTTTAGACTATTGGCGGGTGAACATTGTCCGTACCATATTAAAATCTCATGACACTATGCTCAAATCAACATTATAATATATCTCAATGAATCAAATAATAGAGTCCAATTATTTTTCAGGATTCCAATGAATATCACAATTCAACATAAGTGAAATTGACACGAAAACAAACGGAATACTCTCGAGAGAATTTAGGATCATATTGTATAACTCTCGTACCTCAAAATCATCGCATGGATTGTCACATAAATTTCAACCTCTAAATATGATCGCACCATCACGTTCCTCTCACGAAAATAATCAAATCACGTTCTAGCCCCAACACGAGATAACTCAAAACAGGCCTCCAAATCTAAGGTTGAACATTGAATAAAATAGGGGCTAGGGTTTGCATATAGAGGGAGAGAAAATATAAAGGGTCTACTGAATTTTTGAGGTGATAAAAAGTGGTTAAAAGGTCCACCCACGACTTATTTCTATTAGGGAAAAGATAAAGAATTTGATTAAACCAAAACTCTTCAAACATCTAGTCGAGCCGCCTCAAATCTGGGCTTGTCGATAGATCGACTCCCTGGGTCGATCGATTAGATCGAGAAGGTATGCGGACACTACCAGTTCCCCTAGTTTAATTCCATTTAACAAATAAAAAGATTTCCCATTACTCACGGCCCAGATCCGTGACAAATGTCTTTTCATTTTTATTTTTATTTTAAAATCCCATTATGACTCCAATTTTATTTTCAATTACAATCCGATTGAAAATCCAATTTTCATATATCAAACTCAACATATTTAATTATTAAATCCAAAAAATTTATTTTCCTCAAACTTTTCAAAATTAATTAAAAAATGCCCATTTAAAATATTCGGGTTGTTACACCCCCAGGAGCCGAACTAATTTGGCCCCTGCCAGATTTCGTGTTCAATACGGGATTTACATTCTTTAACCCAATCTGAGTTCCAAAGTCATTAAATTATAAATAATCATGAATATCACTCGTTATGACTAAGTTTATCCTCTTATTATTGTTTGTTACATATTTTCCAACCCAGATTAAGCCCCAGCTAACCAAAATTAGGGTCGCAGAGGTGTTCATATTTATTCCATTTTTGTCCAATTAATCTTCTAATATTTATCACATGTAGGTGTCCAATTTAAATCAAAATCTCAGATTGTAAACAGAGGTTAACTCCTTTACATATGAATCATAAAAATCAGTATACCAAGGTTCCTAATCATGAGTTCTATCAATATAACCCTTAAAATTCTACATCCTAAATTCTGGATTCCTACTTTATCATTAAAAATCAATTCTTTCAAGAGTATAATTTAATATCGTCATCAAATCATCAAGGTTCCTAAATCCATAATTTTTACGTGGTATTTTAACACATGATGGATTAAGAAGCAATTTGTACTAAACAAAATGAGCAAGAAAATTCTTTCCTTAAGTCTTGGTTGGTTTCTGGGATCTCTCCTTGAATATTCCTCTCCTAATCTCTTGCTAGTATTTTTTACTCTCACTTTTCAAATATGTGACCTAGGGTTCGTGGATGCAAATGAGAGGGAGTTATTAAACTCCCAATTAATATAACTAAGGTTCTAATCTCGAGTTGAGCCTTAGGCCTCAAATTTGGACCCCAATATGGGTTCGAATCCACTACTTAAATGTCACAAAAGTTACCCAATTAGTATACCCATATCCCGAAACCATTTTTAATGATCTAAGACACCTAAACGAGTCTATAGAACCTCCCAAAATGCATCCCGAATATTATTATTTAACATACCCATTTGTATTATATTTAATCAATGCCGAAGCATAAGTTAATTAATTTATGATTCATTTCTCACGAGCGAACCCATTGAGTTGTATAATTATGAAATTATGAATAACTATTTATTCTCACTTTAAATTTTATTCATTTAAATTTAAATCCCTCCGATTTAATTCATTCTCAAATTTAATCCAAATTTTTTAATTAAATTTTTGTCATAATATTTTAACTGAAAATACGGGGTATTACATTTCTCTAAGTATACGAAATTTGTAGTTGGTAGAGGAATCAAGATTAGCTTTTGGAAAGACAAGTGGAGAAATAATGGATCTCTTCAGGAGAAGTTTTTCGACATTTATAGTTTATGTGGCAATAAAGACGATTTGGTAGTGGATCACACGACATTTATGGTCGGCCGGGTGGTTTGAAATTCCAAGTTTAGAAGACGACTTTAGGATTGGGGGCTCGAGGAGGCTGAGGCGTTTCTTGACTGGTTGGGGGCAGCCTCATGTCCAACGGAGGGGGGGTGAGTTCAGTTGGCAAATAAGAGGACAAATGGTCTTCTTAGTGGGTGGGTACTACTCCATATTGAGAGGAAATGACAACCTTAGATCTTATTTCCCCTGGAAACAAATATGGAAGGTTAAGGCACCCCCCGAAAGTGATGTTTTTTGTCTGGACCATGGCGAAGCAGGCCACTTTGACGATTGAGGGCTTGTAGAAGCGGATCCAGTTAATGAACTGTCGATGTTGGTTATATAAGGAGGTGAAGGAGAAGACCAATCATTACTCTTGCAATGTAGGGCGGCGAGAGTCCTATGAGAGGTCTTTTTATCTCTTTATAGGATCTTGTGGGTAATGCTTAAGACGGTAAAGGCAATACTAGAGATGTGGAACACCCCTAAGGGACGAGAGGGGGATTGGAAAGTGTGGCACTTGGTTCCACATTTCATTTTTGGATTATTTGGCAGGAGAGAAACTCGAGATGATTCGAAGGGGTGGAAATGGAGTTGCGTAGAATTTGGTATAGTTTTATGAGAACTTTATTAGTTTGGTATAAGGAGAGATATGTGGCAACTCTACCTAATTTTTTAGAGTTTGTGAAGGAATTGGATAGTGGTGTGTAATTCAAATGGTTTTGTTTATGGCCCGATTTGTGGATAGTTGATTTTTTTATCTCGGTTGTAGTGCATATTCCTTGTATACGGGTTTCGCCCCTTAGCGGTTTGTTTTAATGCAACATTTGTTTATAAAAAAACAAAAATATAATTTTTACACGCTATTGTATATAATTGGACATAGAAACATCACATGACAAGAATAACATGAGTTATATTTCGACACAAGCACGTCACGACACAATTTCTTGTAAAATATATCGACATAAAAGTATTTGTAGTTTAATTGCGTATCACTTTTCAATTGCCACGTCTATTGTGTAAGTGCTAAATCCAAAATATGTTATGTAGTATAAAAATTGTACACGTTTCACATTTAAGATATTTAAAAAAATAATTATCGAAGTTCCGTGTTAGTTTTAATTTGTATATTTACAATTAAAACGTTAAAACTAAAAAATGAATTTGGTTAACTCAGTTTTTTAATGAGATATACACAAAATCGATTACTAAAGTGAGGACCATAAGCCCAGTCCCTCCTTTTTTAAACAGCTTGTGTGAAATGCTTGAAATATATATTAATGAACATATTTAATTACCTAAAAAAAAGTCAAATCCACTTTTTCAAATATACACGATTGGCACATTATAAGGGTTTTATTTTCGAAATTTAATCATGGTTAATATGGACCACCTCAATAACTTCCTATAATACATTCTATTTTGTTGTTTACAAATTAGAAGTCCATGTTAGCCATTGATTTTGCTTTTTTCTTGTGGGAAATAGCAAGGGTAGAAGATGTGATTGGTAAAAGTATCTTCAAACAATTTTCGTATCATTTATCTTCATTGTTTGGCATGAAATACATATTAATGAACAAATTTAATTCCCTAAAAAAATAAAAAATAAAAAAGAAAGTCAAATGCACCTTTTCAAATATACACGATTGGCACAGTATAAGGGTTTTAATTTTCAAATTTAATCATGGTTAATGTGGACCACCTCAATAACTCCCTATTATACATTCTATTTTCTCAGTTATAAATCGGAAGTCCTTGTTAGCCATTAATTTTTTATTTTTTTCTTGAGGGAAATACTAATAGAGTAGAATATGTGACTGGTAAGAAGTCTCTTCAAACAATTTTCGTGTCATTTATTTCATTAGACTTGCATGACCATTTCTCATAACTTCTCAAGAGGTCCTCTTTTATGAATTTTCCTCTAGTAATCTCAATCATAGGTTTTTATTTTATGTGCTTCACAATTTATTAGGTTTATTTTTAACCCATGATAATATGGCATCATGTAGTTAAAGTATTTTGTTTAGACGTATATCTTGACCTACAAAACAATTTCTTGTACAACCTGCAAACAAGTGATATTAAGTACTCCAGATTGGAAGAGATACATTTATGATGACCCGCATTAAGATTTGCATATTCTATTTACTAGTAAACAACGAAAGACACCTACTATAGACAACTATATACAGGGGAGGATCTAGAAACATTTGTTAAGGTGGGAGAAGGGTCCAAAAAAATAACTATAATAGCAAAAACCATTCAACTAGTATAAGAAAAAATATTATACGGAAACGATGTTCAAAATTTAATCAGAATAACACCACAAGAGGGATTGTTATCATCTACATATAACTTATCGACAAAAAAACTATAATAGCTAAAACCATTAAACTAACTCCTTCCCAATGTCATGGGGATATACTTTAACTACTCTTTCGTGCATAACTTAACACTTCAATAATGTATGGGTTACTAATTAAGCCGAGAAATCTATTGAAGTTATAACACAAGTGCTAGAGAAGAGACAAAAATGGAGCAAGTTGAACACAAAGGAACATACTACAATGTCTGGCTTAGATGGTTTGGCCAAATGACTTCCCCACCTATTTGTAAGCATCCACCTCCTCAATGGATGGTGGAGATCAAAATACATGAGTAGTCTGGATTAGTTCTCCAGAATGGTGCCACGTCCTTATAGGAACATTTTAGAACACTGCATACTTTTTTATAATTCTTGATTATTCAATTCATTACAAGTAAACTCTAGATTATTCTAGAAAATCCTACAATATTTCATAACATATTACACAATAGTAGATAATATACCCGGAAAATCTAGAATGTTATGGAGAATTATAGTGTAGGTATGGAGCCTTTAAGGAAGAAAATGTATAAAATACATGGTACGTGACATCAAGATCATAATCATCTTCATCACTCGTAGGGGGGGAAAATGTCGAGACATTTCTTTTATATCACCTACACATAACTAAAAGAAAATAATGAAAGATAATAAACCTAAACATTTAATAAATTAGCATTTAAAATAACCCTATTATTTAATATTAATATTTTATAAAATCTAAATTTGAAATTTTCGCATTTAACAAATACTAACATTTTACAAACCTTTGTATTAAAAATAAATTCGCACATTTTTAGCATTCATTTTCAAAACTTATAACATATCAAAAGAAAGTTTTGATTTTAACATACATGCAAACAATTAATCAAAACTAAACTAACCTTGGGCATGAGCTAGGAAAACCAATACTCTATCTATCTCTTTAGTCGCATGAGCAAGAGCAAGTAGGAGATGAAGTTAATTTGTTCGGTCATTCAACAATCGGTTCTCTCAATATCTCTACAAGCTTCTTATTTGTTTTGGTGTTAGACATTTTTGGAGAGTTATGGGTGGTGAACTGATAGATACGGTGCAGATACCATGCTATCCATATCTGTATACCTATCCTTATCCACTTGGATAGAAAAATAATTATCGGTATCTGTGTCCTCTTGGATTCTCGGGATTCGGATATTATCAGAGTCTGTTTACATTGTTTATCCATCTTAATTAACACTAATTTTGAAATTAACTAAAATTCATATTGAATAAAAATTAGACGATCGAAGTCCAAGATAATTTTGTTATAACTAACTAAAAAGTGACAATATAAACTCTTCAGAGAATGTTTGAAATCAAGTACTAACCTTTAATGTTCATGTAGGGCGCTTGGAGGTAATCTCTGAATTATCGAGAGCTTCCCCAATTAATAGAAGAGACTCAAGAGAAGGAAGCAGCATGAAGACAGCGAGCCAGCTTAGAGAGGCATCTCAGCTTAGAGAGGCAGCTCGACGGGGAAGCTCATCAAGGAATCTCAGTGATACAACTCAGCGAGTAAACTGACCGAGAGAGCTCCTTTTCATCGTTAGTTCTTACTTAGTAAAATTCCATCTGTTAAATACATTTGTTTTAATGTTGTAATGATTGTAATATAAAGTGTGAGGTCAAACGGTACTAGCAAGAGACCAGGACTGGCTGGGCTTGGGAGAACTAACATGTTCTCTCGAATGACCTCGTCTTGGGAACTTCAGAGGGATTTGGTTTGGAGGATTAATAAGTGAGGCAACATTAAGGCTTATCTTAAGCATCTTAGATACACCTGGTAAAACACCGAGATACCTTTCACCATGGAATCTTGTGCGGAGTAGCCTTGAGTTCCATCATATATTGAGTTTTGAGCAAAACCAGTCCTCTATTGAATGTCACATCTACTGTAGGTGATGTCATTAACCATATAAACACTATTCAATCCATAGTTGAGTAAACCACTGTGGTATTGGGGTTATTAGCAGTTTGGGTAGCCACCTCTGTTATGCTAGTCCTCTGACGCATAGTGGTTGGGCAAAAGGCATGTCTTGAGATTTAATGTTTATGACGTAGGGATGACTAGCCCATCATGTATTTAATGTTTATGACGTAAAGTATTGTGACACCCCGCTCAAAATAATAACGGTTGGCCAGCCCTATACTAAAATAATCAGGAATCTCAAGTGTATCATTCTCAGCATCTACTGACGATTCTAAAATAAATACGACTGACAACCCATTACTACAAAAAGAAGGTATCAAAAAATTTTAAAACATTTTATTTAACACTTACTAAAACAAACCATGCAACACTAACCAACGACATAACACTTAAATATGATAAGAGACACACACAAGCTCCATTAATATAAAAGAGACTAATATAAGAGTACAACAAAATGTACAATATAAAATACCCGAATATGCTGTCGGGTCACAGACAATACATAAATCTCAGAGAGAAAATATAAAAGTGCTACACTACGACACTTGGGTATAAACCCAATATACAGACTGAGTCCTAATCTAGATACAGGAAAGATGGAATCGACTATATCAAGATACCGCAACAGTCCGCTACTGCCACAGCTACACGAATAGACTGGATGGATAATATCAATGGCCTCCTTACGGAGGAACACCTAAAATAATACAATATATATGCAAAGCAAGAGAAAATATAAACGGGTCAGAGCCTGAGGTGTGAAAACATTTTATAGCAAGTGCATTAAAATGCATAATAATTATAAATGCATTATGACATGATTATGGTGGAGTCGCACTCTCCATAAAATCCAACTCACCTCTCAACTAAAGCGCGCAACTAAACGTATGCACATGATCTCCATATAAGTGCCCGAATCTATCTAGGCAAGGTAATCTAACTTACTCCCAAGTCTTACTCATTTAAAATCCATTTAAATCATATCCTTCGATTTCTAATATTATCGATCTCAATTGTTCGTTCTCCTACTTAGCATACAAAATTTACATAAACATTCTCTTCTACTAGAATTTCTCCTATTCTAGTTATTGACATAAATATGTATATATAAATATATATATATATATATATATATATATATATATATATATATATATATATATATATATATATATATATATATATATATATAGTTATTAGCATCTAGGTGCTAAGGCCTAAACTTCTCCCAATTCTCAACATTGCACTGCGTTTCGTGCGTGGGACGTCTCGCAAGCGAAATCCAAACAAGGAACCCCCCTGATACACTACTCCTTGGCAGTATTGATTATCAAGATTCATTATGCCCTCAATGCATGACGCGTATAACCTAAATTCTTATTACTCAATTAATTAATTTATTATTCTCAACAATGCACGGCGTTTCGTGCGTGGGACGTCTCGCAAGCGAAATCTAAACAAGGAACCCCCCTGTTGATGCAAAAAACTGGACCGAATCCCATTTTTATGATCACAGATAAATAGATAAAAGCAATCCAATCAAGCACATGAGAGACAAATATTTTTTAAAGTGGTTCGGCTATAAGGAAAAGCCTACATCCACTGTTATTTTATTCCCAGGGGTTTACAATAGCACAATGTGGTATAGAGAGAGAAAAAGGTGTGGATCTTGTGTATGGTGTCTCTCATCCTTGTCGGATCTCCTCTCTTGCTTTTGGCTAAGGGAATACATGTATTTATAGTGATGGGAGATAAAGAGATTCATTGTATGTAGACATTTATACATTATGTCTACATTCAACGAATCTAATTGTTGAATTGCTTGGTATGCTATGTGTTGTCATCTACAATATGAATGTATTTAATGCTCATTAAATGCATAGTCATCTTCATTAATGCACATTAAATGCATTGTTATCCCTTGATCTTCCTGGTTGGTATGCCGACCAACTCTCCTCGGGTACTGACCAACTCTCCTCGGGTGCCGACTAACACTCATCGGATGTCGACCAACTCTCCTGGGTGTCGAATATTGCCACGTAGGATGACATGTGTCCTTTTCTGATTGGTCCTCATAGATGGAGAATTTTTACGTTAACAGAAGCCCCCAATGCTCCATGCTTGATGGTTTACTTGAAAGGGTGGAGTATTTATTCTGCAGTGTTGCTCGGTGCTCGTGAAATTCTTGATCTACCTTCTTGATTTGTTCAATATAAAGTGCATTATCTCCTGGATGACATATGATGCAGGCTGATCGATGGTTGTTAATCTTTCTTTTGAGGAACTCTGTGTGCTATGTATCACCCCTGGGAATTTGGATGCAGCCATGCCATAGTATGCAGCTTTTAGCTTATCATAATCTTCAAGTATGTTGATTGGTTTGCTAGCCAACCAACTGACTCCTGTGCCGAGCAACTGAGTGCTAACTTCACGTGCTTGATTCTTCTGATTTATGATCCTCTGAATACTTTGTTGAGTAACATACTAGCTTTTGAACCCAACTCTTCAATCTGATTAGTACCAAGCTAGTGGTGGACTTCGAAACATTTTCATACAACTTCTTCTTCAATGTTAGTCGGGACAATAGTAATAAAGATCTCAGTGTTGTAGATGCTAAATTTGACTTCTGAACTTCAATAGTATGTGCATAATAACTCCTGAACTTCTGAATGCGCCTCCGTGTGAGTTTGTGAAGTTGAATTTGGTGCTCAACTGCATGATGTTATAAGAATGTGCCACCAAATGAACAAATATATCTGTAATAGAAGCCCCCAAATGAACAAATACTTTATCGAGCACCTCCTAGATCGACCATCTGTGATGAATATCAGGATGCTCAAAGATCTTAACTTCATAAATTCTCCTCTTGCTTTAAATGATCCACCTGCTGGCGAGGAACCTGTTTCAAAAGCAGAGGGGAAGAAACCAATAGAATGGGAATATTGATGTAATAAATTTGTATTTCATTCCTGATGTATTTTGTTTTTGATTTTAATGAAAGACTTTCATTTTTGTTTGCAAATCTTAATTGCTATTGTCTTGTAAATATCAAACACTTTACATTTACGCATATCTGTTAAAAAGATAATAATATTGTGTTGTTCATCGACCAACTTAGTAATAAAAAAGTTATAAGTATCAGTAATGTTGCCCGATCACTTAATAATAAAGTAATGAGTATAAAAATGTTTAAATTTTTTCCAACCAACCAAGGTTGTTAAATTGTGCTCGTCGGCCAATTATAGTTAGTGAGAGTTTATCCCCGACTAACCATACTTGGTAAATTTTTGTCTTTTTCATAAAATCTGTCCGACCAACCAAGGTCGATAAATTCTCCCCGTCGACCAACTACAGTTAGTGGGTTTTTATCCCCGACCAACCATACTTGGTACAGTTTGGAATATTTTCTCCTCGCCGACCAACTACAGTTAATGGGTTTTTATCCCCGACCAACCATACTTGGTACAGTTTGGAATATTTTCTCCTCGTCGACCAACTACAGTTAGTGGGTTTTTATCCCCGACCAACCATACTTGGTACAGTTTGGAATATTTTCTCCTCATCGACCAACTACAGTTAGTGGGTTTTTATCCCCGACCAACCATACTTGGTACAATTTGGAATATTTTCTCCTCGTCAACCAACTACAGTTAGTGGGTTTTTATCCCCGACCAACCATACTTGATACAGTTTGGAATATTTTCTCCTCGTCGACCAACTACAGTTAGTGGGTTTTTATCCCCGACCAACCATACTTGGTACAGTTTTGAATATTTTCTCCTCGTCGACCAACTACAGTTAGTGGGTTTTTATCCCCGACCAACCATACTTGGTACAGTTTGGAATATTTTCTCCTCGTCGACAAACTACAGTTAGTGGGTTTTTATCCCCGACCAACCATACTTGGTACAGTTTGGAATATTTTCTCCTCGTCGACCAACTACAGTTAGTGGGTATAAAAATTATGACTAAATTAAAAGATTTCCAAGTGAATCAAATTTGTATATACTCATATAAAAGAGATTTATGAATATATAGAAATTATTTTATCTCCTTAAAGAAGAAATAATATAATATGTACACAAATTTCTCAAACTTTGTAATTATGAAATGTACATTTATCCAAATTTGTAAAATTAGATCCAACATTTTGTGAATATAAAATCATGATTGAATTAAAAGATGTATGCACAATATATAATTGATTTGATCTCTAAGTTTATGGATATAAACATATGAGAATCGTGATTTGAACAAAAATATAATGGGAATTTGAATAGTCATCAAAGATCTTTCACAAATTATTTCAAAATCAATAAAGAAAATTATCAAATCTTATCATCATCGTATATATTGGTATATTTAATCATTTAAAATATTTATTCCATGATATAAAATTGAAACTTGAGAATCAAGCAAAAAGTTATGATTTATGAAATCCACTATTTTTCAGATTTCTAAATAAGAATTAATCTAACAGTTATGATTTTAAAATCATGATATGCAATATTTTTCAAATAAAAATTGGACAATTAATTTATGTATATAAACATAAAAATCATGATTGAATCAACAGATGTATGTATAATATATAATTTATTATACATATAGAAAATAAAAACTTAGCTTTTGATGGAGAGCAATGCTTGTAACACGTTCCCACAGACGGCGCCATTATGTTGATGCAAAAAACTGGACCGAATCCCATTTTTATGATCATAGATAAATAGATAAAAGCAATCCAATCAATCACATGAGAGACAAAGATTTTTTAAAGTGGTTCGGCTATAAGGAAAAGCCTACGTCCACTGTTATTTTATTCCCAGGGGTTTACAATAGCACAATGTGGTGTAGAGAGAGAAAAAGGTGTAGATCTTGTGTATGGTGTCTCTCATCCTTGTCGGATCTCCTCTCTTGCTTTTGGCTAAGGGAATACATGTATTTATAGTGATGGGAGATAAAGAGATTCATTGTATGTAGACATTTATACATTATGTCTACATTCAACGAATATAATTGTTGAATTGCTTGGTATGCTATGTGTTGTCATCTACAGTATGAATGTACATTAATGCTCATTAAATGCATAGTCATCTTCATTAATGCACATTAAATGCATAGTTATCCCTTGACCTTCCTGGTTGGTATGCCGACCAAATCTCCTCGGGTACTGACCAACCCTCCTCGGGTGCCGACTAACACTCCTCGGATGCCGACCAACTCTCCTGGGTGTCGAATATTGCCACGTAGGATGACATGTGTCCTTTTCTGATTGGTCCTCGTAGATGGAGAATTTTTACGTTAACACCCCCCGATACACTACTCCTTGGCACTGTCGATCGTCGAGATATACTAATATTTAAATATGATCACTAAGGACTAACTTCTCATCACTCCCAACATTGCACTGCGTTTCATGCGTGGGACATCTCGCAAGTGATATCCAAACAAGGAACCCCCCCCCCCCCCCCCCCCCGATACACTACTCCTTGGCAATGTTGATCGTTGAGGTCCATTATGCCCTCGATACCCAAGGTACTATAAAATCATATAATTACTACTCCTTATTTTCTCTTATTTGATTCATCACAATATAATTCCGGACAAAATCTCCCGGAATGAGATTCAAGCAATCTTCTTATGTCTCTTTACTCTAGAGACAAATATGATATCACATAATCATATATAATTTGTATACGATTCACACAAGTATAATAATAACCATCCCAATGAGCTATAACTCGAGGATGTGGGTTCTCAATGCTATCATCTACCAGGTAATCACTCACATATCATCCTGGGTACCAACGGTCGGAATCTCACACCGCCTTGGCAAAAACCATATCACAACGTACGGGAAGCGGTCATAGTTCCTCCCTGGAAATAAGACGAAACATACCCACCACGTCTCACCCCTAATAAAAAAAATCCCACAAAAATAATGGACGCTATGACCTGGGGAATATCCACACCCTGCTCCTTAAGCCAGGGCTCTCACCCTCATCGCGCAACTTCCCATGATAGCAAGGAGGGGGTATGCTTCACTTATATATATATATATATATATATATATATATATATCATACACACAGGATATACATACATCATCACATCATATAAATGTATACCATCACACAAGGTATATATATCACACTGTTTGCATACTCTTATTACGCTCTTAGGCATAAATGAAATAATATCATTATTTAGTATATTTTACTCTCAATATACTATTCGTCAATCACTCGCATGACTTCCCCACTTAGCATACACTACACTATTTCTCACTTGAAGTTCACACCTCACTTCTATATATATGAATCGTCACTCAATTCCGTTTGCAAAGAGGATATTCTCTATATACTAATGCACCTCGATCAACATTTATCATCTATGTGAATCATCTCCTAATTCAATTTACGTTAAGGATATTCTCTATATCCATATGCACATCTATCATCATTTATTATTCTCAATCCATAATTATGGTTCAATCAATCATATGAACCTTCGAAGTTATCCCCTTTGGGATTTAATTCTAAAATCCATTATCATTAAGCGCATTCTAACTCTTTCTTATAAACCCATAATTATCTCCACACCGAATTCTCAATGATAGTGGGCTTCCCCACTTTGTCAATATGATACTCTCCAATCGGTATTCTCTCGAATTTCGTCTATATGACTCCAACAACTTATCATAAGGGAAACTCCCTAAAATCTCCAAAACATACTTCTAATAACTCCTATAGAGATTCCCAATCGACAAACTCAAACAAAATGGGATGAAACTCACCCTAGAAAAACATCCCCAAAACTGCCCCGTTTCCGAATCGATTCGGCCTCCAAGACGAATCGATTCGGGTCCAAAGACCTGGGCTTCTGTCTCAAGACGAATCGATTCAGGTTGGGGCCGAATCGATTCGGTCACTTAGACGTGGGCACCTGCAACTTTTCGAATCGATTCGGTAAGGGGCCAAATCGATTCGGCCTATCAGGAGGCACAAAAAATGGCTATTTCTTCAAAGCCAAAATTTCCCAAAAATCAAATATATCATATTCTAACCATTTTTCTTCAACCCAAACATAATATTAACATCAAAACTCCTTGAATAACTCAAACCAACTAATTTCATACCCTCAAATCCATATATACACTTCAAATGCAAGATTTACTTAAAATATAGGTTTTGACAATTTAAACCTAAAATCCATAAATTTGATCCACAAATCATGAATTAAATGATACACAACAATTATATAGCAAGTTTAATCACCTGCCTCAAATTCGTAGAGTCTGAATCTCCCTCGAAATCATGGATTGGCCGAAATCTCCCAACTTTTCTCTCTTTCTCCTCTTCTTTTCTTCTTTCCTTTCTTTCTCTCTTTCTCTCTAAGGAGATTTCTATCTCTCGTAGGCTTTTAAGCCTTGTCTCCCAAAATACACAACTTTAAATGATAATACACACTTTAAATGATCGGTCACTTTAATTCGAGCCAAACGAACTTAAAATATTTTGGAACCCAAATAATCCCCAAGTACAGTTATTTCGACTTTCTCGACCCTTTCGAAAACAATGGCACACTCAGAATCGTCATTCGAATCACTTTCTAACATCTTCAAATTTTTGACCTCAAATGCCAATTTAATCATTCTCCAATTAAATTAATATTTATTTCTCCCAAAAATAAATAAATTATTGTCTCAAAAATATCGGGTTGTTACAAGTATGAGGGGATGTCTTTCACAGTTGCGAAGGACTGAGGCGTCTCAGAAATGGTGTGGGGCTATTTCATGGCATCAACTACCTCTGAGAAAGGGGGTTCCTTCTAGAGAATTTATTGGTAGAGAGAGAATATATCAGGGAGGATTTATTGCAAACCAGAGGGTTTACTCACCTGTCATTGTCATTTATTGTGAATCTTTTAATGACTAACCAGATATTCTTCAGAGTTTGTTGGTGTGTTGACTGCGTGCAATGTGTATCTAGGGTGCTTACTTCTCTCTCCCTTTGAATGAGTTACTTCGGAGTTTCCTTTATTATTGTTTGAGTTATACATGAAAGATTTGTAAGTTCAATCTGAGTTGTTATTAAATTGTGTTTGTTTGTTTATCATGTGATCATCAAGGGTATTCGGGTTAAGTGTTATCACTATACCTATAGGGGTTACACCTCCATTTATACTTGAACAACCCTTTTACAACTCTTATTCATGAATAATGTTCTCTTTTCCTCTTATTGAATAATCCATAGCTCCTTAACATCGATTTCTCCTTTGTTAAAAAAGGAAGATACACATCAAAATTCTTAACTTTATGCACCTACGCTACTTTGTGGTCACCAATAAACATGTAATTGGATTTTTTTCAAAGCATTGTTATGAGTGGAAGAGGGCAACCTAACATGTAATTGGATTTTTTCTTTCCTCTTCCAATTGGAAAACCCCTCTATAAAAAATGCATCACAACCACCCACATGCTCCTTTCCAACCACATTGAAAAGATAACAACAAAAACAATATGCGACCTCTTTGTGGACACTATATTCTAACCAAGTTGGGTGTTTATCAAACCAAGAAAGATTAAATCGCCTTAACCCTCCTTGATATCTTTGAAGAAATTTATGATCACGAGGTTTACAAGATGAGGCATTTTTTTTAAGTACATAAGCATAACTAGAAGAAAATAAATAAAAGCAAGATCAGATTTTTACACCAAAAAAATAACAAAGCAAAGTGATATTTAAACATACAAATAATTAAATTAAAGCAAAATTAGATTTTTACCCAAAAAAACAAAACAATAGTTCAAATTTTTACACCGAAAAAATAAATAAAAGCAAGATCAGATTTTTACTCAAAAAATCAAAACAAGATTTTAACATACAAAACAATTAAATCAAAGCAAGCAAGTTCAAATTTTTACACACGAAAAAAAATCAAGTTCGGATTTTTTTACAAAAATAAAATAAAATAAAGGCACGATGAGATTTTTACAAAAAAATATATAAATCAAACTCAAATTTTAACATACAAATAATTAAATCAAAGGAAGTCTATATTTTTACACAAAAAATAAATCAAGTTCATATATTTACACCAAAAAAAGATCAGAGTTTTACATCAAAAAAACAAAGCAAACTGAAATTTTAACATATCAAAAATTAATTCAAACTAAACTAACTTTGGACAAGAACACCACACTACTCTCTCTTTAGGTACTAATTTTGTGATTATTTCTATCTCTGTCTACAAATGTTAATTTCTCTTAATTTTTAATTATTTATGGATAGGAGTAGTAGTAGAGCTTAAGGGTGGCCATGGTCGGGCCTGTGCAGGCCCGATCGGGCTCGGGCCGGGCTTATTAAATTATGAGCTATCCCAAGCTCTCTCGGGATCGGATCGGGTCTTATTATGTAATCCCAAGCCCGCCCAGATTTAAAATCTCTTTACCCAGGCCCGTTGGCCAAGCCCGATTACTGTTTTTTTTAAATAAAAAAATAAAAAATTTTCTTAATCAAAGACCTATTTTTTAATTAAAAACATGTTTAAAATTTTATATATTATAGAGTCTATATATAAAGTTCCCCACTCTACATAAAAAAACTTAGTATATGTTTTTATATATACAAAAGTTACCCATTTTATATATTTATTTATAGCTTTGTAGTCTTACACTTTAATAATAAATTAATATACACAAACACACACACACACACACACATATATATATATATATATATATATATATATATATATATATATATATATATATATATTAATATTATATATATAATTCCCGGACTCGGGCCGGGCCTCATTGGGCTTAAGAATTCATGTCCAAGATCGTCCAAAAAAAATATCGGGCCTATCAAATTTTGCTAAGCCCCCTTTGCAGGCCAATTCACCTTACCCAAGCCCTATTTTTTTATTGGACGGACTGAGCGGGCTTGGCGGGTCTTGAGCCTATGTCCACCCCTAGTAGAGCTAAGGCTAGATAATAGATTTTTGATAAGGTGGACATTTACCTCTTTACCCTAGAAATTTTTTACATATTACTAATTTAATTTACAAATTTGTCGTTGAAGTTTTTTTTTGCCCAAAAGACAAGGTGGGTATGTTCTTCTTGCCTCCACCCATGACTATATAGACAACTAGTATCCTTAAACTTGGCAGCTGACAACTAGTATCCTTAAACTTGGCTGCTGGCAACTAGTATCCTTAAACTTGGCAACTGTTTCACATACACATGATATATAATTCCACCTCGATATTGCCCAGGATTCTCACTTGTGTATCAGCTATTTTTCATTTCAAGAAAACTCTTCTCCTCTCTCTTTCATAAATGTCTCTTAGACAAATCAATAGCGACTTTGCGATGACTTACCAGCCTTAATTTGATCCAGACAATGAATTTCTCATGGAAAGATTATTCCCACCAATGGTTTGTATTGACAATGAAACCTGCCATGGTTGCATGCTTGTGAAGGTGAATAACGCAAACAAGTAGAGGATTTTAGTGGAGATGGTTCAAGTTCGGACAGATCTTAACCTCTTGATATCCAAATCATACATTTTCTCCGATGGTGGTTGGTTCATGGATGTGTTTCACGTGACCAACCAGTTTGGGAACCAAATTACAGACCCAAACCTCATACATTACATCCAGGGGCAATCTGCCCAAATTGGAAGAGAAAAAACGAGGTCCAAACATGTATCGGCAGGGACGTGACAGTCCTTGAGATGACAGGGACAAACTGTCCAGGCCTATTATCCGATATAACAGCTGTACTTGCTGATTTGGGATGCTATGTGTCAACTGCAGTGGCATGGACCCACCGCACCCGAGCAGCATGCATCATTCACATCACAAATCCATGCGATATACAGGCCCAGATAGAGATCGTAATGGAAGCCCACCACTATGAGGGAGAACCATGGAGCGTGAGGGTAACTACCCCCACCACTAGCCGGACCCACATTGAGAGGCGGCTCCACCAGCTAATGGCGGTTGATAGGGATTACCGGAATATGGTGATTGTGACACAAATACAGTTGTAACAATAGACGAGTGTAAGGAAAAGGGTTACTCACTTGTGACGGTGATGAGCAGAGACCGACCGAAATTACTATTTGATACTGTGTGTACACTCACAGACATGGAGTATGTGGTGTTTCATGTAGCTATTAGGTACGAGGGGTCCCTTGCATATCAGGAGTATTACTTACGACAAAAGGACGGAAGCATTGTAAATACGGAGAATGAGAGGCATAGGATTACCCGTTGCTTAATTGCAGCGGTAGAAAGGTGAGTCTCCCGTGGAATAAAGCTGAATATATGCACCCATAACAGATTAGGATTGCTCTCAGACATGACAAAAGTGTTTCGTGAAAATGGACTGTCTATAGCAAGGGCTGAGATTGGTATGCTTGGTGAGAGAGCAGTGGGATCATTCTATGTTACTCAAGTTTCGGGGAACAATGTGAAGGCAGAGACGATCGAGGCGGTGACAAAGGAACTTGGGGGCAGTGTACTGGTAGTTAACACTTCATCTCATGAGTGGTCTCCATGGAGCAAGAGACAAAGGGGCAGACGTGATGTACAAGATAGGCCAACATTCTCATTAACAGGCTTCTTGTTGTCACAGATCGAGCAAATTTCTAGCAATTTCAAACGCTAAAGTAAAAATGATGATAAGGTTGATGTAGTTTGTTGATTTAACTGTAAATAGACCAGCATATGTCGTTTCCTAGTTTCCCTTGAAAATAAATTCTTATAATCGGCTAGACAACTTTATTCCAAAAAAAAAATGTAACCTCTACGGTAAATCCCCCCTCCTCTTCTTCTTCCTTTTTTTACCACTTATCAATTTCAAATGATAAACTGGGAAACTATTCACAGGTATACTTTCAACTGAAAACTATAAATTTTATTTTTATTTGTATGGTTATAGTTGTCGGAAAAGATTAAAAAAATTCTTTCAAATTTTGAAATTTTAATACCTTTTGTATTTGGTGAACATAATTCAAAATGACAAAAATATTCATTTTAAGTTGATTTTTTTTAAATAGCAGAACAAAATCATTTTGAGTTAATTTTTTTCGGAGTTCCTTAATATGTTTAAATACAATACAAAAAAATTAACACATTTTGTTATTACTTAAAAAAATTGGTCCACATATGTAACGGCTCAATCTTGATTTATGAGTTACATGTGGTCAGTCCGATCCTACCCGACTATTAGTTGAGTTTTATTTAATTAACATTTCACTAATTGACACGCAAATCTAATTTAAATCAAACTACGTGAGGGACTCATGAAAAGCGTCCTCAAAATTCAAGCATACATAGCGGCTAATTTAAAATAAAAAGAATATCTCCTTGTAAAACGCTCTGAAAATACGGAACTGCACCCAACCTTCAGTAACAAAGATGAAAAAATGAGTCAAATGCTTAGTGGAAAAAATACAATAATGCAATATAGCATCTAACTCGAGAAAGAGACTCTAACATGTTATATCTACCTTCACATGCAACTACCTTATATATATATATATATATATATATATATATATATATATATATATATATATGAAACCATTTTTATTCCAGAAACGTTATTTATCACGATTAATTCCCCTTAATCTTATAAAGAACACCTTTTACTTGACTAGAAATTTATTTCTTGATTTAACACACTCAGTTAAACACTTTAAATAAATACCCTCTCTTTGAGGAAATCATTTCTTTAATCGAAAATACCCTTTTACTCATACCCAATTTACATTATTATTTTCATTAAAAATCGCCTTTCAACACACGCACGCACTGTGTTAGAAGATATTTATTTTTTCTTAAAATCTTTCCATAAACACAATCTTGTATTAATTATGAATTAAACATCATTAGCTTGCTTAACACTACACCAAAAATAGGAATCTGGCACGGTTTAAAAGTGTACCAGATTTGACAAAACAGGAACACTTCTGGCACACTTTTAAACCGTGCCAAAATTTGATATTTCTGGCACACTTTTGGCACGGTTTTGAACTGTGCCAATTTTTTTGATAAAAGAAAAAAAAATTATTTGAAAACAAGAAAATTCACAAATTGCAAACTTCAAAATATTACAAGTCTTTAGTAGTTCAGTGACCAAAAAAAATTGGCCAGAGTTTCCTCTATTTTCTGGACATTCTAAAACCTGCTAATATAAAACCTGTGTAACATAAAGCCCGTACGGCCACAAAATACAACAATAAACTGACAAAAGCCCACACGGCCATAAAAGTTAGCAATAAAACTACAAAAGCCCGCACGACCATAACACAAAAAAATAAAATCATGAATAAACCCTTTGTTGTAAACCATTGAGTTCTTCGTGTGTTCCACTTGAATAAATGCAAACGATAAAATGTTATCCTGCAAAAAAAATAGGATACAAAAAAGAAACGATATTAGTAACCAATTAATTTATAAAAAAATCTTACTCAAGCTAAAAAATTACATATAGGAGTTGCAATTATTATTGTATTCTAAAATTGAAAATCTTACGCAAGTTATGACTACCTGATCAGTTCGTATGAGTTACATTGGTCCCGTGCGAGGTGTTCGTGCCTCTTGGAGGGCCGTTTGGGGGCTGGTTTGGGTTTTCACCCTTCAACGGCTTGTTTTCCAGCCAAATCGACATATTTTGAAATTATCGTCATATTCTCAAACTGGGAGACCCGCGACTGCACGGTCAGTTCGTACAAGTTATATTGGTCCCGTGCGAGGTGTTTGTGCCTCTTACTTGGCCGTTTGGGGGCTGGTTTGGGTTTTCACCCTCAAGCGGCTTGTTTTCAAGCCTAATATACATATTTTCAAATTATCATCATTATCTCAAACCGCAAGGCCCACGACTACGCGATCAGTTCGTACAAGTTACATTGGTCTCGTGCGAGGTGTTCGTGCCTCTTACGAGGCCATTTGAGGGCTGGTTTGGGTTTTCACCCTTCAACGGCTTGTTTCCAAGCCTAATCTAAATATTTTGAAATTATCATCATATTCTCAAATCGGGAGACCCACGACTACGCGATCAGTTCCTACAAGTTACATTGGTCCCGTGCTAGATGTTCGTGCCTCTTACGAGGCCGTTTGGGGGCTGGTTTGGGTTTTCACCCTTCAACGGCTTTTTTTCAAACCAAATCGACATATTTTGAAATTATCTGCATATTCTCAAACAGGGAGACCCCCGACTACGCGGTCAGTTCGTATAAGTTACATTAGTACCGTACGAGGTGTTCGTGCCTCTTACGGGGCCGTTTGGGGGATGGTTTGAGTTTTCACCCTCAAACAGCTTGTTTTCAAGCCAAATCAACATATTTTGAAATTATCATCATATTCTCAAATCGGGAGACCCGCGACTACACAGTCAGGTCGTAGAAGTTACATTAGTCCCGTGCGAGGTGTTCGTGCCTCTTATGGGCCCATTTGGGGGCTGGTTTGGATTTTCACCATTCAACGTCTTGTTTTCAAGCCTAATCTACATATTTTGAAATTATCATCATTATCTCAAAATGGTAGGCCCGCAACTACGCGATCAGTTTGTACAAGTTACATTAGTCCCATGCAAGGTGTTTGTGCCTCTTATGGGGCCATTTGGGGGCTGGTTTGGGTTTTCACCCTCAAACGGCTTGTTTTCAAGCCTAATCTACATATTTTGAAATTATCATCATTATCTCAAATCGGGAGGCCCGCGACTACGCGGTCAGTTCGTACAAGTTATATTGGTCCAGTGCGAGGTGGTCGTACCTCTTACGGGCCCATTTGGGGGTTGTTTGGGTTTTCACCCTTCAACGGCTTGTTTTCAAGGCAAATCGACATATTTTGAAATTATCGTCATATTCTGAAACCGGGAGGCCCGAGACTACGTGGTCAGTTCGTACAAGTTACATTGGTCCCGTGCGAGGTGTTCGTGCCTCTTACGGGGCCGTTTGGGGGTTGGTTTGGGTTTTCACCCTCAAACGGCTTGTAATAAATAAAAACTTAGGGTGAAAGTTAATATGGCCCTATAATCATTACATGGATACGCAAGTAGCTATGAGAGTAAGAACTTTTAGACGAAGTCAACAGATTTTAACACGACATGATAATAGCAAAAAAAATGGAATTCAAGTTAAAAGTTTTAGAATTCAAAATTTTGGATTGTTTGATCCTTAATTCAAATCTAGATATTTTAAGCGTAATCCTAGCTTGCACCCATTTATACTAGAGATACTAAGCGGAAAATAGTTGTTACTCTGCGCAAGCACAACCCAAAAACACGAATCGTCACCCCTAAATATCAATAGAATCTTAAAATTTTATTTTACAAGTTCTTTTTTCTAGAATAGAATACCAAAAACTCAATACAAAGCATAACAAACAAAAGACCACATGCACCTATTGGTGTTTCCTAATCACAAAGCTCTATGTTTATATAAACATGTACTTCTATTTCAATGTACAAGTAAACTAATTAGAAGCCAGTATATGCAATATACCATGTCTTGTTTATTCGCAAACACCAAGATGACAATGTTAATAATAGATGGATCACTGATAATGGACTGAAATAAAAATAAGTAGATCAGATGAGAAACACGACCTCCAACTAAAATTCTCGGGTAATAAACCAACCAAACATATAAGTTCAGAGAAAGAAATTAGAGATACTTACTTGCCTAAGTAGCTTCCAAATGAAATAGGGGTGAACCAACTATTTCTGCCCCTTTAGTCCTTTGATATGAGGATTCTGCACAACTTTAAGAACGAACTTATATAGCAGCACTTCATGTATATGACAAACAGAATTATAAAATGGATCAAGATATTCGAACTCATTTTGGTCAAAGCTCATTCAAGATAAGTTTGTACTAACTTGAACATACATTTTAATCCATGTAAACCCCTCTCTTTCTTTGTAATCCACCTAGGAGAGATTGTTACAAATTTGTAATTCCTAAAATATGAAAATACTTTTCAACATTTTATTTTCACCCAGGTAAGAAAAAATTAGAGTGTAGCAGTCCATAATTTGAAAATCATGCACTTATGATAAAACCTTAAATAAAAGAAAGCACGAGCATAGCATTAAAAGTTCAGCACAAGCTTACCTTAATCTCCATGAAGATTTAAAGTGACCTAAATTTCTGACTGGGTTGAGTGGGGAGATAATGCCTACTTCTCCCATGTCTGCTACAATATAGCAACAAATACTGACATGAAATTTCATCAGAATAAAACCCACTCACATAAACAAACAGATTGACTTTAACTTAAAACTCCAATATAGAATGTTCACAATTTCAAACTGCAAAGTATTGTTCCGTAAGCATAGTTCGCATAATTGGCACTGTCCTATATGAAGGGTCAGTACCTTTAAGGCTGCGCGTATTAGTCCCACCTTTTAAACTAATTAAACTGTCATTAAAATTTAGAACTTCAAAACAAGAATTCGGCGCCTGTTATTGATAGCAGAATGGAGGTACATATCAAAGATTTTTATCGCTGAAGCCTCTTATCGGGCTTGATACTGATTACATCACGACTATCATTGGAACTGATGCTTCAAATAAACCTATGTTGTGAATATGTATCTAATTCTCTCTTGGTTCCAATAGCCTTTTAACTTGTGTTATGTCAAAGAACTTCACATCATCATTGTCAAACTGAATGTTGCATAAGAATGGTTCCAACTGAGTGTACGCAGCCTCATTCAGAAACTTCTCATAATGCTGGGTACTGAGGACAGCTGCCAACCCATCAATGCACTCAATAATAAGATTTTGAAGGCAAAGAGAAAAGAAAATCTCCCTGGCATTATAATTGTGAGGTAAAGCAATACCAACCTCATCAATTTTGTGAAACCATCTCGATTCAGCAATGGTGATGCAAATGTTATATCCGGTATATTGAAAATGCATAGTTCGATTAAAGGGTAAAATTTATCGAATTGCGATTATAATCTTGGCTTAGGCAATGGTGATGCAAAATGTGTTATAAATAATAAGGAGAGGGGTACACAGGCCTGTATTTCGCCTAGTGAGATTAATTCCATTAAAGGAAATGATATATCCGGGAAATGATCTGAACTCGAACCAAATACCTAGCCTTTCAATTTTTCCTATTAGTATTCAAATCGGTGTAACCAAATTTTAGTTATTTGTAGTAATACCCTTAAACAGGACGAGTTTGGATTTTTTAGAAACAAGACCCGCCCTGAACCCGACTTTTTATTTATTTCAAACCCGACTTGACCTATTTATTTACCCCAAAATCCCCCCCATTAGGGCCAGATGAGGGGTGAGTCCCCACCAAAGCCTCCCTATAAACAAATATAGTAAACATTAGAGTCAAGTTAATAATTAATATTGTATAAACCTAAAAGTCGTGATGGAAGAAAGACATTTTTATTATAAAGAAAACCATACACAACATAATATTACTCAACTAAAAAGTAAAGAACTACAAAAGGAAATGATATACTATTAATGAGCATTGAAAATTACTCACCACTGAGTCAGTTGCATCATCTTCTATGCACATCACCCATGGAATCCTGTATTAAGTTCAACAGCCATTTTAGCAGCCCAGTTTATGTATGAAGCACCTGGAGCTCCAAGTGCAGTTTTGTTTTACCCGTACTTGTTCTCAATCTGTACAAACCAAGACAAGATGGCAAAATCCTTATCATAAATTATTCATACACCGGGTAATGTGCTCGGGTTATTAAGAGTGAGAACATGACGAGATTAACCTTATTAAAGAATGGGGGTGAGAAGAGTGAAACAAGTCAGGTAAGAAACTTCCCAATCATCTAGACACGAATAATACATAGGTAATAGTAATGGTGTAGGGCAGCCTTGGTAGCCTCTGTTTCATCCCCCATATCCATAAATGAGAATTATAAATTAATCCATAAATTAAAACCTATTACCATATAACAAACTTACCAAAACAAATATAGGTGTTGAAGGAACTCAAAGAGATAGTAGTAACAAAATTAAAAACAAAGTTTTGAAGAAAGAGAGATGCATCCTTACGGGAGACATGGCATTCCTACGGAAATGGCATTTGGTTGTAAGAAAAATTGTGTCTTGCCTAAAGATAAAACTCACCTAAAGAACCCACAGGAAGTGTTATCACAAAAGAACATTAATATAGAATACAAAAACAACTTAATTTGGTTTAACATATTTAGTGGTCTTGTTTCAAGTCATGGTATAAAGTATATATCACTTGCGAGATAGGATTCTTCGACATACAAACTGGCCTCTCCCAGTTTGAATACGTGTTATTCTTTACTAACAAAAAACTTTCCATTTTGACACATCGACTGAAATTCCCTGTCTTTTGACAAACCACTCAATGTGTACCAATGCCCGTATTACCTATGGAGTTACACCTTCAAAATTCACAATTCAAACTCAAAAATAAATATATCGAAGCAGGTAGACCTTTACAATTCATAAACTTTTAATATGAAATAATACATGGAAAATATAATATCAAACAAACTCTTAATTGATTTCTTTACAACTCTTAATTGATTTGCATACCCATGCCTAAAGGCACTATGGCAAAAATTATCCATACCTTTAAGGGAGGGTGCTATTAGAAAGTTTTCCCAACATTTAAACGCAAACTATTAGAAAAATATTAAACACTTACATATCCAATAAATATAGATATATAAAAATAGTGCCCAACACCAAACCCGAATGATGAAACCATTTCACATTAATAGTAACTGTGGACTCCGATCAAAGAAATGCATAATGTGTCGACTCATAAATGCGACACATTTTGTGCGACACACTAACGTGTCGCACTCGTATTGGTTCGTGTCCGGGTGCGACATGTCAGTGTCTTGGTTCGTGTCCGGGTGCGACATGTCAGTGTCTTGCACCAATTTGTGTCACATTTCTCAATCGGCCTAGAATTATTGAAATAATATTGGCAATAAGAAAGCCTAAAGTAAAATTCATGTATGACATTTACTATTTAGAGAATTTGCCATTTCACATATATCAAGTTAAAATAGAGAATACCATAGAAAGTAAAAACTACACTATTAAATAAACAATCAAACATGATGTTAAATTAATGTCTTAACATATACTAATCATCGAAACACAACGTCATGTCCCAATCAATTATAAAGAACAGTCAAAACAGAACCTAAGAATTGCAAAACACTTCAATCTATATAACCATGGTATAAATAAAAAACAAATCATTCAAATCAATAAAGCCAAATGACCCACAACCAAATCATAAAATAATTATTGCACATAATCCACTAGACTCTAATATCCATAAATTTAGTCATCTTAGATGTCATAATTCACTGCCCCAATGACAATAGCCATTAACATATCAATACTTTATAAACTAATCATAAATATCAATCATAAATATCAATGAGCCTCTATGTTTATTTTATGTATCATCAAAAGCATAAGAAAAGATAAATGCAAATTAGGAGGAATAAAATTTTGCAAAAATGGATAGATAGTGTCGTTGATACAATTTAACAAACACTTTATGCTAGAATTCAGGATCTTGATATGGTGGCTATGTTTCTTTAGTGGAATGCCTAGTTTTCAACAAGAAGCACAAAACAAAAGCAGAACAACACAAGTCACATCAAGATTGATAGGGATTACAAGATTGATGGCTCACAAACATACTCTTTGAGAGTTTGACAAATAAAATTTAATGCACTGAATATTTATGATTCAAGCAATCATGTTGCTTAAAAATCCATAATTTATACGAATCAGAACAAATATGCATTATAAATAGAAGCGTAAGAACATAAAAACATAGATTACTACTAAATGATCCCAAGCTCCGTCCAAAAACCAATGATTTGTCTTTTTTCATTATCAACATTCAATTTATACCAAAAACTCATACATTCAAAAAAATAATAAATATTTAAAAAAAAATATATATATATATATATACACTAAAAATGCAAAACACGGATCAAATCACGGATTTCATAAACCCTTGGATCAAATCTGATAACTTTTCAAGAATACTTTGAATCCTTATTTTGGCAGATTGCAAATACCTTTGCAGAGAAAATTGCGAGTACCGCTGAACAAATCGCGGATTGCAAATACTAAACAACAATCTTTATCAACATGAAAGGAGAGGCATCTTATTTGGTTATATTTGTAAAGAATTAGGTTAAAAAATAGAGATGCTTTTAAAATATGAGTGATAAAAAATTACCTGTAAAACTCCAGATGCCATGTTGAATGATTTCTAGGCCAGCTACAAGTGCTATTAAGTTCGAGAGTAGAGCGGAGCTAAAAATGTGAGAGAAAGAGTTGAGCTGAGCTGACCAATAGACCAAGAACCGCGAGAGATAGCTGAGCACCGAGAGAGAGAGAAAGAGAGAGACAGAGTTGAGTAACAGTGTGAAAGATGAGCGGGAAGGTTTAGAAATGAGAGGGGTGAGAAAGCGGGATAGTAAAATGAGTGAAGTGAATTTTTTTAGGATATTTTATATTTTAGTGAAGTGTGCTCAATTTTGGCACACTTTTAAACAGTGCCAAATTTTGGCACTGTTTTAAACTGTGCCAGATTATCATTAAACCGTGCCAGAATTTGGCACAGTTTTAAACTGTGCCAGATTTTTAATATCAAGGTGTGCCAAATTACTGTTTTTGGTGTAGTGTAATTGCCCATTTAATTACTTCACTTTGTTGTTCTTTTTATTTCATGGACATTAGTCAATATCTCACATTACTTACCCACATTATCTTTCAACCCGAAGATTTATCAATTTCATTCAACTTATATTGTCTTTTCTTATATTCACCTCACAACCCATTTCTTGATATGATCCACTTTTTTTTAATCTTTTTCTTGGAATCCTCCAAATATCGACACACTTTAACGGATTCCACAATGTCGGCTATGCAATAATATGCTCTGGCCAGTGATTTAAGGTCTTTTATCCCACAACCCTATGTCCTTCTTAATAATTTTCAGAATCAGCTAAGTCCATATTAAGGTGTTTTAATATTTATCAAATGTTCACATTATTCCTCTTTTACCAGCCGAAGCAAAATTCAGAGATTTCACCCCATCTTGTGTTACACCTTGAAAATCATAATTTCCCAAAGTCACTTTCATTTAGGACTATTTTTGTAACAACAATTTTCCAACATATTTATTTCATAAAAATATTTCACTTGATGTAAAATTACCATTTTATCTGTTTATTTCCAAAATTGTATTTTCCTCCATTTCACAAGTGTTATTTTCTCCAAAAAAAATTATTAAGTTAGACATACCAAGTTCTCCAATGTTTTCAAATCATTAACACTTATTCTAACACTTTGGAGTGACGCGCTTTACATGGTGAAAGCCATTTTATTTGATTACTTTATTTATCTAGGAAAATATTGAACATTTGAAGACTACTTTATAAGAAAAATACCATTTTTCTTATTAACCCATGTAGTCTTAAGGCCATACACTTATCATATCTTTATCTTGCTTAGCACAACCCACTTCTACCCAGATAAAGCTTCTAAAGGAAAAATAAAGTTTGGGAATGGTGTATTGTAGTAGTGATAAGGTGTAATAATGGCGGGAGAGGCTTGTGAGGATTAAACGTTCTTGAAATGAGAGAGAGAGAGAGAGAGAGAGAGAGAGAGAGAGAGGGAGATGTAACTGCTGATAAGAAATGGTTGGGAAGTATCCGTCATCTCTCTTTCCCATATAACCCAAATAAACCCATAAAATAGTTTTAAAGACCAAGGACACCACCCTTAACCCGTTTTGGGCAATTGGGTGCCTCCAGAGATCAAAATATCATCAAATCAATGGCCTAAAACTAGACAGTACAAGGGAAATCAAAATCTTAAATTTTCTGATGTGGTAGTTCGAACGAGATCACGCCTCGTTCGAATGATATTTGATTCTCATTCGAATGACGTTCAAACGATATACCAATGAGGGTAAAAATCTAAGGCAATGGTTTTTTTTCGATCTACATTAAAAGATTGTTATAAACGAGATGGACTACTTGTTCGAACTAAAAGGGTCTTCATTCAAACGAGATGGGGATCTCGTTCGAATGAGTCTCATTCTTGTTTGAACCCCAAAATCCCTCCAAAATTTTGAAATCTCCTAATATTTCCAATAATTTTAACAAGGGTCATAAGAATGTACAACAACCTTCAACCATCCAAATAAATATTGATCCAAATTGTAAAGGGTTATACATAATTATAAATTACACGGATAAATGGATAAAATCTCACACGAGTGTCACATCCTCCCCTCCTTGGGAGATTTTGTCCCCAAAATCATCGATCCACCCATTCCTCAAATTCCTAGAACAACTCTCATTTAATTTTCGTTAGCTGTTTTTTTTTTTTTGCTAAAATTGCTTTAAAAAAAAATTCACCGAAAGCTGTTTTTTTGTGTTGAAATTGTTTTTCTAAAAAAAATCGTTTTTCACTAAAAAAATGTTTTTCATAAAAAAAACTGTTTATTTTTGGACTAAAAACTATTTTTTTAAATGTATTTTCATTACAAGCTGTTTTTCTTCAACGACTTTTTTTCTTTTATAAGTTGATTTTATTATTAAAGACTATTTTTTAGAGAACTATTTTTTTTCATTGTAAGTTAATTCTGTGTTAAATTTTATTTTGAAACTATTTTTTGTTAAGAATTTTATTTGGTTAAAAGTCAAATTTTTTAATATATCAATTTATTTTACATTTGTCATTTCTATCCATAATTCTATCAAACATCTCACTTTTGCTACTTAAAAAATTGATGTTATCAAACAATCCTAGCACTATTACCACAAAATTTGCCACATGCCATGAATTTTTTTTTTATCAAGGTCATTTGCCCTGCCCACTTTGCGATAAAAGGGACCTTGAATTAAAATAGTAAAGAGTGATAATGGCATTAATAATAAAATAGTATTCCTAATGTGCAAATATGACTTCACAAATTAGCAATAGCTAAAATTGTGAATACAAATAAGTGGAAATATAGAACCCAATAAGCAAGAAAGGAAAAACACATGTCCTAATAAATTTGACACGATGGTATCTAATTATAATTTCAAATGCCAATTTCCATGAACATCTTTTCTATTATTTGGATATGTACAGTTAACTCGGTAAGATGAATAGCTGATTGTTTGTTGGTTGTGTTGGGAAAGGGGAGCGATTGAGTTTTTATTGATGTAGAGAGAGAAAGAGGGACTGTTCGTCTCTTATTGATGAAGAGAGAGAAAGAGGAAGCGACATGGTTTAACGGGAGTAAATGAAATGAAGAGAAAAGTTGTAGAGTTAAAATGATGGTCACGTGAACAAATGACACGTGGATAACCAAAGGAAAAACTACATTTAGTACATTGTAAAGCGTTTTATGGTATAAATAAAAAAGACTACTATCCTTAAACTTGGCTGCTGACAACTAGTATCATTAAACTTGGTTGCTGCTGCTGACAACTAATATCTTTAAACTTGGCTGCTGACAACTAGTATCCTTAAACTTGGCAGCTCTTTCACATACACAAGCTATATAATTCCACCTCGATATCCCAGGATTCTCACTTGTGTATCACCTATTTTTCATTTCAGGAAAACTCTTCTCCTCTCTCTTTCATAAGTGTCTCTTAGACAAATCAATAGCGCCTTTGCGATGACTTACTAGCCTTATTTTGATCCCGACTATGAATTTTTCATGGAAAGATTATTCCCACCAATGGTTTGTATTGACAATGAAACCTGCCATGGCTGCACGCTTGTGAAGGTGAATAGTGCAAACAAGCAAAGGGTTTTAGTGGAGATGGTTCAACTTCTGACAGATCTTAACCTCTTGATATCCAAATCATACATTTGCTCCGACGGTGGCTGGTTCATGGATGTGTTTCACGTGACCAACCAGTATGGGAACCAAATTATAGACCAAAACCTCATACATTACATCCAGAGGTCAATCTGCCCAAGTTGGAAGAGAAAAAAAGAGGTACAAACATGTATCGGCAGGGACGTGACAGTCCTTGAGATAACAGGGACAAATCGGCCAGGCCTATTATCCGATATAACAGCTGTACTTGCTAATTTGGGATGCTACGTGTCCACTGCAGTGGCATGGACCCACCACACCCGAGCAGCATGCATCATTCACATCACAAATCCATGCGATATACAGGCCCAGATAGAGATAGTAATGAAAGCCCACCACTATGAGGGAGAACCATGGAGCGTGAGGGTAGCTACCCCCACCACCAGTCGGACCCACATTGAGAGGCGGCTACACCAGTTAATGGCGGCTGATAAGGACTACGAGGAATGTGGTTATTCTGACACAAATACAGTTGTAACAATAGACGAGTGTAAGGAAAAGGGTTATTCACTTGTGACGGTGAGGAGCAGAGACCGGCCAAAATTACTATTTGATACTGTATGTACACTCACAGACATGCAGTATGTGGTGTTTCATGCAGCTATTAGCTCCGAGGGGTCCCTTGCATCTCAGGAGTATTTCTTACGACAAAAGGATGGAAGCATGGTAAATACGGAGAATGAGAGGCATAGGATTACCCGTTGCTTAATTGCAGCGGTAGAAAGGCGAGTCTCCCGTGGAATAAAACTGGATATATGCACCCAAAACAGATTAGGATTTCTCTCAGACGTCACAAAAGTGTTCGGTGAAAATGGACTGTCTATAGCAAGCGTTGAGATTGGTATGCGTGGTGAGAGAGCAGTCGGATCATTCTATGTTACTCATGTTTCGGGGAACAATGTGAAGGCAGAGACGATCGAGGCGGTGACAAAGGAAATTGGGGGCAGTGTACTGGTAGTTAACACATCATCTCATGAGTGGTCTCCACGGAGCAAGAGACAAAGCGGATGCCGTGATGTAGAAGATAGGCCAACATTCTCACTAACGGGCTTCTTGTCGTCACAGATCGAGCGAATTTCTAGCAATTTCAAATGCTAAAGTAAAAATGATGATGAGGTTTATGTAGTTGCGGATTTAATTGTAAATAGACTAGCATCTGTCGGGTCCTAGCTTTTAATTAATGTTAATTATTAATTTTTAATATTTTTTTTTACTTTTTTAAAATGAAAAACTCTTGGTTTTCTCCTTCTTGGTGGCTTTTCAAATGATTCAAGAATATATGTGTCTCTCTCCTCTTATTTACATTCAACTATTCATGTATTAAAGGAATTAATGCAATTTTAATATTGCCTCTCCAATAGCTTTTAATTAATGTTAATTATTAATTTTTAATATTTCTTGTACTTTTTTAAAATGAAAAATTCTTGGTTTTCTTCTTTTTCAAATGGTGGCTTTTCAAATGACTCAAGAATATACGTGTATCTCTCCTCTTATTTACATTCAACTGTTCATTTCTCCAAACTTGCTTAGTATTACCATGAATTTTTTTTATTTGGCAAATGTATTTTTTACTACTTTAACGTCCCTCCATGAGCTATACTCTAATATTGCTTCTCCGAGACAAAAGAGGTTCAATATCAATGGTTTCACCGGTTATAGTCTGAAGCGGGAAGATATGTTACTTTTTAATTTTTTACATTCCTTATGATATGTATCTTTAAGGAATTTTAAATTTGCTTGATAGTTTGATTTTGTTTTTTTTCTAGATGTATGGATACTACATCTGAAAAATTAGCAAATATTATATTTTTAACATGAAGGATTAATGATGTTTAGTTAATAGTTTGGTGAGAAAAATACTTTGTCAAGTTTCCATATTGTGCAGGTAATTCCAAATTTTATACTAGGTACATTGTAATTATGGGAAATTTTTATTTTTTAATATTTGTAAGATTTATTTCACTTTACCTATTTGAATATTAGTAAGTTAATATAAGGAAGTTTTTTGAATTTATTAAATATAAACCCTATTTTCATATTAATAACATTATTCAGTGTGTATGGCTAATGTCTCCAAAGTAGAATTGTGTTAATAAAGTCCAACATACCAGTCCACGGATGAGAACCTGATAAGGTTTTGACAATGGGAATTTCAAAGAGGAGAGTGTATTATACTAGGTGCGTCATAATAGTGTATTATAATAGGTTTTAACAGCGGGGTATAATAAAGATATGATCTTAATTTAAGTATCCAACATATGACAGACAAAACCATCACTTTCAATTAGACATTATCATACTCTTAAACTGAATAATACGAAACCTTAATAAATATTTTTCCAAAAAATTTATTTCAAGGTTACAGATTTTTCAAACCTTTTTTCAATAATGTTCAAGCTTATTAAATATTTTTTTGTTATTCCCATAAATTCTTGAAAGTTTTTTTTAATGATTTTCAGATTTAAAAAAATAAATTTTCCTAATGTTCAAATAATTTTCTATTATTTTTTACATTTTTCAAAATAATTTTTCAATAATTTTTTCTATTTTTGAAGATTTATAAAAGTTTTAAATAATATCCTTTGTACTTTCTATAAGTTTTTCCATCTATGAATTTTGCAATATTTTTCCATTATTTTCGAAATGTTATGAAAAAATAGTATTTTTGGATTTCTTAAATATTTTTTAGTTCGTATTAGGTTTCGTGATTCCCAAATTTTTATAATAATTAATTTTCGAATACAATTGTTATGCGCCCGCGCATAGCGCGGGTTACATGCTAGTTCTTATAATAATCCGCTAGACAATTTTATTCCAAAAAAAATAAATGTAACCTCTACGGTAAATTCCCCTTCCTCTTCTTCTTCCTTTTTTTTACCACTCATCAATTTCCAATTATAAACTGGAAAACTATTCGCAAGTTTACTTTCAACTGAAAACTATAAATTTTATTTTTATTTGTATGGTCATAGTTGTCTAAAAAGATTAAAAAAATTCTTTCAAATTTTGAAATTTTAATACCTTTCGTATTCGGTGAACATAATTCAAAATAACAAAAATATTCATTTTAAGTTGATTTTTTTTTAAATCGCAGAAAAAAATCATTTTGAGTTAATTTTTTTCGGAGTTCCTTGAAATGTTTAAATACAATACTGTAACACCCCATGATTTTGGGACCGAGAAATTTAAATTTTGGGAAAAATAAAATTTATTTAAATTGGAAAATTTTAAAATTTGGAAATTGAAGTCCAAAAATTGAGGACGTTTTAAAGTACTCCGGATGATGATTCTGAGTGCGCCATCGATTCCGAAAGGGTTGAGATAGTCAAAATGACTGTCATTGGGTTTTATTTCGATTCCGGAATATTTTTAAGAATGTTTGACTCGAATTGGAGTAAAGGAGTCATTTAAAGTATGTATTAACATTTAAAATTGGGTTTATTGTTTTAAGGGATTTAAAGGCTTACGGATCAAGCCTTCTCATTTGAGAGAAATAGAGAAGAAGAAGAAGAAGAAGAAGAAGAAGAAGAAGAAGAAGAAGAAGAAGAAGAAGAAGAAGAAGAAGAAGAAAAGAAGAGAGAGAGGAGAAAAGCTTGGAGATTCCGGCCCAAACGCGATCCCGGGGACGATCCGACCTCTACAAATCTGAGGCAAGTGTTTAATCTTGCTAAATATTTCATTTGTGTATTTCATTTCATAATTTGTGGATAAAACAAATGGATTTTTGGGTATTAATATCAAAACCTAGATTTTGGGCACTAAAATGGGAATTTGATGTTTACACACGGGTTTGATGACATATAAATTGTTGGGATGAGGTGTAGGATGACTTTATATGTTAAGAATATTATTGAGTTAAATATTTTTGGGGTTAGATGATGAGATTGGGTGTTTGGAGAGTTGGGGTTTTGTTGAAAAATGGAAATCGGCCACGATAATTGGTATGGCCGGTCGACCGCACCCAGGGAACCGGTCGATCGCGCCTTAAGAAAGAAGCTTACTGCATTTCTTCGGAGGAAAAATTTGGACCCGATGTCGACCGGGGGTCTGGGACCGGTCGACCGGTCCCCTGTTTTAGCCCAAATATTTAGATTTCTTTCTTCCCCTTTTCTTTTGGGGTTTTATTCTAAGGGACTTTCTTAATGGGCTTATTATGGAGGGTTAGGATATTAGATTAAGGGAATAGGGCCCTAGGTCGAATAGGGTCTTGCGGGCCTATGTTAAATTGATTTAGGAGGATGTGATGCCTCTTTTAGTAATGAAAGAAATATGGAACGGAAGTGATTGGCGGATTATTTTATCATGATAGAGGCGGGTTATCATGAAATGGTTGTAAATGGTAGAGATAGTTCCTTTTTTCTTAAGTGCGTATTAAAAATGGATATTCCGAGGCATAGTGGGGGATCTCAGTGAGGACGGGAGTTCTAGCTCGAAGTCATAAGTGAGTTTAGATATGATTGAGGACCGACGAGAGAAAGATGTCGCGTATCCTTGGGGAGGATAGACTTAAAGAATAAATTGTAAATGTAATAAGATTTAGGGTTCATTAGAGCGATTGAACCATAGATGAAATTTTGAGAATAATGTGATTAGGTTATCAACTAGGTTAGGGTGGGTTGCAAATCTAGTGGGGATAGTCGTTGTATATCCGGGTGTGATTAATATTGAGGATTCCAATAAGTAATGGGATCAAGAAATGAATTTAGGATGGAGCTTAAGGCTCATCGATTATTAATTATGTAATTACCTATGATCGAGATAAGTATCGTGGTTTGATGTACTTTCAGACATTGATGGAATGTATAGTGATTGTTATACATACGTTAAACCTTGGGGTGATAACCTTAATATTGAATATTGAAAGATTAATTATATCATAGTAGAAATGAATGAATATACCTCAACGGAAGGATCATATTCGCATATCGAGGTAAGTTAATGAGTTTGGGATGACGGCTAGTATATTGAAGATTATGTATACTTATAGCCGAGTTTATAAATCTCATACATATGAACGAGAGATAGTTTGTATATATATATGGATATGTGAATATATATCTGTAGAGATATGAATAAAAGTGTATACTCATGTTATGAATATCTAAACCGTGTGTGATGGTTTAATTATATGATGGGATCATATGGATGTATATATATTGTGCATGAGAATGATATATATTCTTATGTGGTTAAGCATACCCCGCACATTCTATCATTGGGAAGTTTCCGCAATGAGGGTGAGCACCCTGGCTCGAGGAGCAGAGTGTAGATATTCCCCAGGTCATAGTCGTCCATTGTGTTATTATGTGATTTACATTTTTTTCGGGATGAGACGTGGTGGGTATGTTTCGTCTCATTGCCGGTTAGGAACTATGATCGCTTCCCGGACGTTGTGTGTGTGATTTTATCATGAGGATGGGTGTCGTTTAGCCCCGCCAGGTGGTCCCCAGTATTGCTACGTGAGATGGGCACTGGGAAGATGATAGCATGGTGCAGTTTATTGGCGATATATATAGCCAGGTATATTATGTGTATGGCCATTGTACATCATATGTAGTATGTACACTTGGCTATGGGAATGAATGATTGTATCTATATATATGTTTAGAGTAAATGTATATATATTTATATATCCTATAGGAGAGAGGATATAAAAGTTCTATGGTGTACATCTTGGATGATTATGGTGTACTAGATTGTTGGGGGTTGATGTATCGCGTTTAAGGAATATTTCGGTTACATCATCCCAAGGATATTATTGGAGATTGAGGTTACTCCTAAGTACTAATTCAAATCTGAGAAGTCCTATCCCATATGCTTATGTAGTTACAGTAGTAAAATTGTGTATGACATTTTATGCGACACACTAACGTGTCGCACTCGTATTGGTTCGTGTCCGGGTGCGACATGTCAGTGTCTTGGTTCATGTCCGGGTGCGACATGTCAGTGTCTTGGTTCATGTCCGGGTGCGACATGTCAGTGTCTTGCACCAATTTGTGTCACATTTCTCAATCGGCCTAGAATTATTGAAATAATATTGGCAATAAGAAAGCCTAAAGAAAAAATCATGTATGACATTTACTATTTAGAGAATTTGCCATTTCACATATATCAAGTTAAAATAGAGAATACCATAGAAAGTAAAAACTACACTATTTAATACACAATCAAACATGATGTTAAATTAATGTCTTAACATATACTAATCATCGAAACACAACGTCATGTCCCAATCAATTATAAAGAACAGTCAAAACAGAACCTAAGAATTGCAAAACACTTCAATCTATATAACCATGGTATAAATAAAAAACAAATCATTCAAATCAATAAAGCCAAATGACCCACAACCAAATCATAAAATAATATCCCAAAGTCACTTTCATTTAGGACTATTTTTGTAACACCAATTTTCCAACATATTTATTTCATAAAAATATTTCACTTGATGTAAAATTACCATTTTATCCGTTTATTTCCAAAATTGTATTTTCCTCCATTTCACAAGTGTTATTTTCTCCAAAAAAATATTAGTAAGTTATACATACCAAGTTCTCCAATGTTTTCAACTCATTAACACTTATTCTAACACTTTGGAGTGACGCGCTTTACATGGTGAAAGCCGTTTTATTTGATTACTTTGTTTATCTAGGAAAATATTGAACATTTGAAGACTACTTTATAAGAAAAATACCATTTTTCTTATTAACCCATGTAGTCTTAAGGCCATACACTTATCATATCTCTATCTTGCTTAACACAACCCACTTCTACCCAGATAAAGCTTTTAAAGGAAAAATAAAGTTTGGGAATGGTGTATTGTAGTGGTGATAAGGTGTAATAATGACGGGAGAGGCTTGTGAGGATTAAGCGTTCTTGAAATGAGAGAGAGAGAGAGAGAGAGAGAGAGAGAGAGAGAGAGAGATGTAACTGCTGATAAGAAATGGTTGGGAAGAATCCGTCATCTCTCATATAACCCAAATAAACCGATAAAATAGTTTTAAAGACCAAGGACACCACCCTTAACCCGTTTTAGGCAATTGGGTGCCTCCAGAGATCAAAATATCATCAAATCAAGGGTCTAAAACTCGACAGCATACAAGGGAAATCAAAATCTTAAATTTTCTGATGTGGTAGTTCGAACGAGATCACGCCTTGTTCGAACGATATTTGATTCTCATTCGAACGACGTTCAAACGATATACCAATGAGGGTAAAAATCTAAGGCAATGGGTTTTTTTCGATCTACATTAAAAGATTGTTATAAACGAGATGGACTTCTTGTTCGAACTAAAAGGGTCTTCGTTCAAACGAGATGGGGATCTCGTTCGAAGGAGTCTCATTCTTGTTTGAACCTCAAAATCCCTCAAAAATTTCGAATTCTCCTAATATTTTTAATAATTTTCACAAGGGTCATAAGAATGTACAACAACCTTCAACCATCCAAATAAATATTGATCCAAATTGTAAAGGGTTATACATAATTATAAACTACACGGATAAATGGATAAAATCTCACACGAGTGTCACATTCTCCCCTCCTTGGGAGATTTTGTCCCCAAAATCATCGATCCACCCATTCCTCAAATTCCTAGAACAACTCTCATTTAATTTTCGTTAGTTGTTTTTTTTTTTTTTGCTAAAATTGCTTTAAAAAAAATCACTGAAAGCTGTTTTTTTGTGTTGAAATTGTTTTTCAAAAAAAAATCGTTTTTCATAAAAAAAACTGTTTATTTTTGGACTAAAAACTTTTTTTTTAAATGTATTTTCATTACAAGCTGTTTTTCTTCAACGACTTTTTTTCTTTTATAAGTTGATTTTATTGTTAAAGAGTATTTTTTTAGAGAACTATTTTTTTTCATTGTAAGTTAATTTTGTGTTAAATTTTATTTTGAAACTATTTTTTGTTAATAATTTTATTTGGTTAAAAGTCAAATTTTTCAATATATCAATTTATTTTACATTTGTCATTTTTATCCATAATTCTATCAAACATCTCACTTTTGCTACTTAAAAAATTGATGTTATCAACAATCCTAGCACTATTACCACAAAATTTGCCACATGCCATGAAAATTTTTGTTATCAAGGTCATTTGCCCTGCCCACTTTGCGATAAAAGGGACCTTGAATTAAAATAGTAAAGAGTGATAATGGCATTAATAATAAAATAGTATTCCTAATGTGCAAATATGACTTCACAAATTAGCAATAGCTAAAATTGTGAATACAAATAAGTGGAAATATAGAACCCAATAAGCAAGAAAGGAAAAACTCATGTCCTAATAAATTTGACACGGTGGTATCTAATTATAATTTCAAATACCAATTTCCATGAACATCTCGTATAAAATAAAGAAATTATAATTTATTAACTATAAAGAAATTATTTTCTTTTACCAATCGAAATTTACATAAAAAAGCACCAAACAGGTAATTATGGTACTATTAGAAAATAAAACAACTAAACTAATGTAAACAAATAAAGCAACATTTTTTCTATTATTTGTAGTTGTACAGTTAACTCGGTAAGATGAATAGCTGATTGTTTGTTGGTTGTGTTGGGAAAGGGGAGCGATTGAGTTTTTATTGATGTAGAGAGAGAAAGAGGAAGCGACATGGTTCACCTGAACAAATGATACGTGGATAACCAAAGGAAAAACTACATTTAGTACATTGTAAACCGTTTTATAGTATAAATAAACTTGGCTGCTGACAACTAGTATGACAACTAGTATCATTAAACTTGGCTGCTGCTCACAACTAATATCCTTAAAATTGACTGCTGACAATAAACTTGGCACATACACATGCTATATAATTCCACCTCGATATCCCAGGATTCTCACTTCTGTATCACCTATTTTTCATTTCAAGAAAACTCTTCTCCTCTCTCTTTCATAAGTGTCTCTTAGACAAATCAATACCGCCTTTGCGATGACTTACCAGCCTTATTTTGATCCCGACTATGAATTTTTCATGGAAAGATTATTCCCACCAATGGTTTGTATTGACAATGAAACCTGCCATGACTGCACGCTTGTGAAGGTGAATAGCGCAAACAATCAAAGGGTTTTAGTGGATATGGTTCAACTTCTGACAGATCTTAACCTCTTGATATCCAAATCATACATTTGTTCCGACGGTGGCTGGTTCATGGATGTGTTTCACGTGACCAACCAGTTTGGGAACCAAATTACAGACCCAAACCTCATACATTACATCCAGGAGGCAATCTGCCAAAGTTGGAAGAGAAAAAAAGAGGTACAAACTTGTATAGGCAGAGACGTGACAGTCCTTGAGATAACAGGGACAAACCGGCCAGGCCTATTATCAGATATAACAGCTGTACTTGCTGATTTGGGATGCTACGTGTCCACTACAGTGGCATGGACCCACCGCACCCGAGCAGCATGCATCATTCACATCATAAATCCATGCGATATACAGGCCCAGATAGAGATAGTAATGAAAGCCCACCACTATGAGGGAGAACCATGGACCGTGAGGGTGGCTACCCCCCCCACCAGCCAGACCCACATTGAGAGGTGGCTACACCAGTTAATGGCGGCTGATAGGGACTACGAGGAATGTGGTGATTGTGGCACAAATACAGTTGTAACGATAGACGAGTGTAAGGAAAAGGGTTACTCACTTGTGACGGTGAGGAGCGGAGACGGGCCGAAATTACTATTTGATACTGTGTGTACACTCACAGACATGCAGTATGTGGTGTTTCATGCCACTATTAGCTCCGAGGGGTCCCTTGCATCTCAGGAATATTACTTACGACAAAAGGACGGAAGCATGGTAAATACGGAGAATGAGAGGCATAGGATTACCCGTTGCTTAATTGCAGCGGTAGAAAGGCGAGTCTCCCGTGGAATAAAACTGGATATATGCGCCCAAAACAGATTAGGATTGCTCTCAGACGTCACAAAAGTGTTCCGTGAAAATGGACAGTCTATAGCACGCGCTGAGATTGGTATGCGTGGTGAGAGACCAGTCGGATCATTCTATGTTACTCATGTTTCGGGGAACAATGTGAAGGCAGAGACGATCGAGGCGGTGACAAAGGAACTTGGGGGCAGTGGACTGGTAGTTAACACTTCATCTCATGAGTGGTCTCCACGGAGCAAGAGACAAAGTGGCAGCCGTGATGTAGAAGATAGGCCAACATTCTCACTAACGGGCTTCTTGTCGTCACAGATCGAGCGAATTTGTAGCAATTTCAAATGCTAAAGTAAAAATGATGATGAAGTTGATGTAGTTTGCGGATTTTACTGTAAATAGACTAGCATATGTCGGGTCCTAGCTTTTAATTAATGTTAATTATTAATTTTTAATATTTTTTTTTACATTTTTAAAATGAAAAACTCTTGGTTTTCTCCTTCTTGGTGGCTTTTCAAATGATTCAAGAATCTACGTGTCTCTCTCCTCTTATTTACATTCAACTATTCCTGTATTAAGGGAATTAATGCAATTTTAATATTGCCTCTCCAATAGCTTTTAATTAATGTTAATTATTAATTTTTAATATTTCTTGTACTTTTTTAAAATGAAAAATTCTTGGTTTTCTTCTTTTTCAAATGGTGGCTTTTCAAATGACTCAAGAATATACGTGTTTCTCTCCTCTTATTTACATTCAACTGTTCATTTCTCCAAACTGGCTTAGTATTACCATGAATTTTTTTTATTTGACAAATGTATTTTTTACTACTTTAACGTCCCTGCATGAGCTATACTCTAATATTGCTTCTCCGAGACAAAAGAGGTTCAATATCAATGGTTTCACCAGTAATAGTCTGAAGCAGGAAGATATGTTACTTTTTAATTTTTTACATTCCTTATGATATGTATCTTTAAGGAATTTTAAATTTGCTTGATAGTTTGATTTTATTTTTTTCTAGATGTATGGATACTACATCTGAAAAATTAGCAAATATTATATTTTTAACATGAAGGATTAATGATGTTTAGTTAATAGTTTGGTGAGAAAAATACTTTGTCAAGTTTCCATATTGTGCAGGTAATTTCCAAATTTTATACTAGGTACATTGTAATTATGGGAAATTTTTATTTTTTAATTTTTGTAAGATTTATTTCACTTTACCTATTTGAATATTAGTAAGTTAATATAAGGAAGTTTTTAGAATTTATTAAATATAAACCCTATTTTCATATAAATAACATTATTCAGTGTGTATGGCTAATGTCTCCAAAGTAGAAGTGGGTTAATAAAGTCCAACATACCAGTCCACAGATGAGAACCTGATAAGGTTTTGACAATGGGAATTTCAAAGAGGAGAGAACTTATTATACTAGGTGCGTCATAATAGTGTATTATAATAGGTTTTAACAACGGGGTATAATAAAGATATGATCTTAATTTAAGTATAAAACATATGATAGACAAAACCATCACTTTCAATTAGACATTGTCATACTCTTAAACTGAATAATATGAAACCTTAGTAAATGTTTTTCCAAAAAACTTATTTCAATGTTACAGATTTTTCAAACCTTTTTTCAATAATGTTCAAGCTTATTAATTTTTTTTTTGTTATTCCCATAAATTCTTGAAAATTTTGTTCAATGATTTTCAGATTTAAAAAATAATTTTTCCTAATGTTCAAATAATTTTCTATTATTTTTTACATTTTTCAAAATAATTTTTCAATAATTTTTTCTATTTTTCAAGATTTATAAAAGTTTTAAATAATATTCTTTGTACTTTCCATAAGTTTTTCTGTCTATGAATTTTGCAATATTTTTCCATTATTTTCGAAATGTTATGAAAAAAATAGTATTTTTGGATTTCTTAAATATTTTTTAGTTCGTATTAGGTTTCGTGATTCCCAAATTTTTATAATAATTAATTTTCGAATACAATTGTTATGCGCTCGCGCATAGCCCGGGTTATATGCTAGTTCTTATAATAATAATCCGCTAGACAATTTTATTCCAAAAAAAAATAAATGTAACCTTTACGGTAAATCCCCCTTCCTCTTCTTCTTCCTTTTTTTTTTACCACTCATCAATTTCAAATGATAAACTGGGAAACTATTCGCAGGTATACTTTCAACTGAAAACTATAAATTTTATTTTTATTTGTATGGTCATAGTTGTCTAAAAAGATTAAAAAAATTCTTTCAAATTTTGAAATTTTAATACCTTTTGTATTCGGTGAACATAATTCAAAATAACAAAAATATTCATTTTAAGTTGATTTTTTTTAAATCGCGGAAAAAAATCATTTTGAGTTAATTTTTTTCGGAGTTCCTTAAAATGTTTAAATACAATACTGTAACACCCCATGATTTTGGGACAGAGAAATTTAAATTTTGGGAAAAATAAAATTTATTTAAATTGAAAATTTTTAAAATTTGGAAATTGAAGTCCAAATATTGAGGACGTTTTAAAGTACTCCGGATGATGATTCTGAGTGCGCCATCGATTCCGGAAGGGTCAAGATAGTTGAAATGACTCTCATTGGATTTTATTTCGATTCCGAAATATTTTTAAGAATGTTTGACTCGAATTATAGTAAACGAGTCATTTAAAGTGTGTATTAACATTTAAAACTGGGTTTATTGTTTTAAGGGATTTAAAGGCTTACGGATCAAGCCTTCTCATTTGAGAGAAAGGGAGAAAAATTCCTAGAGGGAGAAAGAAGAGAGGAAGAAGAAGAAAAGAAGAGAGAGGAGAAAAAACTTGGAGATTCCGGCCCAAACGCGATCCCGGGGACAATCCAACCTCTACAAATCTTAGGCAAGTGTTTAATCTTGCTAAATATTTCATTTGTGTATTTCATTTCATAATTTGTGGATAAAACATATGAATTTTTGGGTATTAATATCAAAACCTAGATTTTGGGCACTAAAATGGGAATTTGATGTTTATACATGGGTTTGATGACATATAAATTGTTGGGATGAGGTGTAGGATGAGTTTATATGTTAAGAATATTATTGAGTTAAAGATTTGGGGGTTAGATGATGAGATTGGGTGTTTGGAGAGTTGGGGTTTTATTGAAAAATGGAAATCGGCCAGGATAACTGGTATGGCCGGTCGACCGCGCCCAGGGGACCGGTCGACCGCGCCTTAAGGAAAAAGCTTACTGCATTTCTTCGTAGGCAAAATTTGGTCCCGCGGTCGACTGGGGGTCTAGGACCGATCCCCTGTTTTAGCCCAAATATTTAGATTTCTTTCTTCCCCTTTTCTTTTGGGGTTTTATTATAAGGGACTTTCTTAATGGGCTTATTATGGGGGGTTAGGATATTAGATTAAGGGAATTGGGCCCTAGGTCGAATACGGGCTTGCGGGCCTATGTTAAATTGATTTAGGAGGATGTGATGCCTCTTTTAGTAATGAAAGAAATATGGAACGGAAGTGATTGGCGGATTATTTTATCATGATAGAGGTGGGTTATCATGAAATGGTTGTAAATGGTAGAGATAGTCCCTTTTTGCTTAAGTGCATATTAAAAATGGATATTCCAAGGCATAGTGGGGGATCTCAGTGAGGACGGGAGTTCTAGCTCGAAGTCATAAGTGAGTTTAGGTATGATTGAGGACCGACGAGAGAAAGATGTCGCGTATCATTGGGGAGGATAGACTTAAGGAATAAATTGTAAATGTAATAAGATTTAGGGTTCATTAGAGCGATTGAACCATATACGTAATTTTGAGAATAATGTGATTAGGCTATCAACTAGGTTAGGGTGGGTTGCAAATCTAGTGGGGATAGTCGTTGTATATCCGGGTGTGATTAATATTGAGGATTCCAATAAGTAATGGGATCAAGAAATGAATTTAGGATGGAGCTTGAGGCTCATCGATTATTAATTATGTAATTACCTATGATCGTGATAAGTATCGTGGTTTGATGTACTTTCAGACATTGATGGAATGTATAGTGATTGTTATACATACGTTAAACCTTGGGGTGATAACCTTAATATTGAATATTCAAAGATTAATTATATCATAGTATAAATGAATGAATATACCTCAAGGGAAGGATCATATTCGCATATCGAGGTAAGTTAATGAGTTTGGGATGACGGCTAGTATATTGAAGATTATGTATACTTATAGCGGAGTTTATAAATCTTATACATATGAACGGGAGATAGTTTGTATATATATATGGATATGTGAATATATATCTGTAGAGATATGAAGAAAAGTGTATACTCATGTTATGAATATCTAAACCGTATGTGATGGTTTAATTATATGATGGGATCATATGGATGTATATATATTGTGCATGAGAATGATATATATACTTATGTGGTTAAGCATACCCCGCAGATGCTATCATTGGGAAGTTTTCGTGATGAGGGTGAGCACCCTGGATCGAGGAGCAGAGTGTACATATTCCCCAGGTCATAGTCGCCCATTGTGTTATTATGTGATTTACATTTTTTTTTCGGGATGAGACGTGGTGGGTATGTTTCGTCTCATTGCCGGTTAGGAACTATGACCGCTTCCCGGACGTTGTGTGCATGAGTTATCACGAGGATGGGTGTGGTTTAGCCCCGCCAGGTGGTCCCCAGTATTGCTACGTGAGATGATCACTGGGAAGATGATAGCATGGTGCAGTTTATCGGCAATATATATAGTCGGGTATATTATGTGTATGGCCATTGTACATCATATGTAGTATGTACACTTGGCTATGGGAATGAATGATTGTATCTATATATATGTTTAAAGTAAATGTATATATATTTATATATCCTATAGGAGAGAGGATATAAAAGTTCTATGGTGTACATCTTGGATGATTATGGCGTACTAGATTGTTGGGGGTTGATGTATAGCGTTGAAGGAATATTTCAGTTACATCATCCCAATGAATATTTCGGTTAACTATTGTCAACCCAATTGACAGAACGGGTGGTATTTGAGTTTTATGGAATCCCCAAAACATTCACATGACCACTACTCAACTTAATAACCAGACTTTTCACCCCCTTGTTACAAGGAAAAATCATGAAGAATGGTTTTTCTCGGCTACCTATGCTAGTCCAAACTCGACTATTCGTGATAGGTTATGGGATAACCTTAAAACCTTGGTCGCTAATCCAATTATTTCGTAGCTTGTTGCGTGTGACTGGAACAACCACAAAGATAATTCTGAAAAGCGATCCTTCACTACTCTAATCACATGCTTGAAACACATGGCGTTAGAGGGCGAAACCCCAAAACACCCCCTAAACGGTCCCGTGAGAGGCACCAACACCTCGCACGGGACCAATGTAACTTGTAAGAACTGACCGTGTGGTCACAAGACCCTCGGTTTGAGAGCACGGAGATAATTTGAGACTATCTTCACTTAGGCTTAAAAACATGGCGTTAGAGGGCGCAACTCTGAAACACCCCCCAAACGACCCGTGAGAGGCACCAACACCTCGTACGGGACCAATGTAACTCGTAGAAATTGACCGCGTGGTCACAGTACCCCCGTTTTGAGAGAACGACAGTGATTTGAGAATACCTACACTTGGGATTGAAAACATGGCATTAGAGGGAGAAACTCGGAAACAACCCCCAAAAGACCTATGAGAGGCACCAACACCTCGCACGGGACCAATGTAACTCGTAGAAACTGACCGCCTGGTCATGAGACCCACAGTTTGAGAGCACGGAGATAATTTGAGAATATCTACACCTAGGCTTGTAACACATGGTGTTAGAGGGCAAAACCCCGAAACACCCCCCAAATGGCCCCGTGAGAGGCACCAACACGTCGCACGTGATTAACGTAACGCGTAGAAATTGAACGCGTGGTCACAGTACCCTCGGTTTGAGAGCACGACGGTGATTTGAGAATACCTACACTTGGGATTGAAAACATGGCGTTTGAGGGCGAAACTCATAAACAACCCCCAAACGACCTATGAGAGGCACCAACACCTCGCACGGGACCAATGTAACTCATAGGAACTCACCGCTTGCTCGCGGGATCCACGGTTTGAGAGCACGACGATAATTTGAGAATATCTACACTTGGGCATGAAAACATGGCGTTAGAGGGCAAAACTCTGAAACACACACCAAACGGACCCGTGAGAGGCACTAACACCTCGCACGGGACCCTTGTAACTCGTAGGAACTGGCACTACACGAAAAGCAGCAATCCGGTACGATTTTGAACTGTGCTAGAATCAAGTATTCCAAAATGGCCATTTTTCTGACACATTTAAAAAGTGTGCCAGATTTGCCAAACAGGAACACTTCTGGCACACTTTTAAATCGTGCCAAAATTTGATATTTCGGTCACACTTTTGAACTGTGCCAAATTTTTGGATCAAAGAAAAAAAATAATTGGAAATAATATTACCCAAAAAAATCAGCAACGTTTCCACTATTTTTATACATGTTTTACCAAAACAAAAATTCAATAATAATACAAAGTTCGCATGGAAAAAATAATATAACAATACAAATAGTGCGCAATAACATAAATTAAAATCCAGACAATAAGCCCAATAAAAATTAATGGCTCAAATTCCATTAATAGAAAATTCATCTTAATACATATGAAATTCATCTTAATACATGATGCAATTTGGAAAATCTGTATCAAATGCATATCAAATACAACAAGCATGTTCAAATACATCAATTAAATGGTCATTGATTAGGCATGCGGTCTGCATGAAGTGTATGACGGTGGTACCCACAAGTCTTTCGATTTACAAATTCTCAGAGTTCTTTGTCGAATAGTTCAAATTTGCTCTGAAACTGCACATGAAATTAAACAATAGCGAAGATCATCATGAATGCAATTTAGTTGGAATCTCTACTACAAAACTCCAGAAATATACATAATATTACTCAAATTTTATTGAATGAAATGTTATATATAATGATCCAAAAAGATTTAGATGAGCATGAGAGGGAAATACTTGTCAAACATATACATTCAGGATGAAAATACAATTTCATCTTAGGTGATGAAATCTTTTTCTCCCACTTTCTCAAGTGATTTAATGTCTAGTCTTTCCAGCACGACGACAACAGGTGGTTATAAATCTGTTACAAATACAGTTCAAAATTGTCAATCTTTTATGAGTTGAGAAACATACAAAATGGGGTGAATTGGTGTAATATTCCAATATAAATACAATTATTGGGCTTCCAATTAGATAAGCTTTCAAAAAATTCCTTTTGTACACAAAAAGTCCACCAGCGCTCTTTGCAACAAAATGCATAATTTGTGGTTGTGTTTACTTTAGACATAATTCAGGGGTTTCTTCGTAAAAGCTGCATAGTTCCATGCGCGGGGGTGGAGTGGGAGTACACTTTCCCCTGTAAGCAACGAATGTATGGTGTGTTTTAAGGAGTGAGTGAGAGAGATGCCTCGTTTAAGGAGTGGAATATAGCCTTCTCTCCCAAAGAGGCATACATGGTCACAATAGTGACATTGCGTCTGAAGCAACCCTAGTTCAAGAAAATGACATTTATTATAAACAATGTTCTAAAAAACGCGAGGTGTGACCAAAGCGTGGAGAGCAGGCCTTAAGCCTTATAAGTCTAGGCGGGTTTGGGCGTAAAAAGGCTTTCAGGCATTTTTTAATATATTTTAACATTTTTAACTATAACAATGCTATTAAAAATAAAATGGTACATACCTCAAAATACGTTTGAACATATGCAATCTAAAGTAGTATTTTTTTTAAATACTGAGAAAAAAAAAGGAAAAAAAATGTACCGTTTTTTTGGACGAGAGGCAGAAAAGTTTGGAACACCATTTGTCTTTTGATTGTTTTGAATGAGACATTAGTCCTATTTAAAAAAAATGCGATAATGTTTCACTAAAACGTTTTTGTTTTAAAAAAGTGTTCCTTAAGCCTTTTACCAAGAATAAGGCATAAAAAGCTTAAGGCGGGACATTTTGTCCAAGACTCAATCCTAGCGCGTCTAGGCAGGCCTTTTAGAACATTGATTATAAAACGTGAACGTGGTAGGCATTGGCAAATATACATTCTAAAGCACCAGAATAAATGAACCGTTGAAAAAAAATAGAATTCAATTGTACCACGTGTACATACTAGCAATGTTCGGAAAGAAAAGAAAAAATATAAACATGGCAAGTATAGTAGAACATTGTATATTTATCAATACACACACACACACACACACACACTAGAAGAATGCCTATATATACACACATACACACACTAGCGAAATACCCGTATCTGAAGGCACGTCGAAAATTTTCTAAAGATCGAAATGTGTAAACAACTCAAGTCGAGTTTTATTACAACACAAATGTGAAAATAATTCATTAAATTTGGACAGAATTTCCTTTATTTATAGCACTATTCACCTTGTTAAGGAAAAAAATCAACAATAACAATACTAACAATCCGTCCTCGACCTCAAATAAACATCATAATGATCACAATTATACCATTATGAAACATAATACAAAAAAAAATTAAAAATATGGGCAGAGTTTTTATAAGACAATCCACCCTGTTAAAAAAATAATACAACAAAAACAATACTATAACAATTATATTGTAACAAAAAAAAATCAAATGAACATGTAGTTCAATGTACACTAAATTTGTGATCAGCAATTTCTTCCAGGGGTCCAAGGGAGTTCGCTCGAAGACAACACCAAGTATTGCAAATCCTACGACACTGCACAAAAAGAAACAAATAATCAAATAAGTGATAACATCATCACGTATAACAATACAAATAGCAATACCGCACATAGTTCCGTAAGGCCTTTGAATCTATATAATACGAAGACAAAGTTGATAGTCAAAATTACAACAAAAAGGGTGGATTAAAGAGAATAAAGTAAAACTCAAGAACACGATAAGAAAATAATAAGAACAAATAGAGTCGTAACCATTGAAATGTTATACCACTTGTGAAAATTCCTTCTCCTTACCTAGCCCTTTATCCTATAAAAGTAAGTTATGCATATAAAATCAGATGAAATAATATATTTGCCCATGTTGGTAAAATATATAGATTAAAAAAGCATGACATCTTGTGTTGCATAATCTCTACTAAAACCTTAGATTTTGAATCAACAACTATATAGTATTGAAGTAATTCCCTACATTATGATAATCCCCCTATCATAGCATTTGCTTCAGATGCTATATTTGATCTTTCACCCAAAAACCTAACAAAGCCTATTAAAAACTATACCATGTCATTTCTCAAAACTCCTCCCACTCCACTTAGTCCAGGATTCTGTTTAGAGGATCCCATACCACTCTCTTAACTTCCTGCCTTTTAAGTCTTTTATTTAGTACCCTCCCACCTCCTCCTTTTATAAGATGCATCTCCATTAAATCATTAATCTTAAACACAACTATATCATGTAAATTTTAGTTCCTGCAAACTTAATCTTATTTATAGCAGTCCAAGTACCGCAACAAATGAAAGTAGGGATGATAATTCTAGATCAATGTTTAATTTCGATGCTCCACTAACTAATCAATCTACCTCTGATTGAGGCTTTTAGAGTTTAAGCTGGATGAACTTTTTAAACTAATTCCACACCTCTAAATCCATTTCATTATCCACTAATAAATTATTTTAATTCTTCTTCTTCTTTAATTGTATTAAATCAAGGGTCAATTATTAAATAGTCCCTACTATAAATATATATTTTTTAAAAAGGACACATATTTTTAGTTTAACCCATTTAGTCCCTCAAGCACTCAATATCCTCTTATTTTTAGAGGTCCGCGCCAGCGGCACTCCCTCTCCAAAATATGTGGCAAAGGACTTTTTGAGGCAAAATAAAAAAGTTTGGACTAAATGGGTATTAAAAAATGTCCGAGGGACTATTTGGTATATGTCCCTTAAATCAATAACATTTAAAAGGCCCTTTAATCCCCAATTTTCGAATAGAAACATCTACTGACAACTTTTCCTCAATAATCTCCAAAGAAGAATAGAGATTCTAACTGATATAGGACTTGTACCATATTAACTGATTGAGTTTGGATAAAAATGAGCATACCTGATAAAAATAAAACATTATGAATACTACGTACTGGATAAGCATACTTTATACCTGCTATCTTCTTTAAGGCCCAACAACGCCTTTTGTCCAACATTGGCAACACGAATCGAAATATGTTTTTGCCTTGTTTAACTACACGCCAAACTTAGTGCTTCATTGAATACATCTACACCACATATAAGAACACAAATAAATGGAATAATATGAAAAGATGGAGGTATAAGATAATACGAAAGAAAAAAGAAAGAAAAAAACAATGCAAACATCCTTTCAACCTAAGCCATAGATCAAATTCCTAAAAACTGAATCCCTGATTTTAAAACCAATTAAATTTGAAATAAAATCCAAACAGATAGACAGAGAAACGGATGATAAACAATCAACCGGAAGAGACAAGAGTCAATAAAAAATTTATTGGCCAGCATACAACACACGTGCACATGCTTTGTAATCACACCACACTATACATAATAATTAAAAGGAAGAGGATCATTAGTGATGTAAAACCAAGGTTCTAAAAAACGCGGGGGGTGATCGAGGTGTGGAGGCCAAACCTTAAGCCTTAGAAGCCTAGGCGGGTCTTATACGTAAAAAGACGTTTAAGCCTTTTTTTAATATATTTTAACATTTTTAAGTATAATAAAGCTATTAAAAATACTAAAATAGTACATACCTTAAAATGTCTGAATATATGCAAACTAAAATACTAAGAAAAAATAAAAAAAAGAAAAAGAAAAAACGTCCGATTTTTTGGAAGAGTGGCATAGGAATTTGGAATACCATTTGTCTTTTGATTATTTTGATGAGATATTGCTCCGATTTTTTTAAAAAAGTCTTTAAAAGGCAATATCGTTTCACTAAAGCGTTTTTATTTCTAAAAAAAAGTGCGTCTTAAGCCTTTTACCAAGAATAAGGCGTAAAAGGCTTAAGGCGAGGCATTTCTCCCAAGCCTCAAGCCTAGGCGCGTCTTTTAGAACACTGTGTAAAACATAATAACAAAGTAAAAATATGTTCATTATGTTGATTAGGAGATCTATAATGCTAAGAACAAAGAACAAAAGGAGCCAAACTATAAGTAAAACAAAGATTCATTCTATTACAAACCAACAAAATTGTAAACAAATGTAAAACCTTGTTGTTTGAGAACAAAACACTCAATATATGAAAACAATTCAGGCTTCCAAATAGAAAATAAAATAGAACTAAAGAGAAATTGAAGAATAATTGAAAATTCGTAACAAACAGATGATATGAAAGAAGTGTGCTTTAAAGATAATATGAAAGAAGTGTTCTTTAAACATAGCTCAGGAACATTTTAAAAAACTTAAAGAGATTGTCCATACACTTTCAACATACAAAGACAGTAAATGTACCTAAAATGCAAAAAGTGAATTTAATCTGGGATGATGATTCTAACTAAATGTATCGATTTTATACTATTCTATGATATTTAACCTCCAATTAAATGTATCAATTTTATACTTTACTAGGATATTTCTCGATGGAATCAAATATGACGCTAATGCAAAAGAGCAATGATGCGAAACAACAGTATAATGTTAAAAAAAGAGCAGCATAATGCAAAGCATCTAAGATGATGGGCCTATGAAATTCCAACCTGCTTATAACTCATTGCATATGAAATTCCACTAGTAACAGAGTTTCAAAAACATCTATGGTTAAAAACACATGAGATGATAGGAATTGCATCTTCTGAAGTTCCAGAAATAAAAAGTTCTGCACTATATGACCATCGACCAATACGACTATCGAGAAATGATGATGCGCCTAATTTTTTTAGAATTGATAAATTACATAGATAAATACTCACCCACTTAAGTTTAGAGAAACTGGAGCTTGTTCTTGAGCTGATTAGTAGATTTAGACAGAACTCAGTTAGCAAATAGTTCACCCGTCAGAGGCTGAAATACTATGTCAAAGGTGAAGTGTAATGGCAAATAATTCCTAAGGCAGCATGAAATGGCACTTATGATTAAATTAGCTGAAAGTAAGTACTTATCATGCTGACTTTAATTACCGACCTTATCCTACTACAACGCCTTATGCTTGTCCAAGCAAAGGTGGACCAACACCTCAACAAATTTAACAACTTTGTGGAGCATAACTGTGTCCTTGCCAAGAAGAACAATCGATTCATCACTCTTTTTGGTTCTTAAATTTTTGAATTTTACACGCACACACAAATACATATTCAAGATTGACTCGGCTAGTTGATTGAATTAAAAAAAACCTTCGCTATATCTCATCCTGCAGAATGAATTTGATTTCTGGACATGGTAATCTAAGTTGATTTGATTGGGAATAATCAATATGAGGCTGTGACAATGTTGGAGGTTTTGAAGTGGAGAATATATTTATTGGTGGGGTTTATGGGGATTTTAGCTGATTTGTCCGGTTGAACTTGGATGGATTACACCTGCTAGAGTTGAAAAAAAGCATTGAAGACAAATTTAATCGTCGTGCAAATTAGAATTCTGGCAATCAAACACCGTGTGGGTGGAGGGGGGTAAAATGAAATCCGAATATGACCTAGTGGATTTGAAGTCCATGCATCTATCAGGTAACTTAAGCTCTAGCATAGCATTTGGGAACTGCTCCAAATAGGAAAATCTTTATCTAAATAGTTATGCTCCACAAAGTGATCCAACAACTCTGTGGAGCACAACTGAGCCAACAAACTTTATTTTGAGTACAGTGTAAGCGATCTCAACTGTAGTTGCTAATGCGTAAGGATTAACAAAATAGATTTATTAAAAAATAAATATAAATCTATTAAAAATAGATTGTGCAACACGACACCCAAAACCCACAACCACCCCAAAAATTCTTTGTCCCTCTTTTAATGATATTAACATATCCATACCTTTCAGCTTCGAAAAGAGTGTTAAGAAGAAGCAAGATCCCCCAAAGTTACCTTAGAAGTCTGAAGATGATGAATGTCTAATTTGTCTCTAATCTTTGGAGAAATTCCATAAAACACTAAGTCAATAGATACCTTAATATACTTAATAGTCTTTTGTATCCCAAATCATTAAGTTAATAACAAATAAAAAAATTATGAACACCAATGTCACCTATAATGCCTTTAAATTTAAATAAATAATATATACACTACAAATCAAGCTAACACATGCCCATATAGAAACAAACATATCCAGTAGGAATATAAGAAAGGAATGAACATATTTTAGAGGAGGATTCTTGCTTTGAGCGGGATAAAGATCAGAAATGTTAAATGTAAAAGGTAAATTTTATATCAAATAAGAAGCCCAAACCCAAATTAGAAAACTAAAACAATCAAGAAATTACGAAGCATAAACCCAAACCACCTTCAGAGATATCTCTACCAAGAAATTATAACCGTGAAATGATGAAACAACCATAAGTAACATATGAAAATCAAGGTTTTAATTTCTTGAACATGATAGAAGTTTTAAAAATGCACTTTATCATAAATATTAGACGAAGGCAAGGTATGAAAATTCTATCAAATAGGGAACAAAATGATGGAGACCATATCAATGGATTTATAACAATATATCGCAATTATCTCACATCATAATGTAATAAAATGAAGCCCAATTTTATAGATAATATATTTAAATTATCATATGAATTGAAAAGAGTAGAAACTATTAACATAATGAAATCATTAGCTATCACAGAAGTTTAATAAGCATTAAAATTTCCTTCTTACTTTTTAAGCAATAAAATATTTAAATTCCGTGAATACTGAGCATTGATTATATCTATTGTGTTTAGAGTAAAACTCCTATTTGCAATTTACTTGTACATAGGACACCTTTTATGCCTACCTTGTAACAACTGGACGACGTAAGTGGCGGTGACTGGAAGCAATTCTATACCTACAAATTAGATTAAGAAAATAAATCACGTTAATTACTTTTAAGAAATGAATACAATAATAATTTACACTCAAATATATACACAACCAACCTTCCAAACCATAAAAAACAGCTAACCTTTGCGAGTTGGTGGGAAGCTTTGCGAAAAAACACAATTTATATGACATGTTATGCGCATACTTGTCATTTCACATCCATAACAAAACTTCAAAAGGAAAATCCCTGCATTATCACAATAATTAAAAAACGTGTTAAAACTTTGTAGCACACCCACAATCAAGTGTGGAGTGACCAACATGAGCTTCGAATACTCAGAGAAATATAAAATTAATAAGGACACTGCAATATAATATCTTTCACTAAATTGAATCAATAACCCGTATTTTGAAACCAATGCAACAGCCAAACCAAATGAACAACAATATAGTCATGTACGAACATAAAAAAGAAAATGCACGGGATATAAATATTTCCTTAAAAGGATTAATTATAGCAGCAGGGGTACTTTGAAATGGCATTTAAAAGTAATTTAAGTGAGAAAACAGGAAAAAAACAAATATGTATGTAGTGTAGCAACCGACATAACAATATAACTTAAGAATCGAATCTTTGAGTTTAAATTTTCCATGGAAATATAATAAAATACATTAATCTGAAGTCTTGTATCATCACAGCTCTACCTGATTTTCGTCACATTCAACATCATACAATAAACACAAAGTACATAAATTTAGAATCCTTAAAAGAGTGAAGTATTGAAGCTTAAAAGAATCCACCAAAATATAGAGTCATAAAAAGTAGATTTTGTCGGTCCCAATAAGCACAAAACACTTGTCTCAATAGTAGCAGCGGCCAGGTACTCATAAAACTCATCTCTCATTTCCTGCAATACAAAACCATAGCGTAAAACACATTCTATTCATCACATAATGCACCTAGTATGAACGAACATAAGGTTTTACCAAGCATTGCCATACAAAATTATATTAAGGTTCAAAGAAATAACACAATTTTTCCAAGACCATATGCATCACGAAACATATTCCCCCTCACTCCCATCTATAAGCAAATCAACAAATCCATTGTACATTATATCAAACACCTAGATTATATAAATGTCCATAGTTAGAATCATGGTTCTAAAAAATGCGGGGCTTGACTGAGGCGTGGAGGCCAAGCCTTAAGCCTTAGAAGCCTAGGCGGGCCTAGTCATAAAAAGGCGTGAAAAGGCGTTTAGGCTTTCTTAATATATTTTAATATTTTTTAACCATAACAAGGCTATTAGAATACAAAAATTGCACAGATCATAAAAATATGTCTGAATATATGCAAATTGAAATACTATTTGATTACTTTGGATGAGATAATGGTTCGGTTTGTAAACAAATTCTTTAAAATGCGACATCGTTTCACTAAATCATTGTTGTTTTTAGAAAAAAGTGCGCCTTAAGGATTTTACCAAGAATAAGGCGTGAAAAGCGTAAGGCGAGGCATTTCTCCCAAGCCTTAAGCCTAGGCGGGTTTTTTAGAACAGTGGTTAGAATACACCACGTTAGAAATAAGAACTTAACAACAGTAATTGAATGAAACAAAGCTTGGGATTTATAAGATTTCTCCCGTGAATAATTGGAATTATGAAACTAACAAAAAATTGATTCTTTATAAAAATCTAAAACCCTTACAGAGAGAGGGGAATAAGGCATTTGACCATCGTTTTAACCCACAAAACCCAAAAATATTAAAATGTGATTTTGAAAATCCAGATTTGAACATGATTTTAAACCATGAACAGTATTTAAATGAGTGATGTGTAACATTTACGGGAACACCTCAAAAATCAAATGTAATCAGATAAATCATTAACACTATTCATCAAACACTCAATCCCCTAAATTTTAGAGCCCCAAAACTTATTGATTACCTGGCTAGAAACAAATACCCAACAACTTGGTTCTCTCTCATCTTTGCGAAGGTCGCTTGTGACAGTGGACAGGACACATTCGTTTGGAAGACCTGATCTTTGGATTCTCGCACATCCATTTGAATTTGAATCAAACCCTAATGTTAAATCAAAACCCTAAAGTAAAATACCTTTCCTACAGCATCCGTTTGGTCGCAAGAAGAGGTCGGAGAGAGAGAGAGTTTTTGATGCAAGAAGAGGTCAGAGGGGCTGCATCGTGTGAAGGGCGGCATCGTGTGGTATTATCAGCTAGAGAGAAGAGGGAGGAAAAGGATGAGTGAAAGGTAGAAAATGAAAGTATGTTAGGGTTGGGAGGATAATTGATTGGGAAGAGTTTACAAAAAATATCCTTAGTTTTTCAACCACTGGATTCAACTTTTTAACAATCAAATCCTAACCTCTAATTGTCTTATCAACTTATGAAATAGTACAAATATTCTGCTCCTTATTATATATATATACTAGCGGATGCCCGTACCGAGGGCACGGCGATAAATTTGCCCCCGTGATAAAACACAACCCATAATAACCCACATTTTTTATAAAAAAAAACACCTTTAAAAATATATAAAAAAAAGAAAAAAATAGTTAAAAAAATATTTTTTTTAAATATATTTTTAAAAAAAAAATAATAAAATAATATATATATATATCCATATCTATTTATTAAAAAAAAACTTTTGGCATGACATTTCATGCATGTGCATGAAATGCGAAAATATCATACATAAAAAGCAAAAATGTCACGCATCTAATGAATAGTAAAACACATTTACTCCATATTATACGGATATATATGTATACACACGAAATGATTTGAAAATATTTAAAAAGGGATGAATTGGCTTTTGCCCAGAGTTTACGCCAAAACTGACTTTAGCCCCCAAAGCTTTTAGTTATCGAACCATTTCTTACTGTCCTGTCATTTTTCCATATTAGATTACAGAAAATGACCAAAATATCCCTAGTCAATGTCTTGTTATATAAAAAATAGAATTGAAAGTCTAAACAATGGGGTCAAAACTGGGTATATTTTAGTCAAGATGAACGGTCAACTAACGAAACCATAACAGTTGGGGGCTACACTCCATTATCTAAAGAGTTTGGGGCCTAAAGTCAGTTTTGACCTAACATTAGGGTCCAAAAGCCAAACGTCCAATATAGAAATTGACGTGTTCCTATGCAACATGATGTAGAAGATTAGCACCTGCAATGCAATAAACCATTTTTCTCGAGTATCAGCAAAGATCGCCACACTCTTCCCTTCTATGACCAAGCTGAACTAACCCAAAAGAGAAATTGCACACGGCTTCAAACACTTCACCATAACTCGACCACTCATAATCACCCAAATGAAGCTTCTCAAACGATCTACCATCTTCATATACTTCTATCTCCTTGGCAATTAATCTCCGAGATCCAAGCTATCTCGTCTCTGTAATACCTGCCCATGCTGTTTCAATCGGGGAACTAAACCGATAGTTTCTGATTGCATAACCGGGTTCACCACCAACATCAATAGACAACCCCCGCTTTTTTCTACTGTTGGAGTTTCGAACGAGAAGTGTCAAAAGGGCAACAAGGACGCCAACCATATAAGAGCACATCTGTCAATAACTAGAGAAGCCCCTAACAGAATCAACCAATTTAAGTCCTGGTTACATAAAACAATAACCAGTTATTTTCACTAAACCCACAGAAAAAGCAAGGTCTCAAATAAATGAATGTTTCTAAGAATAAAGTCAGACCAAACTACAAAATATAAAGAATTAGATGTCCATTAATCCTCATATTCTAAGGATGGGCTAATAACTGTAAGTACAAGTCAGTCATCACTATACCAAGGTTTGCATGCATGTGTAGCCATAAAGATCATAGTTGTCAAATTGTGAATTGTTTGGCAAATCAAATCACGAGATTCAGTAAAAAGACAGAAAATAATGATGAATAACGTATAAATGTGTAGAAAACATATTATCATGTCAAACCAATCTTAATACCCGTGTCTTCGTGAAAAAAATGAAAGTGTGAATTCATACAATTGCAATTCGCAACTCACATTAGTGATACATTATCCATCAATAACCATAAACTCGTAGTAAATAGATAAAAGATGATAGGAATGCCATTGGCCCAAACTAAAATACCGTCAGACAAGATCGATCCTTATATTGATAAAATGCATTCCCAATATTGAAATAAACAAGAAACTCTTCAAATTAATTAAAAACTGCCCATCGGCGCTTTTCAATGAACATAAATCGTTTATAAATAAATTAATAAGATGCAAATACTTTTTGTATGTCTAGAAGACAACTCTATAATTGGTGTTATTTGATGAGCAACGATCATTTATAAACAAATGAGTGGGTAGAAATACCAAATGTGCATGAGTTCCAGAAAAAAGAAAAAAGAAACACAGACGCATAATAGAATCCTCATCTCTTAACATAATTGTAAGTTGACTAACAGTTCAACCAAAACTATCATTGCCCTGTGGGCTTCAATAAATAAATGAACATTCTTATGACGAATAAAAGTCTTTCATAGCTAGGAAAGTAAGCAATGATAGCCCATAGGAACATAAAATGAAAAATTACAGAAAAATCAACCCCTTTCTTCTAATATATAAAAATCAGTCATTGATTATCATCGTGTAAGAATATTCTCAACTTCAGACTTAAAATGCACGCTCCTATGAATCAAAATCAGGTATGTTACTGAATTGATTAAATTTTTTAGTTCATTTAATTATCATCTTGTAATAATGTTCTAAACTTCAAAATAAGTCATCCTGATCCGAGGTTAACGAGAAACTACCAAAACCAAAACAATGTGTAGCAGTAGTAGCTATAATTTTTAGACATCGTCCAAAAATTAGCATGATTCAAACAAAACAATGCGCAGTAACAGTAACTATATTTTTTACCGCGCTCACCTTCTAAAATTCACATGTATACGATGGTCAAAATGATTTAGTGTTATGAGAACTTGGGTTGTGGTGAGCCAGCACCTGTTATGACCAAGCAACCCAGATCAAGTTGGGTTTGCTCATTAAATTCCATGATGGGGGCACCAGAATTTTGTTGAATGTTTGAAAAAGCATAGGTTTATGTGGTGTTTCGACCACAACAGCAAATAAGCTGAAAAAATAAAAACAATAAAGGAGAAGAAGAAGAAGAAGAAGAAGAAATTACAACAGGTTCCAAGATCCTTCTACCCTTTATAAAACAATATAGGAGAAATCACATATGGTAGACGCCAAATACAACATAGTCTGTAAAGAAATGAATTCGTTAGAGTTGTGTTTTATGCATAGAACTTAACTTCCCATTAGAGTTATTCTTGGACAAAACGGCTTGAGGGGTAGCTTTTTTGAACTCATCCGGAGCTGCTATAGAAGAAATTACATAAGGTAGACATCCCTGGTGATGAACAAATTTAGAAAAACAAATGTATGAATAGATTCGGATAAAGAAAAATGTATGAAGAGTTTTGTGCACATACCTGGTGAAATATTTGACGAGAGAAAATGAAGAAGAGGTGAGAGAGAGAAAGAGAGAGAGGGAGAGAGAGAGAGAGAGAGAGAGAGAGAGAGAGAGAGAGAGAGAGAGAGAGAGAGACTTCAGAGTGAGGAGGTGGGAGACCAAGATTATTTTTTTTAGGGTTTTTTATATTTTAGTCAAGTACTCAAAATTTTGGCACACTTTAAAATAGTGCCAAAGTTTGACACTATTTTAAAGTGTCAGATTGTCATTAAACCGTGCAAAAATTTGGCACAGTTTTAAACTGTGCCATATTTTTAATATCAAAATGTGCCAAATTGTTGTTTTTGGTGTAGTGTCGACACTCCCTTTAAAAGTCAAGTGAGGCATAATGATGTTAACTTAATTGCTTGGTTGTTTCCCATGACAGGTGGCATAAAAATCAACACAGATGGGAGCTCTCTAAGCAATCCGAGTATCAGCAGCTTTGGAGGGTTAGCCATAAGATCTGATGGCAGTTGGGTCGAAGGTTTTTTCAGAAAGCTTTATGGGGGGGGGGGGGCAATACTATCCTACGTGAGAAATTGGAAGGAATTTTTCAAGGACTGAAATTGATCAAAGCCAGAATGTTAATGAATACCACTCTTGAAGCGAATTCCATGATCGTCGTTTCGCCTATTTGTAATCCAAGTGAGGATGGAGAAACACACCCGTACCGGAACATAATTATGGATTGTGTCACATTAGCAAATCAAACACAAACTGTCATTTGTCATACTGAACAGGAAGGGAACCGAATGACAGATCAAAAGGCGCGGATTGATTTATATCATGACGAAGGAGAGTTTTGGGTACAAAACCCCCACATGAAGTAATGGAAGAAATTGAGGCTGATGCAAGAGGGGACATGTACCCAAGGGGATACAAATGAACAGGTGCACTGTTTTTTATCTGTTTTTTTATTTTGCTGTTTCTGTTTTGTTTTCCTGTAGAACAAAAAAAAATTACTCGGAGCATTTGTCTCGCTGGAATTAGAAAAAGTGTCCATCTAAAGTCAGATATCTATTCACTTCACGTGCTCTCTTGATGGACTAGTTTTAACTCACTCATCATCCTTGATTTGTAGGTTTTTCCTTGATATTAGAGAACTTTTAAAAGAGCGTATGGAATTATTGATTCTCTTTGTGACACGTGTCCCCCTCGGGTTTGAATATAAGGCCAAATAAGTTGTCATTCATTTCGGTTTGTAGTTTTGATTTTTAAAAGAGCAAAAATGTATAAGAGTGCAAAACCTTCTTTTTCAGTAGCAAGACACAAAGACATCAACCTGTGTCTTGTATTATTATTTTTCTTTGTTATTAAGTGAAAAGTCTTTTGAACTCTCTTTGAAGCTTTAGTGTTTAAATGTTTGTCATTTGGTTCTTTTGAGATTTTATTTTTTAGTGTGTAAAACCCACTTTATAAGTAAGTTAGCCTTTTATCATCTTTTTTAAGCTTTAGTGTTGAAATGGTCGTCATTTGGTTCTTTTGAGATTTTATTTTTGAGAATGTAAAACCCATTTTATAAGTAAGCTAGCCTTTTATCATCTTTATTACAAACACATACATCTCAAAAGATACTATTGGTTACTAAACGGGGTGATGAGAGCATACTTTGTCCATGGATGAAAGAACAATGACGAGTGCCAACAAAACGGGGTGAAAGTGACTCATAATTGTTGGTGATGATGGCCAAGTTCCTTAAACAAAATCTAGTTGAGAGACTACTACAAATAGTCAAGGGTGTATTCTAAAATTCCGTTTGATTGTCCCAAAATTGTAAATTGACTCATTAATAAATTAGTTCATTTATAAATTGACTCATTAATGGTGTTTATTTTATTAATGAAATAATTCATTAATGGTCCCATTTTTGTTCATGTGTAAAACATGCAATTGAATCATTTCACAAAAAAAATGTGCAATTCATCTATTTACAATAAGAGTCACATAAAGTGGATATATATTATTTTTGGCGTTGAAAGTGCCCGTAAATGTAGATGAATAACTAGTTTTTTCACATCCAAAGAAGAATCGAATGCTCTGAAGTTCACCGATGTGATGCATGAAAAACTTCAATTTTTGTCCACCTCTTTTGAAGTTTTTTTAATGACATATTCAACTATTCTTTTAGAATCTGCAACAAATAAAAAGTGACAGATGAACAAAAATTGGTTAACGACTTGCAAGATAGGATAGTTTCCAGATATCTGAAACAAGTGAATTGTGCTCCTTGAACCATATAAAGGATTGTTATCATTGGTTGGTTTTACTCGGTACATATTAACCCACCATCAGCATCATTATTGTCATCACAAAGAAAAACAAAATTCCACATAAATAGATAGTTCACTAAACAAAATTACACAAAACAAAGCTCAATCCTGAGAAACAAGTAGAATTCGAAAAATTTCAGCAAAAATTCTTGGCCGTTGCACCTTTTAGAAAGGTTAAATTGCAGGAAACCCCCTAAACATTCACTAATTGCAAATAACTCCCTGAAGTATTAATTTTTCAAAAAGTACATAAATGTCTTTGAACTATTAGCATCGATTGCACTTTCCGCCATATGTTGCTTATAAATAATTTTTACGACAATTGGTAGAGACCGATAAGGTGTATTTTCAACTTTTTGTAAGATAGCGGGCATCTGCACTATAATCAAAGTGATAGTTTATAAGGTTTCTTGCAGTTTACCTATTTAGAAATGCAATTCTGTAATAGAGCTATCAAGTATTCAAAATCCCGGTATCTCTCCTTCCTCTAATTCATCCATTGGAGGAACATCAGTCATACCTGCCTCTACCCTTCTCTCCTCCAGTTCCACTTCCTTATTTAACACACCTTCCAAATCAAGGAAGTCATCAGGGTTAGCTTCAGAAATAAGGTTCGATTATGCATCTATCAGCCCTTGCTCAAAATCAAAATCCAACTCGAAGTCCATGCCTTCAATATATCCCGGTTCCATAGTCTCGGCACTGGAGTATATATTATTTTTGCCATTTAATTCTTTGTCAGTTTCTCTAGTTTGATGGTGGACTTTGAGCACATCATCTGTTTTAACATGTTCCATAAGATCCAGAACCTGAATTTCCAAAGAGTTGTCGTCTTTTATTTCCTCCTCTCTGAAGGACATGCCTTTTGGACTTGGTTCTCTATTGCTAACAGGCTCTTTGAGCAGGATTTTAGGACGAATAACATCATCTTTAACTACTTCAAAGTCATATTTGTGCGAAGGTAGATAAACAAGAATAACGGGGTACTCTATAATGATCAAATTGGCTAGATGCTCATGTAGTGGGGCCTTTATGTCCAACTCAAGGAAAGGGGATTTGCGGCCCTGCAATAAACAAATCATGTTTTTATTAAGTAGGTGAATATAAAAGTGATACTCCTTTCGTACCAAATTAATAGTTGTGGCTTCCTTTTTAGTCCATCCCAAATTAATAGTTATTTTTTAAAAATAGTATATAAAACAGGGTGAGATTCAAAAGTTACCTATCCGAACAATACCAATAAGAGAACAATGATCCAAGTGCATGTCTTGCATTTAAAGGTATTCACCTCTTTTCGGAGGCAAATATGGAAAGCAAAAAGTTTTGACTTACAAAAGGAAACTATTAATCTTTTGTCCTATGTGTACTCACCGCACTGAGAACAAGATAAGAAAACAGGAGAAACATAAAGGAAGAAGATGCTTCACCTTGTAAGGAATCGCAATGCCAACTGGCCAAGAATTCGCAAGGAATCGACAGTGCCCACTAGCTAAGAAACATCATAACTTGTTTTTCTTTAAAACACACAATTAAATTTGGAGTAATCTACACTAATTCTTGATGGGGTTTCAATATTGAGTTTCACTCATATGGGAGTATGGTCTACTACCTATCATTTAACACAACCAATACACAGTTTTCATGTCAACGAGTCCCTATTTGATGAAAGCAGATTTTTTTTTATATTCCTACAACCCAATCCATTAGACGCGGTACATCTAAAGACGGTCCAGGATTCCGAATAGAGGCAGCCAAGTCAGCCACCTAAAGAGACCCCGGTCGGAGTAGGGAGCTCCCCAGATAAGATAAGCCACCAGAGATGTTTGGATTACTGTCACTTCTTAGCCGAAAGGTCGAATCTTATCAAGGCTCTTCAACAACCCTATATAACCGTTCTCCCAAAATCCAAGAAAAGTTTTTAGCCCTCTCCATATAAAAAGAGGCTAGACCCACCAAGAAATTCAATTTGAATCTTATTTTGGTAAACCCGGGAGTTTGAGTAGTGATCGGCCTCTATGAGCTCGCTCTCAATCCCCCGGTATGTTCTTTGTAGCTCTATCTTATATATTAATAAAGCAGGCTGGCCCTTCATAGTGAACGTAGGTCAAATACTTGGCTGAACAACTATAAATCATGGGTTGTTGCGTCATTGTTCTTTCGCTGAATTTACCCATCATCACTATTTTACCCTTAATATTGGGGATCAAGGCATATTTGTAGCTAATAGCAAACCTATTCCACAAGGAATCCCAAATAATATTAATTAGTTTAATAACTCCAAACCCTAAAATATCACAATATCCTAAAATTATGTCAATTACTGGTACTACCTATGATGTACGAACTTGACAAGTAATACGTGTTTCGACACGACACACAACACGTGCAACGTGATTTTTTCGAAAACTAGGATACGACATGCTAGGATATGTATAATATAAAATATATATTTAAATATATATATATATATATATATATACACATATATATTAATGAAATACAATAGATTTTTCCTATTAAATACATTATTAGAATATTTTTAACATGAAATTAAGAAAATGGACCGTACAAAACAAAATTCACAAACCTTAACATTAAGAATCATAAATAAAGCAGAATCACAATCGCATAAGAAAAAATAATTAAAAATAAAAAATGTGTCCTTTTATGTTTCCCAACATGCAGGCAACGTGCCCCAACATGTCCCTGCATGTCCCAACGTGTCCCGGTGTGTCCTTTTACATCAAATTCGTTCATCGCTCACTTCGGGGTATGACTGCAACTGCATCCATGGACGAGAATGGTCGGGAGATAGTTTGACAATTTTGTAGAGTCCCAACAATGCCTAGACGAGGCGCGGCAGTCACACCAGCAACGTTGACGGGATCCCTGACACCACCCGCCGCTGTAACAAGCACTAGAGGAAGTGTCATTCACATCGGGGTATGACTCTGATCCATGTATGGGAACAATTTGGAAAGGGGCGTGGAAATTTAATAAAACCCCAACTTTGCCTAGGCGAGACGGGGTGGGGCGGCCACACCCACAATGGCTAAGGGATTCCAATTCCAAAAGTAGTCGCCAATGTGACCAGTATCGGTTGGTTTGATTGGCTTCATCATAGCCTATTCTAGACGCATTGGGTTTCGAATAACCGATTGTGTACAGTTATTATCACTGAAAGGTCGAGTGATAAGTTGGTCGCGAAAGAAAAAGTGCATGTGCTATGCCCAAGTGAACCTCATCTCAGTGCTAGAGACAAGTATTCACCCGGTCTTCCAATAACTTTTTGAACTTTGACCGAAGGTGTTTTGAAGAAGCTTAAATTTTCTCTTAACATTAGTGTGAAGGAAGTAAAGGTATCCTTCTCTAGGGGATTCATTAGAGGACATTTTTTCGTGATTCGTCATTGATAAATCCTACTTATCACTCCGTTGATTTGTTTACCTCTGAACACTTTATCACCACTCAACAATATTCACCCGAAGATTGACTTTTCCTCAGGACCAGTTACGCAACCTTCCTCATTACCAAATGTCGCTAGTCGATCATGAAGAACTTTAGTTGCAAGTTTCAAAGTTGAGCGGGTGAGGTTAACTTCAGGGGAGTATGATGTGTCGTATCGTCCTTACTCCAAACAAGAATGAGAGTTGCAAGATGTACATTGATAGGCGTGATGTCAACAAGATCATTATGAAGTACCAGTTTACGATAACCCACGTCGAGGATATACAAGGCCAGTTTTGAGCTTTTTTCTAAACTAGACCCAAAGAACAGATACATCCAAAATCTCTATGTGTCTTGGAAATGAACGAAAGATGACCTTTTAGACAGATGACTGGTTTTATGAGTAGACTGTCACGTTGTTTAGGATGTCAAACGCACAGTCCACCTTTATGCGGTGATAACGCACATCTTACAACCATTTCTGCGTACGTTTGTTGTAGTTTATTTTGACAAATTTCCTGTCTACGGTGAGTAAAACGCAAAGCACACCCAGCATGTTGCTAAAGATTTTAGAGGAATCAGAGCCGGTAATTCTAGATTCAGTTGAAAAGATGCTCGTTTGTTGTCCCCTTTTTTTCGATTCTAGTATATGTTGCTTTCGAGAGAGGGAGGGCCGGAAGAGGGATGAGTCCAAGATTCAGGTGATTATGAAGTGGTCAAGGCAGATTCATCACACGATTAGCTCAATCATAGGTTCCAATACCGATCTCATGGTGTCCCCCGGTTGAGGTGACGTTACCTAATATGCGAATCATATTGATATACAAAACGGGTCAATAATACATATACAATATACAATCTAAAATGTGGTATGATTGGGTAAACTAATTTAGTTCATGGAGTTCAAATGAGTAGAGTTACTTCCAAGATTTAAAGTGATTAAAAAGCGTCACAGAGTTCGAATGAGTAAAGTTACTTCCAAGCACTCTAGTGGTTAAATAGTCACTATATTTTATTAACATTCTACAAAATTGTTCGTATGCGCATGTCTATGAATTTTTATATATTGGAATTATCCATGTAAACATGTTGAATAAGCATATTTAGTAATAAAAAATAAGTAAAAATAAAAATCTTGGTAGACGTTCGAATTTTGCTGAAATTTAGAGGAGATAAGAAATTGGTTCTCGGGTCAATAATTCTATTGTAATGGTACGGAAACAACATAACATTCGGGGACTCTTCAACAATAAATGGAAGACTGATTTGCATGAAAAAAATTCCAAAAGAATTTCCACCCCATGCTATTCTATCATGCGAGTCATATGAAAGATGAACCCCTTCCACACGATTTAACACATAGATGAAACCAACAATCTCCCAATCATTAAAAATCCTTCTAAAAGTGATATTTCAAGAAAATGTAGAAGACAAATCGCAAGTATACATAGAGATGATAGGAGTGTGAGGATGAATAGCAAGCCAATACAAACGTCCAAATATATATAGACCACAAAAGAATGCCCCAACGCAAATGTCCTTCGAAAACTGAATATTGTCCCCCCTCCCAACAACAAACCAAATATATTTAATAGAAGAAATCAGTTCCTTGAGAGAAATTTCCATACAAAACCATAGGATCCCATTGTCACCACATTAGTATCCCAACCATTGCCTTGGAGAACGTACTTGGCTTATAATTATTGAATACAAATCTGAACCTTAATCAATAGGATATCGCCCAAGATACTTACCCAAGATAGTCTTATTTCTCATAATAAAGTTACCCACCCCTGTAAGGTTTATGTCATAGGATAGTGTTCAAGTGTACCTACTCAAGCCTATGATGCGTTTAGTTGAAGACGTAGCGGCAAAGAGTGCAAAGCTTCATCAAAATCCGTGGTTTATGTGCCTCATTTGTACGTCATCAACAGTAGTTCCATGCTCCCAAGGTATTAATGCATTTATATATATATATATATATAGGAGCTTGGAACATGTCTATTTGGGTGTTAGGTTTATTTAAAACTATTGTTTTAATTTCAGAAAGATTTTACCAAACTTTAAAATAGAGTATATAAAGTTTCTGGGGTAAACTCAAAATTTAGGAACTTTCTGGAAGTGCGTTCGATATGTCGTTCGAACGAGTTTTTCGTTCGAATCAGATGTCGTTCGAACGAGTTTTTCGTTCGAATCAGATGTCGTTCGAACGAGTTTGCCAACGAGTTCCCAGCATATGCCTTTGAAATGTCGTTCGATATGTCGTTCGGACGAACCTCATGTTCGAACGAGATATCCAACGAGATTTATAACGAGTTCACTCTGGAACTTCGTTAGAAGTCTCGTTCGAACGAGATTTCGTTCGAACGAAATGTCGTTCGAACGAGATGTCAGGCGGGAACAGTTTTTGGCAGTTTTTAGTAATTTTTACCCATGTTTCCCACTTTCTTACCCCACTAACTTTTGACATATTATTATAGTGCGGGAATCAAAGTTTGTATGACAACTTTTTCACAATATTCTAACTCCTAGAGAGTGTTTTGAGAGTTGCTTCTTCCGAGAAAAAGTTCATGAGTTTGAGTGTTGATTTTATAAAGAAAAATTCTTTAAACACTTAGTTACACCCATATTTGTTTCTTCCAAGTTCATATATACATATACTTTTCTTGGAGCATTTTGGCACCGGTTTATCTCTACACCGAATTGAAGAGATTGTTTGGGTTTTCTTCTAAATCCCTCAAAGAAGAAGAATTCGTTTAGCCGCGGCTTTCTCACGTGGTAAAAGACACCACGTGTGGTTGACGGTGTACCTATTGTCCGATCGGAGGATTCCGAGATCGCGGTGGAGCTCGTGGTTATCCGCTAGGCAGAGGCGGTTACAAGAAGACACGTCAAGGCTTGAGAGGGTTCGAGTTGAGGAAGTAAGTCATCTGTCTTGTAAATGTAATTTCCATACTTAGTGGATTTGAGACTGGGGCCGTCCGAGGTTGTTTCCCGTTGTGGGTTTTTCCTCGTACATCGCGGCGTAGTGTGATTGATTTATTTTTATCTTGCATAATAACTTATAACTCATGCTTAGGATAATTCAAGATAAAATTGGTTTTAATTGTCACACTTAATTTAATTTGGTGCATAATTAAATTTGCGTAAAGTTTATTTAATTCAAGTCTATTGTTAAAACTGTTTGGCCTAATTTGGAAAGAATGATAAATATGACTTAGGAAAATTCTAGGACTTGGATTAATTGCGTTTAAGTGAAATTCAAAGTGTGTGTGTATTAACCTTATTTCACTTTGTTTAATTTTAATTTGAAGAAGAAATTAAAATTTGGTAATTTTGTTTTTGTGAACCATCACCTTTTACGCTTCCACATCTATTTCATAAAAAGGAAATAATATTTTTAAAGAAATTTAAAATTCGAGGCCTATCCTCTTCAAATTGGTATCAGAGCCAAAGCGATAAATTATTTCGTTAAAGATCCTTTAAATATTTTTTGGCTAAAATGGAATTTTCCCCATTTTCAAAATTTCCTATTTTCAATGGTTCTAACTACGCGTATTGGAAAGCGCGAATGAAATCGGCACTTAAATCTATCGATGAAAGGGTTTGGATGTCTGTAGTTAACGGGTGGTCTCCACCAACTTATTTAGTAGAAAATGAACGTGTACCCAAACCGGCCGATAGATGGAGTGAGGGTGAATTTAAACTTTCAAACTTTAATTCCCGAGGTTTAAATGCCTTGTTTAGCGCTGTCACACCGGATGAATTCCGACGTATTATGACGTGTGAGACCGCTAAAGAAGCATGGGATATTTTGCAACTCACTCATGAAGGTACAAGTGTCGTTAAAGCTTCTAAACTCCAAAACCTCACCACTCAATTTGAAACCATCAAAATGAACGATAATGAAACTTTTGATGAATTTTAAGCTAGACTTTCCGATATTGTCAATTCATCTTTTAATTTGGGTGAGAAAATACCCGACAACCGAGTTGTAAAGAAAATTTTAAGGTCCCTACCCGATAGATTTATTCCAAAAGTGACCGTTTTAAATTCTTTACCAACTTTAGCCTCTACGAAATTAGAAGAGCTTGTAGGTGATTTACAAACCTATGAACTAGACATGTTTCCTTATAAAACTGAAAAGAAAATAGAAAAGGGCGTTGCTTTAAAAGCCCGAAAAGATGTCAAACAAGTAGTAGAGAGAGAGAGTGATAGTGACTCGGAAAACATGGCCTTGTTTGCTCGAAAATTTAGAAAATTTCTTAAATTTAACAAAGATAAATTTAAAAATGATTTTAAGAAATTTGAAACTTCTAAGCATGACAAAGTCGAGAGGATCCCTACAACTATTAACGAAAATTTAAATAGGGACGAGTCTAATAGGTGTTTTGGTTGTGAGGGTTATGGCCGTAGGGCTTCTAAGTGCCCCACTAAACTAAGGAGAGAGGGTAAGCGACCTATTTCATATAATGCGACCCTTAGTGATAGTGATAAGGAAGAGGGACCCGATTCCCTCACTAAGCTCAACTTTGTGGCTTTTATGGATAGTCATGTGAGTGATAGTGAGCATTCCTCTATTGATGAGATTCCAACACATGACACTTCCAAGGTCATTGTTTATGATTCCCTTGTTTTTTATGATAGTGAGAGTGGAGAAGAAAGAGAGTGAAAATAAAGAAGAGGTTAATGTGAGTGAACTTCAAAATGATTTTCAAGAATTATATGAAGAATCAATTAAATTAAAAAGAGCTAATTTGAAGTTAGAAGTTAGTTTAAATGAGCGTGTCAAGGTCATTGATGATAGTATGTTGGTAGAAAACCTTAGGACACGTGAGAGGACTCTTCAAGAGAAGCTTGAATATGTAGAAGGCGAGAGAGATAGCCTTAGGGGTTTAAATGAATCCTTGAAAAATGAGCTTCTTATTTTTGAAGAGCGAAATGTTTTATTAGAGTCTAACATTTTAGAATTGCAAAATAAATTAAAAGACTCTAGTAATGTCAAATTTGATTTGGAGTGTTGTTCGGAAAAATTAGATAAAATCTTGGGAACGGTCCAAATTAAAAATGACATGTGTGTTTTAGGCTTCAATACTTGCAATGAATTTACTCATAAAGCCAAAATCAATGTTTTAGGAAAATCTACTAGGAAAGCTTTTCGAGATCATTCCTTAGGTACCAAATTTTGACGTAATTTTACTTGTACCCATTGTGGTCGAAAAGGTCATCTTAGGAAATTTTGTTTTGATCTTAAACGAATTCTTAGAAAATCCCAACGTAAAGCAATCAATGTAGTTAAAATTCCTACACCCCCAGATAGTCATTCTTCATTAATTTGGGTTAGGAAAACCGACTTGATTGCCTTGCAAAATAGGACGTTTGATTCTCATTTACTTTCACATGCTTCCTCCCTTGCTAAATCTAAAGGATGAATGTGTTAGTGCTTGCATACTTTAGCTTTTGTGCTTCATGCTTTATTATCATGCTAAATGTATGCATATTTAATCATTTTCTAGTCTATGCCCCATGCTTAATCACATGCTAGAATAATGATTTTTGTTTATCTTTTGTATTTTATTTCTTCATTTTGTTTGCATTAAATGAAAAATACAAAAAGATTTTTGTTTATCATTTGGGTTTTTATCTCTTGATAATTTAAGCTTAATGAAAAGTTCAAATGATTTTTGTTTGTCTTTTGAGTATATATTTTTATTTTTGGTTAAAAATTTCAAAAACTCAAAAAGATTTTTTTTGTGTGTGTATTTTAGTTTGACACACTTTATGTGGCATATATACTTGTGTTTGAATCCCTTCTTTAACACTCCCATGTGGCTAGAACTTTTGATTTAGATTGTCAATCCTTAAAATGTTCTTTACCATATTTTTATGGAGTAGTTGGATTTTGTGTTGTTTAAATGGATTCTATTTTTATATGCCTCTATTCACACATGCACGAGCTCTTTTGAAATTTAACTTCATATGTATATTTGAGCTTTGTGAGGTGTTCTCCTACCAATCTAGTCATCTACATATTTATGACCTAGGAGGACTAGTGCATGTCAAAATCCGTTGCACGTGAGATTTGTGAGAAATAAAAATGATAAATAAATGTGCACGGGGAAGGGCTCCGAAAGGATTTATTATCCTTAGCGATTGTAAGCCACCGTTTGAAATGGACCTAAAAGAAATACGTGGTCCAAAGGCCTAAAAACAGAAAAATGGCACTAAAAGAAAAATAATTGTCAAGGCCTATGTTGAATTGATATATTCATTCAATATAAAAAGAATATATATATATGCTTCTTGAGGGAGATTGGATGGTATATCAACGGTTTGCACAATGTCTGTTTATCCTAGTGGTCTTTATTATCATGTGACAATATAGATTGAACTCTATTTGATTTGTAGAATCATCAAAACTCTAGGCTTGTATGCATTGTGTATGTTTGTTCATATTCAAATGTGACGAAGTTTGCAATCAATTGATAACTTCATGAACATGTTTTAAGTGATTGGGTCTAAATTTAATTGTTACTAGTTCACACCCCATTCGTTTTCTTATGACACATTTTTGCCTTACGAGTGTGAAAGACTCCTATTATATTTTGTGTGTCATTTGTGTGTCTATATCTATATATGTGTACTTACGTCTATTAGTTATATCTTATGTATACATATATTTGATATTTTTGTTTAGTCTTTGCCTTGTCTTCTAGTCCATATATGCTCTAATTCATAATTGGTATCTATCTTGTTGCATTCTTTGTTGATATCACATGCTTAATACTTTATGTATCTTTTTGGTATCATTTTCTTGCATCCTAGTTGGTATCTGTTATTATTTGTTGGATTAATTGTGCTTTTGTTGCTCATATGTTTTAATGTTCTCATCACTTTATGCAATCACATTTTTTCTTCTTTAACCTTTGTCTATTCCGGAACAAAAAGGGGGAGAATGATAGGGGGATAAATGGTATCTAAACCTATTATCATCGTATCTTAGTTTGGGGGAGATTTATCTTAAGGGGAGACGTCTTTCTAAGTTGATCACTGTTGATAAAGGGAGAGGATTAATTTAGGGGGAGTACTTGCATTAAATATTTTGATATTCCCTATGCGTGTAATGTGTTTGCTTAAGTGTGCAGGAAGACTCATATTATAAGTGGCAACTTTCACCGGCAAAGATTGTGATCCTTTGGGTTGTTTGAGTCAAGCATTGTATTTTTATTTTGGGTGGGACTTTTATTAGTTTAGTATAGCTTGACGGCCCTTTAGGATTTTTGTTTGGTTTTTGTCCCGGAATAGCCAAAGGGGGAGATTTGTAAGGACACATATTTTCAATTGAGTCCTTTGTAGTTTTAGCTCAATTCCGGACAAAAACGTTTATGTCATAGGATAGTGTTCAAATGTACCTACTCAAGCCTATGATGTGTTTAGTTGAAGACGTAGAGGCAAAGAGTGTAAAGCTTCATCAAAAGTCGTGGTTTATGTGCCTCGTTTGTACGTCATCAACTGTAGTTTCATGCTCCTAAGGTTTGAATGCATTTATATATATATAGGAGCTTGGAACATGTCTATTTGGGTGTTAGGTTTATTTAAAACTGTTGTTTTAATTTCAGAAAGATTTTATCAAACTTTGAAATAAAGTATATAAAGTTTCTGGGCTAAAATCGAAATTTATGAACTTTCTGGAAGTTCGTTCGATATGTCGTTCGAACGAGTTTTTCGTTCGTATCAGATGTCGTTCGAACGAGTTTGCCAATGAGTTCCCAGTATAGGCCTTTGAATTGTCGTTCGATATGTCGTTCGAACGAACCTCATGTTCGAACGAGATATCCAACAAGATTTCTAACGAGTTCACTCTGGAACTTCGTTAGAAGTCTCGTTCGAACGAGATTTCATTCGAACGAAATGTCGTTCGAACGAAATGGCGTTCGAACGAGATGACAAATGGGAACAGTTTTTGGCAGTTTTTAGTAATTTTTAACCATGTTTCCCACTTTCTTACCCCACTAACTTTTGACAGATTATTATAGTGCGGGAATCAAAGTTTGTAGGAAAACTTTTTCACAATATTCTAACTCCTAGAGAGAGTTTTGAGAGTTTCTTCTTCCGAGAAAAAGTTCATGAGTTTGAGTGTTGATTTTATAAAGAAAAATCCTTTAAACACTTAGTTACACCCATATTTGTTTCTTCCAAGTTCATATATACATATACTTTGCTTGGAGCATTTTGGCACCGGTTTATCTCTACACCGAATTGAAGAGATTGTTTGTGTTTTCTTCTAAATCCCTCAAAGAAGAAGAATTCGTTTAGCGGCGGCTTTCTCATGTGGTAAAAGACACCACGTGTGGTTAACGGTGCACCTATTGTCCGATCGGAGGATTTCGAGATCACGGTGGAGCTCCGTGGTTATCCGCTAGGCAGAGGTGGTTACAAGAAGACGCGTCAAGGCTTGAGAGGGTTCGAGTTGAGGAAGTAAGTCATCTGTCTTGTAAATGTATTTTCCGTACTTAGTGGATTTGAGGCTTGGGCCGTCCGAGGTTGTTTCCCGTTGTGGGTTTTTCCTCGTACATCGCGGCGTAGTGTGATTGATTTATTTTTATCTTGCATAATAACTTAGAACTCATGCTTAGGATAATTCAAGATAAAATTGGTTTTAATTGTCACACTTAATTTAATTTGGTGCATAATTAAATTTGCGTAAAGTTTATTTAATTCAAGTCTATTGTTAAAACTGGTTTGGCCTAATTTGGAAATAATGATAATATGACTTAGGCAAATTCTAGGACTTGGATTAATGGTGTTTAAGTGAAATTCAAAGTGTGTGTGTATTAACCTTATTTCACTTTGTTTAATTTTAATTTGAAGAAGAAATTAAAATTTGGTAATTTTGTTTTTGTGAACCATCACCTTTTACGCTTCTGCATCTATTTCATAAAAAGGATATAATATTTTTAAAGAAATTTAAAATTCGGGGCCTATCCTCTTCAACCCCAAATGCCCCATTTTTCTTTGTCCTTGTTACCACTTCACAAGATGTTAACTTTCACCTCCCCCCCCCCCCCCCAACAAATTCCACAAGATATCCCTGGTGAACTTTTTAATAAGGTTGGCAACTTTAACAAACATTTTAAGTATACATTAAATAAGTAGGTAATTTACTTTAACTATTAACTAATATAACCGTTAAATGTTATCTTTTTTCATTGAAAAAAAAAAGACTTTTTAATAAGAAACTATTTTAAATATTAAAAAAATATATATTTTTAACATTTTATAACTGTTTTTAAAAATCATTTTAACTTTTTAAAAAAACTTATCTGTTATTTTAATTAAAAACTGTTTAGGTAAGTCTTCCTGGAAGCACAGCTCTGGAGATAAATACAAAGAAATTTAAGATAAGTCTTCTAGGAAGCTAACGAATCATTGGCAATAATTACTTGGAAACCAAAAAAACAACTGAACGTTAGTCCGCAAAGTATAAAGTGAATAACTATCAAACATAACAACAATCTTAGTAACCATGACAAAACTGATAAAATTAGAACTTCCATTTTTCAACATCCAATGGTTCAGGGAATTTTTTTGCATTTCACCCTTTTTAGTGGGTTATTGAGGTAATGCAGTCAACTTCATCTCTACTTTCAGGCAAAATATTAAGATAGACTGGCAGAACATGAATCGGTTATTTCAAATTTCCAGTAAAAGCCTTTCCTCCAAGGAACTTTACAGATATTTGAAATCGCTTCAAGGCCATCACGCCATTTCTTACGGACAAAAAAAACATATAACAAGACCGTATATCGACTACATAAAGAAGAAAAATAATAGAAAAGAAAACATATAATGCAGAACTACTACACACAAACTCAATTTCTGCCTGTTTAATTGTTAAGGCATGCAATGATCTATAAGTAGACCTATTAAGTAATATTCCATCGTCTCATTCGTATGTTATTGTGGCCTCTCATGAAATATTTAATGACCTGTTGTTATAAAAAGACTTATTTGCCTCCCTCTTCGACATTCCACATAAGAGAAATGTGAGTCTTATCCTCCGGCTTAACGTGGCACCACGAAGGCTTTTAAGATGGTAAGGAAGCCTAAAATGAGAATATCCCCAGAGCTTAACTCTCATTCTTTGCGCAGATTCGGAGACCCTCTTCACATCCTCCAGCATATTATAATCTACCAATGAAGAAAAAAATTGAAAACATTAGCATTATTCACATTTAACATCATGGGCAACCTACAATTATTTTTATTGGAAACGCTGTTTCAGTAATACAAACAAAATTCTTACCAAGATTCTGCGGACCAGCAGTTCACATAGAAAGAAAACTAAAATAGATAACATTACGCAAAAACATAAATAAAGCGATGTGAACTTGTCTTTTTTTTAATTTCATTGTATTTTTCCTTTTATTAGTTGTTTAGTATTTTTGTTACATTTTTTAGTTGTAGCAAGGGTTGGGATGGAAGTTTCTAGAAGGTTCCATTATTTAGTGTTCTCACGGATGAATTGTCATGACAACTCATACTTGGCTAACAACCGAGCCTCTTGGCCATGATAGAAGGTTGCCACTGGGACAGTCTTCGGGTGGATTAAGTTTGCTCCCCAGTTCGATCACCGGCACTGTCAAAATAATGCTTGGCCAGCGGAAGCCACGAACTGTGAATGGGGATTAGTTGAGGTGCGCGTAAGCTGGTCCAGACACCTCATGGTATGCTACAAAAAAAAACTTGGCTAACAACTTCTATAAGCCTCTCCCATTTCCTATAAATACTCCCCATGTAGCCTTTTCGAGATATTGAGAGAGAGTTGGGAACTTTTCATTTGATGCTCATTTACGTCAATTAGTACATAAAGAATTGAGAACAACAAACAAAAGCAGAAGTAAAAAGTACAAGGCTGCCCTTAGCCAACCCCAAATAAATCTTTCGCCCAATCAGAGAATAACATTCTTCCAGCCACTACTAACATACAATTTAACGTGAAGGGGCCATAAAATTTGAAAGCAAGTTTAGGATATTAAAATAACCTGAGATGAGGAGATTATCATTAAATTGAGAAATAGGAACTAAGTGGGTTAGTTGCCTTTTGCCTGTACAGCCAGTTCGTTGTTTGTGAGCTTTGACACAAGTGAGGTTACAAGAGTGTAGAGCGCAACCTGGGCATTTGTTCTTTGACAACTTTGATTTACACCCGTCACATTCAGGTGCTAGATTCTTGAGGTTTCGGTTTACCAAAGCCATTCTAGTTGTAGTTGTGGAGAGAGATGTATCAGCTTAACAAAACCTCCCCTTTTTTTTGTTAGTGAGAGAGAAAAAAGGTTTATCACTCCTTCACATAACAAGACTAAGACTAGGGTTAGGCCGGTAAATCGGGCTCGGGCTCACCAAACTCACAGGCATTATGTCTGTTTTCGAACCGATTTCACATCTGAAAAACATTTAGAGCAGTGCGTTTTTAGTATCCGGCATTTTAATTTAAGAAAATCAGTACACTTAGTTTTAAATGTTTAAAAAAAATTGGCACACTTTTAGTTTTGAAAAGTTTATATTTAAAAAAATCATCAGCCGCTTTTTTTGGTTAAAGTTATATTACACTTTTATATCATAAAAGTGTCGTCTACAGTAGTTTTAGTTTGAAAAAATCATCACACGCACTGATATGGAATAGCCTGGGTATTAACATACATATATACACAATTCCAATTAAGTAGCCATACATAAATTCGGGAAAAAGAACCGATTGTATGGGAAATACTTCATGAAGTTATGCAGTGGCATCATGTATTGCTGAATAGAGCACTTCCTCTGCATAGATTAGGCATGCATAGACTACGCATACAGACATTCCAGCCAGTAACTAGAAATATTGTTATAATCACCTTCTTCTAGAAGCATCATCTAGAAAGTGAATCGTTTTGAATGTATTCAGACAAAAAGCTGACATAGATATTATGGGTAGAATTTTGTTTTGTATTTGGTTTACCGCATCCCCAAGTGTTAGGTCCACTTTTTACAGGTCATTGGAATTTTTATGCTCTAAATCCTTATATACCTATCGAGAAGGATTCATCAACAGTCAAGGTGTTGAAGTTGGATCTTGATCATCCTCATCATCACATATATATTACATTATAGAATGAAAGGTAATTTAGAGAATTCCTTCACAGATGTCACATGCTTTTACAAACCTATTTCAAAACGTTTTGGTAAAAACTTATTGTGTGTAAATATTAAGGATTTGTTATCTTGACCTTGCTTGTATTACAATTGTTTGCAATATTTTAAAACAGGGAAAAATGAGTAAAACGGACCAGTTCCGCTGCAATGGCAACTTTCACCACTGAAGCAAAATCGAAACAATTATATTTGGAAAAAACTCTAAAACTTGATGCGAGCAGCTTATCGGTAAATCATTGTCGCAATGGCACGCTCACTGGAATGATACTTCTCTCGCAGGCTGATAAGTTGTTTGAAGGTCTTTTAAAAAATTCTCTTAATAAATATGCGACTTGCATCGCGAACGATTCGCTTTAGCGATACTCGTTTTCACTGCAACGACACCTCCGGCGATGAGTAGAGATTCGTGAATTTTTCTTAAAGAATTTTAAAGATCTTCGATACATTTGCGAGAAAATCACTTTTTGGAGTGCTCATTAGACTTAGTAGTCACCAACCACTCTATCACACATGCTTTGTGTAAGAGATATGTTCTTTATCTTGTCTTGGAAAATGGAAAATCCATTTGTGTGGTCTTCCTTAATTAAACTATCAATTCTCTTCATTTCAAAATAACTCTCTCATATCTTTCAAGAGAAAAAAAATACTAAGAGGGTCTTTTAGTGTGTATTTTTCTTTTCTTCCTTTTCTAAAGAGACGAGAACACATTTGTGAAAATGAGTGCACCCATTTTCAAAGTCTAGTTCATCTTTTCACCTTCTCTTCTTTGCATTTAATCATCTCTCTTTTGGAGGTTGATTAATATCAAAGAAAAAGAAGATTTTAATCAAAAACTCATTTTCATAAAACACTCTTTTTATACACTTTAGGTCTTTCTCCCAATAAGAATTACTGTGATATTTAAGGTTCTCTTTTGGTATTCATATTGTATGTGATCTCCAAAGCTTGAAGACTATGGCTTGTGCGACGTTATTGACGTATGTCATCACATTGCAATGTTGTGACTGTCTATCGATGGATAGGAGTCTCTGTCTTGCTCTAATTTGGTGGAAAATGTGTGAAGGTGTGAGGTAGCACGGATAGGAGTGCAGGTCTTTAGTCTCCTCTAAGATTTTACCAAGTTTAGGGAGATTATTACATTTACCTGAGGTCTTTCCCATTAATGGCCTTTTATCCTCGTACAGTTGTGATCTTACCAAGACTCTGCGGACCAGCAGTTCCCATAGAAAGAAAACTAAAACAGAGAACAATAAGCAAAAACATAAATAAAGTGATGTGAACTTGTCTTTTTTTTAATTTCATTGTATTTTTCCTTTTATTAGTTTTTAATATTTTTGTTATATTTTTTAGTTATAGCAATGGTTGAGATAAAAGTTTCTAGAACATTCCATTAGTTAATGTCGTCATGGATGAATTGTCATGACAACTCATACTTGGCTAACAACCAAGCCTCTTGACCCAGTGGTATAAAGCTTCCACTGGGACAGTCTTGGGAGTGGATTGGGTTTGGTCCCCAGTTCGATTCGATCCCCACCACTGTCAAAATAATGTTTGGCCAGTGAAAGTCACGAACCGCGAATGAGGATTAGTCGAGGTGCGCGTAAGCTAGCGAGACACCTCATGGTATGTTATTTGTTATAAATACTCCATTTGACGCTCATTTACATCAATTGATACATAAAGAATTGAGAACAACAACAAGCAGAAGTAAAAGGTACCCCAAATAAATCTTAAATTTTTCCCCCAATCAGAGAATAACATTCTTCCAGCCCATTGCTAACATACAATTTAACGTTATCAATCTTCAAAAATGCTCAGTGGGTCTAATAAAAATGATAAAAAAAGATAATAAATTACCTGAGATGAGGAGATTATCATCAAATTGGGAAATAGGAACGAAGTGGGTTAGTTGCCTTTTGCCTGTACAGCCAGTTCGTTGTTTGTGAGCTTTGACGCAAGTGAGGCTACAAGAGCGTAGAGAGCAACCTAGGCATTTGTACTTTGACAACTTTGATTTACACTCATCACATTCCGGTGCTACATTCTTCAGGTTTGGCTTTACGGAAGCCATTCTAGTTGTAGTTGTAGTTGTAGCCAAAACCCCCTTTTTTGTCACAGGTTTATCGCTCCGAAACATAACAAGAATAGGGTTAGGGCGGTACCAAACTAACGGGCATCGGGGCCTTTTCCGTAGGTGTGGAAATGGGGGAGTTTTGGCGGGACCCACCCCACCCCCAACCCTAATGGAAGGAATTTTTGGATGATAAATGGGGAGAGTTCGAGTTCGGGTTCGGGTTCGGGTTGGGAATTAAAAAAAAATCATTGGGTCGGGTTTGGGTTTAGTATATAAAACTTCAAACTCTCCCCATTTAAGTATATTAGATGTGCCCACGTGCGTTATACGTGTGTGCGAGTTCCGATATTTCTCTTTAGGAATGAAATCATGAATAATAATGTATGATTGTAAATCCTTTATTAAATTAAGGACAGTTAATTAAGTAAAGTAACTAACAATGTAGTTATGTTGATGCAATAAGCCATGCATTACGATTGAATATATCAATCTCCATAAATCCAATTTATAAGAAATGTAAAATGCAAAGCAATAGATAATTTGTTTTTGGAATAAATTGTATAACGACAATGTTTAAGGGTAAAAAATTAAAATGTAATCGTCAAATATGTTGCTTTTGACGTTTGTTAGGATTTGATGGTTCTTCTTCCTCTTCCACTTTCAGAGCTACAAAACGTGCAAGCTTCCGCTCGGATGCTTTAAGTGATTTCCCTTTACTGTAAAATCTGTATATTTTCTCAATGCATGTATATAACTTTCGAACATAGTCTGAGTGCAAAATTCCCTGTGTAAACCAAATAATATATATGAATATTAAGTAAATATAATTGTTATTGAGCTTATTGAATAGATGTATGAATTTGAATTATAAATAAGAATTATATTACCTTGTCTTTAGAAGCGATGAAATTTGGAGTGTTGCAGCCAATGAATGATTTTGCTTCCTCGAAGAGTGTCACTGATGCTCTTTCATCTTCATCTTGGATGACAAATTGAAGTAAGTACCTTATATTTTTTTGAATAATGTATGAGTAAGGTTTTATATATGAAATAGCCTGGGTATTAGCATACATATATACACAATTTCAGTTAAGTAGCCATACATAAATTCGGGAAAAAGAACCGATTGTATGGGAAGTTATGCAAGGGCATCACTTATTACTGAATAGAGTACCTACTCTTCATAGATTAGGCATACAGGCATTCAGCCAGTAACTAAAAAGATTATTATAATCACCTTCTTCTAGAAGCATCATTTAGAAAGCGAATCGTTTTGAAGATATTATGGGTAGAATTTTGTTTTTTATTTGGTTTACCGCATCCCCAAGTGTTAGGCCCACTTTTTACAGGTCAATGGAATCTTTATGCTCTAAATCCTTATATACCTATCGAGAAGGATTCATCAACAACCAAGGTCTTGAAGCTGGATCTTGATCATCCTCATCATCACATATATACTACATTATAGAATGAAAGGTAATTTGGAGAATTCCTTCACAGATGTCACCTGTTTTTACAAACCTAATTCAAAACATTTTCATAAAAACTTATTGTGTGTGTAAATATTAAGGATTTGTTATCTTGATCTTGCTTGTATTACAATTGTTTGAAATATTTTAAAACAAGAAAAAATGAGTAAAACGGACCAGTTTCGTTGCAATGGCAACTTTCACCACTGAAGCAAAATCGAAACAATTCAATTTGGAAAAAAACTCTAAAACTTGATGCGAGCAGCTTATTTCTTAATCATTGTCGCAATGACACGCTCACTGGAATGATACTTCTCTCGATGGTTGATAAGTTGTTTGAAGGTCTTTTAAAAAATTCTCTTCATAAATATGCGACTTGCATCGCTAACGGTTCGCCTTAGCGATACTCGTTTTCACTGCAACGACACCTCCAGCGATGAGTAGAGATTCGTGAATTTTTCTTAAAGATTTTTAAAGATCTTCGATACATTTGTGAGAAAATCACGCTTTGGAATGCTCATTAGACTTAGTAGTCACCAACCACTCTCTCACACATGCTTCGTGTAAGAGATATGTTCTTTATCTTATCTTGGAAAATGGAAAATCCATTTGTGTGGTCTTCCTTATTTAAACCTTCAAAACATCTCTCTCGTATCTTTCAAGAAAAAAAATACTAAGAGGGCCTTTTAATGTGTATTCTTCTCTGCTTCCTTTTCTAAAGAGACGATAACACATTTGTGAAAATGAGTGCATCCATTTTCAAAGCCTAGTTCATCTTTTCACCTTCTTTTTTTTGGAGGTTAATTAAATATCAAAGAAAAAGAAGATTTTAATCAAGAACTCATTTTCATAAAGCACTCTTTTTATACACTTTAGGTCTTTCTCCCAATAAGAATTATTGTGATATTTAAGGTTCTCTTTTGGTCTTCATATTGTATGTGATCTCCAAAGCTTGAAGACTATGGCTTGTGCAACGTTATTGACGTATGTCATGACATCGCGGTGTTGAGACTGTCTAGCGATGGATAGGAGTCTCTGTCTTGCTATAATTTGGTGGAAAATGTGTGAAGGTGTGAGGTAGCATAGATAGGAGTGTAAGTCTTTAGTCCCCTCTGTAAGATTTTACCAAGTTTAGGGAGATTATTGCATTGACCTGAGGTCTTTCCCATTAATGGCCTTTTATCCTCGAACATCTGTTGTTGTGATCTTACCAAGATTCTGCGGACCAGCAGTTCACATAGAAAGAAAACTAAAATAGAGAACAATAAGCAAAAACATAAATAAAGTGACGTGAGCTTGTCTTTTTTTTAATTTCACTGTATTTTCCCTTTTATTAGTTTTTAGGATTTTTGTTATATTTTTTAGTTATAGCAATGGTTGAGATAAAAGTTTCTAGAACATTCCATTAGTTAATGTCGTCATGGATGAATTGTCATGACAACTCATACTTGGCTAACAACCAAGTCTCTTACCCAGTGGTATAAGGCTGTCACTGGAATAGTCTTGAGAGTGGATTGAGTTTGGTCCCCAGTTCGATCCCCACCACTCGATCCCCACCACTGTCAAAATAATGTTTGGCCAGTGAAAGCCACGAACCGCGAATGGGGATTAGTCGAGGTGCGTGTAAGCTAGCGAGACACCTCATGGTATGCTATTTCCTATAAATACTCCCCAAGTACCTTTTCGATATATTAAACGACTTTCCATTTGACACTCGTTTACATCAATTGGCACACACATATAGAATTGAGAACAACAAACAAAAGCAGAAGTAAAAAGTACCCCAAATAAATCTTTCACCCAATCAGAAAATAACAGTCTTCCAGCCCATTGCTAACATACAATTTAACGTTATCAATCTTCAGAAATGCTCAGTGGGTCTAATAAAATGATTAAAAAAGATAGTAAATTGCCTGAGATGAGGAGATTATCGTCAAATTGAGAAATAGGAAGGAAGTTGGTTAGTTGCCTTTTGCCTGTACCGTCAGTTCGTTGTGTGTGAACTTTGACACAGGTGAGGCTACAAGAGCGTAGAGAGCAGCCTGGGCATTTGTACTTTGACAACTTTGATTTACACTCATCACATTCCGGTGCTAGATTCTTCAGGTGTGGGTTTACGGAAGCCATTCTAGTTGTAGTTGTAGTTGTAGTCGTGGAGAGAGATGTATCAGCTTGCCAAAACCCCCTTTTTTTGGTAAAAGGTTTATCGCTCCTAAACATAACAAGACTAGGGTTAGGGCGGTACCAAACTAACGGGCATCGGGGCCTTTTCCATAGGTGTGGCATTGGGGGAGTTTTGGCGGGACCCACCCCACCCCCAACCCTAATGGAAAGAATTTTTGGATGATAAATGGAGAGAGTTCGCGTTCGGGTTGGGAATTAAAAAAATTCATTGGGTCGGGTTTGGGTTTAGTATATAAAACTTCGAACTCTCCCCGTTTAAGTATATTAGATTTGCCCACGTGCGTTACACGTGTGTGCGAGTTCCGATATTTCTCTTTAGGAATGAAATCATGAATAATAATGTATGATTGTAAATCCTTTATTAAATTAGGGACAGTTAATTAAGTAAAGTAACTAACAATGTAGTTATGTTGATGCAATAAGCCATGCATTACGATTGAATATTTTAAATCAATCACCATAAATCCAAGTTATAAGAAATGTAAAATGCAAAGAAATAGATAATTTGTTTTTGGAATAAATCGTATAACGACAATGTTTAAGGGTAAAAAATTGAAATGTAATCGTCAAATATGTTGCTTTTGACGTTTGTTAGAATTTGATGGCTCTTCTTCCTCTTCCACTTTCAGAGCTACAAAACGTGCAAGCTTGCGCTCGGATGCTTTAAGTGATTTCCCTTTACTGTAGAATCTTTATATTTTCTCAATGCATGTATATAACTTTCGAACATAGTCTGAGTGCAAAATTCCCTGTGTAAACCAAATAATATATATGAATCTTAAGTAAATAAAATTGTTATTGAGCTTATTGAATAGATGTATGAATTTGAATTGTAAATAAGAATTATATTACCTTGTCTTTAGAAGCGATGAAATTTGGAATGTTGCAGCCAATGAATGATTCTGCTTCCTTGAATAGTGTCACTGATGCTCTTTCATCTTCATCTTGGATGACAAATTGAAGAAAGTACCTTATATTTTTTTGAATAATGTATGAGTAAAGTTTTATATATGAGTTTTATTATTAATATTGAAAGATTCTTGATCATATTAATTTACCTTGTTGTGTAATTTGAATTTGAAGTACCACAATTTAAGCATGTACCATTTCCATTTTCAACAGTGACTTTTTTGTTTCATACATTGCAAGCATCATACCATGGATTTTCCTTGCTTCTAACCTCCATAATCATTGCCACGAAAGAACAGAAAAGATTCTGTGGTTTGTGAAAAACCGGATATGTTATGTTATTAAATTGAGGATATTAGAGACGTAAAAGTGAATCATAGTAAATGAATCATTACCTCTATAGTTGATGGGATTCCATTAATAATATCACGAATAGAAACAGTGTCCGCATTGTTGATTATTTTTTGGGGAGGCGAAGAAAATTTATTGAAATGTGGGGATGATATTGATGTTGACAACCTGTAATTGACATTTGTGAAATTAATACATGTAAGGGAGAATTATTTTTTTTTTTAAAAGAAATTGTCTAACCAATCCTTTAATTCAGTAGCTTGTATGATATCGGGGTCAATCTGAATTGTAGTCTTTGATACACTGCTCAAGATATACTCCCTATGAAGAATGTATTGATTTATTTTGAGTTAGTGGGCTTTTTATTAATTGTTCGTGAGATGATAAGTATTATTGTACCTTCGTAGGATGAACGTTTAGCTTGAGAAATGGCTATTATAGGAAATGTTGCTGATAAGTCACTTATTTTTTCGCCTTCATTCTCTGCTAAGTCACCCCATAATGTGAATTTCATTGATTGAAACCTGTCATAAATAATAAATAGTAATATTGAATTTAATATAAATGACTATGAAGAAAAGCGAGAAATTATGAAGAAAAGCGAAAATATGAGAGTAAACTTTAAGTAAGTTTTGTTTTGAATCGATAGTTTAAAATATAGAATGCATACTTTGTATCTCGGAGTGTTATATCACGCAGATTCATTTTAGCAGAGTTTGAGGCTTTTGTAATTGTCCTCATTGGTTTCACATTTATGAAAAATGCAATTACACCTGTATGTTTGAGAAGTAGAAGTAAGATAATATAAAAAATTGTATCATTGTTTTATCGAAATATATATAGTAATAAATATCATATGCTTTATTGTCCTCTGTCTGAGCGAGCAAATCATCAAAGGAGGTGAATTTGTAGAATGATGACGAGAATTTGAAATTACGATCTCGTTCAACGATCTCAGTGTATTTATTGAATGTAAGCTCGATTTTGTCGTGAACGGTTGTGTAAGCATCATTCACTCCCTTGACCATACCATTAGTAATGGAATATTGTTTCTGAATTTGAAGCAACCCTTCCAGTCTTTGAATATCTTCATTCCATGCGACTGCTTGAATCTTAGTGCCCTGTATTTTTTTTAGTACAATAAATTTACGATATAGAAAATTATCATATAAATGATTTTAGATAATGTAAATTGCAAAATTGGAACCTCTTCATCCATCAATATTATTTTTAAAACACTGCCAGCACCTCTTGAATTGTTGTAAGAGTCTATATTGCCTCTTCGCATGACTTGAGCAACAATTTTCCACTTTGATTCGAGACGTTGCAGATGGTTGATCATTTTGTAGTCCTCAATTTCGACTTCAGTTGGCGTCATCCAATCAGTAAGAGTTTGGCCTATTAAAAGATGATGATAGTATGTATAATATATTAATGTAAAGTGGCAAGAAAGAAAATTATTATGAATAAAAATGAACTTAAGTAAGAAATGTTTTAGTGATATAGCCAACCTTTGTTTAAGAAATAAATGAATATAAATAATGAGTGGGGTAATAAATTCATTTGTACCTTGATGCCAATAGAACTTCTTTGTAGACTATATTTTTTGTCACATTATTTTTCTTTAATTTTTCAGATTAGAGAAGTACTTTTGTGGTTGCCATTGAAGTTCCTCTCAATAAAGCAACGTACAGTTGGCCATGTGAGAAGACGTTTGTTGGTAAGTAGACCCCAACATTAGCAATTGTTTGTCCCTGGGATTTGTTTATTGTCATAGCGAAACATAAACGAATAGGAAATTATTTCCTCTTGAACTGGAAAGGGTATCCCTCATTTTCTGCTGGTGATAATGGAATACATGGCAATAAGACATTTCTGCCCTTATGCTAGCCACTGAAATTTCCACGTGTATGACATTATCTGAAGAACCTTTGTACAACATTCTTGTTCCATTACATAATCCCATTTAAGGATTTATATTCCGTAGAAGAATGATTGGACAATTAGGTTTAAGTTTTAATGTGTGTGGGGGCAATCCATTAGGCATTAAAGAATTTAAAAATTCTTCTTGGTAATAGTTGTGTGTGTCATCCACAGCTTCATCAAAGCTATTTAAGGTATTCAACTCTCCAAGGAACATATCAATCATCATATCATTAATGGAGTCAACGTATTCATTTGTTATCGCAAGAATTGCTCTATATGTCAAGAAATTTGGCAAAAGTCGCATTGATATTTAATGATGGAAAGATAAAGTCAATGAGAGATTATTCGGGGCCATTGTTTTCTAGTGGATGTATGACCATTTCATCCGAAAGACTTATCAGATCATCATGTGTTGATGATCCCGTCCCATTGCCAATTCTTAGAAGGAATTCGCTGAATTGTTGATCATTTATGGCACACATATTTAATGTCAAAGGTAATACATGCATTTTATTCCAAAGCGGTGACATCACAATGCTGGAGTTTATCGTTTCCAATCTTAACCCTTGACGTACTACTGGCAGGACCTGTCTGAAATCTCCACCGAAGACAATCACCTTGCCCTCGAAAGGTTCAATACTATCCATTAAATCCTTTAATGTCCTATAAAGAGTTTCAGTCGCGAATCGCTTTGCCATTGGTGCTTCATCCTAAATTATGATCCTTGCTTGTCGTATGAGTTCTGCTGTGCCACTTTGCTTGGGAATGTTGCATAAGCTTGTCTCAGTGGTCAGAATAGGTATTTTGAAGCGAGAATGTGAAGTTCGACCTTCAGGTAATAATGATGCAGCTATCCCTGATGTTGTTGTAGCAAGTGAAATCATACCTTTATGTCTAATGTCAACAAGTAACGCTCTATACAAATATGTCTTTCCAGTTCCACCGACCCATCAATGAAGAAGGAACCCGAATTTCTTGCAATCACCCTCTCGAGTATAACCAAGTACGCCTGTTTTTGGTCTGTGTTTAAATACGTACTGAAATTATAGTCTTCTTTTGGTGTCTCGATGTGGAGTTCATCTGTAATTTCTCTTCGATTGGTGATATTGGATGATAATTGTGCACCGCTATGTAATACCCCATAATTTTATTAATTTTATTTAATGGATTAATTGAATTAAATGAGAATTTATTTGGAAATTAATCCGGAGGTAAATACTAGCGAGATGTGAGTTGGTATTTAACTATGATGTTAAAATAAAAAATTACTGAGAATATATAGTAATATATGAGTATTGAAAATATTAAAATTATCACGAGGCACAAATATGATAATTTGGAAAATTTAGTTGGGACGCACCTGTGAGTCGCGCTAGCAATGAAATTTATTTGATTAAAAAGTAATTTATATTTTTATCAACCGAATGGTCATTTTGAATGCGCCAACGTGTCCAGAAGGGTCGAAATAGTCAGAAAACACTAGCCGGGAATTTAGTTTGGGTCCCGGGACACTTTTAGGCCAAACCGGCAACCCAGAAGGGTATTTTGGTAATTTTAAAAATAGAGAAATTAAAACCCACGAATTTTAGAGTTAAATTAAATATTATTAAAAAGGCCACTAAGGCCATTATCAGCCAAAAGCAAGGGAATGGGCTACGGGGGTTTTGAGAGAATTTGGAGAAAGGTTAAAGGAGGTTCCAAACCAAACCATCTCCCATCACCATCATTTTAGAAGAAATTGCAACCAGAAAGAGGAGAGAATCAGCCTATAATCACCGACAACAAATCTGTGAACAAACCTAAGGCAAGTGATTTGATGTTATTAGTTTCAATGAATATTTCCTCCATGTTTAGTGTAGAAATTTGATATGCTTTGAAAGTTTTGATGAAAACCCAATGTATTTGTCAAGGATCTCATAAGTTTGGATAAGGATTGCATGTAGAATGTTTATGAACGAAATTAGTACCCAAAAGACTTAACTTTAATGATTTAAAAACGGATTAATGATGAGTATTTAGGTGCAATAAAATTCTGGGTTCATGTTCATAGGGTTTGGGGCAAGATTTGGTAATTTATAGCGATTACATGTTAATTAATAAGATTTGACCCCAAAAATATGTTAAGAAATGACTTAGGGTGACCTAAAGTAGTTTACCAACACAAAAACGTAGTTAGTATGAACTTGGGATGGATTTGGAGAAAGGAATTTGATGAAAAACATAATTGGAAAAAATTATGGGCGTTCCATGCCATCTCGTTAGAAGACCAACCCAGGTCGTTCGAACGACCTCGTTCGAACGAGCTTCTAACGAGATGCCAGTGTCCCTTCTAACGAGTTCAGAGTTCATTCAACGCCATTCGTTCGAACGATGCTCGTTCGAACGAGATTTCAGTGACTTCTAACGAGTTCACAGAATGGTCTTTTTAGGCTCGATTTTAGTTTTAAACTTTCCGTAGGCTTATCTAATTGAGTGTTATTCTTCCGTTGTGATTAGTGGGTATAGTTGTGAAATTGGAGTACGTTGAGGATGGAAACTTAGAATTTTATAATAGACCGGGTGACTCCTATGGGTTAGGTTGTATGTACTTGAAATTGTGACGTGAGAAGAGTTGACAATCTATATTGTATATTATTCGGGGACGTGTAAGTGTGCAACAATTAATGGCGGTATAGGAATGAAAAACATACTTCTATTAATATTATAAGATATATGAGATGTGTTAATTCTTAGTATATATGTTTATCTGTGTATAACATACCTACCATAAATGCTATCACAGGAGGTCGACGTTCGATCAGGGAATCTTTGTGGGCCTAAGGGGGGGAATTTGGATTGGTACCTTGAGGACATAGGTCAGAGAATGACTTATTAGCGAGTTAATAATTCTGTTGATCATGGGAGCATAGTTATGTGCGTGACCCATGAGATGTGAACTATGTTCGCCTCTATTATGTGTGATTGTTGCTTTCGAAACGGTTCCTGATAGATTCGGAACACGTGGTCCTTATGTACGTGATGTACCGGGATTTGATAGCAGAGTATGTAAGCACCGCAGCTTAGTCTAGGGGTCCCCTTATTGTATATTTATGATGAGATTAATATATTGGTAATTGCAATGGACTTCTATGAAAGTATGAATGTGAACAATTGTGACATTTTTAGTAGGGTTGAAAGTGGGAAATTCATAGTAATTATTATAACTAATTCAGAAGAATAAAAAGTAAGGCTCTCAGTTTACATTAAGATGTAGAGAATTTAACTTTGAATTACATTAAGATGTCGGGAATTTAACTTTGAATTATAAACTAAAGACAGGTTATGGATTGGATTAGTTAGGTAGTGGAATAACTAGAACGGGTATGGGTACGATAGGCATGCACAATTAGTTGAGAGGTGAGGAACTCATGTGAGAGCACGCACTATCATGTATTTTATATTCACTGTTTAATGATATTAAACATTTGCTATATTTTAAACTGTTTTCACAATCGGGCTCTGACCCGTTTGCTTGCAAATCTAGTTTCTTGTAAAAATCTTTTAGGTGCCCAGCCACAAGGACACCAAGCTTAGGAGTTCCATCTAAATTACGTGTTGTAGCTGCTGTGGAAGTTACAGGACCTTGATTGTATACGCCTCCACTTTCTACTTTGATTCCATTTCAGACTTATTTATCTGTAGGGCATGTTGCCCTTTTCTCTTAGAGAAAGTTTATTTCACTTTTGGATTTAATTCATTTGTGATTCAGACTTTGTATTTGGTTATATTCAGTATTCGGATTATTTAGAGGAGTATTCCTATAGATTCATTGTTATTCCATTGTTATTCTATTATGACTATGTTGTGGTTGTGGTATTAGCAACTCACTTTCTAAATATTAGGTGGCTAGTAATTGTTAAAATATTTTTCGACAGTGATGCTATGAACTGAACCAACTTGACATTTTGTATTAATTTGAATAAAGGAGTAGCTACCAATATTTAATTAGTCGGGGTGTCACAGGTGGTATCAGAGCATCAGGTTCTAGTGTCCTTAGAATCTGTACGGCTTGTTATGTTTTCGCGTAGCGTTCTTTGATATAGAGCCTTATATAGGGGTGTGCAAAAAAATCGACCGAACCGAAAACTGAACCGAATCGGCCCGAACCGAAACGAACCGAAACCGACGGTTTTTTTTAGCCCGGTTCGGTTTACGGTTTAAGGATTTAAAAAATTGACAATATCGGTTCGGTTGTCGAAAAAATCGATTCGAACCGAACCGACATCAATATTATATATTAAAAAACCCTTAAATATCTTTTATTTTTATATCCAAAAACCATTAACCAACCTCCAAAACCGACCAAAACCGAAAACCGACCTACAAAAAATCGACCAAAACTGAAAATCGGTTCAAACCGAAACAAAACCGAACCGAATCGACACCGATGTGAACCGAAACCGGCAATTTTTTTCATCGTCGGTTCGGTTTCGGTCTGATTTTTTCCAAAACCGAACCGATCGGTTCGGTCTGAATTACGGTCCAAAACCGAACCGAACCGACCCGTGCACACCCCTAGACTTATATTTCAGGATTGTTGTACTCCATTGTGTATGTTTCGCTCTTCAGCTATTTTGAGATAATAACTGCGAACTTATAAGATTTTACTCTCATTTCAGATGCCTCCACGATGTGCACAACGTGTTCCCACGGATGCTCATCCCGAGCCACAGCCTGCACCAGTTTAAGGCTCCATGAATGTCGCAGAGGTTGCCGTTATTGTAGCCCAAGCGGTAAATACCGCTTTAGCAGTTATGCAACAGGCACCGCCTCAGGCGCCGGTAGTAGCGCCAGTACAGGCTCATGCATTCCCGTCTTCTTGGGAACGCGTTCGTGATGCTTTCAGAAAGCCCACCCTCCGAATTTTGCAGGTAGTTCCGACGTCGTTGTGTCCAGTCAGTGGAAGAAGGACATCCAAAGGCACTTGAGGATGTACGAGTGTACGGATGTACATAGATAGATACTGCTTACTTTTAAGCTAGTAGGGTCAGCGTTGCAGTGGTGGGAGTCCATTACCACCGCGGAGGAGAGAGATTTCCTTTCTATTCAGAAGTTATGGGTATGGTTCGACCGCAAGTATTTTCCCTCAACCGTTCACACCGAGATGAGGAGGAAGTTGATGAACCTCAAGCAAGAGGGGAAGACAGTGGCAGAGTATGAGACCGAGTTCACCAATCTTCTGAATATCGTTCCCGATGAGATTCCGACAGAGGAGAAGAAGATACAAAAATTCATGGATGGATTGAATTGGAGGATCCGTCATTACTTACTGGGAAATCTCTCGTTGGCCACTTATTCTGATGTGTTTAACACAACACTGCTTCATTGCCAGGACCACCGCTTTCACTTGTCAGAGGGTAAGCGATCAGGAGAGTCTAGCCATCAGGGCAAGACAGGGGGAAATGGTGCCAACGGGGCACAATCAGTTCATGGTCAGCACAGGCAGGGTGATCAGAGTTCCCGACAGGGTGGTCAGCACAGGCAGGGTGATCAGAGTTTCAGAAATGGTCAGGGAAATTTTCGTCATGGTCATAAGGGTAAGCAGGGCCAGCAGTAGCAGATTCAGCAGGGTCAGCATGGCTAGGGGAGGAATGGTAACGACCATCAGGGCCATGGGCAACAGGGTCAGAGAGGGGAAATTTTTTGGGGAAATGTTTCACTTGTGGCAAGATTGGCCACAAGAGCCAGGAGTGTCCTGATAGGGGCAGGGACCCACAGCAGCAGCAGCAGGGTGCTCGGTATGAGCCCCAGAGACCTATGTTTCCCGCCTCCCTCTCAGCACCACCCCAGATGCCAGCTTTGCTACCCATCCCAGCAGTCCCAGTCCAGTAGGGACAGCTTCAGTACGGGCGAGTTTATCAGCTCCAGCAGGTCGCAGTCCCACATGAACCACCTACTATTGAGGGTATGTTCTCTATTCAGGGGACTATGGGGCGTATTTTATTTGATACGTGGGCCACACACTGTTTTATTGCCACGAGATTTTCATGCACTATGGGGTTGTTAGACACTGCAGAGAGCAGGATTAGTTGCGTAGATTCACTATTAAGTAAGGGTTCTATGATTTCTCTTATTTGTAGAGGTGTGGGTGTAGAGATCGGGTGGTTTACTTTACCTACTGATATGTTAGTATTAGTGATGATTGAGTACGATGCGATCGTTGGTATGGATTGGTTAGTTGCATATCGAGCCATGATTGACTGTTTCAGCAGGAGTATTATTTTTGCCATTCCCGGGAAAGAGATGTTCTTAGTGGCGATGCCTCGTTCTGAGGGAGGATCGTCCACTCACTTGTACTATATAGAGGAGGAGACCTCTAAGTAAGTGGTAATACCACTCGATTCAATTACCATTATTAGTGAGTTCGCTGATGTATTTTAGGATATTCCGGGATTACTGCCTAATTGGAAGATAGATTTTGTTATCAATTTGACGCCGCGCACTTGGCCAATTGCCCGCGCACCTTACCGTATGGCTCCAGCGGAGATGAGAGAGCTAAGTGATCAAATAGAGCAGTTGTTGGGCCAGGGGTTCATCCGTAGGAGTACTTCACCATGGAATGCCCCTGTACTGTTCGTAAAGAAGAGGGATGGATCATTGAGGTTGTGTGTAGATTATCGGGAGTTGAATAAAGGCACGATACGGAATAAGTATATGTTGCCTCGAATCGATGACTTATTCGACCAGTTGAGAGGAGCTTCCTTCTTCTCAAAGATTGACTTGCGATCAGGATACCATCAGTTGTGTATAAGGAAAAGGACGTCTCGAAAACTGCTTTCTTGATGAGATATGGTTCCTATGAGTTTCGAGTTATGCCTTTTGGCCTAACCAACTCTCCAACCGTGTTTATGGACTTGATGAATAGGGTGTTCAGAGAGTTCCTAGACCAGTTCATCATCGTCTTTATTGATGACATTCTGGTTTACTCCCAGACAGATGAGGAGCATGCCAAACACTTGAGATAGGTTTTACAGATGTTGTGTCAGAACGAGCTATATGCGAAGTACGAGAAGTGTGGGTCTTGGCTGAAGGAGGTATAATTTTTGGGGCATATCATTTCAGATCGGGGGATATTTGTTGATACGGGGAAGGTATCCGCGGTGAGGGAGTGGGGACAACCCACGACACCGACTGAGATCCGTAGTTTCTTGGGCTTAGCAGGATACTACAGGAGGTTTATTCGGGGATTCTCAAAGATAGTAGGTCCTTTGACACATCGGACTCCCAAAGGTGTAGCATTCATCTGGAGCGATGTCTGTCAGTTGGAATTCGATGAGTTAAAGGATAAGTTGAACTCAGCGCCTATGTTAGCATTGCCCAGATCGGGAGTTGAGTATCTAGTCTACACCGATGCGTCCTTACAAGGACTTGAAGGTGTACTGCAACAGGAGAGTCAGGGTATAGCTTATGCTTCCCGTAAGCTTAAGCCTCATGAGAAGAATTACCCCACACATGACTTGAAGTTAGTGGCAGTCGTATTTGGAGACACTATCTTCTGGGGGAGAAATTATATTTATTCACATACCACAAGTCTCTATCGTACCTCTTCACGCAAAAGTAACTTAATATGCGTCAACGTGGGTGGCGTGAGTTCGTGAAGGATTATCAGTTCAATATCCAATATCACCCAGGAAAGGCTAATGTGGTAGCAGACGCGTTAAGCCATAGGACAGTAGGTGAGGTGGCCGAAGTGTGGAGAGCAAAGTGGAAGGAGTTGGGACACCAGGATGCAGTGGCCCGATCATTCATGTCTGTGATGACTGTTACGCCTCAGATTGTTACGAGAGTGATACAGGCTCAGACAAAGGACTCGTTCTTCCAGGAACAGACAATCCGATTACTAGCAGAGGGGAGTGAGTCTTATACTGTTAGTTCAGACGGGGGATTACGCTTCAATGGGAGATTGGTTGTTCCATAAGGGGAAGACTTGCGACACGAGTTAATAATGGAGTCGCACAATTTGCGGTACATCCTGGTGGGAATAAGATGTACCAGGACATGAGGCGACAGTAATGGTGGAGCGGGATGAATAGAGATATTATCGAGTTCGTTTCTAAATGCACCACTTATTAGTTGGTAAAGGTGGACCATCAGAGATCGGCATGACTCCTACAGCCGTTAGAGATTCCTATGTGGAAATGGGAGAGCATTTCACTAGATTTCATCACAAGATTACTTACTTCGTAGAGGGGTCACGACTCCATATGGGTAATCGTGGATAGACTGACCAAAGTTGCTAATTTTCTACCAGCCCGGACAGACTACAATACGGGACAGTATGCCCAAATTTTCATAGCGGAGATAGTGAGACTTCACGAGGTGCCTCTCAATATCGTGTCTGATCGAGACAAGATATTTATTTTAACTTTGGAACAGTTTCCAGGAGGCAATGGGTACGGAGTTGTGACTGAGTACGGCATATCACCCGCAGACAGATGAGCAAACCGAGAGAACAAATCAGATGTTGGAGGACATGTTGCGAATGTGCATCCTAGATTTTGGATGTGGTTGGGAGCAGTACCTTCCACTGGTGGAGTTTGCTTATAATTACTCCTATCAGTTCACCATTAGCATGGCTCCCTTCGAGGCTTTGTATGGTAGGCCTTGTCGTTCCCCAGCATGTTGGTTAGAGGTGGGGGACAACAAACTCCTTGGGGCGGAAGTGATTCAGGACACTTCGGATAGAGATGATACGGAGCCATATTCGGGTAGCTCAGGACCGACAGAAGAGCTATGCTGATGCCAAGAGGTTCTTTAGAGAGTTCAAGGTGGGGGACCAGGTGCTACTCAAAGTGTCTCCGATGAAGGGGATTATGCGTTTTGGGAATAAGGGGAACTAGCACCAAGATATGTGGGGCCATTTCCTATCATCGAGCGGATTGGGCCAGTAGCGTATAGACTTGGGCTACCGAAGCACTTGCATAGGATTCATGACGTGGTCCGTATTTCCTCGCTAAGGAGATATCTTAGGAACGATTTGGCTCATACCCATATTGCTTTAGAGGACATCGGTCTACAACCCGATAGTTCCTACGAGGAGGGGACAATCGCCATTCTGGACCACAGCGAGAGGAAACTGAGGTCGAAGATAGTACCATTAGTACGTGTTCAGTGGCAGCATCATAATGCTGAGGAGTCCACATGGGAGCATGAGGATGAGATGCGCGAACGTTATCTAGATTTATTTGTACCAGGTATTCTTTAGTTCCAAATTTCGGGACAAAATTCTGTTATTAGGGGGGAACTATGTAATACCCCGTAATTTTATTGATTTTATTTAATGGATTAATTGAATTAAATGAGAATTTATTTGGAAATTAATCCGGAGGTAAATACTAGCGAGATGTGAATTGGTATTTGACTATGATGTTAAAATAAAATATTACTGAAAATATATGGTAATATATGAGAATTGAAAATATTAAAATTGTCACGAGGCAGAAATACAATAATTTGGGAAATTTAGTTGGGACGCGCGTGTCAGTCGCGTCAGGAATGAAATTTATTTGATTAAAATGTAATTTATATTTTTGTCAATCGAATGGTCATTTTGAGCGCGCCAACGTGTCCGAAAGGGTCGAAATAGTCAGAAAACACTAGCCGGGAATTTAGTTTGGGTCCCGGGACACTTTTAGGCCAAACCGGCAACCCAGAAGGGTATTTTGGTAATTTTAAAAATTGAGAAATTAAAACCCACGAATTTTAGAGTTAAATTAAATATTATTATAAAGTCCACTAAGGCCATTATCACCCAAAAGCAAGGGAGTGGGCTATGGGAGTTTTGAGAGAAGTTAGAGAAAGGTTAAAGGAGGTTCCAAACCAAACCATCTCCCATCACCATCATTTTGAAAGAAATTGCAACCAGAAAGAGGAGAGAATCAACCTATAATCACCGACAACAAATCTGAAGAACAAACCTAAGGCAAGTGATTTGATGTTATTAGTTTCAATGAATATTTCCTCCATGCTTAGTGTACATATTTGATATGCTTTGAAAGTTTTGATGAAAACCCAATGTATTTGTCAAGGATCTCATAAGTTTGGATAGGGATTGCATGTGGAATGTTTATGGACGAAATTAGTACCCAAAAGACTTAACTTTGATGATTTAAAAACGGATTAATGATGAGTATTTAGGTGCAATAAAATTCTGGGTTCATGTTCATAGGGTTTTGGGCAAGATTTGGGAATTTATGGCGATTACATGTTAATTAATAAGATTTGACCCCCAAAATATGTTAAGAAAAGACTTAGGGTGACCTAGAGTAGTTTACCAACACAAAAACATAGTTAGTGTGAACTTGGGATGGATTTGGAGAAAGGAATTTGATGAAAAACGTAATTGGAAAAAATTATGGGCGTTCCATGCCATCTCGTTAGAAGACCAACCCAGGTCGTTCGAACGAGATGCCAGTGTCCCTTTTAACGAGTTCAGAGTTCGTTCGAAGCCATTCGTTCGAACGACACTCGTTCGAATGAGAATTTAGTGACTTGTAACGAGTTCACAGAATGGTCTTTTTTGGCCCTTTTTTAGTTTTAAACTTTTCGTTGGCTTATCTAATTGAGTGTTATTCTTCCCTTGTGATTAGTGGGTATAGTTGTGAAATTGGAGTACCTTGAGGATGGAAACTTAAAATTTTATAATAGACCGGGTGACTCCTACGGGTTAGGTTGTAAGTACTTGAAATTACGACGTGAGAAGAGTTGATAATCTATATTGTATATTATTCGAGGACGTGTAAGTGTGCAACAATTAATGACGGTATAGGAATGAAAAATATACTTCTATTAATATTATAAGATATCTGAGATGTGTGAATTCTTAGTATATGTGTTTATCTGTGTATAACATTCCTACCATACTTGCTATAATGGGAGGTCGGCGTTCGATCAGGGCCATCTAATCTTTGTGGCCCTACGGGGGGGGGGGGGGGGGGGGGGGGATTTGTGACACCCCGACTAATTAAATACCGGGTAGCTACTCCTTTATAAAATTAATTCAAAATGCCAAGCTGGCTTAGTTAATAGCATCACTGTCGAAAACATTTTATTATTTCTAACCACCTAGCATTTAAAAAAAGCAAGTTGCCAAATTTTAATTTAAGTCTGATTAACATGCAACAAGTGTAATGAAGAAATAAATAACACCATTCACCATACTGAAGTAAAATGAATCACCATCATAATAAAGTAAATAATAGTCTGGAGGAAACTCCTCACTACAATCCCATAACTGAAATGAATAACCAAAACTGAAATAGAACATGCTAAAGTCTGAAAACTGAAATGTAAAAGATGCTCTAAATAGAAATGGGCAACATGCCCTACAACTGATAGATGGTAACACTGGAATCCAAAAGATAGAATCGTCTACATGCAAATCCCTGTAGCTTCCACAAGCAGCTACAGCTCGTCACCTGAATGAGTATCCTATGCTTGGTGTCCTTGTGGCTGGGCACCTAAAATGGTTTTACAAAGAAAAAGAGATTTGAAAAGCAAACGGGTCAGAGCCCGAATGTGGAGTTATATTTTAAAAACCTACAAGTGCTTTAAAAACATTTAAAACATAAAATGCAAAGTACATGTTAGGACGTACACTCACATGATATTCTCACCTCTCGTCTAACTGTGCACTCCTAACGTAAGTACCCATCTATAACGACCCATACTACTAGCTAACTGACAACATAACTAGCTAGACTGCCAAAGGTTCTACCCATTTTACTCGGTTCATTAATCGTAACAACACTCGTAATTTAATAGAGGTTTAACGTAAACTCAGTTACTAAATATGCCATTGATATGACTATCAGCTAACTCATTATATATCTTGAAACAATACCGTAATATTTTTACAATATTAACATGAGGATTTCCATTAATTTAATGTATATTATTCACATCATAAATATACGATACAAGCACCCCGCAATCTAAGCTATGGTGCACACATACTCTGCTATCCATCCCGGTACATCACGTACATAAGGATCACATATTCCGAATGTCTCAGGAATAGTTCAGATAACACAAATCACAAATAGTGGAGGCGAACACAGTCACCATCACATGGGTCACGCACATACCTACGCTCCCATGATCAGCGGACTTATTAATATCACAATAAGTCTTTCTATGACCTATGTTCATCAAGGTACCAGTCTATATCCCCCCCGTAGGCACACAAGGATTAGAGGGTCCTAAGCGAACGCAACCTCCCGTGATAGCAAGTATGGTAGGTATGTCATACACACAATCCATATACTAATACTAAGTAAACACACATCTTAGTAATACCGTATTTTTAATCGTAGTACATATCACATTCTCGTACTAACTCTAATTATCACAATTCGTACTATTCCGGTTTGTAATTATACGCTCTATAATTCATCCTCACATCGTAGTAGACACTCACGTCTCAACCCGAATGGTTCATTGAATATAACTCTCGTATGTAGTTTACTCCTCTCAATAACCCAAACGTCCCAAATCTAACCTCACATTACTAAGGAAGGTCATCCATATCCTCGAACAAGTTTACGGGACTCTAAAAATCAAAACAGTCCAAAAAGGGTCAAACTGTCAACTCGTTAGAAGTCTCGTTCGAACGAGGCTTCGAACGAGTTTGGACTGTCAGGTCGTTAGAAGTCTCGTTCGAACGAGGTCCCAGTTCGTTCGAACGAACTGACCCTTCTAACGATATCTCGTTCGAACGAGATATCGAACGAAAATTCCTACTCGTTAATAACGACTGGTCAACTCGTTAGAAGCTCGTTCGAACGAGCTCGTTCGAACGACCTGGGGGCTGCTTCTAACGAGTGGCCAGTTTCGGCCCAGATTTTTCCCCAATTCGTTTTTCACCATTTTTACTCCTCAAACCTCTTCTAAAATTCGTTCCAACAATATATTGAGTTCTCTAATCATCCTCAAACATGTTAAGGTGCTATACTAACATCATTAAAGGGTTTAATATCTTCTAAACATCATTAAATCACAATTTCTACATTAATTCCCAATTTTCTTCCAGAACATAAACCCTAGGTTCTTCTCATCAAAATTTCCCAGATTTTAATCCGTTAAAACATCTCATAGATATGAAATCTCTGAATTTAAATCTTCAAACAAGGGTTCTACATGCAAACCTATCTCAAAATTTAATAACAATCTTCCAATTTCATGGGTTTTCTTTTAACTCTTATATAGGATTGATTCACAAGGTTTCTAACATGGAAAAAGCATTCACTGCATAAGGAATGTAATTTAAATCACTTGCCTTGGTTTGATTCCGGATTTGGTGTTGATTTGGTGAAGAATTTCTGCAGAATTCCTCTCTCTCTCTCCTTCTCCAAGCTTTCTTCTCCAAAAAGCTATGGTGGCTAGGGTTTGCTTTGGGGGAACTTATGAAAACCTAATTTAATAAACCTCCGTAGCTTGTTGGGTTAATAAGGGTTGGTTGGGTCAATTACTTATCAGATTACAACTCTCAATTTTCGTCACTTTTAATTACCCAAAAATACCAAATTACTAAAATACCCTTTATGGTGCCGGAATGCCTAAAAATACCCCGGGACCCAAACTATACCCCCGGCTAGTGTTTTCTGACTATCTCGACCCTTCCGGACGCGTCGGCGCACTCAAAACGACCATATGGATTATAGATTTTAAATTCACTTTTAATATCAAAATATTATACCGTGACGCGGCGGTCCCACGCGTCTCAACAAAATTTCTAAAATGCCGTATATAAATCCCACGACAAATTTTATAATACCAGGTTCATATATAATCATATATGCACCTAATCAAATAACAATTCGCATCTCATTAGTATTTTTAACCCGGATTAATTTCCAATTAATACGCATTTAATTAATTAATCCCAAAATAAATATAGCAAAAAGTACGGGGTATTACATACTTCCCCCCTAATAACTGAATTTCGTCCCGAAATTCGAAACTAGAAAGTACCTGCTAAAAATAGATCTGGATAACGTTCGCGCATTTCATCCTCGCACTCCCATGTGGACTCCTCAACATTGTGATGTCGCCACTGAACACGCACTAACGGGACTATCTTTGACCGCAGTTTCCTCTCTCTTCGGTCCAAAATAGCAATCGGCCCCTCCTCATAAGAGCTATCTGGCTGGAGATCGATGTCCTCTACAGCAATGTGAGAATGAGCCAAATTATCTCTAAGGTATTTCCTCAGCGAGGAAATATGGAACACGTCGTGAATCCGATGTAAGTGCTCCGGTAGTCCAAGTCTATACGAAACGGGTCCGATCCGCTCAATAATAGGAAACGACCCCACATACCTCGGTGCCAACTTCCCCTTCTTCCCGAATCGCATAATCCCCTTCATCGGAGAAACCCTGAGCAAAACCTGGTCCCCCACTTGGAACTCCCTGAAAAACCTCTCCGCATCAGCATAACTCTTCTGCCTGTCTTGAGCTACCCGAATGCGACTCCGAATCAACTCAATCCTTGCCGAAGTATCCTGAATCACTTCCAGCCCAAGTAGTTTGTTGTCCCCCACTTCTAGCCAACATGCTGGGGAACGGAAAGGCCTACCGTATAATGCCTCAAATGGAGCCATGCCAATCGTGAACTGATAGGAGTTGTTGTAAGCAAACTCCACCAGTGGAAGGTACTGCTCCCATCCACCCCCGAAGTCAATAATGCACATGCGTAGCATGTCTTCCAACATCTGATTGGTGCACTCTGTCTGCCCATCAGTCTGCGGATGATAAGCCGTACTCAACCGCAATTCCGTGCCCAGGGCCTCCTGGAAACTCTCCCAAAACCTCGAAACAAATATCTTGTCTCAGTCAGACATTATATTTAGGGGTACACCATGGAGTCTCACTATCTCGGAAATGAAGAGCTGGGCATACTGTCCCGTAGTGTAATCAGTCTTTACGGGTAAGAAGTGAGTGACCTTGGACAACCTGTCCACAATTACCCAAACGGAGTCGTGACCCCTCTGCGACTTAGGCAACCCCGTGACAAAATCCATGGATATGCTCTCCCACATCCACACCGGAACCTCCAACGGCTCTAGCAATCCTACTGGTCTCTGATGATCCACTTTTACAAGCTGATAAGTGGCGCATTTCGAGACAAACTCAGCGATATCTCTCTTCATACCGCTCCACCAATATTGCCGTCTCATATCTTGGTACATTTTGTCCCCTCCGGGATGTACCGCGAACCGTGAGCCGTGCGACTCTGCCATCACATCGTGCCGCAATTCTTCCCCTTTCGGAACCACCAATCTCCCATTGAAGCGCAATCCCCCGTCTGAGCTAACGGTATAGGACTCGGCTCCCTCTGGTAGCAATCAAACTATCTGCTCCTGACAGAACGTGTCATTAGCCTGTGCCCGTACTACCTTTGTGACAATCTGCGGGGTAACAGTCATCACAGACATGAAAGATCGGGACACTGCATCATGGTGTCCCAATTCCTTCCACTTAGCTTTCCACACCTCTGCCACCTCATCTGCTGGCCTGCGGCTCAACGAGTCTGCTACCACGTTAGCCTTACCCGGGTGGTACTGGATGTCGAACTGGTAGTCTTTCACAAATTCAAGCCACCTACGCTGCCGCATATTCAGTTCCTTCTGCGTGAAGAGATACTGTAGTGACTTGTGGTCCGTGAACAGCTGAAATTTCTCCCCCAAAAGATAGTGCCTCCAAATCCGTAAGGCAAATACCACTGCCGCCAACTCCAAATCATGTGTGGGGTAATTCTTCTCATGAGGCTTAAGCTTACGGGAAGCATAAGCTATGGCCTGTCTCTCCTGCTGCAATACACCTCCCAGTCCTTGCAAAGACGCATCGGTGTAAACCAAATACTCAACTCCCGGTTTCGGCAATGCTAACACAGGTGCTGAGGTCAATTTGTCCTTTAACTCATCGAATGCCAACTGACAGGCATCACTCTAGATATATGGCACACCTTTACGAGTAAGATGTGTCAAAGGACCTGCTATCTCCGAGAAACCCCGAATAAACCTCCTGTAGTATCCTGCTAAGCCCAAGAAACTACGAATCTCCGTTGGTGTCGTGGGCTGTCCCCACTCCCTCACCGCTGACACCTTCCCCGGATCGACAGATATTCCCTGGTCGGAAATAATGTGACCCAATAACTGGACTTCCTTCAGCCAAAACCCGCACTTCTCATATTTTGCATACAGCTCATTCTGACGAAGTGTCTGCAAAACCAGCCTCAAATGCTCGGCGTGCTCCTCCTCTGTCTGAGAGTAAACCAGGATATCATCAATGAAGACAATGACAAACTGGTATAAGAAATCCCTGAACACTCTGTTCATTAAGTCCATAAACACTGCTGGAGCGTTGGTCAAACCGAAAGGCATAACCCGAAACTCGTAAGAACCATATCTCGACAAGAACGCAGTCTTCGAGACATCCTCCTCCCTGATACGCAACTGATGGTATCCTGACCTCAAGTCAATCTTCGAGAAGAAAGAAGCTCCTCTCAACTGGTCGAATAAGTCATCGATTCGAGGTAACGGATACTTATTCCATATCGTGACCTTATTCAACTCTCGGTAGTCCACGCACAATCTCAGTGAACCATCCCTCTTCTTCACAAACAAAACTGGAGCGCCCCAACGTGAGGTACTCCTGCGAATAAAGCCCTGCCCTAATAGCTACTCTATCTGATCCCGTAACGCTCGCATCTCAGCTGGAGCTATACGGTACGGTGCACGTGCTATAGGTCTCGTACCCGGTAGCAAATCAATAACGAAATCTATCTCTCGATTGGGTGGTAAGCCTGGTATCTCCTGAAACACGTCTGAATACTCCCTGACAACCGGGATCGAATCCAAAGGAATCACAACCTCCTTAGAGGTATCCTCCTCTATGTAATACAGATGAGCGGTCGATCCTCCCTCTGGGCGAGGCATTGCCACTATAAACATCTCTTGTCCCGGAATGGCAAAAACAATGCTCCCGCTGAAGCAATCAATCATGGCTCTATATGCTACGAGCCAATCCATACCGATGATCACATCGTGAACATGCATGTCTAACACTAACATGTCCGCAGGTAATACCAAACCACCAACCTCTACCCCCACTCCCCGGCATATAAAGAAAATAAGTGACCCACTCCCTAATGGTGAGTCGACACACGTCACTGTGCTCTCTGCCGTAGCTAACAATCCTAAAGCTTTCGCGAAGTGTGTAGCAATAAAACAGTGTGTAGCACCCGTATCAAATAACACCCGACCCATAGTGCCATGGATAGGAAACGTACCCTCGATCGCGGGCGGTGCCTGTGGAACTGCAGCCTGGTGAACGTTGTAGACACGTCCATACTGTAGCTGCCCCTGCTGAGCTGGGACTGCTGGAATGGGTGGCAAAGCTGCCATCTGTGGCGGTGCGGGAAGAGCGGCGGGAAACATAGGTCTCTGTGGCTCCTGGCGAGCACCCTGCTGCTGCTGTGGGGCCCTGCCCCTATCAGGACAATCCTTCTTCTTATGGCCAGTCTTGCCACAAGTAAAGCACTTCCCTGGGAAGTTCCCTCCCCTCTGCCCCTACTGTCCCCGGCCCTAGTGGCCGTTACCGTTCCTCCCTTGGCCCTGCTGGCCCTGATGGAACTGCTGCCCATTCTGCCCCTGCTGGCCCTGATGGCCGTTTGGGCCCTGCTGGCCCTGACGGAAACCTCCCTGTCCCTGCCTGTAGTTCCCTGACCGGAACCTCTTATTATCCCCCTGCTGGGTACCCTGCTCATTCTGTCTCTGCACCTGACCGGTTTGTGCCCCGCTGGCACCATGTCCTCCAGTCCTGCCCTGATGGCTAGACTCCCGTGACCGCTTGCCCTCGGCCATGTGAAAACGGTGGTCCTGGCAGTGCAATAATGCAGCGTTAACCACATCAGAATACGTGGCCAACGATAGGTTCCCTAGCAGATGCTGACGGATCCTCTAATTCAACCCATCAGTGAACTTCTCTATCTTCTTCTTCTCTGTTGGAATCTCGTCTGGAACGATATTCAACAGGTTAGTAAACTCGGCCTCATACTCGGCCACTGTCTTGCCCTCTTGCTTCAAACTCATTAGCTTCCTCCTCATCTCTGTATGAACTGCGGACGGAAAGTACTTGCGGTCGAACCGCGCCCAGAACTCCTGAATCGTGAGGGTATCCCTCTCCTCCGCGGTGGTGATAGACTCCCACCACTGTAGTGCAGATCCCACTAGCTTGAAAGTAGCTAGCACCTATTTCTGAACGTCAGTGCACTCATGCATCCTCAAATGCCTCTGTATGTCCTTCCTCCATTGGCTCGAGACTATCACTTCTGAGCTACCTGCAAACTCTGGCGGATGCGTTTTCTGAAAAGCGTCTCGTACACGCTCCCAAGCAGACGGGAATGCATTAACCTGTGCAGGCGCGACAACTGGCGCCTGAGGCGGTGCCTGCTGAATCACGGCAATCGCGGCATTTACCGCTTGGGCTACTATAGCAGCAACCTCAGTGGCGTTCAACATACCCTGAATTGGAGCGGGCTGGGGTTCGGGCGTTGCATTCCTGGGAACTCGTCGTGCACGTCGTGGAGGCATCTGAAATAAGAACAAAGTTTATAAGTTCACAGTTATAAACTTAATATAGCTGAAGAACGAAACATACACAAAAAGAGTACAACAGTCCTAAAATATAGGGCTCTATATCAAAGAAAACGTAGCGAAAACATAATAGCCGTACAGATCCTAAAGGACACTAGAACCTGATGCTCTGATACCACCTGTGACACCCCGACTAATTAAATACCGGGTAGCTACTCCTTTATAAAATTAATTCAAAATGCCAAGCTGGCTCAGTTAATAGCATCACTGTCGAAAACATTTTATTATTTCTAACCACCTAGTATTTAAAAAAAGCAAGTTGCCAAATTTTAATTTAAGTCTGATTAACATGCAACAAGTGTAATGAAGAAATAAATAACACCATTCACCATACTGAAGTAAAACGAATCACCATTACAATAAAGTAAATAATAGTCTGGAGGAAACTCCTCACTACAATCCCATAACTGAAATGAATAACCGAAACTGAAATAGAACATGCTAAAGTCTGAAAACTGAAATGTAAAAGATGCTCTAAATAGAAATGGGCAACATGCCCTACAACTGATAGATGGTAACACTGGAATCCAAAAGATAGAAGCGTCTACATGCAAATCCTTGTAGCTTCCACAAGCAGCTACAGCTCGTCACCTGAATGAGTATCCTATGTTTGGTGTCCTTGTGGCTGGGCACCTAAAATGGTTTTACAAAGAAAAAGAGATTTGAAAAGCAAATGGGTCAGAGCCTGAATGTGGAGTTATATTTTAAAAACCTACAAGTGCTTTAAAAACATTTAAAACATAAAATGCAAAGTACATGTTAGGACGTACACTCACATGATATTCTCACCTCTCGTCTAACTGTGCACTCCTAACGTAAGTACCCATCTATAACGACCCATACTACTAGCTAACTGACAACATAACTAGCTAGACTGCCAAAGGTTCTACCCATTTTACTCGGTTCATTAATCATAACAACACTCGTAATTTAATAGAGGTTTAACGTAAACTCAGTTACTAAATATGCCATTGATATAACTATCAGCTAACTCGTTATATATCTTGAAAAAATACCGTAATATTTTTACAATATTAACATGAGGATTTCCATTAATTTAATGTATATTATTCACATCATAAATATACGATACAAGCACCCCGCAATCTAAGCTATGGTGCACACATACTCTGCTATCCATCCCGGTACATCACGTACATAAGGATCACATATTTCGAATCTCTCAGGAATAGTTCAGATAACACAAATCACAAATAGTGGAGGCGAACACAGTCACCATCACATGGGTCACGCACATACCTACGCTCCCATGATCAGCGGACTTATTAATATCACAATAAGTCTTTCTATGACCTATGTTCATCAAGGTACCAGTCTATATCCCCCCCGTAGGCACACAAGGATTAGAGGGTCCTAAGCGAACGCAACCTCCCGTGATAGCAAGTATGGTAGGTATGTCATACACACAATCCATATACTAATACTAAGTAAACACACATCTTAGTAATACCGTATTTTTAATCGTAGTACATATCGCATTCTCGTACTAACTCTAATTATCACAATTCGTACTATTCCGGTTTGTAATTATACGCGCTATAATTCATCCTCACATCGTAGTAGACACTCACGACTCAACCCGAATGGTTCATTGAATATAACTCTCGTATGTAGTTTACTCCTCTCAATAACCCAAACGTCCCAAATCTAACCTCACATTAATAAGGAAGGTCATCCATATCCTCGAACAAGTTTACGGGACTCTAAAAATCAAAACAGTCCAAAAAGGGTCAAACTGTCAACTCGTTAGAAGTCTCGTTCGAACGAGGCTTCGAACGAGTTTGGACTGTCAGGTCGTTAGAAGTCTCGTTCGAACGAGGTCCCAGTTCGTTCGAACGAACTGACCCTTCTAACGATATCTCGTTCGAACGAGATATCGAACGAAAATTCCTACTCGTTAATAACGACTGGTCAACTCGTTAGAAGCTCGTTCGAACGAGCTCGTTCGAACGACCTGGGGGCTGCTTCTAACGAGTGGCCAGTTTCGGCCCAGATTTTTCCCCAATTCGTTTTTCACCATTTTTACTCCTTAAACCTCTTCTAAAATTCATTCCAACAATATATTGAGTTCTCTAATCATCCTCAAACATGTTAAGGTGCTATACTAACATCATTAAAGGGTTTAATATCTTCTAAACATCATTAAATCACAATTTCTACATTAATTCCCAATTTTCTTCCAGAACATAAACCCTAGGTTCTTCTCATCAAAATTTCCCAGATTTTAATCCGTTAAAACATCTCATAGATATGAAATCTCTGAATTTAAATCTTCAAACAAGGGTTCTATATGCAAACCTATCTCAAAATTTAATAACAATCTTCCAATTTCATGGGTTTTCTTTTAACTCTTATATAGGATTGATTCACAAGGTTTCTAACATGGAAAAAGCATTCACTGCATAAGGAATGTAATTTAAATCACTTGCCTTGGTTTGATTCCGGATTTGGTGTTGATTTGGTGAAGAATTTCTGCAGAATTCCTCTCTCTCTCTCTCCTTCTCCAAGCTTTCTTCTCCAAAAAGCTATGGTGGCTAGGGTTTGCTTTGGGGGAACTTATGAAAACCTAATTTAATAAACCTCCGTAGCTTGTTGGGTTAATAAGGGTTGGTTGGGTCAATTACTTATCAGATTACAACTCTCAATTTTCGTCACTTTTAATTACCCAAAAATACCAAATTACTAAAATACCCTTTATGGTGCCGGAATGGCCTAAAAATACCCCGGGACCCAAACTATACCCCCGGCTAGTGTTTTCTGACTATCTCGACCCTTCCGGACGCGTTGGCGCACTCAAAATGACCATATGGATTATAGATTTTAAATTCACTTTTAATATCAAAATATTATACCGTGACGCGGCGGTCCCACGCGTCTCAACAAAATTTCTAAAATGCCGTATATAAATCCCACGACAAATTTTATAATACCAAGTTCATATATAATCATATATGCACCTAATCAAATACCAATTCGCATCTCATTAGTATTTTTAACCCGGATTAATTTCCAATTAATACGCATTTAATTAATTAATCCCAAAATAAATATAGCCAAAAGTACGGGGTATTACAGGATTTAGATTGGTACCTTGAGGACATAGGTCAGAGAATGACTTATTAGTGAGTTAATAAGTCTGTTGATCATGGGAGCGTAGGTATGTGCGTGACCCATGAGATGTGAACTATGTTCGCCTCCATTATGTGTGATTGTTCTTGCGAAACGGTTCCTGAGAGATTTGGAATACGTGGTCCTTATGTACGTGATGTACCGGGATTTGATAGCAGAGTATGTAAGCACCGCAGCTTAGTCTAGGGGTGACCTTATTGTATATTTATGATGAGATTAATATACTGATAATTGAATTGGACTTCTATTAAAGTATGAATGCGAACAATTGTGACATTTTTAGTAGGGTTGAAAGTGGGAAATTCATAGTAATTATTATAACTAATTCAGAAGAATAAAGAGTACGGCTCTGAGTTTACATTAAGATGTCGGGAATTTTACTTTGAATTGTAAACTTAAGATAGGTTATGGATTGGATTAGTTAGGTAGTGGAATAACTAGAAGGGTATGGGTACGATAGGCGTGCACAATTAGTTGAGAGGTGAGGAACTCATGTGAGAGCACGCACTATCATGTATTTTATATTCACTGTTTAATGATATTAAATACTTGTAATATTTTAAATTGTTTTCACAATCGGGCTCTGACCTGTTTGCTTGCAAATCTATTTTCTTGTAAAAATCTTTTAGGTGCCCAGCCACAAGGACACCAAGCTTAGGAGTTCCATCCAAACGACGTGCTGTAGCTGCTGTGGAAGTTACAGGACCTTGATTGTAGATGCCTCCACTTTCTACTTTGATTCCATTTCAGACTTATTTATCTGTAGGGCATGTTGCCCTTTTCTCTTAGAGAAAGTTTATTTATTCAGTTTATTTCAGTTTTGGATTTAATTAATTTGTGATTCAGACTTTGTATTTGGTTGTATTCAGTATTCGAATTATTTAGAGGAGTATTCCTCCATATTCATTGTTATTCCATTGTTATTCTATTGTGACTATGTTGTGGTCGTGGTATTAGTATTTCATAATTTAAATGGATTGTATGTTAATCGTACTTAATTAAAATTGACAACTCACTTTTTAAATATTAGGTGGCTAGTAATTGTTAAAATGTTTTTCGACAGTGATGCTATGAACTGAACCAACTTGACATTTTATTTTAATTTGAATAAAGGAGTAGCTACCCGGTATTTAGTTAGTCGGGGTGTCACACGCTACATAGAGGCAGGTCAGAGTCTTTAATCGATTTTCCCATTGAATCTAAAAAGAAGCTGATGCTATTTAATGTGCAATCTTTTTGTGCAGGCAATGAATTTGGGTGGAGTCTTTTAAAATCATCGGACAAAAACTCAAAGTTTGTTTCCCATAATTTTCTCACATTGGACGGCTCACAATAAACTAAAATAATTGCGAACAATCTTCTTAGTGCTTCAGGCATTTAGAAAGTGGCAGCTTTCGAGAGGCAATCTGCAATGCTATCATCTGATTCTAGCTGTCCACGTTTTTGGGCGGCTTCTTTAAATGTCAAGTAAGTGATTCCATCATAAGTTAGAAGGTCTTCAAATGATGTTGGCCCCCAGATGTGATTTAGAAGAAGTCTTAAGTAATATCGTTCTACTTCTACAGGATTTGCACCATTCACAAGGCCAATTGCATTGAGTTTATTCTTCCTTTTAGACCAAGTTTTTGCTTTATTGTCCCATACGTAGTGCTCAGGGAATTCCCTGTACAGATATTGACGTGCTTCGCTGAATCTGGAGCACATACTGAAGCACATACTGAAGCACATTATTTTGGTTCTCCCCATACGTGATAGTATGCTTATTTGGCAAGTGGAGTTGAAGGTTTATCACTGATGTCTTGATTTTATTTAACTCGAATTCAAAAATTCTCCAAATGGCATCTTATGCAGATACCCATCTTACATCTTGGAATTGTTTGATCTCATCAATAGTGGCTGTGTCATTTTCATCGAATGAAACATGAACATCCACTTTATCATGCCCTTTGTAAATGTACTTGTAAAGGTACTTTATAACTTTTAACCCCGAGCAGACTTCAACGTTGATATGACAGTTATATCTTGTAAGGAGATATGGATTGTAAGGAACAACCCATCGATTGTCTAACAACTTGTTACGCACGCGTACTTGTCTTCCATTATTTTGGCGTCGATAAATAGGATGCGAGTCTTGGCCTTGAGAGGTAGAAGATACGAATTCGCGAGGGTAATGAAATTTACAATTCTCATTTATCATACATGGGTTATTTTTATTCAATTCTCCGCAGGGACCATGCATCATGTGCTTGATGACTAATGAATGAAGCAATGGGTATTCATGAATATTAGGTATCTCTGGATAAATGAATTTATCGTAATTATCGGGAGTATTGAGCTTGTAATCTTGCTTTAGAATTACCCAAATATGAGCATTTGGCAATCCTCTCTTTTGGAATTCGATTAAATGTACATGTGCTGCTACCTTTCCAAATATTTCTTTCTTAAAAAGTTGATCCTTTAGGTCCTTTAATTTAGCTCAAAATACTCTCGAAGTTAGATCAGGTCGATCTTGAGGTACCTGACCTGGATGAAGATTATCAAGGATTTCTTTCCAATCAGGGTTGCAAGTCATTGTGATGAATAAATCTGGCTTCCTATATATTTGAACTAAAGCCATTTGATCCAAGTATCTACGACGCATATCTCTAGGTCCACCAATGAATGATTCTAGGAGAACAATTATTTGACCTACTTTGTTGGATCTTATTTCACCTGTTGTGACGTTGTCGACCAACCCTTGGTATAATTCATCTCTGATTTTTTTTTTCTGTTGGTAACAATAGAAGTCAAGTCAGGTTATTTCTAACTTTAAGTACATGTCGACAGAATACTGTTGTAGTAGCTTTCCTGCGAATAACAACGTTGATTGTCTATTATTTCTGGTCTGTAATTTGTGTGCATAGTATTCTCGACATGATACTTTAGATGAGTTATCTCGATGAACACCTAGAAGAGTGTATGGTTGTGGAAATTTAAAAAGAAGAATAATTGTTAAATGTAATCAAATTGGAATTTAAGAATGATATTTTTAAAATATATTTTATGTTAAATGTATACCTTCTTTCTCTGATGAGAGAATGTCCTCTGTACATGTGATTGCTGGTAGGGAGGCCTCGATGTTTGTAGATGTGGTAGATGAGGTATCATTTTGGCGCTTTATGTCTTGATGCCATCCGACCTCTCCTTTTGGAAAAAGCAATGGGTACTGTAATGGGTCATAACATCCAAAGTAGTGCTTTATTTGGTGTCGTTGATCGGAGTGAGACACGATAATGATGTCTCGCTCGAAAGGAATAATTGCATTGTTTTCTTCAATCCATATTGCAGCAATTTCATCGGATGTAGGCTCATTGTAAACACGTTGATCAAGGTTAACACGTTTACTGATTTGAACTTGAAGTGCATTGAGTGAAGGGTAGTCCTTTAATCGTCGTAAAAACTGAGCGTAGAGCTTTTCAACTATATCAACGTTTAAGGATAACCCTGTTAAGATTTCCATTCGGTTTTGAACCTCATTGCTAGTGTCATGGAAGTAGAGTTGGAAATAACAGGGGTTGTTGGTGGGTTTCAATGAGAGTAATTGATGATAAACTTGACATTGAACTCGAAACGTGTATACACCACATCTTAATGAAGCTAGTTGCTTGTCAAGAGTAACTCCAAATGAAGTGAAGGCGAATATGCTATTGTAAGCTCTGATATTAGCACGAAATTCTCTTGATTCGGAAGAATTAGATGTGAAAAGATGAAATAAAACCTCGGGGATCGAAGTTTCAGCGAGTGAGATTTGACCTTTTTGATAACAAAATGTTGGGGGTTCATATTGGAATCTTTGGGCATTGCAGTGATGGAAATCAGGAGCTGCTTCTAGTTCTAGCAACGTAGAGCATAGAGGTTCATATACGATTTCTCCTAATATAAGAGCAATTGTAATATTAAATATTCATTTCATAAGTCTAACATGATTTACTTAAGCATAAACTATATTTTAGTTATTTTTAGCTAACCTTGATATTGGTAAGAATTTAATTGGGCTCGAAGTAACCAAGTAATTCTCTGTCTTTTCCTTGTATTGGGTTTGCCAGATACATTTTCTGATTGTGGAATGGATGACATTTCTAATAATTTGGGAAATGACGTATCTGGAAGATTATTTAATAAGTTTAGTAAGAAAGGAGCATGAGAAATGTAATTGAATGATTTTATAATTTAAAACAAAATTTTAATTAAATATAAGAATGGTGAAAATATATGTAAGGAAATAAAGATTGAATTTTCATTAACTTCATGTAAATGGCACATATATAACTTGTTTACTGTGTCAAAAAATTGATGTGCAAACTTGGTGTACGAATTTGATAACTTTGACTTTTGTGTGTATGTCGTTGTTGCAAGCCAAGTTAATCAAAATCTCAATTAGCTACAAAATATAACAAACTCAAGTGTAGCGATAAGTAAGGATGTCAATCCACATCAATGGGGAAAGCTAGAGACAAACTCAATTGTAATTCAATTTTTATTTTCTTTTTGTGCTTCTCAAATATTAAAACAATTTGGGTGAGATGAGAATTTAAACTAAACTAAATCAAGATGTAAATAAAAGTAAATGAAAATATTAACTAAATCAAACTAACTAAAAATCTAAAATATGAGAATGGTGAGGAAATAAAAGTGAGAATAATCAAGCGCTAGGATGACTCTAAATATTTTAGTTAATCAAAATTAATTAGTTCATTAAAATTAATTATCCCAAGTTAGTATCAAAATCCCAAATCAAGTCTCCACAAAGTCTCACCCAAAAGTAATAGAATTATGCAGAAATTTGGAAAAAACTTCACTTTTATTTTGGCTCGGATATTTACAATCTTTAAATGATTTTATGCCATATTCGACACATTTTTAGCAACGCATTGACATGTCATGTTGGCATTGACATGTCATTCAAGATCCAAATCAGTGATGACACTATATGTTAACGTATCGCCAAAATTTACTGACAAAAATATACATCCCAAAAGCTTATAAAATATTTATTAATGTATTAAATATACAAATTCTGACAGCAACAGTTATGTTCATTATTTTGGATGCTGCCATCAGAGGTATAAAAATAAAAAGATAAAACTCTCCCCCTTTTCAATTTGCAAAAAACAAGCCCCTCTATTTTGTGACATACATGTAATGGAGTGTTGCAAATGAAATGCTATTGACATTATCAATGGAATAATGACAAACGTTGAACCAGGGATTGTTCGGTTGTAGTAGAGGGTGTTGTTTGGGGTGGTGTGTTGGAATTGGGTTAGGATCTGCTAAAATAAAAACACGAAATTTAGTAAGGAGATAAATATCTTCTTGTTCATATTATTTTTAGTGGTGTTGAAAGTTTACTGCTTTGTTGGTTTCAAATGCATGGTGTCATTCATTTAAAATTTTATGAATATTTCCATAATTAGGTACATTAAATGTGTGGTGGTGGAGTATTTTCATTCATTTACAGTATTATTTGGCATAGTTAATGATTGTTTATATCTTATAATATCATTAAATTTTAAATGATATGTTTTCTTTTGCAGTATGTGTTATCGGGATATTCACCCATTATAATAAGTTCACAAAGCAAATATAAAGTTTTAGGCTGAAGAAGACAGTATATTGTCAGATCCATAATCTAGATAAGGTTTATATGACTTAAAACATAGAAGTTCTATGGATCTATGTTGTTCAAATAGTTATATTTCCTTTTTAACTGGAATTTGACTCATCCGATTAACATATTTAACACGGGTATGAAAATTGTTAAATCATATGGATTAGTTATATTAATGTGAAGAATTTAAAAATAAACTGTCATTACTGAAAGTGGGCCACCTTCTTAAAATGTTAAAGAGTTTTACTGAGTTTCGTTTTTACTTCATCAATTGTTCTTCGCGATTTTATTTTCCATTTTTGACTTTTAATCCTAAATATTCTCAATGTATCAATTATCAATCCTAATTTTTTTCGACTTATGCAATACCTTCATGATCTGTTTTTAGGATCAATGGACTAAATGATTTATTTCTTAAATCCACACATGTTTTCAATTTAGGTTTCAAAATAAAATCTATACATTACATTCCAAACACTTAGTACTACAAATGATGTATGTATATGATTTAAAAATATCTCCATTTATGCAATATCTCCATTTATGGTTTTATTCTTGAGATTTTTGCTCTTTATTATTATTATTCAACTTTTAATCGAGACATGATCGTAACACCATATCGATCTTTGATTTGTTGTTCTTCCCCGAAATTTAACTTTTTGGAGTCACAGCCACCAGCAACGTAAGGGTTTGTAAAGCTTTGTAAAGCGAAAAACTTGAGATCGAAGTTTTTGGCGCTAATCAAAGCAATGGAGGCTTTTAGAACGTCGCATATCAATGCCAACGCAGAAGCTAGTGGATGCGATTCCAACTATGATGGTGCGAATCTACTCCAGATGTCAAAGAATATTATTTGGTATAAATGTTTTGTAGAGAAAATTGACAAACATGAGTTGCTTCAGTAGAAAGTTTGTGTTATTTGGAATACAGGTCATGAAAGAGCACGTTGTCTTGTGCATTAACTCGAGCCTTGCATTCTAGAGGAAAGCTGACCTATGCCCTTGATGGCGATAATTACTTCGGTAATCAGCAAGTGTATTAAAAGATTCTTTTGCTTGATTTGTATGATTTTATGGTTTTATAGTGATGCAGTTTATCAAGAGAAGGAGATCTTCAGTTATACATCTGGGATAGCCATTTGTATAGTGATGCAGTTTATCAAGAGAAGGATCTCTTGAGTTATACATCTGGGATAGCCATTTGAGCAAGTCGAATACTATAGTAGCATCAAATACTATAATAAAATTATATCCAAGGTGGGAAACAATCCGAAGCATTTTTTCCCAATGAGCATCATGTGAAAACCATTGGGCTACTCCTATTTCAGATGATGTTAAAATCAATTATGCTGGTACAGAGGAGTTTATTGACAGTTATAGAGAAGGTAATATAGTGAGAGGTGATCGTGGAAGATTTGTAAGGGCTTTGTAAAATGAAAAAATTGAGATCCAAGTTTTAGGCGCAAATAAAAGAAATGGAGGTTTCTAGAACGTCGCATATTGGCATAAATGTTCTGTTGAGAAAATTAACAGACAAGAGTTGCTTCCGTAGAAAATGTCGTGTCATATGGATTACAGGTCAGGAAAGAGCACGTTGGCTTGTGCGTTAAGTCAAGCCTGACATTCTAGAGGAAAGATGACCTATGTCCTTGATGGCGATAATATTCAACATGGTCTAAACTGTGATCTTAGTTTTAATTCAGAAGATCGCGTAGAGAACATTAGAAGAATTGAAGAGGTTGCAAAGCTCTTTGCAGATGATGGAGTTATTTGCATTGCTAGTTTGATAAGCTCAACTTCAAGTACTCAAGGATAGTCTTATGTTCTTCTCGGATAAGAATATTTCGGAAATTGAGATTGAATCTGACTGAATTTTAATTGTCAATGACATCTCTTCATATAATAGATGTATTCATTGGCAACCTAAAAAAGCTTTTAAATATGTTCAAGACCTCAATCAACATTTTATAGCTACTTTGCTTCGATAATTAGCAAGTGTATTAAATGATTCTTTTGCTTGATTTGTATGATTTTACGGCTGTATAGTGATGCAGTTTATCAAGAGAAGGAGATCTTCAGTTATACATCTGGGATAGCCATTTGTATAGTGATGCAGTTTATCAAAAGAAGGAGCTCTTAAGTTATACATCTGGGATAGCCATTTGATCAAGACGGATACTATAGTAGCATCAAATACTATAATAGCATTATATCCAAGGTGGGGAACAATTCAAAGAATTTTTTCATAATGAGCATCATGTGAAAACCATTGGGCTACTCCTATTTTAGATGATGTTAAAATCAATTGTACTGGTACAGAGGAGTTTATTGACAGTTATAGAGCAGGTAATATAGTGAGAGATGATCGTAGAAGATTTCTAAGAGCTTTGTAAAGCAAAAAAATTGAGATCCAAGTTTTAGGCGTAAATCAAAGAAATGGAGGCTTCTAAAACGTCGCATATTAATGCCAATACAGAAGATAGTGGATGCGATTCCAACTGTGATAGTGCGAATCTACTCCAGATGTCAAAGAATATTATTTGGCATAAATATTCTGTAATGAAAATTGACAGACAGGAGTTGCTTCAACATAAAGGTTGTGTCATTTGGATTACAGGTCAGGAAAGAGCACGTTGGCTTATGCGTTAACTCGAGCCTTGCATTATAGAGGAAAGTTGACCTATGTCCTTGATGGCGATAATGTTCAGCATGGTCTAAACCGTTACCTTAGTTTTAATTCAGAAGATCGCGTAGAGAACATTAGAAGAATTGAAGAGATTGCAAAGCTCTTTGCAGATGCTGGAGTTATTTGCATTGCTGGTTTGATAAGCTCAACTTCAAGTACTCAAGGATAGTCTTATGTTCTTCTCAGATAAGAATATTTCAAAAATTGAAATTGAAACTGACTAAATTTTAATTTTCAATGACGTCTCTTCATATAATAGATATATTCATTGGCAACCTAAAAAAGCTTTTAAATATGTTCAAGACCTCTCTCAATATTTCATAATCTCAACTGTTTACACACAAAAAAAAGGAGGGAGCAAACAATACTAAGGATAACTAATAACTATATTAAGTTGTCCTCGGTTATATTCTCTCTTAGATATCTATTATTATGCAATTGTGAACTACAAAGGCTTAAAATGTCTAAGCGTTAGAAGTCCTATAACCTCTAATTTACATGATCTATCTTTCTCTGAAACGCAACAATGGATCTCATGCCATTCTGTTAATGGTTGTAATGGAGAGGAGTAGTGGTCGTTCATGGTTGATGAGACATTAACATAAAACTCAATGAAAAAATCATTCCCAAACGTGTGTTATTAGTTCTAAATACCAAAAAATATATATACTTGTTCAATCATAAAAGCATGAAAAATGGTGATATTACCACAAAGGGTATATCAAACTGAGTGTCTTTATAAATAGAATACATGGAACCGGTCAAACTCTTCATAAATAGAATACATGGAATCGGTTATCCTCCAAAATATTATAGTGGAAATTACTCTGTCTCTAACCAAACACGACCAAGGTTTCAATCAATTTTGACATTCCATAAGCATCCAAATTGCTCCCTGCCTACTCTCAAGTTCTCTTTGAAACTTAAGAATTTTATCATCATTTACTACATAAGGTGATCTCACTTCTATAGGACATGTCAAGGACAACAAGGTTCTTTAATAGAAGCTCAACTTCAAGTACTCAAGGATAGTCTTATGTTCTTCTCATATAAAAATATTTCTGAAATTTAGATTGAAACTGACTCAATTTTAATTTTTGATCACATCTCGTCATGTAATAGATGTATTCATTGGCAACCTAAAAAGCTTTTAAATATTTTGAAGACCTCTCTCAACATTTCATAATCTCAATCAAGGTCGGTCCTAGAGTTGTGAACATAGCAGCTGTGTCGATTTCGGAGCTGAAGCGGACTCTTCATAAATAAAATACATGGAATCGGTTAACCTATAAAATATTCTACTGGAAATTACTCGGTCTCTAAACAAACGCAAATAACATTTCAATCAATTTTGACATTCCATAAGCAACCAAATTGCTCCCTGCCTACTCTCAAGGTCTCTTTGAAACTTACGAATTTTATCATCATTTACTACATAAGGTGAACTCAATTCGATAGGACATGTGATGGACCAGAATCGAACATTTCATAAAAAATGAAAAAGCAAACTGAATAATTCGAGGCCTATTTATACATTTTAATATCAATTGAAGAGGTGGATTTCATCTCAGAAAATTCAATCATGTACAATGTGACTTGCAAAGGTGCTTTGCGTGAATCGATACAATTTACAGATGTAAAAGATAAACAATTGGAATCATTTATAAGAGTTAACAGGATTAATACCTTAATCACGCTAATTATTTTGTTAGTGCTCTTTTCAGTTTCTATTAAATCAGACCCTCCACAACGGTACAGCACACTGGTATCAACCATTCTTCATCTTGTCTAACAACAAACTATTCCTCCATGATATTTAAAGTCAAGAATCCACCAAGTGCCAAAGGATAGATTGGAATCCAAAAACTTATGCAAAGATAATTTAATCGCTCAGTTAGCGCACAACCTCCAACATATGATTATGATGATATAAAACTTGAAAAACATAAATAAAAGATTTATAACTCACAAATATATGCCCAAAAATATATATTTAAATCAATACGAAATTTGTAAAATATAAAAATTAACTTAATTTGACGATAAAATGACAAATAAAAAGAAAAACATATGTACAATATACAATTTTGATATCTGATATTTTTGAAAGACATAACTTTCGAAATAATTATTGAACAACTTAACATAGAAATTTAACATAACCCAAAAATGAACATCGTTACTAATATTTTAATGGCAAATATTTTAATATTTTATAAATTCTACAATTACAAATATAATTTCAACAGATTAAAAAATACAACCACATTGAAATTTACTTTACGTACAAACTTATCAGATTACTATTAACATTTTAAACCGGAATAGAAGCAAAAATTACAAAGGGAAGTAGGAGTACTAACCTTTTTTTTCCAGAAGAACCAAAAACAAGGAAAAAAACATTGGATGGCATAGAAGATACATATCCAATATACGAAAAAATTTCGTAGGCATTCCTGACTGTTGGTGTTTCAGATTCCATTTGACAGGCTGAATGAATGTGGAAGATGAATGAATTAATATTAATTTGGTATTTGATACAATGAATGAATGTGCAAAATGAATGTGTTGTCATTAATTTTTGTGACGGTTGATTTCTAGTGTTGGATTGGAAGAACGAAAATGGTAGAAGAAAGTAGGGATAGATAATTGGGTGTATTAGCAAGGGTATGGTAAGAAGTTTAAAATTAATGGGGTAGTTTAGTCCTTTGGTTTTTGAAGAGGAAGTAGCCTCTTTTAAAGTAGTAGAGATGTTTACTAATATGCACTTATATATATATACTTTGTATTTTTTAAAATGTGTACTTTGTTTTTTAATGGTGCATATACCAAATAGTCCCTTGAACTTCTTTTAATACATGTATAGTCCAAGCCTTTTTGTTTTGCACCAAAAAGTCCTTCACCATGCCAAAAAGGCTTTACCATGCTGCTGGCACGGACTAAATGTGTATTACAAAATGTTTAAGGGACTTTTTGGTTTTGATCCTTTTTTAATCTTTTAATTTGCTTATACGTATTTTTTTAATCTCTTAATACCTAATTTATTACGAGAATTAGAAAACTTAAAAAAATTGAAATTCGTTTTTATATAAAATAAGTTCAAAAAATATCATAAAAATATTTTGGACGGGTTTGGGCGGGTCCAGAGCCCCCGCGGGGGTTTTAAACGGAGGGGGGTGGAGTAAACAGGTTTGGGGCAGGGGCGGGTTTAAGGCGTGATAAACGGGTTTGGGGCGGGGACGGGTTTTAGGCTTGACAAACGCATTCGGGGTTGGGTTTTGTCAAATCCGCCCCGTTGCCATCCTTACTTTTTGACAAGCCCGATTTCAAATCTGAACAGTGGTTTTAGTATGCACCATTTTAATTTTAAAAAATCACCACACTTTTAGTTTTAAATGTTTAAAAAAATTGGCACACTTTTACTTTTAAAATGCTTAAAAAAATCAGCACACTCTTAGTTTTAAAATGTTTATATTTAAAAAAATCATCACCCATTCTTATTGGTTATAGTTATATTACACTTTTATATCATAACAGTTTCGTTAACAATAGTTTTAGTTTGAAAAAATCATCATACATACTACTATGGAATAGCTTGAGTATTAGCATACATACATACACAATTTCAGTTAAGTTACATAAATTTGGGAAAAAGAACCGATTGTATGGGAAATACTTCAGGAAGTTATGCAGGGGCATCCTGTATTGCTGAATAGAGCACCTACTCTGCATAGATTAGCCATACATGCATTCCAACCAGTAATTAGAAAGATTGTTATAATCACCTTCTTCTTAAAACATCATCTAGAAAGCGAATAGTTTTGAATGTATTTGGACAAAAAGCCAACATAGATATTATGGGTAGAATTTTATTTTTTATTTGGTTTACCGCATCCCCAAGGGTTTGGCCCACTTTTTACTAAATAGTGGAATCTTTATGCTCAAAATACTTATATACCTATCGAGAAGAATTCATCAACAGTCAAGGTCTTGAAGCTGGATATTGATCATCCCCATCATCACATATATATTAGATGTCACATATTTTTACAAATCTATTTCAAAACCTTCAGGTAAAAACTTATTAGGTGTGTAAGTATTAAGGATTTGTTATCTTGATCTTGCTTGTATTACAATTGTTTGAAATATTTTAAAATAAGACAAAATGAGTCAAACGGACCAGTTACGTTATAATGGAAACTTACATCGCTTAAGCAAAATTAAAACAATTCAATTTGGAAAAAACTCTAAAACTTGGTGCGAGCATCTTATTGTTGAATCATTATCGCAATGACACGCTCACTAAATGATACTTCTCTCGTTGGCTGATAAGTTGTTTGAAGGTCTTTTAAAAAATTCTCTTAATAAATATGCGACTTGCATCGCGAACGGTTCACTCTAGCGACACTCGTTTTCACCGCAATGACACCTCTGGCGATGAGTAGAGATTCCTGATTTTTTTTAAAGATTTTTAAAGATCTTCTATACATTTGTGAGAAAATACTTTGTGGAGTGCTCATTAGACTTAATAATCACCAACCACTCTCTCACACATGCTTTGTGTAAGAGATATATATTTATCTTGTCTTATAAAATAGGAAATCCATTTGTGTGGTTTTCCTTATTTAAACCACCAATTCTCTTCATTTCAAAACAATTCTCTCATATCTTTAAAGAGAAAAAAATACTACGAGGGTCTTTTAGTGTGTATTCTTCTCTTCTTCCTTTTCTAAAGAGATGAGAACACATTTGTGAAAATGAGTGAACCCATTTTCAAAACCTAGTTCATCTCTCTTTTTAGAGGTTGATTAATATGAAAGAAAATGAATATTTTAATCAAGAACTTATTTTCATAAAACAAACTTTTTATACACTTTAGGTCTTTCTCCTAATAAGAATTATTGTGATATTTAAGGTTCTCTTTTGGTCTTCATATTATATGTGATCTCCAAAGCTTGAAAACTAGGGCTTGTGCAACACTATTGACGTATGTCATGACATTGCGATGCTGAGATTGTCCATCGATGGATATGAGTCTTTGTCTTGCTATATTTTGGTGGAAAAAGTATGAAGGTGTGAGGTAGCGCGGATATGAGTGTAAGTTTTTAGTCCCCTCTATAAGATTTTACCAAGTTTAGGGAGATTGTTGCATTGGCCCGAGGTTTTTCCCATTAATGGCTTTTTATCCTCGTACGTCTGTTGTTGTGATCTTATTTACCTATTCCGTATCTTTTATCATCCAAGTGCTTAAACAAAATAAAACTTGAATTGGTTGATTAAAATTTTGGAAATTTTTTTATGATTATATTTTAGGTGTGCAAAATAAATTTTGGGTGGGCCTCTAATTCGGTACGCAATGTGCATGTAATACCCCGTATTTTCTGTGATATTTATTTTTAGGATTAATTAATTAAATGAGTATTAATTGATAATTAATCCGGATTAAAATACTAGCGAGATGCGAGTTGGTATTTGATTATATGTGCATATATGATTATATATGATTTTGGAATTATGAAATTTGTCGTGAGATTCATATACGATAATTTGGGAATTTTGTTGAGACGCGTGTGACCGCCGCGTCATGGTGTATTATTTAATTATAAAAGTAAATTTAAATTCTATTAACCGTATGGTCATTTTGAGTGCTCCAACGCGTCCGGAAGGGTCGAGATAGTCAGAAAACACTAGCCGGGGGTTTAGTTTGGGTCCCGAGGTATTTTTAGGCCATACCGGCAACATAAAGGGCATTTCGGTAATTTTGTATTTTTGGCGAATTAAAAGTGACGAAAATTAGCTAAGTAAATCTGATGTGGATTTGACCCACTAAGCCACTAACCAACCCATGATAACCCAATAGGTTACGTAGGTTATTAGAAGAGGTTTCTAACTTTCCAAAAATAAACCCTAGCCACCATAGCCATTGGAGAAGAAGAACTTGTTGAGAGAGAGAGAGAGAATTCTACAGAGAAAGAAAGAGAACACGTCATAAATTCGTCATCAAATTCGGAGATAAACTTAAGGCAAGTGATTTAATTCCTTTTCAATTCAGAGAATGTTCCTTCCATGTTAGATAATTAAAAATTATGTTTGTTCTTGGAAGATAATGAAAAACCCACGAATTTGGAGGTAGAATACTAAATTTTGATGAAAGGATTGCATGTAGAATCATATTTAGAGGACTAATATGATGTTGCTATATCTTGTAAGACATAAAAACGGATTTAATTTGATGAATTAAGGATCTAAAGATTTTAGGGTTCATGTTCTTGAAAAATTGGGTAAAAGTGTAGAGATTTATAAATTGATTGATGTTAAGGTGAATTAATCCTTTAAAACGTGTTAGGATGTGACTATAATATGTTTAGGATTGTTTAGAGACCTTAAAACGATTGTTGGTACAAAGTTTAGAAGAGATTTGAGGAGTAAGAATGGTGAAAAACGAGATTAAGAAAAATCTGGGACGAAACTGGTCGGTCGTTAGAAACCATTCCCAGGTCGTTCGAACGAGCTCGTTCGAACGAGCTTCTAACGAGTTGACCAGTCGCTTCTAACGAAATGGAATTTCGTTTGATACCTTCGTTCGAACGAGATCTCGTTAGAAGGTACAGTTCGTTCGAACGAACTGGATCTCGTTCGAACAGTCTCGTTCGAACGAGACTTCTAACGAGCCGGCAGTTTGGGCCTTTTTGGCCTGTTTTGATTTTTGGAGTCCCGTAAACTTGTTCGAGGATAGAGATGATATTCCTTTGATGATGTATTGATGGATTTGGGACATTTGAGTTATTATGAGGAATAAATTATATTCGAGTGATTTAAATATTGGTTAATATGGATTGAGACGTGAGTGATTACCACGACGTGAGAATTAACTATGGCGCGTATATTTATGGACCGGGATTATATAAGTTGTATATATATTAAGTTGGTACGTAAATGCGATATGTACTACAATTAAACTAAGGTGATTACTAAGATGGGTGTTTACTTAGTATTGGTATATGAATTGTGTGTATGACATACCTACTATACTTGCTATCACGGGAGGTTTGCGTTCGCTTAGGGCCCTCTAATCCTTGTGTTGCCCGGATTTAGACTGGTTACCTCGATGAACATAGGTCAGAGAAAGACTTATTGGGATGTTAATAAGTCCGCTGATCGTGGGAGCGTAGGTATGTGCGTGACCCATGTGATGTGACTGTGTTCGCCTCCATTATTTGTGATGTTGTTATCTTTGAACTATTCCTGAGAGATTCGGAATATGTGATCCTTATGTACGTGATGTACCGGGATGGATAGCAGAGTATGTGTGCATCGCAGCTAGTTCTCGGGGTGCTTGTATTGTATATTTATTATGCAAATAATATACACTTAATTAATGGGAACTTTCATGTTAATATTGTGAATATAATTATGTTAATGTTTCGAGAGAACATAACGGGTGAATTTATAGTGAATTATAATACATTGCGAATCTGGGTTTATGTAAAGCCTCTGCTTTAGATTGTTAACGCTAGGAGTTAATATGGGAATCGAGTAGTAATGGGTAGAACTTATTTCGGTTTGATTAGATGAGTATATCATTGTAGATGGGTACGGTACGTTAGGAGTGCACATGTAGTCGAGAGGTGAGAATTTCATGTGAGTGCACGTCCTAACATGTATTTTGCATTTAATGTTTTAAAGTTATTAAAACACTTGCAGTTTTTAAAATGATTTCCAATTTCGGGCTCTGACCCATTTGCTTTCAAATCTATTTTCTTGTAAAACCATTTTAGGTGCCCAGCCACAGGGACACCATGCATAGGATACTCATTCAGGTGACGAGCTGTAGCTGATTGTGGGAGCTACATGGATTTGCTTTTAGATGCTTCTATCATTTGGAGTCCATATTCAGTATTCTTCAGTTTTTGGGCATGTTGCCCAGTTCCCGTAGAGTTACTTTTCCATTTCAGTTTTCAGACTTTGGCTTGTATTGATTCAGTACTCAGTATGTCATTACTTACTTCAGTTGTGGGATTTGAAGTGAGGAGTTTTTCCTCCAGACTTTATTTACATTATGTGATGGTTATTCTAGTTACTTCGTTATGGTGAATAGTGTTATTATTTCTTCATTACACTTGTTGCATTTTAATTAGACTTAAATTAAAATTTGGCAACTTACTTTTTAAATACTAGGTGGTTAGTAATCATTAAAATGTTTTTGACAGTGATGCTATTAACTGGGCCAACTTGGCATTTTGAATTAATTTAATTAAGGAGTAGCTACCTGGTATTTAATTAGTCGGGGTGTCACAGTGCACTCTCAGCTGGTATCAGATTTTGGTCCTATTATGTTTAGGTTAAAAAATACCTAGAGGCCGATCGTGCATTTTGTGTTAATATAGTGGATAACAACATGTGCTTAGATGTAGGTCATTTTGAAGATATTATTCAACATGCTTATAGCTTTATCCCTTTTGATGGTGGTTCATTAAATGATAAAGAGTTGTGTCAATCTTCATCCACTAATGATAAATGATCTTATGAGATTGATAATTTATCTTCTTCTGGGTATCTAGTGATGATTCCTTATATGAAAAAGATAGTAGCCTTCAACAAGCTTGTGATGAACTCTTTTATGAAAATTCTAGACTTAAAAAGATCTTGTTGAAAACTTCCATTGAACATAAAAAAATATTAAAAGGAAAATGCTTCTCTAAAAATGGAAAGGTCCCTTATGAGCTATATTCAAACTCAAGGTGCATCTCTTAGTTCGAGTCTCCTCTTAATGGAGAATCATAATAGATATTTCCAAGAAAAGGTTAAAAGTTTTACATTGTGAGTTGGAAGAATGTAGAAGTTATAATGACTCTTTGAACAAGAAATAACCACTCTTGAAAATGAATTAGTCTTGGTTAATGATACCAATATTGCCATCGAAGATAGATCCAAGACGATAGGAAAATTAATTTTATCCCATACTACATTGTTGTAGGTTAAAATTATTTAACCACATGGACCAATAACACAGTGACACCTATCAACTCTCCTCTAAGATCTGCCATAATGGATCAGGTCTTGTCGGTGCAAGTACTTGCTAGATGGTTGGTTACCCAACCAACCACCTCCATGAAGTTAAATTGTTAATCAGATGGATAGCCACACGTGGGATATTCAATAGTCACCATGCACTTTAAAGGACACCCAACTATCTATTATTATGTAAAGGTGTAAATGCTTGAATCTATAAAGGTTGTCCACCTCTCAGCTTCCTACTAACTATAAATAAGCCATTTCCCCTACTAAAGGGGCAAGTTTCGACAGCATAATTGCACCTTGTAATTGTACCCCAGCGATAGCAATACAAACCTTAACCAACCTTCCCTATGGATGTAGGCTTATTCTCAAAGTTGTCCCACGTACAACTCTTGCATCTCTTTCACCTTTTCTATTATTTACCTTTACTTATTTATATGTGATTACAAGTTTGGATAATAAAGGGTAAGATCAATCCCTAAATACCTTCTCCAAATTTTAGACATCAACAGATTGGCACCGTTTATGGGAAATGGCAAATCATTGTTGTTTCTCATCTAATATTTTCACAACATATTTTTTATGCTCCTGTAGTGTGACAGATATTTTTGAAGGCAATCTCACTGGAGGTAATGTTTTTAATCCCTTTACTCCTCCTAGTATGGGAGAGTTATAAGGAATTCTACTAAGCCTCACCAAGGGGCAGGAAACGATGCAAGAAATCGTGTTGTAACTCACTCAAACTCTTCAAGCAAGGTCCGCTGATGCCCCATCCCATAGGAAGGAAATATCACCTCCACCTCTAAGGTATGATATAAGTCGTTCCAGATATTCTAGATCATCATAAGAACATTCCTACCATCAGATAAAAACTCCACTTTTAATCGACTAAAAGTGTCAGCATGTGATAAGCACCCAAAACTGTACAATTTATACCCCAAATAGATGTACTTTAATTGCTAATTCTCGACAATATGGGTCTTATGTGCTTAAATGTTAATTATGCAGGCTTAATGTACGTTGCGGTGTTCAAACGCGTATTTCAAGGCAATTGTGCATTTTATGGAGCTAAATATCAACCCCGTAACCTTACCCGAGCCTAAAACCTAGCCTAAACCTACCCTAAACCCTCTGTGTGTTTAGTTTGTGTCCTTTTTACTACTTTTTAGATTTTTAGTTTGAGTCATTTTAATTTTAGGATTATTTTAGAATTTGTAGGTTTTATTTACTATTTTTATATTTTATTTTTATTAGTTTTATTTTATTAGAATTAATTTTTTTTAGGATTTCATTTATTTTTAGATCTATTAGATTTTATTTTTTTAGGCTTTTAGTTTTTAGTCTTATAGATTTCTATTTTTATTTTTATTTCTTTTTAGATTTATCTTTTTATTTTTGTGTCTTTTATTTAATAGGATTTTATAGTTTTTGTAGTTATTAATTAGTTATTAATTTTTATTCTTAGTTTTTATTTTAGTTGCGTTTAGTTTTTTTTAGAGTTTGTTTAGTGTGTCGTGTCGTGTCTATTTTATTTTACTTTTTTATTTTTTAGTTTAGTTTAATTTTGTATTTAGATTAATTTTAATTTTTGTTTTAATTTTTAAGGGGTTCTAATTAAACACACACACAACCCTTATTACACACCCACTAAACTACACCTATCCTACACCCTCACCCACACCTAAATATCCTACACCCTACCACACACAACCCCACACTACATCATCTTCTCCAACACACCCACCTCTTTCTCTTTCATCCATTCACAAACACAAAACCCAAACAAAATCCCAACCACTCACTCTCTCCTCAACCACCCTTACCCACTGCCACTTCCGGCCAAGAAACCCGCCGGCGAAACCCCCAGACCCATTTCCGCCGGAGCTCGAAACTGCCGGCATTAAACCCAGCGACTCCGGCCAGTCCCCATCCTTATAACTCCCTTGAACAACCCACGGCCAGCACCTCTAACCCCCGCGACCCAAGCGGGTCTGTTCCGATCTCCAAACCGAAACCCCCATGGCGCTCCTGTCCCCCGCTCCGGTCAACCTCCGGCATTCTCTCCTTGATCCCCTACCTGCTAAAACCCCCAATCGCCACCGGCGCGCACGCCAGCGACCTCCGATCAGACAAACTTCCGGCGACTCACGCTCTGGCCGGCGAGCTTCTTGTCCTAAACTCGAAGACCCATATCCGGGTCTGCCCCGTTTCAAACCCGGAACCACCTGTAAAACCCGACCTTACCCGCCTATGCCTGATACCCACCGAACTATCACCTATAACCCATGTTCAACCAAGAAGACCCATTTTCACCTCCAACCCATTTCCTTCTCCCAAACCATACCCATTTCCCATTTTCAAAATGAAAACCCATTTCCCATATCCCCAAGCCAAGCCACGATCTGCCAAAAACCTATTACAAACCAAGCAAGACCAAGTCAACTAATACCCACATGTGCCCAATTAAACAAACTTATTCCCATTTACCCAAAATACCCCTCAACTACCTTTCTAACCCCCGTACCCATTATACCCCCATTTAACAAATCAGATTTTATCCTCCCCAACCTCACACCCCTCATGTTCACACCCTAACCAATTTCCAATTGTACCCCTTTGCTCCATTGCATATAAAATGAAGAAGAAGACCCATTTGTTGGAATTCTAGATTGAAGAGCTTTGTAGAGAGAAAATTCTAGAGAGAGATAGTTTAGTTTAGAAAATAAATCCTTGTAAATAGTTTTTCATTTTTTATTTTTAGATATTTGTGAAGTTAAATATTGTAAGAGAGTTAATTGACTGAATATTTTAATTTCAAATCATTTGGATGCTCAATTAAGAGGTGTATGCTTCAATTTGGAAGATTAGAGTTCAACTTTCTCAAGGAGACTTGGTTTGCTTGTTCTATTCTCTTCTCTTTTATTTTAGTAGCCTTGATTATTAATTTGTCATGTTTCATATCATGTTAGGCTAACACCCCTTTCAAGGGGTGGGGAAACCCATTATTTTGATGTTAATGTTAATTTAATTAGTTTAATTAAATTAAAATTCCTTTTGATGATTATTTTTGCAATCTTACTTTTAATTTACGCCTCGAGAGAGGGTAAATGATTTTCGAGAGAAAATCGAGATTGTAGTCTTAATTTCCATCTTAGAATCGAACTAGAGATAGGTTTTTATAAAATGTGAAATTATTTCTTTGAATTTCAACTCTAATCATATTTTTATGATCTAAACTAATTTAGTAAATCGATCCTAGCGGGTGATTTGTTAGATGATGTTTAGATCTACATTTTGTGAGTTGTAGGATTGTAAATTTAATCCTCTGAAAGATTATTATTAAAATTACATTTGCAACGAGAGTTGATTTGTAATTTCAATATTAATTTGGGACGTTTAATTTGAATAAATTAATTAAATAGATTAACTAGAAATTATGGTATAACCCCACTCCTTGATTGTTCTCACCTTTATTTACTTCACTTATCTTTTATTTTAGTGTTAGACTTTATTTTCATTTTAGTTACTTTCTAGTTAGTTATTATCATTTTACATTTAGTTTATTTTAGTTTAGATCTCACCTCACCCTTTTGTTTTAATATTGAAAAAGCTAAAAAAATAGAAAAGTGAAAAAGCACAAAAAGAAAATAAATAGTGAATTACATTTGAATTTGTTCCATTTGCTTTACTCCCTAGAAAGTGGATTGATACCCTTAGTTACCTCTACACTTGAGTTTATTATTATTTGTAGGTATGTGAGGTTTTGATTAACTTGGCTTTCAACAACGACCATACCCAAAAGCTAGTTATCAGCATGTATAGAAACCCTTTTGGTAAAATCCTCCGACCTTTCATCCTGATACCCTATGTTTTCCACCCTGAATACCAACTATTTTTCCAACCTAGGTCAGCCTCTAGCATTATAAATAAATCGTCAACTCATCCATTTCAAATCAGCCAAGATTATAACATCATCTCCTTAAGAAAATATTCCTCTTCCTCCTAGCTTGTGTCAATATCCAGAAATACCATTTGAGTTCTTGTTCCAAAAATACCATTAGAGTTTCTTCAAGAAAACCCAAGTGAAATAAAAGATTACTTTTCAATCTATCTTTAGCAAAGTTATAAACCCAATGCCCACTTGTGCTAAAGACATACTATAACGTCCTGGCCCGGATTAAAGTGTCACTCATGGGTCAATTCGAACTGGTCCAGGTGCGATAAGTGTGAAATGATCTGAAACGATCCTATATAATGTTTCCAGTTCATTTTATTAAATTAAATTAAATTAATCGAGTGAACATGCCAATCCATTTTTCAGGCATATAGATAAATAATAGGAAGTGTGAAACCCATTAGGTCATACTCGAGGGTTGTGTAATCAGAGCTACTAACGTAAACAAAGAGAATCACTTACCCATGAAACGCTCTCAAAAACGGAATTTCTCTAAGCATGTCGTAGCAAAGGAAGGGTGTGAATCAATGCCCAGTGGGGTTCCCACTAATAATGCATATAGAAACGGACATTAAAAAGGAAGGATTCAATAACTCCCATGCAGCTTCTAAACAGGGCCGATCCTAAGATTGGGAGTACCCTGTGCAAAAATCAATTTAGGGCCCTTCTAAAAAATATTGTTCAAAGATATTAAATACCTAAACTGGGCCCCTAAAAAATTAAATTTATTTTTTAGAGGCCTATTTCAGTTGGGTGAGATTTTTGGATAGTTGAATTGTTTTTGGATAGTTAAAAAATGGGCCCCTAAAAATTACACTTATTTTAAAAATTGACATTTTTAATATACATAAAATATTTTTGGACCCCTATAATATACATATATAGGTTCATACTCTAAAATGGGCCCGGTGCCATTGCCTATTTAGCACATGGCCAGGGTCGGCCATGCTTCTAAATAGTGTAGGAATTGGCCGTGTTTATTCAGAAAACATTTCCCTTTAACTTAGGTTAAAATCCATTAACCTTCGAATCCTTTACCTTTATAATTTTATTACAAAAACATTTCTTTAACTCATTAATCTACAGGATTAATAAATAAGAAATCATGTTTCTTCAATACTATGTTACCATTTATTTCGTAATTCTTAAAATTGCACCCGCCACTTCCATGGCATTTACTAAATAGCATTTTAATACACTCACTCAGTGTTTGAAGGCTTATTTAAACTTCTGTGTCACCTCGGACTTGTAATCGTTGTAGATTAGCCGACGCTTAATTACATTCTTTATTACCTTAGTTCCTTTACCATTTTATCTCCTATAATTAATATACCATGGACGTGCCAATTGTCTCAATCATTTTCACGACATTTAACCAATTCCATATTTTTCTTTTTTATTTCCATTTTATCTTAGATTTGATAATATGCCATTTGTGCTTACGAACTTGCATCGATTGCCACAAATGTCGCAATATGCTTCCTTGACCAGTGATTTGGGGTCTAAGTCGAAGCCTCACCCTAGGGCTTTGGGCCCTCCTTAAAAAATTTCTGGTACTCCTTTGTGAAAGCTCTTTTACTTTGCATTAACTCCATATAGTTGTGGTCCAACCATAATTTTGATAAAAAATGCTCGGCTTCTCATCGTATTTTCCTTGCATAAATGCACATTTTAGTCACTTAGAGTTACTTAAATCGTTTTACCCAACACAAAGGGCAAAACCCAAGGTGGATACCACCTTGTCATCCTTGCTATACACTTGAACACGTTTGCCATTTAGTCCTTGTAGCTTTTTTTTATGTATTCTCAACATCTTTACTTTTATAAAACTTTATTTCATTTATAAATTTAAGGACCATTTCCATTACTTTGTGTTCATATTTTGTCTTTTATAGAAAAGTCCCCTTTTTATCATAAATTACCAAGTTGGATGAAATCATAATTTCATACTCTGTTGGGTTCATTATGTAAATTATCCATTCTCCAGTTTTACTTACACTTCGACACGTTAATAATCAAATATTTAAGTATTTACCATTTGAACCCATACTTAATACACTTCACTTTATTCCCCTTAAAATGGTAATATTTTATTATACTTGCTTTCACTTTAAAGCCTCATTATTTTATGCAAATAACATTTAAAAATGTTATTCGAGTAATTTTATGTAATTCAATCCTCAAACATGTTGACTTTAAGTTTAAAGTGACAAAATGTGACTTATGGTACCAATTTGTAAATTTCATAATTTTTTATACAAAAATGTAATTTCCTAATTTTTAGGGGTTGTTTTACGAATAAATAATCTTGGGGTTGTTTTATAATACTTCAACATTTACTAGATGTTTCAAGTTTAACACTTTAAACTATTATTTTATATATTTTTTCATACTCATTCATGTTGTTCAAACCAACACCCATTTACGTATATCACAAGTACAACAAAATGTCATTTTGGGTTTTTACATAAAATTTCTTTAAAAATACTTAGCAATATTTTTAGTGAAATAATACATTTTTGACATCATAAATATTCTGTCCCAAAATCAATTTAAACTAGTTGTATCATTTTTTCACATGAAATAATAATTTGTTACACAAATAACATGTATATAAAACTTATATACATAAACAGGTAGCATGTGAAATAGGTATAAACATATACTAATTTATCCTGAACATGAATTCTTCTTACTCATAAAATTTTTCTTAAATATAAAACTCCACATCTGGTGAAAAAAATCCTCCAAAACTTTATGTTGAAAAAATGCTCTAAGACTTCAAAAAAATACTCCATTAAAACCCCAATAAATTACCCACTTCAAGCTCCATTAAAAATACTCCCTTCAAATCTCAACAAAATATGCCTCGTAAAATACCCTTTAAAACTCCATGAAAATATACTCTTCAACACCTCCAAAATATTATTCAAATACACCCTTAAATACTCTATAGGGTTATGTCTTTATATTCACAATATACAGGTAAAAAGTCCCACACATGGAGGTGGAGAGTAAATTTTAGGTGTTTGGAACCAACTATTTTGGTCGCATATCTTAAGGGTTGAGAGTAGGTTTGTTATTTATATAATCTACCTAAGCAATCCAAAGGTTCGAATTAATTTATTAGGACGCGTTTCGAGAGATGTCTGCGATAGATCTTACACCCTCTCTTTTTTATACCATGCATATATTATCATACACACCACAACACCCATTCTCATTCTAAGCCTTATATATATCTATATAATAAGGAGAAAAATGTTTTTACTATTCAATAAGAGGATAACTTAATTAGAGGCTAGGATTGAGCCACCAAGGAACTAGATGGACGTTGAGATCATAATTCACACCTTAAGTCCCATAACTCACCACATCTCATTATATAATCTATATTGTATACCCACCAAAACATACTTTCACCCTCATTTTCTTCTTAGATTTTCAGTTATGATTCAAACAAAAAGGGCATTTTGGTAACACACGAAAAAGTTCTTTGGTGCTCACACACACCGTGACTTTCTCTCTCCCGTTCACTCCCCCCACAATGCACAAACACATTCAACTCACCCTCCCTCCCAACGTGCAACATGATAGCCTCATCCCATTGCCGCTCTAAGGTCAAATCAGGGATTACAATTTCATTTTTGGTTTTATGATTTCACATTATAGATGTATGGGTTAAATCGGTGCGTAATTTTTTTGCATATCCAACCGCAATTTAGGTTTCATGTGTAATTATGGGTCGATTGTAGATGATGTGGTTTGGTTGAGATTTTTGAGTTCTCTTATGGTTTGAGTCTTTTTTTGTACAATACTTTGTTATGGGTTCTTATATGGTTTGATTCTTTTTCAGTGTTGGATGGGGTTTGTGACTATATCTATTTTTTTTAAATTTGTATTTAATTCTTTGAAATTAGTTTCATGTGTTTGGTTTTGTTTTACAGGTACGATATGTTCTCTCCCACCACCATTCAAACCATCCCCATGGTTTGATCTTTATTGTTTTTTTTGTGCGGACATTTTAATATTTGGTTCGGTTATGTTTGTCTAAACTCTCGCTATGTTTTCTTGTTTCAGATTTTGAGGCACTTGAATAAATCTTCAAGAGGTATTTACTAGCTTCCAGATGTGTTTCCTTCGTTTTGATTTTCATTTTCAGGTAAGTATTCTGATTTTTGTAAGGGTTATTTTTAAGATTATACTACAAGTATTCCCTTTCTTTGTGGTTGAATTCATTTTTCGCATGGAAGAGAGGTTCCAGGATTTGGTACTACTAATTAAATGTATGCGTTTGTGTATGATTATTATTGGTACTCTCTCTCTCTCTCTTGCGCTCATTTTTTAGAAGGATGTTCAAATATTTGTACGCCTACCAAGTGTTTGAGAAAATCTCTAAATAGGTATCTTGCTTTATTTTCTAAGCTCGTTTTTTTTTATGTATGCATGTATATAATGTAATGACATATTGTGCATTAGTTTCGATGGCTTTGCTTAACAAGATAGGTATGGGGCGAGAATAATTTGGAGGAGTGTATCAAAGGTTGAACTCTCTCTTACTAAATGTTCCTTTTTATTCAACCTTTTTGTCGTTTCATACCATATTTGGAGCGGTAAATCAACCGTTTTTTAATTAATGGTTCATTTAATATTTGGAGTTCGTATTTTAGAATAACATTGTTGAAATTTATTGAACAACATACCTCAAACATATGGGATTTATCTATCATTTTACCCATAGTTATGGTCAAATCAACATGAAGATGACCTAACTTTGTAATAATATACATTTGGAAATCACTCATAACATAAACAAACTTACACGAGTCATAAATTTTGAAGAATATGACCTGACTTTGAGTGTAAAAATTATATGTTGAGCTTTACACCTTTTACCTTTCATCTTAATACTGAAAAAGTGTTGTTTATCAAACAAATTAGGAACTGTCCCACAGATCTGGGATAAAAAATGAGTATGAATTGGATCAGTATTATTTATTAGACAAATTTGTTTTAGGTTTAATTTGAATTGAAATGTTTTAGAGGATCACAAAAGGCTTATCAATGCACAAGATATTCATATTTTTTAGTTAAAGGGACTACACGTTTCACAAACTCCAAATGATGTCAATAGTCTCGCCACTTTAGTGAAGGTAAGATCATTTTTTGTTTATTTGTTTATATGTTGATATCTATTGCCCTGTTTTAGCTTTGTTTTGGTGAATTTATCATTCGTTCCTTTTCCTGTGATATGAGTTTTTCCATGTTGTAAATCTTACATTTTCTTTTGTTGTGGTTACTTAGGAAAATAAAGAAATTTTGAAAGACATTTTTTTCAATATTCCAATATTTCCAATCTTTGTTTATGTTTAATTAGTATTGCTTTATTTTCTCTTTTGAAATTATGACTGAATATGAATTTCAATAAGTTTTCCTCTATTTTCCAATGCTTCATTGGGGATTTTTATGAAGATAAGCTTTGTTGCATGAAAATTCGGTCGACGGTATTTTTGCAAATGTATCGTTTGGCATAGCCTATCACCAAGAAGTCAAATCAATAGGAGAAATAGGATGTTAAAGTCGAATCAATGCTCTTAAGTCTCTATCTAAACGCAAAAATCGCGCCACCATCGCCGATCACCGTTTATTGTGATAAGGGGCAATAGTGCAAGTCACCGTTCATGACAAAAAGGGTTGCTCATGAGTCATGTGTGACACTTATTGTTTTTAGTATTTACATGAGTCAAGCCTTTCATAAACTAACTAACATTGCACATCTTTAGGAGTCCGCTACAATGTATTGAGGTTTGGGGAATACTTTCTATAATTTCCGGATTAGAAGTTAGAAATATGTTGGCATTGTAATAGATAACGCATTGTTATAAAAATCTTTGTAGTGAGTGCGTACATTATTGATTTTGTTTTGTAATATGAGTAACTGTCTCAACCATACCATGTACCATAATTTTCTTGGGTATTGGATTCATAGATTGTATCTCTTTTAGTCCATATTATACATCATGATTTGGTTTGCTGTATCCTACATGTTTTTGAAGGACAAAGATAAATTCTTCGGTTCATTATAGCTGTAAACATATTTGGTGGGTCTTTTATGTTGAGTTATCGAGTGATTTCCAATTTTACCTTCATTATCCCATTTCTTACTTTTGTTTCTAAAGATGTAGCAGTCTCTGAACTTTCTCGCTTGGGTTTCCCAACTCTTTTCTCCATCTCAAGGAAATTGATGCATATTTATGTTTATTCGGGTGAGTTAGATGTAGTTTTTTTTCCCTAAAGTAGAAAAAATAAACATCTGTAACACCATTCTCTTTATGATATAAGAATTTATACAAACTCCAATGGATGAGGCATATGGTGAATTCTTTTACATGTATTGAGTTGGGATTTGTAGCATACGGTGGATTAACCGTGTAAAACACACGACGATACGATTAACCTAATTATATATTTACACCAAATTAAACATGGTAATACACGACATATAGTGTAACATTCGGGTCCATTGAATGCCATTACATGCAATGTTTTGTGTCATGTCTAAAAATGTCAATTATGTATTTAGTTCAATTTATTTTTATACTATCTTTTAACGATGTCAGATATTTATGCAAAAATCAATTTTGGGCACTTTCATTCTTTATTATGATATAAGATTGAGTTGAATTTCAAGGTTTTGTCTTTATAAGATTTGATCTGGGCTTTGATCTTTTCCTTAATTTATTGTGATAGCTTCTCTTCTTTTTAGTCAATATTATTTTCTTTGGCACGCGTACTGGATTAATTTAATTTCTTTTCATGTGGTAGGGATTCGATTAACTTTTACATGAGTATTTGGTTCTGATTTCACTACCCATGTGTAAAACAAACAAGATACATATTATACTTTTGAAAATTTTGAACCGTTCGTTTATAGAACGTAAGCAACCATGTTGGACTAAAGTATGGATGCATTGTTGTTTGTACTGGGGGATATTTATAGAAGGCAATAGTTATTTTTTATTCAAAATTGAAGGAAGTAATTATTACAGTTTTATTCGGCCCAGTGTAAAAAGTCATCTCATTTTGCAACCCGAAGCTCGAGCCCATGCCTGAGCAACCCTATGCTCGTCTCATAACCGGATTGGCATTACTAGATATTATATTGGCATTGATTCATCTCATTTTGCAATTGATTTATATAGGAATGCTAAATACAGATCATGAAACACAAAACAATATCAAGGTTAGTGTCTGTGATTTAATGTAATTGTCAAGTTGATGTAAAATGTTCTTAAGATGTATGAATATCCTCTGCCATTTTTATAACATTACAATCTAGCTACATATCGTTGCTTAGTTTATTTTATTTTTGTTTCAAGATGCATTAAATTTTTATTTTCTGATTTGATAATATTGGTTCTATTTCGGGATTTAACCATAAATTATTACTTATTGTCTTCATATTTTGAATTGACAACCCACCTAGGTACTTCAGGGAAAGATAAAGGCAAGGAAATTGCAAGAGATAAGGGAGGATTTACATGCTAATGGAGCTCTATTTACAATTTTCTTTAAATGTCTAACTTAACTGGAACTTTTATTTGGTTATAACTATTTGGAAGTGTTTTACATTAGGTTTGTAATAAGACAAAATGACGTGGACTTTCTTAAAATGCTATACTCTATGAAATTTGCAAAACTCTTTATTCTAAGTGTTTTTATAAATTTTATAAGTTGAAAATCATTTCATTAGTTAGATTCAATGAATTTTATGACCAAAAAATTTACAAGCAAGATTTTTTTTTAAAATGAGGACTTTCTTAAATGAAATCAAAGTATAATTTTTTTTCCATTGATCCCCAGAAACGGGGCGTCACAATATTATGTTTGGCTCCAAAAATGAAGATCATGCTCGAGATTTTTCCTCGATAATGCAAAAAGAATTTAAGATGAGCATGGTTAGGGAATTCACTATATTTATTGGTCTCCAAGTGAGATAAATGGATAGTGGAATTTTTATTTCGCAATGTAAATATGCAAATAAATTTGACCTCGACTCTTCCAAGCCTAAACGGCCCCCCATGGACGCTTCTATTAAGCTTGGAAAGGATATCGATGGGATAAATTTTGACGTGGCGCTTTGTCATAGTATGATAGGTAGCTTGTTATACCTCACGTCTAGTCATCCCGACATATCCTTTATTGTAGTAGTTTCTGCTTGCTACCAATCATGCACTAAGGAGTCCCACTTAAAAATTGCTAAACTCATTATCAAGTATGTTTGTGGGACCACGGGATTTGGTGTTTGGTATCCAAGGAATACTAATAATTTTGTGTTACCTTATTCGAATGCCGGTTGGTTAAGTATTGATGGGAGAAGGAGTACATCAGGTGGATGGTTTCATCTTGGAACGCCAAGAAAACAAAATTGTGTTTCACTTTCCATCGACGAAGCAGAGTATATTGCTAAGGAGAGTTGTTCTGCTCAAATCCTTTGGATGAAACAAATGTTGGAGGAATATAGTAATGGTCAATATTGGAGGATTATTAATGTGGCAATATTAGTGCTATTAATATATTTAAAAATCCCATTTAACATTCTAAAACAACGCATATATACATTGGACATCATTTTATTAGAGATCATGTAGAAAAAAAGTCAGGTCTTTAAAATATTTTTCTACTGATCTTCAATTAGAGGATATTTTATCCAAACCTCTTTATTGGAATAAGTTTGAGTATATTAGGTCATCAGTAGGTATTTTCATCGTTGATTGAATGATTTGATAATATGTTTAGGATTTATGGTTCTTTGCTTCATTGCATTTTCTATCTTATGCCATGTTGTTTGTTCTAAGAGTTGCTTGTATTCTTTACCATAAAAATATTTGTTAAATAAAATCATTTACACCTGTGACACCCCGCTTATTAAAATAAGAGGTGTCTATCCCGCTACTCCAATAATAACATGAATCATAAATGGCCCATTCTTAGCATCACTTTCGCATAATAATAGTACGAGACAACCACCAAATATTTTTAAAAACGGATGTCATATAATTTTGCAAGTCTAATAAAAACAATTTCGACAATCCAAATTATTACAGGAGGTGGATATATATAAAGACATGTAATAGTTTAACAACCATTCTACAAAACATAACCGAATAAGCTGTCGGTTAATAGACTAAATATAAAATATTACGCTAAGTATGACAGTATATACAAATACAAAACTTGAGCAACACGCCCGAATATATAGACAAATCATATCTAGAATATCCAAAAGAGATTGATGCTCCTAATACAAAAATCTTACAACATCCGCAAAAATGTCATAGCGCCTTAACACTAGGAAAGAAGGCTCAAAGCGAGCGCCCATGCGGCGGAGCACCTGAGCATACATAAGAACCACACAAGAAGGGGAAATATAAATGGATCAGGGCCCGGTTTGATATGATATACGTGTGAATAAAATGCATAACATTTATGAATGCTAAACATCATAAACAGGTTAAGTTCGCTCTTCAGTATAAGAATCATCCTCACCTCTCATCTAAATGCACATCCTATCACCATACTAGATCATTATAAGTTTATCCATCTAATTAAGAGAAATAACTTAATTCCATTTAACATGCTTAAATTACAACTTCATAAAATATATCTTCACAAGTCCATTTATCATCGAGGTCATTTACCATAAAGTTGATTTATAGATTCATTAACGCATAGATATGAAATTCCATACCGTGAGAACAATTACAATCATAATATAACGGTTATAAGACCATCCTTCCGGGAGTCACCCGACTGGATGCGCCCCTAAATGCTATCATCGTCCAGGGCCTATAATTAAGATCACCTGGGTACCCTAAATCGCATCACGTGGGAAGCAGCCATATACCTTCGACAATGAGTCATAACCATACCCGGAATTACTTCACTTTGAATAAAATAATCACACAACGTAACCACCGATCTTTTGGCCGAGGACTATATTCTCCCTGCATCATTAGCCAGGGGATTTACCTCATTCGCGTAACTTCCCTTATGATAGCATTTAGAAAGGTATGTATATGCATGCCATAATCACCAGATATGTCAATTAGAGGGTACATTTCTTATTCACGAAACCATATGTGCATAATGATATAAGCTACAAGTATAATTTCCCTCATAATAGCCCCATCCCAAAGTCCAAAGTGATACTACCCAACTCTACCCTAGTCCTAGACTTGTTTGTTCAATGAAATGAGACATTATGACCTACTAAATAATCCTCAAAATAACCCTGAAGACCCCCTTACTAACCTAGGGCATTTGTTCCCCTATGTAAGACCCTAATGATCTTTATTACTTCATATAAGAAGGTTCCAAAGACAAAAATCTAAAAGAAAAGGACTAGAAACCAGGTTGGAAAAATTCCATAAAATAACAAGATTTCGAATCGATTCTCCAAGGGCCGAATCGATTTGCCCCTGAAAGCGAATCGATTCGGCTGAGAAAAATAACCTACCGTCTAAACCCGAATCGTTCGGTTCCTCAGACCTATAGCCACTATTTTAGCGAATCGATTCGCCCTGGTCGAGATGCCCAGTTGGGGCTACGGGTTGATATGAACCCTAAATACCTAAAACTTATTTTCTTCCATCTAATCCCAACATCATCAACTCATAACATATCCAAATCATTTATCCAGGTTAACCAACTAGAAAAGGCCCATTTAAAACAAGTATAGATCCTATAATTTAGGATTTAACCAACAAAATCATCAAATTCCATTAATGATTCAAACTCAAGAACACTAACTATAAATACGCATTATTCACACTCAATCATATATTTATTAAAGTTAGAAACTTGCCTTAAGATTGTAGCCTCGGATTATCTTCTCGTTGCAACGATTTCAAGCCCAAATCACAAAATCTCTTCTTCTCTCTTTTTTCTCTCAAGCTCTCTCTTCTCTCTAACTCTCTTTTTCTAGGTTAAACACAAATAAGCTTAATTGCTCTTGAAAGAATAAAATACCCAAAGCATCCAAAATACATTAAGTCCAACAGTAAATGCTTCTACATACTTAAAATGAATCGTAACATCATAATTAAGTTATAACTAGTCAAAAGTTCCCCGAAACCCAAAAACACAACTGACACTTATTTTAACTATCTCAACCATTCCCGGACTAACCGTGCCATCTAAACTGGCATCCAGGATATTATTTAATATTTCTTGTTCCAACGTCATATTAAAATTTTAATAATAAAGCGATTGGAATATAAGTAATAACCGTCGCTTAAAGCACAACGATGCCACAAATTATAATGTTACACTATTAACATTCACTTAACGATAAATATGCAAAACTCAGTATATATTATCTCTTAAGTCACTCAAAGTAATATTTACTTCAACTTCCTTTATATTATATAATTACCCCACATGGCATTTTAATATAAAAATAATTACTCAAAAGTAAGGGGTATTACAACACTCTCATTAGATGATATACTCCTTACCATATCTTTTTATATTAAATGGTTATTCTTAAATATTTTTTGATTTCGTGTGGATACACATGGTTTTGCGCATTATATGAGAAGTTTCTATTTTCTTTTAAAGTTTTATAAACTTTGAGAACCATCTTATTGGGAACACGTGATCATATTTATTGCACTTTACACCGCGCTACACATCGTATTGATGCCACTTTATGTGGAATTACAAAGATAAACAATCTTTTACAAATGATTCAAAGCTTCAAATATTTATGTAAGAGAGTTAGTTATCCTCAAATGTGTACGTGTGAGATTTTAGCATGATTTGAAGGAGTTAGAAAGCTATATGGTATATGAAAATCTGAGCGATGATGTCGTTAGGGCTATAACTTTGATTGGATTATGCTACCTTTGAAAGTTGGAAATGGTAACCCATTTTAGTAATGAATGTGTGAAAGATTCTACATACAAAAACATTTTGAATAATGTGATGTTTCAAAGATATATATCCATACAAAATTGATTAACATCGAGGAAGTGAAACTAAAGGTTTTAACTAAATCTCTCATTAAGAAAGAGAAAAGTGTTAGTTGAAAATATCTCTAAATGTGTTGGAAATTCTCACTATTATCGAAGCTTTCATTGATTTGTTCTTAAATTGTTATTCTTAATTGACCCTAAACTTTGTTTACTCTTTCAACTGTGTTCCTTGTTTTTGTTTTTCATGTGAGAGATAATCTTGTGTTCTTGGTTGATAAACCATATCATGTTATTATCCTTTGAGATAATATTTTTTTGGTTATGAAATTCTAGTCATATATCTCATGCCATTTGGTACGTAAGAAACTTTAAATTATAATTTTCCTTATCCAAATAAAGATTTTGGAGTTTTTGTTCAATATGTATTGCATATCATAAATTGTGAATAACAACATCTCCTTATAGATTATTCTACTTAAATCTATTTTATTAACATCATGTGCTCCTTACGCTTTAATGATTCTCTTTTCCTGGATTTCGTTTCTTTGTCTAGTTCCTTGACACAAAGGGGGAGATGTTTTTTATAAAAAGGGTGACGTTTCATATACAGGGGAGCCTTGAATGATGTTTCATATGCTAGTTAGTATAAATTTCATATTTTTATCTCATATGACTAACTCTTGCATATTATGGATTTCTTCACACATTGGTGGTTTATGGTGTTTGATAGTGTTTCAAAAAATCTTTCCCCGATTACTTTGAAGAAGTATTTTGTCATTTTTGGGTTGTAAGAATTTGTGATTTGTATCATGTTATGCCTTTTGTCGGGCCTTGTGTCATAGTTGATAGGGATTCCATTATTATTTCTAGTAATGTTTGGATATTGTATTTTGTAAAGGAATAGACAATCGGGGTTGTAAGAGTATCCATGTACTTATTTGTGCCCTCATGAGTAGTTGTCTTATTTCAGTTTTCCAAAATACTTTGGGTTCCTTATTTAGCTCTCTAAAAAGCTTCATCAACAGTTGAGATCTTGAAGCCGGATCTTGATTATCCTCGTCATTATATATATATATATATATATATCGTATTTTTGGATGAATGGTAATTTGGAGAATTCCCCCACACACGTCACGTGTTTTTACAAATCTTTTTCAAAACGTCTTGGTAAAAAAAAATTGTGTATGTAAATACTGAGGATTTGCTATTTTGATATTGCTTGTATTATAATTTTTTGAGATACTTAAAAATAAGAAAAAACGAGTGAAGCTAAGCAATTTTACAATAGTGAAAACTTTCATCACTGAAACGAAATTGGGACAAGTTCCCATTGGTAAAAATTATAAAAATTAGTGCGAGCAGCTTATAGTTGAATCATCACTGCAGCGACATGCTTGATACAATGATACTTCCCTCACTGTCCACCAAGTTTTTTGAAAGGCTCTATCAAATTGTTTTTAATAAGTGTGCGACTCACGTCGCGATAAGTTAGCTCGAACGATAGTTATTTTCGCAGTAGCAACACTTCCAACGATGCTTACGATTCGTAAATCTCTTATACATATTTTTGAAGATCTTATAGATATTTGTGTGAAAAGAACCTTTTGGCTGATGATTAGTATTTGTAGTCCTCAACCACTCTCTCATACATGCTTTGTGTAAGAGATATGTACTTTGGCTTGTCTTCGAAAATGAGAAACCCATTTTTGTGGTTTTATTTATTTAAAACATCAATTCTCTTCATTTGAAAATACATCTCACATATCTTTTCAGGAGAAAAATACCAAGGGGTTCTTCTAGCGTGTATTCTTTTCCTTTTCCTTTCAAGGAGATAAGAACACATTCGTGAAAAATAGTGAACCTGTTTTCAAATCCGAGTTGATTTTAATCAAGAACTCATTTTCAAAAAATAAACGTTTTATACACTTTAGGTCTTTCTTCCAATAAGAAGTTGTATGGTATTTAAGGTTCTCTTTTTGGGTCCATATCATGTGCAATATTCAAAGCTTGAAGATAAAGTTTTGTACAACATTATTGACATGTGTCATAACATTACGATGTTGATATTATCCATCGATAGGAGTCTCCGGCTTGCAAAAATTTTGTGGAAAAAGCATGAAGGTGTGATTAAGTGTAGTTAGGAGTGTAAGTCATTAGTCTTATCTGTAAGTATTTACCAAGGTGAATGAGATTATTTCATTGGCTCGAGGTTTTACCCATTAGTGGGTTTTTGTCCTCGTACATTTGTTGTTGTGATCTTATTTACCGCTTTCGTATCTTTTATTATCCAGATGCTTATGCAAGATAAAACTTAAAGTTGGTTGATTAAAATGCGAGTAAATTTTTACATTATATTTTAGTTGTGCAAAATAATTTTTTAGTGGGCCTCCATTTCGGTATGCAATACTCATTCTCGTAGCGAGTCATAACAAAGGATTAAAGAGAATCTATAGCCTATCAGGTTTTAAACCTATGAACATACTAATAAGATCTTAAATTCTCTTATTGCGAGGATTAGATAAATAATAAGCATAAGAATGGATAAATTTAAAGTTGCCTTTGACATGGACTATCTCTTGAAATAGGCATGCAACTGCATTTAAAGGACCAATAGTGGTCCGGTCTGATTGGCATTAAATGGGTCATCTTCAAACTTATAGCACCTTATGTAAAGAGAGAATAAGAGGTAGGTATGAAGGGCAACTTCTCTTCCTTTCACAATAATGACAATTAAAAAGGAGTGATCCAACATAAACCTCTAAGACTTAACATAACATATGCGTCTTCATAGATAAGAAAAAGAAAGAAATAAAACTCCTTTTCACTCACATCCGTGGTGTTTTTTGTGTGTTTGTTTATGAAAGTGGAGTATAATAAGTGAATATTTACACTTTTTAACCTCAATGTGATGTCAACTAGTATAATATGAAGATGAACATCTTCCGCAATTGATTTAAATCCAGATCGTTGACATGGTGGGACCTGGCATCCCAAAATTGAACTCAAAATGATTGAATGCTGAATTATATAAATGGATAACACTAGAGATATTGGATAGATCATATTCAATTTCCATCAAATTGGATTTAAAGGTGTCATTGATAATTTCCATCTTTATTTCTCTTGCCTTAGAAATGAGCATCAAATTAAACCATTTAGCTCATGTGGTGTTGTCTAGTCTTTTAGGCAAAACCCTAAACCAGAATGAGGAGTGTGTTATAAGGTAGGAAGAATCCTAGATGAGGAGAGTTTGATCCTCAAGGTTGGGATTTAAAATAGATATGGGAAATATAATCTCATCCTTAAAAGGCGTGTTGATTATTTTGTCAATGGAGTTTTCAGGCGACAAAAATACTCCCAATAACAATGGAGTTTTCAGGGACAAAAATATGTTTTTTGTCATAGGAAGTTTATATAGGGGCAAAAATACTCCCAATAACAATGGAGTTTTCAGGCGAGGGCGTGTTGATTATTTTGTCAAATTGGAAGTAAATATCATAAATTATAGAACTAGACATCATTGATGGTGAAGGGTTTGAAGAAACATAAAGACTTCTGAGAGTTGAGTATATGCTTGGAGAGAGAAAGTAAATAATAAACACGGGAAGAAGTACATAAATTATGTTTAATAACTTAGTGGTGTAATTTAAAATGCTAAAAGAATGCCAAGAAAATGCCGACACTTACGCTAAGGACGTTCCTTCCAAAAGTGAAGTTACGGGGAAGTGGGGAGATAAAAAGGCATCTTTAGTGGATCCGTCAATTAAGATATCCACATGATTATATTTGGGGGGTCAATAATATACGAAGGAATAAAATTAAATCTTGGGTGTCCCAAGTTAGCCAAATGTATTGATTGAAAAGTGTCGGGGAGTACTTCTCTTTGCTAGGGAGTTTAAGGATAAACTAAGGCATAACCCATATTAATGGTGAAAATACAATAATAAATGTGATCTTGATGACAAGTTATGAACTCAAGTACATATCTCAAGATAAGGTAATAAATACAATTGTTTGATAATAAATTAAACTTTGAGGAAGTTAGTTAGAAGGAGAGAGAAATAAGCACTATAAACACATCCAAGTAGGTAGGTAAATACTCAAATGTAGGTAGTATAGTGTTTGGAACTCAATAAATGATTGTTTTCTTGGAAAGAATTGGGGAAGCGTATTAGTGAAAGAGAGTTAAAGCTCTAGTTTACAATAAATATCTCAAATTGTACTTTTAGCTCAAAGATTCATTGGTTTTCTCAATTGATAGCTGGGGTTATTTATAGTCTCGTAATACTCCGGAGGAACCTCATGCGCATTAATTTTTGGGCCACACTACCATACCTAATATTTCATTAATAATAAATTTTGAGTGAAATCTCGAGTAACCAATCGATGTGTCAGGTGGCGCCATAGTGTGTCAGCGCCAAACCAACTAACTGGTTACCAAACCGTTGCTGTGTAAGGCAAGTTTGATTTGACATGTGATAAGAATCACTCATATCTCTTATGGAACTATACTATTTTTGGCCCCAAAATTCTATGGAGAGTAAGCTCATGGTTTTAGTTCAAGGTAGATTGAATGTGCTCAATCGGAAAAAGTTAGGTGTTTTACCTGGTGTATTAGTTAAATTATTATTTAATGATGCTGAAAGAGGGAAAATCGAGTGGCCGTGTAAGGACACTGTCGTTGGTTGGCTTAACACCTCAATACCAAAAAAACTAAACAATTACGGTATTGAATCGCCAAAGAATGTTGTTCATAATTTAACTGAGTTGTTACATTAAAATAAAAGTATAATAGTTGATTTTTGGTTTTCTAAAGGTTTCATATCACAATTAATCTACACAAATATTTAAACTAAATTAATTTTCAAATATGAAACAATAGGATGAGAATTAAATCCCTCACCTCTGAATACATAGCATACATGGTTACGTGGTTAGAAAAATTTCAAATATGATTAATATTCATTTAAATAATTATTCAAACCCGGACTGTCACTCCCCAAATTTTTATAAAAGTCTAAATACGAGTTTGACATCAGCAATATTCTAAAAAATTACACATGCAAGAAAGAAAATATGATGCATACGAGATATACCCTATTAAGGTTCCCAAGTGAAAAATGGGGAACAATTAAGCCATCAAAACAAGTCTATTCCAGCATACCATAGCGAAGAAACTATATACCCAAGTTGAGTTCATTGATATCAACCTAATTTAATTAGCTAAAAAATATGTTTAATTAATTAAATAAAACAGTTTATTGGAAGAAACTTTTTTTAAAAATACTAGTAGACTAATTATGGGAACACTTAACTAATTTTTTTAATCATTTAATCTAATTATAGAAAGCATTTAATATAATTATGAAAATAATTTAAACTATTTAATAAATCAATAAACTAATTAATAAAATAATTAAATTAATTAACCACACAATTTATTGAAAACTAAAATTATATTACAGATTACAAAACTAAATTAAAACTATAGCGATAGAAGAAATTAGATATCCTACTCTAATGGTTGGTGTCCTACACTACAATGGGTGTCCTTATTGTTGTCAAATTTATATAAGAGGAAATTGTGGTTGGGGGGGTAAAATGGGAATTATATTTGTTGGTGGTAAATATTAAAATGGGAGTGTGGGACTAGTTTAAGGTTGGTGGAATGGTGGAACTATGGGAAAAAGAAATGAAGGCGCATAAAGAAACATGGTATTTATCACTTTTTTAATCTTTTATAGAAGATAAACATATGGGAGAGAGGATGGTTGTGGGAAACGAGAAAGGAAGTGAGTTGGTATTTATATATATGAAGGAAAGAAAATGGAGAACAACAAGAAAAAAGGAAGGATGCTGGACGCATGGGAAGCCAATATGGCAAGCATTGCGCGTAGGGGAAATAAAAATTCGCCCACTACATGCGTGGGTTTTACTGGGCCAAGTGGAGCACGTTGGTTTGGCCAGCCGGAATACAACTTTACCTCGAGGAAAATTCTAAGTGTATCGCATTTTTGTATCACATTGAAACCACATGCCTACATGGCGTGCAGAGATTGGTTAATTCTTTATGGATGTGGGTCCACGCCAACGGAATTAACCAATCTCCGTACTCCACATAGGCATGCGATTTCAATGCGGTACATGTAGAATTACTCTTACCTTGAGCATGGCGTGCAGGCATTTTATTTCATTTTATTTATTTATTTTCTCTTTGTTATAAAAGGAAGTGGGTGGGGGGGGGGGGGTAAGCATCGAACCTAATTCTCCTCATTCATCCTTCCCTCCCTTAACCAGCTAGCCAAATATTACTTCGATAGATATACTGCCTCCACTAATATAAAAACCAAAATTAAACCCAGTTTCCATAATTACATATTAAACCACAAAACCTAGTAACTTTCACATTTGACCTCGGATTGATTCATTGTTTGAACCGAAGCAACCCTTATTTTGAGACCAACAATTTTTTAACAGAGTTCCGATTATAAATTCTAACTTTAGAGTTGACCCAAAGTTTTGACTTTTGACTTTCTTTTGGTTCCAAACTTTGACAGTTCATAATTTCTTCGTATGAGACGGTATTTACATGCCGTTTGAACTTAGACATTCCTTATTTCAAGACCAACAATCTTTGTAAAGAGTTCGAGTCTGCAACTACACCTGTGAAATTAGAATTTTGCCTCTAAAAGTTCATTTGTCAATGTTTCTTGCTCAGAATGCTTCCAGACTTCACCATTATCTTTTAAAATTCAGTAAAGACTCAAATAAACCTTGAACAAGCGAATAACCATGCATATTAAGGTATACAGTAAATGAGTATAAAAGTGGATTTTAGCGAGATGGAACTTTAATATTGCACAGAAAAATGGGTAATAAAATATAATATTTCACACTAATCACACCCTCTGACTAACGTGTTGCTAGTACCTAACAACATAGTGAAAGATATGTTCATGTAGTATTCTTTATTTTATTCATGGATTATAAAAAGTGTAGAGACCCATTTTCGCCGGATGCAGGGTTAAATTTATCGTATGTAACAAACAGTTAACCCCCAAGATTACCCTAGTGTCACGTTTTATCTCGTGAGAGTTTATAGTGATGATACTCACAAACGTCATATTTTTTATCAAAATAATTTTCCATTATCTTAACATTAGGCTTAATTATATTATAAGATTTTAATAAGAAAATATAGCATTGATTAGCAGATTTCTCCACTAGGTTATTTACTATAACCACTATGTTAAAGTAATTCATGAGATTCATATATTAACTGAGTGTGTCGTCTGAAACACAAAATTTACATGTGAAATTGTATATTACTTTTAATGACTCGATGTTCATAATGAAGCGCACTAGTTCAATTCTCGCAAGTGATTACACTAAAAAAATGAAGACACTCTCAGTTAGTGTACGTCACTCGGGACATGTAGACAAATGAAGTATTTGTAATTTGAAACAAAGCCTTATACATGTTAGTGATGAAAGACTTTTATATAAAATGAGAAAATGTAATCTCATGATAGGATACCATTTTCTAAAGGATGTGAAAATTTAATCTTTTAATTGAGTAAAATCATGTTAGCCGTATGATCATTTAGGGAATTTTTCAAATAGTAAATGTGAACATGTATGATAAGGTTAACACCTTAAAATGATTTGTATTTTTCAAAAAAGGGTGAACTTGAAGAGTTATTTGTTTTCCTTTTCTCTGGAACTCTTTGTTATTTTTTAATTACTTATTTTTATTTTATTTTATTCTTTCCCTTTTCCTCTCTTATTTTGTTTTTTTTCCGGTCCCTATTTCACTTTGTATTCCTTTTTGGTGTTGGTGAAGTGGATGTAATGACGGAAATGAATTGTCTTTTATCAAAACTGAGAGTAAAACATAATTTTTAGAATTCTGTTTTGTAAAATATTATATCACCATCCTTTAGTCAATAATCAAAACAAGAATATTGAGATTACCAATAACTTTAAATAGTTTTCAAAAGAATAATGAATAAGTATATACATCACTCCAAATAGGGGGGAGAGAGAGAGAGAGAGAGAGAGAGAGAGAGAGAGAGAGCACAAAGCTCACATGGTAAGTATACTATGCATCTTTAAATTTAAAGAGTCATTTAGCTTTTTACAATTATGCAATCAATGTTTTTGTTATGCATAAGGTGCCAATGCATTAATCATATGAATTAATAAAGCATAATGAAGATGGTAAATAGACAAAAGAGTTATTTAAGCAAGCCAACTCTTAGATATGTTAACTATTTTTTTGTCAAAAGAATGAGGTAACTAGAAAGTAAAATCTTAAAAAAAATAAAAAAATGTAAGGACATTTTTGTCCATTTTCAATGTGTTATGTCATACGCCGTTACACCGTTGAAGAAAATCAAGACTCATTAAGTCATCAACGGATCCGAATATCAAAAGAAGAAGAGGAATCAAAGTCTGACAGGCTGGACCGGTCCGCCCGGAGAAAAAGAACCCCCAGTCGGACCGATCCGCCTGCTGAAAAGCCAGTACACCCCAGACCGATTGAGAACCGAAGAAGCCAAAAATAAAAAGAACCGATCCGCCTCAGTCCCGGACCGATCTGCCTGGGGTAAATCACAACAGACCGTGGTTCATAATTTTTAGGGCTAGGACTCCTTATTTAAACCCACTACGGGGAGTTGGTTTCAGAAGGCTTTCAAGACGAGATTAAGAGTCCTTATACTCTAAAGTCTTCATGGTATTTGAGTTCCTTGATTCATACCTTTGATTCACACAAATTCCAAAACTTAGTGAATCACTTTTGGTAACCCTAGAACACAATCTTTGCTGTTCAAGCCCTGTGAAGAGGACCATTCTTCTTCTTCATTGCTGCCCTACTGGAAAGGGATATCTCTAGCCACCGACTACAGAATTCGACACCTAAGGGTAATTACTAGTCACTTGTATTTTCATTGTAATTCGATTGTAAACCATTCCTTTACAAATTATAGTGAAAATAAATGGTTTTGCCCCTTTGGGGGATTTTTCCTCAATTATGTGTGTTTGAATAACTATTGCATGATCTCATCTTGTTTTAATCACACCTAGTTGCATGTTTAGGGTTGTTTTGGGTTAAAAGGTGTTTAATATATAATTTCCTCATTTGAATGCAAGCGCATACTCTCTCAAATTGGTATCAGAGCAGGTTATGCTAATCTATCGCGTATTCCTATTTTTCGCAAAATCTTTTCTAAAAAATATCATTTTTCAATTTTTTTTGAAAAGTGCGTGTTCAAATGGAGAAATCATATAATAAATTACCTGTTTTTGATGGGACAAATTATGCTTATTGGAAAGCCCGCATGAGGTCGGCTTTAAAAGCCATAGATCAAAGGGTTTGGATTTTAGTTGAAAGAGGGTGGACACCTCCCGCTGTCACTGTCGAAAACGTGACTAATTTAAAACCTGTCACCTCTTGGACTGAAGATGAATTTATATGGTCTTATTTTAACTCTAAAGGTTTGAGTGCTATTTCCGGTTCCATCACTCCCGATGAGTTCCGACGTATCATGACGTGCACCACGTCAAAGGAGGCATGGGATGTTTTACAACTCACCCATAAAGGAACAAATGCTGTGAAAGAGTCTAAATTGAAAATTTTGACAACTCAATTTGAAACCATCACCATGCATGAGTCTGAATGTTTTGATGATTTCTATGCTAGACTTTCTGACATTGTTAATACTAGCTTTAATCTTGGTGAACATATTCCTAATGCAAGAGTTGTCAAAAAGATTCTTCGTTCTTTGCCAAAGCGTTTTATCCCTAAAGTCACCGTGCTAAATTCTATGGGAAATTTAAATACGCTAAAATTGGAAGAACTTGTAGGAGATTTGCAAACTTATGAAATTGATATATTCCCTAAAACTGCTAAGTCTAAAGAAAAGGGAATTGCACTTAATACCAAAGAGAAAAAGAGTGAGGGGTCGTCTAGAAAGATGGAAGAGTCTTCTAGAAAGAGAGAGGCTGACACGTCAGATTCTGAGTGTGATTTTGACTTAGATGATTTGGCTCTTTTTGCAAAAAAATTCAAGAGGATTCTCAAATTTAAGAAAAATGGAAATTTTAAAGATAAAAAGAAATTTGAGAAAAACAAGTTTGAAAAGAAAAATGAAAAGGATTCCAAAAATCCTCCTAAGAAAGAAAGTGAGAGATGCTTTGAGTGCGACGGTAGGGGTCATAGAGCCTTTGAGTGTGCCACTTGTCTGAATAGAGAAAAAGGGAAAGCTGTTCTTAATGCTACTCTTAGCGATGACAGTGAGGTCGAGACGGTGGATTCAAGAGGTGAGTCACCGCATGAGTGTAACTTCACCGCATTCATGGACAGTTATGTGAGCACTCCTAGTTCTCCTCACGACGATGAGGATGATGCTTCACAGGGACACCTCGACAGTGAGATCGATGTGAGTGATGGGGAGGATGACACAAGTGAGAGCGAGAGTGATATTCAACGCGCCTACGCTGAGTTGTATTCTGAGTCATTTAAAACTAAAAACCGTAACAAAGCGTTAGTTCTTAAGATCACCAGCTTAGAGGAAGAATTAAGAAAATTGAGAGAGAGAGAGAGTCCTCCACCTGCACCGCCCTGAGAGAGAGAGAATTTGCTTGTGTTGAGAAAGAAAGTTTGTTTAGAGAGAGAGAGAGCACCTTTAAGAAAGAGAGAGGGGACTTAACTAAACAAGTGGCTAGTCTTACGAGTCAGCTCCATTCCTCCGTGGAGACTCGGAAGAAACTTGAAGCCCTTGTTACCCAGCTGACTCATGATCTTGAGAAAGCATGGGAAGTCAAGGTACAAATCGAGGACAGATCTGGGAAGATGGGAAAGATGCTCCTCGGCCCCGCTTTAGGTTTTGGTGATCGATAGGGAATTGGTTATGATGGTGCCTCCACCTACCAAATTGCACCTGGACCAGTTCCTGAGTTTACTAAGAATCCTTATGGCCATCGTCAAAAACCTCGAAGGAGAGTTCGACCAAGAAAGGCAAACCAAGGTCCGCCTTTAACTGTGTTCTTTTGTACTTATTGCAAAAGAAAAGGCCACCTTAGGGAGTTTTGCTATAGCATGGGTCGGACACGACGTACTATTGCTCCACCACGTCATACTGATAAGTTTTCTAGTCCAAGAGAGCGTGTTGAGCTTTTAGCCGCCACATCACAGAGCTTGATGGAGGAATTACGACGGATGTCATTTCCGTCTGTAAATACTTCTCACTTTTCGGCAAAAACCAACAATAACAAGGGTGAACAAAAGGTTACCACTTCATGGGTACCTAAGAAAGATAAGAAAGCCCTTGTTGTTCATGTTCCTATCAAAGCACATAATACCTCACAATGGTATTTTGATCGTGGATGCTCCAGACATATGACAGGTGATGCCTCATTTTTTACGATTCTTGAGGATTATCAGGATGGCAGAGTCACCTTTGGAGATGGAAGCAAGTCTAGCATTATAGGATGTGGTACAGTCGAGTTACCTGGATTCCCTAAGCTAGAAAATGTTTTGTACGTCAAAGGTTTGAAAGCAAACCTTCTCAGCATTAGCCAGCTGTGCGACGCTGACTTTGCAGTAAAGTTTAACCGGGATGCTTGTAAAGTCTATAATCAAGGCGGTAAACTATTAGTGCAAGGGGTGAGGACAAAGGATAATTGCTATGGGACTGAGCCCACATCCCCACTTATCTGCAACAACGCCACGATCACTCCTATGGATCTGTGGCATCAACGTCTAGGTCACGTGAACGTTAGAGATCTCAACCGCTTAGCCAAAAGAGACCTAGTACATGGCTTACCATCGCTTGGAAGGCCAACTTCGACGGTTTGTGGACCCTTTCAGTTGGGAAAACAAATTCATAGTCCTCATAGGAAGTTGCATTCCATTACCACCTCTCATGTTCTTGAGCTTATACACATGGATCTTATGGGTCCCACTCGTACTGAGAGTCTAGGTGGTAAGAGGTATATCCTCGTAATGGTAGATGATTTCTCCAGGTACTCCATTGTTGGTTTTCTGAGAGAGAAATCCGATGATGTAGAGTTTTTAACGACCAAGTGCCGTGTCCTTCAAAATCAACACGGAGTCACTATTAACAGGATATGTAGTGACAACGACACTGAATTCAAGAAAGCAAAGGTAGATTTTTATTGTGATAGCCTTGGGATCAAACATGATTTTTCTGCTATGAGGACTCCTCAACAAAATGGGATTGTTGAGAGAAATAATAGAACGATCCAGGAAATGGATAGATCTATTCTTCTAGGTCGTAAAGTTTCTAGAAGATTTTAGGCAGAGGCAGTCTCTACTGCATGCCACACGGTGAATATGGTTTATCTTTGTCCACACACACTCCAGACTCCTTATGAGTTGTGGACTGGCAAGAAGACCAACCTTGCATATTTCTGTGTCTTTAGGAGTAAATGCTACATCCTACGGGATATAGAGCAATTAGGAAAGTTTGACTCCCGGAGCGACGAGGGAATATTGCTAGGATATTCATCGACTAGTAGAGCATACCGGGTTATTAACCTGAAGAGCTCTAAGGTTATGGAATCAATAAACGTCACCGTGCAAGATGACGAACCTCTGACGGTTATTGATCCTAACCTTCAGTGTGAAGATGAGGACATTTCTGACAGTGATTTACTTGTCCCTCTCTCACACTCTATGGACCCTACTCCTGTGCTAGGGGACACACCTGCTTGGGTTCGCAAGAGTCATGACCTTTCTGCCATTGTTGGTGATCCCACTCTTGGGGTCAAGACTCGTGCTCAGCTAGAGAACGTCCTTAGCCACTTATGTACACGTCCAAAGTCGAGCCTAAAAATCATAAAGAAGCACTCAAGGATGAACACTGGATATCTGCTATGCAGGATGAGTTGCTTCAGTTTAAAAAGAATAATGTCTGGGAACTTGTCCCCCGACCTAGTGAAACTAATGTGATAGGTACCCGGTGGATTTTTAAGAATAAAATGGATGAAAATGGTACCATAATCAGAAATAAGGCTAGGTTGGTCGCTCAAGGCTACACATAGATAGAGGGTGTAGACTTTGGGGAGACATTTGCTCCTGTTGCGAGGCTTGAGTCCGTACGTGTACTACTCGTCATCGCATGTCATCTGCGCTTCAAGTTATATCTGATGGATGTCAAGAGTGCCTTTCTGAATGGAATTCTATAGGAGGGGGTTTACGTGGAATAACCAAAAGGGTTTGAAGACCCTCAGCACCTAGAGCACGTCTATTATATGAGAAAAACCTTGTATGGTTTGAAGCAAGCACCTCGTGCTTGGTACGAGAGGCTTACTTCCTATCTCTTAGCTCGTGGCTTCAAGAGAGGGGGAGTTGATATGACGCTGTTTGTCAAGAGAGATGACAGTGCTATTTTGGTTGCCCAAGTCTATGTGGATGACATAATCTTTGGATCCACGTGCTCCCAACATGCTCATCACTTTGAGGAGGAGATGAAAAGTGAGTTTGAGATGAGCATGGTTAGTGAGCTTACTTTCTTCCTTGGTCTCCAGGTTCGTTAGCTAGAGGATGGGATGTTCATCTCCCAATCTAAGTATGCTAGAGACCTAGTGAAGAAATTTGGTTTAGACTTGGCTAAGCATGCACGTACACCTATGAGTACCACTACCAATCTTAGTAAGGACACTTCAGGCAAGGATGTAGAGCAAACCTTGTATCGGAGTCTGATAGGTAGTCTTCTCTACTTGACTGCAAGTCATCCCGACATAGCCTTTAGTGTTGGAGTCGGTGCGCGATATCAGGCGTCCCCGAAAGAGTCACATTTACTTGCTCTAAAACGTATTATTAAATACGTGAGTGGGACTCTCTCATACGGTATTTGGTATTCGTTTGATACTGATGACCGTTTGTCCGCCTATTCAGATGCTGATTGAGCTGGGGATGTAGATGGATGTAGGAGCACTTCTGGTGGGTGTTTCTATTTTGGTTCTGCTCTTGTCTCCTGGCTGAGCAAGAAACAAAATTCCATCTCTTTGTCCACAGTGGAGGCTGAGTACATAGCCGCCGGAAGTTGTTGCACGCAACTCATGTGGATGAAGCAAATGCTGGAAGATTATGGGATTTCACAGGACACCATGACCATTTCCTGTGATAACACGAGCACGATACACATATCCCGCAATCCAGTCCAGCATTCACGCACCAAGTACATCAGGATATGTGAGCACTTTATACGACGACTAGTTGAGGAGAAAGTCGTATCCCTGAGTTTTGTTCCCACCGACCGTCAGTTAGCCGATATTTTCACGAAACCTTTAGATGCCCTTAAATTTGAGAGTCTTAGGAAGTCTTTGGGGATTTGCACAGTTGACTGAGGGGTTGGTCTTTGTCTAGAATAGGATGCTTTTTCATGTTCATATCATATGCTTCCTGTTGCTAGTCTGTTTTATATGTACCATTGCTTTATTGTACAACTATTTATTTATTCTTTTTGCTTTTTTTTTGAAAAATACAAAAAGATTTTCCTTTAAAAAAAATTAAAAAAAAAACATTTCAGAAAAGCCCAAAAAGATTTTTGTCTTTTTCATTTTTGCACCTTTTTATGGATGAACATTTTAGATAGCCAAGTCACAACTTCACCTCATATATCCATGTGACTGTTTGATAGAGATTTGAGAGGCTACATCATTTCATCCATGTGCTTTACATTGTTTTGGAGTCTTTGAGATGCAATTAGTGATATCTTCCTACATGTTTGACTCCTATATCCTTTATTGCACACATGCACGGCTATATTTGATTATTGCACTTATCTATCACATATTGGCTTAAGTGTTTCCATCTCAATCATGTCTATACAATGTACAATATGCAATAAAACTTGACAAGATTGGAATGCATGTAAAAACCGTTTAGGTGAGACTGTGTGTTTTTGTATAACGGGGAGGGGCTGCAAAAGGTAATCATCTATCCTTTGCGCAAAAGCCACCGTTAAAAATGACCTAAAAAACGGAGGAATTTTAATAACCGAGGTCCAAAGAGGTTAAAAGAGCCCGAAATTTTTTTTAGAGGCAATAACAAGCAATTCATGCCAAATATGGTCCACTGAGGTTTCACCATCAATTATCCAAAGTTTGAGAATTTAGAAAGCCTCTATTCATAAATATACCTGAGGGAGTTTGGTTGGAGGATATAAACGGGTTTGCACTTCCTTGAAAGTCCTGAAAAAGCATGAAAACATTTTGGACGTTATTGGTGTGAAAATCACTTTGAGCTTTGATTTGTTGATTTGATTAAGTCAATGTCTTATATTACCATTCTTTTACACCAAAGGAAGCATTTGAGTTCATTCGTTAGGAATATCCAATATTCATCGTGCACATATGATATGTTTGCATGCTTTGATTTTCCTATCGAGTATGATCACACCCATTCATTAATGCTATCATCGACTTGGTTGCTTTGTGTTCATTCATGGTGTGATTTTTTCCTAGTGACACCCCGCACTTCATTATTTAATTTATTTCTCTCATTTTTCTATTTGGGGACATCATAAAAAGGGAGAGAATGAATTATCTTACTATAGGGGAGTTGGTTTATATGTTTATCTCATTTCAAACTCGATATGTCACTTGGTATTTGCTTTTTCTCATGTGTGTAGGTACTACATGGATTAACATTGGATTGCACACCCTGATGAGAAAAGCGTTGAAGATTCCCGAAGAGTTGAAGAACAAACGATGAAGTCTAATTTAATTGTACCTTTTCAGTTTTGGGTTCGCGGAAGGGTAGATTTGTATATGCAATTTCATACTTGATAATTCGGATGTTTGTTTTTATGTATGTACCGGCATAGACATAGGGGGAGATTTGTAAGGACATTTTTGTCCATTTTCAATTTGTTTTGTCATACGCCGTTACACCATTGAAGAAAATCAATATTCATTAAGTCATCAACGGATCCGAATATCAAAAGAAGGAGAGGAATCAAAGTCTGACAGGCCGGATCGGCCCGCCCAGAGAAAAAGAACCGATTCGACCTCGGACCGGTCCGCCCCCCAGTCGAACCGATCCGCCTGCTGAAAAGCCAGTACACCCCAGACCGATTGCGAACCAAAGAAGCCAAAAATAAAAAGAAGCGATCCGCCTACCTGGACCGATCCGCCTCAGACCCGGACCGGTCCGCCTGGGATAAATCCAAACAGATCGTGGTTCATATTTTTTAGGGCTAAAACTCCTTATTTAAACCCACTACGGGGAGTTGGTTTCAGAAGTCTTTCAAGACGAGATTAAGAGTCCTTATACTCTAAAGTATTCATGGTATTTGAGTTCCTTGATTCATACCTTTGATTCACACAAATTCCAAAACTTAGTGAATCACTTTTGGTAACCCTAGAACACAATCTTTGCTGTTCAAGCCCTATGAAGAGGACCGTTCTTCTTCTTCATTGCTGCCCTAATGGAAAGGGATATCTCCAGCCACCGACTACAGAATTCGACACCTGAGGGTAATTATTAGTCACTTGTATTTTCATTGTAATCTGATTGTAAACCGTTCCTTTACAAATTATAGTGAAAATAAATGGTTTTCCACCTTTGGGGGATTTTTCCTCAATTATGTGTGTTTGAATAACTATTGCATGATCTCATCTTGTTTTAATCACACCTACTTGCATGTTTAGGGTTGTTTTGGGTTAAAAAGTGTTTAATATATAATTTTCTCATTTGAATGCAAGCGCATACTCTCTCAAAAAATTTAGGCAAATGTCCTGAAAAGAAGAAAGAAAGAAAATACTTTTGATTTTTGATTTAATTTAAATTTTTAATTATATATATATGCGTACGTGTGTGTGTAATTATAAAAAAAGAACATGATGTATACAAATACATAATGACATCCCCTAAGTAAAACATTACATTGTCATCAATGTTATTTAAGAACAATACACAATTACAACGATAAATAAATGCTATCCAATTAGGGGTGATCCTCGGAAATCAAGTTCAATGATGTGACAAAACATGTTAGAACCATGCAAAAATAAAACAAAAACAAATAGCTTATTTTTTAATAAAATATGTACAATAAAAAATAACATACTCTAATTTACCATAAATTAGAAGGAAAAATATTTTAAGGGTCTATGCATAAAACATGTTGAGATTGTGGGATTAATGGTGGACTCCCATGAAATTTCATGCCTCCCGAAAAATAGGAGTTCCATTTATGCAATGTGGGGGGGGGGGGCATGTCTTGGGAGAAAAAATCAAACCACAACAAATTTTGAAATAAATATTTTTTTGGTGATGGGTAGTTGAGATGTACGGGGTCAAATAAAATCGGGTCCCAAGAAAATTAAAATTTATTCTAAAGATTTTTCAAATAGAATAAGAGGTGGGGAACACTTAAGGGAGCCCCATCATGGAAATTATTTCAAGTAAGAATTCCTTGACAAAAATAGTGTCAAAGTCCTCAAGACTTTCATCCAGTTCTTGTGGTACTTGTAATGGTTCGACAACGGTGAATGAAAATAGTAAGGAATGAAATTCAACTTCGATAAATTCTTTATTAGTAAGCATGGATTGAATTTTAAAGGAGATGGGTTCACTTTCACTTTGGTCTTCGAAAGTTACTTGAGATGAAACACAAGTGTCCACCTCATCTTTGTTTTTCGAGGAAGAACTCATTTCTTTGAAAAGTGACTCAATTTCCATATCCTCCCCATTTTCGGGTGTCTTTATGCATTAGGTGAAAAGAAGAATGATTTGTTCCAAAGTAAAAATATTTTTAAACTCCTAAGATTCCTCATTTAGTTCAAAACATTCTTTATCTTCTAGAGTATTAAGTGAAAGATTATTATTGGATTAAAATAAATCATCTAATTTTTTTTCTCGATAATAATTTTCCTCATGATAATAGTTATCATTTTATTTTTATTTTTCTGACTTTGCAAGTATGCACCCAATGAACTTGGTGGTACGACAAATTCAACAAAAAGAAAAACTCAAAAACTCTCATCGAAATTATTTTCAAAATTATTAGTATAAAATTTTGAGAATTATTTTTGTAATAGTTCCGAGAACTATTATCACAATAATTTTTAAAATTATTATTATATGAATTTTAAGGTGTTTTGTCATTAGAATAATTTTTGCACGTCTCCAAATCATTTGCCTGAACCTAAAGTCATTTTACCATTGTCATTATTTTCGTTTTGCAAGTATTAACCAAAAGTCATAGGTTTGGGGGGAATATAAAAATTTTGTAATGAAAAAATTATGAACCCACAATACCATTACAATCACCAAGAATTCCAAAATAAGACATGATTACCCTAAGTGATTTGTAGATGAAAATTTCACAAAGTTTAATGTGGTCGAGAAATTAACGTTCCTTAGAGCTCAATTGTGCACGTCCGTAAAAATTCAAAACAAAATGTAAATATAAAAATACATACAAAGCAATAAATAAATTCAATTCTAAGACAAAACGTTCCCCAAAAATGATGCCATTTTATATATAGGGAAAATCAAGTGGTCTGGTAAGGATACTCTCGTTGGTTGGTTTAACACATCAATACAAAAACCTAAACAATTACTACACTTGTTTTGCGAGTATAGCAGTGCGTTGGGTATCAAATCCACAAATAACGTTGTTTAGAATTTAATTGATTTATTACTTCAAAATAAAAGTGTAAAGGATGATATTTAGTTTTTAAAGGTTTTATATCATAATTAATCTTGGAAGATATTTAAACTTAATTAATGGGCAAATAGGAAAACTATAAGTTGAGAATTAAATCCCTCGCCTTAGAGTAGATAGCATAAATGATTATATGGTTAGTTAGGTATCAAATATGATTAATACTCATTTAAACAATTATTTAAGTGTGTCACTCCTCAAATTTACCTAAAAGTCCAAAATGAGTTTGGCGTCAACAATATTCTCAAAATTACCCACGCAAGATAGTAAATATGTTGTACACATGATATATCCCATTAAGGTTCTTGGGTGTAAAATTGAAAATAATTAACCCCACAAAAAGAGTATATTCCTTCATACAATAGCAAAACAACTATATACCCAAGTTGGGTTCATTAATATGAACCTAATTTAATTAGTTAAAACCATGTCTAATTAATTAAATAAAATAATTTATGTAAAGAGATAATTTTAAAGAATTAAAATAATTTAATTTGAGTAAACTAATTATAAAAACATTTAATTTAATTATAGAAAAAATTTAAATTATTTAATAAAGAGATAAACTAATTAATAAACTAATTGTATTGATTGCTCAAATAATTTATTGAAAACTAAAATTATATTACAAATTGCAAAACTAAATTAAAACGAGAGAGAGAGAGAGAGAGAGAGAGAGAGAGAGAGAGAGAGAAGAAATTGGCTTTCCTAGTCTATTGGTTGGTGTCCTACACTACAATGGGTGGCCTTATTGCTGATCCCAAATGTCAAATTTATAGGAGAGAAAATTGTGGTTGGGGAGTTAAAATGGTAATTACATTTGTTGGTGGGAATTATTAAAATGGGAATGTGGAGCTATTTTAAGGTTGGTGGAATGGTGAAAGTATGGGAAAAAAAATAACAGAGCAGGACGGGTGGAAGGAATTGGAATGCACCTAAAGTAACATGGTATTTATCATTTTTTTAACTTTTATGGAAGATAGGGACATAGGAAATGGGATGGTCGTGGGGAAAAGAGGAAGGAAGTGAGCAGGCATTTAGTTATATGAAGGAAAGAAAAAGGAGAAAAACATGAAAAAGGAAGCCAGTAGGGCTCGCATTGCGCGTAAGGGGAAAGATAGGTTGGGCATGGTGTGCCTAGGTTTTGCTGGGCCATATGGAGCGGGATGGTTTGGCCAGCTGGAATGCAGCTTTGCCTTGTGAATGGCGCCCGAGCATTTTATTTCCCTTTTTATTCTATTCTACTTTTTATATTTCTTTTTGATTTGTTATAAAAATAAGTGGGGGAGTAAGTATCGAACATAGATCCCTTAATTCATACTTCCCTCTCTTGACTAGCTAGCCAAACATCACTTTGATAAATATACTGCCAGAGCTAATATAAAACCTATAATTCACCCCATTTTCCATAATTCCAAAATAAACCCCAAAACATTTAAACTTTCACATTTGCCCTCGGATTTATGCACATTTTGAACCGACACATCTCATTTCAGGGATAATAATTTCATAGCAAAATTCGATTTATATGGTCTAACTTTAGAGTTAACCCAAAGCTTTGACTTTTGACTTTATTTAGGTTTCAAACTTTAGCAATTCATAATTTCTTTATTTAAATTCTTTGTTTCAAGGCTGATAATCTTCGTAAAGAGTTAAAATCTGGTAATGCCCTTATAAAATTACTATTTTTTCGCTGAAGTGCATGATGATGCTGTAAATAGCACCACCAGGTAAGGTGTCGTCAAGCTCAAACTAGTGATAATAATGGCAGCATAAGAGTGAAGATATATAGTAGAATGAGGTGAGGAGAAATGGATGAACACTAATATATAAGTGGTTCAGCCAATCTGGCCTACGTCCACTGTGAGTGTGTGAGCAATATCACTAGATGAAAGAACTAATGGCCATAAATACAATCTCTCAAGCTTTCTCTCTCTGCTGTGTAAACCAACAGAGTTTTAGCTGGGTTTGTAATTATAGATCCTTTTAAAAGGTAGAGGATTACCTCTATATATAGTGCTTGGGGGGTGTAATGTACCCCCCAAGCATGCAATGAGCATGTGCATGAGGATGGAACCAGTATGAGTATGGCACCCGACTGATCTTACATAGATAATGATGACCTTAATATTCCCTCACGTGAGGGGAATGATTTGGTTATAACTAATTTGTACTCGTGTTCCAAACCTTACATATGCTTGTAAATGCTCAGCCCTGTGTCCCTGACTAATGTAACCTCAGCCTGGATGAGTACGAGGTTGGTGCAGTCCGATAGTGTTGCTTTGTCTTATCTCTAACCGTGATGACCTCGGTCAGGAGGGTTGGATGAGGTTAGGTATGAGGTAGATGTAACGTCGACTGAGGCTGATGATGACGTTGACAATTGATTAACCCCGCGAGACTCTGCTGACCTCGATTGATGAAGAGCCGAGGTTGGTGTATGAGGGGCCGACCTTATGAAAGATGACCTTATTGATGGTTGTCATAAGCTTCTTATCAACTCGGCTATGAGACTGGCCGAGGTTAGTGTCTCAGAGTACGAGGGTGCACTTTGGGCATATCTATCACCCCCTAGCCCTTAGTCTTTTATGTAAATAGATGATTGAGGGGTATCTGTGTTTGGCTGAGGCTGAGTCTCTTTGGGTGTCAATATCTTCTTGACACATGTCACTGACTGAAGTGAGACGTATTCCCAAGGTGATATTATTCTGACAGTTATCTTTTGGGTTCCCTAGGGCAATGATGGGGGCATTGGGAATTTCGCCCCATCATTGAGAAGGTTTAAAACCCTCTTCTCTCTTCTCTCTCCTCATTCTCTTTTTTCTTCCCATTTTCTCCCGCCTAAGCTTTCTACAACCGCGTCTCTCTCTTTATGCCTTCCAGTATTGCGTTGTGATCAAGGTTTCCTTCACTTCCTAACCTCTTCTTCCCTTACTCGATACTAGCCAGGTATTATTTTCCACCTTTCTTTTCCATTTCCAGTCATTATTTTGCATTTATGAGTTTTTGGCGAAGCTTTGCACCACTGCCAAGTGGTTATTAGGTTAGTCTTGTAAATATTAGGTGGTTTTGGGATTGTTGTAGGCTCCTCTGAGGTTGTGCTATCCACAAAACACCCCTTTTTAGGTTTATCGGTGACTCTCCGGTCATCTTCTCCGGCGACCTGGTTCTTGGGGGTTCTTGACATTCTTGGTGAAAACCTTTCAACTTCCTAGTTTGATCTTTAGTTTAGATCGAATAAGTTATTTGCCTGTTTGCAATTTGAGTCAAAGTGTAGTGTCATCTTCCTTATGCTCAGACCCTTATATTAACTAATAGAAGAGTTCCTATCTCTTAGTGAGAAGACCTTTGAGAAAATTAGGCAAATAGAGCTAGCCTAAGAGGAAGCTCGTAGGGATGAGGTATTTCACCTCAAACCCATCTTTCCTACACCCCTTAAGGTTATATACCCTGAGCCAATTGATCCTACTGAGCCTACAGGGGTTCCTGAGGATCCTGCACCAATGTCTGAGTTTGAGTCGTCTTCCTCAGACCTCATGTCAACCTCTGAAGTAGGAGAATCTATAGACTCTTTTCAAGAGGCTATGGACTATTCTCCTAGACAGGGTGAAGTTCCTGAGGAAGTCGAGGTTTTAAGCCGTGCCTCGTCTCACCAAGGTTGTAAGGACATAAATTTCCAATTGAGTCCCTCTATTATTTTGACTTAATTTCGTGAACAAAGCTGTGTTTGTAATATGTCATAGGGAGATTTTTATTTGTGTCACGATCCTACTTGGTCTATGACGTATTGAAGAAAATTGAAGACGTTACAGCAAAGCTTCAAAGAATTAATCATGCCGATGTTTAATTGGTGCAAGTTTAATCGTCATCCAAGGTAATTTCATTCCGAGATCACTCAGGTATGAATGCGTATAATTAATGGTTCTTGGAATTGTTTTTATAAAAGATAAGGATGTATTTTTATAAAGAAAAATATTTCAAAAGTGTTTTAAAGGTTTACACTGCGTTTTTATTCTGATAAGGTAGAAAAAGGAGTTTGACTTTACTGGGTATCTTTAAAGAGGCGTTTTGAACTAAAAGACAAAAAGTCAAACTTCTCGCTCGAACGATATTAGATCTCGCGCGAACGAGATGCCTAAGTCGCTCGAACAATATCCTTAAGTCGTTCGAACGATACATTTTTCGAGGCGGCATTTAAATCCTTTTTAAATAGTAAGTGTGCATTCTGGAAAACAGTTTTACGAACCAGAACCTTGTTTGCACATGTTTTCTAAGGTTTAAAAATATTAAACACATCCTTAGAGTTTGCAAAGATCCGAGTTATCATTCTTATATGTTTAAGTGATTTTGCGGCACCAAAGAAGTTTGTTATACACATTGAACATCAGAGGGTTTGTGGTGAAGAAGCGACGGACATCGTGTTCGACATCGTAGACGTATCAAGTCATTCGGTGGACACCGAGACATACGTGGACGCATGTGTTGTGGACAGGTATCATGTAAGACAAAATTTTTGTGTGGGCACTATTGAAGAACGGTTGAAGATCAGAAGGAGCATCAAGACCCGTGGAGATCGAGTCTTAGTGTAAGGCTAATCTGTCTTTGTAAAACCATTGTTTATAGTGATTGTCTAGCTTGGGACGTCCGAGGTTGTTTTCCCGTTTTGGGTTTTTTCCTCTTACATCTAGCGTTGTGAGTATTCTTTACTTTATTTAGTTTCTTTAATCACTAGATGCATGTTTATGATTAATCAAGATAAAATTGGTTTAAAGTAAGAATTGAATTTTCACAACTTGGTTTAGTGCATAATTAAAAGTTAGAATAATTTTCGGAGAAAAAATTGGTTTTATTTAAAACACACATATCAGACCGCTCAATTCTACAAATTGGTATCAGAGATAGAAAACATAATTTATTTGTTATGTGATCCCGTGTGTTTTCAAAGATGAATTCTGGATATAATGAATTTTCTCGAACTCCTATTTTTGATGGCACTAATTACACTTATTGGAAGATGAGAATGAGATGTGTATTAAAATCTATTGATGAGCATGTTTGGCTTGTAGTTGAGAAAGGTTGGACACCCCCTGTCACTATTGTAGGTGAGGTCACTAGTTTAAAGCCTATTGAGTCATGGACCGAAACTGAATAAAGACTCGCACAATATAATTCTAAAGGTCTGGACGTTATTGCTTCACATGTCAAACAAGAAGAATATAATAGAATTATGACTTGTGAAACATCAAAAGAAGCTTGGAATATTTTGGCACTCACTCACGAGGGCATTAGCACGGTTAGGGTGTCAAAACTTCAAAATCTCACAACACAGTTTGTTACCATTAGGATGTTAGAGAGTGATACTTTTGATGAGTTTTATGCTAGGTTGTCTAATATTGGCAACTCGTCGTTTAACGTAGGTGAGAAAATTCTCGACAACCGTGTCATTAAGAAAATCCTTAGGTTGTTGCCTAGTAGGTTTGATGCGAAAGTGACCATTTTAAACTCCTTAGGTAGGTTAGAGTCGACGAAACTAGAAGATATTGTAGGTGACTTACAAACCTACGAAATCGACATGATTACCTCCAAGTAAGTGCCTAAGAAAGAAAAGGGTATTGCTTTGAAAACCCGGAAGGAGGAGATAAAAGTTTTGGATTCCGATTCTGATTCCAATTTTGAGGATTTTGCTTTATTGGCAAAGAAATTAAAAAAATTTGTTAAGTTTCAAAAGCAATCGAAAGATGCAAAGAAATTTGAAAAATTCAAGAACAACAAAGTAGATCCCACCTCTAAGGATAAGTTTGAGAAGCCTAAGAGAGATGAGTCGGATAAGTGTTTTGGGTGTGAAGGGTACGGTCACAAGGTTAAGGAGTGTCCCACTAGATTTAAGAAAGAGGGCAAGCAACCCGTTGTCTATAATGCCACCTTAAGTGATAGTGATTCGAAAGAGGGAGAGGGTTACCCCATTGAGCGTAACTTCATTGCATTCATGGAATCTCATGTGAGTGACGATGATACTCATGTGAATGACACTTCCAAGGAGGTTTTGAGTGTATCCCATGTTAATGAGGGTGAACAGAGTGACGAGGAGGAGGTTGATGTGAAAGAATTGCAAAAAGCGTTTAATAAGTTGTATGCCGAAACGGTGAAGGTGAAAAAGGCTAACTCAAAATTACAAGATAAGTTGAATGAGCGCTCCATAGAAAATAATGATAGTTTGATTGGGGATATTATGGCACGAGAAAAGAAGTTTAGGTAGAAAATAGAGTTTGTGGATAAAGCGAGAGATAATCTTCGTGGTTTGATGGAGTCCTTGAAAAAGGAAATTTTAGAGTTTGAGGAGTCTAGGCGTTTTCTCGAGTCTAGGATTCACGAGTTGGAGGAGAGTTTGAGAGACTCATCCAGAGTCATATTTGATTTGGAAGCTAGGTCGGAGAAGTTAGATAAGATCCTAGTCACCGTCCAAATTAAAGGAGATATGGGAGGTATAGGTTTTGATGAGAGAGTAGTTCCCATTCCCCCTGCACGTGTGAGAAACACTAGGAAGGTTAGAAAAGTTCCACATATAGGTAATCATTCCCACCACCGCTACACTTGCACGTTTTGTGGTAGGAAAGGTCACCTTAAGCGTTATTATTACGACCTTAGACAAGCTCCTAGGAAGTTTAGGAATAAAGTTACCCCGGTTCCCAAAATCCCCATGCGTCGTTTTACACCTACTTGGGTTAGAAAATTGGATTTAGTGGCTTTAGGAATCAAACTTCATGATTCTCGTTTGGGTGCACTTGATTCTTACCAAGCTAAATCTAAAGGATGATAGTGTTGCCATGTTTATCATATGATAGTTTGCTTCATGATTTATTCATTGCTAGTATTATGACATGTGTATCATTTTGTATTATAGTTTTCACCTGTTTGAGTCCTATTGAAAAAATACAAAAAAAAATTGTTTTTGAGAAAAACTTTTGAAAACCCCAAAAAGAGTTTGCTTTTATTTGAGTCAAAATATGAAAAGCCAAAAAGATTTTCGATTTTTGTTTTTGAGTTTACATGTTTGATGTGGCATATTGGTGTGCTTGGACCGCCCATTGTTTCATATCCATGTGGCTAGGACATTTGGTCATTATTATCGATGCCTAGAATGATCTTAACCATTGTTAATATGGGGTTGTTTCGAAGTTTATATGCATTTTGATTCGACTTTGTATATATGCCAACACTGCACACATGCACGAGTTTATATGGAAGTTGGACTTCTCTTGCATATTTGAATTTGGTGAGGCGTTCTTATCTCAATCTTGTCATCTATGCGTAAGTAGACTTAAGGAGAAGTGTGCATGTAAGAACCGTTTTTCGTGAGGATTTGAATTGGTAAAAATGATGAGTGAATCACGATAAAAGGCTGCGAGAGTTCAAAATTAACTTGTCGTGAAATCCACCGTTTAAAAGAGCCCAAAAGAAAATGCAATATGATTAGAAAAGGGCTAAATTTTTTTAGTTCATTGCAAAGAATATATGATATTATTGAGGGAGTTTGGATGAATTAAAAAATTTAAACGGGTTTGAGCAACTAATCTTAATGTTGAAACATTGCAATTTGACGCTATTGTTTGTAGAATTGTCAAAATTCTAGATTTGTGTGCATGTAGTATGTTTAGTTCATTAAGCTCGCACGTTAATTGTCATATGGCTATGATAAAGTTTGATGATGTATCGCTATAAATTAGAGCTTCTTGATCGTTTCGATGTGTTGGAATTGTGACTCATTTGTTTTAGTTTCACACCTATACATTCCATATCCATGTTTAAGCACATCGGTACTATGTTTGCATGTAACTCACATTTTTAGTTTTTATGAGTTTTTACGTTTTGTGTTAAAAACCTACTGTTTTAACACTGTTTTTCATCTGTCAGACTCTTCCGGGAACTTGTTTGTGGAAATTTTTTCACTGGGCACAAATATAACATATTTTTGGGAAAATGTACAAATTTGGCAGGTCGCGAGAAGTCGTTCAAACGACATCCAGTGTCGCGCGAACGACCTCAGTACCTCGTTTGAGAGACTTCGCATCTCGTTTGAGCGAAGTCCTGTCTCGTTCGAACGACAGGCTGAATTTTGCCTTCTAACCGATTTACAGTTCTCTGGGTTAAATTGGTATATTTTTGGTAATGCTGGAAGATTTTCTGGACTGATTGGGTTTGTATGCAGGTTCTTTTATCTCAAAATTGGTATTTTGCATATGAGTCCGTTTATCACACCTGATTAGATTGCTATATTTCTTGTGTGATTCTTGGTTTACTAGCTACTGATTTGTCATTACTTGATCATATTTAGCTAGTTGTTTCATGATTATCTAGCGAATTCATATTGGTTTATATTCTCACCGGGTTGTCTATTCGAGACAAAAAGGGGGAGAGATGTATGTGATGTAGGGGGAGATTTGAGCATGTTTTGATTTCATATTTTACAAATTGGTATCACTGATTGATGTTGGTAGTTCACATTGGTATCTTTTTCGCATTCATCAAATTGGCATCATTTTGTTGCTCAAATTGTTAAACAAATGATTGTGCAGAGTTCATATTGGTATCTATTATTGTTTGATATCATTTGGATATATATATTGTTTTCATTTGTTCCTCCATACTTCACTGGGTATTTGTTTGTTTGTTTCATGTGTGTAGGTATGCTTCAGAGATTCAAGATTTCAAGTCTACATAATATTCAGACAGTTCATGCTTACCGGTGCTACATGCACTAGTCTGTGTCCTGTAATTTTTGACTTTGGGCTTATGGGATGGGATTTAGGTGTCATACGGATTGACGAACCGATTAGGCATTTCACTAGCTTTAGTTTTGTCCCGAAATAGTCAAAGGGGGAGATTGGTAAGGACATAAATTTCCAATTGAGTCCCTGTATTGTTTTGACTTAATTCCGTGAACAAAACTGTGTTTGTAATATGTCATAGGGAGATTTTTATTTGTGTCAAGATCTCACTTGGTCTATGACGTATTGAAGAAAATTGAAGACGTTGTGGCAAAGCTTCAAAGAATTAATCATGCCGATGTTTAATTGGTGCAAGTTTAATCGTCTTCAAAGGTAATTGTATTCCGAGATCACTCAGGTATGAATGCATATAATTAATGGTGCTCTGAATTGTTTTTATAAAAGATAAGGATGAATTTTTATACAGAAAAATGTTTTTAAATTTTTTAAAAGTGTTTTAAGGGTTTACACTACGTTTTTATTCTGATAAGGTCGAAAAAGGAGTTTGACTTTACTGGGTCTCTTTAAAGAGACGTTTTGAACTAAAAGTCAAAAAGTCCAACTTCTCGCTGGAACGACATTAGATATCACACGAACGAGATGCCTAAGTCGCTCGAATGAGATCCTTAAGCCGTTCGAACGACACATTTTTTGAGACAACGTTTAAATCCTATTTAAACAGTGTTTTCATTAGAGTTTCGTAAGTGTGCATTCTGGAAAACAGTTTTACAAACTAGAACCTTATTTGCACATGTTTTCTTAGGTCTAAAAGTCTTAAACACATCCTTAGAGTTTACAAAGATCCGAGTTATCATTCTTATATGTTTAAATGATCTTGCGGCACTAAAGAAGTTTGTTCTACACATTGAACATCAGAGGGTTTGTGATGAAGAAGCGACGAACATCGTGTTCGACATCGTAGACGTATCAAGCCATTCGGTGGACACCGAGACATACGTGGATGCTTGTGTTGTGGACAGGTATTGTGGAAGACGAAATTTATGCATGGGCACTATTAAAGAATGGTTGAAGATCAGAAGGAGTTTAAAGACCCATGGGGATCGAGTCTTAGTGTAAGGCTAATCTGTCTCTGTAAAACCATTGTTCATAGTGATTGTCTGGCTTGGGCCGTCCGAGGTTGTTTTCCCGTTTTGGGTTTTTTCCTCGTACATATGGCATTGTGAGTATTCTTTACTTTATTTTACTTTCTCTAATCACTAAATGCATGTTTAGGATTAATCAAGATAAAATTGGTTTAAAGTAAGAATTGGATTTTCACAACTTAGTTTGGTGCATAATTAAAAGTTAGAATAATTTTCGGAGAAAAAAATGGTTTTATTTAAAACACACATATCAGACCGCTCACTTCTACAAAGGTGCTAGCACTTCACATAGGTCTTCTGATGTTGAAATATTAGTGCCAAGTGTGGCACTTCCCCTCCCATTGATGCCATTCCCCTATCGGCTGCCATCGGGGTTGAGTTTTCTCAGAGGTTCCCTAGGGGTGTTCCAACACCTGCCCATGCCGATGCTACTGGGGATGGTGATGACGGTGAGGAGAGTGATCTTAATACATCTGAGGCAGCCGAGTATGAGAGTACTATTAGTGAGTATGGCCTTCTTAATTTTTGGCACCTCTATTCCATAAATTCTTCCATCATCCTTAGGAAACCTATGAGGGATGAGATGGCCTTTGACGATCGAGACGGAGAGATCTGCGTTTATGAGAAGATGTTTAAGTTGGGATTTCTTCTTCCTATCCACCCATCCATCAGAGCTATACTCTCCCATATAAATCTTACCCCTTCCCAACTATCCCCTAATGCCTGGAGGGTTATGATTGGGGCCATCGTCCTTTGGAGGGCTGTCCACCACTCAGACCTTACAGTTAGAGTTTTCATTGGTTTTTATGTTCCCTCCTCTGCTAAAAACCACCCTAGCCATTAACAATTCTTATTCAGGAAATCAGAGAAGAAAATGCTCTTTGTTACCCAAACTTCGAATCACAACTGGAAACCTCGGTATTTTTTTTATTTTCGGCGCCTGGGAATTTGGTTCAAATGAGGCCTTTGGAACATCGGTTCCAAGGACCCCTCTGAGATGGGGGAAGGTATCTCTTTCTATAAAAACCGACCCTAGACTTTGCCAGGATAATTATAAAAATATTAAAGACCTTCACAGTGAGGGCGAGAAGGGTCGGCTTGCTAAATATGAACATCTGATGACCCCCTACTACCGATCTCAGACAGGTTTAAGGGGTGGTACCTTAGCAGAGCTTCGTAAGTCTTAATTTTTCTTACACAAGTTATACCTCTTATGCTTTATATCTTTGATTGACTAACTCAGAGACTTGTCTTTTACAGAGCGCCCAACTGGCATATCAGACGACCTTTGGGAAATGTCTGCTCCCGATCTTATGAAGCTATTGGAGAAAAGGGGTGGAAAAAATGTACCTCCACCTGCCACCAAGAATAAGGTTGGCACATCCATGGCCGATGCTAATAAAAAGAGGAAGTCCACGACTTACTTAGAGCATACAAGGCAGAGTAAGGCTCAGGCCAGGGATCGTGCTATCCCCATCTCTACAGATGATGCCTTGGTTGCTCGTATTATTCAGCTTAAAATTAATGATAGCTTGATTGGCCAAAGTCTGAAGGCTGCCAATGCTATCGACATAATAATGAATGAAGAGGACAAGCATTTATTACGCGCATTGGACGTCCCGTTGTTGGCCGCTTTTGCTCTCCATAAGTCAATTTTTGCTCATTTGATCATTTGCTCTTCATAAGTGTAACCTCAACTTTTTTGGAATTATGGCTCGTGTATTATTACATCTGACCTTCTTCTCAAGGGTGTCTTTTCTTTCCATCGCTTTGTTGATTGGACTCTGAAGAAGATTCCCCTTATAGAGGGGTCAGGAAGCTGAGAAGGTTCAGGCCTCTTTGAATGCAAAGGTTGAAAGGCTGAAGGGAGTTGTCAAGCTGAGGGACAATGACATATCTAAGCTCAAGAAGGACCATGACTTAGCTCTGAAGGCCAAAGATGATGCCTTTCAGTCTAAGGTTGATAATGCAGTCACGACTGCTTTGAAAGATGCTACTGAGAAGACCATCGAAGACTACAAAGTCTCTGATGAATTTGTCAACTTTGGCTTTGAATACCTAGAGAGGGGTATTAAAGCATTTGGCAAATGAGCAGCCATTAAGGAGAAAGATTCTGGGAGCTTAACTGCTTTAGACTTTGTAGGTCTCGGCTTTGGAGATCTTCAGTTTGCTCAGGCCTTGCAGCAAGTTGAGAAAGCTGATGCTGCTCCAGCTGAGACTTCTCCTCTTGAAGTCATTGGAACTGAAGACCCTACTCATTATATTGATGGAGCTGAGGTGATAAACGTCGGTTATGACCAGACGAATGCAGTTGCATAGACATAGGACCTTTTCTTGTGAAGCTTTTCAAAGTTGTAATTTGATTTCCCTTTTGTCCGTACCTCGTATTTTTGTGAACTCTGATGGCCTCTTGATACTTCTGATTTGTAACTATGAATCTTTTTAATGATAATTATTATTCCAATTTTCTTCAGATTTTATTGCTTCATACGATGTTTTGCTTGAGATGTTTCACCTAAAATTGTTACCGAACTAATGATGTTTATGGGTTGATGTCCCCATATTATGATGTTTCACTTTCCAATTCACCAAGTTAATGGTTTTAAGGGCCCGAGGTCACATATTATGATTTTTACCCTCTCAAATTCGCCAAACTAATGATGTTTAAGGTCTGAGATCACCATATTATGATATTTACCCTCATAAATCATCACCAAACTAATGATGTTTAATGTCTGAGGTCACCATATTATAATGTTTCACCTCTTAAATTTTCAACAAACTAATGATGTTTAAGGTCCGAGGTCGCCATATTATGATGTTTCACCTTAAATTATCACCAAACTAATGATGTTTAAGGTCCGAGGTCATCATATTATGATGTTTACCCTCTTAAATTCACCAAGCTAATGATTTTCAATGTTTGAGGTCACCATATTATGATGTTTCACCTCAAATTTTCATCAAATAATGATGTTTAAGGTCCGAGGTCATCATTTTATGATGTTTACCCTCTCAAATTCACCAAACTAATGATGTTCAATGTTTGAGGTCACCATATTATGATGTTTCACCTCAAATTATCACCAAATAAATGATGTTAAAAGGTCTGAGGTCACCAAATCAATGATGTTTTACCTCTTAATTCACCAAATTAATGATGTTAAAAGGCCTGAGGTCACCAAGACAATGATGTTTTACCTCTTAATTCACCATATTAATGATGTTAAAAGGTCTGAGGTCACCATATTATGATGTTTCACCTCTCAATTCACCAAATTAATGGTGTTTAAAGCATATAACAAAAGTACCAGCATAACAATACAGTCTTTTCATTAACATCCTCTGTATAAACTGATACATGTATTACAAAAGGATAATAACTGTAATATCATATGCAATATTTCTTCAAGTGATTAGCATTCCAAGGGTTGGAGAATGGTTCTCCTTTAAGATTTTCTTGCCTGTAGGTACCAGGTACAACCTCATCAATTACCCTATAAGGACCATGCCAATTAAGATGTAGATTATTTTCTTTTTGCCACATCTTTTTCAGGACTAAGTCTCCCACAACTATTGGCCTTGACTTTACCCTTTAATTATAGAATCTCGCAGTTCTCTGCTTATAAGCTACCTGTGTAATCTCTACATCCTCTCTTCTCTCTTCAATCAAATCAAGATCATGTCTTCTCTCTTCCCCGTTCCTCTGAGGGTCATATGTCTGCACTCTATGAGTGGGAAGTCCTACCTCTGTAGGGATGAAAACTTCTGAGCCATGGGCTAACATAAATGGAGTCTCTCCCATTAGTGTCCTCGCTGTCATCCTGTAGGCCCATAACACGGCATATACCTACTATGTCCATCTTACTTTGGCCTCTTCCAACCTCTTTTTTATCCCATCGAGGATTTTTGATTTGTGACCTCGGTCTGACCGTTTGCTTGGGGTCGACCAAGAGAATAGAAGACTGCTTGATCCCTACTCTTTTACACTATTTTTCTAAGGAAAAATTATTAAACTGGGTTCCATTGTTTGAGATGAGGGTGTTTGAAAGACCATACTTGCATATGATGTTCTTATAGATGAACTGGAAGGTTTTCTCCTCAGTGATTGTGATCATTGGCTCAGCTTCTACCCATTTGGAGAAATAATCAATTACTACAATCAAGAATCGATAATTATTTGCACCTCTTGGCAGGGGTCCTACCAAATCAATGCCCCATATTGAAAATGGCCAAGGCGAGATGATTGAAGTCATAGGTTGATGAGGGATGGTGGAGAACCTCTGAGTCTTATCACACCTCTTCACATAAGCAGCTGCATCTTTGGTCAAAGTCGGCCACCAGTACCCCTGAGTAATTATCCTCTTAGTCAGTGGCCTCCCTCCTATGTGAGTTGGACAAGAGCCCTCATGAACATCGTGCAAGATGTTTGGAACCGCTGAAGGGTGGAAACATCTGAGGAGAGGGAGTAGGAACCCCTTTTTATACAAGACATCTCCTACAATTAAGAATTTGGTAGCTTTGAACCTCAGCTTTCTCCTTTCTAACTTTGATTCTAGTAGCTCTCCCTCTCTGATGTATCTGATAAGAGGGTCCATCCATGAGGTACCCATACTCAAATTTAGTCAAGGTCTGGCAACCTCTTCTTCTTTGATGGTCGGCTTGAGCATAATATCATCTAGTACTGTTATTCTTATGTTTATCCTTGTTGCTGAGGGTAACCTCGCGAGTGCATTAGCTCGACTGTTGTCTAGCCGAGGTACCCTCTTCATCTTTACTTCCTTGAAACATTCTAGCATCTTTCTCACCCTCTTCAGGTACTTGGCCATCCTTTCATCTTTGGCCTCATACACCCCCAAGATTTGATTGACGACCAACCTCGAGTCACTTTGGATTAGGAGTTGGCCGACACTAAGTTATTTTGCCAAAGAGAGACCTACTATTAATGCCTCGTACTCTGACTCATTGTTGGAAGCTTTGAACTTGAACCTCAATGCATATTTAATATCGGTACCATCTGGTGCTGATACTATTAACCCTGCTCCACATCCGCTTTCACAAGACGACCCATCAACGAAGAGGTTTCAAATGGTTGCACTTAAAGAGAAGTTTCCCTCTGATAGGGTCCCTTTCTTGAAGAGGTATCTATCTTCCTCATGCTCAACTATTCTGTGTTTGGCTCTGCTTGACTCAACCTCGTCTTGTTCTTGGCTGAAGTTTCTCTCTTCTGGCTCACGTGCAACCTCTTGATTGATCTCAACATCGGCCTCAGCCCAGGTAAACTCAACAACAAAATCCGCGAGTGCTTGTCCCTTGATTACAACCATGGGTTGATAAACAATGTCATATTCTCCTAACTCAAAGGCCCAGGTCATTAGCCTGCCTGATTTCTCAGGCTTATGGAGGACCTGTCTGAGTGGGGAGTCAGTGGGGATGACTATAAAGTGGGCTTGGAAGTATGGCTTCATTTTCCTAGAGGCATGTATCAAAGCATCGGCTAACTTTTCAATCCGAGGGTATTTTTTCTCAGACCCTTGGAGTGCTTTGCTATTGAAGTAAACAGGTCTCTACACTCCATCCTCTTCTCTAACAATTGCGGTACTGATGGTTGACTCTGAAAAACCTGAATAGACGTACAACCTTTCTCCTTAAATTGGCCGAGATATGAGCAGAGGGGATCCGAGGTAGGACTTAAGCTCTTTGAAAGCTTTGTCACATTCCTCATTCAATTCGAAGGCCTTTCTAAGAACTTTGAAAAAAGGAAGACATTTCTTTGTGGCTCTAGAAACAAACCTGTTGACTGCTGTAACTTTTCGAGTTAGCCTCTGAACGTCTTTGATAGTTCTAGGTGTCTTCATTTCTAACAAAGCCTCGATCTTCTCAGGGTTAGCCTTTATTCCCCTTTGATTGATGATGAATCCCAGAAACTTTCTTGCTCCTACCCCGAAGACACACTTGGTCGGGTTGAGCTTCATTCTATATTTATCCATAGAATCGAAAGTTCTTTCAAGGTCGGCCACATGAGTATCGCCCCTCAGACTCTTTGTCAACATGTACTCCACATATACTTCCATGGACTTGCCTCTGCTCCTCAAACATTTTATTTACAAGACGTTGGTAAGTGGCCCCTACATTCCTCAACCCAAAGGGCATGACCTTATAGTATACCCGAAATATGTATCCATGAAGCTCATGAGCTCATCTCCTGCTATGGCATCCACTATCTGATCAATACGAGGTAGGGGGAAACTGCCTTTTGGGCAAGACTTATTCAAATCGGTGAAGTCTACACATATCCTCCATTTCCCATTTGCCTTAGGCACTATGATAGCGTTGGATAACCACTCAGGATATATGACCTCTCTGATGAACTTGGCCTCTTCGAGCTTTCTAACCTCCTCTCTGATGACATCATACTTTTGCCTTGAGCATACTCTTCTTCTCTATTTTATGGGCTTAGTGTTTTTTATAATATTGAGTTTGTGGCACATAATCTCAGGGTCAATACCTAGTATGTCTGCATGGCTCCAGGTAAAAATACTCTGTCTCTTCCTTAACAGTTTTACCAGATCCTCCTTGATCTCAGGTCTTAGAGCTTTGCCAATTTGGATGGTTTTTTTTTTCTCGTCCTCATTAAGGACGATGGATTTTACCTCCTCTGCAGCCTCTCCCTTTTTGAGCTTTATTTCATCTCTAGGATCAAGTGTGTCGATGTTGTATGTGGTCGTTACCCTTTTATGACCCTCTCTCTCTTTCGCAGAGTTAAAGTAGCATTGAAGTGCCGATGTTTGGTCACCTTGCACTTCCCGTACTCCATAGGGAGTCGAGAATTTTAGTATTTGGTGTACCGTTGAAGGCACGACCTCAAATTCCTTGAGGGCTACTCGTCTTATGATGAGGTTGTAAGCTGAGAAGACGTTTTCATCCATTATAAAGAAATTGATTTTTCTGGTCAGCCTCTTAGGCCATTCATCTCCCATTTTAATATCCATATCATATATGTCCAGTGGATCAACCTTTTCACTGTTGAATCCAATCAAGGGATGATGATAAGGGACAAGCCTAGCTCTGCTGAGGCCTAGGCTCTTAAAACAGGGCCAAAACATAACGTCTACAGAACTACCCCCATCAACGAGTATCCTCTAAACTTCACACCCATGTACCCTTGTGGTAATTACCATAGGGTCATCATGAGGAGCTAATATACCTTTGAAATCAAGTCGTGAGAAGCCAACTATGAGGGTATCCATATCTACCTTCTTTTTCTTCTCGTATTTAACCTCTGAAGATGCCAAGTTCAAAACTTCGACTTTGGTCACTGACTTGGCCTCTGCCACATGAGCCTTATGACCTACTACCTCTGAGCCACCACACGCTAGTCCTCCATATATGGTGTTCACACCAAAAGAGATCATACCAACCTTCTTAACTGGGATATTGTCGTCTTTTGGTGGGAGGTCAGGGTCATCGTCATCATCATCCGAGTCCTCAACTCTTTTAGTAGGCGCATCTTCTCGACATCTATCATTTCTCTTCCTTTTAGGGTCTTCTCTCCCCCCCTTAGGAGCTCTACCATCCATGTACTTTCTAAGCTTTCTAGACTTCAACATTTTCTCAATCTCATCCTTCAAAGCGAAACACTTATTAGTCAGATGGTCGTGATCTTGGTGGAACTCGCACCATAAGTTCTTGTTCCTATTATGTGGAGGAGCCTTCAACTTCTTCGTCCATCTCAGGGATATATCATTATTTATTTCATTGATGATGTGTTCGCAGATCATAGTTAGAGGAGTATAGTGTGCAAACTTATCGTCTCCAGTCCTCTTCTTTCCATCATTCTTCCTTTGAAGTTTCCCACTACTACTTCCATTCTCATCCTCGTACTTCGTAACCATTGCTTTTTCTGCATTCATGACCTTTCCAACTGTTGCTAACAGCTCGACCATAGATTTAGGAGGGTCTTCAACAAGCTTTTAGAGTATCTTTCAATTCTGAAGTCCTCCAATGAGGGTTGTCATAGCTATACTCTCTTCATAATCTTCTACCTCAAGCTTTTCCTTATTGAACCTCGCGATGTAGTCCCCGAGGCTTTCATTCTTCCCTTGCTGTACATAAAGCAGATGGGTTACCTTCTTCTGAGGTCTTACCCCAAAATAGAAGTTGTGTATAAACCGCTCGGCCAAACCCTTAAAGCTCTCAACATAATTTTTTGGAAGATAAGTAAACCAAATATGTGTAGCTCCTGTTAAAGTTCTTGAGAAAGCTCGAAACCTCATATCATCAGGGATTAAATAAATGTCTGCTGCAGACTGATACATCTCAATATGATGCACTGGGTTGGTACTTCTGTCGTACTTGGGAGACACCACTGGGGGTTTAAATTTGGCAGGGATTGGGAAGTTGACAATCCTTTCCACAAATGGTAACCCTCTGAAAACACCCTCTATAATGGGTCTCGACTTTTTATGAGGTTCCCTATCTTCTGTTCTAGCCTTTGGATGGAATCATTCCATGGTCTGCCAACGTCATCCTGGCTGAGGTTGTCCTCAGCCACCTACAAATAGTGAACTGAGGGTTCCCTAACTACGGTGCAACGTCGGCTATTGATCCCTCTGACCATAGTCTCGACCATGTGGGGGTCAGCCATGGCGAGGCCAATGATCTTCACCTCCGCTTCGTGAGCCAGTTATGCTCCTTGAACTGGATAGACTCTGCCTCAGATCGTTAACTGGGTCGAGCCTTTCAAAGGTCGACCCTCTACTTAAGCGATCAAAAGCTAACCCTCTTTATTGTGTATCACCATCTCATCTTTCACACTGACCTCGGCTCTGCTGTATAGGACATACAGAGTGGTTTGAGACCTCATATGGTTCCCAATAGTCTACTGGAGCATCCTCTGCCTCAATATCGTTGTACCTATCCATAGGGCAAGGATTTCCTTGCCTCCCCAGGTGTAAATGCCTAGGGTCAGAAACATCTGCCCTCCGTTGAGGAGTAGGTTGGTCTTTTCACGGTGCCTGGGGTGGTCCCCTGGCCTCAGGATGTGGTTGAACAGCTGTCGGAGAAATCATCTATGGTGAGACCCCAGGTGGTCTTATTATATTCTGGCTTAGCTGGGCAAATTACTCCTACATCGCTTGGTGCATTGTAGCCAAGGACTTTAAGGCTGCTGCCACCTCAGCCATCTCGGACTGGGGTGGTACATGGCTAGAACTAGGTCTTCCAACACCAGATGGTGGAGGAGGTGGTGGTAACTCCAGTGCCATATGATAAGACTAGCTTCACGCAAAGGGTGATGCCTGGTTCACCACCAGAGTCTCCGGTGAGATTAAGATTCAAAGAAGAAGAGACGAATCTTCTCGTTCCCACAAATGACGCCAAAATGATGATGCTGTAAATAAAACTACCAGGTAAGGTGTTGTCAAGCTCAAATTAGTGATAACAATGGCAGCACAAGAGTGAAGATATATAGTAGAATGAGGTGAGGAGAAGTGAATGAACACTAATATATAGGTGGTTCAGCCAATCTGGCCTACGTCCACTTGAGTGTGTGAGTAATATCACTAGATGAAAGAAATAATGGCCATATATACAATCTTTCAAGCTTTCTCTCTCTACTGTGTAAACCAACAGAGTTTTAGCTAGGGTTGCAATTATGGATCCTTTTACAAGGTAGAGGATGACCTCTCTATATAGTTCTTGGGGGGTGTAATGTACCCCCCAAGCATGCAATGAGCATGTGCATGAGGATCGAACCAGTATGAGTATGACACATGGCTGATTTTATATAGATAATGATGACCTCAATATTCCCTCACATGAGGGGAATGATTTGGTTATAACTGATTTGTCCTTGTGTTCCAAACCTTATGTGCTTGTAAATGTAGGCCCTGTGTCATTAACTGATGTAACGTCATCTTGGACGAGTACGAGGTTGGTGTAGTTTGACAGTGTTGCTATATCTTATCTCTAATCGTGATGACCACTACCAGGAGGGTTGGACGAGGTTAGGTATGAGGTAGCTGTAACGTCGGCTGAGGCCGATGATGATGCTTGCAGTTGATTGAGACCGTGAAACTTTTCTGACCTTGGCTGATGAAGAGTCTAGGTTGGTGTATGAGGGGCCAACCTTATGAAAGACGACCTTGCTGATGGTTGTCATAAGCTTCTTGTCAACTCAGCTATGAGACTAGACGAGGTTAGTGTCTCTAAGTACGAGGGTGCACTTTGGGCATATCAGTGCATTTGTGATTTTTTTTGCTCATAACGCTTACAGACTTCACCATTAGCTTTAAGAACCTTATAAATACTCAAATATACCTTGCATAAGCGATTAACCATGATTATTAAGGTTATATAGTAAGTGATTATAAAATGTGAGTTTTAACGAACATGTGACTGTAATATTGCACAGAAAAAGGTAATAAAATACAATATTTGACACTAATCAAATGACATGATCTCTATCATCCAAACCACTTCCTTTAGAGTTTTGCAAAGTGAGATTCCTTGATAGAGCATGAAATCTCTCCCAGGTCCTTTCAGACCTCGTCCATCACTTGTATTGAGTAACTTCATCACTATTACAAAATAACCAATAATTATATAAAAATAGATAAAATATATGGTGGATCAACTAGATTCTTTTATAAGTCTTATTCCATCTTCAATTTATTATCCACTTTGCCTTGATCTTGAATTCGATTGGTTGATTACACACACACCTTTATGGTGTCACTCATCTTTTATGAATCCTTCTATAGTTTCTTAATGAGGAGGTTTATCAATAACCCTACTGCATTTTCTCCCTCGTAGAGAAGTTTTTTATGAAAACAATTAGTTTATGTATAAAACACCCTGGACCTACAAACCTCAGTCTGAAACACCTTAAAGTTTTGAACTCAAAACCACTTGAATCGACCAACCATCGTTCAAAAATACCTTGAACCAATAAACCACAGTTCGAAATATCTTGAGCTGATAAATCATATTACGAGATACCATGAACAAATAAATCATATTTCGAAACATCTTGAACCGATAAACCACAATTCTAAACATATTGAACCAAAAATCCATGATTCAAAATATCTTGAACTAATGAACCACGGTTCGAAACATCATAAACCGATAAACCATAGTTCTAAACATCTAGAATCGATAAATCAGAGTTTGAAATATCTTGAATTGATGTAACTTTTTTATGTGTGCAACAATCAAATATTCACATATCATTAGCATTTAATGTTTGTATTCAATCATTTGATATCTCTGCAACAATTTTATACATGGCTGCAAGGGGTTAACTTCAAAGTCCCTCATTTCGTGCGATCATCATTTACCCCCAATTTTCAAAACAAACGTGGGATAACGAACCACCAAGCGACCTAAACGGCTATTTTGTCCCAACCCTTTATATACCATTTTACTTTTTCTTCTCCAACCGCTTATTATTTCGACCATTAAAGCGCAGAGATCTTAAAATTTTAGAGAGAAAGTTATGAGTGTTGCTAAAAACTCACCCGACATGTCCATTTGAACCCATTTTCACCAATCATTTTCTTTTATACCATTTATATACCCTTTTATCTCTTTTCCATCGGGAAAAAACTCATAAATCGTTTAATGGCATCTTTAAGCAAGGATAATAGAGTTTTTGGAAAGGAATCTGGGAAGTATGTCGCTAAAGAGTTGGTTGAGTGCTAAGTTTTGTATCTTACTTACCGTCATGCTCCCTATTATGGGAAAGGCGATAACTTTCCCTAGGAGGCCAAATATTTCATGCACACTATTAATGATGCAGATGAACCTGATTTGGTGGGAGAAGAACCAAAAGACCACAATAAAGAAAGGTATGCCACTTCCTTTTTTATTTTTCATTTTAGGCTTGATCGGGGGGATTTCCCTTATTCTCATATAGATTTCAAAGCACCAAATGGCCTAACTGATGGATGTTCTGCTTGGTCAAACTATATTTATAGTAAATATAAAACATTGCTAAAAAAGTGTTGGTCTTAGATGCGTAGAAATATTCTTTAGAGATTTCACGCTATCCAATAATAACCTACCTCTCTACCTATTGGTCTCTTGTTGGAGTGTTGCCTCGAATACATTCATTGCAACTTGAGGGAGAGTTCACCATCACAGTGAAAGATGTGTGTGAATTGTATGGCTTATATCCCTATGCCCATCTCCCATTTGATGTCACCCCAATATATTCAGAGGAAAAGAGGGAGCATGCTCTGTTAGACCAGATTTATCCTGAGTAGGAGATGCCACAAAGGGCACTTTTGGCCAGTACATAAAAAATTTCTTCAAGACTTATGATAATCTCACTCAAGAGCATAAGAACCAAAGCATTAAGGCTGATGTGGAATTTCGTGAAGGTTAATGCAATGATTCTGAGCTAGTTACACAGATCCTCTGCCTGATTTTGTAGTTCTTTAGCCCTTGAAGCCCAACGACCAACCTCATTCGAACGTGTGAATATTTATGTCAAGTTAACTCATGGAGTCAACATTCCTCTAGTATTTATGATGCTTGGATACATGTGCACCTAGTTGTATAGGTATTACCATGATATGGTGTCTATAATTTTTTCCATAAAATTTTGTTGATGGAGTTCCTCTATGGAAGGTTTCCCAGTCTTGCCCCAAATGTTGTGGATATTGACATGATTCCTATTAACTGTGCACTCATATACTATTGGAGCAGATAGCAAAGAAACAAGGCATTTTTTCCTTTGATTGATGACAATTAATGTTTTGATTTTCGTTCATATAATGGACAGACCAATGCTTAAACATGACCATTCTTTAAACAAAAATCTTCATCAGTGCATATTTTTCTGGAAGGTGAGAAAAATATTAAATATGACCTATATCTTGTTGTGGTCTTTATGATTGCTAAAATTGTCTTCCTTCGTATAATAAGTGGATTGTTCAAAATTAATTATATAATCCTTATAGCGGTGCCCAATAGTTTGATTATTACCTGGGAATAACCAAACCTATTCAGTTCGATGGGTATGATCATATATTTTTTACTGCCAACTTGGGTTTCATGACTAGGAATGAAGTTGTTCTGTGTGCTGAATGTTAAAACATGTCCCTTCCTAAGGAACATAACATTGGTGATGCTTAATTGGCTTGGACCTACCATCACTAGCCAACACAACGCGAAGCTTTTAAATAATCTTTAAAGGCTAAACCTAGGTACCCTGTTATTGAGAGGTTTAGTGATAATGAAATTGGGCACAAGAATATCTCCACCGAGGATATGGAATTTCCCCTTAGCCTCGGAGAGAGACCATACCATAAGGAGTTTCCTCCTCCAGCTCCAACTATTGAGGTAGATCTTGTGGCCTCAAAAGAAAAAAAGAAATATTCCTCAAAAACTGGTGGAACAAGGAGAAAAGCTTATTTGACTATTGGTTCGTCGAAAGGGAAATCTCCCCTAAACTCCGAGAAATGTCTAAAGCTAACACAGGTTCCTATAACCCTATCAGTACTACTCTAAGGCTAAAGTTAGTAGAGAAAGAATCTACCGTGGTATTAGAGTTGCTTCCTTGAATGGAGTTTACTATGCTCACTACTATGTAAATTATAACAAGTTGAAAAAGGCGCCATCCATATGATGATTTCGTATTTCCACAATCTTTTCAAAAGAAGGTTTATCCTATTGAAAAAATAAATAATATATCTCCACATATTTCGTGTTCTTAGTGTATGAAGGCTTTTAGGATGAAAGTCATTGGAACATGTGTGCTTTAAACTCCAACTCCTACGGCCTAAGGTTCTATTGAGGAAAGTTTAGATGATAGGCCACTTGATGATGTGGTGGTTATTTCCACCCAGGTTGATACAACTGTGGTATCAGATGTTCTTCCTCGGATGAAGTCTAATACCCTAACTCTTAAGCAAATTATAACTAGTTGGGAAAGACACCATCCGAATGATGATTTCGTATTTCCTCGGTCTCTTCAAAATAAGGTTTTTCCTATTGAGCAAATAAAGAGAATATCTCGACATATTTCATCTTTTTAGTGTATGAAGGTTTTTATGATGAAAGTTATTGGAACACGCATGGTTGAAACTCCAACTCCTACGGCCTAAGGTTCTACTAAGCAAAGTTTAGATAATAGTCCACTTGATAATGTGATCGTTATTTCCACCCAGGTTGATAAAAAAAATATGCATCCTCATGTGGAAGAATAGGTAAATCACTTTTCTTTTCAAATGTTCTCAAATTTTTGAGTTGCCTCTTATTGAATAAAAATATTTCAAACATATTTCTCCTTTTTTAGGATGTTCCTCTACCACCCTTGGAAGTTGTGTATATTTTATTATAACATTTCTCAAGCGAGGGATACTTTGAGCCCTATCATTAAAGTAGATATTTTCCAGGCTCTCAATTTCTCTCAATTGAGAATAATTGTTCCCTACTTCAAGGACTGTATTAACTCAATCTAGGCATGCTCTGTCTGGCGTGCTTCATCTGGGGCAAGAAAATTTCCTATAAACGAGAAAATAGTGGAGGGCTCAATTAAAATTACTAAAACTTAAAATCCAATTACTCCCCTAGTTTCATCTGAGTTACCAGTAGTAATTGTTCCTCAAACTTCTTCAACTGAGGTAATCTAACTTTCACTTTATCTTGATCATAGAGTGTTTTCTCAATTATCATTGTAAAGACTTAGGTTTTGTAATTGTAGGTGGAAGACATTCTTCCATTATTTGGTCCTTATATGGAAATATTAGCCATCATGAAGTATACAAATGAGGATGTTCTTCCTCATAGACTTATGAATAACTTGGACCTTCTAGTTGATACCCTGCTTTCGTGGTACCTCTGAACAAATATTCCCAAGTTTATGCAACTATTTTTCAGATATATGCCTTCTAAAAATTTATTTCTAACTTTTACTTTGATTTCTTATTTTTGAACTCATTATAAGCTACATCTAGATATGGGGTTTCAGTGTGTCATGAATGAGGAAATGGAATAGATAACTATTTTGATTGATCTTGAACTAACTTCAACAAATGTTACTCCTTCATCTGTGGAGATTGAGCTTCCTCTAGCGAAGTTTATTATTTTGACTCTTAACGATACTCCTATGGTGGAAATAAAATATCCATCTAGGGATGAAAACATTCCTATACCCTTAGCAAACATTCTAGTTATTAGTGAGGTAGTTCATATAACTCTTTTAATGATTTTTGTGTATGGACGATTTTTATTATTATAACCTTCTTGGATATAACTTAACAAAAAAACTCACATGCATGGTGATTGAGTCTCTCTATTGAGTCATATTCACCAAACATTTTGTCACCAGCTTGGTAATTTACTATCTCAAATGAGTAATATTCACAAAAATTCGTCACCTGCTTAATTGAGTAATGTTCACAAAAATTTGTCCTATTATTGGTTATTTTCTCAATCTTGAAATGTTTTCTCTAAACATACACTTGTTTGGTGATGTAGTCAACTCAAGATGTTTTCTCTAAATATGCACCTTCTCAACTTGAGAAGCTTTCTATAAATATGCACCTGCTTGGCGATGTACTTTTTTCAAAACAAAAAGGGGTATATTAGAATCTAGAGAGAAAAGCCCTCTCTAAGTGGAAATTACAAGAAGGGATTAAAACACATCCAACATAAAAGGAGAAAATGACTAAACATGAGCAAGTTTAAATTTGGCAGTTGAAGCTTGTTCATCCTAACCAGACCTTGAAGCTTTGATGGGAAGTCTTTAATGTTGGGGGAGCACCAATTAATTTTTGTAGAACAACCATAAGAGGACAAAAAATTACATGGTGTTCCTATCCCTACAAATATGGCTAAACTTACCCCCAATGAAGTGTTAAAGCAGAAATTTTAGTGAGATATGTAGATAAACTCCAAGGAGTGGCAATCACCTTATTCAAAATGTCTACCATTACTTTAGACTTATATTCAACTATGAGGGGATAGATATATGAGTCTTTATAGTGCTTAAATCCTTCTAGCATTCCATTAGCCTCAACATCTAGACTGGTAGAGATGATTGTAATACCTCGTAATTTTAATGATTTTAAATGTGGGATTAATTTATTTAAAATTGGAAAATTATTTGGAGATTAATTCAGATAAAAATAAATATTAATTACAGAGATAAGGGTTAATATTTATTTACATTGAATATTACTTAGTGAATGAGTAATAATAATGATAAGAACACTTTATGATCGTCGTGAGTGAGAAATGCGACAATTATAATAAATTTAGTCGGGACACTCGTGTCAATTGTATCGGGACTTAAAATTGGGAACCAAAATATAACTTCATTTTTGGTATTCCATATGATCATTTTGAGTGCACCAGTGTGTCCCGAAGGGTCAAAATAGTCAGAAAAGTCTACCCGGTGGTTTAGTTTGGGTTTCGGGGCACTTTAGGCCAAATCGGCACTCCAAAGGGGTATTTTGGTCTTTTGAAATTTTAGGAAAAAGGGACAGACAAAAATTGAAAGGTTATATGTACTAGTACCTAAGAGACATGAGATTTTACATTTACCAAAGCAAAGGGAGAGAACAAGTGGGAGAAGGAGAGACTTCCTAGGAGTTCCAAGGCCAAAAGTCATCATCTTGCAACAAAGTCATCACCAAATTATAGATCAAAGAGAGAGGACCACAACCATATCTTTCTTCTTCAATGGATAAGACCTACCAATAGAGGTGTGTAAGGAGATAATTTTATAAATGTTAGGGGTAGAATCTAGGAATTTTCTATTTGTCCTAGATCACAATATGTATGTTTGATACCGCTACATTTGGCACGTCAACACGATCATCCACGACGGCCTTGATCGGAATCCATGCATCCATCATCTTCACACGTGCATCATGCTTTATGAGACATGCTGCTCAACTCATTACCACTACTCCACTTCACGATATTGGTAAAATGATTTATTGAAGTTGTTTATATTTGCATAAATATTTGGGATTTTTTTTAGAAAATATTTTTCGAACTCTGACTTGTTTTTATTAAAAGCAGAAAATTTTCTGAGTGTAGAAGCGAACTTGCCTCTGTCGACGAGCTCGTTCAAATGACATCTCTCTATCATTCGAGCGACATGATCATGTCGCGCGATTTCAGTCGAGCGATATCTCTCTATAGTTTAAGCGACATGAGGATGTCGCGCGATATCGTTCGAGCACCATCGTCGCCTCGATTTTTATATAAATATTTGGGTGGATTATACACATATTTCTAAGTCTTTTTCGCACACGATTTATGTGATTAACAGTCCCGAAAACAGACTTTATATTCTAAGGTTTTATGCCTTTTTGATTCACAAAACCATCCCCACATATGTGTGTGAATCTTTAAACCTTCAAGAGGATCATTTGTACTCATCTGGAGTAACTTGTGGAGAAGCCGTCTCTTCTTCATTGCTGCCCATCTGGAGTTCTTGCGGGAAAGTCCAGCTGAACGACATCAGAACCGACACCTGAGGGTATTTCGTATGTTACTCTTGTTTTCATTGTAATCTGTGTAAACCGTTCTTTACAAATTATAGTGAAAATAAAAGGGTTTGCCCCATTGAGAGATTTGTCATCATTTGTGTGTTTTATTTGTGATTGACTGTTCTTGCATTATCATATTAATTTCAATCACACCTAGATGCATGTTTTAGTATTTAATTAAAAAACTGAGTTTAATTAAATAATTTATTTATTTGAACGCACGCGCACTCTTCAAATTGGTGTCGAGACAATTACACAATTCTATCGTGTAATTTTCAGAATTTTTTTTCTAAGATATCAATTTTCTGAAAAATTGATTTTTGAAAAGGGTGTGTTCAAAATGGAGAAATTATATAATAAAATTCCAGTTTTTGACGGGACAAATTATGATTACTGTTGAAAAGGGTCTGAATTTTGGTTGAAATAGGGTGGACACCTCCCTCCATCACTATTGATAATGTGACTAATTTAAAATTTATGACCACAGGGACTGAAGATGAATTTAAATGGTCATCCTTTAACTCTAAGGGTCTAAGTGCTATTTCTGGATGTGTCACACCTGACGAGTTCCAACGGATAATGACGTGTACCGCGTCAAAAGAGGCATGGGATGTTTTATAACTTACCTATGAAGGAACTAATGCCGTGAAAGAATCAAAATTGCAAAACTTAAAAATTCAGTTTGAAACTATCACCATGCTTGAGTCTGAATGTTTTGTTGAATTCTATGCCAGATTATCTGATATTGTTAACACTAATTTTAATCTTGGTGAACACATTCCTAATGCTAGAGTTGTTAAAAAGATTCTAAGATCACTGCCTAAGAGTTTTATTCCTAAAGTTACTGTGCTAAATTTTATGGATAATTTAAACACGCTTAAATTAGAGGAATTGGTTGGAAACTTACAAACCTTTGAAATTGACATATTTCCTAAGTCTGTTAAATCAAAAGATAAGGGAATTGCACTTAATGCCCAGGATAGGAAGAGTGAGGGGTCGACAAGAAAGTGAGTAGAGTCATCTAGAAAAAGGGAGAAAGAAATGTCAGAGTCTGAGTGTGACCTTGGTTTAGATGATTTGGCCTTGTTTGCAAAAAATTTCAAGAAAATTCTCAATTTCAAGAAAAATGGAAATTTCAAAGATAAAATGTTTTTTGAGAAAAAAAAGTTTGAGAAGAAAAATGAAAAATATTGTATAAATCCATCTAAGAAAGACAGTGAGAGATGTTATGAGTGCAATGGTAAGGGTCATAGAGCTTTTGAGTGTGCTACTAGGCTGAACAAACTTGCCAAAGAAAAGGGCAAAGTTGTCCTTAATGCTACCCTTAGTGACGATAGTGAGGTCGAGTCGGTGGACTCTGGAGATGAGTCACCGCATTCATGGCTAGTCATGTGAGTACCCCTACTGCTCCTCACGACGATGAGCATGCTGCTTCACAAGGACACCTCAACAGTGAGAACGAAGTAAGTAAGGGGGAGGATGATGCACGTGAGAGCGAGAGTGATATTCAACGCGCCTACGCTGAGTTATATTCTGTGTCATTTAAAATGAAAAAGAGTAATAAAGCGTTAGTTCTTAGGATCACCGCTTTAAAGAAAGATTTAGGAGAAGTGAGAGAGAGAGAGTCCTCCACCTGCACTACCTTGAGAGAGAGAGAGGCTATCTGTGTTGAGAGAAAAAGTCAATTTAGAGAAAGAGATAGAAAGTTTGGAAAGAGAGGGAGAGAGAGTTGTTGTGAGACTGAAAAAGAGAGAGAAGAAAAACTTGAGAAGATAATATGTTTTGAGTGCAAGGGAAAAGGGCACAAGGCATTTAAGTGTCCCACTAGACTTGGAGAGAGGGCAAGAAAGTTGCCATACCCGCTACCCTAAGCGATAGTGAGGATGAGAATGGATATGATAGTGTGATCCAAAAAGCTTTTAGAGAGTTATTTATCGAGGTGAGAACAAAAAGGTCGAATAGGAAGCTAGGTCTTCGAATTTATGATTTGAGGAAAAGAATGATGAGCTAAAAAAGGAAAAATGTGATTTTACCAACACGATGTCTAGTCTGATGACACGTGTATCCCATCTCGAGGATGATCTCGAACGAGCACGGGAGGCCCAAGTCTCGTTAGAAAACGCATCTGAGAAGGTTGATAAGATGGTTCCCTATCCCGTTTTGAATGATGGTAAGTATGTCAAAAAAGGTCATGATGATGCATTCACTACTTTTAATGAACCCGAGCCTATCTCCACTTTGGTGAGTGATTCTCATGGGTGTCCGTCTAGGAATGTTCACCCTAAAATTCTTGATAAATTAATCCCTAGACCGATTTATGTTTGCTCCCAATGCAAGAAGCGAGGACACCTTAGGGAGTTTTGTTCTAAGTTGGGTTTTGTGCCATATCATGCCACTTCACATGTCCCCGCGCATGCACCCACTCATGATACTTTGCTTGCACATAATGATAGAGAGTTTGCACATATTCGCGAGCAAGTGAAGTTTTTGGTCAACACTACACATGATCTAATGGAGTTGGTTCAAAAGATGTCACCATCTTTAGAAAACTTCATCGTTCTTTCCGGTTGAGGTATTGACATGTTTGCAAGCATAAGGTGATTTACATAATGTCTCTTTTGCCTATTGCTAGCATGTATCATTAGTTTTTTTTTTGTTTTTCGTTTTTATATTTTTTTTGAAAAATCCAAAAATATTTTCTTTTTATAAAATTTTAGAAAAGCTCAAAAAGATTTTTGTATTTTGTTTACTCCTCTTATGGATAAGCATTTAAGATAACCGAGTCACATTTTTCACTTCCATATTTTTCATGTGACTGTTTGATAGTGATTTGAGACGCTAGATCATTTCATCCATGTGCTTTACATTGTTTGGAGTCTTTGAAATGTGATTGGCGATATCTTTATACATTTTTGGCTCCTTATCTCCTTTTTTGCACACATGCACGACTTTATTTGATTATATTACTTGTCTATCACATGTTGGCTTGAGTGTTTCCATCTCAATTATGTTTATACAAAAGACCATATGCGTTAAAACTTGACAAGATTGGAATGCATGTAAAAACCGTTTGCTGAGATTGTGTGGTATTTTAAAACGGGGACGGGCTGCGAAAGGTTATCATTTGACCTTTGTGAATACTAAGACACCGTTAAATCGGTCCTAAAAAATTGAGAAATTTTATTACCCGGGGTCCAAAGAGGTTAAAAGAGCCCAAAAAAATTTAAAGGCAATAAAAAAGCATTTCATGCCAAATATAGGCCATTAGGTTTCACCATCAATTCTCCAAAGTTTGAGAATTTAGATCACCTATAGTCAAAATATAAATCTTAGGGCGTTTGGTTGGAGAATTTAAATGGGTTTGCACTTCCTTGAAAGTCCTGAAAAAGCATTAAATAGTTTTGGACGTCATTGGTGTGAAAATCACTTTGAGCATTGATTTGCTGATTTGATTGAGTCAATGTCTCACATTTCCATCTATTTACACCTAAGTAAGATATTGGGTTCATTCGATAGGAATATCCGATCATCATCGTGCACATATGATATGTTTATTTGCATTGATTTTCCTATCGAATTTGATCACACCCCTACATTTCCGCTATCATCGACTTGGTTGTTTTTGTGTTTGTTCATGGTGTGATTCTTTGTTGTATATTTTGTGTGAAATTTTTTGAAAATTCAAAAAATGAAAGTTTATTACCTTGTGACATCCTCCATTTGCATTTATTTGTGCTTCTCATATCTGTCTATTTTGGGACATCATAAAAAGGGGGAGAATGAATTATTGGGGAGAATTTTTGTTGGTTGATTTATCGATGATTTTCTTAAGCTTAATTGATCTTTGATTTTTTCATATCATTATATTTCAAATTGTTTCACATCATGGGTATCTGTTTTATCTCATGTGTCTAGGTACAAAATTGATGTTCATTGGATTTCACACCCCGATGAGAAAAGCTTTGAGAGTTTCTGAAGAGCTGTAGATTTGAAGATGTTGAAGTTTAATTGTTGACACGTCAGTTAGTATTCTAAATTTGAAGGTTTAATGGGGATATTATCTTGTATGTCATTTGTGACTGCATAATTCGAATTTTTATGTATGTACCGGCATAGATACATGGGAAGATTTGTAAGGACATAATTTTATAAATATCAGGGGTAGAATCTAGGAATTTTATATTTGTCCTAGATCACAGGATGTATGTATGATACCACTACATTCGGCACGTCAACACGATCATCCACGACGGCCTTGATCCGAATCCATGCATCCATCATCTTCACACGTTTATCATGCTTTATGCGATGTGCTGCTCAACTCATTCCCACTACTCCACTTCGTGATATTGGTAAAGTGATTTATTGGAATTGTTTATATTTGCATAAATATTTGAGATTTTTTTCAGAAAATATTGTTCGAAGTCTGACTTGTTTTTATCAAAAGCAGATATTTTTCTAAGTGTAGAAGCGGACTTGCATCAGTCGACGAGCTCGTTCAAACGACATTGCTCTGTCATTTGAGCGATATGAGCATGTCGCGCGATCTCGGTCGAACGACATCTCTCTGTCGTTTGAGCGACATGAGCATGTCGCGCGATCTCGACCGAACAACATCTCTTTATCGTTCAAGCGACATGAGGATGTCACGCGATCTCGTTCGAGCGCCGCCGCCTTGATTTTCATATAAATATCTGGGTGGATTATTTACATTTTTCTAAGTCTTTTTTCGCACACGATTTTTGTGATTAACAGTCCCAAAAATAGACTTCATATTTTGAGATTTTATACCTTTTTGATTCACAAAACCATTCCCATATATGTGTGTGAATATTTAAACCATCAAGAGGATCGTTTCTACTCATCTGGAGTAACTTGTAGAGAAGCCGTCTCTTTTTCATTGTTGCCCATCTGGAGTTCTTGTGGGAAAGTCCAGCCGACGACATCGGAATCGACACCTGAGGGTATTTCGTATGTCACTATTGTTTTCATTATAATATGTATAAACCGTTCTTTACAAATTATAGTGAAAATAAAAGGTTTTGCCCCTTTGGGGGATTTTTCCTCATTTGTGTGTTTTATTTGTGATTGACTGTTCTTGCATGATCATATTGATTTCAATCACACCTAGATGCATGTTTTAGGATTTAATTGAAAAACCGAGTTTCATTAAATGATTTCTTTGTTTGAACGCACGCGCACTCTTCAAGGTGTTTATCTTACTGAATTTTAGTTGAATATAATATCCATGTTAAAGTAGGATAATTATTACTTTGGATTTCATGAATGTTTACGGGAATTTTGAGGAATTAAATGATATTTTTGGGTAAAATAAATTTTAGGATTTAACTCTTATGTTGGAAGATGAAATTGATGAATCTCTAACAACTGAAATTTGAAGAAATCTGAGTGCTACTTGTTTTCTTGATTGAAAAATGGTAAACTAGTGTTTTAGAGAATATCCATGAATTAATCAAATTTATTTGTGGTTCTTTGATGACTTGGTGAATACAAATGGATTAGAAATCATGTATATAGGTTAGTATGTTGCTGGGAGTATTTGTATGGGAGCTTGTAGTTGTAGAATGAAGAATTGAAGAAGTAAAAATGGTGGGAAAATGCTATTTCTGGAGGTAGGAGACAAACAGGAAAACCTCGTTTGAATGACCTGCTATGTCATTCGAACGACTAGGATCAAACGAGATTGCAGATCGTTCGAATGACCTGGACATTTCATTCGAATGAGATGCCAGGTTTGTTCTAACGACATTTATGAAAATGGGAATTTTATTCTAATAATTTTAAATTTGACGTAGTATCCTCGAGAGAAGGAAAATGACCTACGATAACATTTCAGTGATTTATTTATGAGAACTAATAGCGTGAGATTTGGGTTAACTGTTAGGAATATATAAAAGGGACATAAAAGGCATTAGATGGGTGAATCACGTTTGATGAAGTACGATAGAAGGAAATAGTCGTAAGTTACAAAGTTCCGTGAATATTAGAGATAAGTATACTATGCATAAATCCTGGTATTTAGGTTGTGCGTATTCCTACTGATTTTATAGGCGGTGTGAATACTTTTTGTTTGAATCATTATGTGTATGACATACCTACGTATTTGCTATCGGGAGGAGGTTTCTCGACGTGCATGTTCTTGTCTTGAGGAGCCCATTTGGAGGATTTTAGACTTGTACCAAGAGCATAGAGCCTTGGATACGTGCTATCTGTGAGTGTGATAGTTTCGAAGATTGAATGGGAACGTAGGTATGTGCGTGACCCATTTGGTTGGAAACTATGTCCGCCTCCAATATATGTGATTTGTATTTATGGTTCGAGCGAGATACATACCAATAGTCCTTTATTTAGTACGTGAGGTACATGGACATGATAACAGAGTATGTAGGCACCTTAGGTATCAGCTTAGGGGTGTTGTAGTAGTATATATATAGTTAGAGTGATACATATATATACTTGTGAATTATGCTACCGTGTGTATTTAGTAGATGAGTAAATGGTGACATTTAACATAATCTTAGTGCGTGAAATATTAAGTGTAAGATGAGAAATATAGGCTTGACCATTAGATATAAATTTATTGGTAACGTATTATATGGGAGATACGGGTGAAAACAATGAGTTAGTTGGTATAGAAGTAGACTTGGATTGGAATAGTTAGTCGGAATAGTATAACATGACGGGTTAGATATATACGTTAGGCGTGCGCATTAGATGAGGTGTGAGAGTCTCAAGTGAGAGCACGAGAACCTAACATATATATTGTATTTGTAAATTTTGCATTTAAACACTTGCTAAAATTTTAAAATATTTTACTCGAGCCCTGACCCATTTCTCCAAATCTCTATTCTTTTTGTAAAACATTTTAGATGCCCAGCCACAAGGACACCGGGCATAGAAGGTTTTATTTTCTGGCGTGCTGCAGCTGCTGTGGAAGTTGACGGTCTTTGATATTAGTTACCTCGGTACTTATTCACTTCTTCATCTTGAGCATTCATTTCAATCGGACTTGTTGTTCATTTCTAGTTTATTTTCAAAGATTTCAGATTCTATTATGATGTATTAGACTGTGGAGTTAGTTTTATTTCGGATTGCTGCATAGATATTTTACACTGGATTGTATAATTCAGACATATGTACTACTCTATCATTATTCATTGTGAGTATGATACGTAGATGGAGGAATGTGATATTATTTGTTATTTGATTTTATGTTAATTAAAAGGATAAATTCTAACATTAGCTTTTTAAATACGCGGTGGTCGGTAAATAAAAGTTTTCGGCAATGACGCTAATAATGGACCAACTGTATACTCTATCTTAATTTAATAAAGGACTGGTGGAGAGTTACAATGATAAAATAGGTAGAAAAACCCAATAAGAATACTCCCTTGTCATTTCTCAAACTCCAACACCACTCTCATATGGATTCTTTTTAGAGCACCCATCAATGTTTAATTTTAGCCAACCATTTGGGGGGGGGGGGGGGGGGGGGGGGTAATTACTATTTAATAGTAAAAGGGATAGTTGTCTTAAAAATAATATGCATGCTTGGTGGCTTAGCTCAACTCTTTCTAAGATTTTCTCGTTATATTGTATGGTAAAAGGAAATTTTCAAATTTCGCCTAACTCTTTTGTTTCATGTAACTTTGCAGTCTTTGGTAGAAAACGACCATCTCAAGGCACCTCAAGTGGTTCATCCTAAAGTTGATGTGCTTATGGAAGCGATAGATGTTGATCTTGTTCCAACTGAACTTGGTCAAGCTGAATCTGCCCGTTAAAATGATTATTCTTTAACAATTAGTGTAAATAGGGAGGATAGTGAATCTGGTTGTGGTGTTCCAATACCAAACAATGCACCAGTAAATTTTTGTAGGCAAGTACTACAAGGTAGTGCATTTATTCAAGACTCACTACTCATTATATTTTAACGCCTGATTTCCTCCCATCATAAAACTTTTGTTGTAATAACCCGCATCTTTATATATAATTTCAAATTTAAATTTGCAATACTTATTTCTCGGCATGACATTATATTTTTATTTTTTAAGTCGATAAAGAAATAATAATTTTAAAGTACCAAGCATACATTTTTTAATCACGTTTTACAAGTATTACTATTGGGTAGGATTAGAATAATTTTCTTTTTATATGTACCCGTTATATTAAAAATGAAGAAACCCAAATTTAATTGTAAATAAAACAGAATTTTGTGTGATACTGTTTAAACAAAAACTTAAGGGTTAAAAATATAATTCCAACCTTTCAACTATGTAGGGGAGAAAAATTCAAATTAATAAAACCTAACGAGATATTTGTTTAAACCTACACGTACTCAATCCTCCTATCTTATCTATTACAACCACAACTCAACCATATATTTCCTATATATAGAGCCACAATCAGGAGAAAAAGAAACCAAGACTTCATCCTCATTTTCCCCACCCGAAACCTCCATGGGAGAAAGATCCGTAAACTTGTTTTTCATATCCTTTATTCCTTTATCTAATAAATAAATATAAAATGGTGTCTCCTCATAATATTATGCTATGTGTCCCAATAGTAAATGTAAGACTTTTTCCATCTTTCTTAACAAATATATATATAGTTTTAGCTCTTTTTTTCTATAAAAATGTTTTTTTACAAAAGTTGATTTTACAAAGATAAGTATAAATTATTTTATTATATATAAAAGTTGAGTTTTTATAAAGTAATTTCCAAAAAAATGGAGTTCTCAACCTTTTTTTTAAACATAAATGGTGTTTTAAAAGGTTGTTCTTATAAATATAAATATAATCATTTTAAGAAAAACACTGTTTTTAGAAAGCAATGTTAACGTCTAAACTTTATAGACTGTTTTAGAAAACTATATATTTTATTATATTTGTTTTTTGAGTTATACATTAATAGTTAACAATTTTTTACAGATAACTCAAAAAAATATTTTTTTTATAAAAAATATACAATTTATATTAGATTCTAAACGTTAATATTACTTTATAAAAACATCATTTCCTTAAAAAAATTATGTTTATATTCATAAAACAACCTTTTAAAATGAAATTTATGTAAAGAAATGAAATACAAAATTATATTTTTTAGAAAACTACTTTATAAAAATACAATTTTTATACATAATAAAATATTTTAAACTTAGCTTTATAAAATCAGTATATATATATATATATATATAAATTAAAAAATAATATATATTTAAAAATAGTTTTTTAGATGTATACATATCTGTGTGCGCGTTCTATTCTTTCTGTCTGTTTAATTCCCTCTACTTCATCATTAAATATTCTACGTTTTGCACTTCAATTTTACATGTAAGTATTTATTTGACCTCAAAGTGTGTTTACATTGCATTGTATAATAAGAATTTCAAAGTACCCACGCATCGCGCGTGATTAAAAACTAGTATAATTTATAAATATAAAGATGGTGTCTTCATTTGTTATTGTGCCACGTATTTTAATAAATGAGGCTCACTTAATAGCCCAACTGTTCAAACGTGTTACAACCTCTCGACTTATACATGCCCGTTCACCTTCTCCTTTACTCATTCCCACTAATATCATTTGCCTCGTTTGATATATATCTCCAACAGCCTTATGGGTCTTGCAATCCATATCAAACCTTTCCACTCCTGCCAAATAAACCAAAAATTGAAATCCCAAATATCTAGAATCAGCATAGGCCAAAATGTATTCATGAAAAAATGAAAAAAAAATAAACCTTGAAAGGATGGAATTTAGCTTGCAACATATTAGATGGAAGGGCAAGTAGTATCATACTTGATTCCAAACTCGGGACTCGGGACCCAACTTTAAAGAGAGAGTGTTTGTTTTAGAGAGAGAAAGAGAGACACGAGCTTTTATTATTTTTCTTCTCACTCCAAAGCTTATCAGCCATTATATCCCCCACTGCCTACTAGACACAAAGTTCTCTCATTTCACCACCATTGAAAGAGAAAACAAAGCGGGGAGGTCCTACAAATCCTTATTCTTCCCGCTACTTCAATCTATTCCATATTCAACAAATGTGTTTTATTTATTTAGTCTTCATTTTATGTTTTTATTTATTATGATATACTCTTCGAAAGTGGAGGAAAAGAAACAAGAGGAGGTGATTCGGTGAAGAAACTGGAGGAAGCTAAACAAGATGAGAAATAAGAACCCAAAGATGAGAAACCAAGTGAAGAGAAAAAAGAAGAGAAGAAAACAAAAGAACTAGCAGCGCCACCTCTGCCTCAAGACATTATTTTGAGAGTCTACATGCATTGTGAAGGTTGTGCTAGAAAAGTTCGGAGATGCCTAAAAATCTTTCAAGGTTTTTGCATTTTTCATTTTTTCTTCAACACTTATTAGCCTATATATGAAATCAATAGTTTCTTAGTTTTCATTAATTTTTAATTCCTATAAAAATTTAATTGTTCAATTTTCTTAACATAACAATGCAATTTTTTTTGTATAATTTTGCATCTCTTAGTTTACAAATCACTATTTTTTTTGCAAAGATGTAACTGTAATTGTTAATCTTATCATTATAAACTATTTGTCTAATTCAAAGTTCCCGTGTGTTTATATGTATCAAAATTGTCTATTAAGAAGAATAAAAATAGTAAATATCTCGATGAAGGTTGGTCTTAAAAGGGTGAATGGAATTTTATTTTTTTTGAATTTTCCAATTAATTTAGTTCTTTAATGTATTAAGAGTTTGTACTCCATGAATTAAAAATTTGTTGATAGAAAATCTAAATTTAATCGGGTAAACAGTTGTGGGATATTCACATTTTTTCATATGCACATTCGGGCCATATTGTTTGTCTTAACACAACAGATCCAAAGTAGTTCTTTATAATCAAACTGTCCATATTTTTTTAGATGAAGTCTTAATGTATGATGTTTTATACCTTCACGAGGGTTAATTGGTGGGAGAGTTTCTTCATATTTTTTTGTTGGGAGAGTTTCTTCAAATCTAATGTGATATATTACTTTTTTTTTTTATTTGATGCATTTTTTTAATCTTTTTTATTTATGTATTTAATTGTCTATTTATAATGACACACATGTTGAGTTGTGGGATACCAAAGAATCATAATTCGCACACGCATCGCGTGAGACTAAAACCTGATTTACTTCTAAAATGCTATACAACAGTAATTAATGTTTGAATGATTTCAGCCTATCCATGTGGTCAAGTATTCATCTTTTAGAGCAATTATTATAGCATGGCATTAGTCAGTTCATTTTCTCAATCCTTTTTACTCCATTAACAAACCTATATGTCTTCACATGTCAATATTAAAAGCCTAATAAAACTAGAACCAAACTTTAAGCTCGAGACGATTTAGATTTTCTATACCACCACAAAGCATTTTAAAGGACATTTCCATTGTAAATGACTTTTTAGTTAGCCGACTTTTTAGTTGGCCATATATATATATATATGGTTCCGGATATGACATTTCCAATGAAGAACTCAAGAGCTTGTGGTTCCGGCTCTGACACCGAAACCATAACGCCACTAATTTCTTTTCACGTCTGTCCTCTCACCTCCAACATAGTTCCATATCTTTGAGATTGGGTTCCATTTTTTGTAAATGAACGCTAAGGTTTTTTTATATTTTCAGAAATTGATATATTTTCATGAAATCCACAGAAATCTTGGTTGGTTTGTAGTTCTGGAAATTTATTCAAATTTTTGTTAATTAATTTCATGTTACAATCGATTTTGTACCTAAGAGATTTAGAGCCGCACATGGAATCCATGATTATTTAAGCACAAGATCACTTAACCGATTCATGTGATTTTATATTTTCATGACTAAAAATAATTATATTATATCTAAGGGTTTCCATCTCCTACTAGTTAAGGCCTGTAAGTATATTATTCATTATTAGTAGAGAAGTGAACTTTGACGGTTGGATGAGTAAATGGTCGATTCTTTTTGTAAATAAATGGTGTGAGTAAATAATCTACATGTATGTCTTTCATTATTTTTTGGTGCATTTGTTGGAATTTTTTCCTACATTGCAATTTAATTTTTCTTTTGTAATGCCTATCACATACGATTTCATTCTTTTGATTCTTTTTTTGTTTGTAACTTTTTATTACGATTTTTGGTGATTAATACAGAGAAGATACAATGGATATTTGATTATGTGTTGAGAGAGTTAAAGTGTTTTTTTTTACTGATTCCTAAGAGTCTTTTAACTGAATCGATAGGATGAGTCTTAATGAGGTCATGTGTTAAAAAAGTGTTTTGATTCCTTTGGTTTTGTTTCCAAATATCCCATTTAATATTGTTAAGCAAGAACCATATCATTATAAGTTCACCTCTAATGGGTATTTTCTTATATTATTTTTTTAATATAAATGTGAAATGTAAAAAATCTTCTCTAATAAATATTTTAGTTAGTGTGCTTATACGACATGTTGGCTATGAGTCTACGTGGATAAATTATGAATGAATTATTATATGACAAACTACTCAAATAATGATTTGAAAATGTTTCACATTTTGTGAGGAAGAAGAAATATTTTCCGAAATAATATCACAATAGATTTTTTTTGACATTTTCTATAAACCTAAAGAGTGAAGTCACAAAGAAAATTTGTAGAAATAAAAAATTCAGAGTTTTTGAAACAACCAAACTTGAATCTTGCAAAAATACCTCACCTCATTCTAGATGTTATCTATTGATTGTTGTGTTCAGTTTAATGTAATACCCCGTATTTTTATGGCATTTAATTATGGGGTTAATTAAATTAAATTGGGATAAATTAATTTAATATTAATCCGGATTTTAAAATAAATATTTACTAGCGTGATGAGAGTTAGTAATTATTGGTAAGAATAATGTTGACTATTACTAGATGAGTAAAGTAATATATGAGAAATTGTCGTCGAGTGAATAATACGATAATTATAGAAATTAAGGCAGGACGTGCATGTGTCGTGTCGGGACTAAATTAATGGAATAAAAGTAATTTTATTATAAGTATCTCGTATGGTCATTTTGAGTGCGCCAATGTGTACAGATGGGTTGAGATAGTCAGAAAAGTGTACCCGGGGGTCAGTTTGGGTCTCGAGACATTTTAGGCCTAACCGGTAACCCGGGAGGGCATTTTGGTAATTTTCCATTTTTGGCCTTAATTAATGACAAAAATAGAGAGTTTATATACGTGGGAAGAGAGAGTCCTCCAGGGTTAGAAAATTTGGAGTTGCAGAGAGGCTAAGGAAGAGAGAAGTGGGAGGGCTTCCAAGGGAGAGAACCACCTAGCCAACACCATCCTCACCAATTCCACCACCAACGCGTAGATTGGGGAACGAGGAACGAGGAACGAAACCATACCCATCATCATTACTGATTTAGACTTCCATCTCTAAGTCAAGTATTTAACTTTCTGTTCTTTAGTTGATAACATATCCATGATAGTATAGGAATTTATTCTCTCAAGTTTTCTTGAAAATAAAATGTTGTTTGGGAGTTTTTTATTGCAAATTTGGAGTAGAAACCATGTTAGGATGGATATCTGTCATATGTAATATAGTATTCACGAAATTGATGCCCAATAGAGATAGAAGTCTAGAAATTTAAATGAATTCTTGAGAAAATTGGAAGAACTAGGGTTAAATGTTAACTTCTTGAATTAATACCCTTTGATGACGATTCTTGGTGAATTTGCGAATGTTTTATGTTAGAAATATTCTATATTGGTTTATATAACATTCGTGAGGTTTGGTTGGGAGTTTGGGACATGTTAATGGAGGTTTGAGGATTTAGATTGGATGAAACCCGTAGGCTAGAATTGCAGAAACTGGGCCAACACCTGCTTGATCGATAGATGGACTGTGTCGATCGATCGAACCTTTTTATCGATCGATCGACCCTTACTTGAAATTGAAAATTCTTCCCCTTTTTATGTTAATCCAATCCCAATGCGTAAGGGCCTTTGGACATAATTTAAATATCTTAATGGGATATGAGAAGGACCAGTAGGGTATAAGTAGGGTCCGGGTAAGACAAGTTTATATGAGATTTAATCGTGGGGTTTAGAGAATATAAATTTAGTGGGAAATCGTGCATACGTTATAGTAGGTCTTGTGGGAATTAAGAAAGACTAATACTAGTAGAGTAGTAAGGGTGAACCTACTGATTTTATATTTATCGAGAGGATACACTTCGAGAGTTGAGAAGTACTTAGGGATTTGCAATAATTAAGAGAATAAAAAGAGGGATTTACTTATACGTAGAACTCGAACGTTATATGCTACGCATGGCTAGAATATGTTATGGGTCATGGGCGTACTTGGATGAATAATGTAAATATATATACGAGTTCATGTAAATATATTATTTGAATATCTGTGTTTAACTATACCCACGCTACTTGCTATTACAGAGGTTTTTGCACCTGGACAGTCTTATTATGATGTGACCTTTATGGGGGATATTGACTCGTACCCAAGAACATAGGATCCTTAGTACAGGCTATCCGAGAATGATAGTAAGACGGTCCTAAGATACGTGAGGGTATGTACTGAACTCTTAGTGACTTGGAACTATGCTTCGCCTCCAATATGTGTGTTTTGTGTTCATACAGTTCAAGAGTGATTACGAACTAGTATTTCACTTTGTACGAGAGATACGGGGAGTTGATAGCAGAGTATTCAAGCACCATAGATTTATGTGGGGTGCCCTATTAGTATATATATTATGAGTCATAAATATATATACTTGCGATTAATCTACTTTGCTTGTAAGTAGATACGGATTGAATAATTCATAGTAAATGAAATAAATGGTTGCGAACTTAAGTCCATATTAAGACGAATATATATATATATATATATATATATATATATATATATAATTGGCCTAATATATTCATAAGAAAAGGTTATGTGATATAACTATAATCATGCAATTACTTTGAAAAAAATTTTGGTGAGGGGAAATTGAATTAGACTAGTGAATTGGGTTAGATTTATCCAGATTAGTTTGTTAGTACATTAGGCGTGCACACTAGTTGAGGGGTGAGAATTTCCAAGTGAGTGTCGTGGTACTAACATGTATGTAATATCAACTGCTAAGCATTTTAAATACCTGCTAAACTATTTTTAAAGTTGTTTTACACCCGGTCTCTGACCCGCTTATATATATATATATATATATATATGTATTATAGGTGCCCAGTCACAGAGACGTCAAGCTTAGATCTTTGGACATTTGATGTGCTGCAGCTAGTGTGGGAGTTGAAAGTCCTTGCAGTAGACGACTTGATCCTTGCCTTCTCAGTCTTCTATTTAGTCATCATTAGATAGGGCATGTGTCGCCCATTTCCAGTTTTATCTAGTTCATAGAGATTTGTACTCTTGATTTATTTCAGTATTCTATTTTTGTTGGGATTACTTGTGATTATTACTTTGTCCTGTGATTTGGGATATTTTATTTCGATTGAGTTATTTAGCATGTTCTTTCATTTGGATGGTTTGATTTTAATACTATCATTTGTATTCGTGAGAATGGTTTCATAGTTAATAATAAAAATCGGACCTAATTTATAAAATTAAAGGTTTTCACACTTAGCTTAATTATTTATTAGGTGATTAATGAAGAAAATTGTTTTTCGACAGTGATGCTCAGAATGAACCAACCGGACACTTTGAGTTAATTTAATAAAGGACTGATCACCCGGTATTTAATTTGGCGGGGTGTCAAAGTTGGTATCAGAGCTTCAGGTTCTAGTGTCTTTAGGATCTGTGCGACTTATTATGCTTCCCGCGTTGCTTTGTTTGATATAGAGCCCTATATTTAGGATTGTTGATTTCTATGGTGAGATTTCGTTCTCCTGCTATAACGTACATTTATGTAATACCCATTACTTTTGAGTAATTATTTTTATATTAAATTGCCATGTGGGTTAATTATATAAAATAAAGGGAGTTAAAGTTAATATTACTTTGAGTGATTTAAGAGATAATATTTACTGAGTTTTGCATATTTACCGTTAAGCGAATGTAAATAGTGTAACATTATATTTTGTTGCATCGTTGTGCTTTAAGTGACTATTATGATTTATATTCCAATCGGGTTATTATTATAAAGTTAATATGACGTTGGAACAATAAATATTGAACGATATTCCAGATGGCAGTTTTGAGGGCACGCCCGGTTGAGATAAACAAAATAAGTGCCAGTCGTGTTTTTGGGTTCTAGAGTAGTTTTGGCTAGTTATGACTTAATTATGATGTTATGAGTAATTTTAAGTAAGTAGTAGCATTAATGTTGGACTTGATGTATTTTGGATGTTTTGGGTATTTTAGTCTTGCAAGGGCATGTTATGTCTCATTTATGTATTTCTAAACCTAGAAGTTAGAGATAAGTGAGAGCTTGAGAGAAAGAAGAGAAAAGAAAGACCGAATTTCTCAGAAATGACTCATAATATGGTGGATACAAGTGTGAGAAACCGAATCGATTCAGGTTAAGGTCGAATCAATTCGGACCTAGATATATGGTTGGCTTTCTCAGCCAAATCGATTCTCTTTTTGAGCGAATCGATTCGCTTTCAGGGGTGAATCGATTCTAAAATCCTGCTGTTTTAGAAAAAAATTCAAACTTGGTTTCTACTCCTTTTCTTTTAGGTTTAAAGCATAGGAACCTTCTCATATGATTTAATAAAGAGTATTAGGGTCTCATATAAGGGGGATTAATACCCTAGGTTAGTAAGGGGGTATCCTAGCTGATTTAGGGGACTATTTAGTAGAACTTAATGTCTCATTTCATCTAGTAAACGAGTCTTGGGCTAGGGTAAAGTTGGGTAGCATCGTTTTGGACTCTCGGGGGCTAGTATGGGGGTAATTATTCTTGTAGCCTAAATTGTTATGCACATATGGTTTCAGAAATAAGAAGTGTCTGTTTAATTGGTATATCTTGTAATTATGGCACTTACATACATACCTCTCTAAATGCTATCATGAGGGAAGTTATGCGAATGAGCTAAATCCCCTGTCTAATGATGCAGGGAGAATATAGTCCTCGGGCTATAGGACCGGTGGTTACATTGTATGATTATTTTGTTCGAGGTGAGGTAATTCTGGGTATGTTTATTACTCATCGTCGAAGGTATATGGTCGCTTCCCATGCGTTGCGATTTAGGGTACCCAGGTGGTATTGATTACAGGCCCTCAAAGATGATAGCATTTAGGGGTGCATCTAGTGTGGTGACTCCCCAAAGGATGGTCTTAGAACCGTTATTATTATGATTGTAATTATTCTCACGGTTATGGCATTTCATATGAACGAGTTAATGTATCTATAAATCAATTGTACGACATATGATCCCCAAATGATAAATTAACTTGCGAAGATATATTTTATGAATTGGGAAACTAATCATGTTAAATAGAATTAGGCTATTCCTCTTAATTAGATGGGTAGTTTAACTTAAAGTGGTGGGGTATGGCGCTAGGATGTGCACTTAACATGTTCATGATATTTGGCATTCATAACTGTTATGCATCTTATTCACATGTCTATCATATCAAACCGGGCCCTGACCCATTTATGTTTCTCCTTATTGTGTGGTTCTTATATATGTTCAGGTGCTCCACTGCATGGGCGCCCGATTTTATCTTTCCTTCCCAGTGTCAAGGAGCTACAGCATTTTTGCGGATGTTGTAGGATTTTTGTATTAGATGCATCAATATCTTTTAAATATTCTAGATATGATTTGTCTGTATATTTGGGCGTGTTGCCCAAGTCTATTATTTATGACTATTATAATACTCGGTGTAACCTTTTGTATTAGTCTGTTAACCGACAGCTTATTCAATTATGTTTTGTAGAATTATTATTAATTTATTACATGTCTTTACATATATCCACCTTCTCTTATAAATTGGATTGTCAAATTTTTTTTTATCAAATTCGCAAAATTATGACATCAGTTTTCAAAAATATTTGGTGGTTGTCTCGTATTATTATTACGCGACAGTGATGCTAAGAATGGACCATTTAAGATTCCTATTTTTATTGGAGTAGCGTGGCCACCTCTTATTTAATAAGCGGGGTGTCACAATATATTAGTGAATCTTATTTGCGTTCGGGCGTGTTCGAACAATGAGGTATAATAGACGAGGGATGTTAGGCCGACAGCAGGAGGTAGAGCTCAGTTAAGGTTAGAGGGTATATTCATGAATGATGTCCGTAGTTGAGGTCACCCTTATTATGTCATGAGAAATTAGGATTGTAAAGACGGCTAGGTCACAACATATGATTTCCAATGCTGCTATAGTCGAACGTGGTGCCAAATTTGACTCACCCAACTTGGTATGACTGGGAGAGAGTCAAATGAAACATTGAGGAGAGCCATCAGTAGAAGTTCTAGAAATGCTGGAATTGTGTGTGTTAACTAACGAAGAAAATATATCCAAAGGCTTGGGCATATGGCGGAGTGTTGTTAACCGGAAGTGAAAAATTTGGGGTAAAATTTTTTCTTGGCTCGTCGAATCAAAGTCATAATGGTGGGAGTCAGCTACCACATTTAGAACTGGAATGCTATGTCAATGGAAGGATCTTAGGTACACTTTGATCGCACGTTCCTTTATCAGATGTTCAGAATAAGATGTGAACGTTGTTTTGAACTCATCATGGGAGGGCCGGACAGAGGTCCATTTGTGAAAATGAATTTAAACCTTTAGCAAATCTTGTATTGACGGAAGTGGATACAAATGGAGGAGAGGATTTCAAGTGGGAGATAGACTCGTAATAATAGTTAATAACACTTAAAGGAAATTTTGCTGGACGGTCGATTAAGAGGGAGACAATTTCGTGCTTTTTTAATGGATATGATAATGCTTCTTTGTATGGCAAGCTAAAAGAATCAAATAATTTATTCGAGAATAAGACTGGATGAAACGGTGGTAGTGAAGCACCATAAGGGGGATACCCATCAGGGGACCCATTTAAATGATTCGGATAGCTAAATTCTTACCAAGCGATGGTGAACTCAGTAAGGGCTATTGAAGCCAGTAGCATGTTCCTTTAGGCCAATAAAGTTCAGGGAACAACGAGGGTATCCATCAGGATCGAGACTACCAAAGTCCGAGAGAAGGACAACCCTAATATGGTCAGTACGACAAGAGATAAGTGTATTATGTGGAGAGGAGTTTTATGTAGAGTAAAATCGCATGCGTTAATTTTTCCCGAAGTGAGTAAAGGGAAAAGGTTATGGTGCTTGCAAGAGCAATGATTGATGTAGTTTTTGGTATGGCTTGAACATGCGTGTTATGTTCGGGAAACCATTTAAGCAACCGGGATGATTGTCAAGGTAGAAGTATAAGTTTTATCCTCAGAGAATGAGGCGTGTTTTATGTGACACGAACGAGTCATTATATTTTAATTTTTGCTAGATTCTCACGTGAGACAAGCTTAATGCGTATATCGATAATATTATCATTATGTGAATGTTTTCCCTGGTATAGCAAGATTATCTTCAGTGTTATCCTTGGAGGATTAATGGGTGTATTGATAGTGGTGTATACCTTATTGAGATTACTCGCCTTAGTGATGAGTTATACGAGTATGATATTATCCTGATTATGGTTTTATAAGTAATGGTTAAAACGATAGTGGGCAGTTGTTGCAAGGCTATCGGTATTGCTTCCCTAGTGCAGGATGTTTTGGTTCTGGCAAAGCCTTACCCGTGAGAGGGTCGGGCTCGCATTTATATTATATATTATAGAGACTTCTAAGGGTATAGTGGTATCGAAATGTTTAATCCTGGGGTGTGTAGGGACTTTGTTGTTATGATTCAGTGTGTATTGGGTTTACCGTTGAGCGAGAAGATTTAACTCATTATTATGTTTAGCGCTCAGGACTTAATTATAGGAAGAGCGCATTATTATATTTATCCTTTAGAAACGTGGGAGTTAAGACTTATATTCATATTTTTGGGAATAAGATTTTGAGAGTCCCGATTGTATGTCTACGAGGTTTATGGAATGTGATTACCACCAATGCTGAGTGATAGTGAAATTGGAGAAATGCTCCTTGCTTAAGTGTAATTACGGGAGGAGATGTAGCTTTTATGCCAAGAGAAGGGAATATAGGGGTACATGTTATGGATGGAGGGCCTAATGGATTTCTATAATAGACAATTATAGGTAGTAGTGTATCAGGGGGTTCCTTATTTGGATTTTGCTTTTCGAGACATCCCATGCATGAAACTTATCGTAAGGTTGGAAGTAAGGAGATGGTTGGTCATTAGTTCATGAGTCCGGTACCACGGTCGTTATAGGAGCAGGTAATTACAACTGTAAGTTGGAAGGTTTAATTACGATATAAGGCTAGTGGATATGGTTGTGAGGTGAGGAGGCATTGGAAATCTTGTCTTATTACCACGAGTTGAAGGGTGGAATGATGTTAAGGAGGATTTAGGATTCCAATTTCTAGGATGATTGAGAGTAACCAAGGGTTGTAACCACGTTATGAGCACGGGGGAAATAAAGAATTGGGTGTTATGTGTGAAGCGTATGTGATGCTTACGCCAATATGCACGGTTTATAGGGTGTGTGGGCATCCTGGTTAACTCATGTCATAATCGTCCGAGTAAAAGGGATGTGGAAATAAATGTGTGAAATATATGCTTGAGGGACTTATATAGTAAAGTGGAAATGGTAAGGTGGATTAAGCATCGTGTGAGAAGGACGATAATCCCTATATACGCGTGCAATCAGAATAGCACACCCGAATTTAGTTGAAAGGCTGTAGGGAAGCCATTTAAAAAGGGGTATTCCTTGAGAAGGGTAAAATTTAACTATTATGGAGAACACTCGGAGAAGGGTTTTACCTATTCAAATGTTGAGAGTGACATGCGCGTACAAATAATGATGATGTTAGTAAGGTATAAAAGGTCCAGAAGTGCACATCGTGGAGAAAAGTGCACGGGTCGAAACTTTCAGTATACGCCGAGGAAAGAAGGGGAGTATTAAGTGTCACTTAATGTGAAATTACAAGTATAAGTATATGTTGAGTGGGACGTAGTGAGTAGTCTCCACGTGCACCACTCATAGATAGAAATCTGTTGGAACAAGAGGATCAACCAGAGAATTTTGTAGCAAGCTGACGATTCCTATAATGGAAGAGGGCATTCAAATAGGTAAATTTCTTTGATGGGGTGCGAACCTCAAGATAAGGTCACGAGTTCCTTAGAATGTGTGGAACAAGTTGACCTAAAAGAAAGTAATTATTATTATTTTGGGTGATATACACTTTTAGACAATATGCCCCAGTCTTTCATTGAAAAGAGGGATCTCACTGGTAAGTGGTTGTTCCCGATATTGTTCTAAACTAGAATGAGATCATTGATCCCCACCTTCAATACATGATTTCAGGAAGCAGTGGGGATGCTGTTTCATTTTGAGCAGGTTGCATCACCTATAGCCCGAGGATTAGGCGAAAGGTGATAAATGACTAGTGGAGCGGTACGAATGTAATTTTGGACTCATTGTGGTCATTTCATATCCACAATAATTACAGTTAGTAAGTGAAGCATATTATGATAATTAGGAGAAGATATTAACTTATGGTAATGTAGTGTGTAAACACTCATTCCTATTTATTGTGGACAAACTTCTTATTGAAATTTTGTGTGGAAAAACCTTAACTATTCTCCCTCGTGTTGTTTAGAGGTGAGCGGATATTAGATGTTCGATTGGTCGAGTTAGAGTCCGATGAATATAGTGGAATAACCATAAACTTTCTTAGGTAACTTCTGACTGTCGTAAGAGTTATGTCGCTGGAAATCGAGATTCGAAGAACTAACAAGAGTAGTCAGACGTTCATATGGTTTCTCTCAGGAGTGGAGTTTTGTGTTGAGATAAATACGAGTAGTTGACACGTAGTGAGGTGCAGCCTCCCAATAATATTGAGATAATGGGGGCCAATGATGTATAGGCTCATCTGATTCGAATGTCATCAGTTAGAAGCACAATATGAAGTGTCGTATTTGAGGTGTGGCCCTATAACTGATAAAGTGTTGAGTGTGTTAAACAAGCTTGTTGTGAGGCGGGGGCTATAGTGATCGAGTGCCTTACTCTGAAGTTAGTTTTGCGTACTGATAAAGTATCCTGAATTGTTTTACCAGGTAGGCCTTATTTTTTGAATTTCGGGATGAAATTCCGTTATTAGGGGGGAAGTATGTAATACTCCGTATTTTTATGGCATTTAATTATGGGATTAATTAAATTAAATTGGGATAAATTAATTTAGTATTAATCCGAATTTTAAAATAAATATTTACTAGCATGATGAGAGTTAGTAATTATTGGTAATAATAATGTTGAATACTACTAGATGAGTAAAGTAATATATGAGAAATTGTTGCGAGTGAATAATACGATAATTATAGAAATTAAGTCGGGACGCGCATGTGTCGTGTCGGGACTAAATTAATGAAATAAAAGTAATTTTATTATAAGTCACCCTTATGGTCATTTCGAGTGCATCAATGTGTCCGAAAGGGTTGAGATAGTCAGAAAAGTGTACCCGGGGGGTCAGTTTGGGTCTCGGGACGTTTTTAGGCCTAACCGGTAACCCGGGAGGAAATTTTGGTAATTTTCCATTTTTTTACCTTAATTAATGACGAAAATAGATAGTTTATATCTGTGGGAAGAGAGAATCCTCCAGGGTTAGAAACTTTGGAGTTGCAAAGAGGCTAAGGAAGAGAGAAGATGGAAGGCTTCCAAGGGAGAGAACCACCTAGCCAACACCATCCTCACCAATTCCACCACCAATGCGTAGATCTGGGAATGAGGAATGAAAACATACCCATAATCATCAATGATTCAGACTTCCATCTCTAAGGCAAGTATCTAACTTGCTATTCTTTAGTTGATAACACATCCATGTTAGTGTAGGAATTTATTCTCTCATGTTTTCTTGAAAATAAAATGTTGTTTGGGAGGTTTTTATTGCAAATTTGGAGTAGAAACCATGTTAGTATGGATATCTATCATATGTAATATAGTATACACGAAATTGATGCCCAGTAGAGATAGAAATCTGGAAATTTAAATGAATTCTTGAGAAAATTGGATGAACTAGTGTTAAATGTTAACTTCTTGAATTAATCCCCTTTAATGACAATTCTTGGTGAATTTGCGAATTTTTTACATTATAAATATTCTATATTAGTTTATATAATATTCGTGAGGTTTGGTTGGGAGTTTGGGACATGTTAATGGAGGTTTAAGGATTTAGATTGGATGAAACCTGTAGGCTAGAATTGCAGAAACTGGGACAACACCTACTTGATCGATCGATCGACCCTTTTTATCGATCGATCGACCCTTACTTGAAACTGAAACTTTTCCCCTTTTTATGTTAATCCAGTCCCAATGTGTAAGGACCTTTAGACATAATTTAATTATCTTAATGGGGCATGAGAAGGACCAGTAGGGTATAAGTAGGGTCCGGGTAAGACGAGTTTATATGACGTTTAACCGTGGGGTTTCATGAATATAAATTTAATTGGAAATCCTACGTACATTATAGTAGCTCTTGTGAGAATTAAGAAAGACTTAGACCAGTAGAGTAGTGAGGGTGCACCTACTGATTTTATGTTTATCGAGAGTATACACTTCGAGAGTCGAGAAGTACTTAAGGATTTGCAATAATTAAGAGAATAAAAAGAGTGATTTGCTTATATATAGAACTCAAGAGTTATATGATACGCAAGGATAGCATATGTTATGGGTCTTGGGCGTACCTAGCTGAATAATGTAAATATGTATATGAGTGCATGTATATATATTATTTGAATATCTGTGTTCAATCATACCCGTGCTACTTGCTATCATGGAGGTTTCCACATCGGGACAGTCTTATTCTGATGTGACCTTTATGGGGGATATTGACTCATACCCTATAACATAGGATCCTTAGTACAGGCTATCTGTGAATGATAGTCAGACAGTCCTAAGATACGTGAGGGTATGTGCTGACCTCTTAGTGACTTGGAACTATGCTTCGTCTCCAATATGTGTGTTTTGTGTTAATACAGTTCGAGAGTGATTATGAACTAGTATTTCCCTTTGTACGAGCGATGTGGAGACTTGATAGCAGAGTATGCCACCACCATAGATTTATGTGGGGTGCCCTATTAGTATATATATTATGAGTGATAAATATATATACATGTGATTAATCTACTGTGCATGTAAGTAGATACGAACTGAATAATTCATAGTAAATGAAATAAGTGGTTTCGAACTTAAGTACATATTGAGACGAATATATATATATATATATATATATATAAATATATATAACTGGCCTAATATATTCATAAGAAAAGGTTATATGATATAACTATAATCATGTGATTACTTGAAACAAAATTCGGTGAGGGGAAATTGAATTAGACTGTTGAATTGGGTTAGCTTTATCCAGATTAGTTCGTTAGTACGTTAGGCGTGCACACTAGTTGAGGGGTGAGAATTCTCAAGTGAGTGTGGTGGTACTAACATGTATTTAATATCAGCTGCTAAGCATTTTATATTCTTGCAAAACTATTTTTAAGTTGTTTTACACTCGGGCTTTGACCCGTTTCTTGTTATCCCTTCTTCCTCTTATATATATATATATATATATATATATATATATATATATATATATGTATATATATATATATGTATATTACAGGTGCCCAACCTTAGAGGCATCAGTCTTAGATCTTTGGACTATTGATGTGCTGCAGCTAGTGGGAGTTGCAGGTCCTTGTAGTTGAAGACTTCGTCTTTGCCTTCTCAGTCTTCTATTTAGTCATCATTAGATGGGGCATGTGTCACCCATATTCAGTTTTATCTAGTTCAGAGAGATTTTTACTCTCGATTTATTTCAGTATTCTATTTTAGTTGGGATTACTTGTGATTATTACTTTGTTCTACGCTTTGGGATATTTTATTTGGATTGAGATATGTAGCATGTTCTTTCATTTGGATGGTTTGGTTTTAATACTATCATTTGTATTCGTAAAAATGGTTTCATAGTTAATAATAACAATCGAACTTAATTTATAAAATTAAAGATTTTGACACTTTGCTTAATTATTTATTAGGTGATTAATAAATAAAATTATTTTTTGACAGTGATGCTAAGAATGAACCAACTGGACACTTTGAGTTAATTTAATAAAGGACTGATAACTTGGTATTTAATTAGGCGGGGTGTCATATTTAATTAGCTGCTAAGTAAAAAAATCACGTTTTAGTTCGATGCAAAATTTATAAGACCCCTTTTTTAATTTTTTTTCAGTTAAACTCTCATGGAGATTTTATTTTGATATTTCAGACTTGCTATTACCAATTGGTAAATATCCTGACTCAATATGTAGTCATTGATTATAGTGGCATGCTTAATTACATTACTTTCTATTCTATCAAACTGGTTGATGTAGTTGAACTATATAACTTTTGGTCATGCAAAAAAATCTTTAATTTTTTGTAAGTTGAAATTATGTTACAATGCTGATTGGTATTGCATTATAGAACACATCTATATCTATATCTATATAAATTATAAAATGCATTACAGGAGTTATATTACCTCTTTAAAGGGGGTTGACACTATATATTTTTCTTTTCCCACTCCTCCCATTAATACATCTCCCCTTTTTCATTTGTGCACTTCCCCTGCTCTCACATTTCAAATGTCATCTTTTTGTAGTCCATCTGTGTTTAGTTCTTCATCTCGTTCTTCTTCTCAATATGATAATTCATTGAAATATTGATGCAGTCATAGTACTATTCAAATTGGATACTCTACAACCATGAAAGCAACAAAATTTCTTCTAGGTTTGGAGCAATCTTTGACTCAAAGGTATCAACATAGAAAAGGAAAGTTACATTAAATAAATAAACACGTTCATATAAAAACAGATACCTAAAATTATTTTACTTTTTTTCTTTCATTTTACTTTATTATCTTCTATTATTAATATTGTCCAAGTATTTTTTTTATTAATAAAGAAATCATTTTTTATGACGTCATTACAAAATATTTTTTACGGCTCTTTATAAAACATTATTATATAATTTTTTTTACAAAATAGTTTTTTTATAACTTTAATTTTTTTCTGAACATTCGAAATATTACATTTTTTATTTCATGGAAACTATTTAGTTATTAACAAAATAGTTGGATTTTCCTAAAAAGTGGACGTAATTTTTTTAAATAACTGAACAAAAATTTTAAGAGTGTATGGAAAGAAAATAACTTTAAAAAAATAGGTGGACAAGGAATATTCATCAAAATTTAACAACTAAAAAATGATTAAAAATGGAAGTTATTTTTCTTTTTTTAAAATAGGTGGACAAAAGTTTTTTTGTTAAATAAATTTTATTTCATAATGTCTTTTCAAACATAGTATTTTAAAAATAAATGTAATAGGTAGACATAAGGAATATGTTTTATAATATTTTTTAAACATGGGCATGTGGTTAATGTACAAAACAAATATATTATGCTTGTGCTTTTTATTTACCATTTTTTAATTTAACGTATAAGTCAAACTAAAATATAAAATATTTTTTGCATTCATGAGTGACGTTGGTATTGGATCATATGGGGCGATATAAGCATGATTGTAACCATGGAACACACACACATACATACACACACTCATTTTTCGACTGCATACTAAAAACTAGCTTTGTAGTTTGGTTTATCTTTAAGATCTCATCCATTAGTATATGTGCGGTAAAAAAATTCATATGTGTAAGTATTAACTATTTTTATAGAAAGTATATATACTCTTTTTACATAATGACTATGAGAACAGTAGGCCCACGCATCGTGGGGGTTTATACCTAGTATACTATAAAACGGGATACAAGGCATTCACTTATCCTCAACACATAGGCTATCCACGTGGCATCCTTGTTGAACCCTAAATTCCTTGATTTTAAAAGACAAAATGTCAGACCGTCTCTCTCTCCTCACTTTTTTCTTTTGCTCTTTTAAATCCTCCATCTATACGACTTCCCCTCCCTCCATCTTTAATTATTTTGCTCCCCTTTCATTCGTTATATATATCCATCTTTCTCTCCTCCCCATCTCAACCGTAAATGATCCGGGTATAACATTAATCAAATGGTATACCTTCCATGATTTTCCTCTCTCTAAATTTGTAGTCACAATCATCAGTCATCATTCTTGATAGCAGTGCCAGAGACATTGCAATTTTTCCTACTCAACTTGTATGGAAAAGTCTATTTAGTTTCTCTTAGTTTGAGTAGTTCAACATTGTGTGAAATTTGTTTCATTCTTTATACATTTTCACAAGATCTCACATCAAAGTCAAACTATTGTGTATTAATAAACACATTATTAAAACTTATTGTAATTTAGGTCTTTTGGTCATACATATTTATATAGTTATCATCTCGAAACCAATATGTCAAACAATGTGAATTGATTCTTCTTGCTAATTTCTTCTCCTGCCCTTAATTGATTTTTCCTGCTGCTCTTGGAAACATGTTTGTTAAAAAAGAAAAATGTAGGGTCACTTTTATTTGGCTCATGTTTGCATTAAAATAATAAAAAAAGATTTCATGCCCGGATGTCGTGTCTTAAATGACCTGTGTTTGTGTTAAGGTAAAGAAAATAAGATTTCGTATCGTGTTATGGTCGTAACTTAAATGGCACGTGTCCGTGTTTGGTAAAAAAAATCGGGTTGTGTAATTTTTATTTATTGTGTTCATTTTAGGTGAAAAGAATAAGATTTTGTATCGTGTCCCATTTTATTTGGGTCATGTTGATATTTGGTATAGAAATGCAAATACGTGTCTTCTCCTGCCGCTTTTTATTGGATCATGTTCGTGTTATATAAAAAAATGAATTTCACATCGTGTCCAGTTTTAATTTGGTCGAGCTGGATTTAATTTATAAAATACAAGATTTTTTCACATGTTGCTTTTATCGTCAAATGTCGCCTTTAGGTATTGTGTCCATCCCCCGATCCTCGCGGCGGGAGAGAGACGGAAGAAGAGGGCATCTTCTGCGTCGAGAGGTCTTGGTCCCGCGCATCGCTCTCGGGACTGCTTTGGCCGACGTCAGTGATGAGGTGCAAAATGTAGAGAGACCGAGTCGCCGGTCTATTTTACTCAAAACAGACAAAAAAAAGGGAGCCATCCCGAAGGACGGCATCCAAAGACATACTGATACATACGAAACCAAAAATAATTCGAAAAGGGTTCAGAGGCTAAGTTACGAAATGGGAAGGTGCTAGGCACCCATTTCACCCTTGCGGTCTCTCATGGGTTGTTGCTATTTTCCTTTATTTCCCCGTGATATGTGTGCATGTGTATATGTAGTGGAGATAGGAGTGATCGACTTATATCATGGAAGAGATAAAGCGAGTCGTCCGTAGGAATGTTCCAAAAAGCAATATTAGAAAATAGGGTTTATGCGATTATCCTAGCGTTGATTGTTATAACGGAACAATAACGCATATAGGATAATACGCCACTAAAAACTAATATATATATATATATATATATATATATATATATATATATATATATAGAGAGAGAGAGAGAGAGAGAGAGAATCTAAGAGAGTTAAATTAAAGAATCTAAAAAATATAAAATGAGAGAAAAGTAGGAATAGGACTCGAGTCTTGGGTTTTACCCCGAGACGCCTACGTAGCCTATAGAGGCATCAAAGTCCACGTAGTTCGTATGCATAATGATGGGTGGGATTTATCCCATAAATCCAATCGGGGACTTCCCTTATGTGTGTGTGTGTGTGTGTAAAAAAGTGTTTTAGTTGTGAGAAAAGTGTGAGAATTCCCGTTTGGAATTTATGAGCAAACACTCTTTTTCTTATTTTTTTGGGTTTTAATTATATGAAAATAAGAGATGTGCAATAATAATAGATAAAAATTATATTAGGATATATGATATGAGAAAATAAAAGTGCTAAGTAATAAAACAAATTAATGCGAATTTAGGAGAATTTGAAGAGAGAGTTGAGAAAGTTGGACTTTCTTGAAGATCTTGAGCTTGATCTTGAATATTGGAGAGCAGACCTTGCACTTAGGTGATGATGAAGAGTGGGTAATTCACCAAGTTTGATGAAAACGATGATGAAAAGTGAAGGTTGGGAAGGGATTTGGATGTGGAAATCACGTTGACTTCGAGAGAGGTTATCTGAATTCGCTAGGAGTGATAGATTTTAGATATTGGGTCTCCTTTTGCAATGAGGTTAGGCCCTCATTTTTATAGGACCAGGGAATTTCTGATCGGTATATCCCTAGTCCTGCCAATCGGTAGGTGTGTTTAGGCACACTACCGATAGGCAGGGTTTGGAACCTGCCGTTTGGCAGTCTCTTTCAGGTTCCTTCGAAAAATCGATCGTAGAGCATAAATCGTTGATCCAAATCATGCACGGGATAAACCGTTGGAAAGGTAATTCATAGACATTCGAAAGTCCTTTGGACTACTCTTGGGTACGAGAGTTGACTTTGGGTCAAATGTGGCTCGGAAGCGCTCATCGGTCCTTTGGATGGGGAATCGTCGGATGCAAATAGATCGTTCGTCCGCATGGTAAGTCAGAATCATGCATGAGGTAGACCATTAGAACATTTAGGAGATTAAATTCGACATTCTAAAGAGTTTGACTTGGTTCGGGGAGTTAATTTTGGTCAACCGGGGCCCCGAAGCATTTGATGACCTTTCAGAGTAAAACGAATCGTTCGTCCGTACCGTAAGTAAGAATCGTTCATGGCACGGACCATTGGAAAGGGGTTTTAGTGCCCTTTGAAGATTCATTCAATCTTTGTCGAGATAAAGAGTTGACTTTGGTCAAATAGAGCCCAGAAGCGTCTGGTGGCCTCTAAGTCAGGTTTTGGGGGAAAATGTTTCATTCGTCCGTCTCGTAAGTCAAAATTGCGCATAGGGCAGACCGTTGGAAGAGGATTTTAGTGACCTTTAAAGATTCATTTAGTCTTGGTCGAGCTGAAGAGTTTGACTTTTGGTCAAATGGAGCCTGGGAGCGTCTGATAGCCTCTAGGTTAGTACCTAGGGTATGACTTAGGTTTATAGTGATGAAGCTATGAACCTAAGGAGAGCTTAAGGGGGTATGAGAATGGGTTATCTATAGATCCCCTCGATGGGTGAGTTTGGAACAAATGATGACCGTAGAAAAAACACCGCATGATGCCTTTGGAAGAAGATAACCAATTCATAGGGTCGAGGTCGATTCTGAGGACCTAAGGAGGAGGATAATCGATTTTATGGGTCAAAGCCAATTCTGAGGACTTAAAGATGAGGGTGACCGATTCTGCAGGTCAAAGCTAATTCTGAGGGCTTAGGGACGAGGGTGACCGATTCTGTGGGTCGAAGCTAATTATGAGGGCTTGAAAAGGAGGGTGATTAATTCTGCAGGTCGAAGCCAATTCTGAGGGATTAAGTTGTAATAACCTATTATGCAGGTCGAAGACAATTTTGAGGCCTTAGGGACGAGGGTGACCAATTCTATGGGTCAAAGCTAATTCTGAGGGATTGAAGAGGAGGGTGACCGATTCTGCGTGTCGAAGCCAATTATGAGGGCTTAGCGATGGGGTGAACGATTCTGTGGATCAAATTCAATTCTGAGGGCTTAGGTTGTAATGACCAATTCTGTGGGTCAAAACCAATTCTGAGGGTTCAAATTGAGGTGACCAATTCTGCGGGTTGAAGGTAATTCTGAGGGCTTAGGTTGTAATGACCAATTATGCGGGTCAAAGCCAATTCTGAGGGCTTAAATGGAGATAACCAATTATGCGGGTCGAAACCAATTCTGAGGGCTTAAATGGAGATGAAAAATTCTGCGAGTCAAAGCCAATTCTGAGGGCTTAAATGGAGATGACCAGTTTTATGGGTCGAAGCCAATTCAGAGGGCCCAGGTTGAGATGACCAATTCTGCGGGTCAAAGCCAATTCAGAGGGCTTAGGTTGTAATGATCAATTTTGCGGGTTAAAGCCAATTCTGAGGGCTTAAATTGAGATGAACAATTCTATGGGTCGAAGCCAATTTTGAGGGCTTAAATCGAGATGACCAATTCTGAGTGTCGAAGCCAATTCTGAGGGCTTAAATTGAGATGACCAATTTTGCGGGTCGAAGCCAATTCTGAGGGCTTAGGTTGTAATGACCAATTCTGCGGGTCGAACCCAATTCTGAGGGCTTAGGTTGTAATGACCAATTCTGCGGGTCGAAGCCAATTTTGAGGGCTTAAATTGAGATGACCAATTCTGCGCGTCGAAGCCAATTATGAGGGCTTGGGTTGTAATGACCAATTCTGCGGGTCAAAGCTAATTTTGAGGGCTTAAATTGAGATGAACTCCGGAAACTCTACTGAGGAAATCAATTTTATGGTAAAACTTCTACTAGGGATGTGATTAGGTGGTCCAGGGTTCGGACGCCTTGCTCGAGGAAATTACCTCGTGATTTTGATTTGAGCTGGGGAGCTGATTGCTGGAGAAACTAATTTGATGCTATAACTTTCGTTGGGGATGTTGCCATGGAGAGATTAGCTTTTGAGAGTTTCACTGGGAAAATAAGGGTTCCTCTTGAGGGAGTGTGAAATTTTCTTGGTGAGAATGTTCTAAATCCTCCCCGGGATTTTTAGGAATTTTATGAGGATTTTTCAGGGTTTTCTGGTTTTTTCTAGGAATTTCTGTACGAAAATTAAAGGGGGTGCCGGTCGGCATGGTATGGAGGGAACCATTCGGAAGTGGCATGGACTTTTGGACTACCTCAAGAAGGTAAAGGGGCAGTGCCGATTGGTAGGTTTGGGGTAAGTGCCGATCGACATGACCCTTGGCTTCCTATAAAAAAGGGTGGGTTTCCCTAATTTTTTATAGCTCCTTGCTTTCTCTCTTTTTGCTATTTTTTTTTCTGCGAATCATTCTAGTATTATGTAATTCAAATAATGACCGCTTCTGTGAGCACTGCGGTACGCAGGGAGTGGTTGACTCTTGACGATTGGGCGAATGTGGAGTGGAGGGCCAGGGCCTCTTTCTTTAGGGAGTGAGAACTCTTTTAAGGCATTCAAGACGATTAATAATGAGAGGACTTTACTGCGAGAGCCATCACATCATCGCTCTTCGAGGGTGGTGAACACTGGTGATTACGTAAGTAAAATGACTTTTGCCATTCTTATTTTGGTGATTTTTCTTTTTTCTTGGATTTTGACAAGTTTTTCTTTGACATTCGGATGTTTCTTTTTTGACTATGCGTGCCGGCGGGACGACGGGGCTTAAGGATGTATGGGAGGACCTTCCACCTATAGTTCATTAGGTGGTATCATCAGCAGGATTTGGAAGGCTGACGTCTATGCTGGATGAGACGCCTCGTTCGATGGAGATTTTGTGCGCTCTGGGGGAAAGGTGGTGGGACACTACCCACACCTTCCATTTCTTCTTTGGGGAGATGACTATGAATCCCATATATCTGTAGCAGCTACTAAGACTGGATTGCGATGGAGAGAAGATAGAGGTGGATCGCTCTTTGCGGGTGAGGCTGGAGGCGGTGCGAGCGGTGCCCGGTGATGTGCAGAGGATAGTGTTTGGGGACTCTATTCGGCTATTACTACTAAAGAATGTTTTACTGGACAGGGTGATAGATGTCAAGGATGGGCTGCAGGTGAGATAAATGGTATGGTTGTTCATTTTTCTGGTGTTGGGGAGATTTTTGGTGGCGTCAATCGGCGACGTCGTCCACTTGTGGTTTTTACCATACTTGAGGGTGTTTTTGAACATCCCTTTCTATGATTGGGGGAGCCTGACTTTGACGACCCTTTATTTTTCTCTGGATTCATTCAGTCGGTGCTGCCATCAGTCTTTCACTGGAGCCACGTATCTTCTTGAGGTATTCTTTAGTTTGCACATTTTTCCTTTCATGCATTCACATTTTCCTTGTGCGTCTATTTTTTTATTGCAAATTCCTTTCTTTGGCAGACGTGGTTCTACGAGGTGATTGGGAGTAATACCCAGCTGGTTTCTTTGAAGAATGAGACTATTGGGGACTCCTGCCGATTGTATCGATGGCGAAAAGCCAATCGGTAGTAGAGGAGGTCTCTTTCTCTGGAGGCTGTGTGTCAGGTCTTGAATGGTCTGACCAGTGATATGGTAAGACTTTTTCTTCTTCAGCCTTGGTCTCTGTATGCTCTGATTCTGTATTAACTTATATCTGCTGGGGATTTTTTAGGTGACCTTTTACCCTTGGGGGACGACTGTTCAGGACACGGGGTCGACTGGGGTGAACGCGCAGCTGAGGCCTTTGCTAGCGCATGAGTTTAGGCACTCTTGGTATCTCAAGGAGAAGGTGGTCCGACAAATTATTGAGGAGGATGTGGTGGTGCCACCTGGGAGTCCCCAGTGTCTATGAGGTGGGAGCGACTATTGCCAGAGGATGCGAGGATTGCGACGATGATTGGTGAGTCCTACCTGTGGTACACTGATACAGTTGCGCCGTATGACCATATAGACTTCGTGATGAGTTTGCTGATGGCGCCCAGCATATATGATGCATTGCCTTTCCATCCTACGGGTTCAAGTCGACTAGTGGGGTCCTTGCACAGTGGTGGTGGTCCATCAACATCTGCGGTGGCGACTTCAGAGGTTCCCTTTGTGCAGTTGCATACCCCTTCATACAACATTCGTCGGGCTGATGGAGGGATGGTACCTATATTGCATCATCCTCATGCGATGGACCCGGAGGAGTTGGGCTTGATAAAGGAGGTTCTTCGTCCTTTGGTATACCTTGCTGTTTTTTTTTTCTTTTGATCTTTTCTGCTTAATACTGATTCTGCCTTTTCTTGCAGCAAGTCCAGGTGTCCACCACTTGGCCGAGGAACATTAGGGACTGGATATCTTCGACGACTTCCCATATTCGGGATGCAGTTCCTATTCCTTCCTACTTGGTGCCATCTACCTGATCCGAGGAGGAGTTTGGTTCGGGTAGCGGTGGTGCTACCGAGGAAAGAGAGCGCGTCACAGGGGCGAGAGCCCTTAGAGAGAGAGAGAGAGAGAGAGAGAGAGAGGTGAAGGTTATGGGTGAGAGAGAGAAAATGTGGGTTCTGGTTGAGTCCCGTTATTTTTATATTTTTCCTGCAGATTTAATGTAACACAGAAAAATATCTATGCAATGCAATGGAGTTTTTTTTATTATACTGTGTTAGTAATGAATGAATGAATGCATGCACATGCGCTTTTTACTTTGCTGCTGAGACCGTAAAAAGAAATATTTTTTTGGAATTTTTGAAGGAAGGTTTAAAATGAGGTATTATATAAAGATGGAAGGAGACTTTGAATTTCTTTTGAGAATATCAATTTATTTTTTATTGGGTTTTCTGATTTTGACAAAAGAGGAAAAAGGGAAGTTTCTAAAAATGGGGGGTTGTCGATAGGTAAGCCCCTTATCCTGCTTATCGGCAAGTCAGTCCAGTCTAATCAATCAAGGCTTTGATTGTTACCTTCTTTAGCCTTTGGTACTTTATGGGGAAGGATTTCCTCCGACTTCTGTAGGGGTTATGTCTTTTGTGAGGGTTTTCCAAGTATAAAAAGGGGTAAGGGTGGAGTGTTTTCATCACACCTTCACATTCTTCCTTTCTTATTTTATGAGATGGCTCTCCCTGGTAGTGTTGAGTTTGCCAACTACCTCGAGACTTTGGAGGCGACGTGATCCTACAACATCAACTAGGATGCTTTCAACATGCGTCGAGTCTCTTTATGGCGTAATCATCCCATAGAGTGGAACATGTTGAGGGCGGCGGTACAATTTTGGTACCTCGAAGACCATGTATTTCGCTTTGGCTTGAAAGAAGTCTGTCCGACTTATGAGGAATTTTCTGCCATGTTGGGGGTAAATCCCAGCGTTGCTATGGCTCTACCTAAGTTTCCCCATTCTCCCAGGGATTTATTGGCCGGTCTTCTTCATATTTTGCCTTCGGCGGCCTGACCACTGGTTGCTGGAGGAATGATCTCCCTTTCAATGGTGTTACAGTTCGTGCATTTATAGGAGGTTGGTGATGTTGGATATGCCGAAGCCGTCGTTCGGGTCTTGTTTTCAAAATCAATGCTGGTGCTAGGAACTACTGGTGGACCCACAACTTCTTACTATTACTTCATGGATGTCATACCGTCGCAATCATGAGGCGATTATACTGGTAGAGACTTTGAATGGCCTGGATGCCTGGTGAGAAGGCCGTTCTAACTTCCTGAGGGGTAGCCCTATGATGTTGTTCATGTGGTTATCTGAAAGATTATGCCTGGTGACTCCTCTGGAATACCCTTTGTCGGCTTTATCTAACTTCTTTTCACGCTGTTTCATCAGCGTGGGCTTGGATATCAAGAGTTGGGAGAACTGGTTTATGGAGCATGGGGCTTTAAACCTGTACTGGTCAGTGCCTTGGTGGGGACAACTGCTGCCTATTCTGGAGCTGGGGGAATACCCGTATGTTTGACTGGTTGGTCTCAGACAAACCTCTTTTATTTCCCTTGGCGACTTTTAACCCAATATGGCTGGGAGAAGGTCATGCCGCCGTGGACACTAGACTTCTTTCCGGTAGATGATCTAACAGAGCATCTCTGCATGTGGCTTGGATCTTTGTGGGAGAGTCGATGTTCGTCGACCCATCCTTCTCAGTCTGTTGTGAGAGTTTGGCATATCCCTAGGGATTATATAAAGTGATTATGGAGAAAAGTAGTCAGCAAGATGTTGGCAGTGGAGACTGGACAAAGGTGGCTTGTCTTATCCAAAATCATGGAGGGAGGCATTGTGGTTTTTCCAAAGCTGGTTCGAGTTTGTTTTGTAATGGGGAGTAAGTTTGGGAATTTTATTTGGCTTCTTAGGAAGGTAGGGGGATGGGAGTTATCCATTCCTTTTCTTATGTAATTGTAACGAAATTTCTTATTAGCGAAATAAATAAATTTTTGATCACCTACCTGCGACTTTCGATAAAATTTGTATATTAAATTATCTATACCGATCGCTGAGGCATACATAGTCATTTTGTTCAAATATGTGTTATAATGAACTGTCATTCTTGGAGATAAGAAAAGAATAGTTTTTGTGAAAAAGAAAGGGCCATGTTCATGTACAATGTATGAGCTGCCTACGTACCTCTGGGGTTTTGAAAAGTTTTAATTTGTTTAAAAAAGTTTTTTTTATAGAGGATCAGGCCCATGTAGTTCTGGGTAGAGGGAAATGAAGATTTTTTTAAGAATAGAAGGGAGATGAGAAGAGTCATAGTGCGTCGAGATTTCGAACTAGGGGTAGAACTTCTTGAGACGGTCCAGGTTGACTGGACGAGCCATCTCTTCTCCACCTAAGTCGGTGAGCATGACGGCACCGCCGAACAAAATTTTCTTCACAATGTATGGGCTGCTCCAATTGGGCTTGAATTTCCCTCTGGGGTCCCATATGGGCTCTATTATTTCTTTAAGGGATAAATCCCCTTCTTGGACACCGCAGTCCTTGACTCTCTTAGTGAATGTTCACGCTATTCAGCGATGGTACTTTTGTATATGATACAGCTCTTTCAATCTCTTTTCTTCTAGGAGGGTCAGCTCATTGAGACGGTTTTGATGCCAGTCCTCCTCACTGACCTGTCTTTCGAGCATGATACGAGGTGAAAGGATTTCTAGCTCCATAGGTAGGACTTCTTCCATACCGTAGACTAGAGAGTAAGGGGTAGCCCCAGTAGAGGTTCGAATTGAGGTTCGGTAGCACCAGAGGGTGTAAGGGATTCGATCGACCCAATCTCGACAGCTTTTGGTCATCTTACTAATGATGGCTTTGAGGTTCTTATTGGCGGCTTTGACTGCACCATTGGTTTGAGGTCGGTAAGGAGAGGATTTGTGTCTTGGAATGCCATACTCGTTGACCAGTTCTGTGACTTCTGCCTCAAAGTTCAACCCATTATCTGACACAAACTCGTGTGGGACCCCATATCGGTAGATGATGTTCTTCCTGATGAATTTGGCCACTTTCTTAGCATTCAGGACTGCGTATGACTCAACTTCGAACCATTTGGTGAAGTACTCAATGTCAACTAGGATTAACTCATGCCCATTAGAAGCCTTTGGTGTAACCTTCCCTATGATGTCGATGCCCCAGGTGGAGAACGGCCAGGGAGAAGTCATGTTGTACAATTCTCATGGAGGTAGGTGCTAAAGATTGGAAAACTTCTAGCATTTGAGGTATCTCCGGACATAGGTGATGTAATCCTGGATCATGGTGGTTCAGTAGTAGCCTTGTTCGATGATCTTCTTGGCAAGAATGTGACCGTTCATGAGGGGCTCGTATTCCCCACTGTGGATTTTCTGCATTACCTCTTCAATTTAACCCCTGCGAAGCAGTGTGGATGGATTCCATCGAAATTTCTTTTAAACCGTGCTTTGTGGAAGATGATTTACTGGGCGTCCTGTCTTCGGAGGGTTGCACGGTCTTTCTTGTTGGAACCCTCCGGATACCTACCATGTTTGAGGACGTGCCAAATATCATAGTACCAGCAACTGGCTAGATCGGGATCTTCCTTGGTGATGAGCTTGATATAGTAGCAGTGAGTTGGTTTGTCTTTCTTTTGAACTAGGAAGGGGGCCATTGTTAGTCCTTCGGGCATGTCGACCATGGAGGCCAAGGTAGAAAGGGAATCGGCTAGAATATTCTTTGCTCGAGGTAAGTAGTGGAAGGTGATATCTTAGAATTAGGAGGTTAATTCTTCTAGGTGGGCATGGAGGGGTTGGAGTTTTTCGTATTTAACTTTACACTTTCTGAGAACTTGACCGACGATAAGGGAAAAATTCCCATAGACATCTAGGGAGTGAATTCCTTTCTTGAGAGAAACTTTGAGGCCTACCGTACATGCCTCGTAGTCAGTCATGTTATTGGTGCAGGGGAAATTCAATTTTATGGCGATGGGAGTGTGGGAGTCATATGGGGCTATCATAGGTATCCCAATGCCATCCCTTTTTATTGGCGGTGCCGTCAAAGAACATTTTCCATTGAAGGTTGTCTTGAGTAACACAGAGGATGATTTCACCTGGGAATTCAGAGATCCAAACACCGAATTCATCCATGGGGTAGTCAGTGAGGTAATCCAAGATGGCTTTTCCTTTCATGGCTTTCTGTGTGACGTACACAATATCAAACTCAGCTAGGAGCATCAACCACTGGGCCATTTGATTGGATAAGGTGGGTTTCTTAAGCAGATACTTGATGGGGTCCATTTGGGATACAAGTTTGATGGGGAAGACGAGCACGTAGTGTCGCAACTTTTGGGTGACCCAAACAAGCGCGACATATGCCTTTTCCAAAGAAGTGTAGTTGACTTCGTACCCGGTCAATTTGTGACTGGCGTAATACATGGCTTTTTCTTTACTCGAATCTTCAAGGTATTGGTCTAGAAAAACCCTAGCTGCAGTGTCGGTTATGGTTAGGTATAGGAGTATTGGGAGACCAGGCTGTGGTGGCATGAGTACCGAAGTCAGATATTGTTTGATTCTGTCAAAAGCTTATTGGCAGGCCTCGTTCCAAACCTTAGTTGAATCCTTTAGGAGGAGTTTGAAGATTGGTTCGCAGGTGGAGGTTAGCTGGCTGATGAACCGATTGACGTATTGTAATTTCCCACGGAAACCTTGAACTTTTTTCTCTATTCGGGGAGGTGACATCTAAAGTATGGCGTTTAGTTTGGCAGGACCTGCTTCTATCCCCTTCTCACTGACCATGAATCCCAAGAGTTTTCCCTTTCTAACACCGAAGACACATTTCTGTGGATTGAGTCTCATTTGATACTTTCGCAGTCGTTTGAAGAACTTTCAGAGAGCGAGAATATGACCTTCTCTAGTTTTGGCTTTGATAATCATATCATCCACATAAACCTCGACTTCTTTGTGAATTAGATCGTGTAGGATGGTTGTGGCAGCCCAGCATTCCTGAGGCCAAATGGCATAATAATATAGCAAAAGGTTCCCCATGGGGTGATGAATGCAGTCTTTTCTTAGTGATCTTAGTGCATCTTGATTTGGTTGTATTCGGCAAACCCGTCGATGAATGACTTGATAGCATGACTGGATGTGTTGTCCACGATGATGTCGATATTGGGTAATAGATAATCATCCTTCGGGGAAGCTTTGTTTAAGTCCGGTTATTCTACACACATCCGAACTTTCCCTCCTGATTTTGGCACGTGCACTATATTGGCTAGCCATGTGGGATATTTAATCACATGAATGAAGCCCACCTTCAGTTGTTTGACCACTTCTTCTTTGACCTCGAGAAACCATTCGGTGCGGAGCTTCATCAACTTTTGTTTAACTTTCTTGTAATCTGGGAGAGTGGGGATCTCATGTTGAGATAGTTCAGGATCAATGCCGGGCATATCGTCATAGGACCATGTGAAGACATCCATGAATTCCTTCAGTAATTCTTCGAGTTGTGCGCGCTCATGCTCGTCAAGGGTAGCCCCTATTATAATCTCGTGGAGTTGGCTACTAGAGCCGAGGTTAACAACAACAGTTTCTTCTTCATTAACTTGAATGCGGTTATGTTTTTTGTTATTAACCTTATTTAGATCAGTTAAGAAGTGTTAATTTACAAAATCATCATCATCAAAAGTTTGATTAGAATCCAAACAGTTAATGTAAGGCACAATAAGAACTCAAAATCTTCGTTTATTTTATTGATAGGAAAGACAACATTGAGAACCTCATCAAAGGAGGCCTCGATTAAATTTGAGCAAGGATAGACAACAGAAGAAGAAATGGGGTATAAATTAGGATTAGGTGGGATTTCAACAGGTAGAACTGGTGTAGTATGATAGTTGAAGAGAGATGTATCAGCAGCTTTAATTAGGCGGGATGGATCCAGTGATGTAGTGCTTGAATGAACCATACAGAGTGTCAGCCCCAGTGTCTGTAAGTTGAACGAATCCTCAGAGTCACTTTCCTCAGTCTCTTCAGTATCCATGATGAGCGATTGTACATGGTGTTGGGAACTTTAGGCCCATGGGTAGCTATCTTGGAAGAAGATCTCTATTCCAGGCTTTATTTTCTTATCTGTACGGTCATACCATGGTTCTGGAAAGCCGCAAAAAGGGAAGTCTTTGCCCTCTCTAATGAATCGTCCATTCAAGAAGTCACATTGGATAGTCTAGATGTAGTCTAGTCTTCTCTTTAGTTGAGACTGATGAATTTTTATGAGCTCTTGTTCTGATGGTTGATACCCCAAGCCACAAGGAGGGAGAGATTTCTTCAGTTCAATGGGCTCAAGTATCCCTTGTTGTCTTTGCCTTAGCCCCACTCTGAGCATGAAGTACATGTTTTTGAACATCTGAATCACATTAACGTTGCCACGAGGGTCGTATTCTGGATAAAACCTTTCTTTTAAATCAACCCCTACTGGGAGTAGAAGTGGCTCAACTCGGAATCCTGATAGAAGCATATCATTTGACCCGTGATGTATCTCAAGGATTGGATTGTTGGTACCTACACCCTCCGCATTATTTCCATCTCCTAAAATGGTGATGACTCATTCTTCGATGAAGAACTTTAATTTCTGATGGAGCGAGGAAGATTCACCCTTGATACTGTGCAGCCAAGGTTGTCCAAGCAACAGGTTGAAACAAGCTGGGATGTCAATAACTTGGAATTCAACGATAGGGTTTATAGGGCCAGCCCCTATTACAAGTTTTATGGATCGGATCACCTCTTGACGGGTATTATCGTAGGCACGTACAGCAACGGAGGTTGGAGTGAGATCACTTTACTTCAGTCCTAAGCATTTGAAGGTTCTTAATGGGCAAACAGTTAAGGCAGATCCATTATCGATAAGAGAGAGTGGTACGACCTTCCCCATAACTTTGACGAAGATGTTAAGTGCATGATTGTGGTTGAACCCAATTATGGGGATTTCTTCTTCGAAAAAGGATAGCATTCGGGTAGAGGTCAAGGATCCAACTAAATTTATTGCTTCTTCTGGTGTGGTAGAAGGAAGAACTATGGAGTGAACAACTTGATCAAAGCATTTATGTGCAGCTGGGAAGACATGGAAAGCCCCTATAGAGTGATGTTAGCTTAAGTTTTCTTTAGTTCATCGAGGATCTTGCTACCCTCGAGGGTTATCTCTGGCATAAGAAGGTTTTCAACTCCCTTCCCCTTGTCATTTGCTGGTAATGAGCTTGGGATTTGGTAATGCCTCCCTGATCATGTCATGTGATTTACTGAAGAAGGGAAGAACATGAACCCTATTTCCTCATCGATCTCGGGTTGTTCTGCCATCTTATTTATCTATCCGAGGAGTTCTTCAAATGATATCATCCCACACATGTCGGCTATCGGGTTAGTTTTATTAGAAGCTTTCTCTTCGTTTGAATTTTCAAATTCTCCCCGCCCCCATCAGGTGGCAACAATTCTGTCTTTCCATGTAAAGTCAATGCATTCCACAACTCCAATGGATTCTTCATATATGTCTTCCAATTCTATGGGTATATGTAAGGATTAAGGGACCAGGCGCCCTTGTAGCTTCAGATTATCAAGTAACTCGGTCTTACTACAAATATTACTGGTTTGCCTAAATAATTCTTCCATGATCTGGACAATGTTATCTAGGCTGACTTCATCGGTTGGTACCCCCAACTGTCTGACTCCCAGGCCCATTTTCGTGCTTCTAATAATAGTGTACTAAACCTTTAGCAATCAATGATCATTTGTGAGGGCAATTTCAACCCGAACTCCAGGAGTTGGTTTAACACTTCTGATAATTCCATACTTCCATTTTCGGAACGGGTACGGACAATGATGCATGCTTTGGTAAGGAGTGACAGTGCCTGATCAGCGAGGCTAGTAGGGTGTAGGCAGAAATATGGGCAAATTTGTAGAGGTTTGGGAGAGTATATGGGTGTGATTTGAGTTGAGGGATCAAATTTTGGGTTCACCTCTAAGAAGATGGCATTAGTATGATTGGCATTGGGTTGTGAGTAGTGTTTGGCTTAGGATTGGCTGGTAGGGCAATGGTACCCCGGTCAATTAGACCATAAATTATGTTTCAAAGGGGAAAGCATTGGTCGGTGGTATGGTCAGCAATTTGGTGAAAGGCTCAATGGTCATCTGCCTTTAAGTTTCTTGGGAGTAGATTCGACAATGGACGGGAATCGAAGGGTTTGATAAGGTTTCGGCTTAACAGGGCTTAAAAAACTTTGGAGAGGGGAGAATGGATCTCAGTGTATTCCTTTCGTATTGGGACAGGGTGACTTTCTAATGCCCATGAGGTGGTTGGTTGAGAGATGTTGTTGATGGTTGAGACTGCATCATTGGTGGGCTTATCGTATTTTCTGGGGGTGAACTGTCTGGACACTTTCTTTGGTTCAACCTCTATTTTAGCAAGAGCTTCCTCGATTTCTACTCCTGCTTCTCTGAGAGCTAGAAAGTGGGGATAGTATTGTCCTCCCATTGTTGCTCGGACATGGGGTAAGAAATTCTTCTTCACTATGTTGACTTGTTCTTCCTGGGATGGACGATTGGTCATGGTGGCTGCTTTTTCCCTCCATTGGGCTATGAAATTAATGACTGATTCTCCGGAGTTCTATTTGAGAAACTCTAAATCATGGAGGGTGACCTCAATCTCTTCGTTGTACTTTTACTACGACATGAATTCTCGAGCTACATCCTCCCAGCTGCGAATTCTGGACTCCTCGAGAGACAAAAACCATCGATGGGCGCTATCCTTCAAAGTTTGCTAAAATAATTGGGCTATAAATTCTTTAGAAGCCCCTAAGAGAGTCATAGAACGGTGGTAATTACGAAGATGAATAATTGGGGGTCCACTTCCTCCGAATTTCTCAATATTTGGCATTTTGAACTTCTCGGGTTACCTCGCTTTAGGATAAGGATACATGTGGGTGTAGTCCATGTAATTTCAAGAGATTCTGACTTGGTAAAACTTCTTAGTTAGCATTTTGAGATCTTCTTTTACCTTATTCAACTCTTCCTCTATTGTATCAATGATCAAAGGCAACTTTGCCCCAGGCTAGGCAAGGTTCGGCATCGGAAGCTAGGCAGGCGGCGACCCATTAGTAGGAGGGAAACGTGGAGCTTACTGATACTCTTTGGGAATCCAAATAGGCTCGGGTGGACCCATAGCACGAGGTAATAGGGGCTCGATCTCTTGAGGAACAGGAACCTAGTTTCGTTGCATCTCTCGGACCTGAGTCAGGAGGTTGTCAATCTTGGACACGAGCTGGGCTAAGACGGCCGTTAGATCTGGCTGTACAACTGGTACTTGATCTGTGTTCTCCATGGAAAGTGGATGAATACCGAACTCGAAAGAAGTAGCATGGGAGCGGACATAACTCCAGGGTGATTTGATTAAAGACCTAAGCCAATAAGGAACCAGGCCAAGGGTGTGCGATCGACCTGAGAAGGTGTAAAAGGGGCTTTATTTTTGAGAAAAAGAATGAAAATATTTTTAACATTTTCTTTCGCTTTGAGACTGAAGAACAAAATATTTTTGGATTTTTGATAAATAAAGGAGAAATGTTTTGGGAGACGGGTCTCAGCATGATTATTAAAATTATTATGTTATCACTTGTATTAAATTATCCTAAATGCATAATGAAATGCCGGACGGGACCCGATCCTGGAAAAGTTGGGTTTGTAATATATGCAAAGCTATGGTTGGACTTACAACTAGGATCACGGGCAGGGTCTCATTTTAAAAATGCACAAAAATTTGGGCAGTAGGTCGACCCAGAATTTCGACAGAGTTTCGAGTCGAAACCGATAATCTAATATGTGTGTCCTAGGCTTGACACCTGTATGTGGGTATGCAGTTGGTTGGGTGAATTAGAAAGGGTTCCCCCCTTTGTCGTGACTTCCACGATATACATCTTGCTTTTGAGGGCAATCGGTACGTGTGGACAAGCCATTTGCTATACCTGACTGTACGTGAATTACCTCATTATATACCTTATGGGCACGGTACGTGTGAAAGCGAATTCGATATAATCGGCGTACGTTAACGAATTCCCTATAATATACCTCCCATCATGACTTAGGTCAAGCGGTATGATGCGGGGGAACTGTTCGATATACGTCGAAGGTACTTGGCCAATGGAAGGTGAGAATCATATTGCTTAGGCTAACTGCGCCCTGCCGAACCAACACCCAACGCGAAGTGACCCTCCAGTTACTGGACAAAATTTGGTAAATCACAATACTCTTTGGTGATGTCATGTGAATCATGCATGATTCTCTTATTAGTATCTTATGATAAGAGTACCTTTCTTGATCATGCCAAACAGGGAGCAAAGTACAAGTACCAATGGTATACCAAGTATGGATGGGTGATGCGTGCAACATGCGGATATATGTGATCCTGGGTGCACGTGGTGCGAAGTGTACATGGAGAATATTCTACAAGTGTGTGAACAAAAGCACAAGCATGAGGTACACATAATAAAAGGGGAACATGCGAAATAAGGGAATATGTAAAAAATAAAACACCCATGTAAATAGAGTCTAGCCTTCAACATAGTCCCCAGCGGAGTCGCCACATGTAATACCCCATATTTTTATGATTTTAATAATTATGGGATTAATTATTATTGTGGGGATTAATTGAATTAAAATGTGAGAATTTAATTGTTATCCGGATTTAAAATAAATATTAACTAACGCGCCAAGGGTTAATACTTATTGATTGAATATTACTGTGTAATATGGAACTATACACTTCGATAAATTGTCAAGAATAAGAAATACGACAGTTTAGTAAATTAAGTCAGGCGCGTGTGTGAGTCGTGTCGGAACTAATTTAGTGGAATAAAAAGATTAATTATTTTTGGTAACTCGTATGGTCATTTCAAGTGCGGCGTTGAGTCCGGAAGGGTCGAAATAGTCAGGATAGTATACCCAAGTGTTTAATTTGGGTCCTGGGGCAATTTTAGGCCTAACCGGCGCCCCGAGAGGGCATTATGGTAAATTGTATTTTTGGGTTTAATTAATGGACGATAATTGGGAGTTATTTTATCAGCCAAGAAAAGTCCATTAGGGTTGAGAGACATAGAAAGTAAAGAACGTCCACAAAGGGTGTGAGGGAGAACAAATTTCAAGAGGGAAGGCCCAAATTAGCACCACCTTACACAACCATCACCACCATCGTGTAAATCGGAACAAGAAGAACACGCCCATACCAACAACATCAAGAAATCAAACGACTAATTCGAGGTAAATGTTTATTACTTGATCTTCTTTAGCATTAATCATATTCATCTTATTATAAGGATGATATAAGTATATATTGTTCATAAAAGGGATGAAAAATTGAAGATTTAGGATGTATGATTCGAATCTGAGATTAATTAGATTCAACCCTTCATGTATGTAAGATAGAAATCACATTTTGATGAACTTATGGGAAGAACGAATCTGGTAATCATGTGTTCTTGAATAAGAAATTGAAGAACTAGGGTTTTAGTAATTAATTTGGGGATTTCCTATTTCTTTGATGACTCGAAATGATTTGATGATTCTAGGATGTTAGAATCCGTGTGTAATTGTTAGGATTCGATTTGGGACTGATTGGTTGGAGTTTGTGATGACAATCTAGAGGTTTTAGGGTTAAAAATGATGGAAAAACACTGAAATTCTGTGTAGAAGATGAAACAGTAGGTCTCGCGCGAAGTCACACAAAGTCGTTCAAATAAGATTGGTATCTCGCGCGAAGTCGCTCGAGCGACACGCGGCAGTCGTTCAAATGAAATTGCCATCTCGTTCGAGCAATAGAGTGAATTTCTGGGAATCTTCTTAGGGGCAGTTTTGGAATTTTCCAGTCTGTTCGAGTGAGAGAAATTTCCAGTTAATAGATTCAAAACGAGATAGGTCTATGAGGAAGTATGTGAGTTTTATACTTTAATTAATCCGGAAAGGGGAGTTAATTCGGAAGTTACAAAGAGTTTTTGTGATTTAGTAATATTGTAAGATACGTAATAATGAGAATGGAATGCGTATGGTAAGTACACAAAATAGATAGGAGAATACCTATAAATATCAATAGGATGTGTGGATACCTATTACATGCTTAATATTATGTGTATGACATACTTAGCTGTTTGTTATCGCGGGGGTTGTGTAGAGATGGTCTTATCCTGGGTGACCTTTGGGAGGATATTTTACTTGTATCTCAGAACATATGACTGTGAAGACTTATTTATGAGTTGATGAGTCAGCTAACTATGGGAGCGTAGGTATGTGCATGACCCATAGGTATGTGAACTATGTTCGCCGCCACTATGTGTGTTTTGTGTATATGGTTCATGGGAGACTTCCGAACCGATAGTCCTTATTTGAGTATGAGATGTACCGGGACATGATAGCAGAGTATGAAATTCACTACAGGCTTAGCCTTGGGGTGCTGTATTAGTATATGTATATTATAGTGATGAATATGTATATGTATACTTGTGTTATTCCTATTGTGAGATAATTGTTGGTTATTGGGATAGTAAAATCTTAAGTGACGTAAGATGTGAATACTTAACTTAGTGTGATAACACTTAATGGAATTAATAAATGATGATATTAATAATGTGAAAACTGGGAATCACGGGTTGCTATCAGGAGGTATAACTAGAAGTAAGTCTTTATCTGGCTAGAAGTGTTACGGATGGCTAGGTGAGAATAGATGTACGTTAGGCGTGCACTTTAGCTGAGAGGTGAGAAGCTCATGTGCGAGTTCGAACTAACATGTATTTGATACTTGATTTATTGTAAATTTTAAATACTTACTAAAATAAATATTTTTACACATCGGGCTTTGACTTGTTTCTTGCACCTCTTTCCTCTTTTTCTATATATATGTAATATATCAGGTGCTCAACCATAGGGACACCACACTTAGAGATTTGGATTGCTTAGCGTGCTATAGCTGTTATGGAAGCTGTAGGTCTTTGCATTAGACGCCTCTATCATTTCCCTCAGTTCTATCTAGAATTTCCATTTAGGGCATGTGTCGCCCATTCCTTAGACATTTTATCAGAGATTGTATTCAGTTTACTTTCCTTTCATATGGATTTATTGTTCCTAGGGTTCTTGGTTTGGAGTTTTGAACTGGAATGTTTTATCCAGCCTTATTTATTTCAGTGTGTGATTCAGATTCCGTATTTATATTAATTAGATATGTGGTGGATGGATTATATTTAAATTCTTGGATTTAATAAATGAATGATTTTATTGAAAAAGGAAAACATTTTGAGACTAGCTTAATTAATTATTAGTGAAAGTGTATGGATCCCCGGATTTTAAATTATAAATCAATTAAAATAAAAAACTTTGTAATTTCACTTTTTGTAAAAACTGAATTTATATGCGGAAGCGTTAGGAAGAATGATGGTTCAAATTCAAATGTTAAAAGTCCAATTTTAACATAAACAAAATAAAGTGAATAATTAATTATCACTTAAACCGATTAAATCCAAAAAAATCCAAGTCCTCGAATTTGCCTAAGTGATGATTCCCATATTTAAACAAAGTTAGGCCAAACCAAATTAATTAGCACGTGACTTGAATTTAAAAACAATTTTACCCAATATTAAATTAAAGTCCCAATTTAAATTAATGTGATCGTAAAACTAAATTTTATCTTGAAATTAATCTAGCATGCGTTCTAAGTGATATAGAGCAAGATAAAATCAACAGTCACACTACACCGCGATGTACGAGGAAAAACCCACTAACGGGAAAAAACCTCAGGACGACCCTAGCCTCAAATCAACTAAAAACGGTATTACAAAATAAAAGACAAAAGACTTACTTCCTAAACTCGAACCCTCTCAAGCCGTGATGCTTCTTCTTGTATCGACCTCCAATTAGCGGATAACCAACGGAGCTCCACCGCGGTCTCAGACTCCCACCGATCGGGCAATTAGGCACACCGTCACCCTAACATGGAGCCTTTCTTCAAATGGGTAGAAATGAAACGAACTTCTCTTCAATTCGGTGTAGAGAAAAACCAGTGCCAAAACAATCTCCAAGCAATTGATATAAATATAGAAACTTGGATAAACAATTATTGGGTGTAAACACTAGAGTGTGTATGAATTTTTCCATAAAGAATAACACTCAAAACTTGATCTTTTTCCTTAAACAAATTTTCTCTCAAAATACTCTCTAGGAGTTTGTATGGTATGAAAAAGATGACCCTTCAAAAGTGATTCCCGTCCTTGATAAAGCCTTAAAAAATCAGTTAAGAAACAAGTGGGAAAATGGGGTGAAAACTGCCAAAAACTGCTCAAAACCGTTCCCGCTCTGGCGTCTCGTTCGAACGAACTTGACTCTCGTTCGAACGAGATTTCTAACGAGCGACCAGCCTGGGCTCGTTAGATACCTCGTTAGAACGAAAAACTCGTTCGAACGACTGACCAGTTTAGGGTCGTTGGCAAGCTCGTTTGAACGAAACTGGTTCGAACGACAAAACTCGTTCGAACGAAACCTGGTTCGAACGACAAAACTGGTTCGAACGACATTTCTAACGAACGACCAGAAAGATTGGAAAATTCGATTTTGGCCCAGAAACTTTTAAATACTTATTTTAAAGTTCAAATTGATTCTTTCTGAAAATAAAATGCAGCTTTTATTACACCTAACACCCAATAAACTTTGTTCCAAGCTCCTATATAAATATAATTACATTCATACCTTGGGAGCATGGAACCTTGGTTGATAACGTAGAAACGAGGCACACAAACCGGCATTTTGATGAAGCTTTGAATTCTTTGCCGCTACGTCTTCAACAAACACTTCATAGGTCTTGAATATTACAATTAAATAAAATCCTATGAATAAATGTTTTTGTCCGGAATTGAGACAAAACTATAAGAGGACTCAATTGGAAATTTGTGTCCTTACAAATCTCCACCTTTGGCTATTCCGGGACAAAAACCAAAAACAAAAATCCTAAAGGGCCGTCAAGCTCACTAGACTCAAAACACAACCCTCCCAATCTTGACTCAACCCAAGGATTAAATACTTTGCCTTTTAAAGATGCCGCTTTAGAATAATACCTGCACACTTAAGCAAACTCATCAAATGCATAGGGATTATCAAAATATTAAATGCAATTAATATAAATACTCCCCCTAAAATAATCCTCCCTTTTATCAAAACAATGACATTTACTTAGAAAGACGTCTCCCCCTAAGATAAATCTCCCCTAAACTAAGATACAATAATAATAGGTTTAGATACCATTTCTCCCCCTATCATCATTCTCCCCCTTTTTGTTCAGGAATAGACAAAGGTTAAAGAATCAAACCATGAAGCATGTTGAAGCTTAAAGTGATAATCATGAAATCATATGGGCAACAAAATAATAACTAATCCAAGATAGATACCAATAATGAAGTATAAGCATGGATGGACTAGAAGTCAAGGCAAAGATAAACAAATATCATATATATATATGTACTAAAAAATATATCAATAGAGCACTTGCATATATATATAGATATAAACACACACATGACACAAAATACAATAAGTTTGCACACTCGTATGGCAAAAATGTGTCATATGGAAACGGAAGTGTAGGGGTGTGAACTATCAACAATTAAATTTAGACCCAAACACTTAATAAACATTCACGGAGTTCTCATTTGATTGCAAACTTCATCGCATTTAAATATAACCTCATGTGACAATATATATTGAACTCGATGAACAAACATACACAATGTATACAAGCCTAGCATATTAATGATTCTACAAACCAATAGAGTCATGACATGAAATATACAACTAGGATAAACAGACATTGTGCAAACCGTTGATATACCATACAATTCTCCCTCAATTTGCATTTATATTAATGTTGAATGAATATATCAATCAAACATAGGCCTTGGCAATTTATTTTCTTTTTAATGCCATATATTCTGTTTTTAGGCCTTGGACCACGTATTTCTTTTAGGTCCATTTAAAAACGGTGGCTTACTATTCGCAAAGGATCACTTAGTCCTTTCGGAGCCCTTCCCTGTGCATATTTATATTTATCATGTTTTTAATTTTCGCACAAATCTCACATGCAACGGATTTTGACATGCACTAGTCCTCCTAAGTCACAAATATTTAGATGACAAGATTGGTAGGAGAACACTTCACAAAGCTCAAATATACATATGAAGTTAAAATTTCAAAAGAGCTCGTGCATGTGTGAAATAGAGGCATATGAAAATAGAATCCATTTAATCAATACAAAATCCAACTACTCCAAAAAAAATGGTAAAGAACATTTTAAGGATTGATAATCTAAACCAAAAGTTCTAGCCACATGGGAGCGTTAAAGGAGGGATTCAAACACAAGTATATGCCACATAAAGTGTGTCAAACCAAAAATACACACAAAATAAAATCTTTTTGAGATTATTAATTTTTTAATCAAAAATAAATATATATATTCTCAAAAGGATAAACAAAAATCATTTGAAACTTTCATTAAACTCTAATTATCAAAAGATAAAGTCCAAATGATAAACAAAAAATCATTTTGTATTTTTCATTTAAAGCAAACAAAATGAAAGAAATATAATACAAAAGATAAACAACAATCATAATTCTAGCATGGGATAAGCATGGATTAAAGACTAGAAAATGATTAAACAAGCATACATTTAGCATGTGAATATAGCATGAAGTACAAAAGCTAAAGTATGCAAATACTAACACATTCATCCTTTAGATTTAGCATGGGAGGAAGCATGTGAAAGTAAATGAGAATCAAAATCCCTATTTTGTAAGGCAACCAAATCGGATTTCCTAACCCAAATTATTGAAGAATGACACTCTTGGGGTGTAGGAACATTAGCTATCGTGGTTACTTTACAATGGGATTTTCTAGGAATTCGTTTAAGATCAAAACAAAATTTCCTAAGATGACCTTTTCGACCACAATGTGAACAAGTGAAAACATGTCGAAAAGATTTACCTATGGAGTGATCTTTAAATGCATTCCTAGTAGATTCTCCTAAAATGTTGGTTTTGACTTTAGAGTTAAATTCATTACAAGTATTGAAGCCTAAACCAAAAGTGTCATTTTTAATTTGGACCGTTCCTAACATTTTATCAAGTTTTTGTGAACGATATTCCAAATCAAATTTGACATTACTAGAATCTTTTAATTTATTTTCCAAATATAAAATGGTAGATTCTAGTGAAAAATTTCGCTCTTCAAAAGCAAGAAGCTCCTTTTTCAAGGATTCCATTAAATTCCTAAGGCTATTTCTTTCGCCTTCTACATATTCTAGCTTCTCTCGAAGAGTCCTCTCACGTGTCCTAAGGTCTTCTATTAAGGCACTCTCATCAATGACCTTGACACTCTCTCTTAAACTCGCTTCTAACTTCAAATTAGCTCTTTTCAATTTAATAGATTCTTTATATAATTCATGAAAAGCATTTTGAAGTTCACTCTCATCAACCTCTTCTTCATTTTCACTCTCTCTTTCATCTCCACTCTCATTATCATCAAAAACAAGAGAATCATGTACAATGACCTTGGAAGTGGCATGTGCTATAATATCATCATTCGATGAGTTCTCACTATCACTCACATGTCTAGCCATAAAAGCCACAAAATTTTTCTTAATGGGGGAATCGGGCTTCTCTTCCTTATCACTATCACTAAGGGTCGCATTATAAGCAGTGGATCGTTTACTCTCTTTCCTTAGTTTAGTGGGGCACTCATATGCCCTATGGCCATAATCTTCACAACCAAAACATTTATTAGACTCGTCCCTATCAATATTTTCATTACTAGACTTAGGGATCTTTTCGGCTTTAGAAATCTTCTCGCTTTTATCATGTTTAGAAGATTCAAATTTTTTAAAATCATTTATAAATTTATCATTGTTGAATTTAAGAAATTTTCTAAATTTACGAGCAAATAAAGCCATATCTTCCGAGTCACTATCACTCTCTCTCTCTACTACTTGTTTAACCTCTTTTCGGGCTTTTAAAGCAACGCCCTTTTCAATTTTCTTTTCATTTTTAGAAGGAAATATATCCAGTTCATAGGTTTGTAAATCACCTACAAGCTCTTCTAATTTCGTAGAGGCTAAAGTGGGTAAAGAATTTAAAACGGTCACCTTTGGAATAAATCTATCGGGTAGGGACATTAAAATTTTCTTTACTACACGGTCGTCAGGTATTTTCTCTCCCAAGTTAAAAGATGAATTAACAATATCAGAAAGTCTAGCATAAAATTGATCAAAAGTTTCTTTTTCATCCATTTTGATAGTTTCAAATTGAGTGGTGAGGTTTTGGAGTTTTGAAGCTTTAACGACACTCGTTCCTTCATGAGTTAATTGTAAAATATCCCAAGCTTCTTTAACGGTCTCACACGGCATAATGCGTCGGAATTCATCCGGTGTGACAGCGCTAAATAAATCATTTAAACCACGGGAATTAAAATTTGCTAGCTTAAACTCATTTTCGGTCCATCTATCGACGGGTTTGGGAACACGTTCATTTTCAATAAGATGAGTTGGTGGGGAGTACCCGTTAACAACAGACATCCAAACTCCCTCGTCGATAGATTTTAGTGCCGATCTCATTCGCGCTTTCCAATACGCGTAGTTTGAACCATGAAAAATAGGAAATTTTGAAAATGGGGAAAAATCCATTTTAGCCAAAAAATTAAAGAATCTTTAACGAAATAATTTATCGTTTTTGGCTCTGATACCAATTTGAAAGTGTATGGATCCCAGGATTTTAAATTATAAATCAATTAAAATCAAAAACTTTGTAATTTCCCTTTTTGTAAAAACTGAATTTATATGCGGAAGCGTTAGGAAGAATGATGGTTCAAATTCAAATGTTAAAAGTCCAATTTTAACATAAACAAAATAAAGTGAATAATTAATTATCACTTAAACCGATTAAATCCAAATAAATCCAAGTCCTCGAATTTGCCTAAGTGATGATTCCCATATTTAAACAAAGTTAGGCCAAACCAAATTAATTAGCACGTGACTTGAATTTAAAAACAATTTTACCCAATATTAAATTAAAGTCCCAATTTAAATTAATGTGATTGTAAAACTAAATTTCATCTTGAAATTAATCTAGCATGCGTTCTAAGTGATATAGAGCAAGATAAAATCAACAGTCACACTACACCGCGATGTACGAGGAAAAACCCACTAACGGGAAAAAACCTCGGGAAGGCCCTAGCCTCAAATCCACTAAAAATGGTATTACAAAATACAAGACAAAAGACTTACTTCCTAAACTCGAACCCTCTCAAGACGTGATGCTTCTTCTTGTATCGACCTCCAATTAGCGGATAACCAACGGAGCTCCACCGCGGTCTCAGACTCCCACCGATCGGGCAATTAGGCACACCGTCACCCTAACATGGAGCCTTTCTCCAAATGGGTAGAAATGAAACGAACTTATCTTCAATTCGGTGTAGAGAAAAACCGGTGCCAAAACAATCTCCAAGCAATTGATATAAATATAGAAACTTGGATAAACAATTATTGGGTGTAAACACTAGAGTGTGTATGAATTTTTCTATAAAGAATAACACTCAAAACTTGATATTTTTCCTTAAATAAATTTTCTCTCAAAATACTCTCTAGGAGTTTGTATGGTATGAAAAAGATGACCCTTCAAAAGTGATTCCCGTCCTTGATAAAGCCTTAAAAAATCAGTTAAGAAACAAGTGGGAAAATGGGGTGAAAATTGCCAAAAATTGCTCAAAACCGTTCCCGCTCTGGCGTCTCGTTCGAACGAACTTGACTCTCATTCGAACGAACTTGACTCTCGTTCGAACGAGATTTCTAACGAGCGACCAGCCTGGGCTCGTTAGAATCTCGTTAGATACCTCGTTAGAACGAAATACTCGTTCGAACGACATATCGATAGATTGACCAGTTTAGGGTCATTGGCAAACTCGTTCGAACGAAACTGGTTCGAACGACAAAACTCGTTCGAACGAAACCTGGTTCGAACGACAAAACTGATTCGAACGACATTTCTAACGAACGACCAGAAAGATTGGAAAATTCGATTTTGGCCCAGAAACTTTTAGATACTTATTTTAAAGTTCAAATTGATTCTTTCTGAAAATAAAATGCAGTTTTTATTACATCTAACACCCAATAAACTTTGTTCCAAGATCCTATATAAATATAATTACATTCATACCTTGGGAGCATGGAACCTTGGTTGATAACGTAGAAACGAGGCACACAAACCGGTATTTTGATGAAGCTTTGAATTCTTTGCCGCTACGTCTTCAACAAACACTTCATAGGTCTTGAATATTACAATTAAATAAAATACTATGAATAAATGTTTTTGTCCGGAATTGAGCCAAAGCTATAAGAGGACTCAATTGGAAATTTGTGTCCTTACAATTAGGTGGTTAATAAGGTTTATATTTTCGACAGTGATGCTAAGAATGAACCAACCGAACATTCTATTTTAAATTTTATAAAGGATTGATCACCCGATATTTAATTGGGTGCGGTGTCTCACCACAGTGGCCATCCCCCAATCGTAGCGATGGGAGAGAGATGGAAGAATAGGGCAACTTCTGCGTCAAGAGGATCTTGGTCCCGCACATCCCTCTCGGGAGCACTTCGACCGGTGTCGGTGATGAGGTGGAAAAGGTAGATAGATGGAATTGCCAGTCTATATTACTCAAAACAGACAAAAGAAAAGGGAGCCATCCCGAAGGATGGCATCCAAAGACATACTGATACATACGAAACCAAAAATGATTCGAAAAGGGTCCAGAGGCTAAGTTACGAAATGGGAAGGTGTTAGGCACCCATTTCGCCCTTGCGGTCTCTCATAGGTTGTTGACATTTTTCTTTATTTCCCCGTGATATGTGTGCATGTGTATATGTAGTGGAGATAGGATCCATCAACTTGCATCATGTAAGAGATAAAGCAAGTCGTGAGTAGGAATGTTCCTAAAAGTAATATTAAAAAATAGGGTATATTCGATTATCCTAGCGTTGATCGTTATAACGGAACGATAACGCATATGGGATAATACGCCACTAAAAACAAATATATATAAATATATATATATATAATCTAAGAGAGTTAAATTAAAGAATATAGAAAATAGAAAATGAGAGAAAAGTAGGAATAGGACTCGAGTCTCGGGTTTTACCCCGAGACACCTACGTAGCCTATAGAGGCATCATAGTCCACGTAGTTCGTATGCAAAATTAGGGGTGGGATTTATCCCATAAATCCAATCGGGGATTTATCTTATGTGTGTGTGTGTGTGTGTAAAAAAGTGTTTTAGTTGTGAGAAAAGTGTGAGAATTCCCATTTGAAATTTATGAGCAAACCCTATTTTTCTTATTTTTTTGGGTTTTATTTATATGACAATAAGAGATGTGCAATAATACTAGATAAAAATTATATTAGGATATGTGAGATGAGAAAATAAAAGTTCTAAGTAATAAAATAAATTAATGCGAATTTAGGAGAATTTGAAGAGAGAGTTGAGAAAGATGGACTTTCTTGAAGATATTAAATGCTGAAGAGCAGCCCTTGCACTTGGGTGATGATGAAGAGTGGTTAATTCACCAAGTTTGATGAAAAGGATGATGGAAAGTGAAGGTTGGAAAGGGATTTGGATGTGGAAATCATGCTGACTTCGAGAGAGGTTTTCTGAATTCACCGGGAGTGATAGATTTAAGATCTTGGGTCACTTTTTGTAATGAGGTCAGACCCTCCTTTTTATAGGACCAGAGCATTGCCGATTGGCATAGCCCTGGTCCTACCAATTGGTAGGTGTGTTTAGGAACACTGCCGATAGGCAGGGTTTGGAACCTACTGTTTAGCAGTCTCTTTAAGGTTCCTTTGGAAAATCAGTCGTAGAGTGCAAACCATTGATCCGAATCATGCACGGGGTAAACCGTTGTAATGGTAATTTAGATACCTTCAAAAGTCCTTTGGGCTTCTCTTGGGTTCGGGAGTTAACTTTGGTGCAAATGTGGCTTGGAAGCGCTCATCGGTCCTTTGGACGGGGAATCGTCCGACGAAAATGGATCGTTCGTCCGCATGGTAAGTCAGAATTGCGTACGGGGTAGACCGTTGGAAAAGTTAAGAGATTTAATTTTACATTCCAAAGAGTTTGACTTGGTTTGGGGAGTTGACTCTGGTCAACCAGGGCCCGAAAGCATTTGATGACCTTTCAGAGTAAAACATATCGTTCGTCCGTACCGTAAGTCAGAATCGCGCATGGGGTGGACTGTTGGAAAGGGGTTTCAATTACTTTTAAAGATTCATTCAATCTCGATTGAGCTGTAGAGTTGACTTTGGTCAAACGGAGCCCGGGAGCGTCTGGTGGCCTCTAAGTCAAGTTTCGAGGGAAAACGGGTCATTCGTCCGCCTCGTATGTCAGAATCGCGCATGGGGAGGACCGTTGGAGCGGGGTTTCAGTGCTCTTTGAAGATTCATTCAGTCTCGATCGAGTTGAAGAGTTTGACCAATGAGAGCTTGGGAGCGTCCGATGGCCTTTAGGTCAGTACCCGGGGTATGATTTAGGTTTGTAGTGATGAAGGGAAGTGCTAGGGAACTAAGGAGAGCTTGGGGGGGGGGGGGGGGTACGACAATGGGGTGTCTACAAGTACTATTATATATTTCTACATTGATGTTTCTCTCTACGTCAAACGTGACAATGTTTATTTCTATTTCGAATTAATTTTTTGTTTTCACGAATTTGAATTTTTATTCTATTACCCAGTTTAATTTTTTGTTTCTTCATATTTCCATTGGCTTCTTTTATTTCTCTTATTATAATGTACGACTAGCGCATTGCGCGGGTTTACAACTAGTTTTTTTATGTTTCTTTACATTTAATCGAATATGTATATCTAGGATATACATATAAGCTATGTATATGCTCAATATGTTCAGTGTATATATATATATATATGTAGGTATACATATTGGTTTGATGTATATATGGATTGTAGGAGGTTTTTTTCTTATATCTATGATGGTTTGTACATATATATGTACACTATGTGTATGTGTGTATATATAAATGCGTGTGTGCATTTTTGAGCAGGTTTTTGTGTGTTTAACACCAAAAAGTGTGTGTATATATATAAGTATACATGAGATTATATATATGTGTGTGCATTTAACAGTGGGTATTGGATAAATATATACACAAAATGGGTATTAGCAGGAAGAAGATGAAGTTGGAGAAAAATAGTAAATTTTGTTTGCGACTTGATATCTTCAGCATGCTAACGCAACTAAACGAGTCATCTGATAAGTGGTTCGGGTAATTTAAAATAATGTTAATATATCAAATAACACATACTTGTAGTAGAGATGAAATTTCGGGGTGATCAAAATGAGTTTCGGGACGTCCGAAGTTTGACCGATGCTAATCGTAATAGAATGACAGCTTTGTCGAGCTATCTTTTGGCTTTTGGTACTCCCCGGGAACACATCGGGAGGGTCGCATGTGTGTGTGTTTATCGAGGTGCATGTTTGAAGTGTCAAAAGTTTAACAAAAATAACCAATTTTTTAATAAAAATTAAAGTTTCGGGCTTTGTTTAGGCTCAAATTTAACACGTTTTGGGTGCTCAAAAAATTAGTCTGACTTCGCCAACTTTGAGTCGGGATATCCAAGAATGAGTATACATAATCAGAGATTTGTTCAGATTATCCGAGACGTGTATTTTACTCGACTAAAATTGTGTCAAGAAAAGGTTGTTGTTTGGGGATTTTTGTTATAAAATGCATAAATAAATATATATTCGTATATTTATTTTAACCACGTATATTAGTTCTTCCAATTCCGTTTTAATATATACGTAAATAATTATATATTTATGTACTCCTTTAAAAAAAATACAATTTTAATTTTAAACCAACCGTGAATATACCAATACGCATTAAAAAGGACCAGTTTTGTCATTTTCAAAAATTCATATTTTCAAACCATTGTTCAGAAAATATATGAAATGTATCGTTCTATTCGCAGTATCAAGTTGATTAATTTGGTATATAAATATGTCGAATTTGACACTATTTTTAATGGAGCCAATTTATATCACCATGTCCATTAAAAATCACGCACAGTCGATGAAAATTCCATTTTTTCACGAAAAGTGTAGTGACCCTCAATTATACACTTATTCAAAATTAGAAAAATATCACCTGTTTATATTATTATAAGCATACAAAAATTTAGACGCGTTTGTCCTTAACTCTCATTGTTATAAAAAATACATTTTTTTCCAAAAAAATTAAATTATGATACCCTACACGACTTTAATATACTATTCATCAATTTTATTTATTTTAATCATGACATTCATAAAATGATAAACTTTATTCCATTTATTCAAAGTCACGTGAACTATCACGTCGGGATTTAATTATCAGTCAAACCACATGTTAAATGAAATCTAGAAATCATCGAAAATTAATCATTATAAGTTGCCTATACCAGTGTATCCCCAAAATTATCCACGATCACCCTTCCATTAAAAACCACAGCCACAGATACGAGACCAACTGATAAACCAACAAGTTATGCACTGCAAAATATGGTAAATGATCTTTTGTTCAATATTACATTGTAGGTGATTTCTTATTTAATATTATTTCTCACAATGCTTTTGATTACGCCGATTGTTGATATCTCTATGTGATACTCCCAGTTGATCTTATTCTTATTAATGAACTCATTTGAGTAGTTCCAAAATTTACGTACAATTGATTCAATTTTAAAAACCCTATGTTGATTTTATGAAATGATATCATTTAATATGATTCATTTTGAACTTTTTCTATTAAAGCATACATTATGACTATTGAATAATCTATCGTTATACCCACGATTGTATTATTGCCCTATAGGACTCAGATGTTGAGGGCCTAGTTGTTGCTACTATATAGAATGTCTGTGATTGACTTAGTGCGGTTACTTTTATCTCCAATTTATTGGATTGATTGTTCTATATATGACTATTGCCTTAGAGCCTCTAAATGGATAATTATGGGTTATTTGTTTAGAAACCATCCACATTCATTACCCGTTCTAGCCTTGATATTTAACTTTATAGAAATATCATCATGTATTACCGTGTTTATCTCAATTTAACTATTGAATTAAATTTTTATTATACTCCTAATGTTACTGATCTTCAAGCATGATTTTCTATTCAAAAACTATTTTATACTATGTTATAAAATGAGAATCATCTACTGGGAAAAGTTTTTCTTATTCCTTCCTTTCTAGTTATTTTAAACAGGTACCTATAGACAATGATGAACCTTTCTGGAGCTAGTTAATACATAGATATAGGGAGAAAGATCATTACAAGTAAGGAAGCATAGAATAGCAGGAGAAATGCATACGTATAGAAGTATGATATAAGAATGCGTTCTTAGATTAAAGTTGTAATACGTTTGAGTATTAATAAATTCCTCAGTTGTTTTAGTGTTTAGTGATATGGCCTAAATAGTCCCTACTGCCGCAAAAGATCCAACAAGAGTCGTTGCCTAGGTCCAAATAGGTCGTGGCACCTTACAGTTAGCCTTGTCTTGTATTAGCTGCAGCCTGGCCTCAGGCAGGCCGCAATACCACCTTTTTTATGGCCACTTCCTGGGATTAAACAAGTCGCAGTTCCTACTCATACCATACCCAGCCTTGGTCAGAATTAGCTGCTGCCTGGACTCAGACAGGCCGTGACACCTCCTTCAAGATGGCTGCTGCCTGGGTCCAAAATAAGACACAACCCCTATTTGAATAGCCAGTTATTATCCAAGAAAGATTCTTCCACCAGACTTATTCATATGTCACGTATCCTAAGCATGTGACACCACCTTTATATCCCCTATAAATATATGATATCACCTCATAATTTGGGGGATCGAGAAGTGAATTATCCAGTGGTGCCCTGCCAGAACCTCCATACTACCTCTCTCTACAGAGTCACACCCACCAGGGGGCTTACTAGGTCTTGGCTAGGATTCCAGCCACCTCATAGTTCACATTCAGTCTTCCCGAATTCATTGTTCTCATGTATTCTCTTCCCCTCTCTTACTTATACGCCTATTTAGGCCTAATCATATTGTAATGTTAAACGCATATAGTGAGAGTGAAGCACTAAAATTGATGTAGGCTCATTTTAATAGGCGAACCACTCTATATTATGTGTTCGTTCCTTTATTACTGGTTTAACTTTATTTTACACTTGATATAATGCTCGAGAACGACTTGTGTCCGATTTCTCGTGTCAACAATCTGGCGTCGTATGTGGGAATGAGATATTTCTATCTTGTTTCTTCTCACTTTTGGGTTCTAAGTGCTTTATTTCATCTACAGGGACCTCTCCGGTCATTATCCCATGGGTGAGACTTCGGTTATCAAGACCTTATATTCATATTCTCCCCCGTGAGGGTATTGTTTATTTTAAATCTGTTATTGGTCCTCTTTTTCATGACCTAAGATTTTCTTTGTATACCCCAATGATGTTACCTAACCTAGGAAGTGTTGAAAAGCACAAAAAGCAATAGCCTCGTAAAGGTGAGTGACAAGGGATGAGGTTTATTTACTCATTCACCACTTCCTTGGCCTATGATCTAGGGTTTCTTACCATAATTGTTCCATTTTTGAAGCACTTGGGGACTGTTTTATCCCTAGTATATTTATAGTAGTCTTATTTCATACATTCAATATGGGTTAAACCCAGCTTCAGGGCCCAATTTTGGAATTGCACCGTGCTGGTGCAAGTAGGATGCGCCTTGGTATACAAATTGCCTTTGTGTCGCAGCCCTTTCATCGCAAATGGTGCATATTCTTAATCTCATCACCCAGGCAATGGTGAAATTGTTATCGGGTTCAAATTTGGTGAATCCTCACTCGAGGAGACCACGGTCGTAACTCCATGTGTCCAACAGGTCGTGACATCAATAGTACATTTGGCAGATTGCCAAAACCTACATCCTTGTTACTACTCTTGGTTATGTTCTCTGCATTTCTTGATTTTCTCACCACTGTTTAGTTCATCTAAGAGTATATCTCTAAAGACTAACAAAACAGAATTGGTAGGAAACTCTGGAACAAACTCAGAACATAACGAAGAGATTGCTCACTTGTACAACCACCTCAACCATCTCTATGACAACCATGCTTCGTTTAAGGACCAAGATAAGTTGGAAGGAAACTCTGGAACAAAGAAGAATTGGAAGGAAACTCTGGAACAAACTCAGAATATAACGAAGAGATTTATAAGTTCTACATCCACCTCAACCATCTTTATGACAACCATGCTTCGTTTCAGGACCAGGTTAACTTCTTGACGTAGAGAGTTCTGATACTAGAAGCCACCACCTTCACCTCAACAAAAGCTGCAGCAGCAGACGCTGCAACCTTGGCTTCCATAAATAAGGTAGTTGTAGCAGAGGCAGCCGTTGTCACGACCCCGACCCAAAAATAGTAGGGAACGAGTGTCTTGACATGCCACCAAGGCATCCAATATTCTAGTGTTAAAATTTTCCTTTTAAAATATTTGTAGTGGAACTATTATCACATGGTTATGAATCGTAAAATACTGAAAGTGAAGGAATTACATCATCAAAGCTTTCTAAAGGGAACTTTATTGTATTAAAATATCAACGACTTGCAACTTGGCATAAAGAGCTAAACATGATCTATCTAATTAAACAAACTTCTAGTTAAGGTAACAAAAGGAGCTTTAAAATATAAATCTTCAACATAGTCCTTTTTCGTTCCACCCACGAGCTTAATTATTTCCTGAAAAATGATTATTTATACAACGTCAGCTAAAAACCGAAAGAGATTCAATCTCTAGACATTCCAGGATTTTTTAGAAAATTAATACCTATTCAATTTAGAACAAAAGGTATATACATAGAGAAAGAAATTTCAAGTGATATGTATAAAGTAAATGACAATATATATATTCACAATAAACAATTCAGAACTTAGCAGATAAAAGAATTGAGCATATGTCAATTATTCAGTTTTAGTGGCCATGTACGCTCTAATACCCAGACAGATAGTGTTACCAAATGTTTCCACCCGGTAACATCACAGACAGAGAATCATGATTTCTGGAACAACGCCTTGTTTAGGGAACACCAGCGATAAACCAGCTGGGAAGGTACCACCCAAATATTTCCACCCAGTAGTCAAGGCCAACATAGTATGAGAGTTTCCATAGGCCGAATCAATAATTTCATTATTCAAATCAAATGTTTATATGGAGAGATATAAATATATAACAAACGACGGAATCATCAGTATCAGATGCATTTTGAGAATAAAAGCATTTCACAAAATATACATAGTTTGCATAATATAATATAATAAAAATGCGCAAGAAATTGCATAGAGTACTCACCTAAAATAGAGGTTGAAATTATAGATAATGAGTCTTCGATCCCACGTTAATCTAACAAATATGATAAAGGTTTAAGTATACGTTCTAAACAAGGTCCAGTCTCCATATTGTATTTTAATAATAACTTGTCTCAAAGGATTACTAAAAACCATTTTCTTAAATTTTTAAACTCATTGATCATAATTAAAGGATTCAATTCATAGTTCTTCCTAATCAGTCGGTTCCCAGTAAAGATGGAGGGTCACAGGGGAACCACTTAAATACCATCTCATCTAGACAGACATATTCGAATTTATTCTCGATAGAGATGGAGGGTCACAGGGGCACCACTTAAATACCATCTCAACTAGACAGAATTTCACCCGGACTGACTTTGGAATTACTTAAATGAGATTCCATAATAACGAGCAATTACTTACAAAAATCATTTTAAAAAGCGTATATATATATTTTCAAACAAGTTGACATATTTTGAAAATAAAATCAATTTAGATTTTTTCCAAATTTTGAGTTTTAATTAGTGGATCCTTTAGTGTATTTTCCCACCATAACTACTAAGTAAAGCTATAAAGCACAAAATTAAAACTATAAATATGCATTACAACATTTAAATGAAATTATACCTACGAAACGAATTCTTTCTTCAAAATTATAGAACTACTTCTTAAGATATTTTCCAAGCACACTCTTTCTTACTGTAATTCTCAAGGAATTGGTGTGAGTTATAAATGATCCCAAAGGCCCTATTTATAGGTTTCCAAGGATATTCCGGTGTTGACACGTGTCAAATGACTAAGCTTTTTTGAGTGGTGATTCAATGCTGAGGTGTCACGTGCCGGAGTGGTCTTGCAGTTTTAATATCACCAAATGATGACAAGTGTTTTAGCTCTCTCTCTAAAGAAGACATGTGTAAGGTGGAGGTGACCAGCACGTGGTGGAAAGGTGAAAAGGGTATAAGGGTCATTTCACACATGAAGGATATTTTGGTAATTTCACGCTATATTTTTAATATTTCTTAGAGTTCCTTGAAAATATTGTATTTACAAAATGGCCCTTTTTATATTTTTATTTTAGTCCCTTAAGTTTCATAAATTTATATTTTCTACCCCAAAACTTCTTATTTACCTTAAGATATGTCATAAGACTTTGATTTGATCCAATTTACAGTTGATTCTTCATATTTAAAAAGTGGAGTTTGTTATATTGATAGCCAATAATACCACATATCTAATAATATAATATCTATAAGATAATAAGTAACGCATGAGTGTAAAAACAAACTATATACATATGAGCATATAAAAGTGGGGTCATTACATCCTTCCCTCCTTATAAAAAGTTTGGTCCCCAAACTTGACTCATATTAATTTACAAACAAGTATGGATATCTCTCCTTTATTTCATCTTCCCGCTCCCATGTTGCTTCTTCAACTAAAATATTACGCCATAATACTATGACCAGTGAAATTATCTTGGTTCGTAATATTTGATCTTTACTGTCCAAAATTTCTGCAGGATGCTCAATGTATGACAAATCTTCTCTAACTTGAAGAGGTTCGCGACTTAAGATATGTAATGGATCTGGGATATATTTCTTTATCATTGATACATGAAACACATTATGTACACTAGAGAGTTCAGGTGGTAAGGCTATTTTATACGCAACAGCTCCTATCCTTTCAAGGATTTCAAAAGTTCCTATGTATCTTGGGCTCAACTTCCCTTTATTCCTAAATCGTATTACTCCCTTTGTAGACGATACTCGCAAGAACACATAATCTCCTCTTTGGAAGTCTAAATGTCGGTGTCGATTGTCAACATAACTCTTTTGACGGCTTTGAGCGGTTCGAAGTAAGTCTTATATTAATTTCACCTTCACTGTTGTGATCTGAATCAATTTTGGTCCCAACAATTTTCTTTCCCCAACTTCTACCCAAAATGTAGGGGAACGACACCTTCTACCATAGAGTGCCTCATACGGAGCCATTTGAATACTTGCTTGATAACTATTATTATACGCGAATTCCACTAACGGTAAATGATCATCCCAATTCCCTTTCAGATTAATTACACATACCCTAAGCATATCCTCTAAGGTTTGAATGGTTCTCTTAGATTGTCCATCTGTTTGAGGATGAAAAGCGGTGCTGAAATTTAATTGTGTTCCCATGGCTACTTGTAGGCTTTTCCAAAAGTGGGACACAAATCTGGGGTCACGATCAGAAATAATTGAAATTGGGGTTCCATGAAGCCTAATAATTCTCGCACATACAATTAGGTAACTTTTTTATTGAATGGGTAATCTTAATGGCAAGAAAATGAGCATATTTAGTTAGCCTATCAATAATTAACCAAATAGAATCATTACCATTTGAACTCCTTGGTAAACCTGTCACAAAATCCATAGTGATATGTTCCCATTTCCACTCCGAGATAGGTAGGGGTTATAGTATTCCTGATGGTTTTTTATGTTCACCTTTTACTTGTTGATAGACCAAACACTGAGATACAAATTCTGCTATCTCCCTTATCATGTTATTCCACCAAAACACTTCTCGAATATCTCTATACATCTTGGTATTTCCGGGATGAAACATGAATCTCGAGTAATGACTTTCCTCCAAAATTTGCTTCTTTAGTTGGGCATCACGTGGAACACACACTCTATTTCCAAACCTCAATATATCATCCCATATCGCAAATTCCATTCTGTTCCCTTCAATAACCTCTTCTTTAATCTGCTTCATTTGTGGGTCATTTACTTGTGCAATTTTGATCCTTTCCATCAAAACGGGTTGTACTTGTAAGTTTGTAATCATTCCACCTTTACTATAAATACGAATATCTATTTCCATATTTCTTATATCCTACAATAGAGCCTCCTGGTTTGTAATAAGACATGCTAAATTTGGTGTAGGCTTCCTACTTAAAGCATCAGCTACTACATTAGCTTTCCTTGGGTGATAATGAATATTCAAATCATAATCCTTCATCAATTCTAACCACCTCCTTTGTCTCATGTTCAATTCTTTCTGAGTAAATATATATTTTAAACTCTTATGATCGGTATAAATCTCACAAGTCTCACCATATAAACAGTGTCTCCAAATCTTAAGAGCAAAAATTACACCTGCTAATTCTAGGTCATGGGTTGGATAATTTTGTTCATATGGTTTTAACTGTCTTGAAGCATAAGCAACTACTTTTCTATTTTGCATTAACACACATCCTAAACCATTTTTGAAGCATCACTATAAGTACCAATCCTTTCGTACCTGAAGGAATAGTCAAAATTGGGGCAGTCACCAATCGATTCTTAAGTTCCTGAAAACTTTTATCGGCTTTCTCAGACCATTCATATTTTACCTTCTTTTGTGTTAACCTAGACAGAGCTTTGGCAATGCTAGAAAATCCTTCAACAAATCTTCGATAATAACATGCTAATCCAAGGAAACTACGAATCTCAATCACATTAGTTGGTCTTGGCCAATCTAGTATAGCCTCAATCTTTTGAGGGTCAACTGACACTCCCTCTTTGGATATGACATGTCCTAGAAAAGAAACACTAGTCATCCAAAACTCACACTTCTTTAATTTTTCATATAATTTCTCTGTCCTAAGGATTTGTAATATTGTCTCTAAATGCTTCTCGTGTTCTTCAATACTCTTAGAATAGATGAGAATGTCATCAATGAAAACAACAAAACATTGATTCAAATATTTCCTAAAGACTCTATTCATCTTATCCATAAAAGCGGTTGGTTCATTAGTTAGTCCAAATGGCATTACGAGAAATTCATAGTGACCATATCTAGTACGAAGAGCTGATTTTGAAATATCATCATCCCTAATCTTCAATTGATGATAGCCTGACCTAAGGTCAATCTTAGAGAATACTTTGCACCTTCTAATTGATCAAACAAGTCATCTATACGAGATAAGGGGTATTTATTCTTAAGGGTTACCTTATTCAGTTCACGATAATCTATACATAGTCTCATTATCCCATCCTTCTTTTTCACAAATAACACTGGAGCACCCCACGGCGATATACTCGGTCTGATAAAACCCTTATCTAAAAGGTCTTCTAATTAAACTTTTAACTCTCTTAATTCTAAAGGTGCCATACGATATGGTGGTTTTGAGATTGGTATAGTTCCAGGAATAAGGTTAATGGCAAATTCTATTTCTCTATTAGGAGGTAGGCATGGTAAATCATCTGGAAAAACATCCGTAAATTTCTTAGCGATAGGAATATCTTCTAATCTAGGCCCTATCATCTGCAAACTGGTAACAATTGCAAGAAATCCTTGACATCCCTTCTTAAGAAAATTATAGGCTTGCATTGCAGAAATAATACACATTGGAGATATGATGCTAGTTCCTTCAAAACTAAATTTTGGTTGGTGAGGGATTTGGAAAGTAACACTCTTATCAAAACAATCCACATTAGCATGATATGATGCTAACCAGTCCATCCCCAAAATGACTTCAAAATCTCTAATGTCTAAAACTATTAAATAAACAAATAGTTTATGACTATCAATGTCTATGGGGCAAGCCTTTTATACTAATTTACCCATCAATAACTCACTCGAAAGGAGTAGAAACATGTATTCTATGATTCAAGGGTTGAGGCAATTTATGAACGAGATTTAATACATGAATAGATATAAACGAATGTGTAGAACTGGGATCTATCAAAGCTTTAAAAGGTTGTTCACATGTAGAAAGTGTACCTGACACTACCGCATTGGAAGCTTGGGTATCAGGAAGAGAAAAAACTCTACCATGCCTGCCTTGATCCTTGTTTGCACTTGAAGGCTTTATCGAAACCCTTGTTGGGTTTGGGAAGTCTTTTATCTGATGTCCTTTCTGTCCACATCTAAAACAATCTCCTGAATCCTTATAACAAGGTCGTCCTCCATGCATCTTTCCACATTGTTGGCATATCTGGTTATTATACTATTTATTATCACTAGATCCCCCAACATTGGATGTGTTCCTAAAGAAATTTCTATTATTCGAGTTCTTTCCTTTTTGTTCCCCAAACTTCCTCTTGCTATCTCTAATTCGATTATACTCCTCACCATCCCTCTCAGCTATTGTAGCCCTAGTCACGACATCAATATATGATGTTAATTTTAGGATGGAAATTCGACTACGAATATTCAAACTTAACCCACGCTCAAACCTCTTCACTCTTAAAACATCAGTTTCTACAACATGACGTGCAAAACGGGATAACTCAGTAAACTTTGCCTCATATTGACTAACTGTCATATTCCCTTGCACCAAACTCATGAAGTTAATTGCTATTTTGTCTTTCACCGTTTCTGGAAAATATTTCTCATAAAAGATTACTAAGAAATCATTCCAACCTATGTAAGCATTCCTTTCCCCGTGCATTCTCTTAGTCATTCTCCACCAATGTTTAGCCTCTCCTTCTAACATAAATGTTGCAAATGACACCCTTTGTTCATCGGTACACTTAAGAACATCGAGTATCTTTTCCATATACATCACCCAACTTTTTTCCTCGATGGGGTTAGGAGTACCTTTAAAAGATGGAGGATTCAACTTCTTGAACTGTTCAATAGTACATCTACTTAGTTCAAGATTCTTTGGTACTCCATTGTTCACCTGCTGCTCCACAATCTTTGCTAGACTTTCAATTGCCTTATATGCACCTTCCAGTCCTTCTATACTCGAATCACTAGTTCCCATTGATGATCTTCTCTTGGTCATTTTCTATAGTCATGGCCAAACGTAACATCTACTATATTATATCAATATTGAGAACTAAAAGACTAATTATAAATAATATAACACATAAGGAGGGTTATCACATAAATTAGATTTTTAATACTATCTCCTAAGGATGGAAACATAAAATCTATAACATTCAAAACCTATGCTCAGTAGTCTACGAGTTCATAACCTACGCTCTGGTACCACCTCTGTCACGACCCCGACCCAAAAATAGTAGGAAACGAGTGTCTTGACATGCTAACAAGGCATCCAATATTCTAGCGTTAAAATTTTTCTTTTAAAATATTTGTAGCGAAAGTATTATCACATGGTTATGAATCGTAAAATACTGAAAGTGAAGGAATTACATCATCAGAGCTTTCTAAAGGTAACTTCATTTGTATTACAATATCAACGAGTTACAACTTGACACAAAGAGCTAAACATGCTCTATCTAATTAAACAAACTTCTACTTAAGGTAACAAAAGGAGATTTAAAATCTAAATCTTAAACATAGTCCTTTTTCGTTCCATCCACAAGCTTAATTATTTCCTGAAAAATGGTTATTTATACAATGTCAGCTAAAAGCCGAATGAGATTAAATCTCTAGACATTCCAGGATTTTTTAGAAAATTGATACCTATTCAATTTAGAACAGAAGGTATATACATAGAGATAGGAATTTCAAGTGATATATATAAAGTAAATGACAATATATATATTCAGAATAAACAGTTCAGAACAGAGCAGATAAAAGAATTGAACACATTTTAATTATTCAGTTTTAGTGGCCATATACGCTCTAATACCCAGGCAGATAGTGTTACCAAATGTTTCCACCCAGTAACATCACAGATAGAGAATCATGATTTCTGGAACAACGCCTTGTTTAGGGCACACAAGCGATAAACCAGTTGGGAAGGTACCACCCAAATATTTTCACTCGGTAGTCAAGGCCAACATAGTATGAGAATTTCCATAGGTCGAATCAATAATTTCAGAATTCAAATCAGATGTTTATATGGAGAGATATAAACATATAACAAACGACAGAATCATCGGTATCAGATGCATTTTGAGAATAAAAGCATTTCACAAAATATACATAGTTTGCATAATATAATTAAATAAAAATGTGCAAGAAATTGCATAGAGTACTCACCTAAAATATAGGTTGAAATTATATATAATGAGTCTTCGATCGCACGTTAATCTAACAAATACGATAAAGGTTTAAGTATACGTTCTAAACAAGGTCCAGTCTCCATATTGTATTTTAATAATAACTTGTTCCAAAGGATTACTAAAAGCCATTTTCTTAACTTTTAAAACTCATTGATCATAATTAAAGGATTGAATTCATAGTTCTTCCTAATCAGTCGGTTCCCAGTAGAGATGGAGGGTCACAGGGGCACCACTTAAATACCATCTCATCTAGACAGACATATTCGAATTTATTCCCGATAGAGATGGAGGGTCACAGGGGCACCACTTAAATACCATCTCAACTAGACATAATTTCACCAGGACTGACTTTGGAATTACTTAAACGAGATTCCATAATAATGAGCAATTACTTACAAAAATCATTTTAAAAAGCGTATATATATATTTTCATACAAGTTGACCTATTTTGAAAATAAAATCAATTTAGATTTTTTCCAAATTTTAAGTTTTGATTAGTGGATCCTTTAGTGTATTTTCCCAGCATAACTGCTAAGTAAAGCAATAAAGCACGGAATTAAAACTATAAATATGTATTACAACATTTAAATAAAATCATACCTACGAAACGAATTTTTTCTTCAAAATTATAGAACTCCTTCATAAGATATTTCCCAAGCTATCACTCTTTCTTACTATAATTCTCAAGGAATTGGTGTGAGTTATAAATGATCCCAAAGGCCCTATTTATAGATTTCCAAGGATATTCCGGTGTTGACCCGTGTCAAATGACTAAGCTTTTTGGAGTGATGATTCAATGCCAAGGTGTCGCGTGGCGGAGTGGTCTTGCAGTGTTAATATCGCTAAATGATGACAAGTGTTTTAGCTCTCTCTCTAAAGACGACATGTGTAAGGTGGAGGTGACTAGCACGTGGTGGAAAGGTGATAAGGGTATAAGGGTCATTTCACACATGAAGGGTATTTTGGTAATTTCACACTATATATTTTTAATATTTCTTAGAGGTCCTTAAAAATATTTTATTTACAAAATGGCCCTTTTTATATTTTTGAAACTTAGTCCCTTAAGTTTCATAAATTTATATTTTCTACCCCAAAACTTATTATTTACCTTAAGGTATGTCATAAGACTTTGATTTGATCTAATTTACAACTGATTCTTCATATTTAAAAAATAGAGTTTGTTATATTGATAGCCAATAATACCACATATCTAATACTACAACATTTATAAGATAATAAGTAACACATGAGTGTAAAAACAAACTATATACATATTAGCATATAAAAGTGGGGTCATTACAGCCGTAGTGGCTACAACCATTGTTCAAAAAAGGAAGATGGGCCAGCCAAAGCCAGAGAGAGGCTATGAGACCTACACCCCACTGATTTACCAAATCGAAGAGATTTTTGAGCTCATCAAAGAAGACAAATTGCTTTACTGGCCTGAGAAACTGAAGACCTCTCCTCACAAAAGGGACCCAACCAAGTGGTGCAGTTTCCACAATGATCATAGCCATAACACGAACAATTAGCACACCTTGAAGAATGAGATTAAAAGGCTCGTTAGGAAGGGAGATCTTTAGCAATTCCTAAAGGATGCCTAGGGGGTGCAACCGATATCTTGGAGACCGCTCACTAAATTCTAGCCTTAGTGTCTACTTGTTCACATTTTCCTCTTCAACTCTATCTATGAAGCTCTTGTAACTATATCTAACAGACTTTTGTATTTTGTTAAAATCAAAAGATAAATGTATATCCATATGTACGTGAATGAATGGTAATTGTTAGTCATATATTTATTATTTCTTTCCTACTTGCAAAGTCTAATGAAAGATCGTTCATCTCAAATAAATTTAATGGAAGATGAAGAACAATTATCCCGAAGATTGTTTACTTATTTTTGTAGGAAAGGTCTATTGGAATTACCTTGGTTGGTAGTCTAATCCCTCTTAATGCAAGGCCCGTTATTAGCTGTCGGGATGCTTCAATTAGTCATGGGGCTCATAATTCTCGTTTATAGCTATCGGGATGCTTTAATTAGCCACGGGGGCACACAATGCCCGTTCTTTGCTATCGGGATGCTTTTATTAGCTATGGGGGCTCATAATGCTCGTTCTTAGCTATTGAGATACTTCTATTATCCACAAGAGCTCACAATGCCCGTTCTTAGCAATCGAGATGCTCCTATTAGTCACGGGGGCTCGTAATACCCATCCAGGGATGGCTTCATATATATCCAATTATAGCCTTGGGTGGCTTGATAATAAACTCAGCATAGGGAGGCTTGATAGTTCCCCAAGAAAAGAGAAGACGACAGATAAATTAGGGGTGCATGCGAAAGACAAATATAGGTGTTATCCTCGCTATGAAAGTTCGTAGTAAATTATTAACTGGGTCAAGGACTTAATTATCCTTGGCATGGGAAGTTATTCCCCACTGACCACCTCCTCAAGCATTTATGTGGCAAAATTTCTCATCATCGGTGGGCCAAGGACTTGATTATCCTTGGTATGGCTGTAGCCTAGCATTGATGGCCGTAATCTATAGAGAATAAGTGGGATTCAGTGTAATGTGGATGCAATATCCTTAATTCCCATTTAGTGCCTGAGAAGACATGTGCTGTAGTCTCATGGATATTATTGAATGACTGGAGCCAATCACCCATCATACTGATCTTGCTACTACTAAATCACCACATTCAAAAAAAAATTAGGAAATAAAATATAGAAGACAAACTAAAGCAAGGAATACATTCGCGCAATCAAAACATCGAAGATACAAAGTAAAGGTAGAATGTAGATGTGTATTAATTCATTGATGCAGCTTAGCAAAATATGGCTGCAGCCCATTTCTAGAAATGGAGCCAAGTTTGGTAATGGAAAAATGTTCATCTTGGGATGCAACCTAGTATACACTGATCAAAATTACAGAAATAAAAGAGGGATGCAACCCTGTATAAAGTTCAGAATCAAAATACAAGTTACATAGGTAAAATAATATGCATCATCATCTTCATCATCCTAATCATCACCATCAGCTACAGTCTCAGTGGCTTCATCACCTGTCATGCTCTCCACTTCGAGCCTATGTCTTTCCCTCTCTTTCACTGCAACATTAATCTCGACCACGCATTGGTCATGCTCAGTATCACCCAACTGCCAGGACATAATTTGCTCCTTGGACCCAAAAAAGTTTTTGATTATACTATGCATCAGCTCCAGGTAGCGCAAAGGTAGGCTTTATTTTTTAGGCGAAAGAAGTCCCTTAAAGTCTTAAAAGCATCCACTACACCATCTGCAGCTTTTATCGAGGCTACAATATGAGACTCCTCCATCTATTTCAAGGCTGCGGCGTGACCTCTATCCTTTTATTAGAGCGCAGAGATGCTACTCTGCTCTAATTTATTATACTTATGCTAAAGAACATTGTGTTTACCCTCAAAGGTGGTGGACTACCTTGCAGCCTCCACAACTTAAGCCTTAGTAGCTTGAAGGGATTTAGCAATCGCAGTGAAATTTTTTTCAGCCTCATTCTTCACCTTGATAGCAGTTTCCAAATCCATCTTGGCCAATTCAAATGCTGCGGCTGATGATATTTGCCTGCCTCCAAGGAAGAAGACTTGGCAGCCTCCAAGTCAAATTTGTGTGATGACACCATAGCCCTATAGAGTTTGAAGAGCCCATCGTACTTCATCCTATAGGACACGACAACGTTCGCAGCTTAAATATTAAAGAAAATCAGTTCATAGAAATTATTAGCTGAAAAACAAAAAATGAAATGAAGTGATTACCCACAACAGACTGTGGAGGGCATGTTCCTCTAAGTCCTTGTGGTCTTCCTCTATCATCCGATCAAGGTCAGCGGAGTCAGGAACTCTCCTCGTTTTGTGTACAACCCTTGCCGTGGTATCCCATGAGGAACTAGGATTTAGTTGTCTTAGCTGGGGTCGCGGACGACCATTAGGGACAACACTTGCCCTGCCTTGGGGGGGGGGTGGCAAGTTGACATTCATAGCCAGTCTACAGAGGGGGAGAATTAGATGGAGTGACATGTATGGGGTTGCGCCCACCTAGGAATTCTTCCTCAAAGGTTAGCAGGCCTGCCATAACTAGCTGGTCACCTATGTCATCATTAGCGCTTGAAGCATCCTTATCTGTCTGAGCCACAACATCAGTAATTTTTCCTCCTTTTGCAAATTGATTGGCTGCCGCAGTCTCAGTAACAACATTTGATCCAGAAATGGGCTCAATAGGGCACCTGCCGCTGCGTCTTTAATTTTTTTGGATCTTTTTCTTATCTTTTCTTTTTTGGAGGCATTATTGAGGGCGGTTGCATCTTCGTCCATCTCTACAAGTTGAGCGACCAGAAGTGTGGGTCCAATCTCTTCACCTGTATCAAAATAAAGTTTAGATAAAGAGGTTGTGATAATATATATCAAGTAAATGAATGGTGTTAAGTTACCTTTCAAAGCCATTCTTCTCTGAATATGCTTGCTGGTAAAATATCTAAACTTGTGAAAATTTTCTGAGGTATCCAAGATAAAGAATCGTTTAGATTCATCACTAAAGTCGGCCGCGTCCTCAACTCTTTTTTTTACCTTGCTGTTGAGTTTTAAATCATCAAGGGTTGCACAACACATCAGTATATACCGCAACATAAGAAATAAAAGAGGCAGTATGAAGAGAAGCTACAAAGAATAAATTGAAATGATAAGGTTAATAACGTGCCACAACAAAAAATTACCTGATTCAGAAGGTCATCCCCATTGCCACGACATTCTATATGATTTCTCTCTCTTAGACTCCTCTGGATGGATTTCCCATTCCTCTCTAAAGATATAGAAATACTAGCCTTTCCAATTTTTCATACTAGAAGTCCTCTCATTATATATGTATTATTTATTGTTATGAAGAGAAAAATAGTAATACTAGGCCAACTTGACCGAGTTCTCCTTTGGTCTGTAGAAGTGGAAGAACTCCGCGGGAGTAATATCTATGCTAAACTTTTCCTGGAAAATTATCAGAGAGGTAAGTGTAGCCCTCCAGCCATTTGGGTCTAATTAGGCTGGTGCCAAGTTTACAACACTGAAGATTCTCCTGATGGGAATTGGCACAGTAGTCGCAACCCATTATTGGGAACAATAGATCATGATATTTGTTCTGCCGTCGGAGTGTAAACTATAACTCTATTGGTAAACTCAAATGCTGTGGAAACTTAATCAATCCACTCATCGGTTATAATAAAGAGAACGTTTAAGGCTAAAGGAACTGTCTTAGTTCTATTAGAGGGAACGGTTGACTCAATCCTAGCCTCAGAAGGTCCACCTGCTGCTACCCTTGGGAGGAGGATGGTTGGTAGAATTTGAATCCTCCTCCATAGCCGCAGCCTCACTTGCACTCCTACAATTTAAAGAGTTCACAAAAATAGAGTCAAGAGTGACACAATTATGGCAGTTTTTGAGCAGGCGAGGTCCAACAACCTTCAAAGGCCTCACAAAAGGAATATCAGGAGGAGGAATGCCTAAGTGAGTTTTCCAGAAACTCTTGGGGGTTCAAACTCATAGGGCCACAGCAGGACTCGAAAAATATAAAGTCTCAGCTGTTAAGGTGCCGCAGCCACTGTGGCCGAAAAAGCCTCAAATAGAGGCCGCAGAGTATACAATATATATACACACACACAAGTACAGATTTTTGCAATTTCAAACATGACTCTCAATAGTTGCAGCCAATTATGTTAAGTTTTAGCCCTAGCCTAAAGACTGCAGCCAGGGGGTATTATAAATTTCATTGCCCACCGTGGATGGATGCGCAAATAGGTAAATGTTTGAATCTACCAAGTTCTCGATTGAAAGTAAAAAATTATAGGGTTTGGTCAAGAACATCAAGAACATATTCTTGGCTAAAAATCATGTTCAAAATGGGGGCAAGGTGTGGATTAATCCTATAAATTCAAAATTCCATTGAACTACCCAAAACTTTAGCATAAATCCCGACACACTACATTAAAACCAGTTCAGTGTATACCCAAAAATCCAGAAATGGCACCAAAAAGAGATTAAGTCCTACCATCAAACCCTAGTTTCTACAAATTCAGAGATCAGAACCAAGCAAAATGGGTTTTCAATGTAAATTCAATAATACAAATTTAAATGATATACATAAACAGTAATGTTCTTGGAAAACTAGACCGGGATGACAAATTATAGAAAGATGGAAGTGTTAATATGAAAGATTACTTGGAAATCGATGAAAAGTGGAGAACCACCGGTTGCTTAGCCGCAATCCGCCTCAAACAACCACAAAAAAAGGGCCAAAAAATTCAAAGGATAAAATGACAGAGTATGGCTTTCGATTTTCTCTCAAAAGTTTAGAAAACGAAATGAGGGCGACGACAAAAACCCATTTATATAATAGGGCACGTGAAGTTAAAGCATCACCTTTCTAGTTACCGCGACAATGTATGAATACTTACCATGGGACAATGAATTCATCTGAAACCCCAACTCATTAATTCTTAGTACTACGACTTGGGGGATTATTGATATGGCCTAGATAGTCCCTACTACAGTCGAAGAGACAATAGGAGCCGCTACCTGGGCCCAGACTGTAGTACCCCATATTTTTATGGCATTTAATTTTGGGATTTATTAAATTAAATTAGGATAAATTAATTTAATATTAATTCGAATTTGAAAATAAATATTTACTAGTGTGAGGAGAGTTAGTAATTATTGGTAAGAATTATGTTGAATATTAATTAATGAGTAAATTAATATATGAGATTGGATTTATTAAAATTGTCACGAGTGAATATTATGACAGTTATAGAAATTAAGTCAGGACGTGCGTGTGTCATGTCGGGACTAAATTAATGGGAAAAAAGTAAATAAATTTTAAGTCACCCGTATGGTCATTTTGAGTGTGGTAATGTGTCCGGAAGGATCGAGATAGTTAGAAAAGTGTACTCGGGGGTTTATTTTGGGTTTGGGGATGTTTTTAGGCATAACCGGCAACTCGGGAGGGCATTTCGGTAATTTCCCATTTTAGGCCTTAATTAATGACGAAAATTGAAGGGTTATATCTGATGGGAGTTAGATTCCTCGAGGGTTAAAAACATTGGAGTTGCAGAGAGGCTAAGGAAGAGAGAAAAGAGAAGGCTTCCAAGGAGGAGAACCACCAATCCTACACCAGCCTCACCAATTCCACCACCAACGCGTAGCTCGGAAGAAGAGGATCGTTCCTATACCACTCAAATTTGTCGGATCAGACCTTTGATTTCCACGCAGGTATAAAATGGAGTGGAAATTATGCGTACATTAAATTAGGCCTTATGAGAATTATGAATGAGTTAGTCTAGTAGGGTAGAGAACGTACACCTACTGATTTTATAATTATCAAGATGATACACTTCGAGAGTCGAGAAGAACTTAAGGACTTACGGTAATTGAGAAAGTAAGAGTGGATTAATTATACGTAGGACTGGGGTGCTACGTGTCGCGTATGGTTAGAATATAGTATGGGTTGCGTGTGTACCTATCTGAATGATGATAATATAAATATAGGTGTGAATATTTATTATGTAAATATCTGTGTGTAATCATACTCGCGCTACTTGCTATTACAGAGGTTTCCGCACTGGGACAGTCTTATCTCGATTGGACCTTATGAGGGATATTGACTTGTACCCTAGAACATAGCATCCCTGGATATAGGCTATCTGAGAATGATAGTCAGACGGTCCTAAGAGACGTGAGGGTATGTGCTGACCTTTTAGTGATTGGCAACTATGCTTCGCCTCCAATATGTGTGTTTTGTGTTAATACAGTTCGAGAGTGATTCTAGACTAGTATTTCCCTTTGTACGAGAGATACATGGACTTGATAACAAAGTATGCCAACACCATAGATTTATATTAGGTTCCCTATTAGTATATATATTGTGAGTGATAAATATATATACATGTGATTAATGTACTGTGCTTTTAAGTAGGTAAAATTGTATAATTAATATTAAATGAAGTAAGTGGTTGAGAACTTAAGTCTGTATTGAGATGAACATATCTGGCTTAATATATGCATAAGAAAAGGTTATCAGATATAAATTATAGTTGTGTGTACTTGAAACAGTATTTGATGAAGGGAAATTAGGTTAGACTAGTGAATTGGGTTACCTTTATCAAGATTAGTTCAGTAGTACGTTAGGCCGGCACACAAGTTGAGGGATAAGAATTTCCAAGTGAGTGTCGAGGTACTAACATGTATGTAATATCAACTGGTAAGAATTTTAAATACTTGCTAAACTATTTTAAAGCTATTTTACACTCGGGCTCTGACCCGTTTCCTGTCATCTCTTCTTTCTCTTGTATATATATATATATATATATATGTACTACAGGTGCCTAGTCACATGGATGCCAGGCTTAAATCTTTGGACTATTGATGTGATGCAACTAGTGTGGGAGTTGCAAGTCCTTGCAGTAGATGACATCATCCTTGTCTTCACAATCTTCTATTTAGTCATCATTAGATAGGGCATGTATCGCCCCTTTTCAGATTTTATCTAGTTCAGAGAGACTTGTATTCTTTATTATTTCAGTATTTAGTTTAGTTGGGATTGTTTTAATTATTTCATTATCCTGTGATTTGGGATATTTTATTTGGATTGATTGATCTAGTCTGTTTAATCCACTTGGATTGTTTGGTATTTTATATTATCTGTGTTCATAAAAATGGTTTCATATGTTATATCATAACAATAGGACTTAATCTAAAAAAAATGTAATGTTTTGACACTTAACTTAATTATTTAGTAGGTGATTAATGAAGAAAAAATATTTTTCGACAGTGATACTAAGAATGAACCAACCGGGCACTTTGATTTAATTTGATAAATGACTGATCACCCGGTATTTAATTAGGCGGGGTGTCACATATACATGGCGCGCCCCTTATAGTTGGACTTGGCTTGTATTAACTACAACCTGGCCTCAGGATGGTCGCAGTACCACCTTTTACATGGCCGCAACCTGGGATCAAACAAGCCGCAACCCATACTCATACCATACCTAGCCTTGGTCAGAATTGGCTGCTTCCTTGACTCAGATAGGCCATGGCACCTCGTTCAAGATGTGTATTACATGGCTTCGAACAGGCCGCAACCCCTATTTGAACAGCCAGGTGTTGTCCAAGAAAGATTCTTCCTTCAGACTTACCCATATGTTACGTGTCCTAAGCACAAGACACCACCATATATTCCCTATAAATAGAGGAGCTCACCTCATAATTTGGTGGATTGAGAAAAGAATTACTCGGCGGAGCCCTACTAGAATCTCCATACTGTGACACCCCACCTAATTAAATACCGGGCGATCACTCCTTTATTAAATTAAATCAAGGTAAACAGTTGGTTCATTCTCAGCATCACTGTCGATAAAAATATATTTTCCAAATTAACACCCTAAATAATTAAGGTAAGTGTCAAAACCATTTTCATACATACTTCCAAATTTTAATTAAAGAAAAAGATTTATTTATTTAAAAACAACATTTCTACAATTTAGAATCACATCACAGTAAACCGAATAATATAATATATTCGTCAATCGAATGTCAACATATGAAAACTAAAGTCACAAATCCAAACTGAATAATTCCCATAGAACAATACTGGAAACAACTGAAATATAAATGTCCCAATAACAATAAAATAATGGAAAGGGCGACACGTGCCCAATAAATGAGAATGCTAGAAGTGGAGTCAATAAAAGAAGCCGTCTACGCAAGTGACCTGCAACTCCCACCTAAGCTGCAGCACGTTCCTCTCAAGGGATCCTAAGCAAGACGCCCCTGTGGCTGGGCACCTGAAATATATACATATATATACAAGAGAGAGAGAGAAAAAGAAACTGGTCAAGGCCCGAAAGTGTGTTTGATTTTAAAATACGTTTAGCAAGTATTTAAATTGATACAGGCCAATGCAACAACATATTAGTGCGTCACTCTCTTGAGAAATACTCACCTCTCTTCTAATGTGCACACCTATCGTACTAACCTTCCCAATGGTTTATCTTATCATTTTATTATACTAACCTTCCCAATAATTTAGCGTATCTTCTTACTCGTAAGATTTCAAAACCGAACAATATTTTTGTTTACAAAGAATACTTCCAATTAGCAGCAAAACTCTCGTTTCAGCTTTTATCAATTTATAAAGTTCCTCAGTGACATATTATTTTTCACAAACAAGTATTTACTATAAGAGTCATCAACCATGTCCTACTTATCAAATCACAGTAGGCAGTTTCAAATTTCAAAATCTCATATATATATTAACTACTCGCATAATATATATAAAATAACAGCACCCCTCATAAAACTATGGTGCGTGCATACTCTACTATCCAGAACCCCATATCACTCATATTAAGGGGAATACAATCGGAATCACTCTCGGATTGTATTAACATGAATACACAAACAATATTGAGGCGAATCATAGATTCCAAGTCTCTAAAAGGATGGCACATGCCTGCGTCTCTTAGGACCGTCTGAACTATCACATCGATAGCCTGTACCAAGGATATCTATCTTTTAGGGTACAAGTCAATATCCCCCATAAAGGTCCCATCGAGATAAGACTTGTCCCAGCTCGGTAACCTCAGGGATAGCAAGTAGCGTGGGCATGATTTTCACAAGTATATAATATATGTACACACAATCATATAAATATACCACTTTATCATATTAATATAGGTTCTTCTCGTCACCCATAATTATACCATTTATCCTTAATTTCACATTTATAGAATTACGTATAAGGTTTCGTTCCTAACCTTAACTCGAAGGGTTTTCTCACTCATTACCTGACACTCGTGGACTATATCCTCACAAATCTGAAATTCAGTAAGTGTCTTTATTAGGTTCCAACGTAACTCTCTTACGTACCTCACCCTTTAAATTTATAAATTCACCAACCCTAAAGTAAATGTCCCATAAATACCATTCTCATTGAAGATTAAAGGTCCCAACATTTATTCCTATGCCCTACTGGTCCTCAATGTCTCCCACATCATTTTATGAAGAATGCCCAAGAATTATATCACGACAATTTGAATTTAACTCATTTAAAGAGGCAATTAGGAGTCTTCCAGGAGGAGTCGATCGATCGAAGCTCTGGGCTCGATTGATCGATCAAGTAGGTCTGGGAAAAATTCTGCAGAATGTAGTTACGGGTTTCATCACCAAAATTATACCAAATCCATATTTTCAAGTTCCAATCGTCCCAGAATTCTACTACTAACATTATAACAATATACCAGATGATTCTAACGTAAGGCATGTACATATTCATCATTTAAACCTGGATTTTCAACCTATAATTATCTCCAATTATCAAGAACCCTAGAATTTTCTTAAACAGTTTTCTAACAAATCTTTCTCCAGAATTTCTTTCTTCTGATCATCAAAATTTCGTGTTTTATTTCCTCTACATGGCAAGGGCTCCAGAATTTCATATAAATCATTTCTACATGCATTTTCCTAAAACAAATTGGGTGTTCTTCCATATTTATCATCTCTAATCAATCCTAAACCAATATGAAGATTGCATTAACGAAAATACGCAAGTTAAAAACTTGCCTAGGATTTTGGGTATTCTGATTCACGACTGATTTTGGTATGGCTGCGTTCCTCGTCTCGCGATCTACGCGGTGGTGGTGGCGGCGGTGCAAACAGGTGGCTTCTTGGCCTAGAATTGCCTTGGAGCTCTCTCCTCTCTTCTCCAATGGCCGTCACTTGGTTTCTGGATATTCTAACCCTAAAAGATAACCTAAATGGCTGATATAGGTTGCTGAATTTCGTGGGATTTATTACCCAATTATGTAAAATGACTAAAATGCCCTCCCGGGGTACTAATTTAGCCTAAAATTGCCCCGAGAGCCAAACTACACCCCCGGGTACACTTTTCTGACTATATCGACCCTACCGGACGCGTTGGCGCACTCAAAACGACCATACAAACAACTTATAAAATATTCACTTTTTCTTTAACCAAATTAGTCCCGACGTGACACGAGCACGTTCCGAATTAAATTTCCGAAATCGTCATTTAATTCACTCATGACATTCAATATAACCAATATAATATATTACTTTGCTCATTAGTAATATTCAACCAATTTTTCCATAATTACTAACTCTCGTCACGTTAATAATTATAACATAATTAATTTTCGTATTTTTATTAAATAAATCAATCACGTTAAATTTAATAAATCCCCAAATTAATATAGCATAAAAATACGGGGTGTTACATACTTCCCCCATAATAACGGAATTTTGTCCCAAAATTTGGAAAATAAGGCATACCTGGTAAAAACAACTCTGGATATCTCTTGCGCATATCTGCCTCACGCTCCCAAGTGGATTCCTCCACATTATGATGCTCCCACTGGACTCGTACAAGTGGAACTATTTTAGACCTCAATCTCCTCTCACTATAGTCTAGAATATCCTCTCCTCGTAAGAGCTATCAGACTGTAAGTCTATCTCATCTATCGCAATGTGAGTATGGGCCATATCATCCCGAAGATATCGTCTCAACGACGAGATGTGGAATACATCGTGGATGCGATGTAAATGTTCTGGCAATCCCAACCTGTATGCAACCGGCCCAATCCTCTCGATGATGGGAAATGGTCCCACGTACCTCGGAGCCAACTTCCCCTTCTTACCGAACCTCATCACTCCCTTCATAGTTGATACACGCAATAGCACTTGATCTCCCACATTAAACTCCCGGAAGAATCGTTTCGCATTGGCGTAGCTCTTTTGCCTGTCTTGGGCTACCCGAATACGAATCCTGATTATCTCAATCCTCGTGGAGGTCTCCTGAATCACTTCTGGTCCTAGCAACTTGTTGTCCCCCACCTCGAGCCAACAAGTTGGAGAACGACAAGGCCTGCCATACAAATCCTCAAATGGAGCCATACCAATCGTAAACTGATAAGAGTTATTATAAGCAAACTCTACCAGAGGAAGATGTGTCTCCCAACCTCCTCCAAAATTGAGAACACACATGCGTAGCATATCAGCTAACATCTTATTAGTACGCTTTGTCTGTCCATCTGTCTGTGGGTGGTAAGCTGACTCAACCTCAACTCAGTACCCATAGCCTCCTGAAAACTTTCCCAGAAACGTGACAAAAAAATCTTGCCTCTATCTGATATAATATTCAGGGGCACCCCGTGTAATCTGACAATCTCAGCAATGAACAACTGAGCATACTGACCCGTAGTATAATCTGTCCGCACTGGCAAAAAATGAGCCACTTTGGTCAAACGGTCTACAATCACCCAGATAGAATCGTGGCCCCGCTGTGATGTAGGCAACCCTGTAATAAAATCCATGGAAATACTCTCCCACTTCCACGCGGGTACTTCCAATGGTTGAAGTAATCCCGACGGTTTCTGATGGTCCACCTTTACTAGCTGGCAGGTAGAACACTTGGATACGAACTCGGCGATGTCCTTCTTCATCACACTCCACCAGTATTGTCGCCTCATATCCTGGTACATCTTATCGTCTCTCGGATGTACTGCAAATCGGGACCCATGAGAATGAGTCATCAGTGCATGACGTAATTCTCCTCGTTCTGGAACCACCAATCTCCCATTAAACTGCAAACCTCCATCAGAACTAACAAAATAGGACTCAGCACCCTCGGCTAGAAGTCGCACAATCTGCTCCTGGAAAAACGGGTCTGTGGTCTGTGCCTATATCACCCTCGTAACAATCTCGGGTGTGACTGACATCACGGATATGAAAGAACGTGCCACTGCGTCCTGGTGACCCAACTCCTTCCACTTTGCTTTCCAGACGTCCGCTACATCGTCTACCGGTCTACGGCTCAACGCATCAGCAACTACGTTGGCCTTCCTCGGATGATACTGTATATCGAACTGGTAGTCCTTCACAAACTCTAGCCATCTGCGCTGATGCATATTCAGCTCTCGCTGAGTGAACAGGTATTGCAGTGACTTATGGTCTGTGAACATACGAAACATCTCCCCCAATAAATAGTTCCTCCATATCCTCAATGCAAAGACGACCGCTGTTAACTCCAGGTCGTGGGTGGGGTAATTCTTCTTGTAAGGACACAAATTTCCAATTGAGTCTATGTATTGTGTTGGCTCAATTCCGGACAAAAACATTTTTTCATAGGTTAGTGTTTTATTGTAATACTCTCAAGCCTATGAAGTGTGTGTTGAAGACATAGCGGCAAAGTATATAAAGCTTCATCAAATATGCCGGTTTCTGTGCCTCGTTTCTACGTCATCAACTAAGGTTCCATGCTCCCAAGGTATGAATGCAATTATATTTATATAGGAGCTTGGAATAATGTTTATTGGGTGTTAGGTTTAATAAAATAAGTTTATAAAATTTTCTGGGCCAAAATCGAATTTTACAAACATTCTGGTCGTTCGTTTGAAATGTCGTTCGAACGAGTTTTTCGTTCGAACCAGGTTTCGTTCGAACGAGTTTTTCGTTCGAACCAGGTTTCGTTCGAACGAGTTTGCGAACGAACCTAAACTGGCCAGTCGTTCGATATCTCGTTCGAACGAGTTTTTTCGTTCTAACGAGGTATCTAACGAGGTTCTAACGATCCTAGGCTGGTCGCTCGTTAGAAGTCTCGTTCGAACGAGAGTCAAGTTCGTTCGAACAAGATGCCAGGCGGGAACAGTTTTGAGCAGTTTTTGGCAGTTTTTGCCCACTTTCCCCACTTGGTTTTTAACTAACTTTTTCAAGACTTATTAAGGACGGGAAACACATTTTTCTATCTAACTTTTCCAACAAAGTTTATCTCCTAGAGAGAGTTTGAGAGCAAAAAGAGTTTAGGAAAATGTTGAAGTTTTGAGTGTTGTTTTTCAAAGAAAATTCATATACCACTCTAGTGTTTACACCCAATTAATTGTTTATCCAAGTTCTCCTACATAAATATCAATTGCTTGGAGGTTGTTTTGGCACCAGTTTTTCTCTTCACCGAATTGAAGAGAAGTTCATTTCATTTCTACCCGTTTGGAGAAAGGCTCCATGTTCGGGTGATGGTGACCGTTTAAAATCCTATCGGTGGATTCCGAGACCGCGGTGGAGTTCCAAGGTTGTCCGCTAGGAAGAGGTGTTTACAAGGAGGAGCAACAAGGCTTGAGAGGGTTCGAGTCGAGGATGTAAGTCTTTTGTCATGTAATTTGTAATTCCGTATCTAGTGGACTTGTGGCTAGGGCCGTCCGAGGTTTTTTCCCGTCTTGGGTTTTTCCTCGTACATCGCGGCGTAGTGTGACCTTGTTTATTTTATCTTGCACAAAATTTAGAACGCATGCTTAGGTTAATTTCAAGATAAAATTTGGTTTTACAATCACTCTAATTTAAATTGGGACTTTAATAATATTTTGGGTAAAATTGTTTAATTCAAGTCACTTGCATTAATTTGGTTGGCCTAACTTGAAAATATGAACAATCATAATTTCGGCAAATTCTAGGACTTGGATTTAATTGGACTTAATAGGTTTAAGTGATAATTAATAATTTGGTTTGTTTAAGTTAATTATTCACTTTATTTTGTTTATGTTAAAATTGGAATTTTAATATTTGAATTTGAACCATCATCCTACCGTTTACGCTTCCGCATATAAATTAAGTTTTTTTTTTTAAAAAGGAAAATTTACAAAGTTTGATTTTAAATTGAAGAAAGTTTTAAAATCCGGGGATCCATAAACTATAGCGTTCTCACTTCTCATGCGGCTTAAGCTTGCGGGAAGCAAAAGCTATAGCCTTCTCCTCCTGCTGGAGTACTCCTCCAAGTCCCCGTAAAGACGCATCGGTGTAAACCAAGTACTCCACACCCGTCTTCGGTAACGCAAGGACTGGCGCTGAAGTAAGCTTGTCTTTCAGCTCATCGAAAGCCAATTGACAAGCATCATCCCAAACATATGGTACCCCTTTGCGAGTCAGATTCGTCAATGGACCCTCTATTTTGGAGAATCCCCGAATGAATATCCAGTAGTAACCGGCTAACCCCAAGAAACTACGCACTTCTGTCGGTGTCGTGGGCTGTCCCCACTCCCTCACCGCTGACACTTTGCTCGGGTCAACTGCAATCCTCTGCTCAGAAACAACATGGCCCAAGAACTGTACCTCTCGCAACCAGAATCCACACTTCTCGTACTTAGCATACAACTGATGCTCTCGTAGAGTCTGAAGAACCTGCCTCAAGTGCTCGGCATGCTCCTCCTCGGAGTGTGAATATATCAAGATGTCATCTATGAAGACGATGACAAACTGATCCAAGAACTCTCTGAATATTCGGTTCATTAAGTTCATGAAAATGGCTGGGGCATTTGTGAGTCCGAACGGCATCACCCTGAACTCATAGGACCCATATCTCGATAAGAAGGCAGTCTTTGAAACATCCTGCTCTCTAATACGTAACTGATGGTACCTCGACCTCAGATCTATCTTTGAAAAGAAGGTTGCTCCCCTCAGCTGGTCGAACAGATCATCGATTCGAGGTAACGGATATTTATTCCGTATCGTGACCTTGTTCATCTCCCGGTAGTCCACACACAATATTAGTGAACCATCTCTCTTCTTCACAAACAAGACTGGAGCACCCCAAGGTGAGGTACTCCTACGAATGAAGCCCTGGCCTAACAACTGCTCTATCTGATCTCGTAGCTCTCGCATCTCTATCGGAGCCATACAGTACGGTGCGCGTGCTATAGGTCTCGTATCTGGAAATAAATCTATAATAAAGTCTATCTCACAACTGGGCGGTAGGCCTGGTATCTCCTGAAACACATCGGAATACTCCCTGACAACAGGGATCGAATCTAAGGTAATCACAACCTCCTTAGAGGTATCCACCTCTATGTAATACAAATGAGCGGTCGAACCTCCCTCTGGGCGAGGCATCGCCACTACAAACATCTCTTGCCCCAGAATGGCAAAAACAATGCTCCCACCGAAGCAATCAATCATGGCTCTATAAGCTGCGAGCCAATCCATACCAATAATTACATCATGCTCGTACATGTCTAAGACTAACATGTCTGCAAGTAATACCAAGCTACCAATCTCTACCCCCACTCCCCGACATATAAAGAAAATAAGTGACCCACTCCCCAGTGGTGAGTCGACACACGTCACGGTGCTCTCTGCTGTGGCTAACAACCCTAAGGCCTTCGCAAAATGCGTAGCTATAAAACAATGTGTTGCCCCCGTATAAAAAAAAACCCGACCCATAGTACCATGGATAGGAAACATACCCTCAATCATGGGTGGTGCCTATGGAGCTGTTGCCTGGTGGATGTTATAGACACGTCCATACTGTAATTGCCCCTGCTGTACTGGAGCTGCTAGAATGGCTGGTAGGGCTGGCACCTGAGCTGGAGCTGTGAGGGAAGGTGGGAAAAGTGGTCTCTGCGGCTCATTTCGGGCTCCCTGCTGCTGTGGGGCCCTATCGCCCTCTGGGAAATCCTGGCGCTTATGGCCATGTTTACCGCACCCAAAGCATCGGCCTTTGAAGTTACCTCCCCTCTGACCCTGCTGGCCGTTACCTCCACGCCACTGGCCCTGTTGGCCCTAATGTGCACGTTGTTGGTCTTGATGGCCCTGCTGCTGCCCCTGTGGTCGGTGTTGGCCCTGCTAGCCCTGCTGATTATGCTGGCCCTGATGGCCCTACCTGAAACCCCCGAATCCCTACCTAGAATCACCTGAACGGAATCGCTTAGGAGGGTCCCCTTGATGGGAACTCTGCTCGTGCTGACGAGTCTGTCCATGAGTTAGTGCCCCACTGGCACTATTACCCCCGGTCCTGCCCTGCTGGCTGGACTCCCCTGCTCTCTTGCTTCCCTGCAGATGGAAGCGGTGATCCTGGCAATGTAGTAACGCTGCATTGAGTACATCAGTGAAAGTAATCTGGGATAGATTCCCCATAAGGTGCTAACGGATTCTCCAAGCTAACCCGTCGACAAACAGCAAAATCTTCTTGCTCTCAGTAGGTGCCTCATCTGGCACAATTGTGAGAAGTCTCGTGAACTCCTCCTCATACTCGGCTACAGTAAGGTTCTCCTGCTTCAGATTTAGTAATTTCCGCCTCATCTCAGTCTGCACTGTGGGTGGAAAATACTTGCGGTCAAACCGTTCCTAGAACAACTGAATAGGGATCATGTCCTTCTCTTCCAAAGTGGTAGTGGACTCCCACCACTGCAATGTGGCTCCCACCATCTTAAAGGAAGCCAATAACTGCTTTTGCATATCAGTGCACTCATACATACGCACTAGATGTCCTTCTTCCATTGGCTAACTGTAACAATATCGGAGCTACCAGAAAACTCAGGGGGATGCGCTTTTTGAAAAGCATCCCGAACCCGCTCCCATGCCGATGGAAGCTGTGCTGGTACTGGCGCCACTGCTTGAACCTGGGGTGGATCCTGCTGAATCACCGCTATTGCGGCATTCACCGTCTCAACAATAATGGCGGCTACTTCGTTTGCATTCATTGTGCCTGGTGCCGGAGCTTCTGGCTGCTCGGCTTGGGCACGCCTATCTTTCGGAGCACGTCTCGGAGGCATCTGAAATGTGAACAAGTTTATTAGTATATAGTTATCATCAAATCTCAAATAGCTGAAGACTTTAACGTAAAACCAGGAATACAACAATCCAAAAAATAGGGCTCTATAGCAATAACGTTAAGCTGAAAGCGAAATAAGTCGTACAGATCCTATGGACACTAGAACCTGATGCTCTGATACCACCTGTGACACCCCGCCTAATTAAATACCGGGCGATCACTCCTTTATTAAATTAAATCAAGGTAAACAGTTGGTTCATTCTCAGCATCACTGTCGATAAAAATATATTTTCCAAATTAACACCCTAAATAATTAAGTTAAGTGTCAAAACCATTTTCATACATACTTCCAAATTTTAATTAAAGAAAAAGATTTATTTATTTAAAAACAACATTTCTACAATTTAGAATCACATCACAGTAAACCGAATAATATAATATATTCGTCAATCGAATGTCAACATATGAAAACTAAAGTCACAAATCCAAACTGAATAATTCCCATAGAACAATACTGGAAACAACTGAAATATAAATGTCCCAATAACAATAAAATAATGGAAAGGGCGACACGTGCCCAATAAATGAGAATGCTAGAAGTGGAGTCAATAAAAGAAGCCGTCTACGCAAGTGACCTGCAACTCCCACCTAAGCTGCAGCACGTTCCTCTCAAGGGATCCTAAGCAAGACGCCCCTGTGGCTGGGCACCTGAAATATATACATATATATACAAGAGAGAGAGAGAGAGAAAAAGAAACGGGTCAGAGCCCGTAAGTGTGTTTGATTTTAAAATACGTTTAGCAAGTATTTAAATTGATACAAGCCAATGCAACAACATATTAGTGCGTCACTCTCTTGAGAAATACTCACCTCTCTTCTAATGTGCACACCTATCGTACTAACCTTCCCAATGGTTTATCTTATCATTTTATTATAATAACCTTCCCAGTAATTTAGCGTATCTTCTTACTCGTAAGATTTCAAAACCGAACAATATTTTTGTTTACAAAGAATACTTCCAATTAGCAGCACAACTCTCGTTTCAGCTTTTATAAATTTATAAAGTTCCTCAGTGACATATTATTTTTCATAAACAAGTATTTACTATAAGAGTCATCAACCATGTCCTACTTATCAAATCACAGTAGGCAGTTTCAAATTTCAAAATCTCATATATATATTAACTACTCGCATAATATATATAAAATAACAGCACCCCTCATAAAACTATGGTGCGTGCATACTCTACTATCCAGAACCCCATATCACTCATATTAATGGGAATACAATCGGAATCACTCTCGGATTGTATTAACATGAATACACAAACAATATTGAGGCGAAGCATAGATTCCAAGTCTCTAAGATGATGGCACATGCCTGCGTCTCTTAGGACCGTCTGAACTATCACATCGATAGCCTGTACCAAGGATATCTATCTTCTAGGGTACAAGTCAATATCCCCCATAAAGGTCCCATCGAGATAAGACTTGTCCCAGCGCGGTAACCTCAGGGATAGCAAGTAGCGTGGGCATGATTTTCACTAGTATATAATATATGTACACACAATCATATAAATATACCACTTTATCATATTAATATAGGTTCTTCTCGTCACCCATAATTATACCATTTATCCTTAATTTCACATTTATAGAATTACGTATAAGGTTTCGTTCCTAACCTTAACTCGAAGGGTTTTCTCACTCATTACCTGACACTCGTGGACTATATCCTCACGAATCTGAAATTCAGTAAGTGTCTTTATTAGGTTCCAACGTAACTCTCTTACGCACCTCACCCTTTAAATTTATAAATTCACCAACCCTAAAGTAAATGTCCCATAAATACCATTCTCGTTGAAGATTAAAGGTCCCAACATTTATTCCTATGCCCTACTGGTCCTCAATGTCTCCCACATCATTTTATCAATAATGCCCAAGAATTATATCACGACAATTTGAATTTAACTCATTTAAAGAGGGAATTAGGAGTCTTCCAGGAGGGGTCAATCGATCGAAGCTTGGGGTTCAATCGATCAAACCTTCGATCGATCGAAGCTCTGGGCTCGATCGATCGATCAAGCAGGTCTGGGAAAAATTCTGCAGAATGTAGTTACGGGTTTCATCACCAAAATTATACCAAATCCATATTTTCAAGTTCCAATCGTCCCAGAATTCTACTACTAACATTATAACAATATACCAGATGATTCTAACGTAAGGCATGTACATATTCATCATTTAAACCTGGATTTTCAACCTATAATTATCTCCAATTATCAAGAACCCTAGAATTTTCTTAAACAGTTTTCTAACAAATCTTTCTCCAGAATTCCTTCTTATGATGATCAAAATTTTGTGGTTTATTTCCTCTACATGGCAAGGGTTCCAGCATTTCATATAAATCATTTTACATGCATTTTCCTAACACAAATTGGGTGTTCTTCCATATTTATCATCTCTAATCAATCCTAAACCAATATGAAGATTGCATTAATGAAAATACACAAGTTAAACACTTGCCTGGGATTTTTGGTATTGTGATTCACGACTAATTTTGGTATGTTTGCGTTCCTCGTCTCGCGATCTACGCGGTGGTGGTGGCGGCAGTGCAAACAAGTGGCTTCTTGGCCTAGAATTGCCTTGGAGCTCTCTCCTCTCTTCTCCAATGGCCGTCACTTGATTTCTGGATATTCTAACCCAAAAATCTAACCTAAATGGCTGATATAGGTTGCTGAATTTCGTGGGTTTAATTACCCAATTATGTAAAATGACTAAAATGCCCTCCCGGGGTACTAATTTAGCCTAAAATTGCCCCGAGACCCAAACTACACCCCCGGGTACACTTTTCTGACTATCTCGACCCTACCGGACGCGTTGGCGCACTCAAAACGACCATACGAATAACTTATAAAATATTCACTTTTTATTTAACCAAATTAGTCCCGACGTGACACGAGCACGTTCCGACTTAAATTTCCGAAATCGTCATTTAATTCACTCATGACATTCAATATAACCAATATAATATATTACTTTGCTCATTAGTAATATTCAACCAATTTTTCCATAATTATTAACTCTCGTAACGTTAATAATTATAACATAATTAATTTCTGGATTTTTATTAAATAAATCATTCACGTTAAATTTAATAAATCCCCAAAATTAATATAGCATAAAAATACGGGGTATTACACATACTACCTCTCTCTACAGAGTCATACCCACCAGGGTGTTTACCGGTATGCGACCAGGATTCCATCCGCCTCATAGTTAAAATTCCATCTTCATGGATTCATTGTTCTAATGTATTCTCTTCCATTCTCTTATTACATGTACGCCTCTTTAGGCCCAATCATATTGTATTGTACAACGCATATAATGAGAGTGAAGAACCAAAGTGGATGTAAACTCATTTTAATAGCCGAACCACTATATATTCTATGTTCTTTCCTTTATTGTTGGTTTTACTTTATTCTACACTTTATATGATGATCGATAATGAATTGTGTCTGATTTCTCGTATCATCATTTAGGCTTATTTATGATTAGCATTGTTTTAAAATAAAACTTTATGCTTGGGAAATCGGGATGTGACATTTGCTATTAATTATGTGAGGCCCCACACTACGGTAATAGGCTATCGTATTCAAAGTATGGCATTTATGGTATTGAAAGTTATGAATATTCTAATTTATGACTTATAATGATTAGTATTTAACTAACATATGGGCCTCCTAAAATATCAAAGGAAAGACATGTTTGATTTCTTGTGGCTTATCAACAGCTTGTGACACCTCAAGGATCCTAAAATACTAACTTATCATTCTCGAGACCTCAAGAATTTTGAGTATCTGGGGGTCAAGGAAGGAAAACTTAGGGAGATTGCCCTTATATTGAAAAGGGTGACTAAGAAGTGGTAACAGTAGAAGAAGATTTAGCAAATGACTGAAAGTAGCATGAACCTGAATTAAAGTTGACGGTGAAAGTTGAATCAAACATTTCATCCATGTCTTACTATCAGTAAGAATTTTCTTCAGTTGTAAGTTCTTTGATTATGGAGGGTTTCTTTACTTCTCCAGCTAGTTTCTGGTTTAATAAGGTCTCTCATTGTTGTATTTCTAGGCAATGGTCCTAATTTTTCATTGTAACTATTATATAAGTGAAATACAAAAATAATTATGTTCTTAATCATATGTGTACATAACTCATTTTCTTGGTTCAACACTGGTCTATTTATAAAAAGTTGTAAGCTTTTAGGAAAAAAGAAAGAACAAAGCAAAGAGAATTTACATGTTATATCTATACATGATAAACCGTCAAATATTTCTTATTAATTTTAAAAGGTCTGTCATCCTCAATTTTTGATATTAAAGAGTAAACTGAATCACGTGCTTAACAACATATGACCCCTCCTAATTTGTTGCAAACTTCTACAAAGGGAGTCCTGTAATATGGTCAACTGTAACTTTAAAGACTAAGTCACTTTCAAAAAAATTTCTTAGTTTCACCAAGTTCTCTTAAGGTCTAGAATGTTTCTTTGTGTATATCTGGAAGTGCTTTCTCACATTATCTCTATGTCAGTCTAACGCTTCTAGTTGAACGTGCCTACTCTGTGGAAGCATTTTGCTTCGCAAAGAATATCTAGCATAAATTACTTCTAAGTCACTGGAAGGATTTACTCAAATCCATAGACTAAAGAAAAGGTGTGTAACCTAATGGTTTCCTCTTGGTAGTTTGATAATACCAAATCACCACAAGGAGCATGTCATCCCACACACTAGGAAAATCCTCTATAATCTTGACTAAAATATTAAGCAAGGTGTTGTTTGTTAACTTAACTTCACTATTGCCTTTGGGGTATGCCATTGTTGAAGTGTGGTGGATAATTGAATACTTGTTTGTTAACATGGTCACTTATCTTTTGAAAATTGGAGTTTCATTATCAGATAAAATGACCTTGGGAATGCCAAATTGATAAATGATGTACTCTTTAATGAATCGTGCCACCATACTTCATGTTTCCATTTTCAAAGACACTGCCTCGTCCTATTTTATAATGCATTAAGTTGCTATGAGAATCAAAAAAAATTCCCTTGAAAGGAGGTTTAATTGTCACCACAAGGTCAAATTCCCAAGTATGGAAAGTATAGGGAGTTTCTGTTAGTTGAAGTTTTACTGATGGAACATCAATGAGGTTATAATGAATTTGGCAAGCCTTGCAGTTTTGAGCAAACTCAAATGGATCTTTCTCGATTATTTGCCAATTGTATCCAAGTGTTATGATTTGATCATATAACTTGGCTACTCAAATGTGAGTTGGTTGCTTGAGTACTTGATCTTCCTCCTCCCTTATGATGCATTTTAATAACCTATTGAAGAACCTTTCTGATAGATCTTCTCCTCTAGTAAGTGGAAACTTGGAGCCATCCTCCTTATTCATCTGACATCATCTTTATCACTTGGAACAACTCCATTATTCATAAAATTAATGTAAAGTTTCCTCTATTTCGTTTGATCTTCCAATAAGTTGCATTCAACCAGTTGAAAGAAAGCTTAACATTAAGCAAATTCTCTCTATATTTTGTTGTGTAATACTTCATCGTAGGCTAAAAATACCCATCTATTTTAATTCTTTCATAAAGTGGAATATCAGTGGTCTCATAATGTTCATCATGGGTTTTCTTTAATAATCTTTATGTTTCCTCTGGTTTTGTGAATCTCGAAAGCACGCCCCTGGGATTTTCGTAGTATAAAATTCTTTAAAGAAGGAAATTTTGTGCTAACTCAATTATTTTCATCTTGCCAGCTATTACCTCCAAATTCTTCCTTACTTCTCCTGTCTAATATGAATCATCATCGCTAGGGAAGAATTGGAGTACATGCGATGTATTTTCTATAAGATGGATCATAATAGTTTTACACTCACCATCCATGATAACTTTATGTGCAATTGTGGAATATGCATCAACATGATGATTCATTGTCATTGGTTGCCTCTCCACTTTGACCTCTTAATTGTTTTTATCAACCTTTGGATGATGGTTTTGTAAGGTGCCAAGATGAGATTCTTTAACATATATTACCTATTCACTTTCTTAACCACCAATTTATTATCTCTTTTGATACAAAGTGAACGGATGCCTCTTTGTAATTCTTTGAGAAACCTAAAAATCAATGCTTTATACTACTACTCATTATTTAAATAAGGGAATTCCAATTTAAAGGACTGAGTAATATCTCCCTTTCCCCAAGATAAGATAGCACATTATCCTCCCTTGCCACTAGAATATGAACCATCAAACTCCATAGATCATTATTTTAAATTTTCCTCATAAATATTGGCTTGAAAACCATCACTTGGAATATCTTCTTTAGGTAGCTCGAACATGTCTAGCCAAAAGATCTGTGTAGGCTTGGATATTGATTGTGTGAGGGACCACACATTTCATATCATACTCAAAACGTTTAACGAACCACCTTTCTTATCTCCCAATTAAAATTAATCGTGACAGCAAACACTTAATTGGAACACATATTTTCACTATATGAATAGAGGAAGATAGCATATAATGTATAAGATTTTTGGAGAAAAAAACTAAAGATAAAAAAATACCTCTATATGTTATTATATCTTTCTTCGGGACCATGGATGATTCTTCGATAGTATACATGTGTCTTTTGTCCATAACCTCTTGTGATATCATCACACCTATGTACCTCATAGTCGAGGTAAGATAAAGTAGCAAATGTACTCCACCTCTAGTTGGAATCATCTTTTACGGAGAAGTAAGAAATATATTGAGCTTATTAAAATCTTCTTGTTGTGGTTCGTTCCATTCACTCTATGTGGTATTTTGCAATAGCTGTATCAACGGATGAGTGATATTAAATAGATCTAGGAATAATCTTTTCAGATGGGAAATCTTTCCAAGAAAACTTTTTAACTATCTCTATGTCTTGGGATAAGGCGTTTTAAGGATGGATTTATGCTTATATCGGTTCATCTGAACTCTTTGTAGATCCACCACAAAGTCTAATAATTGCGCACTCTTTATACCAAAGAATCTCCCACTCGATACGCCTTATAAGAATGTGCATATCCTCATTCAGCTCAATGTGGAAACCAACATCTACCAAGTGTGCTTCCTCTTTGGAAAAAGGCATCTTGGTTGCCCAAATCACAATCTCATTCCCTTTTACATTGGCTTTGGAACATTAATGATACATCAAATGAACTAATTCATGGTTGTGTATCTAAACTCTCTGTACCAAAATATAGCAGGATGTGGATCAATCACATGAAATTTGATGTGTGATGGGAGGTTACCCATCATTATTCCAACACTCATATAACTAATAGATTTGAATATTTGGCTATCATATATTGAGATTGAAAATGACATCGCGATCAACCTAATCTAAAAAATATTAGTTGCATAAAATGATCCAATTGGCATGATAATGATCGATGTTCCTATGTCCATTAAATCACTAGAAAAGATGGTCCCATTAATGCATGTTGTCACATAAAAAGGTTTGTTGTAAGGGAACCTGATATATCTATATGGGTTTGAGAAGATATCTCAAACATAAACTTGTGTACAAACTTTGACATATGTCATTTCCATCTTAGCGAAGGAACAATGATTTTTCTTGCTATGTCTTGAATTTCTTGTATTAGCTCTAACTTTCTTTCTTATGAAATTCCAACATGGACGAAGAAGCACGAAAATTTTTGTGACTTCAAAACAGATTGATAATCCAATCTTGGATATACCTCATACTCATCCGTTTGATAGAACTCTTCACCATCTTTAATCTCAGTTCATCGTAGGCAATGACCATGTTGGCCATTCCTGCTAAACAACCGTCTTACATTCTTTAAAGTTGTTGTTCCTCTCTTATCTCTCTTTTCGTCTGAGTTCCATTTTCCTCGTCAAATTCCAACACCATATGTGCCCCATATGCTGGAAAAGGATTATTATTAGCATTACCTTGAGGAAATTTGCAAGAATTTAACCAACATATGTTTGTTGATAACCCTCCTCAAACTAAACCACAAAATTATAGGGTAGCAAACACTCCAATGAATGTGGAAATACTTAGGGTCAGCTTACACGTATGCCCTTAGAGCATAAGGTGTAGAATTATTTGGTGGATAAACTAAACCATCTGTAACCTTAATGTTGTAACAACTTATTACCTTTTCAATGGAGCAAGGCAATATGTGTGGATATTCTCTATCAAACTAACTCCTATTTTCTTATTCTTTTACTCATTACCATCTTCATATCCCTTGCCACCATATATGTCTTTTACTCATGGTGATTTTCCTCCTATACCTTATTGGTTAGGATGTGGATTCTATGGGATAATAGGGTTGGGGAGAACAATCAGGAAGATGTTTTGGGCATCTCTCATTAATACTTTGAAGGATCCTTCTCGAGTTTCATTTATCAGATTAAAATATACTCGATCAGTACCCCCAAACCAAATTTGTATAAGGTTTCTCTCCGCAACATATTCTCTCATGTCCAATAATCGTTCCTTAAATCTTCTGGTATAGCTCATCACCTCCTCACCTGGTCGATGCCTCTCTCAAGAAAGATGTGCTAGAGTGAACTCATCTTCTTCTAGAAAAAATTCTTTGAGAAATTGAATGTGCATATATTTGAACATAGCCACACTCCTTAGGGTTAAGTGAGAGTACCATATGTAAGATTTATCGGAAAAGGATTTTGAAGACTCCCTTAGACATAATTTTTGTTTTTGAAATTAGCACTAAGGTTGTCAACGAATCTATTTATGCGCTCTTTTGGGTTTCCCCCCTTTCCATTAAACTTCAAAAAAATTATGGGAATGTATTCCTCAGGATAAGGTTCATTGTTGTAATCCTTTGGGTAAGGAGTATAAATTATTGTAAATATACAATGCCTTATTAGGTTTTTGTGAGGATAATGCCAACATTTTTATCATCTATTTCTTGACCTCTTCAATGGTAAAGGGAGGTGTGGTAGGTGACTCTACAACCTTGGTTATTGGCAGAGAAACCACATGCATGACATTAACAAAAACATGTTCTCTAACGGTTGTTGTAGAGACAATATTAATCATAGAGGCACCAGCGGGTCTTGTGGGTGGAATGGGTGCTCCCATAAAAGGAACAATATGTGGTGCAACCTGAATAGTGAAAGAGCTTGGGTATATCCTTAACCCAAATGTTTCCATTCCAAATTGAGTTTGTAAAAATTCCATAAATTTGGACATGAGGTGATTCATTTGGTTAGTCCCCATTATTATACTTATGGAGGCTTTGCCAATGTGGGAAATTCCTTTGAAGCAGGAACTAGAGGAACCTCCATAGCAAGAATATTATTATCATTCTATTCACATTGAACATTGTCAAAGTTAATATTCTAAGATAATACCTCCCCAACAGAGTCGCTAAATGTAAAAGGATATTTCTCTTTGATAGGGTGTTTAAGGATAAACCAATGCGTAAAACTTGATAATAGAATAGTAAATGTGCTCTTAGTGACAAGGTATGAACTCAAGGATATATATATCACACCTAGTTATAGGACTAAGAAATATATTTTCCAATTTTTTTATATTAAAATTAACCTTTCAATAAACACATATTAAAAAAATTAAGTGAAAATACATTTTTCATCTTTTTAAAAATTCACAAAATTCTGCAGGTGCAGACCCTTACAAATAAGGTATTTTGAGCAGTTTTTTGTTGGATTTTTAAAAAATAACTACAAATTATATGTTGACCTAATTTTTTTAATATGTGTTGATTGGAAGGTTAAATCCATGAGTAAAATAAAAAAAATTAAAAAAAAAAGTTTTTAAGGGTCTAGAACTAGGTCCGATGTATGAGTGATGTAAGAACCATGATGTATAGGAGCCTTGCTCTCTCTCTCTCTCTATCTCTCTCTCTCTCTCTATATATATATATATATATATATATATATATATATATATATATTTCCTGGTAATAAATGAACCTCTAAGGAAGTTAGTTAGAAAAGGAGAGAAACAGACACTTTAAACACACCCAGGTAGGCAAGTAAACACTCAAATGTAGGTAGTATAGTGTTTTAACTCAATAAATAATTGAGTTCTTGGAAATGAATGGGCAAACGTATTAGTGCATGATCGTAAAATCTTTAGTTTGTAATAAATATTTCAAAATGGTTTTTTGGCTCAAAGATCCCGTGGTTTCTCAAAGGATATTTGGGGGTATTTATAGTCTCAGAATACTACCCCGGAACCTAAAGGGTATTAACTATTCAGTCATACTGCCATACCTAACATGCCATTATCATTAAATGTTGAGTGAAATCTCGAGTGACCAACGACTGTATCAGGTGGTGTTACAGTGTATTAACGCCGAACCAACAAATTGGTCGGCAAACTGTCACTCTTTAAGACAAGTTTTATTTTACATGTTTTAGGAATAGTATGACATCACTGAGATCTTTTATGTAAAGATACTATTTTTGGCTCTACATCTTTATAGAAAAGTATGCTCATGTTTAGTACCTCAAGGTTGATCAAATGTGCTGAATCAGGAAAAGCCGGATTTTAACCTTGTGTATCTAGAATGGTTAAATCATGATTTAATGATGCCTTGCTCTTTATCCTTAACAATAGTTCCCTCAGAGGTTCTGAAAGTGAGGTTCCTTGATAGAGTATAAAAGCTCCCATAAGTCCTTCCAGACTTGGTCCATCACCGGTATCAAGTAACCTCATCACTATTATAAGATAACTCATAATTACTTAAAAATAGACAAAATACATGATGGATCAACTATATTATTCTATAAGGCTTCCTTCGTCTTTGATATAAGCTCCATTTTACCTTGGTCTTAAATTAGAGTGGTTAACTACTCATACTCCTTTGTAGTGTAACTAATCTTTGATGGATCCTTCTCTTGTTTCTTATTGTGGAGGTTTATCTCTATGTAAGGATGTTTATCTATAATCCCTACTACAAAGAGAATGGAAAATTTTTATCATTTTTTAATAATTAATCATTCCAATTGGAAATAAAAAGTTATCATTTGGATCTTTCTTCATATGCACTAGGATTTAGTGGGACCACCGCCAATAATAAAACATGCAAGTAGAATCGACCAAAATTGAATTGTTTGTAGATCCAAAAGTACAAAATGGTTACAAGTACATGCAAAATACCAAGTTTTGTTAAAGAATAAAATGACCATTAAATGGATGATATAAATATTACACCAAGATGACAAAATTGGTAAAATGTATAAATTAAATACCAAACAAATAAGAAAATACAGTAAATATTTACAATACATTGGCTTAATTTCAAGTCTTCAATAGGTATTTAAAAAAATAATATATTTCCATTTGGGCATTCAAAGTCTAGAAATCATAAAAGATATGAAACATAACATTACCCTCTTTAGATGCAGTAATAATTATAAAAATGCATAAGTAACAAATTTGTGGAATGTATTCCAAAAAGAAGTAATTTACTTTTGCTCAGAATCCAAATAGGCAAAATCTTGATACATCTTTAATATAAAATTCTCGTGTTATTTTAGAATTGGAATGGAATATTTGGTTTGCTCTTGTAGACGCTCGGATCTGAATTTAATTTCCTCGAAAGAAATTTTATCAAATCCATAATCCTTGGGGTTACCTTTTTAATGAACAAAGAGCAAGGAAATATGCTTCCAATCTTCCAATATTCAAATTTACAATTGTCTTTGGTTAAAATTTCATTATGAAAATCCATTTGTTTAAAGTAATTTTCAAGATCGACATCATGATGGCTTAATCTTTTAAGAGAAGAAGAATGATAGAGTGCCCGTGCATTCAAATAGAAATTTTAATTAAACTCAATTTTATCAGTTAAGTCCTAAACATGCAGGTATATGTGGTTGAACAAGATGATGAAACATGCAAGAACATTCAAAAACACACATATGAGGAAAAATCCCCCAAAGGGGTAAAACCATTTATTTTCATTATAATACTGTAACATACAATTTCTCGGATTACAATGAAAATACAGTGATACAGAATTACCCGCAGGTGTCAGATCTGTAGTCGGCGGCTGGAAGTTTCCCTTTCCAAGAGGGCAGTAATAAAGAAGAAGGACGATATTCTCCGCAAGGGTATGAACAGACACACGGATGTGTTCTTGGGATGCAAACAGATTCACAAGGGTTTGGAAATTTGTGTGAATCGAAACATGATTCTTGGGACTCACAAAGATGAAGACTTAGAATTTTTGGACTCTGAAAATCGTCTATGTCAGTCTTACTAAACCAATCCCCGAAGTTGGTTTATAAAACAAAATACTGGGCCTAAAAAATCTCAGCACGATCTGCTCGAATTTATCCCAGGCGGACCGATCCGGTATGGATACGGATCGGTCCTAAGTCAAACTGGTTCATTTTCTCAAGGAGCTTATTCGGTTTGTTATCGATCCGGGATATATTAGTTTGGTGTAAAGAGGATCGGTCTAGATTGAGGCGGATCGATCCGTGTGCGGATCGGTTCTTTTTCCAAAAGGGGTGGATCGGTTCCTTTTTAAAGCAGGCAGACCGGTCCAGTTGTCCAGAAAATTGATTCCATGAAAGAAGAAGCTTATTTAGATCCATTTAAGTATATGCAATCTTGAATATCTTCAATGGTGTAACGACGTACGACATACAATTGATAATGGACAAAAATGTCCTTAAAAATCCCCCCCTATGATTATGCCGGTACATACATAAAAACAAACATCCGAATTATCAAATATCAAAAGGCCTATACAAATCCACCCTTCTATGAACCCAAAACTGGAATGATACAAATGAATAAGACTTCATCGTTTGTTCTTCCAATCTTCAGTAATCTTAATGCTTTTCTCCTTAGGGGTGTGCAATTAAGAGATCATCAAAGTAGTGCCTACACACATGGGACAAAGCAAATACCAAGTGACATATCGAGTTTGAAATGAGCTAAGCATAGATACCAATTTAAAATAGATCCTCAAACTCCATAATTTGATAATTCTTTCTCCCTCTTTTTATGATGTCCCCAAATAGACAGATATGAGAGTTAGAAATAGATATACAGGAGACTGTCACAATATAATAAACTTTCTATTTTTGAATTTTTCAAATTTTTTCACACAAAATATATAAACAAAGAACCACACCATGAATGAGTACAAAGCGACCAAGTCGATGATAGCGTAAATGAATGGGTGTGAACAGGTTCGATAGGAAAATCAATGCATACAAACATGACATATCTGCACGATGAATATCTGATACTCCTAACGAATGAACTCAAAGTCTTCCTTTAGTGTAAAAAAATTTGGAAATATGAGACATTGACTTAATAAAATCAACAAATCAAAGCTCAAAGTGATTTTCACACCAATAACGTCCAAAACGATTTCATGCTTTTTCAGGACTGTCAAGGAAGTGCAAACCCGTTTAAATTCTCCAACCAAACTCCCTAATAAATATTTTCTTATAGAGGTAATCTAAATTCTCAAACTTTGGAGAATAAATGGTGAAACCTAGTGGCCCATATTTGTCATGAATTTCTTTTTATTGCCTTTAAATATTTTCGGGCTCTTTTAACCTCTTTAGACCCCGGATAATAAAATTCTTCCATTTTTTAGGTCCTTTTTAACGGTGGATTAAAGTCGCAAAGGCTAAATGAACCTTCTGCAGCCCTTCCCCATTTTTTCAAATAATCACACAGTCTCACCAAAACGATTTTTACATGCATTCCAATCTTGTCAACTTTTATTGCATATTGTACATTGTAGAGACATAATTGAGATGGAAAAACTCAAGCCTAATATGTGATAAACAAGTGAAATAATCAAATATAGCCATGCATGTGTGCAATAAAGGAGATAGGAGTCAAACATGTAGAAAGATATCACTAATCACATCTCAAAGACTCCAAACAATGTAAAGCATATGGATGAAATGATGTAGCATCTCACATATCTATCAAACAGTCACATGGATAAATGGAATGAAATTGTGACTTGGCTGTCTTAAATGCTCATCCATAAAAGGTGCAAATAAAGTACAAAAATATTTTTGAGCTTTTCTAAAATTTTTGTAAAAAGAAAATATTTTTGGATTTTTCAAAAGAATAAATAAATAGCTGTACAATAAGCAATAGTACATATAAAACAAACTAGCAATAGGAGGCATATGATAAGAACATGAAAAAACATCCTATCCTAAACATAGACCAATCCCTCAGTCAACTGTGAAAATACCCAAAGACTTCCTAAGACTCTCAAATCTAAGGGAATCGAAAGTTTTCGTGAAAATATCGGCTAACTGTCGGTCTGTGGGTACAAAATTCGGGGATACGACTTTCAACTCAACTAACTGACGTATAAAGTGCTCGCGTATCCTGATGTGCTTTGTGCGCGAATGTTGTACTGGATTACGGGATATGTGTATCGCGCTCGTGTTATCACAAGAAATGGTCGTGGTGTCTTGTGAAATCACATAATCTTCCAGCATCTGCTTCATCAATAAGATTTGCGTGCAATAACTCCCGATGACGATGTACTCAGCCTCCGCAGTGGACAAAGAGATGGATTTTTGCTTTTTTCTCAACCAAGAGACAAGAGCAGAACCAAAATACAAACACCCACAAGAAGTGCTCCTACAAGCATCTACATCCCCAGCCTAATCGGCATCCGAATAGGCGAACAAATGGTCATTGCTATCGAAGGAATACCAAATACCATATGAGAAAGTCCCATTCACGTATTTGATAATACGTTTTAGAGCGAGTAAGTGTGACTCTTTCGGGGACGCCTGATAACGCGAACAGAATCCAACACTAAAGGCTATGTCGGGACGACTGGAAATCAAGTAGAGAAGACTACCTATCATACACTGATATAAAGTTTGCTCTACGTCCTTTCCTGAAGTGTCCTTACTAAGCTTGATAGAAGTACTCATAGGTGTATGTGCATGCTTAGCGGAGTCTAGACCAAATTTCTTCACTGGGTCTCTAGCATACTTGGATTGGGAGATGAACATCCCATCCTCTAGCTGACAAACCTGGAGACTAAGGAAGAAAGTAAGCTCACTAACCATGCTCATCTCAAACTCACTTTTCATCTCCTCCTCAAAGTGATGAGCATATTGGGAGCAAGTGGATCCAAAGACTATGTCGTCCACATAGACCTGGGCAACCAAAATAGCACCGTCATCTCTCCTGACGAACAATGTCATATCAACTCCCCCTCTCTTGAAGCCACGGGCTAAGAGATAGGAAGTAAGCCTTTCGTACCAAGCACAGGGTGATTACTTCAAACCATACAAGACTTTCCTCAAATAATAAATGTGCTCAGGGTGCTTAGGGTCTTCAAACACTTTTGGTTGCTCCATATAAACTTCCTCCTGTAGAATGCCATTCATAAAGGTACTCTTGACATCCATTTGATATAACTTAAAGCGCAGATGACATGTGTAGGCGAGTAGTAAGCGGACGGACTCAAGCCTCGCAACAGGAGCAAATTTCTCCCCAAAGTCTACACCCTCTATCTGTGTGTAGCCTTGGCGACCAACCTAGCCTTGTTTCTGATTATTGTACCATTTTCATCCATTTTATTCTTGAATATCCACCGGGTACCTATCACATTTGTCTCACTAGGTCGGGGGACTAGTTCCCAGACATTGTTCTTTTTAAACTGAAGCAACTCATCCTGCATAGAAGATATCCAGTGTTCATCTTTGAGTGCTTCTTTGTGATTCTTGGGCTCGACTTTGGACGTGTAGCAAAAGTGGCTAACGACGTTCTTTAGCTGAGCATGAGTCTTGACCCCTAGAGTGGGATCACCAACAATGGCAAAAGGGTCATGACTCTTGTGAACCCAAGAAGGAGTGTCCCCTAGCACAGGAGTAGGGTCCTTAGAGTCTGAGTGAGGGACAAATAAATCACTGCCAAAAAAGTCCTCATCCTCACACTGAAGGTTGGGATCAATAACCGTCGGAGGTTGGTCATCTTACACGGTGACGTTTATTGATTCGATAACCTTAGACCTCTTCAGGTTAAAAACCCGGTATGCTCTACTATTTGATGAATGTCCTAGTAAGATTCCTTCGTCGCTTCGGGAGTCAAACTTTCCTAATTTCTCTCGATCCCTTAGGATGTAGCATTTACTCCCCAAAACATGAAAATATGCAAGATTGGGTTTCTTGCCAGTCCACAATTCATAAGGAGTCTTAAGTGTGTGTGGACGCAGATAAACCCTATTCACCATGTGGCATGCAGTAGGCACTGCCTCTGACCAAAATCTCCTAGAAACATTACGACCTAGAAGCATAGATCTAGCCATTTCCTGGATCGTCCTATTCTTTCTCCCAATAATCCCATTTTGCTGAGGAGTCTTCATAGAAGAAAACTCATGTTTGATCCCAAGGCTATCACAGTACAGATCTACTTTTTCTTCCTTAAATTCTGTGCCGTTATCACTACGGATCCTATTAATAGTGACTCCGTGTTGATTTTGTAGGACACGGCACTTGGTCGTTAAAAACTCTACAGCATCGAATTTCTCTTTCAGAAAACCTATAATAGAATATCTGGAGAAATCTTCTACCATCACGAGGATATACCTCTTACCACCCAAACTCTCAGTACGAGTAGGACCCATAAGATCCATGTGAATCAACTCAAGTACTCGGGAAGTGGTAATGGAATGTAACGTCCTATAAGGGCTCCGAATTAGTTTTCCCAACTGACAAGGTTCACAAACTGTGGAAGTTGGCTTTCCAAGGGATGGTAAGCCACGTACTAGGTCCTTTTTGGCTAAACGAGTCGAATCTCTCACATTCACGTGACCTAGACGTTGGTGCCACAAATCCATAGGAGTGATTTTGGCGTTGTTGCAGATAAGTGAGGAAGTGGGCACAGTCCCATAGAAATTATCTTTAGTCCTCACCCCTTGCACTAAAAGTTTTTCGGATTAATTGTTGACATTACACGCCTCCCGGTCAAACTTTACTGCAAAGTCAGCGTCGCACAGCTGGATAATGCTGAGAAGATTTGCTTTCAAACCTTTTACGTACAAAACATTATCTAGCTTAGGAAATCCTGGTAACTCTATAGTACCTCTTCCTACAATGATAGACTTTCTCCCATCTCCAAAGGTGACTCTACCTTCCTTATATTCCTCTAGGTAGGTAAAAAATGAGACATCACCTGTCATGCGTCTGGAGCAGCCACTATCAAAATACCACTGTGAGGTATTATGTGCTTTAAGAGCAAAATGAACAACAAGGGCTTTCTTATCTTTATTAGGCACCCAAGAAGTGGTAACCTTTTGTTTACCCTTTTTGTTGTTGGTTTTAGTCGAAATGGGAGAAGCATTCACTGATGGCAAAGACATCCGTCAGAATTCCTCCATCAAACTTTGTGATGTGGCGGCTAAAAACTCAATACGCTCTCTCAGACTGACAAACTCATCAGTATGACGTGGTGGAGAAGAAGTACGTCGTGTCTGACCCAAACTATATCAAAACTCCCTCGGGTGGCCTTTTCTTTTGCAATATGTACAAAAGAACACAGTCTTAGGCCGACCATGGTTTGCTTTTCTTGGTCAAACTCTGCTTCGTGGATTTTGGTGATGACCATAAGGAGTAGTAATAAACTCAGGGACTGGTCCAGGTTTAATTTGGGACGTAGTGGCACCATCAAAACTAATTCCCTGCCGATCTCCAAAACCTAAAGCGGGGCCGAGGATCATCTTTCCCATCTTCCCAGATCTGTCCTCGATTTGTACCTTGACTTCTCGTGCTCTCTCAAGATCATGAGTAAGTTGGGCAACAATGGCTTCAAGTTTCTTTCGAGTCTCCACAGAGGAATGGATCTCACTCGTAAGACTAGCCACTTGTTTAGTCAAGTCCCCTCTCTCTTTCTCAAAACAACTCTCTCTCTCTCTCTCTCTCCAAACAAGCTCTCTCTTTCTCTTAACAAACTCTCTTTCTCAACACAGGCAGACTCTCTCTCTCTTAAGGTAGTGCAGGTGGATGACTCTCTCTCTCTCTCGCTTTTCCTAAATCTTCCTCTAAAGCGGTGATCCTAAGAACTAACCCTTTGTTACGCTTTTTAGTTTTAAAGGACTCAGAATATAGCTCGGCGTAGGCGCATTGAAGATCACTCTCTCTCTCACTTGAGTCACCCTCCCCCTCACTCACATCGATCTCTCTATCGAGGTGCCCTTGTGATGCATCATCCTCATCGTTGTGAGGAGTACTAGAAGTGCTCACATGACTAGCCATGAATGCGGTGAAGTTACAATCATGCGGTGACTCATCTCCGGAATCCACCGACTCGACCTCACTGTCGTCACTAAGGGTAGCATTAAGGACAACTTTGCCCTTTTCTTTGTTTAGCCTAGTTGCACACTAAAAGGCTCTATGACCCCTACTGTCGCACTCAAAGCATCTCTCACTTTCTTTCTTAGTAGGATCTTTAAAACCTTTTTCATTTTTCTTTTCAAACTTATTTTTCTCAAACTTCTTTTTATCCTTAAAATTACCATTTTTCTTGAATTTGAGAATTCTCTTGAAATTTTTAGCAAAAAGGGCCAAATCATCTAAGTCAAAATCGCACTCAGAATCTGACGTATCTGTCTCTCTTTTTCTAGATGACTCTCCTCTCTTTCTTGCCGACCCCTCACTCTTTCTCTCTTGGGCATTAAGTGCAATTCCTTTATCTTTAGGCTGAGCAGTTTTAGGAAACATATCAATTTCATATGTTTGCAAGTCGCCTACAATTTCCTCCAATTTTAGCGTATTTAAATTACCCAAAGAATTTAGCACAGTGACTTTAGGGATAAAATGCTTAGGCAGAGAACGAAGAATCTTTTTAACAACTCTACCATTAGGAATATGTTCACCAACATTAAAGCTAGTATTAACAATGTCAGGAAGCCTAGCATAAAAATCATCAAAACATTCAGTTTCATGCATGGTGATGGTATCAAATTGAGTTGTTAAATTTTGAAGTTTAGACTCTTTCACAGCATTCGTACCTTCATGGGTAGGTTGCAAAACATCCCATGCCTCTTTTGACGCGGTGCACGACATTATACATCGAAACTCGTCAGGTGTGACTGATCCGGAAATGGCACTTAACCCTCTAGAATTGAATGATGCCCATTTAAATTTTTCTTCAATCCAAGAAGTGACAGGTTTTAAATTGATCACATTATCAACAATGACGGAGGGAGTTGTCCACCCTCTTTCAACCAAGATCCAGACACATTCATCAATGGATTTTAATGCAGATCTCATGCGGGCTTTCCAGTATGCATAGTTTGTTCCGTCAAAAACTGGCATTTTATTATATAATTTCTCCATTATGAACACATTCGTTTTCAAAAATCAATTTTTCAAAAAATTGATATCTTAGAAGAATTTTGCGAAAAATTACACGGTAAAGTTGTGTAATTGGCTCTGATACCAATTTGATAGAGTGCGCGTGCGTTCAAATAGAAATTTTAATTAAACTCAGATTTATCAGTTAAGTCCTAAACATGCAGGTATATGTGGTTGAACAAGATGATGAAACATGCAAGAACATTCAAACACACACATGTGAGGAAAAATCCCCCAATGGGGCAAAAACATTTATTTTTATTATAATATTATAATATTCAATGTCTCGGATTATAATGAAAGTTCAGTGATACAGAATTACCCGCAGGCGTCGGATTTGTAGACGGTGGCTGGAAGTTTCCCTTTCCAGGAGGGCAGTAGTGAAGAAGAAGGACGGTATTCTCCACAAGGGTATGAACAGACACACGGATGTGTTCTTGGGTTGCAAACAGATTCACAAGGGTTTGGAAATTTATTTGAATCGAAACATGAGTCTTGGGACTCACAAAGATGAAGACTTAGAATTTTTGTACTCTAAAAATCGTCTATGTTAGTCTTACTAAACCAATCCCCGAAGTTGGTTTATAAAACAAAATACTGGGCCTAAAAAATCTCACCACGATCTGCTCAAATTTATCCCAGGCGGACTGGTCCGGTATGGATGCGAATCGATTCGAGGTCAGACCGGTTCATTTTCTTAAGGAGCTTCTTCGATTTGTTATCGATTCGGAGTATACTGGTTTGGTGTAAAGAAGATCGATCCGTATTGAGGCGGATCAGTCGGTGTGCAGATCGGTTCTTTTTCCAAAAGGGGTGGATCGGTCCGGGGCGAACCGGTTCCTTTTTAAAGTAGGCAGACCAGTCCGACTGTCCAGAAAATTAATTCCATGAAAGAAGAAGCTTATTCAGATCCATTGATGTAGATGCAATCTTGAATATCTTCAATGGTGTAACGGTGTACAACATACAATTGATAATGGACAAAAATGTCCTTACAAAGAAGGAGGAGGAGGAGGAGGAGGAGGAGGAGGAGGAGGAGATTTATTCCTTGAGAATTGGAGGATTATCTTCCAAGCTTTGAAAAATTAAGATGACCCGAATTAAGTTATTGAGGGAATGACCTTTCAAAAGTACCCATCGAGAAAGATGGGAAAAAGAATGGAGAACCTCTAAAGCTTCGGCAACTGTAGAGGTAGTAAAGGCTGAGTCAAGGTGCGATAATATATATCCAAACCATCTTGGACATATTTCTCCAAATCTTTGATTGGAAACCCATATAACATGTGGGGTAAAAGCACCATATCATAAAGGAGAATATTAGAAAAGTTTGTCTCAGTCACTATCTCTTCAAAGGCATTAGTATCAAAGATAGCGCTAGTTAAAGCATAAGAAATGTTATGGCCATTGGCGATGAAAGACAAGGTGCAATGCACAATGGTGTGATAAGGATAATTGGCAATAAGGGAACCATTTCTTCGAACCTTATAAGTTGTAAAATGTAAGACATCGAAAATGACCAAATATTAACTTTTGAGAGTGTTAAAAGGAAAGTGGGGATAGTCAGGCATAGGTATTAGGATGACATGTGAAATTGGGGTAGGTTACCAACATCCGAAACTCAAGTGGTAAGAGAGGAAGGGTGATGCTATGATCATAATCAAAACATAAGGTATAGCGATATGGAAGGATAGTCTCTTCCAACATAGTTCCAAAAGGCGGATGTTAGAAAGAGCCATCAAGAATAATGATGGGATGCTCACCATAGTCGTTAGACGATTTATGAAGTTTGTAGATTAGTTTATACAAAAAAAACTTTGTTTTATAGTCATCTCCACTCTTAATGTCCATGTCATCTTCACAACTCTACTAATAATAGAAAAAAACCCACCATAAAGGGTGGAGCAGGGATTTAATAATATTCACAATCAACTTTCCTTCAAGCACCAGCATGATACAACTCATCATCAAATTATTGATCCAAGGAGAAAATAGTAATCCATCACGGGTTTACACCATTGTTGGATGAGTTTGAAGTTGAGACAAACTCATGCATGCTTTTGAATCTCATGCCATTATACCCCGTTGCCAAATATAAAGAATATAGAAGAAGAAGAAGAAGAAGAAGAAGAAGAAGAAGAAGAAGAAGAAGAAGAAGAAGAAGAAGAAGAAGAAGAAGAAGAAGAAGAAGCTCAGTGCTCAGGTGAAGATACTGGTGGTTAGAAAGGAATAGTTTATCACTGCCCAAAGCTGCTTACTAATCCATCATCCATTTAGAGTAATGATGAATAAAAATGTGGAGTGATGGTATCTGGGATTTAACAGTCCACTAATTATTTTTTTCATAGAAATAAATTAGTGCGGGGGTATGCTTAACCCATATTATCACCGTCCAATGAGGATTTGACATGTGAAATTACAAATAAAAAATTAAATCTAAAATGTAACGCACTAGTTTAATACAAAGGCAGCTCAAACGTTTGACACATGTCAAAGCTTTGGAGGTGGTTTAAGCACTAAATGATGATTATTGGGGCACTAAAGTACCTAGGTAGGAAAATCTAATTTTGTATCCATCAAATAGTTACAAGATAGTTTCATTAAAAAGAACTACAAATAAGTAACTAGAGGACAAAGGAAAGAATGACTCCCTCAATAAAAAATTACCTTTACTGATTTACCCTTTTTTCCTATTATTTCTTTATTTCTTTTCATTCATTTACAGCTTTTCTTTCATTTGAAGTAATTTTTAAGGTAGATTGTCACTCTCTTTACATGTTATTGAATGTTTCCTTGGCTTGACATTTGATTTGTCTTACATTATTTATGCAAACATTGCTTTACATTTTATATTGTAATTTATTTTCATCGCATTTGTCTTTCTTGACTTTTAAAGGTTTACTTTAAATTGGGTTTATGTCAATTACAGATTCTTCTTTAGTTCTAGTTAATCATAGTAATTTACCATTCACATTAAAGTATTTCCTGAGGAAAGCCTCAGTCTTCTTAATTGAAGCATCGAATCGTACACAATCTCCTTATTATCACAAGGCTAGGATAATTATGACAAGCCCTATTTTTTAATAATTAGGTTGATCAAGTCTATTTATTAAAACACACAGTTTGTCAAATCAATTTAAATATCGTCCTTAGAATGAGTGAAAACAATTGAAAAAGACAATATAACTGGAGTACGATAACATAAATCCTAAAATAGAATATTATAAAAAATCACATCACCACCAACTAGAAGTTAGAATGAAACCATAATCCTACACTACAATCGAAACCCAATACTAAAGCCATAAGATAACTCTCCACGAACGACCGTAATAAAAATCTGACCCAACAACTAAAGTATAGTACATTTTAAAATTGTAATAACAATCCTCTCAAAAAGTAAATAACTGAAATAAATAAGATTGGAACATACATCCTCAAAGTGATGGTGTGACTTGGACAAGACATGATGTTGCAGGAACAATGATGCAAAATTGGATGGTCATAAGAACCTTAAAGGGATTTAAATAGCGATGGAAAGACTATCACAAGCTAACAAAGGTACACAACCCATGAAAGTTATAACGTTCCTGACAAATCATTATTTATTCCTCCATTTATAATATTAAACGTGATTAAAGACTGTAAACATACCTAGCAACCCAATCCCCTAATGGTAACTAGAGTCCCACCATGCATATGAAAGAATAAATAATAGTAAAGTAAATCCCCAATATAACAGAGTCCAACCTCCTCCATATACACCCAAATATATCGCCATAAATAATCGTAATTTTGTATAGTCCACAGTCCCCTTTGGGGTCACCAACCTCCATTATACAGAATCCAATATCCATCGTATACATTTACAAACATATCCATCAATATATATGTTATAAACAACCATGTCCCCCCACATAATGTCATGCATGAAAGATTAATGAATCTCCACTCTCGATACATTATAACTAATTTGCTTCAAATGTCATTAATTAATCCAATATCTTTTGTATTATTTTTCTCTTTTATTCGTCTACTTTGTTTTATTCGTTCATAATACTTTATTCTTTCTAGGGGGTGGGGTGATGCATAAATTTTGTATACTAAAGTCCGAAGGCAGTACTAATTCAATTTGGGGCATTACAAAATTCTTCAAATCTTTCAAATCAATAATCATCCAAAGGTCTATAACAAGGGAGAGTCATGAATTTCATTATTAGGATTTAATCCAATTAAGTGTAGATATTTCACATCCTGGAATAGGAATTGAATTTAAGAATTTCTAACATAACACATGTAGGGGAATTATGTATACTTGGGCAACATAATTAAGTTATGAAGTTTTCCAATATCATACGAAAAATCCCTTATTCGTGAATTCACAAAGTCTACACAAACATATGAACTTTGAAATAAAGTCTTTCTAATGTAATACTACATCAATTCAATATCATGAACCAGGCTAATATTTCCATTTAGGTTTTAGATTACTAAAGTACTCATGAGAATTTATCAAATTAAAAATTTATATATGAATTCTAACATTATTCTAAGATTCATACAAATTTTAAATGGTACCAACATGAAATTATAATTAGGATTACATAAGTTTAACAAATTAAAAATTTAGTTGTTTTATATTATTTATTTACAAATTTTATATAGAAAATATAAAGTCCTGACTATCTCTAATTCATTTTAGCGGTGAGAATTATATTGAGGTAGAAATCAATATTTAATTACATAAAAGGGGAGGAGTATAATCTTAACATGCCTTGATTGAAGAAATGTAAAAGAAAAAATTTGACACCCCAAAAAATCAAATAATAGATTGATCACATCTAATATAAAAAGCACGGGAATCAAAAACATTTGGTAACATTCCCAGCATACAAAAAGAAAAACTAAAACTGAATAAGCAACAACATCAATATGAATCACATGATGTATTAATGCTCAAATCTAAGGTACGTCTCACTAAATAACCACGGTACCAAGAACATGCTTATATCTCAAGTTTATTATCATTGGGTTATCTCAAGCCAATAATGCAATTTATACATCTCTATTATAGGTAATACACAAATCCGAGTCATAAGTATGTATATAGGCATTCGTACTATAATTTCGATAGATCTCTAGTATAGCACATAAATTGGTAAAACTATATCTAGTACCTCTACACAATAATCAAATATGGTGAGAGAAAAACTTTATCACGTCTAACCTCCCTACCAAAGCACAACCCCGACACATAATGAAGGCATATCCATATTGCTTATGTGGATCATTCGAACGTACCATCCCAAACCTAAGACCTCATCACAAGCAAAGGATAAATCGATATGCTTATACATCATTCGTATAGCCTACTATAATCAATACTACGTGAATGAAATTTATCAGGGAACCCTATTGGTACACAGATACCAAGACGTAGGACCCTGGGCCAAAAGTAATATGACCTTAGCAAATTCGTCTTTAGAATTGAGCGCCGAGGCACCATCACGGTCCGCTTCGTATGTGACCTCATAATGGAATCCCTCTTAGTACGATATTCACGAGCACTCCCACATAGTATGAATTGCACATAAATCATCTGATCAAATTAACCCTCATGGGTGGGTTGAATTAAATAAACATATATACATACCGACCTCATACTACCGAGTCACATTTACAACCTTCACTAGTGGGTTAAATCGGCATAAACCTATATATAGACCCATCACTAACGGATCATGCATAGTAATTCAAACTATTTAAAAAGTACTCCACCCGTCACCCATATCCAATTCTACATGTTACTAGCCCTACGTCCTAAGGATTTCCAAATTCTAGTTATAGTCTCACATAAAACTTATACTATAATTACCACTGCACCGAAACTGTCGACTTGTCACGATCATTGACCGTGACAAGTCCAACTTGTTAAAGTCAATGACCGTGACAAATTTTGGGGTGACAACTTCTTTATCATGAACTTGTCACGGTATTTGACTGTGATAAGTTCATAATATTATCACCTACCTGTCACAATCTCTGACCTTGACAAGTTTTTGTCATGGTCAAAGATCGTGATAAGCCCATGAAAAAATAAAAAAAATAGTCATGGTCAAAGACCGTGACAGGCCCGTGTCAAGATGGTTTGTCACGGTCTTTGACTGTGATAATTTCGGACAAAATTAAAAAAAATTGCTGGGCAGTATGGCCACTGCCATTGCCCAGTAGTATATTTTTACCTGTTGTAGCAAAATTGAACCTGTCCAAACAACATATATCCAAATAAAATATAAATAATATACAAAATTATGGCATATATAATCCATATCCAAATAAAATAGAAATGAAAACATCCATATTCAAACCCACATGTACCAAGATTAAGAAAATACAAATACAATCCAATATCCAAATAAAAAAGAAACAAATAATGTCAATATTCAGCAGTTCAGAGGAGGAAGGAAGGCCACACGATATATGAATTGAGATACCCCATAATATATTGAACGCCGCATTATTTGCGCAACCACAAAGGTGAGTATTCCGTTCCCTCCACCACATGCATAACGCGCACTCTTACCGCAATGTGTAGGAGACTACGTCCATGAATCGGTATACTCAGGAGAAAGCTCAGATCCCTCAACCCCCTCACTATCGACAAACCATAATATATGTCTAGTAGATGCATGCTCGACTAAACTAATGCTGACATGGACCAGTCGATGGGGTCACGATGGGAAATGGATCATCATATGGTGTCGAGTCCGTGCGTATTGATGATGAAACAGTGGTGTAAGAGTCCTCATCCTCGTTTACCTCTACCACCTTCTCCTTGTTTTTGCCCTTGCCCGTTCCCTTTCCCATGCCCAACTGATGCTTCATGAAGGCGTACATATCTAGGACTATCGCCCCAACCTAGATAGTTTATCATCATGGGAGTCCATCTTATGTGCCAACCCGTTGTTGCTCGTCTCCATGTCGATGATCCTAGACTTTCCCACCCACGAGCTCACCCCTAGTCCTCCCCTTATGATCCGCCCCGAGCACTTGGCTGAGTCAGTCCGTAGCCAAAGATGCTTTGTCGACATTAGACTCCTACTCATGCACTTCCTTAAGCTTTTCTCAAAAAAATAAAAGTACACGATTAGTTACTTAAGTAAATAAAAAAATTATAACATAATTAAAAAAATTAAAAATTTATAACTTACATTGGTGGTTGCGATGCTTGCGACCACCTCCTTGTCCTTCTTCGTTCGAATTTCCAAATAGGCATAGAGCCTATGTGGCCTACCCCCAGGGCCACTCCCCATGTCCTGAAATAAAATAGTACAGAATTAGTAAGTAACCCAAAGTAATGGTAAATTAGAATAACTAAAATTAAAGAAAAATAAAAACTTACCATCTTGTGCTCCACCTAGGCGTAAGACGTTCGCCCGGAGTAGTGCATCCACCTTTTTCACCCAGTTGTCCCTCCCCGATTGGAGAGATGCCACTGTGCCAATGAGATCGGCTCCTTGGGGGAGGGGGACGATTTTACGGAGTCTAGAATGGACTCCCGGGTCTTCCTAAAGTATCGTGCTCACTAATTATTCTTCCACGTCTTATATTGATCCCTAAATTTCTCCAACGTGGGGTCGTGAAGATATGCAGGCATGCCAAATTGTTCCTGTAAAATAGATACAAACCATCCTACAAGTAAGTGTTACAGTTATAAATATAAATATAAATATCAAATAATTATCATTCGTACGCAACCTGTAGTGCCCCCAGATGTTCATCTTGAGGTCAATAGGCACGGCCCTGCCATCAGTGTACCCCGAGCCGACAATCGCCTTCAACAACTCTACTGATCTAGGTAATAATGCCATCTTATTCTTGAAGACGGGCCCCAATTTGCCCCATTTTGGGGGCCTACTGCCCGAGGAGCCCTCATCGCCTCCGCTACCGTGCCCTGATGAAGTCATTTTCTATAAAAATTGTTATTATTTTTACAAACATGTATATGAACATTGAATTAATGCTCAAATTCGATAAAAACAATACATACCAATACCAATACCACTTTATACCAATTTCAATTTATACTAATACCAATTTATACAATTTTCAATTTATACCAATACCAATATCAATACCAAACACTCCCGGGTCATGGACTTTGAATTAATGCTTAAATTGATTAAAATTCTAAATAACATATTCACTTGGTTATTAAAATGATCAAGTAAAAATTAATAAAAAGCATCAAATTGTCGTCCGATAATAATAAAGCACTAGAATAATACAACCACTAGTCATTACAAATAATTTGAATACTTATTACAAATAAAAAAATTGTTTCAAATTCGGCTTATCATTATAAATGGATTGATATTCGGTAGGTGCATCCAAGTCATCCACACTACTGTTTAGACGATTTGGCACATGTGGGAGGATTGACCACATGTCGTTGTTGATATACTCCGAGTAAAATACTTACTTGACCTTTTTAAAAGAACAAACAAACGGCTCATCGTTCACATGTTTGTTGCTCTTGAACTTGGACAAGTCAACCATGATCAAACTGGTGCCAGGATCAACTTTATAGGATTTTTTATCCTCAACTCTTACCCAATCACAGTAAAATACAACCTCTTTGAAGTTTACATAGTCCAATTCAAATATATTTCGAATTACACCATAGTAAGTCATTTCAGCTTTAACGAAGTTTTTATCTTTCACGCTCGCTCGAAAGAAGGTAAGAGACTTGTATGAAATGCCCGAGTTCAATACATTTGTAATTTACTCGTGCACCCTTGCACCAAATACGTAACCGTTCAATCGATACTTTTTGTACTCTTGTTCCATGAATAAGGGTCCAATGGCTAGACGAGCAAGCTTTGATGTCTCATCACCCGTCTTTAAGAGCTGAGAATATAAATAAATTAATTAGGTTACTTGTAAATATTTCTTGTAATGTGACATTTGATAACTTCCATTTTCATTATAATTACCTCGTGTGACAATCACAACCTAAATTCGTTGTCTGATTGTGCCATTATTTTTCGTCTTTTATTGTTCTCACATACTTCATACTTTCTGCATAGATCGTGACAAAAGTATTACAAAATTAATCATGTAAAAATTAAAATAATTTAAACTTACTTTTTCCATTATTCTACATCTTCATGTGTGCAAATAGATAATGAGCAACTTGTTTATGTTGCAAACTCGTTAATTTCACTCGTTTGCCCATCACATGACCACCCTCATCGATGAACTCATTATTGTCATCCACACTGGTCAAGTCAGGCATATATTCCTGTGTGTAGATTGATGACTCCACGGTGATGTATTCCTCTGCAATTGATCCATCAATGTATCGTGTATTCTTGATGTAATGTTTGAAAACTATCATCAATCTTTCAAATGGATACATCCACCGATATCTTACTAGGCCGCAAAGAAGTTCCTCGTCCCATAGGTGTACCAACAAGTGAACACTTGTGTCTAAGAAAGATGGGGGAAAGTACTTCTCCAAGACATAAATTGCTTCGTTCATCATTAATTTTGCAGCCACCATGTGATCTCGATTGACTACCTTCTCACATAAAAGTGAGAAGCAGAAACCAATTTGCATAATAGCCCTCCACAAATTCTTGTGCTTGGAGAAAAAATGCTTAAACAATAGAGGAACTAATTGCATGATCACATGCCAATTGTGGGACTTACACTTATGTAAATCACGGGTATCATAATTCAAAATCCTTTGCAAGTTGAACGGAAAATTAAATGGAACTTTCAAATTATATATTGTGTCTAATAGCACATTCCTTTCCTCACTCGTTAAAGTAAGTGCACTAGGGGGAATTATTGTCCTTCCCCTACTATCTTCTTTCAACCGTAGTTGTGGATTAAGTTTCAACGCTTTAAGGTCTTTTCGTGCATTTTCTCCATCCTTCGAATAACTCCCCCCAAGGCATGTTCCCACAATATGTTCAGCGATGTTCTTCTATGCGTGCATCACATCCAATACATGGTGCACCGGGTTATTCTTCTAGTAAGGTAAGTCAAATAAAATTGACCTCCTACACCATGCCTTTCTTGTCTCTATTTCATTCCCAGTAAGGGTCTTCTTATGCTTGACATTCTTAAATTTAGGATTCTTACCTAGCATATTAGGGCCACAATCAAAATATTTACTTTCAATTTTTGAGCCTGAAAGTATTCTCAGCCGTAGCCCATGTTCAATCCTGCTCGGTAAAAAAATGGAACCTTTCTCAAATCTAAAACTATGAGATGGGGGTAAAAACCTCTTATGGAAATGGTATACATTTTTTAAGCTAGTAGGGAGATGAAGAGATTCAGTCTCCTCTCCACAAATAGGACACCCCAAATAACCATGCACTACACAATCGAATAATGTCCCATAAACTGAAAAATCATGAATTGGCCACATCAACATAGATTTCAGTGTATACTTTTTTTTTAAAAGAGTCAAATGCTTGCACACCCTCTTCTCACAACCCATTTAATTCTTCTATTAAAGGATCTAGGTAGACAACAATGTCCTCACTTAGTGCCTTTGGCACAGGGATCAATAAAAACAACATCAAAAATTCAGATCTCATACACTTTGAAGGAGGGAGGTTGAGTGGGGCTAGGATCACTAGCCATACACTCGGATTGGCGCTTCGATTTCTAAATGGATTGAAACCATTTGTTGATATTGCCAAATAAATGTTACGCTGTTCTCGAGAAAAATTGGGATACTCAAAATTTATTCTCTTCCAAACTGTGGAATCAATAGAATGGGGCATTAGATTTTCCCCTACTTTCGCCCTAGCAGGCCAAGTCATTGCCTCTGCTATTTATGGTACTATGAAAAACCGCTTTAATCTAGGTCCAACGGGAAAATATTTCAATACTTTTTGAGGCACTTTTGAGCTTGCGCCTTCTTTGCCAGTAGAATGGACATATTCAGGTTCACCGCATACCGGACACCGATCGAGATTTTCATACTCCTTTCGGTATAGTATGAAGTTATACACCTAAGCATGAATTGATTTATAATTCATTCCCAAACCTTTAAAACTATTTTTCATAGTAGGATAGCTGTTTGGACGCGTATTTTACTTAGGTAGCAAACCCTTCACCCAATTCAAAATTCCTGTCACGTTAATTCCCGACAAACCATGTTGAGTCTAAAAACTATGCAAACCAACTATGGCATGTAAAATTGTTTGATCTTTCTCATAACCAGAGTATAACGGATGACTCGCCTTAAATATTTAACTTTGGTAGTCATCGTCAAAGTTTATTATGATATCTTTATGAGTCCCTGAACCTTGTTCATCATTAGTGACCTTTTTCTCTTCCACTTCATGAACTCAATACGTGTAATCAACTAAATGCTCTAGCATATTGTGATCTACATTGTCATCCTCCCCTTGTATATCTATCCTACTTGTTGAAGGTTTTTGTGAAGGTTGCTCGGGGATAAAAGGAACTTTTGGTTCCCCATTAAAAACCTAACTTCGATAACTATCTTGCATACCCCATCTTAACAAATGTAGTCCAACTATTTTCCACTCAAACACCTTACCAATATTACACTTAGCACACAGACACGGAAACTTTTTATCATCATAGCATATCTTTGCGTATTTCACAAATTCATTAGCACCTCTGTGAAACACATCCCCTAATCTATTTATCTCACCCATCCACTCTTTGTATTTAATTTTTTTATAATAGCTACTACGAACAATCACCTATTATGGGTAAAAGAGCATAAAAACTGTGAATATTTAGTTCCCATTAGTATAAACAATCACCTATTGAATGTGTATGCATAACAACTAGAAGGCTAGTTCTTATGGGTAAATTTATTCGTGGATTCAAATTCAAATTCAAATTCAAATTCAATTTTAATTTGAAATTAAAATTCAATTGATAATATTAATTCAAATTTCCTCCATCTCCTCTAAAGGGTGAGTGGTCCTATCCCATTCAAGACCGCATATATCTGTAATATACTTAACTCCTCATGCACATTGTTCCAATTTGAGGAAAATTCGGCAACATATCCCCATATTTCTCCAAGTTCACGACATAGATTCGCAAATGTGAGTGTTATTTCAATTTATCAATTGAAATAACACTTAACATCGCATCATCTAGTATGTACCCATTGAACATTAAGATATGGTTGTAGAACTTCCCCCAAAAGTAACAAGTTTAAGCCACTAAGAATATTATTATACATAAACTATTCAGTCACAAACTGTACAAAACATGACAATTTGAGGGATCTCATTACAGGGATAATGACTCTCGAACGGGTCTAAGGGCTATTGAATGCGTACGCATAAGAATTAGAAGGATAATATCTATGTGCACTATAAGTAATTTAAAGTGTGTTTCATTTAACCGCTTCCCCTGAACTTCTTGATGGATGGAATCTTGAACTTCTCCGACAATCTTATTTTGGGGTAGGGACACATATGGGTATAATCCATGTAGTTCCCGGATATCATGACTTGGTCAAATTTCTTATATAGAAGTTGGAGGTCTTCCTTGACCTCAACAGGAACTGGCAAGTTAGCCCCTGGTTATGAGGCATAAACTTTGTATTTAAAACACATAATTAGCTGTTTATGCCCTATACAAAACTAATACCACAACTTGGTACAGTAAATGGAAGTGTAGCGGAAACTAGGGATCGAATCCATGAGGAATGTCGTATAGATTTTAATCAATTTATTATTTCAAGAATAAAAGTGTAAATGGTGATAGGTTGATAATGGCGGAAAGGAAAAATAAGTAGTTGTTAGCTCTAAACAATATTAATAAAACGAGACTCGGGATCGTGTCCCCACCATGGGCTAAATAACTGATAATTAGAAATTTGGTTTTCTAAAATATTTAATAGAGCATTTTTAGTTAACCATAAACATCACGCAAGAAGAAATTTAACTCAAACTTGTGACATAAAACATTTAATTCAAAATGGTCACACACGGATTAAAATCGGATTATCTCTATAAAAACTAACGTTGCATGACAAAGAAAGTTGTGACACCCCGCCTAATTAAATACCGGGCGATCACTCCTTTATTAAATTAAATCAAGGTAAACAGTTGGTTCATTCTCAGCATCACTGTCGATAAAAAATAATTTTTCAATTTAACCCCCTAAATAATTAAGCTAAGTGCCAAAAACATTTTTCATACAAACTTCCAAATTTTAATTAAAGAAAAGATTTAATTATTCAAAACAACATTTACAATATAGAATCACACCACGATGAAATAAAATAAAAACATACATTCACCAATCGAATGTCAACATAATAAAACTAAAAAAAACATAAACCATCCTGAATAAATCCCATAAAACAATACTGGAGTAACTGAAATATAAAAATCCCAACAATAAATGAAATGATAAAAAAAGGGCGACACATGCCCAATAAATGAGAGTAATAGGAGTGGAGTCAATAACAGAAGCCGTCTACTTAAGTGACCTGCAACTCCCACCTAAGCTGCAGCTCGTTCTCCTCAAAGGTTCCTAAGCAAGACGCCCATGTGGCTGGGCACCTGAAAATATACATATATATACACAAGAGAGAGAGAGAAAAAGAAACGGGTCAGGGCCCGAAAGTGTGTTTGATTTTAAAATACGTTAAGCAAGTATTTAAATTGATACAGGCCAATGCAACAACATATTAGTTTGTCTCTCTCTTGAGAAATACTCACCTCTCTTCTAATGTGAACTCCTATCGTACTAACCTTCCCAACAGTTCGTTTATCTTAACTTACTCATATGTTTTCAAAACCGAACGATGACAATATTTTAAAAAGGTTACTTTCAATTTGTAGTACTCCTCTCGCTTTAGCTTCATTGAATTATAAGGTTTCCCAGTGTCTTCTCATACTTTCACAAAACAAGTATTTATTATTGCGTCAACAACTATGTCCTACTTATCAAATTATATTAGGCAGATTAAAGTTTATAACCATATATATATATATATATATATTAACTATTCGAATAATATATATATAACAGCACCCCAACTAATTTATGGTGCAAGCATACTCTGCTATCCATTCCCCGTATCGCTCACACAAAGGGAATACAAGTTCGGAATCACTCTCGAACTGTATTAACATATACAAAACAACGTTGAGGCGAAGCATAGATTCCAAGTCCAAGAGGTCAGTACATACCCACACGTCTCTTAGGACCGTCCGACTATCAATCTAATAGCCTGTACCTAGGATCTCTATCTTCTAGGGTACAAATCGATATCCCCAAAAAGCAACACAGGATACGATCGTCCCAGCGAGGTAACCTCAGGGATAGCAAGTAGCGCGGGTACGTTTTTCACATGTATATAATATATGTACACACAATTATATAAATATACCCATTTCATCATATTAATATAGGTTTCTCTCGTAACCCATAGTCACAACATTTATTCTTTAATTTCCCATTATTATGATTACGTATAAGGTTTCGTCTCTAACCTTAACTCGAAGAGTTTTCTCACTCATTACCTAATACTCATGGGTCATATCCTTACCAATCTAAAATTCAGTAAGTGACTTTATTTGATTCCAACGTAACTCTCTTACGCACCTCACCCTTAAGTTTCATAAATTTACCAACCTAAAGTAAATATCCCATAATTACCCTTCTCGTTGAAGATTAAAGGTTCTAACATTTATCCATATACCCTACTGGTCCTCAATATCTCCCAAATCATTTTATTTAGAATGCCCAAGGGTTATTTCATGATAATTTAATTTAACTAAATAAATAAGAGAAATAGGAGTCTGCCAGGAGGGGTCGATCGATCGAAGCTTGGGGCTCGATCGATCGAATCCTTCGATCGATCGAAGCTCTATGCTCGATCGATCGATCAAGCAGGTCTGGGCAAAAATTATGCAGAAATTGCAGTGACGGGATTGAATAAGTTTCTTCATCAAAACTCATATTTTCCAACACTAATCGACCCAAAAAGTCTACTGCTAACATCCTAACATAATTCCAGATATCTTTAACGATCAGCATGCGTGTATTCATCATTAAACATGGTTAAACAACCTAAAATTTCATCTAATCATCAAGAACCCTAAGGTTTTATTAACTTTTGTTCTAATCAGTTTTCTCCAGAATTTCCTTCTAACAAGTCATTACAAATTCGTGGGTTAATCATCTACTTCACTTATTAATTTCCAGAATAAGGTTATAATGATTTCTACATGCAAATCCCGATCAAAATTGGGGTTTTCTTCCATTGATTATACTCCTAATCATTCCTACACTAATATGATTATTGCACTAACGAAAATACGCAACTTAAACACTTGCCTGGGATTTTAGAGGTCTGGTTTCCTGCTGATATTGGTGTGGTTGCGTTCTCCTCCTCGTGATCTATGCGTTGGTGGTGACGGCGGTGAAATCGGTGGTGTTTTGGGCCTTGAATCACCTTGAGAGCTCTCTCCTCTCTTCTCCAATGGCCCTTCTAGGGTTCTGAATGTTCTAACCCTAAAAGGCTGACTTAAATGGCTGCTAAGGATGGCTGAAATTTGTGGGTTTAATTACCCTATTTTGTAAAATGACCAAAATGCCCTCCTGGGTCACTAATTAGGCCTAAAAAACGCCCCGAGGCCCAAACTAACCCCCCGGGTATACTTTTCTGACTATCTCGACCCTTCCAGATGCGTTGGCGCACTCAAAACGACCATACGGACAACTTATAAAATATTCACTTTTTAATTAACATAATTAGTCCCGACGTGACACGGGCACGTCCCGACTTAAATTTCCAAAATAGTCATATAATTCACTTATGACATTCAATATAACCAATATAATATATTACTATGCTCATTAGTAATATTCAACAAGTTTCCCATAATTACTAACTCTAGTCACGTTAATAATTATAACATAATTAATTTCCGGATTTTTATTAAATAAATCATCACATTAAATTTAATAAATCCCCAAATTAAATATAGCATAAAAATATGGGGTATTACATACTTCCCCCCTAATAACGGAATTTCGTCCCGAAATTCGGAAAATAAGGCATACCTGGTAAAAACAAATCTGAATATCTCTCGCGCATATCTGCCTCACGCTCCCAAGTGGATTCCTCCACATTATGATGCTCCCACTGGACTCGCACAAGTGAAACTACTTTCGACCTCAATCTCCTCTCACTATAGTCTAGAATAGCCACTGGTCTCTCCTCGTAAGAGCTATCAGACTGTAAGTCTATCTCGTCTATCGCAATGTGAGTATGGGCCATATCATCCCGAAGATATCGTCTCAACGACGAGATGTGGAATACATCGTGGATGCGATGTAAATGTTCTGGAAATCCCAACCTGTATGCTACTGGCCCAATTCTCTCGATGATGGGAAATGGTCCTACGTACCTCGGAGACAACTTTCCCTTCTTCCCGAACCTCATCACTCCTTTCATAGGAGATACACGCAACAACACTTGATCTCCCACATTAAACTCCCGGAAGAACCGTTTCGCATCGGCGTAGCTCTTCTGCCTATCTTGGGCTACCCAAATACGACTCCTGATTATCTCAATCCTCGCGGAGATCTCCTGGATTACTTCTGGTCCTAATAACTTATTGTCCCCCACCTCGAGCCAACAGGTTGGAGAACGACAAGGCCTGCCGTACAAAGCCTCAAATGGAGCCATGCCAATCGTAAACTGATAGGAGTTATTATAAGCAAACTCGACCAGTGGAAGGTGTGGCTCCCAACGTCCTCTGAAATCGAGAATACACATGCGTAGCATATCATCCAACATCTGATTAGTACGCTCTATCTGTCCATCTGTCTGTGGGTGGTAAGCTGAACTCAGTCTCAACTCTGTACCCATATCCTCCAGAAAGCTTTCCCAGAAACGTGACACAAAAATCTTGTCTCTATCTGACACAATATTCAGGGGCACCCCGTGTAATCTGACAATCTCAGCGATGAACAACTGAGCATACTGACCCGTGGTATAATCTGTCCGCACTGGCAGAAAATGGGCCACCTTGGTCAGACGGTCTACAATCACCCAGATAGAATCGTGGCCTCGCTGTGATGTAGGCAACCCTGTAATGAAATCCATGGAAATACTTTCCCACTTCCACGCGGGTACTTCCAACGGCTGAAGTAATCCCGACGGTTTCTGGTGGTCCACCTTCACCAGCTGGCAAGTGGAACACTTGGACACAAATTCAGCGATGTCCTTCTTCATCCCACTCCACCAGTACTGTCGTCTCATGTCCTGGTACATCTTATCGCCTCCCGGATGTACTGCAAATCGGGACCCATGAGAATGAGTCATCACTTCATGACGTAGCTCCGCTCCTTCTGGAACCACTAATCTCCCATTAAACCGCAACCCTCCATCCGAACTAACAGAATAGGACTCAGCACCCTCGGCTAGAAGTCGTACGATTTGCTCCTGACAAAACGGGTCTGTGGTCTGTGCATGTATCACCCTCGTAACAATCTCGGGTGTGACTATCATCACGGATATGAAAGAACATGCTACTGCGTCCTGGTGACCCAACTCCTTCCATTTTGCTTTCCAGATGTCCGCTACATCGTCAACCGGTCTACGGCTCAACGCATCAGCAACTACGTTGGCTTTCCCCGGATGATACTGTATATCGAACTGGTAATCTTTCACAAACTCTAACCATCGGCGCTGACGCATATTCAGCTCTCGCTGAGTGAACAGGTACTGCAGTGACTTATGGGCTGTGAACAAACGGAATTTCTCGCCCAATAAATAGTGCCTCCAAATTCTCAATGCAAAGACGACTGCAGCTAACTCCAGGTCGTGGGTGGGGTAATTCTTCTCATGCGTCTTAAGCTTGCGGGAAGCAAAATCTATAGCCTTCTCTTCCTGCTGAAGTACTCCCCCAAGTCCTCGTAAGGACGCATCTGTGTAAACCAGGTACTCTACACCCGACTTTGGTAAATCAAGGACTGGTGCCGAAGTAAGCTTTTCCTTCAGCTCGTCGAAAGCCAACTGACAAGCGTCATCCCAAACATATGGTACCCCCTTGCGAGTCAGATTCGTCAATGGACCCGCTATTTTGGAGAATCCCGATTGAACCTCCTGTAGTATCCGGCTATCCCCAAGAAACTACGCACTTCCGTCGGTGTCGTGGGCTGTCCCCACTCCCTCACCGCTGACACTTTGCTCGGGTCAACTGCTATCCCCTTCTCAGAAACAACATGGCCCAAGAATTGTACCTCTCGTAACCAGAATCCACACTTCTCATACTTAGCATACAACTGATGCTCTCGTAGAGTCTGAAGAACCTACCTCAAGTGTTCGGCATGCTCCTCCTCGGAGTGTGAATATATCAGAATATCATCTATGAAGACGATGATGAACTGATCCAAGAACTCTCTGAATACTCGGTTCATCAACTCCATGAAAACGGCTGGGGCATTTATGAGTCCGAACGGCATCACTCTGAATTCATAGGACCCATATCTCGACAAGAAGGCAGTCTTTGAAACATCCTGCTCTCTAATCCGTAACTGATGGTACCCCGACCTCAGATCTATCTTCGAAAAGAAAGTTGCTCCCCTCAACTGGTCGAATAGATCATCGATTCGAGGCAACGAATACTTATTATGTATCGTGACCTTGTTCAACTCTCGGTAGTCCACACACAATCTCAGTGAGCCATCTCTCTTCTTTACAAATAAGACTGGAGCGCCCCATGGTGAGGTACTCCTACGAATGAAGCCCTGACCTAATAGCTGCTCAATCTGATCTCGTAGCCCTCGCATCTCTGCCGGAGCCATACGGTACGGTGCGCGTGCTATAGGTCTCGTATCCGGCACTAAATCTATAACGAAGTCTATCTCACGACTGGGCGGTAGGCCTGGTATCTCCTGAAACACATCGGAATACTCCCTAACAACTGGGATCGAATCCAAAGGAATCATAACCTCCTTAGAGGTATCCTCCTCAATGTAATATAAATGAGCGGTCGAACCTCCCTCTGGGCGAGGCATCGCCACTACAAACATCTCTTGCCCCGGAATGGAAAAAAAAATGCTCCCACCGAAGCAATCAATCATGGCTCTATAAGATGCGAGCCAATCCATACCAATAATCACATCATGCTCGTGCATGTTTAAGACTAACATGTCTGCAGGCAATACCAAGCTACCAATCTCTACCCCTACTCCCCGGCATATAAAGAATATAAGTGACCCACTCCCCAGTGGTGAGTCGACACACGTCACGGTGCTCTCTGCTGTGGCTAAAAACCCTAAGGACTTCGCAAAATGAGTAGCTATAAAATAATGCGTTGCCCCCGTATCAAACAAAACTTTACCCATAGTACCATGGATAGGAAACATACCCTCAATCGCGGGTGGTGCCTGTGGAGCTGCTGCCTGGTGGACGTTATAGACACGTCCATACTGTAATTGCTCCTGCTGTACTGGAGCTGCTGGAATGGCTGGTAGGGCTGGCACCTGGGCTGGAGCTGGAAGGGCAGGTGGAAAGAGTGGCCTCTGCGGATCATTACGGGCTCCCTGCTGCTGTGGGGTCCTATCCCCCTCTGGGCAATCCTGACGCTTATGGCCGTGCTTGCCGCACACAAAACACCGGCCTCTGAAATTACCTCCCCTCTGTCCCTGCTGACCACGGCCCTGCTGGCCGCTACCTCCACGCCATTGGCCCTGTTGGCCCTGATGTGTACGCTGTTGGCCTTGCTGGCCCTGCTGTTGTCCCTGTAGTCGGTGTTGGCCCTGCTGGCCCTGCTGATTAGGCTGACCCTGATGGCCCTGCCTGAATCCTCCAAATCCCTGCCTAGAATCACTTGAACGGAATCGCTTAGCAGGGTCCCCCTGATGGGAACTCTGCTCGTGCTGACGAGTCTGCCCATGAGTTGGTGCCCCACCGGCACTATTACCCCCGGTCCTGCCCTGTTGGCTGGACTCTCCTGCTCTCTTGCTTCCCTGAAGATGGAAGCGGTGATCCTGGCAATGTAGTAACGTTGCATTGAGTATGTCAGTGAAAGTACTTAGGGATAGATTCCCAATAAGGTGCTGACGGATCCTCCAAGCTAACCCGTCGACGAATAGAAAAATTTTCTTGCCCTCAGTGGGTGCCTCATCTGGCACAATAGTGAGAAGTCTCGTGAACTCCTCCTCATACTCGGCTACAGTAAGGTTCTCCTGCTTCAGATTTAGTAATCTCCGCCTCATCTCAGTCTGCACTGCGGGTGGAAAGTACTTGCGGTCAAACCGCTCCCAGAACATCTAAATAGGGATCGTGTCCCTCTCCTCCAAAGTAGTAGTGGACTCCCACCACTGTAATGCGTCTCCCACCAGCTTAAAAGAAGCTAATAACTTCTTTTGTACCTCGGTGCACTCATACATGCGAAGATTCCGCTGGATGTCTTTCTTCCATTGGCTGACAGTAACAATATCGGAGCTACCAGAAAACTCAGGGGGATGTGCTTTCTGAAAAGCATCCCGAACCCTCTCCCATGCAGATGGAAGCTGTGCTGGTACTGGCGCCACTGCCTGGACCTGTGGTGGAGCCTGCTGAATCACCGCTATCGCGGCATTTACCGCCTGAGCAACGATGACGGCTACCTCATTCGCATTCATTGTGCCTGGTGCCGGAGCTACTGGCTGCTCGGCTTGGGAACGCCTATCTTTCGGAGCACGTCTCGGAGGCATCTGAAACGTGAACAAAATTTATCAGTCTACAGTCATCATCGAATCTCAATTAACTGAAGACTTAAACGTAAAAGCAGGAATACAACAATCTTGAAAATAGGGCTCTATAGTAAAAACGTTAAGCTGAAAGCGAAATAAGCCGTACAGATCCTATGGACACTAGAACCTGATGCTCTGATACCACCTGTGACACCCCAACTAATTTAAATACCGGGCGATCACTCCTTTATTAAATTAAATCAAGGTAAACAGTTGGTTCATTCTCAGCATCACTGTCGATAAAAATTAATTTTTCAATTTAACACCTTAAATAATTAAGCTAAGTGCCAAAAACATTTTTCATACAAACTTCCAAATTTTAATTAAAGAAAAGATTTAATTATTCAAAACAACATTTACAATATAGAATCACACCACGATGAACTAAAATAAAACCATACATTCACCAATCGAATGTCAACATAATAAAACTAAAAAAAACATAAACCATCCTGAATAAATCCCATAAAACAATATTGGAGTAACTGAAATATAAAAATACCAACAATAAATGAAATGATAAAAAAAAGGGCGACACATGCCCAATAAATGAGAGTAATAGGAGTGGAGTCAATAACAGAAGTCGTCTACTCAAGTGACCAGCAACTCCCACCTAAGCTGCAGCTCGTTCTCCTCAAAGGTTCCTAAGCAAGACGCCCCTGTGGCTGGGCACTTGAAAATATACATATATATACACAAGAGAGAGAGAGAAAAAGAAACGGGTCAGGGCCCGAAAGCGTGTTTGATTTTAAAATACGTTAAGCAAGTATTTAAATTTATACAGGCCAATGCAACAACATATTAGTTCGTCTCTCTCTTGAGAAATACTCACCTCTCTTCTAATGTGCACTCCTATCGTACTAACCTTCCCAACGGTTCGTTTATCTTAACTTACTCATATGTTTTCAAAACTGAACGATGACAATATTTTAAAAAGGTTACTTTCAATTTGTAGTACTCCTCTCGTTTTAGCTTCAATGAATTATAAGGTTTCCCAGTGTCTTCTCATACTTTCACAAAACAAGTATTTATTATTGCGTCAACAACTATGTCCTACTTATCAAATTATAGTAGGCAGATTAAAGTTTATAACCATATATATATATATACATATATATATATATATATACATATATATATATATATATATATATATATATATTAACTATTCGAATAATATATATATAACAGCACCCCAACGAATTTATGGTGCAGGCATACTCTGCTATCCATTCCCCGTATCGCTCACACAAAGGGAATACAAGTTCGGAATCACTCTCGAACTGTATTAACATATATAAAACAACGTTGAGGCGAAGCATAGATTCCAAGTCCAAGAGGTCAGTACATACCCACACGTATCTTAGGACCGTCCGACTATCAATCTAATAGCCCGTACCTAGGATCTCTATCTTCTAGGGTACAAATCGATATCCCCCAAAAGCAACACAGGATACGATCGTCCCAGTGCGGTAACCTCAGGGATAGCAAGTAGCGCGGGTACGTTTTTCACATGTATATAATATATGTACAAACAATTATATAAAAATACCCATTTCATCATATTAATATAGGTTTCTCTCGTAACCCATAGTCACAACATTTATTCTTTAATTTCCCATTATTATGATTACGTATAAGGTTTCGTCTCTAACCTTAACTCGAAGAGTTTTCTCACTCATTACCTAATACTCATGGGTCATATCCTTACCAATCTAAAATTCAGTAAGTGACTTTATTTGATTCCAACGTAACTCTCTTACGCACCTCACCCTTAAGTTTCATAAATTTACCAACCTAAAGTAAATATCCCATAATTACCCTTCTCGTTGAAGATTAAAGGTTCTAACATTTATCCATATACCCTACTGGTCCTCAATATCTCCCAAATCATTTTATTTAGAATGCCCAAGGGTTATTTCACGATAATTTAATTTAACTAAATAAACAAGAGAAATAGGAGTCTGCCAGGAGGGGTCGATCGATCGAAGCTTGGGGCTCGATCGATCGAACCCTTCGATCGATCGAAGCTCTATGCTCGATCGATCGATCAAGCAGGTCAGGGCAAAAATTTTGCAGAAATTGCAGTGACGGGATTGATTAAGTTTCTTCATCAAAACTCATATTTTCCAACACTAATCGACCCAAAAAGTCTACTGCTAACATCCTAACATAATTCCAGATATCTTTAACGATCAGCATGCGTGTATTCATCATTAAACATGGTTAAACAACCTAAAATTTCATCTAATCATCAAGAACCCTAAGGTTTTATTAACTTTTGTTCTAATCAGTTTTCTCCAGAATTTCCTTCTAACAAGTCATTACAAATTCGTGGGTTAATCATCTACTTCACTTATTAATTTCCAGAATAAGGTTATAATGATTTCTACATGCAAATCCCTATAAAAATTGGGGTTTTCTTCCATTGATTATACTCCTAATCATTCCTACACTAATATGATTATTGCACTAACGAAAATACGCAACTTAGACACTTGCCTGGGATTTCAGAGGTCTGGTTTCCTGCTGATATTGGTGTGGTTGCGTTCTCATCCTCGTGATCTACGCGTTGGTGGTGACGACGGTGAAATCGGTGGTATTTTGGGCCTTGAATCACCTTGAGAGCTCTCTCCTCTCTTCTCCAATGGACCTTCTAGGGTTCTGAATGTTCTAACCCGAAAAGGCTGACTTAAATGGCTGCTAAGGATGGCTGAAATTCGTGGGTTTAATTACCCTATTTTGTAAAATGACCAAAATGCCCTCCCGGGTCACTAATTAGGCCTAAAAAACGCCCCGAGGCCCAAACTAACCCCCCGGGTATACTTTTCTGACTATCTCGACCCTTCCGGACGCGTTGGCGCACTCAAAATGACCATACGGACAACTTATAAAATATTCACTTTTTAATTAACATAATTAGTCCCGACGTGACACGGGCACGTCCCGACTTAAATTTCCGAAATAGTCATATAATTCACTTACGACATTCAATATAACCAATATAATATATTACTATGCTCATTAGTAATATTCAACAAGTTTCCCATAATTACTAATTCTAGTCACGTTAATAATTATAACATAATTAATTTTCAGATTTTTATTAAATAAATCATCACATTAAATTTAATAAATCCCCAAATTAAATATAGCATAAAAATACGGGGTATTACAAAAGTTTAACGCATAATAAATCCATTTTAATACGCGAGGTTTCGATTAAACATGATTTTCCCCAAAAACAAACTTTCGGAGCTTGGCACCCATTAATGGCGAACACATGACCCGAACCCTTTTAACTAGGCACAAGACATAAATAAATTAATTAAAACAACTACTAAGTAAATGGAAGTAATAAATAAACAAACAACAACAAATAAATGAAAGAAATAATCTAACTACAAAGCAAGAAAGTAAGGAATCAAAGCATGTATATGAGGAAGAAGACAATGAATAGTATAATATACTAATATACATGGGTATAAACCCAAAAAGATAGGAGAGGGAAAGCTCCAATAAAAATCCCCAAACTCCAACCTAAAATAATATCATGAAGTCTAAAAATGATCCCCTAATTTAATAGATTGTTTACTTCTAAATACCCCACCAAAAACCCACTTAAAAAATAGATTTACGGACTTCTGCTATAGTCGAATCGATTTGTCATTTGGCTGAATCGATTCGCACCTGACAGTGTTGAATTCTCAGCTTCGATCAACAATACGAAAAATGTCGTAACTTCTTCGTTATAACTCGGAATTAGGCAAGGTTGGAGGCTAAACTAAGATAACTTAGAGAGATAAAACATCCAAGAGACGTTAGGTGAAAAAATCAAATTATGAAATGACTAAAATGCCTTTGAATGAGCCATTGAGTGTGCTTTTGAAGTCAAAACCATCCTAAAAATGTGAAACCTCCTTCGATACAACCCGGATTCATGAATTGTTAGCGGCCACGCGAAGAGAATTCGAAAAGATTTAAATTTCATGCGGAGTTAGGGTTTAAAAACCGAATGCTGAAATTACAATAATTGCCCCTCATAGATGCAAAATTTGACGTAATTTCATCGGAATGCTAAGGAACTTCACCCTAAGCACCGAAATGCCTACAAAATCTCAATTATACCTCATATGGCATGTTAACATATAAAATGAAGGTTTTATGGTTAACGAGAATAAACATAGGAATTAAGGTAACTGAGGTGGCTAAAATACACAAGTATAAGGGTGAATAAATACAATATTCGTGTCGAATCACACCCCCTAACTTACACATTTGCTAGTCCCTTGCAATGAAGTACAAATAAGGAAGAGCAACACGTAAAACACAAAAAAGGAGATATATACAAAGGGGATAAATGCCAATTTCTCGAGAGAACGATTGTATTTAGCATATGCAATAAGCTGTTAAACCCCTAAGTTACCCTAGTGGACGAGTGTCATCTCGTGAGGGTTTTTTGGGATGAAACCCACAAACATCATATAGTTTCCTCAGAATATGCCCAATCACATGCGACAAACTCAATACTATGAAAAAGATTTCAAACATGTTATTAGCATATAGAATGAATTCAAACAAAAATCTGTAGTTATTAACATTATAGAACAAACTTCATGGAATTGAAACCTTAAAAGTGTGAGGGAGGCGAGCACATGCATAGTATGATTTGGCAAAAACTTAAATAAACAGAATAAGCGTTAAAGCCTACATATAATCCGTTCATCATCGGCATTAAACTTAATAAATGAATTCACTATGAAAATGGAGGTAACACACAGGACATGCGAGCATAAGGAGTAAATGGAAATGGAAACTAGGCCACGCACATGTTACTAATGAAGAATGCTATATAAAAAATGAAAAACATGTAATCTCAATGAAATATACCTCTCATTAAAGGAGGAGAAATGTATTTTCACAGGTTATCAAAACTATTTAAACTTTTTAATTGAAATCACCCTAGGATCACATAGGACTTTATAGGGTTGTAATGTAAGCTAGGCTCGAGTTATGAAATGAAGAAAATTTGATTGGATTCAAAGTGTTCGGGGATGAAAAACTTGGGATAATGGAAACTGTGGGCAATTTTAAAATTGGAAATTGATTTCCATAGTAAGCATTAAATATGAAATTGGAGAGCAACAAGGATTATTGAACATTACATACAACATATACAAACTTTCTCTTTCGTTTTCTATTCTTAATCTCATGTTTTTTTTTCGCTTTTTCTTTTTCACTACACTTTTTTCTACTTTTCTCATTCATTTCATGATTAATTGCAACTGCAAGACAATAACATCATTCAATTCCATGTATCATTCCAAACATAGGTAAGGATGGTGATATATATGGTTTATACTCCAATGAGAAGTTGGTTTTGAGATTTTGGGTTATGAAACAAAAGGCGATATTAAGGCTCAAAGGGCTTGACTAGGGAAATATATAAGGCGAGGTCAAGGCTAATATGGATGATATAACAAAGATTGCCTATAATCATTTTATAAAATTTATGCAATTCTCGAGCCAAAATTATTTTGAAAATCATGCTCAAGTAACACATTTCAAAATATGAACTCAATTAATGAAAGATCAATTGAAATAATAGTGACATTACCGATGAAATCAATGTTTTCAATGAGGAAAGAGAAGTGTATAACACTAAAAAATGAATATATACCCAAAGTTCACTCGGTGTAAGTATATACAATGCAACAAAAGATTATCGAGTTATAAAAATCTTAAACGAAATCAATAAAATAAGAAAAGTGCATGTGCTCATGGGACAAATTTTAATTCATGAAGTTATTCATAATATCAATGATTTGAGGACTAAAGTCTAATAACTTCTAAAATAGAGAACATCCATCATTGAATGTCTATTGGATCGGGCATTTGTTAAAATTTATCATTGGAAATAAGGCAAAATGCCAAACAAAAGAGAAAAAAGAAGAAAAATATTTATAAAAAATTTCAATTTTTTCTAAGAAAGTACAATTATTAACTAACATGTAATAAAATCCATAGACAAAACAAAGAAATGGATAAAATATACCCCACCCCCTAACTTAAATATTGCATTGTCCTCAATGCTAATCAAGAACACAACATAAAGAGAGGAAAAGAAAGATATTAGCCAAAATAGAACGATATTCGATAATTACGAGTCCAAAGAATCTACAAAACAAGTTAGTACCGAGCATAACAAAAAGAAATAATAAAATGTTTAACTAATTACACTAGACTAAACTACAAGGAAAAAAAACTAAAGAAAGAAAGAATAAAAAAAAACTAACTATTTACAACCTACTATTTGAACTTCACACTAACTATACCCTAGAAGTCTAACTAACTGAGAATCCACCAAAAATATGGTTTGACTTTGAAAGATCCACGGTGGACCCTCCATATCATGAATACCTCCCAAAAAATAGGAATTTCGTTTGAAAAAAGGAAGGAATGTGTAAGGCGTAAGAAATTAACCATCGCCGATTAGAAATTTTTGGAGGATGATGGGGGATTTGTATAACAAGGGGGAAAGGTACACTTGGGGCCAAGAAAAATTGATTCACCTCCTAAAGGTTTTTCAATTGGAATGGGAGGTGGTACGCACATGGGGATACAATCCATCTTGAAAAACAAGTCCGGCAAAGATTCCTCGTCGTTAAAAGGTGTAGAAGTTTCTAAATTTTCTACCAACTCATAGGAATCAATCGGTACCTATAATGGTTCAAGAACGGAAAACTTAAATGGTAATGGACCAAATTCAATCTCAATCAACTCATAGTCACAAGAAGATTGAGTTACGAGGGTGAAAGACTCACTTTCAATGAAATGCTCTTTAAAAATTTGAGGTGAAGCACAAGTCTCCACCTCCTCTTTGATTTTCGCAAAAGAGTCAATTTCATGCAAAGTGCGTCGAGTCTTAATCCAGTACCAACAATGTTATCCACACTTTGGTTGAAAAGAAGTAAGGTTTCTTCCAAAGTAGGCTTCCTTGGCTCTAGAACCTCGAAATTCTCATTTGCTTGAAACTCATCTTCAAGTTCATAAGTATCGTAATAAAAACCGTCATTGGATTCGAATAATGCATCCAACTCAAGCTCCCCAAAATGATTTTCATGCCAATAAATGTTTTTAAACCTTTCAATCTCAAGAAATTATTGAAAATGGAAAACTTAGAAACAATCCCCAAAGTAAAAATCATTAGAATGACCTATTAAACCATAAAAATAGGACATGGTTACGTCCATATTGGTAGATGTAGAATCCAACTAGGAAGGAGCACGACCGAGAATCAAAGCTTATTAGCGCTCAAATGTGCTATCCTGCAAAAAAGGTTAAAACAAAGAATACAAATACAAAAGAAAAAATACTACAAAATAATAAAAAAATTACAATCTAAAACTCACTCCCCGACAACGGCACCATTTTTGATGAGGCGTAAACTTTATATTTAAAACACGTCGTTGGGTATTTACACCCTATACAAAATAAATACCACAACTTGGTAAACTAAATGAAAGTGTAGCGGCATGTAGGGATAGAATCCACAGTCAATGTCGTATAGATTTTAATCGATTAATTGTTCCAAGAATAAAAATGTAAAAGGTGATAAGTTGATTATGGTAAGAAGGAAAAATAAGAAGTTGTTAACTCCAAACAATATTAATAAAATGAGAGTAGGGATTGTATCCCTGCCATGGGCTAAACAACTGATAATTAGAATTTGGTTCGAAAATATTTAACCGAGCCTTTTTAGTTAGTTATAAACCTCACGCAAGAAGAAATTTAACTCAAAGTTGCAAGATAAAACATTTAATTCAAAATGGTCACACACAAATTAAAATCGGATTATCTCTATAAATACTAACGTTGTGTGGCAATGAAATTTAAAGGCCTAATAAATCAATTTTAATATGTGAGGTTTCTATTAAACATGATTTTCTCCCAAAACAAACTTTCGGAGCTCGACACCCATTAATGGCGGACACATGATCCAAACCCTTTTAACTGCGCACAAGACATAAATAAATTAATTAAATCAACTACTAAGTAAATTAAAACAATAAATAAACAACCAACAACAAATAAATCAAAGAAATAAACTAATAACAAAGCAAGAAAGTATGGAATTAAAGCATGTATACAAGGAAGAAGACAATGAATAGTATAATATACTAACATAAATGGGTACAAACCCAAAGAGAGGAGAGGGAAAGATCCAACAAAAATCCTCAAACTCTAACCTAAAAATGATATTATGTAGTCTAAAAATGATCCCCTAATTTAATAGAATGTTTATATATAAATATCCGACCAAAAACCCACTTAAAAATAGAGATTTGAGGACTTTTACTATAGCGACTCAATTTGGCATTTGGCCGAATCGATTTGAACCTGATAGTGCTGAATTCTCAGCTTGGATCAACAATACCAAAAATGTCGTAACGTCTTCGTTACAACTCGAAATTAGGCACGGTTCGAGGCTACGTGATGATAGCTCAGAGGGATACAACATTGAAGAAGACATTAGTCCAAAAAAAAAAATTATGAAATGACTAAAATGCCCTTGAATGTGTCATTGAGTGTTCTTTTGAAGTCAAAACCATCCTAAAAATGCGATAACTCATTCGATACAACTCGGATTCATGTACTGTTGGCGGCCACGCGAAGAGAATTCAAAGAAATTCAAATTTCATGGGAGTTAGGGATTAAAAACCAAATGCTGAAATTACTATAATGCCCCCTCAAAGATTCAAAATTTGATGGAATTTCACCCGAATGCTACCGAACTTCACCCTAAGCACATAAATGCCTACAAAAGACCAATTATACCTCATATAGCATGTTAACATATAAAACGGAGGTTGTCCAGTTAACGAGCATAAATATAGGGATTAAGGTATCCGAGGGGGATAAAATGCATAAGTACATGGGGGAATAAATACAATATTCATGCCGAATCACCAGGGTGGGCAAGGTTTGGCAAAAGGTGCTGAGATGGCGGTGGACCATTGGTAGGTGGGGCACGCGGATAATGTTGATATTCTTCTGGGACCAGGCTCGGGAGAGGGTGGACTCATGGCACGAGGAAAGAGGACCTCGAGTTCTTTGAGAATGTGTATCCAATTTCACCTCATCGTATGTACCTCGGTTTGAAGGTCGTCAATCTTGGCACTGAGTTAGACTAAGAATGGTATCGAATCAGGTTGATCATTCAAATCATGATTGGTGTTCTACAAGAAAAGATTGTGAAGATAGATTCCAGACTCAGATGAAGTAGTAGAGGAATTGGTGGAGGTTTGGGGTGCTTTGATGGTAGACCAAAGCTAATAGGGATCCAGGCCAAGAATCAATTATGTGATTGACCTTAGAAGGAAAATGATTTGAATTTATATTTGAAACAAGGAAGAAAGGATTGTTTTGGCATTTATGAAAAAAGAGGAAAAATGTTTTTGACATTTTGATAAAAAAGAGGAAAATATGTTTTTGGTATTCCGATTTTTTGAGAAGGAAGAAGGGAAGAGAAAAAATGAGAGAAGAATCTAAGAATGATTATTATTATTATTATTATTATTATTATTATTATTATTATTATTATTATTATTATTATTATTATTATGTTTTCACTTATATTAGGTTTACCTAAATGCAAAAGAAATGCTGAAAAGGACCCGAGAATGGGAAAATTGGGTTTAAAAAATAGGTAAGGTAGGGTTTCACTTGTTTCAAGGCTCTTGGATAGGGTCCTATTTTGAAAAATGATCAAAATAGTACGAACATTTGGGCGGCATACTAAACCGGGATTTTAACAGACTTTCGTATGGCAGCTGACAAACTAAATATGAGTTCCCTAGGTTTGACGTCTACATGAGGTTTATGTTATTGTTGGCTTTGTGGAAGGGTTTACACCTTTGGCGTGACTTACAAAATATACTTATTAATTTTGAGGGTAATCAGTACGTGTGGACAAGCCATTTAACACACGTGAATGTACGTGAATTGCCTCACTATATACCTCATGGAGACAGTACATGTAAGAGCGAATTCGATATACCCGATGTACGTGAATGAGTTCCCTGCTATATACCTACCATCATGAGCTCAATCAAGAAGTATGATGCGAGGGGCAATCTTTGATATACGTCAAAGGTACCAGGCCAATGGAAAGTGAGAGTCATATTGCTTAGTCTAACTACGACTTATCAGACTAGCACCTATCACAAAGTGACCCCCTAGTACGGGACAAAATTTTAGTCAATAGCCATGCTCTTGGTGATGTAGTGTGCAAAATGAATGATTCTTAATTAGTGTACTATGGACAAAGTCCTTTATTTGGCACGATGTGTAAAGGAAACACTATACTACTAGGGAAGAATGTGCAAGTAAAAGTCAATCTGGCATGGAGCATGAAGACTACACTAAGCATGGATATATATGAGTGAGTGATATGTAAATATCTACGAGTGAGTGTGTGGTAGTGATACTAAGCATGGATTAACTAAAAGTGACATGTGACATGTGCAAGTGAGCATGGATATATACAACTGTGATAAGTGGAAGCGTGTGCTGGTGAAGCCTAAGCATGGATATTCTAGGTGGTGTGTGAAACAGGTGGGTATAAGTAATTCTACGTACAAGCGTAAGTAGTGTGAGATGTACATGGAGGGTATTTATTAGTTAAGTGAAAAGTGAGAGGTGATATATACATGAGGTAGATACCCAAGAAATAATAGAGGAAAAAAGGGAACATACAGGTAGGTGCATACGAACACATGAAAAAAGTGATAACACCCATGTAAAAATAGATTTTGGCACTCTTATGAGAAATGAAGATCCCCAATAAAGTCTCCACCTTGGTCATTCGGTCTCTCGATCGGCATGTGCGCACGTGGTGGGGAGGTCGGGTCCTTCCTCGGGGTGCTTCGGTCGTCGTCAAATGTCGGCTAATGTATATAGATAGAGTCGCTAGCCTATTTTGAACAAAACATGCAAAAGAAATGTTGTTGCCTCTAGAGAACGACATCAAAGGCATCAAAGACATACTGAAGCTTTCGAAACCAATTAGTTCAAGGATTCGGGGACTAAGTTACGAAATGGGAAGGTGTTAGGCACCCATCATGCCATTTCGGTCTCTCATTGGAATGTGTTATTCTTCTCCTTAATAACTCTATAAAGTGTGCGCACGTGCATATATAAATAGAGAATGGAATTACTCGACTAGTGTCATGGATAGCGGTGGAGAGAGGTCATCCGTAGGAGTGTTCCCAAAATAGTAATTAAAATATAACGTGTATATTTATCTAATTACCGATCGTTTATAGAAAGATGATGGTATAGCTTGGACAAAACACAAGCATGAATCACAAATATAATACCTGGAAATAGCATAAGAACAAAATTGGGAAAGGAGGACTCGAATCTTGAATTTTACTCAAGATGCCTACGAATCCTAAAAAGGTATCAAAGTCCATGTAGTTCTCATACACGGGGGTGGGGTTTATCCCATATATCCAACCAAGCATTTTATTATATGTGTGTGTGTAGAAAAAAGCATATTTTAGTGTGAGAAAATGTAGTGAGAAATCTCCGTTTGGAATTTATAAGCGAACCCTCTTTTTCTTGTTTTTGTTTTTCTTATAGAAAATATAGTGTGTGCAATAATACTAATAAATAGTTGGATATTAATATGCGTGACTAACAAAGATGAAATCCTAAAGTAAGAATTGAATAACTGACGCGAAAATAAGGAGAGAGAGTGAAAGGTTTGGACCTTCTTTGGAAGCTTTAAGATCAATCTTGATAGTTAAAGGGATTCCCTTGAAAGTGGATGAAGGTGGTGGTAGGAGGGGGAATGGAATTTGATAAATTGGGAAGGAAAAGTATGGAAATGGAATGTGTAGGGAGAGTTTTCAATACATAAACAATAATGACTTTAAGAGAATGTTGTTGAGATCACTGAAAGGGATGTTTTTTAGGTGACTTTCAAAGTGATCTCATGATCTCCATATATAGGGTCAAGGGAGGTGTCGATCGGTATTGTCCTTGACATGCCTATCGGCAGGCAACCCCAGACGCATTGCCGATAGGCAGGGAAATGGGTTTGCCATTTGGCAGTCTCATGAAAATTTTCCAAAAAAAAGGTCGTAAAATGAAATTCGTAAGTCTGAATTGTGCAGGGGACGTACCATTGGAAAGGGTATTTAGAGATCTTTAATAATCCATTGAGACGGTCTTAGGTTCGAGAGCTAACTGTGATCAAACAGGGCTCAGAGGAAAAGAGATCATTCATCCAATTCGTAAGGCCAATTTGCGCACGAGATGGACCGTTGGAAAGGTTATACAGGTCTCTTAGATGTTCCAAATATCTTTGCTTGGTTTAGAGAGTTGACCTTGGTCAAACATGGCTCAAAAGTACCCGATGACCTTTAGAGTAAAATGGGTCGTTTGTCAGTATCGTAAAGATGATTCACGCACGAAGTGGACCGTTGGAAAGGTGATTCAGTGACCTTTAAAGTTTCATTTAGTATTGTTCTATATGAAGAATTGATGGGATTCAAATGAAGCCTGAGAGTACCCGGTGGCCTTCAGATTAATGTTTGGTGGGAAATGGTTTATTCGTCCAAAGCATAGGGACGATTCGTGTATGGGGCGAACAGTTAGAAAGGGGATTTATGGCCCCAACCCCTTAAAGATTCATTGAGCTTATAATCAGGTGTGAAAGTTTATTGGGGTCAAAATGGGACTCGGGAGCACCTGTAGCCATCGGATTGGTTTTTGATTATGAAGAGGACTGTTCGTCTGAAGTGTAATGCTGATTCGCGCATGGGGTGAACCGTCAAGAAGGGGGATCATAGCCCGTCGAATATTCATTGAGCTTTCAATCTAACAAGAAATTTGACCACAGTTATACGAGGCCTGAGAGCGCCAGGTGGCCTCTAGATCGGTACTCAGAGTATGACTTAGGGTTATGATGAAGGAAGAACTGCTAGGTACATAAGGAGGCGTAAGGGGGGAGGTCCTAGAATGTGTAGTGTACGATTACATTTAGAATTTTGTGGTGCTAAAGGCGATAAGAACTGGAAAAAAAAAAATCATCAAGCAATTAATAGTATAGATAAAAAGGCCGTGAAAGTAAAAACTATATTCATAACGAGAGTAATATCCTTTTTCAATTTATTCTTGCAATCATAAGGGAAGATAAGATATCCCTCAACCCATTTGGGTTAATCTGTGCCAGGGCTAGGTTCACAACCTTGAGAATTTTCTAAGTCCAAGGTTGAAGGCATGTGAAGGGAACTAGACCCCGTTATTGGGTACTGTGGGATATTACCTCTGGTTCATGGAAGAAAGCGAGCTGATTGTCCCCTGCGAGAATTCACAAGCCTCTGATATGATTTTTAGCGAATCCCTGGTCATCTACCATGGATATTTCATTACGAAAAAGAAGTCTATCTCTTTCCCGGTCACAACCTGAAGTCCCCACCTCATTATACCTACACAACACGGATGTGTTACGAGTTTCTCATCTAGAAGTCGTGATGTATTATCCAATGTTTGACTTATTTGGAGTTTGGTTTTTTGTTAAGGACATGTCATACTCAACTCTATGTCTTGTCTCAATTGTCTCCATGGAATCGCATCAAAAAGTGACTAGCTCCCTATAAGTATCAATAGAGGCCATAGAAGTAGTATCATAATGTGGACTGTTGCGTTATTCAAGAAGTAAAAGGGGCTTTATGTTATGAAGAGGATGGGCATGTAAAACTGTGGGAGGTATATCCTAAGGTGTTCCCAGTAAAATCTGTCCATCCACTCCCCAACATCTCTACTCATAAGGCTACGACAGGAATCTGTGAAAGCTAAGGAAGCTTAATAGTTAGAATACTACGACCTCTAGTGTACAAGACTCCAAAATATAAAGTCTATAAGTACCTCGAAGTGAAAAACTAGTGTAAGTGTTAGGAAAAGGCCATGTCCGCATTTGAGAGAACGCAACGTGGTTCACAAATACCTAACATTACTACTCATAGATTCGCAAGAATCTAAGATCAAAATACACTACACTAAAAAGGATAAATTGTCACCTTTGAGCCGGCAAGACTTGTCCCTATCATTTACGGTGACAAAAAAACATGCATTTTTTGTCACGATCAATGACCGTGATAAGATCGTGACAACTATTTGTCAGGGTCATCGACCGTGACAAGAACAGTTGTTACGGAATTTTTATGGTCAATGACCATGGCAACTTTAGAAAGTTGTCATGGTCATTGACCATAACAGGTCTGTGATAATTCTTATAATTAAAACCCTAGGTGACTCTTGTTTTCCACTGTTTTCTTTCCCTCCATTCTCTCTCTAGATCAAGCAACGATCCTCTATCTCTCTCTACTTTCGGGTAAGTTTTTTCTCTTTATATCTATTTCCTTTGTGTGTGTGTGTGTGTATTTGTATATATGCACATGTGTGTTCTTGTGTGTGTTTATGCGTATAGTTGTGGGGCAGGGGGGGAGGGGGGGAGTAATGGGGGGAAGTGGGGATGGGGGTAGGTGTGTGCGTGTGTGTGTGTATAGGTGTATAGGGGTGGGGGTAGGTTGTTATAATACCCCGCACTTTTGAGGATAATTAAAATTCACAAGTAAGTGTAATTTGGGAATTTAAGAGATTATTGTGAATAGTAAATTTTGGGGATTTCAAGTATTAAATGATTTTCGATGGGTGCTATATTTACTTTTGGGATTAATTAAATATGTCAGAGTATTTTAATTATGTGTTGCAGCTAGGTAAAGCGACATAGGATAATATTTTAATGGGAATACCGAATTAAGTTGTGTGGGGTTAAATCAGTGATTTGTGGTCAAGTACCTCATATGGAGATTTCGAGTGTCCGGTTGGTCTCGGAATGGACGAGATAGTCAGAATAGAGTATCCGAGGGTATTATTTACACTCCGAGAATTTTTAGGCTTATAGGAATTCGTAATTGAATAAACGAGTCATTTTTGTGTTTAAAGGGATAAACCCTTATTTCTCCCTATATAAGGCACAGAAGAGGGAAAGAAAAAAAAAGAAAGGAGAGAAAAGAAAGAGGAGAGGAAAATAAGAGAGAAAAAGAGGAAGAAAAGGAGATTTTCGGCGAAACTTCACGAGATTCGACTCAAGGTCGTCGGATTTTATCCACGAGGCAAGTGTTTACTTGCTTATTTTGTTTAAAGCATAAATATCATATTGTTGTTGGTAGTGATAAACCACAAATATTTTTGGGATGGATTTTTGTTAACGAAAATGGGTTTTCGAAAAAGTTTAACGGATTAACCCCAGAAAATATCCCAATTGGAATACTTAGGATTTAGACAAAAATTGTTATTGATAATGGGTTCTAGGATGTTTAGAACCCTCATAGTTTGTGTATATATAGTTGATTGAGGTTTTGGGACATTAAGTGAGGAGACAAAATCTTGGGAGAAGCTTTAATGGCCGAAACAGCTTCTCGGAGAAGAAGCTGTCCGGGGTGATCGATCGATAGACGGTCCAGGGTCGAGGATTTTTGGCAATTTTGCCTAGGGTTAATTATATGGGATAAATTCTGATTTAGTTGTTCCTAGTTTATTTATTTGAGGAAATAAGTATTTATATAGTAATTTATCACTAGCCAATTGGGGGAAACTTATGGGGGCTAGGAGGGTGCTATAATTGTGTGGCACTAAGGTATATTTTCGAGGAAAATAAATAAATTGAGGGATTAGACAATTGGGATTTTCAGAAACATAAGAGGGGACTTTTAAATTATTATTATTATTATTGGAGTGAAATGTATACATCGGATTAATTGGGTAAAGTCCAAGACTTATTTTATTATGAATGTCCGGAGGGAGTAACACCCTGAGGGAGTATTTTAGTGAGCGATTATAGCTAAATAATCGTGCAAGTAGGAAAAAGTAAGTGTATATGGAATTAATGAGTAACTCCTACGAGGCGACTAGGATGGAATTTGGGTTATAGGTTAAAGATAAGTTGAGGGTATACTTATTATACGGTTATGAATCGGGATATTTGGAGAGTATATAAATCCTTAACAGTGATTAGGGTGTGAGGTATATTTAAGTAGGAAAATACTTAAATACCTTTATGAGATTGGCAATTATATCCAGGTATACACTTAAGGAGTGATGTAATATATATAAATATATATACGATTTGATTACTATATATATATATATATATATATATATATATATATATATGATACGGATATTTATATATATATATGTGTGAATGGTATATATATACGTGAAGCATACCCCCTCTAATGCTATCATGGGATGTTGCGCGATGTGGATGAGGCCCCTGGCTTGAGGAGCAGGGAGTGTATAGTCCCGAGGTCATAGCATTCATTTTTATATTGTGTGATTTTTATTAGGGCTGAGACGTGGTAGGTATGTTTCGTCTCATTTTCTGGGACGAACTATGACCGCTTCCCAGATGTTGTGATTTATGATCGCGATATCGGTGATATTAAGTCCGACCGCTGTCCTCAGGATGGTATGTGAGCAATGCCCTGGAAGATGATAGCATTGACAGATCGCATCCTCGAGTTATAGCTCGTTGGGATGGTTATTATACTTATGTGTGAAATAGGTATAATTATATACTGGATGAGTATAGTATATTGTTTGTATATGAAGACAATCCATCATATAGTAAATTCACGTATATAAAGTGAAAAGCCTAATAAGGTGTATTTTTTCCCTTTTCGGTATATTTGGATCAGGATAATGGATCTCGACAATCGATGCTGCCAAGCAATAGTGTATCGGGGGGGTCCTTGTTTAGATTTTGCTTCGCGAGACACCCCACGCACGAACATGGTGCAGTGTTGAGACTGGAGAGAAGTTTTGTCCTTGGTACTGAGGTTAACTAGGATTGTTAGAGATTGGATTAAATGCATTAGTTAGGCAAGGTAGCTTAACTAAGGTATTTATTTAGGTATACGATAGGTGTGCACTATTAGAAGAGGGGTGAGGAATATCTCATGGGAGTGCGATACCAATTTAAATATGAGATAAAACTTATTTTCTTAAATAAAGCATTTATGCACTTGCAAAATATTTTCACAACTCGGGCTCTGACCCATTTGGCTACTTTTTCCTTCTCTTGCTATATATGTACGTATTATATAGGTGTCCAGATAGAGGGACGCCTCGATGATGATTCCTTCGAGTTAGACGTCTGCTGCAGCAGTTGTGGATGCATGCAAGTTTACTGTAGACGCTTATATCCTTGTAATCTAGATATGAGGTATTGTATAAACATTCGGGTCGAAATCCCAATTGTATATTTTTATTCTTTTGCCGCCTTTTATGCGGACTTTATTTGGGTTGTATTATCGCTAAACCGAGTGTTCAGTTGTTTAATTTCTTTTCAATTTCATTTATATAAACTGTGTGAATGTTTTAATTGAATAAATTGTTTAATGATATTAGTAATTAAAATTTTGACGCCAACTTAATAAGTTATTAGTAATTAATTTGGTTTTTGACACTGATGCTAAGAATGAACCATATGCGACTCATGTTTTAATTTGGTACAGGAGTGATCACCCGGTATTTTATTAGGCAGGGTGTCACAAATGGTATCACAACATCAGGTTCTAGTGTCCTTAGGAATCTGTGTGGATGTATTATGACTTTAGCGTTGCTCTTGATTTGATATAGAGCCTTAGGATTAGGATTGTTGATTCCTTTTGTGAGATTTTATTCTCCTGTTATTATGTAAGATTATAGTAAATCTTGTGTGCACTCGTTCGAGATTCGGGTGCTGATCGAGGAAGGGAAAAGAAGGAAGGTCGTGATGAGGGCAGCAAAAGATGGGACTTATTTGGAGCTGTAAGTTGAAGTGGGGATTGAGGACTGCAGCAGAGGTTACTCCTTTTGTGGCAATTATTAACATTTGTTGCAACGACTTCTAAAAGTTTAGTAGTTGTAGGTATCCAAGTACCACTATAGTAGAGAATGGTACTAAATTTGAATTACTTGGTGAAGCTAAGGGTTCGAAAGGGGTCTTTGATAAGGACCAAAACCTAAAGATAAGTTATACAAAGTCAATTTAGCTTTACTCAGTGGAAGTAGAAGGCTCGGGAGCTTCGTCTTAGAGCAGGTTATGGAAAATACCCATATGTGGAAAATTGAGGAAAATTTTTCACTCGTGGGAGCAATGTTGAAATGGTGGGAACATTACTCACCATATTCGAGGGAGTAGGATTTCTTTCCCATATAAATGCCTTACGGGTAGTATACCCGTTAGTTCCTTTGGTCTCTCAGTAATAGAGGGAATGCATTTTGAATTATTAACCTAAGGGTCGGTTTGAGGCCGAGAGTGAATAAAGAGTGATATGGAGAAGTAAACCTTGTACCGAATTAAGGTAGGTACAATGGAGACAGAGTCCTTTAGTGGGATAATGGGCTCACTAGTAAGTGTTTCTACCACTTATGGAGAAAATATGTTCATGAAACCCCATCGGTGGGCATCCACCTAGGGAATTCATTGGAATAGATTTGTTGAAGCCGATAGTGGAGTTTCATTTTAACGAAGAAGTTAAAAGGAATTATGAAGGTGATTGTCAAGATCGAGGCTATAAACTCTGATGATACTGATAATCTTAACATGGTCAGGGTGGACAGAGATAGGGAAATTTTCAATGTCGAGCGTAGAACCACGCGGTTAGTCATTGCCAAGTAGGAGTTGAAGGACAAGCATAGGGTGCCGAGGTGGGGCATCGATTAAAATAGTTTCTATCTCAGTAAGGGCAAGTATATCATGTTCGGGAACCATTTGGAGTAGCCAGAGATATTGGCGAAATTATTGTTATGAGTTTTACCTCAGATGGCGGAGGTATATTTGTTGTGACTAGATAAAGTCGCGGTATTTCGTTAGCCCTAGATTCGTGTGTATAATTTGAGCTTTTTGGGCGCAATCAGTAATATTATATAATGTAGGTCTATGTGTTTTTCGCAGTAGCGGAGTTTTATTTTCTTTCATTCCCTATAAAAGCGGATGTTAATATTTTGAGTATATATCTGGTTTGTACTACTCGTTGTATGTGTAAAATACAAGTGTGGTATTATTTTGAGTATAAAATGGTCTTTGTTGATCGGAGCGATATAAGGCTAATGATTACAAGACTATCACGTCTGTAGTTACAGGGTGGAATAGGTTGTTACGATATCTCACCTGGATAAATGTTTATTTCACCTTTATTATATGTATAGTTGGAACTTAAGTGGTCAGATGTTTCATTATCATGAACTGAGTGCGTGGTGACCTTATAGGTGTGATTTAAGGCCATTATTGTTGAGATCTGAGTTTAAGCTCATTATTGGTTGCGTAAGGACTGAGTGTTAGTACGAATGCTTAGTGGTGTGGCTCCTGGGTAGAGATAGGAGTTCATACCACGTTTTGTTGAAAGAGGGGATAGGGTTATTCCGATTGTATATTTGAAGCTAACGGACCTCCACGACCGACAAAGTTAAGTAGTAGTGTATTGGAGGGGTTCCTTGTTTGGATTTTGCTTGCAAGACGCTCGATGCATGAACCTTAATGACGTCGGGAGTGGAGAGATGTTATAGGATGCAAGGAGGTTGGTTTTGTCAATAAGCCACCTAGTGTGGAGAAAACACTATGGACTGAGAGCCGTGAGATGGTTATATGCTTATAGAGTTGGAAGTGCAATGGAAAAGCACTGAAATGTTTTTCTGACCACAAGTATGTGGGGGAGCCAAGAAGAAAGAAATTGATTTGAGGCTTATAGCAAGGCCTTAATGAAAAGGCAAAGTTTAGAGGAAGTATGTTTTGGGTGTGATGTTCATGATAGGTTTGAAGGGAGTAGGCGCATTGATTAGTTAGATTTTCTTTTTAGCCAAGGTGAAAGGTCAGAGTGGTAGAAGTACGTTAGTAGGATAGAAAGATTGGATTTAGGATGTCCCGCTGGTGTGCCTCAGGCCGTTATATCTCGATGACCGACAACGCAAGGAAGTAGTGTAATGGGAGGGTTCCTTGTTTGGATTTCGCTTTACGAGACATCCCACTCATGAAACCAAGCAAATGTCAGAAGTTGAGAGAGGCCTTGCTCACTAGGGATATACTTAGGATTATACTTGTTTCGCGTGGGTAGGGTAACTCATAGATCGAAGGATTATTAGGGAGTAAGTTCAATAGAGTTAGTGGCGTCGATATAGGAAGATTGTGGGAAGTAAACCACAAGAAGATTGGTTGATTAACCTTGGGAAGAATTAAATTTTACGGGTTGGAAAGACCCATGTGTGAGTATTGTAAGGACATGTTTGTCCAACATACTTGTATATGTCATTAGCCGTAACACCGTTGCAAAGAGTTAATGTCCATTCATCATCAACGGAATCCGAAGAACAAAAGAAAGGAAGAATTCAGAAATCCAGTCAGCCGGACCGGTCCGCCTGAAAGTAAAACGAACCGATCCGCTGATCCCCGGACCGATCTGCTGAGACCCGGACCGATCTGCCGTGATCTTTTGAAGCCAGTGAGCCCCAAACCGAATGCGAACCGAATCAGCTTCAAATTAAAAGAACCGGTCCGCCATCGGACCGATCCGCCTGAGGCCCAAACCGGTCCACCGAGGATAAACTCTGCCAGATCGTGTAGCAGAATTTTTAGGGTTTTGACTCCTTATTTAAACCACGATCAGTAGTTGGTTTTGATAAGACTTTCCCACAATTTTCAGAGAATATCAACCCTAAAGTCTTCACCTATTGAGTCCTATGATTCTAGGTTTTTAGATTCACACATCTTCCATATCTATGTGAATCAAGTTTGGTAACCCAAGAACACCATTGCTGTTGTTCAACCCTTTGTGAAGTGGATCGTTCCTTCCTCTTCATTGCAACCCTACTGGAAAGGGAGTCTTCAAGCCGCGACTACAGAATCCGATGCCTGCGGGTAATTCTTAGTCAAAAACTTGTATTTCAGTGTAATCCAATTGTAAGCCGTTTCTCTTACAAATTATAGTGATATACAAATGGTTTTTCCCCTGTGGGGGATTTTTCCTTAAACTCTGTGTGTTGAATATCTTGAGCATGATTTCATATTGTTTCAATCACACCTAGTTGCATGCTTAGGGTTAATTTGGGTTAAAAATGGTATTCATTATATTATTTCTTAATTGAACGCAAGCGCCAACTCTTTCAAATTGGTATCAGAGCAGGTTACGCTATCTTGTTGCGTATTCCTAACTTCCGCAAAAAAATTTCTAAGATATCAATTGTCTGAAAAAATTGATTTTTGAAAAAGTGCGTGTTCAAATGGAGAAGTCATATTATAAAATGCCTATTTTTGACGGGACAAATTATGCTTATTGGAAAGCCCGTATGAGGTCGGCTTTAAAAGCCATTGATGAACGTGTCTGGATTTTGGTTGAACGAGGGTGGACTCCTCCCGCCGTGACTGTTGATAATGTGACCAACTTGAAACCTGACATTTCTTGGACTGATGAAGAATTTAAATGGTCATCTTTTAATTCTAAGGGTCTAAGTGCTATTTCTGGGTCTGTCACACCCGATGAGTTCAAACGCATAATGACGTGCACCACGTCAAAAGAGGCATGGGATGTATTGCAACTTACCCATGAAGGAACAAATGTTGTTAAAGAGTCAAAATTGCAAAATTTAACAACTCAATTTGAAACCATCACCTTGCATGAAAATGAATGTTTTGATGAATTTTATGCTAGGCTTTCTGACATTGTTAATACTAGCTATAATCTTGGTGAACATATTCCAAATGCTAGAGTTGTTAAAAAGATTCTTCGTTCCCTTCCTAAGCGTTTTATACCTAAAGTCACTGTGCTAAATTCCTTGGGAAATTTAAATTCACTAAAATTGGAAGAACTGGTAGGAGATTTACAAACTTATGAAATTGACATGTTTCCTAAATCTGCCAAGCCAAAAGATAAGGGAATTGCCCTTAAAGCCCAAGTGAGAAAAAGTGAGGGGTCGGCAAGAAAGAAAGTCGAGTCATCTAGAAAGATAGAAAATTCTGATTCTGAATGTGATTTTGACTTAGATGATTTGGAATTATTTGCTAAAAACTTCAAGAAAATTATGAAATTTAAAAAAGGTGGAAATTTCAAAGATAAAAAGAATTTTCAGAAAAATAAGTTTGAAAAGAAAGATTTCAAAGAACCCCCTAAAGACAGTGAGAGGTGTTTTGAGTGCGACGGTAAGGGACACAAAGCGTTTGAGTGTGCCACTCGTCTGAATAGGGAAAAGGGTAAAGCTGTCCTAAATGCTACCCTTAGTGACGACAGTGAGGTCGAGTCGGTGGACTCGGGAGATGAGTCACTGCATGAGCGTAACTTCACCGCGTTCATGGCTAGTCAAGTGAGTACTCCTAGTGCATCTCACGACAATGAGGATACTACTTCACAGGGACACCTCGACAGCGAGAGAGAAGAGAGTGAGGGATAAGAGGAAGGTAGTGAGGACGAGAGTAACCTTCAACGCGCCTACGCCGAGTTATATAATGAGTCTTTCAAAACTAAAAAACGTAACAAGGCGTTAGTTCTTAGGATCACCGCGTTAGAAGAAGAGTTAGAATAGATGAGAGAGAGAGAGTCCTCCACCTGCACAGCCATGAGAGAGAGAGAGTCTGTCTGGGTTAGTAAAGAGAATTTGCTTAGAGAGAGAGAGAGCAGTTTTGAGAAAGAGAAAGCGGACTTGACTAAACAAGTGGCTAGTCTTACTAGTGAGCTCCATTCCTCCATGGAGACTCGGAAGAAACTTGAAGCCCTTGTTGCTCAGCTTACTCATGACCTTGAGAAAGCTAGGAAAGTCAAGGTACAAATCGAGGACATATCTGGGAAGATGGGAAAGATGCTCCTCGGTCCCGCTTTAGGTTTTGGTGACAGGCAAGGAATTGGTTTTGATGGTGCCTCCACGTCTCAAATTGCACCAGGACCAATTCCTGAGTTTACTACAACTCCTTATGGCCGTCGTCAAATACCAAGAAGGAGAGTTCGACCAAGAAAAGAAAACCAAGGTCCTCCTAATACTGTGCCCTTTTGCTCCCATTGCAAAAGAAATGGACACCTTAGGGATGTTTGCTATAGTTTGGGTCGGACACGACGTACTTTGACTCCTCCACATCATACTGATGAGTTTGCCAGTCTGAGAGAGCGAGTTGAGTTTCTAGCCGCCACATCACAGAGCTTGATGGAGGAATTCCGACGGATGACCTTACCATCAATGAATGCGCCCCGCATTCCGGCTAAAACCAACAACAATAAGGGAATACAAAAAGGTACCTACTCTTGGGTTCCTAAGAAAGAGAAAAAGGCCCTTGTTGTCCATGTTGCTCTCAAAGCACATAATACCTCCCAGTGGTATTTTGACGGTGGATGCTCCAGACACATGACAGGTGATATCTCCCTTTTTACTAAGATTGAGGATTATGTTGATGGGGGAGTTACCTTTGGAGATGGGAGTAAGTCTAGCATTGTAGGACGAGGTACAGTTGAGTTACCAGGACTTCTTAAGCTAGAAAATGTCTTGTACGTTAAAGGTTTGAAAGTAAACCTTCTCAGCATCAGCCAGCTGTGCGACGATGAATTTGCAGTAAAGTTTGACCGGGAAGCTTGTAAGGTCTATAATTAAGCCGGTAAACTATTAGTGCAAGGGGTGAGGACAGAGGATAACTGTTATGGGACTGAGCCGAAATCCTCACCTGTCTACAACAGCGCCACGATCACTCCTATGGATCTGTGGAACCAACGTCTAGGTCATGTGAACGTTAGAGACTTATCTCGTTTAGTCAAAAAGGACCTAGTACATGGCTTACCATCACTTGGAAAGCCAACTTCCATGATTTGTTGACCCTGTCAGCTGGGAAAGCAAATTCGTAGTCCGCATAGGAAGTTGAATTCCATTACCACCTCCCGTGTTCTTGAGTTGATACATATGGATCTTATGGGTCCTACTCGTACGGAGAGTATAGGTGGTAAGAGATATGTTCTCATGATGGTGGATGATTTCTCCTGATACTCCATTGTAGGTTTTCTAAGAGAAAAATCAGATGCTGTAGAGTTCCTAACGACCAAGTGTCGTGTCCTACAAAATCAACACGGAGTCAATATTAACAGGATGCGTAGTGACAACGGCACTGAATTCACTGAAGCAAAAGTAGATCTTTACTGTGATAGCATTGGGATCAAACATGAGTTTTCTGCTGTGAGAACTCCTCAGCAAAATGGGATTGTTGAGAGAAAGAATAGAACGATCCAAGAAATGGCTAGATCAATGCTTTTAGGTCGTAAGGTCTCTAGGAGATTTTGGGCAGAGGCAGTGTCTACTGCATGCCACACGGTGAATAGGGTTTATCTTCGTCCACACACACTTAAGACGCCTTATGAATAGTGGACTGGCAAGAAACCCAACTTGGCATATTTTCGTGTTTTGGGGAGTAAATGCTACATCATACGGGATAGAGATCAATGCATCAAATAATAACATCATCCATCAAAAAATTTCGGTTCACCACCTTCCAAATGAAAAATGATACCTTTAACGGGATTATTTTTTTCCACCTAGATTCAAAAGATAACACATGAAGTTCTTTGTTTCTCACTAATTCCTAAAGCTAAGGTTATTAGAAATGAGTTTGTGTCATTCAACCCCTTAGGCTCCTGATCATATTAATTAATTAATATCTTGTATAGAAACAAGTTAATAATTCTGAAAATGTTTCCATAGTTTGGGGGTCAAAGACGTGTTGCGTCAAAAATATTCACAAACTTAACATATTTAGCTCCCAATAATTCATCTAAAACTGAGCTGGTGGGGAGAGGAGCCACAATAATTTTAGAGTATAAGCTTACAAGGGAGGATATTTGTGTATCCGGAGGCTAAAAGAAGAAAAGAAGCACAAATATCGAAGCGGTCATGAAAATTCAAAATATTATGAAGCCAGATATTGTGCACTCAAAAAGGAGTTATATACAATGAATGTTTTCCTAAAAACCATACAAACTAATAATCTATGGAGTTTTCAAGCAGAATGTTCTATAATTTTCTTCAACATCAAACTATGAAACATTGGGGGCTTATGTTGATACCAAATTTAATCTGCTGATGTGGACCATTCATTTGAAGACATGTGTCAACCAATATGGAAATTACAAAACTTCTACCGATCAACTCACTACCACCAAGCTACTCAAGAGCCATGAGCAACTCATACATTCCGAACATCTCAAGCGTACCGATAAACTTAGGCTCCCCGAGCAACTCATGGGCCCCGAGCAACTCATGCGTGCCGAGCTACTTAGGCGGTCCGAGCAGCTTAAGTGGTACGATTTACTTAGTGTACAGAGCATCCAAATCAAGAGAATCAAATAGACGATTGCACAGTAAGTTCTCATTATTATCGTACAGATGTATATGTATACTAGATAACAGCGCATTATCCTTTCACATGTATAGCCTCAAGGCTATAAATACATTGTAACGTCCTCATTAGAAGGGGACTCTGGATCTCTAGGTAAACCCCTTATCGAGAATTCCAGTCAAACAATCAGCAATACAAAAACAGTGGACATAGGCCATTCTTACAAGGCTGAACCACTTTAAAAATCTTTTGTTTTATTTATTTTATTTGTGATTAATTAATTAGAGATAATCTAATTTTTTACATCAACACTAATGTTATTAGAAATGAGTTTGGGTCATTCAACCCCTTAGGATCCTGATCATGTAAATTAATTAATATCTTGTATAGCAACAAGTTAATAATTCTGAAAATGTTTCCATAGTTTGGGGGTCGAAGATGTGTTGCGCCAAAAATATTCACAAATTTAACATATTTAGCTCCCAAGAATTCATCTAAAACTGAGCTGGTGGGGAGAGGAGACACAATAATTTTAGAGTATAAGCTTACAAGGGAGGATATTTGTGTATCCGGAGGCTAAAAGAAGAAAAGAAGCACAAATATCGAAGCGGTCATGAAAATTCAAAATATTATGAAGCCAGATACTGTGCACTCAAAAAGGAGTTATATACAATGAATGTTTTCCTAAAAACCATACAAACTAATAATCTATGGAGTTTTCAAGCAGAATGTTCTATAATTTTCTTCAACATCAAACTATGAAACATTGGGGGCTTTTGTTGATACCAAATTTAATCTGCTGATGTGGACCATTCATTTGAAGACATGTGTCAACCAATATGGAAATTACAAAACTTCTACCGATCAACTCACTACCACCAAGCTACTCAAGAGCCATGAGCAACTCATACATTCCGAACATCTCAAGCGTACCGATAAACTTAGGCTCCCCGAGCAACTCATGGGCCCCGAGCAACTCATGCGTGCCGAGCTACTTAGGCGGTCCGAGCAGCTTAAGTGGTATGATTTACTTAGTGTACAGAGCATCCAAATCAAGAGAATCAAATAGACGATTGCACAGTAAGTTCTCATTATTATCGTACAGATGTATATGTATACTAGATAACAGCGCATTATCCTTTCACATGTATAGCCTCAAGGCTATAAATACATTGTAACGTCCTCATTAGAAGGGGACTCTGGATCTCTAGGTAAACCCCTTATCGAGAATTCCAGTCAAACAATCAGCAATACAAAAACAGTGGACATAGGCCATTCTTACAAGGCTGAACCACTTTAAAAATCTTTTGTTTTATTTATTTTATTTGTGATTAATTAATTAGAGATAATCTAATTTTTTACATCAACACTAAGGTTATTAGAAATGAGTTTGGGTCATTCAACCCCTTAGGATCCTGATCATGTAAATTAATTAATATCTTGTATAGCAACAAGTTAATAATTCTGAAAATGTTTCCATAGTTGGGGGGTCGAAGATGTGTTGCGTCAAAAATATTCACAAATTTAACATATTTAGCTCCCAAGAATTCATCTAAAACTGAGCTGGTGGGGAGAGGAGACACAATAATTTTAGAGTATAAGCTTGGATAACATCGCAAAAATGTATTTCCCTATACCTCTCTCCCATGGGCAAACAAATATGGTCCGAATTAATCCAATGTCGATGATTCTCAACCTCTAAGCTCTAAAGGAAAGATGTAAAGGCAGATTTAGATTAGTAATAACATTGATATGGGGATCGAAGGCCTCAAATATGTGGAAAGTCATATATTGTAAAATAGGGTTTATAAGAATTAACTTACCCGGGTCAGAGAAACCTATTGTGCTAACTATCATTTCTAGATCTGAGGTACTTAAGAGGAGGCCTTTTTTTCTAATCAAATAATCAAAGAACAACCAGTTTTCCCAACCTCCATACAATAACAATCTGAGGTACTTAAGAGGGAGCCTTATTCGAATGAACCTCGTAGTATCCTGAATAAGAGAGCATCTAGAAAAAATTTCTTCGTTAAAGATTGCATAACAACTCTTTATATTATTAATAAGATGTCCCTAGTTAGCTTCATAAATAATTAAAAACTCCATCAAGTTCCAAATTGACCTTTCTTTACCATTGTTTAGGCTACCATATGCAAATGATAACGCGATAATAAGTGGGAAACCATGCGGGTGAGAAAAGGGAAAAAGCTTTTCTCTTAGCATTATCATTGAGTTCATGGGTTAAAACATGAGAAGAAATAACGAACAAACCTAGAGATAGAGGGTCACTTTCACGCACTCCATAATTTGACATGGAAAAAACCAAGCTACTACCATTAATAATAATGGAGTATCTACAATTCAAGATAATATGCCACACCATGCTAATCCAAATTTCATTAAAACTGAATGCCCTTATGAGCTTTAATATGTATAACCACAATAACAGGCCATACACTTTAGTCGTGTTGAATTTGAGGGAAAATGTTAAATCCACGAACATTTTTATTAAGGTTATGGATCGTGTTTTGCGCTAACATAATATTATTTTAAATATATCTCTCTTTAACAAAGTTGCATTGAATGGGAAAATATTTTTTCAAAGAATCAAGATCAACTGAGACGCCAAAGTTTTTGATATTATCTTATTGGAAATGTTACAAAAGTTATGGGAAGGAATTCACCACAACTTCGGGGATTTTTCGTTTTGGGAATGAGAACCAACAAAGTACTAATCTAGCTTCCTAACAATGGATGACGTTGGAAAAAAAGCTCACAATTATTAAACTAATTGTTATGGATCACTTCATAGATTTATTGGGACAAACATCTCGAAACCATTGGAGCTTGTAGCACTTTCACCATCCACTCAAAGTAACATATATTTCAATTCTCCTGACATCGGGTTCTTTTTAGCTACACATTCTACTGATTAGTCGGAGAGTAGAATTCCAAATCCCCTCTTCCACATACTAGATAGATTTTGCATTAATATATATTTGGAAATGTTTGGCCTAGACCTCCCCAATTATAACATCATCTAAAATTTCTTGTCCCCCCTCATTCTTGATGTGATGAATCTTGATCTTGTTATGATTGGAATTTTCCATTGTTTAAAAAAACTTGGTATTAGAATCACCTTCCATGACCATTTAATACATGAAATTTGATGCCAATACACCTCTTCGATCGTAAGTCATTGTTGCAAAAGAGATTTAGCTTGAATTATATTCTTCCCTAGTTATAAGTAGAGTCATCCCTCTCCGAAGAAAATTCCTTCTAGAGAACCAAGTCTTTTACCTCCCTGATCTCCTTCCACGTATTTAAATTGCAATATATTCCAATATCGCAACAACTTTCTAGATGTTTTAATTTAAGTGTGAAGACATGTAAATATTTACCCAAAATACTTTACTCTTAATTATATTTCACCACTTGAGTAAACCCGCAATGATGAGTCCACATATTCTGAAATCTAAAGGGTCTTAATATATTTCCATTATGGTTTGATATGTCATGAAGTGCCACTTGAATAAACTCGCAATGATGTGCCACCACGTGTTTATCAAACTTAGAAAACCATTAAGCATTACATATAATTAATTAGTCTCTCTGAAATGAGAGCTTGGCCATCACGGTTATTATACCGAACGAACCTAGATCTCAAAAAATGAATTTTTATTAGACCCACCTCAATCATGACATTGTGAAACTACCCAACAAATCCAATACAAATTTTTATTAATGCTAAAATTATTATTGGGTTTAATAACAATATTCAACCGACCACTGTGCGACAATATCACTCAAGCCTTTCCATAAAACCTTTATGTTCTCGCCTATCACATTTCACATAGACTGTTGTAATAAGAGCCTCTTCTGTCAAATTAAGGTGTGATATTTTAACATGAGATGTTGCATCTCGTTTTTAATGAGTTCGCAAGCCCAAAAATTACTCCAAAGTGCTATAAAATCAATTTTATGAATTTTATTCAGCCTTCTAGAGAGCTAATGTATTCTGATTACCACAATCTTTTGTTGTGAAAGCACTTCAAAGTCAATTTTATGAATTTTTATCCAACTCAAGAGCGAACAATGATGACTTAGCTAAAGTGGAGTTTTATGAACCTAGAGGTAATTTGAAGTTTCATTAAGCCCGTGAAGATGTTTATAAGAAGAAAAAGTCCATTTTTTTAAAGATTTACCAAATTCTAAAATATAGTAATTAGTAATTGAATCACCTAGACCTTAATTATTCTATTATTTCAGAGTGTACTTTAGTGAATTTCAACCGTAGAGGAACCTTAATTATTCTATTATTTTAGACTATACTTTAGTGAATTTCAACCATAGAGGAGAGAATGGAGAGTTTGAGACTATACTCCTTCAAATAACAATGAGTAAGCTATCTAAATCATCTTGAAGAGAATATCGTGATATGTCTACTCTAAAAGTAATGTATCTAATCTACGGGACCAAATTATGCCATTCTACTTGCGCATTTGAATTTATCAAGACTACATCTTTTTTACCTCAATGGATCATCAACATGAATAATTAGTTAGATTTCAATCTTATTTTCTTTTTCTTAGGGTGGGGTTGAGTGGAGACAGAGTTTAAAAATTATTAGTTGCACTAGCAACAACAATGTGGGATCGAAGAATTACAAATAAATATAAAAAATAAGTTAACTAAGTGAATAGAAACTTGACGTCACTATCCTAAGAATTGAAATTTTACGAAGAAAATACACAAGCTTCTTTATGTTCATTTCTCTAACATAATAAAATTTTGGGGATAGCAATACAAGCTTCTTCCTTGTTCATTACTTTTCTAAGAAAAACCTTGAGGGTTTATAAGTTATAAGGATGAAAACGGTTCTCGGGAATAAAATGAAAAGGATTTGAAAGGGCATGGAAATTTGGTATTTTCAAATGTAGCTCTCTAGTTAATGGGATTTAATCATAGATAAATCCTTTTTATTATAAGTCTTAAAAATGACTTATTAATTGCCAACCCTTGCATGGAAGAGATAAACAAGCCATTTGTGGGTTGAAGGGTGATAATGTTTCAGGTCTAAATGATTTTAGTGGGTATTTTTAAAAGTTAGAAAATTATAAAAGAGGATCTCTTTAATTCCATTGCTAGTTTCGTTAATGACCACTGTATTCCAAAAAACTTGGTCCAGTAGCTTGTTTTCTCTTATCCCTCAAGTCCAAAATTCGAACTCGGGTACTGAATTAAGACCAACATGCCTATGTGTACTTTTACAAATAAGATCATCACCAATATCTTATCCTCTAGTATTACTTTAGAGCAGAATATGGATTTGTGAATGTCACAAGAATCATTTGGTAGGGTGGAAAGAAGATGCTTAAGACTTGGAAAAATTGAGGACCTAGTGTCAGCCTTTAAAATGAAGAATTGGTTCTTAGTTAGAACTAAAATCACCCGTTTTCAGGGCTTATGTCCATAAATATTGTAGAGCCGATTTTTTGTTCAAACTATAAATATTTCAAGCTCACCTCACAAATGGAAGAGCACGATAAATGTTAAGCACTTGGTGGTGTTTTTGGCGTGTGTGGTAGCTTTACTGTCGAAAAAATTGCATGTATTACAAACTTATTTCCTAAAATAAATATTAAAACTCAAACTGTATTACTCATAACCTTAGTACTAGAACTAACTCGTTGGGACAAATAAGGAAAAACTAAATATGGCTCACAACTATTATATTGATAATTGACTCATAAACTTTTTAATGACTGTAGACACCACATTCTAGGACCCTCTAAGTCTTTCCTTAGGTCCTTAAGACCTCCCCATTTCACTACAAACCCTAAGTTATACTCCGAGTACCACTCTAGCGGCCATCAGGCGCTCTCAGACCCTATTTAACTCCAGTAAACTCTATCATCAGAGCGAAAGCTCGTTGAATCTTAAAAGGTCTCTAAATCCCCTTTACAATGGTCTACCCATGAACGAATCGGCATAACGGTTCAGACGAACGGACCATTTTACTACTAAAAATCGATTCGGAGGCCACTAGGCTCTCCCGAGCCCCCCGATTTGACCCCAATAAAATTCATCATCAGAGTGAAAGGTCTTTGAATCTTCAAAGGGCACTAAAATCCCTTTACAACAATCTACCCTGTGCATGAAATAACATTAAACGTTCAGACGAATGATTCATTTTCCCCCGAGAATTGATCTAGAGGCCACCAGGAGCTCCCGGGCTCCGTTTGACCAAGGTTAACTCTTCATCTCAAATGAGATTGAATGAATATCCGAAGGGCACTGAATAAAAGTTCTAATGGCCCACCACGTACGTGATTCTGACTAACGGTGAGGATGAATGATCCATTTTACTCCGAGAGGTCACTAGGAGCTTTCGGACCGCGGTTGACCAAAGTCAACTTTTTTAACCAAGAAAAACTCTTGAAAATCTCTAATTACATCTCCTAAATTTTCCAATGGTCCGTCCCGTGAACGATTCTGACTTACCATACGGACGAATGATCCATTTTTGTCCGACGATCTCCCATCCAAAGGATCAACCTGCGTTTTCAAGCCACATTTGACCCAAAGCCAACTCTTGGAACGGGGAGAGGTTAAAAAGAATATTTCTAACGGTATGCCCCGTGCGTGATTTGGATCAATGAATTACATTCTACGATCATTTTTTCAAAAAAATATGCACGAGACTGCCAATTGGAAGGTCCAGTTCCCTGCCTATGGCAGTGTGTCTAGGGTCAACTGCCGATAGGCAGGACTAGGTCCATGCCGATTGAAACCCCCCACCCTATAAATAGAGGGCATAACCTCGCTTCCAAGACACACCTTAGATCCATCATCATCAGTGATCTCAACAACATTCTCTAAAAATTAGCGAAGTTTCTCCATGTGAAATTCTATTCAAGCTTAAATTCCCATCCTTTTCATACCCCAAGTTGGAAAAATCTCATTCTCTCTATGTAACACTTTGTATTTTTAATAATTTTAAATGATGGATTAATTAAATTAAATAGGGGAAATTAATTAATAATTAAGCCAAATTAAAATAAATACTAACTAGTGAGACAAGGGTTAGTATTTATTGATGTGAATTATATTTAATATAACTTAGAGATTAAATTAATATGTGATTTTGAATTTATTAAAATTATCGCGAGTGAAAAATACGACAGTCATAATAATTAAGTCGGGACACGCGTGCCAGTCGTGTCAGGACTAAATTTAATGAGATATAGAGTAATTTATTTTTAAGTCATCTAAATGGTCATTTTCAGTGCACCAAAGCGTCTGGAAGGGTCAAGATAATCAGAAAAGTATACCCGGGGATTTAATTTGGGTTTCGGGTCAATTTTGTACCAAACCGGCATCTTGGGAGGGCATTTTGGTCATTTGTATTTTTGGAGTAATAATACCCATGAATTTTCTAAGTGTAATATATCTGATAAGAGAATGGATTTAGCATTAGAAACTTGATAAACAAAGAGAAGTCATAGAGAGGCCATAGGAGGAAGAGGAGACGAGTTCCAAGGCTAGAACCACTATAGTTGCACCACTAATACCACAAGCATCACCGTTGTATAGATCATAGGAAGAGGAATGAACCCATACCATTCTTCTATAAAGGATTGGACCTTCGTATTAATTTAAGTGTTTAATCTTTCGAAATTCTGAGCATGTTTGATATTCATGTTAGTATAGGATGATTAAACCCATGAACATGTATAGTTCTGAAAAAAAATTGGGAACAAAATTGAGGTTATTGATTTAGATTCATGTTAGGTTTAATTCCTTGATGTAGGAAAAACGAAATTGATGAATTATAACTATTAATATGTGAAGAAATATGTGTTAAGTCAAGTTCTTGAAGAAAAATGGAAAAACTAGGGTTCTTTAGAAATCATTTTGATTTAATCCAATTTAATGATGTTCTTTAGTGTTATGATGATTCTTCTACTTCAGGAATAACTCATGTATGTTGATATAATTTTTAGAATAATTGGTTGGGCATTTGGGAATGATTAATGAAGGTTTTGATGATTAAAAATGGTGAAACCCTTATGTATATAACGAAGAAGACAAAGACCAGTAGAGGGCGAATCGATTCGATTCCTCAGAATATAGAACCTATGAAACGCCTATCTGTGAGAATGATAAGCTGGCGGTCATATAGGTGCGTAGGTATGTGCAGAACCCATAGGCTTGGAACTATGTTCGCCTCCAATATATGTGATACGTAGTTATGGTTCGAGAGAGATACAAAACCAACAGGCCTTTATGCAGTGCGTATTGTACTAGGACATGATAACAGAGTATGCATGCACCGCATGTCTCAGCCTAGGGGTGCTATAGTAGTATATAACACACACACACACACACACACACACACATATATATATATATATATATATATATATATATATATATAGTTTATGATTTGTGATTCAATCCTACTGTTTGTGCTTAGTAGAAGAGAATGATAGAGATATCCAAATGTAGATAAGTTTGCGAGAAATTAATATTATATGAGAAAGTATAAATGTCTAATAAACATAAAAATATGCTAATGTATGTGTAACACATGTGAGCATAGGAAGATAGTAAACAAAGTAAAATACTTAATTCGAACTAGTTAGGCGGGGTAGCATAGCTAGGACGAGTTAGGAGTATGCGTTAGGTGTGCACACTAGTTTAGGGGTCAGGACATAAAGTGAGCGGTGAACCTAACATGCATATAATATCTGCTAATTTACGCATTTTAAATACTTGTTGGATTTTTTTAAATGTTTTACTCAGGCTCTGACCCGTTTATCCCAAATCTATTTTTTTGTAAAAACCATTTTTTGGTGCCCAGCCACAGGAAGGCCCAACTTAGGAGTTCATTATCATTTGTCATTGCTACAGTTGTTGTGGTCGATTGCAGGATTTACTTGGTAGACGTCTCCGTTCATTTTAGATGCGATGCATCCTTTTTTTATCTCAGTCGGGTATGTCACCCATCTTCTGTTAGCAGTTACTCCAGAGACATTGTACTTCTTTTATTTTAGATGTTGGGTTTAGACTTTTGATTATGGATTATTGTATTAGAGTTTCATACTAGGGTGTTTACTCCCATCATATTTTATTTGATTCCGTATTTCATTAATTGTGGTGTGGATTAATTTAGTATAGTGAATGTGACGTTTAATGGTTTAATTGTTTCAAAATATTTCCATGTCTATTAAAAGATGAAATTTTGACGCCAGATTTTCAAATACTAGGTGGTTAGTTAATATTAAAAAGTTTTTCGACAGGGATGCTAAGAAAGAACCAATCGGGATATTCTTTTTTAATTTATCAAAGGCCTAATCATCCGGTATTTATTTAGGCGGGGTGTCTAGAGTCTTTAGGATCTGCGTGGCTTATTATGTTTCCAGTGTAACGTTCTTGATGCAGAGCCCTATGTTTAGAACTATTGTATTCTTATTTTTGCATTTACGTCTTTAGCTATTTTAAGTCATATTGAATTATGGGCTGATAGAAAATTATTTCTCATTTCAGATGCTTCCACTACGTGAAAAAAGAGCCAACCCAGAGGCACAGCCAGAGCCTCAACCAGCCCCAGCTCAGGGTTGTATGAACACCGTTGAGGTTACAACCATAGTTGCTCAGGCAGTTAATGCAGCATTGGCCACCATTATACAACAGGCCGCATTCTAGGGACATGTGGTGGCACCCATTCAGATGCAGGCATTCCCTTCTAGTTGGGAGCGATTCAGGTATGCCTTTAAGAAGGCACATCCCCCCAGAGTTCTTAGGAAGTTCAGATGTAGTGGTGGCGAGACAATGGATGAAATACATCTAGAGGCACTTCAGGATGTATGAGTATATCGATATTCCATGGTAGATCCTAGCTACTTTTAAGATAGTCGGGGAAGTATTACAGTGGTGGGAGTCCACTACCACAGTATATGAGAGAGATAGCATGGTGATACAGGAGTTCTGGGTGTGGTTTGACAGCAAATATTTCCCACCCGCCGTCCAGACTGAGATGCAGCAGAAATGTTTGGATCTCACCTAAGAGGGGAAAATATTTGCCGAGTACGAGGATTCTTTCTTTGAGGATGTACACCGAGGTGTTAAATGAGGCCTTGTTACATTGCAAGGCCACCGCTTCCATCTTAAGGGGATCAAATGAGGAGGATATTCCATCCATCAAGGAAGGACCGAGGATGGCAGTGCCTGCAGGGCACCATCAGCTCAGAGTCAGCCTAGACAGGGTGAGGAGAGTTCCCATCAGGGGGACCTTTCTAAGAGATTCAGATTCAATGACTCCAGGCAGAGACATGGAGGTTTTCAATAGGGCCAACGTAGTCAATCAGGCCAACAGGGACAATAGAGGGGTGGTAACAACCAACAAGGTCGGGGACAACAAAATCAACATGGGGGAAACTTTATGGGCAAGTGATTTACTTGTGGAAAGATTGTTCACAAATGTCAGGAGTTATCTGAGAGGGGAAGGGTCCCTTAATAGCAGCAGGGTTCTCGCCAGGAGCCCAGAGGCTGATCTTCCCAGCCGCCCTTCCAGTACCAGTACAGAAGCCAGCATTGCCTGCCATTCTATCCATTTTAGAAACCCCACCTCAGCAGGGACAGTTACAGTATGGGCACATGTACAACATCCATCAGGCTGCAGAACCATAATCTCCACCCTTTATTGAGGGTATGTTTCTCATCCATGGAATTTCTGGGTGAATTTTATTTAACACTGGGGCTTCCCACTCATTCATGGTCACTAGATTTGTGCAGCCCACAAGGTTATTGTACACGACCGATAGTACAGTTACTTGTGTAGACTTGCCCTTGGGTAATTGGACGTTGCTTTTCTTTATCTATAGGGGTGTGGGTGTAGATATTGGGCGATTACTGTTTCCCTCCATCATGCTTGTCCTAGACATGACCGAGTACGATTCCATTATAGGCATGGATTGGCTAGTGGCCTATAGGGCTATGATTGAATGTTATAGTAGGAGTATTGTGTTTGCTATACTGGGTCAGGAGATGTTTTTGGTTGCGATGCCTCACCTTGAGGGAGGATCGTCCACCCATTTATACTATATTGAGGAGGATACCTCTCGAGAGGTATTGATTTCACTAGATTTGATCCCTGTTGTTCGAGAGTTTTTTGATGTGTTCCAGAAGATACAGAGATTGCCACCCAGTAGGGAGATAGAGTTTGTGATAGACTTAGCACTGAACACTCGACCAATAGCACATGCACCTTATCGTATGGCCCTAACGGAGATGAGGGAGTTACGGGACCAAATCGAGAATATATTAGGACAGGGGTTCGTACGTCGTAGTATGTCACCATGGGGTGCCCTTGTATTTTTTGTAAAGAAGAGAGATGGATCATTGTGACTGTGTGTTGACTATCGAGAACTGAATAAAGTCATAATATGAAATAGATATATGTTTCCCCGAATCGATGACTTATTTGATCAGTTGAGAGGAACTGGATACTTCTTGAAGATAGAAGTGAGATCCGTGTACCATTAGTTACGTATTAGGGAGTATGATGTTTCTAAGACTGCCTTCTTGACGAGGTATGGGTCCTACGAGTTTAGGGTTATGTCATTTGGGATAACCAACGTACCGAACTTATTTATGGACTTAATGAACAAGGTGTTCAGAGAGTTCTTAGATCAGTTTGTTACTATCTTCATTGATGACATTCCAATTTATTCTTGGATCGACGAGGATCATGCTGAGCATTTACGTCGGGTACTACAAACACTACGTGAGCATCAGCTGTATGCGAAGTTTGAAAAATATGGTTTCTGGTTACGTGAGGTGCATTTTTGGGGGAATATTTCTCAGAGAAAAGTATATCAGTGGACCCCAGTAAAGTGTCAACGGTGAGGGAATGGGTACATCCCATGACATCGACACAGGTACGCAGTTTCTTAGGATTAGAGGGATATTACAGGAGGTTTATCCGAGCGTTATCGAAGGTTGCATGTCCTATGAATAACTTGACTCGTAAAGGAGTTCCATTCATTTCGGATGACACTTGTCAGTCGACTTTTGGTGAGCTTAAGGACAATTTGATTTCAGTACCAGTTATTGCTCTGCCCAAGATAGGAGTGGAATACCTGGTATAAACTGATGTGTCCCTATAGGGACTTGGCGGAGTACTTTAGCAGCAGGATCAGGCTATAAATTTTGCCTCCCATAAGATTAAGCCTCATGAGAGTAATTACCCCACCCACTACTTGGAGCTAGCAGTAGTTGTGTTTGCCCTTAGGATTTGGAGACATTACCCATTGGGGGAGAAATTTTGCGTGTTCACAGATCACAAGTCACTATAGTATTTATTCACTCAGAGGGAGTTGAATATGCGAGAGCGCATGTGGCTTGAATTTGTGAAAGACTATCAGTTTGAGATACTGTATCACTTGGAAAAGCCTACTGTAGTAGCTGATGCATTGAGTCGTAGGCCACTAGGTGAGGTGGACGAGGTGTGGATAGAAAAATAGAAGGAGCTGGGTCATCAGGATGCAGTTGCCAGATCATTCATGTCAGTTATGACTGTTACTTCCCAGATTGTCATGAGGGTCGTGCAGGCTTAGGTGATAGATCAATCTTGTGAGAAGCGAATTAGGCAGCTATTAGCTGGGGGAGTCGAGTCATACTCCATTAGTTCTGAGGGTGTTTTGTGATTCAACGGGAGGTTGATAGTTCCTAAGGGGGAGGACTTACAACACACGGTGATGGCAGAGGCACACGGGTCCCGATTTGCGGTACATCCTGGAGGGGATATGATGTAACAAGACATGAGATAGTAGTACTGGTGGAGTGGGATGAATAGAGACATCAATGAGTTTGTCTCGAGGTGTACTACCTATAATCTAATAAAGGTGGACCACCTGAGAACAACAGGAGTCCTACAACCATTGGATATTCCTATGTAGAAATGGGAGAGCATTTTCATGGAATTTATTATCGGGCAATATATTTCACAGAGGGGGTGCAATTCTATATGGGTGATCATGGATCGATTGACTAAGGTAACTCACTTCTTGCCAGTTTGGACTGATTACACTAAGGGACATTATGCCAAGATCTTTATTGATGAGATAATGAGGTTACATGGGGTACCATCATACATTGTGTTTGATCGGGATAATATTTTTATATCTCAATTTTGGGAGAGTTTCTAGCAGGTTATGGGTACTGAGCTGATATTGGGTATAACTTATCACCCACAAACAGATGGAAAGACGGAGCGGACAAATCAGATCTTGGAAGATATGTTACAAATGCATGTCCTCAATTTTGGGTGAAGTTAGGAGAAGTATCTTCCACTGGTGGATGTCTCCTAACTCCTACAAGTTTACTATTGGCATGGCCTCATTTGAGCCACTGTACGGTAGAATGTGTCATTCACCATCTTATTGGTTGGAGGTGGGAAACAATAAGATACTCGGGCCAGAGTTAATTCAAGATACTTCAGATATGATAGGGATGATTTGGATTCGTATACAGATAGCTCAGGACAGACAAAAGAGTTATGACGATGCTAATCAAGCCTTTTTGGAGTTTGATGTGGGGGATCAGGTGCTACTGCACGTGTCTCCTATGAAGGGGATAATGAGATTTGGGAAGAAGGGGAAATTAGCGCCAAGGTACGTTGGGCCATTTTCTATTATCGAGTGGATTGGGCTAATAGCATATAGACTCGAGTTGCCGGAGCACTTGCACCGTGTTCATGATTTGTTCCATATTCCATCGTTACGGCGATACCTACTAGATGATTTGGCTTACACCCGCATTGCACTTGAGGAGATAGACCTACAGCTTGAAATCTTGTATAAGGAGAGACCAGTTGCTATCTTAGACCATAGTGATAGGAGATTGAGGTCGAAGGTAGTGCAACTTATATGTGTTCAGTGGGGGCATCATAACGCTGATGAGTCTATTTGGGAGTGCGAGGATCAGATGCGCGAAATATATCTACAGATATTCTTGCCAGGTATACTTTTGTTTTTCAAATTTCGGGACGAAATTCCATTATTGGGGGGAAACTATGTAACGCCTATATTTTTAATAATTTTAAATATGGATTAATTAAATTAAATATGAAAAATTAATTGATAATTAACCCGAATTAAAAAAAATATTAACTAGCCAGACAAGGGCTAGTATTTATTGATGTGAATTATATTGATTATTACTTAGTGAGTAAAGTAATATGTTATTATGAATTCGTAAAAATTATCGCGAGTGTAAAATACGACAATCACAATAATTAAGTCGAGACGCGTGTGTCAGTCGTGTCGGGACTAAATTTAATGAGATATAAAATAATTTTTTTAAGTCATCCAAATGGTCATTTGGAGTGCACCAAAGTGTCTGAAAGGGACAACATAATCATAAACGTCTACTCGCAGGTTTAATTTGGGTTCCGAGTCAATTTTGGACCAAACCGGCATCCCGGGAGGGCATTTTGCTCATTTGTATTTTTGGAGTAATAATACCCACTAATTTTATAAGTGTAATATATCTGATAGGAAAGAGGATTCAGTGTTAGAAATGTGAGAAACAAAGAGAAGCCACAGAGAGGCCATAGGAGGAAGAGGAAAGGAGTTCCAAGGCTAGAACCACCATAGTTGCATCCTTAGCACCACAAGCACCACCATTGCGTAGATCGGAGGAAGAGGAACGCACCCATACCACTATTTTACAAAGGATCATAACTTCATATTAAGTCTAGTGTTTAATGTTGCTAAATTCTGATCATATATGATAGTCATGTTAGTATAGAATGATTAAACTCGTGAATATGTAGAGTTTTGATAAATTTTTGGGATTAAAATTGAGGTTCTTGATTCAGATTCATGTTAGGTTTAATTCCTTGATCAGACCTTCATATTAACGCAAGTGTTTAATAATTTTGATTTAATCCAATTAAATGATGTTCTTTAGTGTTATGATGATTCTTATACATTAGAAATCACTCATGTATGTTGATATAATGTTTAGAATAATTTATTGGGAATTTGGGAATGATTAATGGAGGTTTCGATGATTAAAAAGGGTGAAACCCATATGTATATAATGAAAAAGACGAAGACCTATAGTGGTAGGATCGATTTGGTTCCTGGACGAATCGATTCGGCAAGGCGAATCGATTGAGATTAGAGCCGAATCGATTCGGCTGCCCAGTTTTGGCCACTTTTTCCCCTTTTTCTTAGAATCTTTCGGGATTCATTCGTGGAATTTAATTTTAGATATAAAAGGGATTATATTAAAAAGCAAGTAGGCCTAGGTTGGGTTTTAGGCTTAGTCCTATGAGGGAAATTTAAGGACTAAATTAATTAGGTTTAATCGAGAGGAAAAATCCAAATTTATGGATAATTCGACTCACGATAATTCAAGAGGAACGATGGCTTAGACTAGTATAATAGGAGTGAGTTACCTACTGATATTATGTATGGAATAATGGACACACTTCGAGTGGAGAGGCATTCTCGCAAACATACGACGATAAGTATAATTGATAATTAATCATAAGTGAGATATTCAAGAGAAAAGTATATACCAAGTATGGGATGTATAATATAGGTTAGGAGTATACCTATACTGATGTTAAAAATATTTAGGTTCTGTGTATATAACTATTGCATGATTTATTATATGTATGACATACCTACACTGCTTTCTATCATAAGAGGTTTTCACTTTAGGACAGTCACATATTGATGAGCCTTTGGGGGGAGAATATAAAACCTAGGGAAGGCCTATCTGTGAGAACGATAATCTGGCGGTCATATGGGTGCGTAGGTATAAGCGTAACCCATAGGCTTGAAACTATATTCTCTTCTAATATATGTGATTTTTATTTATGGTTCTATAGGGATACCTAACCAACAGTCCTTTATGCAATGCGTAATGTACGAGGCCATGATAGCAGAGTATGCATGCACCGCAGGTCTCAGCCTAGGGGTGCTATAGTAGTATGTGTATGTGTGTATATATATATATATATATATATATATATATATATATATAGACACACTTATGATTTAATCCTACTGTTTGTGCTTAGTAGAAGAGAATGATAGTGATATCCAAATGTAGATAAGTTTTCTAAAAATTAATATTATACGAGAAAGTATAAATGTCTAATAAACGTAGAAAATAAGGTATTGTGTGGGTAACATATGTGATCACATAAAGATAGTAAATGAAGTAAAATACTTAATTCGAACTGGTTAGGTGGGGTAGCATAACTAGTACGAGTTAGGAGTATGTGTTAGGCGTGCACACTAGTTGCAGGGTGAGGACCTGAAGTGAGAGCCATGAACCTAACATGCATATAATATCTGCTAATTTATGCATTTTAAATACTTGCTGGATTTTTTAAAATGTTTTACTTGGGATCTGACCCTTTTATCCCGATTCTATTTTTTTTATAAAAACTATTTTTAGGTGCCCAGCCATAGGGAGGACCAGCTTAGGAGTTCATTTTCATTTAACATTGTTGCAATTGCTGTGGTCGATTGCAGGATTTACTTGGTAGATGCCTCCGTTCATTTCATATTCAATGCATCCTTATTTTATCTCTGTCGAGCATGTCGCCCCTCTTCTGTTAGCAGTTACTCCGGAGACATTGTACTTCTTTTATATCAGATGTTGTGTTTAGACTTTTGATTACTGATTATTGTATTAGAATTTCATAGTAGTATGTTCACTCCCGTCATATTTTATTTGATTCCGTATTTCATTAATTATGGTGTGGATTAATTTAGTATGGTGAATGTGATGTTTAATGGTTTAATTGTTTAAAAATATTTGCATGGTCATTAAAAGATAAAATTTTAACACCAACTTTTCAAATACTAGGTGGTTAGTAAATATTAAAAAGTTTTTCGACAGTGACGCTGAGAATGAACCAAATTGGATATTTTGTTTTAATTTAATAAAGGCCCAATCGCCCGGTATTTAATTAAGCGGGGTATCACACTCTCATCCAATATTCATCTCACATTAAAGGGAGTTCATTAAAGATTAAAGATCAAGCTTTAAAGAAGGTCCAAATCCTTCCCTCTCTCTCTTTAAATTTCTTATTTTTGGATTAAATACATTAGATTCATAATCTAATAATAATAAAGTTCATACAGATTAATATCTACATTTTTACTAGTATATTACACTTACTTTATTTTCTATAAAAAAAAATAGGGTTAATTTATTTGCACATACTCATTTGCATGGAAGTACACAAAGATAGAAGGACTGGATGAGGAAGTGAGCTTCGACAAGTTGAACGTGATGCCTTCGGTCATTCCTGTGAAGCAAGCAACGAGGACTTACAAGCCTAATCTGAACTTAAAGATCAAGGAAGAGGTCTAATGCTTGTTAGCAGTAGGGTTACACCCACTCTAGCTGTCTAGCATTGTCCCAGTGGGAAAGAAAGACAAAAATCAAATAAGGATCTTTGTGGATTTTAGAGACTTGAATAGGGCTTGCCACAAGGATGAGTTCCTTCTACCCTCCATCGATAGCTTGATAGATGCAATGGCTGGTCATGAGATATACAACTTTATGGATGGGTATGTAGGGTACAACCAGATCAAGATAGACCCCACGGACGCAGAGAAGACGGAGTTTAGAACTCCGTTGGGAAACTTCATGTACAAAGTAATGTCGCTTGGGCTAAAAAATGCTAGGGCTACTTACCAAATAACGATGATGGCCATTTCCCAAGGCTTCTTTCACATATTTGTGGAATTCTATGTGGATGATTTGGTCATGAAATCAGGGAAGGATGAGTCCCATTTGAGAAATTTGGGGAAGGTGTTTTCCTGATGCATGAAGTATAAGCTGAAGATGAACCCACTGAAATATTTCTTTGGGGTAACTAGTGGAAGGTTTTTATGTTTTGTGGTTGATCGACAGGGGGTGAAGATGGACCAGGACAAGCAGCGAGCTATCTTGGAGATGCTAAGTCCCATAATGGCGAAGGAGCTAAAGAGTTTCCTCGGTAAAGTTTCCTACATTAGGATATTTGTGCCTCAATTGGCCGAAATAACGCACCCGCTTATGCAGCTTTTGTGAAAGAATAGAAAATTCAAATAGGAGGAGGTTCACCAAGAGTCTCTAATGGGGCTGAAGAAGCTGCTCATTTCACCACATACCATGGTTCCCCCAAGAGCGGGAATACCATTACAACTTTACCTCACATCCTCCACGAGGTTCGTTACGAGCAGGAACAACCAGTATACTACCTTAGTAGAATCATTCATGGGCCAGAGGTCAGGTATAGTAGCATAGAAAGACATTATTTAGCCTTGGTCTTTGTAGCGCAAAAACTTAGACTTTACATGCTCTCTTTTACAATTCTTATTGTAACAAGATGTGATCCTATTAAGTTTTTACTGGCAATAACTATATTGATTGGGGTTGGCAGACGGTTGCTATGCCAACTCTGTGATGATAGCACCTTGACACATAGTGGTTAGGCAAAAGGCAGGTCTTGGAATTTAATGTTTATGACGTGGAGCTAGCTAGTGCATCAGACATTTAATGTTTGTGACATAAAGTATGAGGGATGTCTTTCACAGTTATTAATGACTGAGTTACCTCGAGAGTGGTGTGGGGGCTATTTAAGGACCCCAACCACCTCTTGGGAAATGAGGTTCTTTTTTAGAGTTCAAAAGTTATTACTAGAGAGAATATACATCAGAGAGAGATTTATTACAAACCAGAGAGTTCACTCACCAACCATTTCCATTTATTACGAAGCTTTTAATATTTGACAGAGATCTTTGAGAGTGGTTGGGGTGTTTGGCTGCCTGCCAAGGTGTATCTAGGATACCTACTTCTCTATCCCTCTAAATGAGTTACTTTTGAGTTCGTTATTATTCTCTGAGTTATACATGTGCAATTTGTGAGTTCAAACTGAGTCTATTGTCACCAAGTTTTGATTGCATGTCTTGTAGTTAATCAATAGTGTTGTTAGTTAACTTATCATTATTGTACTCAAAAGGGGTTATGCCTCCATCTAATATAAACTACCCTCTAATAATATGAGTTGAACGATTTCGTTCTCCATTATATATGCACGCATACACACTTCACGAAAAAATAAAAGAAAATAATAACACAGGCCTATGAGAGTCCGAAAAGGCAGGATGGGATTCTAACACCTTCCCATTTCATAAGTTAGCCCCCGAACCTTCAAACTATTGGTTTTACATGCATCAATTCTATTCGATGTCGTTCTCTTGAGGAAGCTACGTGTTCTTTTACCTGTTTTGTGCAAAATAGTCTGGCGACTCCATCTCTTTACACTTACCCCACACCGATGACGATCGAAGCGTTCCTAAGTAGGGAATGTGAACTTTCAATCCCCTTTTCTTTCTCCATTTACCCCTTTGGGAAGTAGAGGTAGAAGAGTAAGCGACGCACGTCTTTGATCGGGATGGCCACAGTTGCGACTTCACTAGGGAAAACTTTCCATAAGAGGGCTAGACTCTATTTGCATGGGTGTTTTGTTTTCTTGTGTGCGTATGCACCTATATTTATGTATCTTTTTTCTCCTCTATTATTTCTTGTACATATATACCTCATGCTTAATCACTAACCACTCATACACTCTTAGATAGTCTCGATGTACACTTGGCACCACGTGCACCTAGGATCACTTATATCCACATATTGCACATAACACTAAGAAATTCGTGATTATGTGTCACTAACACACACCTCCACTTATCACACTTGTATATATCCATTCTTACTCACACTTATCACACATTACTTGTAGTTTATCCGTGTTTAGGTTCACTACCACACACTCACTTGTAGATAGCTACACATCACTCACTCTCACTTAATCCATGGTTAGTATAGATTTATCTTTTATACTCATATATTATCCCTTGCTTGGCATGATGTTCATCAATAAATATACTCTCTCTATAATGTAATAATCAAGGATCATGAATTTTTCAATCTACATCACTAAAAATCATTTCTATTGGCCAAATTTTGTCCCTTAACTAGGTGTCACTTCGTGATGGGCGCTGGTCCGGGAGGTACAGTTAGCTTAAGAAGTATGACTCCCACCTTCCATTGGCTAAGTACCTTATACGTATATCAAATGATTCCCCCCGCATCGTACCACTTGACCGAAGTCATGACGGGGTTATATCACAGGGAACTCGTTCATGTACATCGAGTATATGGAATTCTCTCTGACATGTACTGTCCCCACAAAGTATATAGTGAGGTAATTCAGGTACACTCAGGTATATCAAATTGCTCGTCCACATGTACCGATTTCCCTCAAAAGCAATACGTATATCGTGGAAGTCATGCCAAAGGGGGGAACCTTTCCAACTAACCCAACAACTGCATACCTGCATATAGGCGTCAAACCAAGGGCACTCATATTTAGTTTGCCGATTTCTACCCGAAACTCTATCAAAATGATGGGTCGGATATAACGCCCTGCTTAAAATAATAACGGGTGGCCAGCCATGTACTACATTTAATCAGGATTCTCAGATCGCTCATTCTCAGCATCAACAGACTATACTAAAATAGATAAGGCTAACTACACGAAACTATAAAAGCGGATGCCAAAATTTAAATAAAAGCATACAATGGATAACAAACCAATAATGTACAACTACTAATAAAGGTCAAACATACACAAGTACCACGATAAAATAAGTGCTAAACATTAAAATAAAATGAGTACACAAAAGGAACTATACCCGAATAAGCTGTCGGGTCACAGACAATACAATAACCATAAAGAAGAAATATAAACAGCTACATATAACCCTTGGGTGTAAATCCTATACACAAATGAATCCTATATATATTTACAAAAATTAGGAAGCGACTACAAACTAAATCCCGCCACAGTCCGCAACTGCTACGGCTCCCAAGACTCTGGATAGAAAAACATTCGGTATCCAGGCAGTAAGACACCTGTAGTAAACTGTACATATATATATATATATATATATATATATATATATATATATATATATATATATATATATATATATATATCAAAAGAGAAATATAAACAGGCCAGAGCCCGAGGTGAAAAAAATGTTTGCAGCAAGTGTGTTAACCATGCATAATAAATCTAAATGCACTATTTCATAATTAAAGTGGAGTCGCACTCTCGTCAAACCCCAAACTCAGCTCTCATCAACGGCCTCGCAACTAATTGTGTCCTGGAACCTTAATTAAGTTACCCCACCCATATAAGGACAACCTACCTTACAATAGGCACGACCTATACCCGCATGACCTTCCATCCTAACATAACCAAAGAATCCTTTCCATTCTAATCCCACCAAAATATATACACACATATATGCCTTACTGGGATCTAGTGGTTCCAATTATTAACTTAAACCACTTATAAGTCTTAATACGTCACACATTAATGTTAATGTGTGACGTATTAAGACTTAATTCACTACCACCACCTATCGGACTATTATCACACCACCATGGCGACAAAATCAATCATAACGTTCCTAGAAGCGGTCATAGTTCCTAACCGGTAAGTGAGAACGACTCATACCCAAGATTTCTCACCCCCAAAATAAAATCACACAAATAAAAATGGGAGACTATGACCTGGGGACTATCCACACCCTGCTCCTCAAGCCAGGGGCTCACCCTCATCGCGCAACCTCCCATGATAGCATGTGTCGGGTATGCTTCACACAATAAGTATGTATATCATTCACACTATATATATACATCCATAGGATCACATCATATAATCAAACATTCACACAAGGTATATATTCACGCAATGAGTACACACATATCCATATCTATACTTATATACATACATATATACATACCATCTCTCCTCCGTATGTATGAAACTTTATAAACTCGACTATAGGTGTACATATAACGAATAGTTTGCAACCCTCAAGCTCAATCCTAAATTCATTCCATGATCCCATCAAGTATTGGAATCCCCATTGTTAATCATACACAGATATATAACAACTATCCTGACTTGATTTACAACACAATCTATTCTAGCTGATAGTACGATCCCCTCGTTCTCAATTTTTACCACGGTTTAATTGTCCCTATGAACCCTTAACATTAACGCCTTTACGATTTATTCCTTGAGTTTATCATCACTAAGGATACGCTACATCTCTCTCTCCTCGGTCCTCAATCATATGTTAAATAGAATCCTATCGCTATAAGGATTCGGCACAATTTATCCACCTCGGTCCTCATACCTACAATTTCATGCCATACCCTCACAACTTTCTCAAAGAGTTCTAAACATCACGTCATCTAAACTCACTTCTGACCTCTAAATAGAGCTCCCATCCTCAATGAGATTCCCCACTATACCTCGGAATATCTATTATCAGTACGCACATAAACGTAAAGGGACTATCTCTACATTTTATAACTATTTCATGATAGCCGACCACCATCATATTAAGATAATCCGCCTATCACTCAGTCCCTCAATCATTTCCTTACTAAAAGAGGCATCATACCCTCATAATCCATTTCTAACATAAGTCCAAAAGCCACTATTAATCCTAACTCACAAATCCCTTAATGTTATATCCCAACTCTCCATAGTAAGTCCGTTAAGAAGACCCCTGAGAATAAAACCCAAAAGAAAAGAGGTAAAAGAAAATCCCATTCTTGGGCTAAAAATAGATGTCCGGTCGACCAGCCCTAGACCCCCGGTGGACCGCGGTTCGAAATTTTTCCCTAGGAAGATTGCAGTAGGCTTTTCCCTTAGGGCGCGGTTGACCGGCCCCCTAGCCGCGGTCGATCGACCACACCAGCTCTCTTGCCCTTTTTCTATTTTTGAACTAAACCAAACTCTCCAAAAACTCAAAATATTACCATCCAACCCTCAATCTTTAACTCAATCATATTTCTCACATCAAAACCCAACCTACATCTCATGTCATCAACATAAATGCCATCAATACCATGTATAAACATCAAATGCAAGATAAAATACCCAAAATCTAGGTTTTGACATATAACCCAAAATCCAATTCTTTTGCCCCCAATTTATGAAATAAAATACATAAATGAATTTTTAGCAAGATTAAACACTTGCCTCGGAATTGTAGAGGTTGAATCATCCTCGAGATCGCGTAGGGGCCGAAAATCCCCAAGCTTTCTCATCTCTCTCTCTTTATTTCTTTCTTTCTTTCTCTTTCTCTCTTTCTCACAAATGAGATAGGCTGATCCAAAATTCTCTTAAGTTTTTAAATCATAAATCCCAGTTTTAAATGATAATACACACTATAAATGACTCGTTTACTCCAATTCGAGTCAAACTAAGTTAAAAAGATTCTGGAACCGAAATAAAACCCTAGAATAGTCATTTCGACTATCTCAACCTATCCGGAACCAATAGCGCACTCAGAATCATCATCCAGAATATTTTATAACATCCTCAATTTTGGACCTCAATTTCCAAATTTTAAAATTCTTCAATTTAAATAAATTTTATTTCTCCGAAAAATTTAATTCTTCAGTCCCAAAAATCATGGGGTGTTACATCGGCATGCCTCCAAAATTTTCGTGCAATTTTTAAAATGGGACCCTACCCATGAGCCTGGTAACAAGTACAACCATAATTTTTACGTATTTTTTCAAACCTAATTTTTCCAAGATCGGGTCAAATCCGACATTTCGTTTTAGGTAAACCTAATACAAGTGAGAACCTAATAAACATAATAATAATCATACTGAGACTCGTCTCTCATTTTTCCTCTTCCTATATCCAAAAGTGTCAAAAGCATTTTTTCTCTCCTTTATCGAAAATACCAAAAGCATTTTTCCTTTCTTTATACATAAAATATTTTCCTCCATTTCACCTAAAAACATTTTGTTCTCCTTTTTTTCCAAAAAAAAATGATTGAAAATATTTTCCTTCCTTTTTCGAATATAACAGTTTTCCCTCATTCTCTTTAAAAAAATAAATTCATATTTTTCTCCTCCTCAGGTCGATACCCTTGGCTTGGCTCCCTTTTGGCTTCAATCTTCCGTCGAATCGCCCCGAAGCTCCACTAATTCCCTCATGACTTCCTCCGAGTCCGGAATTCATCCACTTTCTATAGAGAATACTAATCTAGCACAGAATGTGCAGCCTAATTTAATGATGGTTCTAGCTCAGATGACTGCCAAGAATAAAAACCTTCATACCTAGATTCATCAGATGCAATAAAACTGGGTCCCTATTCCCAAAGATCCTGAGGTCCTCTTCCCTTGTATTATGGGTCCGCCTACACCAGAGCCTATTAGGGATCCCGAGGAATACAAGGATGCTCCATATGCTCCTCTTAGTAATGGGCCACCACCAACCCAACTTCCTATGCCAAATCTTGCCTAGTTATGGGCTAAACTACCTGTGACAGTTGATCCGAAGGAGGAAGAATTGAACAAGGTAAAAAAAGACCTCAAGGTGCTGACCAAGAAATTTGACCAAGTCAGACTCTCTGGAAACTACATGGACTACACCCTATCCTAAATCTAGGTTATCGAAAACATTAAAGATGCCCAACAACGAGAAGTTTAGGGGTAGTGGACCACCGATTGTTCATATCCATAATTACCACCGAGCTATGACTCTCCTAGGTGCCTCCGAGGAAATAATGACCTAGATATTCTAGCAAACCTTGAAGGATAGCGCTCTCCGCTGGTCCTTAACCCTTGAAGAGTCCAGGATTCGTAGTTAGTAGAATGTTACCCGTAAATTCATGTCCCTGTACAAGTACAACAAAGACTTAGAGTTTACCTGCGCATGATTTAGATATTCTCAAACAGATTCCTGGGGAATCAGTCAGTAACTTCGTTGAAAGTTGTAAAGAGAAAGCATCCACCATTACTAACTGGCCTTTCGAAGAAGAGCAAGTCAGTATTGTGAAGATAATCTTCTTACCCTATGTTCGATCGACGATGGGAGGATAGTACTACCCTTATTTTTTATCCCTCCGAGAAGCAGGAGTGGAAATTGAAGAAGGTCTTTGACTAAAGATAAACCGAAGAAAGTATCTCGACAGTTCGCTCCCAAAAAGTTTAAAAAGTCTTCCAATACCATAGTTTCAACCATCAATAACATCTCTTAGTTGTAATACCCCGTGATTTTTAGGACTGAAAATCTAATTAATTTGGGAGAAATAAATTTATTTGAATTGGAGAATTTTAAATTTGGCAATTGAGGTCAAAATTTGAGAAGGTTACAAAGTATTTCGAATGATGATTCTGAGTGTGCGGTTGATCCCGAATGGGTTGAGATAGTCAAATTGACTGTACTTCGGTTTTATTTAGGTTCCGAAATATTTTAAGTTAGTTTGAATCGAATTGGAGTAAACGAGTCATTTAAAGTGTGTATTATCATTTAAAGTTGGGTTATTGGGAGACGAGGCTTAAGTTGGGATCGTGAGAAGCCAATCTCATTTTGAGAGAAAGAGAAAACCCTAGAGAAAGAGAGAAGAAAAAAGGAAGAAGAGAAAGAGGAGAAAAGCTCAGAGACTCCGGCTAATACGCGATTTCGAGGAAGATTCAACCTCTCAACATTGAGGCAGGTGATTAATCTTGCTAAATAATTTATGTGTGTCATTTATTTCATGATTTGTGGATAAAATATAGAGTTTGGGTTTATATGTTAAAATCTAGATTTTTGGGTTAAATATTGCATTTGACGTTTAGATATGGATTTGAGGTTGTGTAATTAGTTGGGTTAATTTATAGTATGAGTTTTAGTGTTAAAAATGTGATTGTTTTGAATATTATTGGTTAGAATATGGTATATTGGGTTTTTGGAAAGTTGTATTTTGTCCGAAACGAGGAAGGGCCAAAATATCCGATATGGTCTGTCGACCGCGGCCAGGAAGTCGGTCGACCGTGCCTCCAAGGAAAAGCTTACTGCTTCTGGCCAAAGCATGGGATTTTTATTTCCAGCCCTTTTCTTTTGGGTCTAAAACTTAGGGACCTTCTTGGTTAATGTATTATAGAGGGTTAGATTTTTATATCAAGAGATTGATTACCTTAGGAGAGTAAGGGAGTATGACCTATTTTAGGAATGGATTATGAGGGTATGGTGCCTCTCTTATGAAGGAAATAATAGTACGACTAAAAGATAATTGGATGATATTAATTTGGGTATTAAAGACTTTCAGTTTAGATAATATTCCTAATGTTGGTTAAAGTGGGAGACTATTCATATCATGGGTGTATTGGATGAGCAAGCTTCAAGAGAGGGATCGTAAAATGAAATGAATTGGGAAGGAATGCATTATAGCATCGGTTAGATTAATTAGAGTATATACTTATAGCCGATCTCATTACCTTTATACATACGGATGTGAGTTAGCATATAACTATATGAATATCCATAATTGGCATGAATGTATATACCTTGTGTGATGGCTTGTATATATGATGTGATTATATATATATCTGGTATGAATGATATATATATGGTGTGAGAATACCTATAACATGCAATCATGAAAAGTTGCTAGATGTGGGTGAGGCCCCTGGCTTGAGGGGCAAGGAGTGTATAGTCCTCAGGTCATAATCGTCCATTATTTATTGCGTGATTTTTATTCTGGGTGAGAAGTATTGGGTATGATTTGTTCTCACTTTCAAGTTAGGAACTATGACCGCTTCCCATACGTTGTGATTTAGTTTTTACCAAGTCGGTGTGATCTAGTCCGACCGCTGGTAACCTGGGTCAAAGTGAGTTATTCCTGGAAGATGATAGTGTTGTGAAGTATTTTCTATGTCCTATAACCGATTGTGGTGGATATTTAGATTTACGCTAAGTGTGTATGTGTACTTACTTGTTGGGGTTGAATGATCGTGTTCTATGACTAGAGTAATGTTATATAGACCCTAAAGGTACCGTGTGATAACTTATTTAGGTACGTAGAGTAGTAATCTAAATAAGTAGCCAATGTTATGCATTGTGTACCGAGGGCGTAATGGATCCCGACGATCAACATTGTGAAGGAGTAGTGTATCGGGGGGGGGGGTTCCTTCTTTGGATTTTGCGAGCAGAGTTGTCATTTGAATGAAGTGCATGTCAGTTTGACTTTTTCTTTAAAATGTTTCTTCAAAAGAGATCCAATTAACTCAAACTATTTTTCAAGCTTATCAGAATAAAACGAAGTGTAAAACATTTAAAACACTTTTAAAAAACATTTTCCTTATAAAAATTCATCCTTATCCTTTTATAAAAATTATTCTGAGCTCCATTAATCATACGCATTCGTATCTGTGTGATCTCGGAATGAGATTATCTTAAAGACGAATAAAATTGCACCAATTAAACTTCGACATGATTAAATCTTTAAAGCTTTGCCGCAATGTCTTCAATTTCTTCAATAGGTCATATACCAAGTGGGATCGTGACAAAAATAAAATCTCCTTATGACATATTACAAACACACTTTTGTTCGCAAAATTAAGTCAAAATAATATAGAGACTCAATTGGAAATTTATGTCTTTCTTGTATATATTATGTGGTGCATACCCCCTAGTTTTATCATGGGAAGTTGCGCGATGTGGGTGAATCCCCTGGCTTGAGGAGCAAGGGGAGTATAATCCCAAGGTTATAGCATCCAGTATTTTACAATGCTTGAGTTAGGGCTAAGACGTATTGGGTATGATTTGTCTTTCCTTTAGGTGAGAAACTATGGACGCATCCCATATGCTTGTGATTTGGTTATATACCAAGTCAGTGTGAGAGTCCAACCGCTAGTAACCCAGGATGATATGTGAGTAATTTCCTGGAAGATGATAGCATTGTAGAGACTATTACTATACATATATTATGTGTGTTATGTATGTGTACTTTCTAGAGAATGATAAATCATGTATAATACGTGCGAGTAATATTATACAAGACTTATAGATAGTGTGTGATATCTCAATATTATAACTAGAGAAAGTTATAAAGATATGTGCTATTTTTTTTCTTTTGTATCATAAGTGTGGATGAGTATACTCTTTTGCCGATAGACGGGAAGTAAGGGGTTTGCATTATGGACCGATGGCCTAACGGATTCCCACAATCGATAATGTTAGGTGGTAGTGTATCAGAGGGGTTCCTTATTTGGATTTCACTTTATGATACGTCCCACGCACGAAACTTAGCATAATGTTGGGTGTGGGGAGATGTTTGGTCCTTTGTTCTTAGGTATATGTATTATAGTGTTTAAATATTCTAGCATCAATGATGATGTGTGATATCTTATGCTTATAACTTGTGAGAGCCGGTAATTAGAAACCGAGAAAATATAATTCAGATATTAATGTATAAGTTTGGGGCATAAACTTAGGAGACCATAGAAGAAGTAGATATATGGTTGTGTTTTAGTTATAGTGAGTTACGCGAATTAGGTTTATGCTTAGATTTAAGAGGTTTTATCCCTAAAATGTGTCGGGTAGTTTAATTGAGGTTCACATGCATGCGTTAGGTGCACACTTTAGAAGCGGGGTAAGGTTGTGTCCCAAGAGAGTGCGACACCACTTTAATTACGTAATTTGTGCATTCATAATTATTATGCATTTTAATTCACTTGCTAAAATTATTTTTGAACCTCGGGTTCTGAGCTGTTTATATCTTTTCTCTTGCTATACATACATTGTATTATATTAGGTGTCCCTCCACAAGGACACCAATGATGCCTATTCTATCCAGAGTCCTTGGAGTTATAGCAGATGAGAAAAGTTACAGGATTTTGTTGTAGTTGCTTCCTATTCTTGTAAATCTAGTTAAGGATCCATTTTTTTATATCGAATATGTGTACCCATGGTTTGTATATTTGTAACTCTTTTATGTTTTTATTTGGATGTTGTTTTGTTTGTGACCCGACAGCATATTCGGGTATGTCTTTTGTTGTACGCGTGTATATATCGTCATGTTTTGTAGTCATTATTTTTGTTGGTTTGTAGTTTCTTGTATGTTTTGAAAAAAAAAATTGGCATTCGATTATTTTATTATTGGGTGGTTAGTGGTATTTTTATTCAGCTCATCAGCTGATGCGGAGAATGATCCATTTGAGATTCCTATTTTATCTTAGTGTAGGGCTGGCCACCTGTTATTAACTTAAGTGGGGTGTCACATAACCCAAATTGAAATCCCTAAATCTGGAGAGAAGAAAAGAGGGAGAAAGTGTGAAGCTTTGAGGAGAAAATTTTAAGAGTAATTGAGGTGCTTTTGTCAATTTCATCTTTTACATCAAGGGAATCAGACTCTATGAATCTAATCAGCTAATTGGTTAACTTTGTTTTAATCTAAACTGCATTATTTTGATTCTTATCATAGTGGGTGTGATAAAAAATTCATTTTTGGGTGGGTTATCACATGAAAATGGGTTTTCAATATATCGAACACTTTGTTAAAAGTGAAATTAGTGATGTAAAATGATTCATTTTTATAGAAATCTTAATGATGTTAGAAACTGAGTGATCTATTGCATTTAAATTGGGTTATAGGATCGGATTGTAGAAAACGATTAAATGAAACCTGTGAAAACCCCAATTTCGGAATTTATAACTTTTGATAATAATCAATGTTGTTTAAAGGATTTAATTATGATTAAAACCTGTTTAAGTGAAGGGTTGAATGTTGGATATGGTAGGGTTAAAGTCTGGGATGAATTCATGGAGGTTTAAGGGAACAAAAAATGGAGGAAAAATGATTTAGAGAAGAAGATGATTCGCAGATCTGGTACGATGAACTGGTTCATTTTTGAGGCTTGTCTAGATGAACTGGTTCAAATTACCAGCATGTACAAACTATGTAATTTTATATCTTTTCGTTACGATCGTGTGGGCTCCGACCTCGTATTTTTCTAATTTGTTTTGAATTAGTTATGAATTTATGACGGAAGGGTGTCTGAGACCGAAATCCTTAGTAAGAAATCAAATCTGAATTATTTAGGGGTGTTTGTAGATGAGGGTAGTACTCTGGAAAATATTAAGTAACATTATGTTTACCTTATAATTAAATGATAATGAATAAAGGGTATGGATTTAGGAGTGTTTAAGATGAACAACACTCGAAAATATATGAACGGATTCGAATGTGAATCTCAAATGAAATTAGGATACGGGTTGTGCTTAGTATCTTGAATAAAAATATGTTTTGATATACATAAATGTAATTAAATACTTATGGAATTAAGATTCAGTAAATAGACTCGGAGATTGGTCTAGTGCTATTTGAGTTTGGCACGGGTTAGCCGGATTTATTTGTATATATACGAAATCTATGATAGTATGTATGTATGTATTTATGTATGTATGTACGTATTTGTATATATATATTTGTGCGCTTTATACATATCGGTGTGAATGATATTTTTAGGAATTATATACCCCTGTAGTGCTATCATAGGAGGTTGCGCGATGTGGGCGTGTAGAAGTATGGAACCCCGGGTTCTTTAATTTTCTCAATTAAAATTAAATTATAATTTCCTTTTATATATAAAACAAACACGATGTGAAAGCATTAGGATGTGATGGTTCAACTAAAACAAACAAATACCAAATTTTAATTTTCTTAAAATTAAACCTAGTGAAATTAAACAAAACACACAAGTATTAATTTTACTTAAACAAGTTAATTAATCAATCCAAGCCCTAGAATTTGCCTAAGTCATAATTATCAATATTCCAACGTTAGGTCAAACCAATTTTAGCACATGACTTGAATTAAATAAACTTTACACGATATTTAATTTAGCACCAAATTAAATTGAGTGTGATAATTTAAACCAAATTTTATCTTGAATTATCCTAAGCATGCGTTCTAAATTATTATGCAAGATAAAATCAATCAATCACACTACGCCGCGATGTACGAGGAAAAACCCAAGACGAGAAAAAAACCTCGGACAACCCTAGCCACAAATTCACTAGATACGGAATTACAAGTACAAGACAAAAGACTTACAACACACGACTCGATCCCTCTTAAGCCCCGATGCTTCTTCTTGTTGAAACCTCTTCTAAGCGATTAACCTTGGAACACCACCGCGGTCTCGGAATCGACCGATAGGACTTTCTATGGTCACCGTCACCTTTACATGAAGCCTTTCTTCAAGTGGGTAAAATAATGCAAACGTCTCTTCAATTTGGTGTAGAGAAAAACCGGTGCCAAACTCCAAGCAATTAATATGTATATATGTGAACTTGGATAAACACTAATTTGGGTGTAAACTAGAGTGGTGAATGATTGTTTCTTTGATAAAAACACACTCAAAACATGAACATTTTCCTAAACCATTTTTTCTCTCAAAATACTCTCTAAGAGATGAAAAGTTATGGAAAAGTTAAGTTGGAAAATGTTCTTCTCGCACATGATAAAATCTGAAAAAATTGGTTAAAAACTAAGTGGGGAAGTGGGTGAAAAAATTGCTCAAAACTGCCAAAAACTGTTCCCGCCTGGCATCTCGTTCGAACGACATTTCATTCGAACGACATTCTCATTCGAACGAGTCTTCTAACCAAGCTCCAGTATGGACTCGTTAGAAACTCGTTGGAAATATCGTTAGAACGAACAATCTCGTTCGAACGAAGGTCCAGTATGCCTTAGTGGGAAGTCGTTGGCAAACTCGTTCGAACGACATCTGGTTCGAACAAAAAACTCGTTCAAACGACCTATCGAACGAACTTCCAGAATTTTGGAAAATTCGATTTTAGCCCAGAAAACTTTATAAACTTATTTTAAAGTTTTATTTAATTCTTTCTGAAAATTAAAACACAGTTTTTATAAATCCTAACACCCAATAAAAACATGTTCCAAGCTCCTATATATATAATATTGCATTCATACCTTGGGAGCATGGAACCATAGTTGATGACGTAGAAACGAGTCACGCAAACCGGCATATTTGATGAAGCTTTATACTCTTTGCCGCTACGTCTTCAACAAACACTTCATAGGCTTGAGAATATTACAATTAAATATTATCCTATGAATAAATGTTTTTGTCCGGAATTGAGCCAAAACTATATATGGACTCAATTGGAAATTTGTGTCCTTATAGGGCGAATCCTCTAGCTAGTGAGTGCAAAGAGAGTATATTCCTCAGGCCATAGCTTTCGGCATTTTATTGTGTGATTTTTTTGGTGAGATGCTTTGGTAATGATTCAGTATAACTCTTGGTGAACTATGATCGCCTCCATTACGTTTGCAATTTTTACCTACTTCGGTGTGAGTTAACCGATTTATGGTAACCGGGTTAGAGTGAGCATGCCTAAGATGATAGATTTTTAGACAAAACAATCGGTGAGTTATTACTTGGAAGGATGGTTAGTATACACTGCATATGTGTGAATCATGTAGTATATTTGTATGTATATAATAGTGTATATATTTATATGCGGGTAAAATACATGAAGGGTAATTGCGTTATTTATATAACTAGTGAGAACATTATATGATTTTATTAGACATGATTAAATGAGTTACTGGGGGAAATAACTTAATAATCAAAAGTAATATTACTCGGGTTATAGTAGTGTGTCAGGAAGCGTTCATAACAAGACTAGTTAGATGGGTTAGTACAACTAGGTGGGTTGTAAAGGAAGCGATAGGTGTGCACAATAGTGGAGGGGTGAGTATTATCTCAATGGAGTAGGACACTAGTTTAAATTTAAAAAGTATTCAAGAACTTTAATTACTGGAAACTTAATCACGTGCAAATTTTTTTCAAATGTTTTAGGTTCTAAACATTGCCAAAAATATTTTTCAAAACCTTTTAGGTGTCCAGCCATAGGGACGCCAGGCTTGAGAATCTGTTCCAGGGATGCGTAACTGCAAAATATGTGGATGCATGCCGGATTTGGACTAGATGCATCAATTGTTCATTCCTAGATTAGGATCCCTCATCTCAATATTTCATTTTGGGCCTGTTACCCCATTAGCCACATTAATCAGTTTCTTCATTTCAGATTGGTATTTGGATTTGGGATTTGTAGCAATTGGTTTATTCGGCAAGACGTTTATTTATATCTTCTGGTGGTTTAGACTCTATTACTCTGTGAATGGGTTAATCCAGTTTTTCTGCATGTTGTTATCTGTTAAATGAAAAGATAAAATTTGGCACCGGCTTACTTAATTAATAGGTGATTAGTAATCAATGGTTTTCGACAGTGATGCTAAGAATGAACCAAATGAGAATCATGTTTTAATTTAATAACGAACTGATCACTCGACATTTGATTAGGTGGGGTGTCACAGGCATCTACCTATAGTACTCATTCGTGATCTATTGGTGAGTCTGTAGGAGTCTCATATCAAAAATAGATAGAACAAAACACAAGAAAATAACAATAATGCATTAGTTGAGGATCTTAAGTCACGTGAGAGGATTCTTAAAGATAAGATAGAATATGTCGAGGGAGAGAAAGATAGTCCGCGTGGTTTGATGGAGGCTATGAAAAAAGGAGATTATAGAGTTTGAGAATCTAAATGTTTACGTGGGTCTAAAATATGAGAGTTTGAGGAGAAATTAAAGATTTGAGTAAGGTTAAGTTTGATCTGGAGGCGAGGTTGAAAAAATTAGACAAAAACTTAGGAAGCGTCAAAATCAAGGAGGATAGGGGTGGAATTGGCTTTTATGATCATAATCCTTCCGCTACTAAAGACAATACCCTACATCTGAGAGAGTAGACTAAGAACATTAGGAGAGGTCAACCTTTAGGTAACACCCATCGCTATATCTACACGTGCACTGATTGCGGTAGGAAAGGTCACCTTAGGCATTTATGTTACGACCTTAAGAATGATCCTAGGAAGTCTAAGAATATAATCATTTTTGTTCTCAAAACCCCCATGCGTCGTTATTCTTAAGGTAAAATTATGGCCAAAAAAAAGTTTGATCATTATTCTTAAGTTAAAATTATCTTCAAATAATTAAATATCTACTAATGTAAATATTAGTCCAATAAAATTTTATTTGAAATGGAGTTGAGAATTTTCAGATCAATACGACTTGGATATGTGAAGTGACCATTTGACATGTGTATTTAACTACGATCAGTAATTGACATTTCTCTAAGTTTTGACCCTTTATTTATGTAAAAAAAAGTTTGACAATTATTTGTAAGGTAAAATTATGTTCAAATAACTAAATCTCTACGTGTTTATGGATTAGTCCAATAAAATTTATTTGCAATCGAGTTAAGAATTTTGTAATTCTTATAATAACCATACTTGAAGTTTGAAAAGATGATAAATGACTATCACAGTTCCCTGACATGTGCATTGTGCTTTACAGTTAGTATTCTCTAAAATTCTATACAAAGGATAAGGCTCCCTCTCAACTAAGGTGTCCACCCGGGACATTCTAAATTTTTTCTCTCACGCCTCTTTTTTCTTAATAAGAGTACAAGTGGCTCTTAAGTTTTTCTCTCCTCCATTTTAATATCCTCCGTTGATTCAGATTCTCTCAAAGAAGCTCAAATGACCCCTCACTCTATACGACTCTACAAACCCCCTTTTCCCGTGTCTGCACTAAAACAGTTTCTCTCGTTACACACCAAATACCATCGCCTACAATCAACACGTTTCACTTTTAAGTTCAACAATTATGTTTTCCTAAGGTTCAAATTGGGTTTTGATTTTATGGGTTTAAAACGTTTTACTTCAGCTCCATTTATTATATCTAATCAGTGTTCCAGAATTTGGGGTTGGACTTTTAGTTTAGAGGTTTTTTAAATTAAGGATTTGAAGAATTTGGTGTTTGAACCTTAGATTTTAAGTAATTTTGGCATCCAACGATAGTTGTTGTTTTGGTAGTTTAGGTTTTGTTCTTGGAATAAATTGTATTGATTTTGTGATGATTTTGGTTCATGTTTCTTGGTGTAAACTTGCGGTAATGTAATATTTACACTATTCGGGTTTCTTTTGTCTTTTACTTTTGTAATCTAATGATTGAAATGAACTTTTGAGGCAATGTAGTGTTGTATTTACTTTATCGTGATGTATATGTTGGTACCTATATTTTAGTTTTTCTTATTGTATTATAATTTATTTTTCATGCCAATTACATGTGAAAATGTATGCTAAATCGGTATATATGATTATTTTTATATGTATCCAACTCAATTTTTGACACCACATGTTTAAAATTATTCATAATAACTCCCCCTAAATCGAAAAATGAAGTCGACGATCTTTTAAGATGGAGAACCAAACTAAGGTATAAATTGAATACACAATAATATATCTATTTTTAGAAGTTAAGCATTTAAAAAAAATTGGGACAGTGGGTCATTTCAGATTATCTCCAGTTGCGCTAGTCACAAAGATCTTTGCAAATGAGTCCCATTTGGTTTCATTACTCAGTTCGGATTCTATGTCTACAAATCAAGCATGTCTGCATATATTAATTCACATCAGGTCATAGTCATTATGTTTTTCTTTATATAAAAAAATCAATCTGAAAATAAGTAGAAAAAAGACCATTAAATAGGATGAGCTTAATCAAAATATTAGAAAATTATTATGATTTCTTTAAAGATCTTTAAGGATATTTGAGTTTTTTTTAATTTATCGAACTTCCATAAATCCGTTTGGTTACTCCGGCACACTAGCATCCGTCGATTCATGTGCAACAGACTTTCACTTCTTATAGTAGGCGAGAATGGGTTGTTAGAGTAAAATTTAATATATGGGCTTATATATAAAATAAATATGAATTATAGGCTATCAAATAAAAGTAGGCCAATTAAAGTGATTAATTTAAGTTTTGGGGCCTTACTAATGTATTATTAAAGTGTGGGTTTTATTGTGTAGAGACAAGCGTAATTTCTATTTTTATGATGGGTTCAAATAGAAATATACGAAATATGAAAAGACATGATTGTGTTATAAATAGGGGTCATGGTCCCCAGATCACACAACACCAATCTTCTAATTCCTATTGTTAGAGAGAAATTTAGAGAGGAAATAAAAGTGTTGATCTGGAAGAGCATAAGACCTCAGACTCAGATATTTTAACTTTCTATCATGGATTCAGGTACGCTTCCGCAAAATCAATATTTATATTTCTTGATAATTCAATATGAATGTTCCTGTTTGTGTGATAGTTTTCACAAAATAGAAACTAATCCTTAATGTGGTATCACAGCTATTTCATGTTGAATTGTTGAGAATATATTAGTAAGGTATTGATATTAATTTTTGACTACAAATATTTTTTCAAAAGGTTTAATATTTCAGAAATTTTTTGGATTAAGAAATATTTTCGTTTCATTACGATTCCAACGATATAAAATTCATGAAATTTGGACTTGCGGTTGATTTTATATGATTTAAAAAAATAAAATAAGTATAAAGGTTGATTTGATGGTAATGGAAGGTTAAAGGTTCGACTCTTGGTGTTTCATATTTAAGCCTCTTAAATGATGAATATTATGAAGGATCTCAAGAGGTTTTGAACCCATGACCTTTCAAGTCTGGAGCCAAAGGAGTTTTGAACCCATGACCTTTCAAGTTGAATATTTCTTTTATGCTTGTAATACCATACAAATTTAAATTCAAATTTTGGTGTATTTATATATATATTTCAAGATATATTAATTTAAACAATATGTCACCAAAGTGACCTCTTTTGTTAAAAAAAAAAATAATAATTTTATTTCGAAATATAAAAAGAATTACGTGCATGTAATTTATGTGAATATTAATCGGCCCAAAGGAAGATTATTTTTTAACAAAATTACATATGCCACTTTAATAATAAGCACGTGATAATTATTTAGTTTTACATATGAATAATAAATCGGCCCAACGGAAGAATTATTATTCAATATGTTCTTATTATCAGTGTTTGATTATTACGGCAAGATATCACTTACAAGTTATTACTTTTTCCAAAGATCAAATATTAATAGAGTGTCCGATATCTTAAAATGGGATTTGTCCTTTATTTGAATTTATTTTTGATTTAAGACTTATATGAGCTAGTTTTATTTGTTTATTGTTCTCTGATTCAGCTATCAGTTCTGCTTCCAACATTACTGGCAGTATTAATTCTATTCCCATGCTTAATGGCACAAACTTTAGGTCATAGCAAGAGAACCTTCATATAGTTCTCGGTGTCATGGATATGGACCTTGCATTAAGGGTTCCATCTCCTTCACCTCTTACGGATAAAAGTTCCTTTGATGAAAAAAAAGGACTTTGAAAGGTAGGAGAAGTCAAATCGCATGTGTTTGATGATCATAAAGAAGGCCATTCCAGAAGCATTCAGGGGCACAATATCGGAAATGATAAAGATAGCCAAAGAGTTCCTAGAAGAAATTAAGAACAGATTTGCCAAAAATGAAAAGACTGAAACAATTACACTTTTGGCAAGTCTCATCTCAATGAAATATAAAGGTAATGGGAACATTAGGGAGTACATTATGGAAATGTCTCATCTCGCTTCAAAGTTAAGAGCACTTAAGCTTGATCTCTCTGAGGATTTGCTTGCGCATTTGGTTCTGATATCTCTTCCCACACAATTCAGTCAATTTAAGGTGAGCTACAACTGACAAAAGGAGAATTGGTCTCTTAATGAGCTCATCTCACATTGTGTGCAAGAAGAGGAAAGACTGAAGCAAGATAAGACAGAAAGTGCTCATTTGGCTAGTACTTCCAAGGACAAGGGGAAGAAAAGAAAGAAGGATAAAGAAGCTCCAATGGTTCCATATCCAAATAAACAACATAAAGAAAAAACTGTTGATGGTTGTTTCTTCTGTGGAGCAATGGGACATATGAAGAAGCAATGTACCAACTATCATGCTTGGCATGTCAAGAAAGGGTTGCCTGAGTTGCCAAAAGATAAATGATGGTGAAAGATACATTTTTGTGGGTGATGGAAAGAAGGTTGAAGTTGAAGTAATTGGGATATTTAGGTTATTATTGAAGTCTAGTACTTATTTGGATTTGAATGAGACATTTATCGTACCGTCATTTAGACTGAACTTGGTTTCTATTTCTTTATTGGATAAATTTCGTTATACTTGTTGCTTTCGAAATAATAAATTTAGTCTTCTTCATAATTCAAATTTGGTTGGTACTGGTTCTTTATCTTATGTAGATAACCTTTATATGCTTGATACTATTGCTTCATACCATGAAACCTTGCAATTAAGTACTCGAGCTATTAAAAGAAAATTAACCAATGAGAATTCTGCATCATTATGGCATAAGAGATTAGGTCACATCTCCCAAAGGAGAATTGAAAGACCTATGTCAGATGGAATTCTAGATTCCCTTGATTTTTCAGATTTTAAAATTTGCAAAAATTACATAAAGGGAAAACAGATAAACATAAGGAGATCTGGTGCTAATAGGGCTACAAACGTCTTAGAACTGATACATACAGATATTTGTGGGCCATTCCCTACGGTTTCATGGAACGGTCAATAATATTTTATCACATTCATAGACGATTTTTCACGTTATGGCTACCTTTATCTCATCCGTGAAAAGTCCCAATCTCTGGACGTGTTCAAGTCATTCAAGGCTGAAGTTGAAAATCAACTTAGCAAAAGGATTAAAAGCGTCAGATCTGATCGTGGTGGTGAATACTACGGTAGGTATGACGGTTCAGGTGAACAACGCCCAGGACCATTTGATAAATTCCTAGAGGAGTACGGTAGCATCCCTCAGTACACCATGCCAAGTTCTCCAAGCATGAATGGTGTTGCTAAAAGGCGAAACAGAACGCTTAAAGACATGGAAATGAGTACGATCAGTTACTCTAACTTACCAGATTTACTCTGGGGTGAAGCATTAAAGACTACAGTGTATATCCTTAACAGAGTACCAACTAAATCAACTGCAAAAACTCCTTTTGAACTTTGGGCAGGCAAGAAACCTAGTCTGAAGCACCTTCATATTTGGGGATGTCCAGCTGAAGCGAGGCCTTATAGGCCACATGAAAAGAAACTGGATTTCAGAACAGTTAGTTGCTATTTTGTTGGATACTCTGAAAGATCTAGGGGTTACAAATTTTCTAATCCTACTACCAAAATAATTTTTGAGACTGGAAATTCCCGATTCTTTGAGGATGTTGAGTTTACCGAGGGGGATAAGGTTAAGGATTTTGGTTTTGAAGAGGAATATATTGATATTCCCACAGTTGTTATTAACATTGATCAGGGTCCAATTCCTGACATTGTTCAAGAAGCAGATCCTAATCAAAATAATATCCAAGAATCTCCCATTCTAGAAGAACAAACTCTACCACCTCCAGAACCTATGCCATTAAGGAGAACCACTAGAGAAAGAAGAAGTGTTTTGCCAGATGATTACATTGTATTTCTCCAAGAACATGAGTTTGACATTAGTGCTGTGGAAGATGATCAGATAACCTTCCGTCAAGCCATGGAAAGTTCTAAATCTCAAGAGTGGATTGATACCATGAATGAGGAGATAAAGTCCATGAAGGACAATGACGTTTGGTATCTTGTCCCATTACCTAAAGGTAAAAAGTCCATTGGTTGCAAATGGATATTTAAAACCAAGAGGGATTCGAAAGGTGATGTGGAGAGATACAAAACCCGTCTTGTCGCTAAAGGCTTTACACAGAAAAAAGGCATCGATTATAAAGAGACTTTCTCTTCAGTTTCATCGAAAGACTCTTTTAGGATAATAATGGCACTTGTGTCTTAGTTTGACCTTGAGCTTCATCAGATTGATGTTAAGACTACGTTTCTCAATGGTGACATTGATGAAACAATATATATGGTGCAACCAGAAAACTTTGTGTCGCGAGATGCAAAGAAAACAGTTTGCAAATTAAAGAAACCCATTTATGGGCTTAAGCAAACTTCTCGTCAATGGTATTACAAGTTTCATCAAGCTGTCATCTCGTTTGATTTTGAGATGAATCTAGTTGATGATTGTATATACCACAAGTTTAATGGGAGTAAGAATATTTAATTTGTTTTATATGTTAATGACAGAGATGAAAGATCTTAGTAACGCTTCTTTTGTGTTGGGTATACAAATACATCGAGATCGCTCTCAGAATACACTTAGTTTATCACAAAAGAGCTATATCGAGAAAGGTCTTAAAAAATTTGGCATGCATGATTGTAAACCAAGTGACACCCCTGTAGCTAAATCAGATAAATTTAGTCTCAGTCAATGTCCCAAGAATGATTTTGAGATTCGGGAGATGCAAAAGATTCCTTATGCGTCAGCAGTAGGAAGTCTTATGTATGCTCAAGTATGTACGCGTTCGGATATTGGGTAAATTATTGGTATGTTGGTAAGATACTTAAGTAATACTGGAAAGGATCATTAGATGGAAACCATGTGAGTCATGAGGTACTTACAGAGAACAAAAGACTACATGTTCACCTATCGGAAGTCAGACTAATTAGAGATCATTGGATATTCTGACTCCGATTTTACGGGATGCCAAGATAGCATGAAATCTACTTAAAGTTATATCTACTTACTTGTTGGAGGTCCTGTATCGTGGAAAAGTGTTAAGTAGTCTATTATAGCTTCTTTCACCATGGCAGCTGAGTTTGTAGCTTGTTATGAGGCGTACAATCAAGGAATATGGTTGCGAAATTTTGTCGCGGGGCTACGTATTGTGGATGGCATTGAAAGACCACTTAAGTTATTTTGTGACAATAAATCAGTAGTACTGTATTCCAACAACAACAGGAGTTCTACGAAGCCAAAGTTTATTGACATTAAGTTCCTAGTTGTAAAAGAAAGAGTTCAGAGTGGACTTATATCTATAGAGCAAATTGGAACAAACTCCATGATTGCGGATCGGCTGACTAAGGGATTACCACCCAAGGTCTTTCATGAGCACACTGCTCATATAGGTGTAATTTCTTTTCAGGATATGTCAGTTTAGTGGGAGTTTGTATTTTATATTTTTTCATAGACATATTTGATTTAATGGATATTGTATAGTTATTTACTGTAGTAAAGTATTAAGTTTATATTCACTCTGACTTTATATGGTTTGATCTCACTAAGGTTTAAGATGGACCAGTTGGAAATAGGCATGTTAAGATCACATTGCCTAAAATTTTCATGCTTCACATCCACACTTGATCTTTGTCATTAGTTGTATTGATATATGTGATCATTGATGGGTCTACTTACGAAATATGTAATGATGATCGCTTTGATTCTATATTGGTGCAATTAATGGACAAGATTGTTAAGATACATAAAGTTTTGATAGCTAAAACTCATGAGCTCATAAAGTATAATTCAAATTTATAAAGTTACATATATATATATATAGCCCAAGTGGGAGATTGTTAGAGTAAAATTTAATATATGGGCTTATATATAAAATAAATATGAATTATAGGGTATCAAATAAAAGTAGGCCAATTAAAGTGATTAATTTAAGTTTCGGGGCCTTACTAATGTATTATTAAAGTGGGGGTTTTATTGTGTAGAGACAAGCGTAATTTCTATTTTTATGGTGGGTTAAAATAGAAATATACGAAATATGAAAAGACACGATTGTGTTATAAATAGGGGTCATGGTCCCCAAATCACACAACACCAATCTTCTGATTCCCATTGTCAGAGAGAAATTTAGAGGGGAAATAAAAGTGTTGATCTGGAAGAGCATAAGACCTCAGACTCAGATATTTTAACTTTCTGTCATCGATTCAGGTACGCTTCTGCAAAATCAATATTTATATTTCTTGATAATTCAATATGAATGTTCCTGTTTGTGTGATAATTTTCACAAAATAGAAATTAATCCTTCATGGGTCACTTCTCCCTTAATATTTTTTGTGTTTTTTATCTAATATTTATTCCATCTCCCAATGGTTTGATGTTTGTTGGGACTTTTAATATATTTACTATAGATTCTTGAGGTTTGGTTTGGTAAAGTTTGGTTTTTTCCTTTTAGCCATTGTTTTTCTCTGAAGAAGATGATAGATTTGGTATTTGATTTTCACTTGTTTCTGTCAATTTGCATATTTGGTAGGATGGGTTTCCTCTATTCATTCTTTACTGGTTGTGGAGGAGATGTTGACGTATCTTGGTTTGGATGGTAGTGGTGGTGTGATGTTTGAGATGCTTATGCGTGTTTCTTGATTTGATGGATGGGTTTGTTATTTTCATTATTGAGATTCTTTCAGTTAGGATATGACTTGAATGTTATGAACTGTTTTTTATCTATGTACTCTTTTCCAGCATGAGATTAGTAGTTGAACTATAGCTCACATTTCGGTATCTTCTTTTATACCTGCAAAACACAATCTGAGAACTATTAAAAGATCGACAATTGGTTTTCTTATTAATTATTTCTTCTTTATATTTTGGTGATGTTGATATATGAATTCCTTTTTATTCAGACCACAAGTAGGGAGGAATTCTGGTGAAGATTTATTGCATCGGAGCTGGGTATGTTAGGGGTCCCACCATGACTACGAGAGCATTAAAGTTCCCTTCCATTGAAGTGGTCATTGCTGATATTTTCGTGCCCTATATCTTAGTGACTCATGTTGCCGAGGTGCACAAGTTTGATCTTTGTTAATTTTTTGCAATTCTGCAATTTTTATTATCAAATTTAAATTGACATTTTGGTACTTAATTGTGTATGTTTTGTGTTATGGTGGAGAAATTTGTTTTTTTGAAATGGTCGGTAGTTATCATTTACGAATTCTTTCACTGCCTCTTAATTATTTTTTAAAATTGTCAGTTCCATGAGGCTTTTTATTGGCTTTTTCTAAAGATGTAAATGTTAGACTTTCAAATTTATAAAAATACATCGAAAACCTTTAATAGATCGATCTCCCTTAGGCCTCCGGTGACATGAACTCCTATGTGTCTGTCAGGGATGCCATGAATGTTGTGGTGAAGGTCAATTTTTTTCCCGTGGTAGATACCTTTACGAAAATGGGGTTGCATCAAGTGGAAGGGAACTTAGTCAGGTAAATAATTTCTCTATTCTTTTATTAACATGTCTTTATATTCCTTTCATATTTGAACGTACTGGCTTAATTTTCCTTTGTTTATTGTTGTAGGCTCACCATCAGACAGGAGCTCTAATATAGCCTCTGCTCTGGAAGGGAAGCATGCTTGGAGGAATTAAATTTATTTTTGCACATGATAGGATAAGTCCATAATCGAGTAATGCCAAAAAAGGGCTCAATAATATGTTGGAAACTATAATAAGTAAAGCCTCTCAATAAATACTCCATTTATCTTTCCATTTCTTTCGATTTATTTTTTCATCCCTCTCTCTCCCATCAGCTGTTAGTTTTCCATGTCTGTCTATAATATTTCCATGTTTGTGTCCATTAGTTTTCCATGTTTGGCCATAAATTTTTCACATCTGTCTATAAGTTTTCCATGTATGTGTCCATAATTGCACTTTCATTACAGGTCCCAGGCTTCACTGTGGATATACCCCAAAACTTTTCGAATCTATTTCGCTGAAACTACATAGATGGTGAGAAAATTATGTGGCTTACCTACTCTAATGAAAAGTCAATAACCCATGGAAGAGGAAGAAGGATCCATGTCAAAACTTTTCGATTCAGTCAAATCTAAGTGAAATTGATGCGTCACGCGTATCTTTAGTTTCAGACCTTTCTCCACTGGGGAAAATTTGAAAGGAATCAACGTCGTTGAGAGAGGTGTCTAACCCTGGTTTCGTTATTGGTTGAGATATTGAGGAAGAAATTGACAAAACGAAGAAGGAAGCTTTGTTGAGGTTTAAAGAAAGGTTTAGCTTTCTATCATTCTTTTCTTCTTCTTCAAAAGAGGGTTTGGTACGATTGGTTATAAAAAATGAGTTACACATGTGGGTAGATCATTAATGCATGGTCAATAGTTCCAGCCATGCGAGTGTCCTCTTATTTATGAAAAAAATTGTGGTAGAGTTCAATTATTCCTTTTTAGTATTGTATTCCTAATCTCAAATAATACAATTGATTGAAAATAACACTGGCAAGTGTCCTTAAAGTTTTGAAATTGAGTTATATTAATAATTTAGTCATGTGAGGTGTTTCATGGAATTGATTATGGACACGACACCATATTTTTTAAAACTGAAATATGACTAAGTAAATAAACATATTGTGAAAATATTAAATACAACCATAATAACAATATCATGATATCATAAATTAGTAAACTTTAACGAAATTATTGAAACAAAAGTGAGAAAATAAATTTCTTCTTTCATGTAAACATGTAAGAATTTATCTCTTTATCATTATATATATTGTACTCTATATCCTTGAACATATGTCAATTTTATTATTCTGTCTAATTTTGTGATAACTTGCTCAATATCCAATCCTAATACTATCCACTATTAGGTGTCACATTTCATATTCGTATGATTATCATGATGACAACAATATATAAGGGGTTCAAAACTTAGCAAAAGTTTAAAACATAAATTTTTGGCTATTTTGGATCCCATGCTAATTTAGAGGAATAATTTAAACATTAGCTTCTTTGGGTGTTAAAACCTAAGTTGACATCTGTATGATTATTCAGTGAGTTGAACACTTGAATAAAACTTGAATTATTATTCAAGAGTTTTGAGTGTTTGAAGTTCAATCCTTCGTAAGATTTATTGGACACTTACCTTCACTTTTACACCATAAGGAATTTTGAAAGTTTACTTTTGTGTAATTTGCTGAAATTTCCAATTTAATATATGAGATATTCCCAATTTATCCTTATAAAATATAAAAGAAATAAAAAAAATATTTCCATATCTCATCTCCCTATCTATAAAAAAAAATAAAAAAGATTCTTCTATTAGTCGACGAAATGTCAAACCTGTCTATCGTGATAAATTAATAGGGCAACCGTGTGTCAATGGATCAGATTCTAAAATCACAAAAAAGGGAAGATAAACCCAAGGAAAAATTACGATGGAGTTGAATTTAGCAATAGTTTCTTCCAAAATTGAATACTATTTTTTTCTCAATTGATGTTCCCAATTTAAAAAAAAAGGATCAAGAATGTGTCTCGCTGATACCGTCAGCATACATATTGAAACCCATCATAATCCATTCATAGGGAGCCAAGCCAATTGAATACCTTTTAATTTTATGATGGTTATGATCCATATTGACAATAGTTGACTTAATGGCCAGTCTCTGAAAAAGGTAACCAATGTTTTGTTTCTAAATCATCAAAGTCTCATAAGGATAATTTCTTTTCCAATATTCTTCATTTGATATACTATATATATATATACATCTAAATACGGAATGCAATAATCTTTAGATATTTTATTTCATTGAAAAACATTCATAAGAAGTTTCTTTTAGTTTAAGATTTTCAAAGTTTAAGACATCCTTACTTATTTTTCTGGACAAGCAAATTTATTCCTTTGTTATTTCACATAAAATTATGATAATAGTATGATCATCTAATGCTTTGTATATGTTATTTTCAATTCTTTTATTATTTACAGCGGATATAAAAATTATTACTTTCTGACCTGACATATATATACATTGGATAGTTAGATTGAAAACGCAATCGGGCTTCATCACTTGGATGTTATTGGAGTTAGTAGTCTCTCGCTCTTGATACTATATTTTAGAGGTTGTGTTTATATTAATTTTGATATTATTTGAAAATAAATTGGTTTTATTTCTCTACTCCACAATTGTCCCTTTACTACTTTATAGATTACCTATTCACTAATTGTTAAATGTGTTAGTTTCTTTTATCATATTTCAAGGTACAAAATATATATTGGATTCACCAAATATTTTTAACATCTTCTAATCACAAACGTCTACCTCACGCATCGCACGTGTTTACGACTAGTTACATAATATTTCAAAATATAATTTAATTAATGCTGACACTTGTGCACCAACTAATAATAATAATATCATTAACTACCGTTTTATACTCTCGCACACTCCTTTGAAAATTTTTGAACAAAGACTCAATTTGAACTATAAGTTCCCAAATGCTTCCATAGTATCCGGAACATTGAAATTTCTCTTTTTTTATCATACCTTATTAATAATAGTCCTTATACACCGATAACGATTTGCGACACATTTGGTGTGACACAATGACGTGTCGCATTTATATTGGCTAGTGTCGTTGGCGGGGACCCAAATCCATAAGTCAATAGACAATATCGATGCGACACATCACTATGTCTCACCGTTATTTGTGTCGGCCTAATATTTCTGCATTAATAATAGCCAAATAGCAGCACAACAATCAGTAGTTTTACTCCGCAATCTCCTGCAAACAAGAGGAGAGCTCTTGGGATTTGGAGAACATGACCATGTGATCTGAACTAGGGATTACTTTGACTGCATTAGGTGGATTATTTTTAATCATCCACATCTGCAATTCCTCCGTTATTATTCTATCCTGGTCACTCACAATGTAAATTCGGCTAACTGATCCATATTTTTCCCAAGTCAGTGTAGTTTCAATTGACATTTTTCCCAATCATATTGCGGGTGGGGCCTCACCAATGTGGTTGCAAGAGTCAAATCCTTTCAAAACTTATCATGTATCCCAAAAAAAATACAATAGACTATCTTATGTTTTTAATTGTAATAATAGATCATTTTAGATCATACTTTTGTGATTCACTTAGAGATGCTCTTGCTTTAATTATAACTAAACGTGCCATCAAAGGCCACATAGTAAGGTTGTGTTTAATTTTTTATCTGAATTTGAAGTCTTAACTTGAAATATGAAGTCTTAATCTCATGTCTGAAATATGAAAAACACGTTTGTTTTTATGTCTGAATGGAAATGTGTTTAGACTCATTCAAACTTCAGATTCGGGCTTCAGAGGTACATTTATGTTTTAATCATTTAGCGCCAAAAATAGGCATTATCTTCTTAATCATTTAAATAAACAAATACTATTTAGTACCTCTTAAGTCTAAATTGTTCATATTCAGACTTAAAAGGTAAAAAAAATAACACCTAAGTCCAATTATGAAATATGACACATCCAACAGTGACAATGCTACTATTTGTATGATAATAAAAGGTTAAGTCAATTTCTCTTAAAAATATTGGATCTCTAATATCAATTCTATCACATTAGTAACTATCTACCCAGAAGAGGGAACATAAATAAACAAATAAACGGGTAAAATTAAGGTTAAGAGTTGGTCTGCTACCCGGAAGAGGGAACAAAAAGGAAATGAAAGAAAATATTAAAAAGGATATAGTTTTTTATTGCCTTTTCACTTTTTTTTCATTACAACGAAACTCACTAGACTTATATAGCCTTTAAGAAGAGACTCTAAGAATTTTCCACTAAACTCTTCAAATAAATAGCCATTAAAGTTCAACTTAGAAGCTAAATTCCTAATTTTTCATATATTTTAAACTTTTCAATTCTATATAACTCTATAAAAATTGTAGATCTGATCTTCTCAGAATGACACGTGGCATCTAATAAATTAACTCTACGATAATTTATGATTCTCTTTCTCTACGTTTAGGGTTATCCAGACAGAATTTTAATAGGCTCATCTCATTTCTTACTTTCTTTCATTCACATTGTTTAAAGAAATAAATATCTTTATGGTCTTTTCCTTTCTCCCAAATGGTTCCATTCCACTCACTAAAACAGTGAAACGTCACATATTAAGTGTTCATCCTATAATCAATGACACATCTCCCTCTCACCTCTCTACGCAATATCAACCGTTGTGCAGACTCCATCAATTCTACTTCTTCTTTCAATCTATTTTGCAGGCTCCATCACTTGTACTTATCTACTCTATCAAACTGCCACTTTTGTTTTCCTTCGATCCAGTATTAGAGGTAATCTCACAATCTCAATTTGGAGATTATTTGTAAGGTTGGTTTTTAGTTAATATCAATGGATTAGGGCTGATGAAGAAAAAAATTGCTGGGTATTTTTTTCCTCTCGGCTTTGTGTTCCTCTCCTCGTTTTCCATTTGTCTTGCTTTTTCTCTTTCCTTATTCGATGTTATTTATTAATCACTTTAGTTGATTCCAGTCTTCCAGTTAATATTCATAGAGTAACAAATGTCTTAATCATTTTAAGGATGGCTATTGTGTTATTTTAGATTATATTTGGTGAAATCATCTTTGCATGATTATATTTTATTAAATTAGTTTGAAAAAAAGCTTTGTGTATTGACAATTTTGGGTTTATTCTTTTCAGAATTTCATTAAGGTTGAATATGATTGTCAAAACATTTTAGGGTTTTATACATATATTTGTGGTTTTTAGCAGCAGATATAAGCGCCTTTTGAGTTTTTTTCTCCATATGGTTTCGTGTTTCACTTTTGAAAATTAGGATGATAAAGATTTTAAAATTTACAAATCAATGTAGCAAAATATTAAGAGTTCAAAATTGGATCTTCTATCATTACGGTTATTGAGAGATCTAAAATAGATGAGGAAAAGTGACTAAGATAACAATATGAAAGTGACTAGGACAACAACCATTCTCCATTCCAAAGAAAAATAAACCAAGCTACCCCAGGTTATTAAATGATCAACAGGAGCAACAGATATTCACATTTCAAACTTCAATGAGGTCTTTCCTTGACAGAGGAGATGATAGTGGCCATTGGATTGGACAAGCATGTCGACATTTCTTAGATTTTTATGAAGAGTGAGTATGGTGTGGTGTGGTGTGTGTGTATTTGATATTTGGGATTTTGGGGTTGAGAGGAGAAGAGAGTTATCGTAAGAGAGAGAGAGAGAGAGAGAGAGAGAGAGAGAGAGAGTTTTTTTGTTTAGTGTTACTTAAATAACAAACCATATCTCATTTTGTGGTTGAGATTAAAAGATAAGTACTGTTTAATTTTTTTTTAAGTGTCGTAAGAGGAGCGATGCAATTTTTGTTTATTTTTTGTTGTGCAATTCTTGATTTTAAGGATTATTTAAGTTCCCCCTAAAAAATCATCTCATCTTGAGAGGTCACATTGTACCCCCAAAATATAAAGTGGGAACAAAATGTTTTTAAAAAACATTCAAAATATTAGAAAATTTACCAAAAAAATTTAAAAAATTTATTTAAGTCACTAATTATTAGCATACATTAAAAAATTAATTATCATTCAATTTAGTATGTGTTATTATTTAATATGATATTATGTGCCTAAAAATATGGTAGTAGTGATATCACAACACAACAATTAAGATCTTCAAATTGTGAGTATTTTAACTAGTTTTGTTTTTCAAATGTGTTTCCTTTTGTAACTTTTACAAGTCAAAATTAAAAATATCGATTTTAGTTACCGAAAATTATTCATATTACTTTTGATAATAATTTAAAATTCAATTTCTTTTCATTAGTAATATACATTAAACGAAACCTAGTACAAAAAGAAATGAATACAATTTATATATATTCGTCCAAGCATCGCGTGACCTGCATGCTAGTTACAAAATATATCTACTATCTACTGTAATACGGAACCCTGTATTAAGTTTTCAAAACCAATTATCCCATCCACTTGTCACTCCTCTTTAAGCCATTTCCCACTCTCACATTCTCTCTCATGTGTATTAAATCAACCCTTTTTCTTTGTTCATTTCCTTCCCCAACCCTCTCCCATTCCACCATCCCTTCACTGTTTGACTTTATAAGGCCATCTCCAGCGGGAGATGCACAAACAATGGGTATTTAGATTTTTTGGGTAGATTGTCGAGGGGGCTTCCCATAGTGGGTAATGTGTAAAAAAGAGCTGGGCAGGAGACATTTAGCCGCCCAGGGGCTGGGCGGGAGACTTTTAGCCGCTCGGGGGCAGAGCCCACCCTGGGCGGGGTTCTTTTAGCCACCTAAAATTTTGCCTGTTACCATACTGTTATAATCTATCCGTTATAATATAACCAAATTAGAAAACAACCCCTATAAAAATCTCATATCTTCCTTCATTATTTTTCATACCCATTTTTATATATCTTTCATTCAAAATATCAAACATTATAATTTTCGTAAAGCAATATATTTAGTCGTCAAAATGTTTCATATTCAAAGAAAATGGTGTGGCAAAACGGCCAAACCAAATGAAAACCCACCTCCATCACCCAATTTACCAATCGTTTATCAAAATTTATTTTGATTATCCGATTAAACACCTCGTGCGATGGACACAATTATTGATCCTAACGCGCAAGCAAATGATAGTCAATTTCACATGCGTGGTAGTGTACAAGGTCCGATTGAAATGTATGCAAGTTTATCCGACATTCCTGCAGTGCAAGACGCCATAAACAATTTCGGGTTCAGTAATTTGTCCGGTGAAGGTTATCCCAAACTCGGATAACCAAATGATCGGTGCCTTAATTAGTAGGTGGTCGGAGAGAACACATACATTTCATCTACCGTCAGTGGAATTGGGGATAACCCAGTTTGATTTTTTTCTATTTAAGTGGTAATTTATCAATATCTTGCTACGCACTTTATTTATGTTAATAACTTATATGTCATATTTGCAAATTTTAATCATTCTAAAAATTTCCCGTATCAGGAATTCAAATTAGTACCAATCCCATTTTTCCACCATTTCCTCATTCTAGTCCTTTTACGGTGGAGGAAATATTTGAATTATATTATCCTAGAATAGGCCACCCACAGTACAAAGGACGAAATATTTCGTGTGCAATGCTTAAACAATACATGTTGCACTGGCGTCAACAAGCTCCGGTGCATAGATTAGCGAACGCGAAAAAAATCGCTCGAGCTTTTATTGTTTATGTCATGAGCTCCATATTTTTTCCAATGGGCCATAATTCAGTGTTTGTGGATTGGGCAACTTATTTAGACGACCTAAATGACATGGTTGTGAAAGATGGGGGTTCTGGCATTCTTGCCCGAGTTTACTACGCACTTGACGCATGCGCTGCAAATGTCCAGAAAACAGTTAATTATTTTTGGCAATTAATAGAGGTAAAGTATTTACAAAGTGAACATTTCAATTTTTTTCAAATAATATAAATATAGTTACTATATGAATAGACAAATTTATTAATTGCTTCTTCTTATAAATCGCAGTATTACGGCTACGAGTACCTCCATACCATGGCTCCCCTCTTGCACAATGATGCAGTGGAAAGATGGCCGCGTATTTTATGATGGGGGATCAATAATCGCGATAATGTTCAGGTATAAATGCATTTTAAAAGTTCGGTCATGCAGGAGCAGCTCGAAATGCGATCACCCGAGTCAATTATATAGCAACCGTTTATGGAATTACAGCAAAACCAGTTTCCTGCTGCTGTAGTTGCTCATGATTTTGCTCAGAGACGGTACATGCTTTTTGATCCAGAATTAGGTGGGAGTTGGTATCTTAGAGACCGTTGTTACCGTCAAATGATAAGCCACATTGCTATCCCAAATAACCCACTATATCCAATGGCATTCATTCCTCTTAATATATATATGCAACATATTGGCAATTGGCAACCTGCAATTGCTAATGTAACAATCAGAGGGTTGGATGAATGGCTTATATACTAGAGAGTTGTTACCTTCGTTAATTCGGTGGCAGAACCATGACGGGGTTGGGTTTGCCTCGATTGTACCACATGATTTACGAGTACCCATCGCACCGACAGATAGATAGCAAGCTCCACATTCGTACAACACATAGGGTCAAACTTCTTCCTCAAGTTTGATACCGTTATCACGAGATCTTGAGGTGACACATATGAGTGGAAATGGCACAACATTTATTCAGGTAGAACCACAAAGTATGCCGAATGACTTAGCTCCGACATCATTTTACTCACGTGAACAATGGCGTGATATGGTTTTTTATAGAGAGGACTACATCCGAAAATCAAGATCCATAACGTTAGAATGAGAGCTTATGTTGCTGAGGTTAATACGTGAGAAAGATCAAGAGATTGCAAATCTGCGTGGGGCGGGACCGAGTTCGGCCCCGGAACACTACCCCATTCCGCAACATACACCAACATATATATATGGAGATGAATATCGTAGTACTTCTCCCAATATTGCCCATCCACCCTCCCAAGATCCTGTGGGATCGTCTTCTCAACCATCTCTTGCCGATGACGTTTTTGGGATTTTCAACACATTTCCTTGTGACCAATATGAGGGTAGAGTTCCAATGTAAAGTTCATTTTCTGGTGTATTTTCCATATGTAATTCCATTAACTATTTTGTGTTACAATCATGGACATTAATACCAACTTTAATTTATTAATATAAATATATAAAAACATTAAAAAGTTACATAATTTTATCATTTATATCTCCTAAGCAACCACGGAACACAACATAAGGCATTCCAATCCCCCATCAACATGTTAGGTAGATGATGTACGAAATCCAATTCTGAATCTAGACCTTTGTAATTTGGGAGTTTCGAATCCGATTCATAGATTGGATCGTCAAGTTCAGTATTTATCAAATGTTTAGAATGCCACCGCTCTAGCCTTGTCTCCATCTGTGCAATTTCGCATTCCAATAAATGAATGCATTTTTCATTATCTATCTTTACATCTTTGCAATATGTTGTCTATTTTTCCCGTGGCACGGGTAAACCATGCCACTGACAGTAGCACTCCAAATCACAATGTCTATCAAATAACCTAGGCCATTTCAAATGATCATCCCATGGAATATTTCCTTTTGTCGGCGTTAACCATTTCATCACATGATTAACATCGCCTAAAGAATAGAGTGTACATATAGGGATGTTTTTAAAAACCATTTTCTCACCAAACCAACCACCTCCATGGGGATCTTGGTAGATCCTTGGGTTAGTCAACACTTGTTCAACATTGTTGCGCGTTGCCTCATCATGGTCATCTACAAATGATGTTGATGTTTAGACTTACACTTTATCTTCTTGACCTGTTGTATCCTGCTTATCCCCCCCAGTTGAGAGGAAATCATTTCGCATAAGTTTTTTAGGGGGTGACCAGTTATAATACAAAAGTTTTTGCCCGGACATAGTTTTCGGGGGAACATGGGTTAAGAAGGGTGAATCTTCATCAGGCATGTAGGCATGGTTATGCATTTTTTAGTTTATGATCTGAAGTTAGTATAGCTAAGGTTGTGGTGTATATGCATGACAAAATGAACAAATGAGTTATTGACACTCTAACTAATAATGAGAAGATATACTTAAAGGGAAGAAAATGGATGAATAAATGTTTAAAAATATTTAAGTTGAAAGTGACTATGAACAAGCCAGAGGAGACTTCTTTACTGTTCAATTTTGGGCGGTTCTTTTTTTACCGTCCAAGTACGAGTGGTCACATCATATTTAAGTTGAATGTGACTATAAACAAGGCAGAGGAGCCTTCTTTACCATTCAATTTTGGGCGGTTCTTTTTTTACCGTCCAAGTACGAGTGGCCACATCATATTTAAGTTGAAAGTGACTATAAACAAGCCAGAGGAGCCTTCTTTACCATTCAATTTTGGGCGGTTCTTTTTTTATCATCCAAGTACGAGTGGTCACATCATATTTAAGTTGAAAGTAAATATGAACAAGCCAGAGTCCTTCTTTATCGTTTAATTTTGGGCGGTTCTTTTTTACCGTCCAAGTACGAGTGGTCACATCATATTTAAGTTGAAAGTGACTATGAGCAAGCCAGACGAGCCTTCTTTACCGTTCAATACTATAAATAAACGATTTAGATAGATCTTGTGCATAACAAAATTTCCTCCTAATATAACAATTTTTCCCCAAGTCCATAAAAAATGTCTAACAACGATCTGGAGGAGATTATATTAGCGCAAATCACCCAATATAATGATCTCAACTCATATGATGGAGCCGCCGTGATCCACAACAGATTGTAGAATGTAATCTATCAATCGTCCTGACTACACAGTGGTAAGGAAATACGTGAGAGAAGAACGGTGCACAGGGATAGAAAGATGGGTCATCGTAATTTATGGAAAGATTATTTCCAAAAGAACCCCACTTATCTTGAAGAAATGTTCAGACATAGGTTTATGATGAACAAGGCGAGCTTCAATCTTATTCTAGAAGCAGTCTGTGAAAAAGATTCTTATTTCATCCATAGAGCCGATTGTGTTGGATGAATGGGATTAAGCTCTCACCAGAAGATTATTTGTGCACTTCGTATGTTGACGTATGGTGGATGCGGGCATTTGCAGGATGAATATTTAAAAATAGTCAAGACGACAGCGATTGAGACTTTAAAACAGTTCTGTAGGGCTATAGTGAAGGTGTTTATCCCAGACTATTGCCGCACACCTACAGTCGAAGATATAGCCCGCATGCAGCCCGAGAATGAACGACGTGGTTTCCTCGGGATGATTGGGAGCATTGACTGCATGCATTGGGAATGGAATAACTGTCCACATGCATGGAAAGGATAATATCAAGGACATTGCCATGCTGCCACTATAATTTTAGAGGCAGTGGAATCTTATGATACTTGAATTTGGCATTCATTCTTTGGGATGCCTGGTGCATGTAATGATCTGAATGTTCTTGCCAAATCTCACGTGTTCGAATAACTTCTGGAAGGAAATCGCACCCCTATGCACTTCGAAGTAAACAGAAACACATATGACACAGGGTACTACCTTGCATATGGTATATATCCACCCATCGTAACTATCATTAAGAGTTTCAAGAGACCACTCACTAAAAAACAGAAGGTGTTCACACAAGCTTAAGAAGGAGCCCGAAAGGATGTGGAAAGGGCATTCGGGATCTTACAACAACAGTTCCACTTTATCAGGAACCCGATAAATTTCTGAGAATATAAAGACTTACGTGTAATTATGAAGGCTTGTGTCATATTACACAATATGATTGTCGAGGAGGAGTTGCTTGACGGGACATGGCGAGCTGACCTGCCCTTACGTGACCCACCCCCATGCTTAAGCAGACACAGTCTCGCTGTCCACTATCAGTACCAGGCATGGGAGGCAAAGATGGTGAACAAGGAAGCTCATAACCAGTTACGTGACGATCTTATGGAACACATTTGGATTCGTCATGAAAAATCATCAACTCGACTGTAATTTCATTTTTATCCATTTATCCATTTCTAACTATGTACACAATTAACTTCGTGCTAAATAAAATTTGGTTTGATAAAAATAGTCATTCATAAACATTGGTACAAAAGTTAATAATTAATAAATTTGGATTACATAAAGAACCATATAAATCTATTTATCTATTCTAAGAAGTTACGATATGCTTGAGACCGATGATGCATTATCTGATTCATTCGCATCTCGTGAAAGGCATTTTGTTAGGGAGTGAATTTAGTTGTATCCATGTAAATAATCTGATCTTCGTCACGTTGGAGTTGAGCTTCATCACATCAAAGTTGAGCTTCAAACTCTTTCGTGCGAATTGAAATTAACCCATCAATATTTTCATTTAGAGGTCTCCTGATTGTTTGGGATTCTACAAAATTTTTGTCATTAAGTGTGTTGAATTCTTCGGAGTTCTCTAAAAGGGACGTGTTTGTAGCCGCACTGTTGGAGGCCGCTCGTTTCTTTCCTTTTCGTTTTGCCATTTTACGTCCTTCCGGTCTTCTAAGAGCATTATTGAATTTCCTTGATTTGTTGTCGTTCGAATCAAGCGGGCTCTCATTATTTTTGCCCTCCGTATATTATGAATCGGCGGTTGACATGGAATACTTTGGAAAGTCCTTAAGCACCTCTTAGCAGTGGTCATAATTGAATTTTGTCCCTCTTTGCTTAGAAAGTTATCTCTTGCTCGTTCGATCTATGTGAAAAAATATTCCAGCATTAGTGATGCAAATTTAAGAATTTACTAATAAATAATAAAATAAACGGAAATTAATTGTAATTACCCACGTAACCTCCATCGTGACGGTATCTTTCCCTTTTTCGTAATATTTGGACAACTTCGACGTATACAACAAGCACTCGGCATTAATTTTTCGGTATTTTCCCTGCAACGCATTCTCGGTTCGTTTCTAAATAACACCCTCGCTTGAGTTATATTCGTTGGTATTTTTTTCCCACAAGGTTGTACGTGATTGGTTAGTCCCCATATGACTATCTATAGAATATTTAATGTATGCCAGACAAAGTAACACCTCGTCATGTGGAGTGAAATTTAGTAGTCGACTAGAACTTGGCAGAGTACTTTGTGAAGAAGTATCCATAAAAAAATTTTGAGTTGATGATAAGTAAAAGAAAATAACTTAGTGTTGGTGTTAAAGATTTAAGGGGAGCATAATGTATATATACAAAAATAAATGTTACCGTTGGTAATTTTTATAGCCGTTATAATGTAACCGTTTGGTTAATTAATTTTTTTTATATTTCTTGGAGAGCTGGGAGGATGAATGTATACTGTCCACATTCTGGGCGGCTAAAACTTGCCCGCCCAGATGTGGGCCCCCTTTACACAATGTCTACCGACCATGCAAATTTACATCCGCGTTAGCCTTTTTCTCTCCCAAATGTATACAATCTTTGACCCACTGTGAGCAGAAAGAGTCTAAATGTATACATTTAGACTGTCCATTGGAGATGGCCTAAATTCATATATCATCCGATTTCTCTCCAATGTATTACACCCATTCAACCACCCCTTCGCCCAGTTCACATGAACCATTTTTATGGATCATAATTTGACTTTTCAAAATTGTAGTTCTCATTTCTCACTAATTCTACATCGTTGTTTTCACTCGAAGAATCACTTTAACCATCCGACCTCCTACCAATTTTAGGTGAATTTCTCTCCACAAGTCTGATCTTCTAAATATCATGAGGAACTTTGCTTGAATCATTTTCTACTCATATATCTTAGTAATGTAATAATTCTTATAATAAGATATTATAAGAGTTGTGATAGTTTACAATAAAGAATCAGAACAAATTTCGTTAAATTTGCTATTTTTTAAATAACTTTACTCAGAAATTCAACTACTTTTGCTTTTTCACATTTTTCCATCTGACTTGAATCGCTCTTTGGTTTTGATCATATAGAGTTTTAAAACGAACTACGATTACCGTTTTTGTTACTTTATTTTTTACCTCAGATATGGGGTTGGGTAAAGTATCCAATGATTTCATATTAAGGGCATAGGGGTGCCGGTGCGAAAAAAGGGCAATAAGCAAGCGTGTTTCTAAAAGCCATTTTTACGGTGTATGATATTGATTTTCCCATGAAGTCTTCTGCGTAAAAAGGTGTGTGGCACAGTAACATATTTTGTAATAAAGAAAACTATAAAATTGCTTCCATATAATACATATATCTTAATATAAATTAGTGTTGTATTCAGATAAAACAGGTATTACTTTTCATGGATGGAAGTGATTTTCTTTACTTCATATAATCTATAAAGCTATGTATGGATGTATATATATGTGTATTCTAAGAGCTAAATTATTCAGATTTCAGACCTTTTTATACTTCAAATATTTGAAATTATTAATGTTTGGAAGATTTCACTTTCATTGTAATCAAATGAGTTGGTTTTAATATGCGCGTACCATTTATGGTATAGTACCCCCTCTATTTAACAATTAAATGAGCCCACACTCATTTGCGATTTTATTTTGTCTGGTAATTCATCATTTCTCTCCATTTATCTATTTGTAATAATCCATGTTTTGCCTGTTTTTACGATAAAAAAAACATTTCATGTGTTGTCCTGTTTATTTAAAAAGGCGCCAGAATTAACAGTTTCCACACAATATTATTTGTCTTTTAGAAACCCACGGAGTATTCTTTTTAATGTTGATTTTGATATGTTAAAAGCATAACAATACTATTTCTTTAAATCCCATTTCTTTAATTCATGTTGTGCGTATGCTTAAATTGTAATGGGAGCATGGCTAAGATTACAATTTGGGTTTTCAATGAATTTGTCTTAGTCTTTTTAACTGTGATTGGTTTTAGATGTTATTTTTAATGTTTAAATCCAAGTTCCCTTCTGTACATTATATGAATTTACTTTTTTGTAGTTTTAATCAATCAAAACTTTATGTAATTGGATCCAAAAATTTCAATCCAAAACTATAAAGTTTGTATAAAAATCAAACTCATAATTTGTTTTAAGAAACCCTAATTTTTCACCTTATATGTATCAAAGTAAGCGTCCGCGCATCGTGCGGGTTGCATGCTAGTTTATTTATAACAACTATTTCCAAGGTCCACCAAACTAGGTCCCTTATATTTGGAGAAATAAATGAAATTTTAAAAATGGAGAATTTGGTAGGTGGTGAAGGAAATATAACACTTCGTTTAATTATTTTTATACAAAATAATAAATAAATCATTATTTTTTTACATGTTTATTACTTAAATTGGTAAAATAAAATAAAACTCTCTTTCTTTTTCCCCTTCTGTGTTTTCATATTTTCTAACAAAAGAGATCATAGAGAGCACACTAACCTCAGGCGGGGAAATTTGATACAACTTGGATGCCAACAACTTGGGGCCAAGGAGGAAGGAGGTTGAAGGTTTGTCCAGCCCTTGATCGTATTGAAACTGGGTGTCCATAACAGAATCTACTTCTTTGTCGAGCTGTCCAAAAATTCAACTTATTACATGTGTCTCTATTAAGTAAGTTATATATGGACATGCACACACACAACACAAAGATGGGGTTTTGAGTTAGGGGTGTAGTGAGTACCTCTTTCATGATGGTGCACATTTTGAGATCGGGACTTGGCATAAGAGCAGTCACAAAAACAGCAACAGCAATCTTCCGAGGGAACCTTTCCATGGCAAGTGACAAGGACACTCCACCCATGCTGTGACCTACCAGAACCACCCTGTCATCCTGTGGTAGAGCCTCCATGAACTCCATCAACGGTTCTACGTAGTTGGATGTATTGGCAAAGACCTCCTCCACCCGCCTAAGGTTCACACCCGAGGCCGCCATGTCTTGGGCGGTGACTCGAAAACCGGCTGCCCGTAGTAACGTGGCCACCTTGTACCAACACCATGCTCCGTGACCAGCCCCGTGGACAAGGACAATCGGCAAATTGCTCATTTTAATCTACCCTTATTGCTAATGCTTGGATAGACTAAACAATGGGTGGGGAATATCTATCTATTACAATTTACAACGCGTTTTGATGTGTGTCACACAAGTGATCCCTACAACATCAAAGCTAATTTTGTTTTGTTTTCTTACCTCTGCCCTTATTTTCATAACCCTATTCCACAAAGTTTATGTGGCATGCTGCCAGTCAGCGTTCCGTTTCTTTTTAAAAGATTATTAGATAATACTATGTTTTTTTAGGTGGTGTTGCGATTTTATTATATGTTTTTAAAAATTATATTAATTCCCATAATTATTCATTATCGCTCTTTAATCGCTTCTAATCGCTCATTTTTCTTTTCGCAGTGAATGACAGGTGTCATATGGTTGTTATAATATAACCAACAATTAAAAAATAAATAAGTCGGAGTGACTATGAATGAATTTTTAAAAATGACACTAAATATTTAAGATTCCTTACTGTTGTTTTGCGTTTGTTTCATTTCCAAAAATTTTTTACACTACATCTCATATATTTTTTAAATTGTATTAATTTCAATAACCACGCAAAATCGTCTCCAACGACTTTGTAACCGCATTGAACCAACCATCTTCATTTCTACAAATAATGACACTTGTCCTATAATGTTTAAAATATCACCAACAACTAAAAAAAATAAAAACATGAGAGTGACTAGAACTAAATTATTAAAATTGGAACTAAACACTTGTGATCCCGATTTACACGGTGGTGGTGGTGATTGTGCAAGGTGGTGTTATCTTGGCCCCTTTTTTCTTGGAAATAGCTCTCCCTCACACCTCCTATAGCCGTTCTAAACTTCCTGTAAATTTTTAACCCTAAAGGACTCTCCTTGGATGATATAATTACTCTTAATTTTCGTCCATTAATTTCGCCCAAAAATACAATTTACCATAATGCCCTCTCGGGGTGCCGGTTAGGCCTAAAATCGCCCCGGGACCCAAACTAAACACCCGGGTATACTATTTTGACTATCTCGATCCTTATGGACTCAACGGCGCACTCAAAATGACCCTACGAGTTAATAAAAATAAATTCTCTTTTTATTATATTCAACTAGTCCCCGACACGACTCTCACGCGTGTCAGACTTAAATTACCAAATTGTCGTATTTCACACTTCCGATAATTTATCTGTGATAACCCGCCATCCAAAATAAGGGGTGGCGAGCCCGATACTCCAAAATAACGGAATCATGGCTGGAATTATTCTCATCATCACAACAAAATAAGAAGTAAACGAGATAACCACTCCTTATTTCAAAAGAACGGGTTGCCAAAAATTTTGATTTATAAAGTTAAAAGAAAAGAATTTAAACAACCCAACTAAAAAGAAAGTGGAAATCCAGATGAATTTATATTACATGCCCACAAATATACAATAAGGGACCGAATATGCTGTCGGCCACAGACCCATACAACAATATTAAATAAGTTCCATAATTTACATAATACATTACATTAATCAATTACAAAAGCTTGGGCCTCTCGCCCGAGTAAAAGACCCGATCTTAACTAGAGTGTAAGGATGAACACATCTATTGCGATATGTCTCGTAATACCCGCAAAGCATCACGGCTCGTTAAAGACACTAGAATAGGAAGTCAGATCAGGCATCCTTGCGGCGGATTACCTTAGCGGATACAAGATGCATGCACAACAAGAGATATAAATGGGTCAGAGCCCGGTTCTATATGACTACCGGATGAATAAAGAGTATGACAGTTATGAACGATAAATCATGATGAAAGAGAAATAAAAATCTACCTACACAATTTAAAACATAAGCTAAGCAGGAAAATAAAATGAGTAACATTAATCTAAAACTTCATCATGTGCACCAATTATCTCATATACCATTTCCTTAACAGGAGATATATATATATAATCAAAATCTTATGCTCTTTATGGCATTTTTATCTCACTTTTACATTTTGTAAAAACCCTTTCCTTATCAGGAAAATAGTCATTTTCAAATGATCTTTGTGGCATTTATATGTGCTCTTTGTGGCACTTCCATTATGCTCTTTATGGCATATAAAATCCATCAAGTCCCACTTGATTATGAATAGTAATGTTTATATACATATAACGATTCTAAGACCGCCCCCGTTCGGGTTTCCCCACTGTACTCCCCTAAATGACCATCATCTTTCAGGGCCTATCATTAAGACAACCTGGGAACCTATAACGCAAAACATCGGGAAGAGGCCATGTGCATGCGGGGTAGTCATAACCACACCCGGAATTACCTACCCATCTTCGAAAATATACAACACAAACGTTCACATGGACTAGGACTATATCCACCCTGCATTCATTAGCCAGGGGGATTCACCTCACGCGCGAACTTCCCTTATAATGTCATTTAGAGAGGGTGTGTTCAAACCATTTTATTTACCATTTAAAAAAATCAAGTAAATTATCATTTACCATATACATGATTAAGTAAATTATCATTACCATCATCATTACCATTAACATATGTATGTTTCATTTTATCCGAAACTAGTATCATTTACATTTTGTAAATAATTTTAACTCATTTGAATCCGGAGCCATACAATAACATATATCGTTACTACAATCTCAAAGGAGTAAATAAACTCTTAATTATCTCCAAACATTTTGGGGTATTACTTTAAAACCCCAATACTATCATACCTCAAAGGAATGAATAAACTTTCAATTCATTCACCCAACATTCATTTGCGGGATTATTATGAACCATCAAGGCTAACATAGCTCAATTGAGCTTCTAAAGTCTCCCAAACATAACACTACATCTCCTAGTTTCATATCAATCAACTAGAGGAAAAGAATTCCCTAACATCAATAAGCATAACCACGGAAAACCCCCACATAATCCATTCCTAATGTAGGGTAATTAACTAACTCATCACACACTCTAGGACACTAAGTTTACTTCATTCAAGAAGGTTCCTAGGCCCTAGACTTAATGAAAATGATTGGAAATTGAGTTAAAAAATTAACTCAAAAATAGCAGGAAAACGAATCGATTCGCCCAAAAAGCGAATCGGTTGGGACATAAAGACCTGGGATTCTGCAACTGCCGAATCGATTCGGCTTGGGACCGAATCAATTCGGTCCAAGCAGACCTGGGAACTACCCCTTAGCGAATCGATTCGCTCAGGGGGTCAAATCGATTCAGCCTGGAGAAATTTCCAAGAATGGCTTACGGGTTGTATACCCTAGATTTCTCTCCAAACTCAAATCTCTTCCATTTTTACCCACAACCAACATCATAAATCTACCCCAAATCAACCTACATGAGTAACCACTACCAAAACCCATAATTTCTTCCACCCAAAACAAAATTTAGGGTTTAAACATCATAAATTTTATATTTATCCCAAAATTACAAATACACAACTATCACACAAATTATTCAACTTAAATCACATATTAGCAAGTAGAAAACTTGTCTTAGGGTTGATATCTCAGATTTCTTGGTGGTAGAAGCAAACCCAATCCTTCAATCTTCAATCTCTCTCATTTCTCCTCTTTTCTCCCAATCTCTCTCTCTCTCTCTCTCTCTCTCTCTCTCTCTCTCTCTCTATGTTTGAGACATAAAAATGAGGAAATGAAATAAGGGGCAAGATTTAAAATTATGGATTAAGCCTAAAGTCTCCAACTTAAGTGGTTAATACCACATTAAAATGACTCCCAAATACGCGTTTACATTAAGATCAGGTAAAAGTGCCCGAAACCCAAAAATACAATATGGCACTTATTTTGACTGTCTTGGACATTTTCGGACTAACTGCGCCCTCTAAACTGGCATCCGGGAATTTTATAATTTATTTCGAGTTCCAATTTCATTTAAACCATAGTGTCATTAAAAATACATGACACTATAAACATGCAACCTGATGATATTTACTTTCATATACAGTAAATAAGCATCAATCCAGTAAATATTAACTTTTAACTCATTAAATTAATATTTACTCTAGTTCCAACATTTTATATAATTACCTCCTGTGGTAGATTAACATTAATTTAGCATCCTAAAAGGGAGGGTTGTTACATACTCCCTCCCCCCCCCCCCCCCCTTATGAGGGAATTTTTCCCCCACAATTCAGGCAAACCCTATACGCATAAAGGGTATACTATCTTAAACTATCATTCTGTCACCCTTAACAAGCCCTCCTTATTACAATGCCCCAAAATGGACTTGGACTAAGGTCGTCTTTAGCGATCTCGGTCTACAATCTTTGTGCTCTAGCATAGCACAAAGCGTTCCTCACAAACTATCAATTCTAGCTTCCTACGGCGGAAGATGATAACCACGCGACTCAGCGTAAAAAGTCTTACATCTTGAATCGCGTTACATCACACCTCGTCGATCTCATTCAACGAGTATGCAGTTTACCCACACGGATACACGAGGTCACTCATGGTGCCATGCCTTAGGGAAATGATTCAAATTCTAGTACGAAATTTTTCCCTCCAACCATCCATCCACTTTAGGGTGGCAAGATATACGCCATTTCCATACGGTTCCCATTTCTTCATGGAAACTTTCCCACCCTTCGACACGAACATCTACTCTTGGTGAACCACTATTTTAATAGGCACCTCCTACAGTTCTATCATTTCTCCATACACCTCCACGTATCGTCCGCCCGCAATGTCCGAAAAAACAAAGGTTTGGTCAAATGATCAACCAATTCTCTCAAATAGGATCATGACCAGAACAGTGCTGACAATTCAATGCGAACGTCTATGAATATACCCTTCTTCATTCCATCGCTACTCTTCTTCGCACGAGTAGGTGAAATGGTCAATTATAGACCGGAATGTTCTTTCTATAAAGTCTTCCTAGTCATGCTTGTTTCATTTGGCTTTCCATGCCATCACAAATATCTCTGACGGGTTTCTACTCGACGCATCTACTACCCCAATCGCATTCCCTTAGCGAACGAGAAAAATCCGATAAATAGTCCGTTAAGAACTTCATACACCAACTCGATTTCTTCCCACGACATACTGCAACAACTTGTTGCACGCGAGAAAGACTAAATTTCATGTCCAGGAAGTAGTGCCTCCATCACTTTAAGGTGATTTCCACCGCAACGAATTCTAATTCAAGTGTGGGATAATACTTCCCACAAGTTTAAGTTTGTGAGATGCATAGACAATGGGTCCATGTTCTAGTATTATCACTCCCCACTCCTGGCAGAGACTTATTCCTTAAATCCACACGGACTCTGGAGCAGAAGTCAATTCATGCATTTTAACTCCCCAAAAATTAGGTTACCAATGTAACACTTAAACTAGGAGAGGCCTCGTCTCCTTTGGCCCAACCTTCGAAATCTTTCAAGACTCCCTACTCCTCTTTCCTAGGGATCTACTCCCCCTAATGGTTAACCCACAACATATTTGTGGTCAACTCCCTATAGCCTTCCTAAATCAACATCACATGCCCTAATGGCCTTACGTCCTAATAAACCTAAGGTCGATCTATATTATATATATCCTATCTAAGTCGTATACATACAATACTAAGTATATCCCTAGTGTCCAAGACCAATCTCAACTTCCGACATTCGCTCGGTTTCATGCGTGGAACGTCTCACCGAAGCGAAATCCAAACATGTAACCCTCCCGTTACACTACTACCTCGCATCGTCGGTCATCAAAATGTGACAGTCTAAAGCACAAGATCAAGATCGGTAAATTTTAACTTACAATTCTACTTCTACGTCTTACCATAACATCATTAAAGATTTAAATTAATCAGACATTCACTTTCTTTGAAGTCTTACAAATTTTATCCTATAACATATATACATCTTTTCAAATAGCCTTCTTATCAAGGCATAACCAGAAGTCTCAATTCGACTTCATATCCCAATCTCCCTCTTATCGATCAGAGGAGAGAACTATATACAGTGCTTCTATCTCGCACTTTAATAGCCCTTAATCACTCTTCTACGTGATTCTCAGCTAAACCTTTCAACCCAACTCTTAACCAACCAAATAAAATAAAATAAAATGGAATGAACTAAAAGAAGAAAGAACAGCATCTCCCCACTTCCAACGTCGGTAAGGTTCACGCGTGGAGCGTCCCGTAATAGCGGAATCCAAACAAGGAACCCCTCCTATGCATTACTACTCAACTTTGTTGGTCATGGAGAAAAGGCATAACAATCACATACAATGGAAACAAGCAACCAAACACTCACGCAAGATAACATAACAAGGAATAAAAACCTCCTACTTACCTCAACCACCCCTATAAAGTCACGACCTGTATCCAGGAAAGATATTATAGGACAACTAGTTCCATCTTGAAACTAGAAGTAAGATAGCCTCACAATCTAATTGATTGCTATCACCCCAATCAAATCAAAATATCTTTACTTTTAGAGTATACATCATACAAGTAGTACATATCGTACATAGTCCTTAATAAGAAAAATATATCATCACTCGCTTTATAACGAGTGAAGGAAAATATAAAACTTCCCTACCATGGAAGTCATATAATTACTCTATTTAGTAGCGTCGATACTACCACAACCTCAATATACACACCCGAATCTATAGTAGATACAATACTATTAAATCTTATCATAAGGAATACACCACCCACTAATATGGTGGAATTCCCCTCAACATTTTTGTGCCATTCACTCCGGGTCAACATTAATGGTTCTTAGACTCCATATTCGAGTTTTATACGAACCAACATTACTTCCGTCAACTCCCTAGCTAGGCAATTTATCTTTGCCCTTGTTCTCCAAATCAATAGGATCAAGATGAATGGTTCTACATTCCACGTCATAACCACTGTTCCACCCCTAACTTCCAAATACTTGCCCAAGCGGTCCCTCTTACTCTCTCAGTAAAAGATAACACGCTCTCGGCCTCCTCTTCCTCAGTTCAATGCAACCTCCCCAGGCGGATGTCCACCAATGGGGTTTCATGATCTCTGCTCCATCAGAAGTGTTAACAACACTTATTCTGGAGCCTATCATTTCATCAAAGGGCTCTTTCTTTCTTATTTTAGTGTGCGGCTTCCCTAACCGTACAACTATTTACTCATTATCGGCCTCCTTCCGAACCTCGTGTGAGCATTTGAGAATTCACCTACTCCTCAGTCCAATTGTCCTAGAGAAACTTATTGTTGAAAGTATCTATCGAGTTATCCATGGGAAGAACTTCCTGCACCCATAAATAAGGTGACTACGTTCCCACCATTTCCACACTACTCCTATGGGTGGAGGATCTTCCTCCATCCTTTTTCATCGGGTGTCCCTTATCATGGGAGCTTCTCCACTTCAATTTAACATTGCTTGAAATCTCAAGCTTAGTACCAGCCTTTACATCTAGCGGTACTTGGAAAACTCTATCCACTTAAATCAGTGGTCGCAGTAGTAAAACAAGAAAGTGCTACAAAAAGGGAGCGACCCCAAAAGCGGTCCTCATCCCCGACCACAACTTACGGTTCCTAGAAATTCCATCTAATGACACCTTCACTACACCCTTCCCTGGCTCCCTTCTTCAATTGACCTACTAATCTCACACGAAAGCGCGAAAGGATTCTATAGGTTCTACCTCATGGAAGAAGAACGAAATCTCATAAAAGAAATCAATGATCTTAATCTTAAGGCTCTATATCAAATCAAAAGCAACGCTGAAAATGTAAAGTGTTCACACAGATCCCTAACCTCTCTAGAACCTAATGCTCTGATACCATCTGTGACAACCCGCCATCCGAAATAGGGTGTGGCCAGCCCGATACTCCAAAATAACGGAATCATGGATGGAATCATTCTCAGCATCATAACAAAATAAGAAGTATACGGGATAACCACTCCTTATTTCAGAAGAACGGGTTGCCAAATTTTTTGATTTTTAAAGTTAAAGAAAAGAATTTAAACGACCCAACTAAAAATAAAGTGGAAATCCAGATGAAATTATATTACATGCCCACAAATATACAATAAGGGACCGAATATGCTGTCGGCCACAGACCCATACAACAATATTAAACAAGTTCCATAATTTACATAATACATTGCATTAATAAATTACAAAGGCTTGGGCCTCTCGCCCGAGTAAACGACCCGATCTTAACTAGAGTGTAAGGATGACAACGTCTATTGCGATATGTCCCATAATACATGCAAAGCATCACGGCTCGTTAAAGACACTAGAATAGGAAGTCAGATCAGGCATCCTTGCGGCAGAGTACCTGAGCGAATACATGATGCATGAACAACAAGAGATATAAACAGGTCAGGGCCCGGTTCAATATGATTACCAGATGAATAAATAGTATGACAGTTATGAATGATAGATCATGATGAAAGAGAAATAAAAATCTACCTACACAATTTAAAACATAAGCTAAGCAGGAAAATAAAATGAGTAACATTTATCAAAAACTTCATCATGTGCACCAATTATCTCATATATCTTTTCCTTAACAGGAAATATATATATAATCAAAATCTTATGCTCTTTATGGCATTTTTATCTCACTTTTACATTTTGTAAAAATCCTTTCCTTATCAGGAAAATAGTCATTTTCAAATGCTCTTTGTGGCATTTATATGTGCTCTTTGTGGCACTTCCATTATGCTCTTTATGGCATATAAAATCCATCAAGTCCCACTTGATTATGAATAGGTATATTTATGTACATATAACGATTCTAAGACCGCTCGTCCGTGTTTCCCCACTGTGCGCGCCCCTAAATGACCATCATCTTTCAGGGCCTATCATTAAGACAACCTGGGCACCTATAACGCAAAACTTCGAAAAGCGGCCATGTGCCTGCGGGGTAGTCATAACCACGTCGAAATTACCTACCCATCGCAGAAAATATAAAACACAAACGCTCACATGGACTAGGATTATATCCACGCTGCATTCATTAGCCAGGGGGCTTCACCTCACGTGCGAACTTCTCTTATGATGTCATTTAGAGAGGGTGTGTTCAAACCATTTTATTTACCATTGAAAAAAATCAAGAAAAATATCATTTACCATATCCATGATTAAGTAAATTATCATTTACCATCATCATTACCATTTCCATATGTATGTTTCATTTTATCCGAAACTAGTATCATTTACATTTTGTAAATAATTTTAACTCATTTAAATCCGGAGCCATACGATAACATATATCGTTACTACATCCTCAAAGGAGTAAATAAACTCTTAATTATCTCCAAACATTTTGTGGTATTACTTTAAAACCCCAATACTATCATACCTCAAAGGAATGAATAAACTTTCAATTCATTCACCCAACATTCATTTGCGGGGTTATTATGAACCATCAAGGCTAACATAGCTCAATTGAGCTTCTAAAGTCTCCCAAACATAACATTAGATCTCCTGGTTTCATATCAATCAACTAGAGGAAAAGAATGCCCTAACATCAATAGGCATAACCTCGAAAAACCCCCACATAACCCATTCCTAATGTAGGGTAATTAACTAACTCATCACACACTCTAGGACACTAAGTTTACTTTATTCAAGAAGGTTCTTAGGCCCTAGACTTAATGAAAATGATTTGAAATTGAGTTATAAAATTAACTCAAAAACAGCAGGAAAATGAATCGATTCTCCCTAGTGAATCGATTCGTCCAAAAAGCTAATCGGTTCGGACATAAAGACTTGGGATTCTGCAACTGCCAAATCGATTCGGCTTGGGACCTAATCGATTCGGTCCAAGCAGACCTGTGAACTTCCCCTTAGCGAATCGATTCACCCAGGGGGCAAATCGATTCGGCCTGGAGAAATTGCCAAGAATGGCTTATGGGTTGTATACCCTAGATTTCTCTCCAAACTCAAATCTCTTCCATTTTTACCCACAACCAACATCATAAATCTACCCCAAATCAACCTACATGAGTAACCACTACTAAAACCCACAATTTCTTCCACCCAAAAAGAAATTTAGGGTTTAAACATCATAAATTTCATATTTATCGCAAAATTACAAATACACTACTATCACACAAATTATTCAACTTAAATCACGTATTAGCAAGTAGAAAACTTGTCTTAGGGTTGATATCTCAGATTTCTTTGTGGTAGAAGCAAACCCAATCCTTCAATCTTCAATCTCTCTCTCTCTCTCTCTCTCTCTCTCTCTCTCTCTCTCTCTATGTTTGAGACATAAAAATGAGGAAATGAAATAAGGGGAAAGACTTAAAAATCGTGGCTTAAGCCTAAAGTCTCTAACTTAAGTGGTTAATACCACATTAAAATGACTCCTAAATACGCGTTTACATTAAGACCAGGTAAAAGTGCCCGAAACCCAAAAATACAATATGGCACTTATTTTGATTGTCTTAGACATTTTCGGACTAACTGCCCCCTCTAAATTGGCATCCGGGAATTTTTTAATTTATTTCGATTTCCAATTTCATTTAAACCATAGTGTCATTTAAAATACATGACACTATAAACATGCAACCTGATGATATTTACTTTCATATACAATAAATAAGCATCAATCCAGTAAATATTAACTTTTAACTCATTAAATTAATATTTACTCTAGTTCCAATATTTTATATAATTACCTCCTGTGGTAGATTAATATAAATTTAGCCTCATAAAAGCGAGGGTTGTTACATACTCCCCCCCCCCCCCCCCCCCCTTATGAGGGGATTTTTCCCTCAAAATTCAGGCAAACCCTAACCGCATAAAGGGTATACTATCTTAAACTATCATTCTGTCACCCTTAACAAACCCTCCTTATTACAATGCCCCAAAATGGACTTGGACTAAGGTCGTCTCTAGCGATCTCGGACTACAATATTTTTTCTCTAGCATAGCACAAAGCGTTCCTCACAAACTATCAATTCTAGCTTCCTACGGCGGAAGATGATAACCACGCGACTCGGCGTAAAAAGTCTTACATCTTGAATCGCGTTACATCACACCTCACGGGGTACTCACACCAACGCTAAATGGCTTAACCCCAACACTACTCAACTTCTCCTTGCATAGCCGTAGCTCTTCAAGGCATATGGCTCAAAAGCCCCAATCCTTAAAGAAATGTTCGGGGACCTCTCCAAGGAAGTAGTTATCCGTCGATCTCATTCAACGAGTATGCAGTTTACCCACCCAGCTACACGGGGTCACTCACGGTGTCATGCCTTAGGGAAATGATTCAAATTCTAGTACGAAATTTTTCCCTCCAATCATCCATCCACTTTAGGGTGGAAAGATATACGCCATTTCCATACGGTTCCCATTTCTTCATGGAAACTTGCCCACCCTTTGACACGAACATCTAATCTCGGTGAACCACTATTTTAATAGGCACCTCCTATAGTTCTATCATTTCTCCATACACCTCCACATATCGTCCTCCCGCAATGTCCGAAAAACAACGGTTTGGTCAAATGATCAACCAATTCTCTCAAATAGGATCTTGACCAGAACGGTGCCGGTAATTCAATGCGAACGTCTATGAATATACCCTTCTTCGTTCCATCGCTACTCTTCTTCGCACGAGTAGGTGAAATGGTCAATCATAGATCGGAATGTTCTTGCTACAAAGTCTTCCTAGTCATGCTCGTTTCATTTGGCTTTTCATACCATCACAAATATCTCCGACGGGTTTCTACTCGACGCATCTACTACCCCAATCGCATTCCCTTAGCGAATGAGAAAAATCCGATAAATAGTCCGTTAAGAACTTCATACACCAACTCGATTTCTTCCCACGACATACTGCAACAACTTGTTGCACGCGAGAAAGACTAAATTTCATGTCCAGGAAGTAGTGCCTCCATCACTTTAAGGCGATTTCCACCGCAGCGAATTCTAATTCAAGCGTGGGATAATACTTCCCACAAGTTTAAGCTTGTGAGACGCATAGACAATGGGTCCATGTTCCAGTATTATCACTCCCCACTCCTGGCAGAGACATATTCCTTAAATCCACATGGACTCGGGAGCAGAAGTCAATTCATCCATTTTAACTCCCCAAAAATTAGGTTACCAATGTAACACTTAAACTAGGAGAGGCCTCGTCTCCTTTGGCCTAACCTTCGAAATCTTTAGAGACTCCTTACTCCTCTTTCCTAGGGATCTACTCCCCCTAAGGGTCAGCCCACAACATATTTATGGTCAACTCCCTATAGCCTTTCTAAATCAACATCACATGCCCTAATGGCCTTACGTCCTAATAAACCTAAGGTTGATCTATATATATATATATATATATATATATATATATATATCCTATCTAAGTCGTATACATATAATACTAAGTATATCCCTAGTGTCCAAGACCAATCTCAACTTCCGACATTCGCTCGGTTTCATGCGTGAGACCTCTCGCCGAAGCGAAATCCAAACCAGGAACCCTCATGTTACACTAGTACCTCGTATCGTCGGTCATCAAAATGTGACGGTCTAAAACACATGATCGGGATCGATAAATTTTAACTTACAATTCTACTTCTACGTCTTACCATAGCGTCATTAAAGATTTCAATTAATCACACATTCACTTTCTGTGAAGTCTTATAAATTTTATCCCATAACATATATACATCTTTTCAAATAGCCTCCTTATCAAGGCATAACCAGAAGTCTCAATTCGACTTCATATCCCAATCTCCCTCACATCGATCAGACGAGAGAACTATATACAGTGCTTCTATCTTGCACTTTAATAGCCCTTAATCACTCTTCTACGTGATTCTGAGCTAAACCTTTCAACCCAAATCTTAACCAACCAAATAAAATAAAATTAAATGGAATGAACTAAAAGAAGAAAGAACATAATCTCCCCACTTCCAACGTCGCTGAGGTTCACGCGTGGAGCGTCCCGCAAAAGCGAAATCTAAATAAGGAACCCCTCCTATGCATTAGTACACAACTTTGTTGGTCGTGGAGATAAGGCATAACAATCACATACAATGCAAACAAGAAACCAAACACACACGCAAGATAACACAACAAGGAATAAAAACCTCCTACTTACCTCAACCACCCCTATAAAGTCTCGACCTGTATCCAGGAGAGATATTATAGGACAACTAGTTCCATCCTGAAACTAGAAGTAAGATAGCCTCGTAATCTAATTGCGTGCTATCACCCCAATCAAATCAAAATATCTTTACTTGTATAGTATACATCATACAAGTAGTACATATCGTACATTGTGCATAAAAAGAAAAATATAGCATCACTCGCTTTATAACGAGTGAAGGAAAATATAAAACTTCCCTACCACGGAAGTCATATAATTATTCTATTTAGTAGCGTCGATACTACGACAACCTCAATATACACACCCGAATCTATAGTAGATACAATAGTATTAAATCTTATCCTGAGGAATACACTACCCACTAATAAGGTGGAATTCCCGCCAATATTTTTGTGCCATTCACTCCGGGTCAACATTAATGGTTCGCAGACTCCATATTCGAGTTTTATATGAACCAACATTACTTCCGTCAACTCCCTAGCTAGGCAATTTATCTTTTGCCCTTGTTCTCTAAATCAACAGGATCAAGACGAGTGGTTCTACATTCCACGTCATAACCACTGTTCCACCCCTAACTTCCAAACACTTGCCCACGCGGTCCCTCTTACTCTCTCAGTAAAAGAGAACACGCTCTCGGCCTCCTCTTCCTCAGTTCAATGCAACCACCCCAGGTGGATGTCCACCAATGGGGTTTCATGATCACTGCTCCATCAGAAGTGTTAACAACACTTATTCTGGAGCCTATCATTTCATCAAAGGGCTCTTTCTTTCTTATTTTAGTGTGCGGCTTCCCTAACCGTACAACTCTTTACTCATCGTCGGCCTCCTTCCGAACCTCATGTGAGAATTTGAGAATTCACCTACTCCTCAGTCCAATTATCCTAGAGAAACTTATTATTGAAAGTATCAATCGAGTTCTCCATGGGCAGAACTTCATGCACCCACAAATAAGGTGACTACGTCCCCACCATTTCCACATAACTCCTACTGGTGGAGGATCTTCCTCCATCCTTTTTCATCGAGTGGCCTTTATCATGGGCACTTCTCCACTTAAATCTAACGTTTCTTGAAATCTCAAGATGAGTACCACCCTTTACATCTAGCGGTACTTGGAAAACTATATCCACTGAAATCAGTGGTCGCAGTAGTAAAACAAGAAAGTGCTACAAAAAGGGAGCGACCCCCAAAGTGGTCCTCATCCCCGACCACAACTCATAGTTCCTAGTAATTCCATCTAATGACACCTTCACCACACCCTTCCCTAGCGACCTTCTTCAATCGACCTACTAATCTCACACGAAAGCGCGAAAGGATTCTATAGGTTCTACCTCATGCCAGAAGAACGAAATGTCACAAGAGAAATCAACAATCTTAATCCTAAGGCTCTATATCAAATCAAAAGCAACGTTGAAAATGTAAAGTGTTCACACAGACCCCAACCCGCCATCCGAAACAGGGGGTGGCCAACCCGATACTCCAAAATAACAAAATCATGGATGGAATCATTCTCTCAATCATAACAAAATAAGAAGTATATGGGCTAACCACTCCTTATTTCAGAAGAACAGGTTGCCAAAAATTTGGATTTTTAAAGTTAAAGAAAAGAATTTGAACAACCAAACTAAAAAGAAAGTGGAAATCCAGATGAAATTATATTACATGCCCACAAATATACAATAAGGGACCAAATATGATGTCGGCCACAGACCCATACAACAATATTGAACAAGTTCCATAATTTACATAATACATTACATTAATCAATTACAAAAGCTTGGGCCTCTCGCCCGAGTAAACGACCCGATCTTAACTAGAGTGTAAGGATGACAACGTCTATTGCGATATGTCCCATAATACCTGCAAAGCATCACGGCTCATTAAAGACACTAGAATAGGAAGTCAGATCAGGCATCCTTGCGGCAGAGTACCTGAGCGAATACATGATGCATGCACAACAAGAGATATAAACGGGTCAGGGCCCGGTTCTATATGATTACCAGATGAATAAATAGTATGACAGTTATGAATGATAAATCATGATGAAAGAGAAATAAAAATCTACCTACACAATTTAAAACATAAGCTAAGCAGGAAAATAAAATGAGTAACATTAATCAAAAACTTCATCATGTGCACCAATTATCTCATATATCTTTTCCTTAACAGGAAATATATATATAATCAAAATTTTATGCTCTTTATGGCATTTTTATCTCACTTTTACATTTTGTAAAAATCCTTTCCTTATCAGGAAAATAGTCATTTTCAAATGCTCTTTGTGGCATTTATATGTGCTCTTTGTGGCACTTCCATTATGCTCTTTATGGCATATAAAATCCATCAAGTCCCACTTGATTATGAATAGGTATATTTATATACATATAATGATTCTAAGACCCCCCGGCCGGGTTTCCCCACTGTGCGCGCCCCTAAATTACCATCATCTTTCAGGGCCTATCATTAAGACAACCTGGGCACCTATAACGCAAAACTTTGGAAAGCGGCCATGTGCCTGCGAGGTAGTCATAACCAAGCCGGAATTACCTACCCATCGTAGAAAATAAACAACACAAATGCTCACATGTCCTAGGACTATATCCACCCTGCATTCATTAGCCAAGGGGCTTCAAGTCACGCGAGAACTTCCCTTATGATGTCATTTAGAGTGGGTGTGTTCAAACCATTTTATTTACCATTGAAAAAAATCAAGTAAATTATCATTTACCATATCCATGATTAAGTAAATTATCATTTACAATCATCATTACCATTTCCATGTGTATGTTTCATTTTATTCGAAACTAGTATTATTTACATTTTGTAAATAATTTTAACTCATTTAAATCTGGAGCCATACTATAACATATATCGTTACTACAGCCTCAAAGGAGTAAATAAACTCTTAATTATCTCCAAACATTTTGGGATATTACTTTAAAACCCCAATACTATCATACCTCAAAGGAATGAATAAACTTGCAATTCATTCACCCAAAATTCATTTGCGGGATTATTATGAACCATCAAGGCTAACATAGCTCAATTGAGCTTATAAAGTCTCCCAAACATAACACTACATGTCCTAGTTTCATATCAATCAACTAGAGGAAAAGAATGCCCTAAAATCAATAGGCATAACCCCGAAAAACCCCCACATAACCCATTCCTAATGTAGGGTAATTAACTAACTCATCACACACTTTAGGACACTAAGTTTACTTCATTCAAGAAGGTTCTTAGGCCCTAGACTTAATGAAAATGATTTGAAATTGAGTTATAAAATTAACTCAAAAACAGCAGGAAAACGAATCGATTCGCCCAAAAAGAGAATCGGTTCGGACATAAAGACCTGGGATTCTGCAACTGCCGAATCCAAAAATACAATAGGGGCAAGACTTAAAAATCGTGGCTTAAGACTAAAGTCTCCAACTTAAGTGGTTAATACCACATTACAATGACTCCCAAAAGTGCGTTTACATTAAGACCAGGTAAAAGTGCCCGAAATCCAAAAATACAATATGGCACATATTTTGACTGTCTCGGACATTCTGGGACTAACTGCGCCCTTTAAACTGGCATCTGGAAATTTTATAATTTATTTCGAGTTCCAATTTCATTTAAACCATAGTGTCATTTAAAATACATGACACTGTAAAACATGCAACCTGATGATATTTACTTTCATATACTATAAATAAGCATCAATCCAGTAAATATTAATTTTTAACTCATTAAATTAATATTTACTCCCGTTCCAACATTTAATATAATTACCTCCTGCGGTAGATTAATATAAAATTAGCCTCCTAAAAGCGAGGGTTGTTACATTATCAAATTTAATTATTCCATATTACATATCACACAGTAATATTCAATAATTCTCCACAATATGTACTAACCCTTGTCACTCTAGTTAGTAATTATTCCAATCCAGATTAATAAAAATTAATTTCTCTCATTTTTAATTTAATTAATCCAACAACAATAATTAATCACATAATTATTTCTACCAAAAGTAATTAATCACATAATTATTTAAATCGTCAAAAATACGGGGTGTTACGTACTTCCCCCCTTACAACGGAATTTCGTCCCGAAATTCGAAAAAAGTATACCTGGTACAGACAACGCTGTAAAAATATTGCGCATCGCATCCCAGCGCTTACAAGTAAGCTACTCCGTACCACCCATATAGTATGCTATCGAATACCCTTAATAGTGAACACTTCACATGTGTTTGTTTTAAGCTCCAGGTTACCCTATCATGTAGGCTCCTCCCTTAGCCTTACCGTTTAAGTTTCACTACTTACAATATTTTAGATATTTACTATCTAGCCTTCTACTATTTGCACCTTAGTAGATTTATTCTCCTTTCAGATACATACGACTTCGTCTCGTGTCGTTCATACAAGTAAATTGGTTGTGCAATATATATATCACACATAATATATACGATAATATCGATTCTTCTCCAACATTTGTAATCATAAGTATTCCCTCCACCTTTAACTATCAAGTAGGACAACAACAAAGTTTACCGTGCCATACTTCTGCTGGCACTCTGCTCGAACGTAAACTTATAGGAGTTATTTGGACATAAAATCCACTAGTGGAAGGTACTACTCTCGTCCTCCCCTAAGATCTCAAGGTCCACATAAAATTTTCTCTCCCGAATTCAATTAGACCGCTTGTCCTGCCCATCCCTTTGTGGGTATTAGGCCAGACTCAATCTCATTTTAGTACCTATAATCTTACCATCTCAGCTACATGAGAAAATTCTTGGGGATACTCTTCCATTCTCTAGTGGAAGGAGCCCCTACTGGTTTCGAATTGTTCGCCCTTTTTCTAACAGTCAGCTGACCCACTGCAAGACTAACTTTGAAAATTACTCTATATTAAACCCATTACCACTGTTATTTGTATACTGATACATTTTGTATTCTCTTGAATGTACTTTTAATCGTGATGCATGTGACTTTGTCGTACCGTGTGACACAAGTCTCTTTTCTCGCTCAAAATCTCAGTTTATTTTGAAACGTAAGTCTCTGACAAAACTTAGTGAATAAGCTTCGGCTTACCCAATTACATGTTATCGAATTCTAATGCTAATCATAATCCATTTCCTGATTCAATCACCTAGGGCGCCCATACACCCTATACCTTGTGCAGCCTTGTACAATTGACATGTAATTATCTTACTTCAATTCTCGCTTACCTAGTATGCTGATGTAGTAGGGGTGCACTCAACCGCCCCACCAATCATAACTTAATCAATCCTTCAATGGAATCATTGCTCTATTCTGAATGATGCTAAGACTAGGCGACTCTATTGGCCTTAAGTTATAAAATAATTATCAATTCTCAATTATATTCATTTATAGGTATAATAACCAACATACAAAACCTATGTACTATTGACCAAACTTCTCTCCAACTCCCGGCATTCGCTAGTTTCATGCGTGGGATGTCTCGCAAAGCGAAATCCAAACAAGGAACCCCCCCCCCGATACACTATTATCTAACCTAGCCGGTTGTCGAGGTCCGTAAGGCCTTCAGTACATACTATGTACTTTCTCACAATCTACGTATGTTGACATAATAGTTTGCTCGGTCACTCTCATGTCTCTAAACATAACATAAAGCATGGCGCTTTCACTATCCCAGTTACTAAGCGCTATATATATATATATATATATATATATATATATATATATATATATATATATATATATATATATATATATATATATATATAATAAAGGAGGAGGGTTTTTTTGTCTACCCCAACTGATGGCTAATATTCTATCTTGAGGAATTTGGTTTTTATTAACTGACAGCTCAGATTTAACCACCTAACGGATGAGTTTTGATCTTAAGTGGTGCAAATAGAACAAGGCTCAAGAAAATGGTTGTACAACACGTTTGTCGTCAACCTCGAGCCTTTCAAAGCCTTTTATTATACACGTTAGTTTCTTTCTCTCTCTCTCTCAAACACACTTCTTCCAGTTTAGCATTTACGCCCACACTGGTACCATTCAGATGGTATAACCATCAATCTGATGTGTTGATTTACATAACGCACAAGGCTTAAAAAATATGTCTCTTACTTATTTTGACGTGTGTAAGCTTTTCTCTCAAATTTGTTCCTTATTTCTGTGTGTTTAAGATACAGGCTTGACCCTTCTCTCTTTCATCATATCTTTCTCTCAAATTAGTTCCCCGTTTTTATGGGTCTTCTCCCCCAACAAGTTTCACATTTCTATTATTTTTCGTTACAGATTTATTATATATGTTGGGGACTTGAGACATTTTTTTCAGATCTGATCTCGGGTGAATGGGTATATATTCTCTTTCATGATTTTGCTACTCTATTATTGACTCCCAAGTGAGAACTCCATTGGTGTTGCAAATGTGTGTTTGATGGATCATGTATTGACTGATTTTAGTTGTTTCTCTCTAAGACCCACATCCCTCTCTCTCTCTCTCCCACAGAGATGTACGTCCATGCCTTCGATGTATGCCTATGACTGATTTTGGGTGTTTCCAGTATTTTTTTTTGTTGAGGGTCTTTATTGTAAGAGTTAATTATTTATATGTGATGTGAACGTGTTAAAAGTGAATACTTGTATATGTATATGCATGCAAAATATTTGGACTTTTTTTATACACGTAGAACACTCAAACCATAAAACGTATTTTAAGTCATGTTTTATAGCATGACAGTGCAGTTCAGCAGATATTTTAACTCATGTTCGAAGTTCAGCACGCATGGGTGGGTAATATAAGTTATAACCATATAACGTAGTATCAATTTTTTCAAGTCCAGCACGCAATTTAACTCCTATATTATAGTTGAAGTCCAGCACGCAGTTCATCTTCTGTAACCGAGAGAAAAAAACGTATTGAAGAAAAAAAATGGAGCTTCACTCAAGCTTCCTCTTTAAAACTGTAAAATAGCTCCCACGCTTGAGTTTGTTGTTGTATTAAAAGTGAATATTTAAAAGGGTTATGCAAATCCAATTTCCAGTTTAAACCCACATCTTCCCATAACCCCCAAATCTCTTCTTCTGCAAATTGAAATATAGTTTTCTAGATCTGTTGAGAGATATCTACTTCATTCCAACTATATGTGCTAATTTGACTATTTTCATACTTTTATGCTTTTCGATGTTGTGCGAAGTGGTTCAGAGATATCTACTTCATTCCAACTATATGTGCTAATTTGAATATTTTCATACTAGATCTCTTCAGAGATATCTACAGATTGTATGATTTATTGGACTCATATTTTTTTCTGACCAAATAAGGTTCAGGAATTTTCATTTAAGTCGCAATTGTTTGTGGATATATCTATAATGCCTAACATTGGATACTTTATGTTGTATGTAATGTAGCATTTTGTATTGTTCATTTTATTTTATCTTTTGAACTGGTCAGATATGAGAGAACGTAGAGATGGCATAAGATAATTTTATTTTTTTGGAAGCATGTTTAATTGCCATTCATAATTTTCTAGGGATATTTTCCTCGAAGCATGTTTATTGTATGAGTTAATTATTTATATGTGATGTTTAGGTGTTAAAAGTGAATATTTGTATATGTAGATGCATGCAAAATGTTTGAAAAATATCCACATGGGGTGCTAGATTTGGTGTCTTACTTATTTTCTTCGAATTTATTGTGACACTTTCAATGTTTCTTTGCTTGAAATGGAATGCGGGTTCCATAATCTGCAGCCAACAATTCCTTAGGTGTTCCTTGGCTGTTGCCTTTTTTCTGTAAAAAAAAAGGCGTTGTGCTTTATTTTTAGTGGTCTAAGCATTTGATTCCACTGATTTAGTGTTGTGTGAGAAGGGGAATCCCTTCAATCTATATTTCTTAAGATTTATCTTTTTAGTTTTAATTATTAATACATCGATACTTGAGATGCCGGAGCACAAGGCTCAAGGACTGCTACTTTATTTGTCTCTCACCTTTTGTTTTCTCGAACAACTCTTTCAATGTAAGAGAGTTGTCTTATCCTATTACAACAAGGTACCTTTAATAAGAAACATCTGGCCAAGACCTCATTTGAACCGATAAGACCGAACATTTCTCACTCTTAAATTTTTTACTCAAATCTTCACCTTCACAACAGCTGGCCAAGACCTCATGGAGTGATTGAGATAATTTACTTGGTTAAACACACATTTTTTTTGGAGATGCCACCAAACATGTTATGAATCATTTTTCTAATAAACATTATTTAGTAAAAAAAAAATGACATTCATAATGTTGGTTTGGTATTTAAAACATTGAATTTTTGTGGAAAATGTAATCAAATATAAATATGTGAGGAGATGTTGAAAATTTATATATGCCTTGAAATAAAAATTGTCATGATTAAAATGATATTTGGTATCTTTTTATATGTAATTCGACATAAAATGTGGTGGTATCACTTTCGTTTGGCAAATGAAGAAAATGTAAATATACGTTGAGTTAAAAATCGATATCTGAATGAATTTCGGTAATCCTTTTTTTACCGTGCCATCGGCACGGGAACACCCTAGTATATATATATATATATATATATATATATATATATATATATATATATATATATATGTCTCTCACCTTTTATATATATGTCTCTCACCTTTTATTTTCTCGAACAATATATGTCTCTCACCTTTTATATATATGTCTCTCACCTTTTATTTTCTCGAACAACTCTTTCAATGTAAAAAACGGATATATATATATATATATATATATATATATATATATATATATATATATATATATACTCAAAGAAGAACAAAATGCATCCTGAGTCTCCTCAGTAAAATAAATTCCTACGCACCGAAATTACATATAACTAGACAACATACTCGCTGAGGTCTATAATACCATGAATTTTTATTTTTATTTCTTTTTCATATATCATATATCTGGGCCCAACCCTATTTCAGGTGGTGCCGCACAAAATAAAGATTCCTCCTCCCGGAGTATCCTTACGACAATCATATCATTATATTTTTACCATCGTTTAACCATATGGTAATTAATCACTAAAAATTACCGTAATAAACTCTATTAAAGCTGACTCGATGCAGTAGTAGATTATAATGACAAAATATATTCTTAGGGTCCACCCGGTTCACTCACGGGCAATTTTCAAAATTACCTGCTAATAACGAGAAATATGTTTGTAACAAGACTGTTAAAACTAACGTTTCCACTAAACTCGACCCACGCGCGAAGTATAGGGTTTTAAATTTACATAAAAGTTGTGGCACACCCATTTCACTAGAATCTATCATTTACTCACAAGGAAGAAGCAAAACCACACCAGTCTCGCCAAATCACAGGGTCTCAACTCGTGGCTGCCATCATGACCCATGAACATTTGCAATCGTCATACATCCTAGGATTTCATCCTATAGTTGTTCTCTTTCATCATGGAAAATTTATTCCATCATGTGGATTCCGCGCCCATTATTGAATCGTTGGCCCAAACTCTCCAGGACTCAATTATAGCTTTATTAAACTCCCGTTTACATCCCGTTGTAAAATCATTCTTAACAACACCCTAATATTAATCACGAACACATTAATATGATTAAACTTTAGCATATAATTGTTCTTAATAAAAGGATTGTGGATCTTCATGATTTCACAAAATACGTCTAAAAGATAGAAAATAAGACTTACCTTGATCAAGGATCAATCTTCATTAATTGTTCTATTAATCTACCTTCTTGGAAAAAAACACACTCTAATGAAATCTCGGAGTTTCTCTCCCACCTCAAAAATAGTGTGTTATGAGATAACCCCAGATGGTGTAGGGTTCCTCTACTTATAATGGGAAGAGGGCCGAAATCCTAGTCAAGGTGGGACTCTTTTTCAAGTCTCCCACTAATGCCACTAACCATCATGTGACTAACGGATAAGATTGGCCCAATCTTCTAATATTCGTATATATCACGATCCTAATTAATTATCTGATATTTATCAAGACCACATAATTGGGAAATTCATAAATGCGGAATTTAATATAATTGAAATTAAATAATTAATTTCGACACTGAATATTAATTTCCAACAGTCTCCCACTTGGTCTTAATAATCCTCATAATTAAATTAGGTACCATAAGGTGCACAATAACTGATAAATATAGTTTGCTTAAATCAAATGATTCACGGATGCGAATCATGGCGGTTCCACGCTATTCAAGAGCATGATTCCTTCCATGTACCACAACACCAATGTTTCATTCAACTAAGCCTTTAATATTGGGTATCATAATGGCCTCATAATGTCCTTTTGAATAAGGACTATTTCTGTCAACAATAATTCATAATCATATGCATGCATTCACAAAAGACAGAAATAATTGAAATCATAAACACTTTTATTGAATTCAAGTAATAGTGTTAAACAACTAAGCCAAATAGCAATCATAATTTTACTAATCCATCTCTTTGACACATTCCATAAGGTCTTTTGGAGATAGTCCTTTCGTAATAGGATCTGCTATGTTATCACTCGTACTAATGAGATCAATTGACACTCTTTGTTTCTGAATTTCTTCTTTAACTGATAGGTATTTCATTCAACGTGCTTAGTTACTTTAGGAATACCTAACATTTCTTCGTAAAGAATATTGCAGTGACATTATCATAATATTTCAGCGACTTGATAATAGTGTCGACAACTCCAACTCCCGAAATGAAGTCACGCTACCAAAATACATAAGTTGTAGCATCAAGCATGCTACAAACCCATATTTCACCATAGTTAATGGATAGATTGTGTTTCACTCCTTCATAATATTGGTTTATAAACCAAAACAAATATTCTTAAGCAAGAGTGAACTTCATACCATCCGTACAAATAGTAAATCTGAGTCACAATAATTGTTCATATTCAAATGAACACATACATCATAAATGTGAGCATATAGTCTTTTAAGTATCTCATTACTTCATACACAACTTTTAAACCCATAAGATTATTTTGATTCTCTACTTTCTAAATATGTGCCTGAGTATAGAGAAAATATATAAACTTACTTCCACTGATCTTAAGGTCTATACAAATATACAACGAAAAAAAAATATTTATATTATTTCTTAAAATACATCATGTGGGAAACTTATGTTTATAAAATGATCTCCTAAACATATACGCATGGTTTATAAGACTTCAAAAAGTAATTTTCATATCAACTTCATGTAACTCTCAATCATAATGAGCTACTAATGTCATAGGAATTCCATGTCCTTACATATAATTGAGAAGGTTCATTTATCACCCTTTCTTAATTAATAGTGAAATATTTTACTACAATTTAGCTTTATCTCGTTTAACTACCGTTAGTGTCTCATTTGGTCTTGATGACCCCCTTGTACCCGACTTTAGTGCATTAATTATGTAATTCAATGAGATTTTAAACATAGTTGTAGTCTATTAGTTTCACTTCTTATGACTTTTGAAAATAAAACCATGTTATTATTCATCCCTACCCCAAATTCATGTTCATGCAGATACACCACATAATCATCCAGGATAGTAGACCTTTTAGGAACTTCTTAATACAATTCCTTATGATTTTATCAACATTTCTCTCACGGTGATAATACTATCATTTAGTGGTTGATCATTTATTTGTTCTTTGTTGTTTAGACAATCTAACAAAACAACTAAAAGAACAAGGATTCAAGAAGTTTATCGCTAATGGGATAAGTACCCTACCTTCCTTTATAACCATCTATCATGATTTTCTACAACCACTAATTTCACCTTTCATAATGAATTTGACTTTAATGCAATAAACACATGTCAATGATAATTATATGATCTATGTAGGTCCACTTTAAGGGAAGTTTCTCATAATCTCCCACTTGGGCCATATAGGTCATCCTTATATTAGACATCGTAATACCTTAAGAGCACAACTCGACTATAAAAATTTGTAAGAGACATTACAAAAATCTTGTCCACAAAAAATTATGAAAAAGAGTCTAGATTTAATTTGGTACAAGATTTAAAGAGTTTCAACAATAACGCTACGATTATGATGCAGGATCAAACAAATCTTTAAAGAATTATGTCAAAACTTTATTTTGTACAAAGCATAAAAAGGAATATCATAACCATTAAAAAAATATACATCAAAAGATTCTTTAGAACATATCCCTCACGATCAAGTCTAGGAAAATATTTTCCAAAAAAAAAATTAAAAATTGAGGGTTTATGAAAACAAATGGCGATTTGATACTCCAAGAACAAAAGAAAAGAATCTTATTAGTATTTTTAGTTTGTTTTGTAAGAAAACCTTGCATCAAAAGTAAATACTTTCTATAACACAGTAAGTATAACTTGCAAACTCTGCTGAGATGAAAAACTCGCTTCAAAACGTAAAAGATATATATTATCTTTATCATTATTAGTCCGAGTGTGCAATATGTAAACAAACTTAATTTGTTTAACCAAATTAAATATGAGATTTTTAGAGAAACAAAATGGGATACAATAATATGTGATAAGATAATGAGATAGATTGCTCACTTCATTAATACTTTGATTTAACAACACACACATCGATTACATGATAGTAAATTGAGTGCATAACCGTGAGTTTTCTTCAGTAGTAACCGTGAAATATCGATTATATGATGCTTGTAGATTACTTTATTGGGTATAATGTTATTTCATTATATTGTACACGATATTTGTGCACAACTTATTTTCACATACTATAATAATGTATGTGATCTATGATGTTCATTCAATCACTCAAAATTGATTCCTTGTAAGGAATAACCTTGTTTGAAGAAATAAACTCAATATACCCCATTAATAATTTTACAATTATAAGCATCATGAGTTACTACTACCATCATCTTAACATTTAATATTCATTGCCATTCTAGTTGGATCATTGTAGTGACTACCAAATATTTCGTAATATGAATATTACATTACGTAAAGACTTACATACACAAGTCAATAAATTTTTCACTTATTTTCATTAAATATCGCATGATCAATAAACTAAATTATTCATGTTTATGGTTTTCATAAACTTAATTAGTGATATGATAGTGAAAGAAACTATGGCATCTGTGTTTGACAACCATTATTACCTTCCCAAAATATATATCACCACAAACATTTTGTTCAATTATTGTAATCACAATAAATGAATAAACAATAATATGTATGCAACATCATAAAGTATCATCATCCTAGCATTCAATATCATATATAGACCCGTAGCTAACCAAAATATGCATGGTATTAATGCATTAGTCCAATATATATATCTTATGGAATGGAGCACTTTAATGAACAACAATCCTTATATTATATAAATATTAGAGATACGCATACATGTTCAAAATACCCGTAATACATGAATAACTATATTATTGTCTATTCCCTAACTTGAAATTCACGAAAAATTAGACATAATGTGAAAATCAAATAGACAAAGAGTTTACATGAGATAATACACAAATAATAGTAAATGGAAGACATAAATCATTTACTTTCGCTTCATCACTTATGTATGAGTAACAAATCAGAAATATTGACCCAACTCATTCAAGGTCATACTAATGCACAGTACAGTTATAATCACAATTATAATACTACTGGGATATGTAAATATGAATTTTTAACATTGAAGCCAATTATTTAATTTTTACAAAGATTCCAATGTTTATTTGATTCAAATTTCAGCATGTGTTGCGCTTCAATTTAATCTTATAACAAACATTAGGATAATCTGAAATGACTACAAGTACAGTATCTTCACATGTAATCTTAGCTTGTATTTGACATTTGATTAAACTGAATGAATACCTACTTATGAGTCTCAGAATTTGCAAGTCATGCACTCAAATATGCATGTATGCAACAAATAAATCTAGTATCCGCACATATGAATTGTAGCCTGTGTTTGGTATTTAATTCAACTTAGTGGGAGTACTAGCCTTAGAATAATCAATAATTCTTATTTTCAACTACATGAATCGTTGGCCTGTGTTTGGCATGAGACTCATTAAAACACGCATATCATAATATTCAACAATATGAATCATTGGCCTGTGTTTAGCAAGAGACTCATCAAAATATGAATATTAACAATAACGCAAATCTAATATCCTACTATATGAAATATGTTGGCCTGTGTTTCGCACGAATACTCAACTAAAAAGGGATCGTTAGAGCAAGGTTTTATCACAGTTCTAGATAAAACATACATGAAATATGGAAAAACTTAAATTTTTCCAAAAAAAAGAGTTAGCATCATGGAACTGTAGGAAATTACTCCAGAATCTCAAATATTCGACGGAATTCAAAAAAAAAAATCTGGATGTCAGAAACATTATATATGTAAAATCAATGCCTCCAAAAATATTATACTCAAAACATAATGTATAATTAATGGTCCAATTATAGATGCATGCATAATAATTAAATATTTACAATTATATATTAAGACACTTTCATGACTTCCCCATCCAACACCATATAAATATTAATGTCTAACATCAATTCATAATTACATTAGGACCTTTGGACTACCAAATATAGATTATGCACAATAACCTAATATATCGAAATGTTATTGTCAAACACATAATCATACATCTAATATTAAAAAATTTATATTGAACTCTTTCATCAATACCAAATACTATATAACATGAATATTAGAACAACCATGAACATAAAAAAAAATAGCCCCCGTGGTGAAAAAAAATACATAATATTCGTAAAAAATCGTAATTTTGCCAAAAATAAAAAATTTGAGTTAGCACCACAGGAATGTAGATAATTACTCCAGGATCTCAAAAAAATTGGCGGAATTCATAAATTAATTTTCTGGAGTGAGATATTAACGTCAACACTTTTACCCAAAACGGCAAAAATGCAATTTGAAGGATCTTAACGACGTCAAAACGCAAAAGTAAGGTGGTTCCCATTGTATACAATGGATTTTGTCTATTTCGATGTTTCCAGTCGACCATGTTAGTTTCGTAAAATTCCAAGTAAGTTTTGACCTTTCATTCTAACCAGTGAGTATTGAGGACAGAAGAAAAACGTCACAGAAAGTCTCAAGCATAAGCAGATTAAATGACATAAATAAAAATGTCGCAGAAAGTCTCAGGCACATATTTCATTATAGACGAACAACAATAAGGAAAATCATGAGATCTTAAACTTTAGCTCTGATACCACATGTAAAATCATTCTTAAGAACACCCTAATATTAATCACGAACACATTAATATGATTAAACTTTAGCATATAATTGTTCTTAATAAAAGGATCTTGGATCTTCATGTTTTCATAAAATACGTCTAAAAGATTGAAAATAAGACTTACCTTGATCAAGGATCAATCTTGATTAATTGCTCCATTAATCTACCTACTTGGAAAAAATACCCTCTAATGGAATCTCGGAGTTTCTCTCCCACCTCAGAAATAGTGTGTTATGAGATAACCCCAGATGGTGTAGGGCTCCTCTATTTATAAGGGGAAGAGGGTCGGAATCCTAGTTAAGGTGGGACTCTTTTTCAAGTCTCCCACTAATGCCACTAACCATCATGTGACTAACGGATAAGATTGACCTAATCTTCTAATATTCAAAATAATCACGTTCCTAATTAATTATCTGATATTTATCAAGACCACATAATTGGGAAATTCATAAATTCAGAATTTAATATAATTGAAATTAAAAAATTAATTTCGACACTGAATATTAATTTCCAACAGTCTCACACTTGGTCTTTAATCCTCATATTTAAATTAGGTACCTTAAGGTGCACAATAACTGATAAATATAGTTTGCTTAAATCAAACAATTCACGGATGCGAGTCATGGGGGTTCCATGCTATTCAAGAACATGGTTCCTTACATGTACCACAACACCAACGTTTCATTCAACTAAGCCTTTAATATTGGGTATCATAATGGCCTCATAATGGCCTTTTGAATAAGGACTATTTCTGTCAACAATAATTCATAATCATATTCATGCATTCATAAATGACAGAAATAATTGAAATCAGAAACACTTTTATTGAATTCAAGTAATAGTGTTAAACAACTAAGCCAAATAGCAATCATAATTTTTCTAATCGAGATCTATCTCTTTGACACGTTCCATAAGGTCTTTTGGAGATAGTCCTTTCGTAATAGGATCTTTTATGTTATCACTCGTACTAATGTGATCAATTGACACTCTTTGTTTCTGAATTTCTTCTTTAACTGATAGGTATTTCATTCAACGTGCTTAGTTACTTTAGGAATACCTAACATTTCTTCGTAAGGAAGATTGCAGTGACATTATCATAATATTTCAGCGACTTGATAATAGTGTCGACAACTCCAACTCCTGAAATGAAGTCACGCTGCCAAAATACATAAGTCGTAGCATCAAGCATGCTACAAACTCAGCATTCATAATAGTTAATGGATGGATTATGTTGCACTCCTTCTTTATATTGGTTGATAAACCAAAATAAATATTCCTAAGCCAGAGTGAACTTCATACCATCCGTACAAATAGTAAATATGAGTCACAATAATTGTTCATACTTAAATGAACAGATACATTATAAATGTGAGCATATAGTCCTTTAAGTATCTCATTACTTCATACACAACTTTTAAACCCATAAGATTATTTTTATTCTCTACTTTCTAAATATGTGCTTGAATATAAAGAAAATATATAAACTTACTCCCACTAATCTTAAGGTGTATACAAATATACAACGATAAAAAAAAAATAATGATATTATTTCTTAAAATACATCATGTGGGAAACTTATGTTTATAAAATGATCTCCTAAACATATACACATGGTTTATAAGACTTCAAAAAGTAATTTTCACATCCACTTCATGTAACTCTCAATCATAATGAGCTACTAATGTCATAAGAATTCCATGTCCTTACATATAATTGAGAAGGTTCATTTATAACCTTTTCTTCATTAATAGTGAAATATTTTACTACAATTTAGCTTTATCTCGTTTAACTACCGTTAGTGTAACATTTGGTATTGATGACCCCCTTATACCCGACTTCAGTGCATCAATTATGTAATTCAACGAGATTTTAAACTTAGTTGTCGTCTATTAGTTTCTCTTCTTATGACTTTTGAAAATAAAATCATGTTATTATTCATCCCTACGCCAAATTCATGTTCATGCAGATACACCACATAATCATCCAAGATAGTAGACCTTGTAGGATCTTCTTAATACTATTCCTTATGATTTTATCTACATTTCTCTCACGGTGATAATATTATCTATTAGTGGTTGATCATTTAGCTGTTCTTTGTTGTTTAAACAATCCAAAAAACCAACTAAAAGAACAAGGATTCAAGAAGGTTATCAGTAATGGTACAAGTACCCTACCTTCATTTATAACCATATTTCATGATTTTCTACAACCACTAATTTCACCTTTCATAATGAATTTGACTTTAATGCAATAAATACATGTCAATGACAATTATATGATCTATGTAGGTCCACTTTAAGGGAAGTTTCTTATAATCTCCCACTTGGGCCATATAGGTCATCCTTATATTAGACATCTGTAATAACCCGCCCTTTTGGAGATGATTAAATTCCATAGTTAAGTATAATTTGGAATTTGGAATTTGGAGAATTTCTCGAAATAGTGATTTTTGGGATTTTCGAGGATTTAATGATTTTTGAAGGGTGTTATAAATTATTTTGGGACCATATAGGTCAAAATATTTTATTTATATGTCGCCGTGGAGTATAGCGACAAAAGAGGTGAGATTTTGAGTAGAACACCGCATTTAATTATTTTGGATTAGAATAGTTATTTGCGGTCAAGTACCTCGGATGGAAATTTCGACTGCACCACGAGTCTCGGAATGTCCAAGATAGTCGGAAAAGAGTGTCCGATTGTCGAAATTAAGTTCCGGGTAATTTTGGAGTTAAATAGGCTCGTAATTGGGTAAACGAGTCATTTTTGGGTTTTTAGGGATAAAACCCTTTTTCTCTCTATATATAGAGGTAGAGAGGAAAGAAAGAAGAAAACAAAGAGGGAGAGAGAGAGAGGGAAGAAAAGAAGAAAAAGGGGGAGATTCCGGCCGGCCTCCGCGGGATTCGGCTAGAGGACGTCGGATTTTATCCACGAGGCAAGTGTTTACTTGCTTTATTTATTTTTTAGCATAAATATCTCATATCATTGTTCGTATAACAAACCCTAATGATTTTGGGTTGGGTATTCGTGGATAAAATGGGTTTTCGGGAGATAAAACGAATAAACCCCTAAAATTGGTAAATTGGAGATTTTAGTAATTAACCAAAATTATTGGGTGATTCCGGGTCCTGGGATGTTTAGGACCCGTATTATAGGTGTATTTGTTGTTGGTAGAAGTTGTAGGCCGTTGGGTGAAGAGATGGAAGCTTGGGGGAAGCTTCCATGGCCGAACAGCTTCTCGGAGACGAAGCTGCCCGACTTGATCGATCGATCGAGCCTGGCGGATCGATCGATCGAAGCCTTCGATCGATCGACGGCCATGGGTCGATCGATCGACCCCTGCTGAAAAGGAACAATTTCTTTAGGGTGATTTGGATGGGATAGATTCCATTCCATCTTGCTTTGAGGTTAATTAGGTGATAACCTAAAGGACTTTTTAGGACTTTATGGTCCATAAATAGAGGCAATTTAGGAGGGTAAAATAAGGGTTTTAAGTATATAACCCTTAATCTATATTTTCGAGGAAAATAGAATAATTATAGAAATTGATGGAGTAGGGTTCCTAAATTTAATTGGGGACTTCTAAACTATTAATTGGACTAGGTGTAGTCTTGGGGTTCAAGGAAATGAAATCCTTAACTCATTAAGTTTAAGGTTGTTCGGGTGAGATGAATCCCGAGGATAATTTTTGTAGGCATATAAGCCTATATAATTATGCTTATAGAAGGCATAATTATATCGATTATCATTAGGTATATCCTAGGAGATAATTAGGATAATTTGGGGGTATATATATATATATACTTCACTTAGAGAAGAATAGTATCATTGGAGATATCCAATAAATCCTTAGAATAGGATTGAAGTATATAGTGATTATTAAAGTAAGAAATACTTTGGATTTAGAATCATGCAACGATGAAAGCATGATTACAATTCCTGGAGGAAATCTTTGGGATATTTGGTCATCGCTAGATGCTATAGGCCACTATGGCCGTTTATATATATTCTAGGAAGAATATATAGGATATGTATATACTGTGTGTTTTAGGTATATATATATGATGATGGAAATGATTTTGAAAATATAAAAATGAATATTTTCAAAATGGAAAAATAAATGATTTTCATAATTGATAAAATATGGATTACACACCTCTCTAAATCGCTATCATAAGGGAAGTTGCGTTCGTATGGTGAAGCCCCTGGCTAATGATGCAGGGTGGATATAGTCCTATAAATAATGTGAGCGTTTGTTGTTATATTTTCTGCGCTGGTTAGGAGATTTTGGGTGTGGTCTTGACTATCCAGCAGGCACATGGTCGCTTCCCGACGTCTTTCGATGTAGGATCCCAGGTTGTCTTGGAGGCCCTGGAAGATGATAGCCATTTAGGGGCGCGCACAGTGGAGAAATCCGGACTGGCGGTCTTAGAACGCGTTGATATTAAAGCAATTCATAATAATGGATTTGCTTTAATTACATTTCCTGGATTTAGGAAGGGAAATGGGTTATATATAATTGGCTTCGGTAACACTTCCCGGATGGAAGAAGTGATGTGGAAGCATATGTTATGATCAAAGCATTTTTATGATAATGAAAATGTTTTTGAATACATTTCCCGAGTATGAAACGGGAAATGGGATAATTGATAAAGGAAAAGCATTTTATGTTAATAAAATTGGCTTTCAAAAAGTATATGATTTACTAAAGAAATTCATGATAATGAATTGGCTTTTATAAATACATTTCCTGGATATGAGAAGGGAAACGGAAGTTTTTGAAATGACAAGGATAAGTATTTATAAATACTTTATGTATCAAGAAATCCTCAGTCCGGGAGATATTTATTTTATCCGGAAGTATATTGTAGATGTATGTATATGTATAAATCGAGTGCCGAGGGTCTAATGAATTCCGACGATCGACCGTGCCGCATAGTAGTGTATCGGGGGGGTTCCTTGTTTGGATTTCGCTTCGCGAGACACCCCACGCACGAATATGGCACTGTGTTGAGACTGGGGAGAAGTTTCATCCTTAGTGCTCTAATATTATTAAATGTTTATGGTATATATATTATATATATATTTCTGTACTGAGGGACTGGCGGATCTCAAAGATCGACCTTGCTGCATAGTAGTGTATCGGGGGGGTCCTTGTTTGGATTTCGCTTCGCGAGACACCCCACGCACGAACATGGCATAGCGTCGAGATTAAAGTGAAGTTTATCCCTTAGTACATCTGTTTGACTATCTAGGTTAGATAGTGGTTGGGTATTAGACTAGTGTAGCAGGGTAGCTTGACTAGGATGTTTAAAGGGATGCGCTAGGCGTGCACTGTTAGAGGAGAGGTGAGGGGTATCTCATGAGAGTGCGATACCAATTTAAATATGAGATAAAACTATTTTTCTAAAAATAAAGCATTTATGCACTTGCAAAATATTTTCTAAACATTCGGCTCTGACACATTTGTCTACTCTCCTTTCTTTCTCTATACTATATATATGTATAGGTGTCCAGACACAGGGACGCCTGGATGGAAACTCTTTCGAGTCATACGTCTGCTGCAGCAGCTGTGGATGCTTGCAGGTTCTCGGTAGACGTTTCTTTCCTTGTACTCTAGATAGGAGATATTGTATAAACACTCGAGCCAATGGCTCAATTGCATTTATTTATTCTTTCAGTTCAGCATTCGATATGGTTGTATATTTTGACCGAGTGTTCGGTTATTTTAATTCATTTCATTTTCATTTCAGTTCATTACGCATTTAATTGTGGATGTTTTGATTTGTTCGCTAAAAAGAGTAGCTAAGTAAAAGTTTTTAACGGCCACCTAATAGGATATTAGTAATTAAATGGATTTTCAACAGTGATGCTAAGGATGATCCATATGTGACTCCTGTTTTAATTTAATATTGGAGTGATCGCCCGGTATCTTATTAGGCGGGTTGTTACAGATGGTATCAGAGCATCAGGTTCTAGTGTCCTTAGGAATCTGTGCGTACGTACTACGCTTTCAGAGTTGCTCTCGATTTGTTATAGAGCCTCAGGAATAGGATTGTTGATTTCTATTGTGAGATTTCGTTCTTCTGCCATATTATGAGATTATGGAAATCTCTTGCGCGCTCGTTTGAGAATCGTGTGCGAAGCTTGGATGTCAGCAGGAGGTGAGGCTTAGCTGGTAGAAGGTTGGGATGAGGACCTTAGTAAAGGTCACTCTCTCTATGGTAATTGTTAAGGATTATCTCAATGACTACTAAAGCATAGTAGTTACGAGTACCATAGTGCCGCCGTAGTAGAGTGTGGTACTAAAGTTGGATTTCCCAGTGAAGTAAGGATTCGAAAGGGATCTTACGGATAGTTCTAACCGTGAGTCCCCATGAATCAGCAGGATGCGAAGAATGCAGTTTGGGGAATTATTCACCTAAGGTTCAGCCAGAGGCCGACAGTGAATAAAGGCGAAGATGTTGTTATGAGTTTTATCTCAATTAAGGAGGTATATTTGGCGTGACTAGATAAAGTCGCGGTATTAGTTAGCCCTAGACTCGTGTGTGTATTTTGAGTTGTGGCGGTCTCGATAACATTATAATGTATGACTATGTGTTTTCCGCAATAGCGGAATTTTATTTCCCTTCATTTACCATAGAGGCGGGTGATTATATTTTGTATATATACGTATACGGTATATGGTGTAACGGAGCGATAGCAGGCTAACGATGGCAAGTCTATCGTGTCCGCAGTTCCTGGAGGGAACAGGTTGTTATTGTGGTGTCTCACCTTGATACAAGTTGAGTACACCTTTGTTATTATGGATTTATGGAACCTCGATGAGCAGAGGCTTCCTTATTTTGGATGGTATATGTGGCAACCTTATAGATATAATTTAAGGCCCACAGAATCGTTGTTGAGCGATAAGATTTAGCTCAGTATTGGTTTGCGCTAGGACTTAGAAATGAGTGCGAGCGCATGGTGGTATGACTCTTAGTTAGAGATAGGAGTTCAGATCACCTTTTTGTTGGATTAAGGGATAGGGTTATCCCGGTTGCATGTTGAAATAACGGAACTCCACAACCAACGAAGTCAAGGGTTAATGTGTGGAGGGGTTCCTTGTTTGGATTTTGCTTTGCGAGACACTCCACACATGACTCTTAACGGCGTCGGGAGTGGGGAGTTGTTATGGGATGCAAGGATGTTGATCTTGTGGAAAGTTCTTATAGTGTGGATGAACCACTATAGGCTATGAGCCACATAATATTAATATACTTATGGAAATATTGTGCTATGGAGAAGCACTAAAGTGGTCCCTTCGCCACAAATGGGTGGGTGAGGTTGGACTTAGAGAAATTTATTTGAGGACAATAGTCGGGCCTTAATGAAAAGGCAAGTTTCGAGGAGCTACATTTCGCGTATAATGTTTGTGACACTTTTATAGAAAGTGGGCACTTCGATTGGTTAGGTTTCCTTCCTTATGGGCGGAAGGATAAGGTAGTAGAAATGCGTTTGTAGGATTAGCACGGTAGGATTTAGGACATCCCGCTTGTGTGCCTTAGGTCCCTATATCTCGATGACCGACTACGCGAGGGAGTAGTGTAACGGGAGGGTTCCTTGTTTGGATTTCGCCTTGGCGAGACGTCCCACGCATGAAACCAAGCAATTGTCGGGAGTTGAGAGAGGCCTTGGGCTCTAGGGACATACTTAGGATTATAATAGTTTCGTGTAGATAGGGTAACGCATAGATCGTAGCATTTTTAGGATATAGGTTCGCTAGTATTAGCAGCGCCGAGGTTAGGAGTATTGAAATGCGCAGGTTCGGAGGACCCATATGTGAGTATTACACCGAGGAAAGGAGACCCTTATTGGGAGAGAGTGATGCGTGTCAGACGTTCGTAATGTTTGTTCTGATATGCACGAGTTAGAAAGGTGTATGGGCACCTTGGTAAGGTGGTTTGATATACCGCCTAGTTAAGATAGGAGTAGTACACAAGATTGAAATCCAGGCCAAGAGGCATTTTAGAGGATGGGTATTAAGTGACGTATTAGAGTCACTTTATGATTGCGGTAGCGGCATAGTGTATGATTAGGAACCATTAGGTTAGTATCTTTTCCTTGAGGTTTTAGGATTTGTCGTAATCCTAGTTAGAGGGTGTAAGTTACATCCGAATTTCGAGGACGAAATTCTGTTGTAAGGGGGGGAGTATGTAATAACCCGCCCTTTTGGAGATGATTAAATTCCATAATTAAGTATAATTTGGAATTTGGAGAATTTCTCGAAATAGTGATTTTTGGGATTTTCGAGGATTTAATGATTTTTGAAGGGTGTTATAAATTATTTTGGGACCATAAAGGTCGAAATATTTTATTTATATGTCGCCGTGGAGTATAGCGACAAAAGAGGTGAGATTTTGAGTAGAACACCGCATTTAATTATTTTGGATTAGAATAGTTATTTGTGGTCAAGTACCTCGAATGGAAATTTCGACTGCACCATGAGTCTCGGAATGTTCGAGATAGTCGAAAAAGAGTGTCCGATTGTCGAAATTAAGTTCCGGGTAATTTTGGAGTTAAATAGGCTCGTAATTGGCTAAACGAGTTGTTTTTGGGTTTTTAGGGATAAAACCCTTTTTCTCTCTATATATAGAGGTAGAGAGGAAAGAAATAAGAAAACAAAGAGGGAGAGAGAGAGAGGGAAGAAAAGAAGAAAAGGGGAGAGATTCCGGCCGGCCTCCGCGGGATTCGGCTCGAGGACGTCGAATTTTATCCACGAGGCAAGTGTTTACTTGCTTTATTTATTTTTTAGCATAAATATCTCATATCATTGTTGGTATAACAAACCCTAATGATTTTGGGTTGGGTATTCGTGGATAAAACGGGTTTTCGGGAGATAAAACGAATAAACCCCTAAAATTGGTAAATTGGAGATTTTAGTAATTAACCAAAATTATTGGGTGATTCCGGGTCCTGGGATGTTTAGGACCCGTATTATAGGTGTATTTGTTGTTGGTAGAAGTTGTAGGCCGTTGGGTGAAGAGATGGAAGCTTGAGGGAAGCTTCCATGGCCGAACAGCTTCTCGGAGACAAAGCTGCCCGACTTGATCGATCGATCGAGCCTGGGGGATCGATCGATCGAAGCCTTCGATCGATCGACGGCCATGGGTCGATCGATCAACCCCTGCTGAAAAGGAACAATTTCTTTAGGGTGATTTGGATGGGATAGATTCCATTCCATCTTGCTTTGAGGTTAATTAGGTGATAACCTAAAGGACTTTTTAGGACTTTATGGTCCATAAATTGAGGCAATTTAGGAGGGTAAAATAAGGGTTTTAAGTATATAACCCTTAATCTATATTTTCGAGGAAAATAGAATAATTGTATAAATTGATGGATTAGGGTTCCTAAATTTAATTGGGGACTTCTAAACGATTAATTGGATTAGGTTTAGTCTTGGGGTTCAAGGAAATGAAATCCTTAACTCATTAAGTTTAAGGTTGTTCGGGTGAGATGAATCCCGAGGATAATTTTCGTAGGCATATAAGCCAATATAATTATGCTTATAGAAGGCATAATTATATCGATTATCGTTAGGTATATCCTAGGAGATAATTAGGATAATTTTGGGGTATATATATATATATATATATATACTTCACTTAGAGAAGAATAGTATCATTGGAGATATCCAATAAATCCTTAGAATAGGATTGAAGTATATAGTGATTATTAAAGTAAGAAATACTTTGGATTTAGAATCATGCAACGATGAAAGCATGATTACGATTCCTGGAGGAAATCTTTGGGATATTTGGTCATCGCTAGATGTTATAGGCCACTATGGTCGTTTATATATATTCTAGGAAGAATATATAGGATATGTATATACTGTGTGTTTTAGGTATATATATATATGATGATGGAAATGATTTTGAAAATATAAAAATGAACATTTTCAAAATGGAAAAATAAATGATTTTCATAATTGATAAAATATGGATTACACACCTCTCTAAATCGCTATCATAAGGGAAGTTGCGTTCGTATGGTGAAGCCCCCTGGCTAATGATGCAGGGTGGATATAGTCCTATAGTCCATGTGAGCGTTTGTTGTTATATTTTCTGCGCTGGTTAGGAGATTTCGGGTGTGGTTTTGACTATCCCGCAGGCACATGGTCGCTTCCCGACGTCTTTCGATGTAGGATCCCAGGTTGTCTTGGAGACCCTGGAAGATGATAGCCATTTAGGGGCGCGCACAGTGGAGAAATCCGGATGGGTGGTCTTAGAACGCGTTGATATTAAAGCAGTTCATAATAATGGATTTGCTTTAATTACATTTCCTAAATATAGGAAGGGAAATGGGTTATATATAATTGGCTTCAGTAACACTTCCCGGATGGAAGAAGGGGTGTGGAAGCATATGTTATGATCAAAGCATTTTTATGATAATGAAAATGTTTTTGAATACATTTCCCGAGTATAAAAAGGGAAATGGGATAATTGATAAAGGAAAAGCATTTTATGTTAATAAAATTGTCTTTCAAAAAGTATATGATTTGTTAAAGCAATTCATGATAATGAATTGGCTTTTATAAATACATTTCCTGGATATAAGAAGGGAAACGGAAGTTTTTGAAATGACAAGGATAAGTATTTATAAATACTTTATGTATCAAGAAACCCTCAGTCCGGGAGATATTTATATTATCCGTAAGTATATTATAGATGTATGTATATGTATAAATCGAGTGCCGAGGGTCTAATGAATCCCGACGATCGACCGTGCCGCATAGTAGTGTATCGGGGGGTTCCTTGTTTGGATTTCGCTTCGCGAGACACCCCACGCACGAATATGGCGCTGTGTTGAGACTGGGGAGAAGTTTCATCCTTAGTGCTCTAATATTATTAAATGTTTATGGTATATATATATTATATATATATATATATCTTTCTGTACTGAGGGACTGGCGGATCTCAAAGATCGACCTTGCTGCATAGTAGTGTATCGGGGGGGTCCTTGTTTGGATTTCGCTTCGCGAGACACCCCACGCACGAACATGGAATAGCGTCGAGATTAAAGTGAAGTTTAGCCCTTAGTACATCTGTTTGACTATCTAGGTTAGATAGTGGTTGGGTATTAGACTAGTGTAGCAGGGTAGCTTGACTAGGATGTTTAAAGGGATGCGCTAGGAGTGCACTGTTAGAGGAGAGGTGAGGGGTATCTCATGAGAGTACGATACCAATTTAAATATGAGATAAAACTATTTTTCTAAAAATAAAGCATTTATGCACTTGCAAAATATTTTCTAAACATTCGGGCTCTGACCCGTTTGTCTACTCTCCTTTCTTTCTCTATACTATATATATGTATAGGTGTCCAAACACAGGGACGCCTGGATGGAAACTCTTTCGAGTCAGACGTCTGCTGCAGCAGCTGTGGATGCTTGCAAGTTCTCGGTAGACGTTTCTTTCCTTGTACTCTAGATAGGAGATATTGTATAAACACTCGAGCCAATGGCTCAATTGCATTTATTTATTCTTTCAGTTCAGCATTCGATATGGTTGTATATTTGGACCGAGTGTTCGGTTATTTTAATTCATTTCATTTTCATTTCAGTTCATTACGCATTTAATTGTGGATGTTTTAATTTGTTCTCTAAAAAGAGTAGCTAAGTAAAAGTTTTTAACGGCCACCTAATAGGATATTAGTAATTAAATGGATTTTCGATAGTGATGCTAAGGATGATCCATATGTGACTCCTGTTTTAATTTAATATTGGAGTGATCGCCCGATATCTTATTAGGAGGGTTGTTACAGATAATCCCTTAAGAGCACAACTCGACTATCAAAATTAGTAAGAGGCATTACAAAAATCTTGTCTACAAAAAATTATGAATAAGAGTCTAGATTTAATTTGGTACAAGATTTAAAGAGTTTCATCAATAACGCTACGATTATGATGCAGGATCAAACAAATCTTTAAAGAATTATGTCCAAACTTTATTTTGTACAAAACATCAAAAGGAATATCATAACCCTTAAAAAAAATATACATCAAAAGATTCTTTGGAACATATCCCTCACGATCAAGTCTAGGCAAACATTTTCCCAAAATAAAAATAAAAAATTGAGGGTCAATGAAAACAAATGGCGATTTGATTCTCCATGAACAAAAGAAAAGAATCTTATTAGCATTTTTAATTTGTTTTGTAAGAAAGCCTTGCATCAAAAGTAAATACTTTCTATAACACAGTAAGTATAACTTGCAAACTCTGCTGAGATGAAAAACTCGCTTCAAATCATAAAAGATATATATGATCTTTATCATTATTAGTCCGAGTGTGCAATATGTAAACAAACTTAATTTGTTTAACCAAATTAAATATGAAATTTTAAGAGAAACAAAATGGGATACAATAATATGTGATAAGATAATGAGATAGATTGCTCACTTCATTAATACTTTGATTTAACAACACACACATCGATTACATGATAGTAAAGTGAGTGCATAACCGTGAGTTTTCTTCAGTAGTAACCGTGAAATATCGATTATATGATGCTTGTAGATTACTTTATTGGGTATAATGTTATTTCATTATATTGTACACGATATTTGTGCACAACTTATTTTCACATAATATAATAATGTATGTGATCTATGATGTTCATTCAATCACTCAAAATTGATTCCCTGTAAGGAATAACCTTGCTTGAAGAAATAAACTCAATATACCCCATTAATATTTTTACAATTATAAGCATCATGAGTTACTACTACCATCATCTTAACATTTAATATTCATTGCCATTCTAGTTGGGTCACTGTAGTGACTACCAAATATTTCGTAATATGAATATTTCATTCCGTAAAGACTTACATACACAAGTCATTAAATTTTTCACTTATTTTCATTAAATATCGCATTATCAATAAACTAAATTATTCATGTTTATGGTTTTCATAAACTTAATTGGTGATATGATAGTGAAAGTAACTATGGCATCTGTGTTTGACGACCATTATTACCTTCCCAAAATATATATCACCACTAACATTTTGTTCAATTATTGTAATCACAATAATATGTATGCGACATCATAAAGTATCATCATCCTAGCATTCAATATCATACATATACCCGTAGGTAACCAAAATATGCATGATATTAATGCATTAGTCCAATATTTATATCTTCTGAAATGGAGCACTTTAATGAACACCAAATCTTATATTATATAAATATTAGATATACGCATACATGTTCAAAATACCCGTAATACATGAATAATTATATTAAAGTCTATTCCCTAACTTGAAATTCACGAAAAATTAGACATAATGTGAAAATCAAATAGACAAAGAGTTTACATGAGATAATACACAAATAATAGTAAATGGAAGACATAAATCATTTAGTTTCACTTCATCAATTATGTATGAGTAACAAATCAGAAATATTGGCCCAAATCATTCATGGTCATACTAATCCATAATAAAGTTATAATCACAATTATCATACTAGTGGTATATGTAAATATAACTTTTTAACATTGATGCCAATTATTTAATATTTACAAAAATTTCAATGTTTATTTGATTCAAATTTCAGCATGTGTTGTGCTTCAATTTAATCTTATAACAAACATTAGGATAATCTGAAATCACTACAAGTATAATATCTTCACATGTAATCTTAGCCTGTATTTGGCATTTGATTAAACTAAATGAATACCTCCTTATGAGTCTCAAAATTTGCAAGTCATGCACTCAAATATGCATGTATGCAACGAATAAATCTAGTATCCACACATATGAATTGTATCCTGTGTTTGGCATTTAATTCATCTTAATGGGAGTACTAGCCTTAGAATAAACAATAATTCTGATTTTCAACTACATGAATCGTTGGCCTATGTTTAGCATGAGACTCATTAAAATACGCATATCATAATATTCAACAATATGAATCATTGGTCTGTGTTTAGCACGAGACTCATCAAAATATGAATATTAACAATAAAGCAAGTCTAATAGCCTACCATATGAAATATGTTGGCCTGTCTTTCGCACGAATATTCAACTAAAAAGGGATCATTAGGGCAAGGTTTTATCACAGTTCTAGATAAAGAATACATGAAATATGGAAAAACTTAAATTTTTTCAAAAAAATGAGTTAGCATCGTGGAACTGTAGGAAATTACTCCAGAATCTCAAATATTCGACGGAATTCCAAAAGATTTTTTCTGGAAGTGAGAAACATTATTTATGCAAAATCAATGCCCCCAAAAATATTATACTCAAAACTTAATGTATAATTAATGGTCCAAATCTAGATGCATACATAATAATCAAATATTTACAATTATAGATTAAGACACTTTCTTGTCTTCCCCATCCAACACCATATAAATATTATTGTCTAACATCAATTCATAATTACATTAGGACCTTTGGGCAACCAAATATAGATTATGCACAATAACCTAATATATCGAAATGTTATTATCAAACACATAATCATACATCTAATATTCAAAATTTTATATTGAACTCTTTCATCAATACGAAATACCATATAACATGAATATTAGAACAACCATGAACATAAAAAAACAACCCCCATAGTGAAAAAAAATACATAATATTCGAAAAAAATCGTAATTTTTGCCAAAAATAGAAAATTTGAGTTAGCACCACAGGGATGTAGATAATTACTCCAGGATCTCAAAAAAATTTGCGGAATTCAAAAATCAATTTTCTGGAGTGAGATATTAACGTCAACATTATTACCCAAAACGGTAAAAACGCAATTTGAAGGGTCTTAACGACGTCAAAACGCAAAAGTAAGGTGGTGCCCGTTGTGTACAATGGGTTTTCTTTATTTCGTCGTTTCTAGTCGACCATGTCAGTTTCATAAAATTCCGAGTAAGTTTTGACCTATCATTCTAACTAGTGATTATTGGTGACAGGAGAATAGCGTCACATAAAGTCTCACACATACTTTAAAAGCAGATTCAATGCCATAAATTAAAACGTTGCAGAAAATGTCAAGCATAAGCAGACTTAATGACATAAATAAAAATGTCGCAGAATGTCTCAGGCACATATTTCATTATAGACGAACAACAATAAGGAAAATCATGAGATCTTAAACTTTAGCTCTGATACCACATGTAAAATCATTCTTAAGAACACCCTAATATTAATCACGAACCCATTAATATGATTAAACTTTAGCATATAATTGTTCTTAATAAAAGGATCTTGGATCTTCATATTTTCACAAAATACGTCTAAAAGATTGAAAAGAAGACTTACCTTGATCAAGGATCAATCTTGATTAATTGCTCCATTAATCTACCTTCTTGGAAAAAATACCCTCTAATGGAATCTCGAAGTTTCTCTCCCACCTCAGAAATAGTGTGTTATGAGATAACCCCCGATGGTGTAGGGCTCCTCTATTTATAAGGGGAAAAGAGCTGAAATCCTAGTCAAGGTGGGACTCTTTTTCAAGTCTCCCACTAATGCCACTAACCATCATGTGACTAACGGATAAGATTGACCCAATCTTCTAATATTCGTATTTATCACGTTCCTAATTAATTATCTGATATTTATCAAGGCCACGTAATTGGGAAATTCATAAATTCAGAATTTAATATAATTGAAATTAAAAAATTAATTTCGACACTGAATATTAATTTCCAACAGTCTCACACTTGGTCTTTAATCCTCATATTTAAATTAGGTACCTTAAGGTGCACAATAACTGATAAATATAGTTTGCTTAAATCAAACAATTCACGAATGCAAGTCATGGGGGTTCCATGCTATTCAAGAACATGGTTCCTTCCATGTACCACAACACCAACGTTTCATTCAACTAAGCCTTTAATATTGGGTATCATAATGGCCTCATAATGTTCTTTTAAATAAGGACTATTTCTATCAACAATAATTCATAATCATATTCATGCATTCATAAATGACAGAAATAATTGAAATCGGAAACACTTTTATTGAATTCAAGTAATAGTGTTAAACAACTAAGCCAAATAGCAATCATAATTTTGCTAATCGAGATCTATCTCTTTGACATGTTCCATAAGGTCTTTTGGAGATAGTCCTTTCGTAATAGGATCTGCTATGTTATCACTCGTACTAATGTGATCAATTGACACTCTTTGTTTCTGAATTTCTTCTTTAACTGATAGGTATTTCATTCAACGTGCTTAGTTACTTTAGGAATACCTAACATTTCTTCGTAAAGAAGATTGCAGTGACATTATCATAATATTTCAGCGACTTGATAATAGTGTCGACAACTCCAACTCCTGAAATGAAGTCACGCTGCCAAAATACATAAGTTGTAGCATCAAGCATGCTACAAACTCTGCATTCACAATAGTTAATGGATGGATTATGTTGCACTCCTTCTTTATAGTGGTTGATAAACCAAAATAAATATTCCTAAGCAAGAGTGAACTTCATACCATCCATACAAATAGTAAATATGAGTCACAATAATTGTTCATATTTAAATGAACAGATACATTATAAATGTGAGCATATAGTCCTTTAAGTATCTCATTACTTCATACACAACTTTTAAACCCATAAGATTATTTTTATTCTCTACTTTCTAAATATGTGCTTGAATATAAAGAAAATATATAAACTTACTCCCACTAATCTTAAGGTGTATACAAATATACAACGATAAAAAAAATAATGATATTATTTCTTAAAATACATCATGTGGGAAACTTATGTTTATAAAATTAACTCCTAAACATATACGTATGGTTTATAAGACTTCAAAAAGTAATTTTCACATCCACTTCATGTAACTCTCAATCATAATGAGCTACTAATGTCATAGGAATTCCATGTCCTTACATATAATTGAGAAGGTTCATTTATAACCTTTTCTTCATTAATAGTGAAATATTTTACTACAATTTAGCTTTATCTCGTTAACTACCGTTAGTGTCTCATTTGGTCTTGATGACCCCCTTATACCCGACTTTAGTGAATTAATTATGTAACTTAATGAGATTTAAAACATAGTTGTAGTCTATTAGTTTCACTTCTTATGACTTTTGAAAATAAAACCATGTTATTATTCATCCCTACGCCAAATTCATGTTCATGCATATACACCACATAATCATCCAGGAAACTAGACCTTTTAGGATCTTCTTAATACAATTCCTTATGATTTTATCTACATTTCTCTCACGGTGATAATACTATCATTTAGTGGTTGATCATTTATTTGTTCTTTGTTGTTTAGACAATCTAACAAAACAACTAAAAGAACAAGGATTCAAGAAGTTTATCGCTAATGGGATAAGTACCCTACCTTCCTTTATAACCATATTTCATGATTTTCTACTACCACTAATTTCACCTTTCATAATGAATTTGACTTTAATGCAATAAATACGTGTCAATGACAATTATATGATCTATGTAGGTCCACTTTAAGGGAAGTTTCTCATAATCTCCCACTTGGGCCATATAGGTCATCCTTATATTAGACATCGTAATACCTTAAGAGCACAACTCGACTATCAAAATTTGTAAGAGACATTACAAAAATCTTGTCCACAAAAAATTATGAAAAAGAGTCTAGATTTAATTATGTACAAGATTTAAAGAGTTTCAACAATAATGCTATAATTATGATGTAGGATCAAACAAATCTTTAAAGAATTATGTCAAAACTTTATTTTGTACAAAGCATAAAAAGGAATATCATAACCCTTAAAAAAATATACATCAAAAGGTTCTTTAGAACATATCCCTCACGATCAAGTCTAGGCAGACATTTTCCAAAAAAATATTAAAAATTGAGGGTTTATGAAAACAAATGGCGATTTGATACTCCAAGAACAAAAGAAAAGAATCTTATTAGTATTTTTAGTTTGTTTTGTAAGAAAACCTTGCATCAAAAGTAAATACTTTCTATAACACAGTAAGTATAACTTGCAAACTCTACTGAGATGAAAAACTCGTTTCAAATCATAAAAGATACATATTATCTTTATCATTATTAGTCTGAGTGTGCAATATGTAAACAAACTTAATTTGTTTAACCAAATTAAATATGAAATTTTTAGAGAAATAAAATGGGATACAATGATATGTGATAAGATAATGAGATAGATTGCTCACTTCATTAATACTTTGATTTAACAACACAAACATCGATTACATGATAATAAATTGAGTGCATAACCGTGAGTTTTCTTCAACAGTAACCGTGAAATATCGATTATATGATGCTTGTAGATTACTTTAATGGGTATAATGTTATTCCATTATATTTTACACGATATTTGTGCACAACTTATTTTCACATACTATAATAATGTATGTGATCTATGATGTTCATTCAATCACTCAAAATTGATTCCCTATAAGGAATAACCTTGCTTGAATAAATAAACTCAATATACCCCCATTAATATATTTACAATTATAAGCATCAAGAGTTACTACTACCATCATCTTTACATTTAATATTCATTGCCATTCTAGTTGGGTCACTGTAGTGAATACCAAACATTTCATAATATGAATGTTACATTACGTAAAGACTTACATACACAAGTCAATAAATTTTTCACTTATTTTCATTAAATATCGCATGATCAATAAACTAAATTATTCATGTTTATGGTTTTCATAGACTTAATTGGTGATATGATAGTGAAAGTAACTATGGAATCTGCGTTTGACGACCATTATTACCTTCCCAAAATATATATCACCGCTAACATTTTGTTCAATTATTGTAATCACAATAAATGAATAAACAATAATATGTATGCAACATCATAAAGTATCATCATCCTAGCATTCAATATCGTACATGGACCCGTAGGTAACAAAAATATGCATGATATTAATGCATTAGTCCAATATTTATATCTTTTGGAATGGAGCACTTTAATGAACACCAAACGTTATATTATATAAATATTAGAGATACGCATACATGTTCAAAATACCCGTAATACATGAATAATTATATTATTGTCTATTCCTTAACTTGAAATTCATGAAAAGTTAGAAATAATTTGAAAATCAAATAAACAAAGAGTTTACATGAGATAATACACAAATAATAGTAAATGGAAGACATATATCATTTACTTTCGCTTCATCACTTATGTATGAGTTACAAATCAGAAATATTGACCCAAATCATTCATGGTCATACTAATGCACAATACAGTTATAATCACAATTATCATACTAGTGGCATATGTAAATATGACTTTTTAACATTGATGCCAATTATTTAATATTTACAAAAATTCCGGATTATCTATGCCTTCTGTTGAGCTTCTTCTCCCACAGTTCTTTTTACGGCCATCACTGGTCGTCCTAAAATGTTTGCTGTTCGAATCACACCGAATTTCATATAATGAGTCACATCCATTATAATTTGTAGCAGGAGAACGTAAGTCGCATTCGTAAGGAAAAACAACAATTCTATCATAAGGCTCTACATGAAAGAACGATGCGCTAAAATGTAATATGTCGCATAGATCCTAAGGACACCAGAACCTGATGCTCTCATACCACCTGTGACACCCCCCCCCCCCCCCCCCCCCAATTAAATATCGAGTGAGCAGTCCTTTATAAAATTTATAAAAAAATGTTATGTTGGTTCATTCTTAGCATCACTGTCAAAAACTTAAATCCAATAAATTACCTAACATTTAATTAATCTAGTGTCAAAATATTTCGGAATTTAATTTGAAACCAATTAATTCAATTAATTTCTGAACATTGAATTATAAACCACACACAAGAAATGAAAGCTGATTGAATTAAATACTGAATAATTAAGAATTGATAAAACCTTCCCGTTCAAAGTCACAAACAAAACCAAAATAAATACTCAATCCAACAGAAAAGAACTACAAAGGAACTAAGTACAATCCCGCTAATGATGATGGGCGAAACATGCCCGAACTGAATTATCTGAACTAGGAACTGAATAAAATGAGAGAAGCGTATAATCTCAATGTCCTACAACTTCCACAACAACTGCAGCTCGGCAAACCACCCATGTATCTAGAATCGGTGTCCCTGTGGCTAGGCACCTGTACTAATACATATACATATATATATATATATATATAGCCAAAGAGAGGAGAAATACAAGAAACGGGTCAGAGCCCGAGGTGTAAAAATGATTTAGCAAGTATTTAAAACTGGTTCTTAAAACAAGTCTTATACGCATGTTAGTAATCGAACTCTCACATGAGTTTCTTACCTCTCGTCTATTGTGCACGCCTAACGTACATCTAATCTCCCCCTAGTTATACCTCCCAGCCTAACTAGTCAGAAACCATACTAATACTAACTATGCTCACTAGTAGTATCCTCGTATTGCCCATACAATACGTTATTCAGATAGTTTATCTCACATACTAAGTTTCATTATTCACCGTTTGAATTGTTAATCTTTTATCCACTAAGATTATTTTATTTCTCATTTCCATTTTATCTACTAGTTTTACAAAGTAGAAAGTTACCCAAGTACACTTATACATATATATAGTCTCATCATCCCTATATATATACACTAATCATGCACCCTTAGATTAAGACCACTTGGTGAAATGTAATGATTATTATTATTACCAAGTCTACTAATTTCACACAGTAGAAATATTCACAAGTTCATATATATATATATATATATATATATATATATAGTCACATCATCCCTATACATATATATACTAATCCTGCACCCCCGGGTTATCACCCATTAGTACAATTAAGAACATAAGTTTTGCACCCTCGAGTTATCACTCATTAGTGCGCTTAACTATAAGATTCTTGCACCCCCGGGTTATTACCCATTACTGCTCTTAACAATAATTTCCCATAATAGTCATATACACATCCTATTATAATTTATAAGTATTTCTCTAACCTATATATATACTCCTCATATGTATTTTAATCTCATATCTACGTATAGTATAAATATTTAGATTACTATCTCTCTCGTAATCTCTAAGGTATATTCTCTCTATACTGAAATAATTAAAGTATTTATTCTCACATACTTTCCCGAAATTGCATCTTAATTAAATTTACTATTTGGAATTTTCTCTCACTCTAATAAACCGATAAACTCAAAACTGGACTCTAAGAAAATTTCCAAAAATTCCTTATGTCGCTCGAACCAGATGACATGTCGTTCGAACCAGAATGACATGTCGTTCGAACCACTTCGCACGAGATATCCATCTCGTTTGAACCACTTCCACATGTCGTTCGAACCACTTCGCGTGAGATCCCCATCTCGTTTGAACCACTTCGCACGAGACCCACTGTTTCGTCTTCTTCACCAAATTTCAGCGTTTTCTCTCGTTTTTGGACCTACCAACCTATAAGATTCAACACCCAATGCCTCATCATCAACACCTAATGGATTATAAATCATTCCCAACATCCTAGGATCATTAATTCGTCATTAAACATCATAATTATTTAAAATCCCCAAATTAATTCATATGAACCCTAGTTTCTAAATTTTCATTTAAAGAACCTATTCAACCCAGTTTTGTTCATCAATATATAATACAATTCCGTTAGTAATCCTCTACATACATGAAGGAATTTCAACCACTAATTAAACCAATCCTTAATCATAATTTCAATCTCCAATTTTCACCCAATTCATATGTAAATCATGATTAATTTCACCTACACTAATATGTGCATGATTATTGCTAAAAGAAAGACAGTAATAAACACTTGCCTCGAATATAATGGTCTGATCCATTGGTGATGTTGGTATGGTTGTGTTCCCCTCGTCCCGATTTACACGGTGGTGGTGGTGATTGTGCAAGGTGGTGTTATCTTGGCCCTTTTTTTTCTTGGAATTAGCTCTCCCTCACACCTCCTATAGTCATTCTTAACTTCGTGTAACTTTTTAAACCTAATGGACTCTCCTGATATATTTACTCTTAATTTTCGTCCATTAATTTAGCCCAAAAATACAATTTACCATAATGCCCTCTCGGGGTGCCGGTTAGGCCTAAAATCCCCCGGGATCGAAACTAAACACCTGGGTATACTATTTTGACTATCTCGACCCTTATGGACTCAATGGCGCGCTCGAAATGACCATAGGAGTTAATAAAAATAAATTCTCTTTTTATTTTATTCAACTACTCCCGACACGACTCTCACGCGTGTCAGACTTAAATTACCAAACTGCCGTATTTCTCGCTTTCGACAATTTATCAAATTTCATTATTCCATATTACATATCACATAGTAATATTTAATAATTCTCCACAATAAGTATTAACCCTTGTCATGCTAGTTAGTAATTATTCCAATTCGGATTAATAAAAATTAATTTCTCGCATTTTTAATTTAATTAATCCAACAATAATTAATCACATAATTATTTCTACCAAAATTAACTAATCACATAATTATTTAAATCGTCAAAAATACGGGGTGTTACAGTTTAACATTTTACTTTTGAATCAGTCCCTTGTTAATTCAATATTTTTATATCTTTTAGGATTTCTTATATAGATTATGTATTTTTAGGACTTAAAATAATATTGATTATGGATATAAGACAACAAACATTTCATTTCCATTTTTAGTCCCTATTTTCAAATTAAAGGGACACGTTGTGATTTGTTGATGTATATGAATACGGGTCCGCGCCAACGGCTTTATTAAAAAATAGGGACTAAAACTATAAATAAATATTTGTTGTCCTATTTCCAAAATATGTCCTAAATTTACAAAACCCCTTTTTTATATCATATTTAATGTTTTATTTACATAATATTTTGAAATATAAATTTAATTAGTGCTCAGACATGTGTACCAACTAATAATTATATCATTAACTACCTCTCGTACACTCCTTTGAAACGTGTTGGACAAACACTCAATTTGAACTAGAAGTTCCCAATTGTAGCCATAGTGGCTCATACCTTATTAATAATAGCCAAATAACAACATAACAATCAGTAGTTTTCCTCCGCTATCTCCTGCAAACAAGAGGAAAGCTCTTGGGGTTTGGAGAACATTACCATGTGATCTGAACCAGGGATAACTTTGATCGCATTTGGTGGATTATTTTTAATCATCCACCTCTGCAGTTCCTCCGTTAATATTCTATCCTGGTCACTCACAATGTAAACTCGGTTAACTGATCCATATTTTTCCCAAGTCAGTGCAGTTTCCATTGACGTTTTTTCCCAATCATATTGCGGGTCGGGCCTCACCAATGTGGTTGCAAGAGTCAAATCCTATCAAAACATATCATGAATCCCATAAAAGAATACAATAGACCATCTTATCTTTTTAATTGTAACAATAAACCATTTTAGATCATGCTTTTGTGATTCACTTAGAGATGCTCTTTCTTTAATTACTTTTAGGCATGAAATCTGATACATCCAAATGTGATAATACGGCTATTTGTATGAAAATAAAAGGCTAAGTCTATTTCTCTTAAAAAGACGGGGATCTCTAATATAATTTCTATAACATTAGTAACTATCCAAAATACATAAATATACAAATAAACATGTAAAATTAAGGTTAAGAGTCGGTCTGCTATCTAGAAGAGGGAACAAAAAAGAAATGAAAGAAAATATTAGAAAATCAATAGCGAAAGAATATAATTTTTTATTGGCTTTTCACTTTAATTGCATTACATAGAAACTCACTTAATTTATATAGCCGTCAAAAAAAAGCTCTAGGAATCTTTCACTAATGGTGCATTTTTTTGTTAGGAAATAAAAGGAACGCAGAAAGAAAAATAATTTTCTTGTACTTTTTATTCTATTTGGTTAGCAGGAAAATTGTGAAAAAAAATTCTAAAACTATCCTGCAGGAATTTTCTTTTCACAAAACACATCCTCCCATAAAACTAGGATTTTGCAGGAATGTTCAAGCAAAGTTGATATATTACCATGAAATTATTATTACTATTATTTTGACTTTTATTATTATTATTAATGTTATTATTATTATTGTTGTTGTTGCTGTTGTTGTTATTCTTGTTGTTGTTGTTGTTGTTGTTGATGTTGTTGTTGTTGTTATTTAAAATATTTACCAATAAATATTTAAAACAATACGCTATATACTACCATGTAAATTATTTTTACTATTATTTTTACTTTTATGCTATATATATTGATATTTTTACTAATTATAAATGTTCATAATTTTTATTCATATTTAGTAATGTTTGAATTAAATGAATGTTTATTATATAAATCATATTTCCCACTGACTGAATAAGAAATATATCATACTTTTGTTTATTGTAAAGTTATAACTACATATGTGTATATGTATATAATTTTTTTTATTTATAATTTTCTTGCAGTTTTTCTCCTGCTAACAAACTCACACAAAAAAATAAATTTCATTTTTCTTTTTCACTTTACTTTTTCGAAAATCATTTTTTCGCTTCACTTTCCTAACAAACAAATGAAGCATAAATTCTTCAAAGACATAGCTCTTCAATTTCAACTTAAAAGGTAGATTCCCAACTTTTCATATTTTTTAAACTTTTCAAATTACAAAATTTATTTATTTATAACAACTCTTTCGAGGGTCAACCAAACTAGGTCCGTTATATTTACAGAAAGAGTGATTCTAGGGAGACCCTCAAATTGTACACAAAATAAAAATCTGGTGATGTATCAAACATGTATTAGTTATTGCCCATGGCACAGAGCCACAAACGCAAGAACACTAATTAATACTCGTCTGACACAGATTTGATCTTTCTGTACAATTTTGAGAGTCTCCCTATAATTAGTCTTAGAGAAATAAATGAAATTGGAGAAATAGAGAATTTGGTGGATCGCGAAGGAAATATAAAACTTTGTTTAATTATTTTTGTACAAAATAATAAATAAATAAATGTTTTGTTACCGGGACTTTAATTGATAAAATACATGTTTATTACTTCAATTGGTAAAATAAAACAAAACTCTCTTTGTTTTTCCCCTTGTGTATTTTCATATTTTCCAACCAAAGAAACCATAGATATGCGCACACACAACACAAAGATGGGGTTTTGAGTTAGGGGTGTAGTGAGTACCTGTTCCATGATGGTGGACATTTTGAGATCGGGACTTGGCATAAGAGCAGTCACAAAAACAGCAACAGCAATCTTCTGAGGGAACTTTTCCATGGCAAGTGACAAGCAGACTCCACCCATGCTGTGACCTACCAGGACCACCCTTTCGTCCTGCGGTTGAGCCTCCATGAACTCCATCAACGGTTCGACGTATTCGATGATATTGGAGTAGACCTCCTCCACCCGCCTAAGGTTCACACCCGAGGCCGCCATGTCATGGGCGCTGACTCGAAAATCGGCTGCCCGTAGTAGCGTGGCCACCTTGTACCAACACCATGCTCCGTGACCACCCCCGTGGACAAGGACAATCTGCAAATTGCTCATTTCAATCTATCCTTATTGCTAATGCTTGGACAGACTAAACAATGGGTATGGGTGGGGAATATCTATCTATTACAACGCGTTTTGATGTGTGTTACACAAGTGAGCCGTACAAAATCTAAGCTAATTTTGTTCCCCTTATTTTCACAACCATCCCACAAAGTATATGTGGCATGCCGTCGGTCAACGATCCATTAATTTTCAAAAGCATATTAAATAAGATTTTTGGTTTTTTGAATTTAGGTCCCATTTGGTGGTGTTGTGCTTTTATTATATGTATTTTTTAAATTATACTAATTCTCATAATTACTCGTTATTGCTCTTTAATCGTCCATTCTCCATTCCCGGAGAATGACGCATGTCATATGGTTGTTATAATATGACAAACAATTAAAAAAATGAATAAATGAGGGTGACTACGATTGAGACAAAATATATAAGATTCCTTATTGTTGTTTTGGGTTAGTTTCATTTTCAAAGTTTTGTTGGGAGTACATCTCATGTATTTTTTAAATTGTATTAAGTCATATAATCACTCAAAACCATCCCCAACGACTTTGTAACCGCATATTACTACCCATCTTCCTTTTCACAAATAATGACACTTGTCCCATAATTGTTAAAATATGACCAACAGCTAAAAAAAATAAAAACATGAGAGTGACTAAAAACATATCTTTAAAATTGGGAGTAAATACTAGTGATCCCGATCGATAATTACTAGTTATATAACTAGGTGTTTTCGTTTGAAGAGTATGTCGCCTTATTTAACTAGGAGACTTGCAACCGAAGGTCTAGGAATTTTATAAATAAACCCACCGAGCTTCCCCTTAAATTTGGTAGTCATTTTGTGTTAAATTAGGAGTTTCTCATGAAATTCATTATAAGTGGTACATAATTTTGACAAAAAATATTTTAAAGAGAAAAAATAGCAAAACTATATATATATATATATAACTTTGAGTGAATTGCAATAAATCCCCTAACTATGATTTTTTTGCAAGTACACCCCTGACAAAATTTGTAAGAAATCCCATAAAATATTATAAATGTTATCATGTTAGTTTCATCCATGACGATTCCTCTAGATAATTTAATAAAATATTAATGGGATTTATGTTTCAAAAAAAGAATAAAATGACAATGTTGTCTCAATTGGAACATAACATGTTACTTTATCATTTCAATCTACCCTTATTGCTAATGCTTGGACAGACTAAACAATGGGTGGGGAATATCTATCTATTACAATTTACAACGCGTTTTGATGTGTGTCACACAAGTGAGCCCTACAACACCAAAGCTAATTTTGTTTTGTTTTGTTTTCTTAACTCTCCCCTTATTTTCCCAAACCTTATCCCACAAAGAATACGTGGCATTCCGCCGGTGAGCGTTCCATTTATTTTTAAAAGCTTCCTAGATAATACTACATTTTTTTCAATTTGTCCCATTTTCAAGGTGTTGTTGCGCTTTTATTATATGTATTTTTTAATTATATTAATTCTCATAATTATTTGTATCGTCTCTTTAATCGCCTCTAACCGCTTATTTTTCTTTTCACAGAGAATGACACATGTCATTTGGTTGCTATAATATAACCAACAATTAAAAAAATAAATATATTTATAAGACAGAATGAAATTTTAAAAATGGGACTAAATATTTATGATTCTTTATTGCTCTTTTAGGTTAGTTTCATTTCCAAAATTTTGTTCTCACTACATCTCATGTATTTTTTAAATCGTATTAAGTCCTATAACCACTCAAAATTGTCATCAAGGACTTTGTAACCACATTTAACCGGCCATCTTCATTTCCATAAATAATGACACTTGTCCCATAGTTATTAAAATATGACCAACAACTATAAAAAATAAGAACATGGGAGTGACTAAAATTAAATCACAAAAATTGGAACTAAACACTTGTGATCCCGTATATAATTACTAGTTATATAACTAGGTATTTTCCTTTTGAGAGTATGTTGCCTTGTTTAACTAGGAGACTTGCAACCAAAGTTCTAGGAATTTTATAAATAAAGCCACTGGGCTCCCCCTTAAATTTTGCAGTCACTTTATGTTAAAATAAGAGTTTCTCATGAAACTCATTATAAGTTGTACATAAATTTGATAAAAATATTTTAAAGAAAAAAAAATAGCAAGACAATATGTATATATAGAACTTTGAGTGAATTGCAATAAATCCCCTAACTGTCATTGTTTTTGCAAATACACCCCTGATTTTTTTTTTTTTTTTTTGTAATAAATCCCCTAAAGTATTATAAATGTTATCAAGTTAGTTTCATCCATGAAGATTTCTCTATATAATTTAATAAGATATTAATGGGATTTATATTTAAAAAAAAAGAATAAGATGACAATTTTGCCACAATTGGACCACAACATGTAACTTTACCGTAAGTAAAATTCGTCTTTAACTCTAACTTTGTCAAATACTCTCCATTCCAAATTAAGAATCCTAGTTTCATTGTTACAAGTTTGTAACCCACACAATGTGCGGGTGTTTTATAATATTTTTTTATAGTATACATAAAATATATATAAAACAGTTGACACTTCTTCTTCTATAAACATTTGTATTAAATAGCTTGTGGAATAATAACAAACTCACTTATATTAAGAAAGGCATGAAATACATCTAAAAAGTAATTACATATAGCATTTTCAAAGGGACACATGTAATAAAAATGTAAAAAGTTAGATTAATTCATGAAAAGACAAATTGATTGTAAGAAATATATAAAAACGTTAATAATGAATAGGTGTGGCATTTCAAAAGATTCAATTATCGGGAGAAATGAGTAAAATACATCTAAAAAAATAAAGTATAACATTTATACGGGACACATGTCAGTATCTTGTTGAGAGGCTTTCATATTACATATATTATATTAGATATTAGATTATGTTAGAGTAGATAGAATGGATAGAAAAAATCTCTCTCTTCGTATGAAAATGGAGTGATGGAGAACACGATTATTATTGTATCTGAAATAAGAAAGTGGAACAAAATTACTGGATGCAAAAATCAAAAAATTAAAAAATAACGTGGCTGAGTCCTTGACCAAGTTGCTGTCTTTAAGATGTTTCGTGAATCTACCCAAAATTATGTGGCAGTCCTTATAATGCTCTGTCACCATCAGGATAAAACAACCCGGAATAAAAAAAATAACTTATATCTCATAAAACTATGCCCGGTAATAATTTGGTATATTATCACAAGTTCAATATTAATTTCTCAATATCACAATATTTCAATTCGGGGGGAATAAAATAGGTTTGCAAGGCAAAACAGTCTGTAGAGAAAACTTTTTTAGGATCGGAGAAAGAGAGAGTGATAAAACTTGTTTCCATAAATCGAAATCTAAAGAATATAAATCTTCGTGAAGGGTATTTGGGTCCCTCTCTAATGTGCAAGGGTTAAAGTCATAACTAAAATCTTTTTCAACACGAGCTCTTTTACTTTTTAGTGGCTCTAAACTAGATTCATTAGCTTCTCAATTATTATTCTAGTGTATATCGAGCTCCCACTATTTCTCAACTTAAAAGGAAATTTATCTTCATATAAATCAACATCATTTAATTCAATAATAACTTGATTTTTCAAATCATAAAATCTAGATGCTTTTCTAGTAACCGAGTAGCCACTAGAGAAACACTGATATGCTCTACTAGTAAATTTAGACTCTTAGACTCATTAATACGTACATAGGCTAAACGCACACATTCAAATGTGTAAACACATGTAAACTAACCACACTCGAAGTACGTATTTGATCTCGTGGATACACAAGTAAATAGGTGAAATATCAAGTCCTTCTCGTGAGCACAAGCCATAGCAATATGTCTCATGATGTATTTTCCCCACGGAGATGCAACCATCTCCTATCTCTGCCATCCATTTCTAACTCAAACGAGATAGCAAACTATCTTAAATTCGTGACCTCTCTCGTGCACTCATAAAGATGGAAAATAAATACCCAATATTTCTCATGAGCACAACGTTGTGAAGGACATTTTACTGACAACTTCATTTTTTGCATGGAAAACAGAATTTTAATGGAGGAAATACATTTTACTGAGACGCTTCATATGTGCAGTACTGAATTTTAAAAAAAATGAAATTTCTCACTAATTATTAAAATCAATACTTAGCATCAACTGCAAGTCATTTAAGTCCACAAAACAAAGAAAGGGATATATTATAGGGGAATATCTATCTATTACAATTTACAACGCGTTTTGATGTGTGTCACACAAGTGAGCCCTACAACATCAAAGCTAATTTTGTTTTGTTTTCTTACCTCTTCCCTTATTTTCACAACCTTATCCCACAAAGTATATATGGTATGCCGCAGGTCAGCGGTCCATTTTTTTTAAAGCTTATTAAATAGTACTTTGTTTTTTTCAATTTATTTCCCATTTTCAATGTGTTGTTGCGCTTTTATTATATGTATTTTTTAAATAGCGAATTAAAGTAAAGATCATGTTCCTTCCTATATTTGAATTTTTAGGACAATGCTTTTCAAGTTTATAAATCTAGTCCCTGTGGTACAATAGCATTTACTTGTGTTGTCCCTTTAGAATTAGGAGTTAATTATTTAGGTTCGTGCTAGCGACACTATTTTTCACCATTTTTCATGGTGTTTTGGGTACAGTGACTAAATTTATAAAATTATGTGGAGTGTCCTATTTTTATACACTTTGAGAATTATGAGGACCTTTTCCCAAAACCTTCTTTTTTAAATTATATTAATTCTCATAATTACTCATTATTGCTTTTTAACAGCCGCTAAGTGCTTATTTTTCCTTTCGTAGAGAATGACACATGTCATATAGTTGTTATAATATAACCAACAATTAAAAAATAAATAAATCGGAGTGACTATGAATGAATTTTTAAAAATGGCACTAAATATTTAAGATTCCTTATTGTTGTTTTGGGTTAGTTTCATTTCCAAAGTTTTTTTTGCACTACATCTCATATATTTTTTAATTTGTATTAAGTTCAATAACCACGCAAAATCATCCCCAGCGACTTTGTAACTGAATTTAACCGGCCATATTCATTTCTACAAATAAAGACACTTGTCCCATAATTGTTAAAATATCACCAACAACTAAAAAAAATAAAAATATGAGAGTGACTAAAAATAAATCATTATAATTGGAACTAAACACTTGTAATCCCGATAGATAATTACTAGTTATATAACTAGGTTTGTCCAGCCCTTGATCGTATTGAAACTGGTGTCCATAAGGGAATCTACTTCTTTGTCGTGCTGTCCAAAAATTCAGCTTATTACATGTGTCTCTCATAAGCAAGTTATATACGGATATGCGCACACACAACACAAAGATGGGGTTTTGAGTTAGAGGTGTAGTGAGTACCTGTTCCATGATGCTGGACATTTTGAGATCGGGACTTGGCATAACAGCAGTCACAAAAACAGCAACAACAATCTTCCGAGGGAACCTTTCCATGGAAAGTGATAAGGAGACTCCACCCATGCTGTGACCTACCAGAGCCACCCTTTCGTCCTGTGGTAGAGCCTCCATGAACTTCATCAACGGTTCTACGTAGTTAGAGATATTGGAGTAGACCTCGTCCGCTCATCTAAGGTTCACACCCGAGGCCGCCATGTCGTGGGCGGTGACTCGAAAACCGGTTTCCCATAGTAGCGTGGCCACCGTGTACCAAAACCATGCTCTGTGACCACCCCCGTGGACTAGGACAATCTACAAATTGCTCATTTCAATCTATCCTCACTGGTAATATGGGACAAACTAACAATGGGTATGGGTGGGGAATATCTATCTATCTATTACAGCGCGTTTTGATGCGTGTTACACAAGTGAGCCGTACAACATTGATAAGCACCCAAAACTGTACAATTTATACCCCAAATAGATGTATTTTAGTTGCTAATTCTCGACAATATTAGTCTTATACGCTTAATTGTTCAATATGCAGGCTTTATTGGAGTTGCGGTGTCAAAAGCTATATTTCCAGGCAATTTGCAGTTAAAATGGAGCTAAATACCCAAATTTCGTAACCTCACCTGAGCCCTAACCGTCCCTAAACCTATCCCGAAACCCGTGTGTGTTAGTTTATGCCGTTTTATTAGCTTTTAGATTTTTAGTTTGAGTCATTTTAATTTTAGAATTATTTTAGATTTATTTAGAATTTTTAGGTTTTATTTTCTATTTTTATATTTTATTTTAATTTTATTAAATTTTTAGTCTTAGTTTTTATTTTATTTTATTAGGATTTTAATTTTTAGGATTTCATGTATTTTTAGTTTTATTAGAGTTTGCATTTTCTTATTAGATTTTTAGTTTTAGTTTTATTAGATTTTATTTTTATTTCCTTTTTAGTTTCATTTTTTTAATTGAGTCTTTATTATTTTTAGAATAGGAATTTAATTTTTATATTTTTAGTTTTAATAGTTTTTTTATTTTTTAATTAGTTAGTTAGTGTTATTTTTAGGTGTCCCAATTAAACACACACACAAAAACACACCCTATACCCACATACACTTATCCTAAACCCAACTAATCTATCCTACACCCTAAGCCACACACTAACCCCATACACCTCTCACACACCCTAACTCCTTCACCCTCACCCTCACCTTCAACCTCCCAACTACCACACATTATCTCTCTCTCTCCTCAACCTCTATCATCATTTCCATAAACCCACCTAAATTCCCATTCACTCCCCATCTCAACCCGATCTGTCCCTGCCATGGCAGCCCCTACCAGCCACCGGCGACATTCCGACAACTCCCTGATCAAAACCGGTCGCCGACCTGCTCCGGCGAGATCCGACCTCTCTCTCTCTCCGTCCACCCCCTTGCAACTCCGACGCCGGCAGCTACCTCTCTCTATCTCCTCACTCCGTCCCGAACTCAATCAACCCCCTCGCCGGCGCCTTTTAATCCGGCGTCACGAACTCGACCCGTCGGTAGCTCTCCCCGCTACTCACCCCTGCCGGTGCAAACCTCCGGCCATTACCTGACTTCACCATTCCGACCCCTTATGCCACCCAAGACCCATTTTCGGGTTTACCCCATCTGAAACCTGACTTCTATCAGACCCGAATCAGCACAAACCCAAGCTTAACCCCTCTCAAATCCTATACCCATTCATCTTCCAAAATCCATTCCCCATTTCTCTACAAGCCACGACTTCTACCTGCATAAAAACCCCCCAATCCAACAAACAAAGCAAGACCAAATAAACCCCCATGTGACTTAAACCCACTTATTCCAAACTAAAACCCCTTTTCCCAATATACCCCTAAAACCCCTAACTAACTCTTTTAACCCAAAATTCCAAAAATACCCCGAACAAACCACTCCACTTGCACCTTTCAAAACCCATGATCAAATCAGATTTTATCACCTCACTCACCCCCATGTTCCTCTACCATTTATACCACCCAATACCCAATTTACCCATGGCCTCCATGTGCACCATATAAATTGAAGACTTGGGCCATTTTTAATGGATCTCAAAATTAGTTTTTACACCTTGTGTGAAAAAATTCTCTACAGCCCTCTTTAGAGAGTATTTGCATTTTTAGCAAATATCTCAATAAAGAGGTGTGTAGTGAAATTTATCTCTAGGATGAATTCCATCCCACTCATCTATAATGAATCTTAGCTTTTTTAGCCATTAATTCATTATAGATTGATGTAGTTGAATTTATCCCTTATGGGAGGTAAATTCTAACCCATTCATTTATGTTGAGATTTTGCATTTTTAGCAATTATCTCAATATAAAGTAATGATCCAGAATTTATTTCTTTGGGTGAGTTCTAATGTACAATTTTATAATGTTAGGATTTGCATTTTTAGCAAATCTCTTTTAATATTTAATTGTCCATTATGAATTCATCCACTATCCTTTTTATTTTTAGTTTGTAATTTTTATTTTAGAGTCAATAAATACATGAGTGATTGAGATTGAGAGAATTTTGATGTATAATTGAGAGAGTGTTGATGTAATTGAAGATTCCATTTCAATTCAAGGCTTAAATGGGTTTGATCTATTCCTCTCTTTTACTTTTAGTTTAATCTTCTCATGCTTTCAATTGTTTATCTTATATTTTTGAATGATGATTATTGAGGGCTAATCTCCCATTCATGGGATGAAATTTTGAAGCCCTCATGAGTCCAATTTTGTTAGTTTACTTATTAGGACAATTTTATTTACCTCAAGTTTTTATTAGCTTTTACATCTTAGTAATACTTTAAAAAATAGTATATAGTTAGTTAATTAATATTCCCTTGAAAAATCCATAAAAAATATAAAAAGCCAAAATAAATAAATAATAATAAAATACAAATGAATCTATATATATGTCCTCACCAATTTTGTGTTTCACACTTAGATTTGGATTGACTCCCTTACTTACCCTCTACACTAGTTTTGTTATAATTTTGTAGGTTCAAGGGAAATTTGATAGAAAGAAGTTGTAATAACGACACAAAAATCTACATAGAGAGGCAATTTTTTTAGTTATCAAACATCTAAGCTAATTTTGTTCCCCTTATTTTCACAACCATCCCACAAAGTATATGTGGCATGCCGTCGGTCAGCGTTCCATTAATTTTCAAAAGAATATTAAGTAATAGTTTTTTTTTTAATTTAGGTCCCATTTGTTGTTGTTGCGCTTTTATCCCAAATTAAGAGTCTTAGTTTCAATGTTACAAGTTTGTAACTCACACGATATGCGAGTGCTTTAAAATCTTTTTTTATAGTATACATAATATATATATAAAACAATTGATACTTCTTCTTCTATAAATATTTTATTAAATAGTTGGTGGAATAATAAAGGCTCGCTTATATTGGGAAAAGGCACGAAATACATTTAATAAGTAATTACATATTGCATTTTCTGAGGAACAGATGTAATAAAAGTGCAAAAAGTTAGATTAATGCATGAAAAGAAGAATTGATTTTAAGAAATATATATAAACTTTCATAATTAATAGGCTTGGCATTTTAAAAGATTATATTATTGCGAGAAATGAATAAAAGACATCTAAAAAAAAGTATAACATTTATACGAGATATATATGAGTATCTTGTTGAGAGGCTTTCATAATTACATATATTATATTAGATATTATATTATGTTATATTAGATAGAATGGATAGAGAAAATATCTCTTTTCATATGAAAACAAAGTGACAAGGAACACGATTATTGTTGTATCTAAAATAAGAAAGTGGAACAAAATTACTGAATGCGAAAATCCGAAAATTCAAAAATAACATGGATGAGTCCTGGACTAGGTCGTTCTCTTTAAGATGTTTCGTGGATTTACCTAAAATTATGATGCAGTTCTTATAATGCTCTGTCACCACCGGGATTGAACAACCCGAACATTAAAAAAAATCTTCTATCTCATTAAACTATGCTCTGGTATGCTATCATCGGTTCAATACTAATTGCTCAATATCACAATATTTCGATTCGCCAGAGCAAAATAGGTTTGTAACGCAAAAAAATCTTGCAGAGAAAACTTTTGCAGGATGGGAGAGAGAGAGAGAGAGAGAGCTTGTTTCCATAAATCGACATTTAAAGAAGATAAGACTTTTTAAAGGGTATTCGGGTCCCCCCCTCTAATGTGTAAGGGTTAAAATCAAGACCAAAATCTTTTTCATCACGAGGTCTTTTACTTCTTCCTAGCTCTACACTAGATTCATTAGTTTTTGAATTTTTAGGAATAAAAAATCTAGTGTTTATCGAGCTCCCACTATTTATCAATTTAAAAGGAAATTTATCTTCATAAAAATCAGCAATATTTGATTAAATAATAACTTGATTTTTTAAATAATTAAATCTAAATTATTTTCTATTAACAGAGTAGTCGATAGAGAAACACTCATATGCTCTACTAGCAAATTTAGACCTCTTGGGGAAGGAATACGTACATAGGTTATGCGCACACATTCAAATCACTACAACAAATATTACATTTAACAACGATTTATTTGGCTACAAAGATAATTTCGTGGCTAAATGATCACTTGTAGCAACGAAATTTAAATTGTGGTCATTAAGTAAACATTGACCACGAATTAAACAATTAATACTTCTTCTTCTATAAATATTTTATTAAATAGTTGGGGGAATAATAAAAGGCTCGCTTATATCGGGAAAAGGCATGAAATACATTTAATGAGGAATTACATATAGCATTTTCTGTTGGACGGATGTAATAAAATTGCAAAAAAGTTAGATTAATGCATGAAAAGACAAATTGATTTTAAGAAATATATATAAACTTTCATAATTAATAGGTTTGGCATTTTAAAAGATTATATTACCGCGAGAAATGAATAAAAGACATCTGAAAAATAAAGTATAACATTTATACGAGACTTATATCAGTATCTTGTTGAGAGGCTTTCATATTACATATATTATATTAGATATTATATTATGTTATATTAGATAGAATGGATAGGGAAAATATCTCTCTTCGTTTGAAAACAAAGTGACGGGGAACACGATTAATGTTGTATCTAAAGTAAGAAAGTGGATCGAAATTACTGAATGCAAAAATCCAAAAATTCAAAAATAATGTGGATGAGTCCTAAACTAAGTCGTTCTCTTTAAAATGTTTCGTGGATTTACCTAAAATTGTGATGCAGTTCTTATAATGCTCCGTTACCACCGGGATAAAATAACTCGAAATTTTTAAAAAAAACTTATATCTCATAAAACTATGCACAGTAGTAATCTGGTATACTATCATTGGTTCAATATTAATTGCTCAATATCACAATATTTCGATTCGGGAGAGCAAAACAGGTTTGTAAGGCAAAAAAATTCTGCAAAGAAAACTTTTTCAGGATGGGAGAGAGAGTGAGTGATAAAGCTTGTTTCCATAAATCGACATCTAAAGAAGATACGGCTTTTGGAAGGGTATTTGGGTCCCCCTCTAATGTGTAAGGGTTAAAGTCAAGACCAAAATCTTTTTCAACACGAGCCCTTTTACTTCTTCCTAGCTCTACACTAGATTCATTAGTTTCTGAATTTTTAGGAATAAAAAAGCTAGTGTCTATCGAGCTCCCACTATTTATCCATTTAAAAGGAAATTTATCTTCATAAAAATCAACATCATTTGATTCAATAATAACCTGATTTTTGAAAAAATTAATCTAAATTATTTTCTATTAACCGAGTAGTCAACAGAGAGCACTCATATACTCTACTAGAAAATTTAGACCTCTTAGGGTCAGGAATACGTACATAGGTTAAGCGCACCCATTCAAATCACTATAACAAATATTACATTGAACAACGATTTATTTGGCTACAAAGATAATTTCGTTACTAAATGATCACTTTTACCAACGAAATTTAAATTGTGGTCATTAAGTAATCATTAAGCACGAATTAGCAAATTTCGTTACCAAATTGTCAATAAAAATTAGGCGCCATTTTTTTCCCACACAAAATATAAAACATGATTTTTTTGCCAACGAAATAATTAAAGTCAACCATGAAATATTTCGTGGGTAATTGATTTACTATTTTGTTACACAATATTTTTGTAGCCAAAAGTTAAATTTTGGGGCCAAAACAAGAAAAAAATTTCCTAAACCTTAAATCACACCACGTTCCCACCCATTCCCCCTCGTTTCCCTCTCTCGATGTCCACCTATTCCTTCCCTGATCTCCTCTCCTCCTCCCCCCCCCCGATCTCCTCTTCCCCTTGCCTTTCCTCTACCTCCGCACCAACTCCGCCAGCGCTCCTCTGCACCAACTCCGCCACCTCCGTCGTCGCTCGTCTTCCCAACTTCTTAAGGTAATTCTCACTCTCTCTCTCACACACACACACACACACACTATTTTTTCAATTTCGTTTCTACGACATATCCAGCTGAATATATATATATATATATATATATATATATATATATCAGTTTAAAGCTTCTTGTTAATACATTTTTTCTATCTTGTAAGTTAGAATATTTTTTCAATTTTTCATCTAACGCCAAATATCGGTATGTGTAGGCCATGTTGTTTTTTTATCTTCAACAGTATCTTATTGATTCTTTTATGTCAAAATATGAGGAAATTGCGAAGCAATACAAAGAAAAGGGAATAAGTTTCTTGATTGGAGACCTCGAAGCTAGTCAAAGTGCATTCGAGGTATGTATCTTTTGATCCCTTGTTGGTTATTTTGCCAAAAATATATATAGACATAGTGATCATTTCATTGGATTGCATGAATAGTATTTTGGACTTAAAGAAGACCAAGCGCCTCTCATCATCATACAGACCAATGATGGACATAAGTATCTCAAGAAGAATGTGGAGCCTGACCATATTGCATCATGGGTGAAGGAGTACAAGGTGATTCTTGTCTAGTATTTGTCCTTCATCCTTTTGAGTTACATTCTCACTCTCAAGAATTTATTCCCTTTGTAGCAATGCACTTTATCTTAGAAAGCTAACTACAGTACTCAACTGCAGGAAGGAAATGTGCAATCATACAAAACGTCGAGACCCATACCTGAGGTTAACAATGAATCGATTAAGGTGGTTGCTGCCTACACCTTCCAGGAAATTGTTTTCAGTTCTGGGAAAAACGGTGTGTATTAGCAATAGTTAGTTCAATACATAATAATTTTTATCCTTGTATGTTACTATTTTCTTCTTCTTTACTATATTTTCTGACAGTGTATCATTATAAGTATATTAGATATACATATTTTAACCTCGGGTTTAAAGCTTCTTGTTAATACATTTACTCTATTATGCAAATGTACAAGTGTAAGCTTAGACATAGCCTCGAGGAACTATATCATTGTAATTATAATCTCAAAGAACTGTATCCTTGAAGATTTGAGTAATAGGTTCTAAAATTACCCTGTGTTCCTATAGTCGGCCTCGAGGCTATTGCCTCATAAGCTAGTTTGAACAGTGGGCAACAACACTAACAAAAGTTGGAAAATATGGAGTCTTGGTCATTTCCATGGAAAATGTTTGCTAACGAACACAACCTTACAGTTAGTTCTACTGAAGTGAATTCTTGTCTTACATTGTTCAGTTTAATTATTTATGTTAAAATTGATTGTCGAGATATTAAATAGTACTCTGTTTTTTCCAATTTATTTCCCATTTTCAATGTGTTGTTGCGCTTTCATTATATGTACTTTTTAAATAGAGAATTAAAGTAAAGATCATGTTCCTTCCTATATTTGAATTTTTAGGACAATGCTTTTCAAATTTATAAATCTTGTCCCTGTGGTACAATAGCATTTACTTGTGTTGTCCCTTTAGAATTAGGAGTTCATTTTTTTGGTCCGCGCCAGCGACACTATTTTTCACCATTTTTGATGATGGTGTTTTGGGTACAAGGACTAAATTTATAAAATTATGTGGAGTGTCCTATTTTTATACACTTTGAGAATTATGTGGACCTTTTTCCGAAAACCTCCTTTTTTAAATTATATTAATTCTCATAATTACTCATTATTTTTTTAACAGCCTCTAACTGCTTATTTTTCCTTTCGTAGAGAATGACACATGTCATATAGTTGTTATAATATAACCAATAATTAAAAAATAAATAAATCAGAGTGACTATGAATGAATTTTTAAAAATGGCACTAAATATTTAAGATTCCTTATTGTAGTTTTGGGTTAGTTTCATTTCCAAAGTTTATTTTTGCACTACATCTCATATATTTTTTGAAATAGGATTAAGCTCAATAACCGCGCATAACCGTCCCCAACGACTTTGTAAACGCATTTAACCGGCCATCTTCATTTTTACAAATAATGACACTTGTCTCATAATTGTTAAAATATGACCAACAACTAAAAAAACTAAAAATACAAGAGTAACTAAATATTAAATCATTAAAATTGGAACTAAACACTTGTGATCCCGATAGATAATTACTAGTTATATAACTAGGTATTTTCCTTTTGAGAGTATGTTGCCTTGTTTAACTAGGAGACTTGCAACTGAAATTCTAGGAATTTGATAAGTAAAGCCACCGAGCTTCCCCTTAAATTTTGTAGTCACCTTGTGTTAAAGTAGGAGCTTGTAGCCACGTTGGGTTAAAGTACGAGTTTCTCATGAAAATCATTATAAGTTGTACATAATTTTGATAAAAAAAATATTTTAAAGAGAAAACAAATAGCAAAACAATATATATATATATATATATATATATATATATATATATTACTTTGAGTGAATTGCAATAAATCCCCTAATTATGATTTTTTGGGAAATATACCCTTGAATTTATTTATTTTTGTAATAAATCCCCTAAAATATTATAAATGTTATCATGTTTGTTTCATCCATGAAGATTCCTCTATATAATTTAATAAAATATTAATGAAATTTATATTTAATACAAAAGAATAAGATGACAATTTTTCCACAATTGGACCATAGCCTTGTAGCTCAATAGAAACTCTTTAAATGGTGAAACAACTCCACATGAGGGGATCAATGGTTCACCACCAGAGACTCCAGTGAGGACAAGCTAGAAAAGGGAAGAGATGATGCTTCTCGTTCCCACAAACAGTGCCAGACTGATGACACCAAAAATGGTGTCACCAAGTCACAGATGTGTGAAGCTCAAACAGGTATACAACAATGGAAATAATCACACAGTAAATCAACAACAAAAGAAAATGAGGTGAAGAGGATAAAACCCGAATTTAAGTGTTTCGGTCGGAGCCTACATCGAGTGTGTGTGTGTGTGTGTGTGTGAAATCCACTAGTAAATATGGCTCTATGGCCTGGTTATAACACAAAATTTCTCTCTCTCTCTCTTCTGTATACAAATGAGCAGAGTTTTAGCTAAGGTTTGAATTAATCGATGATTTACAATGAAGAATATGAAAGTTATATATAGTGCTTAGGGGGTATAATTAACCCCCCCCCCCCCCCAAGCATGTTGTATGCATGAATGCATTGCTCTTAGCCAATACAGTGTGGACATCTGGCCCTATCACATGTAGGCTATGATGACTAAATATTCCCTCACGTGAGGGAATGATCTGGTAGTAATGGTTTCGCCCACATGTAGTCTGTGTCCCAAGCGCATCGATCCACGCGTCTTCCAAACCACGCACTATGATGATGTCACCCTCAACCAATATCATGAGTAGAGGCTGAGGCCAGTGATTAAGGAGTTGCCTATATCATGGGAACTGTAAAGTTAGGTGAGGGTCGATCGTAGTCTTGCACTTACTTGAGGACGAGGCCGAGGCTATAAACAAGGCCAAGGGCTCACAGTTGTCAATTGCTGGGTAGTTGGAGCTCGGCTTATCATTCAGGCCTAGGCCGATGGTGATCTCATGTACGACCCACGGATGAGGTAAGGCGTAACTTAATTGTCCTGTCGTTGTAAGCCGAGTATATTATCGGTTGGGACGACGGTATATTCTGGCATATCAGAGAGTATGAGTGAACCTAAGATCAGACCATTTGTAAAGAGATGTTATAACTACAGAAATTACATAAGGGGTAACTAGGAACCTTTGAGCTGTGAGTGATACTCGGGAATATACGATAAGAAGTTATAATTCTAAAACGATAATAAGTTGAGTAATCGAGAGGTATATACTACGTACGAGGTTGTATGATGGGTTATGTTTATACCAAATGAATATATATATATATATATATATATATATATATATATATATATATATATATATATATATATATATATATATATATATATATAGGTTATGTGAATACCTATTATGTAATTGATTATGTGTGTGAACATACCTACGTTGTTGCTATCACGGGAGGTTCCGCGCCGAGGGCGATCCCATGTTGACGATTCTAATGAGGTTTGGATTTTTGCCCCAATACATAGGGCATTAGGGCGGCCCAGTATGTGCTATGTATTAGTGGGACTTATAGGTCATTTGGGTACGTTAGGTAGGTGTGTAGCCCAAAGGCTAAGAATAATGTTCGTGTGCATTGTGTGTTGATTAGTTTAGGGTTCGAGGAGACATTCTAAACCGATAGTCCTTGATTAATACGAGAGGTACATGGACATGATAGTAGAGTATTCCTGCATCACGGTGACCATTTCGGGTGATGCTATAGTAGTATATATTTTAAGTGTGATAAATATATACAAGTGTAATTAATACTTATTTGTGATGGTAGAACTAATAGATTGTGTATACTTAAATGAAATTTAAGTAGAGAAACTTAAATAAATTACTCAATAATAAGATGCGATTAATATTAATCATTGGCAGTACAGTAACCTATCGTATGGGTGGTATCGAGGAGCTAAACCTATTCTGGTTAGTTAGATACGTGGTCTAGTTAGTTTGGGTAGCATAGCTAGGTAGGTTGCATTAGGTGTGCAGTTTAGATGAGAGGTGAGGACCTCGATGGAGTGCACGTGGAACTAAGTGTAACACCCCGCCTAATTAAATATCGGGTGGCCAGACCCATACCAAATTAAAACAGAATATACAGTTGGCTCATTCTTAGCATCACTGTCGAAAACATTTACAACTCACCTAATACCCAATTAAGCTAGTGTTAAAAACTTTTCAAATTTTAATTCAACAAAATCCATTTTTAGTTTACGAATAATACAACACATATTATTCTACAACATTGATAACCGAACAGATACCTCAAAAGAATTTAAATTCAATTGGAATAAATATTCCCACATAATAATCCAATACCGTAATCATGACAATAGTAAATGTATTAAAACGACACAAATACAAGAGTATATGACATAGATAGAAAAAAGACAATTGAGTTCCTTTGGGCGACATGCCCTAACTAAAGAATACTGTGAATCAAATGGAGATAGGCGTCTAAGCAATAATCCATAGCTCCCTAGCTCGTCATAATCCGCTAAAGTTGGCGTCCCTATTGCTGGACACCTGATAAAGAAGGTACAATAGAAAAGAAAATATGCAAGGAAACGGGTTAGAGCCCGATTGTAAAAATAATTTTTAAATCAGCAAGTATTTAACAAGTGTAATAAAGCATTTATTATGTACATGTTAGTATCCAACTCTCACTTGCTATTCTCACCTCTCAACTAGAGTGCACACTTAACGTTTCCTATTAACCTCCTAGTTAATGGTTCCTCCTCACTAATTCCATAATATGATTCCATCCCATATCATAATCCCGTATGTCCCATACCATACGTCATATAATCATTCATGTACGTTTCTCATTAACATGATTCGATTCTCATTAATATGAATTAAGTTTTTCAATAAAGATTCATTAACTTATTTTAATTCTTTTTCTCTATTCACCGTTATCTACAATTATCACACAGTAGATAGATTTAACCATAATATATCCATTCATTCATTTAGTTCATTATATATATATATATATATATATATATATATATAATACGGCACCCCGAGTCACAGCTGCAGTGCAATGCATTACTCTTCTATCATATCCCAACATCGCTGGTCGCCGAATAGGAGACAAATGGTTCGGTAAGGATTTCTCGAACCACAAACATCAACATACAAATTGGAGGTGAACATAGTTCTCGTATCCATGGGTCACGCACATACCTACGTACCCACAGTCAGCGAACTTATCAACTCACCGATAAGTCTTTCATAGACCTATGTTCTTGAACGACAAATCAAAGATCCCATGGATTCATCAGGATATGACTGCCCTCACGTGCAAACCTCCCGTCGATAACAGGTATGCTAGGTATGTCATATACATAATAATCAATCAATCAAATAGGCATTATCATACCTATAATATAATATCAACAAGGTACTCACATTACCCTAAGATAGTTCCCATACGTAGCATTATATCTCATAAATTCCACGTATTAAAATATCATAACTTTACTTCTTAATTTAATTATCCCCAAGCCTCACTCAATACTCGAGGTTCAAATAGGTTTTTTCTCAACATATATTCAGTAAGAAACCACTAATATCCTACTGGTCCATATCATCTTATCTCCCTAATTACTACGAATTAAACTCTCCCTTTAACTAGGTGATTAGGCACATATTCTTCACATTTATCCCCTCAATTTCGATATTTTTATGATCCCGTGCAGTGTAAATAGCTTGGATTTGTCTCATATTTATGATACTAATCCATTTTGGCAAGTATTTCGTGTTTTGTGTATTTCTCATGTGTTTTACAGGTATTTCATGCAAGTTAGTGCGAAGGAGAACTCAAAATAGTGAAAGAAACCAAGAAATGGAGAGTTGAAGGGCATTTTCGTAATTTTTCAGCCTTATTCCGGAGGTGGGGCCAAATATAAAGTTGAAGAGCTCTAAATTACAAGAACACTGGAAAAAACGGCACCTCAATCCGAGCTACGGTAAAGAAGTTACGATGTTTTGAAGTTGCGGGATAATAAAGAGAAATGGAACAGGACCGATCCGGATGGAACCAAACCGATCCGGTGGGGACCGGACCGGTCCGGTCAGGAAAAAAAAAGAACCGATCCGGTTGGGACCGGTTCGTATCCTGACCGGTCCGACTGTGCGAATTGCTGTCATTAATTATGCAGATTTTGAGGTGATTAACTGGTGAAAACTTGTGCAACAAGCGATTCTAGATGTAAAATTCATGCAACTTGGTGCTATAAAAGACCAAGCCCTAATTCATTCAAAGGGGGACTCAAAAATTAGGGAGATAAAGTCATTTTTTAGAAATCCTTTTTAGTTTTTCATATTTTTAGAAAAACCCTAGTTTGTATGTTTGAAGAACAAGTAGTATTCTGGATTCAAGTTCATCTAGTCCAGATTTCAAGTATCAATTCTTCAATTCAATTCAAGTATCCAATTCCATTCTCTTAGTTAATCTCAATTTTTATTTTCATTTAATCATCTTTTCTTGTTTTGTAATTTTTTTTTTACCATGTTTCTTAGATCCACAATTATATGCATTGTTATGAAATTGTTTTCCCATAAAATCATGTCTAGCTAAATTTTCAAGGGCTGGGGTACATGAACTCATTCTGGTATAAATTACCTGTGTAGAAAATAGAGGGTAAATTAAATATTGACCAAATCGTGTATGGAAATTCTACGAACATAGTCGGCCTTTTAATCTCTCTTGCCCTAGGTACTTGGGATGTTTAAGAACGTTATGTAAGTAAAATTGTCCATTCACCGCTTTATATTAACCTTTGATTTCATATGATGCGGGCAAGATCCTTCATATATGTAATGCTTAGGATCTATAAAGATTGGATTTAGTCAAATCTTTTAATTTACAATGCTAGTATTCTATACGATAATTTGTTAAGGTTTGAAGGATTGTACCCCACCCTATTTTCTCTCATTTTCAACTCTAATTTCTTTACAATTCTTAGTATTTTTGTGCACATATTATTTCGTCACCAATTAGAAATTTAAACCCATCAATCATCTTTTTCTTTTCTTTTATTTTAATATCAAATTTAGGATTAAACTACCTTACCTTTGTCGTCACGTTCACACGTCCTAATTCCCTGTGGATTCGATACCCAGACTCGCCACTATACTCCTTAAGAAGTGTAGTTACAAGTTTAGGTTTTTTTGTATTGAAGTTGGTAGCCGGTAACAACGACTAGCGTATTACATGGACGCTCGATTTTTCCACTCAATCACTAGGGTTATAACCGATAGTTTCTAATCTCTTATAAACACATCTTCTATCAACTAGGATTGAATACCATCATTACATGGCTCATATTCTATAGTGTTTCATTCACAATATATGAATTATCAACATCCTCGCATCCTATAACATCTCTCCACTCTCGACGTCGTTAAGGTTCATGCGCAGAGCGTCTCGCAAAGCGAAATCCAAACAAGGAACCCCTCCAATACACTACTACTTAACTTTGTTGATCGTGGAGGTCCGTCAACTTTAAGTACGCAATCGGAATAACCTCATCGCCTTCTTTCAATCAAATGTGGTTTGAACTCCCATCTATATCCAGGAGCCATCCCACTAAGTGCTTGTACTACACTCAGTCCTTGCGCAATCAATAATGAGCTTAAACTCAGTCTTTGATGTTCAAATTGTAACCCTTAAGGCTACCCAGGTGTTATATTAAATCTCCCCTACTGGACCTATCCTTAATCCTCATGAATACCAATTAGAATCCAACACATGAATCTAGCAACCGAAATTTCCTTCAAATTTAATTAACATAATTCTAATCAATTGAATTCCAATCAAATCAATTCAATTCTTAACTAGGGCTTACTGATCTTCCTTAAGTCCCATAATATCCAAATAAGAATCACCAAATATCTACAAAAGGTTTGGGATAAGAACAAGCATTAAAAATAAACAACTTTAGGAATTCTGGGGAGGTCGATCGATCGAAGGCAGGGGGTCGATCGATCGATCGCCCAGGTAACAACCCAGTTTTTCTGCATTTCTTCTACTACGGGTTTAACCATTTTTTATCATTCAACCCTTCATATTAACAATCCAAATGAGTTATAAACCTTACTACATGATATATCAACATATATAAATGATTTATACTACTCTAAACATCCTAAAATCATCAAGAGATTGAATTAAAACCATGTTTATATCCTCTTTTTCCAGAAAATTATCAACCTAATATCTTCAAGAACACATCAATGGTTTTCAGAGTTTCTTCAACAGATTTATGATTATTTCGTGGATCAATAACTACTTACAACATGAGTTTGATTCCTATATATGTTCATATTTCCAGAAATCCATTACAACTCCATCTTTATCTTCCAAACATGAAAAATCATCTCTTCTTATAACTATTCTAACATGGACAATATACAAAATTAGATTGCAATTATCAAACACTTGCCTCTAATGAAGGTCTGATCCTTTGGTGTGGTGTATCACAGGTGGTTCTCCCATCTCCGGCCAACTTCCGGTGGTGGTTGGTAATGGTGACCTTTGGTCTTTGTTCTTCTCCTTCCCAAGTAAGCTTTGTTCTTCCCAAGCAACCTTTCACTCTCTCTAAGAAGATGACTTCTCTATTTTGTGTAGAAGAGATGAATAACCCACGTACACTTAATATCCAAATACTTATAATAGGACAAAATCCGAAATTACTATTCATCCTCCCTATAAAAATGACTAAAATGCCCTTTTGGGTTGTCTATTCATTTCCAAATGACCCAAGACCCAAATTCAACATCCAAATAGACTTTTATGACTATTTCAAACCTTCCGGACGCAACGACGCGGTCGAAATGACTATAAGATCGATAGAAAATAAACTCCCTTTTTAATTTAACAAATTAGTCCCGACGCGTCCCATACCGCGTCCGACTAAAAATTCAAATTACTGATTTAACAACTCATAGCAATATCAATAGCATCACATTCATATATTACATAAATATCTTTAAGTAATATTCAGAATCATCCATTTTAATATCCACAATTCGGATAAAACCCAAATGAATTAATTAATAATAAAATCCAATTAGTCCATTAATTTAAAATATAACCCATTTTAAAAGTCATTAAAATCACGGGGTATTACACTAACGTATGTATCTAATAACTTTTTTAAAACTGTGATTTAAATACTTGCAAAATATTCCGATGAATAAATGGAGTTATTCATTTATTTGTCAGACTATGTTTGAATTCAGTTTATTACTTTAGACTTATAGTTGAATTTCATTTTGGGACCGATGGTTTATTCGGTATTATTTCGTTGTTCGTCATATGTTAGATTCAGACTATATTATAGTGTGTGGATGGTTTGGTTATTTATTTATTACGCATGTTGTTATATTAATGCAAGCTAAAATTTGACACCGACTTAATTTAACATAGGTGGTTAGTAATTTAAAAAGTCTTCGATAGTGATGCTAAGAATAAACCAAATGAGATTTCTGTTTATTTTGATAAAGGACTGATCACCCATGATTAAAATAGGGGGAGTCACAGAATCACAATATGATTTCCAAATATATTGTATTCTCGAAACCCTAGGTTTAATGTTTAAAGTAGTTCTCATTTTTTTCAATGCATGATTGATTAAAGATCCTTGGGGCTCAATTTTTTTTTAAATTATAAATGTCAATCCCAAGTTCTTTTTTCGAGCACAAACACCACTCAATGTGTATTTGACACATCACTAGGTCCAAACAAAGGGTCTAATTGAAGGGTCCCCCTATTAAAAAATCCTTGAAATGAGAATTTACCCAAAAATTGAAAATAAACCTGAATGAGTTGTGTTGCCTAGAAAAAATATTCAGGGGGGGCGGGGGTAAATTGAGATTTTGCAAACTTTTCTGGTTAAATTAAAATTTCAATAGATATTCAATTTAAAACACTTAATCCAAAATTCTGATTAATAAAAATTAAATTATATAACCAATGAAAATTAACTAAATACCACCAATTAATTTAAACAAAGATAAATCACAGATTTCAATACCCACTAAATAAATTATCAATTTTCATATTTAATATAAATTTATATTTTGAATTTAATCTAAAGTGATTCACACAAGAATATTAAATAAATACTACAAATTAATTAAACAAGTTATGTTTCAAGATTATAAGACCCAATAAATTTATAAATAATTTTCGTGATTAATAAAAATTAATATTCTGAAATAAATTAATTATTACTAAAATAATTATTTTAATCTTAAAATTAATTTACCAAATTTTCGGATTTAAATAACTTGCAAGTATAAGTGCTTAAAAATAAAATTAAACAGTCAGAAGAATATAAATGAAAGTAAATGCGAAAAATAAATGACATCGTATTTTTAACGTGGTTCGGTCAAATCCCGACTTACGTCCACGCGCCAAGAGCAACTTTCGTCTCCCACGCTTCACTACCATGATCCACTAAGGCAGGATCAAACCTCCAGCGTACAATCGAGCAGCTAAACTGAGCTACTTGTACAACCAAAGTTAATCATCGTGCTTCAAAATAAAGCTAGAGTTTCGAGTACAAAGTTTAGATGTCGAAACTCTCTAAAATACAAATTGATTCGAGTTTCTTCTTAAGTGAGACTTCACAATAAATTTAATTTTTGGCACTAGTCTTCTTCTTGAAATTTTATGTGGCAAAATAGTGATTCTTGTGCTCTTCAAATTTCTTCTTCAACAAATTTCTGAGTATATTGATCGTTGCTATCTCAAATGTGTAGAGCTGAATAAATTTTTATTACTCCCTTAAACTGAGTCTATGAGAAGAATACAAATATTTATGGTTGCTCTCTTGAAGGTGTGTGAACTGAATATATTTTTAATTGCTCTCTAATTTTTCGTGTGTTATTTCTGTGTTGAGTTCTTTTGCTTCAACTGAATTGATGTTGTTTTTTGTAGCTTCCAAAAATAATGACAGTTGGAAGAAAAGTGTAGATGAGTTCTTCTCCATAAATGATGAAAATAATTTCTGACTGAGAGTATGGGTCTCCCCATAAAATCTGTAGACTGTGAGAGAGCATTAAATGCTCGAGATTTTGAAACGCAAATCGTAGCTTCTTGTTCATGATTTTTGTCTATAAAAATTAGATTGAGAGAGAGAGAGAGATGTTAAAAGTAAATGAGATATACGTTGAATCTTACAAAACTTGTTTAGACAATTGACATTATCTTTGAAAAAAAATGTGGGACTTGAGAGATGGACAAGTATTTGACTAAAAAAATATATATCGTGTTTACCAAGACTTTGTATAAAAAGATACCAGTTGTAAACAATAGAGAGTGTGTATATGAATTTTATAATGACAATTAGAAATAACCAGTTGAAAAGAAGGGGTAAAGTCTTTGAATATAAAAATGCTCTTGTTGAGATTGGGGATGGCCCCTTTTTCTAATGGTCGAGAGTTTCGCTCTCTATGGTTTGTGGGTACACCCATTTCCAACCGCCATTTCCCCTTTTCCTCCCTCTTCTATGTGTTGTCTCCTCCTCATCCTTACGGATAATCCTTCCCACCATCAATCGCTGTCGTTTTAATGAGCTTCATGTCAGATTGGTGTTGGGGTATGGTTTATCTTTGAAGATGGGGTTCGCCCCTTTTGTCAAGGCCTTAGCTTATCACAGGTTTCCATCCCTTTTTTGTTTGGTCGCCAATTTTTCGTGGGTCCTTCATGTCAGACCAAGCGGGATGGCCCTCTTTTATGCATGTCTTTGTCATTGTAGGGGTTATGTTGGACTTGTCTCTAACCCGGTGATGACTCATAGCTTGAGATCCAGTTGTCTCCTAGTACCCTATCTCTTTGATGTTGATTGCTTACTTATGACCAATACCCTTTTCGGTGTGATTCATGTCAGGTCATTGGTTGGGCACTCTCCAGCAGTGATGGTAATGGCGATGGGAGTCATTTCTGGTTTGGATTTGGTCGATTGGATTTATGGTTGAGGGGCAGAGTTGTATGGGTACAGGGTTTCTCTCTGTGCTTTTGTTTGTATGGTTGTTATTTGCCAAGGATATGAACATAGTTTTACTATGGATCTGTGCAATTACTCCCACTGGTTGATTGTCGCGGGTTATCCCGATAGTGGTGTCATATTGTTTGCCAGATTTGTTGGACTTTCTGGTTCTGATGTTTTCGGTGTTGACACCTGATCGGATTTGGTTTTTTGGTGGTCAGCCTTGTGTGTGTCCTCACCGGTTGGTGTGCGGTGGTTTCGTTGCTCTTTGTTGGGGGCATGACTTGGACCCGAATATCCCAATTTGGTGATAGTCAAAATTTTATTGGGTTTGACTGGGCAGGTTTAGCTTCTTTGTTACCTTTGCCGTCGCGCTTTTCCTCCCTCCTCTCGAGTGTTTCCTCCACCCTCCATGAGATTGAACTTCTTCCCTTCTCTTATCGATATTTTTTGTGTTTGGTCTTCATGTCAGATGAGGTTTTGGGTGAGATTCCTTATCATGGTGGTTGCGCCATCTCATGATCTAGATGGTTCTCCCATTCTGGATTTCACCTCTGCTCTCGATCGTCATGTTTTCATTGTGTCTCGTGTCAGATCGAGCGGTGCTTTCCGATTTTGAGGACTTTTTGGAATTTGTGTGGCCGAGGTTGTCTTCACCTCTTTTGGAGGATTTGCTTTGTATTGGAACAAATGGTGCGGCGTTTAGCGGTGTTTGGTGGGATTTCGTCATTTTATTTGCAAAAATTTCTATGATGAGTGATGCGGGTACTGCGATTTTATATTGAATATTCATCTTGCAGTTGTGTTTGTTTTGTGGCCTGTGTGCCCTGTTGTATTTTGATTGTTTCGGTTGTTTGTTGAGTTGTTGTCGGGTCTTTGTCCGGTTTGTTTTGGATCTGTGTTGTTTGAGCCTTTGTGCTCTTATTTTTGTGTTTTGGGCTTATTGTATATCTGTAACGGTTCGTCTTTTGGTTTAATATATTTACATTTTACCAAAAATAAAATAAAAAATTCTTTTTTAACTTATATAAGTGATGTGTCACAATATTAAATAGAATAAAAAGAGGAAATTTCAACTCAAAGGAAACTTGTACCAAGAAAAAAAAATTAGAACTACATCACTATTTTTCCACGAATAAATATTTGCTCAATCACTACTGATATAAAATATAGATATTAAAAAAAATATTTATATACTGTATTTCACGTAAAAGATATAATAACATTTATTTATGAAAAACAAAGTATTCTAATAGACAAATATCAAATGTACAAGTACAGATAAGGAAGAATACTAAATCGAGTGGGGCCCAAAAATCTGCTGCGTGACTTGACCAAGTCAGGTAAGGCAAGTGACAGGTGTGATAACTGAACTAGCGTGTAGAAGGAGATATGGCTGAGTGAATGGATTAAATCAGTCTTCCAAGGCCTGAAATTGCAAGTATAGTATTTATATCCTTTGCCCAAAGCTGATAAAAGAAAACTAATTACAATTGTGGGGCTTAGGTTCCTTTATCTATCTTCTAAAAACAAGCAGGTATGAAAAATAATTATAAAAGGACAAATGTCCAATATATCTATATAATATGGGACAATGGTGTTATGAATAGTAACTCATGTATGATAAACATACATGATAAACATGCATGACATTTTATGTGTTGCATGCTTCCATGCATACACATGCATGTATGCATGCATACATACATACATACATTATTATTTTTTTATTAAAATATTTAAAAAAAATATTTTTTTTTGAAATATTATTTTAAAAAATATATATATTTTTCATTTTTTTTTAGTTTTTTAAAAGTTTTTTTTTAAAAGGTGGGTTATTATGTGCTGAGTTTTATCACGGGGCAAATTTATCGCGGTGCCCTCGGGCACGGGCATCCGCTAGTAAATATATATTGGACATGATCTTCCTAGAATAGACTATACATATAAAAGATATTAATTACACAAAAAAATTATATAACAAATAAAAAAAATTATATATTAAAGTGATACTTAAAAATGCATATATTTACGCATATAAAAATATATAAAAAAGATATAATAATTATATACGATATAACTAGTAGTATGTAAAAAAACACGTGTGTTATTATATATATTAGGTAAGTAATCTTATGTATAAAAGAGAGTTAAAAAATGGCTGACTAAATCAACTTGTGTCTTAAGACAATTCATCGTTAACTAAGGTAAGTGGGAAGAGGGTTAAACATGAAATACAAACTATGTACATGATAAAAAGTAATTAAGTCAGTAGATGAAAAGAACTATTATAACTTTCTGCGAGCGGCTATTGCGGCTCCTTCCAAATCTGCATACACTCCAAATTTTAATACAAAGACAAAATTATCCTTATAACTTGTATGTTATTGTTTTAACAATTTATTATTTAAAACAAAAAATATTAAAATGTGATACAATACGAAGTATGTTTTTTACAAAACACAAATATGGCCAAGTAAAAGTGCTACAACAAGATTTTTTTCCCAAACATAAATAATAATTTTTTGGTAAATTTTTTTACCAAATACAAACACAATTAAAATGCAACACAATACGAAATCTTTTTTTTTTATCAATATGGTCAAGTAAAAGCAACACAACATAATTTTTTTTTACCAAACAAAAACCCGATCCAATGTGGTGTGGTGTTTATCTTTTACTTCGATCGTGTTTGTATTTGTGCTCGGTAAAAAAATTGTGTTTGTATTTGGTAAAAAAAAATATTATTTGTGTTTGAAAAAAAAATCTTATTGTGTCGCTTTTACTTGGTCATATTTGTGTTTCGTAAAAAAAAAGATTTCGTATTGTATCGCATTTTAATTTGTCGTGTTTGTATTTTTGTAAAAAAATCAAAATAATATTTTGTGTCATCTCGTGTCTCTTTTACTTGGATTGTGTTTTTGTTAGATAAAAAAATAAGATTTCGTATAATTTTGTGTCATGTCACATTTTAACTGGATTGTCCATTGTAATTAAACCGTGTTTGTCGTAGATAGAAAAGAGTTAAAAAAAAAAGACTTCACCAAGGCATTTTTTTGTTTTAAAAAATAAATATATGTTTCTTAACTTTTAAAAGAAAAAAAATACAAAATTACATTTTAATTAGATCGTGTTCATGTTAGATAAAAAAAAATAAGATTTCGTGTCGTGTCGAGTTCTTGAATCAAGTCATGCCGCGATATATTTGCGCGTGTTCTTGTTAAGTAAAAAAATATATTTTTCTTTTAGTTGTGTTTTAATTGGTTTGTGCTCATATTAGGAAAAATATACGATTTATTGTCATGTCGCGTTTTATATGGTTCGTGTTCATTAAAAAAAAATAACTGGAGCAACGGGTTTACCAAACACGAATACGATCCAATTGTTGTGTTGCGTTTTAAGGACTCGTTTTCATATTTGGTAAAAAAAATGAGATTTCGTGTTGTGTCATATCACTTTTATAGGACTCGTGTTTCGTTTTAGGCAAAAATAAGATTTTGAGGTGTGTTGTGTTCTTTTTATTTCGGTCAGGTTTGTGTTTGGTTAAAACAAATAACATAAATTGTGGGGTGTCACTTTTACTTGGGTCGTGTTCGTGTTTATTAAAAAAATAATATTTCATGTTATGTGTTGTCACTTTTATTCGAATCGTGTTCATGTTTGGTTAAAAAAGAAAACCATGTCGTGTCGTATCGCATTTTAACTGAATCGTATTCATATTTAGTAAAAAAATAAGGAAGCATTAAAATATAAATCAATTGATGCTTAAGTTGTTAATAATTGTTATTCAAAGTTAAAAATAATTCTTTGCTTCAATTGTATTTAATTATTAATTGGGATTTGATGTAAGGGTAAAGAATAAAGGATAGTATTGTCCATTGCAATTTTTTTGCAGTGTATAAAGAATTTTTGGAGTGTTTTTAGATCTATCCTAACTTTCTTTACAAATAGCGGTTTCCCTCATGATGTGAAAGCCGCAATAATTGCATTACATGAAGTGGCTCTAAATAATATATGAGTTAGTAAATGTAAGACACTACTAGTGTAATACCATATTTGTAGATCATAAATAGGTGTATTGTTTTGCTATCATAGTTTAGTATAACCGGAATTTTACGGGATGCCCCCTCCCCCTTTTTTTTTTCTTTTTTCTTCCCTTTCTTTGGGTTTGTTAAAGCCTTGTAAATAAATGAAGAGCCAAGTGTATTTTTATCTTATTTTTTTGAAAAAAATGTTTCAAAAAAAAGTTAGTTTAATGTAAATAATAAAAACTTTTTTTTTACATTTTTAAACAGTTTTAAGAAATTCAAAAATTAGTTTAAATGTTGTAAAATAAAAAAAAAAGTTTAAAAATAAGGGGTACCGCTTGCGAGAACCTTTAAAAATAAAAAATAAAACTTGCTGGACAAATAGTGTTGACTCAGTCCTTTAAAAAATTTTAAGAAATACAAAAATAATTTTAAATTTTGTAAAATTAAACAAAATTTGATTTAAAAATAAGGGGTGCCGCTGGGGCGGACCTTTAAAAATAAGAGAATATTAGGTAAATGGGTGATTGAGGAACTAAATGAGTTAAAAATATTATAAAAAATAAATATACTAATTAAAAAGAGTAGTGATATACGTACAGGAGGATTTTATCGAAAAGTTACCGGATGCCATTTTTTTTTCCTTTTCTTTGTGTTTGTTAAAGCCTTGTGAACTTTATTAATTATTTTTTTTTGAAAAAAACTGTTTCAGAAAAAACAAATTAGTTTCATATAAATAAAAATTATTTTAAAAGTTTTTTATTAAAAAAAATAGTTTTTTAAAATAGTTTTTAACTATTTTTGTAAACTATTTATAAAATGATTTTTTTAAAAAAATAAAATCAACGACACACAAATCCGATTAAATTTGTGCGATGCACTGACGTGTCGCATCTGTTTGGGTTTAGTTTTGAGCCCTGACGGGACCCACACCATAGGACCCCTCAAAACGAACCAATCAAGAGTGCCGCTGGCGTGGACCTTTAAAAATAAGAGAATATTTGTCGAGGGCGACACACTGAAATGACGTGTCGCGATTGGTTAGTGGCGCTGGAGCGCACCCACATCATCAACGCAATTGACATCGCGATTTCTTAGTGCCGCTGGCGGGGACTCACGTTCCCGGATCCATATTCAACAAATAATTTTAATTTTAATTTTAATAAAAAAATATTAGAAAATAAAATTTAGTTTAATATAAATAAATAAAAACTTTTTTCCACATTTTTAAACAGTTTAAGAAATAAAAAGTAATGGGTGCCGCTGGCGCCCCTTTAAAAATAAGAGAATATTAAGTAAATAGGTATTTGAGGGACTAAATGAGTTGACATCCACTAAAAAAAAGGGCGACGGACCTTTAAGCAGTTTTAAGAAATGCAAAAATTATTTTAAATGTTGTAAAATTAAAAAAAAAAAATTAAAAAAAAATAAGGAGTGCCGCTGGCGCGAACCCTTTAAAATAAGAGAAGTACATGAGTTAAAAATAATATAAAAAACAAAAAAAATACTAATTAAAAATAACAAAAAAAACCTATTCTAATAAAAAATAAAAAACTGTTTTTATATTAAAACTATTCTAATAAAAAACTATTCTAATAATATAAAAAAACAGTTTTTTATATTAATAGGAAATCTATTTTTTATATAAAAAAATGTTTTTTTATATAAACAATTGTTAAAAGAATAAAAAACTAAGAAAAAAAAAAGGAAAAAGGAGCCATCCGGTAATATTCCGGTAAAGTCATCCGGTGCATATCCCATTTTCCTTCAAGAATATGCATTAATACATTACATGGATAGAAGACTTTATCTATAACAACTTTTATCCACATAATATGATAGCATGGTTTTTGAAAAATTTGGAAAAATATCTTCACTTTTTGAATGTATGATATTTTCCTCTTTTATGTTCATGCATGAAATGTCATGCTAAAGTGGGTTTTTTTGTTTTTAATAAAAAGGGTTTTATTTTTGTTTTTTTAAAAGGGAAGTAATTATTTTTAAAAAGGGAAATAATTTTAAATAATTTAATTTCTATTTTTTTTAAATATTAATATTTTTTATGATAGCATGGTTTTTGAAAAATTTGGAAAAATATTTTCACTTTTTGGATGTATGATATTTTCCTCTTTTATGTCCATGCATGAAATGTCATGCTAAAGTGGGTTTTTTTGTTTTTAATAAAAAGGGTTTTGTTTTTGTTTTTTTAAAAGGGAAGTAATTATTTTTTAAAAGGGAAATAATTTTAAATAATTTAATTTCTATTTTTTTTAAAATATTAATATTTTTTATATTTTTTAATTTATATTTTTAAAATATTTTTTTTATTTTTTTAATTTATATGATATTTTTATTTTCTTTAATTTTTATTTTTTTATCACGGGGGCAAATTTATCGCCGTGCCCTCGGCACGGGCATCCACTAGTATATATATATATAGACTAAAAAATTTCTATGGCCATGAACTATATAATTTTGGTCAATTTAATTTTTAAATTAATAATTTGATCAATTTAGTTCCTAGACTATATAAATTTAGTCAATTTAATTCCTAAACTAATAATTGACCAATTTAGTCTCTAAACTATGCAAGTTTGACCAATTTAGTCTTTAAAATTACCCAATTTAATTTAAATAGGATAAAAACTGTTTTTTATTAAATTTAAAAAAAACACTGTTTTTTAAATCGGATAAAAACAGTTTTTTTTTTAAATAGGAAAAAAACGATTTTCTAAATAGGATAAAAAATAATTTTTTGCCTATTTAAAAATGGCATCAAATACCAAGAAGTCCCTCAAATATTTTTTAATACACACTTAGTCCAAGCTTTTTATTTTTTACCAAAAGGTCGTTTATCCTTTTATCTTTAAAGGTCCATGCCAGCAGCATGGTAAGGACTTTTTGGTGCAAAATAAAAACGCTTGGACTAAATGTATATTAAAAAAAGTTCAAGGGACTATTTATTATATGCCCCTTAAAACAAACAGTTTTTAAATTTGAAAAAAAAAATCGTTTTATTTTAAATAGGATAAAAAACTATTTACTCTAAATTAAATAAAAAACAGTTTTTTTAAATAGTTAAAAAAACTGTATTTTTCCTATTTAAAAAAACGTTTTTAAATTTGAAAAAAAAAATCTGTTTATTTTAAATAGGATAAAAAACTGTTTACTCTAAATTAAATAAAAAACAGTTTTTTTAAACAGTAAAAAAAACAGTTTTTTTCCTATTTATAAAACACAGTTTTTAAATTTGAAAAACAAAAACTGTTTTTTTTCCTATTTAAAAAAAAAGTTTTCTTTTTCAAATTTAAAAACTGTTTTTTAAATAGGAAAAAAAACTCTTTTCATCCTATTTAAGAAACTGTTTTTTATCCTATTTAAAAATTGTTTGGAAAATGTTTTTAACTGTTTAAAAAAACACTTTTTCCTATTTTAAAAAAAAAATGTTTTTTATCTTATTCAAAAAACAGTTTTTTATTCCATTTTTAAAAAAAATTAACTTTGAAAAGAAAAAAACGATTTTAAGCTATTTTAGGGAGTAAATTGGCTAAATAATTAGTTTATGGACTAAATTATTAGTTTATGGGCTAAATTGGCTATTTTAAAAAAACATTTTTTTTAAAAACAGTTTTTTTTTTTAAAACAATCATTTTTCCAATTTAAAAAACATGAAAAACAGTTTTTAAATTTGAAAAAGAAAACTGTTTTTTTTTTTAAATCGGAATTTTTTTTTTTTTTTCAAATTTAAAAACTGTTTTTTTTAAATAGGAAAAAAACTGTTTTTTTTTCCTATTTAAAAAAAACTGTTTTTTATTAAATTGAGAGTAAACAGTTTTTTATACTATTTAAAAAAAGCAGTTTTTTTTATCAAATTTAAAAGCTGTTTTTTTTAAATAGGCAAAATATTGTTTTTTATCCTATTTATAAAAGTGTTTTTTTTTCTGTTTAAAAAAAATGTCTTTTATCCTATTTAAAAAACAGTTTTTATCCTATTTAAATTAAATTGGGCAAATTTTAAGAATTAAATTGGCCAAACTTGGATAGTTTAGGGACTAAATTGGTCAATTATTAGTTTAGGGACTAAATTGGTCAAATTTGTATAGTTTAGGGGTTAAATTGGCCAAATTATTAGTTTAGGAACAAAATTGGCCAAACTTTTATAGTTCAAGGGCCATAGAGGTCTTTTACTCATATATATATTAAGAACGTATAAAAAAATAAACATAACAAAATTATAGAAGGAACGATATCCATTATATAATTATAGACTATTATACAGTATATATAAAAAATTATAAAAGGAACGATATCCATTATATAATTATAGACTATTATACAGTATATATATATAAACATTAAAAAAATATCATAAATTAATATATACATATATAACATAAGGTAATATGCATACATAAAACAATAGTTAAAAAAATGTAATTAATACATAAGTAATAACTTTGGGACAATCAACAATACACAATGCAGTTAACAAGCATGGTTCAATAGTTGATGATATGTAAGATTTAATAGTAAAATAGAAGAAATTTACTGAACAATTACAAATGCTATAAACGATATATATAAAAAATAAACTGTCCAAAGCAGATAATGAGGGGACACACGGTTGTAATGTAAAATCCATTACCATGCCATAACGGTCTAAGACACTACCGAAGTAAGAGCAACCGTACTCGTGGAGTTAGAGAAAAGGTAGGTATGCAAATCTAAAGTCTCTATTTACCTTTCGTGAGCCATGTCCTTTACAGTGGTGATGATTAAGAAATTTGCAAGTCAATTTCCTACGAACTACTATTGTTCGTAGGAACTAAAAACACACTTCTTACGAACAACATTTGTTCGTAGGAAATGATACGGATAAATATTGTTCGTAAGAACTCAAATATTTAATAAAAATAACTATTTATATTTTGTACGAACTTCATTTATTCGTAGGAAATTCCTACGAACAAATGAAGTTCGTAAAAACCATTTACAAATTCAGTAGCCAATCAGTAACTTTACCAAACGACTACCATTTCTCCTACAAAATTTGCTTCTTTCATTACACTATTGTGGATCATCCGATTTGCAAACTTACCATTTCTTTTGTCTTTTAGATTCCTCATTGTGGATGCTCTAAGAGAAGACAAGAGAAAAAAAATAACTAAATAAATATTATGAAGAGTAATAAAATAAAACAATGACTATATTAAAAGTAGCATAACTAGTAATAGTATGCAAATAAAAAAAATATATAAATAATATAAATTAATAAATATTTACATAATTACATAATAAAAGTATGTTTGGAATCATCAAAATTAATATATTATATTAAACCAAAATGTACACTAATTATAATTAAATTAAATAAATATTAATTAAGAGACTAATTACATTTTCGTTTAACAAGTTGGTTAAGTGGTTGATCAATCATGACTAAGGGGCTTGTAGTTCCAAGGTCATGAGTTTCACTCTACCACCAAACATAAACTTGTGGTTATAGGAAGTCCTAATTGGGGTAGATGGATTAGTCTGAGATGCGCAAAAGCTCGCCTAAGATGAAACCCTTCGACATTAAAAAAATGAAAATTAGAGTAAAGCCTAATTCTCTATTTTAAAAACATGCACCCCTTTAGTTTATGTTTCTCAAAATTATTTCCTCTGGTAGAACGTGCCTTTTTAACCAATTTTTTAAACTTGTTTTTAAAACCAATTATTAAAAATCTATATTTAAAACACCATTTTCTGAAAACAAGTTTGAGTTGTTTTCAAACCTGTTTTCAAATTTTCATTTTCATTTTTCATCATCAAGAACAAACCACCACCGCCCACCATGTGCCCCAACCCAACACCACCCATCCCCACTCACAACATGACCCAACCCACCACCAACAACAATCACCACCTACTACCACCACCACCACGTGCCCTAACCCATCACCACTCACCCTAACCCACTACCATATGCCCTAACCCACCACTACCCACCCCAACCACCACATGCCTTAACCCACCACCACCACCATGTTCCCCCCAACACCATTCGCCTCAACCCACCACCACTTGCCCAACCCACCACCACCTCCAACCACTACACCTCAACCCACCACCGCTAACTATCACCACCTACCACCACCACTATGTTCCCCACCCCATCACCACCTACCTAACCCACAATCACCCATCACCCCCTGCACCAACCCATATATATATACTAGTATATGCTCGTGTCTGAAGGCAAGACGAAAATTTTCCAAGATACAGAATCGCAAAACAACAAAATAATTCATTGTACGTAATTGCAAAATGACAAAAAAATTCCAAAGTACGCAATAGAAAAGCGACAAAAATTTTATTCCCCGATAAAACATAGTGCAGTCTAAAGTGATGAATATGTAAACAATTTACGTTAATTTTTTACAACACAAATGTGAAAAAACAAAATTTTTGAAAGTAAATAATTGTGAAACTACAAAAAAATTTAAAATACGTAATTATAAATTAACAAAAATATTGTTCCCCAAAAAAACAAAGTATAATTTTCAAAACCGTGACAACAATTTTCAAAGTACGTAATCGTAAAACCGTGACAACAATTTTCAAACTACATAATTGCAAAACGACAAAAATATCGTTTCCCAACAAAACAAAGCATAATTTTAAAAAAAAATTTGACTAAAATCTCCTTTGTTTATAGGACTATCCAACCTTCTTAACAAATAACAAATAGTCCAACAACAAAAAATGCGGCATGATGCAAAACAAAAAAATATAGTTAGTCATAAATTACATAAACCATACTAATTAGTATAGCGCAGATTAATGCCTAGAATATGCATTCTTGAATTATCTAAACACCTGTATAAAGAAAATTAAAAATATTATCATATCAGACACCCTGTATTCTTCCATATTTTCAATCAATTTGGCCCTCAATTGCAAGACCTCACTGACATTGAACAATATACATTAACCCTAAAAAATATAAAGAGAAATGTCAGGAAGGGAAGAAAGGAAATTTCATCATCTATTGGTTGACAGGAGCACCATCAAACACCAAAGATTGAGAAATAAAAATAAATAAATAAATGTGAATAAGAGATACCAAAATTAAATAAATGTGACTATTGACTATAGCAATAGAATTGTACAATAATACTAAAAATTGGACTATGTAATGAGAAATATCAAAAGTGACCATTTTCCTGAGGTATATCCAAAGATATGAATTATCTTGCTTAAATATCATAAAGTATAGAATCAATGTCCAATTCAAGTTTTGTTTCCACATAAAAAATACATTGAAAACATATGAGAGTTATAAATAACATTCGTGTTATCGGATAAACTAAACTTCGAAGTCAATAGAATACAACAAAAGTGTGATTGCTTTTTATAAAATGGCCCCTCTGCTTCTAGTGTGCAAGTTGGTTGTCACTTTGATCCCAGTCCTATATAACTGTTAATGAATGGCCGTGGGAGAAAAAGAGTTCACATCGATACTTTGCAAGCCTGAGGCACTGCAGTCACAACAATAGCAGATCCTAGTGAATTGATTATTATCACCGCAGCCACAACCATAGCAGATCCTAGTGAATAATATGCTTGAAGGAGATTTCATGGCTACTATTGGTTTCACTTCTTTTATGTTTTTGGTTGCCCCTACAGACTGAGAACCATTACAGTAGATCACAAACACATTTCTCAAAAGATCCAAGCAGGCGTGGTTCTAAATAAATCCATCACCCACAGAAGGTCTAGGCATCAGTGCCTGCACTTATGTTGATAGATTGAGCCTTATCTGGAGATAAATAATCATAAAGACATACTGAACCGGATTCATGAGGAGTAGCTTCATGAGGATGATGAACATAATGCGCACAAAAGTGTCGGGGCACTGCATAATGGCTACCACTTCCATCTTGATTTTCAATATTCAAATTTTTCTGCAAGACATTAAAGTATGGTATTCAAGATAGCATCCAAGATATGTAAAAACTCTACATGTAAACTTTAATTCGACAACCTAACAAAGGTGATGCATTTCACAAATACCTACAATAGTGTCATAAAACACTAACATAATATAATCAATTTTTTTCCAACTCTAATTTGTTAATGATTTGCAATACCTACTTGACTTTATTTTTAGTACTACAATATGACTGCAGACAAAATAGAATAGATAATTGACCCAGTAAAATGATTAACGCATACCTTTTTTCCATTCCGCATTTCCAGCCAATACCACTGAAGGTCCAAATATCAAATTAGTATCTCAATTTTATTTTAGCTATGCTCCCCTCACTGTAATAATCATATACAGTAAAGATCACTTCCTTATAGCAGTAATAGGACATTGGTTGAACCATGTTTTGGTGCTTGATACTCTCCATACCCTCCATTTGCTTCTTAAATTGCCTCATCGAATCCCTCATGTTCATCAGCTTCAATCTCTTCACCACCACAGGGTATCCACTGTCTAACATCGCCTTATAAGCCGTACCATACATGCCTTGGCTCAGTACCTTGGTAAAAAACCTTAACAAATCCTCCAAAGAAAATTTAACTTAACAAATCCTCCAAAGAAAATTTAAGGTTACAACCCTCAAAGAAAACCAATCTCGGTGGAATTTCTTTCTCTGATGACACTTTTTTCTTCTCCAACTTTCCTGGACATTATGGGAATAATTTGATAACTTAGCAGCCATTAAAAATAACATATGTTAGGACTTTGAAGTAATTATTCAAATAAAAAGATGGAAACATACAATTCAAATCAAGTGTCATGTTGAGCTTAGACAATGTTAATGTTGGTCCATGCTATTGGTTATCCAATTTTCATATATGCACCACATTTTATGAAATTATTTCCTGCTCAGATAATAACTGTAAGAAAAGTGGTGACCATTCTACTTGGTTTTTATTGGTGACTTGTAGTGAACAGTGATATGAAATTACTTTCCTTCTTCCTTTTTTGTAAAACTCTTCCATTTCAAAACATGTGCATAAACTCTCTATAACCAACATGTGAGTACCAATTCAACAACATGGATCCCCACAACTTTGTTTCCATATTTGGACCTTCAGTGATATCAGAACAGGTCTGTTAAACCAATACCGATAAGAGAGAAATAAAATTGAACAACTAATTATGATATATTCAAATGTACCAGCCCTTGCTTAATTCCTTACTTCAGTTACACAGTTACATCCGTGTATGAGATTTGTTGGATTATACCAGTCCTGATTGCTTCAGTCCTAGCTGCAGTAATAAGAGTTGCGTCCGTATATGAGTACTTCAAAAAACATAAAGCGTAAAACATAAAACGTGCATTTCGTTGATATAATATATGTCATGAGGTTGAGAGCACATGGCAGACTGTATGTTTGTATGCTGTCAAATAGACGTTTATGCTTGTGTGTGTGTGTGTTTGTGTAAACAAACATAAATGGGACAGAAACCTATATGGATCACAGGGTTTAACTCTGGTTCAAGATTTTTGTCTAATGGTTGCAAATCCTTCAGATTTAGTCCTTATAAAGCCTCACCCATCATATGCCTGCTTGAAATGAAAACTATCTAGATATTACAATTATGTCAAGAAAAAATAAAAAATGAAAAGAAAAATAATAATTTTTCTCTCTGTTTCCAATTATACCTTAACTGATGACTCTTGTCCGCAATTTCCTTGCTCAATCTTATGTGTACACCAAATCTCAGTTGTTTACCTCATCTGATTTACCTATATAAGTTCGTACATCAATAATTTGATTATAAGAGAACTTCTGGATATACAATGTTAGTAGTTGAACTCCCTTCATCGGGGGGAAGAAGTATAGATATACGGTTAGCACTCGTGCAACGTGATAATGCAACATACAATTGACCATGACTGAAGATCGAAGTGCGAACAATTTTTCTAGTCGTTGAATGGATGTTAGCATCACTTACATAGTGGTATAGTCTCAAAATAGGGGGAAATGGAATCTAAATACAAATGTTTCAAAAAACATTTATTATTGAGATACTCAATTCAACACAACATAACAATATAGTAAGAAAATATATGGTGTTGTGGAACGAAAAAGGAATGTAAATGTCAATGAATCTTGCACAGGTCATGTATGATTTCAAAACATTCAAATAACTAACACCCACAACTACAATTCATAACAAAATAAATCTTGGAAAAAGCTATAAGAAAAATGAAAATTAAGCTCGCTTGTCCACTTACGTTTGTTCGAATCTTTAATTGGTTTTTGATCTGCACTTTCACGGTTCGAGTGTGTGTATATTGTGTTTAATAATTTGGTTCGTGATATTTTTGTCTTCTACATCAACTATGCACGGTTCACATTGCACCACTTGAAAATTTAGGATATTTGGAAATTGTAGAAGCTCAAACCATGCTTCATTTGTATTAGAATTCTGACCTGAATATTCATGTATTAAGGTTCATAATTCTGCTGTTTGGCTCCATTAGAGCTATGGTTCACTTACATTCTATAAAGCATCAAGGTTTCAACTAATTGAAACACCTTTCATCTCACTCGAGTTGATTATACTACTCTTAGAAAAGAAAGTGTGATCCCTCTTATTTGTTGAAAAAATGGAAAGAAATTAAAATTTTAAATTGATTATTACAGAATACTCTGATGGTTTTACTATAACAAAGAGTAGATTTTCTACAAAATGCTCTAATTTTGAAGGTTAAACCAAAATTCTTCATTTGTTTTCCATATCACTCACATTTGCCGAAGAAAAAAAAAAGTCTAGACGAATATATACATTTACATGTGTCCGCGATGTTAAAATTACAATGGATAGGAATATCGATGAAGATACCTAGAATCCACACCCAATTCATGAACAGTGCAAGACGCCATGTGTGTGCCACCTACAAAAGGGAGCACATGCTTAGTAAGAGAAGCATTTCTCACAATAGAAATAAAGAGTATTGTGAATGTTAGTTAACAAATAGAAACATTTTAAACAAACATAGAATTGTCCACATTTTAAACAAACAATGAATGTCACTCATCAAACATAAGAAATAAAAAACACACCTTACCAAATGGTTCCAGAGCAACCATCTTGAAACCTAAAATCAAACAATGAACAATGTCCGCAGAGCAACCATCTTGAAACCTAAAATCCAATAAAATACCCAACATAATCAGATTCAAACAATTCCCACAGTTGATAAATCCAAAACGCTAAATATCCAAAACTTTAAAAAATAAAAATAACATAGGAGAAGGAGATCGTACCTGCATTGCTAAGACCTAAAATCCAATAAAATAGCCAACATAATCAGATTCAAACCATGTCCACAGTTGATTAATCCAAAATGCTAAATATCCAAAACCTTAAAAAATAAAAATAACATAGGAGAAAGAGATCGTACCTGCGTTGCTAAGACCTAAAATCCAATAAAATACCCAACATAATCAGATTCAAACAATGTCTACAGTTGATAAAACCTTAAAAATTAAAAATGTGGCTTGAGATCGTACCTGCGTTTCTAAGTGGAGGCCGAGAGAGAGTGTGTGTGTGTGTGGCAGAGATTGATGTAGTGGAGCAGAGCACAGCGGCATGAGAGAGCCAGAGATCGTGCGAGAGGCCAATGGGAGGGTTTGTGTTGGGAGGAGTAGAGAGAGGGAGATACCCTTGTTTTCAAGATGGTCGGCGTCTTTGGGGGTTTAGGATCGCCGACTTTAGGTGGGAGGTTCACGGGTAGTCGCCGCCGCCAGGTGATAGAGGGAAGGAGAGACTAAAATCTGAGGAAGAAAAAATAAAAAGACGGGTAGGAAGAAAGGGGGCTAAAGTGAGAGAATGATTGGAAATTCTATTTTACCCTTGAATTTGAATTTTAAAGAGAACGGGGAAACAAATTAGTGGGTGTAAAAAGGGGGGAATTTAAAATTTTAAGGGATAAAAGAGGTAATGCAGAATTTAAGACCCTAAAGTTGTGATGTCACCATTGTGAAGTTGTGAGATCACAAATGGTAAATGGTGACGTGGCACAGTATCAGACCCTTAGATCGTCCCAAAAAATTTCACCCCCACCGTTAATTCGGTGGCACTATTCAAACACCTCTCTCTCTTATTATATATATATATATATATATATATATATATATATATATAGAGAGAGAGAGAGAGAGAGAGAGAGACTCTCATACATACCAAGTTTACATACTTGCTCGTGCAAATCTATTTTAATAAAATATTTAAAAAATCAATTTTTGAGTTGAATTTTTTATATGTCATTTAAACATTTCAAAAGACCCATATAAAAACAATCAGCTCAAAATAACTTTTTTTTTGCTATTTTTTAGATATCAGTCAAACTTTCACAACTTTTAAAGCACTTTAAAGGATGTGAAAGTTTGACCGGCTTTTTAAAAATAGCAATAAAAGTTATTTTGAGCTGATTTTTTTATAGGAGCCCCTTGAAATGTTTAAATATCACATAAAAAATTTAACTCAAGAACAATTTTTTTTACTATTTTAAAAAATCGATATGTAAACTTGGTGTATGAGAGTCTGGCGCTATATATATCTTATTATATATATCTAAGTATGGTCCTCTCAAAACGCTCCAATATATCAACCCTAAATTTTCAGAATTTTTCATTTCCTAAAATGACATAAACATAAGTGTTAGCTTTCTTCACTTTTCATTTTTAAACTCGAAAGTCTTTTTATTTTTCCCTCTCCCTTCATGAAACCGTCATACCATATTCCCACAAAATCCTCCAACTACCCACTCCTATTCTAAACACAAACGATTCTCTCAAAACTCTCATATTTTCACCCGTTCACACCTCCTTTCCTTCCCCAAGTTTAAGCCTCATCAACACCCTCTCGGCCTGTTTCTCTCCAATCTCCAACAGGTCTGTTTTTTTTTCTCCATTCTCAGTTATTTTATATATAAGTATCATAACCAATTGAAACGTTAACGCACATCATAGTATTAATAATAAGTCCAGACCCAACAATAAGAAATGTTGTGTTGGGTACTTGATAATAACAATGGTACATGAGTTTTTTTTTACGAGTTCGTATCGTACATATTTGAGTTTAAATCACTTTTCGTTTTTAGTGCAATTTTTGTTTGAATTCATTATACTCAGATTTTTTCGGGGCTGCTGGTAGTTATGGCGGGTCTGTCTTCCCATGGGTAGGCATTTGGGTTTACGAGTTTTTTCGGGTTAGAGGCAGTGGTATGCATCCAGGTTGGCAGGTGGGTTTAAATTAAGATGTGCTTTCAGTTTGATAGGTTAGTGGCTTGTGTTGGAGAGTTGGTGTGTGGTGCGGATATGATGTCGTTGTGTGTGTGTGTGTATTTATATATATGTAGTATGTATAGTTTTATATAGAGTGCAGTGTGCATTTGTTTTATAGAGTTCGTTTAAGGGAGTCGTACAAATGCTTTATGTATACAATTTTTTTCAAAAAAAAAACTTATTTCTTCTTTTTTTAATGTTCAGTATATACATACTTAATATGAATATGGATATTCAGTATACTGAATATGTATATATATATATATATATATATATATATATATATATATATATATATATATATATATATATAGAGAGAGAGAGAGAGAGAGAGAGAGAGAGAGAGAGAGAGAGGCAGGCTCCTGTGCACACTAAGTTTGCACAGTGTTGGCGCACACCAATTTTTTTAAAGCATTAAAAAAAAATTGAGTTTATTTTTTTTATGTGATATTTAAACATTTCAACGGACCCAAAAAATCGGTCAAACTTTCACAGCTTTTAAGTAAAAAAAGTTTTTTTTAGCTGATTTGTTTTGCATGGGTCCGTTGAAATGTTTAAATATCACACAAAAAAAATCAACTCAATTTTTTTTTACTATTTTAAAAAAATGATGTGCAAACTTAGTGTGCACATGAGCCTCTCTCTCTCTCTCTCTCTATATATATATATATATATATATATGCCCGTGCCTGAAGGCACAACGAAAATTTGCCAAAGTACGTAATCGCAAAACGATATTCCTCGACAAACAAAAAAGTAAAATTTTAAAAACTAGATATAATTTCCTCAGCTTATAGGACTATCCACCCTGTTTAACAAATAAAAAATAGTCCAACAACATTTAAATAGTATAAACTCCTCGAAAAACTACACATATAATATGAAATATACAATATTCATCAACTTAATTCACACTGTGCCTCAAGTAAACAGTGTCAATTTAAAAAAATGGACAGAATCTCCTTTGTTTATTGGACTATCCACCCTGCTTAAGGGATAATGATAATTCTAATAATATTCAAAGAATCCAAATTCATCCAATAACTACTACAACAAAACAATCTTGTTAAAAAAATTACACACACACACACACACACACACATATATATATATATCAAGTTGAGGTCGTCCCACATGTTCCATCGTATAGATTGTCCATACTTTTCAAAATGCGACCTAATACAAAAAAAATATAGTTAGAACTAAATGAATCAATAATCATATCAGTACAAAATATCTCACCGTTAGTGAAAAGGATAGTAAAATGGATGGATATGAAATTAAATGAATCAATAATCATATTATACAAGATGTGCATATCAAAATATCCCAAGGAATGATACAACACACAGTAAGGAATGCCTTGCTAAATAATAGGCCAAATACAGTAAGGACAGCCTATATCGAAAAATAAAATTTCAGTACTTGAGAAACTAATTATACTTGAGAAGAAAATCAAAACAAAAAAATGAAATTCAAGTGATTGTGCCTAAGCACCAAGTGAAAGAGTGATAGATAAAAACAAAAAAATGAAATTCAATCACCACAGGTAGACACACCGGTTAAAAACCTATAACTCTAAATCGATTAAGAGACAGATAGGTTACCTTTTATTGGGGCAGCCTTGCCTATGTACTCAAAATCAGTCGTGCCATGAAGAGTATAAAACCTCACCAACAGATATCCTTTTCCATCGAACACGCACGTTTGGACTGCAATAAAATTAGAAATAAATATAATTCAGCAATGATATATAACACAAAATAGCTTTGTAAGTTCTTATGGTCTCATAGACTTCTTCTAACAGATATGGTAACAATTAGTAACCGATATGGCATCAATACCTTAGTGCCATTTTATGGAAGTAATGCTTGGTATGGTCATGTGTTGTCTAACAGGGAAACTCCAACATTATTGTAGCAAAACATAACCCCAAATGATTTCTAAAATCAAAACAACTATTGAACAAAAGTGGATAGCAATTAAAAAACTTAGTTCATTAAAGTTTAAACAGCTTCAATATGAAAAATGTGCATTGTTGTCACCATCGACAAACACAAAGCCGACAATATGAAAAATACCGAACATGTTTTAATGAACAAACTAATAGTAATTTTGAAACTAAAACAACAATAAATATGAGTTTCATTAAATAGAAACAAAATTACTTCTAAACAGTATACAAATCAATCTTCCTATATCGATAACGTAAAATAGTACAGGGATCAAACTTAGATGATAAGAAGTGAAGAAAAGGCAAGAATCAATAGGATCCATATGATTTAGTCCTCTGATGCAGAAAGTGTTATCTTCTATTTATATAATATACTATAATCTTAGTTGGGCATATATAATTACTTAAAGCATGTAAATAATAACAATTTTGAAAACTCGTCAAAAATATACAAATACGCAGTGGGGTGGGGTAGGCGAGAGATTAAGTGCATTCATTGGTAATATTATACAAACATATGGAATTTTGTAATAATGTCAAAAAACTTCACCTCGATGGAAAGCTTGGATCTTAGACGTATTTGATCTCAGTCATAGAGTACCTGGACATGTGTTAAAATTACAATCGTCTCTTAAATGGAAACGTATCAGTTCCTGTGAATATGAAAACAGGAATCATATAAATGCGTAGTAGAGAAAATACAGAAACAATAATGGTGGAGACATCGGATTAGTATCTGGAAAAAAAATTGTCAGCAATCATAACTTTGCTTTTAGGCGTTCCACTTTGCATTCCTTCAGCTTCAACCTTATAAACCACATCCATTCATGATAGCACCTTCTCAACCTTATAAACTTCACCATTCATCTCACATTGTAATCGAAGCCATTCGAAAATCAAATCCTGCAATCTCAGTCGTAAAAAGACTAGATTAGTTCCATGAAGAACTCAGAATTCAAGCAGAACATTCAAACATAAGTGATCAAACAGAATTAAACATTTAAACACAATAGAAGTGTAAATGTAATATGCCAAGACACAATAATCCAAATGGTTGCTACCATTTCGATCCAAACACACAGTTGTCTCATCAGATCAGCTCTCGGAGTTGTATGAGGCTCGCCTGACGATGAGCTCTCTTGTTGATGCGGTTCAGCTCATCATACAACCAAAAGTGGAGTGGAGCTGGTGTCATTGAATGACAAATACCACCGTAATTCTCTAATGAAAAATCATCCTGGTAAGTCTGCACAAAACGACGGGATAAAATAACACATCACTACACTAAAATGGTCAAATTGGCACCCTTTAAGCGCTTAGCCTTGTCACGGTCATTGACCGTGAGAAGGCCGTGATAAAGTCTTGTCACGATCAATGACTGTGACATGTCCATGAAAAGTATAGTTGTCACGGACTTGTCATAAGTTGTCACGGTCAATGACCGTGACATGTCCGTGACAATTCTATCGGTAAAAAACCCTCCCTCTTCTTTTTTTCCCACCGATTTTGTTCCCTCCATTTCTCTCTCTCTCTACAACTTTGGTATGTTTTATCTCTCTGTTTCTCCTCAATTTATGTATATGTGTATGTATATGTGTGTGTGTGTGTATATATGTGTGTGTGGTGTATATATGCGTGTGTGTAATTGGGGGGGGAGGGAGAGGCAGCAGGGCTGGGGGGAGGGGAGGGGGGTGTATGTGCATGTGTGTGTGTATATATGCGCGCGTGTGTGTGTGTCTATATGTGCAGGTGTATATGTGTGTGTGTGCGTGTGGTGGGAGGGGCAGGGGGGGAGTGGGCAGGGGCAACCAGGGGGGAGGGGGTGTATATGTTCGTGTGTGTGGTTTTTTAAATTAAATTTTTATTGATTTATTAGATATTGCCCCTCATATTGTAGTGCCCCTTGTAAAAGAATTGATTGATTGTTAATTTTTTTGTAAAGTAATAATTGGTGTCCCTTTCATATGCAAGTAGGATTGGCCCTCATTGTAAATTAGTAAATTAATAATTGTATACTTTAATTATTAGTTTAATTGATGAAAAGAATTAATTGAGTAGATGAATTAGAAGGAGTACGGGATACACATTTGTTATTGCCATTGTTATTGGATCATAGTGGATCGATGTTAGGTTGATTAATTTTAAAAGTGGCATGACTACAGGATTATTGACCATATGGGGGTGGGATTTTTCAACTTTTTTTAAAAATTACTTTCTATAACGAACTATATATATATATATATATTATGATAATTAAATGAAACATACTTGAAATTACATATAGTGCGCGTAGATATTAGCCTTCTAGTTCTTATGAGTATACATTCAATAGCCCTGAGACCCATTCGAGAGTCATTACCCCTGTAATGAGATCTCTCGAATTGTCCCATTTGGATGGTTTGGGACTGCATAATTTATGTATAATAATATTCTTAGTGGCTTAAAGTTGTTACTTTTGGAGGAAATTCTGCAGTCGTATCCTAATGTTATCTGGGTACATACTAGATTGACAAGTGTGACTGTTATTTCAATTGATCAATTGAAATAACACTTGCCAATCTACGTTGTGTACTTGGAGAACTACGGGGATATGATGCCGAATTTTTCTCAAATCATAACAATGTGCATGAGCTGTTAAGTATATTATAAAAAAATGCGGTCTTGAATGGGATAGGACCACTCACCCTTTAGAGGAGATGGAGGAAATAGAAATTTCTATTATAAATTGAATTTGAATTTAAAATTTAAAAATCGAATATAAATAAGACATAATTAAATGAAACATACTATACTAATCCATGAATATTCGTTTATAAATCGACTACAAATCTATGCTTCTTACCTTTATAAATCTATGTTTATAAATCGAATATAAACATACTATACTAATCCATGAATATACGCTTATTACCTTTAATAGGTGATTAGTTTTGGTAGCTGTGATGGGATATCCGAAATACAAAGAGTGGATGGGTGAGACAAATAGAATGGGGGATGAAATTCACAGAGGTGCTAATGAATTTGTGAAATACGCAAAGAGATGTCATAATAATGAAGAGTTTTCGTTCCCGTGTGCTAGGTGTAAGAATGGTAAGGTGTTTGAGTGGATAACAATTGAAGTACATTTGTTAAGATCGGGTATGCAAGATAGTTATCGATTTTGAAGTTTTCACGGTGAATTAAAAGCTTCTTTTTTTCCCGAATAACCTTCACAACAACCTTCAACAAGTAAGATAGATGTAGAAAGGGACGACGTAGTTCATAATATGTTAGAAAATTTAGTTGATGATGCGTACAGATTTTATAAAGTAGAGGAGAATGAGGTTACTGATGATGTACAAGGTTCAAGTGCTCGTGAAGATATCACGATAAACCTTGACGATGACTACCAAAGTTTAAAATTTAAGGCGACCCAACCTTTATACTCTGGCTTTGAGAAAGATCAAATAACTTTACATGCCATAGGTCGTTTGTATAGTTTGAAGATGTAGTACGATTTTTCTAGCAATAGCGTGACAGGAATTCTGAAATGGGTGAAGGGGTTACTACCCAAGGAGAATACGCTTCCAAATAGCTATCATGTTATGAAGAATAGTTTGAAAGGTTTGGGAATGAAGTATAAATTGATTCATGCTTATGTGTATGACTACATACTATACCGAAAGGAGTATGAAAATCTCGATCGTTGTCCGATTTGCGATGAACCTAGATATGTCCAATCTACTGGTAAGGAAGGCACAAGCTTAAAAGTGCCTCAAAAAGTGTTGAAATATTTTCTAGTTGGCCCTAGATTAAAGCGATATTTCACAGTACCATGGATAGTAGAGGCAATGACTTGGTATGCTATTGATTCTATAGCGTAGGGGGTAACCTCATGCGTCATCCTATTAATTCTACAGCTTGGAGGAGGATGAATTATGAGTATCCCGATTTTGCTCGAGAACAGCGCAACATTCGTTTGGCTGTATCAACAGATGGTTTCAATCCATTTGGAAATCTAATCACCAATCAGAGTGTATGGCCAGTGATCCTAGCCCCATTCAATCTCCCTCCTTCACAATGTATGAGACCTGAATTTTCGATGATGTCTTTGTTGATACCTGGGCCAAAAGCACCAAGTGATGATCGACGTCTACCTGGATCCTTTGGTAGAAGAATTAAATGAGTTGTGGGAAGAGGGTATGCAATCATTTGACTCTTTTAGAAAAGAAGAGTTTACGCTGAAAGCTATGTTGATGTGGGCAATTCATGATTTTCCAGCTTATGGGACATTATCCGTTTGTGTAGTACATGATTATTTGGGGTGTCCTATTTATGGAGAGGGGACTGAATCTCTTTATCTATCCTTTAGCTCAAAAAATATATACCATTGCCATAGGAGGTTTTTACACTAGGCTCATAGTTTCAGATTTGAGAAAGGTTCTATTTTTTTATTGGGCGGGGTTGAACATAGGCTACCACCGAGACAACTTTCAAGTTCAAAAATTGAAAGTAAATCTTCTGAATGTGGACCTAATATGCCAGGTAAGAATTCCAAATTTAAGAATGTCAAGCATAAGAAGACATCAACTGGGAATGAAACTGAGACACGAAAGGCATGGTCTAGGAGGTCAATTTTATTTGACTTGCCTTATTGAAAGAATAACCCGGTGTGCCATGTATTGGACGTGATGCATGCAGAGAAGAACTTCACTGAACATATTTTGGGCACTTGCCTTGGGGGGAGTCATTCTAAGGATGGAGAAAATGCACGAAAAGACCTTAAATTGTTGAAACTTAAGCCACAACTATGGTTGAAAGAAGATAGTAGGGGAAGGATAATAATCCCCCCTAGTGCGTTTACTTTGACGAGTGGGGAAAGAAAGGTGCTTTTAGACACAATATATAATTTGAAGGGCCCATCTAATTTTTCGTCCAACTTGCAAAGGATTGTGAATTATACTACTCATGATTTACATAAGTGTAAGTCCCACGATTGGCATGTGATCATGTAATTGGTTCCTCTATTGTTTAAGCACTGTTTCTCCAATCACAAGGATTTGCGAAGGGCTATTATGCAAATTAGTATTACCTTCTCACTCTTGTGTGAGAAGGTAGTCAATCAAGAACACATAGTGGCCGCAAAATTGGCGGTGACCGAAGCGATTTGTGTGTTGGAGAAGTACTTTCCCCCAACATTCTTTGACATAAGTGTTCACTTGTTGGTACACCTATGCGACGTGGCACTTCTTTATGGTCCAGTTAGATATCGATGGATGTATCTGCTTGAAAGATTGATGAAAGTTTTTAAAGATTACATCAAGAATACGTAATACATTAAAGAGGAATACATCATCGTGGAGTCATCAATATATACTCGGGAATATATGATTGACTCGACCAGCGTTGATGACACTGATGAGTTCATCGATGATGGTGGTCATGTGATGGGAAAACGAGTGAAATTAACGAGTTTGCAACATGAACAAGTAGCTTGTTATCTATTTGACACACATGAAGATGTCAAAGAATGGAAAAAGTAAGTTTAAATTATTTTAATGTTTAACATTATTTTAGATTATTTTAATGCTTAAATTAATTTTGTAATATGCAGAAAATACGAAGCTTGTGAGAACAATAAAAGACGAAAAATAATGGTACAATCAGACAGCGAATTTAGGCTGTGGTTGTCACAAGAGGTAATTATAATGAAAATGGTCATTATATAACGTCACATTACACTCAAACTTTACAACTAGTCTAATTAATTTATCTATATTCTCAGCTCTTAAAGACGGGTGATGCGACATCAAGGCTTGCTCGTCTAGCCACTGGACCCTTATTCGTGGAACAAGAGTACAAAAAGTATCGATTGAACGATTACGTATTCGGCGCAAAAGTGTACGAGAAAAGTACAAATGTACAGAACTCGGGTATTTCATACAAAGCTCTTACTTTCTTTCGAGCGAGCGCAAAAGATAAAAACCTCGTTGAAGCTGAAATGACTTACTATGGTGTAATTCGAAATATATTTGAATTGGATTATATAAGCTTTAAAAAGGTTGTATTTTACTGTGACTAGGTAAGAGTTGAGGATAAAAATGCTTGTAAAGTTGATCCTGTCACCAATTTGATAATGGTTGACTTGTCCAAGTTGAAGAGCAACGACCACGTGAGCAATGAACTGTTTGTTTGTGAATTTCAAAAGGTTAACCAAGTGTTTTACTTGGAGTATATCAACAACGAGCCGTGGTCAATTGTCCTACACGCGCCAAAGCGTTTAAATAGTAGTGTGGATGACTTGGCTGCTCCTACCGAATATCAATCCATTTTTTATGATAACCCGAATTTGAAATAATTTTTCAATTTGTAATAAATACTCCAATTTGTACTTTATCAATCCATTTTTAATGCTTTAAATTGATTTGCACTTTATCATTTTCACTCTTGTGTAGTGTGCGTGTGTGTGGGCAGTAGGGGTGGGAGTGGGGATGTTTATGATTTTTAGTAATTGTACATAATATGAGTTGGAGGCTGTTGTTTTGAAATTCAGAATTGAGGTGTTAAACAGTAACAATTCATTTGGATTTGTAGTAATTGTACATATTTGCATGTCATCTTCTAATTCATTTTGATTTGTACTAATAACAATATTTTTTACAGCAAATGTCTATTTCAGGTATTAAGGCAAGGATGATGATGCTGATTATGATGATGTCGTCTGGGCTCGGTGGTAGCGAGGCTCCCCAAATATGGCAAATTGGGGATGGTCATCGAGAACAAGACGGGGCTATTAGCAAGATCCCTCGAGATGGTAAAGACGATCGTCGGCCTAAGGAACACTAGTTGGAGGGAGGTGCCAAATGAGCTCAAGTTAGCTATTTGGGTGGCACTACAGGTATTGAATTTATATTTATATGAATATGAATATTTCAATATTAATTTTAATTTCGATTTCATTTTATATTTATATTTATATTTATTTATATATATATATATTTATATTTATATTTATTCGCAACTAACATTGTATTTGTTGGACAGGAACAATTCAGCCTGAATCCAAAACTACGCGATTCGGTCTTGGAGCAACACAAGACGTGGAAGAAAAATATGCGGACCCGATACTTTGGGAAGACCCAAGAGTCCGTTATCCGAATGCGTGAATCCGTCCCGCCGAAGGAGCCGATCTCATTGGCACAATGGAAAAAGTTCATTGATAATGAGATCGAGGAGCGACAATTGGCATCTCGCCAACTGGGGAGGGAAAATCGAGCAAAAAAGACGAACGTGCACTACTCCGGTCGGACGTCTTACGCCGAGGTTGAGCATAGGATGATAGTAATATTTGATTTTTCTATAACTACAGAAATATATTATTCTGCATTATTTTACTTTGCGGGGTCGATACTAATTTTACTTTATTTTATTTTAAGGGTAAGGGAGTGGCCCTGGGGGTAGGCCACATAGGCTCGATACTTATGTGGTTATTCGGACGAAGAAGGGGAAGGATAAGGAGGTGTTCCCGAGCGTCTCGGCCACGATTGTAAGTAATCCGACAATTTACTTTTTATTAATTACGTTATATTTTTTTATTTACTAATCATGTGCTTTTTGTCGTTTCAAGCAAAGCTTAAGGAAGTGCATGAGTCGCAGTCTGATGCCGATAAGGCATCTTTGTCCACAGACGCACTCAGTCAAGTTCTTGGCGCTGATCGCAAGGGGAGGACAAGGGGGGTGAGCTCGCGGGTGGCCAAATCTAGGATCATCGGATTGGAGACGAGCAACACCGGGTTGGCTCGAACGGTGGACTTGCATGACGCAAAGCTGTCTCGTTTGGAGGCGACGGTCCAAGATATGTTCTCACTTATGAAGCATTCGTTGGGCAGAAATCGTAAGGGTAAAGGGAAGGAGAAGGTGGTGGAGGAGGAGGTGCAGGAGGACTATGTGCAGGATGACGAGGATGTGGACCTCGCTGCTTCATCGCCGACACGTGTGGACTTTGATGATCCACTCCCCTATTTGGCTCCCTTCAACTGACCGATGTTGACACTTGGTTGGCCGAGCATGTTTTTACTGGACATATTTAATGGACAACGGATTGGGTGGGGGTTGAGGGACCTGAATACCGTCCAGGGTATGCCAGTGCATGGACGTTTGCTTCAAGACATCGGGTCCAAGGTGCTCATCACGCATGTGATACCCGGGAAGGAGAACTCCCCCTTGTGGTTGCACGAATAATGCGACACGATGTATATTGCTGGGTGTGTCAATTTATATATCGTGTGGCCTACTCACCTTCTCAGAGCCAACCTTACCCCAGATATGTAGTGACATTATTTGAATTGAATTGTTTTAAGTTGTTACATTTGAATTATATTTGGATTATATCGTGATGCATATTGTTTTGAATGTATATTTGCATTATCTCTATTTTATTTGGATATATGATGTTTGAACAGGTACAACGTTGCTATAACAGGTACAAATATACTGCTGGGCAGTGGCAGTGGCCATACTGCCCAACATATTTTTTTTTAAATTCTGCCTAGAATTGTCACGGTCATTGACCATGACAAGTCCGTGGCAAATAATACTTGTCACGATCAATGACCGTAATAATTTTTTATTAAATGTCACGGGTTTGTCATGATCCTTAACCGTGATAAAACTTGTCAAGGTCAAGGACCGTGACATGACCGTGACAAGTCCGTGACAACAAAAGTTGTCACCCCCCATAATTGTCACGTTCATTAACCTTGACAAGTCCTACTTTTCAAGGTTAATGACCGTGACAATTCGGCAGATTTGGTGTAGTGAATTGTGAGCTTTAAAGATGCTTGTAGAGGTGTATCTCAATTTTTTCACAAATGTTCTTGAAAGTGGAACACGATTTAACTAATTTTAAACATATCTATGATCAGGTGGATAAAACGAAGAATTTATACTCTGAAAACATTACAATGTAGATCATTTGAAATATATGACGTGCACTCATTGGCATAAACGTTTCTTAGTCCTACCTTTAAAAAAAATGGTAGTGCTAAATTTAGACTAATGCCAACCACAAATTAAAATGACACTGGGTTAAACACAAATTATAACTCATGTTTATAAATAGTTTATATAAACCATTACGCATAATATATAAACCAAACCATGGAATGATAAACAGTTGTATAAACAGGGGGTTATAAACAATTTATATAATAATTATATATCGTGTGTATATAACAGTTTATATGAACCCCCGTTTATAAATAGTTTATAAAAGGGGACATATCCTAAATACTCAAAGGTGGAAGGTGTAATACCCCGTATTTTTGGCAATATTTATTTTGGGATTAATTAATTAAATGAGAATTAATTGGAAATTAATCCGAGTAAAATACTAGCGAGATGTGAGTTGGTATTTGACTATATTGAGCATATATGATGTTATATGAATATTGAATTATGAAATTTGTCGTGAGATTGATATACGGCAATTTGGTCATTTTATTGGGACGCGTGTGACAGTCGCGTCAGGATATAATTATTTTATTTATAAAAGTGAATTTAAATTCTATTAACCGTATGGTCGTTTTGAGTGCGCCAACGCGTCCGAAAGGGTCGAGATAGTCAGAAAACACTAGCCGGGGGTTTAGTTTGGGTCCCGGGGTATTTTTAGGCCATACCGGCATCTTATAAGGGTAGTTTGGTAATATTGTATTTTTTGGAATTAATAATGACGAAAATTAGGAGTCTTTATCTGATTGGGAATAGACCCACTAAACCCACTAACCAACCCTTATTGACCCAATAAGCTACGGGGGTTATCAATTAGGTTTCCAAAACTTCCCCAAAGAAAACCCTAGCCACCTTTGGAGAAGAAGGCTTGTAGAGAGAGAGAGAGAAGGAATTCTGCAGAAAAGCTCCATCAAACCAACACCAAATTCAGAGACACTAGAGGCAAGTGATTTAATTCCATTTAATTTCAGAGAATGTTCCTTCCATGTTAGATAATTCAAATTTATGTTTGTTCTTGGAAGATAATGAAAAACCCATGAGTTTGGAAGTAGAATACAAAATTTTGATGAAAGGATTGCATGTAGAATCATAGTTAGAGGACTAATATGATGTTGATATATCTTGTAAGACACAAAAACGGATTTAATTGGACAAATTAAGGATCTAAAAATTTTAGGGTTCATGTTCTTGAAAGATTGAGGGAAAAGTGTTGAGACTTGTAATTTAATGATGTTTAGGATGAATTAATTCCTTAAAACATGTTAGGAGGTGACTTTAATATGTTTAGGATGAATTAGAGACCCCTAAAACGTTGTTGGGATGAACTTTATAAGAGGTTTGGGGTGTTAAAATTCGTGAAAAACGAAACTAGGGAAATCTGGGCTCGAAACTGGTCGTTCGTTAGAAGACCTCCCCAGGTCGTTCGAACGAGCTCGTTCGAACTAGCTTCTAACGAGTTGACCAGTCGCTTCTAACGAGGGGAAGTTTCGTTCTATAATCTCGTTCGAACGAGATCTCGTTAGAAGGTACAGTTCGTTCGAACGAACTGAATCTCGTTCGAACAGCCTCGTTCGAACGAGACTTCTAACGAGCTGGCAGTTTAGGCCTTTTTGGCCTGTTTTGATTTTGGGAGTCCCGTAAACTTGTTCGAGGATAGAGATAACATTCCTTTGAAGGTGTATTAGTATACTTGGGACATTTGGGTTATAATGAGGAGTAAATGATATAAATGTGGATCAAATCAAATAGACATTTGAGTCGAGACGTGAGTGCCTACTACGAAGTGAGAATAAATTATGGCGCGTATAAATATGGACCGGGATTATATAAGTTGTATATATATTAAGTTGGTACGAGAATGCGATATGTACTACAATTAAACTACGGGATTACTAAGATGTGTGCTTATTTAGTATTGGTATATGAACTGTGTGTATGACATACCTACCATACTTGCTATCACGGGAGGTTTGCGTTCGCTTAGGGCCCTCTAATCCTTGTGTTGCTCGGATTTAGACTGGTTACCTTGATGAACATAGGTCAAAGAAAGACTTATTGGGATGTTAATAAGTCCGCTGATCGTGGGAGCGTAGGTATGTGCGTGACCCATGTGATGTGACTGTGTTCGCCTCCATTATTTGTGATGTTGTTATCTGTGAACAATTCCTGAGAGATTCGGAATATGTGATCCTTATGTACGTGATGTACCGGGATGGATAGCAGAGTATGTGTGCACCGTAGCATAGTCTTGGGGTGCTTATATTGTATATTTATGTTGTGGAAAATATACGCTTAATAAACTGGAACTTTCATATGGTATTGTGTGTAACTATGGAATAACATAGAGGGATAATCTATAACGAGTTGTATTACTTTTGTATGAGAACCTGAAGTTACGTTAAGCCCTATTTAATTAAGATCGTTATAATGTTAATGGGAACCGAGTAATAAGGGTAGAACCTATGGCAGTCTAGCTAGATATGATGTCACTTAGCTAGTAGTTTGTGTCATTTTAGATGGGTACTTACGTTAGGAGTGCACAGTTAGAAGAGAGGTGAGAATTTCATGTGAGTGCAAGTCCTAACATGTACTTTGCATTTAATGTTTTAAATGTTTTTAAAGCACTTGCAGGTTTTTAAAATATCTCCACATTCGGGCTCTGACCCGTTTTCTTTCAATCTATTTTTTTGTAAAACCATTTTTAGGTGCCCAGCCACAAGGACACCATGCATAGGATACCCATTCAGGTGGCGAGCTGTAGCTGTTTGTGGAAGCTATAGGGATTTGCTTATAGACGCTTCTTTCATTTGGATTCCTGATTCAGTATTTATCAGTTGTAGGGCATGTTGCCCATTTCTATTAGAGACATCTTTCCATTTCAGTTTTTCAGACTTTGGCATGTATTGATTCAGTATTCAGTATTTAGTTACTTATTTCAGTTGTGGGATTTGTAGTGAGGAGTTTTCCTCCATACTTTATTTACATTATGTGATGGTTATTCTATTTACTTCAGTATGGTGAATGGTGTTATTATTCTTCATTACACTTGTTGCATGTTAATCAGACTTTAATTAAAATTTGGCAACTTACTTTTTAAATACTAGGTGGTTAGTAATAATAAAATGTTTTCGACAGTGATGCTATTAACTGGACCAACTTGGCATTTTGAATTAATTTAATAAAGGAGTAGCTACCCGGTATTTAATTAGTCGGGGTGTCACAGGTGGTATCAGAGCATCAGGTTCTAGTGTCCTTTAGTATCTGTACGGCTATTATTTTTCCGCTAAGTTTCCTTGATATAGAGCCCTATATTTTAGGACTGTTGTACTCTTTTTGTGTATGCTACGTTCTTTAGCTATTTTAAGTTTATAACTGCGAACTTATAAACTTCATTCTTATTTCAGATGCCTCCACGACGTGCACGACGAGTTCCCAGGGATGCAACGCCCGAACCCCAGCCCGCTCCAGTTCAGGGCATGATGAACGCCGCTGAGGTTACAGCTATTGTAGCCCAAGCGGTAAATGCCGCAATTGCCGTAGTGCAGCAGGCACCACTTCAGGCGCCGGTCGCCGCGCCAGTACAGGTAAATGCATTCCCGTCTGCTTGGGAGCGTGTACGTGACGCTTTTCATAAAGCGCATCCGCCAGAGTTTGCAGGTAGCTCAGATGTGGTAGTCTCGAGCCAGTGAAGGAAGGATATACAAAGGCACTTAAGGATGTATGAGTGCACGGACGTTCAGAAGCAGGTGCTATCTACTTCAAGCTAGTTGGATCTGCACTGCAGTGGTGGGAGTCTATTACCACCGTAGAGGAGAGGGATACCCCTACTATTCAGAACTTTTGGGTGCGGTTCGACCGCAAGTATTTTCCGTCAGCTATTCATATGGAAATGAGGAGGAAACTGATGAGTCTGAAGCAGGAGGGTAAGACCGTGTCCGAGTATGAGGCCGAGTTCACAAATCTGTTGAATATCGTTCCGGATGAGATACCGACAGAGAAGAAGAAGATTGAGAAATTCACCGACGGGTTGACATGGAGGATCCGTCAGCATCTGTTAGGGAACCTTTCGTTGGCCACTTATTCTGATGTGGTTAACGCTGCTTTATTACACTGCCAGGATCACCGCTTTCATATGGCAGAGGGCAAGAGATCGGGAGAGTCTAGCCATCAGGGCAGGACTGGAGGACATGGTGCCGGTGGGGCACAACCTGTTCAGGGGCAGAGACAGGGTGAGCAGGGTTCCCAGCAGGAGGATCAGAAGAGGTTCAGATCAGGGAATTATAGGCACGGACAGGGAGGTTTCCGTCAGGGCCATCAGGGTCCAAATGGCCATCAGGGCCAACAGGGGCAGAATGGGCAGCAGTTTCAGCAGGGCCAACAGGGCCAAGGGAGGAACGGTAACGGACACCAGGGCCAGGGACAGCAGGGGCAGAGAGGAGGGAACTTCCCAGGGAAGTGTTTTGTTTATGGCAAGACTGGCCATAAACGACAGGATTGTCCTGATAGGGGCAGGGCCCCACAGCAGCAGCAGGGTGCTCGCCCGGAGCCGCAGAGGCCTATGTTTCCCGTCGCTCTCCCCGCACCACCACAGAAGGCAGGATTGCCACCCATTCGAGCAGTCCCAGCTCAGTAGGGGAAGCTACAGTATGGACGTGTCTATAATGTCCAATAGGTAGTAGTTCCACAGGCACCGCCCGCAATTGAGGGTACGTTTCCTATCCATGGCACTATGGGTCGGGTATTGTTTGATACAGGGGCTACACATTGTTTTATAGCTACACATTTCGGGAAGGCTTTAGGGTTGTTAGCCACAGCGGAGAGCACAGTGACGTGTGTCGACTCACCATTAGGTAGTGGGACACTTATTTTCTTTATATGCCGGGGAGTGGGGGTAGAAATTGGTGGTTTGGTATTACCTGCAGACATGTTGGTATTAGATATGCATGTTCACGATGTGATTATCGGTATGGATTGGCTCGTAGCTTATAGGGCCATGATTGATTGCTTCAGCGGAAGCATTGTTTTTGCCATTCCGGGGCAAGAGATGTTTGTAGTGGCGATGCCTCGCCCAGAGGGAGGGTCGACCGCTCATCTGTATTACATAGAGGAGGATACCTCTAAGGAGGTTGTGATTCCTTTAGATTCTATCCCAGTTGTCAGGGAGTATTCGGATGTGTTTCAGGAGATACCAGGCCTACCCCCCAGTCGAGATATAGACTTTGTTATAGATTTACTACCAGGTACGAGACCTATAGCACGTGCACCATACCGTATGGCTCCAGCTGAGATGAGGGAGTTACGGGATCAGATTGAACAATTGTTGGGTCAGGGGTTTATACGGAGGAGTACTTCACCGTGGGGTGCCCCTGTGTTGTTCGTAAAGAAGAGAGATGGTTCACTGAGATTGTGTGTGGACTACCGAGAGTTGAATAAGATCACGATACGGAATAAGTATCCGTTGCCTCGAATCGATGACTTATTCGACCAGTTGAGAGGAGCTTATTTCTTCTCGAAGATTGATTTGAGATCGGGATACCATCAGTTGCGTATCCGAGAGGAGGATGTCTCGAAGACTGCGTTCTTGTCGAGATATGGTTCTTATAAGTTTGGGGTTATGCCTTTTGGTTTGACCAACGCTCCAGCAGTGTTTATGGACTTGATGAACAGAGTGTTCAGGGATTTCCTAGATCAGTTTGTCATTGTCTTCATTGATGATATTCTGGTTTACTCCCAGACAGAGGAGGAGCACGCCGAGCATTTGAGGCAAGTTTTGCAGACACTCCGTCAGAACGAGTTGTATGCAAAATATGAGAAGTGCGGGTTTTGGTTGAAGGAGGTCCAGTTTTTGGGGCATATTATTTCCGACCGGGGAATATCTGTTGATCCGGGGAAGGTATCCGCGGTGAGGGAGTGGGGACATCCCACGACACCGACTGAGATTCGTAGTTTCTTGGGCCTAGCAGGATACTACAGGAGGTTCATTCGGGGATTATCGAAGATTGCAGGTCCTTTGACACATCTGACTCGTAAGGGTGTGCCATTCATCTGGAGTGATGCCTGTCAGTTGGCATTCGATGAGTTGAAGGATAAATTGACCTCAACACCTGTATTAGCATTGCCGAGACCGGGAGTTGAGTATTTGGTTTACACCGATGCGTCTTTGCAAGGACTTGGAGGTGTATTGCAGCAGGAGAGACAGGCCATAGCTTATGCTTCCCGTAAGCTTAAGCCTCATGAGAAGAATTACCCCACGCATGATTTGGAGTTAGCGGCAGTGGTATTTGCCCTACGGATTTGGAGGCACTATCTTTTGGGGGAGACGTTCCAACTGTTCACGGACCACAAGTCCCTACAGTACCTGTTCACACAGAAGGAGTTGAATATGCGGCAACGTAGGTGGCTTGAGTTTGTGAAAGACTACCAGTTCGATATCCAGTATCACCCGGGTAAGGCTAACGTGGTGGCAGACGCGTTGAGCCGTAGGCCAGCAGATGAAGTGGCAGAGGTGTGGAAGGCCAAGTGGAAGGAATTGGGACACCAGGATGCAGTGGCCCGATCTTTCATGTCTGTGATGACCGTTACACCGCAGATTGTCACGAAGGTATTATGGGCACAGGCTAATGACTCGTTCTGTCAGGAGCAGATTGTTCGATTACTAATAGAGGGAGCCGAGTCCTATACCGTTAGCTCGGACGGGGGATTGCGCTTCAATGGGAGATTAGTGGTTCCGAAAGGGGAGGAGTTACGACACGAGGTGATGGCAGAGTCGCACGGCTCACGGTTCGCGGTACATCCCGGTGGGGACAAAATGTACCAAGACATGAGACGTCAATATTGGTGGAGCGGAATGAAGAGAGATATTGCCGAGTTTGTTTCAAAATTTGCCACTTGTCAACTAGTAAAAGTGGATCATCAGAGACCGGCAGGACTGCTACAACCGTTAGAGGTCCCGGTGTGGATGTGGGAGAGCATATGCATGGACTTTATCACGGGGTTGCCTACGTCGCAGAGGGGTCACGACTCCGTTTGGGTAATTGTGGACAGATTGTCCAAAGTCGCTCACTTTTTACCCGTAAGGACTGACCACACTACGGGACAGTATGCCCAGCTCTTCATTTCAGAGATTGTGAGACTTCACGGTGTGCCCCTAAATATCGTGTCTGACAGAGACAAGATATTTGTTTCGCGGTTTTGGGAGAGTTTCCAGGAGGCCATGGGCACGGAATTGCGGTTGAGTACGGCTTATCATCTGTAGACCGATGGGCAGACAGAGTGCACAAATCAGATGTTGGAGGACATGCTACGCATGTGCATTATTGACTTTGGGGGTGGATGGGAGTAGTACCTTCCACTGGTGGAGTTTGCTTACAACAACTCCTATCAGTTCACTATTGGCATGGCTCCGTTTGAGGCGTTGTACGGTAGGCCTTATCGTTCCCCAGCATGTTGGTTATAGGTGGGGGACAACAAACTACTTGGGCCAGAAGTGATTCAAGATACTTCGGCAAGGATTGAGTTGATTCGGAGTCGCATTCGGGTAGCTCAAGATCGGTAGAAGAGTTACGCTGATGCGAAGAGATTTTTCAGGGAGTTCCAAGTGGGGGACCAAGTTTTGCTCAGGGTATCTCCTATGAAGGGGATTATGTGTTTCGAGAAGAAGGGGAAGTTGGCACCGAGGTATGTGGGTCCGTTTCCTATTATTGAGCGGATCGGACCGGTTGCGTATAGACTTGGGTTACCGGAGCAATTGCATCGGATTCACGATGTGTTTCATATTTCCTCGCTAAGGAAATACCTTAGATATAATTTGGCTCATTCTCACATCGCTGTGGAGGACATCGATCTTCAGCCGGATAGCTCCTACGAGGAGGGGTCGATTGCTATTCTAGACCGAAGTGAGCGGAAACTGCGGTCCAAGATAGTTCCGTTAGTGCGTGTTCAGTGGCGACATCACAATGTCGAGGAGTCCACATGGGAGCGCGAGGATGAGATGCGCGAACGTTATCCAGAGTTGTTTTTAGCAGGTACTTTCTAGTTCCGAATTTCGGGACGAAATTCAGTTATTAGGGGGGAAGTATGTAATACCCCGTATTTTTGGCAATATTTATTTTGGGATTAATTAATTAAATGAGAATTAATTGGGAATTAATCCGGGTAAAATACTAGCGAGATGTGAGTTGGTATTTGACTATATTGAGCATATATGATGTTATATGAATATTGAATTATGAAATTTGTCGTGAGATTGATATACGGCAATTTGGTCATTTTACTAGGACGCGTGTGACAGTCGCGTCAGGATATAATTATTTTATTTATAAAAGTGAATTTAAATTCTATTAACCGTATGGTCATTTTCAGTGCGCCAACGCGTCCGGAAGGGTCGAGATAGTCAGAAAACACTAGCTGGGGGTTTAGTTTGGGTCCCGGGGTATTTTTAGGCCATACCGGCATCTTATAAGGGTAGTTTGGTAATATTGTATTTTTGGGAATTAATAATGACGAAAATTAGGAGTCTTTATCTGATTGGGAATAGACCCACTAAACCCACTAACCAACCCTTATTGACCCAATAAGCTATGGGGGTTATCAATTAGGTTTCCAAAACTTCCCCAAAGAAAACCCTAGCCACCTTTGGAGAAGAAGGCTTGTAGAGAGAGAGAGAGAGAGAAGGAATTCTGCAGAAAAGCTCCATCAAACCAACACCAAATTCAGAGACACTAGAGGCAAGTGATTTAATTCCATTTAATTTCAGATAATGTTCCTTCCATGTTAGATAATTCAAATTTATGTTTGTTCTTGGAAGATAATGAAAAACCCATGAGTTTGGAAGTAGAATACAAAATTTTGATGAAAGGATTGCATGTAGAATCATAGTTAGAGGACTAATCTGATGTTGATATATCTTGTAAGACACAAAAACGGATTTAATTGGACAAATTAAGGATCTAAAAATTTTAGGGTTCATGTTCTTGAAAGATTGAGGGAAAAGTGTTGAGACTTGTAATTTAATGATGTTTAGGATGAATTAATTCCTTAAAACATGTTAGGAGGTGACTTTAATATGTTTAGGATGAATTAGAGACCCCTAAAACGTTGTTGGGACGAACTTTAGAAGAGGTTTGGGGTGTTAAAATTGGTGAAAAACGAAACTAGGGAAATCTGGGCTCGAAACCGGTCGTTTTATTTAGAAGACCTCCCCAGGTCGTTCGAACGAGCTCGTTCGAACGAGCTTCTAACGAGTTGACCAGTCGCTTCTAACGAGGGGAAGTTTCGTTCGATAATCTCGTTCGAACGAGATCTCGTTAGAAGGTACAGTTCGTTCGAACGAGCTGAATCTCGTTCGAACAGCAACGAGACTTCTAACGAGCTGGCAGTTTAGGCCTTTTTGGCCTGTTTTGATTTTGGGAGTCCCGTAAACTTGTTCGAGGATAGAGATAACATTCCTTTGAAGGTGTATTAGTATACTTGGGACATTTGGGTTATAATGAGGAGTAAATGATATAAATGTGGATCAAATCAAATAGACATTTGAGTCGAGACATGAGTGCCTACTATGAAGCGAGAATAAATTATGGCGCGTATAAATATGGACCGGGATTATATAAGTTGTATATATATTAAGTTGGTACGAGAATGCGATATGTACTACAATTAAACTACGGGATTACTAAGATGTGTGCTTACTTAGTATTGGTATATGAACTGTGTGTATGACATACCTACCATACTTGCTATCACGGGAGGTTTGCGTTCGCTTAGGGCCATCTAATCCTTGTGTTGCCCAGATTTAGACTGGTTACCTTGATGAACATAGGTCAAAGAAAGACTTATTGGGATGTTAATAAGTTCGCTAATCGTGGGAGCGTAGGTATGTGCGTGACCCATGTGATGTGACTGTGTTCGCCTCCATTATTTGTGATGTTGTTATCTGTGAACTATTCCTGAGAGATTCGGAATATGTGATCCTTATGTACGTGATGTACCGGGATGGATAGCAGAGTATGTGTGCACCGCAGCCTAGTCTCGGGGTGCTTATATTGTATATTTATGTTGTGGAAAATATACGCTTAATAAACTGGAACTTTCATATGGTATTGTGTGTAACTATGGAATAACATAGAGGGATAATCTATAACGAGTTGTATTACTTTTGTATGAGAACCTGAAGTTACGTTAAGCCCTATTTAATTGAGATCGTTATAATGTTAATGGGAACCGAGTAATAAGGGTAGAACCTATGGCAGTCTAGCTAGATATGATGTCACTTAGCTAGTAGTTTGTGTCATTTTAGATGGGTACTTACGTTAGGAGTGCACAGTTAGAAGAGAGGTGAGAATTTCATGTGAGTGCACGTCCTAACATGTACTTTGCATTTAATGTTTTAAATGTTTTTAAAGCACTTGCAGGTTTTTAAAATATCTCCACATTCGGGCTCTGACCCGTTTGCTTTCAATCTATTTTTTTGTAAAACCATTTTTAGGTGCCCAGCCACATGGACACCATTCATAGGATACCCATTCAGGTGGCGAGCTGTAGCTGTTTGTGGAAGCTATAGGGATTTGCTTATAGAAGCTTCTTTCATTTGGATTCCTGATTCAGTATTTATCAGTTGTAGGGCATGTTGCCCATTTCTATTAGAGACATCTTTCCATTTCAGTTTTTCAGACTTTGGCATGTATTGATTCAGTATTCAGTATTTAGTTACTTATTTCAGTTGTGGGATTTGTAGTGAGGAGTTTTCCTCCAGACTTTATTTACATTATGTGATGGTTATTCTATTTACTTCAGTATGGTGAATGGTGTTATTATTCTTCATTACACTTGTTGCATGTTAATCAGACTTTAATTAAAATTTGGCAACTTACTTTTTAAATACTAGGTGGTTAGTATTAATAAAATGTTTTCGACAGTGATGCTATTAACTGGACCAACTTGGCATTTTGAATTAATTTAATAAAGGAGTAGCTACCCGGTATTCAATTAGTCGGGGTGTCACAGAAGGTGTTCATACAAAACCCCCTTCAAAACTATTTATAAATGATTTGAGGCATGCTCTAGTATTGAAACAGGGGTTTTCAATGAAACACAAATAATACAGGGGTTTTGTATGTAACAAATAATCAAACACATGGTATTCATAATAAAAAAAACATCGTACTCCCTCCAAATTAATACCAAGTTAAGCATATGTTCCCGACAATAAAGAAATCTGAGAAAATAAAAACTGTTGCCCACATAATTGATCAGGAGGGGTCATAAAACTATGTATAAATAATATCGTTAAATAATTGAAGATAATACTCACCGTGGAAAAAATCGCAATTGATCTCACTTCACCTTGAGTGCTTTCAACCTAACCGTCAAAGAAATTGTATTATATTATGTAAAACAACTCTGTATATACATAGTGATGATGAGAATGAATCTTCGGTGTGTAAAAGAATCCAAACTGATCAAATCACAGTTACTCATCTGATCAAAGTTCATTTATGTGTGACGATTTTTTGCCTAATTGGTGCAATAGGTTGTATAGAAACCTGAAATGGAAGCAAAAAACAGTATGATCTGAAGTTAGGTAACACAAAAAAAAACATGATATGAAGTTGCAAGATTATAGACTGGACAAAAAGAGATATTGAATCGTGTAAAAAATTTACAACATAAAGGTGTAAACAATTTATAAATTTTCAGATATGATATGGAGTTGCAAGATATTTAATAGCTGCTGGGTTGGCTTCATATATTTCAATTTTTTTAGAATAGTGGCATAGCCAGTTAATGGACCAAGGGGACCTATAGTTGGATGAGTGGAATTTTAAGTCCCCATCATGCTTTGATGGTTGTTTCCAAAAACTCTACTTGTAATCGACAGTATCAACCATCAATTTAGGCAAACGCATCAATAATTATGACATACAAAAAAAAGTAACCAAAACATCAATTCAATAATGTATATATTAGTCATTGCATAATATCGGTTACAAAGTTTTAACTCCTAAAGATTTAACCCAAGGTGTAAAATAGACGATTGAAACATTCGGCGATTTGATAAATAGATTTAACCCTTTTCACCCCTACTTCCTGTAAGATTTGATAATTAATAAATAGGATTAATGAGTTTCTCAGCATCAAATGTTATCGATAGTCTCTAACTAATCTGGAACTTATCTCTAAGTGTATTGAATCTGCAGACCTTAACTTCTCCAGATACGGTGACAACTTTTTTTAGTGTTCACAGCAGGACATACACAACCTATTACAACTAAACTTGATGAAGCTGAGGGTCACACTTGATTTCAATTCCACCTACAATTATGAGCATATTAGTCATTCATGGCACATAACTATTTGAAATTACCGGCTCGACCAAAGACATAAATGTTCGCAGAAATAAGTTAAACATGTAAAGAACATAGATTTGGTACAATGAAATCCCTAGTAGTAGTAGATTAGTTAGAGGTCTTTAATCGTATAAGAAATGTACAATTAATTAGAGCATTAGTACAAATGACTTTGAATGATAAGGTCGAAATAAAAATCTAAACAATTCCTCGTGTGGTTGTTACAGGTGTAAATCTAAAAACTACCATCAATGAAAAACAGAAAAACAAAATGCATGGGTGGTTGTTTTAGATTGATACTCCCATGTTAGCCTGAGAATGGACAAAACCTGGCAAGCTTAGCCATTTTACTATTATGCATAAGCTTGATGGATGCATATTCCCAATGGTATTTTCCAAAGAGGCAGTAAATAAAAATTCAAAGGCTGGTTCAAACATCATTACTTCTAAAAGCAGGCAAGTTTCAATGGTAAATCATGCCCACTTGTCATATTAAAATGACTAATAAAAACTTCTTATGCATGTAATTACTAAAAATAAATTGGAGTCCAAATATTATACCAGTGCATATATACTAAATGACACTAACAAATATAATAAGGGATTCAATATAGATTGAAATTTGTCATATAAATGCTTACATTGAAGTCAGGAGGCACCTAAAATTAATTTGTTTACCCCATTTTAAATCTTTAAGACCTGACCCTGAACAAATAATCAAAACCGTTTAAATATAAGATAAATATGTTGTCGAATATATAAGATAAATATGTTATACCTATTTAGGATTTTGAAGTATAGGCTGGTCTGCAAAAGGAAAAAATAAACAATAGAACAAAAAAAAATTAGATCCCAAAACATAAACATAAATATAAATAGATTTTAAACAAAACCAAATATGTACACAAAGATCAAATTACAAAGTCCTATATCACAATGAAGAAATTATATTGTACACATATTTTTCGATGTACATCAGATGATCATATATCCAAACCCAAGATAAAAATAGTAAAACCTAAATCACAGAACTACAAAATAACACCTTAAATAAAAAAACTAAAGAGATAATATGAGAGAGAGGGGGAGATTTCACCCCCAAAAAATAAACCTTCATACTCTAGAAAAGAACACCAAAACCCGAATCACAGACCTAAGAGAGGCATCGATGGAGGCCCGACAATGATGGAGGAGACGACGGTGTGGGAAGGGGACGGCAGCCCGTGTGGGAGGGGTGGTAGAGTGGGATTTGAGAGTTGAAGGAATGAGCTAGGGTACGAATAAACACACATTAAAAATGAAAAAGAAACATGAGAGGGAGGCATCGTGAGAGAAGAAGAGGGGGGAGAGAGAGAGAGAGTGTGTGTGTGACAAATGAGAAGATGGCTAGGGTTACTCCAAATGAGTGTAAGGGAGATTATGGGTAAAATGATCACAACCTTTCATTTGTGAGTGATGTGGAAAAATGTAGACCCTTTGATTACTTTGATAAGATAAGTTGTCACTATTCATAACATCATTGTCCCATATATATGTACTAGTGGATGCCCGTGCCCGAGGGCACGTCGATAAATTTGCCCCCGGGATAAAAAAAAATTGAGAAAAAATAAAAAATATAAATTAAAAAAAGAAAAAAATATTTAAAAAATTAATAAAAAATAGTTAAAAAATTGAGAAAAAATATTTAATAAAAAAAATTAAATTTACACGTATTTAAAAAAATACATGTATTTATAATAGTATAATAGTATTTATAATAGAATAGTATTTATGTACGTATATATATACTATTATAATAGTATTTATAATAGTATAATAGAATAGTATATATATAGTATTTATAAGTATATATATATATATATATATATATATATATATATATATATGTACGTATACTTACTGAATATGTATATATACTGAATATATATACATACGTTTATACTGAATATGTATATATGTATATATACTAAATATGTATGTATACACATAACCTATCATACAACCTCGTACGTAGTATATAGCTCTCGAATACTCAAAATACTATCGTTTTATAATTATAACATCTTATCGCATATTCCCGAGTATCACTCACTGTCCGAAGGGTCCTAGTTTCCCCTTAAGTTATTTCAGTGTGTATGGATTTCATTTTCTTGTGATCACAGTTAATTTTATTATCTGTGTAATATTAACACAATAAATGTTACTGTTTGTGAAAATGTCACAGATATAAAACTATTTCATTTTCTGGTGCATACAGTAAAGTTTATTGTTTGTATAATTTTTTTTTATTTAAAATTTTATAGGCTTCATGGATCTTGTTTGATAGATCTCGGTGAGGAGATTTCAAAAATAGTAATTTTACGAAAAATGAATTTGTCAATTAAAAGTTATTATCATTTGAAGATTAAAAATATGATTAAAAAAACATCTAACCACTTATGTAACTTTCCTGAGGAAGTTGGGGATGATTGGCTTTATAAGGATAAAATTGTGAAAAAAAAGTCTCAAAAAATTAGGAATATGACCTATTTAATGGTTGAAAAGTTAATAGGACTTAAATTACGAAACTGTGTTGTAGTGCCCCTATATATAATAAGAATAAAACTATGTTGACCCACAAAAAAATCCAAAATCCATATCCATCGTATTAAACGCTTATATCTCATTATTGTGGATCTCGCCAGTGCATAGAAATGGATCTCATCCACTGCATTAAAAGCTTGTACCAATTTTTATCTTGTTAGGGGTACACATTTTTTTTGTGGTTACATATAGTTTTACTCATATAATAAATCCTTTTTAAAATTAGTTTTGAGAAACATAAATCAAACTCGCCTCAATTTTCTTTTCCATTTTGGTTTTTGAGGGAAATCACGAATTTCAGGTTTGGATTTAATAGGATCTAACTGTTACTTACTTGGGGTAATCAATCCTTTGGGCAAGTATTTATATTGTTTTGAAAACCTTCCCATTTTTTTTTCGCTCGGCCTCGTATACACCACTCGTGGAATCAAATATTGTATATATAACCCAAGGTCATATTTTTATCATTCTTTATTTCTCTGTGTTTCATTTTCTATATCTTACAAGACATTTGTGGAATTGGGTATTTGATGGATGCTCATAAAAGGACTAGATTAGATACACAATGCTACAATTCTTTTACATACTGTTATGGTGAGGTGATTAATGAAGATAATAATTTTTATTTTCCTTATTGACTTGTTTGTATAATGCATATTTAATTAATATATAGCACAAAACGTTTTTAGGAGATGGATAATTATTTATGCCCAAAAATTAAGTGTGTTTGTTTTGGTGATATTTGTTCTTCTCTTTTCATGTTGAAGCCGTACTTATTTAATTTATTACTCTTCATATTTGTTATTGGATTTCAAAATCAGGGGTTGTGGGTATTCAAAAAAGATGTAGAAATTAGGGTTTTTTTAGACCAAAATTCTTGTATCTCTAGATATTTGGGGCTTCCATACGGGTTTTAATTGTTTGCATATATTCTTATATAGATCTGTAAAGTACTTGAATTGATAAAAACTATAGTTTCTTTAGGAAAAAGAAAAGCAATCAGCGGTTTGTGAAATAATCGAGACATGTTTTGTCTCTCATTCCTTTTTAGTGTCATGACGATTGGAAGAGGAAAATACAATTTGAGGAAAATACATTCATATTGGATTTTTGCGTTTGATAATTTAATTGGGATTACAATGAATTTGACTGGGGAAATAAATAACTAGATATATATCAGATGAGAAATTTGAAAATGTAAGACAAATCGATGAAAAATTCGGAGAGTGAGCATCGCAAAATTTATCACAGGAAATAGAGGTCGCCAAAGCTTGCTAATCTGAAGAACGGAAAACTCAACTAATGTTACCATTTGTTTTTGTGACAGAGAGAGGGATTTTTGGGGGTTTTCTGTTTTACGTGTATAGTGACATGTAGGAGGGTCCATGAATTGGTTTTTTTAGTAGGTCTCTATAGCATTACTAATGATAAGATTATTAGTCTAATTATAGAATCTATCTTTGCAAACATAGCATACCATATTCTGTCAATGTACATACATATGCATATACCCAACCGATGCTACATTATACATGCATAAACCTGACTCTACGTTATACATGCGTAATCATAAATTTTTATTTTGCAATTTCATTGCAACGTGTTTGTAATTTTCATGATGAACCCATGATGCCTTCCATGAGAGTTGATTTCTTATATTTGTCACAAATAAAAATGTTGAAATGCTGTTAATGGCACGGTTATGGATTAGATTTTACTCGTATTTTGGTGATCTAATTGAGTTTCTTAGATAAATATTAATTTAGAATTTGGGTGTTAAATTTATAATTGCAAGGTAATGAGTTGTATAGATTAATAATGTCAAACACTTTTTTTTTATATATATATGAATTTTTTGGGTTCTTTGATATCAATGTATCAGAAGAGAGTTTGGCAAATTTGTATCATAAGAGAGTTCGGAAAGTTTGAATTCAAAGCACTTGTAAGAAGTGGCAAAATTTGTTTGGCAAATATTTCTCACACAAATAACAAAGCAAAGTTGCCAACATTTGTGGCAATTTTATGCATAGGAGGTGTTGTACATTGACAAATATCCTATAGACAAAGTTTTGTATGAAACACACTAAATTATAGGCAAGTACCCCATTTACAAACTTATTTGCCATTTGTAATGGCAAATACGACGATCAAACGGACCCTTAATGTAAAATTTGTGTTCCTTTACTGATATGTAAAGCTAAATAGTATATGCTGTGTATATTTGTTTCAGGAATATAATGTGAAATAATATTGTATATCACAAGTAGTTTTATTTTACGCATGGATTTGTAATTGGTACATGAACAAATTGTGCTTGTTGAATAGCCTGCATGTTATTGGAATTGTTAGGCCTTGATCATTTGGAGCATGTTCTTTATTTGTTTGACTGGTCCAAGATTTGGGTTTTGTTTGTACCTTTTGATTTTTTTTTATAAGTCTATAACTAAAACTAAAGCACATCAACTCGATGTTTGAAACCTTATATGTTTAATTAAGCTTAATAGGAAGTCGTCGTAGTACAAATATAAAGTGAGACACTAATTTGTTGAATCCTATTTGCTCCCCTCGCTGGTATACCTTTTGTGAAAAACAAAAAACAGTTTTTGAGTACGGTGAACCCCTTTTATGTGTGAAATTCGTTTTTTTGTAAAGAACTTGTCATTGTCTTTGAAATTGTACAACTTTTATAAAAAAAATTAATCGTACAATAAGAATAATGACCTGAATAAATTTATTTGTCTCGTTGTTTTCTCATGTTCACATCCAGGGACGGAGCTATGCCTTGGTTAGGTGGGGCAACTGCCCCAGCCAGGAAAAAAAAATTGGGGGTAAATTTGTAAACTCAAAAAATTTAGGGTAGAAAGTAAAAAAATACATCTAACTTAAAACCTATTCAAACAAACCCATTTCTGCCAGAACCATTTCTCCGAAGAAAAGAAACCCACTTACTTCTCCGAAACCCTTTCTGCTCGAGGCAGCTCCGAGCCTCCGATCCCCATTTCAAGGTAACGCTCAAACCTCTCTTTTATTGTTGCTCCCTATGTTAACTTTGTGTTTATTTTTTGTAGACTTTGCCCCTGCTATGTTAACTTTGCTCCTATCCTAGCCTATGTACACTTAGTGTTTATTTTATGTCTGGTAAACTTATGTTTTATCAGTGCTATGTAGATTTTTTGTTTATTTTGGAAACAAACCACTACAAATAAATGCCCAAATCATTTGCTTCTATGTCTTTACCATGTATTTACCTTAATTCCCAAATGTTGTTGAACCTAAACATTGCTTTTAATTCCCAAATGGTATGCTGTTTTATATTTTTTTCAATTTGTGCCCAAATGAGTTATATGGTTTTTTGGTATGGTGTTTTATATTTTTTTCAATTAGTGCCCAAATGGGTTATATGGTTTTTTGGTATGCTGTTTTATAATTTTTTCAATTTGTGCCGTATTTTATATTTTAATTTGTATAATTATTTTCAGATATGGAAAAATATTTTAAAATGACACATGAAAAAGATTCTGATGGAGTGATGCCTCCACCCACTGAAAATATTGATGTTCAAGTGGAATGTACATCAAAAAAGACAAGACTAGAACTCATTAGTGTGACCTTTCAAATCTTCCTTCTGGTCCGACTAGAACTCTAACAATCTTGCAATATTATGTGAATATTTATATTTGTTTAGATATTTGAATAACATTTGCAAAAAAAAAAATTCGAGGGCTACCGCCACCGAACCCCCGTCATTTTCATTTGTCTGCCCCACCTCGTGACAAATCCTGGCTCCGCCACTGTTCACATCAGTAATCACTATCAATTTACCAGTCCAATATCCACCATGGATCTTGTTTTGTAGATATTTAATAAAGCTTTTCAAACATATTATGAAAAACAAAATTGTGTATTGGATTTTAAAAATATTTTGTCATTGAAAAATAAAAGAAAACAGATAAATTATACCTGTTGCACATATCTACTGGATCTCTGTCAAAAAGATGTTATAGAGTTGGAATGGACGCTAAACACTTATTTTATGATGGTATTCCGATTAAATCTCTTGAAAAGAATAAAAAAACAGTGCACATAATTCTGTTTATGATTAGTCTTTCCATTTAAATAGAGACGCTTACTTTTTTTCCATATATATTATTTTTGACATTGAATGCTTATGTCCCTTTTCCATCATAGAATCTCCTTCTCTTCCTTCAAATTCTAAGAAAAAAAACAAGTGGAAAGCTTCCTCAAGATGTGGTATCAGATGTTTTATCCATGCTGCCCGTGAAATCGTTGCTGAGATTCAGGTCTGTTTCTAAAACTTGGTGTGCAATGATAAATAACCATACTTTCATTGCCAAGCACCTCAATGGTGCCATAGACAACAAGAAAGAATGCATCCTCGTCAGGTAATTCCTCTAACAAGATAACAAAAGTGTATCGTCTTTTGTTTCCGATGAAACTCTTGGTACATTGTACCTATGGATATAGATGTGCCGTTTTAAAGGACAAATTTGTAAAACTTTTGGGTCCTTGCAATGGCATTGTCTGTCTTACTAATCGTATTGACATTGTTTTATGTAACCCTTCTCTTAGAGAGTTTAAGGTAGTTCTTAGTCCTCACTTCACATACGCACCAGGTTTGATGAATTATGAATTGAGCTTTTCTATATGGATCCGTATTATATTTACCATTCCGCGAAAGTTGTAATATATGACTTAAGAATTGTTGGAGAGAGGTTAACGATGCGGAGCCCTATGTTATGTATCACCCCTATTTTGAGAGACTATTTAATGGAGCTTTCCATTGGTATGCACGCAAAAATTCTGGCATTGTTGAGTTGAGTTGAGCTTCTCATATATCTCTCCTTTTGTTAGTCTTATACAATTTTTACTCTTTTCTTCTTTTTTACTTTACAATTTTGTTTCGTCTTAAAAACTTTGTTATTGCAAGTACTTGATATTTATTTAATTATAATTCGGGTGGTGAGACATTTCAATGGATAAGTAAACAAGTAAAATTTACCTTAGTTTTTTTAATCTAGTTTTCTAGAGTGAAGAGTAGTGTGTTTCTTTCTAGTAATGTTCTATATACACCTTCTAATTGTTGATTAATATTTTATTTTTTTGTATAAATTAACTAAAAATCACTTTTTTTTATTCAAAATGACATTTTATTCCAAATTGGAGGCGCTCTTAGACTTTTTTCACACTCACCCTAAGTTTTCGGATTTTAATTCTCCCACGTCGAACAATATTTAGTTGCACAGGAAGTACCAAGTTTCATTACTCAGTAATCTCCCTGATCAATTCTTCTGAGACTAAAAATGTCATTTATGAATTCCGAATTTGGTATTAATGCTATTCTATCTTTATGACCCAAATATCTCTCTGAAACATTTAAATTAGCTTTTGCAAATGTTTCAATCGTCTCTACATATATGTGCAGGAATCCGTTTGCAATTTTTGTGTTGTAAACATCTTTTTATGAGTTATTATCATTAAATTATGTTTCAATGGTTTTTTAAAGTACAATTAGAAACTTTTGCTTTAGGAGGTAGAGTCCGATAATGGATTTATTTGTAGAATTGAATATTTAATTCTATCTGATTCTCTCAAGCATCAGGTTTGTTCATCTTCCTGCCTTTATTACTCAAAACTTTATGTGGTGACCTTCAAGATCAATTTAGCACTTGGTGAGTTCTCTCTCACTCCCTCTAACCCCTTCTCTATCTAGAATATCATCATCATCATCATCCTTGCCTTAATCCCATCATATGGGATCGGCCACATGGATTCTCGTTTTTCATTCTAGCCTATTATATGCATTATTATCACTGAAGTTTAATTCCTTAAGGTCTCTCCAAATAATTTCCTCCCACGATAGCTTAGGGCGACCACTTTATCTTTTATCCTCTATTTCCAACAATCTTCCTCTTGCTATAGGGGCATCTATTGGTTTACGCAACACATGACCGTACCACCTAAGTCTACTTTCTCTTAATTTATTGTTAATGGTAGCTACTCCTAACTTGTTTCTCTATCTAGAATATGTCGGCACAATATAACCTCTTTCTCTTTCTCCAGAACGTGCAGGAGCATCCCCTTCTCTAATAGGCGACATAGATATAGCTTTAGTAGGTCTCCAAGCTTTGAGGTAGAATATATAAATTATTATATCTCTATAATTTCTTAATCCTTTTATCAGTAAATATGTATATATGTACGTATTCAGTATATTGCGAGTAAAATTTGGTTGTCAAATAGTTTGAATTGGTTGTGTGGCGAAAGATGAGGGGACTATGGTGTTGGGTTTGATTGGATTTATGTGGTTGTATTTTCATATTTTTTTTTCCCTACTGATGTTTGTGTATGCTCGCGGAGTTCAAAAATCAGATTTAAAAAGGAGGTTACTTTTCAAACTGATATTGGACATCTTCCACAATATAAATTCCATGTATCCATATTTTTGGTTGTGATGTGTTCTTATCTTTTTAATCTATGAAAACATATTAGACTTATGTATTTCCTTTTATCAATTAGTTATGATCTTTCGAAAATAGTGGTTGTGCAACGAAAACTGTAATGATGACATTTTCAAATCATCCTCACTTTTTGTTTGTATTGTTACATTGATTATTCTCGGGGTTCTTCAATGACAATTTTTTTTCCCAGATGATCATATTTTATTGTAAGGGAGAACAAACATTCTCAGATTGGATTGGTTATATTATTTTGTTGAGATATAGAACAAAGGGGTCATTATATTGATATGATAGCCTAATTGGAGAGGAAGGATATTTTCCGGGGACATTGTTCCTTATGGCAAGATTGTCGCATATATGGAGAAATTAGAGAACTTTTAAGGTCTTTGGTGGGAGGCTCAAGCATTTGGAGCTTTATCTTATAACAATTGATTATATGTCCATAGTGCTTTTGTTTTCCACCCACCCAACGTTCAAAGGTGAATTGTTATTATTCTATTTTCATATTATTTATATGAATAATATATATAATACAACTTTACTATATTTTTCTTAGCGGTCAAACAATTTGCTATCACAACTTTAGCAAGGTGCACATTATTCCTTCAGTTATATGCCACGACCAATATTGAAACTTAATGGTATATGTTTACTCATTACACATTCTTTTTTGTGACTTTGTATTATTTTATGGGATTGTTTGGGAGTTACACAAACTGGTTATACCCAAACTTTTAGATTTGGTTTTTATTTCTTCCTTCTTTTTTGTTATATTATTGATTGATTGGCTTTACACTTGCTTCTTAGGAGTTAAATCTTACAAGTCAACTTAAAAAATAATCTTATTGGTGAATTCTTTGATTTTAGCTTCATAAAACTGATACATAAATTTTATTTGTCTTGTTTTTCTCAGTTGTTGTGCAGTTATAATGGAAGGTGAAATATAGTCAGATGCAATTCATTTTAAGTGTTTGTGAATATTGCGTAAACCACTTTAAGGTAGATGCCATGCATTTGATTGCTAATTTTGTTTCATTGTGAACCTATATAAAAGAACACTGTTTTCCTTTACATCCTACTTGATTCATTGGTGATTTTCTACTTGAAAATACGGTATTGGGTTGAGCGTTATATGTGTTATTGTCGTTCAAAATCCATTATCTTAATAATTATTGATCCGCTTTCCTTTTCAAGTTGAACGCTCTAATTGCATTATTTATTGTTTAACACCATACCTTCACTAGAAGCTCCCTAATGTGACTTTGGGATTTACTATGGTTGGGAGTAATGTTGCACGAACCATCTTAAAATCAGATTATAAGATTCATGTTGTACTTTTTGTTTTGGAAAGAATGGTTCATCTTGGACTCTGCAAGATAAATGATTTTCGTTGATTTGCTGACATTATTGTTTGGTCCATCGTTGTGTTTTATTTCATTTATTTATTTAATAATGTTATACATTGATTTTTATTAAGATTTTGTTGATTTTTTCACCAGACATAGTCCAGAGTGAGTAGCATATTGGAAGTAAAGCTTGAATAGGTGGATGTTCTCATGTTTAATATCATCTTTTTAATTTTTAGTTTTTTTCGTAAAGAATTTTTTGTTCTATTTATTAATTTTTTGTTATATTTGTTCGATCCATATTATTTCAATTGCATATGTTGTTAGGGGTCAATACTTTTATGATATATTGTGGGTGCGGGTTTCCACATAACATAGATGATGGATATTATGAGATATTCATTAGGAGAATGAACCCACCCAGGTTTGTCATTTATTCTCCCTCTTAAATTGAGATATACTATAACGTGTGAACTTACTATGTTGTCAGAGTTGTAATTAATAACAATTGCTGCAAAAATGCTACTGTTATACAGGTATGATCTTATTTTTGCTCCAAGTTGTGTACCCTGGGAGTCTCATATTATTATTGTCTTTTTTTCCGATTTTGATTTTTCATGTACCTTTGCCATCACATGTGGATAGTGCTAACAAACATGGAATACTTCTGGAAGTTCTTATTATTTGAACCTCATCATTACTAAGGCTTATATTTCCTCTGATAGAGGATGGTAATTAAAATTTGTTTACATTGTTTATAATATTTTCTATTTTGAGGTTTTTATCTTTATCTTCATTATTTTTTTTATGGCCAGTCTTCACCAATTTCATTTTTTGACCTGTAATTTCAATATTTATAATGGAAAACTTGTCGAAGTTATTGTATCTAATTATTTTTATAGATAGTTTTCATAAATAAACTAAATAATCCTATTATTTTTAAAATCGTTGTTTGATAATGAAAACAAAATAAGTCTTTTTTTCTTCTCTTGAAGAAAATAATGAATTTGATTTTATTCAAGCAAGAACATGATCTTGTTTGTGCTTGTCTCTTTTGAGTCCATTGTATTTAATATAGTGTGAAATGAAGATTTGATGACCCATTTACTGTATCTCATGGGTTTGTTTTGTTGTTGTACTACCTGAATACGCAAATGAGGCTATCAGTTTCTCACATACTGTGTTCGTACTACACAGACACTGAAGTTCATATGCATATGAAAATCTTTTCTTTTAGAATGTTCAAAGCAAGAATCTGGGAAATAGAGTTTATTTGCTCTACAATATGAATCTTTGGAAGTGACAATTTTCACTAAGACATTGTTTACACAGCATGGCTATGGTAAGAAACATGTTAAACCGTATTTGGTTAGATCTTTGGAACAGATTCTGTTTTGTGAGGTCTATGTACATAAATGTATCTTTTAGTTGAAGCAAAAATTTGCATTATTTACTGTAATAGGATCAATATCAAGGGAAGTCATGCGTGGAAATATACATGTATGGTATTTATCTATTGCGGGTATTTGTGGGATCAATGGTTTAGATCTCTTCCAAGTTTTATTTATGGGATTTGTCCTAATGGTTTATTTGTTTATTGGATGGCTGTAATCATATCTGATTTCCAATCGAGACATTCTAGCAATTTCTTTGTTTTATTGCAGATTTATTATGTGATTAATTATCTACTATTTTGGATCATTTTTAATAATGGAGGTGATTAATTTGGAAAGTGGTTTTGGGTGATGATGCATTGACTGGATTAAGTGTTGGCTTCATTTTAGGGTAGCAGGTTGGTACATACATCTAACCGTGTTGGATTATAATATTCAACGGTTTAGATGGAATTTTGCAATCTGTGTTCAATCTTCACTCTGGATTCAGTCTGTCGGTGATGGTTTGGTTCAACCATAACTGATTTAATGGTAATTTTCAATTGGCAGCATTGTGACCTTCGGTTTAAACTTCAGAATCACAATTTTAATTGATGGCATGACGTCAGCTCGATTGAGTTGTTATTCACTCCGCATGATATTATAACCTTCTTATATGGTTTTGTTCAATCTGTGTACATTCTATTTTGTGAGGTCTATACACATGATATGATTTTCTTCCCACTTGATCATCATGATATTATTGACTTTTCTGCGATACTGAGATAGAATTGAAGTGCTCCTTTAAAATGATATAATGCATCTTTGAGTTCCTGACCTCTTAATGAGACGGATTGAAGAAAATGGGTAGATCAATGAGCTATTATGTGGTCACTAATTCTTACATTTCAAACGCAGGGCAAAGCAAAGAAAGTTGTCTAATCACGAAACTTGTAATGGCCAAGTTGGGAGTAAAACAATGTGTTTGCAAAGAAAGCAGGGGCAATGAATATGACTCTCAATTCAAGTGTTGATGTAATAGCCAGGCTATGACCAAGATGAATGGAGGAGTTTGTAGACTTGGATTCTCCACACAAGAAACTGTTGCAGTGATTGAAAGAGGACCAAAGGGGGAATACTTTATTTTTGTTTTTTTACATCTGCTTCATGCAAAAATATATAGCTCTGTTCTCTATAGTGTTCATATGTAAGATGTGACCTTTGACTGGTACAATTTGGCTGCGCAAGATATCTGCCTCCACATTTTTATTGGTGATATATCCCAATTGTCCATGCTGCCTTAAGTGTTTATTTCATTTATAAGCATAAACACTTTCTTGTGTGGAGAAAGTGTATTATGTTTACCCTTTTGGCCGCTGCCTTGTTTGTAATGAGTGCCTATGATAGGGGAGATAGCGGGTCAACATTAGGTTATGGCATAATTAAATGGTAGAACTTTAATCACATAATGCGTTAACGCCAAATAGTTTTTACAAAATTAAATTAACCCACAAATTAGGCCTAATCAAGCCATTTTTTGCCTTACAATTCTGTAGCTATATGAATTATTTGAGTGAATGATTGTAACTTTAATAACACCCTGCATCAAATAGTATAACTTCCCTTCATCATCAAAGAACAGTGCATCTGTATGCCCTTTGGGCCAATCTTTAGCAAGCCTCACAAAGCTCATCTCTTTATTTAATTTTTCTTAGATTTTGTAGATTGAAAGGAAGCCCAGCCATAAACTAACCTACTGTAAAAACCATTCTTCTTTCATCAAGAAAACCAATGCTTTCATTGTTTAAGCTTATTATTCATTCATCCTCCTAGTTTAAATAAATACTAAAAAACCAAGTATTTATCTAGATACATATATACAAACAATATATATACTATAAATTGAAAGCTCCAATTAACAACATGTAGAAAATTACCGAAGCTCCCATTCACAATTGCATTTTCATGGTAAGATATTTTTAGCGATTCTCTATACTTCCTATCACAATCACACAAACTATTACACTCCTCCACTTGAAAAGCAAAGGAAATTGCAATCTTCTTTCTGTTAACAAATTTTTCGCAAACATGTTTGTATTTAACCTCAAACACTAAAATTTAGCCAGATTGGCTTAATTTTTGTTTGATTCAATTGTCACCATTGAATTGAAGAAAGCCAACATAAAAAACAATTGCAGTGGTCTTATGGAATTAAATAAGCTGTTGGGTAATCACTAATCTTAGGATGAGGAATCAGTAAAACAAATTATAGAAACTTAATCCTAGACTGTCACTCCATTAACATTAATAACCCATACCATACTACCCCCCCGTGTAATAAACACATAAACAAAGGCCTCCCCCAAATAGACCTAATATTTAATCAGACAAGATCACTGGTGAAAAATTACACCTCAGACCAATATCTAACGCAACAAACTTTGTACAGAAGGAAACCTCATATGTCCAAACAATCTCATGCAAAGTGCGTTTAAAGTGAACCTTCCATCGCTGGCAACATACCTTATGTTCTGTCATGGCATTATTTCGCATTATTAGTTTTGTTAGGTTTAAATAGTGTTAAAATTAAGAACTTTGTCAATTGTATCGTTTCCTACAAATAAGTAAAAAAATTATAACTATGACGGGTTAAAAACTTCAATGTCGTGTTGTGTAGTGTTGTCTGAAGCTAAAACACGATCCCAAAACACACGTTTTCACCTCTTGGGAAACCCCAATCCTTCCCGTCAATTTGATTTCAATCTGTAGAATTTATTAACAGAATCGATCCATTCATCATCTTTAAACTTAACTGTACAAATCACTTTAGAATCATCATCGATGGAATTAAGGTCAAACCCATAAGATTGATCCATTTTAAAAGAGCAATCTGAGTACTGCCTATAGGTCAATGGATTACTTGCAAAAATGTTACCATTCAAAATTTTACAAGTATCAGTTGCTAAAATTTTGGCAATATTCCGCCTATATTTGGTTATTGTTTTTAAAGGAGTTAGATCAAGATCATATTTTTATTTGTTTAGACTGTGAATAAGATTAACAGAATTCATCGTCATAACTTGATGAAACCAGGTGGAGGGCGAGACTGAAAATCCTTCAGCAAGCCTCTATATATATACTATTACAAAGTGATTTTTATAAAGATATTTGTTTCAGCACTCACTAGTGTCAAACTCTATTCAGTCGTTAATACCATTAACTGTTATGAAAAAAATCCCAGCGTATGCAAAGGAATCCAATGCAGTTTTTTTCTCAGGAATTTCAAGTTGAAAACGTTAAGAGGTCATATAGGAAAATGGAATACAGAACCTTTCAAAGTTGTATTTCACTCTATATGTCACGCATAGTATTTGGTTCCAGAGAAAGAGCTAGCTTTTTTTTCTTTTTTCTTTTAGAGAAATGGGATGGCACCCCCAATTTTTTTTAATCAAAATGGATGGGAGGAGATAAACCCTCTCCTGGGTGTATTACAAGAGCTATCCAGGGCAAAACATACCCCAACATCACCCCACCCCCCACCCAAAAAAAAATGTGTAATAAAAAGAATAATACCTAATATATCTAGGGTATCTAAATCAATTACTATGCGTTTAACTCAGTAATCAAATAAGAATTTGAACAATTCACCCTACCCTTAAATGTAAAATCTTGCCAGTTGTCCCATGAATGCTACGAATTCAATGAATAATATGACATTTATACACGCAAATATTTTCAAATAGGGCTTTAGTTCGTTCTTTCCAAATTGTCCGAATGACAAGGTCAGGGATAATGCCACACAAGATAGAGGGGACTACTAGATCCCACATATAACCAGCAAGAGATAAGATTGGATCTAATATAGGAGCTTAGAACTTTAATCCCCTATTCTCCTTCGAAATGCGTTTAGACCTTCTTTGCAATAGTATTATAGATAAGAAGATGACCCATTTGTTCAATTTGGGGATCATCCACACAATGCCGATATTTTGAGGGCATTAGAAAACCAATGCTACAAACAAAAATATAGTGCATCGGAATTTTCTGTGCAACAACTTCCAAACGAAATTCTATACCTTTAACATGATTCTTTTTTTCTACATAGATTTAAAAAAAAAACTCATGAAGCTCTCTGTTTCTCACAAATTCCCAATGTCGAGGTTAATAAAAATGAGTTCAGGTCTTTCAACCACTAAGGCTTCTGATCATCTAAATTAATATATTGTATAACAACTTTATAATATTGAAGACGTTTCCATATTTGGGGGGACAAAGGCATACATGTTGCGTCAAAGATATTCACAGATTCAACATATTTAGCTCCCAAATATTCATTCCAAATTGAGCTGTTGGGGAGATGCACCACCATAATTTCGGAGTATAAGCTTGGATAACATGGCAAAAGTGTCTTACCTCTATACCACTCTCCCTTGGGCAAACAAATATACTCCCAACTGATCCTATATCGTTGATTCTCACCCTCTAAGCTCCAAAGGAAAAATGTAAAGGTTCATTTAGCTCATTAATAATGGCGACATGAGGATCGTTGGAATGCAAATATGTGGAAAGTCATAGATTATGTAATACGATTTATAAGAATTAAGTTACCTCAGGTGAGAGAAGCATATTGTGTCATCCATTATTTCTAGATCTGATTTTACTAATCAACTCATCAAATAACAAACATTTTTTCGACCTCCAAACAATAACAATCTGAGGTACTTAAGAGGAAGCCTTTTACGAATGAACCCTGTAGTATCCTCAAAAAGAGATTATCTAGACGATCTGACTTTGTCGGAGATTACATAGCATCTCTTGTGCTTATTTATAAGGGGTCTTCATAAAAAATAAAAAACCTTAAGAAGTTCCAAAGCGATTTTTTTACCATCGTTTAGGATATCATCTGCAAATGATAACGAGATAATAAGCGGGAAAGAGAAAACGTCAAAACCTTTTGTTTAGCATCAAATCATTGATTCCCTGGGTAAAAACATTAGAAGCAATAATAAACATACGTAGAGCAATAGAGTCACTTTGCCTCCACAATTTGACTTGAAAAAACTTGAGCTACTGCCATTAATAATAATAGACTACAAAATTCGTGATACAAATTTAATTAAACCCGAATTGCCCTCATGACCTTCAATAAATGTAATCACGACAACAAGTCATATGCCTTAGTCATGTTAAATTTGAGGGCAACAGTTAGATCACCGACAATTTTATTTAATGCTATGTATCTTCTTTTGCACTAATGTAATATTATCTTAACTAGATCTCTCTTTAACAATGTTGCATTGCGTGGGTAAATAATTTATGGAAGAAACGAGGTCAACCAAGAAGCCCTTTTTTTTACATTATCTTATTAGCAAAGTTACACAAGTTAATGGAACAATATTCATCGCAAGTCCGGGGATTTGCCATTTTGGGAATGAGAATGAACAAAGTACTAGTCCAGCTTCTCGAAAATGAATGCCCTGACAAAAAACTCACAACAGTGTTAAACAAATACTTATGGATCACTAATTAGAAATATTGGAAGAAACAACCTGAAAACCATTGGAGTCTCTAGCGCAGTCACCATACATTTAAAGCAACATAGATTTCAATTCTTCCGACATCGGGTTCTTTTTTAGTTGCACATTCTACTTTTCACTGATTAGTCGCGGAATAGAACTTCAAATCCTCTCTCCCACAAACTGGACATATTCTGCATTAATCAAAATTTAGAAATGTTCGTCAAGACCTCCCTGATATGAACCTCATATGAAATCCATTGCCCCATCCTCATTCTTGATGCGATGAATCTTGATCTTGTTATGACTATAATTTTCCATCGATTGAAAAAAGATTTATTAGAATCACCTTAAACTGAGACTTTTGATGTCAATAAGCCGCCTCTTCACTCGCAAGTCTTTGTTTCAAAAGTTATTTAGCTCGACTATATTCTTCCCTAGCCATAAGTAGAGTCATGCCTGTCCACAGAAAATTCTTCAAGAGAACTGAGTCTTTTGCCTCCTTGATCCGCTACCACGTCTTTAAATTGTATTATATTCAAATATTGCACCAACTTGTATGTCGTTTCAATTTTAAAATGAAGATATGTAAACCGTTACCCGAAAAGGCTACTCCCAACCAATTTTACCCTCGAGAAAACTCGCGATGATGAGTCTACATATTCTGAAATCCGTTTGATATGGAGCCCACCAAAGGAGAATTATTAGAATTCAGTCGATTACAATGTGCCACCATGTGTTTATCAAACTTAGAAAGCCACTGATCATTGCATTAAATTATGTCTATTCTGTCCCAAATGCAAGCTTGGCCATTATGGTTATTGCACCGAGTGAACCTAGATCCCTAAAAAGGAATTTGAATTAAACCCACATGAATCATGGCATTTTGAAAGTCCTCAATGGCTCCAACATCAATTTCATTACCTTCATGTTTCTCATCAACCTCAAGAACGATATTAATGTATGAACTTACCATCCAAAATCCAAGATTAGTTGTGGGAATATCACCTAAAGCTTCCCACAAAACCTTCACGATCTCCTTTGTAACATTTCCCAGAGATAGTTATAACAAAGGCCTTTTCTCTCACACTCGGGTGTGATATTTTAATATGAAGACATCCTCATTTTGAAGGACGTCATCAGCCCAATTATTACTCCAAAATACCCAAATTGAATTACAAGTGCCAGCCACAGCAGTTCCAAAATTCAGCCTTCTACAAAGCTAAAAAATTTTTTAATTCCCTCAAATTTTTGTTCTAAAAGCACTACAAATTTACTTTTTACGAATTTTTAGCTAGCTCAAGACGTGAACAATGCAACATAGCTATAGATTAGGAATCACGGACACTTCTCAGAAGGCAACGTGTCGTGTCGAATACTATGAAACACGAACACTCTCCCGGAAGCCACAAGTCAACTTTGACTCAAGTCAGACACGCGACACGCTCTGACATGTGATGACAATTCTACTTTATTTATGATTCTTAATGTCAAAGTGTGTTTAAACTTTATTTTTTATGGACCATTTTCTTTATTTCATGTTAAGAATGCTCTAATAATGTATTTTGTGGAAAAAATCTGTTTTATTTCATTAATATATATATATATATATATATTTAAATATATATTATATATTACGTATCATAGCGTGTCGTATCCTAGTTTTTGGACCAATCACGTGTCGCGTATCGTGTGTCAAAACACATATTACGTGTCCGTGCTTCATAGGCTATAGAGGAGTTAAATGAAGTTGGAGCTAATTTGATGTTTCATTAAGCTTGTGAAGAAATTTTAAAGAAGCAAAAGTCCAAAATTTTGGCATTCATGAAATTCTGAAATACTGCAATTAGTAACTGAATGATCTGGCTGTTAATTATTCTATTGATTCAGAGTATTGAGTTCTACTGAAGGGAATTTCAACCTTAGAGGAGAGAATTGAGAGTGTCAAACTATACTTCATACAATAAGAACGAGTAAGCTATTTGTATCCTCTTAAAGAAAATATCACGGTATTTGTATTGTACTCTATAGGTGATATATCTCATGTACAGGACCAAAGTATGGCATGTTACTTATGGGTTTTGACCGTGTCAAGACAGAACATTTTCTTAATTTCAATTGATCATCAACGTGAACTTTCTCTCTTATTTTCTATCTATTTTGGGTGGGTGGGTGGGGGCATAGTTTAAAATTATTAAATGCACTAGTACCATCAGTGTGGAATCAAAGAATTACAAATAAATCCAAAAAAGAAGCTAAATGAGTCGACAGAAACTTGACATTGATCTCACAAGAAATGAAATATTACAAATAAAATACACGAGCTTCTTCCATATTCATTACTCTAATGAAACTAATTTCTGGGGATATCAATACAAGCTTCTTCCACGTTCATTTATCTCTAAAAAAATCTTGAGGATTTCTAAATTAAAAGGATGAGATTGGTTCTTGTGTATAAATGAAGAGGATCTGAAAAAGCAAGGAAATTCACTTCATAAAGCTGCTACACATACCAAGTCATAACCAACTTACACCGATTCAGATTGTAATTACATGTAGATATTTTAGTTAGCATTGTTTATCTACAAATATGTATAGATACTATTAGATAGGATTAGGCAGGATTTGCTCAATATTTGGTTATGGGTTTGTTATCTTGACCAATTCAAACTTCATGCTTATCTTGTACCTCATATAACTAATTGTACGACATTATAAATAGATTTGTGTTGCTTGGGTCTTCTTAAGGAAGCCTATTCAATTGAGTGTGAACTTTTCATGGTATCAGAGCCTTGACACACAGAAACAAAAATGGTTGAATCCTCCTCAACTCCCACTCAAGACTCCATCCTCGCTTCCAGTGCAACCTCAATTCTAAATCCTTTTTCCATCCACTATTCTGATAACCCAACAGCAGTTTTGGTCTCCCCTGTCCTCTCCGGTGACAGTTATGGCACCTGGTCTCTTACTTTCACCATGGCCTTGCGAGCAAAAAATAAGCTTGGCTTTGTTGATGGAACATTTACCAAACCACCTACAGAGAAAGATGCTCCTAATTGGGCGTGATGCAATGACCTTGTCAGTAGTTGGATCTTGAATTCTGCATCGCTCGACATTCGCAATAGTATTTTATATGCTGAAACTGCTTCTGAAATATGGAATGATCTCAAGGAATGCTTCTGGCAATCAAATGCACTAAAAATATACCAACTCAAGCAATCAAACTCTGCTCTCAAAGAGGATGGCTCAACTGTATCGGTTTACTTTACTCATTTGAAATCTTTGTGGGATGAACTTAACTCCATGATTTTTGTTTCACCTTGTATTTGTGGACACGGTAAGACAATCCTTGAACAACTTAATCAGGATCGTGTAATGGGATTCTTCCAGGAACTTCATGACTTCTTCTCTACGATTTGCCGCCACATTCTTCTGATGGAACCATGCACATCTATTCAACGCATATATTTTCTTGTTTGACAAGAAGAGAAACAATAGGAAATTAATATTTCTATCTCTTTCCATTGATTCTACTGCTCTTCATGTACGGCAACACGCTATACGTCCTCCATCGCACTCTTCAAAGAGGCCACACCCTTTTTGTGATCATTGCAATAAACATGGGCATACCAAAGCAACATTCTAAAAACTTAACTGGTATCCTCCTAAACCAAAAGATGACATTGTTGTTGTTGTGCCACCTGCAACAGCCCCTACTACTGCGCCCTCTCGTTCATCATTGACAATTGAGCAATATAATCGCTTACTCACAATGCTATCAACTAATACGTCTGTGATTCCTACAGCAAACCTAGCAGGTTCAATTCTTTCTTATTCCTCCTCATCATGGATTATTGATTCAGGTGCATCCAACCATATTTCATTTAATTTATCTTTATTTAAATCATATACTGTTCCTCCGAATTTTTTTTTATTCAATTACCGGATGGAACTCACTCATTAGTACATCATATTGGTACTATTTTATTTTCTCCAACTCTTAAATTTGAGAATGTATTTCAGATACCTTCTTTCAAATTTAATCTCTTATCAAAATCCCATCTAACAGGTTCTTAGTTGTGATGTTATACTTTAACCCTCTCAATGAATATTTCAGGACCAACAGACGAAAACAGATTGGTCGGGGTGAATTTCAAGATGGTTTATATTATTTAAGTGCTGCTTCAGTATTTTCAGTTCTAAGAAGAAATAAATTTTACCTTTGGCACCAGCGCCTAGGTCACCCATCTATGTCTCGTTTTAAATTTCTAGTATAAATATTTAGTTCAATTGAATCTAATTTTGAATGTTCTTGTGATGTTTGTCCTCATGCAAAGCCAACAAGAATGCCTTTACATCCAGTACTCATGCATTTGAATTAATTCATTGTGACATTTGGGGGCCATTCTCTATGCCCTCCCATAGTGGTGCTCGTTTTATTCTCACTATAGTTGATGATTACACATGTTGCACTTGGATATATTTAATGAAAGAAAAATCAGAAACTATGAAATTACTTCTTTATTTTTTTAATCAGGTACATCAACAGTTTAATCGAAGAATACATCAAATCCATTCCTGAGGTGGTGATATTTTTCTCCCCCAACTCCAAAAATTTTGGTCCGACAATGGCACTGAATTTTTATCTCAGCATCAACAATTGTGGTTTCATGAAAATGGAATAATTCATGAGCGCAGTTGCATTGTGACTCCTCAACAAAACGGTGTTGTTGAGCGAAAGCATCGCCATTTGCTTGATGTTTCCCGTGCTCTCCGTTTTCAGGCACATTTACCGCTAGAATTTTAGGGCGAATGCATATTAACAAAAGCATATTTAATAAATAAAATGCCAACTCCCATCCTAGGCCATAAATCTCCACATTAAATGCTATTTGGTGCTCCCCCATTGTACTCGTCTTTACGTGTTTTGGGGTGTCTTTGTTTCGAAAAAAATAGGCACAAAAAAAAATTCGATGCCCGTGCCAAATCCGGCATTTTTGTAGGCCATCTATATGGACAGAAAGACTACCGCATATATGATATTACTACTCAAACAATGTATACTTCCCGGGACATCATTTTCCATGAGGACCAATTTCCTTATCAGGACAACTCCACCACATCAGTTAATTCTTCGATTTATGTCCACCCAATATCTGATGATGATTCTTTTTATTTACCCTCATCCAGACTATCATCTACGGAATCTTCAATTCATAATACCATCCCTTTAATTGGTTCTCCCACACCCGAGTCATCTCCTTTAGATTCTCCAATCGGTTCTCCTACACTTGAGTCGTCTCCATCACACTCTCCACCTACCCAAAATGACACAGCCCCCTCTTCCACAATGATTTTCACATTAATCCAACAGATTCCACCACCCATCTTCCTTTACGGGAACGGTGTCCTCCTTCATATTTGAAGGATTATGTTTATGCATCTGTATCTCCTGCAACTAATTTTCCCACTGCAAATTATTTCTCTTTATCCCACTTTAAACACCACCATCGTGTGTTTTTAACAAATCTAATCTCCACAGATGAGCCAACTTCTTTCACTCAAGCAATGCGATTTTCAGAATGGCGTAATGCCATGGCTCAAGAAATCAAATCTTTGGAAGTTAATAACACTTGGTCCTTATCCCCATTACCGGTTGGAAAAATAACTAATTAGTTCTAAATGGATTTATAAAATCAAATATCGCCCGAATGGATTCCATTGAAAGACACAAAGCACGCCTCGTTGCCAAGGGGTACACCCAAGTTGAGGGTGTTGATTATGATGACACTTTTGCACCTGTTGCAAAGTTAGTGACCATTCGTCTTCTCCTTTCCATTACGGTTGTCAAGGGTTGCTCTCTTCACCAACTCGATATAAATAATGCATTTCTTCAAGGAGACCTTGACGAATAAGTATACATAAAATTACCTCCTGGGTTCTCTAGAAAAGGGGAGACCCGCATTTGCAAACTCAATAAATCCCTTTATGGCCTTAAACAAGCCTCTCGACAATTGTATTCAAAACTTTCCACAACCATACTTACCCGGGGTTTCACTTAATCCATTGCTAATTATAGTCTCTTCACTTATATGAAAGGTCATATCTCTCTTTTTTGTTCTATTTTATATCGATGGCATAATAATTACTGGAAATAACAGTGATGAAATTTCCCATCTCAAATTATTTCTAGCCAAATCATTTCTCTATTAAAGATCTTGGAAAATTACAATATTTTCGCGGTATTGAAGTCTCAAGCTTAAAAAGTGGTATTTTTTTATGTCAAAGAAAATATACCCTCAATCTTTTAAAAGAGGCTGGAATGACTGGTGCATGAGTGACTACTTTTCCCATGGAACAACTTCATTTATGTCCTATGGATGGTGAACCCCCCAATGATCCAGGATCATATTGTCATTTAATCGGATGCCTCCTCTATTTCACTCTCACACAGCCCAACATTCAGTATGCTATCAATACCTTAAGTCAATTCATGCAATCCCACCCATCTTGATGCAGCCAATCGCATCCTGCGTTATCTAAAGGGATCTATTGGCAAAGGTATACTCTTATCTGCCTCTAGTCCCCTCCACCTTAGTGGTTATAGTGACTCCGATTAGGTCGGTCACTACTTATCGTTCCACCAACGGTTATTTCACAATGTTGGGTTTTAGTCCAAACCCTTTGGAAAACTAAGAAACAACCCACACTATCTCAATCGTTAGCTGAAGCTGAGTATCGTGCTCTCGCCACCATATCATGTGAATTACAGTGGTTCAAATATCTTCTCACTGATCTTGGCATACCTCGTCCAGATCCAATTTCAGTTTACTATGATAGCAAAGCTGCCATCCATATCGCAGAAAATCCTATTTTTCACGAACGAACAAAGCATATTGAACTTGATTGTCACTTTGTTCGTGAGAAAATCAACTCTGGCTTGATAGTTCCTTGCTACCTTCGATCTCGTGATCAAGTTGCCGACATTTTTACCGAGCCGCTTGGAGCCGAGACTTTTCGATGTCTATCTAGCAAGTTGGGTGTCACTGATATTTCAACGTGCACTCCAACTTGAGGGGGAGTCATAAAGCTACTACACATACCAAGTCATAACCAAGTTACACCTGTTTAGATTGTAATTACATCTATATATTAGTAGTTAGCATTATTTATCTCCAAATATGTATGGGCACTATTAGATAGGATTTGGCGGGATTTCCTCAATATTTGGCTATGGGTTTATTATCTTGACCAATTCAAACTTCATGCTTATCTTGTACATCATGTAACATGTAACTAACTGTACAACATTATAAATAGATTCGTGTTGCTTGGTTCTTCTTAAGGAAGCCTATTCAATTGAGTGTGAACTTTAAACCTTATTAATGGGATTTAATCATAAGCAATGCTATATGTACCAAGTATTTTTACCAAGTTTGTATCCTAAGTGCATTTAATGATTGTACATACGCTTGGGGTACAACATTTTAATGCACTTGGTAAAAACATTTAGTACACATAGACTCTTGCTTAAAATATATATTAATCCTTATTTAATCTAATTCCTTAGTTAATGACAAAGGAAAAATGACTTTCTAACTGCCACCCATAGGATGGAAAAAAGAAACAACCAGATTTTGGGTTGAAGGGTGATAATGTTTCATGTCCAAATGATTTTAATGGGTCCTTTTGTACTTTTAAGTTAGGAAATTATTAAAGAGGACCTCTTTAATGCCATTGGTAGATTCATTAATAGCCACTGTATTCCAAAACGTTTGTCCAGTATTATAATTTCTCTTGTCCCACAAGTCCAAAATCTCAACTCTTGTACTGAATTAAGACTAATATGTCTGTGTAATTTTACAAACAAGATCATCACCAATATCTTATCCAGTTATCCATTAGTATTATTTCAGAGCACCAATGTAGATTCGTGTAAGTCTCAAGCATCATTTGGTAAGTTAGAATGAAGTTTCTACACCAATAGATAAGAGGATCTTAAGAGTTGAAACAATTGGGGCCAAGTGTCAGCATTTAGAATCAAGAATTTGGTTCTCAATTAGAACTAAAAGCATCCACATTTAGAGTTAATTTCCTTAATATTGCAGAGGAAGATTTTCAGTTCAATCTACAAATCTCTCAAGGTCATGTCACATATGGAAGAACATGAGGGAGGTTAAGCACTTGGTGATGTTTTTGTTGTGTGTGGCAGCTTTATTTGCCAAAAAGATATTGCATGTATTACTAACTTATTTTCTTAAGAAAACATATAAAAACTGAAACTGTATTACTCATAGCTTTAGTAATACGACAAACTAGTTATAACAAATAAGGCATAACTAAATATGGAGTTACAACTATTATAATGCTAATAGACTCGTACAAATAATAATGACAAACTACTGCTCAAAACCTGAAGACAAATAGCAAGTAAGGAAAAGTGAACCTAGCAGCTAGTCTCGATAACTTATCATTAAAGACACGAAATCACTTCGAAAATATATCCCGTGTAACCTGTGTTTTTTTCATCTTAAGTAAATTTACGTACACGCACCAAATTCTAAAAAAATATAATTAGTAACTGTGAATGATCTGGATCTTAATTATCCAAATGGTTAACAATACTTGAAGAAAGGGTAAAACATATCATATTGATTAATCAAAATCATTTTTTCTTTGATGGATCGTATTTTCGTCCATCTCCACCACATCATGTTGCTTGAAAATTCATTTAATTCTTGGCATTGTTGACAATCATACTACATCACCTTCTTGACCCATGATATTTGTCACCTGCTTCTTGTCTTTCTACTTCCATTAACTAAACTAATATCACTTTTACTTTTTGGTCTATGATGAACATAATTGAGTCACATTCAATGATTTTTTTTCTTCAGTTTTATGAATGTTCCCGTTAGATCCCAGCAGATCCAGTAGCTAAAGAGGTAGGGGACGAAGATAATGACTTTAACTGAATTTTAAAAAAACAGGGAAATAGTGTTTCATCATATTGTTGAGTTTTCGGTGACGTCGTTTTTATAATCCATTTAAATAGTTGTATATTGTTGTTTTGAAGACGATTAGTTTGTAATGAGCATGTGCTCTGTTTCTTTTTTCTTCTTTTGACAAGTGTAAAGAGTTTTCCAATCCAAAGTTATAATGTCAGCAAGCCCTAATTGTTCACATAAGGACAAACCTACAATTTATTTTCTCATAAAACTCTATTTCAACAAGTCTTTACAATTGTTTTTATATAGAAATAAGACATAAGACATCTAAACATGCCATATAACTAATAAAAGGTTTATGTGACATGTTCATTACACCTAGATTTATTTGAATATTATTAAAACAAAGAATAGAAAAGCATCATAATTATTTCTGCTGAGGAGTTGAAGATTCGTGGGGAACTTGAGGTTGATGTAGAGAGATTTGGAGGAACAAAACCCATGAAGTAATCTTGCTCTTATTCTGCACAGGGTTTATCATTCCCAGAAGGAAGAGGTCAATAGACAAGATATATCGCAAGCCAACACGAGATATCAATCATATATTCGAACCAAACTTTCTGCGGTGAACGTAGATATCTAATTTGAAGGAGGAACAAAAATTGAAATCAAATGATTAGAGAGGAAGCTCAATCCAAGGATACTCGAAAAATAGATAATTTGTAATGAATGGGTCCCAGTAGTTATGTTTCTGAGTGGGCGAGAAGTCTTAGATCAGAAGTAGGTCTATTGTCGATGCTCTAAATAAAAATAATAATTTGCAACAAAAGAAATTGCCTAACCATGGTCGAGTTGTCAACGAAAATACTAAAGTCAAAACGGTTAGAAATAAATCCTGCAACACCTTGGGGCAGGAGGAAGGGATTGAAATCTTTGAGAGGAAGTTGACGGAACCAAAAATAAGAGGGTGAGGTTTTGTTTAGTTAGCAACACTAATGATATTAAAGAAAAGTGTTGGGGCATTTTAGTGTTTTTAAGGTGTAAAGAAAATATATTTTCGAAGAAAAATGGTTCTCATAGAATTTCTAGATTTAGGTACAATGATTTGGGGTGTATTTAAGTGAAGAACCACTTTCATGAGACAGGGTTTGTTGATCATAAAAACTAAATCTGAGAGCATCAAAATCTATTCTTAAGACACAAGTTAACTCTTAAGTCTAGAGTGTTACCAAATGGTTCACTCCAAATTTTGACATGTCTCGCAACCCACACACGGTACTTCACTTCACACAATACTGCATAGCCAACACATTCAAGGCTTCACATGTCTCACATTCACATAACCATGTTATCATCATCCACCTGTGCACAACTCAATTTAGCTCACTTAACATGCTCACCCACATGGTTTCACAACCACTCTCATATCACCTTCATAATCACACAAATGTTTTTGCAATGAAGGTCAAAGTCATAAACCCATGAAGTACCAAGCTCTTCCCCAAACTATACTCTCACCATTTTATCATCAGTCACATGTGCACAACTCAATTTACCTCACTTAACATGCTCACCCACACGGTTTCACAACCATTCTCATATCACCTTCATAATCACACAAATGTTTTTGCAATGCAGGCTAAAGCCATCAACCCATAAAGTACCAAGCTCTTGCCCAAACTATACCTTAATTTAAAGCTATAACTTTTGCTTCAGATCACACCCAAAGACCGAGTGAAATGTGGTTGCAAACCTAGCCTTTGAACTTGCAACATCATCAATATAACTGTAGCTGTAAGATAAATTTCCAAAGCATATCACGACTTCAAAAAAAAACTTGGCAGATTTCATAATTTGTTGTGCTAGTACTTGGTTATAGCCAAAATAGGGTCCTTCTATGCTGAAAAATGAGAAATTCGGGATAGATTTTATCTAGTCGTGAAACAACAACTGTCTTATAATAGTAAGCAAAAGGATAATAAAGAAATGGGTAAGCAAAGATAAGGAATGTTTTTTGGGTAATTATGATTCTTATTTTCTGGCATCGTTTAAGGTTCTCAAAATTGAGTAAGAGTTATCAGATTGGTGAAGACAATAAAGTTTTTATTGGATCAATAAGTTATTAGAATCCCACGGTTATGGGTCTCTCTAATTATTCAACTCCAAGAGAGTATGTCAAATTGGACAAACTCAGAAGATACCACAATTATATTATCATTACCCAAATCATGACTCTTCCATCAATTTTCACACAATATCAGCAACTAAAGAGAAGAATATTAATTTAAAAATAAAAGATAAAACTACAAATTCAAGTTCAAAATTATCAGCTAAAACATTCAATTTTCTACGAACAGTAATGACAACTCAAAAGCTAACAAATTATTATTTATAATCTACCGTGACAACATAAATAAATATGTGAATCATTTTCGGATGATTTACCAATAATTTAACATCCATATTATATGTGGTCCCCTGCAAATCAGACACCAACACCAATGACCCACAATGAATCAACTACAGCAGCCAGTTAAAAGTTAAAAGTAATTATGAAGCAAACTGCAAATTTGAAAAATGAAGCACGTATAACAGTGAACATATAATCGTAGCAATTTGAAATTCATAACAAACAACTCAAAAGTTTCACACACTCCTTTCCCACATACCACAAACCATGTTGCTAATATACTTGCACCACCCAACACATTCCCATCACTGAACCATTTCTCATACACCATACAGAATCACATTGATCACCTGCTTCAATTCATATTTCAGCAAACCGGCATTCACTAAGCACCACACCACACATTGCAAACGGTTCACCTCACTAGCCAGTTCAATTTGTGTGGGGTGGGGGCAGAGATTAAGAATATTTAGATTTACTCGTACTAGCAATGAGAATCAAAGAATTATAAAAAATTAAAAATAAATGAATTTAAGTAAACCAAAAACTTAGACATTTTTGTCATAAGAATCACAAAATCATACAAAGAATAAACACAAGCTTCTTCCATGTTCAGTTGTCTACTAAAACAAATTCTAGTGGGGTAGCAATACAAGCTTCTTTTATGTTCACTATTATACTAAAATGAAATTCTTGGGGATCTCTTAAGTATAAAGATGAAGATGGTTCTTGGTGGTAAGTGAAAAGGATCTCAAAAGGCTAATGATTCAGTTTTGTGAAAACAAGCTCATGATGAATGAAATTTGAACATATATGAATGCTAGTTTGAGCTGATTCCTAAGTTAATGAAAGACGAGTAGAATGTCAAAATTGTAACAGAGCGAGGAAAATTTGAGTAATTTATTTGCTACTGGTCCTACAGCAAAGGAAGCGTGGTAGATAGTAATGAAGAAAGCCTCATATTTCTCTGGTATGCTACACAAGATTAGAAACAAAATCATGGGTAGGTAGTCGAATTTGTTATATGCTGAAGGGAAAATAGTAATCAAAGAAGTATACAGATTTATACTTCCCATATATCTCTATCATGAAGTGAGGGAAAACATAAAGAGTGTATTAAATTGGTTAATAAGATCAATAATAGTCTCCAAAACCATAACTTTAGGCAGACAATTGATTATGAATATCTTACATTATACATTAAAAACACATTACTATGACAATCAAAGTTTACAAATACAGTTTTTCTACTAAAATTACTCCTCCACTCAGTGTTAGTGTTCTAAAAGGCACTAGCTGGAATGCGGGAGGTGGGAGTTCTCCTAGCACCTACGCGGAGACGGATGTGTAGGCGATCTTTATTTTTATTTTTAAAGAAATTTTCATAAATAATCAATTATTATAATAGGATAAACAATTAAAACAAAGTCTTAAGTAGTAATGTATCTATAAAATTACATACACCAAAATAGTAGTCAAATCTAAATATCTGGGTCCAAGCGAGATGGCATTGCCTAACACCTAGGCGAGAAGATCAGTGACTAGAGCCTAGGCATGGGCTTAGGAATGGATTTTTAGAACATTTGAGCATTTTCACATATACTCACGGCTACCGAGTTCCCCTCACAATGACTTAAAAATCATGTAACACTCATGCCCAAAACTAATGACTGAAAATGTGCCCCCTGCTTGCTACTTCTATATTACCACTAATAATATTGTTGTCTTAGTATTCAAGTTAGAAGTACCTATGGTATTGAATATCATGCTTGATGTAATTTAGGGTTCGGAAGCGTAAAAAAAAGAAGTGAGCTACACAACAACAAAAAAAAAGATCAAGGGTTTCTTATTTCTCTCTCTAGTCTCTCATTCTCAATTAGGCAAAAGTGTTACAACTGAGGACCTTCTACTTATTTATACTAAAGGTACAAAAGGGTAAAGATAACAAAAAATTAATAACAAATGAAAAAATGACAGATAGGTCCATATGCTCTTGCATCATTCTCCCCTATCTGAGAGAGCTCGTCCCGAGCGAAGAAAGTGTGTGCTAGGGCATCATCCATAGGCTCCCCTACTTGAGAGGGAAGTCATCCTTTAAAGCGTTCTACATAACGACTAGCAAAATATCCTCAAAGAGAAACCACAAATTTACTCCATGGCCAATGAATAGGAATATGGCTTCTAATCCGTCCAAATGAAGAGCTAACACAAGATCGATGCGGAGAGGGCCATTGATGCCAAATTATTCGTGATGAGCTTCCGTAGCCTCAAATCATGTAAATGACTCATGGAGCGCTCCTCATAAGTAAACCAAAAAGGGTCCACAAATCCCACACCAATTGTGATCACCACACGCAACATATACTCCTCAAAGGAAACATTCACGGAACCATCATCACAAAACTCATCTTTGTGACCAAAAATTGGAAAGAAATTCGTCAAATCAAATATTTCCACCTCGCGATAGTGAATGCGAGTCTCCCACCGTCTTCACCAAATAAATCGAAAAAATCATATAAAAAGTACCCATCATCTTCTATCCCAAAGATAGGAATGAAGTCCACAATCTCAAATGCCTCCAAATCCCTATGTTGAGTACGACACCCATCCTCCTTGAATATGGGAATAAAGTCACAAGGAAGGAACATGTAATCACTATCGAGCATCGTCGGGGTCTCAACAACCTCAAAGATATCCTCGTAAAGTATAACCGAAGAGATAGTATCATCGGTGTGCGCGGGAATGACATCGGATGTAGTAGGAGGTACACCGGTAGACAAATACTCAAAATATTGGACCAAATGTCTCGCTCGTGCACGTACCCATTGTTCACGTGACGTCTTCATCTCAAGATACTCAGCTCGACGCCTATTTAGGTGTTGAAAGTACATCTCATACTCATCGATGGAGTAAGCACTATATACGAATGTGTGAAGCTTTTGAGGTAGATATGAATCCGTCGCGGCATAATAATCTAGAAGACTTTGGATTTTCTTCATGATGGCACAACTTACCTTGTCGAAATTGGCACATGCATTCATATTGATCCCGTATTTGGTACCATCCCACAATAATTTGGAAGAAAGGTATTCTTCGAGTGGAAGAGGGATTAAATCATAGGGTCTTGACAGATTTGGGGCAGATTTGTAATTGTTAGAAAATTTAGGTGCTGAATTGTAATTTTCAAATTTTGGAAGGGGATTAGTGTGCCGAAGAGGTCCGGGTGGTTGGAAAGTTTGATTAGGGTTTGTGATGTGGTGGGAAGTTGTCAGAGTTGAATATGAATGTCTATTAGGGTTAAGGTTTTGGGGTAAATATGGATTGGAATCAATTCTTCTTATCGAATTGGGCTAGGGTTTGCATTAGAAATGATCTTGGATTGGGTGGAAGTAGTAGGCTATGAATCTTGGTTGTGATTAAGGTCTACTTGAATTTTCGGTTGTTCTTGATTTGATCGGGGTTGGTTCTTGAAATTCTGGTGGATTTCTTGGGTTGATCGGAGGCCAAGAGTAGCTCGGTCCCGTAAAATTGGGTCGTCGACATGCAAAGTGGGTAAATCCGACAAGATCGGGGTTGCTGAAGAGTCAACAGGAGGCTGACCCGCATGGGTCGGATTGGTGTCTACGTCGGTAAAGAATCTGGGCAAATTCCGGAGGTACCCTCCCTCATTTTGAAGGCTGACACCCTGATTAACACCTGTTGTTTCTCTGGCAGGTTCTATAATATCGTATTTCTCGTGGTGGCATGTCGAAAGTATTGATTGGCCCGATGTTTTCTGCGTAACGGTTGTGATTGTATTGGTTTCCGGCTGTCTGGGGATAATCGCTTGTAGTTCACCGTCGTGGGTGGCTCGAGAGTACTCTCTAGGGGTTGTTTTGACTGGGGACCTTAATCCGCACTGATTCTGATTACAAACAGCAGGAATTTATGGGGAGCCCAAGGAGAAATCCAGCCGATCCTCCCTCTTTATCACGGTTGTGATTTAGGGTCTCAAGGGTGGGTCGTATATCACTCGGATGAACCCAACCTAAATCCCAATCTTCGATAAACATATTCGATTCCAAGAACAAACCGAGCTCTGATACTAATTTGATGTAATCTAGGGTGCAGAAGCGTAAAAAAAAAGTTATCTACATAACAACAACAATAACAACAATAACAACAATAACAACAACAAAAAGATCAAGGGGTTCTTATTTCTCTCTCTAGTCTCTCATTCTCAATTAGGTAAAAGTGATACAAATGAGGACCTTCTATCTATTTATACTAAAGGTACAGAAGGGTAAAAATAACAAAAAATGAATAACAAGTGCAAAATTGTGCGGATAGGTCTCTATGCTCTTGCATCAATCCTGGAGGAGGATCATCTTCTTGTTAAAGAAGTTACCAAAGCTTATTTTTCAGTTCATCTTCCCAACACTTCAATAGACCTTAATCAAATGATGTATTTTTACAATTTGACTTGTTCAAAATTTTGTATAATTTTGAAAGTTAATAATTGAGTTACATATAACTACTAAAGAGTTGTACGATTATAATAATTTTCCTGAGTCTTGAGGATATAGTAGCTAATATATGTCTTTAGTTATTTTCTCCACATTTAGGGTAAATTTATTTTTTTATATAGCACGAGTCTGAAATTCACTATTTGTTCCACTATTTACTGAATGTTCCATGTGTCTTACTAAAGTCACATATTGATAAATTTTTAGGCTTCGACCTAAACTAACTGTTGAGATGCAGTGTTTAATGTGTTTGAAGATATTCAAGCCCGTGTTCTGAAAGAAAAAAATGGGTGACTTAATTTGTAATTCCAATGAAAAAGGTTGATGCTTTGTAATTTTAACTTATTATCTAGTTCCAATACACTATGGGTGTGTTTGGGAACCCCAATTCCATGGCTTGGAAATGGAATTGGAATATTTTCTGTTCAAAATTTAGACAGAAAATTTTCCAATTCCAAGGCATGGAATTCGGATTCACAAACACACCGTATATGATCTTTCCCATTTCATAATAGAGATTTATCAATTATGGAAACTTGGAAAATTTAACTCTGCTTAGAACTTTGATAAAACTATCATTGTGAATTTTTCTCAAGTTGTGATGAAAGAAATGGTGTTATTAATGCATTTTATTGATCTTTCAATGTCAGTGTTGAGGAATGTTGATCTCAGAATTAGGTTGTGGCATTATATGAACTTAATTTGAACAGATGATTGTGGAATGTTCCAGTTAAGTTTCAAAGCATGGTTTGAACCCTAATATTTTTTCTGATTTCTTTCAATGAGGTGTTTTGAAGGAGAATAAAAAAATGGGTAGCCAGATGACTCACTCGAGGGACCGGTTTTTAAATAGTTTGTTTCTAATATATTATGTGATTAAGATCTATGTTGCTCCATCACTTTACTATTTCATAAAATATGAAGCTCTGAATGTTCATTTTCTAATTAAGTTTTTATAGAATCCATATCATGTCTGTTGAGCGTGCTTTAGAACATATGAGTATATATACAATAGCTTAATGCCATTTTTTCCCTTTAAGCCATGTCCCTTATTTGTCATTATTTATTCTTGTTATTAATTTCCTAGTTTTGATTCAGTTGTTTTCCCAGATAAGTAATTCATATTTTTTTATGCTTCTTGTAGAATGGTAATTAGTTTTTAATTTTTTGAAACATGTCTCTAATATCTGAAATGGAGCTTAAGAACAAGAAAAGGTTGAACAACATAAAAGTCACACCCACATGATCTTGCCATGTGTTTTAAGTAGGTTTTTCAGTCTTTCTTATCAGTATCTACATTCTGCCAGGGGGTTCTTGCTATTTTCTTGAATCTAAAGTTCTAGTGCATACGGTTACAACATATTCTTGTTTCTCTTATGGATAATTTTTCTGTATAAATAATACGAGAAAATAGGTAGGATAGTAGTTCTTTACTAGCATTTCTATTGAAGCCTACAATGTTCTTATTAATATACACATAAAACATATATATATATATATATATATATATATATATATATCGAGAGAGAGAGAGAGAGAGTTATTAAAAAAATACTATATATAATACATGTGAATATTCAAAAGAAAATTTGTAATCATTTTTTATTGAATCAAGTTCAAAACATTATATACATTCACACACAACACTTTAGAACAAAGCACATTTGTCCACTCCAATTCCAGTAATGCCCATCATTGAAACCCCGTGATTCTCATCTTTTATAAAGGATACCAGCAGTGTCCATGTAATTCCCAAATCATGGTTGGAATCATGCCGATAAATTTGTTATTCCAATCAAGGGCCAATTTGTTGTTCTAGATCGTAGAACCTAATTGACGTTGAGATCTCAGTGAGGTCGACGAGGAGGTCTGGAGGATAAGTCGAGGGCTTGTAGATGCGAGTGGGGTGGGTTGGAGAGGTGGGGGAGATACAGATTGCTGAACAAAGAGGGAGAAATTGGAGAGAGAGACACTGTATTTGTATAGATTTACATTAAAGTATATATGTATATATCAATGAACACTGAGTTTATATTTGAATAATTTAGACAATTACCTACATTATATGAGGTCATTTTGGACAAAGAAGAAAGATTTCTAAAGATTAATGACGGATTCTGCCAAAATGAGGGTCAAAAGCCCAGGACTGAAAATTAAGGGGGATATACTCAATAAATGAAAAAAATTGGGTGCCAAATCCCAAATACCCCTAAAAAACACTTAAAAATGGATAATTAATACTCCATCTGTCCCAAATTGATAGTCCTGTTTTCCATTTTGTTTCGTCCCAAATCAATAGTTCCTTTCATTTTATGGACGTAATCAACGAACCAAATTCCACGATAGTGATCAAGTTTTAATTTTGGCCATTGATTGAGTGCATACTTAACAACCCTTGCTTTAGCGACTTTTAATTTGGGATGGAGGTAGTCGCCTTCCTAATAACTATCGCCATCACACACACACACACACACACACCACCACCACTACCACCACCACCACACACATACAGAAACACCTAGTTCGGGTACAACCCATAGGTCCCTCTGTTCATATCAATATATAGAGAAACAAGGGAAATTAGTTGGATATACCTTTATGCCATGGATTTGGCTTTATCTGTGAGCACTGGAATTCAGTATACATTGGATTCATAGAATGCATTTCCTCCCTGGTAGGCGTTCCCAAAACCTGTATTCAATTTAAAGCACATAGTTACAGCTTCCAGAACACTTCAGACAACTTCAATTTTGTTTCACTTGTTACTGAAATTTGAAACTAAGCAAGGTCTCAATGCTAAAACCCAAAATCTATTATGCAATTTCCTTTCATGGTGTACATCAGTTAGTTACATGGACAACAAGATCAAACTCAAACCCATGCCTAGAAAAATGTAATAATTTTTTAAAACAAGTGACTTTCTAACATATTAGATAACTAATAGATAAATCACCTTCATAATGTCAACTAATTGATCAACTCCACTGTCTCCAGAAAGCAGAGTCTGTATAAGAATACGAGTAGACAAATAACATAGGAAAATAGGGTCATGAGTGGAATTCCTCAGAAAAAGTGGTAAAACAGATTCAGAGAAGTAAAGTAACTGTCCAAGAAGTAACTCAACCATCACACAACATGTAAACCATATATTTATAGGTGATGTACATTCACTGGCACAAAATACAGTATGAGTTCAGGGGCTCGGTAATATCTTGGACAAATGTGGGAATTTCCTTTGACCTTACAATATGATATATATCAGAAATAATTATATACAAGTGAAACGAAGAAACAATTCACCAATAAACCACTATTGCGTGAAAGGAGTACTAAAACTTTTGCACTTACAAAATCACAAATTTTCAGCAGGTGTGAAGCAATATAGAAATTCAGTACTAAAAAATATATAAAGAATGACAAAAAAAGAGATTCTTACAAGTATTAACACAGAAATATCAAATTAATGTCAACTTTCAGTCAGATTAGGTCATCTTTTTTTACTACATGGGCACCACTATACATCTTACTTAATCGAGTTGTAGAAATTAAATTTTTACATTATTATTACCATGTATAACTCTCCTCCAATTTATATTATTACATCGTATGTGACTATTGAAAACCTTTTGCTTTTGTACCTAATATTGTCAGATCATTTTATAACATTTTATCTTTTGGTATTTGTTTTCTTCGTAATATGTCTTTTACTTTTAGTAAGCCTTTTTAGGTGTTTTATCATGTTCCCCTTCCAGATCACCCCAGGAGTGTAAACATAAATTGCTTACCAATTGCCTTAAGAAGTATAAATGAAGAATCCAGGCAAGACAATCATGGTAATGGTAAACTTTATATCATCCCAAAACAAATAGATAAAGGAATCTTGCAAATGTAAATGTAGAGGAAAACTACCAAAAACACACACAAATATATAATAATCAAAGGAAATTATCATAAGTCCTAATTCCCATAAAAAGTTGATGCTTTGGGAACGAATGTTGAAATCATTAACTAATTTGAAAATGTTCTATAGGATTTCTCCAACTTAATTATGGATGTTTTTGAGAAGTTTAGATCTTCTCAATGTTTGAATACGTTGCCACCATGACGTGCTCCTAAGTTATGATGAAAGAAATAGTGTTGCATTGGAATTCTGGCTTACTACGGTCTCACACATTCTTGTAATTCCCAATGATCCAGGTACCATGACTGAATACGAACAAAAAAATGAAAAAGCAAAAAATTCTTAAAACTCTGAAATTACATGTTGATCCTTAAGAACCATTGTACCACTTGGTCACTCGAGAATTAATTCCCACAGTAAATTGTCAATGCATTAATCATAACATACTATTATTAATATTTTAATCACTTTATATTATCATTTACAAGTTAGTCATAAGAGATGACCTAATTTATCCAATGCACTACTAGAAATTTCAGATTCTTATACACAGGTTACACAAATGACTAAAGATTCAATAGCATTCAAGTCGTGGGGGCATGTGGGTCGTGGTTGCCACAAAGTTTATAATTTCATTTGAGCCCATTAGCATTCAAAGGACCAATATATCTACGCTTCAACGGTAAGAAAAGATCACCAACAAAAGGTTGAGAATTTTCATTTAAATTCTCCCTTCTTATAGTGTCCATGGGGGGGGGGGGGACAATATGGTATGATATTTGAATTCGAACAGAAGCAACAGTAAGAGTGAAATTCCAATGCGCCTATCTAGCCATCAACCGTCTTCATGAGGGAGAGGGCCTGCCATTAGGCTAACCCTAATGGTTCAACCAAATGACAAAATCTGAAAACTGCCCATGTTGACAATCATTATTTATAATCATTCAAAGAAGTCAAAGAACATGTGAAGACAGGTGTTGATTCAGTCACAGGGAAATTTAATCATGCAAAGTTCATCCTATGAAAGTGCCGAAGGAAGTCGTAAAGCTGCTTAAAAGAATTTGCCAAGGTTGCAGCCTCAACTTGTCGGCCTATCAAACGAATCTATATGGCATACCTAGTTGAAGGGGGAAATAGAAAATCTATTCTTCAAGGAGGACATAAGAAGCTAAAGAAGTTGTCTAAGTCCCATTCTCAGCGCTATGGAAGTTGTAAAATGTGTGTTAAGTTGCATCATTAACAAAATCACCCTAACAAAACTCTCTAATATGGCAAGTCTTGATGACCTTACATCTATTTTGTATCAAATCTATACGACTACGAATCACTCTAATATAACCAAATGTGACTCGGCCAAGTTGCCATTTTTTAAGAAGCTATTACCAATATATCACATAGTTAAACCTAATTAATCTGATTCAGCAAACTATTGAACCGTGTATCAAACTCACTTTGGCCCTTGCTGAAGCGAGCTAACTCAGTCAAATTCGAGTTCACTTGGCCATAAAAAAAGATTACTTTCCTCTCATTTATGTCACTCCTATCGCATCCGTCTATCTGTTTTGTGTCAATTCACTCAACCTCAATATGACACAACCAAGTTGCCGATTTTATAGAAGCCAAAACCAGGATATCACCTAGTTAAGCATGTTTAGTCGCATTTGCCAACTTCTGAACCATGTATCACTCGGTTTGGCCACGCTGAACCAAGTCAACTCAGCATAATATGAGTATACTTGGCCCTTTCCTGGAACCATGCCAGCAGATCATTCTTTATCATCAAGGACAACATCGAATCCAATTAAAGCTCAAAACAAAACTTATGAAACTTCTAAGTAGTAATGATTCCTGTTTACAACACAATCCATAATGTAGGAACATACCTTAGCAGCCACTAAAATTGTCCTTTTCGCTATACAAATAACATATTTACCAACAGTGTAAATCAATAAACAAGTACGCATAGTATAATCAATGAACTAGTACAAAACAAAATGTTAACCCTATTATCATTAGTTTTTTGTTTTTTGGGTTATTTGCATTCTAGGTCCTTTTGTTATGCATCACTATGAGTTTGGAGTCCAAAGTAATCCATATGGGGTTGGGGTTCTAAAAACATAAATTTTATGACGCCTTTTCAAAATTTTTGTGAATTTTTTTAATATTTATGACATTATGGATTGGAAACTTTATACTCGCCTCTGTTTTCCAATAGGCTCTATATGGATTTCATGAGGATAAAGAAAAGTAACTTTCTATTACAAGTTGGATTATTAAAGAAAGGAAAATTGAATGCATAAACCAAACTAAGACTTAGTTTTGACATGTAATGTGTAATCTTAAAGCTGCAACCTTACCCCAATCATTATGTAGCTAAATTTTCTACTTGAAGATAATTAACAATGCATATCCAATGATTAATCGTGATGTATACTATAGGTCAACACACATGTACATTATATATATTGGTTTTCATAATAAAGGAAAAGAAACAACCGCATATGATGAACCCATGATACTGCTCATGTTGACATTATATATAGATAGAAAACTATTATAAAAAATGTATCTCTAGATTTCATGATGAATGGGCATCAAAATAATATTGCAGATATTCGTAAATACAGTGATTGCATTTGAAGAACTAATTTGGCAAAACAGTTCCACAATATGAAAATATGAAGAAAGAGTTATATAATTTAAAATCAATTTGTCACCAAAAAAAATATAAACATCAATGACTTTTCACAGTCCTGTATAAATTCTACACAAATTGCCCATGCAAATCGATAGTAACACAAATGTTTCATCGTTCATTGTGACAATGTAACCAAAATCTCTATCATTAACTGGGCAAAATAATAAAGAGTGTTGTTGATACCAAAATTAGTATGCTGATATGGACGAATAATAAGAAGACACGTGTAAATCTACGTGGCACAATAGCAACGAGGAAGTTTATTCCCCCGACCTAGTCATACTCACTCCGAGCAACAAGTGTACTCCGAGGAACTCCAGCTCTCCGAGGAACTCTTGAACGACGAGCAACTAAGGCAGTTCGAGCTGCATCTCGACCACAGCATTGATTGCCAGATAATCAACAGTTCAATTATTCATTGAATACTTATCATCTTGACGCACACTGTTGAAGAGCATTAAATGAATTACCCTTTCATATGAATATCATTTAATGTATCACCCTTTCAGATTATGGCCTGAAGGCTATAAATACATTGTATTACCCTCATTCAAAGGTACCGGAATTTCTTGATAGTACTTGTAATCGAGAATTCCCAAACACTCAGCAATAACATAACAGTGGGCGTAGGCCATTCATATAAGGCTGAACCACTTTAAAATATTTTGTCTCATTTATTTATCTGTGATTAAATTATTAGAGTAATCTAATTTTTTACATCAACAGATTGGCGCCGTCTGTGGGAACGATTGTTATTATCGTTTTTCACCAAAAATCATTCATCATCAATGGCAGATAATCCGGAATCCAGCAATCGAAACGCTGGAAATGCTGGAAATCTTCCAAATCCTTCTGCACCTCCAGATCTGGCTGGAATTATAACAAATCTGGCTCAAGGACAAACCGCCATGCAAGAAACAATGCGGCAACTCATACAAACCCTCCATGGCGTGGCACCTGCACATTCGGGACAGTGAAGTGGTCAGAGGCAAACCAATTTACTTTCTTCATGATCCAGGCGTACAGAGACGTATCGTAATGAGGAATCTGATGATTTCTCTTATCAACCTGGGCAAACTTCATCGATACGGGCCACAGATACTGAGCAACGTATTACTCTCTCTCCAGAGAGGACCAGTGCCTTGGAAAGACTGAGCAGGGTGTCTCATTTTAGTCGATTAGGCCCTAGGAGGAATAAGAGTCCACCTAAAGCCATGTCGAGGAATTTTCGACAACCATCAGATCTAAGAGAAGGATCAGCACAATCGCGACCAGCTGCTCGTCAAGATAGATCTCAGGAGGCCACTTCAGAACAATCAATTGCCCGAACTAATAGGCCCGAGGATGGAAATGATGCGTGGAAAGGTTCCATTCAGCGATTGGAGGATAGATTGGGAGAAATGGCTAAGGCGAGGAACCCCCTACAACGAACTTTTGTTCAAGGGACACCTTACGTAAAGGCCATTGCGGATTTTCCTACACCGTCAAAATTTAAAGCACCCGTGGTGACTCCCAAATATGATGGAAAGACATACCCTATTCTTTACATAGAGCAATATCAAGCTGCTGCCGACATCTATGTTGTCTACGACGAGATGAGATGCAGAGCATTCTCAGGAACTCTTACTGGATCTGCCCAGATATGGTATAACAATCTTCCTAAAGGTAAGATTTCAACTTTCTTTCAGTTGGCTGAGTTGTTCATTAGCAATTTCTGTTTTGGAGCAAAGCCAGTAAAACGAGTAGCACACTTGTTAAGTGTTAGACAAAAATCTGGTGAAAGTACTAGAGATTACATAACTCGTTTCAATAACGAGAAACTGGAAGTCATAGATTATGAAGAAAAGACAGCAATCACCGCCTTGATGAGTGGGTTGTTGCCTAACAAGTTGTATTACACTTTGGCCAAAGATCCACCTACAACTATGTCAGAGTTGATGGCAAAAGCGGCCAAAATCATGAATGTCGAAGAGGCTATGGTTGTGAAGAAGAATATGGATAAAGAGACCAAGGTGGAAGTCGACAAATCTAAGAAGAAAGAGCATAAGGGCAATGGCGGTGACAAGCATTCCAAGAATAGTAGGTCGTCATGGGAAGTCCTGAAAGAATTCGATAATTATACTCCTTTGAAAATGGGTATTAATCATGTCTTGGAAGAAATCAAGAATAGAGAGGAGGTAAAGTGGCCGAAGAAACTGAGATCAGACCCTGATACGAGGAGTAGGGAGAAATATTACAAGTTCCATAAGGATCATGGTCATATGACCAAAAATTGCATAGCTCTTCAGAACGAGATTGAAACACTCATCCGAAGAGGAAAGCTAGCAAAGTATGTTGATCGGGGAGGTGAAAGAAGAAATAATGACCGAACTAGAGAGAGGTCTAGATCTCCTCGTCGAGCAGAGGAGAAAAAGAAGAGAAACCATGAAGATGATCCAGATGATGACCCCGATCTTCCCAAGAAACCAAGGCAGCCAGAACGAGAGGTATTTTCCATACGTTTTGGGTCATTTGATTGTAATGTCATTACAGGAGGAGATGCAGGAGGAGGAGACCTTACTGCAGAAAGAAAGGCTTACCTTGGAGAGGCTCAAGCTTGTTCATATATTCAGCGAATAAATTTGGCTGAGGAGGATCGCCCGAGGAAGATAAACAAAGAGAAGCTGGTCATTGGCTTTTCAAAAAATGACCTGGCAGGTGTTCTTTACCCTCACGACGACCCTTTGGTAATCAAAATGAGGATGAAAGAAGTTGTGATTTCAAGGGTTTTGGTAGATAATGGTAGTTCGACGGACATCATGTACTACTCATGCTTTGACAGTTTAAATTTGAAATTATCTCAATTGGAACCTTATCACAGACCTCTCCTGGGTTTTGCTGGCGAGAAAGTTTTTCCACTTGGGACGATCAAGTTGGATATATTCATTGAAACTTGGCGTGCTTGTCGAACAGAGAGAATACGCTTCTTTGTGATGGATAAGAATGTGCAGTCAGCTTACAACATCATCATGGGAAGAGTTGGTTTGAAGAAGTTCGAAGCAGTCCCATCTACAGTACATCAGTGCTTAAAATTCCCAACAAATTTCGGAGTAGGAGTTGTGAAAGGTGATCAAAACGTAACTCGGGAATTCTATTATTCATCTGCCGAGCAAGAGGAGCTTGAAGAGTCAAGGAAAAAGACTACTACCTACCAGGTGGAGGAAGGTACAGAAATTGAAACACTTGATCCCAGAGATGAATCCCAACTTGTAAAAGGACAGGTGGTGGAATCTACAGAAAATGTTATTCTGGACGACGAGCACCCTGAACGAGTAACCCAGATAGGTTCGTCGTTGGATGTTTCAATAAAACAGGAGTTGATAACTTTCTTGAGAAACAGGAAGAAAACTTTTGCATGGAGTCATGAGGACATGCCAGGAATAGATCCATACTTCTTATGTCATGAGCTCAATGTAAATAAGGAGATCAAACCTGTAAAGCAGAGAAGAAGAGTATTTAGTCCCGAGAAGAATCAAGCTATACAAGAGGAGGTCGACAAGCTCCAGAAAGCCCAATTCATTAAAGATGTGAAATATCCAGACTGGTTAGCAAACGTGGTGATGGTAAAGAAAAAAAACAATAAATGGAGAATGTGTGTTGGTTTCACCGATCTCAACAAGGCATGCCCAAAGGATCACTTTCCATTGCCCAGAATTGATCAACTAGTGGACGCCACCTCGGGACACGAGCTACTCAGCTTCATGGATGCTTACTCTGGCTACAACCAGATCAAAATGAAACCTGAAGACAGGGAAAGTAATTCTTTTATTACCCCTAGGGGAAATTATTGCTATAATGTTATGCCTTTTGGTTTGAAAAATGCAGGAGCGACATACCAGCGGCTGATGAATAAGGTTTTTGCCGAACCAATCAGTTGCAATATGGAAGTTTGTGTCGATGATATGCTAACAAAGAGCAAGAAAGTTGTTGATCATCTAGTTGACTTAGGTCAGACCTTTGATCAACTGGATAAATACCAAATGAAGCTCAACCCGACGAAGTGCACATTTGGAGTACGAGAAGGAATGTTCCTCGGGTACATCGTCAACCAACGAGGCATTGAGGCGACTCCAGAAAAGATCAAAGCTCTTTTAGGGTTGCGATCTCCAACGACGAAGAAAGAGGTGCAGAGTCTTACAGGACGAGTTGCAGCGCTCAACAGATTTGTATCCCGAGCAACTGATAGATGCCTCCCATTCTTTAAAACACTTCGAAAAACTTTCGAGTGGAATGATGAATGTGAAAAAGACTTTCAAGACTTGAAGAAATATTTGGGAGCACCTCAACTGTTGTCCAGGCCAGTAATGGGAGAAAAGTTGCACTTATACCTGGCAGTATCAGAGAATGCAGTCAACTCGGCATTGATCAGATTGGAGAATGGAGTCCAGAAACCAATTTATTACACAAGTAAGGCTTTCCGAGGTGCAGAGGTCAGGTTCCCAAAGCTGGAAAAATTGGCATTGGCATTAATTGAAGCAAGTAGAAGAATGAGGCCATATTTCCAGGCCCATACCATCGTCGTGTATACCGACATGCCATTAAGACAAGCCCTTCATAAGCCAGAAAAATTAGGGAGACTGATGTACTGGGCAATAGAGCTCGGAGAATATGATATTGTGTATAAACCCAGATCATCATTAAAAGGGCAGGCTGTAGCAGACTTTATAGCAGAGTTTACATATCATGATACCCCCGAGGAAAAAAAGTTGCTCGCTGACCAACCTGTGGATGTTACAGGATCAACAGACATAAGTCCAGACCAACTCCAGTTGGTAAAAGGGCTTGTGGATGTAGAAAGATCATCAAATTCAAACCCAGACCAACTCCGGTTGGTAAAAGGGCGAGAAGAGATGGTCGACGAGGAGCGAAAATTACCAGGGGAGGATGAAAGAAAACAGCAGATATTTCACCGAGGAACTCTGTCAGATAAGAAATTTGAAGATGAATTACCTACATGGAGATTGTATGTAGATGGGTCATCTTGCACAACAGGTTGTGGAGCAGGGATTGTTTTGAAAACCCCAGACGAGATTGACATGGAATATGCCCTGCGATTCCAATTCAAAGCCTCCAATAATGAGGCTGAGTATGAGGCCATGATAGCAGGTCTTAATTTAGCAAAGATTATGGAAGCACAACAAGTGATGGTATTCAGTGATTCTCAATTAATTGTGAATCAGATGATGGGAACATATGCAGTTAAAGGAGAATTAATGGTCAAGTATCATGCAAAGGTGATGGAGTTGTTGGCAGAATTTGAAGCCATTTAGTTGATCAGAATACCAAGAATGGAAAATGCACAAGCAGACGCACTGGCCCGACTAGCATCAGCTACTCGTACCGAGCTGCGAAGAACGATACCAATTGAAGTATTAGAAAGTCGAAGCATAGATGAAGACTTGACAATGAATGTTATTACCCTTGATTTAGGACCATCTTGGATGGATCCCATCAGGGCATATATTAAGGAGGGAGAATTGCCGGAGGATAAGCTCTCTGCAAAGAAATTAAAGTTTAAAGCTGCTCGGTATGTACTAACTAATGGTGTTTTGTATAGACGAGGAATTATGGTAGGTTTGCAGAGATGTGTACATCCCTCCGAGGTGAAAGAATTGATTGAAGAGATCCATGAAGGGTCTTGTGGAGCACATGTAGCAGGTCAGACACTTTTACAAAGAGTGATGACGCAGGGGTACTACTGGCCAATGATGAGGGCTGATTGTATAGCCTATGCCAAAAGATGTGATAAATGCCAACGTTTTTCTTCCATCCGACGTACTCCACAAGCATTGTTGATACCCATAACTTCCCCTTGGCCATTTGCCATGTGGGGAATGGATTTGGTTGGACCACTGCCAACAGCCCGAGGAAGATTCAAGTACCTCGTCATTGCAGTGGATTATTTTACTAAGTGGGTAGAAGCTGAGCCACTTATTGATATGACATACGAGAAGGTATATCAGTTCGTTTGGAAGAACATATTCTGCAGATATGGTCTCCCTCATGCTTTCATCACAGACCATGGAACACAATTCGATAACGAGGAGTTTGCCGCCTATTATCATCAGTCAAACATTTTGAAGATTCATTCAGCACCAGGCCATCCTCAAAGCAATGGACAGACTGAAGTGACGAACAGAACATTACTAAATGGTTTGAAGAAGAGGCTAAGTGAGACTAAGACTAATTGGATTAATGAACTACAGTCAGTATTGTGGGCTTACCGAACAACTCCCCGAGCAGCAACTGGAGAATCACCATATATGCTGGCGTTTGGAAGTGAGGCTGTAATACCTGTCGAGTTGGGTCTTCCAACACATAGAGTGCTGAATTTCAATTCCCCAGTCAGCGACTTAATGAGAAGATTAGATTTGGACATGCTCGAGGAGGTTAGAGAAGAGGCAGCCATTAGGAATGCTGCTTACCAACAACGAACAGCTCTATTCTACAACAAGAGGGTGAAGAAATGAGACTTAAAAGAAGGAGATTACGTGCTAAAGAAGGTCATTCAGAAGCACAATAAATTGGAAGCAAACTGGCATGGACCTTACCGAGTTACAGAAGTTGTTCGACCAGGAACTTACCGCATAGCAACTCTAGAAGGAGAGGAATTTAAGAATGCACGGAATGCTGAACACCTACGCAAGTATTATCAGTGATGTAAAATGTAAAGCAGTTCCATCAATATGAATAAAACGATGATGTTTTGCCATCCTCTTTCTTTTATTGAAAGTTTTTCGGGGAATACTAGTGTGCAACACTACACTGATCAGCAATAAAAACAACACGATAGTTCAAACCCACGACCAACTCCGGTTGGTAAAAGGGCGAGAACAAACTATACTCCATTGGTTAGGAGGCAATAGTTCAAACCCACGACCAACTCCGATTGGTAAAAGGGCGAGAACAAACTATACTCCTTTGGTTAGGAGGCGTACACTAGCGTGATCAACTCAGGTTGGTAAAAGAACGAGTGGACATGATAGTTCGAACCCAGACCAACTCCGGTTGGTAAAAGGGCGAGAACACACCATACTCCTTTGGTTAGGAGGCTGACACTGGCTCAGACCAATTTTGGTAAAAGGGGAAGTGGACATGATAGTTCGAACTCAGAACAACATTCCTAAAAATGCCAATGTGTTTGGCTAGGAAGCAAGATATGCTCTCAAATACCAACTTATGTTGGTCGGGAGGTAAGATTATTACAAAAGTTCCTCGTAGAACAAAATATTCCAAACTGAACCAAGTATGGTTAGTCGGGGATAAAAACCCACTAACTGTAGTTGGTCGACGAGGAAAATTCATAGACCTTGGTTGGTCGGGCACATTTTATGAAAAAAACAAAAAGTTACCAAGTATGGTTAGTCGGGGATAAAATCTCACTAACTATAATTGGTCGATAAGATTATTTTTACAACCTTGGTTGGTTGGAATAATTTTCAACATTTTTATACTCATTACTTTATTATTAAGTGATCGAGCAACATTTCTGATGCTTGTAACTTTTTATTACTAAGTTGGTCGATGAATCACACAATATTGTCATGCAAGCACAAATATAAAGTGTTTGACGAATACAAGACAATAGCAATACATATTTGCAAATAAAAATGAAAGTCTTTCATTAAAACTCAAAATAAATTACAAGTTACATTGATAATTATATGGATATGTATACTAACTGTTACATAAGAATTTCCTACTCTATTGGTTTTTTCCCCTCAGCCTTCGATACAGGTTCCTCTCCAGCAGGCGGATCATTTAAAGACTGAGGAGAATTAATGAAGTTCAAGTCCTTCAGCATCCTAACGTTCATCACAGAAGGTCGATCTAGGAGATGCTCAGGACGAGATACCTCAAACTGAGAATGCAAACTGTAGTCACCAAGATACTTCGTAATTAATCTCCGAGGAATGGCACGAGCTGGGATCCATTCCATGTCCAAATTAAATGGTGGCACAGGCAAGTCGAGCAATCCGGGCTCATAGTAGTCCCACAAATAATGTCCCTGCTCGAGTGTCAACACACATAAGGCATTCAGCCAGCCTTATTTGTAGCCCTCATTATTGGCATTCTAGATACGAGCATCTAAATGGAATAGTGCCTCGTTGTATCCAGCCATCCAAAATTCCCTGGGTTGTTTATGGAATTGAAATGTTAACCTCTCAAGCTTCTCATGAAGACTCTGGATGAAAATTTCCTTAGTCTCCAACGCTGATTCCTTTGTAGAGATTTGTGGTTCCAATTCTCTAACTTTCTTGGACAGTTCAGACAAGGCTCGATCTTTTGCCATCAATTGGAATGCTTGATTTTCCAACGCTGAATGAGTATGAGCTTCATCAACCATACGACGAAGAACTCTTGATCGACCCCGAGCAGGTGGAGTAATTTGTTCCTCGGTAACATTCTGTGCAACTCTTCCTCGTCCACGAGAACCTCTTCCTCGTCCACTAGTAGCAGTAGAAGTACCAGACCTTTTCAAGGTGTCCAACTCTTGCCTTAATTTGGCATTCTCAACCTCTAAGAATGAAAATCCCTCGTCGTTCACTGGGATTACAGCTGTTGAAGAAGAAGCTGCAGACTTATATTGTGCTAGATCTTTTTGCAAATTGTTATTCTCTTGCTCCAGCAGCTCAGCAATCTGTCTACATGCTTCAACTTCACCCTTTAGGGTTTTCTCCCTAACATCATATCCAACAAAGAGCTTCTCGTAACCCTTCTCGGCAGAAATCTGCTGGTACTTTTTCTCATAACCCTCATGCAACAGGGCAAATGATTCCTTATACTGATTCTGAAGATCTTCTAGAGTACATTGAAGCTCTTCGATCATCTCGTAGTACGCCACATTATTGGACACAGCTCGGTCAAGTAAATATTTCAAGTACTGATAAGCTTCCACTGCCTGCTCTGAAGCACCATGGCCAAGGATATCAGCAATTTCTGATGCACTCAGGTCAGTATGGCCAGCTTTAAAATATTCATGGCATTGCTGCATCAGTTTTGTATCATTGGCAGATAGCAAGTCCATTCTAGACATAAACTAGTAAAGAGGAGAAGGCAAGAGTTAATAAAAGAAGCAGACAGAACATCAACAACGTAGAGGAACAAAAAAGGTGATTTTATTACATCATCAAAAGAAGTACAGCGTTCAGAATACAGATTACAAGTAAAAGAAAAACAGAAAGAGAATACCGAACAACTTCACACCTTTTCCTTGTCTCCCAAGACTTTCTTGGGAGGCTGGGACGAGGAGCTTGGTTGCTCGGTGGGAACAATGAGTTGGTCGGCAGAAGTTGGGACTTGTTCAGGAGGAGCAAGCAAAGACGAAATCTCCTCGGTGGCTGTCTGATTGGGTTGTGGAGCAAGGACTTGATCACCCACTGTCATTGAAGATTCTTCGGAGGCAGCTTCATCCTCTTCTTCATCTTCAATAGCTGGGGGAGAACCAGGGAGATGTTGTTGAAACAGTTCTGAGTCCTCTCTAACCTTCAATTCTTGCAGGGCAGCAACCCAACCATCTCGAAAGTATTTCAAACTCCCATACTGCACCTGAGTCATCATTGCTGCCACCCCTTGTCCCATCCTTTATCACAACCGGTACGAAAAGATTTCTTCACAGCCATTTTTCTTTTCATTTTCTCCGAGGAGAGCTTCTCGGATAGAAGATCCTCGGAGGCTTTCAACTTGGCCTCCACCTCCTCCTTCTGGCGATTTACTTCTCGCAGAAGGGTTAGCTCTTCCTCAGCCGATTTCAACTTATTTTCAAGCTCCCCAAAGCTTGTGAGCTTCTCGTCATATTTTTTATTCTCTCTCTCCAAGTCTTTCACCTTATTTCCCAACTGCACCTTCTCTGTCTCAGATGCAGCCAACTGCTTCTCCCATTCACCCCTATCCTCGTCATACTTTTAATGAGAATCCTTCAAAGATTGGGCCAAGCCCTGTAAAGCATCCTCTACTCCAGACGAGGAGCTAAAAGCCTTGATCGCTTCATCTTTCTTCACTATGGTGTTAAAGCAACTCACCAGCTGGAAAAAGAAGAAAATAATGATAAGTCATTGTAGAGATACTTGTATTGATGGAAAGAAAGAAAAATTCAGGATAAGAGAAACTTACTGAAGCAATGTGACGAGTAGCTAGGGATGTCAGCATATCCCTAGACATGTTTTCCTCAATTCCTTGGACTTCAGGAATGGTCCAAGTCTTTACCGAGCTCATTGCAGAACTCAGGGGAATAATAGTTGGAACACCAGCTCCACTAGCTTGGAGCTGGGGAATGGTTTCAGAAAAACTGACCGAGGAGGATTTCTTCAGTCTCCTCGGTGTCACTTCAACAGTTTCAACCAAAGAAGAGCTTTTGGTTGGGGAAATGGTGATCACTTCCACAAGTGCATCCTTCTTACTATGAGCCACTGGGGGCTTCTCGGCAGCCTTTTGAGGAGCAACATAAGGGGCAACATCTACTTTCTTTGTCCCCTTGGGGACGTCATTCTTGTTTCTTTTTCTATCTCCAGCAGAGGAAGTCTCCTCAAAGATGGCAGGAACTCTTGTTTAGCCCATTTTCTGACTCAAAGGAATATGAGAGTCTGGTGAAGAATCCTCAGAAGCTGGCAATGGTTCACTAATGCTGACCACATGACGAGCAGTAAAGGATGATGTATAGCTCCTGTACTGCAACAAGTATGAAGCAGACCTGACGTGCTCGTCTGCAACTTTCTGATTCAAACTCCAGATATGTTTCAAATGCTTGATATTAACTTCTGATTCTTTTGGAGTCTTTCTTTTGCTGTCAACTGCAAACAAATACATATTGAAATGACAATCACGTATTTATTCAAACATAATGAAATCATAGTTTCAGAAATAAAATAAAATGAAAATAACCTATCCCATTGCCATATGGAGGGCATTTGGGACCTTCATATACTTCGTCTCCAACCAAAGGGGCATGTTGCCAATTTTTGATAACTACCCCATGTTCAAAATAATCCCTATTAGCATCAGGGAGATTGACTACTAAAGCCCTATTCAAAAATCTAGTCTTTAGATAATAAACATTGTCTAGAACAGCCCATCTATAACAATACATAATCTCAGGAATTCCTAAACGAGTTCCATGAGTTTGATTTAACCTATGCACCCCATTAACTATTCTCCATGTATTGGGGGCTATTTTTGCAGGAACAACATAGAAATACTGACAGAACTCTAAGCACAAAGGGTTTGGTGGAAAAGAAAATCCACATTCAGCAATAAAGAGGCTGGGGAATCAATGTCCCTCAGCCAAGCGAAAATAATTTGAAGTCTCAGAAAGATCCTCCACAGTTACCCAAGATGGAATAGAGAAATCAGAACGGAATTTCTCAAGAGATTCAATAATATAAATCATGGTGAATAAAAGAAATGAAGAAGAAGGAATAAGATCTTACAGGAAAAGGGAGATCTGTTGACAACGAACGAAAATAAGGATGAACGCACAAGAGAAAGAAAGACTATGGAAAACTCGAAAGCAGAAATTGGAAAAGGTAGAAGACGGTGATATTGTCTATGAAGTTTAAATACTTTGCCTTGGGAAACGGCGAAAGAAATGATTACAAAAAGGAAACTATCACGCTACCCGCGGCTAAAAGGATAAAAAGTACACGAAGATCGAAGCGCTTATAAAAATGCAAAAAGGCGGATTTTACGAATTTGGAAGGAAATTCAAATACGGAGAAATGTTCCTAAAAACCAGGAAGATCATTAATATTGCCATATACCGAGAAAGAATGTTCCATACTCCTCAAAGTTCGAAATATGAAACATTGGGGGATTCTGTTGATACCAAAATTAGTATGCTGATATGGACGAATAATAAGAAGACACGTGTAAATCTACGTGGCACAATAGCAACGAGGAAGTTTATTCACCCGACCTAGTCATACTCACTCCGAGCAACAAGTGTACTCCGAGGAACTCCAGCTCTCCGAGGAACTCTTGAATGACGAGCAACTAAGGCGGTTCGAGCTGCATCTCGACCACAGCATTGATTGCCAGATAATCAACAGTTCAACTATTCATTGAATGCTTATCATCTTGACGCACACGCTTGAAGAGCATTAAATGAATTACCTTTTCATATGAATATCATTTAATGTATCACCCTTTCAGATTATGGCCTGAAGGCTATAAATACATTGTATTACCCTCATTCAAAGGGACCGGAATTTCTTGATAGTACTTGTAATCGAGAATTCCCAAACACTCAGCAATAACATAACAGTGGACGTAGGCCATTCATATAAGGCAGAACCACTGTAAAATATTTTGTCTCATTTATTTATCTGTGATTGAATTATTATAGTAATCTAATTTTTTACATCAAGTGTATTTAAGCTACCTAATAAGATCAGCAACAATTTTTAGAGCTTTAAATTTTATGCAATTAGAATCCTATGCCATTAGAGTAGTTAATTCACCTAAAATGCTAGTCTACGTTCCAGACTAACACACGTGGAAGATTCAATAACTAGGGGAACAATTAGAAAACAATAGATACATGATCAATAACAAACATGCTTTTACAGAAATGCAAAGAAAATAATTAATGACATCTCGTAGCTATTATGTCCTTAAAACTTAGTGACATTTATTAAATACATAAATTTTGAGTACTTATGTTACTTCAACATAAAATTCTAGAAATTCAACTTATGAATAAGCCAAACTGTATATTGATAATTTGATTGAGTTGTTTTAGAGTTGGGAAAAATTAAATACTATAAGATCGATCTATTGTAATTTCATCAACCATCCTTACCTAACATATAATACCAAGAAAATTCTTAACTATTTCATTGTTTGTAATTTTCCATGCAATTTAACCAATCCTAGTTGTTGAAGTTTTGTAAACTTTAGTTCTCTTTTTGGTTATTGTTTTAAAAGGAGTTAAATCAAGATCATAATCTTTTTCGTTTAAACGGTAAAGAAGACTTTCATGGAGCATGTATATAAACTCGAAAAATTAGTCAACCACATAAATTTGTATTTTCCTTTATACAGTGTGATTCCATTTTCTTCCAACTGGGAGCATCAAAGACAAGACACATAGGATCAAACATAAATACAAAAATATTAGAAAAATCTTGAATCTACGTCAGAAAAATATGTAACATTTTATCAGTAAAAAACTAATGGTGTCCAATTGATATGTAAAAATGATTAACAATATTGAAAGTCACCCCTCGAACAACTCATGAATAAGGAAACAAGAAAAGCAATTAAGGACTAGATCTACTAATGCAGATTAGATCAGTCAAGGTACAAAATCCCCTTAAACCAATTTCTTAAAATTGGATGAAATGATATTTAATACTAACTACAAATTCTACAATTTAAGTCAGTTAATGGAATTATGGAAGAGAATGAGGTTTCTTTGCCTTAGATGATCTAGCACATTTATTCTAATTGTGGGAGAGATGTTGTAAAACTCTTCTAAGTGTTAATTCTTTTTGGATGATCAGAGGACTAACTGGGAGAAAATGAGATTCAATTAGGAGAAACTTTAGATTTCAATTCATCAATGCAATCTCCTCTAGTGGCTTGGTATATGTTGGCTTTACATGGAATAAACAAAGAAAATATAGCCAGAATATGGACTAGATAAAATAGAATTTTTGTCAAAGTGGAGTGGTCGCAGCATTTTTGTTCTACAAGGGTACAACATTTGAATAAGACCAACTCATACCATTCTCAATCGATGGTTTCAGTTTCTCAATGACTAAATTTGAGAATAAATTTAAAACCACCATTTAATTTAAAAGTGAAATAATCCAAAAATTGACCCTAATTAGAACAGATATTCCATATGTTTTTGCATCTCTATAAATAATTTCAGTGAATGATCTTGCCCTTAATAAGACTCTTAAAATTACTAATATATACAGCTTCCCTTCATCACCAATGGAAGCTAATATATTTTCCATTATGGTTAATCTCCATCAGATACCATAAAGCTCATAAATTAAAACGGAAGCGAGGAGAAAAAGCCTTTCCTCGATAGATTACAAGAGCTATCCAGGCGGCACATACCCCAACACCCCCAAACAAAAAAGCAAGTAATATGTAGAAAGCTACCTAAAATATTTATTTCATCTACACCTATCAATCTTGAGGTTAAACTCAATAATCAAATCATAATTTGAATGTCGCGCCCTACCCTTAAATGGAAAAGCTTGAAAATAGAACACAATGAATAATATGAAATTCGTCCATGCACATATAATTAAAAATAACTTTATTCGCGACTCCCAAATTTCCCAAATGAAACCGGCAATATAGAGGAGACACTACCGGATCCTGCAACTAACCACATAGAGATGAGCTTGGATCTAATAAAGGAGCTTTGAACTTTAATCCCCAATTAACCTTTGAAACACATTCAGACTTGTTAAGAGTATTATTGATGTGGATTAAGAAGCCCGATGGCATTTTTATCATTTTTAGGATTTAATAGTATTTTTATTTTTATTTTTGTTATTTTTTTTATTTTGTTATGTGTTGTATTTTCTTTTGCTTTATTATTTGGATGTGGGAGTAGTAAAGGCTCTTAGGGGCATACTCATAATTAGATCTTTAGCTTAGAGCCTAAGCTACTTTCCCCCAATAAAGACTCACTTTGTAGCCTGATTAGAGGTATTCTACATTTTTTTTAGTTTATGAAAAAGAGTTGAGACGAGAGATATCTTCATCTTATTTCCCATTTGTTGTTATTTACGTCAACTGGTATCGGAGTTAGGTTGGCTCCACCTGTTATTGTTGTTGTTGTAAAAAAAAACCCAAAAAAATTGTAGACAACGACAAATGGGTTTTAAGAGAAGATATGATTCCATGAAAGCTTGTTACGATCGACTCGAGGGGGTCTTGAACCACCTCTTTGCTCGACTTGACGATTTTGAGGCTCGCTTCCCTTCCATCACCACGCAAAACCCTAACCCTAACCCTAGCGGCCAAAACATTTCTACCCACGCTTCCGCAACCACCTCCACCCCCTACCACAAAGAAACTGCCCCAACAAACGCTAGCCTATCCACCACTAACCTGGAGGTGGATGGAGGCGGCAAAAGTGGTGGGAGACCTCAAAGCTGCCTCCTGGCTCTCGAATCGTCGCCGACCAACACTTTTGCCCTACCCTTACTCCACCGCCCTGCCTTCGACCACCAACCTTACCCCTTCGACCCCAGAAATCCCATAACCCAAATCTGAAGGTACCTGACCAAAGCCCTGGCCAAAAATTAGTTTTCGACCCGGGTGGAAGTTTTTTTTACGGTTGACATGAGAGAACAGAGGATGAGGATGAAGATTGAAAAGAAAAAAAATTGAAGGATTGACTCACCCTCAAATTTTCAGAAAATTAATTTTGGCCCCTTTTGGCACATTCTGTAAATTTTTCACGCGATTCTCCAATTTTTGAGAGCTCGAGGACGAGCTTGGTCTTAAACAGGGGAGAATGATGTGAATCAAGTCATCATTTTAGGATTTATAAGTATTTTTATTTTCTTTTAGTTTTTTATGTCATTGTAATTTGTTTTGCTTTAGTACTTAAAGGTAGTAGTAGTAAAGGTTCTTAGGGGGATACTTGTAATTAGATCTTTAGCTTAGAGCCTAAGCTACTTCCCCCTATAAATACTCACCCTATAGCCTCATTTGAGGTATTCTACATTTTTGATAGTTTATGAAAGAGATTTGAGACGAGAGATACCTTTATCTTATTTCTCATTTGTCGTTATTTACGTCAATCATGGACTAGAAGATAGTCCACTTATTCATTTTGGGGATACTCAACACGAGACCGACATCTTGAGGGAATTTGAAAATGAATGCCGCAAATAACGTCTTCCATTGAAATTTATCAGTGAAACATCTTCCGAGTGAAAAATGACTCATTTAAGGGGATTCTTCTTTTCCACACATATTTAAAGTAGAACTTAGGAAGTTCTCCATCTTTAACAAATTTCCAAGCCGAGGTTCAAGAAAATGACTTAGGGTCTTTTAACCACTTAATCTCCTGATCATTTAAATTAATACTGAATTCCACATATTCTGAAATCTTAAGGGTCTTAGCATATTTTCATTATGGTTTAATATGGACACTACCAAAGGAGAACGATACCAGTTCAGACAATTAAGATGCTCCACTGTGGTATCAAACTTAAAAACCACTGATCATTACATACAATCCTGTCTAGCCTCTCCCAGATGCAATCTTGTCCATCATGGTTGTTGCACCAAGTAAACCTAGATCCAAAAATGGAATTTGCGTTAGACCTACCAACAAGTTTTTCATCACCCTCAAGATTGGCACTAAAGTGACTACTGACCATCTAATATACAAGATTAGTTGCAAGAATATCACCCAAGGCTTCCCACAAACTTCATGATCTCCTCTCATATTTCGTATAGACAGCCGTAACCAAAGCCTCGTCTCAAACACTCTGGTGGCATATTTTAATATAAGCTGTTGGACCTCGTTTTTAATGACATCAAAAGCCCAATTATTATTCCAAAGTACCAAAATTGAACTAAAAGTGTTAGCCACCCCAGTCACAAAATTCAGCCTTCTATAGATTTGATTAGTTATAATTTCCACGAATTTTGGTTCTAAAAGCACGCAAAATCAGTTTTATAAATTGCACACTAGCTCAAGAAGTGAACACCAATTCAGCTGAAGCTATAGACAATTTCAAGTTTCATTAAGCTTGTGAAAAGGTTATGGGAAACAAAAGCCCAAAATTTAGATACACGCACCAAATTTTAGAATATTTTAATTAGTAACTGTATTCTAAAATTCTCATACATGGATCTTACTCATCCTATTGATTCAGATTACTGTGTTCTATTCTAGGAATTTTCAACCTTAGAGGAGAGATTTGAGAGCCTGAGACAATTAAGATTGCTTGGAAGAAACTATCATGCTATATCTATACTCTTCGTGGTGTATCTCATCTAAATAACTAAAGTCGGACATGCTCCTTTTAGGTTTTTGACCGTTTCAAGACAGAACATTTTTTTAACCTAAATTAGTCATCAACAATCATTTGGGGGGTGGAGGAGAGGGGGAGATTAAGATTTCTAAGATGTACTAGTCCCAGTAAAACAGAATCAAAGAATTACTAATAAATCTAAGAAAGGATTTAACCGAGTGATATAAAAAATTGGCATTGCTGTCATAATGAATCGCAATATCTTTGCGAAGAATAAAAAAGAGTTGCTTCCATGTTCCTTGCTCTACTAAAAAGAGATTTTTGGGGATGGCAATACAAGATTCTCATCTTGAGTATAGCTCGACTAAAAACAAGAACTTTGGTCCAAGTTAAAAGAGAACAATGGTTCTTGGATGGAAAGTGGAGGATCTAAAAAGGTTAGTGATTCAGTTTTATTTCAAAAGATGCTCTCTCGTGATTGGGAATCTAAACATATTTCAAAAATAGTTAGTGCCAATTACTTTGTGGGGGGGGGGGGGGGGGGGGGGGTTGAATAGAATCTTCAAAAGCTGCTCTCTCGTGATTGGGAATCTAAACATATTCAAAAAATAGTTAGTGCCAATTCCTTTGTTAATGACTAAAAGGGAGAATGACTTGTTAGCTTCCATCCTAGACATGAAAGAGATCAAATAAGGAGTTTGAGGTTATATGGGTTATACTACAACGGATTTCATTGTAATTTACTCTATTTGTCAAGGCCATCCCACATACGTCATATTGATTGAGGATAATATCCAAGAGCTGGAAGACAAATTGATTTTCCAACCTTATAATGATGTAAAAATTGCTCTTTCCACAACTTGTAACATAGTTATAGAGAACCACCATATATTTCACACAAGAAGGTGTATGTGTAATGCTTTATTTCCGAAAAAAGTCTCTTTCCTTTCTGTAACTGTTCAAAAACATGCCTCCTATTGATTCCCTTTAAACTATTGTAATAAGGATGTATTTTAGTCTTTTAGATATCACTATTGTAAGCAATATGAGGAAAATATTAGTTAATAAGTTCAACTATTGTTTCCAATGCATTAAACTCTTTATGGAAGCTAGTTTATTATGTCATTCACCTTGTTATTTTCATAATATAAGCTTGAATTACTTCAACTAAGCCTTAGGCTAGAGAGTCATCTCAATACTTAGTCTAGATCCTAGACCAAAAGTAATATTAAATCCATATTTTTATTCACTAAGATGGAAAAGTTAAACAAATAGTGGAGCAATTGGAGACATTGAGACGCATGCTGGATTTTTTTTTTACCAAGAATGCAGGGGAAATAACTAAAAACATCTTTTAAATTTTAAGTTAAAAGAAAAAACAATTAACAAACATCCTTTAAATAAAATGTTAGTACTTAGGTAAGTTCTTAACTAAGAAGCACATACACTTTTCCGAAGGTGACGTACCGATGTCGGACACTCTTGACACGAGTACAACAAGTACAACAGAGCTCGGACACTCCGCGAACACGCCACGTGGTATGTCGAACTTGCTTCGCATTTTAAAGAAGGCGGACATTATACAGACACCGCGCGGACACTTCGCAAACATAGCGAGGCACCAAAAATCAAAGAACGTTAAGAAAATCTATTGTCATCATGTAAATTAAATCGTGTAGGAGTTTATGAACATTAACAAGAAAAGTTAAAATAATGAAGGTAGTCCCTCGATCAATTTCGGTGCACACTTTTGACTAATTGTTTAACTGTCATTATGAAATATTTGACCATGTTAATTTTGATAAATTAGTTTCACAACTAATTTTTATTTTTGAAGTGCAAAATAGATGTAAGTGTACTTATACTATTATAAAAAATATATTTATGTGACCGTGTCTTTGTCGTGTCTTGTCTTAACTGTTTGAGATTTCTTGTGTCGGCGTGTCCGTATCATGTTGGACACGACACGCGTATCCGTGCCTGGATGGCAGGTATTTCTCCCTTTTCTTGATCTCTCTCATTTTATCATTGCTTCCTAAAGAACAATACTTTCTACACAAACCCCAACATCAACTTCTTAAGGCAAATCATGAATCGGAACACCCCTAATAGTCTCACTAATCAGATTGTACCAAATAAGCTTTGCCTGATTGTAAATTAAAAGAAGTTCGGCTACAAGGCTTTGAATAAGATGTAGTATAAACAGTAGTCTTAGGATCAAGAATTGGCAAAACAAACTGTATAAACTTAATCCAATATTCTTTTACCCCATAATCTTTCATCATCTGTATCACTACCCCTTTCATGTACTCATCACATAGACAAAGGCACGATCCACAACACACCTAATATTATTATATCATATAAGACCACCTCAGAATAATTAGGGGCGGAAACAGATGAAATACCTCAGCTCCAACATCAAGAGCTACAATGGTCATATAGGAAGAAACCTTATAGGCCCAAAAAAATCTTTTTTAAAGAACCCTAAAAGTAAATTCCCCATATTCCATGATGAATTTAATAAGGGAAATATTAAATTCTTCGCTATGAATTCAAATTCGACTGTGAACTCTTACTTCAAAACGAATTCACACATCATTTTGTTTTCAAACTAAACTACCCTAATGACTTTATAATCATGACTAGGGGAATCATAGCAAAACCCATAAGATGTATTAGGCATGATGCTAACGCTTTGGTAGACAACAAGTGGATATGGAAAGTTAATGTAGATTTTGGGAACAGTTTGGTATAAATACTGCTTGTGATCAATGCGCGTTTCATTCATTATTGTGTATGACATGGCCAAACAAATATAAAAGATTTCAAATATAAGGAACCGTAATCAATTGAGGGAAGGACGTTAAAATAACTAGTTTTACCGAGGAATTACCTTGATATGACTAGATAAATATTATCTAAATTTAGTATACTGGAGACCTATGTCATATTTGTATAGCCTCTTGAATTATAGGAATAGGTATTGACAGGGTCAGAGTCTGAATTTTCAGTCCAGGGTAAAAATTCTGTTATTAACATATTTTTCAACATTAAGAAGTGAAAATCGTTATATTATGGGTTGAAAGTTGTGTATTATAAAAATTACTCGTGATATCGTAATAATAATTTTATGCTTTCTCAACCACCTTGGCTTTAAGGCCATTAAATGAAAGTTTATTGAATATAAATCAAAAGCTTATCAGAGTGTTCACTTTGCACAAACACATTATGACACCTAAAATAGGATCCTCATCACATTTTGAAATTGTTGCAGGGATATGCTTTTCGATAAATAGGAATTAATTCTCCAACGACACTTTTGTCACGAAGGTACCTAGTCCCTGAACGTACTAACACAACATCTACATGTTTGGTTCAGTAGTCGGGAACCAGAGCAAATGAATAAGGCCCGACGGAAAGTCCCTTGGTGGGTAAAAACTTGGTCTCAACTCCTGACAACTAAATCAATTTAAATGGTCTCTATCTTTTGTTTGGTAGACATGCGTGAATATTTAATATAACAACTTGGTTTCTAGGAACTGAGCACAAAAAATATATTTGGCGCTCAAATACCAGGTTAGTATAAATTAGGAGCATTCTTTCCCTTCCCAATTTTATTCACCACAAACCATGTCAACAACCAGCTAACATAAAATTATGAAATGTTCTCAAAACAATAAATTAAACCAATAAGCGCAAAATAATCAATTGTTTTAAGAGATATTGTTTTCAAACAATAACAGAGCCTAAACAATCACTGTTCCAACTTAAATATCTTCTAACTGGAACCAACATCACTTTTTTGTGTTTTTTCCACGAACCTTCTTTTATGTTGTCTTACTCACAGTAGCCTGATCATTAATATGCTTTATTCTCCTCTTAAATTCCGTCAGTCCCACCCCCCACCCCGCTTAAAAGTGATGCAAATTATGGTATGGACTTCTTTAACAGTGCCGATCATTGTTGACACATGTGGGCCAGGACATTCACTAATAGAAGTCACAAGTAACTCAATTGACTTCTCTGTCACACCCTTCTATATCATCAAGAATTAAAACGTGATGGGGGATCAAGACCTATTATGCTATCATTGGAGAGGAGCGGGGACTCATCGAAGTTTTGGATGACATGCCGTGAAGACTCGTGGATGTTATGTACCAGGAGGGCAAGAAGGAGGGTGGGACCAGAGGGGTATAGGCTCTTTGTGGGGACAGCGATGAGGGATTGTGTACTCTGGAATCTTTGGATCAAGGATTAGGTTCAGATTATATAGGGTTGAATTTGATAGGTCTAGGGTTTTGCTCGATTTTTGGTTTCTACAGCTCAATGGCCTCCTAGGGTGGTACTTCTAGGGCTTTGTTATGGATCAGTAGTTGGTGAAGGCTTACTAGATTATTTGAATGATTTGGGGTCGCGACGAAAGGACTAACTGATGTGTCCCAATCGTCATTCGCAATGACAGAAACTACAGGAACAAACTAAGAATACATACTACAAATTCACATCAATGACTAGGCTCGGATACCATTTTGACATAAGCGTAACTGAAAGACTTTACCACATACACTTATACTTGGTCACCCAGGGATAAGAAAATATTTCTCTCTTTAATCCATTTTCTCATTCATTCATAATAATTTAGCAACAACAATAGAGGGCCAAATTGTAGTAATTAACTGATATGAAAAATAACACATATACTCTAGGGAATAAAAAAAATACTCCTAAAGAATTTATAAAGATCATTCTTAAAATTTAATGTCCCAAAGAAAAAGGGAAACATCCAGATTAACCTTGTTGATCAAGGCCTTGTGCCAAAGTTAAAAATAGTACACCCCACCACTTGTGTATGTATATGATTATTCAGTGACATATTAATCCTAAGTTGTTCGATTTTATTGATTATTTCCTTTATGTTAAACTTATACAAGCAGCAATAAAAGTTTGTTCAAACCCCATTGTTGTCCTTACGGTATTAGTATGTATATTGTAAACCATATAAAGAATGCCATATTGGGTTCCGCTCATCTTTATTCATAAATTAGCAAGTAAGTCACACAAGAGACAATCGTACCAGATTATTAGATGAAGCACATTAATAACTCTATTTCCAACTAATAAATTCAGTACTATAAGCCTAGCTTATTTTGATGTCTGTAATGAATAAACCAATTAACAAGTTGACTTCAGGAAAATCGTCTTGTTTTCCCTGGTTGCCACAATTATGGGTATGACATAATAAACATGGTCATAATACCACCTATAAGAATTCAGTATTAAGTTGATTCGAGGATCAAGTGTTCAAATTTATACTGCTGAGTAACTCCGAAGAAAAAATGAAAATAAGTTTTTGATTAATGAAAAGAAAAAATGAAAAAATGAAAAGAATTTGAACATTCATGTTGTCACAGAAAAAGCATATTATTGAAACAACCCAACATGGTAGGAGATTGTATTAGAGATGATTTCAAACATAATAGCCCTTTTCTAATATAAAAAAGAAGGGCAGAGTAGAATTAGAGATATTATAGTCCCCTCGTGACTAATCTTCACGAAAATATATCAAAGAAAGGCAGATTTTTTGGCTGTAATCATTTCAACATGAGGGATGAGAATCGTGTGTGTTGGTGGTTGGGGTGGGGAGGGGGAAGGGGGGGATTGTATTCCCCAACTATCAGAAGATAGAAAAATATTATTAGAGATAAAAAATTTCTATAGCTTCAGTGATGGACAGAGAACAAGTGAGATAGAAAATAAAATTTCAAACTTTAGATAAGTTGCAAGGTGGATTCTATACAGTGCTCTGTTTTAGTGCTCACTTGTTTCAAACTCTATTCCGCAGTTAACAGAGTTGTTAATGGCATTAACTGTTATATGCACACACAACACAGAGCTCCTACAAAGAGCTTTGCTTGTATCTTCCATTCCAATGAAGGAAAACCCCTTGTTCGTAGGGGAAATTAGTACACCACAAATATATAATCACGTCTCTTTGTATGGTGTGTGTATATTTCTTCATATTATACGAAATATAGAATTAAAAGAAAAATCTAGAATTACAGTTTAGATATTCAACCTAAGAGAAAAATGGTCTATGAAAAAGAACTGAAGAGAGCAAAATATTGATCAAATCTTGAAGCCACATGGAAAAATATATGCAATTTTAATTAGTACAACTGCCGCTAGTATAGTTTATCTATTGTCTCTGTCTATTAGTAAAAAATGTGTATTGGTCCATTCTGAATTCCCATTCTCTTATAAAGAACAATATTCTAGCATTCGACATTAAATCCCTGTTTGGTTCAAAGTGAAATGAATTTTACCTGTAAAAGATTCAAATATTGAAAAGTACTATAATGTACTTGAAGTTTAAATACTTGACCCTGAACCAAACAGAACATAAGTATACTAAAAGAATACTTGGTAATGAATTGGTGCCTTCGTGTGTTGGCAGTTTTAATAAATTGACATATACCCGTCATATAGTTCTCTTGAAGGAATTGAAGGACTATATCTAGGTGTTTCTTGACGAAGGATTGAATAAGTGGAGAATGGAGGTTTGTAACTTTTATATCGCATGTGAGTTATAAGCACATGTGGAACACAAGAATGTCTACTTCATACTGCAAATATAGAATTGAATTCTGCAAGAAGTCCTTATTTTTTAAATATCTGTCTTATAAGATTTGTTATGAAATTGCTTTCGTTAAAATTTAATATGCAACACTTGGCATCCCACACCTTGAAGTGAATCCCGTTTGGCAAGATTCAAGATATTTTTGTGAGGAAACTACTTTAACTTCCTTCTCTGCATTTTACTTTTCAACTCTTAAAAAAGGCCACTGATACAAAGTCATATGTATTCTGCAGCCCATTCGTAGAAATATTTTACACTGATCACTTTATTAATGTACAAAGTGACCAAGTCTACACAGTTATAAAGCTGCTAAGCCAACACGCTTGGAGAACCAAGGAGTGCTATGCTATAGGAATCAGAGATACTAGAATTAAATCGACATAATCTGGAAAATGTTTTACCCGTATTGCATAGGTTAGTGGAAAACTCCATCTTGGTTTTGTCGCTAAAGGTGATCTCTTGATAGGTAAATGAAACAATAGTTATAATTATATATTATAGATCAATCAAGGTAAAAATTCCTCTTGATCGATTTCTTAAAAATTGGAGGAAATGATGCCCATTACTAACTACAAAATGTTACAATTTAATTCAGTTGGTTGAAGAGGAATCATGTTTCTTTTTCCCTAACCAACCTTGAATTTACCTAATCATATCAGATTCAATGTCAGAAGCATATTTCAAATGCTTGGTAAGAATGGATTTTCGGGCCGAGTTGTTGCGAATTTCTTCTAATTTCTTTCCCTTGGATGATTGGACGTGATGTCCACAGGGAGAATGTGAGATTCATTTAGGAGAAGCATAAGATTACATCGATAATATTTCTTCTAGTGGATTGGTGGATCTTGGTTTTGAAATAAGTAAATATACTTTGTGGAGCAACATAGAAATTCCTGTTAGACTATGGGCTGGATTCTGTAGAATTTTAGTGAATGTGGAGTGGTTGTAGTATTTCGATTTCACAAGGATGAAATATTTAAATAGGCCGAAGTAGGACCATTCTCTAACAATGGTTTTAGTTTCTCAAAATGGATAACCATTTGTGTTTCAGAACATGTGGACAAAGCATCAATATTTTATTGACACAGTGCTTAATAGTTAGGGCCGATCTATGACGCGCAGGTGCAGCGGGGTTCTGACAAGGGAGCAGCAATTCAGAAAAATAAGGCACTGGTGCGGAGATTCACTGAGGGTGCAGGTGCAGTGAGTGTTTTGAAAAATCAGCGCTTCGTAGGGGCCAATATATTGAGGGAAATGCAGTGCGGTATATTTCTCAAACATTTCAAGTTAACGAGGTTAAGAGGGCATGTCAGTGGAATACCGTAACTTGAAAAAATGCATTTCAGACTATATGTCAAGTAGAGGATTTGGGTCTTGAGAACAGAGCCAGCTCAAGAAGTGAACAATATTGGCTTAGCTAGATATGAAGCCAGAGCCAACTTGACGTTTCATAACAGTTTCTAAGAAGTTTGTTGGAAGCCAAAGTCCAAATTGACATACTTTCTTAGAATATGGATACAAAGAAAGGAACCGATGTTGGATACTCATGATATTCTGACACCACTATGACATGTGTCCGGCATACAACATGTCGACTCAGACGTGTTCGATATTTTAAATGAGGTTGACACTTCGCAAACACGGCATGGACAAACATTAACTAATTTAAAGAAACTCTAATGTCATCACGTAAGCTTAGGCTTTTGAGCGTTCCATAAAAAAAAGGGAAAAAAATGAAAGTCAGTCTCCCTCTTACTTCCAATCTTTAGACCTTTTGACTTGGGGTTTAGTAGTTTTTACTCCATAATTTTACCATGATCAATTTGATAAATTAGATTGGATATTACTTACTGTTTTTAAAATTCCAAAACAAATGAAACTATAATAATAATAATAATAATAATAATAATAATAATAATAATAATAATAATAATAATAATAATAATAATAATAATAATAATAAAGAATATATTTGTATATCACTTGCATGCCAATGTCGGAATGGATACCGTACTTGTGACCATGCTTCACAAGTGCAAAGCCAATGGTACATATTGAAACATGACGATTAAAAGGACTCAACTAGAGATGTTTTCAAACATAATAGATGAAGGTAGAGTGGAAGAATTATATTTGTCCACTCATTTCTATAATCTTCCAGAAAAGATATCTGAGCATGACAATTTATATAATAAGCTACTATCAATTTCATATGGATGCGGATGGGTATAAAGAGGAAGCCTCCTCTAGTGGATAAGTTGAGAAAATTTCATAATTCTATTTCATTTGTACTTTTATAATACACCTATACAGTGACTATCTACTCTCTTTGTATACATATCCTATATAGTGATACATTTTAATCTGTGATGGAATGATGATAAACCATTTTGTGATTATATTAGTGTTATTTTTTTTATTTTTTTTTTGAAATTTTGTTCAAGTCAAGGCCCAAGCCTTATTCTTCTAGAGGCTTCTGCCTCACCTCTTTCATGAATATGATTGGAGCAATTAGACCTTTAAAAAGTTGGTCCTTAGCATCATAGCAGGCATATTGCCTCTTTCAATAAGGCCTTAAGCCCTAAATACCTAGGATCTCAACTTAGGAAAACAAATTGTTAGCTATAGTATAGTTGTCACCCAAGTTTTATGGAGAAAATGTTGCATACCTTATTGAAGCACAAAGTTCAGTCTACTTCAAATGACAGTATACTTTTCTTCAACTTAATTTTTTTTGTTGTGCATAGTTGAGCGCTTTTGGACAACACCACATCACAATTATATGTGTAAACTTAAATAAACATGATCTAAACTTAAAAGAACAGCTTGTACTACTCACATATATGTAACTACCATGCATACATTTATGAATCATAATTAATCAAAGGAAATATCCTGTGAAGTTCCAGGCTTCACATGAAATTTGAGGAAAGAGAAGCTATAGAATTCCTTTGAGTTATGTAAGTCACCAAATTTAAGGCTTCACATGACACCTAACATTTCAAGTTTGTAATACATAACTCACCAATTTCACACCATCTCCCTCTCTAATAAAAAAGACGTATATTTTTCACTGCAGTACATCAAAGGAATTAATTTGGTGTAGATGGAGGAGATAGAGAAACTAGCAACAAATGACATGAATCAGCTATTATATACGTGAAAAATAGATAATTCGTACCAAAAATTTATAACTCGACATAAATGGCGTGTTATATATTATAAAGGAGGTTGCTAAAACTAAAAATACCGCACAGTTTTTGAAAAACTGATAAAATTCAGGAACCCTTCTGGCATTTCCTTTATTTTTAATTAAGATCTAATAATGGCAACACATAATTATAATAAATTTTAAAGTTATAGAAGGGGAGACACTGGGACAACACAAATTTTCCAGAAATGCAAGATATTCATCTAAATCCCAACCCGCAGGACCAACAAAATTTAGCCTTTCTATTTCTATTACATATCTATTCAATGATGAGGATTTTTTTTGTAATAGACTGAAATGAAAAGTGTTATCGGTGCTATCATCTCTATCATAAATGACATACTCATTTCCAAAATTCATCAATGGAACATAGAAACATTTCTAAAGTTCACCAATGTTAATATTACCACCCCACCCCCAACACACACCACCACAGCGGAATAGGAATGTGCATCAATGGCGAATAATCACAACATTAAAAATACAAAGATTAAATTCCAAATCACATTATAATCAATGGCTATTACTCTTTCACCTCCTTAATGAAAATAAGACGCACAGAAGAAAAGGGGGGAAAACTTGTAAACTTAGGTGGTGTTTGTTTTTACCTCTTAAGTCTGAATCTGAATCATGCAGACTTAAGAGGTACCAAATAATGTTTGCTTTTTAAATGATTAAGAGGCTAACGACTATTTTTTCTTATAATTAAGAGATAATTATATCTCTGAAGTTAAATCAGTCTAAATACATTCATTCAGATGTATATTCAGACATAAAAACAAACATATTTTTGAGATTCAGACTTCATATTCAGACTTCAGTATCAAATGAAAAAACAAACGCAACCTTACAGTACCTAAAAATGAGCATCATAACATAGTTCGATTCAAAAGGCAAAAAAAGGTACTTTTACTAATTAAAATGGCCGAGAATATAGAGAGAAGCAAGCTTCTAATTTTTTCGAAACTCTCACACTTCGCTATTATTCCATATTTCCAGCATTAGTCCTGAGGAAGAAAAAAATAATGTCAGAGGGGGAAAAAAAATTAAAAACACGCGTATATTAGAGCTGCTCCGACCACCCACGCACCAAAAAAAACATATAAAAAAATTATTACGAAAACATAAAAATTATTGACATCTTTAACCATTTCAAGCACCCATGCTAGTTGACACAAATGCAGACCGACTCTAGCCCTAGTAGCCCAGGTGGGTGCATAGGATCCCAAAAATGGGAGGGTCCCACCTCTCTCTATATATTTATATGTATGTATATAATATTCTTAGCAGTTAAGAGTTTGCCAAAAATAATGATTTCTGTGTTCAAATCCTTGCCTCGAAAGTTGGAACTAATAATACGTTTAGAGAGCCTCTCTATTGGCAATATGAGAGGGCCCCTTTTGTTGGAAAACTACCATGCTTTTCAAGATAAAAAAAAAGAAGTAAGTATTTACTTCAGCCAATATATACATATTACATAAACTTCGATCACCTAATAATATACGACTCCACAATTTCATAGTCTCCCTCCCTCGTAATTTTGACGTATGTTCCCATTAATATATTTTTTTTATTTTTGCAGTATTCTTTTTTTGCACCATATTTCACTCCAGTACACCAAAAGAAGAATAAATTTGTTGCAAAAGAAAGAGCTAAAGAAAATAATAACAAATTTCATGAATCACAGCTATTATATTCGTGAAAAAACGAATAATTAGTAGGGAAAAAAAACAATTCTAATGAAAATGCTAATAATGAATGTAATCGATCACTAGACGAGTATTTTATAACTCACCACTTTTCATATATTGTAGATCATTCTCTTTCAAAATATGAAAAAACTAACCAAAATCTAACCACAAATAGCCATTTTTGAGCTAATCCTTATATTTATAATTAAAAAAAAACTTTCTCTAACACATTCACACACAACATAATTTATACAATCTATAGTGGGGAAAAAAGATCAATTTAAGTCCATCATAAAAGGTTCTGCTTTCTTTTATCCATAAATATGTGGAAAACTAAAACATAGATGTACGGATGCACACACCTCTTTTATTTGAACTATATCTTAAAATGACATAAATGTACCTCGAGTGAAATAACATATCAGAAACCCTTAATCCAAGAAATAATCATAATATATGTGATTGTGATATTGATTTTCAATTGCTCATACTCTTCTTTTTATCATACAACTCTCCATTTTGATAGGTGCATGGAAAAAATCTAGAGTTATTACGTGGATAGTATTTTAAGATTCCAAAACACCTCTCCCATATTATATAGATTTATTAAGATGTACATCACTACATCTACACCAAGTGAAACGTAGAAACATTAGCTTAAAGTTGATAAGGTGTAACCGCAAAAATGTATCTTTAGTTGTGTTCTTCAAACTAGTAATCTCTTTCTTAAATGCAACCATCAAATATGTTCTTACACTACAGATTACAATAAGTTACCTCCTCTTATCATTCTTTTTATTTCTGTTTCTTCTCGGGTTCACCAGCCTTCCCATAGCCGTGTAGGGGAACAAGGCTTCTTACACAAACGTGTGCATCAAAATCTTTTGGCAAACGAACCCCACTATCCCTAACTATTATCTTTTTGGGATCATACCAAAGTAACTTCTTACGATCAGAATTCAAGAGAATTTCATTTCGACACTTCGAATAACACAAAATAGTTTTAAAATAACCGAGAGGATACGAAGTAGAATGAGAGTCAACAATCCTTGGCGAAATAGACCACAATATCATCCAAGACTCCTTCACGCAATAATCCATCATCACGCGTATATGTTCATTTGGACCCACTATACAAAGACATTCCCCCAATACCCCCACTTCCCCACCAATAATATATTTTTTATCCCGAAGATCGGGTTTTGGGACCAAATAAAAATCCTCGCTCGCAATATCAAAACCAGCAATCAGTGTTGGCAAATCAAAATCGCCACCTTCACTAACAATCATGTGCAAAGCGCCCTTAACCTCAGCGCCCCAATTATAGAAGGGCAGGAGACCATAAGGAAAATCTTGAATTTTTCGCCACACATTTAATTTCAAATTGTAAACCATAGCTTGAACATTGACCAATTCATGGGAATAAATCCTACGATACTGAACAACCTTAAGGACTTTATAATCGTCATTAAATGAATCGTACCCTAACCCATACGCTTGAAATAGAGGTTTGGACAACTCAATTGTATTTGGCGGTAAAATCCGGTAGTGTCGAATAGATGGATTGAACAATACAGCTTGGTCATCAATCCACATTTCTAAAATAAGCAAGCCATTACAAGAACCCAATACATCATGATTCTTAAACTGATTGTCAAATACAATGGGTGTGTTATCTAATGCATTAAAGTGAGTTGTGGAGGTGGGTTTTAATAAAATCTGGATCGTCAATAAGAGCACACCATGGCTTAGATACGCACCTAAATCGTAAGAGGGATTCGAAGGGTAAACGGGAGAGGATGTCTCTGATAATCTCAAACGGAAGGTCAGACAAACGGCGCCGATGACCCATATAAGGAACTTGAACCAGAATCAAATTCCGGTGGCGGGTTAGAGAGAGAACCAATTGTTGGGGGTTCTATTATGAGTGCGTTGACTATGAATATTCAATTAACCGGATACTAGTTACTTAAATAATATTGAGACCGAAATATTGTTTATAATTTTAGATTCTTAAAAATTAATTTTTTTTTTTTTTGGTAAAATGTAATTTATTAAACCAAAGAGTAAAGCCCAAATAGAGAACAAGAGATACAACCAACAACACACCCAAGGCACACCGGCCCAAACCAACAACAAATAAAAAAAAACATATTAAAATGTAAAAAGGAGTCTCATCATAAACGATATAAAGATGAGATTTCTCGCAAAAATTAAAGAAAGAATTTGAAAAGTCTAAATATAGAATATGAGGTAGAATGAATACAAAGAGTCTATCTATAAAAAGAAAATTACAGAGTCTTCTTTTATCTCCAAGAGATTTTGTCTTCAAGAGAAAAATACAATGAATCTTGAGTGTAAGTTTTTATGTGAGAAGTTTATATCTTATAAAATTTAAAATGATGGTATGAATGAAGTAACTTTTATATCCAAAAAAAATTATATTTTATTAAAAGTTTATACCCTATAAAAATTATATTCTATTTTTGTTCAACGATTAAAAGGTTCCGTAAAAACATCACTTTTCATTGAGAAATTATGATATAGGGCTTCCCTCCTATTCAATAAATAAATGGGTGATGAGATAGAAGGATATGTGGCATGTTAAAATTGAGGGAGCATTTAGTAAATGGTATTCAATAAATAAAATGGATATACCAAATATTCCCTCAAACATTTTTTTAATACATGTTTAGTCCAAAACTTTTTATTTTGTTTCAAAAGTCCCTAACCACATAAAAACAACACTCAAAAAAGGAGATCCGTTGAGGGTCGTCGGACCTCCGGCATTAAGGGGGGAGGTGGGTCGGGGGTACCGCTAGCACGGACCTTTAAAAATAAGAGAATATTGTCTAAATGGGTGTTTGACGGACTTTTTGGAACAAAATAAAAAGTCTTGGAATAAATGTATATTAAAAAATGTTTGAAGGACTTTTTGATAATTAATCCATAAAGAAATGTGTGATAAGATAAATTTCATATAGACATATTAAAATTAAGGGAGCATTTAGTATATTGGTTTGGGCATTAATTATAAGGGTTCAACATTAATACTCCTAATACTATCGTATTAGAAGTATAATATAGATTATAGCCTAAACTATTTATGATATGTGTCAAGTTTTGACGTTTCAAGACATCAATACAACATCTTTAGCACCCACAACCCAGCTATTAATTCTCTTATTATTCTTCGTTCCTCCAAACGACGCACAATTATGTTACTATTGTTTTTAATTTGAGACGACTTTTTAGCTTCTATTTCTCACTTCTAATCTCCCCACAAAACCTCATAAAAACTACCTTTAATCTTCAAGGCCCCGCCCGCCCTTCCCTCTTCCTAATCCATACCCATATACCCACCTATAAAATCCACCACATTCCTTTAACTTTTCTTTCTTCCTCACATTTGGTTATAAGATATGGGTTTCAAATTAGGTTCTTCAATTCGATTTGTGGAAATTAGTGTTTTCAAACTAATATTTTGTATATCTATTAAGGTTTCAAATTAGGTTCTTCGATTCGATTAGGAATTTGATTCCAAACTGTAACCATCTATTGTCTCTAATGGCACCACTAAAATGAACACGAAAATCGTATTGGAATTAAAAGAACCGAAATTATACCTAACGATTGAAGATGAAGACGTAAACGAAGACGAAGATCAAATTGTTCAGCCCTAATTGATGTCCCCTATTGATTCCAACACTCAGGGGTATATTAAGAAATGCGTATATGTATATTCATCACCATGCGTTTTAGTAACTATTTGTGTTTATAACTTTATCCAGCTATATGCTATGCGTATGCACTAAAGCCGTGTTGAATGTGTCTTTGTTAACACAACGTATTATATTTTGTTGCTTTGGTAACAAATATTGGTCTAGTTGAATGTGTCTTAACAAAGCTACAAATCTTATGAAACTTTTTTTGAAGTATTATGTGTCCTCCTATTCATTCTTTTATATTTTTTTTCTTTTTTTGAAATTCTATGTAATTCTTACGTAGTAGTTTATGAGGTGGTCTTTGTAATTTTGGTAATTTGAAGTGGATTGGGAAAATTAATGCATGTATTTTTTTTTAAATATCCTTATCTATGTCAATAATTTTTACATATATAATCATATTTTTTTTCCCCACCCATTCTCACTTTTTTTATTTGCTTTTAATTTTATTGGGTAGTGCAAAAAACACTGTGTACCTGAGCTAACCTGAGCTATGTAACCTACCCTTCTTACCAAAATGCATCTCCCCCTTCTTGGGTGACACTTTGAGAAGTACTTAGTCGCCCAACTAAAACATCACATCCTCTATATCCAAGTCAACATAACTCGTTTGCCTACTCTGTGCTGTCTTGATTCACTCATGAATCATTTTGATCTTCTCTGAAGTCTCCTGAACTAACTCACCCCCCAACAAGCTACTATCTCCCAGATCTAACTAACACACGGGTGACCTACATGGTCATCCATCCAACTCCTCATACGGTGCCATACTAATTAATTTCTGATAAATGTTGTTGTAGAAGAACTCAACCAAATGTAAGTGCACTTCCCAATTACTCTGAAGTCCAACTCGCATGCCCAAAGTGTATCCTCCAAAATTTGGTTCACCTATTCTATTTGTCCATTTTTTTGCTTGATTTATGTGGTTTGGGTTGGTGTATTTTAATGATTAATGTTGTACCCATTTTTATGTTCTTGGTCTATATAATTTAAGTCATAATTGTTGGAAGATATTATTATTTATGGATTTGTTTCTTACACTTTAGTTTGTTCCAATACAATCTATTTCCTATTGGAAAATTATAAAATTCTCAAATCGGTATTAATCGGTTATATTATTAATACTTTTATAAATAATGCAAGCTTTAAATAGTGGTGTAAGTAAAAGTAATAACCTTATTTAGGCATTAGTTCTAGGTATTTGGTTTCGCTTAAAAAATTTATACATTTATCTGTATATAATTAGTCTTAAATTTTTATCAAATATTATTTGATAATGAAACTCAAAATATAGAACATTATATTAACGTGGCGACATACTTTTAAACCAATACGTATATTATGTTATATTTTAAAATCACCGTGCATCGCACGGGCCTGCATGCTAGTTTAGTCATTTTTTTAAAATTTGTTTGTAACAACTCCCACTTTTTTTTAGTTGTTGGTCCTATTGTAACCACTACGGGACAAGTGTTATTATCTTCGGAAAAAAAAATGGGCAGTTACAAGGAAGTTGTGGGAGATTTTGAATGGTTATAGGACTTACTACAATTTTAAAACACACGTGGGATTGGAGACTAATAAATCATAGGTAATGGGACTAACCCCAAAAAACTAACAATTTAAACCCAAAAATGATGTTTTTACCAATTATTCTCGTTTTCTAAATATGTAGTTCAATAGGTTCTAAGAATTTTTTTGCTCCAACATATCCCACGAAAAAGGCTTTTTGCTCCAATAAGTCATCTGTAAACATGTAGTGAATATTCACTACACGTGTAAATAGGACCTATTGAGAAACAAATGTTTTGACACGACCTATTAGGAAATGTCTTATGTAAATAAAACTTGTTTGTCAAGCACCCTAGAAAATTAAAAAAAAATTAATAACCAAACATCCCTACATTTATTTGAAAACTCATGTTCATAAAGAGGGAAATCTAGAAAAATCAACAATTGCAAACAACTTTGTTCGACAAAGAAGAAATGATTGAATTTTTTTGGTGTGACAACCTGACTAATAAAATATCGGGCAATCAATCCTATATCAAATTAAAACAGGAGTCTCATATGATTCATTCTTAGCATCAATGTCGAAACCAATTTAATTACTAATATCCTATTAGGCTGTCGTCAAATTTTAAATTAACTAATCTTTTTAACCAAACCATTCCAATAAAATAATTACAACAATTGTATGCAATAACTGAAATGAAATGAAGTAACCGAACACTCGGTATAAAATAATACAACCAAGTCGCACAAAAAGGCGGTGGAAGAATAAATGCGTACAGTTGGGCCACCAGCTCGAATATGTCTACAATACCTCCTATCTAGATCTTAATGATAGAAGCGTCTACCATAAATCTGCTTGCATCCACAGCTGCTGCAGTAAACCTCTGACTTGAAGGAATCATCATTCAGGCGTCCCTGCGTCTGGACACCTATATATTATATATAACAAGAAGGGGAAAAAAATAGAGAAACGGGTCAGAGCCCGAGTTTTGAAAACATTTTTAGCAAGTGCTTAAAATCCATATTTTTAAGATATGATATTTCTCATATTTAAACTGGTATCGCACTCTCATGAGATACACCTCACCCCTCTTCTATTAGTGCACAACTATCGCATATCTTTTAAAAACTTAGTTAAGCTACCCCGCCTAACAAATGTAATTACTATCTTCTAATAATACTTATTAATCTAAGTACGAAGGATTAAACTTCTCCCCATTCTCAACATTATGTTGCATTCGTGCGTGGGGTGTCTCGCAAAGCGAAATCCAAACAAGGAACCCCCCCAATACACTACTACGTGACAATGTTGATCGTCGGGATCCATTAGACCCTCAGTGCATGCAACATTTTATATCATCCTGTATGTATATATATATATATATAGTTCTCACTGACTTATGATTCATAATTCGTAACCATTAGGATATAAATTTATCGGAAGTAGTGTCACATTTTATTCATTCTTTTACCTTTTTATACAAGGTTACATTATATGATAACTCATCTCATATATAACAATATACTATACGCAACAAGTATAATAATTAATCCACCGAGCTATTATATAAGTAGCTTAGTCATTTCCATATACTAAGCAACGGTGGAACATCACAAGTGTACATGTATTTTATTCTCAGTACATATAAACACACTAGCACCCCTGAAATAAACTATGGTGCACTCATACTCTGCTATCTCATCCCGGTACATTACGTAAATTAGGATCATGTGTTCTGAATCACTCAGGAATTGTATAAATAAGCCAAAATCACACATATTGGAGGTGAACATAGTCCCCGATCCCACGGGTCACGCACATACCTACGCTACCATGGTTCGCAGTCTTATTAACTCAAAATAAGTCATTCAAGGCCCTATGTTCTTGAGGTACCAAATCTAAATCCCCCAAAGGCAACACAAGATAATATTGTCCTCTTTCAAAAGTCGTCCTCCCGTGATAGCAAGTAGGCTAGGTATGTCATACACATAATAAACAATAATATAGGCAAACATTTTCACTTTTATAAATATAGCATCAATTATGTATTTACACAACCATATGATGACAATGGGTATTATCTCACCTATACATAATTTTCCATAGGTTTCTAATTAACCTATATGTATAATAATATTAGGGCATACGCATAGCCCATATAATAAATTTCATACGTAGTATTTATATATCTCGAATATCCTACGCATTTATCGATTATAAATAATCCTCAATATATTTTATTTCATAACTTTTCTCACCGTACAATGATAACCCCAATAACATCGTTATGTATTTATTTATTTTATATATATATAATTTAACGACATATTCTATAAAAATCTAAATCACTTCTCAATATGGCTATAAATTCCCAACTCTATAGCAATGGCCAATAACCTCAAGTGTTCCCCTTTACTAATAATATAACTATTCATACATTTAAAATACTACTCCAATACGTATTCTCTTCTTTGATGCTCAAATCACTTCCTAATCACTTCATAAAGATTTGTACAATTAATTCGCAAATGAACCAATTCATAATAATTAATTAGTATACGCACTACGTCTCTTAATTCCTTAAGTATCTCCTCACTTATAATAATCGTCGTCCATTGACGCATATGGTAATTGTTAAATTCTTTGTAGTACGTATCCTAAATTTCATCCTAGTCTCCTGTAGGATTTTACTTAACCATAGTCGGTATATAAATACCTTTTCTACGCTCACAATTACTTATATAAAATTACCCACCTAAATACCTCTTTAAGTATTATTCCACATGAACACCCCTATACGGGTAAATCTTGGATTTTACTTTCAACTAACCCAAGGTACACGCTTTACTAGAAAAAATTATTTAGAAGTCCCCACACTATTTTTAGGAACCCCAAATATTTAACTCCAAACAATTTTAGCTTTTAATTTTTCAAATTTCCGAGTGCATTTTCGAGTTGATGATTTCACCCCGGAACTTTCATCTTATAAAAATTATAACAATTCGAAGAAAAATAAAAAAAAATACGCGATTGGCACCCACGCGACCTTATCGAAAAGATCTACAACTTTCGTGTTTTGACCGAGAGCTGAATCGACTGTCTTCCTTTCCGAAACAGTCCGGAAGTGACGCTGGTCACTATTCACCTTCTTCTCCAAAAATCCAAACCTCCATTAAAACACCTCCAAGCTTTTTATCTCCTATCTCATCATCAACCAACCTCAAATAACCATAAATACACATATAAAAAGGGTTCTAATCATCCTAGAACCCATAACCAACAATTAATTTCAATAAATTCCAAGTTTCTCAAATTGGGTATTAATCGAGTTATATCCATTTTAATATTCCGAAAACCCGTTTGATCCACGAAATTTCAACCCCAAATCTTTACTTTTATACCAACTACAATATGAGAAATTAACACACTAAATCATAAAGCAATCTAAACACTTTCCTCGTGGATTAAATTCGACGACCCCGAGTCGAATCCCGCGAATTTTGGCCGGAAATCTCTTCTTTTCTTCTTCTCTTCTCTTCTTCTTCTTCTTCTTCTTCTCTCCCTTCTCTATTCTCTCTCTCTCTCTCTCTCTCTCTCTCTTTCTCAGGGCAGATTTGGGGAAATAAAAGAGGGTTGCTTTCTCTTAAACCCGAAATTGGATATATACCCAATTGTTAAATGACTCGTGTACTCATTTACGAGTCCCTACTAGTCCAAAAATGTCCGGTACCCAAATACTACCCCCGGGTACTCTATTTTGACTATATCGGCCATTCCGAACCTAATGGCGGAGTCGAAATCTCCATTCGAGTCACTTAACTAAAATTCACTATTTTGACCCAACACGTTAAATACGCGTATTTTCCAATTTAATATATTTTCCTTTGTCGCTTTAATCAACTGCGACATGTAATAAAAATAATATACTCATATACTTAGTATCGTAAGAAAAATATAATCTATGTAAATCTTTATCCGACACTCGAAAACTAATATTTTTAATATTCACTTTATATTATTAAATTTATTTAATTTCACTTATAAATCCCAGAACTACTATTCATAGTAATTCTTCAAATTATCAAATTACATCCACATTGTAATTTAAATACTTTTAAAAATACGGGGTATTACATTTGGGTAGGACGAATGGTTCATTTTTTAACCTCAAACAATTATGTATGATAGAGAAGCATGATGCCTTATACATTTTGGCCAGTTATGTAAGTAAATTTGTATTCTATTTAAAGTAAACGATCTATGTTGGTAACTCTATAGGCAATGTGTTCCAAAAATAGTAACTCCCAATCGGGTTCTATTGATAGATAATTAATTGGGACGCAAGAGTAAAAAAAGTAATGTAGACATAAATAGAGAAATCTATTCATCGGAGAAGACTCGCAGTGCCGGAGGGAACACTTTTTGACGAAAAAGAGGAACACGAGAGGGAATGATGTTCAGTGCTTTATCATATTAAGTGGGTTAATATTGTCATTTTACTTTTATTGCTTAAAATAAGTTCGAATTTGTTTATGGAGTATATGGACGGTAAATATGGATTCAAACAAAACTTCCTTTTAATTTTGGGAACTTTTATCTAAGGAGGTTTTATATCAACCCGTTAATTTTATCTACCAACACCGGGCAATTTGAGATAATGATATTTTAAAGGGACAAGATAAGTCTTTTTTTTATCAAAAACATTTTTTTTATCTTATCCTAAACCTTAAGAAAACTTACCAAAAAAGTAGACAAGGGACTTTTGGGAAATTAAAAAAATAAGGCGGACTAAATGTAAAATGTACTTAGTTCTCAGGTACTGAACATTAATTATCCTTGTGAGGGAATTATCCGACTTGGTAGGAGAGAGCGACATGTGTCCAGAAGTCTTGATAGACAATCACAACTTGGAGATAAAGGATGAAGGAAGTCGATCATCGAAAATCTCGAGCTCTGATTCCTTTAACCAGATCACAACAACAATCCAAAGCCATGAATTCTCATAGGATTTATTCTCTTTTGATTCTCTATAAACGTAACCAACACCCTTGGAAAAGTGGTCATCTAATCTTTGTTAATGTTGTATGTAAAAATAACTCTCCTACATGGACCAATGAAAAGGGGACATATGTCCTCTTGTGTGCACTCAGCTGTCTTGGTCAGCTTCAGAAACACTTAGTCGGCTAGAATGCCAACCAACACCAAGAGCGTGAACCGTCAGGAATAGCAAAAGTTACTCGGGTGGAATAGCGACCAAGACTTAATATCAAGTGTCTCATTTATTGTATATAGATGTAATAGACTGGAAATATAAATGCGTTCCATCTCTTAGGTTCCTAACCAGTATAAATGCATGTTCTCCTTTAGATCAAAGGGATGATTGAACCAAGCACAAGCACACTCCTTACTGAGCTATTATAATCACCTGAAATAATACCAATAGTGGATGTAGGCTTTTCTTATAGCTGACCCCCCTTATGTGTTTTCTTAGCTTATTTATATTTATTTATTTGTGATTATAAATTTAGACCCCATTCATTTTTAGACATCAACAAATTGGCGCCGTCTATGGGAACGACTGCTTGTCATTGTTCTCTACCTTTTTTATTTCTTTTGTTCATTTGGTAATATTTATGAAGAATGATGACTGTTCCTGAGAGTAGCCCTGCGGCTGCAGGTAACAATCCAAATCCATATGCTCCCCCTAATGTGGCAGATCTTTAGGTAATTTTGCTCAACCTGGCTAAGGGATAAGAAGCCATGGAGGAGTTACTTAGACAATTAGCTCGTACGTTGCAAGACAAGTCCCCAATGAACCTTTCAGGAGGGACATGCCACCTCCGTAAGCCAGGAATGAGATAAGTCCTTTCTCCAGGTCTTCTCGGGACATATCATACCGTCCTGGAGAAAAGTCATCAATTCGATCAACAGATTACTACGATGGTCGATCTTTCTCCAATAAGCAGTCGAATGTGTTGGAGCGATTGAATAGGGAATCTTCCTTTGATTATTTGGGTCCCCGAGAAGCCAAAGGACATTATAGAGATCATAATCGACCCCGTGAGCACAAATTGGGATCCGTGAGGTCTAGGGCTAGCATGGGAGGCTTTGTGCATGCTGAGAAGACTTTTCAGGAAGAGAGTTCAACATATATGTATAGTAAATCCACTAAAGCTGCTTCAACAAGGTCTAAACTAGATGAACATTTTAGGAAAAGATCTATGCAATGGCTAGAAGATCAGTTGGGAGAAATGGCCAAAACTAAGAATCCTTTGCAAATACATTTTATAAAAAAATATCACCTTTTATCCAATCTATTATGGACTACCACACGCCGTCAAAATTCAAACCACCGATGGTTACTCCCAAGTATGATGGGAAGACTGATCCAGTTCTCCATATTCAGCAGTATCAAGTTGCTGCTGATATCAATTCCATCCCGGACGAGATGCATTGCAGTGCTTTTTTTATTTCCATCACAGGCCCAGCCAAATATGGCACAACAATCTTCCCAGAGGTAAAATTTTTAGTTTCCATCAGTTGGTCGAGATATTTATTGATAACTTCTATTTTGGGTCTAAGTCGTTCAGGAGTGTTACTCATCTCTTGACCATGCAAAAAAAATATAGAGAAAGTACGGGGGAATACATCACACGCTTCAATAATGAGAAATTAGAGGTGGATGATTATGAATAAAAGGTTGTCGTTACAGCACTGATGAGTAAATTACTCTCCAAGGATCTTTACTACGCTCTAGCAAAGATTCCTCCCAAAACTATGACATTGCTGATGGATAAGGCTGGGAAGATTATGAACGCTGTGTAATACCCCGTACTTTTATGGATATTTATTTATGGGATTAATTAAATTAAATGTGGATTAATTGGGAATTAATCCGGATAAAATACTAGCGAGATGCGAGTTGGTATTTGATTTTAATGTGCATATATGGCAATATATGTATATTGAAAATATTGAAATTGTCGCGAGATAGAAATACGACAATTTGGAAATTTTTTTGGGACGGATGTGACAGTCGCTTCAGGAACGTAATTATTTTTATTTAAAAAGTGAATTTTATTTTTATTAACTGTATGGTCATTTTGAGTGCGCCAACGCGTCCGTAAGGGTCGAAATAGTCAGAAAACACTAACCGGGGGTTTAGTTTGGGTCCCGGGGCATTATTGGGCCATATCGGCAACTTAAAAGGGTATTTTGGTAATTTTGAAATTTTGGGATTTATGACCAACGAATTTTGGGAATTAAAAATAGTGAATTTAATAACCCACTAACCCATTACCAGCACTTAAGTGATTAGAGGACAACGGGAGTTAGAGGAGGAAGTTAGGGAAAGTTTCCAAAGAGAAAACACAACCTCCATCTTCAACCTTCAACCTTGGGAGAAAAAGAGAGAGTGCAACCTTCATCATTCTACACCAAATTCAGAGAATAATCCAAGGCAAGTGGTTTAATTTCGTTAATGTCAAGCGAATGCTTCTTCCATGCTTAGAAAATTGATATATTTGCATTGTATTGGGAGATTTATAAAAAACCATGAAATTGGAGTAATAAATTCAGGTTTTGATACAGGTTTGCATGTAGAATTGTTATTGGGTGATTAGATTAAAAGAATTACTACTTTTTATGTTACAAAAAATGGATTTATCTATAGAAATTGATGATTTTAAATTATAGGGTTCATATTCATAAGGTTTGGGGAAAATTGGGGAGATTTGATAATTAGATGTGGTTTAGGATGATTAGACCCCATAAATATGTTAAAATACGACCTAAGTATGTTTAGGAATGATTAGAAACCCTGAACTACTGTTCGATTGATGTTTAGATGAGATTAGAGGTGAGGAAAATTGAGAAAAACGAGATAGGAAATTCTGGGCTCGAAACTGTCACCTCGTTAGAAGACCTGCCCAGGTCGTTCGAACGAGCTCGTTCGAACGAGCTTCTAACGAGCTGACAGTTTGCCTTCTAACGAGTTGGATGTTCGTTCGATGCCTTTCGTTCGAATGAGATCTCATTAGATGCCCACTTCGTTCGAACGAACTCTCGTTCGAACGACCTCGTTCGAACGAGATTCTAACGAGTTGACAGATTGATCTTTTTGGCCTGATTTGAATTCTCGTGTCCCGTAGCCTTGTTTAATTGATGAGATAACTTTCTTGGGTTAACTGATTTTTATATTTGAGAGATTTGGGACACATTGAGGGTAAAAATGTAGAATAGTGATTTGAACCAAATGATGCCTGTGGATTAGGACGTGAGTGACTAAGCACAATGTGAGAATAAATGATGACTTAAATACATATAAACCGGACATATGAATTGTGTGACATTAAAAGTTAGTATGAGAATAAGAAGTATACCACTAATAAATTATGGTAATTACTAAGATGTGTGCATGCTTAGTATATATGATTTTATGTGTATGACATACCTACCATACTTGCTATCACGGGAGGTTTGCGTTCGCTTAGGGCCATCTAATCTTTGTGTGCCTACGGGGGGGATTTAGATTGGTACCTCGAGGACATAGGTCAGAGAATGACTTATTGGGAAGTTAATAAGTCTGCTGATCGTGGGAGCGTAGGTATGTGCGTGACCCATGTTATGTGACTGTGTTCGCCTCCATTGTTTGTGATTGGCTATTATCTGAGAACGATTCCTGAGAGATTCGGAATGCGTGATCCTTATGTACGTGATGTACCGGGATGGATAGCAGAGTATGTGTGCACCGCAGCTTAGTCTCGGGGTGCTAGTATTGTATATTTATGATGTGAATAATATACGGTTAAATGGAAAGAATTGTTATGTTTGAAATGTGAGAACTATTATGGTAACGCAATGAGAAAATAAAAAGGGAAATAACCTCTGGTAAAATTGTGCTGCTAATAATTGAGAATTCGAGAATTAAAGTGAAGCTCTCTATTTAATTGATAACGTTGGGATTTATAGTGTGAATCGAGTAGAAAGGTTAGAGTTTATATCGGTTTAGTTAGATATGAATATGACTTAGATGGGTACGGTACGTTAGGAGTGCCCAATTAGTCGAGAGGTGAGTATTTCATGTGAAAGCACGTCCTAACATGTATTTTGCATTCATTGTTTTAATGTTGTTAAAGAACTTACTGTTTTTAAAATACTCTCCACTTTCGGGCTCTGACCCGTTTGCTTTCAAATCTATTTTTGTAAAAAACCTTTTTAGGTGCCCAACCACAAGGACACCATGCATATGAAAGTTATAGGATCTTCATAGTAGACGCCTCCTTTTCTAGTCTTGACTCCATATTCAGTTTCATCATTTGTAGGGCATGTCGCCCATTTCTTTTAGAGACATTTTATATTTCAATTATTCAGATTGTGGATTGTAATTAATTCAGGATTCAAACTTGTTTTATTTTATTCAGTTTGGGATTGTTGTGAGGAGTATTTCCTCCAGACTCTTTATTATTTGTTGACTATTCTATTGCAACTTTATGGTGGACGGTCATGTTATTCTTTTATATTTCACTTACGGCATGTTAATCAGACTTAATTTAAAATTTGACAACTTACTTTTTAAATACTAGGTGGTTAGTAATTATTAAAATGTTTTCGTCAGTGATGCTGTTAACTGAACCAACTTGGCATTTTGTATTAATTTAATAAAGGAGTAGCTACCCGATATTTAATTAGTCGGGGTGTCACAGGTGGTATCAGAGCATCAGGTTCTAGTGTCCTCTAGGATCTATACGGCTTATTATGTTTCCGCTGAGCTTTCTTTGATGTAGAGCCCTATATTTTAGGATTGTTGTACTCTTTTATGTATGCTTCGCTCTTCAGCTATTTTGAGTTTATAACTGTGAACTTATAGACTTTACTCTTATTTCAGATGCCTCCACGACGTGCACAACGGGTTCCTAGGAATGCACAGCCTGAGCCCCAGCCAGCACAGGGCACCATGAATGCTGCCGAGGTTGCAGCCATTGTAGCCCAAGCGGTAAATGCCACTCTAGCAGTTGTACAGCAGGCACCACCCCAGGCGCCAGTAGCCGCACCAGTTCAGGCACATGCATTCCCGTCTGCTTGGGAACGCGTACGTGATGCTTTCCAGAAAGCACACCCGCCGGAGTTCGCAGGTAGCTCCGATGTTGTGGTTTCAAGTCAGTGGAGGAAAGACATTCAGAGGCACTTGTGGATGTATGAGTGCACCGATGTTCAGAAGCAGATACTAGATACTTTCAAGCTAGTGGGGTCTGCATTATAGTGGTGGGAGTCTATTACCACCGTGAAGGAGAGAGATACTCTCACGATACAGGAGTGTTGGGTGCGGTTCGACCGTAAGTATTTTTCGTCAGCTGTTCACACGGAAATGAGGAGAAAGTTAATGAATCTCAGACAGGAGGGAAAGACTGTGGCCGAGTATGAGGCCGAATTCACAAATTTACTGAATATTGTCCTGGATGAGATACCGACATAAGAGAAAAAGATTCAGAAGTTTACAGATGGATTGACATGGAGGATCCGTCAGCATTTATTGGGGAATCTCTCTTTGACCACTTATTCTGATATGGTTAACACTGCACTGTTACACTGCCAGGATCACCGCTTTCACATGGCTGAGAGCAAGAGATCAGGAGAGTCCAGCCATCAGGGCAGGACTGGAGGAAATGGTGCCAGTGGGGCACAATCTACTTAGGGACAGAGGCAGGGTGACCAGGGTTCCCAGCAGGGGGATCATAAGAGATTTAGATCTGGAGGTTTTAGGAGTGGACAGGGAGGTTTCAGGCAGGGCCATCAGGGTCTGAACGGCCAGCAGGGTCAGAATGGTCAACAGCAGTTTCAGCAGGGCCAGCATGGCCAGGGGAGGAATGGTAATTGCCACCAGGGCAGCAGGGACAGCGAGGGGGAAACTTCCCGGGGAAGTGTTATATTTGTGGCAAGACTGGCCATAAACGCCAGGATTGTCCTGATAGGGGCAGGGCCCCGCAGCAGCAGCAGCAGGGTGCTCGCCAGGAGCCGCAGAGACCTATGTTTCCCGTCGCCCTCCCAGCACCACAACAGATGGCAGCACTACCACCCGTGCCAGCGGTCCCAGTTCAGAAGGGACAGCTTCAGTATGGGAGAGTGTATCAGCTTCAGCATGCTGCAGCCCCACATGATCCACCGGCCATTGAGGGTATGTTCTCTATTCAGGGGACTATGGGGCATATTTTATTTGACACGGGGGACACAAATTGTTTCATTGCTATGAGATTTGCACGCACCATTGGGTTGTTAGACACCGCCGAGAGCACAGTCACTTGTGTAGATTCACCGTTGAGTAGGGGTTCCGTGATTTCCCTTGTATGTAGAGGCGTGGGTATAGAGATTGGGAGGTTTACTTTACCCGCGGATATGTTAGTGTTAGAGATGACCGAGTATGATGCCATTATTGGTATGTATTAGCTAGTTGCGTACTGAGCCATGATTGACTGTTTCAGTAGGAGTATTATATTTGCCATTCCCGGGCAGGATATATTTTTAGTGGCGATACTTCGCCCTGAGGGAGGATCGTCCACTCACTTGTACTATATAGAGGAGGAGACCTCTAAGGAAGTGGTGATAGCACTTGATTCGATTTCGGTTGTTCGCGAGTTTGCCGACGTATTTCAGGATATACCTGGATTACCTCCGAGTAGAGAGATAGATTTTGTGATCGATTTGACGCCGGGCACTCGGCCTATTGCCCGCGCACCTTACCGTATGGCTCCAGCTGAGATGAGAGAGTTACGGGATCAGATTGAGCAGTTATTGGGTCAGGGGTTTATCCAGAGGAGTACTTCATCGTGGGGTGCCCTTGTGTTGTTCGTAAAGAAGAGGGATGGATCGTTGAGGGTGTGTGGGAGTTGAATAAGGTCACGATACGGAATAAGTATCCGTTGCCCCGAATCGATGACTTATTCGACCAGTTGAGAGGAGCTTCTTTCTTCTCAAAGATTGATTTGCGATCGGGATACCATCAGTTGCGTATCAGGGAAGAAGACGTCTCAAAAACTGCTTTCTTAACGAGATATGGTTCCTACGAGTTTCGGGTTATGCCTTTTGGCTTGACCAATGCTCCAGCCGTGTTTATGGACTTGATGAATAGGGTGTTCAGAGAGTTCCTAGATCAGTTCGTCATTATCTTCATTGATGACATTCTGGTTTACTCCCAGACAGAGGAGGAGCACGCCGAGCATTTGAGGCAGGTTTTGCAGATGCTACGTCAGATGGAGTTGTATGCAAAGTATGAGAAGTGAGGGTTTTGGCTGAAGGAGGTTCAGTTTTTGGGGCATATTATTTCCGATCGGGGGATATCTGTTGATCCGGGGAAGGTATCCGCGGTGAGGGAGTGGGGACAGCCCACGACACCGACTGAGATCCATAGTTTCTTGGGCCTAGCAGGATACTACGGGAGGTTTATTCGGGGTTTCTCAAAGATAGCGGGTCCTTTGACACATCTGACTCGTAAAGGTGTGTCGTTCATTTGGAGTGATGCCTGTCAGTTGGCATTTGATGAGTTGAAGGACAAGTTGACCTCAGTACATGTGTTAGCATTGCCGAGACTGGGAGTTGAGTATCTAGTTTACACCGATGCATCCTTGCAAGGACTTGGAGGTGTATTGCAGCACGAGAGTCAGGCCATAGCTTATGCTTCCTGTAAGCTTAAGCCTCAAGAGAAGAATTATCCCACCCATGACTTGGAGTTAGCGGCAGTGGTATTTGTCCATCGGATTTGGAGACATTATCTTCTGGGGGAGAAGTTTCGATTGTTCACAAACCACAAGTCCCTACAGTACCTATTCACGCAGAAGGAGTTGAATATGTGGCAACAGAGGTGTCTTGAGTTTGTTAAGGACTATCCGTTTGATATCCAATATCACCCGGGGAAGGCTAACGTGGTAGCAGACGCGTTGAGCCGTAGGCCAGTAGATGAGGTGGTAGGGGTGTGGAAGGCAAAGTGGAAAGAGTTGGGACACCAGGATGCAGAGGCCCGATCATTCATGTCTGCGATGAGTGTTATACCGCAGATTGTCACGAGAGTGGTAAAGGCATAAGCAAATGACTCGTTCTGTCAGGAGCAGATATTTCGATTACTAGCATAGTGAGTCGAGTTCTATACCGTTAGCTCAGATGGGGGATTACGCTTCAATGGGGGACTGGTAGTTCCGGAAGGGGAGGAATTACGACACGAGGTGATGGCAGAGTCGCACGGCTCACGGTTCACGGTACATCCCGGTGGGGACAAAATGTACCAAGACATGAGACGACAGTATTGGTGGAGCGGGATGAAGAGAGATATCGCCGTGTTTGTTTCTAAATGCGCCACTTGTCAGCTGGTAAAAGTGGATCATCAGAAACCGGCAGAACTTCAACAGCCATTAGAGGTCCCGATGTGGATGTGGGAGAGCATCTCCATGGACTTTATCACTGGGTTACCTACGTCACAGAGGGGTCACGACTCCATTTGGGTAATTGTGGACAGGTTGACCAAAGTCGTTCATTTTCTACCCGTAAGGACAGACTACACTACGGGACAGTATGCCCAGGTTTTTATTGCAGAAATAGTGAGACTTCACGGTGTGCCCCTAAATATCGTGTCTGACCGAGACAAGATATTTGTTTCGCGGTTTTGGGAGAGTTTTTAGGAGGCCATGGGCACGGAATTGCGGTTGAGTACAGCATACCACCCGCAGACCGATGGGCAAACCGAGCGTACAAATCAGATGTTGGAGGACATGTTGCGTATGTGCATCATTGACTTTGGGGGTGGATGGGAGTAGTATCTTCCACTGGTGGAGTTTGCTTACAACAACTCCTATCAGTTCACCATTGGCATGGCTCCATTTGAGGCGTTGTACGGTAGACCTTGTCGTTCCCCAGCATGTTGGTTGGAGGTGGGGGACAACAAACTACTTGGGCCGGAAGTGATTCAGGATACTTCGGCGAGGATAGAATTGATACGAAGTCGCATTTGGGTAGCTCAGGATCGGCAGAAGAGCTATGCTGATGCGAAGAGGTTCTTCAGGGAGCTCCAAGTGGGGGACCAGGTTTTACTCAGAGTATCTCCTATGAAGGGGATTATGCGATTTGGGAAGAAGGGGAAGTTGGCACCGAGATATATGGGGCCATTTCCTATCATCAAGCGGATTGGGTCCGTTGCATATAGGCTTGGGCTACTGGAGCATTTGCACAGGATTCATGATGTGTTTCATATTTCCTCGCTAAGGAAATATCTTAGGGACGATTTGGCTCATTCTCACATTGCTTTGGAGGACATTGATCTCTAGCCTGGTAGCTCCTACGAGGAGGGGCCGATTGCTATTTTGGACCGAAGTGAGCGGAAACTGCGGTCAAAGATAGTTCCGTTAGTACGTGTTCAGTGGCGGCATCATAATGCCGAGGATTCCACATGGGAGCGCGAGGATGAGATGCGTGAACGTTATCCAGAGCAGTTTTTATCAGGTACTTTCTAGTTCCGAATTTCGGGATGAAATTCTGTTATTAGGGGGGAAGTATGTAATACCCCGTACTTTTATGGATATTTATTTATGGGATTAATTAAATTAAATGTGGATTAATTGGGAATTAATCCGGATAAAATACTAGCGAGATGCGAGTTGGTATTTGATTTTAATGTGTATATATGGCAATATATGTATATTGAAAATATTGAAATTGTCGCGAGATAAAAATACGACAATTTGGAAATTTTGTTGGGACGGGTGTGACAGTCGCGTCAGGAACGTAATTATTTTTATTTAAAAAGTGAATTTTATTTTTATTAACCGTATGGTCATTTTGAGTGCGCCAACGCGTCCGTAAGGGTCGAAATAGTCAGAAAACACTAGCCGGGGGTTTAGTTTGGGTCCCGGGGCATTATTGGGCCATATCGGCAACTTAAAAGGGTATTTTGGTAATTTTGAAATTTTGGGATTTATGACCAACGAATTTTGGGAATTAAAAATAGGGAATTTAATAACCCACTAACCCATTACCAGCACTTAAGTGATTAGAGGACAACGGGAGTTAGAGGAGGAAGTTAGGGAAAGTTTCCAAAGAGAAAACACAACCTCCATCTTCAACCTTCAACCTTGGGAGAAAAAGAGAGAGTGCAACCTTCATCATTCTACACCAAATTCAGAGAATAATCCAAGGCAAGTGGTTTAATTTCGTTAATGTCAAGCGAATGCTTCTTCCATGCTTAGAAAATTGATATATTTGCATTGTATTGGTAGATTTATAAAAATCCATGAAATTGGAGTAATAAATTCAGGTTTTGATACAGGTTTGCATGTAGAATTCTTATTGGGTGATTAGATTAAAAGAATTACTACTTTTTATGTTACAAAAAATGGATTTATCTATAGAAATTGATGATTTTAAATTATAGGGTTCATATTCATAAGGTTTGGGGAAAATTGGGGAGATTTGATAATTAGATGTGGTTTAGGATGATTAGACCCCATAAATATGTTAAAATACGACCTAAGTATGTTTAGGAATGATTAGAAACCCTGAACTACTGTTGGATTGATGTTTAGATGAGATTAGAGGTGAGGAAAATTGAGAAAAACGAGATAGGAAATTCTGGGCTCGAAACTTTCACCTCGTTAGAAGACCTGCCCAGGTCGTTCGAACGAGCTCGTTCGAACGAGCTTCTAACGAGCTGACAGTTTGCCTTCTAACGAGTTGGATGTTCGTTCGATGCCTTTCGTTCGAACGAGATCTCTTTAGATGCCCACTTCGTTCGAACGACCTCGTTCGAACGAGACTTCTAACGAGTTGACAGATTGATCTTTTTGGCCTGATTTGAATTCTAGTGTCCCGTAGCCTTGTTTAATTGATGAGATAACTTTCTTGGGTTAACTGATTTGTATATTTGAGAGATTTGGGACACATTGAGGAGAAAAATGTAGAATAGTGATTTGAACCAAATGATGCCTGTGGATTAGGACGTGAGTGACTAAGCACGATGTGAGAATAAATGATGACTTAAATACATATAAACCGGACATATGAATTGTGTGATATTAAAGGTTAGTATGAGAATAAGAAGTATACCACTAATAAATTATGGTAATTACTAAGATGTGTGCATGCTTAGTATTTATGATTTTATGTGTATGACATACCTACCATACTTTCTATCACGGGAGGTTTGCGTTCGCTTAGGGACATCTAATCTTTGTGTGCCTACGGGGGGGATTTAGATTGGTACCTCGAGGACATAGGTCAGAGAAGGACTTATTGGGAAGTTAATAAGTCTGCTGATCGTGGGAGCGTAGGTATGTGCGTGACCCATGTGATGTGACTGTGTTCGCCTCCATTGTTTGTGATTGGCTATTATCTGAGAACGATTCCTGAGAGATTCGGAATGCGTGATCCTTATGTACGTGATGTACCGGGATGGATAGCAGAGTATGTGTGCATCGCAGCTTAGTCTCGTGGTGCTAGTATTGTATATTTATGATGTGAATAATATACAGTTAAATGGAAAGAATTGTTATGTTTGAAATGTGAGAACTATTATGGTAACGCAATGAGAAAATAAAAAGGGAAATAACCTCTGGTAAAATTGTGCTGCTAATAATTGAGAATTCGAGAATTAAAGTGAAGCTCTCTATTTAATTGATAACGTTGGGATTTATAGTGTGAATCGAGTAGAAAGGTTAGAGTTTATATCGGTTTAGTTAGATATGAATATCACTTAGATGGGTACGGTACGTTAGGAGTGCACAATTAGTCGAGGGGTGAGTATTTCACGTGAAAGCACATCCTAACATGTATTTTGCATTCATTGTTTTAATGTTATTAAAGAACTTACTGTTTTTAAAATACTCTCCACTTTCGGGCTCTGACCCGTTTGCTTTCAAATCTATTTTTGTAAAAAAACCTTTTTAGGTGCCCAGCCACAAGGACACCATGCATATGATTTCTATTCAGGTGACGAGCTGTAGCTGTTGTGGAAGTTATAGGATCTTCATAGTAGACGCCTCCTTTTCTAGTCTTGACTCCATATTCAGTTTCATCATTTGTAGGGCATGTCGCCCATTTCTTTTAGAGACATTTTATATTTCAATTATTCAGATTGTGGATTGTAATTAATTCAGGATTCAAACTTGTTTTATTTTATTCAGTTTGGGATTGTTGTGAGGAGTATTTCCTCCAGACTCTTTATTATTTGTTGACTATTCTATTGCAGCTTTATGGTGGACGGTCATGTTATTCTTTTATATTTCACTTACGGCATGTTAATCAGACTTAATTTAAAATTTGACAACTTACTTTTTAAATACTAGGTGGTTAGTAATTATTAAAATGTTTTCGTCAGTGATGCTGTTAACTGAACCAACTTGGCATTTTGTATTAATTTAATAAAGGAGTAGCTACCCGATATTTAATTAGTCGGGGTGTCACAGGTGGTATCAGAGCATCAGGTTCTAGTGTCCTCTAGGATCTATACGGCTTATTATGTTTCCGCTGAGCTTTCTTTGATGTAGAGCCCTATATTTTAGGATTGTTGTACTCTTTTATGTATGCTTCGCTCTTCAGCTATTTTGAGTTTATAACTGTGAACTTATAGACTTTACTCTTATTTCAGATGCCTCCATGACGTGCACAACGGGTTCCTAGGAATGCACAGCCTGAGCCCCAGCCAGCACAGGGCACCATGAATGCTGCCGAGGTTGCAGCCATTGTAGCCCAAGCGGTAAATGCCACTCTAGCAGTTGTACATCAGGCGCTAGTAGCCGCACCAGTTCAGGTACATGCATTCCCGTCTGCTTGGGAACGCGTACGTGATGCTTTCCAGAAAGCACACCCGCCGGAGTTCGCAGGTAGCTCCGATGTTGTGGTTTCAAGTCAATGGAGGAAAGACATTCAGAGGCACTTGTGGATGTATGAGTGCACCGATGTTCAGAAGCAGATACTAGATACTTTCAAGCTAGTGGGGTCTGCATTACAGTGGTGGGAGTCTATTACCACCGTGAAGGAGAGAGATACTCTCACGATACAGGAGTGCTGGGTGCGGTTCGACCGTAAGTATTTTTCGTCAGCTGTTCACACGGAAATGAGGAGAAAGTTAATGAATCTCAGACAGGAGGGAAAGACTGTGGCCGAGTATGAGGCCGAATTCACAAATTTACTTAATATTGTCCTGGATGAGATACCGACATAAGAGAAAAAGATTCAGAAGTTTACAGATGGATTGACATGGAGGATCCGTCAGCATTTATTGGGGAATCTCTCGTTGACCACTTATTCTGATATGGTTAACACTGCACTGTTACACTGCCAGGATCACCGCTTTCACATGGCTGAGAGCAAGAGATCAGGAGAGTCCAGCCATCAGGGCAGGACTGGAGGAAATGGTGCCAGTGGGGCACAATCTACTTAGGGACAGAGGCAGGGTGACCAGGGTGACCAGCAGGGGGATCATAAGAGATTTAGATCTGGAGGTTTTAGGAGTGGACAGGGAGGTTTCAGGCAGGGCCATCAGGGTCTGAACGGCCAGCAGGGTCAGAATGGTCAACAACAGTTTCAGCAGGGCCAGCATGGCCAGGGGAGGAATGGTAACGGCCACCAGGGCAGCAGGGACAGCGAGGGGAAAACTTCCCGGGGAAGTGTTATATTTGTGGCAAGACTGGCCATAAACGCCAGGATTGTCCTGATAGGGGCAGGGCCTCGCAGCAGCAGCAACAGGGTGCTCGCCAGGAGCCGCAGAGACCTATGTTTCCCGCCGCCCTCCCAGCACCACAACAGGTGGCAGCACTACCACCCGTGCCAGCGGTCCCAGTTCAGAAGGGACAGCTTCAGTATGGGAGAGTGTATCAGCTTCAGCATGCCGCAGCCCCACAGGATCCACCGGCCATTGAGGGTATGTTCTCTATTCAGGGGACTATGGGGCATATTTTATTTGACACGGGGGCCACAAATTGTTTCATTGCTATGAGATTTGCACGCACCATTGGGTTGTTAGACACCGCCGAGAGCACAGTCACTTGTGTAGATTCACCGTTGAGTAGGGGTTCCGTGATTTCCCTTGTATGTAGAGGCGTGGGTATAGAGATTGGGAGGTTTACTTTACCCGCGGATATGTTAGTGTTAGAGATGACCGAGTATGATGCCATTGTTGGTATGTATTGGCTAGTTGCGTACTGAACCATGATTGACTGTTTCAGTAGGAGTATTATATTTGCCATTCCCGGGAAGGATATATTTTTAGTGGCGATACTTCGCCCTGAGGGATGATCGTCCACTCACTTGTACTATATAGAGGAGGAGACCTCTAAGGAAGTGGCGATACCACTTGATTCGATTTCGGTTGTTCGCGAGTTTGCCGACGTATTTCAGGATATACCTGGATTACCTCCGAGTAGAGAGATAGATTTTGTGATCGATTTGACGCCGGGCACTCGGCCTATTGCCCGCGCACCTTACCGTAGGGCTCCAGCTGAGATGAGAGAGTTACGGGATCAGATTGAGCAGTTATTGGGTCAGGGGTTTATCCAGAGGAGTACTTCGCCGTGGGGTGCCCTTGTGTTGTTCGTAAAGAAGAGGGATGGATCGTTGAGGTTGTGTGGGAGTTGAATAAGGTCACGATACGGAATAAGTATCCGTTGCCCCGAATCGATGACTTATTCGACCAGTTGAGAGGAGCTTCTTTCTTCTCAAAGATTGATTTGCGATCGGGATACCATCAGTTGCGTATCAGGGAAGAAGACGTCTCAAAAACTGCTTTCTTAACGAGATATGGTTCCTACGAGTTTCGGGTTATGCCTTTTGGCTTGACCAATGCTCCAGCCGTGTTTATGGACTTGATAAATAGGGTGTTCAGAGAGTTCCTAGATCAGTTCGTCATTATCTTCATTGATGACATTCTGGTTTACTCCCAGACAGAGGAGGAGCACGCCGAGCATTTGAGGCAGGTTTTGCAGATGCTACGTCAGATGGAGTTGTATGCAAAGTATGAGAAGTGAGGGTTTTGGCTGAAGGAGGTTCAGTTTTTGGGGCATATTATTTCCGATCGGGGGATATCTGTTGATCCGGGGAAGGTATCCGCGGTGAGGGAGTGGGGACAACCCACGACATCGATTGAGATCCATAGTTTCTTGGGCCTAGCAGGATACTACGGGAGGTTTATTCGGGGTTTCTCAAAGATAGCGGGTCCTTTGACACATCTGACTCGTAAAGGTGTGTCGTTCATTTGGAGTGATGCCTGTCAGTTGGCATTTGATGAGTTGAAGGACAAGTTGACCTCAGTACATGTGTTAGCATTGCCGAGACTGGGAGTTGAGTATCTAGTTTACACCGATGCATCCTTGCAAGGACTTGGAGGTGTATTGCAGCACGAGAGTCAGGCCATAGCTTATGCTTCCTGTAAGCTTAAGCCTCACGAGAAGAATTATCCCACCCATGACTTGGAGTTAGCGGCAGTGGTATTTGTCCTTCGGATTTTGAGACATTATCTTCTGGGGGAGAAGTTTCGATTGTTCACAAACCACAAGTCCCTACAGTACCTATTCACGCAGAAGGAGTTGAATATGTGGCAACAGAGGTGTCTTGAGTTTGTTAAGGACTATCCGTTTGATATCCAATATCACCCGGGGAAGGCTAACGTGGTAGCAGACGCGTTGAGCTGTAGGCCAGTAGATGAGGTGGTAGGGGGTGTGGAAGGCAAAGTGGAAAGAGTTGGGACACCAGGATGCAGAGGCCCGATCATTCATGTCTGCGATGATTGTTATACCGCAGATTGTCACGAGAGTGGTAAAGGCATAGGCAAATGACTCGTTCTGTCAGGAGCAGATATTTCGATTACTAGCATAGTGAGTCGAGTTCTATACCGTTAGCTCAGATGGGGGATTACGCTTCAATAGGGGACTGGTAGTTCCGGAAGGGGAGGAATTACGACACGAGGTGATGGCAGAGTCGCACGGCTCACGGTTCATGGTACATCCCGGTGGGGACAAAATGTACCAAGACATGAGACGACAGTATTGGTGGAGCGGGATGAAGAGAGATATCGCCGTATTTGTTTCTAAATGCGCCACTTGTCAGCTGGTAAAAGTGGATAAACCGGCAGAACTTCTACAGCCATTAGAGGTCCCGATGTGGATGTGGGAGAGCATCTCCATGGACTTTATCACTGGGTTACCTACGTCACAGAGGGGTCACGACTCCATTTGGGTAATGGTGGACAGGTTGACCAAAGTCGCTCATTTTCTACCCGTAAGGACAGACTACACTACGGGAAAGTATGCCCAGATTTTTATTGCAGAAATAGTGAGACTTCACGGTGTGCCCCTAAATATCGTGTCTGACCGAGACAAGATATTTGTTTCGCGGCTTTGGGAGAGTTTCCAGGAGGCCATGGGCACGGAATTGCGGTTGAGTACAGCATACCACCCGCAGACCGATGGGCAAACCGAGCGTACAAATCAGATGTTGGAGGACATGTTGCGTATGTGCATCATTGACTTTGGGGGTGGATGGAAGTAGTATCTTCCACTGGTGGAGTTTGCTTACAACAACTCTTATCAGTTCACCATTGGCATGGCTCCATTTGAGGCGTTGTACGGTAGACCTTGTCGTTCACCAGCATGTTGGTTGGAGGTGGGGGACAACAAACTACTTGGGCCGGAAGTGATTCAGGATACTTCGGCGAGGATAGAATTGATACGAAGTCGCATTCGGGTAGCTCAGGATCGGCAGAAGAGCTATGCTGATGCGAAGAGGTTCTTCAGGGAGTTCCAAGTGGGGGACCAGGTTTTACTCAGAGTATCTCCTATGAAGGGGATTATGCGATTTGGGAAGAAGGGGAAGTTGGCACCGAGATATATGGGGCCATTTCCTATCATCGAGCGGATTGGGTCCGTTGCATATAGGCTTGGGCTACTGGAGCATTTGCACAGGATTCATGATGTGTTTCATATTTCCTCGCTAAGGAAATATCTTAGGGACGATTTGTCTCATTCTCACATTGCTTTGGAGGACATTGATCTCCAGCCTGGTAGCTCCTACGAGGAGGGGCCGATTGCTATTTTGGACCGAAGTGAGCGGAAACTGCGGTCAAAGATAGTTCCGTTAGTACGTGTTCAGTGGCGGCATCATAATGCCGAGGAGTCCACATGGGAGCGCGAGGATGAGATGCGTGAACGTTATCCAGAGAAGTTTTTATCAGGTACTTTCTAGTTCCGAATTTCGGGACGAAATTCTGTTATTAGGGGGGAAGTATGTAATACCCCGTACTTTTATGGATATTTATTTATGGGATTAATTAAATTAAATGTGGATTAATTGGGAATTAATCCGGATAAAATACTAGCGAGATGCGAGTTGGTATTTGATTTTAATGTGCATATATGGCAATATATGTATATTGAAAATATTGAAATTGTCGCGAGATAGAAATACGACAATTTGGAAATTTTGTTGGGACGGGTGTGACAGTCGCGTCAGGAACGTAATTATTTTTATTTAAAAAGTGAATTTTATTTTTATTAATTGTATGGTCATTTTGAGTGCGCCAACGCGTCCGGAAGGGTCAAAATAGTCAAAAAAACACTAACCGGGGGTTTAGTTTGGGTCCCGGGGCATTATTGGGCCATACCGGCAACTTAAAAGGGTATTTTGGTAATTTTGAAATTTTGGGATTTATGACCAACGAATTTTGGGAATTAAAAATAGGGAATTTAATAACCCACTAACCCATTACCAGCACTTAAGTGATTAGAGGACAACGGGAGTTAGAGGAGGAAGTTAGGGAAAGTTTCCAAAGAGAAAACACAACCTCCATCTTCAACCTTCAACCTTGGGAGAAAAAGAGAGAGTGCAACCTTCATCATTCTACACCAAATTCAGAGAATAATCCAAGGCAAGTGGTTTAATTTCGTTAATGTCAAGCGAATGCTTCTTCCATGCTTAGAAAATTGATATATTTGCATTGTATTGGGAGATTTATAAAAATCCATGAAATTGGAGTAATAAATTCAGGTTTTGATACAGGTTTGCATGTAGAATTGTTATTGGGTGATTAGATTAAAAGAATTACTACTTTTTATGTTACAAAAAATGGATTTATCTATAGAAATTGATGATTTTAAATTATAGGGTTCATATTCATAAGGTTTGGGGAAAATTGGGGAGATTTGATAATTAGATGTGGTTTAGGATGATTAGACCCCATAAATATGTTAAAATACGACCTAAGTATGTTTAGGAATGATTAGAAACCCTGAACTACTGTTCGATTGATGTTTAGATGAGATTAGAGGTGAGGAAAATTGAGAAAAACGAGATAGGAAATTCTGGGCTCGAAACTTTCACCTCGTTAGAAGACCTGCCCAGGTCGTTCGAACGAGCTCGTTCGAACGAGCTTCTAACGAGCTGACAGTTTGCCTTCTAACGAGTTGGATGTTCGTTCGATGCCTTTCGTTCGAACGAGATCTCTTTAGATGCCCACTTCGTTCGAACGAACTCTCGTTCGAACGACCTCGTTCGAACGAGACTTCTAACGAGTTGACAGATTGATCTTTTTGGCCTGATTTGAATTCTAGTGTCCCGTAGCCTTGTTTAATTGATGAGATAACTTTCTTGGGTTAACTGATTTGTATATTTGAGAGATTTGGGACACATTGAGGAGAAAAATGTAGAATAGTGATTTGAACCAAATGATGCCTGTGGATTAGGACGTGAGTGACTAAGCACGATGTGAGAATAAATGATGACTTAAATACATATAAACCGGACATATGAATTGTGTGATATTAAAAGTTAGTATGAGAATAAGAAGTATACCACTAATAAATTATGGTAATTACTAAGATGTGTGCATGCTTAGTATATATGATTTTATGTGTATGACATACCTACCATACTTTCTATCACGGGAGGTTTGCGTTCGCTTAGGGCCATCTAATCTTTGTGTGCCTACGGGGGGGATTTAGATTGGTACCTCGAGGACATAGGTCAGAGAAGGACTTATTGGGAAGTTAATAAGTCTGCTGATCGTGGGAGCGTAGGTATGTGCGTGACCCATGTGATGTGACTGTGTTCGCCTCGATTGTTTGTGATTGGCTATTATCTGAGAACGATTCATGAGAGATTCGGAATGCGTGATCCTTATCTACGTGATGTACCGGGATGGATAGCAGAGTATGTGTGCACCGCAGCTTAGTCTCGGGGTGCTAGTATTGTATATTTATGATGTGAATAATATACGGTTAAATGGAAATAATTGTTATGTTTGAAATGTGAGAATTATTATGGTAACGCAATGAGAAAATAAAAAAGGAAATAACCTCTGGTAAAATTGTGCTACTAATAATTGAGAATTCGAGAATTAAAGTGAAGCTCTCTATTTAATTGATAACGTTGGGATTTATAGTGTGAATCGAGTAGAAAGGTTAGAGTTTATATCGGTTTAGTTAGATATGAATATCACTTAGATGGGTACGGTACGTTAGGAGTGCACAATTAGTCGAGGGGTGAGTATTTCACGTGAAAGCACATCCTAACATGTATTTTGCATTCATTGTTTTAATGTTATTAAAGAACTTACTGTTTTTAAAATACTCTCCACTTTCGGGCTCTGACCCGTTTTCTTTCAAATCTATTTTTGTAAAAAAACCTTTTTAGGTGCCCAGCCACAAGGACACCATGCATAGGATTTCTATTCAGGTGACGAGTTGTAGCTGTTGTGGAAGTTACAGGATCTTCATAGTAGATGCCTCCTTTTCTAGTCTTGACTCCATATTCAGTTTCATCATTTGTAGGGCATGTCGCCCATTTCTTTTAGAGACATTTTATATTTCAGTTATTCAGATTGTGTATTGTAATTAATTCAGGATTCAGACTTGTTTTATTTTATTCAGTTTGGGATTGTTGTGAGGAGTATTTCCTCCAGACTTTTTATTATTTGTTGATTATTCTATTGCAACTTTATGGTGGACGGTCATGTTATTCTTTTATATTTCACTTACTGCATGTTAATCAGACTTAATTTAAAATTTGACAACTTACTTTTTAAATACTAGGTGGTTAGTAATTATTAAAATGTTTTCGACAGTGATGCTGTTAACTGAACCAACTTGGCATTTTGTATTAATTTAATAAAGGAGTAGCTACCCGGTATTTAATTAGTCGGGGTGTCACACGCTGAGGAAGTTATGGCTGCCAAAGAATCTCTAGAGGTGAAAATCGAAAGTCATAAGAATTCGATAAAAAAATATCAGAAAGATAAGGAGGTTGACAAAATTAAGAATATACTTTGCTTACCAAGGGTGTCCATAACATATTGGAGGAAATCAAGGGTAGCAAAGACTTAAATTGGCCTGGGAAGCTAAAGTCGCCTCCTATAGGAGAGATAAATCCAAATATTGCGATTTTCACATAGATCATGGCATACTACTAACAATTGCATCTCCTTGAAGAATGAAGTGAAGAATATTATTTGGCACAGAAAATTAACTAAATTTATTGATCGGAATAGTGGTCGAGATGCCAGAAGAATATCTGAGTCACCTGGATAACGTAATGATGAGACGAAAAGAGAACACAATAATAATTATGAGGATTATCCTGATCTGTCGAATAAACTTGATGAACCTAAAGTGAAGGTATGAATGATTTCCTATGGCTGTCACTTCATTATAGGAGGAGACGCTAGTGGAGGAGGTGATATTGCCGAGAGAAAAGCTTATCTAAAGAAAGCCAAATCATGCCCTTCTATTAGACAGATTAACATGTATGAATGCACAAATGGTCGGTCTAGAAAGGTCATTAAGGATAGATTTGTGATCAGTTTCTCTAAGAATGATTTGAACGGAGTACTCTATCCTCATGATAATCCACTAGTCATCGTGCATCAGTGCATGAAGTTTTCTACTAATTATAGTGTCAGTATAGTAAATGGCATCCAAATAGAAGCTAAAGAATGCTACTATACCTCAGCCGACCAAAAGGAAGTACAAAAGGTCACTACCACCTACCATATTGACACCTTGGATCCTTGACAAAAATAAGATCTAGTTAAAGGACAAGTTATGGAAGCAACAGAGACTATCATACTTGATGATGAAAAGTGAGAAAGGACTACTCAAATTGGTTCAAGCTTAGCCCTTTCCCTCAAACATGAATTGATAGCGTTCCTTGGAGAGAGGAAGAACGTGTTTGCCTAGGGCCATGAGGATATGCCAGGGATTGATCATAATTTCGTCTGCCACGAGCTCAACATTTACAAGGACTCTAAGCCGATTAAGCAGAAACGTAGAGTTTTCAGTCTTGAGAAGAATATGGCAATCCAGGAGGAAGTGGAAAAGTTTCAAAGAGCCCAGTTTATAGAAAATGTCAAGTATCCCAGTTGATAGGTCAATGTGGTGATGGTAAAAAAGAAGAATGACGAGTAGCGCATGTGTGTAGACTTCACCGACCTCAACAAAGCATGCCCAGAGGATCATTTTTATTTACTAAGGATTGATCAGTTGGTAGATGCAATTGTAGGTCATGAGTTTATTAGTTTTATGGATGCCTACTCTGGGTATAACCGTATTAAAATGAAGCCAGAAGATAAGGAGAGCACTTTCTTTATCATTAGTCGATGACTATATTGCTACAACGTCATGCCTTTTGGGCTGAAAAATGCGGGAGCAACATACCCAAGGTTGGTGAACAACGTATTTAAAGAATAGATAGTAAAAAACATGTAAGTTTATGTGGACGACAAGATCATCAAGAGCTAGGCTGCTACCGACCACATAAAAGACTTGGCTAAGACATTTGACCAGTTGAAGAAGCACCAAATGAAGCTCAACCCAACCAAATGTATATTCGGGGTACAAGAAGGAATATTGTGAACCAAAGGGGAATTAAAGCCAATCCTAACAAAATAAAGGCTATAATGGAGATGCAGTCCCCTACCAGCAAGAAGAATATGCAAAAACTGACTGGAAGAATGGCAACTCTAAATCGTTTTGTGTCCTGAGAAATAAATAAATGTCTCCCATTCTTTAAGGTGCTTAAAAATATTTGAGTGGAATGACGAGTGCAAGAAAGATTTTTTGGAGTTAAAGAAGTATTTAGGATCTCCATCACTCCTCTCCCCATCAGTGTTGGGAGAAAATTTGTATCTATACTTGGCTGTTTCAGAGTCAACTGTTAGCTCGGCTTTGATCTGACTATAGGGAGGAGTTCAGAAACCGGTGTACTACACTAGCAAATCATTTTGAGGAGAAAAAATTAGGTATCCATGCTTAGAGAAGCTGGCACTTGCATTTATTGAAGCCTTTAAGAAAATGAGACCATACTTCCAAGCCCATACTATTATGGTCTACACCGACTTACCTGTGCGATAAGCTTTGCACAAACCTAGAAAGTCAGGAAGGTTGATGTCTTGGGAGTTGAATGTGGGGAATATGAAATTATTTATGAGCCGAGAACGGTATTAAAAGGGCAGGTGGTGGCAGACTTCATTACAGAGTTCACATATGCAAAGGTGCCTAATAATCCAAGTTTACCTACCGAGTATACTTCTTCGAAAGATAGATTAACTCAAATGTAATCTAAGATTCTCGTCGATTAACCAGACTCATTAGCTGCTGAAGAAATAGCTCAGCGATTCGCTCAACAAAGCAAGAAAATATTGATACATGGACTGCTGATAGAGGAAAACTTCAACAACGACATTCCAGTATGGAAATTATTTGTAGACAAATCTTCACGTGCCACTGGTAGTGGAAATGGACTTATTATAAACACTCCAGACGATTTAGATATGGAATATACTTTACGATTTCAGTTTCAAGCTTCCAATAGTGAAGCCAAGTATGAGGCATTAATTATAAGCTTGGAACTAGCTTCATCACTGGGTGCTGAGTAAGTGATAGCGCAAAGTGATTACCAACTGATTGTCAATAAGATGCTTCAAATATATAGAGTTAAAGGAGAAATAATGCTAAGATATTTAAACAAGACTATGTAGGCTATCTCTTTATTTCCTACAGTCAAGATGGTCCAGATTCCATGGGTGGAGAATGCCCGAGTAGATGCCCTTACTCGACTAGCCTCAGCGACTCAGATAGAACTCAGACGAACCATTCCAGTAGAAATCCTCACCCCTAGAAGCATTGATGTGGAAGTTGCCAGTATAATCTATAAAGAATTGAGTCCTTCTTGGATTAAAGATTACATCAAAAGAGGCTTATTACCAGCCGACCAGAGAGAAGTTAGGAAGATTAGATAGAAAGCAGTCAATTATGTTCTGGAGAAGGGCGGTTGATATAGAAAGGGATACATTGTCTTTTTACTCTGTTGTGTTCATTCAGTCAAAGTATATGATCTGATCAAGGAAGTATATGAAGGCTCATGCGGAGCTCATTTATTCGACCGATCATTAGTACAAAGAATAGCCATGCAGGGCTACTATTGGCCGACGATGAAGGCAGACTGTGTTTTTTCCAAAAAGTGTGATAAATGCCAAAAAAATTTACTACTATCCATAGAAAATCGGGAGCTACCCCAACTCCCATCACTTTTTCTTGGCCATTTTCTATTGGGGGAATAGACTTGGTCGGCCCATTATCGACTACCAAAGGAAGGTTCAAGTATTTGGTTATAGTAGTGGATTACTTCACCAAATGGGTAGGAGTTGAGTCTTTGGTGGATATGCCTTATCAGAGGGTTTTCTAGTTTATATGGAAGTAGATCGTATGTCGTTATGGGATGCCTTATGCTTTCATAATCGACCATGGTACCCAGTTTGATAATGATGAGTTTGAGAAATATTGTATTCGATCTGAAATTCAAAAGCTTCATTTAGCACCAGAACATCCACAATGTAACGGTCAGACAAAGATTACTAATAGGATTCTGCTTGATGGGTTGAAGAAAAGGTTGGATGATGCTAAAGGAAATTTGATCAATGAGTTGCACAATATCCTATGGGCTTATAGAACTACACCAAGAACAACAACAGAGGAGACTCTATACATGCTCGTTCCCAGATGAAATAGGTCTGCCGACTCATAGAGTGCTGAATGTTGACTCCTCCAAAAGTGATCTCATAAGGTGACTAGATCTAGACATGGTTGAAAAAGTCATAGAGGACGCTGTAATTTGGATGGCTGCTTATCAACAAAGGACTGCTAGGTTCTACAATCGGAGGGTTAGAAGGTCATCTAAAAGAGCAACTAATTAGAACCAAATTGGCATGGTCCATACCGTATCTCGACAGTTATCCGATCAGGAACATATCGCCTAGAAACACTAGAGGGAGAAGAATTTAAGAACCCCGGGAATTCTGACCACCTTCGCAAATATTATCAATAATTTTGCCTTAATGTAATCGATTATACAATTAATGAAGTTAGAATTTTCTACCAATTATGCTTCCTTTTTATACATTTTTTCGGAGTATCGTGATATGCCACCACCAGTGACTAACTTTTCGAGTTCAAAATTTTCCAACTTTAGAAAAGTTCAAGTTCAAAACTTTTGCAACATCAGAAAAGTTTAAGTTCAAACTTTTATAACTTCAGAAAAGTTCATGTTCAAAACTTTTCCAACTTTTGAAAAGTTTAAGTTCAAACTTTTCCAACTTCAGAAAAGTTCAAGATTACTTAGTACTTTTCCAACTACAAAAAGTGTAGTTTGGGAATATTTTTAAACTTCATGTATGATTTCGTCTTTGACAAATCAAGAACAAGAAGTCAGTAAAAAACTTCATGTATGAATTAAAGCTAAACACAAGAGGTTTTACCCGACCAAGCTAAACACAGGAACCACTATACATTCCTAATACACTTGGTTACCACTGATAACTAATTCGAAACTTAGTTAAATAAAACTACTTATAGTTTTCTCTAAGTGCATTACTCGAATCTAAGGCATTACAAATAGATTCAACCATGAATTAGGCATTTATCATTTAAGCAGATTACTTAGTCGGCAAGCAGATTAACTAATCATTAGATAGATTACGTAGTCGACAATAAGTTTAGTATCAATCGCAAGCTTAAATAAAGATGACAATGGATCAAAACCATACACCGGGAAAAATAACTTCATTTCATTTCAAGAATTGTGTGTTACGAAGTAAAGATCTAAAAATCAAGAAATACAATGCTAACCTATAGGGCGTTTTCCTTCAGCTTTAATTATCCTAGCAGGAGACTCATCAAGGATGCTCAGCAGAGTTATAGATATAAAATCCCTCATTCTAGTACGTTTGATGCTTCTTGTCCTATCCAACAGATGTTGGGGTGAACATATTCATCCTTTCCTTCAAGGCCATAATCTTCAATATATTTTCTGACCAAGCTTTGAGGAATGACATTAGTTGGAATCCAATTAACATCAATTTTGAAAGGTGGATCAGGATAATCCAATATCCTTGAATTATGCCAGCACCATAATTCATCACCCCTGGGTATCTTCAATAGACCCAACAAGTTCAACCAATCCCATTTATACCCATCCAACCTAGACCACTCCACGTGTTTGTCCAAACAAGTTAAGACTTCATCACACTCGTCCATCCAAACATCCTTGGGTTGCTTGTAAAAATGGAAAGTTAGTCGATTCACTATACCTTGAAGTTTTTTATGGCCTTATTCTTCTCTTGTAGCAGAGTAGCTTGGTCGGCTAATGTCTTCTTGGTTCTTTCTTCATCTACTATTGGCCGAGCAATCGTGGCTTGCCTAGAAGACTGGACATATTTGGTTTTCTTCTTCTTTAAGTTCTTCAGCTCTTATAGCAGCCTAGCATTTTCCATCTCCAAGAAGGACACTCCTTTATCTCGCCCAGTATTGGCTAACTTTTTAAGACCATCTAACTCACTCCTCAAGGCGTTATTTTCTTTCTCCAAGAGTGTAACAATCTCCCGGGCATTTTTAGCTTCTTTATTCAACACCCTCTCCTTCTTATTCAAAGTAGAAGTAATATCTTTGACCTTCATATCAAAACCCCAACCTTCACTTAAGGCCTTGTATTTAGCTTCATAATCAGAATGAAACAAAGCCAGAGAAAATTTATGGTATTCTTGCAGTTGTGTAATCATTTCATAATAGGCAGCATTATTCTCCACTGCTCTATCCAAAAGACAGTGAAAATGGACATAGGCATATTTCACTTGGTCGAAAACATCTGAGCCTAGCAACCCCACCAAATTTTCTTCAGTTAAAGGAACCTCAAGAATACTCTTGCATCATATCAACATGTCAGATTCAATAAAAACTATCATATCTTTCCTGGCATCAAACTGAAAATTTACAAGTATAAGATCCTAACCAAGAAAAATAAACAATATTGATCATACCAGCAATCAACATTAAAGAAAAGTAGAAAAGATTGAACAAAACTATTTCATTTCATTGATAAGTTGGTGGTTATAGAGGTAATTCCATTACAAAAGAAGAAGAAAGGAAAACATACATAAGGGAAAAGGTAAAAAAAACTAGCTGAAAGGAGCTAAACCTTCTCCTTGTCTTGGGCTTTATCTTGGTTAACAGCAGCAAGATCAGAAGTGTGTGCATGCACCATGGAAGATTCCCCAGATCCCTCATCATCATAAAAGTCCCCATCCAGGCAAGGAGGAGTTCTTAGGTCATGTCTCTGAAATAACTCAGAGTCTGCTTGCATGCCAACCTCCTTTAAGGCATCCGAACAACCCTCCTTGTAGGACAACTTCTTGGCATAATCTATTTGGATGGATGTCACAACAAAAGATTTATCCTAGCCTTTATTAATAGCCTCCTATTTATCCTTCTTGCTCTTGGACTTCATAGCAAGGTTCTCAGTAGTTAATATGGATGACTTGTCTTCAACAACCTTTGTTATGCTCTCGGCTTCAGTCAACTTTTGCTCAGCTAAAGTAACTTTTCATGGGAAGCCTTTTGCTGGTCCTCTGATGCCTTAGCCCTGTCATCAACATCCTTAACCTTATCCTGCTAAAGCCTCCCTAGAGGCTCACAAGGATTTCTACAAACCCTCGAAAACTTCCTCCACATCAGCTAAGGAGGACTTTAGCTAGTCATCTTTCTCCATCATCTGGTTGTAGTCTACCAAGAACTGCCAAAGAATAAGTATGTTACATCAGTACAGAAGAAAGGTAGCAAATATTGTGAAAAGTAACCAAAGGAGTTATTAACTTACCAATGACGAGTTTTGACTAGCCCTCTCAACTAGCCGAGCACCATAGAGACATCTTCAATTCTACCTTTCTCGGTAGAAAACTTATTGGCCAACTCTTGGTAGCCTGGTAGAACTTTCTTCAATATATTGTACTGAGGTTCAACAATTTTGGCTTCCTTAGTAGTAAGGACTTCAAGCCTCTTCTCTCTAGCCTGAGACCTCTTATCAGTTACAGTGGTCCTTTTAGAAAGGGGCGGAGGAGACCCAGATCCAGCCAGTAAATTTAGGATTTTTTTACCATCTTATTTTAGCCGACTCATCAGCATAAGAAGTGGGCACAGGTTCCTCATCTAAGTTAATGGGTGACTGGCGTAAAATAAGTGCAAGTCGAGCAACAAAGGAGGTGACAATACTCTTATATTCCAGAAAGAAAGAAGATGACCGAGGATGCTCCTATCCTTTTCTTTGATGAATATCTCACAAATACTTGAGGTCGTTAATATTAACCTCACTTTCCTTAGGGCATTTCTTTTTGCTTTCCTCTGCACAAAAACAGAACAAGTCAAGTAGTCAACAAAGCTTTAAATAGTTAGTAAATAGGGAAGAAATTAAAAATTAAAAGTATAACCTATGTCATGCTCTTCCCGAGGGAACCTACGTCTAGTGTATGTTACCCCCTCAGAAAGGGGGGCATATTGCCAATTCTTCACAATGACACCATAATCCCAGTAGTCTTCATTAGAATCTGGCAAATTAATTACCAATGCCCTATTGTCTTGCCTAGTTTTCAGATAATAAGTACTATCATCAATAGTTCCCCACTCATAAGAGGAACATCAGTTAAGGAATCCCAATGTGGGTCCCATGAATTTTATTTAGCTTATTCACCCCATTTATGACCCTTTATGTATTTGGGGCTACTCTTGCTGGAACAACATCATAATAGTAACAAAATTGAACAAAAAGTTAGTTTGGGGGAAAAGTGATGTCACACTCAGTAATGAACATAGTGTGAATCCAGTGACCCTCAGCCAACGAATACACATCAACAGGTCCATGGGTAATCTATAAGCCCACCCATCTAGGAATTTTCCTTTTTTCCTAAATCCCTCTAAAGAATTGTCATCTACGATGTACATCATGATTAAAAGGCAGGAAAATCAAAGAAAAGAAAGGAAAAAGAGCTTACATAAATCAAAAAATGATAGCAAATAGCAAGCAGCGAAAGCAGAGAAGAAAAGCTTGAGAAGAAATAGAAAGGCTAATTGCAGAAAAGTTTGAGGTAAAGAGAAATGGAGGGAAAACTTCATCCTTTTTTAGGTTTCTTTGAAAATAAAAACGAAATGATTAACTGCATGAGCGTTTGAACTGCCGTCGACTACACGCTTCCCAACACAAAAAAGGTCAACATACTCTTTGGCTGTTCGATAAAGTTTCATTTATTTACAAAAATGTCATTATCAATAGTACTAGTGAAAATTTTTACAAGTCCAGAAGGTGAGCGGTCGACCAACTCTTAAACATCATGTCGAGCAACATTTTGAACAAATACTCCATACTTTCGATCAATCATCAGGCATGGAGCATTGGAGGCTTTTGTTGTATGTAAAAATTACTCTCCTACGTGGAACAACAAAAAGTAGACACATGTCCTCCTGTGTGGCACTCAGTTATCTTGGTCAGATTCAGAAACACTTAGTCGACTAACATGCCGACCAACACCAAGAGCGTGAACCTTCGAGGATAACAAAGGTTACTCAGTTGGAATAGTGACCAACACTGAATATCAATAGCCTCATTTATTGTATATAGATGTAAATGCCAGGAAATATAAAGGTGTTCCATCTCTTGGGTTCCTAACCAGTATAAATGCATGTTCTCCCTTAGCTCAAAGGGACGATTGAACCAAGCATAAGCACACTCCTTACAGAGCTACTGTAATCACCTGAAATAATACCAATAGTGGACGTAGGCTTTTCTTATAGCTGAACCACTTTAAAAACCTTGCTCCTTGTGTGTTTTCTTAGCTTATTTATCTCTGATTATAAATTTGGACCCCATACATTTTTAGACATCAACATTTATCAATAATTGATCAGTAAAAAGAGAGAGAAACACCTCGTGGATGTAGGCAGGTTGCCAAACCACACATATATTGTGTTGTGTGACTGTGATAGTGATTTTACTTTCTGCTCGACTTAATTGTGCTGAGTCCGTTACAGTAGGATTTTACCACCTACAATTGGTGTTGTCTATGGGAATTGATCTCCTTTTCTCAAGCCAAGAAAATTCAATGAATAATTATGTCTCACTCATATAACCTACGTTATCGTCTAACGACGACTCTCACAATGATGAAAAGGGGCCTCCAGCACCTAGAGTCAGATATGTTGTCCACCCTAACAGAATTCGTAACACTCCTAAATCTCCTTATCGTTACCATGAAGAATAAACTATGGAAAGTAATAAACAAACGAGATCCACCCAGATCTCACAGTCTGTAGACATTTATGAATTGCACCTCCATCAATAGGAGGACGCTCCAGCAGGAGGAGAATGCATATTTACTTCATCTGCATATAATAAAGCAAGAGCTCCATATGGACAAACGTAAACACCATGACTGAACACCCAACCCTTACGCTAACAAAATTCACAATTGATGAAGGATTTCACGACACGACCAAAAGCGCTCCAGACATAGGAGCCCGCCAGCGATAAGAGACCAAGAAGGAGGTCATTACAATAATGGCCTCTATAATCTCATATAATGGGAGATGGATGAGCATCCTACTTATCGCGGGGCTAGATCTACTAAGAAACTGGCCAGAATGGCCCTCATCAATCAAATGATGTCCCCTTTCTCAAGGTCAATTAAGGAACATAGGACTCCTAAGAAGTTCGCCAACCCCAGATTCAAAATCTATGATGGGAAGACTGATCCCACTGACCATGTTCTCTAATATCGACAAGCAATAACTTTTTGGAGCAAGAGTGAAGTCCTCGTATGTCAGATTTTTTCCTTTTAGTCTGGGAGATATCGCATAAAAGTAGTTCTAAAAGTTACCACATAGGTCGGTTACTAATTTCAAGCAGCTCACAAAGCCTTTCACCCTGAGATTCATTACTATGAGTTCTCATCCAAAGAGGATTTATTTGCTCCTCATTATGAGGAAAAAACCCTAGGAAACCTTACGAGAGTACGTTCGCCGATATTGGGAAACTTGCAATGAAGTGGAGGACTGTTATGAATAGTTAGTGGTGGCCTCATTCAAGTTTCATTTTCCAAGACTCTCCATGTTGCACCAATCTCTCACATAGAAGAAGACCAACACTATTGACGATCTCATGTCCATAATTGATAAATATACCAAGGTAGAATATGTGGCAGCTAGCACCCAACACGACAATAGTTGCTCAAACAGTACCAAGAACGGTGATAAAAAAAAGCGTCCCAAGAAGGTGGATCTAAAAGCAATGATAAAGCAGACCCCACCAAGGCCCACCAGGGAATCAATACCATTTTTAAATTGTCAATCTACAAAATTTTGAATAAGATTAAAGATCGGTAGTTTTTTTAGTAGACGAAGAAGATGACAAGAGATCTATAAACGAGAAAAATTTCCCTAAGATGTTCCTATTACAAGAACAATAGACACAAAATGAAGAACTACAAAGCGCTCAAATCCCACTCGAGGAATTGGCTCAAGTAGGCCACTTGAACGACCACCCTGGCCATTCATGATAAAAATCCTATCGGGGTTTGCCCTGGTGGAAAAATCCTTTGCTAAGAATGGGATCAAGTAAGAGAACTTCCCTTTCCACCACCAGCGCAGTATTTGCGGGCTCCCACATACATAAATCAACCGTCGTTAAATGGGGTAAAAAATTTAATGAAAAGAGTCGCCAACCTATTTTTCTCAAAATAGGTAAAAGATATAGCAATCCTCTAAGAAAAGACATCAAAATAAAAAATGATGCATATGAAGCCAAATAGTTCGCGGGTCCGAAGACTAAGTTACATAATAGGAAGGTGTTAGGCACTCATCCCGCTCTTTCAGTCTTTCATGGGCTATAAATATTATCCTTTCTCTCCCAAAATGTTTATAATATGTATAGTGTGAAAAGTGTGTGTGCGTGTGTGTGTATATATATATATATATATATATATATATATATATATATATAAGGAGTGATATCATCGTGTCCGCGTCATGGGAATGACGGGAACAAATCAGTCAAAGGAGTGTGTAAAAATTACATAAAAATAGGGCTAAAATGTGAGCGATGTGCTAGATTAAACACATTATGAACAAATGAGCACACGTGTCAATGAGATCACCAAAGAGCAAAAATATAATATATAATAGTAGATATATTGTAAGCGACGTGCCAGATCAAACTCATTATGAACAAATGAGCACACATGCCAATATGATCGCTGAAGACACAAAATACAATATATAGTAGTACATTTATTGTGAGTGATGTGCCAATTTAACTCCTTATGAATAAATAGGCACACGCGTCAATGGGATCACTAAAGAACAATGAGTAGATAAACTACTATATATATATATATATATATATAATGATTAAAAAAGAGTGAAATAAGAAAAAGAGAACTCGAGTCCAGAGGAGAACTCCGGATGTCTATCGGCATCAAAGTCCACGTAATTCGATAACACATAAGAGTGGAATTTAACTCATAAAGCCAAAAGTAGAGTTTCCTTACTTTGGTTTGTTGGAAAATGTGCACAAGTGAGGAAAATTGAGGGAAAATGGAAGGAAAATTCCAATTTGGGGTTTAAAGATTAAATCTTATTTTTGGCTTTTTTGGATTTATGAAACATAGTTTTGTGTGTATAAGTAGTGAGAATGATTTTTAAGGGTGAGAAAGTGGAAACTAAGTATTATTAAGGGTGACAAAATGGAAACTAAAGTAAAAGATATGCTAAGAGTAATAAAGTGCAATAAATGACACAAGTTAAATGAGCTAAAAAAAAGATAAGATTAGATCTTCTATGAAACTTTGTTCCTGATTTTGAAGTGATATAGACTAGTTTTAATAGTGGTGGAGTGGTACTGAAGTGATGATGGAAATGATGTAATGGAATGTAGTGAGAATGTTAGGAAAATGATGTTTTTGGAAGGCTACACATTAATTTCGGGACAGGGGCTCTCCAGATCTGAAAGAGGGGTCCTTGGGAATGAGGTCATGACCTCCTTAAATAGGGAAATTTTAAGGTATGGACCGCTGGATAGGTTATTTAGAACGCTATGAATTGCATTTATCTACTCTCGATTTTGAGATTTGACCAAGGTCAAACGGGGCTCAAAAGCGTCCGACAGCCTCTAGTCAAATTTTAGAGTAAAAAGGCATCTAAACACAAATCGTAAGGCCGATTCGCTTATGGTATGGACCATTGGAAAGGGTATTCATAGCCCTATAAAATTTTGTTAAGCTACTATTAATTCCAATAGTTGACTACGGTCAATGGGGCTTAGAAGTGTCTCGTGGCCTCTAGGTCAAAGTTTGGAGTAAAAAGGCAAGTGTACGTGAACTGTAAGGTTGATTCGCACACGGTTGTGACATCCCGCCTAATAAAATACCGGGTGATCAATCCTATACCAAATTAAAACAGGAGTCTCATACGGTTCATTCTCAGCATCACTGTCGAAAACCAATTTAATTACTAATAACTTATTAGGCTGGCGTTAAAATTTTATTTAACTAATCTTTTTATCCAAACCAACTAAATAAAACATTCACGCAGTTTATATACACGAAACTGAAATGAAATAAAATAATCGAACACTCGATACAACATAATACAACCAAACCGAATGTCGTACTAAAAGGCGGTAAAAATAAATGAATACAATTGGGCTATCGTCACGAGTGTTACTGCGATGCTTCCTATCTAGATCACAAGGATAAAAGCGTCTAAAGTAAACATGATTGCATCCACAGCTGCTGCTGCAAATGTCTGACTCGAAAGAATCATCATCCAGGCGTTCCTGTGTCTGGACACCTAATATATATACATATATATCAAGAGAGGGGAAAATAGAGAAACGGGTCAGAGGCCAAGTTTTGAAAATATTTAGCAAGTGCATAAATGCCATATTTTCAAATATGAAATCTCTCATATTTAAACTGGTATCGTACCCTCATGAGATACACCTCACCCCTCTTCTAGTCGTGCATACCTATCGTATACAATTTAAACCATCTAGTTAAGGTACCCTGCCTAACTAATCCATATCACCCCTCCTTTAAGTCCTCATAACTATCACCTGCCCTACGTGATATCATGTACGTTATACCGTAAGCTATTACATAAGCTTTTAATTGAAATGATCCTCAATGTGACATATATATAGTTCTCGTTTCTCTCTATATAAGTATACCGTTCATATTCCAAAAATCGCACTAGTTTAAAATACCATTTTCACTCTAGTATATAAAATCCCGTATATATATAGTTCTCACTAGAACCTATGATTCATATTCATATAAATACGAATATGATACTATCGGAAGAAGAATAACATCTCATTCATTTTACTTTACACGAGTCTAATTTATATGATATCTCATCTTCATATACAAGCAATATACTATATGCAACCAGTATAATTATACCTCTTATAATCATAAGTATAATAACCATCCCACCGAGCTATAACTCGAGGATACAGTCTCATAGTGCCTATCCAAATTCGAGTTTACTCACTCAACCACGGTTCCAAGCCAGAATCACTCATGGTCATGGTAAAAAAACACAACGGTGGAGGAGATTATGTTCCCTCCTGAAAGTGAAATACAAACATCGCACTAGTATACGGGACGATAAGACTTGGGGATATACTCTCCCTGCTCCTCAAGCCAGGGGATTCACCCACATTGCGCAACCTCCCCGGATCACACTAGAGAAAATATATAATGTGGCTGTCCAACCCTATGCCCGGGGAAGCCTGTGGAACCAACCTCTAAAGTACAAATATAACAATCACACACAGATATATTTATTTCCGTATCATTATATATATATATATATATATATATATATATATATATATATATATTGTAACAACATCGTATATATATAATCTATATCACTTCTTAATATATTATGACTATAATTTCCAAACTCTTATAGCGATAGCCCAAAACCCCGAACGTTCCCATTCGTAATAGTATATAAGTATTTACCCACTTAAAATACTAATCATATAAGTATCCTCTTACTTAATATATAACTCGCACCTTAATCACTTCTAAGGATTATAATATAAACCCGAATATACCAACTCGTGACAATTAGATAAGTATATTAACTACTTATCTTGATTCCAAAGGTATTGCATCACCTATAATAATAGTCGTCAACAGACGTATAGGATAATCGCTCAATTCTCTTTAGCCCATATCCTAACTTCCATCCTAATCACGTCCTAGGATTTTCTCAAATGCAATCTGAAAACGTGATAGGACCCCAATTTTAAACTTTGAAAAATCGTATGACTGTGGTGATAATGATTTAAATTAAATTCGCAAGTTTCCAAGTAAACCTTATTTAATTCAGTCCCTAAACATGCATCTACGGTGCGTGTGTCAAACCATAAACAAATAAAGTATGCGACACAAGTTTAAGGAAAAATCCCCGCAGGGCAAAACCTTTTATTTCACTATAATAAGTAAATCGCAACTCACACGGATTTTAATGAAATACAGTGACACACGAATACCCGCATGTGTCGGTCGATGTCGTCAGCAATGAATCCACACACAGCGAACCCACATGGACCACAGTCCAATCAGCAAAGGAAGAACCTTAGCACTCCTTAATGGCATGCAACCATAAAACTTTGTAGAGACTCCCTCAGCAATGACACACAGCCCTCGGTTGCAAAGATCTCCCCACAAAGATGAACAAAATCAAAAAAGTTATGTTCTTGGGTTCTAAAAGATTCACAAAAGAATATAGGAGTTTTGGTGTGAATCAAACATGAGTTTTGGGAATAAAAAATATGAAGACTTGAGCTAATAAGACTCTCAAATTCGTCTATCAAAGTCTTGCAAAAGAACTCCCCCAAAGTTGGTTTATATAGGGAAACCACAAAAGAGTTTTAAAATTCTGAAACTCTCCCAGCGTCAGGTACCGCAAATCGGTTTGGCCCTCGGTTCGCAAAAATTCGCTGGTTTGGGAACTTAAACACTTAGCATTTTTCCCAAGTCTTTTTCGAGGAATTCTCTCCATTTTCAAATGGCTATAACTTCTTCACCGTAGCTTGGATTGAGGTGCCGTTTCTTCCAGTATCTTCGCTGTGGCGATATCTTCAACTTTCCAGTTGATCGAACCTCTGGACGGTGGCTGTGCAATTACCAAAATTCCCTTGAACTTTCATATCGTGCATTTTTTCACTGATTTTACTTCTCTTGCGTACCACCAACATATAGTCCCTAAAATCATGGAACGTGAAGTCATTGAGGCCGATGTGGGACATATGATGGAGATGATGAATGCTTGATTCCCAAAATTCGAATTAAGGCCATCATATTTGATCATGTAGAGACGTGCCAAATGTAACGACGTACGACATACAAAAGTGTAAGGTAAGGGACATGACAAAAATGTCCTTACAAATCTCCCCTATGTCTATGCCGGTATATACATATAAAATCCGAATTATCAAAATCCAAATTGTCTATACAAATCTATCCTCCCATGAACCCAAAACTGGAAAGATACAAATGAATAAGTCTTCAACATTTGTTCTTAAAAAATCTTAGGAATCTCAGAGCTTTTCTCATCAGGGTGTGCAATTCAGTGATCATCAAAGTAGTACCTACACACATGAGATAAAGCAAAATACCATGTGATATATCGAGTTTGAAATGAGATAAACATAGATACCAATTTATGAGAAAAACATAAGTCAAATCTCAAAAACTCCCCCATAATATGATAATTCTTTCTCCCCCTTTTTATGATGTCCCCAAATAGACAAATGAGAAGAATAAATCAAACAAGCATAGTCAAGGTGTCACAGTATTCAAAACAAAGATCAACCAAATGGCAAACGTGCTCTTGCAAGGAGATGCTCAAAAAATTTCACAAACTATTTTTGATTTTTCAAATTTTTCGCACAAAAAAAATACCAATTTGAAAAATATGTAAAACATGATACAAAAGCCACACCATGGATTTAAACTCAAACAACCAAGTCATGGAAATGGAATGAATGTGTGTGAACACATTCGATAGGTAAATCTACTTAATCAATCATATGTGCACGATGCATATGTGCACGATGCATATGTGTACCCCTAACGAATGAACATCAAATGTATCCTTAGGTGTAAAGATTGTTGAATTTAAATGACATTGTTTTATGCAAATCAACAAATCAAAGTCAAAATGATTTTCACACCAATAACGTCCAAAACTATGTAGCGCATTTTTTAAGAATTTTAAGGACGTGCAAACCCGTTTTAATTCTCCTTCCAAACTCCCTCATAAATATTTTCTTTTAGAGGTGAATAAACTAAATTCTCAAACTTTAGAGAATTGGTGCAGAAACCTAAATGACCCATAATTGGCATGAATTTCTTTTAATTGCTTTTAAATTTTTTCGGGCTCTTTTAAACCTCTTTGGACCCCGGATAATAAAATTAATCCATTTTTAGGTCCAATATAACGACGGCTTAGTATTCGCAAATGTCAAATGAACCTTTCGCAGCCCTTCCTCGTTTTCAAATAAAGCACACAATCTCACAAACGGTTCTTATATGCACATTTTTCTTATCAAAATTTATCACGTTTGGTTCGTTTTAAAGGACAGGATTGAAGTGAAAACACCCAACCAACATGTGATAAGACAAGCATAATAATCAAATAAATTCGTGCACGTGTGCAATAAAGGAAAACATGAGTCAAACATGTAGGAAGTAACACCGAATTACATCTTAATGACTCCAGACATTATAAAGCATATGGATGAATTGACATATTGTCTCAAAACACTATCAAATAGTCACATGAAAAAAGTGGAATGATGTTGTGACTCGGTCATCCAAAGTGTTCATCCATAAACGGTGCAAACAAAATACAAAAATCTTTTTGTTTTTTTTCAAAATTTTATCAAAATAAAATTTTTTGTATTTTTCAAAAGCAAAAATTTATACAAAAAGTACATGTCATTACACTAGCAAATATATATCATGTAACCAAAACTAGTGTACGACAAACAAGCAAACGCAATCATCTCTATGATATGGCAAGTGAAGAATCGTGTGCAAGCATATGAGAATCAACAAGTCTAAAATCTAGCGTATCCAAAAGAGATTTCCTAACCCAAACGGATGTGACATGACGGGTGGGGGTTTTGGGAACCAACAAAACACTAGACTTCGACTTCCTAGGACTTCTTTCAAGATCAAAACAAAATCTTCTAAGGTGACATTTCCTACCACAATATGAACATGTGTAAACGGGTGGAATGACACCTATGGGTTGACCTTTTCTAACGTCCTTGGAAACAGTTGACCCTCTAAAACAAATAATGATCTTGGCACAAGGTGAGCCATTACCATCACTATCAAACCTACTTGAATCGTTTAAATCAATTATCAACTTCAAAATATTTGATTCAAGCAACAAATTAGAGTCTTCCAAAGACAGGGATCTCTTTTTCAAATTATCAATTAAACTTAACAGTTTATCGCGCTCACCCTCAATTAAAACAAACTTATCCCTAAGAGTCTTTTCACGTGCCGTAAAATCATCGATTAATTTTTTTATCCTCGACGGCACAAACGGGAACCCTGGAATTTTTAAAGTCCTTCAATTCCTTCTCTAAAACAAGGACTCTATCGTCACTCTCCTTCTTGGACAATTTTAAAGCAACAAAGACATGGTCCAAGGAAATAAAATTTTCACGATAAAAATCTCTTTGATTTTAAACCATTTGCAAAAGATCCATTGCGGATTTAAAACGAGAATTTTCTTTTTCCAAAACTTTAATTCTTTTGCAAAGTTTCAAATTCAAACCTATTAAATCGTCAAAATTTTGATTCGATCCAACGGGTGGGGGCATCAAATTAGATAAGTGCTCCATCGAAAAAAATGCGATTTTTCACAAAACTGATTTAAAAAAAAATCAATATCACACAATTTTGCGGAAAATAGGATCACTCGATAATTTAGAGTAACCCGCTCTGATACCAATTTGAAAAATCGTATGACTATGGTGATAATGATTTAAATTAAATTCGCAAGTTTCCAAGTAAACCTTATTTAATTCATCCCCCAAACATGCATCTATGGCGCGTGTGTCAAACCATAAAAAATAAAGTATGCGACACAAGTTTAAGGAAAAATTCCAGTAGGGCAAAACCTTTTATTTCACTATAATAAGTAAATCGCAACTTACACGGATTACAATGAAATACAGTGACACACAAATGCCCACAGGTGTCGGTCGGTGTCGTCAGCAATGAATCCACACGCAGCGAACCCACATGGACCATAGTCCAATCAACAAAGGAAGAACCGCATCACTCCTTAATGGCATGCAACCATAAAACTTTGTAGAGACTCCCTCAGCAATGACACGCAGCTCTCGGTTGCAAATATCTCCCCACTAAGATGAACAAAAGCAAAACAATTATGTTCTTGGGTTCCAAAAGATTCACAAAAGAATATAGGAGTTTTGGTGTGAATCAAACATGAGTTTTGGGACTAAAAAATATGAAGACTTGAGCAAATAGGACTCTCAAATTTGTCTATCAAAGTCTTGCAAAACAACTTCCCCAAAGTTGGTTTATATAGGGAAACCACAAAAGAGTTTTAAAATTCTGAAACTCTTCCAGCGTCGGGTCCCCCGAACAGGTTTGGCCCTCGATTCGCAGAACTGGTTTGGCCCTCGGTTCGCGGCTCCATCTTGGATAAGATAGAGTATCTCACCACCGTTGTGCTCTTTGGATTATAACCGACAACCCCAATTGCCACAAAGATTGCTTACGCCTCCACCATAGCCGCCAAGGTGGTGGCAAATGTCTTTTCACCTCAACTGCCACCATTCAAGGTTAGTGAGATGCAATAATCATGCTAGATCCATATTTTTCTCTTATAATTTTAACCCTTCCGCCATCCGCTCTCCTATATTTGTCAAAACCCTAACCCTTCATCATGCGCACCCAATAACCCTTTATCACATTGTCAAAAAACTCGTGATGGAGGCCCCCCTAATAAGTTATGTACACATGACAAAATATGTTTGTGGGGCTCCTTTTTTTGTATAGTAAAAGCTAGTTTTTATGCCAGTTGATGCGCAGACAACTTGTTATTTGGGTTTATTGTACATTTTACGACGTGGTTTTTGTAAAAACATTAATATATAAATTTTAATAGAGAGTTATACGTGAAGGTACCTAACTCACCATAATAGTCAATACAAACTCATATAACTAATGTTTATCGGTATTTTGATTTGAGGACTTAACGTTCTTTCCATTATTTAATGAAATAACTCATACATGAAGTATTTTTCAAATTTCTATTTTACAATTGTAGAAAAAAGGCCTTAAGATTACGAACTCTACACCACGCTGTGACATCCCGCCTAATTAATCCCGGGTGATCAGTCCTAAATCAATTTAGAAAAGGTTTCTCAGTTGGTCCATTTTTAGCATCACTGTCGTCTTTTTAATTACTAACCCCCTAAGTGAGAAAAGTAGACTAGTGCCAATTTTTATCTTCCAATTAATTAAATAAAAACTCATGCGGAACAAAATAGAACACATTAACAGTTAACTAAAATAACCATCCACAATTAAGATACCTAACCAAATAAACCATCGGTCCAATTATCCAATACAAATAAAGATAATAAGAAAATCTCAACAAGTCTAATACTGATAAATGAACTGTGAGCGACAAGCTCAAATAACTACTAGAGAGTCTCTACACGAGTGAAAGAAGGAGGCGTCTATCAAAGACCCGCAACATCCACATGTGCTGCAGCAACGGATACCTGGAATAGAGTCAAGCCTGACGCCCTTGTGGTTGGACACCTAATATTTTTTAAAAATTCACAATAAAACATGATCAAAATTGTCATTTATTTCCCCCCTTTTAAATTGCAAAGGAAAGAAATTAAGGGCCCGTTTGGTTCGCTACTCAGAAAACTCAATTTAAACGATGTTTTTAAATACAGTTTTAAAATTCTGTTTTTTGTGTTTATAATTATTGGTGTATGTTTGGTAAACTTGTTTTTAAAACAGTTTTTTGAAAAGTTGACAATCATGTATTTATATTGTACATATATATATGTGGAGTCATGCGACGTACCCCAAATAACTCCCCCAAATGTCCCCCAAAATGACTTTGTTTTTGTGCCCTGGCGGGACCTCCATCACATGGCAATAAATGACAGGCATGTGAGAGAATGATGTGACGTCCACATCAGATTTGGGAAACATTTGGGGGAGTTATTTTGTACTCATATCATTATTCATATATGTGTGCGTGTGTATATATATATTATATATATAACATACATAAAACTTTCATATATACATACATACATACATACATACATACATACATACATACATACATACATACATACATACATACATACATACATACAACCATACATAATAAATAATATACATGTACATTTAATATCATGTATTTTTAGGTATATTTAATGAGGTATGTTGGGGAGTTTATCTATATATATATATATATATATATATATATATATATATATATATATATATATATATATATATATATAATGATATTGCATGTATAATTCACTATAAACTTATTTACATACATGAATTGATAATATTTTTTAATACATATGTACTATATGTATATTTTATATTATTCCATACATTAATAATACATGTATAAAACTATATATAAGTATCATATATCTATTGATAATATTATTTAACTTTATATTATTCCAGACGTAATTTTATGTACATGTATATATATATATATATATATATATTTTATTTATAAGAATTACACACATATTAATGTATTATGTATGTATATTATATATTAAGGTATAATTGCATTAAAATATTAAGAAAGAATAATTTTGAGTTGAAAAATAAAAAAACTAAAGTTATAAAACACCCTAAACCTGTTTTCTAAAAAACTTGATTATAATACAGAAATATTATAATTATGTGTTTAAAAACAGGTTGCCAAACGCTGATTTTGATCAGAATTGTATTTAAATAAAGAAAACAGAATTATAGTTGCAAAAACGAAGCAAAAAAAGCACTTTCTTTTCTTTCTTTTCTGAACTCGCAAACAAGTCCTAAATTAAGCAAGCAAGCAAGCAAGCAAGAACAATCAATCAAGTGGAAAGGAATGTTTGGATTAAGGTGTATTTCATTGATCTCCAAGAACCAACGCCACCTATGTACAGGTTCGGCTGTAAACCCTAAATTCTGCAAGCTAGAACAATCTATCATCAATTGGGAAGGAATGCTTGGATTAAGGCATATTTCATTGATCTCCAAAAACCAACGCCACCTATGTACAGGTTCAGATGTATCACTCAACTCCCCTGCATCGTCTCAAACCCCTCCCCCTCCAGTGAAGAGAATCCGAGTCACTTTCTATAGCAAAATAAACTATGGTATGGTTCGTTTCCTTATTCTTTTCAGTTGTTTAATATTTATATTTGCCCTTTCATCATCATGTCGTATCATCTACACTAAATCACCAACTCTTTAAATCAATATATTTGTCAGACTGTGTAAAGGGTTAGATAACACCAGTCCAAATATTGTATTTTTTTGGTAGGACCCCTAGAAAAATAAGGATTAATTACCAAAAATTCTCTCCAACATTTTTTAATGCATGTTTAGTCCCAACATTTTTATTTTGTTTCAAAAAGTCTCTCACCACATCAAAACACAAAAGACACCTATTTTTAGTTAACCCATTTAGGTTGCGTTTGTTTTTTCATCTGAATTTGAAATCTGAAAAATATGTTTATTTTTACAATGCTTCTGACTTCAGCCTTCAGAGGTATGATTACCTCTTAATCATTCAATCGCAAAAATAGCCATTAACCTCTTAATCATTTATAAAAACAAACATTATTTGATAACCGTCAAGTTTGAATGGATTCAGACTTAAAAGAGGTAAAAACAAACAACACCTTAGTCCCATCTTAGTCCCTGAAACACCCATTTTATCAATATTCTCTTATTTTTAAAGGACTGCGCTGGCGGCACCCGTTCCCCTTTCCCCTCCCCCTCCACTGCCTAGGCTCCAGCGAGAGCTGCTGGAGCTCCGGTAGTGGGGATGGGGTGGGGTGGAGGTGGGTAAATGGGTCTGTGTGTGTCTTTGTTTTGAGTGTTTTTATGTGGTGAGGGATTTTTTGGAGTAAAATAAAAAGGCTTGGACTAAACGTGTATTAAAAAAGTTTGAGGGATTATTCGGTATAGGCCTCAAAAAATAAGCCAAAAATCTCTCTTTTTGGTATTTAAAAAAAATGATTTATTTATTTTACGGGTCCTTGATGTGTTTAACGCCCACACCAAAAATAAAAAAAGTACAAATTTTTGGATTAAACAAAAAATGCCTCATACTCATCCCCTACAACTTATCCCTCACATAAGATTCTTTGTACATAACACCGGATATGGTCGGCTCAAGCCCATATGGGGCTCTAGGCAAAAAGTAAAATTCGGGCCTTTTTAAACTAATAAAATTCTTAATTTATGATTTATATTATCTCACATCCCTGCATAGTAATATATGATGTCGTTTCATTATTTTTTTAGTGTTGTTAATGTCATTTGAAATTCTTTTAGTAGGTATTTCATATTCTATATTACAATAAAACAAATTACAAAAAATATTGAGTACAATCTAAAATACAAATATGATTGAAAAAATATTAAAGAGCAATGGAATCTGATATATCAATCGCTAGTTGCTCACCCGAATCAATGTTAACTTGTAGAATGTGTGTAATTTAAATTTCAAGTATAAATCATAACCAGCAATTCTGAAGAAAATAGAAATAAAATTAGCAATGTGTTTGTAGAGGGAGAAAGAGAGAGGAAATTTTAAGAGGAGAATAAATTATTCTAGGGAAATGGGAGAGGAAAGAGAAGTTGATGGGAAAGAGAAAGTGGTTGAGTATTGTTGAAGGGTGTTTCAAGCTTGACCACTATATTTTAGGGTAGGGTCCCTGAAAGACCCCCCTTCAGCTTACAGAAAATATGAGGTTGAGGAACACCCAAAATTCATATTAGTTGAGGGACCCCCAGGGTCCCTCTACAGAAACTCATATTGAGAAGGAACCCCCAGGGTCCAGTAGAAATTCATATTGAGAAGGAACCCTAGGGTCCAACAGAAACTCATATTGAGAAGGAACCCCACCCAGGGTCCCGACAGAAATTCATATTGAGAAGGAACCCAGGGTCCCGACAGAAATTCATATTGAGAAGGAACCCCACCTAGGGTCCGACAGAGAATCCATATTGGTGCGGGAACCTAGGCCCCCTGACCGCCAAAAATGCATAATCGGTGAAAGTGCACCCAAGGTCCCTCGATCGCAGAGAATCCATATTGGTGCAGGAACCTAGGCCCCCTGACCCAGAAAATGCATAATTGGTGAAAGTGCACCCAAGGTCCCTTGACCGCAGAGAATCCATATTGGTGCGGGAACCTAGGCCCCCTGATTGTAGAAAATGCATAACTGGTGAAAGAGCATCCAAGGTTCCTCACCGTAGAGAATTCATATTGGTGCGGTAACCTAGGCCCCCTGACCGCAGAAAATGCATAATCGGTGAAGAGCACTCAGGGTCCCTCAAATATAGAAAAGTCATATTGGTGAAGGAACCTCCAAGGTCCCTCAACCAAAACCCGGGGCAGAGACCCCAGGATGAGGGAGTGGCTACCATGAGCAACCCCTCATCATGAAAAGTCATTTTTTTAAAGAATAACAATATTAACACTTTGCTTTGTTATACAGGTAGCCTAGTTGAGCAGCAGGGCTCAAATACGCCAGTTGGGATCTCTTGGGAGTTTTGGCTTGGCGGTTGAGGAACAAGGTTTGTTGAGCAAACTCAACTACTTTGCACTTTAAGATTGAGAGAATACTAGTAGAAAGACCCTAGGGTCATCCAGTCCGCACACGACTCACAGTCAAACATAATCAGGGTGAGCAGCAAAAGGGGGTTGCTCACAAGAAAAAAATTGTTTATAAAATAATTTTAAAGGAGAGGGTCCTCTAGGCGCCTCTCAAGAAAATGATTTTGGAAGGGGTCCTCAAGACCTCCCTCAAGTTTATAAAGATTTTAGAGGAGGTGGTCCTTGAGACCCCCCCTCAAGTTTACACATATTGTACCATAAGTTACCGTTTTAAAAGATATTTACCAAATCAGATATTTTGTCAGCTAGCGTAGACATATTTGCTTTTTGACTTTGGTTTGCACCAAGTGGCACCTGCCTGAGGGGACAGGCTGCTGCACACAGGTAGGGACAAATAGTACACTGCAGACCTTGTCCCTCACCAACCCTCTAAGTTTTTGGCGCTAAAAGTGCCTACTCAGCCCTAGTGCCCAAGTATAAATAAGACCCCTGGGCAAGGTCAATAAGAGATATAAAAAAACTCAATAGCACTATTACTCTGTCCAAATCACACCAGAATTTCCTAGTATTCTCTACCTGCTCTCTCTAGTGCTAAGTGCCTCGTTCTTTCACTCCTCACTGATAGCCATCATTCTCAGGAGCTTCTCTTGAGAAAAGTTACTATTATTATTATGGAAGTTCATCTTCTTGCAGGGAGGGAGTTCCAGCTTGAGCTCCATTTTTATCAAAAGGAGAAGATTTCATCAGAAGCTGTTCCAAAAGTTCTTGAGAACCTTGCTGACATCGTTCATTGGAGTGGGTCACGCCTCACCCTTTCCAGTTATTCATAGACCCCAGTCTCACTACCCTCTTACATTTGGCCACTCTGTTGGGGAGGTATCCTCACTTCCGTGGACAAAGAAGGTTTGAACGTGTCCAAGCAGCTCATTTTTGATGACATTCCATCTGGGAATGGAACTCACAGTAACCAGATTACTCAGGAAGAAGTGGTAGTGGTCGGAGCCTAGGCACCTGCTCCTCTTCAGGGAGGGCAGACCAGCTCGCCTGCAGCGGCTCCGAGGGCAGATATGAATCTTATGGCAATGTTTTTTGACTTCTTGAAGCAAAACAATGTAGACCTATCAAGTTTGGGTCAAGGTTGTGTAACACTAGTTGCTGCCCCATCTAGAGGGGTAGCCACCCCAGTTGCAATTTCGGTAGAGACGATTCCGCCGCGGAAGGTGGTGCCGGAGCAGGTTATGGTACCATCAAGTTCACCAGCAGCCAAGGGCATGAGTTTAGAGGAATCACCCTACAAAGTTGTTACTATGGAGGAGGCCAGGAAGTTGCTCTTCTCTTCTCATCTCAGATGGAGGGTCCTCATCGGTATGAGGAGCTGTAGGACCCCTACCCACAAGTGCTCATATAGTCTTCCAAAGCTTGAGAAGAAGATGAGGTGGTGGAAGAACTGCCAATGGCCATTGGTTCCAATGAGGAACCCATAGTCGTAGAAGGCCTAGATAAGGAACCCCCCATGTTCAATATCTCAAGGGAGGCAACCATAGTTACAAAGTGCCCACGCGAGGAACCCTCACTGCATGAAACCCAAAGTGAGGAACCCAACTGCGAAGAACTAAATTGGGAGAAGCCCTCTCTTGCTTCCAAAAAACATGAAAGACCAATGGTGAGCGAGGAACCCTTTTTAATCAAACTAGCGATCGAGGAACCCGCCATCACTGGAACCTCTGGCGAGGAACCCTTTTCCACCAGCCTTAAAAAAACAAGGAACCCGAAGCGATAAACGGGGAACTCGTCGTCACAGGCACTTCAAACGAGGAACTCATCTCATCTAACAATGATCGTGAGGAACCCTTGATGTTCGAGGAACCCCTCGAAGCCTGCAGTAGTCGCGAGGAACTCGGCGGCAAGCAACCCATAAACGAGGGACCCCCAGCGGCGAAAGCCCCTGGCGAGGAACCCCTCGTGGTTGAAAGCGCTGGCTGAAACCCCCAATGAGGAACCTCCCTCATTCACAGTAGCGACCGAGGATCTTATGGGCGGTAATGCCATTGAGGAACCCAAAGTGGTCAAAAATCCCAACATCGAACCAACGGTCGAGGAACCCATGGGCGGAAAATTGGTCGAGGAATCCATGGTGGTTGAGAAACCCTTTGTGGGCGAAATGGTGGGCGAAGAGTCAGAGGTAATAGGCGAGGAACCCACCACCAAAGGCGGTCGCGAGGAACCCTCAGTATGCGAGGAACCTCTCATGACCGCGATGGAAGGCGAGGAACTCCCTGAAGCCAAAATAGAAAATGGGATACCCCCTGTAGTAAAAAACTCACCCGAGGAACCCGAGGATATAAAGGTTTCCAGCGAGGAACCCCTTAGTCCCAAATTAGCGATTGTGGAAACCTCGGTCACAAAAGCTACTGACAGAGAACTCGTGGCAAGAGAAGATTTAAACAAGAAATGAGATCTTGACAAAACATCACACGAGGAACCTGAGGATATAAATGTTTTCGGTGAGGAACCCCTCGTTCCTAAACTAGTGATCGCGGAAACCCCGGTTACAAAAGATGCCAATGGAGAACTCGCCATAAGTGAAGATTTAAACGAGGAATGAGGTTTTGGTAGAATTTCTAGCGAGGAACCCAACTCAGAACCAAATAAGGAGTTATGAATGGGGAACCCTCTCATATCTCAGCAGCCGCAAGCCCAGTCGAAGAAGCCCTCGAGCCCATAATTACGGGCGAGATATTCCTCAAATTCAGAATAGTGGACGAGCAATCCTTATCTTCGATAGAAAGTGACGAGAGGCCTTTAGAAGTCCTCGTACCCGAATTGAACCCATAGGACATTTACACCAAGTTAGATTCAGAAGTTAGCGTTTCAAATGAAGAAATCGCCGGTCGCAAATGACTAATAGCAGCGGCGTTACGAGCGGAGACGACAAAATCGCCTGGGCAGTGGTTATGGTAACTGGTACCAGTGGCCACCACTGTAGATAAAGAAGTAGAGATAGTCAAAGAGGCTATCATGATGGGAATAACGGTGGAATCAACATCTGAGGAAGCAATAGACAGTGATGAAGCTCCAATAGGCTTCATGAGCATTCTTACCCAGTGTGAAAGATGAAATCCAGCAACATAAAGTATGAGGTATCAACTATACCTTCTTAGCAAAGTTTAATGCTTATAAAACGTAAAGTTATCATATATAGGCCATGGTGCCTCCTAGCGCATTTTTACTTATTATTTCTCCACGTAATAAAATAGGACAACAGGTGTGAGAACACAAAAAGCATTTGCAAAAGTATAAATTAAAATATATAAAAAAAAGGTACAGCGGTTTAGTACCTCAGGCCCCTAGGGCACCAGAGAGCTCATAGTATCAACCTGAGAACAAAGAAACAGGTTGAGTAGTTGAGCAAGTGCCAAGTATAAACATAAGGTACGACAATTTAGTACCTAAGGTTCCAAGGGCACCGGAGCGCTCACAGTCTTGAGCAAGTGCCAAGGATAAACAAAAAGTACACCAGACTAATGTTTCCTCTTTCTTAAGAGAATAGTAGAACCTCTACTACATTAGAAGTGGGTCCATGACATGAAGGTCTTTTCTTATTATACTAGGGAGAATATCCATCCCAAGGAAAAAGTATATTGAGCAAAGTCCTTATAGACACAACAGATAAATTTTTTGCACCAGACCAGCAGGAGGTTATCCTCCTAGTAATAATAATAAAAAAAAATTCACTATATATTTTTTTATTTATTATTCCATACAGATTTATAGCGTAGAGAACAAGTCTTAACCGCTGTTCTCAAGAAAAAATTTACTTGACCAGTTTTCAGAAAATAAAAAGAAGCAGATCTACCCCACTCTTTAAACTTGTTATTTTTATAAGACAAAAAGATTCCTAAGAAAAGTTTGGAACAAGTACCCTGCAGACCAAGGGAAATTTTCAGTATAAAGAAATAATTATTTCTTTATTTATGATATATGTGAAATTTTATTCAAAATTTGTGGGAAGGAGAAAGGTTAACCCCTTCCTCCCAGTTATTCCATAAGAAATGAATGTGCATAGCAAAATACCCCGCAGTTAGAGGGGTAGCTTCAAAATTTTAACTTGCTCAGTTATATGCAAGTAACCCGCAGTTAGAGAGGCAACATCAAAATTTTAACTTGCTCAGTTATATGCAAGTACCCCACAGCTAGAGGGGCAGCTTCCAAATTTTAACCTTATATTCAAGTACCCCGCAGTTAGAGGGGTAACTTCAAAATTTTAACTTGCTCAGTTATATGTTATATGCAAGTACCCCATAGTTAGAGGAGCAACTTCCAGATTTTAACTTGCTCAATTATATGCAAGTACCCTGCAGTTAGAGGGGAAGCTTCAGAAATAATAACTTTCTCAGCTCATATGCAAGTACTCCGCAGTTAGAGGGGTAGCTTAAGAAATAATAACTTTCTCAGCTCATGCAAGTATTTTGCAGTTATAGGGGTAGTTCCAAAATTTTAACTTGCTCAGTTGTATGCAAGTACCTCGCAACTAGAGGGGTAGCTTTAAAATTTTAACATGCTCGGCTATATGCAAGTACCCCACAGTTAGAGGGGTAGCTTCAAAATTTTAACTTGCTCAGTTGTATGCAAGTACCCCGCAGTTAGAGAGGTAGCTCCAAAATTTTTACCTGCTCGGCTATATGCAAGTACCCCACAGCTAGAGGGGCAGCTTCCAAATTTTAACTTGCTCATCTCATATGCAAGTACCCCACAGTTAGAGGGGTCAACTCTAAAATGATAACTTTCTCATATCATAGGCAAGTACTCCACAGACCACGGGGAAGTTCAATCTTGAAGTTCTCACAGAGAATATAGCAACTCAGAGTATTGAGCAAGTGCAAGTATAAATAAAAGGTACGACAATTTAGTACCTCAGTCTCCAAGGGCATAGGAGCGCTTACAGTCTTGAGCAAGTGCCAAGTATAAATCTAAGGTATGACAGTTTAGTACCTAAGGCTCCAAGGGTATAGGTGTGCTCACAGTATTGAGCAAGTGCCAAGTATACATATAAGGTACGACAGTTTAGTACCTAAGGCTCCAAGGTCATAGGAGCGCTCACAGTCTTGAGCAAGTGCCAAGTATAAATATAAGGTACGACAGTTTAGTACCTAAGGCTCCAAGGGCACCGGAGCGCTCATAGTCTTGAGCAAATGCCAAGTATAAATAGAAGGTACGACAGTTTAGTACCTAAAGATCCAAGGGCACCGGAGCGCTCATAGCATCAACCTGAGAAGTTGAGCAAGTGCCAAGTATGAATAAAATAGTAACAAAGGTACGACAGTTTAGTACCTCAGGCTCCAAAGGCATAGGAGCACTCACAGTCTTGAGCAACTATCAAGTATAAATAAAAGGTACGACATTTTAGTACCTGGGGCTCCAAGGGCATTGGAGCGCCCATACTATTAACCTGTATTCTGCTTGAGAGGGGGCTAATGGTAGGAAGTCCTCAAGCCAGTAAACAAAGAGTGAAATCTTGATTATGATATTTCGTGCACAGGTCTCTCGACACTATAAGAAACTTCTGCACGAGGGGGCTAATGTTGAGAAGCCCTCAAGCCATTGAACAAAGAGTGAAATCTTGATTATGATATTTTGTGCACAAGTCTCTCGACACTACAAGACACTTCTGCACGAGGGGGCTAATATTGAGAAGTCCTCAAGCTAGTGAACAAAGAGCGAAATAACCTACAGCATGGGGATCCACTTAGAGTGGCTCCACCTGCCCAAAATTGCAAGTTTGACAGAAAATAGCCTAGGGCGAGGGGATCCACCTTGAGTGGCCCTTCTTTCCAAACTTGATGCTACAGAAAATGACTCAGGGCGAGGGGTCGACCACGAGTGGTACGCTCTGCTAAGATCAATATAAGAAATAACTTATGGTGAGGGGGTCCACTTCGAGTGGCCCCTCTGCTAAGACCAACACAAGTAACAGTTTGAGGATGAGGGAGTCCACCACAAATGACCCCTCAGTCAAGATTACAACAATCAATAGTTTATGTCGAAGGAGTCCACCACGAGTGGCCCCTCGACCAAGAGCAATGTTACAAAACAACTGGTGGTGAGGGGGCCCACCACGAGTGGCCCCTCAGCTACAATCAAAGGCATGAACAGTTTATGGCGAGGGAGTTCACTTTGAGTGACCCCCTTTGCCAAAGGTTAAATACAAAGAGGAAAATCCAAGGTGAGGGAGTCCAAGATAAGTGACCCATCTACCAAAGACAAACATAGAAACGAGAGGGTCTACCCTAAGGGCTCCCCCCCTCACTGCATAAACTGGAAACAAGGTAAAATGAGTTAGAGCAAGGGGACTCACCTAGAGTGGCCCCTCTGCCCAAAACCAATGCAGAAAATAAAATGACTAAGGATGAGGGAGTCCACCGCTAGGAACCCCTCGGTTACTCCTAATTGAACAGTGTAATGATGTAAAGGCATGAAACTTTTGCATTCCAAGATGAAGTGATTGTTTCGTACAAAACCCTTTGGTCTACCCAACACAAAGATTTTTGTACGAGGGGATTAATGTAGAGGGGTGTCCAACTGCTATTCTAGAATGGTCAAGGGCGAGTGAGCCCACCTAGAGGGGCTCCTACTGCCCAAGTTAGCAAGAAAATATTTAGAGCAAGGGGGTCCACCTTGAGTGGCCCTATGACGAGGTGTAAAACCTGCGAGCAACCCCTCTACCCATGATAGAAGGCCACAGAAAAAGGCCAAGGACGGGGGGCTCACTATGAGTAACCCCTCTAAACAAGATAGAAGGCCATAGAAAAAGGACGAGGACGAGTGGCTCACTTTGAGCAACCCTTCTACCCAAGATAGAAAGCTACAGAAAAAGGCCAAGGACAAGGGGCTCACCGCGAGCAACCCTTCTACCCAAGATAGGTCACAGAAAAAGGCCAAGGATGAGGGGATCACCGCGAGCAACCCCTCTACTCAAGATAGAAGGCCACAGAACAAAGGTCAAGAAGAGATAGAAAAAACTCAATATCACTGTTACTCTGTTAAAATCACACCAGAATTTCCCCTGCTCTCTCTCTAGTGCTAAGTGCCTTTTTCTTTCACTCCTCACTGACAGCCACCATTCTCAGGAGCTCCTCTTGAGAAAAGTTACTATTATTGTTTTGGAAGTTCATCTTCTTGCAGGTAGGGAGTTCCAGTTTGAGCTCTATTTTAACCAAAAGGAGAAGGTTTCATAAGAAGCTGAAGTTCTTGAGAACCTTGCAGACAACGTCCATTGGAGTGGGTCACGCCTCACCCTTTTCAAGTTATTCATAGACCCCAATCTCACTACCCTCTTACAAGTATGGATGGGATTACACATATGACACATGTTTCAAAATTTTTATCATTTCCTAGAAAGTAGGATGATAAGTGCTCCATTTTCTCTATCACTTTTGTTTTTGTACCTCTTCATCCAAATAATTTTTTTTTACAAAAAAATGCTACCTTCATAAATAACCATGTATATGTAGAGAGAGAAAATATTTGGGGCCCTAGGCAGTTGCCTAAGTGGGCCCAAGGTTGGGCTGGCATTGGATAGGATTTTATTTAGTGTTTATAATATATGATTTTTAGTCTCAAAGTAAGAATATCTCTAACTTTCGCAGTTTTTTTCTTTTTTTGTGTTTTATCTGATACCAACTGTAGGGGGGGGCTTGAGGCTCAGCGGGGCAGATCAGCGTGGCAGCTCAAGCGTGACATCTTGGTGAGGCAGCTCAGCGTGACATCTTGGTGAGGCAGCTCAGCGTGGCAACTCAAGCGTGACATCTTGGTGAGGCAGCTCAGCGTGGCAGCTCAAGCGTGACATCTTGGTGAGGCAGCTCAGCGTGGCAACTCAAGCGTGACATCTTGGTGAGGCAGCTCAGCGTGGCAACTCAAGCGTGACATCTTGGGGAGGCAGCTCAGCGTGGCAACTCATATATTAGCTTATTGTTTTAATCACATCGTACTTTCATTATTGATTTCTGTAAGCTCTAACGATTGTAATGACGTAACGATAATAACTAAAGGGTTTTGTATGAGGTCAAACGGTACTTGCGAGAGACCAGGCTTGGCAGGGCCTGGGAGAGCTTTCATGCTCTATCGAATGACCTCACTGTGGGAACTTTAGAGGGACCTGGTTCGGAGGATTGAGAAGTAAGGCACCGTTGGGGCTTGTCCTGACCATCTTAGATACACCTGGTAAAACACCGAAGGACCCCGACCGTGGAACCTCAAGCGGAGCACCTTGGAGTTCTATCGGGCATTAAGTTATGGACCAAACAACCCTCTACTTAATGTCACATCTACTGTGGGTGATGTCACTAGCCATCTAAACGTTGTCATACATACACTTGAGTAAACCGCTGTGGTATTTGGGGCTGTCAGGTAGTTGGTGAGCCACCTCTGCGACAACAACCCCCTGACACACAGTGGGTAGGCAAAAGGCATGTCTTGGCATTTAATGTTTATGACGTGGAGACAACTAGTGCATCAGGCATTTAATGTTGTGACATAAAGTATGAGGGATGTCTTTCATAGTCTTTAATGACTGAGTTGCCTCGGGGGTGGTGTGGGGGGGCTATTTAAGGACCCCAACCACCTTTGAGGAGAGGATGATCTTTTGGAGAATTAAAAAAGAGTTATTGCAAACTAGAGAGTTCACTGACTCACCATTGTCATTTATTGCGAAGCTTTTAATATTTGACAGAGATTCTTGAGGGTGTTTGGTGTGTTGCTACCTGCCTATCAGGGTGTATCTAGGGTGCTTATTTCCCTCTCCCTCTAGCTAAGCCACTTCTAAAGTTCATTATTATTCCCTGAGTTATACACGAGAGGCTTTGTGAGTTTAAACTGAGTCTATCTTCATGGGGGTTCATGTTTATATGTCCTGTCATTGATTCTAAGCTCTAGCCAACTGATTTATCATTACCATACCCAATAGGGGGTCCCGCCTCCATTTATAATCTAAAGTACCCTCTTACATTTGGCGACTCCGCTGGGGAGGCATCCTTCTAGAGAAGGAGTATGGCGCAGGATAATGCTACTAGAAGACTCAACTTCGATGACATACAGCATAATGAAGAGCAGGCTACGAAGGAGCAGGAGGCCCTAAGAGAGGGGGCTCCTCGAGTAGAGGCACCGCTGGCTCCAGCAACGATGGGAGTCCCAGGGGCTGCACAACCTTCCACGAGCGCAGGGCTGGGACCTGCCCAGATGGCGCTCCTCATGAGCAAATTTTACGAGTTTTTGCAAACCCCAGTAGCTTCCACTATGCTGGGAGGACTGGAGACTAATACCTTTGTGACACCAGGAGTGGCCTCAGGGGCCCCATCAGGGGCAGGCATTACAGGAGCAGTCCCAGCAAGCGTGCCCTCTGTTGTGAATCCCACCGTAGGCGGCTCAGGAGTTTCAACGGTGCAACCGATAACGTTCCCCCCGGTTGCAACGAGCGCTCAACCGTCTGCCCCGTTGCAGGTGGCCCCAGTAGCCTCGCCCTTGGAAGAGATGAGAAAAGAGATGCAGAAGGAGATGCTGAAATTCATGCAGTCTTCCTCGCAGGCTGCGGGCGAGGTGGCTTCGGTCTATGATGACTTTCGAACACCTTACCCCCAGGAGTACAACGACGAACCCTACCCGAAGGACTATATTCCCCCTACCTTTGAAAAATACTCAGGGAAGGGTGGGAACCCGAAGGAGCACATCAAGCATTTCGTTGAACACCTGGGGGCGCATTGCAATGACAAAAAGCTTAGGTTGAGGGAGTTTTCCAAATCCTTGACTGATAAAGCCTACACTTGGTACTCTCACCTGCCTCCCAATAGTGTTTCCACGTGGGAGGAGATGCACGTATTGTTTGTCCGAAAGTTCTTCTTGGCAGAAGATGAGTTCACCCTAACCCAACTTGGCAGGGAGAGGCAAAGGCCAGGAGAGGAGGTAGTGGCCTATATCCGAAGGTTTAGGGAAAGGTCCCTTGACGTGAGGGAAGAAGCTAAGGAGGCCAGGTTACTACAAATTTGTGCTGAGGGATTACTTCCTGAGTATATCTGTCACCTGATCAATGAGACACGCGAGGGAACTTTTTCAGCTTTCTTAAAATCCGCAAGAAATATATCTTTGGTGGTGCGACCTAGCCCGGTAGCAGCCCCCATGATGTTCAGACAGCCGATACAACCCATCGGGGGAAGGTCTCAGGCCCCACGGGTGGGATATGTCGAGAGAGAAGATGGTGGCAAGCTCAGAGGAAGGACAATAAAAGAAAGTTTGGAAGGGATAGAGAAGACCCGCCACCGTTGCCTTGTACGGTGGAGGAGGCCGTAAGTTGCTACAACGCAATGGTACAAGGCGGAACGGTTTACGAACCAAAAGGCGTCCCGGGGGAGGAACCCGACGCGGCAACCAGGGCCAATCCTAAATATTGTCAGATTCATCGAAAGGTCCAGCACCCAATGGAAAGCTGCTTCACGTTGCGAAGAATCATAGACAAGTACATGAAGGCGGGAACGCTACAAATCCCCCCACAGAACGTTAATAACAACCTGCTTCCAGCACATGGGGCCAACCTGGTAACGGCCTACGACGATGAGGCAGAAAGAGGAGAAGGAAAGGCGACAATGAGGCGAAGGGAATTCGAAGGAACTCTGGAACGTTGCACCACAGGAATGGCTAACGTAGTTTTAGCCTACGATGAAGCAAGTGCTAAAGACGTGGAAGACATATACAGTGTTGAGGGCGAGGAAATAGAGGCAGCCGTTGAGTACAGCGCAGTTTCAAAATCCCCAAAGTTTGCTTGGTTCTTCGATCAAGTGGGGATACCAAGGGAGAGCAGACTGGAAATAACTCAGGCGATTCTAGACATCGCGAGGAAGGAAGCGGTTCCCTCGCTGAAATGGCGGGGACCCATGGCAAGGCTGGTGAAAAAGTTCCTATCAGAGGTAACCTTTAGCGATGCAGATAGAGCTGTAAGGTTCCCTCATAACAGGCCCTTGTATGTGACGGCCAGTGTCAACGGGGTTAGTTTCGCAAGGACGCTTATGGATGGGGGTGCGTCTATCAACATTATGCCGATCAACTCCTTCCACGCGGCTAATATCCCAGAAGAAAGGATGGTCCCCATGCCTCTGGTGATCTCAGGATATGATAACCAATCTTCCAAATCCATTGGGTATGTGAATGTGGGAATTGTAATGGGAAATCTGAGTTCCCACATCAAGTTCGATGTAATAGAAAGTGCAACTTCCTATCATTTACTAATAGGAAGAGTATGGATGCACAATCAAGGTTTAGTTCCTTCAACATATCATCAATGCGCCAAGGCGAATGTCAAAGGAACAGAAGTGACCATTAGGGCTACAAAAAGGCCTTTTGCTATCGAGGAAGCTCACTTCGTAGATGCGGCCTTTTATACGGAGTTGGAGGAGGATGCTCGAGTCCTAACGAGAAGAATGGAGGGGGCATGGGTTCCCTCGATCAAAGATAGAATGGGGCCTCTAAACGAGCAAAGCAAAGAAGCCGCGAGTAACGAAGGGGTGAGGGCCGAAGAAACCCATCAGAAGATCCCTCGACCCCAAAGTATCACGAAGCAGCTCAAAAACAAAGTAAAGCTTAGAATGGATCCTGTGGAGCATGAGGTCCAACGGCAAAGCGTGCTGAGTCGCTTTTCAGGGGGAAGAACCGCTGAGGCTTCGAGAGAAAGGAAGAGGAAGGCCCTTACAACAGTAACCAACAGACAATGCAAGAAGGTGGTCACTGAAGAGGGGAAGGTAGTATACCGTTTATTACGATGTGAGCGGGCGACCGAAGAGACCGAGGATGGGGCTGACCCGTTATATGAATGTTTCTTGGTGGATCAACAGGGACAGTGTATGGTGATAGACAACTCCAACATACAGGAGTTCGTGGAGGAGGTCGCCGAAGAACCAGACTACATGGCAGATCAACCAAAGCCCCAGGCACAGGAGTTGGAGAAGTTGAACCTGGCAGGAGAAGGGGAAGATCCAAGGCCCATCTTCATCGCGAAGGATCTCGGTAAGGAGAAACGAGAAGCCTTGGTTGGGCTAATTCGGGAGTTCATAGATGTCTTTGCATGGAATTATACCGAAATGGAAGGGCTAGATGAGGAAGTGAGCTGCCATAAGCTAAACGTGATGCCTTCAGCCATCCCGGTGAAGCAGGCAACAAGGACTTATAAACCTGAGTTGGACTTGAAGATTAAGGAAGAGGTTCAGCGTTTGTTGGTAGCAGGATTCATCAAACCAATACAGCATCCCCTTTGGCTATCTAGCATTGTGCCAGTAGGGAAGAAGGACAAGAGTCAAATAAGGATATGTGTGGATTTAAGAGATTTGAATAGGGCTTGCCCCAAAGATGAGTTCCCCCTACCCTCCATTGATAGCTTGATAGATGGCACGGCTGGGCATGAGATGTATAGCTTCATGGATGGGTACGTGGGATATAACCAGATCAAGATGGACCCTGCGGACGCAGAGAAAACGGCATTCAGAACCCCGTTGGGCAACTTCATGAACAAGGTCATGCCGTTTGGACTTAAGAATGCGGGAGCTACTTATCAAAGAACAATGATGGCCATTTTTCATGATTTCTTCCACAAATTTGTAGAATTCTATGTGGATGATTTGGTCATAAAATCGAAGAAGGAGGAGTCCCTCCTAAACGACTTAAAGAAGGTGTTTGCTCGATGTAGGAAGTATAAATTAAGGATGAACCCATTGAAGTGCGTCTTCGGGGTAACAAGCGGGAAGTTTCTAGGCTTTGTGGTTGATCGACAAGGGGTGCAGATGGACCAGGATAAACAACGCGCGATCTTAGAGATGCCATGCCCAAGAACGGCGAAGGAGCTAAAAAGTTTCCTCGGTAAAGTCTCCTACCTCAGAAGATTTGTACCGGGATTGGCCGAGGTAACACACCCATTGATGCAACTGCTGGGAAAGAACACAAAGTTCGGGTGGGAAAAGGATCACCAGGAGTCTCTCGATGAGTTGAAGAAGCTGCTCGTTTCACCGCAAATCATGGTTCCTCCACAGGCAGGAGCACCGTTGCAGCTATACCTCACCTCCACTACAAGGTCCGTTGGAGCTTTGCTGGCACAGGAGATTGACGGGCAAGAACGGCCAGTGTATTACCTCAGTAGGATCATACATGGGCCAGAGATTAGATATAGCAGCCTAGAAAGGCATTGTTTGGCCTTAGTCTTTGTAGCACAAAAACTTAGACATTATATGCTGTCTTTTACAATTCATATTGTAACTAGGTGTGATCCTATTAAGTATTTGTTGGCTAGAACTATCTTGATTGGCAGGGCAGCTAGGTGGTTCCTTATTCTCTCCGAATATGATTTAAAGTGTGTGGTTCCTCGTGCTATTAAGAGCCAGGCGTATGCTGATCTGTTGGCGATCTTTCCATCAGGAACGTTTGAACCACCTAAAGAAGACATTCCGGGAGACGACTTACAGGCCAACTATCTCGATGCAACCGATGAGGAATGGACGATGCAATTCGATGGGTCTTCGGCAGAGAAAAAAGGAGGGGCAGGGGTCATCCTTTCAAAAGGAACGGAGGAGATTTGTCTTTCCTACAAACTGGATTTCCCTTGCTCCAATAACGAAGCAGAATACGAAGCATTGGTACTAGGGTTGCTGGAGGCTCTTCGAAGGGGAATTCGTTCGCTCTGCATCAAGGGTGACTCGAATTTAGTAATTCAGCAAGTTAACGAAGAATATGCGTTGAAGCACATGAGTTTGGCGCCGTACAGAACGATCATTCAAAGGCTCCTCAGCCAGTTCCATCGAACCACAATTAGAAGACATCCCAGAACAATGAACCGTCATCCAAACGCTTATGCCACTATTGCTCAAAAGATGGTCATGAGGAGCGATACGACTATTGTTACGATCCAACGAAGAACAGCCCCTTCGATGGTGCAGTCGATACTACCGATGGAGGGAGACGCGGATTGGAGATGAGAGATCAGGAAGCAACTGGAGTCTGGCGAAGGAGCTATGGGACTAAGAGAGTTAGCCCAATACTTTACAAACCAGGGAAATCTTTACTTCAGAAATGCAGGGGGATGGTTATCAAGATGTATTAGGCCAGAGGAAGCAGAGCGGAGGTTGAAGAAAACACATGGGAGCACTGCGAAACAACTGAGATACCTCTTTATAGGAGAATGCAAAGAGGGGGGTATTTTTGGCCTAGAATGAAACAGGATGCGGCGGAACTACAACGGAATTGTGATAAGTGTCAGCTATTTTTCGAAGCAGCTGAATGCCATTTCATTGAAGCCCAAACAGACTGGAGGCAGCCCTATATCGACTTTATTCAGGATGGAATTGTCCCAACGGAGAAAATGGATGCAATGGGACTAAGGCGAAGGGCCCCGAGGTTCTATATCCAAGAGGGGCAGCTTTATCGAAGGGGGTACTTCAACAGGCCATTGCGTTGCATTACAAAAGAAGAAGAAACTGAGGTCCTCAAACAAGCCCATGACCCAGCTCACATGGGAGGGGCCAAGTTATATGATCAGCTGATGACGTTGGGGTATTATTGGCCAACGATGGAGAAAGACTCCGCCGAATTCGTTCGAAAATGCAAGGCTTGCCAGCTTCATGGAAATATAATCCATGCCCCATCGGTGGACTTACACTCTCTGGCAACGCCTTATCCTTTCCACACTTGGGCGTTCGACCTCGTGGGGGCGATACATCCTTCGTCGAGGGGCAAGATATGGATACTGGTAGCAACGAAGTGCTTTACAAAATGGGCTGAAGCAATACCACTTAGAAGGGCAACGGATGGGGTAGTAAGTAGCTTCATCAGAGAGTATATCATTTGCCTCTTTGGGATCCCAAAGGTTATTCTCTCAGATAATGGGACTCCCTTCGTCAACTCAGAAGTAACGATGCTCACAGACAAGTACTCCATTGTTCATCACACTTCAACGGTGGCATACCCGAAGGGGAATGGTCAGGCTGAAGCAACTAACAAAACTCTGGTTAATATCTTGGCTAAAACGATGGAGGACTTTCCAGGATCGTGTGATGACAAGATACCAACAGTGTTGTGGGCCTATCGAACGACGAAGAGGAAGCCCACAGAGTACACTCCGTTCTCCCTTGTCTATGGGGCTGAGGCAATTCTTCCAGTGGAGTTGGAAGTTCCCTCGGCTCGATACGCCTTGCGAAGTAGCATGCTTCCTCAGAACAGGCATGTGCAGTTGGAGGCATTGGATGAACACAGAGACAATGCAATGCAACATTTTCAAATGTATACAAAGCAGCTCTCTAGGGCATATGACAACATGGTAAGACCAAGGAGGTTCGTGGAGGGAGATCTCGTTTTGAAGGCAGCAGTAAAACACATTAGGGGACTTCCTCTGCCAAAGTTCGCAGCCAATTGGGAGGGACCTTTCATCGTGAACGAAGCTCATGATTCAGGTTATTGCCTAATTTCTAAGTTGGAGGAAGATAGGCCATTCAAAATTAACAATAAATGGCTGAAAGTATATCATGTGTAGACAGTTAGTTTGTACCATCGATGTATTGGGTCCTTTTATGAATATATAAGTTTTACTGATGATATGAAGTATAGACATTGATATGAAAGCAGGCATAACTCAGAGATAAACTGAACAATGTACATTCTTCCATTCATTAAAAAAGAGAGCATTGCAAGCAAAATAGGGAACTACTGCCCAAGAATTACATGAATGAAAGAAAGAAAATATGTACAGGAGTTTTACTACCCTAGGAGAAACCACAGATCCGGGGAAGAGAAAAAATCCCCGGGAAGGCCCGAAGAAGCTGATGCAAACGAATTTTGAGCGTTGACAGCAACCTCTAGCCTGGTTTGCACCTGGGCGCGTTCAATAAGGAGCCTTTCCCGTTTTAGCTTGGCCAAACGCAGAGCTTCTTCGGCATTCGTTACTTCTTCATCTGTCGATTCCAAAAGAGGTGCCAGCTCGGCTAACTTAACCTCCTCAGCCCGTTGGTCCTCCTGGTGCTTTATCAGCACTTCCCTCTGGCCGATCAGTTGCTGGTTCTTCAAAGTCTTCAGATGCGTTATAAGCCAGTCAAAACGGAAACCATCACGCCCCAACTCCTTCAGAAAACCTAGAAATTGGTTGAGAAGGGATCTGGTAACATTGGCGGTGGGGGTACTAGCAATTTCAGCAACAACGATCGCCATGCCTTGCAGCCTGTGACTCATCACATGAATATTCGAGCGCAGGTAATCCGGTGTGAAGGTCTCAGGATGGCGACCCACCAATTGTTCAATCACCAGCCGATGGTTGACGGGCATTTGAGGAGATTGCCTAAGCACCATGAGGCAGAACGAGTGAGGAGCTAGGTTAGGAAGAGGGACCTCACACCCAGATTCGCTCTCGACTGCAGCACCAGTCGTAGAACCTTGATCATCATGAATGGAATTTTCCGAAGCATCAGGTTCTCGGAAGGGCGAGCCTACAGGCGAGAGGACTGGGGGAAAATCTTCCCGAGCAACCTGAAAAGAAAAGCCCAAATAAGGAAATGAAAAATCTTAACAAGTGTTTTCGTTGTTAAGTAACCGTTATAAGGTGGAGTTTATAAAAAATCTTAACAAATGTTTTCGTTGTTAAGTCACCGTTATAAGGTGGAGTTTGTGAAAAAAACTTAACAAGTGTTTTCGTTGTTAAGTCACCGTTATAAGGTGGAGTTTGTAAAAAAATCTTAACAAGTGTTTTCGTTGTTAAGTCACCGTTATAAGGTGGAGTTTGTGAAAAAATCTTAACAAGTGTTTTCGTTGTTAAGTCACCGTTATAAGGTGGAGTTTGTGAAAAAAAAACTTAACAAGTGTTTTCGTTGTTAAGTCACCGTTATAAGGTGGAGTTTGTGAAAAAATCTTAACAAGTGTTTTTGTTGTTAAGTCACCGTTATAAGGTGGAGTTTGTGAAAAAAAAAACTTAACAAGTGTTTTCGTTGTTAAGTCACCGTTATAAGGTGGAGTTTGTGAAAAGACTTAACAAGTGTTTTCGTTGTTAAGTCACCGTTACAAGACGGAGCTTAAGAACAATCTTGTGAAAAAATCATCAGATGGAGATAACGGAAAACCTCAACGAAAGATAGCAAGAAAAACATACCTCAGTCACAACGGCAGCAGTCGAGGCAGCCACAGGGACAGGAACCGTTGTTGGAACGATTATTGCCCCAGATGGCATAACGGGGTCCCTGGGTGCAGAAGACCCCACGCTTGTCCAAACCTGATCACCCGTATAGGGCACAAGGGCCAGCATATTGGGATCATCATGAGAAGACACTGGGCCCTCAAACAAAGCCACAGCAGGAGGGGGTGTAAACACACCAACCTGGGCCCTCACCACGAGAGTTGGTGCAAGATCAGGAGACAGCTGTGCACAAAACCAAGTGTTAGAAAAGAAGAATGGGCACAGAAATTATGAAGAAATATCTCGACATATAACTTACCTCAGTTAGGGTGCTAAACAAAGGAATGACAGTCGGGGGCCTTATCAGCATCGTTGGAAGAAGAATGCTCGCCAACAACGAGGACACTTCCACCTGGGGTACCTAATACATATCATAATTCAGTAAGCCAAATAAGAAAAGAGTATGACCGAAAGGACTACAACAAACAAATTACAGATCACATCATACCTCGGGCTCACTCTCCTCCACAAGCACAATGGGCAGAGGAACCTCAGGTGAGGCCCGTGAATCAGAGGGGACAAAGGATGTTGTCTCAGGATGGGCCACTTCGGGCAAGATTATCACCTCAGGCGAGGAATCACTCGCATGATCAACATCATCACATCCCACAAAAACTTCCCTCGCACGTTGGCTGGCTCCACGGCGAGAATACGTGAGCCCTGTCATGGGGGAACGGGGAGGAGTCACATCGGTATGAGGGGCACTGAAGCGTCCCCCCACGAAATGGCTCACGGGAGGACTGGAAGGATCTGGGTCTTCTACTTCAACCCCGTGCAAAACAGTTGTCAAAGAAAGGGGGGGAGAGATAAGAATACACACAAGCAAAGACAGTCATCCTCAAGCAAAAAGGAGATAATAACTAAGTCAGCAGTACATACCTCTGATTCAGAAGGAGAACGAGAGGGCACAACCACGGGCGAAGTGGGAGGAGTGGCAGCAATTGAGGGGGCAGGGGTCGATTGTACCTCAGGGGTCATGCGTACTTCAGGAGTCCGTTTCTTCTGGGACTTGGTGCCCAGAGTCTTCTTCCTCGAGCTAGCTGCACTAACGCTGACCCCTTGAGGAACCCGGGAACTCTTCCTCTTTTTGGCCGTTGGCTCTGAAGGATCCACCAACACCGTGGGGAAAGCAGCGGGGGAAGGGACAACGACTGCATGCCGTTGATACTCAGCATGTATTCGGTCCAGTTCTGCCTGGGCCTCCTGCCTCACACGCTCAGCCATCTCAGCAGGCATGGGAGGAGGAACGGATGCTATGGGAAGAGCTGCCACGGGAGTTTGGGGCTTCTGGGACTTCGACTTTGATTTCGATGTCCCACTCTTGGCCGTTCTTGCTTTTTTGGCAAGTGGTTGAGAAGCCCCCTCGTCGGTAGTAATTGCAGTAGAGGGGGCAGCCTTCTTCGCAGCAGCCGTTTTGGACTTGGGCGTGGCAACTGGGACCATGGCACAAAGTGGGGGAAGCTCGTTGGGAGGCGCTTTGTAGGTTGAGCTTAGAGGGAACTCTATCCCAAGCACAGAGTTGCCCTTTAGCCCCAACTCTAGGGCAGAAAATGAGCAAACAGGAGGATACACCGGCTCTTGCTCGATGAACTTAGCAATTTCAGCTAGTTGTCTTGGCCAATACTTGGTGGCAAACAGAGGGGTCACATCCCCATGCCTGGTAATGCTGGGAATGGTGACACGCCCAGCCATCACTGAAGATATCCCCCACGCAGCAGTTGAAGAAAATAAGGAGCATGCCTCGCCAAAGGAGACTTTGGGGTTTGATGCTTGAAAAACTGGACGCGGCACCCCCTGGTCAAACCCAAACTGACGGCTGCATCGGCTGGGGTTATAGTGCTCGCTCGTGTATCCCCACTCGGTGTAGGAGGGCAGATATCCAGGAGAAAGCAGAAGAACCACGGCAAGCGAGGGATCCTCAATGTCAGGAGAAGGGTCCTTTATCAACCTGGCATCATGATGAAAAAATATACAAGTGTGAAAAAAGGCGTCTTCTTGATAAGGCCTCATAACGAAGCTCTCAAAACGGTCAATCACCGAAATCAACTCCTTTCGGCTTTGCCTCTTATGGTAAATAAAGGGCCGAGGAGGCAAAATTGATTCAGCCGAAGGAGGACTGTTGCGCTTGGCCGCTACGGCAGGAAAGCGGAAGTAGAGAAAGCTGGTCAGAAGCACACTGTTGGCAAAGTTGGCCAGGTTATAACGACCAATGGAGCGTTCCATGTCGAATAAAATCCTGTCCAACCAGGTGTACAGGGATCCCAAGGCAATTGCAGCCAGGGGAAGCTTTATGCCTCGAGCTAGGCGAAGGGACAGGTTGATGAGGTCTCTTCGGGGCTGATCGTTAGGCTTGCCCGTCAAAAAGAAACGGGACAAAATCATAAGAATGTAAGCAGGAAGCTCCAACGATGTACCTTGACCAGGGGCAGTTGATGAAGAGCTGCCTTCGCCAGAACTCTGGAAGAAATAGTTGATCAGGGGAGAAAAAGTAGCTTTGTTCGAAGAACCGATGCAGCTTAGGCATATGCGATCCAACTCCGAACGATCCGCAGTCTCTTGAGCATCAAGAGCTTCATCGGTGTAAGGCTCATGGCCTGTTGCATCGAGGCCCAGGAGCTCACACACATCTTCCAGAGTTATGGTAAACTCACCCCAGGCAGCAATGAACGTATGAGTATCCACGTTCCAGCGAGAGACCAGTATAGGCAAGGCAGCGTTGTTCTTTGATAGAGTAAACTCACCGAACCACCTTGCCCGTTGCAGTCCGATCTTAGTAAGGACATCAGCATAGGAACTCTGCATGTGAGAGTTCCAGGCAGCAAAGTGTGCGGGGGACCCCCCCGGGGCTTCAAACTCAATATGGGACCATGGGAAGTCCCCTCGCTCTAAGCGAAATCTCAGAGTTCCTTCTGGGGGCAGAAATCCCCACTTAGACGCCTCTTCGTCTTCATCACCCAGCAAGAGGGCGTCAAACTTGGAGGAAAAGCAAACAGCCTTACAGGCAGCAGCAAAGCCATCACCCTCCCCAAAAATGGGAGAGCGACGGTAAAATCTCAGCTGATCTTGGCGAGCAGCGCCCTGGGCGGATGCAGCAGTGGTGGTGGCAGACGGAACACTAGTGGCAGAAATGGTGGGGTTGCTTGAAGACGCCATGGCAGGAATGGTGCTTGAAGCCGTAACAAAGAAAGTTTCGAGAGAAAGGGATTGAAGGCAACAATGGAGACGGACGATCACAAGTAGTATTATATAGCTCTCTACAACAATGGCGTATTTATCTCTCTCTCTCTAAGAACAGAAGCGATAATCTGAGCAAAGAAGATAACAATGAAGTAAGGAAATAAGTGAGGAAGAGAAGAAGTAGAAACAGACTCTTTAGGTTCAAAGTATTTTGAAAAATGGCTGTTGAGACTTTCGAGTCTGGCGTTTAGATTTTCCCACCCTCGCACGTGCACGGCCGCCTGTAATCATTTCACAAAAACACGTGGCACTTCGGGAAGTGCTGTGACAGTTGAAAAGACAGCGCACGTCATTAATGAAATGACGCATAGAGAACAGGAAGCGTTGCCTTCCTCAGCAAGTTTGAGTTTTGGCGCCAATCTCCTTGTCAGACTTATCCAACGGGGCCACAACGAAGAAGATGTTCCAACGGTTCCACAAAGAAAAAATCCATCAAGATTGAGTCATTTCGTGCAGACATTTCTTGTCCCAATAAATCTCTCCACGAGGGGGCAAATGTAGGGGGGGCTTGAGGCTCAGCGGGGCAGATCAGCGTGGCAGCTCAAGCGTGACATCTTGGTGAGGCAGCTCAGCGTGGCAGCTCAAGCGTGACATCCTGGTGAGGCAGCTCAGCATGGCAACTCAAGCGTGACATCTTGGTGAGGCAGCTCAGCGTGGCAACTCAAGCGTGACATCTTGGTGAGGCAGCTCAGCGTGGCAGCTCAAGCGTGATATCTTGGTGAGGCAGCTCAGCGTGGCAACTCAAGCGTGACATCTTGGTGAGGCAGCTCAGCGTGGTAACTCAAGCGTGACATCTTGGTGAGGCAGCTCAGCGTGGAAACTCAAGCGTGACATCTTGGGGAGGCAGCTCAGCGTGGCAACTCATATATTAGCTTATTGTTTTAATCACATCGTACTTTCATTATTGATTTCTGTAAGCTCTAACGATTGTAATGACGTAACGATAATAACTAAAGGGTTTTGTATGAGGTCAAACGGTACTTGCGAGAGACCAGGCTTGGCAGGGCCTGGGAGAGCTTTCATGCTCTATCGAATGACCTCACTGTGGGAACTTTAGAGGGACCTGGTTCGGAGGATTGAGAAGTAAGGCACCGTTGGGGCTTGTCCTGACCATCTTAGATACACCTGGTAAAACACCGAAGGACCCCGACCGTGGAACCTCAAGCGGAGCACCTTGGAGTTCTATCGGGCATTAAGTTATGGACCAAACAACCCTCTACTTAATGTCACATCTACTGTGGGTGATGTCACTAGCCATCTAAACGTTGTCAGACATACACTTGAGTAAACCGCTGTGGTATTTGGGGCTGTCAGGTAGTTGGTGAGCCACCTCTGCGACAACAACCCCCTGACACACAGTGGGTAGGCAAAAGGCATGTCTTGGCATTTAATGTTTATGACGTGGAGACAACTAGTGCATCAGGCATTTAATGTTGTGACATAAAGTATGAGGGATGTCTTTCATAGTCTTTAATGACTGAGTTGCCTCGGGGGTGGTGTGGAGGGGCTATTTAAGGACCCCAACCACCTTTGAGGAGAGGATGATCTTTTGGAGAATTAAAAAAGAGTTATTGCAAACTAGAGAGTTCACTGACTCACCATTGTCATTTATTGCGAAGCTTTTAATATTTGACAGAGATTCTTGAGGGTGTTTGGTGTGTTGCTACCTGCCTATCAGGGTGTATCTAGGGTGCTTATTTCCCTCTCCCTCTAGCTATGCCACTTCTAAAGTTCATTATTATTCCCTGAGTTATACACGAGAGGCTTTGTGAGTTTAAACTGAGTCTATCTTCATGGGGGTTCATGTTTATATGTCCTGTCATTGATTCTAAGCTCTAGCCAACTGATTTATCATTACCATACCCAATAGGGGGTCCCGCCTCCATTTATAATCTAAAGTACCCTCTTACACCAACCACTTTTGTCATAACAAAAAAAAAAACCACTTTTGTCAGTACCAACAACGTATATTTGTCTCTTTATAAACACCGCATATGGAGCACCTAGAATGGGCAATGTTTTTAATTCATGGTTTTAAATAAAGGTATGGGGTAACGTAAAGGTTGCGGTCGCGGTGTACCATTACTTGGTTTTAATTATTTATGTACCTCAATATTACACATCTTTACCAACAAAATTATCTCCATAACTACCGCTGCCATTACCTCCATAAGTACCACTTCTTGGTTGACTTAAGCTAGCACCACCACTACTTTTGGTACTAGTTCCACTACCCAGAAGGAACTAAAGTAGCATGAGTTCCTTCATATATTCATCTTTACTTTTATCCCACCATTCAGAATTGTCTTTACATTTTAAGAGAGCTTCTTTTGTCGCTTCCAACTACGGAGACAATGGGTCTTCGTCAAATACGTAATCCAATTTAATAGGTTGACAAGATTCTTTAATGTTTAGTTGGCTTTTCCCTGTTCCATTTATGATCTTTGGCCTCGTAGTGTAGTATACAAAAAACAAGTTTATTTGACTTTTGAGATTTCTAGCGATTTCTCGTCCTTTTATGTTTGGGGCGAAATGCCTCCAATTTCATAACAATTGGAAGATGAACATATTTGGTTCAATAATCTCACAACAATATGTTAAACCATATAAAATTTATAAATTGTAATAAAATTACTAATAGGGATTCATAATGGAGGACAAGGCATACTCGGACGACACAAACAACGCCAAAAGAATAAATTTAAGCAATTTTCCATTTTCAAGTGGAGAAACAAGTTTCAGTTATATATATATATATATATATATTTTTTTTTTTTTTTCCCCACTCAACCCCAAAGCAAACAAGTTAAAATTTGGTGCTTTGTGGCAGGGTCGATGCAAAAGTTGTTCTCAAGTATTGCTGGGTACTTTAGTGGTCTACAACGTGTAGGAGCCGACCAAGCAAACAATTCCTATTACAATGGTAAGTGGGGATCTATTTTCCAGTCACTTCATGTTGATATATCTTCTCAATTGTTACTAATTAAAGTGAATTTATCTATGTGTAGCAATATGTTTAATATTAATATATATGAAGAGTTGGACTCTCCAACTTGCGTTATGTAACATACTTGAAAAACCTCTGATTTATAAAATTTCATGGATATGCTCTTTCATCTCTACTAAATTTCATTAAGAAACCCAAATTTTTGGTTGCTGAATTGCAAAATGCGTATAAATGTAGATTTTCGACCTATGAAACTTGTGAGAATTATCTCACCCCACCAAATGGGAAGGGTGGAGGAGCTAGGGGTGGGTAGGCGAGGGTTGTAGTCCACCCCCAAACAAGATTGTTTTATGTCATTATATTTACAAGCTAACACTCAATTTAGCGCACTTTAGTCCACTTCAAAATAACATACTTAATAATTAGGCATGGGTATTGAAGAGTGAGGCCAGTAAACTCAAATTTTTGCACTTATTTTATTGTTAACTAGATTTGAACCCCGCGCGATGCGCGGGCTAGTAAACACTTGAGTGTATAAATGTGGGTGAAAACTTGTCATATAGATTCGTTCAACAAAAAGAAATAGAAATTGTTTTGTGAAAATACAGGGGGTATTTTACTTTTAGAAAAAATTAACAAATTATAGTTATGCTCAACTCTAAGGCAAAATGGGTTGTATTCAATCAACTCAAAGGGTAGCTTTGTGTAAGATTGGAATACCTATACCATTGCTTTAGTCTTTAATATTTGTGACTTTAATTAAAAAAAATCAATAAACTAATTTTTGGCATTTTTTTTGCTTTCAAAATTTAGAATTATCAATTAGGCAACAAGAGCCAAATTCATCTATACATATTTTTATTATCGTGCATTTTAATTTTAATTTTGTATTTTTATGACTCAAAAAAATGAAAACAAAGGTAATATGGTCAAATGTTAATAGTAGCGGTTTGAGTATCAAAAATTTGGAGGTGGGGATGTAACACAAATTTAATAAAAAAATGAGATTAACACACAAACACCTGTAAAAGTGTGTGGCAAAAACAACATAACCCATTTCTTTTTCAATTCTTTTTTACCAGCACAGTTAGGACATTCCATGCTCTCAAACACAAAGTCTATGAATCATTAGATACATAGAAAAGAACATATACAGAACTAAAACCCAAACCCTTCACCAATTTATCACAACGGAATCACCAAGATACAAATAATTTAATATTGATTCAGATAGAAAGAAAATTCAATTTTAACAACCCTTATTTACTATATAGTTTTACTTCTCATACAAATCGTGGACCATAAATTTTCAATAGTTAGTAATTAAAATTGCTTTGTCCTAAGTTTATTTCATGAAAAATCATTGAGTATACATCAAGAAAAACCGAACACGCACATACAATCAACTATGTATTTAGGCATTTTTAAAACCATTCAAATCAAAAGTGTAAAGAAACTCAAATGAGAGAGAGAGAGAATACCTTTGGAATGATGTAATCACAAAAAACAAACATCAATTGAGGTAAAAAGGTGGGATTGAATCTCAAAGGGGTCATGTCTTCGTGAGAAAAGGTCTTAAGAAAAGAGAGAGTTATGAAAGGTTTGATGTAAAATAAATGGTATATAAAGAGGGTGGAGGAATTGAAAGTTTTTTTTTTCCGTGTTATGCATCAAAAGGTTCTCTATTAAATAGAAGATAGAAGATGTATGGTGAGTTAATGTAGTCCACGTGTCAATCCTCAAAAAGGAGACACCAAAATTATATTTAGTTATTAGATTTGAATGGTGGTCGTTTTTATTTTTTGCTTTTCTTTAATGTAGTAACTTTACATTTGAGTTTAGGATTCTAAAAAATGTGTGTTGATGTTTTCATTTTTAGGTATTGTAATAATAAAATAATGAATCTATATAAGTTTCAATGGGACTATAATGTCTATACACATTTTTATCCCGAACAATATCATCGATAGGAATGGCAACGGGGCATTTCCTTTTTTTTTTTGTGAGGTGGGGTGGGGTGGGGGGAGGTACCCTTCCTGCCCCAACACAGATTTTACCTACCCCCGCCCACGTTTATGTACCCCACGGGGCCCCCAACCCGCCCCATATCCGCCTAAGAAAGTAGCAACTATAAAACTTGAATTTGCATCAATATATACCACTTGTCAGATCTATATATACATTGATTTCAACAACAATATTTATCAGTCTGTTTATTGAATGGTACATAGATTTCAACAATAAAGAATCACAAATCAACCTTTTTGTGCCTTTTTCTTGTCATGATATTTGTGAAAATCTCTTTACTAACATTACTTTTCTTTCGGTATGGACAAATTCTCACAAGAAAAAAAAAAATTCTCACCTCTCTGTTATGGTTTAAACGGCAGTGGATTTGCTGGTTTTGGCCGGCTGTTTCAATGCCGGTGAAAAAGGCTGCTAGTTTTGGCGGCAGAGGTGAAGAGGTAGATTCTGCTGTCTTCTCTCTCTATATGTAGAAGTGAATGATATATGACAGAAATAACATTGGTTATGGCTATATAATAGTTACAAATTAGAAAAATTAGGCGCCAATCTTCCACATATTTGAACTTAATAGTCCGTTGACTAAAATTTTATTTTTTCCATGAAAAAAAAATTATTTACTTAATTTTATTTTTATTTTTGGTATTTGAAAATACATTTTGCATAAAAATAGTTATGAATAATTAAATTACTTCATATTTATCATTTTCACCTCTAAAATTGATCTAATGGAGAAATTCAAAAGTAATATTAAACCACTCCTCAATTATTCACCGAGTTCATAGATTAAGATAATTGAGTTTTCTTCAATATTTTTTCAATCATTTAATGAAACATACCCCAAAAAATTGTCCCTTTGAAATTGTAAATAGCTTCTTACTCTCACATAATGTTCGTAATTTGCATCTTTTAGCTTAAAGGATCCATCCTTGAACCATAATTCTTTAGAATAGTCAAGTATGTAATGGAAATGAAGTAATGTAAGTTGTAAGAGCTATATTGTAGGACATCATTTATTGGAGTTATGAACGTCGCACGAAGGAGTAGCTAACGTCAGACCCTGTGATATAACGCCATAAATACACAAAACTAAAAAAATGCTAAACAAATCTCAACACAAAGTATTTTATATTAAACCATGCATAAGACTTATCTATTATAGAGTTTTTATTAGCCCACCCATTTAAGGAATACTGGCTTCGCCCTTGCCAAATGGTTGAATTTTTTGACGAAATTTGGTGGAGGTGAAGATCATATGATGTAATTAGGGCGTCAATATTTAGAGTTTCTCCCTTTCGTCTTGATAATGTCATAATGTTAATAAAAAAAATGTAATGAAGAGGTTTATTTCTTTTTATAAAATACTAAAACTATTAATGGCCGACGTAGGAGCTCTCTTTTCGGAGTCGAATACGTATTTTCATTAGTAAATTTTATCATTTAATTAAGAAAAACAATTATAAAAGGAATTTCACTGTTACTACTTTCTGATTCATACGGGACGTGAGATTATTCTTATTTTTATGTCTAGTATAGTTATTTGCAATTAGTTAGTTGACACAACTTTTGTCTCCATCATTATTCCAACCAAACCCTGGAACTTCTAATTTTGGATTTGTCATGAACCCCACGTAGTTGTTTTCATAACGTTAGAATCCCACGTAGCCCATCGCCGATCATCATAGGCAACATACACCAAGCCAAGTGGCCTTGGATTCAATCAGAATTAGTGATGTTGTATGTATCTACCTGGGAAATCCTTCATCGCGACTGCATAGGGTTATGAAAACGCAAGGTCTGGAATGACGTATCCCTGTTGAGCAAAAGCACTTCGGCTCGATCACTATCAACCTTCATCGATATTGAATGCCTTTCTTTGACGACTGATAGTTTCCACTGAAGCTGCAGCTTATCGGGAAGTAATGGTCCATGGATGGAAAGCTGTAACTAGCTTTGGAAGCCCTATATTTTCTGGGGCAGCAACCTTCAGTGATACGCTTAATAATTTAGACATCGAGATGTCTTCGCCGGTCACGACAAACACACCCGCTCTTCATTTGGAGCAAACTTTAGAAGGCAAGTTCCTAAAGTACCCCCGTCATTCACATCACAGTGCTTGGCTAAATTTTTAAAATTGATTTCCACCTATAAATATTTCAAAACCCAATTCTCCCCAATATACAGACCCACCCTTCGAAACTTGTAAGATATTTAACCCACCCACCCTATTACTTTGCGAGTCTCCCAACTTTTGAAAATTACATTTCAGCCAATCCACTTTTAAACACCTTAGTCGACCCTAAATATTTTTGGAATTTATATTATAACCCCTGAATTTTTAGAATGTCTCAATCAACCCCCAGCATTTTGGAAGGTTAATATTAACCCCTACTTTTTCCCAAACTCCTAATTGTAACTCTGCTGCATTCCTCGATGACGACTATTCTCGTTTTGATATATCGTGGATGGAATGAAGGCGATGATATAAATAATGAGTATGATGTGTTGGTTTGCGTTGATATAAATTGGAGAGGTTGAGTTACATAGTCAATGAAGAACTCCAAGTACACATCGACAACTTGGATCGAGTAGGTGCCGCATTCATTGTTCAAAGTTAAGGTCGAAACCGTGATGATACGATTGGGTATTAGTACCCAAGGATCCGATTATGAGATACACGTTAAGGTTTAAATGTTTTTGGTGCGAATCGACCCATATCAATGATTTCTCGGTGGTATCGACCCATTGTGGTAATTTTTTCGTAGCATCGGCCCTTATAGGGGATATTCTGGTAATTTAGAGCTATATCAGTGATATATCGGCCTACGCGGATAAGTCACTAAGCTTCACGTCCCCCCTCTAATTTTACCTTGCTCAATCAAGCCTCGATTTTACATCCATGTCATGATCTTAGCATCTTTTTAATTCAAATTAGGTTTGATGGTTTTGCATGTTCCCGAATATTGTTTGTTGATAAAAATCTCTCTTGTGTTACTAAAAGGTTTATTTCGCATTTAGTCATCTCTTTGTATTTACCTTAACTTGTATAAAAACATATCATCATTTATCTTTCTTAAAAATGTATCCATATTTATTTAAAAATAATTAAAAAAGTTCATCACTTATAATATATTAATTATTGTTGCCCACTTAATTAGTAGTAGGCACCATTATAACCTTTACAACGAATATATTACTTAGAATATGCTATTTAACTTTCATTTTCATTATTTGCTCGATTATAATTATTACTATGATTTCATTCAAGAAATAAAATATTTATCAATGTATTATCATTTGTAAATATGTACTTCTAAAGTCTAATGTAAGTTCTTTAAGAAGTTTTGTGTCTAATTAAGTTTTTTTTTTTATTATTGCTATTAGAATATAATGAGTTAGTGCGATTGACAAATGCGATTGAGCGCCACTATAAGCAATAAAACATTGTTGTACATATTAAATGATGATTTTGTGCTTGTGTGATTGAGCCATATTATTTTCTAAAATTCTCTGTTTTTTTTTATCGAAATTTTATGGGTTTTCTAAATAATGTACAGTTGCGTATCACCATTCGACCGTGTTAACATTTGAGTGTCAGAGGCATAAATCGATACCATCTCTTTGAACCATGGCCGCACTACATAGAGATAAAGTTTGACCTATATGACCTACATTTGAGTGTCAGAGGTAAAGTTTGACCTATATGACCTACATTTGAATGTCAGAGGTAAAGTTTGGGGCTGCATTCATGATCTTCAACTGTGTTGGCCAATATTTTTTTTGGTTAAGGTTGACCTATATGACTACTCTCCATGATTCTCTCGCTGGCCAGTATGTGAGGCTTTTTCGAGCACGCTTCCCTCTCATGTGGGGGAGTCTTCTTTTGATGGTTGTTTTGCTCCCTTGCCAGCGATCTCGAATGTTCGGACGAACCTTTGCAAGTGGGTAAAACTGATGTATACAGGCCAAGATATTATTCTTGTTTTTCCTTTTTTAAAATTTATTTTCATGACGAATTAGTATATTTATTTTATGTATTTAGTAGATTGGGTGAGTAATATTTCCTTGAAATATTTAAGTGCGCCCTCGTTAGTCATTTCAGTGTAGGCAGGCTAGCAAGATAGCTTAGAGATTTTTAGAGCAACGATGTGGATTGATGATGTCATCAATCTTATCGTAAAAACTTGCTTAGCAACTAATATTTAAACTGTTGGTGACATAAATAAATCGTGACTTAATATAGTAATGGATTTTTTGTTAGCTTTTCTTTATGTACTTAAATATTATCTTACAAAACTATGGAGCGGCTAAAAAAAGTACTTAAAAAGGGTAAATAGATGATGTAATGATGAGAGCACTAACTTTGCCCTGATTAGTAAATTTTTCAGATTTGTGCTTGTTTTCTATTTTCTTCTTTGGATTTCCTTAGGGGTGTTTGCATGAATTGGTATTAGTGTTTGGCGGTCCTCTTGTGTGTTGGTGTATGTCCTCTGATTGCATTACCATTAATGGCTAGAAGACACAAGTGGCTGAAATGGAGAATTGCATGGCATTTAGCATGTCTACCACCTCCAGATTAGCATCGTGTTACCACCAATCCCCTCGCCTCAACCGCCAATCCTTGCCGACTTGTTTTGCTCATCGCAACCCTACAAATGTAACCTGTCATTGCCCGAAAGTATCCCTCGGTAATGATTATACAACCCTATGGCACTGTTAAAAATACAAGGAGAAAGGAGTAAAGTTCTCTAATTCACAGCCTCGATTAGGCTTTAGGCCCCTGAGAGGGGGGGGGGGGGGGGGGGGAAGAATTGAGATGAAAATAAATGGGTTCTGATTTACGAGCCCAATTGCTAATTCAATTCCGTTAACTCTTGTTGACCTTCATCGGCGTGTAGTTTTATGCATCACAAAACTTCATATGGATATTGTGATTCTCCTTTGAGGGCTCGATCCATGGTATTGATTTTGTATTGCTTTCATAATTTGATATTCAATTGATGAGGCAATGAGGTTTACTGACACTCGAGAGTTGAGAAGAGAAACCGTACGGTCGCTGAAGGAGGTGGATCAAGCGAGACCTTCGATAAAGGAGTGAACATTGGAGGTGGGCCTCTTTTTCAAAAAAGACACTTTTGGAATGCCAAACTTGTATTTCACAGCCCATGGTGTTGCAGTAGGCAAATATGGCACTACTTAGTGGGAGGTTGTATTAGTGGGGTGGGCCCTTTTTGGACTTTTCGTAATTTGGGTCATAAAAGTAAAGGAATAGACTTTAAGTTGAAAAACCCAACTACTGGAGTAGTTTGGGCCCATACCACAAATACTGCTGTTTTATATTAATTGTGGGCTCAGTTAGTTATGGAGTTGTCTCTTTTGCGCCTCCTTGTTCTAGAAGGGAAAACATAATTAAAAATAAATATGGATCGTGTCTTGACAAGTTTGTGCAGATTGGACGGCTTCTCTTCATTTCTTGAGTTTTTGGTCGAACTTCTTTATAGAAGAGGAGAATTATGTAATTAGGGGGTAAATTTTAGAAATTAACTCTTTTGTTTACGTATGTAGTAGTGTTAATAGTAAATGTAATGATGCTTTTTTCCCTCTTTAGGGAATACTAGATTAGTGAAGGGCTTTTGGCCAATTTGGTACTTGGTGCCCAAGTATTTCTTTTCAGATATGATTTGACGGTGAGAGCAGTAACTTAGCCTTTATTAGTAGAATTATATTCATTTTTTGCTAATGACTTTGGCCAGGACTCATATACCTCTTAAGGATAGGATTTATGACTTTGAGCAGTAACTTGATTCGACTTCGATTGCACCATTTGGCCGTCATAACTGACACTTTCGGAGGTCACATACGGGAGACATTTCACACTAGGGCTCTTAATTTTTCTATTATCGTGCATGGACACACTGGGACTTGTTATGCTCAAACACGTCTGGGGATACGATATAATTATCGTAATTAAAAATGGCTCAGCATGTAATATGTGCTGGTTAGAACGTGTTATATCTCGTGGAAGGAATGGAAGGACAATTTCCCCCCATTCGGAGACACATAATTATGAAATATAGTATACGTGTCCCCTAACGTGTCCCTGTCGCACTTTTTAAAACGATGTTGTGTCGACATGTCAGGTGCGTACATTATATGTGTCCCTAATGTGCTTATGTCCTACTTTTAAAAGAATATTGTGATAGTATTTTAGGTGCGTGTTCCTGTCAGCTCTTATTTAGTGCTAGGATCCTTATTCCCTGTTGGATCTAGCCTTGACATTAGGATTTTCAAAATCTAATAAAATTTGCCTATTTGTGTGTCTGTTAAGCTCATTGATGCAGGCAGATAACAATTATCTGGACAAGGTATTTTTCCTTCACTTATAAATTACAACCAATGGAGTGTCATGGAAAGGGAAACAAAGCATGGATATTTCGTTAAGTTCCGTGTTATTGGTTACGTGGCATGGATACTTAAAAAATGGCAGAAATGGGGTATTAGTTACAGTTCAAATATGCCACTGAATTACGTACATATTCATCAAATTGACAATTCTGACTTCTGAATACAACCCCATACGTTTTGGATATGATCCGGATGCTTGTACAGTGGTATAGATTTTTGGAAGTTAATTTGGATTATTTGCTCTTTGGGGTTCAGTTACAATTTAGGCTGGGGTTCAATGTTTTGCATATCTAGACTTACATGGCATCACAAGAAGTGAAATTATGAAGAAAATTTGGAATTTAATCAAAAATTGCCCATAATTATCCACCTTATATGAATATAGCCTTTTTCCTGATTGTGTTTATCGTCAGTCGGTTCATTATTATAAAATAAAACACAGAAAATAAGTTCCATTAACACATGCTTATGCTAATTTTCTGAAGCCATAAGTTGGTGGCCTAATTTTGTTGTTCAAGAAATGCTGTGGACTTATGTTTCTTAAGGAACTATGAAGTCTCATATGACCATGGTTCAAAGTAGCGTCCGAGTCAACTCGGAATCGGCCGAGTTGACTCGGAATCGCTGGCCGGCGCACCGATTACGAGACACGAGTAAAAAAAAAGTATACATCTCACCGGATTGGGGCATCTCGCTGATATATCGGCGCATCAGGTATAACTCGGCGATATATCAGCGTATCGGGAGATATCTCAGCGAGATGTTTTTTTTTTCAACTCAGATTTTTTGACTCAGATGAAGTCACTGGCCAAAAACAGTGAAAGAAAGAAGCCTTACCTGGTTGAGATTGCAAAATCACAGCTTTCTCCATCCTTCTTCCTTAGCCGAAGCAAACCCTCTTCCATTTTAAGCCACAACATTTGTTCTGCCTTTTGTTTGGGTGAGTGAGAGGCACAGTTTGGAGTCTAATGTCAGCCGACCCCAAACCCTTATTTACCCTTTTGCTTTCTCTTTCTTTTTTTCAAGTTAAAAGTTTCGTTAAAAGTTAAAAGTTTTGCTTTCTCTTTTTTTCAAGTTAAAAGTTTTGTACAAGGAGAGTTAACACCTTTTATAACAAAAAAAAACGTTGTTATTTATGTACAAAAAAACACCTTTTGGCCAAAAACTATTATTTGTGTACAAAAACAATTGTGTACAAAAAATGTTATTTGTGTACAAAAAAACTTATTTGTGCACAAAAAAAAAAAAAATTGCCAAAATTTTTTATTTTTTTGTAAATAAAACATTTATTTGTACAAAAAAAATTTATTTGTACAAAAAATATTTGTTTGTGCTTAAAATATTTTTTTGTACAAAAAATGTTAAAATACATTTTTTTGTATATATTAGTGGAGAGCAAGACATGAATGTAGTCTATACATAAAATACCTATAATACCCTTAATTTCTCCTTTCTCCCTTTGTGAGTCATCTTTCATTTTCAAAAATTGTTCTTAAACCTAATTTAAAAAAAAAAGAAAAATCAGTTTTTACTCAAGTTAACCTATTTTTTTCATTTTAGCCAAAAATATTTTATACAAATAATTAAAATTTTACATAATGCCTCTTCTGTAAAATTTTATAAATACTCCTAAAAAACTTGTACAAATAATTTTTTTTTAAATAAACTGTTTTGAGGGAAAAAAACTAATTTTTTTTGTAAAAATTGTTAAACAAATTGTAAAAAGTCTTAAACACTTGTTCTTTCATTTTTAATAAATTAGTACTTATAAAAAATCAATTTAGTACTTATATTTTTGTTAAATAAATAATGAACATTTGCATTTATATTTTGGACTTCTCTTTTTCTATTTTTTTTTTAGCTAAAACCCATTTCTAATTAAGCCGGACCCTTTCTTTTTCATTTTTTTTGTTCCAACTCTCACAAATACTACAAATGTTGTCTAAAAAACATTTTTCTACAAAAAAATGTTTTGTATACATTTATTTACAAAACATTTCTTTGTACAGTTTTGTAAAAAATTAAAAATATGTTTTGTAAATAAAAAATGTGCAATTGTAAAAAAAATGTACACTTGTACACTTGTAAAAATTAAAACATGTTTTGTAAAAAATATTAACATTTCTTTGAACAAAATTTTGTAAATAAAAAAAATGTACAAAGAAATGTTTTATAAATAAAAAAATATACAAAGAGATGTTTTGTAAATAAAACCTTGTTACATAATTTTTTGTACACTAGTTATTTTGAAATTTATCATTTAAAAAAAAATTATACACTTGTTATTTTGAAATTTATGAAACAAATGCTTGTTATTTTGTATTAAAAATATTTAGAATTCTTAAAGAAATATGCACCTAAAAATATTTGGAATTCATAACAATAATGTTTTGTACAAAAAATGTTTAGAATTCTTAAAAAAATGTTTGGAATTTCTAAAAATTTCAAAAAATAAATGTTTTGTATAAAAATGTTTAGAATTCTTAAAAGAAATCGAAATTTCTAAACATTCCTAAAAATAATGTTTTGTACAAATAATATTTAAAATCCTTAAAAATAATGTTTAGAATTACTAAAAATTCCAAAAAATAATGTTTTGTACAAATAGTGTTTAGAATTCTATAAACAAATTGATTTATTATGGAATATTGAATCTGACATGTTCGTCGCGCTTCAGTATAACCAATGACACAATGCAATGCATATTAAATGATGGTTTTTAACGTATCTGATTGGACCACATTGTTAATCTTATTTTGTAAAATTTTCTATATTTTTTTCGGAATTTTTGGCGCCCTCTAAATAGTGTATCTTTGCGTATGGCCCGATACCGCGACCGAGTTGAAAATCGGATGTCCGATACCGAGACTTTGAACCATGCATATGACTCGTACCATATTGTGTACGCTCATGATAGATTCATATGCATATATAGTAAGAAAATATGCTTACATAAAGTATTTTAAATCTTATTTTATTGCCATATTGAATTTTAAGCATCATGATTAATACGTGTTTTTTTTTCCTAATATATGGAAAAAAAGGGGACCTGTGGCTCCCAAAGAAATGCATAAAAACCGTAAAGTAGGCGTGCAACTAATAATTGCAAATTTTTTAAGCGACCCATTATATTGGTGCAAAAGTATACTGTACAACAATAGTGCTTGAGGTTGTATGCTTATGAGGGCTCTTAATGCTTGTAGATAAAGTTCAAATAACTTTGCCACATTTAGACTAGTCCAGTATTATTTTACTCGACATTGTAAGTGTGATAGTTTTTACTTACCTAGAGCAAATATTTATACGACCTTTTCTTTATAATTTCATTATCGAACAAGTTGAATGTGAAATGGTCTATAATGCATGTGATATTGGTAAGAAGATTCTTGCAGCTTTTTGTGATTTATGTGCATGCGTTATTATGTTATTTTGTTCGCAACTTGAAGTACTTATGCTGTTTTTTGATGTATTAGTGTCAGGGGAAAGATGGGTGGTTTTTGGATATGGCGATGAAGTTTCTATTCCGGGTAAGCTGATAAGAATCACATAAATTTTGTTTTTAGCTCCAATTTCGTGATCCTAAAAAACAAGGACTCGCGCCTCTCCCCCTCCCTCTCAATTATTATTATTATTATTATTATTATTATTATTATTATTATTATTATTATTATTATTATTATTATTATTATGTTGTAATCACCCGTTTACATACAATTGCGTACTAAGACATGCTTACTGTAGATAGCCATGTTAAACATATATTCTCAAGAGAACATCTTTTACATATATTGATTTTCCTTACTTCATACTTATTTATGACCATATCATTGTAGTTGAATGGATAGATTGGTTGTTGTGGAAGAGAATGGAAGCTCCAACACCAGAGGTATAATGACATTATTAGGTTTGTCCAATCAAATTCCTCCCCTCCCCTTTCCCCCAAACCACCGCCACTAAAGAACAGTTCGTAAGCATAGGTGTTTATCTTATTATTATTGATAAGTTTATATCCTGGTTTATAACATAAGAACTAAGTTTTTCGTAAACTTTCAACCCTGAGAATGGAATAATATTCCCCCGGTTTTGTCATCATACTTTTATCGTCTCTCTTTTTTTTTCCAAGATGATATGGAAGTAACCGCAAATTCATCATCACATCCAAAATACATAATCAATCAACAATGTCTTATAAAATCGCCACGTATGGCTGCCAAGATTATGCGTAGGCAGAAGACATTGTCTGCAGTGTTGCGCCGCATAGGCACTAGGCGCTGCCTGCTATATCATCTCCCATAGGCTCAAATGTGTGTGTATATATATATATGTGTGTGTGTGTATATATGTATTCAGGTGTATGTCATGTTAAGTGATATATTGATTTATTTTTAAAGATAAAAGTAAATGTGAAATAGATACGTGTATTCAGCCCCGATGCTGGAGCTTGTTCCAATATTTCTAGAAGTCCTACGAGTCTAATTATTCATTTTTGTGGGCTTTAATGTCAACAGTCATTTTCATATTTTTTGGCACAGAAACACCCTTTAGTAAAAATGCATTTAATGCGCCGCGGCCATGCCCTATTAGGCAGTGGCGTTGACTCACACTCAACTCACACATAGAAAATAACTCCTTATAATTATAGGGCAAATTTAATCTCTGTGGCCATGTAAAAAGCCTCATCCTCGAAACACAGTTAACTTATAAAGTTATCATCGCCTAAAACCAATATAAGCTACTCAATGCTCAAAATGAATGATAACATAAAAACTCCAGAGGTTACATTAATAACAAAAACAAATTTACAAGCTCAAATGTAAATTGATCCAATGTTCACAACAAACCCAAATTAGGTAAACTAACTGTTCATTACAATCACAAGCTATAAATGTATATAAACAACAAATAAAATTCTATCAAGTTTTTGCAACCTTTCACTAAGTCTCCTCGGCCTCCTATTATACCCCGGCATCAACCTGAGGAAAGAATGAATATTAAGGGGTGGGCTCAAATAGCCCGGTAAGGAGACAATAAGATGTCCTCGGCTCAAATGCAAGTTAGTACAATAGGAAAAGAAAGAAGAGTGATTTTTCAACCCCTCTGAGTACTCAAATGGCTCAAGGCTCAATCTCCCTTAACCTTAACCCATTTCCCCACCTTCTCCCAAAGGTCAATCTCCCTTGGGTCGCCCAAAATATCCCCGATTTTTATTAAAGGTTTGGAGCTCAACTCAATGGCTTTATTCCAAGTATCTTTTGACTTAGTCATGCCACAATCTGAGAGAGACCACCCCTTCTGCCCAATTCCAGAATAGCTGGATCCGCAACCTGCTGTTAGCTCCTCCCCTTTGGCCGAGCTCAACCAAAGAGTGAGCCCTATAGTTAGCCACAAGCTCAATGTCCTTGTGACTAACCGTTTTGGTCTCAAGCACTAAGTAGGATATCCTCAAGAGACAATGATGCCGCGGCCTTATAACCGAAATCCTAACCCACCACAAACTCAGGCACAGTATACAGCCTCAAACTCCGCGACCTCAATGAAGAAATTAGAACTCCTGATCAACAAATTAAAGGTAATATGTGGGTCAAACAACAAATACCAAAATTTAACTAGCATGAACTCTTTAAGGACCAAAGTTCGAAATCCTAAATATTTCTTCAAGAATTCACTCTAATCTCCAAACTACACCATATCCATAAAATCCATAAGGAAACATCTAACAAATAATGAACTTATTGACCAGGGTTGAACAGTAGATATCCATGGCTAAAACTAAACCCAAAAATTTCAACAGTAAAAAGCCATGGTAAAAAAATGATGATGAACAGTAAATCGCCATGGCCATAAACCTAGAAACTCGAGAACAACTTAAAAGGCTCATCTCATCAATGGAAACTCAAGAATAAAGGTAAATCTTCAAAATAGATGCAAGAGGATAGATCCCTTACCAAATCGACCAAGTCTGATGCTTCTAAGGTGTTCTTGATCGTGGCCTCCGAAGAACAGTAGCTTTCCACGACCCTTCTTCGGCGGCCTCCTACTTCTCCAAGAATTATTCTCTGTCACTCTCTCTCTCTCTCTCTCTCTCTCTCTTTAAAATAGCTTTTTACGGTTTTGTGCACAAGCAAAAGTGTGCATCAAAGGTCTATTTATAGGGGAATAAATGTGACATTAGGTTTCCTATTTTGTATCCCGATTTTCCAAAATTCCCCGCTCAAAATATCTTCTAAAAGACTTCAAACTTACTCCCAAGTTATTCCACTTGTCAATCCACGCCATTAATATCCTTAATCGCAGCCTCAAGATCACTTCTACCTATAATGTCACATGGCCGCGACGGTCACAAGATCTCTTAGGTACCATTACTAATTATCTCAACTCCGGGCTCAAGAATAAGGGTGATGGCTCATACTCTCTGTGGCCTTATTAGTGGTCGCGGCCTCGGTTGTTACAATCTCCTCAACTTAGGAATTTACGTTCTTGTAAATGCAAACAATATAAATGTTAGCAGTAGGTTAACTCATACCTTTAAATATACGTGGATACATTTTGATGGTAGATTCAAGCTTCGAGGTCGACTCTTATGCGATATGATTCCTCCAAAGCTCTTTGACTAGTGAAATCTTCTTTGACCTCAACACTTGGTCTTTTTTATCTATTATCTGGATGGGGGTTTCTTCATTCAAATCTCCTCGGACTTTTATTGGCTTATGGTTGATTATGTGGCTGAGGTCTCTAATATACTTCCTCAACATAGAAATGTGAAATACATTGTGCACATGGGCCAAGTTAGGGGGTAAGGCAAGTCTATATGCCAACTTCCCAACCTTTTCCAAAATCTCAAATGGCCCTACATATTGCAGCTTTAACTTTCCTCTATTTCTAAACCTCATTATCCCCTTCCAAGGGGAAACATTAAGGAACACATGATCTCCAACTCTAAAAGCCAGTTCCTTGTAACACCCCGCCTAATAAGATACCGGGCGATCACTCCAATATTAAATTAAAACAGGAGTCTCATATGGATCATTCTTAGCATCACTGTCGAAAATCCATTTAATTACTAATAACCTATTAGGCCGGTGTTAAAAATTTTAACTTTACTAGTCTTTTTTTTTAACAACAATAAATAAAACATCCACACAGTTTTGCGGAAATGAAACTGAAATGAAATAAAGTGACCGAACACTCGGTCAGAATATACAACCATATCGAATGATGTACTAAAAGAATAAATAAATGCAATTGGACCATTGGCCCGAATATTTATACAGTACCTCCTATCTAGAATACAAGGATGGAAGCGGCTATCAAAAACCTGCATGCATCCACAGCTGCTGCAGCTGACGTCTGACTCGAAAGATGTGTCATCTAGGCGTCCCTGTGTCTGGACACCTATATAATATATAATATATAGCAAGAAAGGAAGAGTAGATAAACGGGTCAGAGCCCGAGTTTTGAAAATATTTTGCAAGTGCATAAATGCCTTGTTATTTTGAAAAAGGTTTACCTCATATTTAAGTTTGGTATCGCACTCCCATGAGATACCCCTCACCTCTCCACTAACAGTGCACTCCTAACGCATCCCTCTAAACGTCCTAGTCAAGCTACCCGGCTAAACTAGTCTATCACACAACCACTATCTACCCTAGATAGTCCAAGAAATGTACTAAAGGCTAAACTTCACCCTAGTCTCAACGCTATGCCATGTTCGTGCGTGGGGTGACTTGCAAAGCGAAATCCAAACAAGGAACCCCCCCGATACACTACTACGCGCCAAGGTCGATCGTCGAGATCCGCCAGTCCCTCAGTACAGAATATATATATAAATAAATATGTATACCACAAGTAATACTAATATTAGAGCACTAAGGATTAAACTTCTCCCCAGTCTCAACACAGTGCCATATTCGTGCGTGGCGTGTCTCGCAAAGCGAAATCCAAACAAGGAACCCCCCGATACACTACTATGCGGCACGGTCGATCGTCGGGATCCATTAGACCCTCGGCACTCGATTTATACATATCCATACATTTTACCCTATACATCCGGATCTATCTCCCGGAATTAGAATACATTTACAAAGTATTTATCACTACTTATCATTTTTATCTTAAAACCTTCCATTTCCCTTCTCATATCCAGGAAATGTATTTAAAAGCCAATTCATTATCATGAATTGCTTTAATAAATCGTATACCTTTTTAAAAGCTAATTTTATTATCATAAAAATGCTTTTCCGTTTCAAAATATCCCATTTCCCTTTTTATATTCAGGAAATGTATTCAAAGCCATTTTCATTATCATAAAAATGCTTTGATCATATCATATGCTTCCACATCCCTTCTTCCATCCGGGAAGTGTTACCGAAGCCAATCCATATAACCCATTTCCCTTCCTATATCCAGGAAATGTAATTAAAGCCAATCCATTATCATGAATTACTTTAACATAACGCGTTCTAAGACCGCCCGTCCGGGTTTCCCCACTGTGCGCGCCCCTAAATGGCTTATCATCTTCCAGGGCCTATCATAAAGACAACCTGGGATCTTACAACGCAAGACGTCGGGAAGCGGCCATGTGCCTGCGGGATAGTCAAGACCACACCCGGAATCTCCTAACCAGCGCAGAAAAATATATATCAACAAACGCTCACATGGCTTATAGGACTACATCCATCCTGCATTCATTAGCCAGGGGGCTTCACCATACGTACGCAACATCCCTTATGATAGCGATTTAGAGAGGTGTGTAATCCATATTTTATCAATTATGAAAATCATTTATTTATCATTTTGAAAATATTCATTTTTATATTTTCAAAATCATTTCCATCATAACATATATATATATACCTAAATCACACAGTATATACATATCCTATATATTCTTCCTAGAATATATATAAACAGCCATAGTGGCCTATAGCATCTAGCGATGACCAATAATCCCAAAGATTCTCTCAAAGAATCATAATCATGCTTTCATATAAGCATGATACTAAGCCTAATGTATTTCCTTACTTTGTTCAATACTAATTACCTCAATCATCTCTTAAAGGTTTATTTATCCTCAAAACCCTTATTTTGGAATCCCCACAAAAATCCCAATTGGTAATTCAACTCTCCATACTCTTAAAGGGAGAAAACTAGAAATTCTGACCTAAGCGAATCGATTCGCCCCTTTAGCGAATCGATTCGGGTGGGTGAATCGATTCGGAAAGTATTCTGCAAACAGGTCTGTAAATGGCGAATCGATTCGGTCTGTACCCGAATCGATTCGGTCTGTACCCGAATCGATTCGGCCCATTGCAGAAACCCAATTTCCTTTAGGCGAATCGATTCGGCCTGTACCCGAATCGATTCGGCCAGTTCGAGGGCTACAGTTTGGGCAATTTTTCAATCTCCAAAATACCCAAAATTTAATCAAACCTCCATTCAAATCATTAACGGGGTTTCTAAACTACACCAAAAATAATCGCACACATCTACACGATTAATTCTAGCTGTAATTTTTCCAATTTCCGATTTGATTTCCGAGTTGGAAATTTCAACCCGGAGCTGTCATCTTGTAAAAATCATATCAAATCGTAGAAAAATCAGAAAAATACGGGGTCGGCGCCCACGCGACCGTATCGAAAAGATCCACAACTTTCGTGTTTTGGCCGAAAGCTAAATCAATTCTTTTCCTGGCCAAAAAGGCCCCCCAAAGTGACGGGTTACTATTCATCGTCTTCTCCGAGACGATTTCGGCCATTAAAGCTTCTCCCAAGCTTTTGTCGCCTCACCCAACGTCCTACAACCTCAACCAACTACCAATACACATATATTAAGGGTTCTAAACATCCTAGAACCCAAAACCACCAATTAATTTAGGTTAAAACCTAAGTTCCATAAATTGAAATATTATTTGGGGTTTAATTGTTTTAACTCCCAAAAACCGTTTTATCCACGATAACCCACCCCAAAACCTTTAGGGTTTGTTTATACCAAACTACGGTATAAGATATTTATGCAAAAAGATAAATAAAGCAAGTAAACACTTGCCTCATGGATAAAATCCGACGTCCTCGAGTCGAATCCGGCGGAGTTTGGCCGGAACCTCCCCTTTCTCCCCTTTTTCTTCCTCCTCTCTCTCTTCTCTCTCTTTTCTCTTCTTTCTTTCTCTTTTTCTCCCTCTCCCTCTCTTTATAAAGAAAGAAAAAGGGTTATACCCCTTAAAACCCAAAAACGACTCGTTTACCCAATTACGAGTTACTTTTACCTCTAAAATTACCCGAAACTCATTTTCGACAATCGGACACTCTTTTCCGACTATCTCGGCCATTCCGAGAATCATGGCGCAGTCGAAATTTCCATCCGAGGTATTTGACCGCAAATCACTATTCTAACCCATAAAATTAAATGCGGGTTTTCCAATTTAAAATCTGACCTTTTTGTCAATTTTCTCCACGGCGACATAGAATTAAATTATTGCGACCTATATAGTCCCAAAAGTAATTACAACACCTATCGAAAATCATCTGATCCTAAAAAATCCCAAAAATTACTATTTAGGGAAAATCTCCAAATTCCAATTTATAATTAATTATGGAATTTAATTGTCTCCAAAAGGGCGGGTTGTTACATACTCCCCCCCTTACAACGGAATTTCGTCCTCGAAATTCGGATACAACCTACACCACCAATTCATAGGATCACTCCAAATCCTAATACCTCAAAGGGAATGACACAAACCCAACGGTTCCCAACCATGTACAATACGACTACCACGATTGTAAAGTGACTCTAATACGTCACATAATACCCATCATCTATAATGCCTATCGGCATGAATTTCAACCTTATATACTACGCCCATTCTATTCCAGGCGGTATATAAAACCATCTTACTAAGGTGCCCATACACCTTTCTAACTTGTGCATATATGCACATCCGTAGTGAACGTCTGACACGTAACACTCTCTCCCAATAAGGATCTCCTTTCCTCGATGAAATACTCACCTATGGGTCCACCTAACCCGCGAAATCAGTTTTCCTAATCTTGGCGCCACTAACATTAACGAACTTACATCCTAAATAATACTAAAGTCTATGCGATATCTACCTACACAGAATGAATATAATCCTAAGTATGTCCCTAGTGCCCAAGGCCTCTCTCAACTCTCGACAATTGCTTGGTTTCATGCGTGGGACGTCTCGCCAAGGCGAAATCCAAACAAGGAACCCTCCCGTTACACTACTCCCTCGCGTAGTTGGTCATTGAGATATAGCGACCTAAGGCACACCAGCGGGACGTCCTAAATACTGCCTACGCTAAACTACGAACGCATTTCTACTATCTCATCCTTCCGCCCATACGGAAGGAAACCTAATCAATCGAAGTGCCCACTTTCTGTAAAAGTGTCACGTACATAATACCCAAAACATACCTTCTCAAAATTTGCCTTTTCATTAAGGCCGGTTATTATCCTCAAACCAATTTCTCTAGGTCCAACCGCATCCACCCACTTGTGGCGAGGGGACCACTTTAGTGCTTTTCCATAGCACAATATCTCCATAAGTATATCAATATCCTGTGGCTCATAGTCTACATTGGTTCATCCACACTATAAGGCCTTTCCACAAAATCAACATCCTTGTATCCCATAACAGCTCCCCACTCCCGACGCCGTTAAGAGTCATGTGTGGAGTGTCTCGCAAAGCGAAATCCAAACAAGGAACCCCTCCACACATTAACCCTTGACTTCGTTGGTTATGGAGTTCTGTCATTTCAACATGCAACCGGGATATCCCTATTCCCTAATCCAACAAAAAGGTGATCTGAACTCCTATCTCCAACAAAGAGTCATACCACCCTGCGCTCGCACTCATTTTTAAGTCATTGCGCAAATAGTAATGAGCTTAATCTTATAGCTCACTAATAATCCTGTGGGCCTTAAATTATATCTATAAGGTCGCCATATACCCAAATCACAATAATGAAACCTCTGCTCATCGAAGTTCCATATACCCACAATAAATAGGGTGAACTCAACCTATATCTAGGTGAGACACCGCAACAACAACCCGTTCCCTCCAGGAACCATGAACACGATAGACTTGCCATTTTTAGCCTGCTATCGCTCCGAAAATTCACCATAATGTATATACCCATCATATCACCGTACTCGTATAGACATATAAAACGAGTATCCCAAACAAGATATATATATATATATATATATACACACAATATATCAACACCCGCCTTTATGGCGAATGAAGGGAAATAAAATTCCGCTATCGCAGAAAACAAATAGACATACATTATATAATGTTATCGAGACCGCCATAAAACTCAAGATACACACACGAGTCTAGGGCTAACTAATACCGCGACTTTACAATCATATTACTAATCCTCTTAACTCCTTTGTCAAAAGGAAACTCCTTATTTCAACAAATTTTCCCGAGTGGATTTCCACCCACGGGGTCCACGAATACACACATTCTCTAGTGAGCCTATCCTTCCTGGAAAGGACTCATTATTCATCGCACCTAACTCACTTAGGTACAAGGTTCACTTTTCCCACTGTCGGCCTCTGACCGATCCTTATGTGAATAATTCCCAAAACAACGTTCTTCTCATCTTGCTGATTCATGGGGACTCACGGTTAGAACTATCCGTAAGATCCTTTTCGAACCCTCAATTTCAATGAGGAATTCGACTTTAGTACCACTCTCTACTTGAGTGGTACTGCGGTACTCCTAACTACCATTATTTAGTAGTCGCTACCGAAATCCTTAGCAATTGCCACAAGGAGAGTGACCTCTACTAAGGTCCTCATCCCAACCTTCTACCAGCTGCTCCAGCTAAGCCTCACCTCCTGCTACGATCCAAGCTCCGCACACGATTCTCAAACGAGCGCGTAAAAGATTTCTATAATTTCGTAATATGGCAGGAGAACGAAATCTCACAATAGAAATCAACAATCCTAGTCCTGAGGCTCTATAACAAATGAGAGCAACGCTGAAAGCGTAGTACGTCCGCACAGATTCCGAAGGACACTAGAACCTGATGCTCTGATACCATCTGTAACACCCCGCCTAATAAGATACCGGGCGATCACTCCAATATTAAATTAAAACAGGAGTCTCATATGAATCATTCTTAGCATCACTGTCGAAAATCCATTTAATTACTAATAACCTATTAGGCCGGTGTTAAAAATTTTAACTTTACTAGTCTTTTTTTTTAACAACAATAAATAAAACATCCACACAGTTTTGCGGAAATGAAACTGAAATGAAATAAAGTGACCGAACACTCGGTCAGAATATAGAATAAATAAATGCAATTGGACCATTGGCCCGAATATTTATACAGTACCTCCTATCTAGAGTACAAGGATGGAAGCGGCTATCAAAAAAACGCGGGGCGTGATTGAGGCGTGGAGGTCAAGCCTTAAGCCTTAGAAGCCTAGGCGGGCCTAGGCGTAAAAAGGCGTTTAGGCCTTCTTAATATATTTTAATATTTTTTTAATCATAACAAGGTTATTAAAATACAAAAAATGCACATATCATAAAAATATGCCTGAATATATACAAATTAAAATACTATTTGATTATTTTGGATGAAATAATGGTCCGGTTTGTAAACAAATTCTTTAAAAGGCAATATCGTTTCACTAAAGCATTGTTGTTTTTAGAAAAAAGTGCGCCTTAAGGGTAATACCAAGAATAAGGCGTGAAAAGCGTAAGGCGGGGCGTTTCTCCCAAGTCTTAAGCCTAGGCGTGCCTAGGCGGGTTTTTTAGAACAGAAGCTGCAACTGACGTCTGACTCGAAAGATGTGTCATCCAGGCGTCCCTGTGTCTGGACACCTATATAATATATAATATATAGCAAGAAAGGAAGAGTAGATAAACGGGTCAGAGCCCGAGTTTTGAAAATATTTTGCAAGTGCATAAATGCCTTGTTATTTTGAAAAAGGTTTACCTCATATTTAAGTTTGGTATCGCACTCCCATGAGATACCCCTCACCTCTCCACTAACAGTGCCCTCCTAACGCATCCCTCTAAACGTCCTAGTCAAGCTACCCGGCTAAACTAGTCTATCACCCAACCACTATCTACCCTAGATAGTCCAAGAAATGTACTAAAAGGCTAAACTTCACCCTAGTCTCAACGCTATGCCATGTTCGTGCGTGGGGTGTCTCGCAAAGCGAAATCCAAACAAGGAACCCCCCCGATACACTACTACGCGCCAAGGTCGATCGTCGAGATCCGCCAGTCCCTCAGTACAGAATATATATATAAATAAATATGTATACCAAAAGTAATACTAATATTAGAGCACTAAGGATTAAACTTCTCCCTAGTCTCAACACAGTGCCATATTCGTGCGTGGGGTGTCTCGCAAAGCGAAATCCAAACAAGGAACCCCCCCGATACACTATTATGCGGCACGGTCGATCGTCGGGATCCATTAGACCCTCGGCACTCGATTTATACATATCCATACATTTTACCCTATACATCCGGATCTATCTCCCGGAATTAGAATACATTTACAAAGTATTTATCACTACTTATCATTTTTATCTCAAAACCTTCCATTTCCCTTCTCATATATAGGAAATGTATTTTAAAAGCCAATTCATTATCATGAATTGCTTTAATAAATCGTATACCTTTTTAAAAGCTAATTTTATTATCATAAAAATGCTTTTCCGTTTCAAAATATCCCATTTCCCTTTTTATATTCAGGAAATGTATTCAAAGCCATTTTCATTATCATAAAAATGCTTTGATCGTATCATATGCTTCCACATCCCTTCTTCCATCCGGGAAGTGTTACCGAAGCCAATCCATATAACCCATTTCCCTTCCTATATCCAGGAAATGTAATTAAAGCCAATCCATTATCATGAATTACTTTAACATAACGCGTTCTAAGACCGCCCGTCCGGGTTTCCCCACTGTGCGCGCCCCTAAATGGCTTATCATCTTCCAGGGCCTATCATAAAGACAACCTGGAATCTTACAACGCAAGACGTCGGGAAGCGGCCATGTGCCTGCGGGATAGTCAAGACCACACCCGGAATCTCCTAACCAGCGCAGAAAAATATATATCAACAAACTCTCACATGGCCTATAGGACTATATCCATCATGCATTCATTAGCCAGGGGGCTTCACCATACGTACGCAACTTCCCTTATGATAGCGATTTAGAGAGGTGTGTAATCCATATTTTATCAATTATGAAAATCATTTATTTACCATTTTGAAAATATTCATTTTTATATTTTCAAAATCATTTCCATCATAACATATATATATATACCTAAATCACACAGTATATACATATCCTATATATTCTTCCTAGAATATATATAAACAGCCATAGTGGCCTATAGCATCTAGCGATGACCAATAATCCCAAAGATTCTCTCAAAGAATCATAATCATGCTTTCATATAAGCATGATACTAAGCCCAATGTATTTCCTTACTTTGTTCAATACTAATTACCTCAATCATCTCTTAAAGGTTTATTTATCCTCAAAACCCTTATTTTGGAATCCCCACAAAAATCCCAATTGGTAATTCAACTCCCCATACTCTTTAAGGGAGAAAACTAGAAATTCTGACCTAAGCGAATCGATTCGCCCCTTTAGCGAATCGATTCGGGTGGGCGAATCGATTCGGTTCCCAATCCGAATCGATTCGGAAAGTATTCTGCAAACAGGTCTGTAAATGGCAAATCGATTCGGTCTGTACCCGAATCGATTCGGCCCATTGCAAAAACCCAATTTCCTTTAGGCGAATCGATTCGGCCTGTACCCGAATCGATTCGGCCAGTTCGAGGGCTACAGTTTGGGCGATTTTTCAATCTCCAAAATACCCAAAATTTAATCCAACCTCCATTCAAATCATTAACGGGGTTTCTAAACTACACCAAAAATAATTGCACACATCTACACGATTAATTCTAGCTGTAATTTTTCCAATTTCCGATTTGATTTCCGAGTTGGAAATTTCAACCCGGAGCTGTCATCTTGTAAAAATCATATCAAATCGTAGAAAAATCAGAAAAATACGCGGTCGGCGCCCACGCGACCGTATCGAAAAGATCCATAACTTTCGTGTTTTGGCCGAAAGCTAAATCAATTCTTTTCCTGGTCAAAAAGGCCCCCCAAAGTGACGGGTTACTATTCATCGTCTTCTCCGAGACGATTTCGGTCATTAAAGCTTCTCCCAAGCTTTTGTCGCCTCACCCAACGTCCTACAACCTCAACCAACTACCAATACACATATATTAAGGGTTCTAAACATCCTAGAACCCAAAACCACCAATTAATTTAGGTTAAAACCTAAGTTCCATAAATTGAAATATTATTTGGGGTTTAATTGTTTTAACTCCCAAAAACCGTTTTATCCACGATAACCCACCCCAAAACCTTTAGGGTTTGTTTATACCAAACTACGGTATGAGATATTTATGCAAAAAGATAAATAAAGCAAGTAAACACTTGCCTCGTGGATAAAATCCGACGTCCTCGAGTCGAATCCGGCGGAGTTTGGCCGGAACCTCCCCTTTCTCCTTTTTTTCTTCCTCCTCTCTCTCTTCTCTCTCTTTTCTCTTCTTTCTTTCTCTTTTTCTCCCTCTCCCTCTCTTTATAACGAAAGAAAAAGGGTTATACCCCTTAAAACCCAAAAACGACTCGTTTACCCAATTACGAGTTACTTTTACCTCTAAAATTACCCGAAACTCATTTTCGACAATCGGACACTCTTTTCCGACTATCTCGGCCATTCCGAGAATCATGGCGCAGTCGAAATTTCCATCCGAGGTATTTGACCGCAAATCACTATTCTAACCCATAAAATTAAATGCGGGTTTTCCAATTTAAAATCTGACCTTTTTGTCAATTTTCTCCACGGCGACGTAGAATTAAATTATTGCGACCTATATAGTCCCAAAAGTAATTACAACACCTATCGAAAATCATCTGATCCTAAAAAATCCCAAAAATTACTATTTAGGGAAAATCTCCAAATTCCAATTTATAATTAATTATGGAATTTAATTGTCTCCAAAAGGGCGGGTTGTTACATACTCCCCCCCTTACAACGGAATTTCGTCCTCGAAATTCGGATACAACCTACACCACCAATCCATAGGATCACTCCAAATCCTAATACCTCAAAGGAAATGACACAAACCCAACGGTTCCCAACCATGTACAATACGACTACCACGATCGTAAAGTGACTCTAATACGTCACATAATACCCATCATCTATAATGCCTATCGGCATGAATTTCAACCTTATATACTACGCCCATTCTATTCCAGGCGGTATATAAAACCATCTTACTAAAGGGTTGCACTACCAATTCTAGTCCCAATCGTTGTCTTTTTCCTACCTCATTCAAACATAAAGGGTTGCGGCATTTTCTTCCATACAAGGGGAGACCCATCACTCTAATCCAACTAGTTTTCGAGCTACTTACATAGTTAACGCTGGAGTCCAAGGGGTGCCATTTGTCCAAGAACAATACGACACCATTAACACCCCAGTTCATCAACTTCAACACCCTAGCCGCTTTGCTGGCCGACGCAAAGATGAAGCAGAATGCAGAGGGATTCAAATGACGAACCACCACCCTGCCCATCGGTCGCCAGTGCTCATTCACCCATAATTCCAAAGTTCCGTATCTCCAAACTGCACCACTAGATCCATTAAATCCTAAGGGGAAACATCTAACAAATCATGGACTTAATAACCTAGGATGAACTATAGATATTAACGGCTAATACAAAACCCAAAAATTTCAACAGTAAAAAGGCCATGGTCAAAAAATGACGGTGAACAGTAAATCGCCATGATTATAAACCCAGAAACTCAAAAATAACTCAAAAGGCTCATCTCATTAATGGAAACTCAAGAATAAAGGTAAATCTTCAAAAATAGAGGCAAGAGGACAAATCCCTTACCAAATGGACCAAGTTCGATGCTTCTAAGGTGTTCTTGATGGCGGCCTCCGATGAAAAGTGGCTTTCCACGACCTTTCTCTGGCGGCCTTCTACTTTGCAAAGAAATCTTCTCTTTCCCTCACTCTCTCTTTCTAAAATATCTTTTTAAGGCTTTGTGCACATGGGGAAGTGTGCATTAAAGGTCTATTTATAGGGGAATAAAGTTGACAGTAGGGTTTCCTCTTTTGTACCCCGATTTCCCAAAATACCTGTCTTAAAATAGCTTCTAAAAGACTTTAAGCTTACTCCCCATGTTATTCCACCTATCAAGACACATCATTAATATCCCTAATTGCGGCCTCAAGACCATTTCTACCTATAACGTCACATGGCCGCGGTCACAAGATCTCTTAGGTTCCCTTACTAATTATCTTAACTCTGGGCTCAAGAATAAGGGCGATGACTCATACTCTCCGCGGCCTTACCACAGGCAGTGGCCTCAGTCGTTACAATCTCCCCAACTTATGATATTACGGCCTCGTAAATGCAAACAATATAAATGTTAGCAATAGGTTAACTCATACCTTGAAATAAATGTGGATACTTTCTGATGGTAGACTCAAGCTCCCAGGTTGACTCTTCCGTGGTTGGATTAGACTTGTCAATGGGTTGTGTCGAGTCATGTTCGTGTCGGTGTGTTCGGGTCTTATTGGATTCATGTGTAAACGGGTGACTTTTTTATCGTGTGAAAAAATTACATTCAAACCCGACCCGTTCTCCTAATGTGTCGTGTCGTGTTCACTCATTATTACCCATTATGATAATGATTTATTTTGAATCGTATACAAGCTGACATATTAACTCATTTTTAACACAATTAGACCGAATAATTCATTGACATTACTAACTGTTTCATTTAGTAAAAATGGTTAAAATTAAATTAACACTAAGCTATATAAGCTCTTTATAACTCACGACAATATATCTTATTTCCTTAAATTAATGGGTCTTATCGGGTTTTATTGGGTGATGGGTGACAACACTAGCCTGGCCCGTTAACTATCATGTCTTATCAGGTTGGCACTGATATGACCCGAAAGCAATAAGTGTCCACCCATTAACTTATAACTTTGTGTCGGTTCGTGTCGTGTTATCGTGTCGTGCCTCATTTTACCTGACCAGTGAAATCTTCTTTGACCTCAATACTTGGTCTTTTCATTCTATTATGAGGATGGGGATTTCTCCATAACTCAAATCTCCTCGGACTTTTATTGGTTCATGGTTGATTATGTGGCTGGGGTCTCTAATATACTTCCTCAATATAGAAATATGAAATACATTGTGCACATGGGCCAAGTTTCAATCTACATATATTTGGTTTTCCAACTTTTGGTTATTCAATACTTTCTTTAATGCTTATCCATTATTCGAGGGTTGTTCCAAGCACCCACCTATATAAGGGGTATTTATGTATGAAGCAGGAACCACTTGATTTGAGATTATAAATAGACTTTTGTCAAAGAAGTGGATTATTCTTGTTTTGCTCTTAACCTTTGGGTGGATTCCAATTGGCAATGATTGTTGTTCCTTCTCGTTAGTGGATTCCTTGGAGATTGAGTGTGTTACTTGAGTTATCACTTGTGTCATCTCCTTCTCTTCCATATACCCGATGTCAGACTTGATATTAGAGCTTAGGTTGTGATGGCCAACCGTTGTCTTCATGGCCTGTATGTTAATGCATCGGTACACGAACGAGACTTGCTTGACATTGAGATAGATGCTTTGAGGAGACAAGTGCAACAACTCCAACGTCATTTAGTTAGCTTTGAAGCGCAAAATCATGATGAATCGTGTTGTGGTTCAGAGACTGAATTGCCACACGATGAATTGCCACACGATGAAGAGGAGATTAGCCCCTTTACCCCCTTTACAATGCTTATGAACAAGTGGTGAAAAACGAACCTCCTTTTGATTGTAGAGGTGGAAGAAATCAGCCCAAGCACTGAGATTATGTCAAAGTTGAAATTCCAGAATTTGAAGGTTAAATGCATGGAGATGAATTCATTGATTGGCTCAATACCGTGGAGAGAATCTTTATCTATTATGAAATTCCATGAAGTTGGTTCCCATTAAATTGAAGAAGCATGCATCAATTTGGTGGGAACGTTTGACGAAGCAATGTGAGCGTGAAGGTAAAATAATAATAATCATATGGGTGAAGATGAAAAGGGAGTTGAAGAAGAAATTCTTGCCTAGTCATTACTCACAAGATGCTTTTCTTAAGCTCTACTACTTTAAGCAAAAAGATTTTTCCGTGGAGGAGTATTTAAGAGAGTTTGATCACCTCACGATGCATTGTAATTTATGTGAGTCAGAGGAACAAGCCATTGCTCGTTATCTTGGAGGGTTAAGGCGTGAAATATCAAATGTTGTTCAATTACTACCTTATTGGACTGACAAATATGTGTTCAAATTAGCAATAAAGGTGGATAGACAACTCAAGGGAAAGCTAGTGTTCGAACATGGATTTGTAGTGGAGGTTCTAACCAGGGGAGTATTTCTACTTTGAAGCCTTCAATGACATTTGTCATGCCACCTTCAAAGCAAGATGTGAAAAGGTAAATCAATTCAACCCGATTCTTCTGATTCCATTTCTCGCCAATGTTTCAAATGTCATAGCTTTGGGCATATTGCATCAGAATGTCCAAATCAAAAGATTGTATCATTAGTGGAGGAAAACGTTATTGAAGATATGAACCATATGATTCAAAGAAGTTTAAATGCACCGATGTGGAGAATGATCAATGGCTCCAAAACAACATATTTCACTCCAAAACAAAAAAATTGAACTAAGCACCCACTACCTTACAAGCTAAAAGTCAACAAAAGGTGCTATCATGGCTTAAAAAGAGAAGTGAGGTAAAAGTCAACAAAAGGTGCTTAGTTCAATTTTCGATTGGTAAAATTTACTAATATGAAATTTGATGTGATGTTGTACCTCTGGATGCTTGTCATTTACTTTTTGGAAGACCTTGTGAGTTTGATAGGCCAATTCGACATGATGGATCGAAGAATACTTACACTTTCCGTTAGGATGGTGTTAAAGTTACTCTATATCCATCGAAGCCCGAGAGCTCTCTTGCACTAGTTAAGGGGAGTGCAATTCACTTATTTTTAAAGGAAGAGTTTGTCAAGGCAATGGAAGGGGATGAAAATGCTTTTGTTCACGTGGTAATGGAGAAAAATGTTGGAAGGTTTGAAGTCCCACCTGATTTACAATTTCAAGATGTGGGTCCAAATGAGATTCTATCCGACCTTCTGTCGATGAGAGACATTCAACATTGCATTGATTTTGTTCCAAGTGTATGCTTCCAAATCAAGCGACCTACAGAATCAATCCTAAAGAGTATGAAGAGCTCCATAGGAAAGTGGATAATTTGTTGAACAAAGGTTTGGTTAGAGAGAGTATAAGTCCATGTGCTTCCCCGACATTGATTGTTTGTAAGAAAGATGGAAGTTGGAGGATGTGTTTGGATAGGAGCTGTGATAAAATTACTATGGAGTATCACTTTCTTATTCTTCGACTTGATGATCTTCGTGACAAACTCCGTGGGGCATAAATCTTTTTAAAAATTGATCTTCGAAGTGGTTATCATCAAATTTGTATGAGATCGGAGGATGCGTGGAAAACCTCGTTCAAGACACGTGATGGATTGTTTGAATGGATGGTGATGCCATTTGGTCTTTCTAATGCTTCGAGTACATTTATGCATCTTATGAATCACATATTCAAGCCGTATATTGGTAAATTTGTTGTGGTTTACCTTGATGACATTCTTGTGTTTAGCAAAGATCATATCAAACATTTTGAGCATCTTCGAATTTTCTTTAATGTGTCGGGAGAGGAGAAGTTGTATATTAATTCGAAGAAGTGTGACTTTTTGACATATAACCTAGTCCTTTTGGGTTATGTTGTCTTAAGTAATAGAATGAAAGTGGATCCAAGCAAAGTTGAGGCAATTACTTGTCGGCCTGTTCCTATTTCTATTCATGATGTGCGAAGCTTTCAATGTCTTACATCGTTTTATAGAAGATTTGTGAAGCATTTTTGCACCATTATTGCTCCAATTACTTGATGCTTAAAGGGAGGTTCCTTCCGGTGGAATAATAAAGCACAAAAGAGTTTCGATCTTATCATAGAGAAATGGTGGAAGCTCCTGCTCTTCCAGATTTCAACAATGTGTTCGAAGTTGATTGTGATGCTTCGAATATGGGTATTGGTGTTGTTATAAGTTAAGAAGGGAAGCTTATTGCATACTTTAGTGAGAAGTTAAGTAATGCTCGCAAAAAGTATTCGATCTATAACAAGGAGTTCTATGCTATTGTGCGGACTTTGGATAAGTGGAGACACTTGCTTATGCCAAAGGAGTTCATTCTGTTTTCGGATCATGAGGCACCGAAATACATCAGTGGTCAATACAAGCTCAATTCAAGACATGCCAAGTGGGTGGAGTTTTTGCAAGCTTTTACTTTTCATATCAAAGACAAATCAAGTTTTCAAAATCAATTGGTAGACTCATTGAGTCGAAGGCATTCCTTGCTTCTTTCTACGCAAATGAAAGTATTGGGGTTCGAAATCTTCAAGGAGCTTTACAAAGATGATCATTTCTCCGGTCAGATTTTAGAGAATTGTTCGAATGAGTCGTATCAATAATTTTTGTTGCATGGTGGCTATATTTTCAGAAATAATCAGTTGTACATTCCGGAGTGATCTTTGATGGAAGCTATTTTGATTTAAGCTCACGGTGGTGGACTTAATGGACACTTTGGGAGAGATAAAACTCTTGCTCATGTTAAGGAGAACTTTTATTAGCCGAAAATGGAGCGTGATGTTGCTAGACATGTGGAAGGGTGTAGACCTTGTCCATTAGCTCCTTGGGAAGATGTAAGTTTAGACTATGATGTTGGGTTACTTCGAACTCAAACAAAGATTCAATTATGGTGGTTGTTGCTCGATTTTCAAATATAGCTCATTTTGTTTCGTGTAACAAAACCCTTGATGCTTCTCATGTTCTCATCTTTATTTCAAAGAAGTTATCAAATTACATGGTATTTCAAATCTGATTGTGATTCGAAGTTTGTGAGTCACTTAGAGAAAGCTGGGCACTAGTTTGCAGTTTGGTGGGGAGTAATATTCCAAATTGGGATCTTATCCTAGCACAAGCCGAATTTGCTTACAACGGGTCTTTGAGCCAAACTACGAGTGTTAGTCCCATAGAGTTGTGTATGGCAGAATTCCAATCACTCCATTGGATTTAGCTCTACTTCCAGCATCTGAATTTTCAGTGGTGACACTGAAGAACAAATCAAGTATATCATGAAGTTGCATGAGCAAGTGCAAGATTAAGATTATCAAGCAAAATAAAAAGTATCGAAGTCATTTTCGAATTTTTGGCAGCAAAACACCCTTTAGTAAAAAAACATTTACTCACTCCTCGGAAGTACAAATAACGTGATTCAAAGTTTGGAAAGCTAACATCCATACCTTTCTATACATATATGACTCATCTCCAGATTTGAAGCACACGAGTCCCAATAAGCATTTGAAGTCGCATAATTATTCTTGGCAGATTAATTTTTGAGTTCTAATGTGCATGTATTTGGTTCTTCAACTTTCAGTTGTCCAATACTTTCTTTAATACTTGTTGGTTATGTATGAAGCAAGAATAACTTGATTTGAGATTATGAACAAATTTTTGTTTAAGAAGTGGATTCTTCTTATTTTGCTCTTTAACCTTTTGGTGGATTTCAATTGGCAACGAGTGTTGCTCCTTCTCTTTGGTGAATTCTTTGAGATTGAGTGTTTTACTTGAGTTATCACTTGTATTATCTCCTTCTTTTCCATTTATCCGGTGTCAAACACTCTTAAGGGTAAATTAAACTATCAATGACAAAATTTAAAAGTAAAATTGATGGAAATGGACCCCATTTTAGGACTTTATTGCATTTTATTTTATTTTGTTATTTTCTTTATTTTGTTATTGTATTTTCATTTTTTTTGCTTTAGTATATAGAGGTAAAGACTAGTAATGGTATTTTTGTCATTAGGGCCTTAGCTACTGCTTCCCTTTAAATACCCACTTGTAAGCCTCATTTGAGGTAGACTTGAATTTTGAAATAGAAAAGAGTATTTCTCTCTCTAAAGTGTGTTTAGATATTTTTAGGAGCCTTTTGACGTGTAATTTACGTCAAATTGGTATCAGAGTGGGTGTCGCTCCACATTGGTATTTGGTGTATCGGTGTTTTTTTTTAATAAAATCATACGCTACTCGCAATGTTTCCAAGAAAATCCAAACAACACAATGAAGAGATTCAAGAATGGAGGCACATGATCGAACACCAAAAACAAACTCTAGTCCTAACCTAAGAACTCAACCAAAAATTTGATACCCTCATCCAACTAATCTCCTCCAACTCCCACAACCCTAACCCTAAACCTCCCACCACCACCACCACTATCCAAACCCTAGCCGCCACCCTCTCAAACCTTAATTCTGCCCTAACCGCAGCCCTATATTCAACCCAACATCCTTATTGCCCCACCCACCCCTATGCCGGCCAAACCCTACCCCCTCACCTCCCCAAAAACCTAAATCTGCTGCCGCTACAATCCTCCCCTGCGCGGTAGCCCCCCTTTTTGTCCCCTCAGCAGTCACAGCCCTACCCCAGCCCGCCGACATTACTCCCGACCCCAAACAGCCCCGAGCCCCATTTGACGTAAACAACACGTCAAAAGGCTTCTAAAAATATCTAAACACACACTTTAGAGAGAGAAAACTCTTTTCAATTTCAAAATTCAAGTCTACCTCAAATGAGGCTTACAATTGGGTATTTAAAGCGGGAGGAGTAGCTTAGGCTCCAAGCTAAGGCCCTATTTACAAAAATACCATTACTACTCTTTACCTCTAAATACTAAAGAAAAACAAATGAAAATACAATAATGAAATATAGAAAATAACAAAATGGAATAAAATGCTAAAATGGGGCCCATTTCAATAAAAAATTCCAAAAACCTGAAAACTGTTGGGTGGAAGATTATATTTGAACTTGTGTATATGGCTTTTATCTAGATATGATTGGAGAAAAAATACTTTTGACTTGACCACATGCAATAATAAGCGCATGTTCATCATATAATATGGAAATAGGCAAAATTGACATCACCTATATCGAATGGCATGTGTATGCTATATATATATATATATGAGTGCACACATTTATTGAAAAGTAAACAAATATACCATACCTAACGAATTACACAAATTAAAAAACAAACGAAATTTAAAATACGAAACTAACTACTTCAGTCATGTCTCTCTTCACCTCTATTGTGCTCGGTCACTTCAAAATTATTTGACCTCAACATACCGTCGCATCAAAAGATAAGGGACATTGACCCCTCCCCCCCCCCCCCCCCCCCCCCCCCACACACACACATGCACAAAAAAAAAACAAAAAAAAAAATCGAAAAAAAGTAAATAAAGAGAACTATATTAGACCCTAACGACTAATGAAGTTATACGAGAAGATCAAGAGTAAGGAAGAAGGGAGTTTTTACAAAGCTGCGTCTCAATGCCTTTTCTCACGGCTCATAGCTTTAAGGCGTGAACCTCTTTTATAGCCCTTGAGATTCAGCCTCAAAGGCGAAGTTCCCTCGTATTGAGCGCAAGCCTTGCGTAATTTTTGAAACTTCAATTTTGACTTACACCCCCTCTGAATTTAAAAAATTAGACATACCCCCCTAGAATGTGCATATGTCACTCTCCTTTAAAAACCCTCACTAATTCGTATTTTGACTCACCCCCTTTATTTTTCGGACAAATTACATCTTCTCTCTATATCAGCAAGTTTTATCCTTCCTTCTCCTTTTGAATTAAAGTTATATCCTTTCGGTAAATTTTAGTAAACATTAACAACCTTCTATTTAGTTCACAATCACTTGCATGCATTTTTAAAATTACAATTCTTAAAATTTACAGAATACATTTTATTCAAAAGTTAATATAATTTTCTTTATATATAAGTTAATTTAATTGTCTCAGTTAATGCATTTTCACTAAAGCACCTTCATTGCATGCAATTTAGCTATAATTTACGAGTTGAGAACTTTTTTTCTAGTCATTATAAGTGTAGTTTTATGCGATTTATTTCAATTATGAAATAATTCTCTCAGTTAGTGCAATTTATAAATTTATATAATTGAATATATGAATTACATTATCAATTACTTTATGATAACAGCTAGCTGCATAGTGTTCTTTCTTCATTCTTCTTGCTTTATTCTTTACTCTCTCTCTCTCTCTCTCTCTCTCTCCCTCCCCCTATATATATAAATGTGTGTTATTTTACTTCGATAATCTTTCTCATCAGATAATTATTACTTACTATTTTTCATTCGTAACTTTTTAATGGTATATTGATGTTATTTCTGATATCACACAATTAACTCACATCGTGTTAGAGTACTGTGTCATTTGACAATACTCTAATTCTTTATTCAGGAAACAATTGAGCAACAAACAAGTCGTAGACTGATTATTCCTTCCGAAGATGAATGTGAAGGTATGTTTTAGCCTATATAATCAACAATCTATAATTTTGTTTTAAGTTAGGTTCAAACTTTCAATATAATCGAGCATGACAGTCAATGAGTGGAAGAACAAGCACACAACATTTGTGATGTGGGCCTCATTTATTATGGTGTTGGGTTGTCACATCAGTTTGTTTGTGCAAAAAGTTTTGAAAGTATCATTTTTAATTTGTGTTAGTCTTCCTTTGCTTTTCAATAAACTTACACCTGTTGTTTACCAAAATAAGGGACTTACATACGATGATTTGTATATAAAGATTTTATCAAACCCGTTAAACTAGAGAAAACTAAGACATTATCCATTCCAACCAGTTTCCTACTGGATTCAATAAGTTCTCAAACGTTCTAGAGTGTGAGGCATGAGATCCTCTCTCGCCTGTTATATTTTTCTAGCTCAGGATGAATTCTCCGAAATATTGATTTTTTTATTGAATCAGGTAAGGCATGCCTTATAGAGCCTCCATGGCTAGATTTAACATAAACCTTTTGCTAATTGCTGATTATATGCATCTTGGATGGAGCCATGAACTAAGTCGGCGTAACGATTTACTGAGGCGCAATGAACTTTTGTCCCGTCAATTGCTGAAAAACACTTTGAAGGATGCTTAACAACTGTAATCAATCAAATAAGAGGATGAACTGGTTTCACAATAGATTTCTCTGGTATAAAAAAATAGGCACTCCTCTCTTTAAAGTAAGAGAGGTGTAACCGCTTTGGATGTTAATACACTTTTTAATGGCGAATATCTTATAATGATTGGCCATAAATGTAACTTTCATAGTAAATGGAATCTCCTGAGATGCTTAAAATGAGGGAGAGAGAGAAGCACTTGGGATACTCCTTATGTAGGCATGATGCACTCTCAAAATAGGTTCGGTTTAGTGTTTGTTTGTCTTTTAAGGCTCAAAGGTTCTCACAATGGCGTATAATGTTCTCAACTCTAATTGCCCCCTCTCTCTCCTTTAAAGGCTCTCTCTCTCTAATTGGGAGTTCTCTCCATAATTATAAAAATCTAGCACATTTAAAGTTGGTTTAGATTGCCACCCTTAATCATGTCTACAACATTTAATGCTAATGAATGTTCTCCTAAGACCGGCCGTTTGTGTCAAATAGTTCAACGATGCCTCCATTGTTGCCGCCAACTTGTCCAACGTCAGCTCACTGTACTTTTATTGATTTTAACATGATTTGGTATGAAGTGAAATCATGCAAATCTGTCATAAGAAGGTAAAATTTTGGCGGCGAAAATCCTCTAGCTCTCAAGGTGTTTTAGCATATGGTTACGCGAACTGTGCTTTCTTGAGCTCGTAGTTCTTTATGTGGTGTATATATAATGGTTAAAACATGTTGAAACAATGCCCTGCTCTCTATCCTCCAAGTTAGTTCCATCTGAGATTCCCAAATGTGCTTCCTTGATTGAGCATGAGAGCTCTTCATGAAAAAAAATGGCTCGAATGATACGATCCCTCCGTCACCCCAGAATGAAAGGGGTGATCTCGTAGTTCTGTGAAGATGCATTGTTACCCATTTCACATATTAGGTGTAAGTGTTGTATTCGGCGGCTCCCTATTTAGTGCTATGCATGGTTCCTTGGTAACCTCTAGTTTGATCAGGAAACCACAGAAAAGGAATGTTATTCTATATTTCCTTGAAAAAGGTGCTCAGCGCTCAGGATATTTAGTCAAATGAAGTTCAATTAAGGAATTAAAAAAGGGGAGGGGGAATGGAAAGAATTGGGCGAAGAAGGGCCCACCGGGGTCCGGGAATGAATGGGAAGATCGAAAAGTTGGAAGAAGAAAAGATTTTTTGGTTATATTTAGTCAAATGAAGTTCAATTAAGGAATTAAAAAAGGGGAGGGGGAATGGAAAGAATTGGGCGAAAAAGGGCCCACCGGGAATGAATGGGAAGATCGAAAAGTTGGAAGAAGAAAAGATTTTTTTGTTAGAGACGCATGGAATTAGGGGAAAATTTTCATCTATTTTTTATTATTTTAGCGGCATGGCCGAGTGGTAAGGTGGGGGATTGCAAATCCTTTTCTCCTGATCAACCTATCCACCGATTAAGCAAATAACTATCATGAATGAAGTAATCCTTTACTTTGTTTAAAGTCCCTTTTTATGAGAAAGGAGAATGGGAACAAAAAAAAATGGAAAAAACGAGATCTTAACCTAGTCCATCATTGGTACCTAGTAGCCTCATTGATACTTACACGGTGCATCTATTGTCTTCGATTAGTCTTCTCTTGATTTTTATTTGCCATTAGTTTCTTAATAATGCCAACTGTCACTAATGAGGAGTTTTATCTATAAGCCCCTCTTACATTTGACTCCTCGTGCATAAATTGATATCAGTGGTGGGTGACAAGTTTGTGCACGAAACCTTAACTTCTGAAACATCATCATCATCGAAAACACCATCCTTCGAAACATCATCATTCGAAAGACCTATAACGGTAACCAAATCATTTGGATTTTCTAGTCAATCCTTAAGTGTCCGCCGCCATTTCCATACACAAATCAGAATCGTATATCATCCAATCGACCTCAACCGTGATATCTTGTTCTTAGGCACATTGTCGGTCAGAAATTGGGTCCATAATATTGTGATCTTCTAAACTTGTTTTACACGTCTCATCATTGCCTCTTTTTTCGAAACGTTTTGATTCACGCGATTCAGCACGTGTCTCCCTCTAAATCACTATTATCCCTTCATTTTTTCTCATTTTTTGCTTCTATCCCGAGCATACTGATGCTTCTGCATTGGTTCACTATGAACCTTTGATTTTGAACATGGAGCTTATGTTGGTCCTGTAAGTGTTCTGAGAATGCGTTTTGAAAGAGAGATTTTCCCTGCTCATGGGTGGACTTTGAGAGCCCTAGTTGTTATCCCCACGGTTTCACTACCTGGACAACTTACATTTTGGCCACGTATTGTAAAATTCTTGGGAAGGTCGGTTTGTTTGTTCTTGCCACCTGGTTTGGTGATTTTACACTTGGCAACAATAAATCTGGTCTGCAAATATTGATCTCTGAATGGAGGGTGGAGAGGCACACCTTTATTGCAAGGTGGGGCGAATTCACCTTAACACTTGAGGATGTCTATGAGTTGATGGCGTTGCAGCCTTGTGGCGTCCATCTTTTTGATGAAGTACCAATCGATGAAGCTGAGAAGGAGATTTGAAACATCCTTGACAAGTGGATTCAAGAAAGCTTGGAAGATTCCATGAAGGCTACTTTTGGCTAATTCATCTTCAAGTCCTTCTCAAGACCTAGTATAGAGGAGTAGAAGAATAAAGTTGCTCCTTCAGAAACCAATGGGAGACGTTCAGCACCCTTTTATCAAGATTTTTCGTGCCCGAGAAACCAAACGATCAACCACGTCGCGAGCTTGTAGCTTTATCAGTGAGGCTTGCTTGTGGGGTGAATGTTCCACTAACTGCTTTGACACTCATTTCCTTTATACCTTGTTTGACAGGACTCGTACCGACATGGAGAGGTCAATCGGTAGGTATGACCTTAGTAATTATGCCAATCTAATTTTGTTGATGCTCTATGTCCACTTGCCCCAGCTAGAACTAACCTGCTCCATCCCCAGTATATTTCCTATTCATCCCACGAGTTCTTCGATGGAACAAGAAACAAAGCAACTAGGATTTGCATGCTCTAATTGTATTAACACCATCTTCAGGCCTTATCAACCTGCCAATTCTCACACGTGGTCATTTTATAAAAAGAGACCAAGGGTTGTCGAAAGAGTAATCACCGAGGAAGCTGTGGCGGCTGATATTTCTTCGTCCGTTGTATTAATAGTGACCTCAAGCTACCTGTGTGGTCATTCAGATTGAGATTCCATTATTGAAGTTTACACTTTGCATAGATGTGCCACACGGTTTTGGCGACTATCAAGGTATTTCTCATTACACCCAGAAGGTACCTGAGGGGCATACTTCGCGTGATGCTACATTAAGCAAGTATTCTTTAGCCGCAATTGTTGAGTTAATGCAACAGCTTGCTGGGCGATTGACCATCCCCTCTGTTGAAGTTAAAAATATCATTTTCTTCGGTTGGCATCTCTTTTAGGCTCACAACATAAAATGTTTCTCTGACATTTACAAGAGGCACCTGAGTACCCCTTGTTGAGAGGTTTGCCCCTAGTGAGTTCGGTTTAACGGTCTCCTCAATCATTGGCGCTGAGGGGCCAAAGAGCTCCATCTACTCCTGCTTTCCAGCAGAAGAAAAGGGCTAGCAAGGCAGGTCCATCGGTTATTGCTGAATCGTCGCGACCTGCTAAGCGAGCCAAATCTTAAGAACTATATACGCTGATATCCCTTCAGAGGCTACGAGGAACTTTTCACCTGACATGGAGGATCATGTTGGAGCTTTCCACGATTGAGGTGATTGTCACATGGAGCAAGCTAACGTTACCTATGATGATCTTGTAGTTGGTCTCAATCGCGCTCATCTTTTTGACGCTACAGTTGAAGATGACTTCATCGTCTTGTCAACTTCTTAGCCTCAACAAACCTGCTCCAGTTCCGTCTTGCTTCTCCTTCCGCAATCAACAGAAGTAGTTCCTTGTTCCTTCAACTGTTGTTCATGCTCTTTCCCCAGGTTCCTCATTCCTCATCGTCTCTGGGTGAGGTGTCGCCCTGTGGTCACTCGTGGCACCTGGAGGAAAACCCTTTTGCCTTAAGGCTATCAGGTCTGCCATTGCGAATGGCCACCCGTTCAACTTCAACCATCAGCCTTTCTTTTACTAAGGAAACTGATCAGGTGGTTATCTATACTTTTAAGCCTTTTTTTTCAAGCTCTTTGTTAGTGGGAGGAAATGATATTTGTTTTTTGTCTGTCATTAGGGTGTTGTCACCTCTGGTCAGCCGAGGAATGTTCTACTCTTCCTGTCTTTCTTTTTCTATAGCGAATATACGCCGTAACCTGCGTCCCAATCATCTCTTGAAGATGTTTCCTCGACTATCCTTCCCAATTTCTTGCAAATTTTGGCAAAGGTAAATCCTTTTATGTGATTCACGTCTTCTTTGATGACCAAATCTCCTGGCACAAACTTCTTAGGTTTCACCAAGTTCCCATAAGCTTTGGAGAGTTGCTTTGTGTAAACTGGAAGTGCCTTTGTGGATTCTAGTGGATGTTGTGCCAATGAGCTTGATTACAATTTTTTTTGGCAATCATGGAATGTATAACGATATTACAATAACCCGACCTCTTCACGACAATACAATATATAAAGGTTTCATTCGTGCTTAGTAAATCACTCATGTTAAGTGTGCACTGTACAATCACGTGAACAAGTTTCTTAATTTTTTATTCATGTCCTACTAAATTTCTCAAGAAATTGGTTTATGCAAGGAGAAGTTTGTTAAATTTTCAAGTATTCAATTCTCATTTTTATTTATTTTATATATATATATATTTTTATTATTAGGTTTTATTTAAAGAAGCATAGACATAATGGATGTTTGTTTTAGATAATTAGCAGTGGTATTTGAAGGTAATGAGTTGGAAATTATCTTTTTTCTCCCCCCCTTCACCAAAACAGATTATACATACACGCCATTTTACCGTTATGTTAAAGGCATGTGTTTGAGCAAAGATGGCATGTTCTTGCGCATATATGGCAACCTTGTTGAATGTTGTATGTGTACCACTCTCCCTCTCTCTCTCTCTCTCAATCTCTTTTTGTTGTTATCATTTGATCTGTATTATTACAAGTTACGAAATCATGGTTTCACTGTTATACGTACAGATGGGAACTCCTATTTGTTTTCAGCAGAAAAAAAATTAGATTACAATGGAGATGTTGAAGTTTCATCAGAACTACCAGAATATGATTTTGATTTTTTTGTTGTCGATTCCCTCGAGAAGGTATGGAAGTAAAACCTTTTCATATAGTGGTTGAGGATTATCTTTTAAATTTGTACAAATTAGGTCATGTTTAATAAAGCTTCGAGTAGCAGTATGTTATGAATTATTGTTTTCTTGATTTTTATCAACACAAGGTTTTCATTATTGTTACACGGTATTTTTAACCGACATATGATGGTGTTAGTAGGAATGGCAACGGGATGGGTTTGGGGTGGGGTACCTTCCCACCCCCCCACCCCGATTATACATACCCTCTCCACCATTTATGTCCCCCGTGGGGGCCCCAACCCGCCCCGTACCTTATTAAAAGCTGTCGTTTCCCAATTTTTTTAACAGCAATGTTTCAAATCTGAATTATAGAACAATCTTTTGAATTAAAAGTTCCAAACATGCTTTTTGCATTAACAACTTATACACATCTCTCAACTCAACAGTGGGAAAAAAAAATGTAATTTAGAAATGCTTCTCAGCTTAAGTTTTTTAACTCTCCACCCAAGATGAAGATAGTTTCCTTACAATTAAAAAAATCTCTAGTTACGTTTATCAAGTCCCTTACTGAACTCAAAGCTAGTATATTAACCAGTAGTTAAACATTTGATGTGTTGTACTGTTAAGTTTATTAACAAAAACTTAACAAAAATTTTGCAATTTGTTGTTGCTGGTATCTTCTTCATCCTTTTTAGTTGTATGAGATCTGGAAGAAGGAGAGATCTGGACGACAGCAGCGGAGCTTGACAGCGACGGATGAGCTTGATAAGATTTGTGCTTGACGGGAGGGAGAGAGGGAGATGGGGCAGGGGAGATGAGGCCGGCGAGTGGAGATGGGCAGCAGGAGGCTGTCTTCATCTCTCTCTCTCTCTCTCTCTCTCTCTCTCTCTTTATATATATATATATATATATATATATATATATATGTAAACTAAACGTGATAAAATGTGTGTTTTTTGTGTTCTAACCCTAGAAAAGAGTGTGTGTGTGTAATGTGTGTTTTTTGTGTTCTAACCCTAGAAAAGAGTGTGTGTATATAAAAGTGATAAAATGTGTGTTTTTTGTGTTCTAGCCCTAGAAAAGAGTGTGTGTGTGTGTAATGTGTGTTTTTTGTGTTCTAACTCTAGAAAAGAGTGTGTGTATATAAAAGTGATAAAATGTGTGTTTTTTGTGTTCTAACCCTAGAAAAGAGTGTGTGTGTGTGTGTAATGTGTGTTTTTTGTGTTCTAACCCTAGAAAAGAGTGTGTGTGTGTGTGTGTATATATATATATATATATATATATATATATATATATATAAGGGTATTTTTGTAAATATATATCTAATCGGGTCGGGTTCGGGGTTTTTATACATTAAATCCAATCCCGACCCCGATGGGGTTTATTTTTTTAACCCCTTACCCGCCCCCGCCCCCGCCCCCGTTTAAACCCCCCACTTAGGCCCCATTAGGGTTGGGGTCGGATCGGGTACCCGTTTAAATTCCCCCATTGCCATTCCTGGGTGTTAGCGCTTGAGTGATCTGAAATGCAATGTAGACCAACATTAACTCAGTGCAAACACAAACGTGGAACTTTTGCATGTTGTCTAGAGTGAAAAAAGGAGAGGGTAGGACAACTATCGCGGATGTAAGGGAATATTGGATGTTTATGCATTTGTTTTGTCCCTTCGTGTTATTTTCTTAGTCATTTAATATTCGTTGTCAGTCGTTTGATTGCTGTAGACTATCGGCGGTAGCTTAAGCTACGATCGAGCGGAGGTGTTTTTGTTCTAAGGTTTTTCCAGAACGTTTTTTGGCTTCTTAATGATTTGTTTTGGTTTGATTTTTTGATCGGGGCTTTTGTTTATTAAAAATAGAGATCGGCTCTTTTGTTTTTTAATTTTTTGATCGGGACACCCTTTTTTTTATACCCCTGTTTTCTCAACTTATAAAATGACGTAGTTTTGCTTTTAAAAAAAACGCATTATGCGCGCATTGCGGGCCTATGCACGCATTGCGCCCGTTGACCGCCTTAAAAATCGTTGACCCCGCATTTTCCCACGCATACCCCTAATGCGTTGCGTTTTTAAAAAGCATCACGCACATGCGCGCATTTGCGACGCACATGCGCGCATTTGCGACGCATATGCGCGCCTTTTAGAACACAGTCTGTAGTTTTTTATGCATAATTTTACATGAATCTCAAAATTTTATGTGAGTGGATATGAATGTGCATTTGATAACATGTCCTCACCCTTGTATATTGTATATAAGTGCCAAATATTCATAATACTGAATAATATAGAGTTGCCATTCTTTTTGTATTTTTACGAGTGAAATTGGCATACTTTACGTGAGTTGAGACCACCACCCGTTAATCTTGTTGTTGAACCCAAAAAACTGTAGACATTACACAAGAAAGAATACTTAATTCACGATTTGAAGGTTGCACCGCCCCTCTTGAGGAGTCAGTCGCGACTCCACAAGATTGTATCTTGCCATTGTTTGTGCTCTTTGGATTATAGCCGGTAGCCCCAGCTGCCCTAAGATTGCTTACGCCTCCACCATAGCCGCCAAGGGTGGCTCAAGTCTTTTCACTTTAACTACCACCATTTAAGGGTAATGAGCTGCGGCAACCACGCTGGCCCGCCCTTTCCTCTTCTTGTTTCAAACCCTTCCACTATCCACCTTCCTCTACTTGTCAAAACCCTAGTACGTCATCTTGAACACCCCATAACCCTTCATCACGATGTCAAACAACTCGGGATTTTTGCCAACCTAATCATGCTTTAACCTCACACGACCGGTTCAATGGTGTTCCAGAGCGTCAGGAACTCGATTTTCCTCCCATATTATCTCTTCGTAATTTTCGGATGCTCTTGAACCAATTGTCAACCTCTGGCCACCTGGTTGAGCACTGAGTATCTATTTCCTCTTCTCCAAATTTATAAGTATTTAAATAGATTCAAGTTTAATTAGTTGGTGCATTTTGACTTTGCAAGTACAATATGCACATTTGGTGTAGAGCCAGAAAGAGAGGGAGGGAGGGAGGGAAATAAAATCGGAGCCTAGCACCTCATTTGGTGTAGAGATGAGAGAGTTACGTTAATGAGAGAGAGAAAGATGAAGTGGGGAAGGAGAAGAAGAATTGAAGAAGCTGACTTTTTTGTCCAAATTATCACTGAGGGCCAAGTTAAAATACACATTACTAAGGTTTTCGAACAGATAATAACATATGGGTCGAAGATTTAGGAGCAGTTAGGAGTTTGTTCTTTGTTAGTTTTTATTAAACACGAATTAGGATTTAAATAAGTTTAGGGTAATCTGTTAGTTGTTCCTATCTTTATGCATTTCCTATTTTGTGGAATTTGGTAGATTAGGTGATAATTTTGTGGAATGTTCTTAAGCTATATATTTTCTGGTGAACTCCCATTATGAATAAGAAAGAGCATTTTTCCTCTAAAAAAACTTTCATGGTATCAGAGCTTTGGCTCCTGATCTGAATTCCATGGTGATAAGGGTGATGACTGGAGCTAGCAGAACCACCGCCTCTTCTGGAGCCTTATCGGAGAACGCTCAATCTGATTCCACGATGGCAATTGGGGGAACAGATCATCTATCCCCAAATCCCAATTTTCAGCTTACCCTTCATTAATTAAAGGGTAAAAATTAATTGGAATGGACCCTGTCAAACTAGCAATTGTTAGAAGATGAAACGTAGACCATCTGACATGCGAAATAAAACGACCAGCAGAAGATGACCCTAATCTGAAAACATGGAGGTCAGAGAACTCGTTGGTAATTGCTTGGCTCATCAACTTAATGGAGCCAACAATTGAGAAACCACATTTTTTTTTGCTGATTGCCAAAGATGTGGAAGGCAGTATGTGACATGTACTTGGACTTGGAGAACTTTTTACAAATTTTCGATTTAAAAAAGGAGCTGTGTCAATCAAGGCAAGGAGATCGGGATGTCACAGCAAATGGTGACGCTATGGCAAGAATTAGGTTTGTGCCATGAAGATGAATGGGACTGCCCAAATGATAGCGCTCCACACATGAAAGGAGAGGTAAATAATCGAGTTTATGTGTTTCTCGTGGGACTTAATCAGGAATTGGATGAGGTAAGAGATCCGATTTTGGGTAGAAGACTTATACCGTCCATCTCTCTGAAGTTAGGAGGGAGGAGGCTAGGTGAGAGGTAATGTTGACAAACTCAGAACCGGAGTCTAAGCCAGAAATAGAAAGCTCGCTTTGGTTTCTAGAGGGTCTGATTTGGATGGAGATAGGAAGAAGAATCCGTGGTGTGACCACTGCAACAAACCATGGCATAGAAGAGAAACATGCCTGAAAATCCATGACAAGCCTCAGAGCTTTAAGAAGAAGAACGGAGGTGATGGCAGAGCATTTCAAACCGAGTGAAGACTCTCAGGGGCAACCAATCAATTCGGAGATGTCTCATTTCGCAAAGGAACAGTTAGACCACTTTTACAGAGTCTTTCAATCTCCACAATTCTCAAATCCTTCTTGTTTCTTAGCTCAGTAGGGTAATTATCTCAGTGCAGCTATCTCTAGTGTAAAATTAAAAATGTCTTGGACCTGGATCATTTACTCTGCAGCCACTACTGATCACATTATTGGTTCTTCAAAACTATTCTCTTTTTATAAACCGTGCGTAAGAAACACAGATAAAAATTGCAAATGGATCCCTTTCTGCTATAGCTAGAACAGGATCAATGTTCATTAATCATTCTCTCACACTTCATATATTCTTCATGTTCCCAATTTATCCTGTAATTTAGTGTCCATAGGTAAAATAACTCATGATCAGTGCCAAGCTAACTTCTATCCCTCTTATTGGGAGTTTCCAGAACTAACCTCGGGGAGGACGATTGGCAGTGCTAGAGAAATCGATGGGTTCTATTTCTTTGAAGATGGGGTCGAATCAAGAAAAACAGGACAAAGTGCTTGTTTTGAAACTATTTCTATTGCTAGTAGTGATGATATAATGTTGGACATCATAGATTAGGCCACCCAAATTTTCAATATTTAGAACATTTGTTTCCCAGTTTCTTTAGATTTAGAAATCCGTTTTCATTTTAGTGTGAATTTTGTGACTTAGCTAAACATCGTCGCACCTCATTTTCGTTATAACCGTATAAGTCTTCGAAACCTTTTTCATCAATCCATAGTGATGTATGGGGGCCTTTAAGAATCTTAACATGTTCTGGGAAAAAATGGTTTGTTGCCTTCATGGATGACCACCCAAGGGTAAGCTGTGTTTATTTACTAAGAAAAAAATCAGAAGTGGAGGAAGTTTTTAAAATTTTTTACACCATGGTTCAGATACAATTTCAAATAAAAATTCAAGTTTTCTATAGTGACAATGGAAAAGAGCATTTCAACAATGTTTTGGAATTTTTTTTTAGATAAAGGTATAGTTCACCAAAGTTCTTGTATTGACATTCCTCAACAAAATGGAATCGCCGAACGTAAAAATAAATACCTTTTGGAAGTGGCTAGGGCTTTATGTTTCAGAAATAAAGTTCCCAAATATTTGTGGGGTCAAGCTATTCTCACGTCTACCCATCTCATAAACAGAATGCCTACAGGAATCTTAAATTTCAAAACACCTTTACAGGTGTTCAAAAATTGAATCCTAAATAGGCTATTGTCTACACGTCCTCTTAAAATATTGAGGTGCATTGCTTTTTCCATATTGATCCCAGGGCTAGGAAATGCTTTTTCGTAGGATATGCACCTACGCAGAAAGGATATAAATGGTTTGGTTCTATTTCAGAAAAATCGTTTGTCACAATGGATGTGACCCTATTTTGAATCCAAATCATTTTTTGAAACTCATCTTCAGAGAGAGAGCACATTATGCAAGATGTTTTGAATTTAATGATGTGTCTGAAATAGAAAAAATATAATTTTCCCAGAATAACAAATTCACTCAATTTGATCAACTAGATAATGTGGCTACATGATCGGGTATAACCACCTCTGATCCATCTACTGAAAATCTTGAAAATTTGGGCGATTTTTTTTGAAATTTTGGACAAAAGAGATGGTGTTTTGAATATTGAACATTCTGAAAATTTGGGTGGCTCATCTCCACTGTCATGTCAAAATCATAATCGCAACAGCATGGACAATGGAAAAAAATGAGTACTAAGAGTTCAGAACTCTTGGTCTCCTCGAGGAAAAAACAGAATTCGAAGGAAAGAGATCCCCGGTTCTCTATTAGGCCATGAGTCCGAACCAAGGGAAGAGCCGAACTCACCCGAGTGTCCAAGTAATAATCAAACCAATCCTTGTCAAACTGTCCAGATTACTTCTAATTCTAGTTCGAGTTATCTAATGATCTTAATGATCCCATTGCTACTTGTAAAGGTGTACAGTCTTTCACCAAACACCCCATATCTAATGATGTGTTCTATAAAAATCTTTTTCCTTTTTTTGCATTTACTTCACAATCTTCTTCTGTGGAAATTCCAAAGAGTGTACAAGAAGCCTTACAGGTCCTTGAGGGGAAGAAGGCTATTTCTGAAGACATGAGGGCACTTGAGTGGAAGAAAATCATATATAAGAAGTGATGGGTCTGCTGAGAGGAAAGATATCAGTGGTTTGCAAGTGGCTGTTCACCATCAAGTATAATTCAGATGGATCTCTCGAAAGATATAAAAGCACGTTTGATGGCCGAAGGTTTTACTCGAACATACAGTAATGATTATCTCGAGACCTTTGCTCCATCAGGAAAGCTGAATGCTGTGAGAATACTTCTTTCAATTGCAGCAAATCTTGACTGGCCTCTTCAATAGTTAGATGTGAAGAATGCGTTTTCAATTGGAGATTTGAAGGAGGAAGTTTATATGGGCCCACCACCTGGATTTGATCAGCACTTTTGATCTAAAGTGAGAAAGCTGAAGAAGTCACTGTACGGGCTCGAGCAATCTCCAAGAGCCTGATTTAAATGATTCTGTTGATCCATAAAGAATCAAGGATATGTCCAAGCACAAAGTGATCATTCTATATTCGCGAAGCACTTCGGTGATGGTAAGATTGCAGTATTGATGGTACATGTAGATGATATTATTTTTACTGGGTATAATGTGATCGAAATGGATCATTTGAAGAAAAGTCTATCTTTGGAATTCGAAATTAAATATTTGTGGTCTCTAAGATACTTCCTTGGAACGGAAGTTGCTCGTTCGAAAAAGGGTATTGCTGTCTAACAAAGAAAATACATTCTTTATCTCCTTAAAGAAACGGGAATGAGTGGATGTAGACGTGCCGATACTACAATGGATCCTAATCAGAAGCTAGGAGATACTAAGGATGGAAAGCCTGCTAGTACCAGGAGCTGGTAGGAAAAATGATTTATATACCTCAAGCCCGATCCGATATTGCACTTGTTGTCAGCGTGGTAAGTCAATTTATGTATTCGCTCTATGAAGAACATCTTGAGGCGGTGTAAATCTTAAAATATTTGAAAAGTATCCCAGGAAAAGGATTTTTCTTTCTGAAAAGTGAGCAGAAGAGTATTGAAGCATACATAGATGCAGATTGGGCAGGTTAAGTTACAGATAATGACGTGAACTACACGTCAATGACTTAAAATCAAGACAATTTGATTTCTAGAGAGAGAAACAAAAGAGTTCTATATTCAAGAATTGAGAAGTCAGTACAAATGAGAGAAACAAACCTATTTATAGGGGCTAGATTACTTGCTGATCAAGTAATTAGCTAAAATGACTAAAATGGCCTACTAAAAATAAAAGAATACCAAATTAGTCCCAAACATGCTTGACAACTAATTAAAGGCTAAAAAGGAAATAAAAGAACTAAAATAGAAGAAAGACTAATACAAAATATTAAAAATGATAATTAAACCCTAATATGACCCATTTCCATTACTCTTCCCGGCTTAAAAAAAGTTCGTCCTCGAACTTGCAAAATTTAGGGACTCATGTGAAAATTTCCCAAATGGTGTCAAAAGTTGTGGGAGGCCAAAAATCAAGTCTGAAAATTGAGGAAGGGTGGGTGCATCCTGCACATTTTTATTTTTATTTTTACTCCTTTTCTTCACCCAAACAGGCCCTAAAGGCTACCTCCCGGATCAAAAACACATCGGGGCAGAGGGTTTTCTGGGTTAAGGGTTGTGTCGGCAGTCGAGAGGGGGTATTTTCTTGGTTCAGAGGGGTGGGAAAGGGAGGCGGGTGGGAACAGCTGTATCTGGGTGGCTAGGGCTGAATTTTCGCCCATGGCAGCCTAGTTTTTTTTTTTTTCTGGACTGGAGGGGTAGGGAGGGAAGATGGAGGGTGGGCGGCGGGGGTAGGGTATTTTCTGGGTAGCGGGATTGGTTTGGAAAGGGTTTGGGGGTTGCTGGCAGCAGGGGGGTTGGGATAGGGGGGGTCGACAAGGGTACGGGGGTGGTTGAGGTGAGGCAGAAGGGGGCGGAAGGCTTTGGGGTGGTTGCGGGGTTAGAGGGAAGTAGGGTGGGGGCTGGTTGTAGCGGTTTGGTTGAAGAAGGGTGGTAGGAGGGAAAACTAGGGCTAGGGTTTTGCAATTTGAAGAATTGCAACATTAGGGTTTCGAATTGCTCTTGATCCTTCCGTGCCAATTCATCCATTCGCCGTGTCAATTCTTGATGATTTCGTCTCAATTCTTGATTTCTTCGTCTCTACACTTCGTTAATCTCATCTTGAATTCGGGTTGCCTTCTTCAGAGCCATTGAAAAATGTAGTGCACGATTTGTTGATACTCTACACACACCGATACACACGAACACCAATGTTGGAGCTTCACCCGCTCTGATACTAATTTGACGTGAACTACACGTCAATGACCTAAAACCAAGACAATTTGATTTCTAGAGAGAGAAACAAAAGAGTTCTTATATTCAAGAATTGAGAAGTCAGTACAAATGAGAGAAACAAACCTATTTATAGGGGCTGAATTACTTGCTAATCAGGTAATTAGCTAAAATGACTAAAAGGGCCTACTAAAAAATAAAAGAATACCTAATTAGTCCCAAACATGCTTGGCAACTAATTAAAGACTAAAAAGAAAATAAAAGAACTAAAATAAAAGAAAAGACTAATACAAAATATTAAAAATGACAATTAAGCCCTAATATGACCCATTTCCATCAGATAGAAGATCCACTTCAGGACCTGCACTTATTTATGGGGAAATTTAGTCACTTAGGAGAGCAAGAAACAAAGTGTAGTAGCACGAAGTAGTGCGGAAGTTGAGTACCGAGCTATGGCTCACGGAGTATGTGAGATGTTGTGGCTAGAGAAGATTTTTGAAGAATTAATGATGTGAAGTTACAATACTGAAGGGTTATTTCTACGTTAACCTAATCCGGACATAACAACAACAACACGAAGAAAAAAAAGATATTTCTCTCTCTAGATTCTCATTTCTTATCATTAATGATGACATAATGGGTATTTATAGGTGTAAGGGAAGGTTCTAGAACTAGGCAACTAACCTACCTATTGGGCCTAAGCCTATGTGCAAGGAAATGTCCTATGCACAACTAAAACAACTAATGCCTAAGTTGCCCCTTCTAGAAGCTTCTAACCTTAACCACCTAAATACACAATACAAATAAAGGAAGATTACAATGACTCGAACAAATAATAAAATGACGCAAATACCCTAATCTAGAATATCCAAAGGAATATTCATGTATTACAACTAATAGAAACAAAATAAATACAAATAGAAGATAATTTATTCCCGGTTGCACATCCACGCGCCACGTGTCCGATACACATCATTCTCCCTGTCCTAAAAAAAACTCGTCCTCGAGCTTGTAGGGGTAATACTCCAACGCCACATGAACACAAGTACTGAAACAAGTGTCGTTTTAAAAAATAGGACCCAAGTCAAACCAATACGAAACGGTCTGCCCAAACTTCCTTTAGCCGCAAGTGCTAAGAAGATAATGGGCCTAAAATGCCCATCTCCCGTTAAAGAAACCCAACAAAATCCGAGTAACCAATACTGACGCCCGTATCGACCTTCTCGACACCACAACTACATGGTTGCTGTTTGGGTTGGTGGACCACTGAATCTGATCGGACGGGAAGTCCGACGATCACACCTTTGCGAGTACGATGGCGAAACAAGTGAAATGAAGTTAGTGACACTCCGGAAAGACGGATAAAAAATGGCAGATAGTCGAAAATGGCCGCAAGTGGGACACATTTACATGGAAGCCTGGCATAGGTGTCAAATTTGAGCCTTTTGGCCAGACGTGACCAAATTTGAGGCCAAGTAGGGGGTTGAGTCAAAGTGGGGCAAACCTGGCGTTGTAGAAGGATGTAGGATGGGATTTGGGGCTGGGTAGGTTTTGGCTATGGGGGTTTGTGTGACCGGAGGTTTCGACTGGAGCAGGAGGCGGCCTGGGTTGGTGGCAGGTCAACGCGCCTAGGGCAGGGGAAGGGGTTCGTAGCGGGTTGGTCAACTGGGGGAAGGGTTCGGGTTGGTGTGTCTAAGGGATGAGGTGGGGCGGTATAGGCTTTCTTAGCGGGACGACCAACAAAGGGGGGGGGGAGATAGATTGGTGGGTGGCGATTGGAGATGGTTGAGTGGCGAGTGAGGGTGGTGGAGGGCGATAGAAGGCTGGGCAGCAGGTGGGGGTGGGGAATAAGGGGGCTAGGGTTTGGGTTTTGGGTAGAAGAAGAGGGATGATGTATTTTGGGGTTGTGTGACAGGAAGTGGTGGTGGGGTGAAAAATCTTGGAAATGGAAAAAAGGTGGCAAAATGGGTTGGTATCCCCCCCATAGAACTCCTCCTTGGTGGAATGATGGAATTTTAGGGTTTCCATCAGAATTCAGGTACCATTTGGACATTTGTCAACCTCGGTTGAATGGTTGTCCAAGTCGAAACCCTAACTCAATATCCAATTCGACGCACATCTACGAGAGCACACCAAGAACGAACATCACTTTGATACCAATTTGATGTGATGTTACAATGCGGAAGCGTTATTTCTACTTTAACCTACTCCTACACAACAACTTGAACAAGTAATATTTCTCTCTCTAGACGCTCATTTCTCAAAAGAGTGGATTGATCATTAATGATGACATAATAGGTATTTATAGGTGTATGGGGAAGGTTTTAGAAGTAGGCAAATCCACCCTGGCTTGGTCCAGTGGTAAGGAGGGTTTCGCTCTAGACCATAGGTCGTGAGTTCGATCCCTCCCCACGGATACCTGCCCTGAGGGTAAGGGCGGGCTCTGAGCCGTGCGAGTATGCTGTAAGGTGTCTGGGTTCGATTCCCCCTCGGGTGCCAGATTTAAATTGGGGTGTGTGTTAGGGTGGCTCTGGCACTTGCACCCCCCCTGTTTAGCAAACACGAGGGAGTCCAAATGGTTCGTTCGTGTGGAGGTTCAGGGCTTCAAAAAAAAAAAGTAGGCAACAAGTAACTAACCTATTTGGCCTAAGCCCATGTGCAAGGAAATGCCCTATCCACAATTAAAACAACTAATGCCTAAGTTGCTCCTTCTAGAACCTTCTAGAAGCTTCCAACCTTAAGCACCTAAATACACAATACAAATAAAGAAAAAATACAATGATTTAAACAAAAAATTATAAAATGATGCAAATACCCTAATCTAGAATATTCCAAAGGAATATTTATTTATTACATATTACAACTAATAAACAAAATACAAATAAAAAGTAATTTTCTCGCGGGTGCACATCCACGCTCCACGTGTCCAATACACATCAATTAAAGAGACCAATAGAGATGCCAATGAAGCTGTATTGTTACAATAAGGCCGCAATTAGTATTGCTCCAACAACGCAAACATGTTGAGATCGACAAACACTACATAAAAAAAATTGGAGGCAGGTGCTATTTGTATAACTGTTTGTTCCAACAACTCAATAGATAGCTGACATTCATACAAAAAGATTGTTTAGATCACTTTGAGTTTCTCATCACCAAGTGTTGGGCATGATAGATATTAATGCACCGACTTGAGGGCAAGTGTTGAAGATTTAGGAGTAGTTAGGTGTTTTTTCTTTTTTCGTTTTTGTTCGAATTAGGATTTGAGTAAGTCTTATAGTTAATCTGTTAGTTGTTTTCTATTTTTATATACTTCCTATTTTTGTGGAATTTGGTAGATTAGGCGAGAATTCTGTGGGATCTTCTTCAGTTATACATTTTCTTCTAAACCCCTATAATGAATAAGAAAGTCGTAGAATTTTTTTTAAAAAGTTTTTTCAATATGTTGTGTTTGGGTTTTGTGTGTGTGTGTGAGTGTGAGAGTGAGTGTGTGCGTGTGTGTGGTGGTGGTGGGGGGGTGCATGTCTAATTTTCCATCTTCCGGGGTGGCCATGCCAAAGTACCACATTATTGCTGGGGTTAACTCCCAAAAACCTAAAACTTAATCACTATTCACTCGTATATTTGAAAATTTAGATTTTAATGAGAGGATTTAGCTACCAAAATATAACAAAATCATTAGCATTAGATAAACTCAAAGTATCCAACAAGTGCCAATCTTCATTTACCACCATCAGCAATTACAAGTCTGAAAATAATAAGTCAAAACCCTTAAGGTTCTGATTCAAACAGTGCAATGAAACACAAACATCTCCATGTAGCCTAATCTTCCTCTAACTCATCACCCGAAATATTGAAATCAGTTTCTTAAAGTTAATCTCCTTCTCTTCATATCTCATCTCTTCTTATTTAGTCTCATCTCCTTTTTTATGAGTGAAGCAAAACGTGAACTTGACATTTTTTTCTTCGAGCGAGATCCTTGAAGAAACCAGTGAACTTGAAGCTAATCTAGAATTATAGTCAACTGATCTAGAATTGGATGCAACTGATATTTTCATGTTACTACATTTATGTCTTCAGAGTTAGCCACCATAACATGCTTCTAAGCCAGATCCTTCTTTTCTGTCCATTCACTTCCCAATTTTAGATCTAGAGACAACATTTGCAATAACAAAATTCAATTAAATCCAGTGTCAAAACGCTGAAACGAATTCAATTAAACAAGCTGAAACAAAGATTCAATTTAATTTAGCATCAAGAGATAAAAAAAAATTAGGGTATTTTGTCATCATTCTTAAACTCTATTTATATCGCACGCGGAACACTAAGCAATAAATCTGCACAAAAAACACGGAAAAAATCCAGGAAGTGTGGGAAAAACTGCATGTGTCAAAGAGAAGAGCTGAAGCCGGTGCCAATTTATGGTCACTGGCTAGTATAGGTGTTGTAGAGAAGAGTCTTCTTCCTTTTGCCTGTGTTGCTGTGTAAATAAGACCATCTATGGCAAAAAGTGTAAAGAGAAATAGAAAATTCTGGCATTCCCCTCAATTTGAATTGGGAGGTTTTCATTGGAACTCCACTAAAAAGAAGAAAAAATATTCTAGTTATATTGATTGAATACAATATGCGAGATTCTTTTCTATATATTTCTTATTAAACTTTATTGAGTGTGCTTCAATCAAGAGCACCTAGGCGAACAAGAAAAATAAAAATTTATCCTAGTTATATTGATTGAATACAATATTGATGGAATGCGAGATTTTTTTTCTATATTATTCTTGTTTATTTCTCAATCTAAACTTTGTTGAGTGTGCCTTAATCAGGAGCGCCTAGGCGGGCATCTGGTCCCGCTAGACATGCACCTTCTTCAAGATGCCTTTCCTGGATTGGTCTGAGGGTCAATAAGTGCACTTCATGCCTAGGCGCCTTTAATAATTCTGGTCTCGAAGTTTTTCTCTAAAATCAAGGAACTTTCTTTTAGGGATAGCAAATGAATTGGTAGAAGACAGAGGTGCGATGTTCAAGATTAATTCTGAAAATAGTCTATGACCAAGTAGATCGGGATTTGCCTTGGGAATGAATAAAACTATTATCAAGGAATGAAGCCACGGGTGCGGCGGGGTGCGGGGTAACGGTGAGACGATTCAGCAAATTAAGGCAGGGATGCTGGTGCAATGAGTGCTATGAAGAGTTGGTGCTTCATAGTTCAGTCTTTGTCAATGGTAGTGCAAAAGGGATTTTTGGGGCATATTTTTTTCTTTTCTTTTCTTTTTCTTTATAAAATTATTTTTCTTATCGACGTTGATGTTGGATGTATTGAGTAGGTTGGTAGCAAAAGCCAAAGATGGGGAGTTGAAGCTCTGCCAAAATACCCTATAGGATTATTTTAGTGGGAATGGTTCCTTATGGCAATAGGAAGAAGAGAAGGCACATTGGAGATGTGGTATATTAGCTATATTCTGGTTGTTCTAGCTATAAAATGGAATGCACATATTTATTAGGGGAAAGAATAATCTTTGGGAGCGCACCAAATTTTCTAAACGATTAGGTGCATTCTCATCTTTGTTTTAAGGCATCATTCTCTCATTTCTGACTTTAATATGGAAGGATGTACTCACTTGATAGGTTGTGTTTGTAGTGGGTGCAAAATTTTCTATGCTTCCAAACACACTGTTTTCATTAAAAATATCAGGTTGTGTAGCCAAAGCTGGATAATAATTTCAAGGTAAGGAGCGAACAGAAAAGGCCATAGGTCTCGAGTTTGAAACCCCCCAAAGGATACCAGATTTTAAGCCGGACATGTGTTAGGGTGGCTTTGTCATAGCGTCCCCCCTGTTTAGCTCGCATTGGGGAGTCCAAAGGGCTCGTTCATGTGGAAATTCAGGATGTTAAAAAAAAAAATTCCAAGGAAAATTTTGTGAATCAAACACAACATTACAATTTATAGCATACATTTTCAAACGGCAGCGGTGCTCTCAGATGCATTTGTCCACCACCTTCACCCTTGTAGTTATTCACCATAATTTTCTAATAAAGATATTATTTTTCTGACAAAAAGATAAATTTGGCTTATCAATTGAGCCATTTTCCCATGTAAACTACAAACTGATTATTATTCAAGCCCTTTTTAACTGTTTTTCCTCTCTTTGTGGTGATTGTCCTACTAGCTCATCGAACTTCTTGCAGTAAAAACGAATCCGGTGAGTGCTAAACTCTTGGTTCTCTCTCAGAATTTCCTTTTTATTTTATTTGTAAAACATGCAACCTGTCATTTTGCCATTGTTCTTACAGCTCATACGTGATAAACATGAAGAGTTTGGTGAAGCAAAGGGTTTGAGGTGGGTTTACTTCATTTTCAATCATGCAAACATAATACAATGAAATTCCCACTTATACATGAGGAGTGAAGTTTCTATACGGATTTAATGGTTTAGCTAACCAGCCAGTGGGTTAATTTTTAATATACTGTGTCAGGCAGTTTTCTTTAACTGACTTAAGGTATCTGCTAACATACAGTTTTTAAATTCTGATTTTTCAGGTCTCCTAAACCAGCTGAAGTCGAACACCATGATTATTACCACGCATTCAAAGGTCGTACCTCTATTTTCTCCTATATCTCCAACATTTTTCATTTTCTGCTCTGCAGAGCCAACATAATTGGTGACCCTAACGAGTGCGCTCCAAGAAATATAATTAGTCGAAACACTTGAAGAATTTGTGGTATCAGAAGTCGTTGATGTGTCTTGTTTAATAGGTCGAATTCTTTCTATTTTTTATTATTTTTTTGTTAGCTGGCGTAGCCGATTAGACAGCTGGAACTATTTCTTGAATTTTGAAAGTGAATATTGCAATAAAAATTATCTGAAATGAATCTCGCAATATTGTTTTATTTCTTTCTTTATTCATTATTCAAGCGTTGTTTATTATGTCTGAATAGAAACAATGCTTCAAAATTCAACTTTATACAAACTCATCAATTTGTTACTTTAAAGGTCATTTAGCCTTTGGTCTCTGTTCAATTGTCCATTTTATAATATAACTAGGTATAAACCCGCGTGATGCGTCGGTTAGGATATTGTGTTAGTCATTTTGCACGGCATAGATTAAAGGAAGAAAGAGACAAAGAAGTGGAACATAAAAATCAAAATTACAGCATCCATCTCATGATCACATTAAGGTACAAAATTCCTCACTCATCATTTACTTAAAACAACCATGAATAAAACAATATTTAACTCAAATATAAGATTAATTTTCCAGCAAATATACTCATAAAATTATATTATGAAATGTAAAATATAATAGGAACTTTTACTGCAGATGTTAAAATCGTAGAGAATATGAGATACTATTTCTGAAACATTCCATGATGTGAATTCTCTATTAATTCAACCCTTTTTGTCTCACGTAAAGCGCAATGAAATTCTTTCAACAATATGATATATCCCCCCACCAATTTAATTTATCAAATTCATGTACACTTTAGTGAGTACAACAAATCGATTAAGAGTTGAACACACAATAAAAACAAGAAAGTTATAAATACACTTTCTAAATTTTAGGGAGGGGGAAGGTGATATGATAATAGATGCAGCGTAATCTTCTTGCTTGAAATTTCTAGGGTGCATTTATTTATATAAAAACTTAAAATGGATGTATTAATCCAGATTTCAAATGCTTTTTTACCTTTTTGCCATTAAGAGGAAGAGGAATGCTATACCCACCGGCCAAATTTACCGCCTATTTCAACTGATTGATGTGGACATGTGACTTGGCATCTTATGTAAATCCATCTTCAAGCCTTTGAGCTATAACTGAGAAAGAAAAGTCTTATTGCAAGTTTTTTTTTTCCCTACATTTACAAGTTTTTTCACCCAATTCTAAATTTAAAACATTAAACCATATAGTTTAAAGATATATTAAATTCATATAATTTATAAAAAGCAGTTTTAAATAAATAAAAATTCACGAAAAATATTTTTTTTAGCAAAATACATTTTTTAAACTAGTTTTAACAAACAAAAATTTTTAGCAAAAAAAATACAGTTTGATTAAAAAATAAAAACATAAAAAAATAGTTTTTATCAAAATAAAAAAAGTTTTAACCAAGAAAAACAAGTTTTAAATATGTCAACATCAATTTTTTTCATAAAATCACTTTTGATTGAAAATTTTCTGCTGACTCGTGATTTTTATCTGTCAATCGCGACACTAGTTATTATCGCTAACGCGGACCCATATTTATGCATTTGTTTTTCATGAAGTGCTTTTCTTCCATAACTGTCTTCTATACGACAACTTTTTCTTCATTTGGTTCCATTATTAAAATTAATACTTTGTTGATCAACCGGTCTTCTATATGACAACTTTTTTAATAAAATGACAATGGATTGGAAAAAAAAAATTAATGTCGACTCATGTTAGCAATAACTAATTGCAACACGTCATGTCAGCGTGTTGCAACCGACACATATGACACGACACGACAAAAACAAAAGAAAAAATATATAAAAACAATTTGGACAAAAACAAAAGATTTTTTTAATGAAAAAAAATAGTAAAAAATATTTTTTAAACTAGTTTTAATACAAAAAATAGATTTTATAAAAAAAAAATATTTTTTAAAATCAATTTTTTAAAACATATTTTGTTAGTGCCGTTGGCGCGGAAATGATGCGGATCCGCGCCAGTGACAATAACCGATCGTTGTTTTTTATAAATATATATAAAAACTAGGAAAACATTTGTTTTTGAAAAAAACAAATTATAACGAAAACAAATAACATTGTTTTTTTAAAAACAACTTTTTACGTTTCAGAAACACATAAAAAACTCTTAAAGTTGTGAAAAAAAGAAAAATCACAAAAATAAAAATTGTTTCTAAAACATAAAATTTTTTTTAAAAAAACAATGTTATTTTTTATAAAACAATGTTGTTTTTGAAAAAAAACTTTTTTAAAACAATTTTTTTATAAAGAAAACATTTTCTTAATAGTTAAAACAATTATTTTTTTTATAAAGAAAACATTTTCTTAACAGTTAAAACAATTTGTTATATGCAAAAACAACGCTGTTTTTTTTAAAACAGTTTTACTGAAAAATAAAAAACATAAAAATAGATTTTATCAAAATAAAAATAAAAAATTTAAAATCGATTTGTCAGTGCCGCTGACGCGGACCCAGATTCATTAAATGATGCGGATCCGCGCCAACGACATTAACCGATCGCTGATTTTTATGTGTCGATCACAACAGTGGTTATTATGGCTGGGCACCTACATTCATAAGACAATAATCAACGTATTGCAACCGACACATATGACACGACACGACAAAAACAAAAGAAAAAATATTCTTTAGCAAAAGATTTTTTTAACAATAAAAAACAATTTTGACAAAAACAAAATATTTTTTTAATGATAAAAACATTTTTGAAACTAGTTTTAACACAAAAAAATAGATTTTAGTAAAAACAAAAAAACAGTTTTATCGAAAAATAAAAGATTTGGATCGTGATCCGCGCTCGCTTTTTTATTTGGATCGTGATCGTGTTTGTTAAAGAATAAAAAATTCATAGTCGCATTGTATAACTTTTTAATTGGTTTGTGTTAAGTAAAAAAATGATTTCGTGTTTTGTCTTATTGTATTTTAACACATATATTTATGTATAGTGTGTATTTATTTATTTTTATTGAGCAGTTTTTTTTTTACTTGAAAGTTATATGTTACAAAAATAAATAAATTTATAGCAATAAAGCAAATAAGAGATTATTTTAATGAGGTGGCTATATTTTTAACTATCAAATGAAAGTTGAAGCCATTGGGATGCCACCTCAGCTGACCCATCAGCCGGTGGAAAAATCCGGTAGACTCAAACCGGTACAAGAAGCATTATTCTTATTTGTAGTTGTAAGATGAATAGCTGATTGTTTGTTGGTTGTGTTGGGAAAGGGGAGCAATTGAGTTTTTATTCATGTAGAGAGAGAAAGAGGGACGAACAGAGAGAAAGACGAAGCGACATGGTTTAACGGGAGTAAATGAAATGAAGAGAAAAGTTGTAGAGTTAAAATGATGGTCACCTGAACAAATGATGTTGGAGTTTTCTTATGGAAAGAACGAAATATAATAATTAATTTCTGCAAGGCACGTTCTTGGAACGCTTTCTTTTAGGCAAAATTTCTCCCAATCCGGTTGAGACAGAACCAGAACCGCGAGTACACAATGGGTTTTGTAGAACCTGCCTTCAGGATACAATGCAGTATGAACAGTTGTTTGATTCAAACTATGTACTATTTGATCAAACCCGAGAACACTCTGAATTTGTAACTTGATAATGCCAAAGTATAGAGGACGGAGAGAGGAGAAACTAGCAATTTTCGGTGTCCAAAACAGAGGTCTGGAACTCTTTTTATAGCCATTTCTGTGACTGTTCTTCAACAGTCACAACTCTTCATGGAGTGACTCAGCAACCGTTGGATCGTGCCTGTTTGGAATAGCTACGATCTAACGGTTCAGATTAGGCGTCCCATCGTAAGCGAATGGACATCCCCTACACGAAACGCTACGAGTTCATCTAACGTTTTAGATCAAGCCGTTTCGGATTTTAAACCCTTTGATCGGATCGTTTAATCACAACCGTTGATCTGTTTTACCTCGTCAAAACTTTAGGCTCCCACGCTCCAAGCGACGATGCGAAGTGCCAAGTGCGCGTCAAAGCGCGCAATGCGCCCTAAGTCGCCCAATCGCCCTTTCGCGCGCCGCGTGTCGCGCTTACGCGTGTCGCGATTGGTGGTGCTTAAGCACCACCGCGATGCGTAGGATCATAGCCTCTTATTTGACTTGTCAACTAAGAATCTTAGTTGTCCTTTAGTTTATATACCACTACCTTTTGTAGTATTCTTCCAATGTGGGACAATATGGGATTTTGAGCATTCCCCATATCTTTCACACCCATTTGCTCATGTTTCTACTTTCTAAATTAAAACCCAAACTATGTTTAAAATAAAACACAAATAATATAATAAAATATTAACAACTAAAAATTAAACTCAATAAATATTGGAATTAATCCAACATTCTCCCACCAATTTCAATATACACAAGAGAGCAAAGCAAAAAAGACAATAAATAACTTTTGGCATTATCGCTAAAATCTAGTACATAAATGAGAAGTGTCTTTCGGACTTGAACTTCCATATAGTGAAAATAATTCAAAGCTTCATCAAGGTGCTGTGGTGAACGTATCTTGAACCAAGGACCTTTTGAGACTAGCCGGAACTATCACACATACCGATTTATGAGTTTATAAGTGTTCTTCTAGCATGCACTTTTATGGCCTTGTGCTAATCCTGATTTCACGAGCGCTTTAGGATCGGTCTTGATTTCATAGAAAGCGGCCACACTTTCGACACTCGAATAGGTAAATCAACTTTAGTGATTCTGCGAGTCACACTTATATGATTTATTAAGAAGTGAACTTCATCCTCTAACATGCAGAAAACCAACACTAGGCATATAGGAATGGAACTTTTTGTATAAATTCCTAGTGTTCCATAACTATAATTTAACTTGTTTGTACCACATTGAACTCTATCTATATTTTCAAGATATGAGTTGGGTTCCCATTAAATATAGTTGTGTTATTTAATAGACCTTAGTCCCATTCCTTTTGAGGTGATATATATCATCTCTCTTACAAGACCTTTAGTCAGAGGATCTGCTAAATTCTTGTTCGTTTTAATATAGTCGACTGTAATTACTCCTTCCTTGAGTAATTTTCTTATAATTTGATGTCTTAGACTAATGTGTCTAGATTTTCCGTTGTAAGTTTTGTTCGAAACTTTATAAATTGTGGCTTGGTTATCACAACTTATCATAATAGAAGGTGATGGCTTTTTCCATAAAGGAATATCATACAACACATTTCTAAGCCATTCTGCTTCTTTACATGCATCTGCTAGGGCTATAAATTCAGATTGCATTGTTGAATCTGATACACATGTTTGTTTCTTGGATCCCCAAGAGATAGCTGCTCCTCCTAGCGTAAAAATCCAACCAGTAGTTGACTTGGATTTTGATTCAAGATTATTCCAACTTGAATCACTATATCATTCTAAAACAGATGGATATCCTACATAATGTAAGCCATAATTCAAAGTCCTCTTCAGATATCTAAGCACCCTAGAAATTGCATTCCTGTGCTCTTGTCCTGGATTACTTGTAAATCTACACAATATACTCACTGCATAAGCAATGTCTGGTCTAGTACAATGCATGGCATACATTAGACTCCCAATAATACTAGCATATTTAAGTTGGTCCATAGCACGCCCAGTATTTTTCATTAATTTGATGCTAGGATCCACAGGTGTAGCAGCTGGCTTAAGTTCAAAATGATTATATCTTTTAAGAACTTTTTCTATATAATGAGATTGAGATAACGCTAAAGAATTATCCTTTCTCACAATTTTGATTCCTAAAATCACATCAGCTTCTCCAAGATCTTTCATATCAAATTTTGATGAAAGAAACCTTTTGGTTTCTTCAACATATTTGAGATTAGACCCAAATATTAACATGTCATCCACATATAAGCATATAATAACACCAACACCATTTTCAAATTTACTATATATACATTTGTCGGCATCATTAACTTTATATCCATGGGATATAACAATATTATTAAACTTCTCATGCCATTGCATAGGAGCTTGTTTAAGGCCATAAAGAGATTTAACCAATTTACACACTTTCTTTTCTTGGCCAGGCAATACAAACCCTTCGGGTTGTTCCATATAAATCTCTTCTTCTAAATCACCATTTTAATTTTCTTTTAAATATCCATTTGCACCCAATAGGTTTAGACCCGGGGGGAAGATCGGAAATAACCCAAGTTTGATTTGACAAAATTGAGTTCATTTCATCATTAATTGCTTCTTTCCAAAAGACAGCATCCCTAGATGTTACCGCTTCATGAAATGTGGTCGGTTCATCTTCTACATTAAGAACAAATTTAGTTTTGTTCTTAGTCTCATTTAAATCCCCTTCAACTAAATAAATAACAAAGTCAGGCCCAAATGTTTTTTCAGTTCTTTGTCTTTTACTCCTTCGTGGTTCAACGTCATTCGTTGTTTCTGAAGAAGATATAGGTTGTGAATTTTCTTCTAAATTTGAGGAGTCAACAGTCGAATTATTATTTTCTAAACCTTGATTCAAAGTACTAAACTTTGTTAGATGTTCAAAAAATTGCACATCTACCGACTCAATGATTTCTTGAGTTTCAAGGTTTAAAAATCTATAAGTCGTACTGTTACTAGAGTATCCAATAAAAACACATTTGTAAGTCCTATTTCCTAGTTTAGGTCTTTTAGGTTCGGGTTTTCTTACATAAGCAAGACATCCCCAAACTTTAAGACGTCTAAGATTAGGCTTACGATTAAACCATAATTCATATGGTGTAATATCCTTGTTTTTCAATGGAACTCTATTTAAAATATAACATGCGGATAAAACCGCTTCTCCCCACATCGACAAAGGTAAACCAGAACTGATTAACATTGAATTTATCATTTCAACTAAAGTCCTATTTTTCCTTTCCGCCGTTCCATTTTGTTGTGGCGTATATGGCGCCGTAACTTGATGGATTATCCCATGAGTATTACAAAATTGTATAAACTCACTCGGGTAATATTCACCACCCCTATCGGATCGTAGGACTTTAATTTTTCGATTTTGTTGAGTTTCAACTTCTGCTTTAAAAAATTAGGAATTTCTCGAAAACTTCATCTTTACTTTTAAGTAAATATGTATATGCATACTTAGAGTAATCATCAATGAAAGTTAAGAAATATTTATTTCCACCACGAGTCATATTACTCTTCATATCACATACATCACTATGAATAAGATCAAGCATTTCGGATTTCCTCTCAACAGATTTGAACGACTTTCTAGTTATCTTCGATTGAGCACAAATTTCACATTTAGAAAGGTTATCAAATTTACAATCCGAGATTAAGCCGAGATTAGTCATATTTTTTATACTTCTATAATTCACATGACCTAATCTACTATGCCATACATAAATAGACTCAACCATATAAGCATAACTAATATCATTGATTACATTAATTTTAATCATGCCGTTACAAGAGTACCCTTTGCCAATAAATTGGCCATTCTTAGACAATACAAACTTATCAGACTCATACACTAGTTTGAAACCTCTCTTATTGAGAAGGTCCCCAGACACAAGATTTTTACACATATCAGGTACATGAAGTACATCAATTAGAGTAAGTGTCTTTCCAGAAGTTAGCTTCAATTCCACTGTGCCTTTTCCAACTACATTGGCGCGAAGATTATTTGCCATCTTCACTTCTTTTCCATCAATTTCTTGATATGTTTTGAATGAAGAGCGGTCTTTGCATATGTGGACCGTTGCGCCGGTATCCAGCCACCATCCACTTTCATTATCAATTGAATTTGCTTCGCAAACAGTAGCAATAAGATCTTCAACATTGTTGGTTTCCTTCGACCCTTGTTTTTCTTTAAATGCCTTCTTTTTAAGACGACATTCTCGAGAATAATGGCCCGGTTTGTCACAGAAGAAACATTTTCCCTTCTTTTTCTTATTTGCACCTTGGTTCTTGAATTTGGAATCATTCTTTGCTTTAAATTTTGAGTCTTTGGTAATCTTGGATTTTTTATCCTCAACCATATTAGCTTTTGAATGACCCTCACTTTGTTCATCCTTCTTTTCTCGAATACGAGTATCATCTTCAATACGAAGGTGACGAAGAAGGGATTCCACAGTATAAGTCTTTTCATCATGATTAATTTTCTTCTTAAAGCCATTCCAAGAGGATGGAAGTTTTGAAACAATCACCCCTACTTGAAATTCATCTTGAAGATTAATACCAGCGGCTTTAAGGTCACCAATAATTTGTTGGAGTTCATGGGCTTGTGCAACGACAGATTTATCATTATTCATTCTAAAATTCATATAGTTTGAAATTAGAAACTTACGATTGCTCGCTTCCTCGTTTTGATACTTTATCTCCAAAGCCTTCCATAATTCCTTTGCCGTCGGAATCATTCTATGAGCGCTATAAACAGTTTGAGATAAAGCATTGAGGATGTGTCCTCGACACATAAATTCGTCTTCTTTCCTCTTCACACGTTTTTGCTTTATTCCTTCGGTGTCTTCGGGTGTGGGCTCGGGAATTTGTTCAAGGTTATCATCTAGAATGTATGCAAGTTTTAGTGATGTGAGGAAGAACATAACTTTCTCTTGCCAACGGGTGAAATTTCCGCCATCAAAACGGTCGAGTCGAATTAAGTCTTGAGTCATGACTTGGATAGATTGTGCCACAGTTCCTTCCATTTGAGTGGAGTAATAAGAATATAAAATTTTTTGCCAAAAACTGTTGGAGTTTTCTTAAGGAAGGAACGAAATATAATAATTAATTTCTGCAAGGCACGTTCTTGGAACGCTTTCTTTTAGGCAAAATTTCTCCCAATCCGGTTGAGACAGAACCAGAAACGCGAGTACACAATGGGTTTTGTAGAACCTGCCTTCAGGATACAATGCAGTATGAATAGTTGTTTGATTCAAACTATGTACTTTTTGATCAAACCCGAGAACACTCTGAATTTGTAACTTGATAATGCCAAAGTATAGAGGACGGAGAGAGGAGAAACTAGCAATTTTCGGTGTCCAAAACAGAGGTCTGGAACTCTTTTTATAGCCATTTCTGTGACTGTTCTTCAACAGTCACAACTCTTCATGGAGTGACTCAGCAACCGTTGGATCGTGCCTGTTTGGAACAGCTACGATCTAACGGTTCAGATTAGGCGTCCCATCGTAAGCGAATGGACATCCCCTACACGAAACGCTACGAGTTCATCTAAAGGTTTAGATCAAGCCGTTTCGGATTTTAAACCCTTTGATCGGATCGTTTAATCACAACCGTTGATCTGTTTTACCTCGTCAAAACTTTAGGCTCCCACGCTCCAAGCGACGATGCGAAGTGCCAAGTGCGCGTCAAAGCGCGCAATGCGCCCTAAGTCGCCCAATCGCCCTTTCGCGCGCCGCGTGTCGCGCTTACGCGTGTCGCGATTGGTGGTGCTTAAGCACCACCGCGATGCGTAGGATCATAGCTTCTTATTTGACTTGTCAACTAAGAATCTTAGTTGTCCTTTAGTTGATATACCACTACCTTTTGTAGTATTCTTCCAATGTGGGACAATATGGGATTTTGAGCATTCCCCATATCTTTCACACCCATTTGCTCATGTTTCTACTTTCTAAATTAAAACCCAAACTATGTTTAAAATAAAACACAAATAATATAATAAAATATTAACAACTAAAAATTAAACTCAATAAATATTGGAATTAATCCAACAAATGATACGTGGATAACCAAAGGAAAAACTACATTTAGTACATTGTAAACCATTTTATAGTATAAATAAAAAAGATACTATCCTTAAACTTGGCTGCTGACAACTTGTATCATTAAACTTGGCTGCTGCTGACAACTAATATCAACTTGGCTGCTGACAACTAGTATCATTAAACTTGGCATACACATGCTATATAATTCCACCTCGATAACCCAGGATTCTCACTTGTGTATCACCTATTTTTCATTTCAAGAAAACTCTTCTCCTCTCTCTTTCATAAGTGTCTCTTAGAATAGCGCCTTTGCGATGACTTACCAGCCTTATTTTGATCCCGACTATGAATTTTTCATGGAAAGATTATTCCCACCAATGGTTTGTATTGACAATGAAACCTGCCATGGCTGCACGCTTGTGAAGGTGAATAGCGCAAACAATCAAAGGGTTTTAGTGGATATGGTTCAAGTTTTGACAGATCTTAACCTCTTGATATCCAAATCATACATTTGCTCCGACGGTGGCTGGTTCATGGATGTGTTTCACGTGACCAACCAGTTTGGGAACCAAATTACAGACCCAAACCTCATACATTACATCCAGGAGGCAATCTGCCCAAGTTGGAAGAGAAAAAAAGAGGTACAAACTTGTATAGGCAGAGACGTGACAGTCCTTGAGATAACAGGGACAAACCGGCCAGGCCTATTATCAGATATAACAGCTGTACTTGCTGATTTGGGATGCTACGTGTCCACTGCAGTGGCATGGACCCACCGCACCCGAGCAGCATGCATCATTCACATCACAAATCCATGCGATATACAGGCCCAGATAGAGATAGTAATGAAAGCCCACCACTATGAGGGAGAACCATGGACCGTGAGGGTGGCTACCCCCACCACCAGCCAGACCCACATTGAGAGGCGGCTACACCAGTTAATGGCGGCTGATAGGGACTACGAGGAATGTGGTGATTGTGGCACAAATACAGTTGTAACAATAGACGAGTGTAAGGAAAAGGGTTACTCACTTGTGACGGTGAGGAGCAGAGACCGGCCGAAATTACTATTTGATACTGTGTGTACACTCACAGACATGCACTATGTGGTGTTTCATGCCACTATTAGCTCCGAGGGGTCCCTTGCATCTCAGGAATATTACTTACGACAAAAGGACGGAAGCATGGTAAATACGGAGAATGAGAGGCATAGGATTACCCGTTGCTTAATTGCAGCGGTAGAAAGGCGAGTCTCCCGTGGAATAAAACTGGATATATGCGCCCAAAACAGATTAGGATTGCTCTCAGACGTCACAAAAGTGTTCCGTGAAAATGGACTGTCTATAGCAAGCGCTGAGATTGGTATGCGTGGTGAGAGAGCAGTCGGATCATTCTATGTTACTCATGTTTCGGGGAACAATGTGAAGGCAGAGACGATCGAGGCGGTGACAAAGGAACTTGGGGGCAGTGGACTGGTAGTTAACACTTCTTCTCATGAGTGGTCTCCACGGAGCAAGAGACAAAGCGGCAGCCGTGATGTAGAAGATAGGCCAACATTCTCACTAACGGGCTTCTTGTCGTCACAGATCGAGCGAATTTGTAGCAATTTCAAATGCTAAAGTAAAAATGATGATGAGGTTGATGTAGTTTGCGGATTTAACTGTAAATAGACAAGCATCTGTCGGGTCCTAGCTTTTAATTAATGTTAATTATTAATTTTTAATATTTTTTTTTAAATGAAAAACTCTTGGTTTTCTCCTTCTTGGTGGCTTTTCAAATAATTCAAGAATATACGTGTCTCTCTCCTCTTATTTACATTCAACTATTCATGTATTAAAGGAATTAATGCAATTTTAATATTGCCTCTCCAATAGCTTTTAATTAATGTTAATTATTAATTTTTAATATTTCTTTTACTTTTTGAAAATGAAAAATTCTTGGTTTTCTTCTTTTTCGTGGCTTTTCAAATGGTGGCTTTTCAAATGACCCAAGAATATACGTGTTTCTCTCCTCTTATTTAGATTCAACTGTTCATTTCTCCAAACTTACTTAGTATTACCATGAATTTTTTTTATTTGACAAATGTATTTTTTACTACTTTAACGTCCCTGCATGAGCTATACTCTAATATTGCTTCTCCGAGACAAAAGAGGTTCAATATCAATGGTTTCACCAGTTATAGTCTGAAGCGGGAAGATATGTTACTTTTTAATTTTTTACATTCCTTATGATATGTATCTTTAAGGAATTTTAAATTTGCTTGATAGTTTGATTTTGTTTTTTTTCTAGATGTATGGATACTACATCTGAAAAATTAGCAAATATTATATTTTTAACATGAAGGATTAATGATGTTCAGTTAACAGTTTGGTGAGAAAAATACTTTGTCAAGTTTCCATATTGTGCAGGTAATTTCCAAATTTTATACTAGGTACATTGTAATTATGGGAAATTTTTATTTTTTAATATTTGTAAGATTTATTTCACTTTACCTATTTGGATATTAGTAAGTTAATATAAGGAAGTTTTTAGAAAGTATTAAATATAAACCCTATTTTCATATCAATAACATTATTCAGTGTGTATGGCTAATGTCTCCAAAGTAGAATTGGGTTAATAAAGTCCAACATACCAGTCCACAGATGAGAACCTGATAAGGTTTTGACAATGGGAATTTCAAAGAGGAGAGAACTTATTATACTAGGTGCGTCATAATAGTGTATTATAATAGGTTTTAACAGCGGGGTATAATAAAGATATGATCTTAATTTAAGTATCAAACATATGACAGACAAAACCATCACTTTCAATTAGACATTATCATACTCTTAAACTGAATAATACGAAACCTTAGTAAATGTTTTTCCAAAAAAATTATTTCAATGTTACAGATTTTTCAAACCTTTTTTCAATAATGTTCAAGCTTATTAAATTTTTTTTTTGTTATTCCCATAAATTCTTGAAAGTTTTGTTCAATGATTTTCAGATTTAAAAAATAATTTTTCCTAATGTTCAAATAATTTTCTATTATTTTTTACATTTTTCAAAATATTTTTTTAATAATTTTTTCTATTTTTCAAGATTTATAAAAGTTATAAATAATATCCTTTGTACTTTCTATAAGTTTTTCTATCTATGAATTTTGCAATATTTTTCCATTATTTTCGAAATGTTATGAAAAAAATTGTATTTTTGGATTTCTTAAATATTTTTTAGTTCGTATTAGGTTTCGTGATTCCCAAATTTTTATAATAATTAATTTTCGAATACAATTGTTATGCGCCCGTGCATAGCGCGGGTTATATGCTAGTTCTTATAATAATAATAATCCGCTAGACAATTTTATTCCAAAAAAAATAAATGTAAGCTCTACGGTAAATCCCCCTTCCTCTTTTTCTTCCTTTTTTTTACCACTCATCAATTTCAATGATAAACTGGGAAACTATTCGCATGTATACTTTCAACTGAAAACTATAAATTTTATTTTTATTTGTATGGTCATAGTTGTCTAAAATGATTAAAAAAATTCTTTCAAATTTTGAAATTTTAATACCTTTCGTATTCGGTGAACATAATTCAAAATAACAAAAATATTCATTTTAAGTTGATTTTTTTTAAAATCGCGGAAAAAAATCATTTTGAGTTAATTTTTTTCGGAGTTCCTTAAAATGTTTAAATACAATACTGTAACACCCCATGATTTTGGGACCGAGAAATTTAAATTTTGGGAAAAATAAAATTTATTTAAATTGGAAAATTTTAAAATTTGAAAATTGAAGTCCAAAAATTGAGGACGTTTTAAAGTACTCCGGATGATGATTCTGAGTGCGCCAACGATTCCGAAAGGGTCGAGATAGTCAAAATGACTGTCATTGGGTTTTATTTCGATTCCGAAATATTTTTAAGAATGTTTGACTCGAATTGAAATAAACGAGTCATTTAAAGTGTGTATTAACATTTAATATTGGGTTTATTGTTTTAAGGGATTTAAAGGCTTACGGATCAAGCCTTCTCATTTGAGAGAAAGAGAGAAAAATCCCTAGAGGGAGAAAGAAGAGAGGAAGAAGAAGAAAAGAAGAGAGAGGAGAAAAAGCTTGGTGATTCCGGCCCAAACGCGATCCCGGGGACGATCCAACCTCTACAAATCTTAGGCAAGTGTTTAGTCTTGCTAAATATTTCATTTGTGTATTTCATTTCATAATTTGTGGATAAAACATATGGATTTTTGGGTATTAATATCAAAACCTAGATTTTGGGCACTAAAATGGGAATTTGATGTTTATACATGGGTTTGATGACATATAAATTGTTGGGATGAGGTGTAGGATGAGTTTATATGTTAAGAATATTATTGAGTTAAAGATTTGGGGGTTAGATGATGAGATTGAGTGTTTGGAGAGTTGGGGTTTTGTTGAAAAATGGAAATCGGCCAGGATAACTGGTATGGCCGGTCGACCGCGCCTTAAGGAAAAAGCTTACTGCATTTCTTCGTAGGCAAAATTTGGACCCGCGGTCGACCGGTCCCCTGTTTTAGCCGAAATATTTAGATTTCTTTCTTCCCCTTTTCTTTTGGGGTTTTATTATAAGGGACTTTCTTAATGTGCTTATTATGGGGGGTTAGGATATTAGATTAAGGGAATAGGGCCTTAGGTCGAATACGGGCTTGCGAGCCTATGTTAAATTAATTTAGGAGGATGTGATGCCTCTTTTAGTAATGAAAGAAATATCGAACGGAAGTGATTGACGGATTATTTTATCATGATAGAGGTGGGTTATCATGAAATGGATATTCCAAGGCATAGTGGGGGATCTCAGTGAGGACGGGAGTTCTAGCTCGAAGTCATAAGTGAGTTTAGATATGATTGAGGACCGACGAGAGAAAGATGTCGCGTATCCTTGGGGAGGATAGACTTAAGGAATACATTGTAAATGTAATAAGATTTAGGGTTCATTAGAGCGATTGAACCATAGATGGAATTTTGAGAATAATGTGATTAGGCTATCAACTAGGTTAGGGTGGGCTGCAAATCTAGTGGGGATAGTCGTTGTATATCCGGGTGTGATTAATATTGAGGATTTCAATAAGTAATGGGATCAAGAAATGAATTTAGGATGGAGCTTGAGGCTCATCGATTATTAATTATGTAATTACCTATGATCGAGATAAGTATCGTGGTTTGATGTTCTTTCAGACATTGATGGAATGTATAGTGGTTGTTATACATACGTTAAACCTTGGGGTGATAACCTTAATATTGAATATTCAAAGATTAATTATATCATAGTAGAAATGAATGAATATACCTCAAGTGAAGGATCATATTCGCATATCGAGGTAAGTTAATGAGTTTGGGATGACGGCTAGCATATTGAAGATTATGTATACTTATAGCCGAGTTTATAAATCTTATACATATGAACGGGAGATAGTTTGTATATATATATGGATATGTGAATATATATCTGTAGAGATATGAAGAAAAGTGTATACTCATGTTATGAATATCTAAACCATATGTGATGGTTTAATTATATGATGGGATCATATGGATGTATATATATTGTGCATGAGAATGATATATATACTTATGTGGTTAAGCATACCCCGCACATGCTATCATTGGGAAGTTTTCGTGATGAGGGTGAGCACCCTGGCTCGAGGAGAAGAGTGTACATATTCCCCAGGTCATAGTCGTCCATTGTGTTATTATGTGATTTACATTTTTTTTCGGGATGAGACGTGGTGGTTATGTTTCGTATCATTGCCGATTAGGAACTATGACCGCTTCCCGGACGTTGTGTGCATGATTTTAGCACGAGGATGGGTGTCGTTTAGCCCCGCCAGGTGGTCCCCAGTATTGCTACGTGAGATGATCACGAGGAAGATGATAGCATGGTGCAGTTTATCGGTGATATATATAGTCGGGTATATTATGTGTATGGCCATTGTACATCATATGTAGTATGTACACTTGGCTATGGGAATGAATGATTGTATCTATATATATGTTTAGAGTAAATGTATATATATTTATATATCCTATAGGAGAGAGGATATAAAAGTTCTATGGTGTACATCTTGGATGATTATGGCGTACTAGATTGTTGGGGGTTGATGTATAGCGTTGAAGGAATATTTCGGTTACATCATCCCAAGGAATATTTCGGCTAACTATTATCAACCCAATTGACAGAACCGGTGGTATTTGAGTTTTATGGAATCCCCAAAACATTCACATGACCACTAATCAACTTAATAACCAGACTTTTCACCCCCTTGTTACAAGGAAAAATCATGAAGAATGGTTATTCTCGGCTACCTATGCTAGTCCAAACTCGACTATTTGTGATAGGTTATGGTATAACCTTAAAACCTTGGTCGCTAATCAAATTATTTCGTGGCTTGTTGCGTGTGATTGGAACAACCACAAAGATAATTCTGAAAAGCGATCCTTCACTACTCTAATCACATGCTTGAAACACATGGCGTTAGAGGGAGAAACCCTGAAACACCCCCTAAACGGTCCCATGAGAGGCACCAACATCTCGCACGGGACCAATGTAACTTATAGGAACTGACCGTGTGGTCACGAGACCCTCGGTTTGAGAGCACGGAGATAATTTGAGACTATCTGCACTTAGGCTTAAAAACATGGCGTTAGAGGGCGAAACCCTGAAACACCCCCCAAACGACCCGTGAGAGGCACCAACACCTCGTGCGGGATCAGTGTAACTCGTAGAAATTGACCGCGTGGTCACAGTACCCCCGGTTTGAGAGCACGACGGTGATTTGAGAATACCTACACTTGGGATTGAAAACATGGCGTTAGGGGGCGAAACTCGGAAACAACCCCCAAACGACCTATGAGAGGCACCAACACCTCGTACGGGACCAATGTAACTCGTAGGAACTGACCGCCTGGTCATGAGACCCACAGTTTGAGAGCACGGAGATAATTTGAGAATATCTATACCTGGGCTTGAAACACATGGTGTTAGAGGGAAAAACCCCGAAACACCCCCCCAAATGGCCCCGTGAGAGAGAGGCACCAACACCTCGCACGTGATCAATGTAACTCGTAGAATTTGACCGCGTGGTCACAGTACCCTCGGTTTGAGAGCACGACGGTGATTTGAGAATACCTACACTTGGGATTGAAAACATGGCGTTTGAGGGCGAAACTCGGAAACAACCCCCAAATGACCTATGAGAGGCACCAACACCTCGCACGAGACCAATGTAACTCGTAGGCACTCACCGCTTGCTCACGGGATCCACGGTTTGAGAGCACGACGATAATTTGAGAATATCTACACTTGGGCATGAAAACATGGAGTTAGAGGGCGAAACTCTGAAACACACACCAAACGGACCCGTGAGAGGCACTAACACCTCGCACGGGACCCTTGTAACTCGTAGGAACTGACACTACACGAAAAGCAGCAATTTGGTACGGTTTTGAACTGTGCCAGAATCAAGTATTCCAAAATGACCATTTTTCTGACACATTTAAAAAGTGTGCCAGATTTGCCAAACAGGAACACTTCTGGCACACTTTTAAACCGTGCCAAAATTTGATATTTCTGTCACACTTTTAAACTGTGCCAAATTTTTGGATCAAAGAAAAAAAAATAATTAGAAATAATATTACCCAAAAAAATCAGCAATGTTTCCACTATTTTTGTACATGTTTTACCAAAACAAAAATTCAATAATAATACAAAGTTCGCATGGCAAAAATAATATAACAATACAAATAGTGCGCAATAACATAAATTAAAATCGAGACAATAAGCCCAATAAAAATTAATGGCTCAAATTCCATTAATAGAAAATTCATCTTAATACATATGAAATTCATCTTAATACATGATGCAATTTGGAAAATCTGTATCAAATGCATATCAAATACAACAAGCATGTTCAAATACATCAATTAAATGGTCATTGATTAGGCATGCGGTCTGCATGAAGTGTATGACGGTGGTACCCACAAGTCTTTCGATTTACAAATTCTCATAGTTCTTTGTCGAATAGTTCAAATTTGCTCTGAAACTGCACATGAAATTAAACAATAGCGAAGATCATCATGAATGCAATTTAGTTGGAATCTCTACTACAAAAATCCAGAAATATACATAATATTACTCAAATTTTATTGAATGAAATGTTATATATAATGATCCAAAAAGATTTAGATGAGCACGAGAGGGAAATACTTGTCAAACATATACATTCAGGATGAAAATACAATTTCATCTTAGGTGATGAAATCTTTTTCTCCCACTTTCTCAAGTGATTTAATGTCTAGTCTTTCCAGCACGACGACAACAAGTGGTTATAAATCTGTTACAAATACGGTTCAAAATTGTCAATCTTTTATGAGTTGAGAAACATAAAAAATGGGGTGAATTGGTGTAATATTCCAATATAAATACAATTATTGGGCTTCCAATTGGATAAGCCTTCAAAAAATTCCTTTTGTACACAAAAAGTCCACCAGCGCTCTTTGAAACAAAATGCATAATTTGTGGTTGTGTTTACTTTAGACATAGTTCAGGGGTTTCTTCGTAAAAACTGCATAATTCCACGCGCGGGGGTGGAGTGGGAGTACAATTTCCCCTGTAAGCAACGAATGTATGGTGTGTTTTAAGGAGTGGGTGAGAGAGATGCCTCGTTTAAGGAGTGGCATATAGCCTTATCTCCCAAAGATGCATACATGGCCACAATAGTGACATTGCGTCTGAAGCAACCCTAGTTCAAGAAAATGACATTTATTATAAACAATGTTCTAAAAAACGCGAAGTGTGATCAAAGCGTGGAGAGCAGGCCTTAAGCCTTATAAGTCTAGGCGGGCTTGGGCATAAAAAGGCGTTCAGGCCTTTTTTAATATATTTTAACATTTTTAACTATAACAATGCTATTAAAAATAAAATGGTACATACCTTAAAATATGTTTGAACATATGCAAACTAAAGTAGTATTTTTTTTAAATACTGAGAAAAAAAAAGGAAAAAAAATGTACCGCTTATTTGGACGAGAGGCAGAAAAGTTTGGAACACCATTTGTCTTTTGATTGTTTTGAATGAGACATTAGTCCGATTTAAAAAAAAATGCGATAATGTTTCACTAAAACGTTTTTGTTTTAAAAAGTGTTCCTTAAGCCTTTTACCAAGAATAAGGCGTAAAAAGCTTAAGGCGAGACATTTTGTCCAAGACTCAATCCTAGCGCGTCTAGGCAGGCCTTTTAGAACATTGATTATAAAACGTGAACGTGGTAGGCATTGGCAAATATACATTCTAAAGCACCAGAATAAATGAACCATTGAAAAAAAAATAGAATTCAATTGTACCGCCTGTATATACTAACAATGTTCGGAAAGAAAAGAAAACATATAAACATGGAAAATATAGTAGAACATTGTCTATTTTTCAATATTTTATATATATACACACACACACACACACACACACACACACTAGCAGAATATATACACACACACACACTAGCGAAATACCCGTATCTGAAGGCACGTCGAAAATTTTCTAAAGATCGAAATGTGTAAACAACTCAAGTCGAGTTTTATTACAACACAAATGTGAAAATAATTCATTAAATTTGGACATAATTTCCTTTATTTATAGCACTATTCACCTTGTTAAGGAAAAAAAATCAACAATAACAATACTAACAATCCGTCCTCGACCTCAAATAAACATCATAATGATCACAATTATACCATTATGAAACATAACAATAGAAAAAAAATTTAAAAATATGGGCAGAGTTTTTATAGGACAATCCGCCCTGTTAAAAAAATAATACAACAAAAACAATACTATCACAATTATATTGTAACAAAAAAAAAATCAAATGAACATCTAGTTCAATGTACACTAAATTTGTGATCAGCAATTTCTTTTAAGGGTCCAAGGGAGTTCGCTCGAAGACAACACCAAGTATTGCAAATCCTACGACACTGCACAAAAAGAAACAAACAATCAAATAAGTGATAACATCATCACGTATAACAATACAAATAGCAATACCGCACGTAGTTCCGTAAGGCCTTTGAATCTATATAATACGAAGGCAAAGTTAATAGTCAAAATTATAACAAAAAGGGTGGATTAAAGAGAATAAAGTATGTAAAACTCAAGAACACGATAAGAAAATAATAAGAACAAATAGAGTCGTAACCATTGAAATGTTATACCACTTGTGAAGATTCCTTCTCCTTCCCTTGCCCTTTATCCTATAAAAGTAAGTTATGCATATAAAATCAGATGAAATAATATATTTGCCCATGTTGGTAAAATATATAGATTAAAAAAGCATGACATCTTGTGTTGCATAATCTCTACTAAAACCTTAGATTTTGAATCAACAACTATATAGAATTGAAGTAATTCCCTACATTATGATAATCCCCCTAGCATAGCATTTGCTTCAGATGCTTTATTTGATCTTTCACCCAAAAACCTAACAAAGCCTATTAAAAACTATACCATGTCATTTCTCAAAACTCCTCCCACTCCACTTAGTCCAGGATTCCCATACCACTCTCTTAACTTCCTGCCTTTTAAGTCTTTTATTTAGTACCTTCCCACCTCCTCCTTTTATAAGATGCAGCTCCATTAAATCATTAATCTTAAACACAACTCTATCAATGTAAATTTTAGTTCCTGGAAACTTAATCTTATTTACATCAGTCCAAGTACCGCAACAAATGAAAGTAGGGATGATAATTCTAGATCAATGTTTAATTTCGATGCTCCACTAACTAATCAATCTACCTCTGATTGAGGCTTTTAGATTTTAAACTGGATGAACTTTTTAAAGTAATTCCACACCTCTAAATTCATTTCATTATCCCCGAATAAATTATTTAATTATTCTTCTTTAATTGTATTGCATCAATAACATTTAAAAGGCCCTTTAATCCCCAATTTTCGAATAGCAACATCTACTGTCAACTTTTCCTCAATAATCTCCAAAGATGAATATAGATTCTAACTGATATAGACTTGTACCATATTAACTGATTGAGTTTGGATAAAAATGAGCATACCTGATAAAAATAAAACGTTAAGAATACTACGTACTGGATAAGCATACTTTATACCTGCTATCTTCTTTAAGGCCCAACAACGCCTTTTGTCCAACATTGGCAACATGAATCGAAATACGTTTTTGCCTTGTTTAACTACACGCCAAACTTAGTGCTTCATTGAATACATCTACACCACATATAAGAACACAAATAAATGGAATAATATGAAAAGATGGAGGTATAAGATAATACGAAAGAAAAAAGAAAGAAAAAAACAATGCAAACATCCTTCAACCTAAGCCATAGATCAAATTCCTAAAAACTAAATCCCTGATTTTAAACCCAATTAAATTTGAAATAAAATCCAAACAGATAGACAGAGAAACGGATGATAAACAATCAACCGGAAGAGACAAGTGTCACTGAAAAATTTATTGGCCAGCATACAACACACGTGCACATTCTTTGTAATCACACCACACTATACATAATAATTAAAAGGAAGAGGATCATTAGTGATGTAAAATCAAGGTTCTAAAAAACGCGGGGAGTGATCGAGGTGTGGAGGCCAAATCTTAAGCCTTAGAAGCCTAGGCGGGCCTTATACGTAAAAAGACGTTTAGGACTTTTTTTAATATATTTTAACATTTTTAACTATAATAAAGCTATTAAAAATACTAAAATAGTACATACCTTAAAATTTCTGAATATATGCAAACTAAAATACTAAGAAAAAAAAAAAAAAAAAACGTGCGATTTTTTGGAAGAGTGGCATAGAAACTTGGAATACCATTTGTCTTTTGATTGTTTTGATGAGATATTGCTCCGATTTTTTTTAAAAAGTCTTTAAAAGGCAATATCGTTTCACTAAACCGTTTTTGTTTTTAAAAAAAAGTGCGTCTTAAGCCCTTTACATAGAATAAGGCGTAGAAGGCTTAAGGCGAGGCATTTCTCCCAAGCCTCAAGCCTAGGCGCGTCTTTTAGAACACTGTGTAAAACATAATAACAAAGTAAAAATATGTTCATTATGTTGATTAGGAGATCTATAATGCTAAGAATAAAGAACAAAAGGAGCCAAACTATAAGTAAAACAAAGATTCATTCTATTACAAACCAACAAAATTGTAAACAAATGTAAAACCTTGTTGTTTGAGAACAAAACACTCAAAATATGAAAACAATTCAGGCATCCAAATAGAAAATAAAATAGAACTAAAGAGAAATTGAAGAATAATTGAAAATTCGTAACAAACAGATAATATGAAAGAAGTGTGCTTTAAAGATAATATGAAAGAAGTGTGCTTTAAACATAGCTCAGGCACATTTTAAAAAACTTAAAGAGATTGTCCACACACTTTCAACATACAAAGACAGTAAATATACCTAAAATGCAAAAAGTGAATTTAATCTGGGATGATGATTCTAACTAAATGTATCGATTTTACTATTCTATGATATTTAACCTCCAATTAAATGTATCAATTTTATACTTTACTAGGATATTTCTCGATGGAATCAAATATGACGCTAATGCAAAAGAGCAATGATGCAAAACAGCAGTATAATGCTAAAAAAAGAGCAGCATAATGCAAAGCATCTAAGATGATGGGCCTATGAAATTCCAACCTGCTTATAACTCATTGCATATGAAATTCCACTAGTAACAGAGTTTCAAAAACATCTATGGTTAAAAACACATGAGATGATAGGAATTGCATCTTCTGAAGTTCCAGAAATAAAAAGTTCTGCACTATATGACCATCGACCTATACGACTATCGAGAAATGATGATGCGCCTAATTTTTTTAGAATTGATAAATTACATAGATAAATACTCACCCACTTAAGTTTAGAGAAACTGGAGCTTTTTCTTGAGCTGATTAGTAGATTTAGACAGAATTCAGTTAGCAAATAGTTCACCCGTCAGAGGCTGAAATACTATGTCAAAGGTGAAGTGTTATGGCAAATAATTCCCAAGGCATCATGCAAAGGCACTTATGATTAAATTAGCTGAAAGTAAGTACTTATCATGCTGACTTTAATGACCGACCTTATCCTACTACAGCGCCTTATGCTTGTCCAAGCAAAGGTGGACTAACACCTCGACAAATTTAACAACTTTGTGGAGCATAACTGTGTCCTTGCCAAGAAGAACAATCAATTCATCACTCTTTTTGTTTCTTCAATTTTTGAATTTTACACGCACACACAAATACATATTCAAGATTGACTAAGCTAGTTGATTGAATTAAAAAAAACCTTCGCTATATCTCATCATGCAGAATGAATTTGATTTCTGGACATGGTAATCTAAGTTGATTTAATTGGGAATAATCAATATGAGGCTGTGACAATGTTGGAGGTTTTGAAGTGGAGAATATATTTATTGGGGGGGTTTATGGGGATTTTAGCTGATTTGTCCAGTTGAACTTGGATGGATTACACCTGCTAGAGTTGAAAAAAAGCATTGAAGACAAATTTAATCGTCGTGCAAATTAGAATTCTGGCAATCAAACACCGTGTGGGTGGAGGGGGTAAAATGCAAATCCGAATATGACCTAGTGGATTTGAAGTCCATGAATCTATCAGGTAACTTAAGCTCTAGCATAGCATTTGGGAACTGCTCCAAATAGGAAAATCTTTATCTAAACAGTTATGCTCCACAAAGTGATCCAACAACTCTGTGGAGCACAACTGAGCCAACAAACTTTATTTTGAGTACAGTGTAAGCGATCTCAACTGTAGTTGTTAATGCGTAAGGATTAACAAAATAGATTTATTGAAAAATAAATATAAATCTGTTAAAAATAGATTGTGCAACACAACACCCAAAACCCACAACCACCCAAAAAATTCTTTGTCTCTCTTTTGATGATATTAACATATCCATATCTTTCAGCTTCGGTAAGGTTGCCCCCGCTGTGACCTGGAGGTCACGGGTTCGAGTCACGGAAACAACCTCTCTGTGTATGCAGGGGTAAGGCTGGGTACATCCAACCCCCTAGTACCCCGCAGTGGCGGGAGCCTCGTGCACTGGGTTTACCCTTTTATATCTTTCAGCTTCGAAAAGAGTGTTAAGAAGAAGCAAGATCCCCCAAAGTTACCTGAGAAGTCTGAAGATGATGAATGTCTAATTTGTCTCTAATCTTTGGAGAAATTCCATAAAACACTAAGTCAATAGATACCTTAATAGTCTTTTGTATCCCAAATCATTAAGTTTATAACAAATAAAAAAATTATGAACACCAATGTCACCTATAATGCCTTTAAATTTAAATAAATAATATATACACTACAAATCAAGCTAACACATGCCCATATAGAAACAAATATATCCAGTAGGAATATAAGAAAGTAGGAATATAAGAAAGGAATGAACATATTTTAGAGGAGGATTCTTGCTTTGAGCGGGATAAAGATTAGAAATGTTAAATGTAAAAGGTAAATTTTATATCAAATAAGAAGCCCAAACCCAAATTAGAAAACTAAAACAGTCAAGAAATTATGAAGCATAAACCCAAACCACCTTCAGAGATATCTCTACCAAGAAATTATAACCGTGAAATGATGAAACAACCATAAGTAACATATGAAAATCAAGGTTTTAATTTCTTGAACATGATAGAAGTTTTAAAATGCACTTTATAATAACTATTAGACGAAGGCAAGGTATGAAAATTCTATCAAATAGGGAACAAAATGATGGAGATCATATCAATGGATTTATAACAATATATCGCAATTATCTCACATCATAGTGTAATAAAATGAAGCCCAATTTTATAGATAATATATTTAAATTATCATATGAATTGAAAAGAGTAGAAACTATTAACATAATGAAATCATTAGCTATCACAGAAGTTTAATAAGTATTAAAATTTCCTTCTTACTTTTTAAGCAATAAAATATTTAAATTTCGTGAATATTGAGCATTGATTATATCTATTGTGTTTAGAGTACAACTCCTATTTGCAATTTACTTGTACATAGGACACCTTTTATGCCTACCTTGTAACAACTGGACGACGTAAGTGGGGGTGACTGGACGCAATTCTATACCTACAAATTAGATTAAGAAAATAAATCACGTTAATTACTTTTAAGAAACGAATACAATAATAATTTACACTCAAATATATACACAACCAACCTTCCAAACCATAAAAAACAGCTAACCTTTGCAAGTTGGTGGGAAGTTTTGCGAAAAAACACAATTTATATGACATGTTATGCGCATACTTGTCATTTCACATCCATAACAAAACTTCAGAAGGAAAATCCCTACATTATCACAATAATTAAAAAACGTGTTAAACCTTTGTAGCACACCCACAATCAAGTCTGGAGTGACCAACATGAGCTTCGAATACTCAAAGAAATATAAAATTAATAAGGACACTGCAACATAATATCTTTCACTAAATTGAATCAATAACCCATATTTTGAAACCAATGCAACAGCCAAACCAAATGAACAACAATATAGTCATGTACGAACATAAAAAAGAAAATGCACTGGATATAAATATTGCCTTAAAAGGATTAATTATAGCAGCAGGGGTACTTTGAAATGGCATTTAAAAGTAATTTTAAGTGAGAAAACAGGAAAAAAACAAATATATATGTAGTGTAGCAATGACATAACAATATAACTTAAGAATCGAATCTTTGAGTTTAAATTTTCCATGGCAATATAATAAAATACATTAATCTGAAGTCTTGTATCATCACAGCTCTACCTGATTTCCATCACATTCAACATCATACAATAAACACAAAGTACATAAATTTAGAATCCTTAAAAGAGTGAAGTATTGAAGCTTAAAAGAATCTACCAAAATATAGAGTCATACAAAGTAGATTTTGTCGGTCCCAATAAGCACAAAACACTTGTCTCAACAGTAGCAGCAGCCAGGTACTCATAAAACTCATCTCTCATTTCCCGCAATACAAAACCATAGCGTAAACACATTCTATTCATCACTTAATGCACCTAGTACGAAAGAACATAAGGTTTTACCAAGCATTGCCATAAAAAATTATATTAAGGTTCAAAGAAATAACACATTTTTTCCAAGACCATATGCATCACGAAACATATTCCCCCTCACTCACATCTATAAGCAAATCAACAAATCCGTTGTACATTTTATCAAACACCTAGATGTTATCATATAAATGTCCATAGTTAGAAATAAGAACTTAACAACAGTAATTGAATGAAACAAAGCTTGGGATTTATAAGATTTCTCCCGTGAATAATTGGAATTATGAAACTAACAAAAAATTGATTCTTTATAAAAATCTAAAACCCTTACAGGAGAGACAGAGAGAGGGGAATAGGGCATTTGACCATCGTTTTAACCCACAAAACCCAAAAATATTAAAATCTAATTTTGAAAATCCAGATTTGAACATGATTTTAAACCCTGAACAGGATTTAGATGAGTGATATGTAACATTTACGGGAACACCTCAAAAATCAAATGTAATCAGATAAATCATTAACACTATTCATCAAACACTTAATCCCCTAAATTGTAGGGCCCCAAAACTTATTGATTACCTGGCTAGAAACAAATACCCAACAACTTGGTTCTCTCTCATCTTTGCGAAGGTCGCTTGTGACAGTGGACAGGACACATCCATTTGGAAGACCTGATCTTTGGATTCTCGCACATCCATTTGAATGTTGAATCAAACCCTAATGTTAAATCAAAACCCTAAAGTAAAATACCTTTCCTACAGCATCCGTTTGGTCGCAAGAAGAGGTCGGAGAGAGAGAGTTTTTGATGCAAGAAGAGGTCAGACGGGCCGCATCGTGTGAAGGGCGGCATTGTGTGGTATTATCAGCTAGAGAGAAGAGGGAGGAAAAGGATGAGTGAAAGGTAGAAAATGAAAGTATGTTAGGGTTGGGAGGATAATTGATTGGGAAGAGTTTACAAAAAATATCCTTAGTTTTTCAACCACTGGATTCAACTTTTTAACAATCAAATCCTAACCTCTAATTGTCTTATCAACTTATGAAATAGTACAAATATTCTACTCCTTGTTATATATATATACTAGCGGATGCCCGTGATGAGGGCACGGCGATAAATTTGCCCCCGTGATAAAACACAGCCCATAATAACCAGCATTTTAAAAAAAAAAACACCTTTAAAAAAATAAAAAAATAAAGAAAAAAATTGTTAAAAAAATATTTTTTTAAAATATATTTTTTTTAAAAAAATAATAAAATTATATATATATATATATATATATATATATATATATATATATTTATTAAAAAAAAAACTTTTGGCATGACATTTCATGCCAAAATATCATACATAAAAAGCAAAAATGTCACGCATCCAATGAATAGTAAAACACATTTACTCCATATTATATGGATATATATATATACACACGAAATGATTTGAAAATATATAAAAAGGGATGAATTGGCTTTTGCCCAGAGTTTACGCCAAAACTGACTTTAGCCCCCAAAGCTTTTAGTTATCGAACCATTTCTTACTGTCCCGTCATTTTTCCATATTAGATTACAGAAAATGACCAAAATATCCCTAGTCGATGTCTTGTTATATATAAAATAGAATTGAAAGTCTAAACAATGGGGTCAAAACTGGGTATATTTTGGTCAAGATGAACGGTCAACTAACGGAACCATAACAGTTGGGGGCTACACTCCATTATCTAAAGAGTTTGGGGCCTAAAGTCAGTTTTGACCTAACATTAGGGTCCAAAAGCCAAACGTCCGATATAGAAATTGACGTGTTCCTATGCAACATGATGTAGAAGATTAGCACCTACAATGCAATAAACCATTCTTCTCGAGTATCAGCAAAGATCGCCACACTCTTCCCTTCTATGACCAAGCTGCACTAACCCAAAAGAGAAATTGCACACGGCTTCAAACACTTCACCATAACTCGACCACTCATAATCACCCAAATGAAGCTTCTCAAACGATCTACCATCTTCAGATACTTCTATCTCCTTGGCAATTAATCTCCGAGATCCAAGTAATCTCGTCTCTGTAATACCTGCCCATGCTGTTTCAATCGGGGAACTAAACCGATAGTTTCTGATTGCATAACCGGGTTCACCACCAACATCAATAGGCAACCCCCGCTTTTTTCTACTGTTGGAGTTTCGAACGAGAAGTGTCAAAAGGGCAACAAGGATGCCAACCATATAAGAGCACACCTGTCAATGACTAGAGAAGCCCCTAACAGAATCAACCAATTTAAGTCCTGGTTACATAAAACAATAACCAGTCATTTTCACTAAACCCACAGAAAAAGCAAGGTCTCAAATAAATGAATGTTTCTAAGAATAAAGTCAGACCAAACTACAAAATATAAAGAATTAGATGTCCATTAATCCTCATATTCTAAGGATGGGCTAATAACTGTAAGTACAAGTCAGTCATCACTATACCATGGTTTGCATGCATGTGTAGCCATAAAGATCATAGTGTTGTCAAATTATGAATTGTTTGGCAAATCAAATCACGAGATTCAGTAAAAAGACAAAAAATAATGATGAATAACGTATAAATGTGTAGAAAACGTATTATGTCAAACCAATCTTAATACCCGTGTCTTTGTGAAAAAAATGAAAGTGTGAATTCATACAATTGCAATTCGCAACTCACATTAGTGATACATTATCCATCAATAACCATAAACTCGTAGTAAATAGATAAAAGATGATAGGAATGCCATTGGCCCAAACTAAAATACCGTCAGACAAGATCGATCCTTATATTGATAAAATGCATTCCCAATATTGAAATAAACAAGAAACTCTTCAAATTAATTAAAAACTGCCCATCGGCGCTTTTCAATGAACATAAATCGTTTATAAATAAATTAATAAGATGCAAATACTTTTTGTACGTCTAGAAGACAACTCTATAATTGGTGTTATTCGATGAGCAACGATCATTTATAAACAAATGAGTGGGTAGAAATACCAAATGTGCATGAGTTCCAGAAAAAAGAAAAAAGAAACACAGACGCATAATAGAATCCTCATCTCTTAACATAATTGTAAGTTGACTAACAGTTCAACCAAAACTATCATTGCCCAGTGGGCTTCAATAAATAAATGAACATTCTTACGATGAATAAAACAGTCTTTCATAGCTAGGAAAGTAAGCAATGATAGCCCATAGGAACATAAAATGAAAAATTACAGAAAAATCAACCCCTTTCTTCTAATATATAAAAATCAGTCATTGATTATCATCGTGTAAGAATATTCTCAACCTCAGACTTAAAATGCACGCTCCTACGAATCAAAATCAGGTATGTTACTGAATTGATTAAATTTTTGAGTTCATTTAATTATCATCTTGTAATAATGTTCTAAACTTCAAAATCTCATTCCAAACAAAGGTGAAATTTTAATCAAAGTAAACTAAAATTTACTTCAATGCAGCTATTCTGAAAACTTACAGGGAAAATTTTGACCTTTTTGAAAGTACCAAATTTGAAAGTCAAAAAGCATGTAACCCTTTTTGGTACATTGATTTTCATAACACTCAGCCAATTTGAGACATTCTATAATCAGATAAAATCCAATTCCAATTCAAACCCACGCACATCGGTAATCAGATAAAATTCAATTCCAATTTTATTTAGGGCCTTTTCACTTGGTGTACCTTGCTAATGATCATATTTAGACATAGGTACCTCACTACTTTGCTTTGGACTTTAATGTAACCATTGTTAACAGAAAGTCGTGACCTTTTCAAAAATCAAAAGGACTTCTTGATGCTTGTAGGACTCGTGGAGTCCTCAACCAATTTTTCAACGTCGGATGCGTTAGTCACTCTCATAAGATGAATTCATCTTTGGCAGTGGACTTTTTTAATGAAGGAAATCATTCTCCTTTCACTTTTCCAAGTCTAAATAAAGACCAGAAAGAAAGTGAAAATAAGTGAAAATATGCATGTTACAGTTGTAATATGCGCTGTAATATGCATATTACAGCAGTTATCTGTAATATGCATATTACAGTTGTTGTAATACTCACTGTAATATGCATATTACAGTTGAAAAATGCACTGCAATATGCATATTACAGAAGTTAAATGTTGAAATACGCACTTAAATTGTTTCCTGTAATGAACTCTTGACAACAGCCTTTCATGTGATTTAAAAAATTTCATATCTACGGGCCAATCTAAAATAGTGGGACTGAAGTTGCTTCCAAATCCAAAAAGAAAAAAAAGGTGACTGTGTGTGATGGTGAGTCCAAGCAGATAAGGTGTTAGGCATCAATTTGATGCTTGGAACATCAACTATCCTTTGCTTAAATACTTGCTCAGTGATCCAAATGAAAGATAGCATCACAAGGGGGTTTGAGCATACCCTCTCAATCATGTGCTGTAGCATCACTTAACATAGAATGTGATAAGAATCACGTTCTTAACAAATTTCGACCAAATATCAGAGAATAATTCTTAAAGTTATTTATCATATGAATAAATAAAACACAATGTACAAAATATGCACTCTTTTTTGGTTCATGAGCACACGCTTAAAATTGAGGCTTACGCTTCAATTCACCTCAAGGCCTACGCCTAGCCTCACTAACACAAAACACCTCAAGCTATCAATTCCATTGAACACATGGGGCATACTGACCTGATAGGGAAAATTTCCAAGAATGGTCTTTGCTATAGCCTATGAAGCACGGACACATAATTTCGACACATGATACGCGACACGTGATTGATCCAAAAACTAGGATACGACACGTTATGATACTTATAATATATAATATATATTTAAATATATATTAATGAAATGAAATAGATTTTCTCCATAAAATACATTATTTGAGTATTCTTAACATGAAATTAAAAAAATGGACCATACAAAACAAAATTCAAACACATTTTTACCTTAAGAATCATTAATAAAGCACAACCACCATCACTTAAATCAAAATTGACTCGTGGCTACCGGGAGAGTGTACGTGCTTCATAGGTGTCGGATACGTTGTCGGACACGACACATTGGCTTTCGGGAGAGTGTCCGTGCTTCATAGGCTATAGCAGACCCAAATGGGAAATCTTTTGAGACTCACTCCACTCTAATTTCCAAGGATTGTTGTGGCATGGTTTTTTTCCTGAACCAAAAATAAGTTTGCTATTAAAATTTTAATATTATGGTATGACTTTAGCTACTGATACTATATAAATGGTTTGGAATGTTAGAAACATCTCAATAGTTATAATACTTATTGTATTAATTTTGTAGTTTTGATTCAATCTCTATTGGTCCTCAGTAAATGACTGCAAAGAAGAACTAATAATAGCTATATTGACATCTCTGTCATCTGAAATCTGTAAAAACAGGTTAAGGTACAGAAACAAGCCTACTGATTATAGAAACACTTTTAGTGCTTTAGGGGTAATATATGTGATGTACACTTGGTGTTCGCTGATTAAAGAAAGAGTTAAGAGTGAAATATTTCAAGAAATAGTGCTTTTATCGAGATAATTATTTTTTCGCCAAATTTTGTCACGGTCGATCACTCAAAGTAGCTCTGTCGCAATGAATCATGTTGTGGTAGCGATGGAATAATTCACTATTAAAGGGTAAAAACATTTTCACAAAAGATTTTAGACAAGTGGCCAAAAATTTTAGGTGACGCAAAAACAAGATGTTCTATGTTGTTGCCGAAAACATAATGCCACAAACTATGATTCATTACTAAAATAATTAGTGACAGAACTCAATCGACATTTTTCGTAGTTACACTCGAAATTGATTCTTTTTTCACGACATTAAGTGTTTTTGTTGTATATAAGCAACGTCCGAGGTAAAAGTTAATACAAGGGACAATGCAAAAATAGTACGACATAGATACAAGTTAGGGTACAAAGCAAATGCCACATGGTCCCTTCACAACCCAACTATATTTCTTCTATAGTTTTTCTATACTAATAGTCTATTGCCTACTTGGTGACAATGCCGATTAATATGTGTAATGGTGAAATAAGGAACCCTACATTACTAACACATCAATTGAATTAACAAAGTACTGATCTAGAATTTTCATTTCTTGTACTGATTATGCAACAGTTTTTTAAATTGAATAACTCTTATATGCTGCCAATATAGATTATGCTATCATGACTGCACTGCCAAGTGAATATACGATACGACGGCTTTGTATAGATTGAGGTGAAATGGAACTCGGAAAAATATAAAAGAAACCTCATTGATGAACGATATCGAATACATAAAAAGGATTGTGTTGATTCTCAATGGAAACACATTTGAGTGAAGCAAAAAGAGTGCCAAAGCATAGGACAACCCTGAGAACATTTCAGGCTCTCATACCATATAGAATCAAATAGAATATATAAAAGACAATGATTTAATGTGGTTAGGACATATGCCTACATCTATTTTGTAAATATCATCTCAAATGACTACAATGATATATATATATATATACATATATATATACACATCTGATCCTAAAGATGATTGTCAGCGCATTATCATTCTCTCTCAATAGAGGAGAGATACATATAACCACACATCTGAATTACAAATAATAGTGAGTGCATTTGGCTTCATCTCTTAAACTCACTCAAGTGATAAGATTTAACTCATTTCAATTTTTATTTCTAACAATACCATATCTACAAGGTTCTTTATACTTTGTTCCCTATTTAACTATGGCTCCCAAAAGACAAATTAACTTTTTACAGATTACAATAACATCTTGAAACACATGATAGGTCCTTGTAATTGTCTATTATGCAAAAGTTATCGCATCGCCATCTAATTCTACAAACTCCCCTTTTTTCATGTTGTTTCATTCCCCACTCTTTCTCTGAACTATGTGTTTAGGACTTCTCCTTAGCCCACGCAATTGCTAAACAGCTATTGCATAAAAATTTAATAACAAATGCGTGAAAGTTTTATGAATGCACACATATAATCGCAAGAATTCTTATTTCTAAACTAAGATAATGAGATTACACCATGAAAAACCAAACTTTACTACTTCAGTATATCAAAATTTTGTTTCTTCGAATTTGGTGAAAGCATTAGTAGAAGACACTTCCAGCAAATTAGAAGAACATCAAATAAGTCATCCTGATCCGAGGTTAACTTGAAACTACCAAAACCAAAACAATGTGTAGTAGCATTAACTATAATTTTTAGACATCGTCCAAAAATTAGCATGATTCAAACAAAACAATGTGTAGTAACAGTAACTATATTTCTTACCTGGTCACCCTGCTATAGTGCGCTCACCTTCTAAAATTCACATCTATACGATGGTCAAAATGATTTAGTGTTATGAGAACTTGGGTTGTGGTGAGCCAGCACCTGTTATGACCAAGCAACCCAGATCAAGCCAGCACCTGTTATGGGGGCACCAAAATTTTGTTAAATGTTTGAAAAAAGTATAGGTTTATGTGGTGTTTCGACCACAACAGCAAATAAGCTAAAAACATAAAAACAATATAGGCGAAGAAGAAGAAGAAGAAGAAGAAGAAGAAGAAGAAGAAGAAATTACATCCAGTTCCAAGATCCTTCTACCCTTTATAAAACAATATAGGAGAAATCACATATGGTAGACACCAAATACATTAGGCATACACCAAATACAACTTAGTCTGTAAAGAAATGAATTCGTTAGAGTTTTTTTTGATGCATAGAACTTGCTTACCATTAGAGTTATTCTTGGCCAAAACGGCTTGAGGGGTAGCTTCTTTGAACACATCCGGAGCCGCAATAGAAGAAATTACATAAGGTAGACATCCCTCGTGATGAACAAATTTAGAGAAACAAATGTATGAATAGATTTAGATAAAGAAAAATGTATGAAGAGTTTTGTGCACATACCTGGTGAAATATTTGATGAGAGAAAATGAAGAAGAGGTGAGAGAGAGAGACTTCAGAGTGAGAAGGTGGGAGACCAAGATTTATTTTTTTAGGGTTTTTTATATTTTAGTCAAGTGTACTCAATTTTGGCAGACTTTAAAACAGTGCCAAAGTTTGGCACTATTTTAAAGTGTGCCAGATTGTCATTAAACCGTGCCAAAATTTGACACAGTTTTAAACTGTGCCATATTTTTAATATCAAGGTGTGCCAAATTGTTGTTTTTGGTGTAGTGCCGACACTCCCATTAAAAGTCAAGTACGGCACAATGATGTTAATTTAATTGCTTGGTTGTTTCCCATGACAGGTGGCATAATAATCAACACGGATGGGAGCTCTTAGGCAATCCGAGTATCAGCAGTTTTGGAGGGTTAGCCCGAAGATCTGATGGCAGTTGGGTCGAAGGTTTTTTTGGAAAGCTTTATGGGGACAATGCTATCCTATGTGAGGAATTGGAAGGTATTTTTTAAGGACTGAAATTGATCAAAGCCAGAATGTTAATGAATACCACTCGTGCCTATTTGTAATCCAAGTAAGGATGGAGAAACACACCCATACCGGAACATAATTATGGATTGTGTCAAATTAGCAAATCAAACACAAACTGTCATTTGTCATACTGAACGGGAAGGGAACCGAATGACAGATCGAAAGGTGCGGATTGATTTATATCATGACGAAGGCGAGTTTTGGGTACAACACCCCCACATGAAGTAATGGAAGAAATTGAGGTTGATGCAAGAGGGGACATGTAGCCAAGGGGATACAAATGAACCGGTGCACTGTTTTTTATCTGCTTTGTATTTTGATTTTGCTATTTCTGTTTAGTTTTCCTGTAGAACAAAAAAAAAATACTCAGAGCTTTTGTCTCGTTGGAATTCGAAAATTGTTCATCTAAAGTCAGATATCTATTCACTTCACGTGCTCTCTTGTTGGACTAGTTTTAACTCACTCATCACCCTTGATTTGTAGGTTTTTCCTTGATATTAGAGAACTTTTAAAAGAGCGTATGGAATTATTGATTCTCTTTGTGACACGTGTCCCCCTCAGGTTTGAATATAAGGCCAAATAAGTTGTCATTCATTTCAGTTTGTAGTTGTGATTTTTAAAAAAGCAAAAATGTATAAGAGTGCAAAACCTTCTTTTTAAGTAGCAAGACACAAAGACATCAACCTGTGTCTTGTATTATTATTTTTCTTTGTTATTAAGTGAAAAGTCTTTTCAACTCTCTTTGAAGCTTTAGTGTTTAAATCTTCGTCATTTGGTTCTTTTAAGATTTTATTTTTTAGCGTGTAAAACCCACTTTATAAGTAAGCTAGCCTTTTATCATCTTTTTTAAAGCTTTAGTGTTTAAATGGTTGTCATTTGGTTCTTTTGAGATTTTATTTTTGAGAATGTAAAACCCATTTTATAAGTAAGCTAGCCTTTTATCATCTTTATTACAAACACAATATCTCGAAAGATACTATAGGTTACTAAACGGGGTGACGAGAGCATACTTTGTCCATGGATGAAAGAACAATGACGAGTGCCAACAAAACGGGGTGAAAGTGACTCATAATTGTTGGTGATGATGGCCAAGTTCCTTAAACAAAATCTAGTTGAGAGACTACTACAAATAGTCAAGGGTGTATAACACTAAAATTCCGTTTGATTGTCCCAAATTGTAAATTGACTCATTAATAAATTAGTTCATTTACAAATTGACTCATTAATGGTGTTGATTTTATTAATGAAATAATTCATTAATCGTCCCATTTTTGTTCATGTGTAAAATAAGCAATTGAATCATTTCCAAAAAAAAATGTGAAATTCATTTATTTAAAATAAGAGTCGCATAAAGTGGATATATATTATTTTTGGCGTTGAAAGTGCTTGTAAATGTAGATGAATAATTAGTTTTTTCACATCCAAAGAAGAATGGAATACTCTGGAGATCACCGATGTGATGCATGAAAAACTTCAATTTTTGTCCACCTCTTTTGAAGTTTTTTCAATGACATATTCAACTATTCTTTTAGAATCTGCAACAAATAAAATGTGACAGATGAATAAAAATTGGTAAACGACTTGCAAGTTAGGATATTTTCCAGATATCTGAAACAAGTGAATTGTGCTCCTTGAACCATATAAAGGATTGTTATCATTGGTTGGTTTTACTCGGTACATCTTAACCCACCATCAGCATCATTGTTGTCATCACAAACAAAACAAAATTGCACATAAATAGTTAGCTCACTAAACAAAAGTACACAAAACAAAGCTCAATCCTGACAAACAAGTCGAATTCAGAAAATTTCAGCAAAAATTCTTGGGCGTTGCACCTTTTAGAAAGGTTAAATTGCAGGAAACCCCCTAAACATCACTAATTGCAAATAGCTCCCTGAAGTATTAATTTTGCAAAAAGTAAATAGATGTCTTTGAACTATTAGCATCGATTGTAATTTCCGCCATATGTTGCTTATAAACAATTTTTACGACAATTGGTAGAGATAGATAAGGTGTATTTTCAACTTTTTGTAAGATAGCGGGCATCTGCACTAAAATCAAAGTGACAGTTTATAAGGTTTCTTGCATTTTACCTATTTAGAAATGCAATCCCGCAATAGAGCTACCAAGTATTCAAAATCCCGGTATCTCTCCTTCCTCTAATTCATCCATTGGAGGAACATCAGTCATACCTGCCTACCCCTCTCTCCTCCAGTTCCACTTCCTTATTTAACACACCTTCCAAATCAAGGAAGTCATCAGGGTCAGCTTCAGAAATAAGGTTCGAGTATGCATCTATCAGCCCTTGCTCAAAATCAAAATCCAACTCGAAGTCCATGCCTTCAATATCTCCTGGTTCCATAGTCTCGGCACTAGAATATTCATTATTTTTGTCATTTAATTCTTTGTCAGTTTCTCTAGTTTGATGGTGGACTTTGAGCACACCATCTGTTTTAACATGTTCCATGAGATCCAGAACCCGAGTTTCCAAAGAGTTGATGTCTTGTATTTCCTCCTCCGTGAAAGACACACCTTTTGGACTTGGTTCTCTATTGCTAACAGGCTCTTTGAGCAGAATTTTAGGACGAATAACATCATCTTTAACAACTTCAAAGTCATATTTGTGTGAAGGTAGATAAACAAGAATAACGGGGTACTCTATAATGACCAAATTGGCTAGCTGCTCACGTAGTGGGGCCTTGATGTCCAACTCACGGAACGGGGATTTGCAGCCCTGCAATAAACAAATCATGTTTTTATTAAGTAGGAGAATATTAAAGTAATACTCCTTTCGTACCAAATTAATAGTCGTGGCTTCCTTTTTAGTCCATCCCAAATTAATAGTTATTTGTTAAAAATAGTATATAAAACCGGGTGAGCTTCAAAAGTTACCTATCCGAACAATAACAATAAGAGAACAATGATCCAAGTGCATGTCTTGCATTTAAAGGTATTCACCTATTTTCATAGGCAAATATGGAAAGTAAAAAGTTTGACTTACAAAAGGAAACTATTAATCTTTTGTCCTATGTGTACTCACCGCACTGAGAACAAGATAAGAAAACAGGAGAAACATAAAGGAAGAAGATGCTTCACGTTGTAAGGAATCGCAATGCCAACTTGCCAAGAATTCGCAAGGAATCGACAGTGCCCACTAGCTAAGAAACATCACAACTTGTTTTTTTTTAAACACACAATTAAATTTAGAGTAATCTACACTGATTCTTGATGGGGTTTCGATATAGAGGACTCGCTCATATGGGAGTACGGTCTACTGCCTATCATTTAACACAACTAATACACAGTTTTCATGTCAACGAGTCCCTATTTGATGAAAGCCCATTTTTTTTATATTCCTACAACCCAATCCATTAGACGCGGTACATCCAAAGACGGTCCAGGATTCTGAATAGAGGCAGCCAAGTCATCCACCTAAAGAGACCCCCGTCGGAGTGGAGAACTCCCCAGATAAGCCACCAAAGATGTTTGGATTATTGTCACTTCTTAACTGAAAGGTAGAATCTTATCAAGGCGGATCATCTTCAACAACCCTATATAACCGTTCTCCCAAAATCCAAGAAAAGTTGTTACCCCTCTCCATATAAAAAGAGGCCAGACCCACCAAGAAATTCAACTTGAATCTTATTTTCGTAAACCCTGGAGTTTGAGTAGTGCTCGGCCTCTATGAGCTCACTCTCAATCCCCCGGTATGTTCTTTGTAGCTCTATCTTCTATATTAATAAAGCAGGCTGGCCCTTCATAGTGGATGTAGGTCAAATACGTGGCTATCAACTATAAATCATGTGTTGTTGCATCATTATTCTTTCGCTGAATTTACGCATCATCACTATTTTACCCTTAATATTAGGGATCAAGGCATATTTGTAGCTAACAGCAAACCTATTCCACTAGGAATTTCAAATAATATTAATTAGTTTAATAACTCCAAACCCAAAAATATCACAATATCCTAAAATTATGTCAATTACTACCTATGATGCACGGACTCAACAAGTAATATGTGTTTCGACACGACACACAACACGCGCTACGTGATTTTTCCAAAAACTAGGATACGACATGCTAGGATACGTATAATATAAAATATATATATATATATATATATATATATATATATATATATATATATATATATATATATATATATATATATATATATATATATATATATATATATATATATTAATGAAATAAAATAGATTTTTCCCATAAAATACATTATTAGAATATTTTTCACATGAAATTAAGAAAATGGACCATACAAAACAAAATTCACACACCTTAACATTAAGAATCATAAATAAAGCAGAATCACAATCGCATAAGAAAAAAATAATTAAAAATAAAAAAACGTGTCCTTTTACGTGTCCCAGTGTGTCCTTTTACGTGTCCCGGCGTGCCGGCAACGTGCCCCGACATGCCCCTGCATGTCCCAACGTGTCCCGGCGTGTCCTTTTACATCAAATTCGTTCATCGCTCACTTCCGAGTATGACTGCAACTGCATCCATGGACGAGAATGGTCGGGAGACGGGTTGATAATTTCATAGAGTCCCAACAATGCCTAGACGAGGGCGGGCAGTCACACCAGCAACGTAGGCGGGATCCCAGTATTGACACCACCCGCCGCTATGACAAGCACTAGAGGAGGTGTCATTCACATCGGGGTATGAATCTAGTCCATGGATGGGAACGATTTGGAAAGGGGCGTGGAAATTTAATAAAACCCTAACTTTGCCTAGGCGAGAAGGGGTGGGGCGGCCACACCCACAATGGCCAACGAATTCCAATTCCAAAAGTAGTCGCCAATGTGACTAGTATCGGTTGGTTTGATTGGCTTCATCATAGCGTATTCTAGGCGCATTGGGTTTCGAATGACTGATTGTGTACAGTTATTATCACTGAAAGGTCGAGTGATAAGTTGGTCGCGAAAGAAAAAGTGCATGTGCTACGCCCAAGTGAACCTCATCTCAGCGCTAGAGACAAGTATTCACTCGGTCTTCCAATAACTTTTTGAACTTTGATCGAAGGTGTTTTGAAGAAGCTTGAATTCCCTATCCTTCTCTAGGGGATTCATTAGAGGACATTTTTTCTTGATTCGCCATGATAAATCCTACTTATCACTCCGTTGATTTGTTTACCTCTGAACACTTTATCACCACTCAGCAATATTCACCCGAAGATTGACTTTTCCTCGGACCAGTTACGCAACCTACCTCATTACCAAATGTCGCTAGTCGATCACGAAGAACTTTAGCTGCAAGCTTCAAAGTTGAGCGAGCGAGGTTAACTTCAAGAGAGTATGGTGTGTGTGTCGTATTATCCTTACTCCAAAGAAGAATGAGAGTTGCAAGATGAACATTGATAGACGTGATGTCAACAAGATCATGATGAAGTACCAGTTTACGATAACCCACGTCGAGCTTTTTTCTAAACTGGACCTGAAGAATAAATATATTTAAAATCTCTCTGTGTCTTGGAAATGAATAGAAGATGACCTTTTAGATGAATGACTGTTTGTTTAAGTAGACTGTCATGTTGTTTGGGATGTCAAAGGCACAGTCCACCTTCATGCGGTGATGACACACATCTTACAACCATTTCTGCGTACGTTTGTTGTAGTTTATTTTGAAAAATTTCTTATCTAAGGTGAGTAAAATGCAAAGCACACCCAGCATGTTGCTAAAGATTTTAGAGGAATCAAAGCCGGTAATTCTAGTTTCAGTTGAAAAGATGCTCGTTTGTTGTCCCCTTTTTTTCGATTCTAGTATATGTTGCTTTCGAGAGAGGGAGGGCCGGAAGACGGATGAGTCCAAGATTCAGGTGATTATGAAGTGGTCAAGGCAGATTCATCACACGATCAACTCAATCATAGGTTCCAATACCGATCTCACAGTGTCCCCCGGTTGGGGTGACGTTACCTAATATGCGAATCGTATTGATATACAGAACTGGTCAATAATACAGATACAATATACAATCTAAAATGTGGTATGATTGGGTAAACTAATTTAGTTCATGGAGTTCAAATGAGTAGAGTTACTTTAAAGTGATTAAAAAGCGTCACAGAGTTCAAATGAGTAAAGTTACTTCCAAGTACTCTTGTGATTAAATAGTCACTATATTTATAACATTCTACAATATTATTCGTACGTGCATGTCTATGAATTTTTATATATTGGAATTATCCATGTAAACATGTTGAATAAGCATATTCAGTAATAAAAAATAAATAAAAATAAAAATCTTGGTAGGCGTTTGAATTTTGCTGAAATTTAGAGGAGATAAGAAATTGATTCTCGGGTCAATAATTCTATTGTATTGGTACGGAAACAACATAACATTTGGGGACTCTTCAGCAATAAATGAAAGACTGATTTGCATGAAAAAAATTCCAAAAGAATTTCCAGCCATACTCTTCTATTATGCGAGTCATGTGAAAGATGAACCCCTTCCACAGGATTTAACACATAGATGAAACGAACAATCTCCCAATCATTAAAAATCCTTCTAAAAGTGATATTTCAAGAAAATGTAGAAGACAAATCGCAAGTATCCATAGAATCAATAGGAACGTGAGGATGAATAGCAAGCCAATACAAACGTCCAAATATATCTAGACCACAAAAGAATGTCCCCAACGCAAATGTCCTTCGAAAACCGAATATTGTCCCCCCTCCCAACAACAAACCAAATGTATTTAATAGAAGAAATCAGTTCCTGAAGAGAAATTTCCATACAAAACCATAGGATCCCCTTGTCACCACATTAGTATCCCAACCATTGCCTTGGAGAACGGACTTTATTATAATTATTGAATACAAACCTGAAACTTAATCAAAAGGATGTCACCCAAGCTACTTACCCAAGATAGCCTTATTTCTCATAATAAAGTTACCCACCCCAAATGCCCCATTTTTCTTTGTCCTTGTTACCACCTCCCACTTCACAAGATGTTAACTTTCACCTCCCCCCCCCCCCCCCCCCAAAAAAAAATTTCACAAGATATCCCTGGTGAGCTTTTTAATAAGGTTGGCAACTTTAACGAACATTTTAAGTATACATTAAATAAGTAGGTAATTTACTTTAACTATTAACTAATATAACCGTTAAATGTTATCTTTTTTCACTGAAAAAAATAAGACTGCTTTTAATAAGAAACTATTTTAAATATTAAAAAATAAATATTTTTAACATTTTATAACTGTTTTTAAAAATCAATTTAACTTTTTTAAAAAACTTATCTGTTATTTTAATTAAAAACTGTTTAGGTAAGTCTTCTAGGAAGCACAGCTCTGGGGATAAATACAAAGACATTTAAGATACGTCTTCTAGGAAGCTAAAGAATCATTGGCAATAATTACTTGGAAACCAAAAAAAACAACTGAACATTAGTCCGCAAAGTATAAAGTGAATAACTATCAAACAAAATTGTTAAGTAGAAAACCTTTGGATATTTACAGATGAAAAACTTCAGAGATTCCAGCGGCTCCATGCAAAATTGCTTCAAGGGATGATTCCATGGACCAGGTTTTACGTGTTTCAACTGAAGAGAGGTTTGTGTTTTCAAGCACTCTGGAACAAAAAACAAAAAATATAAACTGCATGAGGCTTGGGAGCAAATATTCCTTGCATATCATGTACAATTGAGAAAAGAAATATTGAAAGATATCTTAAAGAAAGGGGGAAAATGGTGTGTGAGAGGGGGGGGGGGGGCAGGGTATAAAAGTTCTTGTCAAGGTTTCAAATGAAAAACAAGCTCACCCATGGTCAGTTAATATAACATATGTTGAATGAAACCTCCATTCGATTGTCCAAGAAATAAGTTTCTTCCTGGAGCACAAATCAAGACAAATTATTTATTACAACCAGTCTTCCCCTTTGACGCCAATATAGGACGAAAATGAAATGAAGAAAGTTATTAAAGTTGTAATATCAGATAATATACACACCTAGAGACTAGATACAACAAAAACTCATGTCGAATTCTTTCAACACCACCACCACCGAATTCTCATTCTATAACAATTTATAAGCATGCATCGCGATTAAGTCTTTGTTTAAAGAGGAGTTGCAAGTTTGCAACAGCACACACGTGCCCCTCCAACAACAAAATTGTATATATAAATAGAAGAATTATATAAATATAAACTAAAAAAAAGGATAAAGAAACAATAGAAGTAGGGTGGTTATGATGATGATAGCAGTCGCAGTGCCGTAATGAAAAGAGGAGATTGAATCTCATAAAAGATGGTAGTGACTCTTGACAAAAACTCCTAGCAATATAATAGCCAGTAACCTCACTCGAAACACAGCTCTGGGGATAAATACAGGGACATTTAAGATAAGTCTTCTAGGAAGCAAAAGAACCATTGGCAATAATTACTTGGAAACCAAAAAAAATGTCGTGCGACTACTATAACAGTTACTATTTGGTCATTGCAGTCATTTATAACAAACAGTTAAAATACTACAATCACAAGCTTATTTATGGATGATTACCAGCTTCTCCTTTTATGTATATGCTACAAATAAGTTTAGAACTTCGGAGGTATGAAAAGACATGTTGAAATATTTATCATATGAAATGAATCAAATGCTCTGTATTCTTGAATTCGAAAAAATTGTGGACCTTCTTATAAGTTCAGGAAAGGTATCACACATAACAACAATCTTAGTAACCATGACAAAACTGATAAAATTAGAACTTTCGTTTTTCAATATCCAATGGTTCAGGGAATTTTTTTGCATTTCACCCTTTTTAGTGGATTATTGAGGTAATGCAGTCAACTTCATCCGTACTTTCAGGCAAAATATTAAGATAGGCTGGCAGAACATGAATCGGTTATTTCAAATTTCCAGTAAAAGCCTTTCCTCCAAAGAACTTTACAGGTATTTGAAATCGCTTCAAGGCCATCACGCCCTTTCTTATGGACAAAAAACACATAACAAGACCATATATCGACTACATAGAGAAGAAAAAGAAAAGAATAGAAAAGAAAACATATAATGCGGAACTACTACACACAAACTCAATTTCTGCCTGTTTAATTGTTAAGGCGTGCAATGATCTATAAGTAGACCTATTAAGTAATATTCCATCGTCTCATTAGTATGTTATTGTGGCCTTTCATGAAATATTTAATGACCTGTTGTTATAAAAAGACTTATTTGCCTCCCTCTTCGACATTCCACATGAGAGAAATGTGAGTCTTGTCCTCCGGCTTAATGTGGCACCACGAAGGCTTTTAAGATGGTAAGGAAGCCTAAAATGAGAATATCCCCAGAGCTTAACTCTCATTCTCTGCGCAGATTCGGCGACCCTCTTCACATCCTCCAGCATATTGTAATCTACCAATGAAGAAAAAAATTGAAAACATGAGCATTATTCACATTTAACATCATGGGCAACCTACAATTATTTTTATTGGAAACACTGTTTCAGTAATACAAACAAAATTCTTATCAAAATTCTGCGGACCAGCAGTTCACATAGAAAGAAAACTAAAATAGAGAACAATAAGCAAAAACATAAATAAAGTGATGTGAACTTGTCTTTTTTATAATTTCATCGTATTTTTCCTTATATTAGTTGTTTAGTATTTTTGTTACATTTTTTAGTTGTAGCAAGGGTTGAAATGGAAGTTTCTAGAAGGTTTCATTAGTTAGTGTTGTCATGGATGAATTGTCATGACAACTCATACTTGGCCAACAACCAAGCCTCTTGGCTCAGTGCTATAAGGTTGCCACTGGGACAGTCTTGGGGTGGATTGAGTTTGGTCCCCAGTTGGATCCCCGACACTGTCAAAATAATGCTTGGGCAACGGAAGCCACGAACTGCGAATTGGGATTAGTTGAGGTGCGCGTAAGCTGGTCCGGACACCTCATGGTATGCTACCAAAAAAACAAAAATTGGCTAACAATTTCTACAAGCCTCTCCCATTTCCTATAAATACTCCCCATATAGCCTTTTCGAGATATTGAGAGAGAGTTGGGAAATTTCCATTTGATGCTCATTTACGTCAATTAGTACATAAAGAATCGAGAACAACAAACAAAAGTAGAAGTAAAAAGTACAAGGTTGCCCTTAGCCAACCCCAAATAAATCTTTCCCCCAATCAGAGAATAACATTCTTCCAGCCCACTGCTAACATACAATTTAACGCGAAGGGGCCATAAAATTTGAAAGCATGTTTAGGAAATAAAAATAACCTGAGATGAGGAGATTATCGTTAAATTGAGAAATAGGAACGAAGTGGGTTAGTTGCCTCTTGCCTGTACAGCCAGTTCGTTGTTTGTGAGATTTGACACAAGTGAGGCTACAAGAACTTAGAGAGCAGCCTGGGCATTTGTACTTTGGCAACTTTGATTTAAACCCGTCACATTCAGGTGCTAGATTCTTGAGGTTTCGGTTTACGAAAGCCATTCTCGTTGTAGTTATGGAGAGATGTATCAGCTTAACAACCCCCCTTTTTTTGTTAATGAGAGAGAAAAAAGGTTTATCACTCCTGCACATAACAAGACTAAGACTAGGGTTAGGCCGGTAAATCGAGCTCGGGCTCGGGCTCACCAAACTCACGGGCATTCGGTCCGTTTTCAGACCGATTTCAAATTTGAAAAACGTTTAGAGCAATGCTTTTAGTATGCGCCATTTTAATTTAAAAAAATCAATACACTTTTAGTTCTAAATGTTTAAAAAAAATTGGCACACTTCTAGTTTTAAAATGTTTATATTTAAGAAAATCATCACCCGCTTTTTTTGGTTAGAGTTATATTACACTTTTATATCATAAAAGTGTCGTCTACAGTAGTTTTAGTTTGAAAAAATCATCACACGCACTGATACGGAATAGCCTGGGTATTAGCATACATATATACACAATTTCAGTTAAGTAGCCATACAGAAATTCGGGAAAAAGAACCGATTGTATGGGAACTTATGCAAGGGAATCATGTATTGCTGAATAGAGCACCTACTCTGCATAGATTAGGCATACAGGCATTCAGCCAGTAACTGAAAAGATTATTATAATCACCTTCTTCCAGAAGCATCATCTATAAAGCGAATCGTTTTGAAGATATTATGGGTAGAATTTTGTTTTTTATTTGGTTTACCGCATCCCCAAGTGTTAGGCCCACTTTTTACAGGTCAATGGAATCTTTATGCTCTAAATCCTTATATACCTATCGAGAAGGATTCATCAACAGTCAAGATCTTGAAGCTGGATATTGATCATCCTCATCATCACATATATACTACATTATAGAATGAAAGGTAATTTGGAGACCTTCACAGATGTCACATGTTTTTACAAACCTATTTCAAAACATTTTCGTAAAAACTTATTGTGTGTGTAAATATTAAGGATTTGTTATCTTGATCTTGCTTGTATTACCATTGTTTGAAATATTTTAAAACAAGAAAAAAATGAGTAAAACGGACCAGTTTCGCTGCAATGGTAACTTTCACCACCGAAGCAAAATCGAAACAATTCAATTTGGAAAAAACTCTAAAACTTGATGCGAGCAGCTTATCGCTGAATCATTGTCGCAATGACACGCTCCCTGGAATGATACTTCTCTCGATGGCAGATAAGTTGTTTGAAGGTCTTTTAAAAAATTCTCTTAATAAATATGCGACTTGCATCGCGAACGGTTGGCTTTAGCGATACTCGTTTTCACTGCAACGACACCTCCAACGATGAGTAGAGATTCATGAATTTTTCTTAAAGATTTTTAAAGATCTTCGATACATTTGTGAGAAAATCACGCTTTGGAGTGCTCATTAGACTTAGTAGTCACCAACCACTCTCTCACACATGCTTTGTGTAAGAGATATGTTATTTATCTTATCTTGGAAAATGGGAAATCCATTTGTGTGGCCTTCCTTATTTAAACCTTCAAAATATCTCTCTCATATCTTTCAAGATAAAAAAAAATACTAAGAGGGCCTTTTAATGTGTATTCTTCTCTGCTTCCTTTTCTAAAGAGACGAGAACACATTTGTGAAAATGAGTGCATCCATTTTCAAAGCCTAGTTCATCTTTTCACCTTCTTTTTTTTGGAGGTTAATTGAATATCAAAGAAAAAGAAGATTTTAATCAAGAACTCATTTTCATAAAACACTCTTTTTATACACTTTAGGTCTTTCTCCCAATACAAATTATTGTGATATTTAAGGTTCTCTTTTGGTCTTCATATTGTATGTGATCTCCAAAGCTTGAAGACTATGGCTTGTGCAACGTTATTGACGTATGTCATGACATCACGGTGTTGAGACTGTCTATCGATGGATAGGAGTCTCCGTCTTGCTATAATTTGGTGGAAAATGTGTGAAGGTGTGAGGTAGCACAGATAGGAGTGGAAGTCTTTAGTCCCCTCTGTAAGATTTTACCAAGTTTAGGGAGATTATTGCATTGACCTGAGGTCTTTCCCATTAATGGCCTTTTATCCTCGAACATCTGTTGTTGTGATCTTACCAAGATTCTGCGGACCAGCAGTTCACATAGAAAGAAAACTAAAATAGAGAACAATAAGCAAAAACATAAATAAAGTGACGTGAACTTGGCTTTTTTTTAATTTCACTGTATTTTTCCTTTTATTAGTTTTTAGTATTTTTGTTATAATTTTTAGTTATAGCAATGGTTGAGGTAAAACTTTCTAGAACATTCCATTAGTTAATGTCGTAATGGATGAATTATCATGACAACTCATACTTGGCTAACAACCAAGCCTCTTGACCCAGTGGTATAAAGCTGCCACTGGGGCAGTTTTGGGAGTGGATTGGGTTTGGTTCCCCGTTCGATCCCCGGCACTGTCAAAATAATGCTGGCCAGCAAAAGCCACGAACTGCGAATGGGGATTAGTCGAGGTGCGCGTAAGCTAGCGAGCCACCTCATGGTATGCTATTTCCTATAAGAGCTTGACTACAGCGACCGGCATTCCCTACTTAAAAATCCTACTTAATGATGTGGCACTTGCCACATCACGAAGGGACACACTTTTTTTACTCTAAAATGATTTTTAGTGCTGAAAAAAAGCAAATAATCTCTTAAAATAAGAAAAAATATATATCATAGGTCAAAATATTTTTTTTATCACACTCCTTTATTTTATCACTATAGCAGTCTAATAAAAAAACATGTTAAAATTATGTGTTAAAATAAAACAAGATAAAACACGAAATACAAAAATTGTTATTAGAATAGTTTTTTTAATGCGGACCTTTAAACAGTTTTAAGAAATAAAAAAAATATTTTAAATGTTGTAAAATTAAAAAAAAAAAAAGTTTAGAAATTAAGGGTGCCGCTGGCGCGGAGCTTCAAAAATAAGAGAATATGAGGAAAATGGGTATTTGTGGGGGCTAAATGAGTTAAAAATAATTAAAAAAAACAATGTATCATTGGAATAGTTTTTAATGCGAGCATTTAAACAGTTTTAAGAAAGACAAAAATTGCTTTAAATGTTTTAAAATAAAAAAAAATATGTTAAAAAATAAAGGGTGTCGCTGGCGCGGACCTTTAAAAATAAGAGAATATTGGTTAGATGAGTGTTTGAGGGACTTTTGGAACAAAATAAAAATGCTAGGACTAAATGAGTATTCAAAAATGTTTGAGGGACTTTTCGGTAATTGATCATTTATTTACTTAACACAATCTAATTAAAAAATTACATAATGCGATTATAATATTTTATTTTTTAACTTACACGATCACGAACCAAATGAAACGCGACGTGGCACGGAGTCGTATTTTTTCATGCCGCTGGCGCGGACCTTTTTTTCTAAATAGTAGAAAGATTATTTTTAAAATAGTAAAAAATGATTCGCGCTAGCGGTATGAAAAAAAATCGACTCCATGTCACGTCGCGTTTTATTTGGGTCGTGATCGTGTTAATTAAAAAATAAAAAATTGATAATCGAACTGTGTAATTTTTTAATTGGTTTGCGTTAAGTAAAAAAATTAACACAATGATGTATTTTAACACATAATTATTGGACTGTTTTTTTAACTTGAAAGTTATATTTTTAAAAAATAAATAAATTTATGCACATAAAACAAACAAATAAAAGATGTTTTGAAATAAATGAGTATTGTGTAATTAAAGAAAGAGTAAATTAGGTCTTAATGATGTGGAGGATGATGTGGCACTTCCACATCATTAAGTCATACTTTTATGTCTCAATTCCATGTCCCTCTATCATTTTTCTTCCTATAAATACTCCCCATGTAGCCTTTTCGAGAGTTTCCATTTGACGCTCATTTACGTCAATTGATACATAAAGAATTGAGAACAACAAACAAAAGCAGAAGTGAAAGGTACCCCAAATAAATCTTTCCCCCAATCAGAGAATAACATTCTTCCAGCCCATTGCTAACATACAATTTAACGTTATCAATCTTCAGAAATTCTCAGTGGGTCTAATAAAAATGATAAAAAACGATAGTAAATTACCTGAGATGAGGAGATTATCGTCAAATTGAGAAATAGGAAGGAAGTGGGTTAGCTGCCTTTTGCCTGTACAGCCGGTTCGTCGTTTGTGAGCTTTGACACAAGTGAGGCTACAAGAGCGTAGAGAGCAGCCTGGGCATTTGTACTTTGACAACTTTGATTTACACTCGTCACATTCCGGTGCTACATTCTTCAGGTTTGGCTTTACGGAAGCCATTCTGGTTGTGTGAAGAGAGAGAGGTATCAACTTGCCGAAACCCCCTTTTGTTTTTTTGGTCAAAGGTTTATCGCTCCGAAACATAACAAGACTAGGGTTAGGGCGGTACCAAACTAACGGGCATCGGGGCCTTTTCCGGAGGTGTGGCAATGGGGCGAGTTTTGGTGGGACCCACCCCGCCCTCGACCCCGACCCTAATGGGAGGAATTTTGAGATGATAAATGCGGCGAGTTCGGGTTCGGGTTTGGAATTAAATAAAATTCATTGGATTGGGTTTGGGTTTAGTATATAAAACTTCGAACTCTCCCCGTTTAAGTATATTAGATGTGCCCACGTGCGTTACACGTGTGTGCGAGTTCCAAAATTTCTCTTTAGGAATGAAATCATGAATAATAATGTATGATTGTAAATCCTTTATGAAATTAAGGACAGTTAATTAAGTAAAGTAACTAACAATGTAGTTCTGTTGACGCAATAAGCCATGCATTACGATTGAATATTTTAAATCAATCTCCATAAATCCAAGTTATAAGAAATGTAAAATGCAAACCAATAGATAATTTGTTTTTGAAATAAATTGTATAACGACAATGTTTAAGGGTAAAAAATTGAAATGTAATCATCAAATATGTTGCTTTTGACGTTTGTTAGGATTTGATGGCTCTTCTTCCTCTTCCACTTTCAGAGCTACAAAACGTGCAAGCTTTCGCTCGGATGCTTTAAGTGATTTCCCTTTAATGTAGAATCTGTATATTTTCCCAATGCATGTATATAACTTTCGAACATAGTCTGAGTGCAAAATTCCCTGTGTAAACCAAATAATATATATGAATCTTAAGTAAATATAATTGTTATTGAGCTTATTGAATAAATGTATGAATTTGAAGTGTAACTAAGAATGATATTACCTTGTCTTTAGAAGCGATGAAATTTGGAATGTTGCAGCCAATGAAAGATTCTGCTTCCTCGAATAGTGTCACTGATACTCTTTCATCTTCGTCTTCGACGACAAATTGAAGTAAGTACCTTATATTTTTTTTAATAATGTATTAGTAAAGTTTTATATATGAGTTTTATTATTAATATTGAAAGATTCTTTATTATATTAATTTACCGTGTTGTGTAATTTGAATTTGAAGTACCACAATTTAAGCATGTGCCATGTCCATTTTCAACATTGACTTTTTTGTTGCATACATTGCAAGCATCATACCATGGATTTTCCTTAATTCTAACCTCCATAATCATTTCCATGAAAGAACAGAAAAGATTATGTGGTTTATGAAAAATCGGATATGTTATGTTATTAAATTGAGGATATTAGAGACGTAAAAGTGAATCATGGTAAATGAATCATTACTTCTATAGTTGATGGGATTCCATTAATAATATCACGAATAGAAACAATGTCTGGATTGTTCATTATTTTTTGGGGAGGCGAAGAAAATTTGTTGAAATGTGGGGATGATATTGATGTTGACAACATGTAATTGACATTTGTGAAATTAATACAAGTAAGGGAGAATTATTATTTTTTTTTGAAAGAAATTGTCTAACCAATCCTTTAATTCAGTAGCTTGTATGATATCGGGGTCAATCTGAATTGTAGTCTTTGATACACTGCTCTAGCTATACTCCCTTGTAATACCCCGTACTTTTGGCTATATTTATTTTTGGGATTAATTAATTAAATGCGTATTAATTGGAAATTAATCCGGGTTAAAAATACTAACAAGATGCGAGTTGGTATTTGATTATGTGCATATATGATTATATATGAATTTGGAATTATGAAATTTGTCGTGAGATTAATATACGGCAATTTGGGAATTTTGTTGAGACGTGTATGACCGCCGCGTCATGGTATATTATTTTAATTATAAAAGTGATTTTTATTTCTATTATCCATATGGTCGTTTTGAGTGCGCCAACGCGTCCGGAAGGGTCGAGATAGTCAGAAAACACTAGCCGGGGGTGTAGTTTGGATCCCGGGGTATTTTTAGGCCATACCGGCAACTTAAAGGGTATTTTGGTAATTTTGAATTTTGAGGAATTAAAAGTAACGAAAATTGGGAGTTTTATTCTGATTGGGAATTGACCCACTAAGCCACTAACCAACCCATATTAACCCATTAAGCTACGGAGGTTATCATTTAGGTTTCCAACTCTCCCAAAGAAAACCCTAGCCACCATAGCCACCTTTGGAGAAGGAAGCTTGGAGAGGGAAAGAAAGAGAAGGAATTCTGCAGAAACCTTTACAGAAATCAACACCAAATTCAGAGACAATCAAGGCAAGTGTTTTAATTATATTTAAATTCATAGAATGTTCCTTCCATGTTAGAAAATTGAAGAGTATCAATTGTTCTTGAAAGATAATGAAAACCCATGTATTTTGAAACTTAGAATTTGAAGTCTTGAGGAAGATTTGCATGTAGAATGATAGGTAGATGTTCATACTGATGATATTTATGATTGGATGAAATTTAAAACGGATTTAAATAGAGTAAATTCATGATTTAAAATTTTAGGGTTTGTGTTCTTGAAATATTGGGGGAAAGTGATGAGATTTGATGGTTTAATGATGATTGGGAAGAATTAACTCCGTAAATTACATTAGTTTATAACCTTGATATGTTTAGGATTGATTAGAGACCTTAAAGTATTATTGGGACAAATTTTAGAAGAGATTTGAGGAGTAAAAATGGTGAAAAACGAGATTTAGAAAAATCTGGGACGAAATTGGCAGGTCGTTAGAAGCCCCTCCCCAGGTCGTTCGAACGAACTCGTTCGAACGAGCTTCTAACGAGTTGACCAGTCGCTTCTAACGAGGGGCAGTTTTGTTCGATATCTCGTTCGAATGAGATATCGTTAGAAGGTACAGTTCGTTCGAACGAACTGGAATCTCGTTCGAACGAGACTTCTAACGAGTTGACAGTGGAATCTCGTTCGAACAGTCTCGTTCGAACAAGACTTCTAAGGAGTTGGCAGTTTGGGCCTTTTTGGACTGTTTTGATTTTTGGAGTCCCGTAAACTTGTTCGAGGATATAGATAACATTTCGATGATGATGTAATGATAGAATTGGGACTTTTGGGTATTTATGAGAAGGAAATTATATACGAGAGTTATATTAAATGTGCGGTTTGGGTTGAGACGTGAGTGTCTACTACGACGAGAGAATAAATTATGGTGCGTATGATTATAAACCGAAATAGTATAAATTGTGATAATTATAAGTTAGTACGAGAATGCGATATGTACTACGATTAAACTACGGGATTACTAAGATGTGTGTTTACTTAGTATTGATATATGAATTGGGTGTATGACATACCTACCATACTTGCTATCACGGGAGGTTTGCGTTCGCTTAGGGCCCTCTAATCCTTGTGTTGCCCGGATTTAGACTGGTTACCTTGATGAACATAGGTCATAGAAAGACTTATTGGGATATTAATAAGTCCGCTGATCGTGGGAGCGTAGGTATGTGCGTGACCCATGTGATGTGACTGTGTTCGCCTCCATTATTTGTGATGTTGTTATCTGTGAACTATTCCTGAGAGATTCGGAATATGTAATCCTTATGTACGTGATGTACCGGGATGGATAGCAGAGTATGTGTGCACCGCAGCTTAGTTCTCGGGGTGCTTGTATTGTATACTTATGATGTGAATAATATACACTTAATTAATGGGAACCTTCATGTTAATGTTGTGAATATAATTACGGTATTGCTTCGAGAAATATAACGAGTTAACTGATAGTGATATATATTGCATATTGAGCATCTGAGTTTACGTTAAACCCCTACTTAATTACAAGCGTTATAATGTTAATAGAACCGAGTAATAAGGGTAGGACCTATGGCAGTCTAGCTAGATATGATGGCACTTAGCTAGTGGTTTATGTCGTTGTAGATGGGTACTTACGTTAGGAGTGCACAGTTAGACGAGAGGTGAGAATATCATGTGAGTGCACGTCCTAACATGTACATTGCATTTAATGTTTTAAATTTTTTAAAGCACTTGCAGGTTTTTAAAATATAACTCCACATTCGGGCTCTGACCCGTTTGCTTTCAAATCTACTTTTCTTGTAAAACCATTTTAGGTGCCCAGCCACAAGGACACCATGCATAGGATACTCATTCTGGTGACGAGCTGTAGCTGTTTGTGGAAGCTACAGGTATTTGCTTGTAGACGCCTCAATCACTTGGATTCCAGATTCATTATCTATCAGTTGTAGGGCATGTTGCCCATTTCTATTAGAGTTATATTTCCATTTCAGTTTTCATACTTTGGCATGTATTGTTTTAGTATTCGGTTTACTTATTTCAGTTGTGGGATTGTAGTGAGGAGTTTTCCTCCAGACTTTATTTACGTTATGTGATGGTCATTCTATTTACTTCATTATGGTGAATGGTGTTATTATTCTTTATTACACTTGTTGCATGTTAATCAGACTTTAATTAAAATTTGGCACTTACTTTTTAAATACTAGGTGGTTAGTAATAATAAAAATGTTTTCGACAGTGATGCTATTAACTGAGCCAACTTGGCATTTTGAATTAATTTAATAAAGGAGTAGCTACCCGGTATTTAATTAGTCGGGGTATCACAGGTGGTATCAGAGCATCAGGTTCTAGTGTCCTTTAGGATCTGACGGCTTATTATGTTTCCGCTAAGTTTCTTTGATATAGAGCCCTATATTTTAGGACTGTTGTACTCTTTTTGTGTATGCTTCGTTCTTCAGCTATTTTAAGTTTATAAACAGCGAACTTATAAACTTCATTCTTATTTCAGATGCCTCCACGACGTGCACGACGAGTTCCCAGGGATGCAACACCCGAACCCCAGCCCGCTCCAGTTCAGGGCATGATGAACGCCGCTGAGGTTGCAGCTATAGTAGCCCAAGCGGTAAATGCCGCAATGGCCGTTGTTCAGCAGGCACCACCTTAGGCGCCGGTTGCCGCGCCAGTACAGGCAAATGCATTCCCGTCTGCTTGGGAGCGTGTACGTGACTATTTTCAGAAAGCGCATCCGCCAGAGTTTGTAGGTAGCTCAGATGTAGTAGTCTCGAGCCAGTGGAGGAAGGATATACAGAGGCACTTAAGGATGTATGAGTGCACGGATGTTCAGAAACAGGTGCTAGCTACTTTCAAGCTAGTTGGATCTGCGCTACAGTGGTGGGAGTCTATTACCACCATGGAGGAGAGGGGTACTCTCACTATTCAGGACTTCTGGGTGCGGTTTGACCGCAAGTACTTTCCGTCGGCTGTTCACACGGAAATGAGGAGGAAATTGATGAATCTGAAGCAGGAGGGTAAGACTGTGGCCGAGTATGAGGCCGAGTTCACAAATCTGTTGAATATCGTTCCAGATAAGATACCAACAGAGAAGAAGAAGATTGAGAAGTTCACGGACGGGTTGACATGGAGGATCCGTCAGCATCTGCTAAGGAACCTATCGTTGGCCACTTATTCTGATGTGGTTAACGCTGCATTGTTACACTGCCAGGACCACCGTTTTCATATGGCCGAGGGCAAGAGGTCGGGGGAGTCTAGCCATCAAGGCAGGACTGGAGGACATGGTGCCAGCGGGGCACAATCTGGTCAGGGGCAGAGACAGAATGAGCAGGGCTCCCAGCAGGGGGATAATAAGAGGTTTCGGTCAGGGAACTACAGACAGGGACAAGGAGGTTTTCGTCAGGGCCATCAGGGTCCAAACGGCCATCAGGGCCAACAGGGGCAGAATGGGGTGCAGTTTCACCAGGGCTAGCAGGGCCAAGGGAGGAACGGTAACGGCCACCAGGGCCGGGGACAGCAGGGGCAGAGAGGAGGGAACTTCCCAGGGAAGTGCTTTGTTTGTGGCAAGACTGACCATAAGCGACAGGATTGTCCTGATAGGGGCAGGGCCCCACAACAGCAGCAACAGGGTGCTCGCCAGGAGCCACAGAGGCCTATGTTTCCCGCCGCTCTTCCCGCACCGCCACAGATGGCAGCATTGCCACCCATTCCAGCAGTCCCAGTTCAGCAGGGACAGCTACAGTATGGACGTGTCTACAACGTCCACTAGGCTGCAGTTCCACAGGCACCGCTCGCGATTGAGGGTACGTTTCCTATCTATGGCACTATGGGTCGGGTATTATTTGATACGGGGGCTACACATTGTTTTATAGCTACACACTTCGCGAAAGCTTTAGGATTGTTAGCTACGGCAGAGAGCACAGTGACGTGTGTCGACTCACCCTTGGGGAGTCGGTCACTTATTTTCTTTATATGCCGGGGAGTGGGGGTAGAGATTGGTGGTTTGGTATTACCTGCAGACATGTTAGAATTAGATATGCATGTTCACGATGTGATTATCGGTATGGATTGGCTCGTAGCTTATAGGGCCATGATTGATTGCTTCAGCGGGAGCATTGTTTTTGCCATTCCGGGGCAAGAGATGTTTATAGTGGCGATGCCTCTCCCAGAGGGAGGATCGACCGCTCATCTGTATTACATTGAGGAGGATACCTCTAAGGAGGTAGTGATTCCTTTAGATTCTATCCCAGTAGTCAGGGAGTATTCGGATGTGTTTCAGGAGATACCAGGCCTACCCCCCAGTCGAGAGATAGACTTTGTTATAGATTTGCTACCAGGTACGAGACCTATAGCACGCGCACCGTACCGTATGGCTCCAGCTGAGATGAGGGAGTTACGGGATCAGATAGAGCAGCTGTTAGGTCAGGGCTTTATTCGCAGGAGTACCTCACCTTGGGGCGCTCCAATTTTGTTTGTGAAGAAGAGGGACGGTTCACTGAGATTGTGTGTGGACTACCGAGAGTTGAATAAGGTCACGATACGGAATAAGTATCCGTTGCCTCGAATCGATGACTTATTCGACCAGTTGAGAGGAGCTTCTTTCTTCTCGAAGATTGACTTGAGGTTGGGATACCATCAGTTGCGTATCAGGGAGGAAGATGTCTCGAAGACTGCGTTCTTGTCGAGATATGGTTCTTACGAGTTTCGGTTTATGCCTTTCGGCTTGACCAACGCTCCAGCTGTGTTTATGGACTTGATGAACAGAGTGTTCAGGGATTTCCTAGATCAGTTTGTCATTGTCTTCATCGATGATATTCTGGTTTACTCCCAGACAGAGGAGGAGCACGCCGAGCATTTGAGGCAAGTTTTGCAGACACTTCGTCAGAACGAGTTGTATGCAAAATATGAGAAGTGCGGGTTTTGGCTAAAGGAAGTCCAGTTTTTGGGACACATTATTTCTGACCAGGGAATATCTGTTGATCCGGGGAAGGTATCCGCGGTGAGGGAGTGGGGACAGCCCACGACACCAACGGAGATTCGTAGTTTCTTGGGTCTAGTAGGATACTACAGGAGGTTTATTCGGGGCTTCTCAGAGATAGCAGGTCCTTTGACACACCTGACTCGTAAGGGTGTCCCATACATCTGGAGTGATGCCTGTCAGTTGGCATTCGATGAATTTAAGGACAAATTGACCTCAGCACCTGTGTTAGCATTGCCGAGACCGGGAGTTGAGTATTTGGTTTACACCGATGCGTCTTTGCAAGGACTGGGAGGTGCATTACAGCAGGAGAGACAGGCCATAGCTTATGCTTACCGTAAGCTTAAGCCTCATGAGAAGAATTACCCCACACATGATTTGGAGTTGGCGGCAGTGGTATTTGCCCTACGGATTTGGAGGCACTATCTTTTGGGGGAGAAGTTCCAATTGTTCACGGACCACAAGTCCCTACAATACCTGTTCACGCAGAAGGAGTTGAATATGCAGTAGCGTAGGTGGCTTGAGTTTGTGAAGGACTACCAGTTCGATATCCAGTATCACCCGGGTAAGGCTAACGTGGTAGCAGACGCGTTGAGCCGTAGGCCAGTAGATGAGGTGGCAGAGGTGTGGAAGGCTAAGTGGAAGGAATTGGGACACCAGGATGCAGTGGCCCAATCTTTCATGTCTGTGATGACCGTTACACCGCAGATTGTCACGAAGGTAGTACGGGCACAGGCTAATGACTCGTTCTGTCAGGAGCAGATAGTTCGATTACTAGCAGAGGGAGCCGAGTCCTATACCGTTAGCTCAGACGGGGGATTACGCTTCAATGGGAGATTGGTAGTTCCAGGAGGGGAGAAATTGCGACACGAGGTGATGGCAGAGTCGCATGTCTCACGGTTCGCGGTACATCCCGGAGGGGACAAAATGTACCAAGACATGAGACGACAATATTGGTGGAGCGGTATGAAGAGAGATATCGCTGAGTTTGTTTCGAAATGCGCCACTTGTCAGCTTGTAAAAGTGGATCATCAGAGACCGGCAGGATTGGTACAGCCATTGGAGGTCCCGGTGTGGATGTGGGAGAGCATATCCATGGACTTTATCACGGGGTTGCCTACGTCGCAGAGAGGTCACGACTCCGTTTGGGTAATTGTGGACAGGTTGTCCAAGGTCGCTCACTTTTTACCCGTAAGGACTGACTACACTACGGGACAGTATGCCCAGCTCTTCATTTCAGAGATTGTGAGACTTCACGGTGTGCCCCTAAATATCGTGTCTGACAAAGACAAGATATTTGTTTCGAGGTTTTGGGAGAGTTTCCAGGAGGCCATGGGCACGGAATTGCGGTTGAGTACGGCTTATCATCCGCAGACTGATGGGCAGACTGAGCGCACAAATCAGATGTTGGAGGACATGCTACGCATGTGCATTATTGACTTTGGGGGTGGATGGGAGCAGTACCTTTCACTGGTGGAGTTTGCTTACAACAAATCCTATCAGTTCACTATTGGCATGGCTCCGTTTGAGGCATTGTACGGTAGGCCTTGTCGTTCCCCAGCATGTTGGTTAGAGGTGGGGGACAACAAACTGCTTGGGCCGGAAGTGATTCAGGATACTTCGGCAAGGATTGAGTTGATTCGGAGTCGCATTCGGGTAGCTCAAGACAGGCAGAAGAGTTATGCTGATGCAAAGAGATTTTTCAGGGAGTTCCAAGTGGGGGACCAGGTTTTGCTCAGAGTGTCTCCTATGAAGGGGATTATGCGTTTTGGGAAGAAGGGTAAGTTGGCACCGAGGTATGTGGGGCCGTTTCCCATTATTGAGCGGATCGGACCAGTTGCGTATAGACTCGGGTTACCGGAGCATTTGCATCGGATTCACGACGTGTTTCATATTTCCTCGCTAAGGAAATACCTTAGAGATAATTTGGCTCATTCTCACATTGCTGTGGAGGGCATCGATCTCCAGCCGGATAGCTCCTACGAGGAAGGGCCGATTACTATTTTGGACCGAAGTGAGAGGAAACTGCGATCAAAGATAGTACCGTTAGTGCGTGTTCAGTGGCGACATCACAATGTCGAGGAGTCCACATGGGAGCGCGAGGATGAGATGCGCGAACGTTATCCAGAGTTGTTCATACCAGGTACTTTCTAGTTTCGAATTTCGGGACGAAATTCAGTTATTAGGGGGGGAAGTATGTAATACCCCGTGCTTTTGGCTATATTTATTTTTGGGATTAATTAATTAAATGCGTATTAATTGGAAATTAATCCGGGTTAAAAATACTAACGATATGCGAGTTGGTATTTGATTATGTGCATATATGATTATATATGAATTTGGAATTATGAAATTTGTCGTGAGATTAATATACGGAAATTTGGGAATTTTGTTGAGACACGTATGACCGTCGCGTCATGGTATATTATTTTAATTATAAAAGTGATTTTTATTTCTATTATCCGTATGGTCGTTTTGAGTGCGCCAACGCGTTCGGAAGGGTCGAGATAGTCAGAAAACACTAGCCGGGGGTGTAGTTTGGATCCCGGGGTATTTTTAGGCCATACCGGCAACTTAAAGGGTATTTTGGTAATTTTGTATTATGAGGAATTAAAAGTGACGAAAATTGGGAGTTTTAATCTGATTGGGAATTGACCCACTAAGCCACTAACCAACCCATATTAACCCATTAAGCTACGGAGGTTATCATTTAGGTTTCCAACTCTCCCAAAGAAAACCCTAGCCACCATAGCCACCTTTGGAGAAGGAAGCTTGGAGAGGGAAAGAAAGAGAAGGAATTCTGCAGAAATCAACACCAAATTCAGAGACAATCAAGGCAAGTGTTTTAATTATATTTAAATTCGTAGAATGTTCCTTCCATGTTAGAAAATTGAAGAGTATAAATTGTTCTTGAAAGATAATGAAAACCCATGTATTTTGAAACTTAGAACTTGAAGTCTTGAGGAAGATTTGCATGTAGAATGATAGGTAGATGTTCATACTGATGATTTTTATGATTGGATGAAATTTAAAACGGATTTAAATTGAGTAAATTCATGATTTAAAATTTTAGGGTTTGTGTTCTTGAAATATTGGGGGAAAGTGATGAGATTTGATGGTTTAATGATGATTGGGAAGAATTAACTCCGTAAATTACATTAGTTTATAACCTTGATATGTTTAGGACTTATTAGAGACCTTAAAGTATTATTGGGACAAATTTTAGAAGAGATTTGAGGAGTAAAAATGGTGAAAAACGAGATTTAGAAAAATCTGGGACGAAACTGGCAGGTCGTTAGAAGCCCCTCCCCAGGTCGTTCGAACGAACTCGTTCGAACGAGCTTCTAACGAGTTGACCAGTCGCTTCTAACGAGGGGCAGTTTTGTTCGATATCTCGTTCGAACGAGATATCGTTAGAAGGTACAGTTCGTTCGAACGAACTGGAATCTCGTTCGAACGAGACTTCTAACGAGTTGACAGTGGAATCTCGTTCGAACAGTCTCGTTCGAACAAGACTTCTAAGGAGTTGGCAGTTTGGGCCTTTTTGGACTGTTTTGATTTTTGGAGTCCCGTAAACTTGTTCGAGGATATAGATAACATTCCGATGATGATGTAATGATAGAATTGGGACTTTTGGGTATTTATGAGAAGGAAATTATATACGAGAGTTATATTAAATGGACGGTTTGGGTTGAGACGTGAGTGTCTACTACGACGAGAGAATAAATTATGGCGCGTATGATTATAAACCGAAATAGTATAAATTGTGATAATTATAAGTTAGTACGAGAATGCGATATGTACTACGATTAAACTACGAGATTACTAAGATGTGTGTTTACTTAGTATTGATATATGAATTGGGTGTATGACATACCTACCATACTTGCTATCACGGGAGGTTTGCGTTCGCTTAGGGCCCTCTAATCCTTGTGTTGCCCGGATTTAGACTGGTTACCTTGATGAACATAGGTCATAGAAAGACTTATTGGGATATTAATAAGTCCGCTGATCGTGGGAGCGTAGGTATGTGCGTGACCCATGTGATGTGACTGTGTTCGCCTCCATTATTTGTGATGTTGTTATCTGTGAACTATTCCTGAGAGATTCGGAATATGTAATCCTTATGTACGTGATGTACCGGGATGGATAGCAGAGTATGTGTGCACCGCAGCTTAGTTCTCGGGGTGCTTGTATTGTATACTTATGATGTGAATAATATACACATAATTAATGGGAACCTTCATGTTAATGTTGTGAATATAATTACGGTATTGCTTCGAGAAATATAACGAGTTAACTGATAGTGATATATATTGCATATTGAGCATCTGAGTTTACGTTAAACCCCTACTTAATTACAAGAGTTATAATGTTAATAGAACCGAGTAATAAGGGTAGGACCTATGACAGTCTAGCTAGATATGATGGCACTTAGCTAGTGGTTTATGTCGTTGTAGATGGGTACTTACGTTAGGAGTGCACAGTTAGACGAGAGGTGAGAATATCATGTGAGTGCACGTCCTAACATGTACATTGCATTTAATGTTTTAAATTTTTTAAAGCACTTGCAGGTTTTTAAAATATAACTCCACATTCGGGCTCTGACCCGTTTGCTTTCAAATCTACTTTTCTTGTAAAACCATTTTAGGTGCCCAGCCACAAGGACACCATGCATAGGATACTCATTCTGGTGACGAGCTGTAGCTGTTTGTGGAAGCTACAGGGATTTGCTTGTAGACGCCTCAATCACTTGGATTCCAGATTCATTATCTATCAGTTGTAGGGCATGTTGCCCATTTCTATTAGAGTTATATTTCCATTTCAGTTTTCATACTTTGGCATGTATTGTTTTAGTATTCGGTTTACTTATTTCAGTTGTGGGATTGTAGTGAGGAGTTTTCCTCCAGACTTTATTTACGTTATGTGATGGTCATTCTATTTACTTCATTATGGTGAATGGTGTTATTATTCTTTATTACACTTGTTGCATGTTAATCAGACTTTAATTAAAATTTGGCACTTACTTTTTAAATACTAGGTGGTTAGTAATAATAAAAATGTTTTCGACAGTGATGCTATTAACTGAGCCAACTTGGCATTTTGAATTAATTTAATAAAGGAGTAGCTACCCGGTATTTAATTAGTCGGGGTGTCACATCCCTGTGAAGAATGTATTGATTTATTTTGAGTTAGTAGGATTTTTATTAATTGTTCATGAGATGATAAGTATTATTGTACCTTCGTAGGATGAACGTTTAGCTTGAGAAATGGCTATTATAGGAAATGTTGCTGATAAGTCACTTATTTTTTTCGCCTTCATTCTCTGCTAAGTCGCCCCATTATGTGAATTTCATTGATTGAAACATGTCATAAATAATAAAGAGTAATATTAATTTTAATATAAATGACTATGAAGAAAAGCGAGAAATTATGAAGAAAAGCGGAAATATGAGAGTAAACTTTAAGTAAGTTTTGTTTTGAATCGATAGTTTAAAGTATAGAATGCATACTTTGTATCTCGGAGTGTTATATCACGCAGATTCATTTTAGCAGAGTTTGAGGCTTTTGTAATTGTCATCATTGGTTTCACATTTATGACAAATGCAATTACATTTGTATGTTTGAGAAGTAGAAGTAAGATAATATAAAAAATTGTATCATTGTTTTATCGAAATATATATAGTAATAAATATCATATGCTTTATCGTCCTCTGTCTGAGTGAGCAAATCATCAAAGGAGGTGAATTTGTAGAATGATGACGGGAATTTGAAATTACGATTTCATTCAACGATCTCAGTGTATTTATTGAATGAAAGCTCGATTTTGTCGTGAACGGTTGTGTAAGCATCATTCACTCCCTTGACCATACTATTAGTAATGGAATATTGTATCTGAATTTGAAGCAACCCTTCTAGTCTTTGAATATCTTCATTACATACGACTGCTTGAATCTTAGTGCCCTGGTTTTTTTTCCAGTAAATTTACGATATAGAAAATGATCATATAAATCATTTTAAATAATGTAAGTTGCAAAATTGGAACCTCTTCATCCATCAATATTATTTTTTAAAACACTTTCAGTGCCTCTTGAATTGTTGTAAGAGTCTATATTGCCTCTTCGCATGACTTGAGCAACAATTTGCCACTTTGATTCGAGTCGTTGTAGATTGTTGATCATTTTGTAGTACTCAATTTCGACCTCAGTTGACGCCATCGAATCAGTAAGAGTTTGGCCGATTAAAAGATGATGACAGTATGTATAGTATATTAATGTTAAGTGATAAGAAACAAAATTTATTATGAATAAAAATGAACTTAAGTAAGAAATGTTTTAGTGAAATAGCCAACCTAAATATTGTTTAAGAAATAAATGAATATCAATAATGAGTGGGGTAATAAATTCATTTGTACCTTGATGCCAATAGAACTTCTTTGTAGACGATATTTTTTATCACATTATTTTTCTTTGATTTTTCAGATTGGAGAAGTACTTTTGTGGTTGCCATTGAAGTTCCTCTCGATAAAGTAACGTACAGTTGGCCATGTGAGAAGGCGTTTGTTGGTAAGTAGACCCCAACATTAGCAATTATTTGTCCCTGGGATTTGTTTATTGTCATAGCGAAACATAAACGAATAGGAAATTGTTTCCTCTTGAATTGGAAAGGGTATCGCTCATTTTCTGCTGGTGATAATGGAATACGTGGCAATATGACATTTCTGCCCTTATGCTGGCACACTGAAATTTCCATGTGTATGACATTATCTGAAAAACCTTTGTACAACATTCTTGTTCCATTACATAATCCAATTTAAGGATTTATATTCCGTAGAAGAGTGATTGGACAATTAGGTTTAAGTTTCAATGTATGTGGGGGCAATCCATTAGGCATTAAAGAATTTAAAAATTCTTCTTGGTAATAGTTGTGCGTGTCATCCACAGCTTCATCAAAGCTATTTAAGGTCTTAAACTCTCTAGGGAACATATCAATCATCATATCATTAATGGAGTCAACGTGTTCATTTGTTATCGCAAGAATTGCTCTATCTGTCAAGAAATTTGGCAAGGTCGCATTGATATTTAATGATGAAAAGATAAAGTCAATGAGAGATTATTCGAGGCCATTGTTTTCTAGTGGATGTGTGACCATTTCATCCGGAAGACTTATCAGATCATCATGTGTTGATGATTCCGTCCCATTGCCAATTCTTAGAAGGAATTCGCTGAATTGTTGATCATTTATGGCACGCATATTTAATGTCAAAGGTAATACATGCATTGTATTCCAAAGCGGTGACATCACAATGCTAGAGTTTACTGTTTCCAGTCTTGACCCTCGACGTACTACTAGCAGGACCTATCTAAAATCTCCACCGAAGACAATCACCTTGCCCCCGAAAGGTTCAATACTATCCATTAAATCCTTTAATGTCCTATCAAGAGTTTCAATCGCGAATCGCTTTGCCATTAGTGCTTCATCCCAAATTATGATCCTTGCTTGCCGTATGAGTTCTGCTGTGCCACTTTGCTTGGGAATGTTGCATAAGCTTGTCTCAGTGGTCAAAATAGGTATTTTGAAGTGAGAATGTGCAGTTCGACCTCCAGGTAATAATGATGCAGCTACCCCTGATGTTGCTGTAGCAAGTGAAATCATACCTTTCTTTATAATGTCAGCAAGTAACGCTCTATACAGATATGTCTTTCCAGTTCCACCCGGCCCTTTAACGAAGAAAGAACCCGAATTTATAGCAATCACCCTCTCGAGTATAACCAAGTACGCCTGTTTTTAGTCTACATTTAAATACGTACCGAAATTATAGTCTTCTTATGGTGTCTCGATGTGGAGTTAATCTATAATTTCTCTTTGATTGGTGATATTGGATGATAATTGTGTACCGCTACATGGAGGCAGGTCAAAGTCTTTAATCGATTTTCCCATTGAATCTAAAAAGTAGCTGATGTTATTTAATGTGGAATCTTTTTGTGCAGGCAATGAATTTGGGTGGAGTCTTTTAAAATCTTCGGACAAAAACTCAAAGTTTGTTTCCCATAATTTTCTCACATCGGACGGCTCACAATAAACTAAAATAATTGCGAACAATCTTCTTAGTGCTTCAGACATTTGGAAAGTGGCAGCTTTCGAGAGGCAATCTGCAATGCTATCATCTGATTCTAGCAGTCCACATTTTTGGGCGGCTTCTTTAAATGTCAAGTAAGTGATTCCATCATAAGTTAGAAGGTCTTCAAATGATGTTGGCCCCCAGATGTGATTTAGAAGAATTCTTAAGTAAGATCGTTATACTTTTACCGGATTTGCACCATTCACACGGCCAATTGCATGAAGTTTATTCTTCCTTGTAGACCAAGTTTTTGCTTTATTATCCCATACGTAGTGCTCAGGTAATTCCCTGTACTGATATTGATGTGCTTCGCTGAATCTGGAGCACATACTGAAGAATTTAGTTAGCATTATTTTGCTAATGTCCAGGGTGTCAAGCAAATTATTTAAGTTTTGGTTCTCCCCGTATGTGACAGTATGCTTATTTGACAAGTGGAGTTGAATGTTTATCACCGATGGCTTGATTTTATTTATCTCGAATTCAAAAATTCTCCAAATGGCTTCTTGTGCAGATACCCATCTTGCATCTTGGAATTATTTGATCTCATTAATAGTGGTTGTGTCATTTTCATCGAATGAAACATGAACAACCACTTTATCATGCCCTTTGTAAATGTACTTGTAAAGGTACTTCATAGCTTTTAACCCCGAGCAGACTTCAACGTTGATATGATAATTATATCATGTAAGGAGATATGGATTGTAAGGAATAACCCATCGATTGTCTAACAACTTGTTGCGCACGCGTACTTGTCTTCCATTATTTCGGCGTCGATAAATAGGATATGAGTCTTAGCCTTGAGAGGTAGAAGATGCGAATTCACGAGGGTAATGAAATTTTCAATTCCCATTTTATCATACATGGGTTATTTTTATTCAATTCTCCAGATGGACCATGCATCATGTGCTTGATGACTAATGAATGAAGCAATGGGTATTCATGAATATTAGGTATCTCTGCATAAATGAATTTATCGTAATTATCTAGAGTATTAAGCTTGTAATCTTGCTTTAGAATTACCAAAATATGAGCATGTGGCAATCCTCTCTTTTGGAATTCGATTACATGTACATGTGCTGCTACCTTTCCAAATATTTCTTTCTTAAAAAGTTGATCCTTTAGGTCCTTTAATTTAGCTCGAAATACTCTCGAAGTTAGATCACGTCGATCTTGAGGTACCTGACATGGATGAACATTATCAAGGATTTCTTTCCAATCAGGGTTGCAAGTCATTGTGATGAATAAATCTGGCTTCCCATATCTTTGAACTAAAGCCATTGCATCTAAGTATCTACGACGCATATCTCTAGGTTCACCAATGAATGATGCTGGGAGAACAATTCTTGGACCTACTTTGTTAGATCTTGTTTCACCCGCTGTGACGCTGTCGACCAACCCTTGGTATAATTCACCTCTGATTTTTTTCTGTTGGTTACGATAGAAGTCAAGTCGGGTTGTTTCTAACTTTATGTACATGTCGATAGAATACTGTTGTAGTAGCTTTCCAGCGAATAACAACGTTGATTGTCTATTATTTCTAGTCTGCAATTTGTGTGCATAGTATTCTCGACATGATACTTTAGATGAGTTCTCTCGATGAACACCTAGAAGAGTGTATGGTTGTGGAAATTTAAAAAGAAGAATAATTGTTAAATCTAATCAAATTGGAATTTAAGAATGATATTTTTAAAATATATTTTATGTTAAATGTATACCTTCTTGCTATGATGAGAGAATGTCCTCTGTACATGTGATTGCTGGTAGGGAGGCCTGGATGTTTGTAGATGTGGTAGATGAGGTATCATTTTGGCGCTTTATGTCTTGATGCCATCCGACCTCTCCTTTTGGAAAAAGCAATGGGTACTGTAATGGGTCATAACATCCAAAGTAGTGCTTTATTTGGTGTCATTGACCGGAGTGAGACACGATAATGATGTCTCGCTCGAAAGGAATATTTGCATTGTTTCCTTCAATCCATATTGCAGCAATTTCATCGGATGTAGGCTCATTGTAAACACGTTGATCAAGGTTAACATGTTTACTGATTTGAACTTGAAGTGCATCGAGTGAAGGGTAGTCCTTTAATCGCCGTAAAAACTGAGCGTATGGATTTTCATTTAATACATTCAAGATCTTTTCAACTATATCAACGTTTAAGGATACCCCTGGTAAGATTCCCATTCGGTTTTGAACCTCATTGCTAGTGTCATGGAAGTAGAGTTAGAAATAACAGGGGTTGTTGTTGGGTTTCAATGAGGGTAAATAATGATAAACATGGCCTTGAACTCGAAACGTGTATACACCACATCTTGATGAAGCTAGTTGCTTGTCAAGAGTAACTCTAAATGAAGTGAAGGCGAATATGCTATTGTAAGCTCTGATATTAGCACGAAATTCTCTTGATTCAGAAGAATTAGATGTGAAAAGATGAAATAAAACCTCGGGGACCGAAGTTTCAGCGGGTGAGATTTGACCTTTTTGACAACAAAATGTTGGGGTTCATATTGGAATCTTTGGGCATTACAGTGATGGCAATCAGGAGTTGCTTCTAGTTCTAGCAACATAGAGCATAGAGGTTCATATACGGTTTCTCCTAATATGAGAGCAATTGTAATATTAAATATTCATGTCATAAGTCTAACATGATTTACTTAAGCATAAACTATATTTTAGTTTTTTTTAGCTAACCTTGTTATTGGTAAGAATTTAATTGGGCTCGAAGTAACCAAGTAATTCTCTGTCTTTTCCTTGTATTGGGTTTGCCATATACATTTTCTGATGGTGAAATGGATGACATTTCTAATAATTTGGGAAATGACGTGTCTGGAAGATTATTTAATAAATTTAGTAAGAAAGGAGCATGAGAAATGTAATTGAATGATTTTATAATTTAAAACAAAATTTTAATTAAATATAAGAATGGTGAATATATATGTAAGGAAATACAGATTGAATTTTCATTAACTTCATGTAAATGGCACATATATAAGTTGTTTACTATGTCAAAAAACTGATGCGCAAACTTGGTGTACGAATTTGATAACTTTAACTTTTGTGTGTATGTCGTTGTTGTAAGACAAGTTAATCAAAATCTCAATTAGCTATAAAATATAGCAAACTCAAGTGCCGCGGTAAGTAAGGATGTCAATCCACATCAAGAGGGTAAGCTAGAGACAAACTCAATTGTAATTCAATTTTTATTTTCTTTTTGTGCTTTTCAAATATTAAAAAAATTTGGGTGAGATGAGAATTTAAACTAAACTAAATCAATATGTAAATAAAAGTAAATGAAAATATTAACTAAATCTAACTAACTAAAAATCTAAAATATGAGAATGGTGAGGAAATAAAAGTGAGAACAATCAAGCGCTAGGATGACTTTAAATATTTTAGTTAATCAAAATTAATTAGTTCATTAAAATTAATTATCCCAAGTTAGTATCGAAATCCTAAATCAACTCTCCACAAAGTCTCACCCAAAAGTAATAGAATTATGCAGAAATTTGAAAAAAAACATCACTTTTATTTTGGCCCGGATATTTACAATCTTTAAATGATTTTACGCCATATTCGACACATTTTTAGCAACGCATTGGCATGTCATTCAAGATCCAAATCAGTGATGACACTATATGTTAACGTATCGTCAAAATTTACTGACAAAAATATACATCACAAAAGCTTATAAAATATTTATTAATGTATTAAATATACAAATTCTGACAGCAACAGTTATGTTCATTATTTTGGATGCTGCCATCAGAAGTATAAAAATAAAAAGATAAAACTCTCCCTCTTTTCAATTTGTAAAAAACAAGCCCCTCTATTTTGTTACATACATGTAATGGAGTGTTGCAAATGAAATGCTATTGACATTATCAATGGAATAATGACAAACGCTGAACCAGGGATTGTTCGGTTGTAGTAGAGGGTGTTGTTTGGGGTGGTGTGTTGGAATTGGGTTAGGATCTGCTAAAATAAAAACACAGAATTTAGTAAGGAGATAAATATCTTCTTGTTCATATTATTCTTAGTGGTGTTGAAAGTTTACTACTTTGTTGGTTTCAACTGCATGGTGTCATTCATTTAAAATTTTATGAATATTTCCATAATTAGGTACATTAAATGTGTGGTGGTGGAGTATTTTCATTCATTTACAATATTATTTGGCATAGTTAATGATTGTTCACATATTATAATATCATTAAATTTTAAATGATATGTTTTATTTTGTAGTATATGTTATCGGGATATTCACCCATTATAATAAGTTCACAAAGCAAATATAAAGTTTTAGGCTGAAGAAGCCAGTATACTGTCAGATCCATAATCTAGATAAGGTTTATATGACTTATAACATAGAAGTTCTATGGATCTATGTAGTTCAAATAGTTATATTCCTTTTTAACTGGAATTTTACTCATCCGATTAACATATTTAACACGGGTATGAAAATTGTTAAATCATATGGATTAGTTATATTAATGTGAAGAATTGAAAAATAAACTGTCATTACTGAAAGTGGGCCACCTTCTTAAATGTTAAAGATTTTACTGAGTTTCGTTTTTACTTCATCAATTGTTCTTCGCGGTTTAATTTTCCATTTTTGACTTTTAATCCTAAATATTCTCAATGTATTCAATTACCAATCCTAATTTTTTTCGGCTTATGCAATACCTTCATGTTCTGTTTTTAGGATCAATGGACTAAATGATTTATTTCTTAAATCCACACATGTTTCCAATTTAGGTTTCAAAATAAAATTTATACATTACATTCCAAACACTTAGTATAACAAATGATGTATGTATAGGATATCTCCATTTATGGTTTTATTCTCGAGATTTTTGCCCTTTATTATTATTATTCAACTTTTAATCGAGACATGATCGTAACACCATATCGATCTTTTATTTGTTGTTCTTCCTCGGAATTTAACTCTTTGGAGCCACAACCACCGGCAACGTTAGGGTTTTTAAAGCTTTGTAAAGCGAAAAACTTGAGATCGAAGTTTTTGGCGCCAATCAAAGCAATGGAGGCTTCTAGAACGTCGCATATCAATGCCAACGCAGAAGATAGTGGATGTGATTCCGACTGTGATGGTGAGAATCTACTCCAGATGTCAAAAAATATTATTTGGCATAAATGTTTTGTAGAGAAAATTGACAGACAAGAGTTGCTTCAGCAGAAAGGTTGTATCATTTGGATTACAGGTCATGAAAGAGCATGTTGTCTTGTGCGTTAACTCGAACCTTACATTCTAGAGGAAAGCTGACCTATGTCCTTGATGGCGATAATTACTTCGGTAATCAGCAAGTGTATTAAAAGATTCTTTTGCTTGATTTGTATGATTTTATGACTGTATAGTGATGCAGTTTATCAAGAGAAGGAGATCTTCAGTTATACATCCGGGATAGCCATTTGTATAGTGGTGCAGTTTATCAAGAGAAGGAGCTCTTGAGTTATACATATGGGATAGCCATTTGAGAAAGCCGAATACTATAGTAGCATCAAATACTATAATAGCATTATATTCAAGGTGGGGAACAATCCGAAGCATTTTTTTCACAATGAGCATCATGTGAAAACCATTGGGCTACTCCTATTCCAGATGATGTTAAAATCAATTGTGCTGGTACAGAGGAGTTTATTGACAGTTATAGAGCAGGTAATATAGTGAGAGATGATCGTGGAAGATTTGTAAGGGCTTTGTAAAATGAAAAAATTGAGATCCAAGTTTTAGGCGCAAATCAAAGCAATGGAGGCTTCTAGAACGTCGCATATTGGCATAAAAGTTCTGTAGAGAAAATTAACAGACATGAGTTGCTTCAGCAGAAAGGTTGTGTTATTTGGATTACAGGTCAGGAAAGAGCACGTTGGCTTGTGCGTTAAGTCAAGCCTTGCATTCTAGAGGAAAGCTGACCTATGTCCTTGATGGCGATAATATTCAGCATGGTCTAAACTGTGATCTTAGTTTTAATTCAGAAGATCGCGTACAGAACATTAGAAGAATTGGAGAGGTTGCGAAGCTCTTTGCAGATGCTGGAGTTATTTGCATTGCTAGTTTGATAAGCTCAACTTCAAGTACTCAAGAATAGTCTTATGTTCTTCTCGGATAAGGATATTTCAGAAATTGAGATTGAAACTGACTGAATTTTAATTTTAATGACATCTCTTTATATAATAAATGTATTCATTGGCAACCTAAAAAATCTTTTAAATATGTTTAAGACCTCTCTCAACATTTCATAGCTATTTTGCTTCGATAATCAACAAGTGTATTAAAAGATTCTTTTGCATGATTTGTATGATTTTACGGCTGTATAGTGATGCAGTTTATCAAGAGAAGGAGATCTTCAGTTATACATCTGGGATAGCCATTTGTATAGTGATGCAGTTTATCAAGAGAAGGAGCTTTTGAGTTATACATCTGGGATAGCCATTTGAGCAAGTCGAATACTATTGTAGCATCAAATACTATAATAGCATTATATCCAAGGTGGGGAACAATCCGAAGCATTTTTTCATAATGAGCATCATGTGAAAACCATTGGGATACTCCTATTTTAGATGATGTTAAAATCAATTGTGCTGGTACAGAGGAGTTTATTGACAGTTATAGAGCAGGTAATATAGTGAGAGATGGTCGTGGAAGATTTGTAAGGGCTTTGTAAAGCGAAAAAATTGAGATCCAAGTTTTAGGCGTAAATCAAAGCAATAGAGGCTTCTAAAACGTCGCATATTAATGCCAATGCAGAAGATAGTGGATGCGATTCCAACTGTGATGGTGCGAATCTACTCCAGATGTCAAAGAATATTATTTGGCATAAATGTTCTGTAAAGAAAATTAACAGATAGGAGTTGCTTCAGCAGAAAGGTTGTGTCATTTGGATTACAGGTCAGGAAAGAGCACATTGGCTTATGCGTTAACTCGAGCCTTGCATTCTAGAGGAAAGCTGACCTATGTCCTTGATGGCGATAATGTTCAACATGGTCTAAACCGTGACCTTAGTTTTAATTCAGAAGATCGCGTAGAGAACATTAGAAATATTGGAGAGATTGCGAAGCTCTTTGCAGATGCTAGAGTTATTTGCATTGCTAGTTTGATAAGCTTAACTTCAAGTAGTCAAGGATAGTCATATGTTCTTCTCAGATAAGAATATTTCAGAAATTGAGATTGAAACTGACTAAATTTTAATTTTCAATGACATCTCTTCATATAATAGATGTATTCATTAGCAACCTAAAAAAGCTTTTAAATATGTTCAAGACCTCTCTCAACATTTCATAATCTCAACTGTTTACACTAAAAAAAATGAGGGAGCAAGCAATACTAAGGATAACTAATAACTATATTAAGTTATCCTCGGTTATATTCTCTCTTAGATATCTATTCTTGTGCAATTGTGAACTATAAAGGCTTAAAATGTCTAAGCGTTAGAAGTCCTATAACCTCTAATTTACATGATCTATCTTTCTCTGAAACGCAACAATGGATCCCATGCCATTGTGTTAATGGTTTTAATGGAGAGGAGTAGTGGTCGTTCGTGGTTGATGAGACATTAACATAAAACTCAATGAAAAAATCATTCCCAAACGTGTGTAATTAGTTCTAAATACCAAAAAATATATATACTTGTTCAATCATAAAAGCATGAAAAAGGGGGATATTACAACGAGGGTTTATCAAATCAAGTGTCTTCATAAATAGAATACATGGAACTGGTCAAACTCTTCATAAATAAAATACATGGAATCGGTCATCCTCCAAAATATTGTACTGAAAATTACTTTGTCTCTAAACAAACGTAACCAAGGTTTCAATCAATTTTGACATTCCATAAGCATCCAAATTGCTCCCTGCCTACTCTCAAGTTCTCTTTGAAACTTACGAATTTTATCATCATTTACTACATAAGGTGAACTCAATTCTATAGGACATGTCACAGACAACAAGGTTCTTTAATAGAAGCTCAACTTCAAATACTCAAGGATAGTCTTATGTTCTTCTCATATAAAAATATTTCTGAAATTTAGATTGAATATAACTCAATTTTAATTTTCAATCGCATCTCGTCATATAATAGATGTATTCATTGGCAACCTAAAAAAGCTTTTAAATATTTTCAAGACCTCTCTCAACATTTCATAATCTCAATCAAGGTCGGTCCCAAAGTTGCGAACAGAGCAGCAGTGTCGATTTCGGAGCTGGAGCCGACTCTTCATAAATAAAATACATGGAACCGATTAACCTCCAAAATATTCTACTGGAAATTATTCGGTCTCTAAACAAATGCAAACAACATTTCAATCAATTTCGACATTCCATAAGCAACTAAATTACTGCCTGCCTACTCTCAAGGTCTCTTTGAAACTTACGAACTTTATCATCATTTACTACATAAGGTGAACACAATTCGATAGGACATGTGACGGACCAGAATCGAACATTTCATAAAAAATGAAAAAGCAAACTGAATAATTCGAGGCCTATTTGTACATTTTAATATCAATTTAAGAGGTGGATTTCATCTCAGAAAATTCAATCATGTATAATGTGACTTGCAAAGGTGCTTTGCGTGAATCGATACAATTTGCAGACGTAAAAGATATAACAATTGGAATCATTTATAAGAGTTAACAGGATTAATACCTTAATCACGCTAATTGTTTTGTTAGTGCTCTTTTCAGTTTCTATTAAATCAGAACCTCCACAACGGTACAACACACTGGTATCAACCGTTCTTCGTCTTGTCTAACAACAAACTATTCCTCCAAGATCTTTAAAGTCACGAATCCACCAAGTGCCACAGGATAGATTGGAATCCAAAAACTTATGCAAAGATAATTTAATCGCTCAGTTAGCGCACATTATCCAACATATGATTAAGATGATATAAAACTTGAAAAACATAAATAAAAGATTTATAACTCACAAATATATGCCCAAAACTATATATTTAAATCAATACGAAATTTGCAAAATATAAAAATGAACTTAATTTGACGATAAAATGACAAATAAAAAGAAAAACATAAGTATAATATACAATTTTGATATCTGATATTTTTGAAAAACATAACTTTGGAAATAATTATTGAACAACTTAACATAGCAATTTAACAGAACCCAAAAACGAGCATCGTTACTAATATTTTAATGGCAAAGATTTTAATATTTTAGAAATTCTACAATTACAAATATAATTTCAACAGATTAAAAAATACAACCACATTGAAATTCACTTTACGTACAAACTTATCAGATTATTATTAACATTTTAAACCGGAATAAAAGCAAAAATTACACAGGGAAGTAGGAGTACTAGCCTTTTTTTCCAGAAGAACCAAAAGCAAGGAAAAAAATATTGGATGGCATAGAAGATACATATCTAATATACGAAAAAAATCCGTAGGCCTTCTTGACTGTTGGTGTTTTAGATTCCATTTGACAGGCTGAATGAATGTGGAAGATGAATGAATTAATATTAATTTGGGATTTGATACAATGAATGAATGTGTTGTCATTAATTTTTGTGACTGTTGATTTCTAGTGTTGGATTGGAAGAACGAAAATGGTAGAAGAAAGTAGGGATAGATAATTGGGTGTATTCGCAAGGGTATGGTAGGAAGTTTAAAATTAATGAGGGTAGTTTAGTCCTTTGGTTTTTGAAGAGGAAGTAGCCTCTTTTAAAGTATTAGAGATGTTTACTAATATGCACTTATATATATATATATATATATACACATATATATATATATATATATACACATATCCTTTGTATTTTTTAAAATGTGTACTTTATTTTTTAATGGTGCATATACCAAATAGTCCCTTGCACTTCTTTTAATACATGTATAGTCCAAGCCTTTTTATTTTGCACCAAAAAGTCCTTCACCATGCCAAAAAGGCTTTACCATGCTGCTGGCACGGACCTTTAAAGATAGGAGAATAAAGGACTTTTTGGTACAAAATAAAAGGCTTGGACTAAATGTGTATTACAAAATGTTTGATGGACTTTTTGGTATTTGATCCTTTTTTAATCTTTTAATTTGCTTAAACGTATTTTTTTAATCTCTTAATACCTAATTTATTACGAGAATTAGAAAACTTAAAAAAATTAAAATTCATTTTTATATAAAATAAGTTTAAAAAATATCATAAAAAATATTTTGGACGGGTTTGGGCGGGTCTAGAGCCCCCGCGGGGGTTTTAAACGGAGCGGGGGTGGAGTAAACGGGTTTGGGGCAGGGGCGGGTTTGAGGCGTGATAAACGGGTTTGGGGCGTGTTTGAGGCTTGACAAATGCGTTCGGGGTTGGGTTTGGCCAAACCCGCCCCGTTGCCATCCTTACTTTTTTGACAAGCCCGATTTCAAATCTGAACAGTGGTTTTAGTATGCGCCATTTTAATTTTTAAAAATCACCACACTTTTAGTTTTAAATGTTTAAAAAATTTGGCACACTTTTACTTTAAAAATGTTTAAAAAAATTAGCATACTCTTAGTTTTAAAATGTTTATATTTAAAAAAATCATCACCCATTCTTATTGGTTACAGTTATATTATACTTTTATATCATAACAGTTTCGTCAACAGTAGTTTTAGTTTGAAAAAATCATCATACGCACTGATATGGAATAGCCTGAGTATTAGCATACATACATACACAATTTCAGTTAAGTTACATAAATTTTGGAAAAAGAACCGATTGTATGGGAAACACTTCAGGAAGTTATGCAAGGGCATCCTGTATTGCTGAATAGAGCACCTACTCTGCATAGATTAGGCATACAGGCATTCCAGCCAGTAATTAGAAAGATTGTTATAATCACCTTCTTCTTAAAACATCATCTAGAAAGAGAATAGTTTTGAATGTATTCAGACAAAAAGCCGACATAGATATTATGGGTAGAATTTTGTTTTTTATTTGGTTTACCGCATCCCCAAGGGTTTGGCCCACTTTTTACTGGTCAGTGGAATCTTTATGCTCAAAATACTTATATACCTATCGAGAAGGATTCATCAACAGTCAAGGTCTTGAAGCTGGATCTTGATCATCCCCATCATCACATTTATATTAGATGTCACATATTTTTCCAAACCTATTTCAAAACGTTCTGGTAAAAACTTATTGGGTGTGTAAGTATTAAGGATTTGTTATCTTGATCTTGCTTGTATTACAATTGTTTGAAATATTTTAAAACAAGAAAAATGAGTAAAACGGACCAGTTACGTTATAATGGCAACTTTCATCGCTTAAGCAAAATTAAAACAATTCAATTTGGAAAAAACTCTGAAACTTGGTGCTAGCAGCTTATTATTGAATCATTATCGCAATGACACGCTCACTAAATGATACTTCTCTCGTTGGCTGATAAGTTGTTTGAAGGTCTTTTAAAAAATTCTCTTAATAAATATGCGACTTCCATCGTGAACGGTTCACTCCACTGACACTCGTTTTCACTGCAATGACACCTCCGGCGATGAGTAGAGATTCTTGAATTTTTTTTAAAGATTTTTAAAGATCTTCGATACATTTGTGAGAAAATACTTTTTGGAGTGCTCATTAGACTTAATAATCACCAAACACTCTCTCACACATGCTTTGTGTAAGAGATATATATTTGTTTTGTCTAGGAAAATGGGAAATCCATTTGTGTGGTCTTCCTTATTTAAACCACCAATTCTCTTCATTTCAAAATAATTCCCGCATATCTTTAAAGAGAAAAAAAATACTACGAGGGTCTTTTAGTGTGTATTCTTCTCTTCTTCCTTTTCTAAAGAGACGAGAACACATTTGTGAAAATGAGTGAACCCATTTTCAAAACCTAGTTCCTCTTTTCACCTTCTCTTCTTTGCATTGAATCATCTCTCTTTTTAGAGGTTGATTAATATAAAAGAAAATGAATATTTTAATCAAGAACTTAATTTCATAAAACAAAATTTTTATACACTTTAGGTCTTTCTCCTAATAAGAATTATTGTGATATTTAAGGTTCTCTTTTGGTCTTCATATTGTATGTGATCTCCAAAGCTTGAAAACTAGGGCTTGTGCAACACTATTGACGTATGTCATGACATTGCGATGTTGAGATTGTCCATTAATGGATAGGAGTCTTTGACTTGATATATTTTGGTGGAAAAAATATGAAGGTGTGAGGTAGCGCGGATAGGAGTGTAAGTCTTTAGTCCCTTCTATAAGATTTTACCAAGTTTAGGGAGATTGTTGCATTGGACCGAGGTTTTTCCCATTAATGCCTTTTTATCCTCGTACGTTGTTGTTGTGATCTTATTTACCTATTCCGTATCTTTTATCATCCAAGTGCTCAAACAAAATAAAACTTGAATTGGTTGATTAAATTTTGGGAAATTTTTTTAAGATTATATTTTAGGTATGCAAAATAAATTTTTGGTGGGCCTTCAATTCGGTACGCAATGTGCACTCTCAGCTGGTATCAGATTTTGGTCCTATTTTGTTTAGGTTAAAAAATACCTAGAGGTCGATCGAGCATTTTGTGTTAACATGGTGGATAACAACATATGCTTAGATATAGGTCTTTTTGAAGATATTATACAACATGCTTATAGTTTTAGCCCTTTTGATGGTGGTTCATCATAAAGAGTTGTGTCAATCTTCATCCACTAATGATAAATGATCTTATGAGATTGATAATTTATCTTCTTCTGGGTATCTAGTGATGATTCCTTATAGGAAAAAGATAGTGGCCTTCAACAAGCTTATGATGAACTCTTTTATGAAAATTCTAGACTTAAAAAGATCTTGTTGAAAACTTCCATTGAACATAAAAAATGTGAAAAGGCAAATGCTTCTCTAAAATTGGAAAGGTCCCTTATGAGCAATATTCAAGCTCAAGGTGCATCTCTTAGTTCGAGTCTCCTTTTAATGGAGAATGATAATAGATATTTCCAAGAAAGGTTAAAAGTTTTACAATGTGAGTTGGAAGAATGTAGAAGTTATAATGACTCTTTGAACAAGAAATAGCCACTCTTGAAAATGAATTAGTCTCGGTTAATGATGCCAATATTTCCATCGAAGATAGATCCAAGAGGATAGTAAAATTGATTTGATCCCATACTACATTGTTGTAGGTTAAAATTATAAAACCACATGGACCAATAACACAGTGACACCTATCAACTCTACCCTAAGATCTGCCATAATGGATCAGCAAGTACTTGCTAGCTGGTTGGTTACCCAACCGACCACCTCTATGAAGTTAAATTGCTAATCAGATGGATAGCCGCACGTGGGATATTCAATAGTAACCATGCACTTTAAAGGACACCCAACTATCTATTATTATGTAAAGGTGTAAATGCTTTAATTTATAAAGGTTGTCCACCTCTCAGCTTCCTACTGACTATAAATAAGCCATTTCCCCTGCTAAAGGGGCAAGTTTTGACAGCATAATTGCACCTTGTAATTGTACCCCCGCGATAGCAATACAAACCTTAACCAACCTTCCCCATGGATGTAGGCTTATTCTCAAAGTTGCCCACGTACAACTCTTGCGTCTCTTTCACCTTTTCTATTATTTAACTTTACTTATTTATCTGTGATTACAAGTTTGGATAATAAAGGGTAAGATCAATCCCTAAATACCTTCTCCAAATTTTAGACATCAACAAATTGCCACCGTTTATGGGAAATGACAAATCATTGTTGTTTCTCATCTAATATTTTCACAACATATTTTTTATGCTCCTGTAGTGTGACAGATATTTCCGAAGGCAGTCTCACTGGAGGTAATGTTTTCAGTCCCTCTACTCCTCCTGGTATGGGAGAGTTATAAGGAATTCTACTAAGCCTCGCCAAGGGGCAGGAAACGATGCAAGAAATCGTGTTGTAACTCACTCAAACTCTTCAAGCAAGGTCCGCTGATGCCCCATCCCATAGGAAGGAAATATCACCTCCACGTCTAAGGTATGATAGTAGTCGGTCCAGATATTCTAAATCATCACAAGAACATTCCTACCATCTGATAAAAACTCCACTTTTAATCGACTAAAAGTGTCAGCATGTATAGAAACCCTTTTGGTAAAATCCTCCAACCTTTCATCCTAATACCCTATGTTTTCCACCCTGAATACCAACTATTTTACCAACCTAGGTCTACCTCTATCACTATAAATAAATCGTCAACTCATCCATTTCAAATCAGCCGAGATTATAACATCATCTCCTGAAGAAATTATTCCTCTTCCTCCTAGCTTGTGTCAATATCCAGAAATACCATTTGACTTCTTGTTCCAAAAATACCATTAGAGTTTAAGCTTCAAGAAAGCCCAAGTGAAATAAAAGATTACTTTTCAATCTATCTTTAGCAAAGTTATAAACCCAATGCCCACTTGTGCTAAAGACATACTATAACGCCCTGACCCGGATTAAAGTGTCACTTGTGGGTCAACTCGAACTGGTCCAGGTGTGATAAGTGTGAAATGATCTGAAACGATCCTATATAATGTTTCCAGTTCATTTTATTAAATTAAATTAATCAAGTGAACATGCCAATCCATTTTCCAGGCATATAGATAAATAATAGGAAGTGCGCAACCCATTAGGTCATACTCGAGGGTTGTATAATCAGAGCTACTAACGTAAACAGTGAGAATCACTTACCCATGAAACGCTCTCAAAAAACGGCGCATGTCATAGCAAAGGAAGGGTGTGAATCAATGCCCAGTGGGGTTCCCAATAATAATTCATTATAGAAACGAATGTTAAAAAGGAAGGATTCAATAACTCCCATGCAACTTCTAAACAGGGCCGATCCTAAGATTGGGAGTACCCTGTGCAAAAATCAATTTAGGGCCCTTCTAAAAAATATTGTACAAAGATATTAAATACCTAAAAGGGGCCCCTAAAAAATTAAACTTATTTTTTAGAGGCCTATTTCAGTTGGGTGAGATTTTTGGATAGTTGAATTGTTTTTAGATAGTTAAAAAATGGGCCTCTAAAAATTACACTTATTTTAAAAATTGACATTTTTAATATACAAAAAATATTTTTGGACCCCTATAATATACATGTATAGGTTCATACTCTAAAATGCTCCATGTGCCATTGCCTATTTAGCACATGGCCAGGGTCGGTCATGCTTCTAAATAGTGTAGGAATTGGCCGTGTTTATTCAGAAAACATTTCCCTTTAACTTAGGTTAAAATCCATTGACCTTCGAATTCTTTACCTTTGTAATTTTATTACAAAAACATTTCTTTAACTCATTAATCTACACGGTTAATAAATAAGGAATCGTGTTTCTTCAATACTCCGTTACAATTTATTTCGTAATTCTTAAAATTGCACCCGCCACTTCCATGGCATTTGCAAAATAGCATTTTAATACACTTAATCAGTGTTTGAAGGCTTATTTAAACTTTTGTGTCACCTCGGACTTGTAATCATTATAGATTAGCCGACGCTTAATTACATTCTTTATTACCTTAGTTCCTTTACCATTTTATCGCCTATAATTAATATACCATGGACGTGCTAATTGTCTCAATCATTTTCACGACATTTAACCAATTCCATATTTTTCTTTTTTATTTCCATTTTATCTTAGATTTGATAATATGCCATTTGTGCTTACGAACTTGCATCGACTGCCACAAATGTCGCAATATGCTTCCCTGACCAGTGATTTGGGGTCTAAGTCGAAGCCTCACCCTAGGGCTCTGGGCCCTCCTTAAAAAATTTCTGGTACTCCTTTGTGAAAGCTCTTTTACTTTGCATTAACTCCATAGAGTTGTGGTCCAACCATAATTTTTATCAAAAACGCTGTGCTTCTCATCGTATTTTCCTTGCATAAGTGCACATTTTAGTCACTTAGTGTTACTTAAATCGTTTTACCCAACACAAAGGCCAAAACCCAAGGTGAATACCACCTTGTCATCCTTGCTATACACTTGAACACATTTGCCATTTAGTCCTTGTAGCTTTTTTTTTATGTATTCTCAACATCTTTACTTTTATAAAACTTTATTTCATTTATAAATTTAAGGACCATTTCCATTACTTTGTGTTCATATTTTGTCTTTTATATAAAAGTCCCCTTTTTATCATAAATTACCAAGTTGGACGAAATCATAATTTCATACTCTGTTGGGTTCATTATGTAAACTATCCATTTTCAAGTTTTACTTACACTTCGACACTTTAATAATCAAATATTTAAGTATTTACCATTTGAACCCATACTTAATACTCTTCATTTTATTCCCCTTAAAATGGTTAACATTTTATTATACTTGCTTTCACTTTAAAGCCGCATTATTTTATGCAAATAATATTTTTAAAATGTTATTCGAGTAATTTTATGCAATTCAATCCTCAAACATGTTCATTTTAAGTTTAAAGTGACAAAATGTGACTTATGGTACCAATTTGTAAATTTCATAATTTTTTATACAAAAATGTAATTTCCTAATTTTTAGGGGCTGTTTTACGAATAAATAATCTTGGGGTTGTTTTATAATACTTCAACATTTACTAGATGTTTCAAGTTTAACACTTTAAACTATTATTTTATATATTTTTTCATACTCATTCATGTTGTTCAAACCAACACCCATTTACGTATATCACAAGTACATCAAAATGTCATTTTGAGTTTTTACATAAAATTTCTTTAAAAATACTTTGCAATATTTTTAGTGAGATAATACATTTTTAACATCATATATATTCTGTCCCAAAATCAATTTAAACTAGTTGTATCATTTTTTCACATGAAATAATAATTTGTTACACAAATAACATGTATATAAAATTTATATACATAAACAGGTCGCATGTGAAATAGGTATAAACATATACTAATTTATCCTGAACATGAATTCTTCTTACTCATAAAAATTTTCTTAAATATAAAACTCCACATCTAGTGAAAAAATCCTCCAAAACGTTATGTTGAAAAAATGCTATAAGACTTCAAAAAAATACTCCATTAAAACCCCATTAAATTACCCACTTCAAGCTCCATTAAAAATACTCCCTTCAAATCTCAACAAAATATGCCTCGTAAAATACCCTTTAAAACTCCATGAAAATATACTCTTCAACACCTCTAAAATATTATTCAAATACACCCTTAAATACTCTATAGGGTTATGTATTTATATTCACAATATACAGGTAAAAAGTCCCACACATGGAGGTGGAGAGTAAATTTTAGGTGTTTGGAACCAACTATTTTGTTCGCATATCTTAAGGGGTGAGAGTATGTTTGTTATTTATATAATCTACCTAAGCAATCCAAGGGTTCGTATTAATTTATTAGGCCGCATTTTGAGAGATGTCTGTGATAGATCTTATACCCTCTCTTTTTTATACCATGCATATCTTATCATACACCCATTCTCATTCTAAGCCTTATATATATCTATGTAATAAGGAGTAAAAGGTTTTTACTATTCAATAAGAGGATAACTTAATTAGAGTCTAGGATTGAGCCACCGAGGCACTAGATGGAGGTTGAGATCATAATTCACACCATAAGTTCTATAACTCACCACATCTCATTATATAATCTATATTGTATTTACAATTTTAACCCACCAAAACATACTTTCCCCCTCATTTTCTTCTTAGATTTTCAGTTATGATTCAAATAAAGAGGGCATTTTGGTAACACACGAAAAAGTTCTTTGGTTCTCACACACACCGTGACTTTATCTCTCCCGTTCACTCCCCCCCGCAACGCACAAACACTTTCAACTCACCCTCCCTCCCAATGTGAAACATGTTAGCCTCATCCCATTGCCGCTCTAAGGTCAAATCAGGGATTAAGATTTCATTTTTTGGTTTTACGATTTCACATTATAGATGTATGGGTTAAATCGGTGCGTAATTTTTTTGCATATCCAATCGCAATTTAGGTTTCATGTGTAATTAAGGGTCTATTGTAGATGATGTGGTTTGGTTGAGATTTTTAAGTTCTCTTATGGTTTGAGTCTTTTTTTGTACAATACTTTGTTTTGGGTTCTTATATGGTTTGATTCTTTTTCAGTGTTGGATGGGGTTTGTGACTATATCTATTTTTTTTAAAATTTGTATTTAATGCTTTGAAATTAGTGGTTTATTTCATGTGTTTGGTTTTGTTTTACAGGTACGATATGTTCTCTCTCACCACCATTCAAACCATCCCCACAGTTTGATCTTTATTGTTTTTTTTTGTGCGTACATTCTAATATTTGGTTCGATTATGTTTGTCTAAACTCTCGCTATGTTTTCTTGTTTCAGATTTTGAGGTACTTGAATAAATCTACAAGAGGTATTTACTAGCTTCCAGATGTGTTTCCTTCGTTTTGATTTTCATTTTCAGGTAAGTACTCTGATTTTTCTAAGGGTTATTTTTAAGATTATACTACAAGTATTCCCTTTCTTTGTGGTTGAATTCATTTTTCGCGTGGAAGAGATGTTCCAGGATTTGGTACTACTAATTAAATATATGCGTCTGTGTATGATTATTCTTGGTACTCTCTCTCTCTCTCTCTCTCTTGCGCTCATTTTTTATAAGGATGTTCAAATATTTGTACGCCTACCAAGTGTTTGAGAAAATCTCTATATAGGTATCTTGCTTTGTTTTCTGACCACTTTTTTTTTTATGTATGCATGTATATAATGTAATGACATATTGTGCATTAGTTTCGATGGCTTTGCTTAACAAGATAGGTATGGGGCGAGAATAATTTGGAGGAGTGTATCAAAGGTTGAAATCTCTTTTACTAAATGTTTTCTCCTTTTTATTCAACCTTTTTGTCGTTTCATACCAGATTTGGAGGGGTAAATCAACCTTTTTTTAATTAATGGTTCATTTCATATTTGGAGTTCGTATATTAGAATAACATTGTTGAAATTTGGTGAACAACATACCTCAAACATATGGGATTTATCTCTCATTTTACCCATGGTTATGGTCAGATCAACATGAAGATGACCTGACTTTGCAACAGTATACATATGGAAATCACTCATAACATAAACAAACTTACATGAGTCATAACTTTTCAAGAATATGACCTCACTTTGAGTGTAAAAATTGTATGTTGAGCTTTACACCTTTTACCTTTCATCTTAATACTGAAAAAGTGTTGTTTATTAGGCAAATTAGGAACTGTCCCACAGATCTGGGATAAAAAATGAGTATGAATTGGATCAGTGTTACTTATTAGACAAATTTGTTTTAGGTTTAATTTGAATTGAAATGTTTTAGAGGATCACAAAAGGCTTATCAATGCACAAGATATTCATGTTTTTTAGTTAAAGGGACTACACGTTTCACAAACTCCAAATGATGTCAATAGTCTCGCCACTTTAGTGAAGGTAAGATCATTTTTGAGAAATTAGTTTAGATGTTGATATCTATTGCCCTGTTTTAGCTTTGTTTTGGTGCATTTATCATTCGTTCCTTTTCCTATGATATGAGTTTTTCCATGTTGCAAATCTTACATTTTCTTTTTTTGTGGTTACTTAAGAAAATAAAGAAATTTTGAAAGACATTTTTTTTCAATATTCTAATATTTCCCATCTTTGTTTATGTTTAATTAGTATTGCTTTATTTTCTCTTTTGAAATTATAACTGAATATGAATTTCAATAAGTTTTCCTCTATTTTCCAATGCTTCATTGGGGATTTTTATGAAGATAAGCTTTGCTGTATGAAAATTCGGTCGACGGTATTTTTACAAATGTATGGTTTGGTATAGCCTATCTCCAAGAAGTCAAATCAATAGGAGAAATAGGATATTAAAGTCGAATCAATACTCTTAAGTCTCTATCTAAACACAAAAATCGTTCCACCATCGTCGATCACCGTTTATTATGATAAGGGGCAATAGTGCAAGTCACCGTTCGTGACAAAAAGGGTTGCTCATGAGTCGTGTGTCACACTTATTGTTTTTCGTATTTACAGGAATCAAGCCTTTAATAAACTAACTAACATTGCACATCTTTAGGAGTCCGCTACAATGTACGAGGTTTGAGGAATACTTTCTATAATTTTCGGATTAGAAGTTAGAAATATGTTGGCATTGTAATAGATAACGCATTGTTATAAAAATCTTTGTAGTGAGTGCGTACATTGCTGATTTTGTTTTGTAATATGAGTAACTGTCTCAACCATACTATGTACCATAATTTTCTTAGGTCTTGGATTCATAGATTGGTAAGCTCTTTCTTTCTATATTTTTTCTATCTCTTTTAGTCCATAATATACATCATGATTTGGTTCGCTGTATCCTACATGTTTTTGAAGGACAAAGATAAATTCTTCGGTTCATTATAGCTGTAAACATATTTGGTGGGTCTTTTATGTTGAGTTATTGAGTGACTTCCAATTTTACCTTCATTATCCCATTTCTTACTTTTGTTTCTACAGATGTAGCAGTCTCTGAACTTTCTCGCTTGGGTTTCCCCAACTCTTTTCTCCATCTCAAGGAAATTGATGCATATTTATGTATATTCGGGTGAGTTAGACGTAGTTTTTTTCCCTAAAGTAGAAAACATAAACATCTGTAACACCATTCTCTTTATGCTATAAGAATTTATACAAACTCCAATGGATGAGGCATATGGTGAATTCTTCTACATGTATTGAGTTGGGATTTGTAGCATACGGTCGATTAACCGTGTAAAACACACCACAACACGATTAACCTAATTATATTTTTACACCAAATTAAACATGGTAATACATGACATATAGTGTCACATTCGAGTCCATTTAATGTCATTACATGCAATGTTTCGTGTTATGTCTAAAAATGTCAATTATGTATTTAGTTCAATTTATGTTTCATTACTATCTTTTAACGATGCCAGATATTTATGCAAAAATCAATTTTGGGCACTTTCATTCTTTATTATGATATAAGATTGAGTTGAATTTCAAGGTTTTGTCTTTATAAGATTTGATCTGGGCTTTGATCTTTTCCTTAATTTATTGTGATAGCTTATCTTCTTTTTAGTCAATATTATTTTCTTTGGCACGCGTACTGGATTAATTTAATATCTTTTCATGTGGTAGGGATTCGATTAACTTTTACATGAGTATTTGGTTCTGATTTCACTACCCATGCGTAAAACAAACAAGATACATATTATACTTTTCAAAATTTCGAACCGTACGTTTATAGAACGTAAGCAACCGTGTTGGACTAAAGTATGGATACATTGTTGTTTGTATTGGGGGATATTTATAGAAGGCAATAGTTGTTTTTTATTTAAAATTGAAGGAAATAATTATTACAGTTTTATTCGGCCCAGTGTAAAAAGTCATCTCATTTTGCAACCCTAAGCTCGAGCCCATGCCTGAGCAACCCCATGCTCGTCTCATAACCGGATTGGCATTACTAGATATTATATTGACATTGATTCATCTCATTTTGCAATTGATTTATATAGGAATGCTAAATACAGATCATAAAGTGATTTGATGTAATTGTCAAGTTGATGTTAAATGTTCTTAAGATGTATGAATATCCTCTGCCATTTTTATAACATTACAATCTAACTACATATCGTTGCTTATTTTATTTTATTTTTATTTCAAGATGCATTAAATTGTTATTTTCTGATTTGCTAATTGGTTCTGTTTCGGGATTTAACCATAGATTATTACTTATTGTCTTCATGTTTTAAATTGTTAAGGTAGTAGTGGTCATACATATTTCTTTTGTTTTTCTAAGAATATGTTTTAGATTAAGGGTGTTCAGTCATTTTAGTGGGAAAAAAAACAGAAAGGCAATTTAGTGAAATATTTTATCCATTCTAGTTTTAAAATTGTTCGGTCATTTTGGGACTCAGCAGCATAATGATTTTTTGTTCTCATTTTGGGACTCAGAAGTAATAAATGGTTCTGCATGTAAATGCCAAAGGATAATGGTGTATAGTGGTTTATAAATGAACTAGTTGTAAACCCGCGCGATGCGCAGGCAAGTCGTAATGTGCGGAACATAAGTAATAAAAAAACGTGGATAAAAAATTTAGATCAATTAATTATTTTTTACTACCATCTTTGAGACATTATTCAAACAACATATGGACAATATAAAGTTAACAAAATTCAAACAATACATGGATAACAAAATTTAATATTTTAATGATAAAAAGTTAATTCACTTAAAAGTGCTTACATTAAATAAGACTTTTATATATATACCTGCTAATTAAAAATGAGCCATTTGCAACTTTCTAACCTTTATAGTTACATGGATTTCTTTATCATCTTTTTTTTAATTAGTAGCATATTCACAATGTTTTGTTTTGAGAATGATAAAAAAGGAGGATAAAATAAATCCTCTTCATCTGCCACCACCATAGCTCTGCAGTTCTTTTACAATGTATTAATTTCTTCCCATGAACTTCATTATTCATCTATTCCTCATGAGGGGGGGGGGAATTCGTTTTGTTGTCTTTCTATTCAGTGACCTTTGTATATGTGGAATCGGTATCCATTTCAATTATATTCAAAGTAAGAAAAGATTATGTAGTAGAATATAACCACAAAAAGGAAATAAATGAATCTAAATCTTAGATTATCAAAGTTGTGCGTTTCAAATTACATACATGTCATTCTTGAAGTGATGAACTAACAAACTACACATGAATTTGATATTAGGTATCCAAAGGTTTATTAAGAATAAAATTTAGGAAGAATGTAACAAATCTATCCCATGAAAACCAAACTAAGAAAACATATATCTATAATATAACATAACTATAGAGAAATGTATTTATTTAATCTAAATCTAAAAATTTTTCAATGCATGTACAGAAGGAAAATAACACAGATCTTAAGTCTCTTCTTTTCCAAAATGTGGAAGTGATGAACTACCAAAACATAAACATGATAACAAAAAAATTTCTCTCACCAATTAATCCAAGTATTAACAACTGAGCCAATTCAAGTCACTGTCTTAACAATACATATATTTAACAACTTGAATGTGGAGAAAGGGATTTATCAATGGCTAATGTTGCTTTTAGGAATCATACATCCAAAAGTATGCACACCCACTAATAAAATTCAGAATACGTGGTGTTACAATAAAATTCATCATATACACACCATTGTATGGGATTACTTTAAAATATTGAAAATATCAAATTAATAGAGATGTAAAATTAGGTTCCATTTATTTCTAATGATTTGAGAATTAACAAATAATCAAATTAAGGAAGAAGTGGAATAGATATACGAAGGACTTTTGGAGGATTTGAGAAAACTAGACAAAATATAAAGCCTGTTTTGTTAAAAGCTAATTTTTTACTTGGGGTTGCTCGACAGTTTTTCTCACATATTATTCATCGTTCTTTTGTCATACTATCCTTTGTACCCTTTACAAATATGCATCAAGCTAATTAATGGATATGACCATCGGGAGAAATAAAACAAGTATTCCAATAGCACCCTATAATAAACATTAAAATAAGAACTAAAAGCACAATACCCATTTCAATCTTAATGAACATAACATCAAAACCTAGCTTTTAAAAAACCAACAAACAAATCATATACGTACATGTCAAAACCAAAATAATAACACCCAAATGAGCCTTGAAAAAATAACTTCCAAATTTACGGATCTATATGAACTGAAATGAAAAAAAAATTAGTGAATCTGGGGCTGCAATAAATATATATGTCTTGAGTTTTCATTAATTCATCATTTGTTCATTTGTCCATGCACCTTTCTTACAAGTTGTGTCATGGCTTCCTATAGCATTTCTTTCCCCCATTAAGCGTCTCATTCTTCACAATTACAGTATGACAAAAAAATAATTTGAAATGTGAAATCAAAACTTCATTAAAACTAAGAATTATTACATTTACCCTCGTATTTCATAATCTAAAAAAAATTTACAACACGTAATAAGACATGTGACAACCCGAATATAATTATGATTAATTATACGTAAATCATGCCTAGCTTGTGTGATATGATTAGTGTGTTATTAATATATGTGATGTTAATTTATTATGTTTAGTCTAATCCTACCTCCAAAAAGCATGAAATGTCGAATTAGTTACAAATACAAAATTTGAAGGTTTCGATAGGAATGTCCATGTTTAAGGCTAGTTTTGACCTTTATGACATAACAATTGACTTGAGGTGAAAACTACATAATTGTAGACAAGTGAGTTATGGTTGTAACACAACAAACGGTGAATGAAACGGAGGTTCGAGTGAGAAGTTATACCAAAATTATGAAACAAGGGCAAAGTAGTCCATCCATTAAGTAGTATTTTGTCTTAATATGGCAACAAATGTTTTATTCTCATTGGTTGGGAAGGGTGGTGGCTTTGGCCGACCTCAAACCCTTAGAATTACCTCTTTATTCAGCCAAAATTCAGCCATGAGAGATTTTAAGCCTAAGGAAAGAGAAGTTGGAAGTTAGGAAGAAAAAGTGAGGAGAAAATTGAAGAAAATTCATAGAAAATTACGAAAAAGCCCCTAAGGTAATTCCAACCATGAATCTTGCTATTTTTTCTTTCATTTACGATTTATATGATATAAATCCTTTATTTTTATTGAAATTTCATGTTTGGGTGCATATGTATGGATATATGCAAGTTTAAGTTAAGTTGAATGTACAAAACCCTAAGATTGCTTTGTTTAGAAACTTTGTTTATTCAAACTTCCATATATTTTTGTATAGTTACTGGAATCGATTGATTCCAATTGGATATTAACATGGACTCATATATGTATGACATATCCGAAAATCATGTGAAAATACCAACAAATGAGTCCTTGGTGAGGGTTTGAAGTTCGGGTAAGAAATCTGCCCTAAGGGTGAAAATATGCCCGCCATGTGTTCGGTGTTTTGCTTGACATAGCAAACGAACCTTAAAAATTATGAAACTTTAATCTTATATTTTTCAATGTGTTTACTGATGTTGGGTGAAAGATCATAGAAATTTATGATGTAGAAAAATCATGAAAATTCCTGGAAGTTGAATGAACGATAAAAGAGCCTATAGGGCAGATTTGCTATGTAGTGAAGAAATAGGCTTATTTTGCTCTAGGAAACTCGGAATGATGTGCCGTCTTTTGTTTTGGAAACATGATATAATAAGGATTGGATTACCAAGAATAATTAAAAAGGGTTTGGGCTGTAATTTGAATATGTTAGATATCAGAACCTGAGTCTAGATGGGACTTCATTTTAATGAATGATTTGAATTGAATAATATGATGCTTATGAATTGAGTTATGACTGAAGTTATTCTTTGGACTATTAATATTCTTATGATGATACTAATATTGTGAGAATGATAGGAAGGGAAGGAGAGCTGATTGAACAAGTACAGGATAAAGGCAAGGGAAAATACAGTTAAACTGTCAAGGTGAGTGTACTTATGATTTGTTTCATATATAAATATGAATATAGCTCTAAGAGCGGATTTGTTTGAATACTTCGGTATTCAGGATTTGTTTGGATATTAAAATATCCAGGATTTGTTTGGGTCTCATGATCCAGGATTGGTTTGAATACTTCGGTATTCAGGATTTGTTTGGATATTCAAATATCCAGGATTTGTTATTGCCAACGGGCAGAATTATTTGGATCTTATGATCCAGGATTTGTTATTGCCAATGGGCAGGATTGTTCGGATTTTATATCTACATATTTGATATAGAATTGTTATTCTATTACAGGGAAGGAGTACCTCACTAAGCTTAATGCTTACGGTTTATATTTTAACAATTTCAGGTTCACACGCTGCCAGCTAGGATACCATATGACCGGTAGCTTTGAGAGTTGCACCGTTGGAGAGAGCTGGGATTTAAAAATGGGATTTTATCGTTGTCACACTGAATATTTTAATATACTCACACATTGTATATATTGATTTAGTATGGATTGGGTTGACCATAGTTAATCACGGTATTGCATGTTTTCTTAATTATGACTCTGGTATTGAATTTTATGATGTAAGAATAATATTATGTTTATTATGTAGGAAAATATTGATGAATGAATCATATTTCCAATGGGCTCAAGATTATGATCTAATTATTCTAATAATAAATGATTAGTATGGATATTGGGTTTGGGGTGTGACAATTAGTGGTATCAGAGCGTGGTTATAAATTCTGGACGTGTGTGACGGTTAGATGGCAGTATTGAGTTGATTTGATATTTATGAATTGTTTATGTACTAACCAATAGTTTAGTATTATAAACTGTTTATATTGGTTGTTAGAACTTTGTTGTATTACAGATTATTCCAGATGGAACCTGGGAATGGACAACCTAGAGAAGAGGGAGTAGCTTCTCGTACAGATAATGTTGAAGTAGAGCAAAGTGTTGCTGGGAGGGCTAGAGAGCAAGAACAGCCTACAGAGATGCAAATAATAGCACAAGCAATGGTGAGGATGGCAGAGCAATAAGAAAGAAATATGGCGCAAATGGCAGAACAACATGCTAGATATCTAGAATCAAAGATTGTGGCGAGGATTGAAAAAGAGGCAAGGAAGGAAATGAAGGATTCCATGCATGAGAAGTTTTTGAAGTTGAATCCTCCAGAATATTCAGGGTCGGTGGAACCTACAGAAGCTGAGATGTGGGTCAGGGATCTAGAAACTATCTTTGCAATTATGAAGGTTCCAGATAACCAGAAAGTGAATCTAGCTGTGTTTAAGCTCAAAGGAGAGGCGAAGTATTGGTGGGAAGCCAGCAACCATTTGGTGCCAAGGATGGAAGGTACTGATGTCATTACTTGGGCTGAATTTATTAAAGCTTTGTATGTTAAGTATTTCCCTAAGGTCTATAGGAGCGAGAAGCTGAGGGAGTTTATAAATTTAATCCAAGGGAACATGTCTGTGAGGGAGTATGATGCTAAATTTACTGCTTTGTCTAGATTTGCTACTAAGTATGTGCAGGAGGAAGAAGATAAATGTAGTAAATTTCAAGATGGACTGATTTGGCCTATTCAAAATAGAGTGGCCACTTATGAGTTAGAAGATTATGCTTCTCTGGTAAATAAAGCCACGATAGCAGAAAGGCAAATGAACCAAGGGGTGGCAAGTAGAGAGAGTTTTAAAAAGAGTAGATTCGACGCATCTCACTTTAAGGGAGGTGAGGGTGGAAGTGTTAAGATGGAACCTCATAAATTTCAGAGAGGTGGTGGAGATAGTGGTAGAGGTCTGGGGAGATTTGGCAGAGATACTAGGGGTGGAGAATCTTCTAGTCTGGTTAGGAGGTCAGGAAAGGGTGAGGCACCGACAAGAGTTGTTACATGTTTCTTTTGTAAAGAGGAAGGGCATTATAAATCCGAGTGTCCTAAGCTTAAGGGATTGGAATGCTACCATTGTCATCAAGTGGGGCATATTAAGAAGAATTGTCCGCAATTGGCAGAGACTCCAGCAGAACATAGTGAAGTAGCAAGCAGAATGTTATCTCCGGGCAGTGCAGTGAAAAGTATGGGTAGAGGACAAGCTAGTAGTTCCAGGCCAGGTGGACGAGTTTTTACAATGAAATAATCTCAGATTACTCCAGATGTGGTGACAGGTACACTTTCTGTTACTGATAGAAGTGCTTATGTTTTGGTTGATCCTGGTTCCACGCATTCTTTTGTGTCCTATGCTTTTGCTGTATACCTGAATAGACCATGTACTCGTTTAAATGTGGGGTTGGGTATTTATATGCCTATGGGGGATATGGTTGTAACTGAATATATTTTTCATGATTGTGTTTTGACTGTGGGGTCTAGAGATACAGTTATAGATCTACTTCCATTGGATATTTCTGATTTTGATATAATTCTGGGAATGGATTGGCTATCCAAATATCATGCATCCATGGATTGTTTCCGTAAGGAAGTTGTTTTTAATATGCCTGGTGAGCCTGAATTTAAATTTGTGGGGGAAAGGAAAATTGTTCCCAGTTGCATCATTTCTGCTATTCAGACGAGGAAATTATTGAGTAAGGGTTGTGAGGGTTTTATTGCATATGTTCTTGACACTAGGAAGGGGGCTTTACAATTAGTCGATGTTCCTATTGTACGGGATTTTCCTGAAGTGTTTCCTAGTGAGTTGCCAGGGTTACCTCCAGAAAGAGAAGTTGAATTTAGTATTGAATTAGTACCAGGGACAACCCCTATTTCTATGGTACCGTATAGAATGGCACCTGCTGAGTTGAAAGAACTCAAGATTCAATTGCAAGATTTACTTGATAGGGGGTTCATACAACCTAGCGTATCTCCATGGGGTGCGCCAATTTTATTTGTGAAGAAGAAAGATGGTACCATGCGTTTGTGTATTGATTATAGGCAACTGAATAAAGCTACAATTAAGAACAAGTATCCTTTACCTCGTATAGATGATTTGTTTGATCAGTTGCAGGGTGCTAAAGTGTTTTCAAAGATAGACTTGCGATCGGGTTATCATCAGGTGAGGGTGAAGGAAAGTGATATTTCTAAAACCGCTTTCCGTACTCGGTATGGTCATTTTGAATTTCTTGTGATGCCTTTTGGGGTGACTAATGCTCCAGCTGTATTTATGGATCTTATGAACCGGGTACTGCATCCTTTTGTTGATTCATTTGTGATAGTTTTTATTGATGATATTCTGATTTATTCCCATGATATGGTTGAACATGAAAAACATCTCACAACTATTTTGAATCTGTTGAAAGATAAGAAGTTGTATGCCAAGTTTAGCAAGTGTGAATTTTGGCTATCACAAGTTGCATTTTTAGGCCATGTTATTTCTGGAGATGGTATATGTGTTGATCCTAAAAAGGTAGAGGCTATTGTGAAATGGGAGAGACCCGATAATGTGACTGAGGTGAGGAGTTTTCTGGGTTTAGCTGGGTATTATAGACGGTTTATTAAGGGATTTTCTTCGATTGCCTTACCAATGACTAAACTGACTCGGAAAGATGTTAAGTTTGAATGGAATTCTGATTGCGAAAATAGTTTTGATGAATTGAAAAAGAGGTTGGTAACCGCACCTGTTCTTACTATTCCGCATGGTGGAGATGGTTTTGTTGTTTATACCGATGCTTCACATCAGGGGTTGGGTTGTGTTTTTATGCAGCATGGTAAAGTTATTGCCTATGCTTCTAGGCAGTTGCGTACACATGAACGTAATTATCCTACACATGATTTGGAACTTGCTGCTATTGTATTTGCTTTGAAATTATGGCGTCATTATCTATATGGTGAGGTATGTGAAATTTTTACTGACCATCAAAGCCTTAAGTATTTGTTTACTCAGAAGGAGTTGAATTTGAGGCAGAGGCGGTGGATGGAGTTAATTAAAGATTATGATTGTACAATTCACTACCACCCAGGAAAGGCAAATGTAGTTGCAGACGCTTTGAGTAGAAAGGCTTCAGGCAGGTTATCATGTATTCGATGTGCTAGAGTTGCTCATATTATGGAGTTGAGATAGATGAGAGTGGAATTGCAGCTAGCAGATGGGGACAGATTCTTTGCTCATGTAAGCGTGAGGCCTTTGTTAGCTACCCGTATTCATGATTTGCAAAGTCAAGATCCTTTCCTTGAGAAGAAACGACAAGATCTTCGAGATGGTAAGTCTGAAGATTTTTGTATTGTGAATGATGGCACTTTATTGTATAAGCATCGGTTGTGTGTGCCTAATGTGGGTGGATTGAAAGAGGAAATTTTAGATGAGGCTCATAATTCCATTTATACTATGCATCCTGGTAGTACTAAAATGTATAGGGATTTAAAGGAGCATTATTGGTGGAATAATATGAAAAAGGAAATAGCTGATTTTGTTGCTAGATGCCTTATAAGTCAGCAAGTGAAAGTGGAGCATCAAAAACCTACTGGTCTGCTTCAGCCATTGCCAATACCGGAATGGAAATGGGATCATGTAACGATGGATTTTGTGGTTGGGCTTCCTCGATCTCAGAAGGGGTCAGATTCGATTTGGGTAGTGGTGGATAGATTGACCAAGTCCGCTCATTTTCTAGCAGTCAAGACTACATATACAGTTGATAGGTATGCTAGATTGTATGTTAATGAAATTATTCGATTGCATGGGGCACATGTTTCTATTGTTTCAGATAGGGACCCTACTTTTACATCCAGATTTTGGGATAGCTTGCAGTATGCTATGGGTACTAACTTGAAGTTTAGTACGGCTTTTCACCCCCAGACAGATGGGCAGTCTGAAAGGACAATACAGATTTTGGAAGATATGCTTAGAGCTTGTGTGCTTGATTTCAAAGGTAATTGGGATGAATATTTGCCTTTGATAGAATTTGCATATAATAATAGTTTTCAGTCTACTATTGGTATGGCTCCATATGAAGCCTTGTATGGTAGACGATGTCGTACACCGATATGTTGGGGTGAAGTTGGTGAAAGGAAGATAGAGGGTCCAGAATTAATTGAAGTCACCACTGAAAAAGTGAAGATTATTCAAGATAGAATGAGAATAGCTCAAAGCAGATAGAAAAGTTATGCGGATAAACGACGAAAAGATTTGGAATTCCAGAAAGGGGATTATGTGTTTCTTCGGATATCTCCATGGAAAGGAGTTATGAGGTTTGGAAAGAAAGGGAAATTAAGTCCACGCTACATTGGACCTTATGAAATCCTTGAGAAAGTCGGGATGGTTGCCTACAAGTTAGCGTTACCACCAGAATTATCTCGGTTACATGATGTTTTCCATGTTTCTATGTTGAGAAAGTATGTAGCAGACCCTTCACATGTATTGGTGGAACAACCTATTGAGTTGAAGGAAGATTTGAGCTACGTGGAAGAACCGCTTGCTATCGTTGATAGGAAAGAACAAATATTAAGATCAAAGGTGATCCCACTTGTGAAAGTTGTGTGGAGAAGGCATTCCATTGAAGAAGCTACATGGGAGAGTGAGGATAGCATGAAAATGCGTTATCCCTATTTGTTTGATTCGGACAACCAAGGTATGTCAATTTCGAGGACGAAATTTCCTAACAGGGGGAGAATTGTGACAACCCGAATATAATTATGATTAATTATACGTAAATCATGCCTAGCTTGTGTGATATGATTAGTGTGTTATTAATATATGTGATGTTAATTTATTATGTTTAGTCTAATCCTACCTCCAAAAAGCATGAAATGTCGAATTAGTTACAAATACAAAATTTGAAGGTTTCGATAGGAATGTCCATGTTTAAGGCTAGTTTTGACCTTTATGACATAACAATTGACTTGAGGTGAAAACTACATAATTGTAGACAAGTGAGTTATGGTTGTAACACAACAAACGGTGAATGAAACGGAGGTTCGAGTGAGAAGTTATACCAAAATTATGAAACAAGGGCAATGTAGTCCATCCATTAAGTAGTATTTTGTCTTAATATGGCAACAAATGTTTTATTCTCATTGGTTGGGAAGGGTGGTGGCTTTGGCCGACCTCAAACCCTTAGAATTACCTCTTTATTCAGCCAAAATTCAGCCATGAGAGATTTTAAGCCTAAGGAAAGAGAAGTTGGAAGTTAGGAAGAAAAAGTGAGGAGAAAATTGAAGAAAATTCATAGAAAATTACGAAAAAGCCCCTAAGGTAATTCCAACCATGAATCTTGCTATTTTTTCTTTCATTTACGATTTATATGATATAAATCCTTGATTTTTATTGAAATTTCATGTTTGGGTGCATATGTATGGATATATGAAAGTTTAAGTTAAGTTGAATGTACAAAACCCTAAGATTGCTTTGTTTAGAAACTTTGTTTATTCAAACTTCCATATATTTTTGTATAGTTACTGGAATCGATTGATTCCAATTGGATATTAACATGGACTCATATATGTATGACATATCCAAAAATCATGTGAAAATACCAACAAATGAGTCTTTGGTGAGGGTTTGAAGTTCGGGTAAGAAATCTGCCCTAAGGGTGAAAATATGCCCGCCATGTGTTCGGTGTTTTGCTTGACATAGCAAACGAACCTTAAAAATTATGAAACTTTAATCTTATATTTTTCAATGTGTTTACTGATGTTGGGTGAAAGATCAGAGAAATTTATGATGTAGAAAAATCATGAAAATTCCTGGAAGTTGAATGAACGATAAAAGAGCCTATAGGGCAGATTTGCTATGTAGTGAAGAAATAGGCTTATTTTGCTCTAGGAAACTCGGAATGATGTGCCGTCTTTTGTTTTGGAAACATGATATAATAAGGATTGGATTACCAAGAATAATTAAAAAGGGTTTGGGCTGTAATTTGAATATGTTAGATATCAGAACCTGAGTCTAGATGGGACTTCATTTTAATGAATGATTTGAATTGAATAATATGATGCTTATGAATTGAGTTATGACTAAAGTTATTCTTTGGACTATTAATATTCTTATGATGATACTAATATTGTGAGAATGATAGGAAGGGAAGGAGAGCTGATTGAACAAGTACAGGATAAAGGCAAGGGAAAATACAGTTAAACTGTCAAGGTGAGTGTACTTATGATTTGTTTCATATATAAATATGAATATAGCTCTAAGAGCGGATTTGTTTGAATACTTCGGTATTCAGGATTTGTTTGGATATTAAAATATCCAGGATTTGTTTGGGTCTCATGATCCAGGATTGGTTTGAATACTTCGGTATTCAGGATTTGTTTGGATATTCAAATATCCAGGATTTGTTATTGCCAACGGGCAGAATTATTTGGATCTTATGATCCAGGATTTGTTATTGCCAATGGGCAGGATTGTTCGGATTTTATATCTACATATTCGATATAGAATTGTTATTCTATTGCAGGGAAGGAGTACCTCACTAAGCTTAATGCTTACGGTTTATATTTTAACAATTTCAGGTTCACACGCTGCCAGCTAGGATACCATATGACCGGTAGCTTTGAGAGTTGCACCGTTGGAGAGAGCTGGGATTTAAAAATGGGATTTTATCATTGTCACACTGAATATTTTAATATACTCACACATTGTATATATTGATTTAGTATGGATTGGGTTGATCATAGTTAATCACGGTATTGCATGTTTTCTTAATTATGACTCTGGTATTGAATTTTATGATGTAAGAATAATATTATGTTTATTATGTAGGAAAATATTGATGAATGAATCATATTTCCAATGGGCTCAAGATTATGATCTAATTATTCTAATAATAAATGATTAGTATGGATATTGGGTTTGGGGTGTGACATGGAACTTGGGGAATTAACCAAAAATGTCAATGGCCTTTACCTTAGGCTTCTTCACCTTTTCTTTTGGGATAGGAACTGTGAGAACACCATTTTCCATAGTAGCCTTTACCTGCTCCACCTTGGCATTTTCCGGCAATCGAAAATGGCTTAGGAACTCGCAGGAGGTCCTATCAACATGGTGCTATGTATCGTTCCTATCCTCGTGCTCTTTGTTTATCTCTCCGCTGATTTGGAGCACTCTTCCATTTTCCACCTTTACCTTCACTTCTTCCGTCTCATTATTCACAATTATGCCGAGACTGGAAAATACGCCACTCCCTCGTCCAAAAAAACCCCGCAATCAACTTCCTCTAGTGAACTCCAATCATTTATTTGGATGGCCTCATATTTCGATCGAGTTCTAGGAAACCTCGTAAGAGGTATTATCATAGAATCTCTTTTAAGTAGAAGGATAATGAGAAGGGTTGGACAACATTTATGGGTTGGACATGAAGGGTCATTTTTTTTTAGGTTTCGTACAGAGGCGTTCATAGAATATTGCGCCTATGGGTTTAGGTAAACAACATTTATGGGTTGGAGATGAAGGTCGATCGAGGTTTCGTAAAAAAGGTATTTTATGGGTTTAGGCATTTAATGGGTAATTTTTTTAATTGGCTTGCCACGTGGACAACTTCAATATATATGGCATTTAAGTGTTGTATTGCATTTTAAAAGACATATAGATTTATCGTACTCGATTCATTTTTGGTCGAGACGTGTGCATATGAATTATTTACGCCATCAAATATTTGTTTTCAATAACTTTTACACATAACGAAATATATTTGGATCAATTCATGGGTAAATCATGTAGTAAGAACATTTTTTACAGGCACAATTACAATGTAATTGCCACCATTGTGAATTTCATCCTATAAATGGTTGAGAAGCTGAATAATTTGGTTTTACAGTCATAGTTACTTCTTGGAGATGGCGAGTGATGTTAGAATAGGAGACTCAACTAGCATTATTACATCTGGAGAGGATCAAAGCTTCTACAAACAACCTAAAATATATCTTCAGGTATTCCAGTAGTTGCAAAAGAAATAACCTAAAATTGATCTTCAATTAGTTATATGTTGTTAGTTGCAGTGTGTATTACTAGACACTTGCATGTAATTATCAAAATATGTTGTATTAATCATGTTTGAATAGAAATCTTAGGCGTTGTTGATGCAAAAAAATAGACTAGGCTAATTAATTGATCACAGATAAATATAAGTAAAAGAGACAAAAGATTTTTAAAGTGGTTCGGCTTAAGGGAAGAGCCTACATCCACTATTATGTATAGCTTTAGGATTTTTCAATTGCCTCTTTTCTCGGATGTAGGATTTACAATGTATTTATATCCCCCAGGGGGTGTACAAGTGCTGGAATATCAAAGGATGGAATGTCTTTATATCATAGACATTTACATTTGTAAAATCATTTATGTATACAACTATTGGCGTTTCCTTGTCATTGTTGGTCGGTCTTCCTGGTGTTGGTCAGGCTTCATTGACAGGTTAGTCGACATTTCATCCTTGTTAACTAGGATTAATCTTCCATTGTATAGCACGTGTCAATATCTAAATCATCCATGTAGATGAATAATTTTTGGTATCAACAGAAGCCCCCAATGTTTCATGCTTAAAGTTTTTATAAGAGTATGGAGTATTTATCTCTTAAAGTTGCTCAGGCAACAATTTTAGGCTTGGTCTGTTGTTGACTTCCCATACTTGTAAAAATTATGGTTAACTATGGAACTATAATGTGCGTCGCATATTTGAAAGTATCCACAACTTTATCGAATCATTTTTGGGAAAATCTATCTTTTATACCTTTAGCCGCCACCAGTTCAATCGACACTGCCTTCTAATCTTTATTTTTCCAGTTTTGAGGCAACCTATAAAGAGCGGGAAAAGCCATGATCTTTTCTTACCTCAAATTTTCTGAGTGTTTTTGGCTACAATGTCTTAAAGTTTTCTTTTTCTCCCTTGTGCGATCGTTTTTGTTTTTCAGTTCTTGCTGAATCCTCAATCTATGTAAGAACTCTCTCTTCTCTTCTCTTCTCTTCTCTTCTATTCTTCATCATGGTTTACTCTATTAATTCTCTTAATGAATTCAAAAATGAGTTTAAAATTCCCTCTTGGGTTGTTTTGGAATACACTTCTTTGCCTGCTGTTTTTTTCTTACTTACTGAGGGTCACTAGTTTTCCTCTATCTTTACAGCTGAGTGTGGGTTTACCTTTCCTCCAAACCCATTTTGCCTTGAGTTTTGTCAATATTTTGACGTTGTGCCAGCTAGGGTACCCCCAATACCTAGAGGGTTGTAAATGGAGTGTATAGGTTGAATCAAATACATGGAACCCATCTAGGGATTCCAGAAATAATGTTTTATTACAAGTGGGTGACTAGTGACATCACTTTTTATTTAAAGACTAGGGCCGTAAACAAAGCATTAGTAGTCAATATTCCAGACTCCAATAGGTATTGTTTTGAGGATGTAATTGTTGTAAAAAAATTGGCAACATGCCCCTTTGACTGGGAATGCTGAGTACCAGAGGCCTAGATGCCCTCCTTTTGGCAATGGGATAGGTTATTCCTCGTTTAATCCTCTTTCCCTATACATACTTATTTAAATGTAATACTAATTATTTCTCTATAAATTTTAATTGCAGTTGATCAGAAGAGAAGGTGCCTAAAGGAGAGTGAAGTGAACCTCAGGGAGTTGAAATTCATTTGGGGACTTTATCAGAGGATTGGAGAGGAACACATTAGGTCTGCATCCTATTTGTTGTATTAGAAGAATACAGTTTCATCATTTGTTGCTCGTCCCCCAATAGCTATTCCTTCCCCTGTAATTGATCTTGAGCAGGAACTTCTTTCTATTTCCTCAGCTGCTGCATCCGGCAGTGGTGATCTTACTGCCCATTCCCCTTCTTCCTTGGATTCAAACTTACCACTTATCGTTGTTATGGAAAAAAGGAAATTTCCCAACATTTTAGGAGATATAGATGCCAATCCCCCTTCTAAACAAGCTGATAAGGGGGTAAAAAATAAAGATGAAACTAAGAAGAGACTCCCAACCAAGAAAGTCGAAGAGAGCCCCTTGAAAAGAATAAGGAAAGGGATTCCTTCTAAGTTAGCATAAGGTTCTTTTACCCTTCCTGACCAGTGTGAGTTGGTCGATATATCTTTTTCTGCCTCTCCAATGGTCCTTGGCCCTGGATTGGCAAGACAACTAATAATGTCTGGGACTTTGCCAGACCACGGGGGTACTGCAACTACACTACCTCATTTCAGAAGTTCTGACAGGGTTGCTCAAAGCCTTGCTATGGTATATTATTTTATCTTTTTTATTTTTCTATCTCTTTATTGTTCTTCATAATACTGACTTTCTTTGTTGTCTTTGTGCAGTTCCTCGTTGACTTCAACAATATGTTGGAGAAAGATAAGGCTTTGAAAGCTTCTTATGGGGAAGTTGAAGAGGATTTTAATGAGCTAAAAAAGTCATTGCTTGATTCCCAATAAGAAGTGGCCAATGAACAGAAGAAATGGGAGGTAAAGGTGAAAACTGCTGAAGGAGCTGCTGAAACTGCTCGGGTTCTAGCTGATAAGTCGCTGAGAAAGTCAAGACTTCCCAGCTACAGAAGGTTTTGGATGTTGAGAAAGGGGGAAGGGCTAAGGTTGGGGAGGCCGACTTTAACAGAGGGTAGGATAAGGCATTTGGAGTAACTTTTTCATAAATTGAGTCTGCGAAGAAGAAATGATTTAAGGATGGCTAGTCTGTTGCCCTGGTGGAGGTCGGCAATACTCTAAAATACTCTGAGCTGTTCTTGTGTCATGATCCTCGGGCCCCTCCAAACCTGGATGAGGAAGTTTATGATAATGGGGGTTCTAGTGAGTCCCTTATAGTGATAAAGTATGTCTATTAACACTAGGATGTTTATTCTTTTACCCCCTTAATAATTAATCCTCCTCCTCCTCCTTCTGCTCCTGCTTCTATTTCGACTGATCCTGAGGCAGATAAGAAGAAGTTCTAGAACCGAGTAACTTTTTATCTCCCCTTTTCAGTTATTATACTTTTTCTTTTTCTTTTTGAAGATGTACCTTTTATTAATGAAAAGATAAATGTTTTTATTCCTCTGCTTATGTTTTTTATGCTCTGCTCCTTATTGATTGATGATTTTCTTCTTCTTCTTCGTAGTTTATGGATAAATTAGAATACTTCTCATCTACTGACTCTGTGCTACTCCAGAAGTGTAATGAGGTTTTCAAAGCTGGGTACTTATCTCTGACTGAGGCTGACCTACTGAAGTTATTGGGGGAAGGGGTATCTGAGTAAGCTAAAAAGGCCTATATTTATCTGATCGATCGGGCGATGGCCAATAACGTTGCCTATTATAAAATGATTGAAGAGCTGCAGGAGGACCACAAGGAAACTAAATCACTTTTATATGAGGATAATGAGATGAAGTTCCAGTCCCTGAGTGAAGGTTGGGGCTTTGAGCAAAAATTGGATAAATTCACCTCTCATTTTCGAAAGAAAGAATTCCTGCTTAATCGTGAAGTGGAGGAAGAAAGGGCCATTGCTAATTTCTAGAGGAAGATAACAACAATTTAAGAGATGAACTTGATGCCTTGTAGTCATCCACTGTTGTTGTTGCTACTACGGATGAAAGCCTGCCTTAGAGGCATATCAGTGTAAACTACGATTATATGGGCTTGGAAATAAGGTTTTATACGTCTGTATGCTTCAATTAGTGATAATGCCAATTTCTTCAAACGAGGATACCTAATTTTTACTCCTTGGAAAGCCTTACTAGTATAGTAAACGGGTTTTTGAACTCTATTCTCTTATCGGATCAATGCAGAACCTACAGCCGATTCAGAAACAACTAAGTATAGGTACAATCTTTCACCTGTGATTAGTCGGGAGAGCAATTGAGGTGACCCCAAATACTTTTTCAATTCCACAAAAGCTTTTTCACATTCTTCGTTCCAATCAAAACTCTTTCTGAGTACCTTGAAGAATAGCAGGCACCTATCTGTAGCTCGGGACACGAATCTGTTTAGTTCTGCCACTCGTCCAGTTAGCCTTTTCACCTCCTTCTTATAAGTTGGAGATTACATTTCAATTAATGCTTTAATCTTATCTGGATTTGCTTCAATTCCCCCTAGATTTACTATGTACCCGAGGAACATTCCTTCTTGCACTTTAAAGACGTAATTGGTCGGATTCAACCTCATATGGTGCTTTTCAAGTTGATCGAAAGTCTGGTTGAGGTCGGTAATGTGATCAGATGCCTTTTTGCTCTTTGTAAGAATATCATTCATGTAAACTTCCATGTTCTTGCCTATTTTCTCCTCGAACACCTTATTGACCAGCCTTTGATATGTAGCACATGCATTTTTTAAACCAAAAGGCATAACATTATAACAATATGTTCCTCGGGGAGTGATGAAATAAGTGCTTTCCCTATCCTCAAGCTTTATTTTTATCTGGTAATAACCAGAATAAGTTCCCATAAAGCTGAGTAATTCATGTCCTGATGTTGCATCCACGAGCTAATCTATTCGGGGTAAAAAAAAAGTGATCCTTTGGGCATGCTTTATATAAATATGTGAAATCTACACACATTTGCCACTTGTTATTTTTATTTTTGACCATAACATTGGCCAACCAATCTGGATATTTTACTTCATTAATAAAAGCTGCCTTTTGAAGTTTTTTGACTTCTTCCTGTATGGCTTGGTTCTTCTCGGGGCTGAACACTCTTCATCTTTGCTTTATGGTTTAACTTCTTTGTTTATGTTTAGCTCATGGCATAGGAAATTAAGGTTTATCCCAGGCATATCTTCGTGACTCCAGGAAAACTCATGCTTTCTCTGTCTAAGAAAGCTTACCAGTTCCTGTTTAAGAACAGGATCCAGCGTTGTCCCTATTTGAATTATGCACTTCGATTTGTGATCGTCAAAGATAATGCTTTCGGTTGCTTTCACAATCTTCCCCTTTACCAGCTCTATTTCCTCCCTTAGGTCTAAGTTTTCAACCTCAGATTCTTCATCGATCTCAGAAGTATCCACTTGGTATGTAGTAGAGGTTTTTTTATTTATTTCTTCTAAGTCTTCTTGCTCGACAGAAGTGTAGTAACACTCCCGAGCTACTTTCTGATCACCTTTCACAATTCCCACACCAAAGTTAGTAGGACATTTTAAACACTGATGTACAGTGGATGGTACTGCCTCAAACTTCTTCAACCCTATTCTTCCTATGATTATATTGTAAGCTGAATGGGCATTTTTATCCATTACAAAGAAACAAATCTTTTTTATTCGGCTAGATGGCCACGTGCCTATCATCACCTCCATCTTAATGGTTCCGAGAGGAAAGACTTTCTCACCTGCAAAGCCTATTAGTGGTCGATGATAGGGCTCTAATTGGCTGAGTTTAAAATCCAAGTTGCTAAAATAAGGATAAAACATGATATCCACCGAGTTTCCATTATCTACTAGTACTCTAGAGACAATGATTTCTTCCTTTCTGATTTTGATTACAAGTGGGTCGTCGTGAGGATACAGTACCCCTGAGGGATCATTTTTAGAGAAAACAATTACCAGTTTATCTTGGTTAACCTTCCTTGGTCGATCTTCCTTGGCAAGGTTGATCCTCTATATATACGAGCAAGCTTGTGCCTCATTGAGGTAAACTTTTTGCCCTGCTGTATGATCTCCTCCTCATGCATCTCCACCTGTAATCATTTGGCAATCAAAAGAATAAAAATTGATACAGAATACCTCACATTATAGTTGCCGAGATTTTTTGGGGAGATCGGGATCATCATCCTGGTCATCTTTATGAGTTCTTTTATTCTCCTCTCTAGGCTTACAAGGAGATTTTGATCTACGTCGAATTCCTTTGTTGTTCTGTTGATCAACATATTAATTCAACTTTCCTCACCGGATGAGAGTTTCAATCTCATTTTGAAGAGCTATGCAACGCTCTGTCGTGTGACTGTGATCCTTGTGGAATTCGCAGTAGTTAATCTTATCCCTCTTGGTCGAGGGACTTCTCAACTTATCAGGCCAATGCACATCTTTATTATGCTTGATTTCTTCCAAAACATGGTGAATCCCATGATTAACGGAGTATAGTCATTATACTTCTTGAGTCGCTCCAAAACTCCTATTTTATTTTGATTCATTGTGTTTTTTGTGGTCTTTATGATCTTTCTTATAATTTTTGCCATTAACTTTTGTGCCCGAGCTACGCTTGGCCGCCATTGCTTCCTCGGCATTCATAATCTTTGTTGCTTTTGCCATCAGTTTTTCCATTATCTTCGGAGGGTCTTTGGCAAGCGTGTAACACAGTTTTTTAGGGAGAAATCCACTCATGAGGGTGGTTATGGGAGTCTTCTCCTCATAATCCATAACCTCTAGTTTCACGTTATTAAAACGAGTGATGTAATCTCTGGTGCTCTCTCCTTATTTTTATCTCACACTAAGTAAGTGTGCCCCCCTTTTCATCGGCTTTGCTCTAAAGCAAAATTTGCTAATGAATAGATCAGCCAGTTGATTGAAGCTAAAAATTTATCCCCGAGGAAGACTATTATACCAGATTTAAGCAGATCCAGTAATGGTTCCTAAAAATGCTCTACACCTCATTTCGTCGGGGATGGTATAAATGTCAGCAGTTGCTTGATATTGTTCTATATGGAGAACTGGGTCAGTTTTTCCATCATATTTGGGTGTTACTACTGGAGCCTTGAACTTTGCTGGAGTAGGAAAATCCATAATTGCCTGCACAAACGGAGACCCTTTTACGAAGCTTATTTACAATGGAGCCTTGTAAATAAGTTGGACGAGGAGGAAAGCTGCTGATCCTATTCTGCTGCTGATCCTATTCAATTGGACGAGGAGGAGAGAAGTTCTGAGAGTGATATCGCAGGTGGTGCTAGAGGCAATTTGGGTGAAGGGAGCTCCAGTAGTAACAGCTCCTATGATTTGGGGGAATTTTCTGAAGTTCGAGAATCGTCGAGCACATCCAGCAGTTCAAACGAAGAGATGGTTCCTCCAAGTAAAAACCTGATTCGGGATGATGATGACGATGATCACGTGATCATTGCTCAGAGGTCAAAGAAGCATAAGTCCAGTACTGGGGCTGTAGCTACTGGATCCCGGTCTTCTACTCAGGAGCAATAAAGGAAGAAGAGAGAGGAAGAGCAGGTGAGAAAGAGGGAGAGAAAAAAGGAGGAGGAAAAAAAGAAGGTGGAGGAAAATAAAGGGATGGAGGAGAGGAAGAGAATGGAGAAGGAGAAAGAGGAAGAGAGGAGAAAGATGAAGTCAAGGACGAAGGTTGGGCAAGCCTTGGTCCCGGTGTCTGCTTTGCCCGAGGGGGCCTCAATTGCCATTTCTCCTCAACTGGCTCCTGCGCTGCTCAAGAGGGAGGTTCTCCATGTAGATCGCCAGAGGGCATTGGGGTCTGATCAATTGGCCCTACAAGGCTAGCCAGAGGCTAGCCTTGGTAAGATCCTTTCCATTTTTCAATTTTTTAACAAGTTTTAGCTGTTTCTCCTTCTTGATCTCTTCTTTGTTTCTGGCAGTTTGTGACTAATTTCGCCGTGCTCTATCGCTCTCGCGATGAGCTGGTGAGAAGTAATAAAGAGTTGGAGCAATAAAAGTCTGCTCTAGAAGTCAGGGGTACTCAATTGGAGGCTGATTTAAAGACTGCCGATGCCGCCCGAGTTTCTTCTGACCTGGCCCTCGTCAGTTCCAATCGAGAGAGGGATGCAGTGGTTAAAGAGATGGTCGAGCTGAGGCAGGCCTATGACTTGGTTTGGCCATTGCGGAGGAAAAAAGGTACTAGCCGAGCAGCTGAAGGAGAAGGAGTCCCAGGTAGCCACCATTAAGGAGGATTTATACAACTCTGGGTGGTCTGCTGCATATGAAGACGTCGAGGTCCAGATAGGCTACATCAGCCGTCTGAACTTCAAGAAAGGCTGGAACAAGGCCCTCCTCACTGCTAGTGTGGATGTTGCATCTCCTCTGTTTAATGAGCACGACCCAGGGCTGAGGCCAGTTGTGGATGAAGTCCGTATTCCTGCTATTAAAGGCGCTGACCTTGTCTCCCAGACAATCTCTGCTGACGTCCCCCTTATTGTGGCGACAGAGGTTATCCCTGTTGAGGGGGGTTCTCCTGCTGATGCTGATAAAGGGAAGCATCCATCGACTTCTGGGCAACCTGAGGTTGCTAGTTGATTTATTTTTAGGACTATTTTTGTATTTCTGCTTGTAATTTTCCCAGTTTCTGCTTGATGTACTTTGACTGTTATCAATGAAATAAAAAGGCTTGTTTTTCCAGTGCATTGATTGATTTTTCTTTTCCATTGCCCTTTTATGTCTTGTAGTTAACTGATGTAGAAGAGTATATTCCTGCCACATCTCAATTGAGCAGGACTCTTGGTCCCAATGCCAGTCCTCAGGTTCGCCAGGCCTTTGTTAGGCTTTGTAAATCTCTTAGATCAATGAATCAAAAGTATAAGGATCAGTCTGAGCTTGTGGCCAAGTTGAAGGACAGGCTCCAGGAGATGGAAGAGGTTGGTTCTTCAGTGCAAGAAGAGGTGAATTCGTTGAGAACAAAGCTTCTCGATGCTTCTGAAATCAACCAGGTTAGGGAGATGCTTCAGTAAGAAAATAAAGCCTTAAGGAAAGAGGTCTCGCGTCTTAGGGAGCATGCGCCGAGCACCGCTCTTGCAGTATTGCAAGGCTCTTCATCGATGCGAGCTATGGCTGACTCAAGCGACGTTCCCCCTGTGCTGCGAGGTTCCATTGGTCCACTCGTTCTGTGAGCTGGCAAGAGCACCAGGCGTTCAGATAGGGAAATGGAAGAGCTCCGCGATGATGTCTAGCGAGCATATGTGATTGCTGCTGGGCTTCAAAGGGATGTTACTCGACTGCGGCATCTGTTTATAAAAGGACCTCGGCGAGTATGGGCCGACGGTTATGACCAGGGTTAGCTAGATGCTCCGACGACGCTGATAGAATTTGAGGAGCTCGCCTTCATCAGGGGGTGGTTGAGTGATTTAAAGGAGATGCAGGTTCCAAGGAACTCTATGCTCTGGTATCGCCACGAAATATCTCCTTCCACTAGGATGCCCAATCCCTTCCGGAGATATGACCAGTGGATACCCATCGATGCTATCCCTCGGCAGCTATTAGAGTCAGATGCTAATGAAGCCGAGGAAGAGTTGGTTCCTGCTCCTGACGATGGTCGAAGAGATCAAGTGGATGATTATCTCGTTCAGAGGCCTCATCCCCACTGAGATTTTACCAGTAGTTACTCTATGTATTTTGTGTTGTAGTGATGTTATGTCATTGTTTTGGGCGAGCTCGCCGACTAAACATGTATTGTACTTGTTGTAAATATGGTATAAAATTTATGTTTTGGACTGTTTTAGCCGACTAAACAAGTGTATTATATTCTCCATATTCTCGCTCCTTTATGATCTCTAAATTTGTATTATTATGCAAGTGTTCTTCCAGTCCAGTACACTATCGAGGTACCATTGTGCACCACTTTACCTTTTAGGTCGTGTCGTCACACTCCCTTAGGCCTAAGTGTGGCAATTGGTGAGGACACACCTGGTGTTGGATGCTCAATTCGATTAGGATTTTATTCAACCAAAGATGGTTTGGCGATAGCTATAATTTGGTTATATTGCCTAAGGATCTCCTATAGGGCTTCATATATTGCCAGGGTCAATGCTAAGAGGTCTTTCGTGTTTCATAACGAAAGCCTGAGGAGGGTGATTTCCCTGCTATGGTGTAATGACCAATGTGCCTGTCATTTGGAAAAGATGTGTGATAAAGCTTATACAACTGTTACTTATTAGAACGCAATCGTTAAACAACTTTCATTAATGACAAGGAAAATGAACTAATAGTTCCACAACAAAAGCATAAAAGAAGAATCTAAAAATAGAATTTCTTGAGATTGGTTGCGTTTCATGCTCGGGGGATTTCTCTGCCTTCCATCGTTTCTAAGTGATAGGCGCCTTGCAGATTATCTCTTGTTATCTTAAATGGTCCTTCCTAGTTTGTCCCTAGCTTGCCGTCTGATGGTTTCACTGCGCTGCCCAGGACTTTTCTTAGGACATAGTCCCTAACTCGGAATGTCCTCGGGTTGACCCTCTTGTTATAGTGCCTCACGAGCTGTTACTGATAGCTCGCTAGTTTTACTAGGGCTAGCTCTCAGTGCTCGTCGGCTAGGTCAAGCTTAGCGAGCAATGCTGCATCATTATGGCCTTGGTCGACAAGGTTGGACCTCATTGTTGGCAAGCCTGCTTCTAGTGGGATAACCGCTTCCATCCCATAAGTCAGCGAAAATAGGGTTTCTCCCGTTGCTCGTCGTGGAGTGGTTCTATAGGCCCATAGAATGTGTGGTAATTCATTTACCCATGCGCCTTTGGCTCGCTCCAATCATTTCCTTAATCCATCGATCACTGTCTTGTTGGAAGCCTCAGCTGGGCCATTGCTTTGAGGATAGGCCACCGAGCTAAAATGGTGTCTTATTCCATGTTCGTTACAAAAACTCTAAAAGAGCCGCTTTCGAACTGTGTTCCATTGTCGGTGATGATGGTTCTGGGGATGCCAAAATGGGTGATTATATTTCTCTATATGAACCTTATCATATCTGCATCTCGGATGTTCGCTAGGGGTTCTGCCTTGACCCATTTGGTGAAGTAGTCAGTCACAACCAACAGATATTTGCGACTGTTCGTGGTGGTAGGAAGTGGTCCTACGATGTCCATCCCCCATTGGGCGAACGACCATGGGCTGGATAATGATTTTAGGTCGCTAGCAGGTTGGTGGACCATAGGAGCATGAAGCTGTCATTTCAGGCACTTGCGAACATACGCCGCAGAGTCCATTTGCATATATGGCCACCAATAGCCCTCCTTCATTGCTCGAAAATCCAGAGATCTTCCTCCAATATGACTTCCATAGATTCCTTCTTGAAGCTCATGTAGAACTTTCTCGACGTCCCCTGTGTGAACACATTGAAGGTAGGGACCGAAAAACGATCTCTTGTATAGCTTGCCCTTAGGAGATAAGTGAAATCGAGCAGCTTTGACTCTTATCTGGTGAGTAGTCTTCTTATCATCTAGAAGCGTGCCATCCTTCAAATAATCCTTTAGTGGGTCCATCAAGCTGGGTGCTGACTCAATATGGAGCACCTGCTCTAAGCTTGGTAACTCGCCGTTACGGTTAATACTCGGATGAGCGAGGAAATCGATGGGGATTGTTCTTTTTAAGTCGAAATCGATTGCTGAGCTTAGGGCTGCTAGGGCGTCAGCATGGCTGTTCTGTCCCCTGGGGAACTGCTGAACATTGACTTCCTTAAAGTCAGCCAATAGCCTTTTTGCCAAGGCGAGGTAGGATGCCATCCTTTCATCTTTTGCAATGCAGTCTCCACTGATCTGATTGGAGACTAAATGTGAGTCGCCAAACACCTGTAATTGCTTTGCTCCCAAAGCATTTGCTTTCTGAAGGCCGGATATCAGGGCCTCGTATTCTACTTCATTGTTGTAGGCTTCAAATCCAAGCCTAATTCCCTGCTTGAGGATCGTATTTTATGGAGTGATAAGAACGATGCCTATGCCTACCCCCTTTAAATTGGAGGCTCCATCAACAAATAATTTCCAGATTCCCTCCGTCGTGTGGCTCCCTTTTTATTTGGCTGGCTGTGGTTAGTTGCAAGGCTGTTCGCTTGTGAATTTGGCTATAAAATCAGCAAGGACCTACCCCTTGATTGCGTTCCTTGGTTGAAATTGGATATCAAATCGTCCGAGCTTGACTGATCATTTAGATAGTCTGCCCGACAAATCTGCCTTCCTCAGGATTGCTTTAAGGGGGTGCGATGTAAGGACGATTATAGTGTGGGCTTCGAAATAGTTCTTCGGCTTCCTCGATGCCACTACTAGTGCAAAGGCTAGCTTCTCCAGAGGTAGGTACCTCTGCTCGGCCTCAAGCAGGGTTTTGCTCGCTTAGTAAACGGGGCGCTAGATTTCTGCAAGTTTGCACATTAACGCAGAACTGACAATGTGGTTGAAAACGGAGAGGTACAGGTACAAAGAGTCTGTTTACTGTGGTATGACTAGCAGTGGTGGAGAGCTTAGGTAAGCTTTGAGCTCAACTAATGCCTGCGATCAATTTGGGTTCCACTCTACCGTTTTGTTCCCCTTTAGAAGCTGGAAGAAAGTCTTGCATTTCTCGGAGGATTTAGAGATAAAGCGATTTAAGGCAGCGAGTATGCCAGTGAGCTTCTGTATGTCCCGAATTGTTCGAGGAAGTTGTACCCTGTTAATTGCATCGATCTGATCTGGGTTAGCCTCAATGCCTCTCTTACTGACCAAGTACCCAAGAAATTTTCCTGACTGGACACCGAAAGAACACTTGCTCGCGTTAAGTTTCATTCGGTATTTCCTGAGGATTTTTAAGGTGTTTGATAGGTCTGAGAGGTGGTCTTCTTTCTTCTTGCTTTTAACAAGCATGTCATCGATGTTGACCTCCATGATGTCTCCCATCTGGTCCTTGAACATCTTGGTGACCAGCCGCTGGTAGGTTGCCCCTGCATTTTTTATCCCAAATGGCATGACCTTGTAGCAGTATAACCCAACTGTGGTGATGAATGCTGTTTTGTCTTGGTCTGGGGCATATAAATGGATCTAATGATACCCTGAGTATGCGTCCAAAAAACTCATTCGCTCGTGAGCTACAGTGTCATCTACCAGTTGGCCAATTTTTGGGAGGGGAAACTGTCCTTAGGGCATGCTCTATTGAGGTTGGTGAAGTCGATGCAAACTCTCCACTTCCCGTTGCTTTTTGGAACTACTGCTGGGTTGGATAACCATTCGGGGAATTGTACCTCCCGTATGGATCCTGCATCCAACAGTTTTTCTACTTCTTTTTCCACGGCTTTTACCTTCTCGGGTGCTGTTCGCCGTGCTTTCTGCGTGATTGGTTTGAAGGTGGGATTGATGTGCAAGTGATGACAAACCATACTAGGATCAATTCCTGGTAGCTCGTATGGTTCCCACGCAAAAACATCTACGTTGCGTCTCAGTAGAGTTATGAATTCCTTCTGTTCCTGGTCAGTGAGAGAGGCTCCAATCAAGAAAACTCTATTACTATCACTATTACCAGCTGTAACCTCTACCAGGTCTTCAACGACCCTCTCAGAGGGGAGGAGCCTGGTCTCCTCTACTCCAGGTCTTCCGTACTTTAATTACTATTTAGAAGGTATCAGGCCTTCTTGTTCTTCAAATTTCTCGCTGGGCTGATCGGCCTTAGTCGGATGGCTGCTATGAAGCACCTTCTTGCCATCGCTTGATCGCCGTGGATCTCCATTACTCCTCCTTCGGTTATATACTTGAGTTTCTGATGGTAGGTCAAGGAGACTGCTTTCATCTCATGGAGCCATCCTCTGCCGAGGATGGCTTGGTATGGCGAGTCGATGTCAACCACCAAAAATTTAATCATCTTGGAGACGTTTCCTGCGCGTACTGGTAGTACAATTTTTCCCAGGGGCATAGTTATTTTTCCAGCGAAGCCAACTAAAGGGACAGTAGCTTCCTTTAGGTCGGCGACGCTTAACTTTAATTTCCTGAATAAATCGAGATACATTACCTCGGACGAGCTTCCTTGGTCAACGAGTAACTTGTCGATGTCAAAGTTAGCTATCCTGAGGGTAATGATTAAAGCATCGTGATGTGGGGTTTTCACTCCCACCAGATCTTCATCTGTGAAAACAATATGCTTATTATAGTTGACGTCCTCTTCTCATCGACGCTTTCCTAACTGTGACTTTACTGGATCGATCTGAAAAGCTTGCATCACCGCTGTAAGTTTCTTCATCTCCATTCAAGCTGAATTTCCTTGGATCTGCCTAGCGTCAGAGGCCCCATGAATTACCACGAACTCATGTCCAACATCATCATCGAGCACGTTGTCGGGCATCGCCTCTCTATTAATAGCCGCTTTCTCGGTCTTCTTCTCCACGAACTCGTTCAAATGCCCTGATTGGGCTAGCTCTTCGAGGTGGGACTTAAGAGCTTTGCAATGATCAGTCTTATGTCCTCCCTCTTTGTGAAAGGCGCATCTCAGCGCACTGTTCCTCTTCGAGGGATCTCCTCCCATCTTCTTGGGCCACTTGATGAATGGCTCGTCTTTGATTTTTGCGAGAATTTTTTAAATTAGTTCTCTGAATACGGTGTTGCCCGCTTGAAATGATTTCGATGCGTCATTGTTGCCTCCATTTTTGGAGCCATTTTCCCCCCCACTTTTTCCCCCTTCTTCTGGTTCTCAATTTTGTCACTGCCTTTGGCAACGAGCTTGGTTCGATCGTTTTCCGTTGTGACGAGGTGGGTCACATCTTCCACCTTAGCATACTTCTCGATGCGGGCCATTAGGTCGTCGATGGTCATAACTTCCTTCTTCGTCAGGGACTGGTATAGAAGGGAAGAGGTGGGTAGCCCGATTTTGAAAGAGGCCACTGCCACTTACTTTGAGCAATCTTCGACCTCATTGAATAACTCCCCGTACCTCTTCGCGTAGTCTCGGAGGGTCTCTTGAGGCGTCTTCTTCATTGCCAGCAAAGCATACATCCTTTTAGGTTGGGAGCTACTAGTAATGAATCGGGCCGTAAAGAGCTCGTCCAGGGATTTAAAACTCCTGATGGACCGGTGGGAGAGCCTTTCGAACCATTTCTGCGCCACATCGTGTAGGCTCAAGGGGAAAATTTGGCACATTAGTGCGTCCCAATGGTTCCAGAGGGTCATGGCCTGTCGGTACTTCCTGACGTGATCAATGGGATCAGTCTTACCATCATAAATTTTGAACCTTGGAATGGAGAACTTCTTGGGGGCTTTTTCCACTTCAATTTCCCTCGAGAAAGGTGATTTCATCTGGGTTTTGAGAGCTGGCCTAGTGAGTTCTCGGGTCGATCTGGTACCATGATGGGCAGGATGCTGGTCCATCTCCCTTCGGACCAGATTTCGTATGTTCTCGTTGCTGCGAGTAGGGCTCTGGTAACAGCGAGCTTTTCACAACTGCTCGCGTAGGTCGTCCTATGACTCGTCTCCCTTAATCTTTTGGGATCCTCGCCTGGGGCTCCTTCCTCTGTTGCGAGACTTTCTCGCCTGAGGGCTAGGAGTGCGGTATGGACGTCTCCTGGTATCATGATGGATTTCTTTCTCCAGTCTCTCTAATCTTCTTTTCAGGCGATCATTCTCAGCCTCGTGTCTACGAGAAGACTCCTTCTGCTCGTGGAGCCTTGCCTCCTACGCATCAATCAGTTTGGATATCTCCGTGGACCTTGCTTTTCCTTGGCTTTCTTCTGAGGTTGGCCTTTCTAAGTGACCCCTCTGATCTGAACGTCGAATTTCAGATCTAATCCTGCGAGGAATAGGTGGTTCTTGAATATCCCCTGCCTGGGGAGCATTGCTATTGTGACCGGACATTTTAAACTCCTTTTTTGATGTGGGCTTTCTCAGGGAAGATAAACGTTCCCACAGACGGCGCCAATTGTGGTGACAATTATTATGCAACACAAATAGATAAGAGAAAATCAATCACCAAGTAAGAATAAGGAATGCAAAATGACAATCACACAACAAAGGATGTACGTGGTTCAGCAAAGATGCCTACGTCCACTGTGGTATAGTCAGTATTATTTCTGTGTTCTCCGGAGAGTGATTATAGAGAATACAATGTGTCCTTTGCCCCAGACCTAGTGTTTGTTATATACATGTTTGTTCTAGTGAGTGGGGGTATTGGATTTCTCCATGTTTCCCATCTCCTCTTAGAGTGCCCCTTAATGGAAACGTGGGAAGAGACTAAATCATAATCGTTTTTAAGGTATAAGAGGCCTGGACTTTGGGCCGCTACAATTGGGCTACTCGTCGAGGCCCATCATCCTAATTTCGGGTACCCACATATGCTATCCAATTTGGGGTGATCCTCGGATATCAAGTTCAATGATCTGACAAAACATGTTAGAACCATGCAAAAATAAAACAAAAACAAATAGCTTATTTTTTAATAAAATATGTACAATAAAAAATAACATACTCTAATTTTCCATAAATTAGAAAGCAAAATATTTTAAGGGTCTATGCATAAAACATGTTCAGATTGTGGGATTAATGGTGGACTCCCATGAGATTTCATGCCTCCCGAAAAATAGGAGTTCCATTTATGCAATGGGGGGGGGGGGGGCGGGGGGGGGGGGGGGGGGGCATGTCTTGGGCTAAAAAATCAAACCACAACAAATTTTTAAATAAATATTTTTTTGGTGATGGGTAGTTGAGATGTACGGGGTCAAATAAAATCGGGGTCCCAAGAAAATTAAAATTTATTCTAAAGATTTTTCAAATAGAATAAGAGGTGGGGAACACTTAAGAGAGCCCCATCATGGAAATTATTTCAAGAAAGCATTCCTTGACAAAGATAGTGTCAAAGTCCTCAAGACTTTCATCCGGTTCTTGTGGTACTTGTAATGGTTCGACAAAGGTGAATGAAAATAGTAAGGAAAGAAATTAAACTTCGATAAATTCCTTATTAGTAAGCATGGATTGAATTTTAAAGGAGATGGGTTCACTTTCACTTTGGTCTTCGAAAGTTACTTGAGATGAAACCCAAGTGTCCACCTTATCTTTGTTTTTCGAGGAAGAACTCATTTCTTCGAAAAGTGACTCAGTTTCAATATCCTCCCCATTTTCGGGTGTCTTTATGCATTAGGTGAAAAGAAGAACGATTTGTTCCAAAGTAAAAATATTTTTAAACTCCTAAGATTCCTCATTTAGTTCAAAACATTCTTTATCTTCTAGAGTATTAAGTGAAAGATAATTATTGGATTAAAACAAATCATCTAATTTTTTTTCTCAATAATAATTTTCCTCACGATAATAGTTATCATTTTATTTTTATTTTTCTGACTTTGCAAGTACGCAAACTTGGTGGTAGGGAAACTTCAACAAAAAGAAAAACTCAAGAACTCTCATCGCAATTATTTTCAAAATTATTAGTATAAAAATTTTGAGAATTATTTTTATAATAGTTCCGAGAACTATTATCACAATAATTTTTAAAATTATTATTATATTAATTTTGAGGTGTTTTGTCACTAGAATAATTTGTGCACGTCTCCAAATCATTTGCCTGAACCTAAAGTCATTTTACCATTTTCATTATTTTCATTTTGTAAGTATTAACCAAAAGTCATAGGTTTGGGGGGAATATAAAAATTATTGTTATAAAAAAATTATGAACCCACAATACCATTACAATCACCAAGAATTCCAAAATAAGACATGATTACCCTAAGTGATTTGTATATGAAAATTTCACAAAGTTTAATGTGGCTGAGAAATTAACGTTCCTTAGAGCTCAATTGTGCACGTCCGTGAAAAATCGAAACAAAATGTAAATACAAAAATACATACAAAGCAATAAATAAATTCAATTCTAAGACAAAACGTTCCCCAAAAATGACGCCATTTTATACATAGGGAAAATCAAGTGGTCTGGTAAGGATACTCTCGTTGGTTAGTTTAACACCTCAATACAAAAATGTAAACAATTACTACACTTGTTTTGTTAGTATAGCAGTGCGTTGGGTATCAAATACACAAATAATGTTGTTTATAATTTAATTGATTTATTACTTCAAAATAAAAGTGTAAAGGATGATCTTTAGTTTTTAAAGGTTTTATATCATAATTAATCTTGTAAGATATTTAAACTTAATTAATGGGCAAATAGGAAAACTATAAGTTGAGAATTAAATCCCTCGCCTTAGAATGGATAGCATAAATGATTATATAGTTAGTTAGGTATCAAATATGATTAATACTCATTTAAATAATTATTTAAGAGTGCCACTCCTCAAATTTCCCTAAAAGTCCAAAATGAGTTTGGCGTCAACAATATTCTCAAAATTACACACGCAAGATAGTAAATATGTTGTACACATGATATATCCCATTAAGGTTCTTAGGTGTAAAATTGAAAATAATTAACCCCACAAAAAGAGTATATTCCTTCATACAATAGCAAAACAACTAGATACCCAAGTTGGGTTCATTAATATGAACCTAATTTAATTAGTTAAAACAGTGTCTAATTAATTAAATAAAATAATTTATGTAAAGAGATAATTTAAAGAATTAAAATAATTTAATTTGAGTAAACTAATTATAAAAACATTTAATTTAATTATAGAAAAAATTTAAACTATTTAATAAAGCGATAAACTAATTAATAAAATAATTGTATTGAATTATTTTCAATTTTACACCTAAGAACCTGAACTAAAACTATATTACAAATTGCAAAACTAAATTAAAACGAGAGAGAGAGAGAGAGAGAGAGAGAGAGAGAGAGAGAGAGAGAAGAAATTGGCTTTCCTAGTCTATTGGTTGGTGTCCTACACTATAATGGGTGTCCTTATTGCTAATCCGAAATGTCAAATTTATAGGAGAGAAAATTGTGGTTGGGGGGTTAAAATGGTAATTACATTTGTTGGTGGGAATTATTAAAATGGGAATGTGGAACTATTTTAAGGTTTGTGGAATGGTGGAAGTATGGGCAAAAGAAATAAAAGAGCAGGGCGAGTGGAAGGCATTTGAATGTACCTAAAGTAACATGGTATTTATCATTTTTTTAACTTTTGTGGAAGATAGGGACATGGGAAATGGGATGGTCGTGGGGAAAAGAGGAAGGAAGTGAGCAGGCAGTTAGTTATATGAAAGAAAGAAAAAGGAGAAAAACATGAAAAAGGAAGCTAGTAGGGCTCGCATTGCGCGCAAGGGGGAAAGATAGGTTGGGCATGGTGCGCCTAGGTTTTGCTGGGCCACGTGGAGCGGGCTGGTTTAGCCAGCTGGAATGCAACTTTGCCCCGTGAATGGCGCTCAGGCATTTTATTTCCCTTTTTATTCTATTTTACTTTTTTATATTTCTTTTTGCTTTGTTATAAAAATAAGTGGGGGGAGTAAGTATCGAACATAGATCCCTTAATTCATACTTCCCTCTCTTAACTAGCTAGCCAAACATCAGTTTGATAAATATACTGCCTGAGCTAATATAAAACCTATAGCTCACCCCATTTTCCATAATTACAAAATAAACCCCAAAACATTTAAACTTTCACATTTGACCTCGAATTTATGCACATTTTGAACCGACGCATCTCATTTCAGGGATAATAATTTCCTAGTAAAATTCGGTTTATACGGTCTAACTTTAGAGTTGACCCAAAACTTTGACTTTTGACTTTATTTAGGTTTCAAACTTTGGCAATTCATAATTTCTTTATTTAAATTCTTTTTTTCAAGGCTGATAATCTTCGTAAAGAGTTAGAGTCAGGTAATGCCCTTGTAAAATTACTATTTTTTCGCTGAAGTGCATGATGATGCTGTAAATAGCACCACCAGGTAAGGTGTCGTCAATTTCAAACTAGTGATAACAATGGAAGCACAAAAGTGAAGATATATAGTAGAATGAGGTGAGGAGAAGTGGATGAACACTAATATATAAGTGGTTCAGCCAATCTGGCCTACGTCCACTGTGAGTGTGTGAGTAGTATCACTAGATGAAAGCACTAATGGCCATAGACACAATCTCTCAAGCTTTCTCTCTCTGCTGTGTAAACCAACATAGTTTTAGTTAGGTTTGTAATTATAGATCCTTTTAAAAGGTAGAGGATGACCTCTATATATAGTGCTTGGGGGGGTGTAATGTACCCCCCCAAGCATGCAATGAGCATGTGCATGAGGATCGAACCAGTATGAGTATGACACCCGACTGATCTTACATAGATGATGATGACCTCAATATTCCCTCATGTGAGGGGAATGATTTGGTTATAACTAATTTGTACTCGTGTTCCAAACCTTACATGTGCTTATAAATGCTCGGCCCTGTATCCATGACTGATGTAACCTCAGCCTGGATGAGTACGAGGATGGTGAAGTTCGATAGTGTTTCTTTGTGTTATCTTTAACCGTGATGACCTCGGTCAGGAGGGTTGGCTGAGGTTAGGTATGAGGTAGTTGTAACGTCGGCTGAGGCTGATGATGACATTGGCAGTTCATTGAGCCCGTGAGACTCTGCTGACCTCAACTGATGAAGAGCCGAGGTTGGTGTATGAGGGGCCGACCTTATGAAAGACGACCTTATTGATGGTTGTCATAAGCTTATTATCAACTCGGCTGTGAGACTGGCCGAGGTTAGTGTCTCAGAGTATGAGGGTGCACTTTGGCCATATCTATCACCCCCTAGCCCTCAGTCTTTTATGTAAATAGATGATTGAGGGGTATGTGTGTTAGGCCGAGGCTGAGTCTCTTTGGGTGTCAATATCTTCTTGACACATGTCACTTACTGAAGTGAGACGTATTCCCCAAGGTGATATTATTCTGACAGTTATCTTTTGGGTTCCCTAGGGCAATGATGGGGGCATTGGGAATCGTGCCCCATCATTGAGAAGGTTTAAAACCCTCTTCTCTCTCCTCATTCTCTTTTTTCTTCCCATTTTCTCCCACCTAAGCTTTCTACAACTGCCTCTCTTTCTTTGAGCCTTCCATTATTGCGTTGTGATCAAGGTTTCCTTCGCTTCCTAACCTCTTCTTCCCTTACTCGCGACTAGCCAGGTATTGTTTTCCACCTTTCTTTTCCATTTCCAGTCATTGTTTTGCATTTATGAGTTTTCGACGAAGCTTTCCACCACTGCCAAGTGGTTATTAGGTTAGGCTTGTAAAGATTAGGCGGTTTTGGGATTGTTGTAGGCACCCCGAGGTTGTTTCAGCCACAAAACACCCCTTTTTAGGTGTAACAACCCGTGACTTTGGAGATTGAGAAATTAATTTTTTGGGAAAATAAAATTTAATTGAATCGAAGAATTTTAAAATTTGAGAATTGAAGTCCAAAAATAGAGGACATTTCAAAGTATTCCGGATGATGATTTTGAGGGTACCATCGATCCCGGAAGGGTCGAGATAGTCAAAATGACTGTCATTGGGTTTTATTTCGGCTCCGGAATGTTTTTAAGTCAGTTTGACTCGAATTGGAGTAAACGAGTCATTTAAAGTGTGTATTAACATTTAAAAACGAGTTTATTGTTTTAAAGGATTTTAGAGGCTTATGGATCAAGCCTTCTCATTTGAGAGAAAGAGAGAAAAAGCCCTAGAGGGAGAAAGAAGAAGGAAAGAAGAAGAAAATAAGAGAGATAGGAAGAAAAGCTTGGAGATTCCGGCCCAAACGCGACATCGAGGACGATCCAACCTCTACAAATCTGAGTCAAGTGTTTAATCTTGTTAAATAAGTCATTTGTGTATTTCATTTCATAATTTGTGGGTTAAAGGAATGGATTTTTGGGTATTAGTATCAAACCTTGATTTTTGGGTTTAATCTTAAAATTGATGTTTACACATGGGTTTAAGGGGTATAAATTGATGAGGTGAAATTATAGGATGTGTTTGATGTTGGAAACATTATTGGGTTACAAATTTATAGTTGGAAATTGTTGATTTGGGATTTTGGGAAATTAGGTTTATGTAGAAAAATGACCATTTCGTAGCCTGCTGAACAGGCCGAATCGATTCGACCCCTTTTCGAATCGATTCGGAATGTTGTAGAGTCCCAGGTCTATATGACCGAATCGATTCGGACCCAAGGCGAATCGATTTGGCCTGAGACAGAAGCCCAGGTCTTTGGACCCGAATCGATTCGCCTTGGAGGCCGAATCGATTCGGAAATAGGGCATTTTGAGGAATTTTCTCTAGGATGATTTCTAACCCTTTTTGGTTGGGTTTATTTAATTGGGGCCTTCTCTTATGATGTAAGAGATACGTTTTGGAGACATATAAGGGGTTTCTGACATATTATGATTTTGGGGACTCCTGGGAATAATTGGGAAAAATATCCATGTATGCATTGGAGTTGTGTATAGAGATAGTGAGAAACCTCCTTGGAGTTGAAGATCCTAATTATAGATCAAACGTAAGTATAGATACGATGGGAGGTTAAGAACTCTTAGAGAGAGTTGCGAGGGTATGTTGTGAAATTCTAGGCCGACATTTATATTGAATCCTTATAAAGATAGGATGTTATTAAGATACAATTTGGGGCCCAATGAAAGAGAATGGTCGCATATCCTTAGTAATGATAGATTTAAGTAATAAATCAGAGAGGCGTTAGACTAGGGGATTCATAAGAGTGATTGAATCGTAGTCGAAAGAGAGAGCGGTGGGATCATATTACCAACTAGAGTAGCGTGTGATGAATGTAAGATTGAACTTGAGGCTTATAGACTATTAGTTATGTGTATACCGATAGTCAAAATTATTACTAGATTCATCAATGTGCTCTCGGATATAGATGATATGTGTAGTGATGGTTTCCTACACTAAACTTTGGGTGATAACCCTAATGTTGGATATATGTATATGTATTTTTGGGAGACTATTCATCATAAGAAAAAAATGGATGAATATGCTTCAAGTGAGGTATTGTATTCACATATCGAGGTATATTAAATGTGTTGGGGTGACGACTTGTATATTGAGGATTATGTATACCTATAGTCGAGATTATATATCTTATACATATGAACGAGATATAGTTTGTGTGTATATATATATGGATATGTGAATATATGGATATATATATCTGTATGGATATGATTATATGGATATACTTACTTATGTTGTAAATATTTAACCGTGTATAATGGTTTAATGTTTGATCATATGATGGGATCATATGGATGTATGTATATTGTGCATGTGAATGATATATATACTTATGTGGTTAAGCATACCCCGCTCATGCTATCATTGAGAAGTTTCCGCGCAGAGGGTGAGCATCCTGGCTCAAGGAGCAGGGTGTGGATATTCCCCACGTCATAGTCGTCCATGGTGTTATTATGTTATATGCATTTCTTTTGGGGTGAGATGTGGTGGGTATGTCTCGTCTCACTGATCGGTTCGGAGCTATGACCGCTTCCCGAGACATCGTGTGTGTGTGTTTGGCCCTGATGTCGGTGATATTGAGTCCGACCGTGGTCCCCAGGATGGTATGTGAGTAATGCCCTGGAAGATGATAACATGGTGCAGTTTATCGGCGCTATATATAGCCGGGTATATTATGTGCATGGCCATTGTACATCAGATGTGATATGTACACTTGGTCATGGGTATGTATATATATATATATATATATATATATATATATATATATATATCCTATAGATGAAAGGATATGGAATCTTGTTGGAGTACATCTTGGATGATTATGGTGTACTAGATTATTGGGGGTTGATGTATCGTATTTAAGGAATATTTCGGTTACATCATCCTAAGGATATTATTGCAGATTTTGAGTTGTTCTTATATGGTAATCTAAATTTAGTAGAATTGTATGCATGGCATAATGGATCTCTAGGATCGACATTGTCAAGGAGTAGTGTAACGGGGCGGTTCCTTGTTTGGATTTCGCTTTGCGAGACTCCCCACGCACGAAACGTAGTGCAATGTTGAGATTGGAGAGAAGTTTTGTCAATATTAATTTGTATGCATGTTATTTAGAAATTAAATTCTATGTTTCAACCCAAATATATATGGGTAATGTATTAAGAATTATAATTGATTAAATTATAAATCGGAATCCATTAAGCCTAGTATGGCATAATTGTTTGAAAATAATCAAGTATGATTAGTAAGGGGTGGATTCTTGGGTATGCTAGGAAGACAGGTAATGGGGGCATAGGCTATGCCTATGTTTAGTTAGGTTGTCCATATAGGTGGGGTAACTTAACTAAAATTTCAGGACGCGAATAGGTGCGCGCTGTTAGAGGAGAGGTGAGTTGGGGTTTCACGAGAGTGCGATTCCACTTTAGTTATGAAATAAGTGCATTGATATTTATTATGCACGGTTAACACACTTGCTAAATATTTTCACAACTCGGGCTCTGACCCGTTTACTTTTCTCTCCTGCTTGTATATATATATATATATATATATTATTACAGGTGTCCTGCCGCATGGATGCCGGATGACCCTCTGTCCAGAGTCTTGGGAGCCGTGACAGGTGCGGACTGTTGCGAGATGTTGATTGTAGTCGCTTCCTACTTCTTTGAAAATCTAGGTAGGATTCATATTGTATATCGGGTTTATACCCAAAGTATATTTATATATGTTTACATTTATTCCATTTCAGTTATTGTATTGGCTGTGACCCGACAACTTATTCGGGTTTATTTCCTTGTGGTATATTCTGTTGTAGTTACTCATTACGTTTCATTCTAGCATTTCATTTATCATGGTCTTTGTATGCATCTTTCTTTTCTTTCTTAGTAGCTTATAGTGTTGGTTTGTTGTCTATTCTATGTTTTATTTAATTTTAACATCTCGCTTATATGATATCGGGTAGTTAGTCTATATTATATTTGTACCGACAGTTGGTGTTGAGACTGAGCCATCTGAAACTTCTGATTTAATGTAGTATAGGGATGGACTCCCGTTATTATTTTGAGCGAGTTGTTACATTAGGTTTACCGGTGACTCTCCGGTCTTCTTCTCCGGCGACCTGGTTCTTGGGGGTTCTTAACATTCTTGGTGAAAACCTTTCAACTTCCTAGTTTGATCTTTAGTTTAGATCGAATAAGTTATTTGCCTGTTTGCAATTTGAGTCAAAGTGTAGTGTCATCTTCCTTATGCTCAGACCCTTATACCAACTAATAGAAGAGTTCCTATCTCTTCATGAGAAGACCTTTGAGAAAATTAGGCAAATAGAGCTAGCCTAAGAGGAAGCTCTTAGGAATGAGGCATTTCACCTCAAACCCATCTTTCCTACACCCCTTAAGGTTATATACCCTGAGTCAGTCGATTCTATTGAGCCTGCAGGGGTTCCTGAGGATCCTGCACCAATGTCTGAGTTTGAGTCGTCTTCCTCAGACCCCATGTCAACCTCTGAAGTAGGAGAATCTGTAGACTTTTTTCAAGAGGCTATGGACTATTCTCCTAGACAGGGTGAAGTTCCTGATGAAGCCGAGGTTTCAAGCCGTGCCTCATCTCACCAAGGTTGTAAGGACATAAATTTCCAATTGAGTCCCTGTATTATTTTGACTTAATTCCGTGAACAAAACTGTGTTTGTAATATGTCATAGGGATATTTTTATTTGTGTTACGATCCCACTTGGTCTATGACATATTGAAGAAAATTGAAGACATTACGGCAAAGCTTCAAAGAATTAATCATGCTGAAGTTTAATTGGTGCAAGTTTAATCGTCTTCAAAGGTAATTTCATTCCGAGATCACTCAGGTATGAATGCATATAATTAATGGTGCTCGAAATTGTTTTTATAAAAGATAAGGATGTATTTTTATAAAGAAAAATGTTTTAAAATGTTTTAAAAGTGTTTTAAGGGTTTACACTACGTTTTTATTCTAATAAGGTAGAAAAAGGAGTTTGACTTTTCTGGGTCTCTTTAAAGAGACGTTTTGAACTAAAAGTCAAAAAGTTAAACTTCTTGCTCGAATGACATTAGATCTCGTGCGAACGAGATGCCTAAGTCGCTCGAACAAGATCCTTAAGTCGTTCGAACGACACATTTTTCGAGGCGGCATTTAAATCCTATTTAAATAGTGTTTTCATCAGAGTTTCATAAGAGTGCATTCTGGAAAACAGTTTTACGAACCAGAACCTTGTTTGCACGTGTTTTCTAAGGTTTAAAAGTCTTAAACACATCCTTAGAGTTTGCAAAGATCCAAGTTATCATTCTTATATGTTTAAGTGAATTTGTGGCACCAAAGAAGTTTGTTCTACACATTGAACATCAGAGGGTTTGTGGTGAAGAAGCGATGGACATCATGTTCGACATCGTAGATGTATCAAGTCATTCGGTGGACACCGAGACATACGTGGACGCATGTGTTGTGGACAGGTATCGTGTAAGACAAAATTTCTGCATGGGCACTGTTAAAAAATGGTTGAAGATCAAAAGGAGCGTCAAGACCCGTAGGGATCGAGTCTTAGTGTAAGGCTAATCTGTCTTTGTAAAACCATTGTTTATAGTGATTGTCTGGCTTGGGCCGTCCGAGGTTGTTTTCTCGTTTTGGGTTTTTTCCTCTTACATCCGGCGTTGTGAGTATTATTTACTTTATTTTACGTGCTTTAATCACTAGATGCATGTTTAGGATTAATCAATATAAAATTGGTTTAAAGTAAGAATTGGATTTTCACAACTTGGTTTGGTGCATAATTAAAAGTTGAAATAATTTTCGGAGAAAAATTTGGTTTTGTTTAAAACATATATCAGGCCACTCACTTCTACAAATTAGTATCAGAGCTAGAAAACATAATTTATTTGTTATGTGATCCCGTGTGTTTTCAAAGATGAATTCTGGATATAATGAATTTTCTCGAACTCCTATTTTTGATGGCACTAATTACACTTATTGGAAGATGAGAATGATATGTGCATTAAAATCTATTGATGAGCGTGTTTTGCTTGCAGTTGAGAAAGGTTGGACACCCCCTGTCACTATTGTATGTGAGGTCACTAGTTTATAGCCTGTTGAGTCGTGGACCGAAACTGAACAAAGACTTGCACAATATAATTCTAAAGGTCTGAACGTTATTGCTTCACATGTCAAACAGGAAGAATATAATAGAATTATGACTTGTGAAACATCAAAAGAAGCTTGGGATATTTTGGCACTCACTCACGAGGGCATTAGCACGGTTAGGGCGTCAAAACTTCAAAATCTCACCACACAGTTTGAGACCATTAGGATGTTAGAGAGTGAGACTTTTGATGAGTTTTATGCTAGGTTGTCCAATATTGTCAACTCATCGTTTAACCTAGGTGAGAAAATTCCCGACAACCGTGTCATTAAGAAAATCCTTAGGTCGTTGCCTAGTAGGTTTGATGCGAAAGTGACCATTTTAAACTCCTTGGGTAGGTTAGAGTCGACGAAACTAGAAGAGATTGTAGGTGACTTACAAACCTTTGAAATCGACATGATTAAGAAAGAAAAGGGTATTGCTTTGAAAACCCGAAAGGAGGAGATCAAAGTTTCGGATTCCGATTCCGATTTCGATTTTGAGGATGTTGCTTTGTTGGCAAAGAAATTAATTTTTTTTATTAAGTTTCAAAAGCAATCGAAAGATGCAAAGAAATTTGAAAAATTCAAGAACAACAAAGTAGATCCCACCTCTAAGGATAAGTTTGAGAAGCCTAAGAGAGATGAGTCGGATAAGTGTTTTGGGTGTAAAGGGTATGGTCACAAGGTTAAGGACTGTCCCACTAGATTTAAGAAAGAGGGCAAGCAACCCGTTGTCTATAATGCCACCTTAAGTGATAGTGATCCGAAAGAGGGAAAGGGTTCCCCCATTGAGCATAACTTCGTTGCGTTCATGGCATCTCATGTGAGTGACGACGATACTCATGTGAATGACACTTCCAAGGAGGTTCTGAGTGTATCCCATGTTAGTGAGGGTGAAGAGAGTGACGAGGAGGATGTAGATGTGAAAGAATTGCAAAATGCGTTTAATAAGTTGTATGCCGAAACGGTGAAGGTGAAAAAGGCTAACACAAAATTGCAAGCTAAGTTGAATGATCGCTCCATAGAAAATAATGATAGTTTGATTGAGGATCTTAGGGCACGAGAAAAGAAGTTTAGGGAGAAAATAGAGTTTGTGGAGAAAGAGAGTTTGTGGATAAAGAAAGAGATAATCTCCGTGGTTTGATGGAGTCCTTGAAAAAGGAGATTTTAGAGTTTGTGGACTCTAGGCGTTTGCTCGAGTCTAGGATTCACGAGTTGGAGGAGAGTTTGAGAAACTCGTCCAAAGTCAAGTTTGAATTGGAGGCTAGGTCGGAGAAGTTAGATAAGATCCTAGGCACCGTCCAAATTAAGGGAGATATGGGAGGTATAGGTTTTGATGAGAGAGTAGTTCCCATTCCCCCTGCACATGTGAGAAACACTAGGAAGGTTAGAAAAGTTCCACATATAGGTAATCATTCCCACCACCGCTACACTTGCACGTTTTGTGGTAGGAAAGGTCACCTTAAGCGTTATTGTTACGACCTTAGACAAGCTCCTAGGAAGTTTAGGAAAAAAGTTACCCCGGTTCCCAAAACCCCCATGCGTCGTTTTACACCTACTTGGGTTAGGAAATCGGATTTAGTGGCTTTAGGAATCCAAGCTAAATCTAAAGGATGATAGTGTTGCCATATTTGTCATATGATAGTTTGCTTCATGATTTATTCATTGCTAGTATTATGACATGTGTATGATTTTGTATTATAGTTTTCACTTGTTTGAGTCCTATTGAAAAAATACAAAAAGATTTTGTTTTTGAGAAAAACTTTTGAAAAACCCAAAAAGAGTTTGCTTTTATTTAAGTCAAATTATGAAAAGCCAAAAAGATTTTCGATTTTCGATTTTTGTTTTTTAGTTTACATGTTTGATGTGGCATATTGGTGTGCTTGGACCCCCCATCGTTTCATATCCATGTGGCTAGGACATTTGGTCATTATTATCGATGCTTAGAATGATCTTAACTATTGTTAATATGGGGTTGTTTCAAAGTTGATATGCATTTTGATTCGACTTTGTATATATGCCAACACTGCACACATGCACGAGTTTATATGGATGTTGGACTTCTCTTGCATATTTGAATTTGGTGAGGTGTTCTTATCTCAATCTTTTCATCTATGCGTAAGTAGACTTAAGGAGAAGTGTGCATGTAAGAACCATTTTCCGTGAGGATTTGAATTGGTAAAAATGATAAGTGAATCACGGGAAAGGTCTACGAGAGTTCAAAATTAACTCGTTGTGAAATCCACCGTTTAAAAGATCCCAAAAGAAAATGCAATATGATTAGAAAAGGGCTAAATTTGTTTGGTTCATTCCAAAGAATATATGATATTATTGAAGGAGTTTGGATGAATTAAAAAATTTTAAACGGGTTTGCACAACTAATCCTAATGTTGAAACATTGCAATTTGGTGCTATTGTTTGTAGAATTGTCAAAATTCTAGATTTGTGTGCATGTAGTATGTTTAGTTCATTAATCTCGCACGTTAATTGTCATATGTCTATGCTAAAGTTTGATGATGTATTGCTATCAATTAGAGCTTCTTGATCGTTTCGATGTGTTGGAATTGTGACTCGTTTGTTTTAGTTTCACACCTATACATTCCATATCCATGTTTAAGCACATCGGTACTATGTTTGCATGTAACTCACATTTTTATTTTCTATGAGTTTTTGCATTTTGTGTTAAAAGCCTACTGTTTTAACACTGTTTTTCATCTGTCGTGAAATTTTTTGCATTGGGCACAAATATAACATATTTCTGGGAAAATGTGCAAATTTGGCAGGTCGCGAGAAGTCGTTCAAGCGACATCCAGTGTCACGTGAACGACCTCAGTACCTCATTCGAGTGACTTCGCATCTCGTTTGAGCAAAGTCCTGTCTCGTTCGAACGACAGGCTGAATTTTGCCTTCTGACTAGTTTACAGTCCTCTAGGTTAAATTGGTATATTTTTGGTACTGCTGGAAGATTTTCTGGACTGAGTGGGTTTATATGCAGGTTCTTTTATCTCAAAATTGGTATTTTGCATATGAGTCCGTTTATCACACCTGATTAGATTGCTATATTCCTTGTGTGATTCTTGGTTTACTAGCTACTAATTTGTCATTACTTCATCATATTTAGCTGGTTGTTTCATGATTATTTAGCGAATTCATATTGGTTTATATTCTCATGCTAGATATTTCAAATTGGTTTATCTTTTCATCGGGTTGTCTATTCGAGACAAAAAGGGGGAGAGATGTATGTGATGTAGGGGGAGATTTGAGCATGTTTTGATCTCATATTTTACAAATTGGTATCACTGATTGATGTTGGTAGTTCACATTGGTATCTTTTTCGCATTCATCAAATTGATATCATTTTGTTGCTCAAATTGTTTAACAAATAATTGTGCAGAGTTCATATTAGTATCTATTATTGTTTGATATCATTTGGATATATATATATATATATATATATATATATATTGTTTTCATTTGTTCCTGCATACTTCAATGGGAATTTGTTTGTCTGTTTCACGTGTGTAGGTATGCTTCAGCGATTCGAGATTTCAAGTCTACATCACATTCAAACAGTTCATGCTTGTCGGTGCTACATATACTAGTCCGTGTCCAGTAATTTTTGACTTTGGGCTTATGGGATGGGATTTAGGCATCATATGGCTTGACGGCCCGGTTAGGCATTTCACTAACTTTAGTTTTGTCCTGGAATAGTCAAAGGGGGAGATTTGTAAGGACATAAATTTCCAATTGAGTCCCTGTATTGTTTTGACATAATTCCATGAACAAAATTGTGTTTGTAATATGTCATAGGGAGATTTTTATTTGTGTCACGATCCCACTTGGTCTATGACGTATTGAAGAAAATTGAAGACGTTGCGGCAAAGCTTCAAAGAATTAATCATTCTGATGTTTAATTGGTGCAAGTTTAATCGTCTTCAAAGGTAATTTCATTCCGAGATCACTCAAGTATGAATGCATATAATTAATGGTGCTCGGAATTGTTTTTATAAAAGATACGGATGTATTTTTATAAAGAAAAATGTTTTAAAATGTTTTAAAAGTGTTTTAAGGGTTTACACTACGTTTTTATTCTGATAAGGTCGAAAAAGGAGTTTGACTTTACTGGATCTCTTTAAAGAGACGTTTTGAACTAAAAGTCAAAAAGTCAAACTTCTCGCTCGAACGACATTAGATCTCGCATGAACGAGATGCCTAAGTCGCTCGAACGAGATCCTTAAGTCGTTCAAATGACACATTTTTCGAGGCAACATTTAAATCCTATTTAAATAGTGTTTTCATCAGAGTTTAGTAAGTGTGCATTCTGGAAAAAAGTTTTACGAACCGGAACCTTATTTGCACATGTTTTCTAAGGTTTAAAAGTCTTAAACACATCCTTAGAGTTTGCAAATATCCGAGTTATCATTCTTATATGTTTAAGTGATCTTGCGGCACCAAAGAAGTTTGTTCTACACATTGAACATCAGAGGGTTTGCGATGAAGAAGCGACGAACATCGTGTTTGACATCGTAGACGTATCAAGCCATTCGGTGAACACCGAGACATACGTGGATGCGTGTGTTGTGGACAGGTATTGTGGAAGACAAAATTTCTGCGCGGGCACTATTAAAAAACGGTTGAAGATCAGAAGGAGCGTCAAGACCCATAGGGATCGAGTCTTAGTGTAAGGCTAATATGTCTTTGTAAAACCATTGTTTATAGTGATTGTCTGGCTTGGGCCGTCCCAGGTTGTTTTCCCGTTTTGGGTTTTTTCCTCTTACATCCGGCGTTGTGAGTATTCTTTACTTTATTTTACTTGCTTTAATCACTAGATGCATGTTTAGGATTAATCAAGATAAAATTGGTTTAAAGTAAGAATTGGATTTTCACAACTTGGTTTTGTGTATAATTAAAAGTTGGAATAATTTTCGGAGAAAAAATTGGTTTTGTTTAAAACACACATATCAGACCGCTCACTTCTACAAAGGTGCTAGCACTTCACATAGGTCTTCTGATGTTGAAATATTAGGTCCAAGTGTGGCACTTCCCCTCCCATTGATGCCATTCCCCTGTCGGCCGCCATCGGGGTTGAGTTTGCTTAGAGGTTCCCTAAGGGTGTTCTAATACCTGACCATGCCGATGCTATTGGGGATGGTGATGACGGTGAGGAGAGTGATCTTAATACATCTGAGGCAGCCGAGTATGAGAGTACTGTAAGCGAGTATGACCTTCTTACTTTTAGGCACCTCTATTCCATAAATTCTTCTATCATCCTTAGGAAACCTATGAGGGATGAGATGGCCTTTGACGACCGAGACGGAGAGATCTGCGTTTATGAGCAAATGTTTAAGTTGGGCTTTCGTCTTCCTATCCACCCATCCATCAGAGCTATACTCTCCCATATAAATCTTACCCCTTCCCAACTATCCCCTAATGTCTGGAGGGTTACGATTGGGGCCATCGTCCTTTGGAGGGTTGTCCAGCACTCAGACCTTATAGTTAGAGTTTTCACTGGTTGTTATGTTCCCTCCTATGCCAAAAACCACGCTAGCCATTACCACTTCTTATCCTGGAAATCAGAGAAGAAAATGCTCTTTGTTACCCAAACTTCGAATCACAACTGGAAACGTCGGTATTTCTTTATTTTTGGGGCATGGGAATTTGGTTTAAATGAGGCCTTTGGAACGTCGGTTCCAAGGACCCCTCTGAGATGGGGGAAGGTATCTCTTGCTACCAAAGCCGACCCTTGACTTAGCCAGGATAATTATAAAAATATTAAAGACCTTCACAGTGAGGGCGAGAAGGGTCGGCTTGCTAAATATAAACATCTGATGACCCCCAACTACCTATCTCAGACAGGTTTAAGGGGTGGTACCTTGGAAGAGCTTCGTAAGTCTTAATTTTTCTTACTCAAGTTATACCTCTTATGCTTTATATCTTTGATTGACTAACTCAGAGACTTGTCTTTTGCAGAGCGCCCAACTGGCATATCAGACGACCTTTGGGAAATGTCTGCTCCCGGTTTTGTGAAGCTAATGGAGAAAAGGGGTGGAAAAAATGTACCCCCACCTGCCACCAAGAAGAATGTCGGCACATCCAAGGCCGATGCTAATAAAAAAAGGAAGTCCACGACTGACCCAGAGCATACAAGGCAGAGTAAGGCTCAGGCCAGGGATCGTGCTATCCCCATCTCTACAAACGATGCCTTGACTGCTCGTATTATTCAGCTTAAATTAATGATAGCTTGATTGGCCATAGTCTGAAGGCTGCCGATGCTATCGGCACAATAATAATTGAAGAGGACAACCATTTCTTGCGCGCATTGGGTGTCACGTTATTGGTCGAGTTTGCTCTCCACAAATCAATTCAGGTACCAGTTTTTGCTCATTTGATCATTTTCTCTTCATAAGTGTAACCTCAACTTTTTAGGAATTATGGCTTGTATATTATTACATCTGACCATCTTCTCCAGGGTGTCTTGTCTTTCCATCGCTTTGTTGATTGGACTCTGAAGAAGATTCCCCTTATAGAGAGGGGTGGGGAAGCTGAGAAGGTTTAGGCCTCTTTGAATGCAAAGGTTGAAAGGCCAAAGGGAGTTGTCAAGCAGAGGGACAATGATATATCTAAGCTCAAGAAGGACCATGATGTAGCTCTGAAGGCCAAAGATGATGCCCTTCAGTCTAAGGTTGATACTGCAGTCACGACTGCTTTGGAAGATGCTGCTGAGAAGACCATCGAAGACTACAAGGTCTCTGATGAATTTGTCAGCTTTGGTTTTGAATACCTAGAGAGGGGTATTAAAGCATTTGGCAAATGGGCAGCCATTAAGGAGAAATTGTCTGGGATCTTAACTGCTTTAGACTTTGTAGGTCTCGGCTTTGGAGATATTCGGTTTGCTCAGGCCTTGCAGCAAGTTAAGAAAGTTGATGTTGCTCCAATCGAGACTGCTCCTCTCAAAGTCACTGTAACTAAAGACGCTACTCATCATATTGATGGAGCTGAGGTGACAAACGTCGGCCATGACCAGACGACTGCAGCTGTAGATACATAGGCCCTTTTCTTATGAGGCTTTTCAAAGTTGTAATTTTTATTTCCCTTTTGTCCGTACCTCGTATTTTTGTGAACTCTGATGGTCTCTTCATACTTCTGATTTGTAACTATGAATCTTTTTTATGATAATCATTAGTCTAATTTTCTTCAGATTTTATTGCTTCATACGATGTTTTGCTTGAGATGTTTCACCTCAAATTTTTACCGAACTAATGATGTTTATGGTTTGATGTCCCCATATTACGATGTTTCACTTTTCAATTCACCAAGTTAATGGTTTTAAGGGTCCGAGGTCACATATTATGATGTTTACCCTCTCAAATTCGCCAAACTAATGATGTTTAAGGTCTGATATCACTATATAATGATATTTACCCTCATAAATCATCACCAAACTAATGATGTTTAATGTCTGAGGTCACCATATTATGATGTTTCACCTCTTAAATTTTCACCAAACTGATGATGTTTAAGGTCTGAGGTCGCCATATTATGATGTTTCACCCTAAATTATCACCAAACTAATGATGTTTAAGGTCTGAGGCCATCATATTATGATGTTTACCCTCTTCAATTCACCAAGCTAATGATGTTCGATGTTTGAGGTCACCATACTATGATGTTTCACCTCAAATTTTTACAAAATAATGATGTTTAAGGTCTGAAGTCATCATATTATGATGTTTACCCTCTCAAATTCACCAAACTAATGATGTTCAATGTTTGAGGCCACTATATTATGATGTTTCACCTCAAATTATCACAAAATAAATGATGTTAAAAGGTCTGAGGTCACCAAATCAATGATGTTTTACCTCTTAATTCACCAAATTAATGATGTTAAAAGGTCTGAGGTCACCATATTATGATGTTTCACCTCTCAATTCACCAAATTAATGGTGTTTAAAGTAACAAAAGTACCAGCACAACATTGTAGTCTTTTCATTAACATCCTATGTATAAATTGATACATGTATTACAAAAGGATAAGAACTGTAGCATTATATGCAATATTTCTTCAAGTGATCGGCATTCCAAGGGTTGGAGAATGGTTTTCCTTCAAGATTTTCTAGCCTGTAGGTACCAGGTACAACCTCATCAATTACCCTATAAGGACCATGCCAATTAAGATGTAGATTATTTTCTTTTTGCCACGTCTTCTTCAAGACTAAGTCTCCCACAGCTATTGGCCTTGACTTTACCCTCTAATTGTATAATCTCACAGTTCTCTGCTTATAGGCTACCTGTCTAATCTTTGAATCCTCTCTTCTCTCTTAAATCAAATCTAGATCAAGTCTTCTCTCTTACCCGTTCCTTTGAGGGTCATATGTATGCACTATATGAGTGGGAAGTCCTACCTCTGTAGGGATGACAACTTCTGAGCCATGGGCTAACATAAATGGAGTCTCTCCCGTTAGTGTCCTCTCTGGCATCCTTTAGGCCCATAACATGGCATATACCTCCTATGTCCATCTTCCTTTGGCCTCTTCCAACCTCTTTTTATCCCATCGAGGATTGTTTGATTTGTGACCTCGGTCTGCCCGTTTGCCTGGGGTCAGCCATGGGAAGAGAAGAACTGCTTGATCCCTACTCTTTTACAGTATTTTTCTAAGGAAACATTATTAAAATGGGTTCCATTGTCTGAGATGAGGGAGTTTGAAAGACCATACTTGCATATGATGTTCTTATAGATGAACTGGAAGGTCTTCTGCTCAGTGATTGTGATCATTGGCTCAGCTTTTACCCATTTGGAGAAATAATCAATTACTACAATCAAGAATCGATAATTATTTGCACCTCTTGGCAGAGGTCCTACCAAATCAATGCCCCATATTGCAAATGGCCAAGGTGAGATGATTGAAGTCATAGGTTGATGAGGTTGATGAGGGATGGTGGAGAACCTCTGACTCTTATCACACCTCTTCACATAAGTAGCTGAATCTTTGGCCAAAGTCGGCCACCAGTACCCCTGAGTAATTATCCTCTTAGTCAGTGGCCTCCCTCCTATATGACTTGAACAAGAGCCCTCATGAACATCGTGCAATATGTTTGGAACCTCTGAAGGGTGGACACATCTGAGGAGAGGGAGTAGGAACCTCTTTTTATACAAGACATCTCCTACAATTGAGAATTTGGTAGCTATGAACCTTAGCCTTCTCCTTTCTAACTTTGATTCTAGTAGCTCTCCCTCTCTGATGTATCTGATAAGAGGGCCCATCCATGAGGTACCCATACTCAAATTTAGGTAACGTCTGGCAACCTCTTCTTCTTCGATGGTCGGCTTGAGCAGAATCTCGACTAGTACTGTTCTTCTTATGTTTATCCTTGTTGCTGAGGCCAACCTCGCGAGTTCATCAACTCGGCTGTTGTCTAGCCGAGGTACCCTCTTCATCTTTACTTCCTTGAAACATTTTAGCATCTTTCTCACCCTCTTCAGGTACTTGGCCATCCTTTCATCTTTGGCCTCATACACCCTCAAGATTTGATTGACGACCAACCTCGAGTCACTATGGACTAGGAGTTGGCCGACATTAAGGGCTTTTGCCAAAGAGAGACCTGCTATTAATGCCTCGTACTCTGACTCATTGTTGGAAGCTTTTAAGTTGAACCTCAACGCATATTTAATATCAATACCATCTGGTGCTGATACTATTAACCCCGCTCTACTTCTGCTTTCACAAGACGACCCATCAACGAAGAGGTTTTAAATGGTTTCACTTGAAGAGAAGTTTCCCTCTGATAGGGTCCCTTGCTTGAAGAGGTATCTCTCTTCATCATTCTCAACTATTATGTGTTTTGCTCTGCTTGACTCAACCTTATCTTGTTCTTGGCTGACGTTTCTCTCTTCTGTCTCACGTGCAACCTCTTGATTGATCTGAACCTCGGCCTCAGCCCAGGTAAACTCGACCACAAAATCCGCGAGTGCTTGTCCCTTGATGGAAACCCTGGGTTGATAAACAATGTCATATTCTCCCAACTCAAAGTCCCAGGTCATAAGTTTGTCTGATTTCTTAGGCTTATGGAGGACCTGTCTGAGTGGGGAGTCAGTGGCGACGACCATAAAGTGGGCTTGGAAGTATGGCTTCATTTTCCTCGAGGCATGTATCAAAGCATAGGATAACTTTTCAATCTGAGGGTATTTTTTCTCAGACCCTTGGAGTGCTTTGCTATTGAAGTAAATAGGTCTCTACACTCCATCCTCTTCTATAATAATTGCGGTACTGATGGTTGACTCTGAAATAACTGAATAGACGTATAATTTTTCTCCCTAAATTGGCCGAGATATGAGCAGAGGGGATCCGAGGTAGGACTTAAGCTCTTTGAAAGCTTTGTCACATTCCTCATTCCATTCTAAGGCCTTTCTAAGAACTTTGAAAAAAGGAAGACATTTATCTGTGGCTCTTGAGACAAACCTGTTAAGTGCTGTAACTTTTCGGGTTAGTCTCTGAACGTCTTTGATAGTTCTAGGTGTCTTCATTTATAACAAAGCCTTTATCTTCTCAGGGTTAGCCTTTATTCCCCTTTAATTGATGATGAATCCCAGAAACTTTCCTACTCCTACCCCGAAGACACACTTGGTCGGGTTGAGCTTCATTCTGTATTTTTCCATAGTATCGAAAGTTCTTTCAAGGTCGGCCACATGGGTATTGGCCCTCAGACTCTTCGTCAATATATAGTCCACATATACTTCCATGTACTTGCCTATATGCTCCTCAAACATCTTATTTACAAGACATTGGTAAGTGGCCCCTACATTCTTCAACCCAAAGGGCATGACCTTGGAGTATACCCTGAATATGTATCCATAAAGCTTATGAGCTCATGTCCTGCTGTGGCATCCACTATCTGATCAATACGAGGCAGGGGAAACTGTCTTTTGGGCAAGACTTATTCAAATCGATGAAGTCTACACATATCCTCCATTTCCCATTTGCCTTAGGCACTATGACAGCGTTGGATAACCACTCAGGATATATAACCTCTCTGATGAACTTGGCCTCTTCGAGCTTTCTAACCTCGTCTCTGATGACATCATACTTTTCCCTTGAGTATACTCTTATTCTCTATTTGATGGGCTTAGTGTTTTCTATAACATTGAGTTTATGGCACATAATCTCAGGGTCAATACCTGGTATGTCTGCATGGCTCCAGGCAAAAATACTCTGTCTCTTCCTTAACAGTTTTACCAGTTCCTCCTTGATCTCAGGTCTTAGGGATTTGCCAATTTGGATGGTTTTTTTCGGCTCGTCCTCATTGAGGACGATGGATTCTACCTCCTCTGTGGCCTCTCCCTTTTTGAGCTTTATTTCATCTCTAGGATCAAGTGTGTCGATGTTGTACGTGTCCGTTGCCCTTTTATGACCCTCTCTCTCTTCCGTAGAGTTAAAGTAGCATTTAAGTGCCGATGTTTGATCACCTTGCACTTCCCCTACTCCATAGGGAGTCAAGAATTTTAGTATTTAGTGGACCGTTGAAGGCACAACCTCAAATTCCTTGAGGGCTACTCGTCCCATGATGAGGTTGTAAGCTGAGAAGACGTTTTCATCCATTATAAAGAAATTAATTTTTCTGGTCAGCCTCTTAGGCCATTCATCTCCCATTTTAACATCCATATCATACATGTCCAATGGATGAACCTTTTCACCGCTGAAGCCAATCAAGGGATGATGATAAGGGACAAGCCTAGCTCTGCTGAGGCCTAGACTCTTAAAACAGGTCCAAAACATAACATCTGTAGAACTACCCCCATCAACGAGTATCCTCTGAACTTCACACCCATGTACCCTTGTGGTGATTACCAGAGGGTCATCATGAGGAGCTACGGTACCTTTGAAATCAAGTCGTGAGAAGCTAAATATGAGGGTATCTATATCTACCTTCTTTTTCTTCTCGTGTTTAACCTCTGAAGATGCCAAGTTCATAACTTCGGCTTTGGTCACTGACTTGGCCTCTGCCACATGAGCCTTAGGATTGACTACCTATGAGTCACCCCATGCTAGTCCTCCACATATGGTGTTCACACTAAAAGAGATCATACCAACCTTCTTCACTGGGACATTATCGTCTTTTAGTGGGAGGTCAGGGTCATCGTCATCATCATCCGAGTCCTTAACTCTTTTAGTAGGCGCATCTTCTCGATATCTGTCATTTCTCTTCCTTTTAGGGTCTTCTCTTCCCCCCTTAGGAGCTCTACCATCCACGTACTTTCTAAGCTTTCTAGACTTCAACATTTTCTCAATCTCATCCTTCAGGGCGAACCACGTACTATCAGTTAGATGGTCGTGATCTTGGTGGAACTCACACCATAGGTTCTTGTTCCTCTTATGTGGAGGAGCCTTCAACTTCTCCGTCCATCTCAGGGATCTATCATTCTTTATTTCATTGAGGATGTGTTCGCAGATTACAGTTAGAGGAGTATAGTGTGCAAACTTATCGTCCGTAATCCTCTTCTTTTCATCATTCTTCCTTTGAAGTTTCCCACTGCTACTTCCATTCTCATCCTCATATTTCGCAATCATTGCTTCTTCTGCATTCATGACCTTTCCAACTATTGCTAACAACTTGGCCATAGATTTAGGAGGGTCTTCAGCAAGCTTTCAGAGTAATTTTCCCTTCTATAGTCCTCTAATGAGGGTTGTCATAGCTATACTCTCTTCATAATCTTCTACCTCAAGCTTTTCCTTATTGAACCTCGCGATGTAGTACCTAAGGCTTTCATTCTTCCCTTTCTTTTCATAAAGCAAATGGGTTGCCTTCTTCTGAGGTATTACCCTAAAATAGAAGTTGTGTATAAACCGCTCGGCCAAACCCTTAAAGCTCTCAGCGTAATTTTTCGGAAGATGAGTAAACCAAATATGTACAGCTCCTGTTAAAGTGATTAAGAAATATCGGCACCTCATATCATCAGGGATTAAATAAATGTCTGCTGCAGACTCATACATCTCAATATGATGCACTGGGTTGGTACTTCTGTCGTACTTGGGAGACACCACTGGGGCTTTAAATTTGGCAGGGGTTGGGAAGTTGACAATCCTTGCCACAAATGGTAAGACCTTTGAAAACACCCTCTGTAATGGATCTCGGCTTTTTATGAGGTTCCCTATCTTCTCTTCTCGCCTTTTAATGGAATTATTCCATGGTCTGCCAACTTCATCCAGCTCTAAATGGTGAGCCGAGGGTTCCCCAACTACGGTGCAACGTCGTCTGTTGACCCCCTGACCACAGTCTCATCCATGGGGAGGCCGATGATCATCACCTCCCCTTCATGAGCCAGCTATTCTCCTTAAACTGGATAGACTCTACCTCAGATCGTTAACTGGGTCGAGCCTTTCAAAGGTCGACCCTCTACTTAAGAGATCAAAAGATGACCCTCTTTGTTGTGCATCACCATCTCGTCTTTCACACTAACCTCGGCTCTGCTGTATAGGACGTACAGAGTGGTTTGGGACCTCATATGGCTCCTAACACTCTGTTGGAGCATCCTCTGCCTCAATGTCGTTGTACCTATCCTCAGGGAAAGGGTTTCCTTGCCTCCCCAGGTGTAAACTCCTAGGGTCGGAAACATCCCTCCTCCGTTGAGGAGTAGGTTGGTCTTTTTACGATGCCCGGGGTGATCCCCTGGCCTCAGTATGTGGTTGAACAGCTGCCGGAGTAATCATCTATGGTGAGACCCCAGATGGTCTTATTATATTCTGGTTTAGCTGGGCAAATTGGTCCTGCATCGCTTGCTGCATTGCAGCCAAGGACTTCAAGGCTACTACCACCTCAGCCATCTCGGACTGGGGTGGTACCTGGCTAGAACTATGTCCTTCAACACCAAATGGTGGAGGAAGTGGTGGTAACTTCGGTTCAATATGATAATACTAGAGAGCTTGCAATGAAAATGTTTAAGAGCTTGATACCTTAATGGACCTCTTTCAATGGTGACATAGCTTCACGCAAAGGGTGATGCCTGGTTCACCACTAGAGTCTCCGATGAGGTTAAGCTGCAAAAAAAAAGAGACAAATCTTCTCGTTACCATAAATGACGCCAAAATGATGATGTTGTAAATAACACCACCAGGTAAGGTGTTGTCAAGCTCAAACTAGTGATAACAATGGCTGCACAAGAGTGAAGATATATAGTAGAATGAGGTGAGGAGAAGTGGATGAACACTAATATATAAGTGGTTCAACCAATCTGGACTACGTCCACTGTGAGTGTGTGAGTAATATCACTAGATGAAAGCACTAATGGCCATATATACAATCTCTCAATCTTTCTCTCTCTACTGTGTAAACCAACAGAGTTTTAGCTAGGGTTGTAATTATGGATCCTTTTACAAGGTAGAGGATGACCTTTATATATAGTGCTTGGGGAGTGTAATGGTCCCCCAAGCATGCAATGAGCATGTGCATGAGGATCGAACCAATATGAGTATGACACATGGCTGATCTTATATAGATAATGATGACCTCAATATTCCCTCACGTGAGGGGAATGATTTAGTTATAACTGATTTGTCCTCGTGTTCCAAACCTTACATGTGCTTATAAATGCTCGGCCCTGTGTCCTTGACTGATGTAACCTCGTCTTGGACGAGTACGAGGTTGGTGTAGTCCGACAGTGTTGCTATATCTTGTCTCTAACCGTGATGACCTCAACCAGGAGGGTTGGACGAGGTTAGGTATGATGTAGCTGTAACATCGGCTGAGGTCGATGATGATGTTTGCAGTTGATTGAGCCCGTGAAACTTTTCTGACCTCGGCTGATGAAGAGCCGAGGTTGGTGTATGAGGGGTCGACCTTATGAAATACGGCCTTGCTTATGGTTATCATAAGCTTCTTATCAACTCGGCTGTGAGACTGGACGAGGTTAGTGTCTCTGAGTACGAGGGTGCACTTTGGGCATATCAGTGCATTTGTGATTTTTTTTGCTCAGAACGCTTATAGACTTCACCATTAGCTTTAACAACCTTATAAATACTCAAATAAACCTTGCATAAGCGATTAACCATGAATATTAAGGTTATGTAGTAAGTGATTATAAAATGTGAGTTTTAACGAACATGCGACTACAATATTGAACAGAAAAAAGGTAATAAAATACAATATTTGACACTAATCAAATGACATGATCTCTATCCTCCAAACCAATTCCTTTAGAGTTTTGCAAAGTGAGAGATAAAGCATGAAAGCTCTCCCAGGTCCTTTTAGACCTCGTCCATCACTTGTATTGAGTAACTTCATCACTATTACAAAATAACTAATAATTATATAAAAATAAATAAAATATATGGTGGATCAACTAGATTCTTTTATAAGGCGTCTTCCATCTTCAATTTAATATCCACTTTGCCTTGATCTTGAATTCTATTGGTTGATTACTCACACTCCTTTATGGTGTCACTCATCTTTGATGAATCCTTCTATAGTTTCTTAATGAGGAGGTTTATCAATAACCCTACTACATTTTCTCCCTCATAGAGAAGTTTTTTATGAAAATAATTATTTTATGTATAAAACACCCTAGGCCTACAATCCTCATTCTGAAACACCTTAAAGCACAAAACCACTTGAATCGACCAACCACCGTTCGAAAATACCTTGAACCAATAAACCACTGTTAGAAATATCTTGACACTACACCAAAAACAGCAATTTGGCACACCTTGATATTAAAAATATGGCACAGCTTAAAACCGTGCCAAATTATGGCACGGTTTAATGACAATCTGGCATACTTTAAAGCCGTGCCAAAATTTGGCACTGTTTAAAAGTGTGCCAAAATTAAGCACACCTAATTAAAATATAAATACCCAAAAAAAATAATACTTTCTCCCACAATTTTCTCTCTCCCGCTCACTCTCATCTCTCGCTCAGCTATCCCGTTTTCCCCTCTCTCTCCCGCGCGCTCTGTACAGCCCAAGCTCATCCATGGGTTTGCTACCCTAGATCCGAAGCCTCTACTCCTCTTTCCTCAATTCGAACCCTAGATCGGAAGCCGCCACTCCTCTTCCTCAATTCGGACCCTAGATCCGAAGCCGCTACTCCTCTTTCCTCAATTCACTGCTTCGCTTTCCTCAATTCGGACCCTAATTCTTCACCGACTCACGTTGGCTTGCTGTCTGAAAAGAAATGGGAGCTCGAGAGAATCATGAAGACGGGATATTCTGCCATAGAAAAAGCCAAAGCAATCCATGGTTATCTAAATCGTAAAGAAGGGAAAAGTACCGACAAGGTTAACAAAAATACTAATTGATAGTTTTATATTTTCCTTTTATTGATTTTGGATTCGTGTGAAATCCCGACACAGTCACTGGATATTAAAGGTGCGTTATTTTGTCCCAAAAAAAATATTATATTTATGAACGCAAACCCAAAATGTGATGAGCGATTATGCCGAGTCTGATGATCAAACAATTTTTTATTATTGACTTTTGCTTAGAATTGCTTCAGTTAAACTATTATTTTGCATTACATTTAGATCCATACTTGAATACAGATGCAGGAACCATATCCCCTTTTGAGCATGGAGAAGTGTTTGTATTGGACGATGGTGGAGAGGTAGAAGAACCATCTTGTGTATTATTAAATATGAAGACTATTTTTGGTGATTTTTATTATATTTATTTTTTCGTGAACATTTCTTTTTAGTCACTCAAAATTTAATGGATCAGTTAAGTCATATTTAATTCTAGTATTAAGAAAATATTTTAGTATGTTTATCCAGGAATTAAATCAAAAATGAAAAACGATACCAAGAATTTTCAAGAGTCATAGTCCTAAGAGATGGAAATTTTGGTTAAAGAGGAGGGAAGGAGTCAGATATCAAATTAAATAGTGCATTTCCATTTCCTGCTTTCTATCTACTTTGACTTCCATTTGTTAGTAGTCTGATAATTGTAAATTTTCTGGTATTACAATGACTTGATTTTGTGTCTGAAGGTGGACTTGGACCTTGGTAACTATGAGAGGTTCCTAGATATCAAGTTCACACGTGATAATAATGTCACAACCGGAAATATTTACCAGGCAAGCGAGTTAAATATTTTTTTTCCTAATAATAAAGCAAGTGGGTTAAGTTGAAAGCACTACACCAAAAACAGCAACACCCGTTCCAATTTTTTGGTGTTTCAGGTACGATGGGTTCTTCTTATCAATGCTTGCCACCAACATGTATCCTTGATTGTTATTTGGAAATATATTTATGCTTGTACTGTACTGTTTTTATTACAAGGGTTTGTTTGTGTTGTTTCTTTGATGAATTGGATATCAGAATCATTGTTGCAATCAACTGGAAGCGTTACCATCTTTGTACATATCCATTGCATATATGGATCGTGGTGGGTCTATTAATTTTACTAACTGGATCTGCTTAGTTTCTTGTACTAATTAATGAATTTATATGTGTATTGAATTAGGTGGACTATACGACGGTATTTATTTTTCGGCTCTTGATGTTTGTAGATAATGGACTTGCTTCTGGAATGGGATTGTAAGTCCTCTTATCTTTGCTTGTTTATGTTACTTTTGCATCATCACTATCCCATATTAGTAGTTGTGTTCGTGTTTCTAAAAATAGTATTATTAAGATTACACGAGGATCTCAACTCTCCTGCCAGCTATTGAGTATGAGAGGTATCAATTCTATACTGATTTTATTTTTAATGTCATTAATTAAAGAGATCGACCACATTGTAACCCTTTCAATTTTTGGTTTGACATTTGTATTTATTACTTTTCTCTTTGTGGATAACTAAATAATTTAAGGAAGAAAGGAGAATTAGAAAATGGAGGAAAATGATTGGGGTTGGAGGGAGTGATTGGAAGCACTACGTAAGGAGGAAACCTCATGTTCTTTAACGACGTAATTTTTTGGATTGTGATGATTTGTGTGTTTTCTGTGTTGATTAGTTTTGGGTTTTGTTTAATTTAATAAGTGTGTGTGAGATTATATATATATATGTATGTATATATACTTGCGTTGTCTTTCTATACTCCCTTTCTTACTTATTATTTGATTATGTCTATAAATAAGTTTATACATTCTAGATGATATAAAAACCTTATTGAATAGACCTTGTTTGGGATTAGTCTCAAACTCTATTTCACTCAAGTTCTTATAACTACTTAATGCCTAACTATCTAGCATGAACAAAAATAAATTTGGGCATGTTTGTAGTTTTTTTATACATGTGATGTGTTATACACCGTTTATGTTTGTATAAATCTCTATACTCTATACAAATCACAGGTTGTGTTATTCACAGTCTAGGTATCACGAACACCTCGCACGGGACCAATGTAACTTGTTGGAACTGACCGCGTAGTCCCGGGTCTTCCGATTTGTGAGTATGATGATAATTTGTAAAAATCACACTTAGAGTTAAAAATAGGCCGTTAAAGGGTGAAAACCCAAACCGACAGCCAATCGACCCCGTAGGAGGCACGGACACCTTGCACGGGACCAATATAACTTGTTGGAACTAACCGCGTAGTCCCGGGTCTCTCGGTTAGTGAATATGATGATAATTTGCAAAAATCAATACTTAAACTTAAAAACATGCCATTAAAGGGTGAAAACCCAAACCAGCCCCAAACAACCCCGTAGGAGGCACGAACACCTCGCACGGGACCAATGTAACTTGTAGGAACTGACCGCGTAGTCCCGGGTCTCCCAGTTTGAGAGTATGACGATAATTTGCAAAAATCACACTTAGAGTTAAAAAACAGGCCATTAAAGGGTGAAAACCCAAACCGGCCCCCAATCGACCCCGTACGAGCCACGAACACCTCGCACGGGTCTCCCGGTTTGAGAGTATGATGATAATTTGCAAAAATCACACTTAGAGTTAAAAACATGCCATTAAAGGGTGAAAACCTAAACTGGCCCCCAATCGACCCCGTACGAGGCACGAACACCTCACACGGGACCAATGTAACTTGTAGGAACTGACCGCGTAGTCCCGGGTCTCCCGGTTTGAGAGTATGACGATAATTTACAAAAATCACACTTAGAGTTAAAAACATGCCATTAAAGGGTGAAAACCCAAACCTGCCCCCAATCGACCCCGTACGAGGCACGAACACCTCGCACGGGACCAATGTAACTTATATGAACTGACCGCGTAGTCCCGGGTCTCCCGGTTTGAGAGTATGATGATAATTAGCAAAAATACACTTGGAGATAAAAATAGGCCGTTAAAGGGTGAAAACCCAAATCGACTGCCAATCAACCCCGTAGGAGGCACGAACACCTCGCACGGGACCAATGTAACTTGTTGGAACTGACCGCGTAGTCCCGGGTCTCCCGGTTTGAGAGTATGACCATAATTTGCAAAAATCACACTTGGAGTTAAAAACATGCCATTAAAGGGTGAAAGCCCAAACCGACCCCCAATCGACCCCGTACGAGGCACAAACACATCGCACGGGACAAATGTAATTTGTAGGAACTGACCGCGTAGTACCGGGTCTCCCGGTTTGAGAGTATGATGATAATTTGCAAAAATCACACTTAGAGATAAAAAAAGGCCATTAAAGGGTGAAAACCCAAACCGGCTGCCAATCGACCCCGTAGGAGGCACGAACACCTCGCACGGGACCAATGTAACTTGTTGGAACTGATCGCGTAGTCCCGGGTCTCCCAGTTTTTCAATAGGACGATAATTTGCAAAAATCAACACTCAACCTTAAAAACAAGCCGTTAAAGGGTGAAAACCCAAACCATCCCCCAAACGACCCCGTAGGAAGCACGAACACCTCGCACGGAACCAATGTAACTTGTAGGAACTGATCGCGTAGTCCAGGGTCTCCCGGTTTGAGAGTATGATGATAATTTGCAAAAAATCACACTTAGAGATAAAAATAGGCCGTTAAAGGGTGAAAACCCAAACCGGCTGCCAATCGACCCCGTAGGAGGCACGAACACCTCGCACGGGACCAATGTAACTTGTTGGAACTGACCGCGTAGTCCCGGGTCTCCTGGTTTGAGAGTATGACGATAATTTGCAAAAATCACACTTAGTTAAAAACATGCCGTTAGAGGGTGAAAACCAAAATCGGCCCCCAAACGACCCCGTAAGAGGCACGAACACCTCGTACGGGACCAATGTAACTTGTAGGAACTGACCCCGTAGTCCAGGGTCTCCCGATTTGACAGTGAAGATAATTTGCAAAAATCACACTTAGAGTTAAAAACATGCCATTAAAGGGTGAAAACCCAAACCGGCCCCCAATCGACCCCGTACGAGGCACGAACACCTCACACGGGACCAATGTAACTTGTAGGAACTGACCGCGTAGTCTCGGGTCTCCCGGTTTGAGAGTATGATGATAATTTGCAAAAATCACACTTAGAGTTAAAAATAGGCCGTTAAAGGGTGAAAACCCAAACCGGCCGCCAATCGACCCCGTAGGAGGCACGAACAATTCGCACGGGACCAATATAACTTGTTGGAACTGACCGCGTAGTCCCGGGTCTCCCGGTTTATGAATAGGATGATAATTTGCAAAAATCAACACTTAAACTTAAAAATAAGCCGTTAAAGGGTGAAAACCCAAACGACCTCGTAGGAGGCACGAACACCTCGCACGGGACCAATGTTACTTGTTGGAACACCGGTTTGAGATTATGACCATAATTTGCAAAAATCACACTTATTAAAAACATGCCATTAAAGGGTGAAAACCCAAACCGACCCCCAATCGACCCTGTACGAGGCACGAACACCTCGCACGGGACAAATGTAACTTGTAGGAACTGACCGCGTAGTACCGGGTCTCCCGGTTTGAGAGTACGATGATAATTTGCAAAAATAAACACTTAAATTCCAGTCATAGATGTAATTTTTTTGTTTTGAGTATTTTTTTTTGTAAATTATTGGGTTAATAATATCGTATCTTTTTTGTATTCTAGTTTTTTTGCAGGATAACAGTTTATCGTTGACTTTTATTTACGTGGAACACACAAAGAACTCAATGGTTTACAACAAGGGGTTTATTAATGATTTCATTTTTTTGTGTCATGACCGTACGGTCTTTTGTTGTTTTATTATTGACTTTTATGGCCATGAGGGCTTTTGTAAGTTAGTTGTTATATTTTGTGGCCGTGCGGGCTTTATGTTAGGCAGGTTTTGTATTAACAGGTTTTGGAATGTCCAGAAAATAGAGGAAACTCTGCCCAATTTTTTTTGGGCCTGTGAGCTGTTAAAGACTTGTAATATTTTGAAGTTTGTATGTACATTAGTTTATTAATAACGCGCAATATTATTAATTTATGAATTTTGTGCTTTCAAATATTTTTTTTTTAAATAAAAAATATTTGTTCAAAACCGTGCAAAAGTGTATCATATTTTAGCACGGTTTTGAACTGTGCCAATTATGTTTAAACTCTCTTGAATCTGGCACAGTTAAAAACTGTGCCAAAAGTGTGCCAAAAATATCAAATTCTTGCACGGTTTAAAAGTGTGCCAGAAGTGTTCCTATTTTGCTGAATCTGGCACAGTTAAAAACTGTGCCAAAAGTGTGCCAGAGATATCAAATTCTGGCACGGTTTAAAAGTGTGCCAGAAGTGTTCCTGTTTGGCTGAATCTGGGACACTTTTGAGCCGTGCCAGAAAAAAAATTCCATTTTGGAACACCTGATTCTGGCACAGTTCAAAACCGTGCCAGATTTGATCTGACACAGTTTTAAACCGTGCCAAAATCCTGTTTTTGGTGTAGTGTGAGCTGATAAATCATATTACGGGATACCATGAACAAATAAATCATAGTTCGAAACATCTTGAACCGATAAACCACAATTCTAAACATATTGAACCAATAATCCATGATTCAAAATATCTTGAACTAATGAACCACGGTTCCAAACATCATAAACCGATAAACCATAGTTCTAAACATCTAGAATCGATAAACTAGAGTTTAAAATATCTTGAATTGATGTAACTTTTTTATGTGTGCAACAACCAAATATTCACATATCATTAGCATTTAATGTTTGAATTCAATCATCTGATATCTCTGCAATAATTTTATACATGGCTGCAAGGGGTTAACTTTAAAGTCCCTCATTTCGTGCGATCATCATTTGCCCCCAATTTTCAAAACAAAAGTGGGATAACGAACCACCAAGTGACCTAAACGACTATTTTGTCCCAACCCTTTATATACCATTTTACTTCTTCTTCCTTTAACCGCTTATTATTTCGACCATTAAAGCGCAGAGATCTTAAAATTTTAGAGTGAAAGTTATGAGTGTTGCTAAAAACTCACCTGAAATATCCATTTGAACCCATTTTCACCAATCATTTTCTTTTATACCATTTATATACCCTTTTATCTCTTTTCCATCGAAAAAAACTCATAAATCGTTTAATGGCTTCTTTAAGCAAGGATAATAAAGTTTTTGGAATGGAATCTAGGAAGGATGTCGCCACAAAGTTTGTTGAGTGCTAAGTTATGTATCTTTCTTACCGTCATGCTCCCTATTATGAGAAAGGCGATAACTTTCCCCAGGAGGCCAAAAATTTCATGCACACTATTAATGATGCAAATGAACCTGATTTGGTGGGAGAAGAACCAAAAGATCGCAATAAAGAAAGGTATGCCACTTCCTTTTTTATTTTTCATTTTAGGCTTGATCGGGGGGATTTCCCTTATTCTCATGTAGATTTCGAAGCAGCAAATGGCCTAAATGATTGATGTTCTGCTTGGTCAAACTATATTTATAGTAAATATAAAGCATTAATAAAAAAGTGTTGGTCTTAGATGTGTAGAAAGATTCTTTAGAGATTTCAAGCTATCCAATAATAACCTGCCTCTCTACCTATTGGTCTCTTGTTGGAGTGTTGCCTCGAATACATTCATCGCAACTTGGGGGAGAGTTCACCATCACAGTGAAAGATGTGTGTGAATTGTATGGCTTATATCCCTATACCCATCTCCCATTTGATGTCACCCTAATATATGCAGAGGAAAAGAGGAGCATGCTCTGTTAGACTAGATTTATCCTGAGTAGGAGATGCCACAAAGGGCACTTTTGGCCAGTACATAAAAAATTTCTTCAAGACTTATGCTAATCTCACTCAAGAGCATAAGAACCAAAGAATTAAGGATGATGTGGAATTTGGTGAAGGTTAATGCAACGATTCTGAACTATTTACACAGATCCTCTGCCTGATTTATTAATTCTTTAGCCCTACGAAGCCCAACGACCAACCTCGTACGAACGTGCGAATATTTATGTCAAGCTAGCTCATGGGGTCAACATTCCTCTAGTATTTATGATGCTTGGATATATGTACACCTAGTTGTATAGGTATTACCATGATATGGTGTCTATAATTTTTTCCATAAAATTTTGTTGATGGAGTTCCTCTATGGAAGGTTTCCCAGTCTTGCCCCAAATGTTGTGGCTATTGACATGCTTCCTATTAAATGTGCCCTCATAAACTATTGGAGCAGATAACAAAGAAACAAGGCATTTTTTCCTTTGATTGATGACAATTAATGTTTTGAGTTTCGTTCATATGATGGGCAAACCAATGCTTAAACATGACCATTCTTTAAACAAAAATCTTCATCAGTGCATATTTTTCTGGAAGGTGAGAAAAATATTAAATATGACCTATATCTTGTTGTGGTCTTTATGATTGCTACCAATTGTCTTCCTTCGTATAATAAGTGGATTGTTCAAAATTAATTATATAATCCTTATAGGTGTGCCCAATTGTTTGGTTATTACCTAGGAATAACCAAACCTATTCAGTTATATGGGTGCGATCGTATATTTTTTACTGCCAACTTGGGTTTCATGACTAGGAATGAAGTTGTTCTGTGTGCTGAATGTCAAAACATGTCCCTTCCTAAGGAACATAACATTGGTGATGCTTAATTGGCTTGGACCTACCATCACTAGCCAACACAACGCGAAGCTTTTAAATAATCTTTAAAGGCTGAACCTAGGTACCTTGTTATTGAGAGGTTTAGTGCCAATGAAATTGGGCACAAAAATATATCCACCGAGGATATAGAATTTCGCCTTAGCCTTGGAGAGAGACCATACCATAAGGAGTTTCCTCCTCGAGCTCCAACTATTGAGGTAGATTTTGTGGCCTCAAAAGAAAAAAAGAAATATTCCTTAAAAACTGGTGGAACAAGGAGAAAAGCTTATTTGACTGTTGGTTCCTCGAAAGGTAAATCTCCCCAAAACTTTGAGAAATGTCTAAAGCTAACACAGGTTCCTATAACCCTATCAGTACTACTCTAAGGCTAAAGTTAGTAGAGAAAGAATCTGCGTTGGTATCAGAGATGCTTCCTTGAATGGAGTTTACTATGCTCACTACTATGTAAATTATAACTAGTTGGGAAAGACACCATCCATATGATGATTTCGTATTTCCATAATCTCTTCAAAATAAGGTTTATCCTATTGAGAAAATAAAGAAAATATCTCCACATATTTCGTGTTCTTAGTGTATAAAGGCTTTTAGGATGAAAGTCATTGGAACATGTGTGGTTTAAACTCCAACTCCTACGGCCTAAGGTTCTATTGAGGAAAGTTTAGATGATAGGACACTTGATGATGTGGTGGTTATTTCCAACCAGGTTGATAGAACTGTGGTATCAGACGTGCTTCCTCGGTATAACTAGTTGGGAAAGACACCATCTGAATGATGATTTTGTATTTCCTCAGTATCTTCAAAATAAGGTTTTTCCTGTTGAGAAAATAAAGAGAATATCTCGACATATTTCATCTTTTTAGTGTATGAAGGTTTTTAGGATGAAAGTTATTGGAGCACACATGGTTGAAACTCCAACTCCTACGGCCTAAGGTTCTACTAAGGAAAGTTTAGATAATAGGTCGCTTGATGATGTGATCGTTATTTCCACCCAGGTTGATAAAAAAATATGCATCCTCATGTGGCAGAATAGGTAAATCACTTTTCTTTTCAAATGTTCTCAATGTTTTGAGTTGTCTCTTATTGAATAAAAATATTTCTAACATATTTCTCCTTTTGTAGGATGTTCCTCTACCACCCGTGGAAGTTGTGTATATTTTTTTATAACATTTCTCAAGCGAGGGATACTTTGAGACCTATCATTAAGTAGATATTTTCCAGGCTCTCAATTTCTCTCAGTTGAGAATAATTGTTCCCTACTTTAAGGACTGCATTAACTCAATCTAGGCATGCTCTGTCTGTGCGTGCTTCATCTGGGGCAAGAAAATTTCCTATAAATGAGAAAATAGTGGAGGGCTCAATTAAAATTACTAAAACTTCAAATCCAATTACTCCCCTAGTTTCATCTGAGTTACCAGTAGTAATTGTTCCTCAAACTCCTTCAACTGAGGTAATCTAACTTTTACTTTATCTTGATCATAGAGTGTTTTCTCGATTATCATGATTGTAAAGACTTAGGTTAATTTTGTAATTGTAGGTGGATGGCATTCTTCCATTATTTGGTCCTTATATGGAAATATTAGCCGTCATGAAGTCTAAAAATGAGGATGTTCTTCCTCCTAGCCTTATGAATAACTTGGACCTTCCAGTTAATACCCTGCTTTTGTGGTACCTCTGAACAAATATACCCAAGTTCATGCAACTATTTTTCAGATATATGCCTTGTAAAAATTTATTTCTAACTTTTACTTTGATTTCCTATTTTTGAACTCATTATAAGCTACATCTAGATATGGGGTTTCAGTCTGTCATAAATGAGGAAATGGAATAGATAACTATTTTGATTGCGCTTGAACTAACTTCAGCAGATGTTACTCCTTCATCTGTGGAGATTGAGCTTCCTCTAGTGAAGTTTATTAATTTGTCTCTTAACAATACTCCTATGGTGGAAACAAAAGATCCATCTAGGGATGAAAACATTCCTATACCCTTAGCAAACATTCTAGTTATTAGTGAGGTAGTGCATATAACTCTTTTAATGATTTTTATATATGGACAATTTTTATTATTATAACCTTCTTGGATATAACTTAATAAAAAAACTCACATGCATGGTTATTGACTCTCTCTATTGAGTCATATTCACCAAACATTTTGTCACCAGCTTGGTGATTTACTATCTCAAATGAGTAATATTCACAAAAATTCATCACCTACTCAATTGAGTAATGTTCACAAAAGTTTGTCCTATTATTGGTTATTTGATCAATCTTGAAATGTTTTCTCTAAACATACACTTGTTTGGTGATGTAATCAACTCAAGATGTTTTCTCTAAATATGCACCTTCTCAACTTGAGAAGCTTTCTATAAATATGCACCTGCTTGGCGATGTACTTTTTTCAAAACAAAAAGGGGTATATTAGAATCTAGAGAGAAAAGCCCTCTCTAAGTGGAAATTACAAGAAGGGATTAAAACACATCCAACATAAAAGGAGAAAATGACTAAACATGAGCAAGTTTAAATTTGGCAGTTAAAGCTTGTTCATCCTAACCAGACCTTGAAGCTTTGACGGGAAGTCTTTAATGTTGGTGGAGCACCAATTAATTTTTGTAGAACAACCATAAGAGGACAAAAAATTACGTGGTGTTCCTGTCCCTACAAATATGGCTAAACTTAACCCCCCCCCCCCCCAATGAAGTGTTAAAGCAGAAATTTTAGTGAGATAGTGCTTCAATCCTTCTAACATTCCATTAGCCTCAACATCTAGACTGGTAGAGATGATTGTAATACCTCGTAATTTTAATGATTTTAAATGTGGGATTAATTTAATTAAAATTGGAAAATTATTTGGAGATTAATTCAGATAAAAATAAATATTAATTAGAGAGATAAGGGTTAATATTTATTTACATTGAATATTACTTAGTGAATGAGTAATAATAATGATAAGAACACTTTATGATTGTCGTGAGTGAGAAATACGACAGTTATGATAAATTTAGTCGGGATGCTCGTGTCAATCGTATCGAGACTTAAAATTGGAAATTGAAATATAACTTCATTTTTGGTATTCCATATGATCATTTTGAGTGCGTCAGTGTGTCCCAAAGGGTCCAAATAGTCAGAAAAGTCTACCCGGTGGTTTAGTTTGGGTTCATGGGAACTTTAGGCCAAACCGATTCTCCAAAGGGGTATTTTGGTCTTTTGAAATTTCAGGAAAAAGGGACAGACAAAAATTGAAAGGTTATATGTACTAGTACCTAAGAGACATGAGAGTTTACATTTACCAAAGCAAAGGGAGAGAACAAGTGGGAGAAGGAGAGACTTCCTAAGAGTTCCAAAGCCAAAAGTCATCATCTTGCAACAAAGTCATCACCAAATTGTAGATCAAAGAGAGAGGACCACAACCATATCTTGATTCTTCAATGGATAAGACCTACCAATAGAGGTGTGTAAGGGCATAATTTTATAAATGTCTAGGTTAGAATCTAGGAATTTTCTATTTGTCCTAGATCACAATATGTATGTCTGATACCTCTACATTCGGCACGTCAACACGATCATCCACGACGGCCTTGATCCGAATCCATGCATCCATCATCTTCACACGTTCATCATGCTTTATGCGATGTGCTGCTTAACTCATTACCACTACTTCACTTCGCGATATTGGTAAAATGATTTATTGGATTTGTTTATATTTGCATAAATATTTGGGATTTTTTTCAGAACATATTTTTCTAAGTCTGACTTGTTTTTATTAGAAGCAGATTTTTTTCTAAGTGTAGAAGCGAACTTGCCTCGGTCGACGAGCTCGTTCAAACGACATCTCTCTGTTATTCGAGCGTCATAATCATGTCGCGCGATCTCGGTCGAACTATATCTCTCTATCGTTCAAGTGACATAAGGATGTCGCGTGATCTCGTTCGAGCACCATCGCGCCTCAATTTTCGTATAAATATTTGGGTGGATCCTACACGTTTTTCTAAGTCTTTTTTGTGCACAATTTATGTGATTAACAACCCCGGAATTAGACTTCATGCTTTAAGGTTTTATACCTTTTTGATTCACAAAACCATTCCCATATATGTGTGTGAATCTTTAAACCTTCAAGAGGATTGTTTGTACTCATCTGGAGTAACTTGTGGAGAAGCCGTCTCTTCTTCATTACTGCCTATCTGGAGTTCTTGCGGGAAAGTCCAGCCGACGACATCAGAACCGACACCTGAGGGTATTTCGTATGTCACTCTTATTTTCATTGTAATCCGTGTAAACCGTTCTTTAAAAATTATAGTGAAAATAAAAGGGTTTGCCCCTTTGGGGGATTTGTCCTCATTTGTGTGTTTTGTTTGGTATTGACTGTTCTTGCATGATCATATTAATTTCAATCACACCTAGATTCATATTTTAGGATTTAATTGAAAAACTGAGTTTAATTAAATAATTTATTTGTTTGAACGCACACGCACTCTTCAAATTGGTATAAAAAACAATTACACAATTCTATCGTGTAATTTTTAGCAATTTTTTTTTAAGATATCAATTTTCTGAAAAATTGATTTTTGAAAAAGGGAATGTTCAAAATGGAGAAATTATATAATAAAATTCCAGTTTTTGACGGGATAAATTATGCTTACTGGAAAGCCCGCATGAAATCTGCTTTAAAAGCCATAGATGAAAGGATATGAATTTTGGTTGAAATAGGGTGGACACCTCCCTCCATCACTATTGATAACGTGATTAATTTAAAATTTATGACCGCAAGGACTGAAGATGAATTTAAATGGTCATCCTTTAACTCTAAGGGTCTAAGTGCTATTTCTAGATCTGTCACACCTGACGAGTACCGACGGATAATGACGTGTACCACGTCAAAAGAGGCATGGGATGTTTTACAACTTACCTATAAAGGAACTAATGCCGTGAAAGAATCAAAATTACAAAACTTAACAACTCAATTTGAAACTATCACCATGCTTGAGTCTGAATGTTTTGATGAATTCTATGCTAGATTATCTGATATTGTTAATACTAGCTTTAATCTTAGTGAACACATTCCTAATGCTAGAGTTGTTAAAAACATTCTAAGATCACTGCCTAAGAGTTTTATTCCTAAAGTTACTGTGCTAAATTCTATGGATAATTTAAACACGCTAAAATTAGAGGAATTGGTTGGAGACTTACAAACCTTTGAAATTGACATGTTTCCTAAGTCTTTTAAATCAAAAGATAAGGGAATTGCACTTAATGCCCAGGATAGGAAGAGTGAGGGGTCGACAAGAAAGAGAGTAGAGTCATCTAGAAAAAGGGAGAAAGAAACGTCATAGTTTGAGTGTGACCTTGATTTAGATGATTTGGCCTTGTTTGCAAAAAAATTCAAGAAAATTCTCAATTTCAAGAAAAATGGAAATTTCAAAGATAAAAAGTTTTTTGAGAAAAACAAGTTTGAGAAGAAAAATGAAAATTATTTTAAAAATCCACCTAAGAAAGACAGTGAGAGATGTTATGAGTGCGACAGTAAGGGTCATAGAGCTTTTGAATGTGCTACTAGGCTGAACAGACTTGCCAAAGAAAAGGGCAAAGCTATCCTTAATGCTACCCTTAGTGACGATAGTGAGTTCGAGTCGGTGGACTCTGGAGATGAGTCACCGTATTCATGGCTAGTCATGTGAGTACCTCTAGTGCTCCTCACGACGATGAGCATGGTGCTTCACAAGGACACCTCGACAGTGAGAACGAAGTAAGTAAGGGGGAGGATGATGCAACTGAGAGCGAGAGTGATCTTCAACGCGCCTACGCTGAGTTATATTACGCATCATTTAAAACCAAAAAGCGTAATTAAGCGTTAGTTCTTAGGATCACCGCTTTAGAGAAAGATTTAGGAGAAGCGAGAGAGAGAGAGTTCTCCACCTGAACTACCTTGAGAGAGAGAGAGGCTGCCTGTGTTGAGAGAGAAAGTCAGTTTAGAGAAAGAGATAGATAGTTTGGAGAGAGAGAGAGAGAGAGAGAGAGTTATTATGAGACTAAAAAAGAGAGAGAAGAAAAACTTGAGAAGATAATATGTTTTGAGTGCAAGGGGAAAGGGCACAAGGCATTTGAGTGTCTCACTAGACTTAGGAGAGAGGGCAAGAAAGTTGGCATACCTACTACCCTAAGCGATAGTGAGGATGAGAATGGAGATGATAGTGTGATCCAAAAAGCTTTTAGAGAGTTGTTTATCAAGACCATGATAATAAAAAGGTCGAATAGGAAGCTAGATCTTCGGATTTATGAGTTGGAGGAAGAGAATGATGAGCTAAAAAAAGGAAAAATGTGATTTTACCAACACGATGTCTAGTCTGATGACACGTGTATCCCATCTCGAGGATGATCTCGAACGAGCACGGGAGGTCCAAGTCTCTTTAGAGAACGCATCTGAGAAGGTTGATAAGATGGTTCCCTATCCTGTTTTGAATGATGGTAAGCATGTAAAAAAAGGTCATGATGATGCATTCACTACTTTTAATGCGCCCGAGCCTATCTCCACTTTGGTGAGTGGTTCTCATGGGTGTCCGTCTAGGAAAGTTCACCCCAAAATTCTTGATAAATGAATCCCTAGACCGGTTTATGTTTGGTCCCACTGCAAGAAGCGAGGACACCTTAAGGAGTTTTGTTCTAAGTTGGGTTTTGTGCCATATCATGCCACTTCACATGTCCCCGCACATGCACCCACTCAGGATACTTTGCTTGCACATAATGATAGAGAGTTTGCACATATTCGCGAGCAAGTGAAGTTTTTGGTCAAGACTACACATGATCTAATGGAGTTGGTTCAAAAGATGTCATTATCTTTGGAAAACTTCATCGTTCTTTTCGGTTGAGGTCTTGACATGTTTGCTAGCATAGGGTGATTTACATGATGTCTCTTTTGCCTATTGCTAGCATGTATCATTAGTTTTTTTTTTTTGTTTTTTGTTTTTATATATTTTTTAAAAAATCCAAAAATATTTTCTTTTTATAAAATTTTAGAAAAGCTCAAAAAGATTTTTGTATTTTGTTTACACCTCTTATGGATAAGAATTTAAGATAACCGAGTCACATTTTTCACTTTCATATTTTTCACGTGACTGTTTGATAGTGATTTGAGACGCTACATCATTTCATCCATGTGCTTTACATTGTTTGGAGTCTTTGAGATGTGATTGGTGATATCTTTCTACATGTTTGGCTCCTTATCTCCTTTATTTCACACATGCACGAGTTTATTTGATTATTGTACTTGTCTATCACATGTTGGCTTGAGTGTTTCCATCTCAATTCTGTTTATACAACAAACCATATGCGATAAAACTTGACAAGATTAGAATGCATGTAAAAATCGTTTGGTGAGATTGTGTGGTATTTTAAAACGGGGACGGGTTGCGAAAGGTTCTCATTTGACCTTTGCGAATACTAAGCCACCGTTAAATCGGTCCTAAAAAATTGAGGAATTTTATTATCCGGGGTCCAAAGAGGTTAAAAGAGCCCAAAAAAATTTAAAGGCAATAAAAAAGCATTTCATGCCAAATACAGGCCATTAGGTTTCACCATCAATTCTCCAAAGTTTGAGAATTTATATCACCTCTAGTCAAAATATAAATCTGAGGGCGTTTCATTGGAGACTTTAAACGGGTTTGCACATCCTTGAAAGTCCTGAAAAAGCATTAAATAGTTTTGGATGTTATTGGTGTGAAAATCACTTTGAGCATTGATTTACTGATTTGATTGAGTCAATGTCGCATATTTCCATCTGTTTACACCTAAGTAAGATGTTTAGTTCATTTGATAGGAGTATCCGATCATCATCGTGCACATATGTTATATTTGTATGCATTGATTTTCCTATCGAATTTGATCACACCCTTACATTTCCGCTATCATTGACTTGGTTGTTTTTGTGTTTGTTCATGGTGTGATTCTTTGTTGTATATTTCGTGTGAAAATTCAAAAATAGAAATTTTATTACCTTGTGACATCCTCCATTTGCATTTATTTGTGCTTCTCATATCTGTCTATTTGGGACATCATAAAAAGGGGGAGAATGAATTATGGGGGAAAATTTTTTTGGTTGATTTATCAATGATTTGCTTAAGCTTAATTGATCTTTGATTTTTGCCTATCATTATATTTCAAATTATTGCGCATCACGGGTATCTGCTTTATCTCATGTATGTAGGCACAAAATTGATGTTCATTTGATTGCACACCCTGATGAGAAAAGCTTTGAGAGTTTCTGAAGAGCTGTAGATTTGAAGATGTTGAAGTTTAATTATCGACATGTCATTTAGTATTCTCAGTTTGAATGTTGAATGGTGATATTATCTTGTATGTCATTTGTGACTGCGTAATTCGGATTTTTATGTATGTACCGGCATAGATATAGGGGGATATTTGTGAGGACATAATTTTATAAATGTCCGGGGTAGAATCTAGGAATTTTCTATTTGTCCTAGATCACAGTATGTATGTCTGATACCACTACATTCGGCACGTCAACACGATCATCCACGATGGCCTTGATCCGAATCCATGCATCCATCATCTTCACACGTGTATCATGCTTTATGCGACGTGCTGCTCAACTCATTCCCACTACTCCACTTCGTGATATTGGTAAAATGATTTATTGGAATTTTTTATAGGCGGTGTGAATACTTCTTGTTTGAATTATTATGTGTATGACATACCTACGCTACTTGCTATCGGGAGGAGGTTTCACGACGTGCATGTTCTTGTCCTGATGAGCCCATTTGGGGGATTTTAGACTTGTACCAAGAGCATAGAGCCTTGGATACATGCTATTTTTTAGTATGATAGTTTCGACGATTGAATGGGAGCGTAGGTATGTGCGTGACCCATTTGGTTGAAAACTATGTTCGCCTCCAATATATGTGATTTGTATTTATGGTTCGAGAGAGATACGGACCAATAGTCCTTTATTTAGTACGTGAGGTACATGAACATGATAACATAGTATGTAGGCACCTTAGGTCTCAGCTTAGGGGTGCTGTAGTAGTATATATATAGTTAGAGTGATACATATATATACTTGTGAATTATGCTACCGTGTGTATTTAGTAGATGAGTAAATAGTGACATTTAATATAATCTTAGTGCGTGAAATATTAAATGTAAGATGAGAAATATAGGATTGACCATTCGATATAAATTAATTGGTAACGTATTGTATGGGAGATACGGGTGAAAACAATGAGTTAGTTGGTATAGAAGTAGACTTGGATTGGACTAGTTAGTCAGAATAGTATAACCATGACTGGTTAGATATATACGTTAGGCGTGCACATTAGATGAGGGGTGAGAATCTCAAGTGAGAGCACAAGAACCTAACATGTATATTGTATTTGTAAATTTTGCATTTAAACACTTGATAAAATTTTAAAATATTTTACTCGGGCCTTAACCCATTTCTCCAAATCTCCATTCTTTTTGTAAAACATTTTAGATGCCCAGCCACAAGGACAACCTGGCATAGAAGGTTTTATTTTCTGGCGTGCTGCAGCTGCTGTGGAAGTTGTCGGTCTTTCATATTAGTTACCTCGGTACTTATTCACTTATTCATCTTGAGCATTCATGTCAATCGGACTTGTTGTTCATTTCTAGTTTATTTTCAAAGATTTCAGATTCTATTATGATGTATTAGACTTTGGAGTTAGTTTTATTTCGGATTGCTGCATAGATATTTTAGACTGGATTGTATAATTCAGACATATGTACTACTCTATCATTATTCATTGTGAGTCTGATACTTAGATGGAGGAATGTGATATTATTTGTTATTTGATTTTATGTTAATTAAAAGGTTAAATTTTAACATTAACTTTTTAAATACGAGGTGGTCGGTAAATAAAAGTTTTCGGCAACGACGCTAATAATGGACCAACTATATACTCTATTTTAATTTAATAAAGGACTAGTGGGATGTTACAATGATAAAATAGGTAGAAAAACCCCATAAGAATTCTCCCTTGTCATTTCTCAAACTCCACCACCACTCTCATATGGATTCTTTTTAGAGCACCCATCAATGTTTAATTTTAGCCAACCAGTTGGGGGTGGGGGGGAATTACCATTTAACAGTAAAAGGGATAATTGTCTTAAAAATAATACGCATGCTTGGTGGCTTATCTCAACTCTTTCTAAGATTTTGTCGTTATACTTATATGGTAAAAGGAAAATTTCAAATTTTGACTAACTCTTTTGTTTCATGTAACTTTGCAGTCTTTGGTAGAAAACGACCCTCTCAAGGCACCTCAAGTGGTTCATCCTAAAGTTGATGTGCTTATGGAAGCGATAGATGTTGATTTTGTTCCAACTGAACTTGGTCAAGCTGAATCTGCCAGTTAAAGTGATTATGCATTAACGGTTAGTGTAAATAGGGAGGAGAGTGAGTCTGGTTGTGGTGTTCCAATACCAAACAATGCACCAGTAAATTTTTGTAGGCAAGTACTCCAAGGTAGTGCCTTTATTCAAGACTCACTACGCATTATATTATAACGCCTGATTTCCTCCCATCCTAAAACTTTTGTTGTAATAACCCGCATCTTTATATATAATTTCAAATTTAAATTTGCAATACTTATTTCTCGGCATAACATTATATTTTTATTTTTTAAGTCGATAAAGAAATAATAATTTTAAAGTCCCAAGCATACATTTTTTATCACGTTTTACACGTATTACTATTGGGTAGGATTAGAATAATTTTCTTTTTATATGTACCCGTTATATTAAAAAATGAAGAAACCCAAATTTAATTTTAAATAAAACAGAATTTTGTGTGGTACTGTTTAAACAAAAACTTAAGGGTTAAAAATATAATTCTAACCTTTCAACTATGTAGGGGAGAAAAATTCAATTTAATAAAACCTAACGAGATATTTGTTTAAACCTACACGTACTCAATCCTCCTATCTTATCTATTACAACCACAACTCAACCATATATTTCCTATATGTAGAGCCACAATCAGTAGAAAAAGAAACCAAGACTTCATCCTCATTTTCCCCACCCGAAACCTCCATGGAAGAAAGCTCCGTAAACTTGTTTTTCATATCCTTTATTCCTTTATCTAATATATAAATATAAAAATGGTGTCTCCTCATAATATTGTGCTATGTGTCCACAATAGTAAATGTAAGACTTTTTCCATATTCCTTAACAAATATATATATATATATATATATTGTTTTAGCTATTTTTTTCAATAAAAATGTTTTTTTACAAAAGTTGATTTTACAAAGATAAGTATAAACTATTTTATTATATATAAAAGTTGAGTTTTTATAAACTAATTTCCAAAAAAATGGAGTTCTCAACTTTTTTTTTTAACATAAATGGTGTTTTAAAAGGTTGTTCTTATAAATATAAATATAATCATTTTAAGAAAAACACTGTTTTTATAAAGCCATGTTAACGTGTAAACTTTATAGACTGTTTTAGAAAACTATATATTTCATTATATTTTTTTTTGGTGTTATACATTAATAATTAACAATTTTTTATATATAACTCAAAAAAATATTTTTTTTATAAAAAATATACAATTTATATTAGATTCTAAACGTTAATATTACATTATAAAAACATCATTTCCTTAAAAATATTATGTTTATATTCATAAAACAACCTTTTAAAACTAAATTTATGTAAAGAAATGAAATACAAAATTATAGTTTTTAGAAAACTACTTTATAAAAATACAATTTTTATACATAATAAAATATTTTAAACTTAGCTTTATAAAATCAAGTTCTGTAATTTTTTTTAAAAAAAAATGTTAAAAGTATAGTTTTATAATTAATATATATATATATATATATATATATATATATATATATATATATATATATATATAAATTTAAAAAAATAATATATATTTAAAAATAGTTTTTTAGATGTATACATATCCGTGTGTGCGTTCTATTCTTTCTGTGTGTTTATTTCCCTCTACTTCATTAAATATTCTACCTTTTGCATTTCAATTTTACATGCAAGTATTTATTTGACCTCAAAGTATGTTCACCTTGCATTGTATAATAAGAATTTCAAAGTACCCACGCATCGCGCGAGATTAAAAACTAGTCTAATTTATAAATATAAAGATGGTGTCTCCATTTGTTATTGTGCCACGTATTTTAATAAATGAGGCTCACTTAATAGCCCAACTCTTCAAACGTGGTACAACCTCTCGACTTATACATGCCCTTTCACCTTCTCCTTTACTCATTCCCGCTGATATCATTTGCCTCGTTTGATATATATCTGCAACAACCTTATGGGTCTTGCAATCCATATCAAACCTTTCCACTCCTGCCAAATAAACCAAAAATTGAAATCCCAAATATCTAGAAGCAGCATAGGCCAAAATGTATTCATGAAAAAATGAAAAAAACATAAACCTTGAAAGGATGGAATTTAGCTTGCAACATATTAGATGGAAGGGCAAGTAGTATCATACTTGATTCCAAACTCGGGACTCGGGACCTAACTTTAAAGCGAGAGTGTTTGTTTTAGAGAGAGAAAGAGAGACACGAGCTTTTATTATTTTTCTTCTCACTCCAAAGCTTAATAGCCATTATATCCCCCACTGCCTACTAGACACCAAGTTCTCTCATTTCACCACCACTGAAAGAGAAAACAAAGCGGGGAGGTCCTACAAATCCTTATTCTTCCCGTTACTTCAATCTATTCCATATTCAACAAATGTGTTTTATTTATTTAGTCTTCATTTTATGTTTTTATTTATTATGATATATTCTTTTCAGGAAGAAAAGAAACCAGAAGAGTCGAAAGTGGAGGAAAAGAAACAAGAGGAGGTGATTCGATGAAGAAACTGGAGGAAACTAAACAAGATGATAAAGAAGAACCCAAAGATGAGAAACCAAGTGAAGAGAAAAAAGAAGAGAAGAAAACAAAAGAACTAGCGGCGCCACCTCAAGACATTATTTTGAGAGTCTATATGCATTGTGAAGGTTGTGCTAGAAAAGTTCGTAGATGCCTAAAAATCTTTCAAGGTTTGTGCATTTTTCATTTTTTCTTGAACACTTATTGGCCTATATATGAAATCAATAGTTTCTTAGTTTTCATTAATTTTTAATTCCTATAGAAATTTAATTGTTCAATTTTCTTAACATAACAATGCAATTTTTTTTGTATAATTTTGCATCTCTTAGTTTACAAATCACTATTTTTTTTGCAAAGATGTAACCGTAATTGATAATATTATCATTATAAACTATTTGTCTAATTCAAAGTTTCTGTGTGTTTATATGTATCAAAACTGTCGATTAAGAAGAATAAAAATAGTAAATATCTCGATGAAGGTTGGTCTTAAAAGGGTGGATGGAATTTTGTTTGTTTTGAATTTTCCAATTAATTTAGTTCTTTAATGTATTAAGAGTTTGTACTTCATAAATTAAAAATTTATTTGGATAGAAAATCTAAATTTAATCGGGTAAACAGTTGTGGGATATTCACGTTTTTTCATATGCACATTCGGGCCATATTGCTTGTCTTAACACAACAGATCCAAAGTAGTTCTTTATAATCAAACTCTCCATATTTTTTAGATGAAGTCTTAATGTATGATGTTTTATACCTTCACGAGGGTTAATTGGGCTCTTTATATTTTTGTTGGGAGAGTTTCTCCAAATCTAATGTGATATATTACTTCTTTTTTTTATTTGATGCATTTTTTTAATCTTTTTTATTTATGTATTTAATTGTCTATTTATAATGACACACATGTTGAGTTGTGGGATACAAAAGAATCATAATTCGCCCGCGCGTCGCGCGAGACTAAAACCTGATATACTTCTAAAATGCTATAAAACAGTAATTAATGTTTGAATGATTTCAGCCTATCCATGTGGTCAAGTATTCATCTTTTAGAGCAATTATTATAGCATGACATTAGTTAGTTCATTTTCTCAATCCTTTTTACTCCATTAACAAACCTATATGCCTTCACCTGTCAATATTAAAAGCCTAATAAAACCAGAACCAACCTTTAAGCTCGAGACGATTTAGATTTTCTATACCACTACAAAGCATTTGAAAGGACATTTCCATTGTAAATGACTTTTTAGTTGGCCATATATATATATATATGGTTCCGGATCTGACATTTCCAATGAAGAAATCAAGAGCTTGTGGTTCCTGCCCTGACACCGAACCATAACGCCCCTAATTTCTTCTCACGTCTGTCCTCTCACCTCCAACATAGTGCTATATCTTTGAGATTGGGTTCCATTTTTTGTAAATGAACGCTAAGGTTTGTTTTATATTTTCAGAAATTGATATATTTTCATGAAATTCACAGAAATCTTGGTTGGTTTGTAGTTCTGGAAATTTATTCCAATTTCTGTTAATTAATTTCATGTTACAATTGATTTTGTACCTAAGAGATTTAGAGCCACACATGGAATCCATGATTATTTAAGCACAAGATCACTTAACCGATTCGTGTGATTTTATATTTTCATGACTGAAAATAATTATATTATATCTAAGGGTTTCTATCTCCTCTTAGTTAAGTCCTGTAAGTATATTATTCATTATTAGTAGAAGTGAACTTTGATGGATGGATGAGTAAATGGTCGATTCTTTTTGTAATGAAATTGTGTGAGTAAATAATCTACATGTATGTCTTTCATTATTTATTTGGTGCATTTGTTGGAATTTTTTCTTGCTTTGGAATTTAATTTTTCTTCTGTAATGCCTACCACATACGATTTCGTTCTTTTGATTGTTTTTTTGTTTGTAACTTTTTATTACGGTGTTTGGTGATTAATACAGAGATGATACAATGGATATTTGATTATGTGTTGAGATAGTTAAAGTGTTTTTTTTACTGATTCCTAAGAGTCTTTTAACTGAATCGATAGGATGAATCTTAATGGGGTCATGTGTTAAAAAAGTGTTTTGATTCCTTTGGTTTTGTTTCCAAATATCCCAATTAATATTGTTAAGCAAGAACCATATCATTATAAGTTCACCTCTAATGGGTATTTTCTTATATTATTTTTTTAATATAAATGTGAAATGTAAAACATCTTCTCCAATAATGATTTTAGTTAGTGTGCTTATACGACATGTTGGCTATGAGTCTACGTGGATAAATTATGAATGAATTATTATATGACAAACTACTCAAATAATGATTTGGAAATGTTTCACATTTTGTGAGGAAGAAGAAATAGTTTCCGAAATAATATCACAATAGATTTTTTTTGACATTTTCTATAAACCTAAAGAGTGAAGTCGCAAAGAAAATTTATAGAAAATAACAAATACAGAGTTTTTGAAAAAAAACCAAACTTGAAGCTTGCAAAAATACCTACACCTCATTTTAGATGTTATATATTGATTGTTGTGTTCAGTTTAATGTAATACCCCGTATTTTTATGGCATTTAATTACGGGGTTAATTAAATTAAATTGGGATAAATTAGTTTAATATTAATTCGGATTTTAAAATAAATATTTACTAGCATGACGAGAGTTAGTAATTAGTGGTAAGAATAATTTTGAATATTACTAGATGAGTAAAGTAATATATGAGAAATTGTCGTCGAGTGAATAATACAATAATTATAGAAATTAAGTCGGGACGCGCATGTGTCGTGTCGGGACAAAATTAATGGAATAAAAGTAATTTTATTATAAGTCTCTCGTATGGTCATTTTGAGTGTGCCAATGTGTTCGGAAGGGTTGAGATAGTCAGAAAAGTGTACCCGGGGGGTCAGTTTGGGTCTGGAGACATTTTTAGGCCTCACCGGTAACCCGGGAGGGCATTTTGGTAATTTTCCATTTTTGGCCTTAATTAATGACAAAAATAGAGAGTTTATATATGTGGGAAGAGATAGTCCTCCAGGGTTAGAAACTTTGGAGTTGCAGAGAGGCTAAGGAAGAGAGAAGTGGGAGGGCTTTCAAGGGAGAAAACCACATAACCAACACCATCCTCACCAATTCAACCACCAACGCGTAGATTGGGGAACGAGGAACGAAACTATACCCATCATCATCAACGATTTAGACTTCCATCTCTAATTCAAGTATCTAACTTTCTGTTCTTTAGTTGATAACACATCCATGCTAGTATAGGAATTTATTCTCTCAAGTTTTCTTGAAAATAAAATGTTGTTTGGGAGTTTTTTTATTGCAAATTTGGAGTAGAAACCATGTTAGGATGGATATATGCCATATGTAATATAGTATCCACGAAATTGATGCCCAATAGAGATAAAAATCTGGAAATTTAAATGAATTCTTGAGAAAATTTGATGAACTAGGGTTAAATGTTAACTTCTTGAATTAATCCCCTTTGATGACGATTCTTGATGAATTTGCGAATGTTTTACGTTAGAAATATTCTATATTGGTTTATATAACATTCGTGAGGTTTGGTTGGGAGTTTGGGACATGTTAATGGAGGTTTGAGGATTTAGATTGGATGAAACCCGTAGGTTAGAATTGCAGAAACTGGGCCAACACCTGCTTGATCGATCGATGGACTGTGTCGATCGATCGACCCTTTTTATCTATCGATCGACCCTTACTTGAAATTGAAACTTCTTCCCCTTTTTATGTTAATCCAATCCCAATGCGTAAGGACCTTTGGACATAATTTAAATATCTTAATGGGACATGAGAAGGACCAGTAGGGTATAAGTAGGGTCCGGGTAAGACGAGTTTATATGAGATTTAATCGTGGGGTTTCGGGAATATAAATTTAGTGGGATATCGTGCAGACGTTATAGTAGGTCTTGTGAGTATTAAGAAAGACTTAGACCAGTAGAGTAGTAAGGGTGCACCTACTGATTTTATGTTTATCGAGAGGATACACTTTGAGAGTCGAGAAGTACTTAAGGATTTGCAATAATTAAGAGAATAAAAAGAGGAATTTACTTATACGTAGAACTCGAGCGTTATATGCTACTCATGGCTAGAATATGTTATGGGTCGTGGGCGTACCTAGCTGAATAATGTAAATATATATACGAGTGCATGTATATATATTATTTGAGATCTGTGTTTAATCATACTCACGCAACTTGTTATCACGGAGGTTTTCGCGCCTGGACAATCTTATTATGATGTGACCTTTATGGGGGATATTGACTCGTACCCTAGAATATAGGATCCTTCGTACAGGATATCCGAGAATGATAGTCAGACGGTCCTAAGATACATAAGGGTATGTGTTGAACTCTTAGTGACTTGGAACTATGCTTCGCCTCCAATATGTGTGTTTTGTGTTAATACAGTTCGAGAGTGATTACGAACTAGTATTTCCCTTTGTACGAGAGATACAGGGACTTGATAGCAGAGTATGCCAGCACCATAGATTTATGTGGGGTGCGCTATTAGTATATATATTATGAGTGATAAATATATATACCTGCGATTAATCTACTTTGCTTGTAAGTAGATACGAATTGAATAATTCATAGTAAATGAAATAAATGGTTGCGAACTTAAGTCCATATTAAGACGAATATATATATATATATATATATATATTCATAAGAAAAAGGTTATGTGATATAACTATAATCATGCGATTACTTGAAACAAAATTTGGTGAGGGGAAATTGAATTAGACTAGTGAATTGGGTTAGCTTAATCCAGATTAGTTTGTTAGTACATTAGGCGTGCACACTAGTTGAGGGGTGAGAATTCCCAAGTGAGTGTCGTGGTACTAACATGTATGTAATATCAACTGGTAAGCATTTTAATTACCTGATAAACTATTTTTAAAGCTGTTTTACACCCGGCCTCTGACCCGCTTATATATATATATATATATATATGTATTACAGGTGCCCAGCCACAGAGATGTCTAGCTTAGATCTTTGGACATTTGACGTGCTGCATCTAGTGTGGGAGTTGAAGGTCCTTGCAGTAGACGACTTGATCCTTGCCTTCTCAGTCTTCTATTTAGTCATCATTAGATAGGGAATGTGTCGCCCATTTCCAGTTTTATCTAGTTCAGAGAGATTTGTACTCTTGATTTATTTCATTATTCTATTTTAGTTGGGATTACTTGTGATTATTACTTTGTCCTGCGATTTGGGACATTTTATTTGGATTGAGTTATCTAGCATTTTCTTTCATTTGGATGGTTTGATTTTAATACTATCATTTGTATTCGTGAGAATGGTTTCACAGTTAATAATAACAATTAGACTTAATTTATAAAATTAAAGGTTTTGACACTTAGCTTAATTATTTATTAGGTGATTAATGAAGAAAATTATTTTTCGACAGTGATGCTAAGAATGAACCAACCGGACACTTTGAGTTAATTTAATAAAGGACTGATCACCCGGTATTTAATTTGGCGGGGTGTCACAGGTGGTATCAGAGCATCAGATTCTAGTGTCCTTAAGATCTGTGCAGCTTGTTATGCTTCCCGCGTTGCTTTGTTTAATATAGATCCTTATATTTAGGATTGTTGATTTCTCTGGTGAGATTTCGTTCTCCCGCTATAAACGTACATATATGTAATACCCATAACTTTTGAGTAATTATTTTTATATTAAATTTCCATGTGGGTTAATTATATAAAATAAAGGGAGTTAAAGTTAATATTACTTTGAGTGATTTAAGAGATAATATTTACTTAGTTTTGCATATTTACCGTTAAGCGAATGTAAATAGTGTAACGTTACATTTTGTTGCATCGTTGTGCTTTAAGTGACTATTATGATTTATATTCCAATCGGGTTATTATTAAAAAGTTAATATGACGTTGGAACAATAAATATTGAACGATATTTCAGATGGCAGTTTTGAGGGCACGGTCAGTCCGGGAACGGTTGAGATAGTCAAAATAAGTGCCAGTTGTGTTTTTGGGTTCTGGGGTACTTTTGGCTAGTTATGACTTAATTATGATGTTATGAGTCATTTTAAGTAAGTAGTAGCATTTAATGTTGGACTTAATGTATTTTGGATGTTTTGGGTATTTTAGTCTTGCAAGGGAATTTTATATCTCATTTATGTATTTCTAAACCTAGAAGTTAGAGACAAGTGAGTGCTTGAGAGAAAGAAGAGAAAAGAAAGACTGGCTTTCTCAGAAATGACTCATAACATGGAGGCTACAAGTCTGAGAAACCGAATCGATTCGGGTTAAGGCCGAATCGATTTGGACCTAGACAAAAGGTTGGCTTTCTCAGCCGAATCGATTCGCTTTTTAAGAGAATCGATTCGCTTTCAGGGGCGAATCGATTCGAAAATCCTGCTGTTTTAGAAAAAATTTCCAACTTGGTTTCTACTCCTTTTCTTTTACGTTTGAAGCTTAGGAACCTTCTCATAGGATTTAATAAAGAGTATTAGGGTCTCACATAAGGGGGATTAATACCCTAGGTTAGTAAGGGGGTATCCGAGATGATTTAGGGGACTATTTAGTAGAACTTAATGTCTCATTTCATCTAGTAAACGAGTCTTGGCCTAGGGTAAAGTTGGGTAGCATCGTTTTGGACTCTTGGGGGCTAGTATGGGGGTAATTATACTTGTAGCCTAAATTTTTATGCACATATGGTTTAAGAAATAAGAAGTGTATGTTTAATTGGTATATCTTGTAATTATGGCACTTACATACATACCTATTTAAATGCTATCACGAGGGAAGTTACGCGAATGAGGTAAATCCCCTGGCTAATGATGCAGGGAGAATATAGTCCTCGGGCCATAGGATCGGTGGTTACATTGTATGATTGTTTTGTTCGAGGTGAGGTAATTCTGGGTATGTGTATTACTCATCGTCAAAGGTATATGGCCGCTTCCCATGCGTTGCGATTTAGGGTACCCAGGTGGTATTGATTATAGGACCTCAAAGATGATAACATTTAGGGGTGCATCGAGTGTGGTGACTTCTGGAAGGATGGTCTTAGAACCGTTATATTACGATTACAATTTTTCCCACAGTTATGACATTTCATATGAATGAGTTAATGAATCTATAAATCAACTGTACGACATATGATCCCCAAATGATAAATTGACTTGTGAAGATATATTTTATGAATTGAGAAACTAATCATGTTAAATAGAATTAGGCTATTCCTCTTAATTAGATGGGTAGTTTAACATAAAGTGGTAGGGTATGGCACTAGGATGTGCACTTAGAAAAGAGGTGAGGATGATTCTTATTATGAAGAGCGAACTTAACCTGTTCATGATATTTGGCATTCATAACTGTTATGCATCTTATTCACATGTCTATCATATCAAATCGGGCCCTGACCCGTTTATGTTTCTCCTTCTTGTGTGGTTCTTATATATGTTCAGGTGCTCCACCGCATGGGCGCACGATTTGATCTTTCCTTCCCAGTGTCAAGGAGCTACAACATTTTTGCAGATGTTGTAGGATTTTTGTATTAGACGCATCAATCTCTGTTGGATATTCTAGATATGATATGTCTGTATATTTGGGCGTGTTGCCCAAGTCTATTATTTATGACTATTATAATACTCGGTGTAACCTTTTGTATTAGTCTGTTAACAGACAACTTATTCACTTATGTTTTGTAGAATTATTATTAATCTATTACATGTCTCTACATATATCCACCTTATGTTATAAATTGGATTGTCAAAATTGTTTTTATCAAACTCACAAAATTATGACATCATTTTTCAAAAATATTTGGTGGTTGTCTCATATTATTATTATGCGACAGTGATGCTAAGAATGAACCATTTAAGATTCCTGTTTTTATTGGAGTAGCGTGGCCACCTCTTATTTAATAAGCGAGGTGTCACAATAATGAGGGAATCTTATTTACGTTCGGGTGTGTTCGAACAATGAAGTATAATAGACGAGGGCCATTAGGTGGATAGAAGGAGGCAGAGCTCAGTTAAGGTTAGAGGGTATATTAAATAATGATGACCGTAGTTGAGGTCACCCCTATTATAACATGAGAAATTAGGATTGTAAAGATGTCTAGGGCACAACATATGATTTCCAATGCTGCTATAGTCGAACGTGGTGCCAAATTTGACTCACCCAACTTGGTAGGACTGGGAGAGAGTCAAATGAAACATTAAGGAGAGCCATCAGTAGAATTCTAGAAATACGGGAATTGTGTGTGTTAACTAACGAAGAAAATATATCCAAAGGCTTGGGCATATGGCAGAGTGTTGTTAACTGGAAGTAAAAAATTTGGGGTAAATTTTTTTCTTAACTCGTCGGAGCAAAGTCATAATGGTGGGAGTCTGCTACCACATTTAGAAGTGGAATGCTATGTAAATGGAAGGATCTTAGGTACACTTTGATCGCACGTTCCTTTATCAGATGTTCAGAATAAGATGTGAACATTGTTTTGAACTCATCATGGGAGGGCCGGACAGAGGTCCATTTGTGAAAATGAATTTAAAACTTTAGAAAATCTTGTATTGGTGGAAGTGGATACAAATGGAGGAGAGGATTTCAAGTGGGAGATCGACTCGTAAGAATAGTTAATAACACTTAAAGGGAATTTTGCTGGACGACCGATTCTGAGGGAGACAATGTCGTGGTTTTTCAATGGAGATGATAATGCTTCTTTGTGTGGCAAGCTAAAAGAATCGAAAATTTTGTCGAGAATAAGATCGGATGAAATGGTGGTAGTGAAGCACCATAAGGGGGAGACCCATCAGGGGACCCATTTAAATGATTCAGATAGCTGAATTCTTACCAAGCGATGGTGAACTCAGTAAGGGATATTGAAGCCAGTAGCATGTTCCTTTAGGCCAACAAAGATAAGGGAACAACGGGGGTATCCATTAGGATCGAGACTACCAAAGTTCGAGAGAAGGACAACCCTAATATGGTCAGTACGACAGGAGATAAGTGGGTTATGTGTAGAGGAGTTTTATGGAGAGTAAAATCGCATGCGTTAATTTTTCCCGAAGAAAGTAAAGGGAAAATGTTATGGTGCTTGCAAGAGCAATGATTGATGTAGTTTTTGGTATGGCTTGAACATGCGTGTTATGTCCGGGAAACCATTTAAGTAGCTAGGGCGATTGGCAAGGTATAAGTATGAGTTTTATTCTCAGAGAATGAGGTGTGTTTTATGTGACACGAACGAGTCATTATATTTTGATTTTTGCTAGATTCGCACGTGAGACGAGCTTAATGCGTATATCGATAATGTTATCATTATGTGAATGTTTTCCCTGGTATAGCAAGATTATCTTTAGTGTTATCCGTGAAGGATGAATGGGTGTATTGATAGTGGTGTATACCTTATTGAGATTACTCGTCTTAGTGATGCATTATACGAGTATGATATTATCCTGATTATGGTTTTATAAGTAATGGTTAGAACGATAGTGGGCAGTTATTGCAAGGCTATCAGGATTGCTGCCCCAGTGCAGGATGTTTTGGTTCTGGCGAAGCCTTACATGTGAGAGGGTCGGGCTCACATTTATATTATATATTATAGAGACTTCGAAGGGTATAGTGATATCGAAATGTTTAATCCCGGGGTGTGTAGGGACTTTGCTGTTATGATTCAGTGTGTATTGGGTTTACCGTTGAGCGAAAAGATTTAACTCATTATTATGTTTAGCGCTCAGGACTTAGTTATAGGAAGAGCGCATTATTATATTTATCCTTTAGAAACGTGGGAGTTAATACTTATATTCATATGTTTGGGAACAAGATTTTGAGATTCCCGATTGTATGTCTACAAGGTTTATGGAATGTGATTACCACCAATGCTAAGTGATAGTGCAATTAGTGAAACGTTCCTTGCTTAAGTGTAATTACGGGAGGAGATGTAGATTTTATGCCAAGAGAAGGGAATATAGGGGTACATGTTATGGATGGAGGGCCTAACGGATTTCGATAATCGACAATGCTAGGTAGTAGTGTATTAGGGGGTTCCTTATTTGGATTTCGCTTTTCGAGACATCACATGCATGAAACTTAGCGTAAGGTTGGAAGTAGGGAGATGGTTGGTCATTAGTCCATGAGTCCGGTACCTCGGTCGTTATAGGAGCAGGTAATTATAACTGTAAGTTGGAAGGTTTAATTACAATATAAGGCCAGTGGATCTAGTTGTGAGGTGAGGAGGCATTGGAAATCTTGTCTTATCACCACGAGTTGAAGGGTGGAACAATGTTAAGGAGGATTTATGATTTCAATTTCTAGGATGATTGATAGTACCCAAGCGTTGTAACCACGTTATGAGAACAAGGGAAATAAAGAATTGGGTGTTATGTGTGAAGCGTATGTGATGCTTACGCCAATATGCACGGTTTATAGGGTGTGTGGGCATCCTGGTTAACTGATGTCAGAATCGTCCGAGTAAAAGGGACATGGGAATAAATGTGTGAAATATATGCCTGAGGGACTTATATAACAAAGTGGAAATGGTAAGGTGGATTAAGCATCGTGTGAGAAGGACGATAATCTCTATGTACGTGTGCAATCAGAATAGCACACCCGAATTTAGTTGAAAGGTTGTGGGAAGCCATTTAAAAAGGGGTATTCCTTGAGAAGGGTAAAATTTAACTATTATGGAGAACACTAGGAGCAGAGTTTTACCTAGTCAAATGTTGAGAGCGACATGCGCGTACAAATAATGATGATGTTAGTAAGGTATAAAAGGTCCAGAAGTGCACATCGTGGAGAAAAGTGCACGGGTCGAAACTTTCAGTATACGCCGAGGAAAGAAGGGGAGTATTAAGTGTCACTTAATGTGAAATTACAAGTTGATGTCGATGTTGAGTGGGACGTTGTGAGTAGTCTCCGCGTGCACCACTCATAGATAGAAATCGGTTGGAACAAGAGGATCAACCAGAGAATTTTGTAGCAAGCCGACGATTCCTATAATGGAAGATGGCAGTCAAATTGGTAAATTTCTTTGATGGGGTGCCAACCTCAAGATAAGGTCACGAGTTCCTTAGAATGTGTGGAACAAGTTGACCTAAAAGAAAGTAATTATTATTCTTTTGGGTGATATACACTATTAGATAGTATGTGTAACACCCGTATTTTTGTACATTTAATATTTAATTAATTCGGGAATTTTAAATTACTTGTGTGTTGTAATTTTAATGGAATTAATTATGGCAATATATATATATATATATATATATATATATATATATATATATATATATATTTAAATATTAATCGGGGAGTGAATGGTTAATGTTTAGGGAAATTTATTTACTAAGTGAATAATAATAATTTACTTGCATCATTTCGGGTGTTAATGACGGGGTATGCACTTATCCCAGTCAGGAGTCAGTATAGACTAAATTGGGTGTGAGATAAGGATTTTATAAATTAATTCGGATGCCAATTCTGAGTACGCGGTTGTGTCCGGATGGGTCGAGATAGTCAGAAAAGAGTACTCGGGGGTAGTAATTGGGTCTCGGGGGATTTTTGAGCATAGCCGGGCCCACACGAGGTGATTTAGGTTATTTTAATTAGGCCCATTAGGTGAAAAACGGGATGGAGGGTTTTAACCTAAGTGAGGGATTAGGAAATCATCAGCGAACACAATTCTAAGCCTAGGACTTGAGAGGAAATTGGGGGAAAGCTTAACAAAAGTCAATCTGGGGATTTTGGAGCCAAATTGAGGGGCTACGCCAACGGATCAGACACTACGAACACTTACAGACAAGGTTAACTGTTGTGATCTCTAAATTGATTATAATCAATTCATATCATAGTGATGCGTAAACCAAAATTCGTTTTGGGATAAATGGGTATAAAAATGGGGGTTTTGTTCATGTGGCTATTGAATGAGATTCAAACTAAGAAATAGGTGTATTATATATCCCTAAGTAAAGATAAAATTAAATTTGAATATAATTGATGATTAACATGGAATCTTCATGAGTTCTTGGATGAAGAGCATGAATCTTGAAGGACTTAGGGTTTAATTGATGAACACAAGATGTCAACCTGCCAGAATTTTTGACACAAATTTAAACGTATGCCATTTGAGTTGTACTTCGAATTATAGTGTGAACCATACATTCCTGGAAAGGTATTTCTCTTAGAAATCCAATGAACTTAGAATCAGATCAATCGGATTTCTGTAGAGGGAGTAATCGACATTTTACTACAGGGTGTTTGATCTGTCAACATAGTAATGAGCCAGAATTTTGACGTGACTTTAAACATGTGCGATTTGAATTCTACTTCGAATTAGAGTGTCAAACATATATTAATGGAAATATATTTCTTTTATCTATCCAATGAACTTCGAATCAGGTCAATCGGAGTTCTGTAGAGGGAGAAATTGAAATTTTACTAGAGGGTGTTTAATCTGCCAGAAAATTTGAGATTTTTCTTTTTAAGCCTCAAATGTCTAAAATTTTATCGGGGAATTTTTGGGACCTTGATGAAATATATTGATGGAATAATTATATGGAAGTAGGTCTATGATTTAGTGTTGAACTTTAATTTTGTGAGAGAGTTAAGGTGGAGATTCATAGGCTTGATTGTGACGTACTCTAATTCGAGATGATAAGAATATAATTACGAAAAAGCGTGAGCGAGCTTAAATTCGTTAGGTCAGTGGGTTAACAAGGGTAACTACTGAATTGATATAGCAAGGGGTAACTAGGACCCTTAGAGTTATGTGAATACTTGAATTAATACGAAGTGAAATAAATTCGTAAAGCAAACAAGTACGGTGAATATTAGAGAGAAATATATTACGTACAAGTATGAAGAATTGGGTTGCGTAAATACCTACTGTTTTACAGGATTACTTGGGTTGTGAATGCCTATTGTGTGTTTCCTTGTGATAGGAACAAAGACACGGAAAATATTAAGTTACGGGATAAGTAAGTGAGTCTGGGGATAATGGTTGGGTGACACCAAGTTATTAAATTAATGGATGTGATAATTAATGAAGGTAGAGTCGGAGGGTAGACTCTGAAAAGTATTAAATTAATTGATGTTGTAATTAATTAGTTTAGGGTCGGGTTGTAGACCTGGAGTTTGGTATAAATTAATTAATGTCTAAATTAATTAATTGGGAGTCGGACCACAGACTCAATTTGATATAAATTAATTATTGTGTAAATTAATTATATTAGAGTCGGACCACAGACTCGGATTTGTGTTGATTAATTAACGTGTAAATTAATTAAATAAGAGTCGGATTGTAGATTCGGGTGGGTATTAAATTAATGGGTGTGTTAATTAATTTAATTAGAGTCGGATTGTAGACTCGGGGAGGTATTAAATTAATGGGTGTGTTAATTAATTTAATTAGAGTCGGATTGTAGATTTAAATTAATGGGTGTGTTAATTAATTTAATTAGAGTCGGACCACAGACTCGGGGAAAGTATTATATTAATTGAGGCGTGAATTAATTATATTAGAGTCGGACATAGACTCGGGAGGATCATAACTTATTAAGTGAGAAAATTAATTACGTTGAGTCAGGCCACAGACTCAGGAAATTACAAGCAGTGTACGGGATTTTGAGTGCACGCTAAAGCCGGGGTTTATTTATATATATACGGTGTAGTGATAGTACATATATACGTGTTCATATATTGTGTGTGATATTAAATTACGGGCAGTGTACGGGATTTTGAGTACACGATAAAGCCGGAGTTTATATTATATATATACAGTGTAGTGATAGTATATATATACGTGTATATATTGTGTGTGATATTAAATATCAGTGACTAGATATTTATTCAATTTATATACTCTAATGCTATCAAGGGAGGTTGTGCGATGTGGGAGAATCCCCTAGCTTGAGGAGTAGGGCGAGTATATCCCCAGGTCATAGCGTCCGGTATATATGGGTGAGGGATGTATCTCACTTTCAGGGAAGGAATATGACCGCCTCCACTACGTTTATATTTTGGGCCAAGTTGGTGAGCGATTCAAACTTGGGTAACTAGGTTTTGTGAGCACACCTAGTGAGATAGCATTTTAGAGGGAATCATCCGGCGAGGGTATACTCGAAGGGATGGATGCACGTATATTATATGTGTGGATATTGTGGTAAAGGTACATATATAATGGTAGTAAATATTAAATACGGGTAATAATATAGTGTGTGATGTATTTACTTTATATAACTAGTGACACGGTTATATGCTAATATTTAAGAGTAATTAAGTAAGTTAATTGTGAGATAACTTATAATTCAAGAATCATTATACTCGGGTTAGAGTAGTATGGCAAGGGATGGTTATACCAAGACTAGTTGAACGATGTAGTACAACTAGGTGGGGTTAGGGTAACCAGTAGGTGTGCACAATAGTGGAGGGGTGAGAATGTCCACAAGGGAGTGCGACACTAACTTAAATATGAAGCACATTCATGCATTTTAAATTACTGCAGTTAATTCACTTGCTAAATATTTTCAAAATGTTTTGGGTTCTAACCCTTGATATAAAACTATTTTCAAAACCTTTTAGGTGTCCAGCCACATGGACGCCAGGACTGATATTCTATTCCAGGGACACAGAGCTGCAGCATATGTGGATGCTAACAGGAGTTTGGATTAGACGCATCGTTCATTCATTCCTAGAGTAGGAATCATTTCTCGTTCAGTTTTATTTAGGGCTTGTCGTCCAGACTTCTCAGTACAGTTTTCAGATGTAATCCTTCAGGTGTTTGATGTTTGTATTGGATTATTTTACTTTTGTGGCCGATGGTTTATTCGACAAGTTATTTAAATTAATTATTCAGTTGATTTATTCAGTTGTGTGAATGGTTTATATTTAATTCCGCATGTACTATTTTGTTAAATTAAAAAGTTAAAATTTGGCACCAGTTTTTGGAATACTAGGTGGTTAGTATGTTTTAAAAAGTTTTCGACAGTGATGCTAAGGATGATCCAACTGGGATTCCTGTTTTAATTTGGTATAGGACTGATCACCCGGTATTTTATTAGGCGAGGTGTCACAGTATGCCCCAGTCTTTCTTTGAAAAGAGGGATCGCGCCGGTAAGTGGTTCTTCCCGATATTGTTCTGATCTAGAATGTGATCATTGAACCCCACCTTCAATACATGATTTCAGGAAGCAGTGGGGATGATGTTTCATTTTGATAAGGTTACATCACCTATAGCCCGAGGAGTAGGCAAAAGGTGATAAATGACTAGTGGAGCGGTATGAATGTAATTTTGGACTCATTGTGGTCATTTCATATCCACAATAATTATAGTTAGTAAGTGAAGCATATTACGATAATCGGGAAAAGATATTACCTTATGGTAATGTAGTGTGTAAACACTCATTCCTGTTTATTGTGGACAAACTTCTTATTTAAATTTTGTGTGGAAAAACCTTAACTATTCTCCCTCGAGTTGTTTAGAGGTGAGAGGATATTAAATTTTGGATTGGTCGAGTTAGAGTCCGATGACTATAGTGGAATAATCACAAACTTTCTTAGGTGGCTTCTGACTGTCGTAAGAGTTATGTCGCTGGAAATCGAGATTCGAAGAACTGACAAGAGTAGTTAGACATTCATATGGTTTCTCTCAGGATGGGAGTTTTGTGTTGAGATAAATACGAGTACTTGACACGTAGTGAGGTGCAGCCTCCCAATAATATTGAGATAATGGGGGCCAATGATGTATAGGCTCATCTCATTCGAATGTCGTCGGTTAGAAGCACAATGTGAAGTGACGTATTGGAGGTGTGACCCTATAACTGATAAAGTGTTGAGTGTGTTAAACAAGCTTGTTGTGAGGTGGGGGCTATAGTGATCGAGTGCCTTACTCTGAAGTTAGTTTTGCATACTGATAAAGTATCCATGATTGTTTTACCAGGTAGGCCTTATTTTCTGAATTTCGGGACGAAATTCCGTTATTAGGGGGGAAGTATGTAATACTCCGAATTTTTATGGCATTTAATTATGGGATTAATTAAATTAAATTGGGATAAATTAATTTAATATTAATTCTAATTTTAAAATAAATATTTACTAGCGTGACAAGTGTTAGTAATTATTGGTAAGAATAATGTTGAATACTACTAGATGAGTAATGTAATATATGAGAAATTGTCGCGAGTGAATAATACGATAATTATAGAAATTAAGTCGGGACGCGCATGTGTCGTGTCGGAACTAAATTAATGAAATAAAAGTAATTTTATTATAAGTTTCCCTTATGGTCATTTCGAGTGAACCAATGTGTCCGAACGGGTTGAGATAGTCAGAAAAGTGTACCCGAGGGGCCAGTTTGGGTCTCGGGACGTTTTTAGGCCTAACCGGTAACCCGGGAGGGCATTTTGGTAATTTTCCATTTTTTGACCTTAATTAATGACGAAAATAAATAGTTTATATCTGTGGGAAGAGAGAGTCCTTCATGGTTAGAAACTTTGGATTTTCAAAGAGGCTAAGGAAGAGAGAAGAGGGAAGGCTTCCAAGGGAGAGAACCACCTAGCCAACACCATCCTCACCAATTCCACCACCAACGCGTAGATCGGGGAACGAGGAATGAAACCATACCCATAATCATCAATTATTCAGACTTCCATATCTAAGGCAAGTATCTAACTTGCTGTTCTTTAGTTGATAACACATCCATGTGAGTGTAGGAATTTATTCTCTCATGTTTTCTTGAAAATAAAATGTTGTTTGGGAGGTTTTTATTGCAAATTTGGAGTAGAAACCATGTTAGGATGGATATCTGTCATATGTAATATAGTATCCACGAAATTGATGCCCAGTAGAGATAGAAATCTGGAAATTTAAATGTATTCTTGAGAAAATTGGATGAACTAGTGTTAAATGTTAACTTCTCGAATTAATCCCCTTTGATGATGATTCTTGGTGAATTTGCGAATGTTTTACGTTAGAATTCTTCTATATTAATGGGACATGAGAAGGACCAGTAGGGTATACGTAGGTTCCGGGTAAGACGAGTTTATATGAGGTTTAACCGTGAGGTTTCGGGAATATAAATTTATTAGGAAATCATGCGTACATTATAGTAGGTCTTGTGAGAATTAAGAAAGACTTAGACCAGTAGAGTAGTGAGGGTGCACCTACTGATTTTATGTTTATCGAGAGGATACACTTCGAGAGTCGATAAGTACTTAAGGATTTGCAATAATTAAGAGAATAAAAAGAGTGATTTACTTATATGTAGAACTCAAGCGTTATATGCTACGCATGGATAAAATATGTTATGGGTCGTGGGCATACCTAGATGAATAATGTAAATATGTATATGAGTGCATGTATATATATTATTTAAATATCTGTGTTTAATCATACCCGCGCTACTTGCTATCACAGAGGTTTCCACATCGGGACAGTCTTATTCTGATGTGACCTTTTTGGGGGATATTGACTCATACCCTAGAACATAGGATCCTTGGTACATGATATCTGAGAATGATAGTCAGACAGTCCTAAGATACGTGAGGGTATGTGCTGACCTCTTAGTGACTTGGAACTATGTTTCTTCTCCAATATGTGTGTTTTGTATTAATACAGTTCGAGAGTGATTACGAACTAGTATTTCCCTTTGTACGAGCGATACGGGGACATGATAGCAGAGTATGTCAGCACCATAGATTTATGTGGGGTGCCCTATTAGTATATATATTATGAGTGATAAATATATATACATGGGATTAATCTACTGTGCTTGTAAGTAGATATGAACTGAATAATTCATAGTAAATGAAATAAGTGGTTTCGAACTTAAGTCCATATTGAGATGAATATATATATATATATATATATATATATATATATATATATATAAATGGCCTAATATATTCAAAAGAACATGTTATATGATATAACTATAATCATGCGATTACTTGAAAAAAAATTTAGTGAAGGGAAATTGAATTAGACTAGTGAATTGGGTTAGCTTTATCCAGATTAGTTCGTTAGTACGTTAGGCGTGCACACTAGTTGAGGGGTGGTAATTCTCAAGTGAGTGTGGTGGTACTAACATGTATTTAATATCAACTGGTAAGCATGTTATATACTTGCTAAACTATTTTTTAAGCTATTAGCATGTTTTACACTCGAGCTTTGACCCGTTTCTTGTTATCCCTTCCTCCTCTTATATATATATATATATATATATATATATATATATATATTACAGGTGCCCAACCTTAGAGGCATCAGACTTAGATCTTTGGACTATTGATGTGCTGCAGCTAGTGTGGGAGTTGCAGGTCCTTGCAGTAGATGACTTCATCTTTGCCTTCTCAGTCTTCTATTTAGTCATCATTAGATAGGGCATGTGCCACCCATATCCAGTTTTATCTAGTTCAGAGAGATTTGTACTCTCGATTTATTTCAGTATTCTATTTTAGTTGGGATTATTTGTGATTATTACTTTGTCCTACGCTTTGGGATATTTTATTTGGATTGAGTTATGTAGCATGTTCTTTCATTTGGATGGTTTGGTTTTAATACTATTATTTGTATTCGTTAAAATGGTTTCATAGTTAATAATAACAATCGAACTTAATTTATAAAATTAAAGATTTTGACACTTAGCTTAATTATTTATTAGGTGATTAATAAAGAAAATTGTTTTTCGACAGTGATGCTAAGAATGAACCAACCTGACACTTTGAGTTAATTTAATAAAGGACTGATCACTCGGTATTTAATTAGGCGGGGTGTCATATTTAATTAGGTGCTAAGTCAAAAAATCACGTTTTAGTTCGATGCAAAATTTATAAGACCCCTTTTTTATTTTTTTCAATTAAACTCTCATGGAGATTTTGTTTTGAAATTTCAGACTTGCTATTACCAATTGGTAAATATCCTGACGCAATATGTAGTCATTGATTATATTGGCATGCTTAATTACTTTACTTTCTACTCTATCGAACTGGTTGATGTAGTTGAACAATATAACTTTTGGTCATGCAAATAAATCTTTAATTTTTTGTAAGTTGAAGTTATGTTACAATGATGATTAGTATTGCATTATAGAACACATCTATATCTATATAAATTATAAAATGCTTTACAGGAGTTATATCACCTCTTTAAAGAGGTTGTCCGTTTGACACTATATATTTTTCTTTTCTCACTCCTCCCATTAATGCATCTCCCCTTTATCATTTGTTCACTTCCCCTGCTCTCACATTTCAAATGTAATCTTTTTATAGTCCATCTGTGTTTAATTCTTCATCTCATCATGATAATTCATTACCAAATATTGATGCAGTCGTACTACTATTCAAATTGGATACTCTACAACCATCAAAGCAATAAAATTTCTTCTAGGTTTGGAGCAATCTTTGACTCAAAGGTATCAACATAGAAAAGGAAAGTTACATTAAATAAATAAATACGTTCATATAAAAACAGATACCATAACATTATTTTACTTTTCTTCTTTCATTTTACTTTATTATCTTCTATTATTAATATTGTCCAAGTATTTTTTTATTAATAAAGAAATCATTTTTTATAACGTCATTACAATATATTTTTTACGACTCTTTATAAAACATTATTATATAATTTCTTTTACAAAATAGTTTCTTTTATAACTTTAATTTTTTTCTGAACATTCGAAAAATTACGTTTTTTATTTCATGGAAACTATTTAGTTATTAACAAAATAGTTGGATTTTCCTAAAAAGTGGACGTAATTTTTTTAAATAACTGAACAAAAATTTTAAGAATGTATGGAAAGAAAATAACTTTAAAAAAATTGGTGGACAAGTAATATTCATCAAAATTTAACAACTAAAAAAATCATTAAAAATGGAAGTTATTTTTCTTTTTTTAAAATAGGTGGACAAAAGTTTTTTTGTTAAATAAATTTTATTTTATAATGTCTTTTCAAACATAGTATTTTAAAAATAAATGTAATAGGTAGACATAAGGAATATGTTTTATAATATTTTTTAAACATGAGGATGTGGTTAATGTACAAAACAAATATATTATGCTTGTGCATTTTATTTACCATTTTTTAATTAAAGTAAAAGTCAAACTAAAATATAAATATTTTTTACATTCATGAGTGACGTTGGTATTGGATCATATGGGACGATCTAAGAATGATTGCAACTATGGAACACACACACATACATACACACACTCATTTTCCGATTGCATACTAAAAACTAGCTTTGTAGTTTGGTTTATCTTTAAGATCTCATCCATTAGTATATGTGCGATAAAAAAATTCATATGTGTAAGTATTAACTATTTTTATAGAAAGTATATATACTCTTTTTACATAATGACTATGAGAACAGTAGGCCCGCGCATCGCGGGGGTTTATACCTAGTATACTATAAAAGGGGATACAAGGCATTCACTTCTCCTCAACACATAGGCTATCCACGTGGCATCCTTGTTGAACCCTAAATTCCTTGATTTTAAAAGACAAAACGTCAGCCCGTCTCTCTCTCCTCACGTTTTTCTTTTGCTCTTTTAAATCCTCCATCTCTACCACTTCCCCTCCCTCCATCTTTAACTATTATGCTCCCCTTTCATTCGTTATATATACCCATATTTCTCTCCTCCCCATCTCAATCATAAATGATCCTGGTATAACATTAATCAAATGGTATACCTTCCATGATTTTCCTCTATCTAAATTTGTAGTCACAAGCATCAGTCATCATTCTTGATAGCAGTGCTAGAGACGTTGAAATTTTTCCTACTCAACTTGTATGAAAAAGTCTATTTAGTTTCTCTAAGTTTGAGCAGTTCAACTGTATTACCCCGTATTTTTATGCTATATTAATTTGGGGATTTATTAAAGTTAATGTGAATGAATTATTTAATAAAAATTCGGAAATTAATTATGTTATAATTATTAACGTGACGAGAGTTAGTAATTATGGGAAATTTGTTGAATATTAGTAATGAGCAAATTAATATATTATATTGGTTATATTGAATGTCATGAGTGAGTTAAATGACAATTTCAAAAATTTAAGTCGGAACGTGTTCGTGTCGCGTCGGGACTAAATTTTGATTAATAAAAAGTGAATATTTTATAAGTTGTTCGTATGGTTATTTTGAGTGCGCCAATGCGTCCGGAAGGGTCGAGATAGTCCGAAAAGTGTACCCGGGGGTTTAGTTTGGGTCTCGGGGCGTTTTTAGGCCTAATTGGTACCCCGGGAGGGCGTTTTGGACATTTCACCTTTTTGGGTAATTAAACCCACGAAAATTCCAAGGGTTATATCAGATATCTGGATGGTCACCTAGGGTTAGAAAATCTAAACACAAGTGACGGCCATTGGAGAAGAGAGGAGAGAGCTCTCAAGGCAATTCAACGCCAAAAAGCCGCCCGTTTGCACCGCCGTCACCGCCAACGCATAGATCGCGAGACGAGGAACGCAACCATACCAAAATCAGAATACCAAAAATCCCAGGAAAGTGTTTATCTTACTATTTTCGTTGGTGCAATTTCTATATTAGTTTAGGAATTATTAGGGATGAAATATATGGAAGAAAACCCAAATTTTGATAGGAATTTGCATGTAGTAAAGACTTAAACCTTATTCTGGAAATCTTTTATGATGTAGAAGAATAACCCACGAAATTTTGATGATGTCTTAGAAGGAAATTCTAGTAAAAATATATTTGAACCATGATTAATAAAACTCTAGGGTTCTTGATGATTAGATAAGATTTTGGGTTGATTATCCATGTTTAATGTTCGAAATACACATGCTTTACATTAAAAACATCTGGTATAATGTTATAATGTTAGTAGTAGAATTTTTGGGACGTTTGGAGTTGAAAAATATGGATTTGGATGAAGATAGATGGTAGAACCCGTAACTGCAATTCTGCAGAAATCAAAATACCTGCCTGATCGATCGATCGAGCATAGAGCTTCGATCGATCGAAGGTTCGATCGATCGAGCCCCAGACCTCGATCGATCGACCCCTCCTGGAAGAATCATATTTCCCTTTTTAAATGAGTTAAATTCAATTTATTATGAGATAATTCTTGGGCATCCTTAATAAAATATTTTGGGAGATAGGGAAGACTAGTAGGACATGTGAATAAATTTTGGGACCCTTGATGACGGGCTAAGATTGTATTTTAGGATAATTACATAAGGGTCGGTGAATTTATTATTTAAAGAGAGAGACATGTAAGAGAGTTACTTTGGGACAAATGTGTATACCTACTGAATTATATAATTTAGAGAATAAAGCCATGAGAGTTGTGTGGTACGTTGGAATAATACCGAATCCAGGTTAGAAACGAACCGTTATAAGTGTTTACTAAAATATGATGATATGGATAAAAGTCGTAATTATGGGATTTGAGAATATAACTAATATGGATATGGTAATATTAGTATAGTTATATGATTGTGTATGCATAAGCTATCTATGTGTGAAAATCATGCCCATGCTACTTGCTATCCTTGAGGTTACCGCGCTGGGACAGTCTTATCTCGATGGGACCTTTATGGGGGATATTAACTTGTACCCTAGAAGATAGATGTCCTTGGTACAAGCTATCAACGTGATAGTTCAGACGGTCCTAAGAGATGCAGGCATGTGCCATCCTCTTAGAGACTTGGAATCTATTCTTCGCCACAATTTTGTTTGTGTATGTGTTAATACAATTCGAGAGTGATTCCGATTGTATTCCCCTTAATATGAGTGATATGGGGTTTTGGATAGTAGAGTATGCCCGCACCATAGTTTATTTGGGGTGCTGTTATAATATATTATACGAGTAGTTAATATATATATGAAATTCTGAAATTTGGAACTACCTACCGTGAATTGATATGCAGGATATGGTTGATGACTCATTGTAAAGACTTGTTTTGAGAAAGTATAATATGACACTGGAAAGCTTTATTGACTAACAAAGTAAAAATGAGAACTTTGGTTATTAATTGAAATATTCTTTTCAAACAATTGTATCGTTAAATTTTGAATCCTGCGAAATACCTAAGATAAGTTAAATCACTGGGAAAAGATAGCGTGTTATATGATGAGATAAACCATTAGGAGGGTTAGTGCGATAGGAGTGCACATTAGAAGAGAGGTGAAAATTTCTCAAGAGAGTGTCGCACTAATATGTTGTTGCATTGGCCTGTATCAATTTAAATACTTGCTAAACGTATTTTAAATCAAACACACTATCGGGATCTGACCCGTTTCTTTTTCTCTCTCTCTCTTGCATATATATATGTATGTATTTCAGGTGCCCAGCCACAGGGGCGTCTTGCTTAGGATCCCTTGAAAGGAACGTGCTGCAGCTTAGGTGGGAGTTGCAGGTCACTTGCGTAGACGGCTTCCTTTATTCACTCCACTTCTAGCATTCTCATTTATTAGGCATGTGTCGCCCTTTCCATTATTTCATTGTTATCGGGACATTTGTATTTCAGTTAGTTCTAGTATTATCACTATGGGATTTATTCAGTTTGAATTGTGTTACTTTATATTTCGCATGTTGACATTCGATTGATGAATATTTTAAATTAATGGGATTCTGTTCCAGGTTTATTGTGGTGTGATTCTTAATTGTTCAAATGTTGATAATAAATAAATAAATCATTTTCTTTAAATAAAAATTTGGAAAGTAACGTTTAAATATGGTTTTGACACTTAGCTTAATTATTTAGGGTGTTAAATTGGAAAGTTTATTTTTACGACAGTGATGCTAAGAATGAACCATACTGTTCACCTTGATTTAATTTAATAAAGGAGTGATCACCCGGTATTTAATTAGGCGGGGTGTCACATCAACATTGTGTGAAATTTGTTTCCTTCTTTATACATTTTCACAAGATCTCACATCAAAGTCAAACTATTGTGTATTAATAAAAACATTATTAAAACTTATTGTTATTTAGGTCTTTTGGTCATACATATTTATATAGTTATCATCTCGAAACTAATATGTCAAACAATGTGAATTGATTCTTCTAGCTAATTTCTTCTCTTGCCCTTAATTGATTTTTTCTTGCTGCTCTTGGAAACATGTTTGTTAAAAGAGAAAAGTGTAAGGTCACTTTTATTTGGCTCATGTTTGCATTATATTAATAAAAAAAAAGATTTCATGCCCGGATGTCGTGTCTTAAATGACCTGTGTTTGTGTTAAGGTAAAGAAAATAAGATTTCGTATCGTGTTGTGGTCGTAACTTAAATGGCACGAGTCCGTGTTTGGTAAAAAAAATCGGGTTGTTTCATTTTTATTTGGATTGTGTTCATTTTAGGTGAAAAGAATAAGATTTTATATCGTGTCCCATTTTATTTGGGTCATGTTGATATTTGGTATAAAAACACAAATACGTGTCTTCTGCTACCGCTTTTTATTGGATCGTGTTCATGTTATATAAAAAAATGAATTTCACATCGTGTCCAATTTTAATTGGGTCCTGCTGGATTTAATTTAAAGAATACAAGATTTTTTCACATGTTGCTTTTATCGTCAACTGTCTCCTTCAGGTATAGTGTCCATCCCCCGATCCTTGCGGCGGGAGAGAGATGGAAGAAGAGGGCATCTTTTAGGTCGAGAGGTCTTGGTCCCGCGCATCCCTCTTGGGATTGCTTCGGCCGGCGTCAGTGATGAGGTGCAAAATGTAGAGAGATGGAGTCACCAGTCTATTTTACTCAAAACAGACAAAAAAAAAGGAGCCATCCCGAAGGACGGCATCCAAAGACATACTGATACATACGAAACCAAAAATGATTCGAAAAGGGTTCAGAGGCTAAGTTACGAAATGGGAAGGTGTTAGGCACCCATTTCACCCTTGCGGTCTCTCATGGATTGTTGTTATTTTCCTTTATTTCCCGGTGATATGTGTGCATGTGTATATGTAGTGGAGATAGGAGTGATCGAGTTGTATCATGGAAGAGATAAAGTGAGTCGTCCGTAGGAATGTTACAAAAAACAATATTAGAAAATAGGGTTTATGCGATTATCCTAGCGTTGATCGTTATAACGGAACAATAACGCATATGGGATAATACGCCAATAAAAACAAATATATATATATATATATATATATATAATCTTAGAGAGTTAAATTAAAGAATATAAAAAATAAAAAATGGGAGAAAAGTAGGAATATGACTCGAGTCTTGGGTTTTACCCCGAGACGCCTACGTAGACTATAGAGGCATCAAAGTCCATGTAGTTCGTATGCAAAATGAGGGGTGGGATTTATCCCATAAATCCAATCGTGGACTTCTCTTATGTGTGTGTGTGTGTGTAAAAAAGTGTTTTAGTTGTGAGAAAAGTGTGAGAATTCCCGTTTGGAATTTATGAGAAAACCCTCTTTTTCTTATTTTTTGGGGTTTTATTTATATGAAAACAAGAGATGTGTAATAATAATTGATAAAAAGTATATTAGGATATATGAGATGAGAAAATAAAAGTGCAAAGTAATAAAATAAATTAATGCGAATTTAGGGGAATTTGAAGAGAGAGTTGAGAAAGTTCGACTTTCTTAAAAATCTTGAGCTTAATCTTGAACGTTGGAGAGCAACCCTTGCACTTAGGTGATGATGAAGAGTGGTTAATTCACCAAGTTTGATGAAAATGATGATGAAAAGTGAAGGTTGGGAAGGGATTTGGATGTGGAAATCACGGACTTCGAGAGTGGTTGTCTGAATTCGCTGGGAGTGATAGATTTCAGATCTTGGGTCTCTTTTTGCAATGAGGTCAGGCCCTCATTTTTATAGGCCTAGGGCATTTTCAATCGGTATAGCCCTAGTCCTGCCAATCGACAGGTGTGTTTAGGCACACTACCGATAGGTAGGGTTTGGAACCTACCGTTTGGCAGTCTCTTTCAAGTTCCTTCGGAAAATCGGTCGTAGATCATAAACCGTTGATCCAAATCACGCACGGGCCAAACCGTTGGAAAGGTAATTCAGAGAAATAATAAAGTCCTTTGGACTACTCTCGGGTCCAAGAGTTGACTTTGGGTCAAATGTGGCTCGGAAGCGCTCATCGGTCCTTTGGACGGGGAATCGTCGGATGCAAATGGATCATTCATTCGCATGGTAAGTCAGAATCATGCACAAGGCAGACCATTGGAAAGGTTAGGAGATTGAATTCAACATTCCAAAGAGTTTGAATTGGTTCGGGGAGTTAATTTTGGTCAACCGGGGACCCAAAGCATTTGATGACCTTTCAGAGTAAAACGAATCATTCATCCGTACCGTAAGTCATAATCGTTCACGGCACGGACCGTTGGAAAGGGGTTTCAGTGCCCTTTGAAGATTCATTCAGTCTCGGTTGAGCTAAAGAGTTAACTTTGGTCAAACAGAGCCAGGGAGCGTCCGGTGGCCTCTAAGTCAGGTTTTGGGGAAAATGGGTCATTCGTCCGTCTCGTAAGTCAAAATTGCGCACGGGGCGGACCGTTGGAAGGGGGTTTTAGTGACCTTTAAAGATTCATTTAGTCTTGTTCGAGCTGAAGAGTTTGACTTTTGGTTAAATGGAGCCTGGGAGCGTTCGATGGCCTCTAGGTCAGTACTCGGGGTATGACTTAGGTTTATAGTGATGAAGGGAGGTGCTAGGAACCTAAGGAGAGCTTAAGGGGGTATGCGAATGGGTTGTCTATAGAGCCCCTTGACGGGTGAGTTTGGAACAAATAATGGCCATAGAATAGACACCGCATGATGCCTTTGGAAGAAGATAACCAATTCAGAGGGTCAAGGTCAATTCTGAGGACTTAAGGAGGAGGATAACCGATTCTATGGGTTAAAGCCAATGCTGAGGGCTTAAAGATGAGGGTGACCAATTCTGTGGGTCAAAGCTAATTCTAAGGGCTTAGGGATGAGGGTGACCGATTCTGCGGGTCGAAGATAATTATGAGGGCTTAAAGAGGATCGAAGCCAATTCTGAGGGCTTAAATTGTAATTACCAATTATGCCAGTCGAAGCCAATTTTGAGGGCTTAGGGACGAGGGTGATCGATTCTGCGGGTCAAAGCCAATTCTAAGGTCTTGAAGAGGAGGGTGACCGATTCTGCGTGTCGATGCCAATTATGAGGGCTTAGCGATGAGGGTGAACGATTCTGTGGGTCGAAGCCAATTTTGAGGACTTGAAGAGGATGGTGATCGATTCTGCGGGTCGAATCCAATTCTGAGGGCTTAGGTTATAATGACCAATTCTGTGGGTCAAAGACAATTCTGAGGGCTTAAATTGAGATGACCAATTCTGCGGGTCGAAGGTAATTCTGAGGGCTTAGGTTGTAATGACCAATTCTGCGGGTTGAAGCCAATTCTGAGGGCTTAGGTTGTAATGACCAATTCTACGGGTCAAAGCCAATTCTGAGGGCTTAAATGGAGATAGACAATTCTGCGGGTCTAAGCCAATTCTGAGGTCTTAAATGGAGATGAACAATTCTGCGAGTTAAAGACAATTATGAGGGCTTAAATGGAGATGACTAGTTTTATGGGTCGAAGCCAATTCAGAGGGCTTAGGTTGAGATGACCAATTCTGCAGGTCGAAGCCAATTCAGAGGGATTAGGTTATAATGACCAATTCTGCGGGTTAAAGTCAATTCTGAGGGCTTAAATTGAGATGACCAATTCTGCGGGTAGAAGCCAATTCTGAGGGCTTAAGTTGAGATGACCAATTTTGCGGGTCGAAGCCAATTCTGAGGGCTTACGTTGTAATGACCAATTCTGCGGGTCGAAGCCAATTCTGAGGGCTTAGGTTGTAATGACCAATTCTGCGGGTTGCAGCCAATTTTGAGGGCTTAAATAGAGATGACTAATTCTGCGGGTCGAAGCCAATTCTGGGCTTAGGTTGTAATGACCAATTCTGCGGGTCAAAGCTAATTTTGAGGGCTTAAATTGAGATGACCTCGGGAACTCTATCGGGGAAATCAATTTGATGCTAAAACTTCTACTCGGGATGTTATTAGGTGGTCCAGGGTTCGGACGCCTTGCTCGGGGAAATTACCTCGTGATCTTGATTTGAGCTAGGGAGCTGATTCCTAGAGAAACCAATTTGATGCTATAACTTCCACTGGGGATGTTGCCGTGGAGAGATTAGCTTTTGAGAGTTTCACTGGGAAAATAAGGGTTCCACTTGATGGAGTGTGAAATTTTCTTGGTGAGAATGTTCTAAATCCTCCCTAGGATTTTTAGGAATTTTCTGAGGATTTTTCAGGGTTTTCTAGTATTTTCTAGGAATTTCTGTACGAAAATTAAAGGGGGTGCCGGTCAGCATGGTATGGAGGGCACCATTCGGTAGTGGCATGGAATTTTGGACTACCTCGAGAAGGTAAAGAGGCAGTGCTGATTGGTAGGTTTAGGGTCAGTGCCGATCGACATGACCCTTGGCTTCTTATAAAAAGGGGCGGGTTCCCCTAATTTTTTACAGCTCCTTGCTTTCTCTCCTTTTGCTATTTTTTTTCTACGAATCATTCTAGTATTATGTAATTCAAATAATGGCCGCTTTTGTGAGCACTGCAGTACGCAGGGAGTGGTTGACTCTTGAAGATTGGGCGAATGTGGATTGGAGGGCCAGGGTGCCTCTTTCTTTGGGGAGTGAGAACTCTTTTAAGGCATTCAAGACGGTTACGAATGAGAGGACTTTACTGCGAGAGCCGTCGCGTCATCGCTCTTCAAGGGTGGTGAACCCTGGTGGTTATGTAAGTAAAATGACTTTTGCCATTATTCTTTTGGTGATTTTCCTTTTTTCTTGGATTTTGACTAGGTTTTTCTTTGACATTCGGATGTTTCTTTGTCGACTATGCGTGACGACGAGACGAAGGGGCTTAAGGATGTCTGGGAGAACCTTCCATGTGTGGTGCATTGGGTGGTATCATCAGCAGGCTTTGAAAGGCTGACGTCTATGCTGGATGAGATGCCTCGTTCGATGGAGATTTTGTGCGCTCTGGGGGAAAGGTGGTGGGACACTACCCACACTTTCCATTTCTGCTTTGGGGAGATGACTATGACTCCCATATATGTGTAGCATCTGCTGAGACTGGATTGTGATGGAGAGAAGATAGAGGTGGATCACTCTTTGCGGGTGAGGCCAGAGGCGGTGCGAGCGGCGCTCGGTGATGTGGGGAGGATAGTGTTTGGGGACTCTATTCGGCTGTTCCTGTTGACGAATGTTTTACTAGGCAGGGCGATAGATGTCGAGGATGGGCTACAGGTGAGACAGATGGCCTGGTTGTTCATTTTTCTGGTGATGGGGAGATTTTTGGTGGCGTCAAGCGGCGACGTCGTCCACTTGTGGTTTTTACCATACTTGAGGGTGTTTTCGAACATCCCTTTCTATGATTGGGGGACCCTGACATTGGTGACCCCTTATTTTTCTCTGGATGCATTCAGCCGGTGCTTCCAGCAGTCTTTCACTGGAGCCACGTATCTTCTTGAGGTATTCTTTAGTTTGCGCATTTTTCCTTTCATGCATTCGCATTTTCCTTGTGCGTCTCTTTTTTTATTGCAAATTCCTGTCTTTGGTAGACGTTGTTCTATGAGGTGATTGGGAGTAATACCCAGTTGGTTGCTTTGAAGGATGAGACTATTGGGGACTCCTGCCAATTGCATCGATAGAGGAAAGCCAATCGGTAGTCGAGGAGGTCTTTTTCTTTAGAGGCTGTGTGTCAGGTCTTGAATGGTCTGACCAGTGATAAGGTAAGACTTTTTCTTCTTCAGTATTGGTCTCTGTATGCTCTGATTTTGTATTGACTCATATTTGCTGGGGATTTTTCAAGTGACCTTTTACCCTTGGGGGACGGCTGTTCAGGACACGGGGTCGACTGGGGTGAACGCGCAGCTGAGGCATTTGCTAGCGCATGAGTTTGGCCACTCTTGGTATCTCGAGAAGAGGGTGGTCCAATAGATTGTTGAGGAGGAGGTGGTGGTTCCACGTGGGAGGCCCCCTATTTCTATGAGGCGGGAGCGACTGTTGCCAGAGGATGCGAGGATTACGACGATTATTGGTGAGTCCTACCTGTTGTACACTGATACGACTGTGTCGTATGACTATATGGACTTCATGATGAGTTGGCTGATGGCGCCCAACATATATGATGCATTGCCTTTCCATCCTGCGGGTTCAAGTAGGCTAGTGGGGTCCTCGCATAGCGGTGGTGGTACGTCGACGTCTGCGACGGCGACGGCGACGGTGACTTAGGAGGTTCCCTTTGTACTATTGCATACCCTTTCATACAACATTCGATGGGCTGATGGAGGGATGGTACCTATATTGCATCGTCCTCATGCGATGGACCCGGAGGAGTTGGGCTTGATAGAGGAGGTTCTTCATCCTTTGGTATACCTTTCTGTTTTTTTTCTTTTGATCTTTCTGCTTAATACTGATTCTGCCTTTTCTTGCAGCAAGTCTAGGTGTCCACCACTTGGCCAAGGAACATTAGGGACTGGATATCTTCGGCGACTGCCCATATTCGGGATGCGGTTCCTATTCCTTCCTGCTTAGTTCCATATGCCTGATCCGAGGAGGAGTTTGGTTCAGGTAGCAGTGGTGCCACCGAGGAAAGAGAGCGCGTCACAGGGGTGAGAGCTCTTAGAGGGAGATAGGTGAAGGTTAGGTGAGAGAGAGAGAGAGAGAGAATGTGGGTTCGGGTTGAGTCCCATTATTTTTATATTTTTCCTGCAAAATTGATGTAACACAGAAAAATATCTATGCAAAGCAATGGAGTTTTTTTATTATATTGTGTTAGTCATGAATGAATGAATGCATGCACATGAGCTTTTTACTTTGTTGCTGAGACCGTAAAAAGAAATATTATTTTGGAATTTTTAAAGGAAGGTTTAAAATGAGGTATTATATAAAGATGGAAGGGGAGTTTGAAATTCTGTTGAGAATATCAATTTATTTTTTATTGGGTTTTTTGATTTTGACAGAAGAGGAAAAATGGAAGTTTCTAAAAACAGGGGGTTGTCGATCGGTAAGCCCCTTATCCTACTTATCAGCAAGTCAGTCCAGTCTAATCAATCAAGGCTTTGATTGGTACCTTCTTCAACCTTTGGTACTTTGTGGGGCTGGATTCCCTCTGACTTCTGAAGGGGTTATGTCTTTTGTGAGGGTTTTCCAAGTATAAAAAGGGGTAAGGGTGGAGTGTTTTCATCACACCTTCACATTCTTCCTTTCTTATTTTATGAGATGGCTCTCCATAGTAGTGTTGAGTTTACCAACTACCTCGAGACTTTGGAAGCGATGTGCTCCTACAATGTTGACTACGATGCTTTCAACATGCGTCGAGTCTCTTTATGGCGTAATCGGCCCATGGAGTGGAACAAGTTGATGGAGGCGGTACAATTTTGGTACCCCGAAGACCATGTATTTCGCTTTGGCTTGAAAGAAGTCTGTCCGACTTATGAGAAATTTTCTGCCATGTTGGGGGTAAATCCCAGCGTTGCTGTGGTTCTACCTATATTTTCCCATTCTCCCAGGGATTTGTTGGCCGGGCTTCTTCATATATCACCTTCGGCAGCCAGATCACTGGTTGCTGGAGGAATGATCTCCCTTTCGAAGTGTTGTAGTCCGTGCATTTGTAGGAGGTTGGTGATGCTGGATATGTCGGAGCCATCATTCTAGGCTTGTTTTCAAAATCACTGCTGGTGATTGGGAACTGCTGGTGGACCCATAACTTGTAGCTGTTACTTCATGGATGTCATACCATCGCAATCATGAGGCGATGATACTGGTAGAGGCTTTGAATGGCCTGGATGCCTCGTGAGAAGGTCGTTCTAACTTCTTGAGGGGTATCCCTATGATGTTGTTTATGTGGTTATCTGAAAGATTCCACATGGTGACTCCTTCGGAATACCCTTTTTCGATTTTACCTAACTTCTTTTCGTTCCGTTTCATCAGTGTGGGTCTGGATATCGAGAGTTGGGAGAACTGGTTTGTGGAGCATGGGGCTTTAAACCTGTACTGGTCAGTGCCTTGGTGAGGACAACTGCTGCCTATTCTGGAGCTGGGGAATACCCGTATGTTCGGCTGGTTGGTCTCAGACAAACCTCTTTTATTTCCCTTGGTGGCTTTTGCTCCAATTTGGCTGGGAGCAGGTCGTGCCGCCTCGGACACTAGACTTCTTTCCGATAGAGGATCTGACAGAGCGTCTGCACATGCAGCTTGGATCTTTGTGGGAGAGTCGGCGTCCGTCGACCCATCCTTCTCAGTCTGTTGGGAGAGTTTGGCATATCCCCAGGGATTATATAAAGTGGTTGTGGAGAAAAGTAGTCAGCAAGATGTTGGCAGTGGAGACTGGACAAAGGTGGCTTGTCTTATCCAATATCATGGAGGGAGGTGTTTTGGTTTTTCCAAAGATGGTTCGAGCTTATCGGTCCATGGAGCGTCTGCGGCACTCTATTCAGGCAGGGAAAGTTTGGGGACCCCAGGATATAGATGATGATGATGGAGAGGGCTCCTCTGGAAGATGTGGGTAGGACTCTTTGGGGGAGTTTGTTTTGTAATGGGGATGGGAGTTATCAATTCCTTTTCTGATGTAATTGTACCGTAATTTCTTATTAGCGAAATAAATAAGTTTTTGATCACCTACCTGGACCTTTTGATGAAATTTGTATATTGAATTATCTATACCGATCGCTGAGGCATACATAGTCCTTTTGTTCAAATATATGTTAGAGTGAACTGTCTTTCTAGGAGATAAGAAAAGAATAGTTTTTGTGAAAAAGAAAGGGCCGTGCTCATGTAAAATGTATGAGCTGCCTACGTACCTCTGGGGTTTTGAAAAGTTTTAATTTGTTTGAAAAAGGTTTTTTGTAGAGGATCAGGCCCATGTAGTTTTGGGTAGAGGGAAATGAAGATTTTTTTTAAGAATAGAAGGGAGATGAGAAGAGTCATAGCGCGCCGAGATTTTGGACTAGAGGTAGAACTTCTTGAGATGGTCCAGGTTGACTGGATGAGCCATCTCTTCTCCACCTAAGTCGGTGAGCATGGCAGCACCGCCGAACAAGATTTTCTTCACAATGTATGGGCCGCTCCAAATGGGCTTGAATTTCCCTCTGGGGTCCCAGATGGGCTCTATTATTTCTTTAAGGGCTAAATCTCCTTCTCGGACACCGCAGTTCTTGACTCTTTTGTTGAATGATCGCGCTATTATACGTACCCTTGTATATGATACAACGCTTTCAATCTCTTTTCATCTAGGAGGGTCAGCTCGTTGAGACGGTTTTGATGCCAGTCCTCCTCACTGACCTGGCTTTCGAGTATGACATGAAGTGAAGGGATTTCTAGCTCCATGGGTAGGACTGCTTCCATGCCGTATACTAGAGAGTAATGGGTATCCCCACTAGAGGTTCAAATTGAGGTTCGGTAGCCCCAGAGGGCGTAAGGGATTTGGTGGACCCAATCTCGACAGCTTTTGGCCATCTTACTAATGATGGCTTTGAGGTTCTTATTGGCGGCTTCGACTGCACCATTGGTTTGAGGTCGGTGGGAGAGGATTTGTGTCTTTGAATCCCATACTCGTTGACCAGTTCTGTGACTTCTGCCTCAAAGTGCAACCCGTTATCTGACATTAACTCGTGTGGGACCCCGTATCAGCACATGATGTTCTTCCTGATGAATTTGGCCACTTTCTTGGCATTCAGGACTGCGTATGACTCAGCTTCGACCCATTTGGTGAAGTACTCAATGGAAACTAGGATTAACTCATTCCCGTTGGAAGCCTTTGGTGTAACCTTCCCTAGGATGTCGATGCCCCAGGTGGAGAACGGCTCAAGTCATGTTGTACAATTCTTGCGGAGGTAGGTGCTGAAGATTGGAAAACTTCTGGCATTTGAGGCATCTCCAGATATAGGCGATGCAATCCTGGATCATGGTGGTTCAGTAGTAGCCTTGTCCAATGATCTTCTTTGCAAGCATGTGACCGTTCATGTGGGGCTCGTATTTCCCACAGTGGATTTTCTGCATTACCTCTTCAATGTTAGCCCTTGCGATGCTGTCTGGATGGGTTCCATCGAAGTTTCTTTTAAATAGTGCTTTGTGGAAGATGATGTACTGGGCGGCCAGTCTTTGAAGGGTTTTACGGTCTTTCTTGTTGGAACCCTCCAGATACCTACAATATTTGAGGAGGTGCCAAATATCATAGTACCATTAACTGACTAGATCAGGATCTTCCTTGGTGATGAGCTTGATATGGTAGCAGCGAGTTGGTTTGTCTTGCTTTTGAACTAGGAAGGGGGCCATTGTTATTCCTTCGGGCATGTAGACCATGGAGGCCAAGGTAGAAAGGGAATCGACTAGGTTATTCTTTGCTCGAGGTAAGTAGTGGAAGGTAGGGGTGGCCGTGGGCCGGGCCTGGGCAGGCCCGGTCGGGCTCGGGCCGGGCTTGAAAAATTAAGTGTTATCCCAAGCCCACTCGGGCCTAGATCGGGCCTTATTATGTAATCCCAAGCCCGCCCAGATTTAAAAGCTCTTTACCCAGGCCCGCCCGATCGGGCCCTATTATGTTAATTAAAAGATTTTTTAAAAAAATTAAAATACCTATTTTTTTTATTTAAAGACCAATTTTTTTAGTTAAAAATATGTTTTAAATTCCATATATTACAAAGTCCATATATAAAGGTTCTCACTTTACATGAAAAGACTTGGTATACGTTTTTATATTTATAGAAGTCCCCCCCCCCACATATATATATATATATTTCGGGCCTCGGGCCGGGCCGGGCCTCATCGGGCTTAAGAACTCATGCCCAAGCCCACCCGAAAAAAAATCGGGCCTATAAAATTTTGCCAAGCCCGCTTTGCGGGCCTATTTACCTTACCCAAGCCCTATATTTTTATTGGGCGGGTTGGGCGGGCTTGGCGGGCCTCGGGCCTATGGCCACCCCTAGTGGAAGGTGATATCTTAGAATTAGGAGGCTAATTATTCTAGGTGGGCATGGAAGGGTTGGAGTTTTTCTTCTTTATCATTCCACTTTCTAAGCACTTGACCGATGATAAGGGAAAAATTCCCATAGACATCTAGGGATTGAATTCCTTTCTTGAGAGCAACTTTGTGGCCTACCGTACACGCCTCGTATTCAGTCATGTTGTTGGTGCAGGGGAAATTCAATTTTATTGCGATGGGAGTGTGGGAGTCATCTGGGGCGATTAGAAGTATCCCAATGCCATATCCCTTTTTGTTGGCGGTGTCGTCAAAGAACATTTGCCATTGAAGGTTGTCTTGAGCAGCGCAGAGGATGGTTTCATCTAGGAATTCAGAGATCCAGACATCGGATTCATCCATGGGGTAGTCAGTGAGGTAATCCGAGATGGCTCTTCCTTTTATGGCTTTCTGCGTAACGTACACGATATCAAACTCAGCTAGGAGCATCAAATACTGGGCCATTCGACTGGATAAGGCGGGTTTCTTAAGCAGGTACTTAACGGGGTTCATTCGGGATACAAGTTTGATGGGGAAGGTGAGTACGTAGTGTCGCAACTTTTGGGTGACCCAAATAAGCGCGACATATGCCTTTTCGAAAGAAGTGTAGTTGACTTCGAACTCGGCCAATTTGTGACTGGCGTAATATATGGCTCTTTCTTTACTAGAATCTTCAAGGTATTGGGCAAGCAAAACCCCAATCGCAGTGTCGGTTATGGTTAGGTATAGGAGTAAGGGGAGACCAGGCTGCGGTGGCATGAGTACCGAAGGTTGGGTCAGATATTGTTTGATTCTGTCAAAAGCTTATTGGCAGGCCTCGTTCTAAACCTTAGTTGAATCCTTTAGGAGGAGTTTGAAGATTAGTTCGTAGGTGGAGGTTAGCTGGCTAATGAACCGATTGATGTATTACAATTTCCCAAGGAAACCTCAAACTTCTTTCTCTGTTTGGGGAGATGGCATCTCAAGTATGGCTTTCAGTTTGGCAGGATCTGCTTCTATCCCCTTCTCACTGACCATGAATCCCAAGAGTTTTCCCTTTGTAACACCGAAGACACATTTCTGTGGATTGAGTCTCATTTGATACCTTTGCAGTCGTTTGAAGAACTTTCAGAGAGAGGGAATATGACCTTCTCTAGTTTTGGATTTGATAATCATATCATCCACATAAACCTCGACTTCTTTGTGAATTAGATCGTGCAGGATGGTTGTGGCAGCCCAACATTCTTGAGGCCAAATGGCATAATAGTATAGCAAAAGGTTCCCCATGGGGTGATGAATGCGGTCTTTTCTTGGTGATCTTGGTGCATCTTGATTTGGTTGTACCCGGCAAACCCGTCGATGAATGACTTGAGAGCATGACTGGATGTGTTATCCACGATCATGTCGATATTGGGTAACAGATAATCATCCTTCGGGGAAGCTTTGTTCAAGTCTCGGTAATCTACAAACATCAAAACTTTCCTTCCTGATTTTGGCACGCGCACTATATTGGCTAGCCATGTGGGATATTCGATCACACGAATGAAGCCCACCTTCAGCTATTTGACCACTTCTTCTTTGACCTCGAGCGACCATTCGGTGCGGAGCTTCCTCAACTTTTGTTTAACTGTCTTGTAATTTGGGAGAGTGGGGATCTCATGTTGAGATAGTTCAGGATCAATGCCGGGCATATCGTCATAGGACCATGCGAAGACATACATGAATTCCTTTAATAATTCTCCGAGTTGTGCGCGCTCATGCTCGTCAAGGGTAGCCCCTATACAAATCTCGCGCAGTTGGCTACTAGAACCGAGGTTAACAACAACAGTTTCCTCTTCATTAACTTGAGCGCGGTTATGTTGTTTGTTATTAACCTTATTTAGATCAGTTAAGAATTGTTCATTTACAAAATCATCATCATCAAAAGTTTGATTAGAATCCAAATAGTTAATGTAAGGCATAATGAGATACTCAAAATCTTCGTTTATTTTATTGATAGGAAAAATAACATTGAGAACCTCATCAAAGGAGGTCTTGATTAAATTTGAGCAAGGATAGACAACAGAAGAAGAAATGGGGTATAAATTAGGATTAGGTGGGATTTCAACAGGTAGAACTGGTGTAGTATGCCAGTTGAGGAGAGGTGTATCAGCAGCTTTAATCAGGCGGGATGGATCCAGTGATGTAGTGCTTGAATGAACCATACAGAGTGTCAGCCCCAGTGTCTGTAAGTTAAAAGAATCCTCAGAGTCACTTTCCTCAGTCTCTTCGATATCCTTGATGAGCGATTGTACATGGTGTTGGTAACTTTCGGCCCATGGGTAGCTGTCTTCGAAGAAGATCTCCATTCTAGGCTTCATTTTCTTATCTGTACGGTCATACCATGGTTCTGGAAAGCCACAAAAAGGGAAGTCTTCGCCCTCTTTGATGAATTGTCCATTCAAGGAGTCACCTGGGATAGTCTAGATGTAGTCTAGTCTTCTCTTTGGTTGAGACTGACGGATTTTTATGAGTTCTTGTTCTGATGGCTGATACCCCAAGCCATAAGGAGGGAGTGATTTCTTCAGTTTAATGGGCTCAAGTATCCCTTGTTGTCTTTGCCCTAGCCCCAGTCCGAGCATGAAGTGCATGTTTCTGAACATCTGAATCACATTGATGTTGCCACGAGGGTCGTATTATGGACAAACCCTTTCTTTGAAATCATCCCCTGCTGGGAGTAGAAGTGGCTCAACTCAGAATCCTGATAGAAGCATATCATTTGACCCGTGCTGTATCTCAAGAATTGGATTGCTTGTACCTACACCCTCGGCATTATCACCGTCTCCCAGAATGGTGATGACTCGTTCGTCGGCGAAGAACATTAATTTCTGTTAGAGCAAGGAAGATACACCCTTGATACTACGTAGCCAAGGTCGTCCAAGCAACAGGTTGAAACAAGATGGGATGTCAATAACTTGGAATTCAATGATAGGGTTTATAGGGCTAGCCCCTATTACAAGTTTTATGGATCCCATCACCTCTCGACAGGTATTATCATAGGCACGTACAGCAGCGGAGGTTGGAGTGAGATCACTTTCCTTCAGTCCTAAGCATTTGAAGGTTCTTAATGGGCAAACATTCAAGGCAGATCCATTATCGATAAGAGAGAGTGGTACGACCTTCCCCATAACATCGACGGAGATGTTGAGTGCATGATTGTGGTTGAGCCCAATTCTGGGGATTTGTTCTTCGAAAAAGGATAGCATTTGGGTAGAGGTCAAGGATCTAACTAAATTTATGGCTTCTTCTGGTGTGGTAAAAGGAAGAACTATGGTTCCAGTGAATAACTTGATCAAAGCATTTCTGTGCAGCTGGGAAGACATGAAAAGCCCCTATAGAGTGAGGTTAGATTGAGTTTTCTTTAGTTGATCGAGGATCTTGCTCCCCTCGAGGGTCATCTCTGGCATAAGAAGGTTTTCAATGCCCTTCCCCTTGTCGTTTGTTGGTAATGATCTTGGGATCTGGTAATGCCTCCCTGATCAAGTCATGTGATTTACTGAAGAAGGGAAGAACATGAACCCTATTTCCTCGTCGGTCTCGAGTTGTTCTGCCATCTTGTTTATCTCTCCGAGGAGTTCTTCAAATGATATCATCCCACACATGTCGACTATCGGGTTAGTTTTATTAGAAGCTTGCTCTTCATTTGAATTTTCAAATTCTTCCCCCCATCCGATGGCAACAATTCTGTCTTTCCATGTAAAGTCAATGCATTACACAACTTCAATGGATTCTTCATACATATCTTCCCATTATGTGGGGATATGTAAGGGTGAAGGGACCAGGCACCCTTATAGCTTCAGATTATCAAGTAACTCGGTCTTACTATAAATATTGCTGGTTTTCCTAAATAATTCTGCCATGATCTGGATAATGTCATCTAGACTGACTTCATCGGTTGGTACCACCCAACTGTCTGACTCTCGAGCCCATTTCCGTGATTCTAAGAATAGTGTACTAAACCTCTAGCAATCAATGATCATTTGTGAGGGCAATTTAAACCCTAACTCCAGGAGTTGGTTTAACACTTCTGATAATTCCATACTTCCATTTTCGAAATGGGTACGGACAACGATGCATGCTTTGGTAAGGAGTGACAGTGCCTGATCAGCGAGGCTAGTAGGGTGTAGGAAGAAATATGGGCAAATTTGTAGAGGTTTGGGAGAGTATATGGGTGTTATTTGAGTTGAGGGATCAAATTTTGGGTTCTCCTCTAAGAAGATGGCATTGGTATGATTGGGAGTGGGTTGTGAGTAGTGTTTGGATTAGGATTGGCTGGTGGGGCAATGGTACCCCAGTCCATTAAACTGTAGATTATGTTTCGAAGGGGAAAGCATTGCTCGGTGGTATGGCCAGCAATTTGGTGAAAGGCGCAATGGGCATCTGCCTTGAAGTTTCTTAGGAGTAGATTCGGCGATGGACGGGGATTTAAGGGTTTGATAAGGTTTTGGCTTAATAGGGCTTCATAAACTTTGGAGAGGGGAGCATGGATCTCGGTGTATTCCTTTCGGATTGGGACAGGGAGACTTTCTAGTTCCCATAAGGTGGTTGGTTGAGAGATGTTGTTGATGGTTGAGACTGCAACACTGGTGGGCTTATCATATTTTCTGGGGGTGAACTGTCTGGACACTTTTTTTGGTTCAACCTCTGTTTTAGCAAGACCTTCCTAAAATTCTACTCCTGCTTCTCTGAGAGCTCGAAAGTGGGGATAGTATTTTCCTCCCATTGTTGCTCGAACATGGGGTAGGAAATTCTTCTTCACTATGTTGACTTGTTCTTCCTTAGATGGCCGATTGGTCATGTTGGCTGCTTTTTCCCTCCATCGGGCTATGAAATTACTGACTGATTCTCCGAAGTTCTATTTGAGAAACTCTAAATCACGCTGGGTGACCTCAAGCTCTTCGTTGTACTTGTACTACGACATGAATTCTCGGGCTACATCCTCCCAGCTACGGATTCTGGACTCCTCGAGAGACAAAAACCATCGAAGGGCGCTATCCTTCAAAGTTTGCTAAAATAATTGGGCCATAAATTCTTTAGAACCCGCTAAGAGAGTCATAGAACGGTGGTAATTACAAAGATGAGTAATCGGGGGTCCACTTCCTCCAAATTTCTCAATATTTGGCATATTGAACTTCTCGGGTTACCTCGCTTTAGGATAAGGATACATGTGGGAGTTGTCCATGTAGTTCCCAGAGCTTCTGACTTGGTCGAACTTCTTAGTTAGCATTTTGAGATCTTCTTTGACCTTATTCAACTCTTCCTTTTTTAGATCAATGATCAAAGGAAAGTTAGCCCCAGGCTGGGCAAGGTTCGGCATCAAAAACTGGGTAGGCAGTGACCCATTAGCAGGAGGGGCACGTGGAGCTAACTGATACTCTTTGGGAACCCAAATAGGCTCGGGTGGACCCATAGCACGAGGGAATAGGGCCTCGGTCTCTTGAGGAACAAAACCTGGTTTCGTTGCATCTCTCGGACCTGAGTCTGGAGGTTATCAATCTTGGACACGAGCTGGGCTAAGACTGCCGTCAGATCTGGATGCACAACTGGTACTTGATTTGTGTTCTCCATGGAAAGTGGATAGATACCGAACTCGAAAGAAGTATCAGGGGAGCGGATAGAACTCCAGGTTTATTTGATTGAAGACCGAAGCCAATAAGGAACCAGACCAAGGGCGTGCGATCGACCTGAGAAGGTGTAAAAGGGGATTTATTTTTGAGAAAAAGAATGAAAATATTTTTAACATTTTCTTTCGCTTTGAGACTGAAGAACAAAATATTTTTAGATTTTTTATAAAGAAAGGAGAAATGTTTTTGGATTTTTGATAAAGAAAGGAGAAATATTTTGGGAGACGGGTCTCAGCATGATTATTATAATTATTATGTTCTCACTTGTATTAAATCATCCTAAATGCAAAATGAAATGCCGGACGGGACCCGAGCCTAGAAAAGTTGGGTTTTTAATATATGCAAAGCTATGGTTGGACTTGTAACCAGGCTCACGGGAAGGGTCTCATTTTAAAAATGCGCAAAAATTTGGGCGGTAGGTCGACCCTGAATTTCGGTAGAGTTTTGGGTCGAAACCGACAATCTAATATGTGTGTCCTAGGCTTGACACCTGTATGTGGGTATGCAGTTGGTTGGGTGAATTGGAAAAGGTTCCTCCCTTTGGCGTGAGTTCCACGATATACGTCTTGCTTTTGAGGGCAATCGGTACGTGTGGACAAGCAATTTGATATACCTGACTGTACGTGAATTGCCTCATTATATACCTTATGGGGACGGTACGTGTGAAGGCGAATTCGATATAATCGGCGTACGTGAATGAGTTCCCTGCGATATACCTCCCGTCATGACTTAGGTCAAGAGGTACGATGCGGGGGAACCGTTAGATATTCATCGAAGGTACTTGGCCAATCAAAGGTGAGAGTCATATCGCTTAGGCTAACTGCGCCCTGCCAGACCAACGCCCATCACGAAGTGACCCTCCAGTTACTGGACAAAATTTGGTAAATCACAATACTCTTTGGTGATGTCGTGTGAATCATGCATGATTCTCTTATTAGTATCTTATGAGAAGAGTATCTTTCTTGATCATGCCAAATAGGGAGCAAAGTACAAGTACCAATGGTATACCAAGTATGGATGGGTGATGCGTGAAACATGCGGATATATGTGATCCTAGGTTCACGTGGTGCGAAGTGTACATGGAGAATATTCTACAAGTGTGTGAATAAAAGCAGAAGCATGAGGTACACATAATAAAAGGGGAACATGCGAAATAGGGGAATATGTAAAAAATAAAACACCCATGTAAATAGAGTCTAGCCTTCAAAATAGTCCCCAGCGGAGTCGCCACATGTAATACCCCATATTTTTATGATTTAAATAATTATGGGATTAATTATTATTGTGGGGATTAATTGAATTAAAATGTGAGAATTTAATTGTTATCCGGATTTAGAATAAATATTAACTAACGTGCCAAGGGTTAATACTTATTGATTGAATATTACTATGCGACATGTAATATGGAACTATACACTTCGATAAATTGTCAAGAATAAGAAATACGACAGTTTAGTAAATTAAGTCAGACGTGCGTGTGAGTCGTGTCGGGACTAATTTAATGGAATAAAAAGATTAATTATTTTTGGTAACTCGTATGATCATTTTGAGTGCGGCGTTGAGTCCGAAAGGGTCAAAATAGTCAGGATAGTATACCCAGGTGTTTAATTTGGGTCCCGGGGCAATTTTAGGCCTAACCGGCGCCCCGAGAGGGCATTATGGTAAATTATATTTTTGGGTTTAATTAATGAACGAAAATTGGGAGTTATTTTATCTGCCAAGAAAACACCATTAGGGTTGAGAGACACATAAATTAAAGAACGTCCACAAAGGGTGTGATGGAGAACAAATTTCAAGAGGGAAGGCCCAAATTAGCACCACCTTGCACAACCATCACCAGCATCGTGTAGATCGGAACAAAAACACGCCCATACCAACAACGTCAAGAAATCAAATGACTAATTCGAGGTAAGTGTTTATTACTTGTTCTTCTTTAACATTAATCATATTCATGTTGTATAAGGATGATATAAATATATATTGTTCACAAAAGTGATGAAAAATTGGAGATTTAGGATGTATGATTCGAATCTGAGATTAATTAGATTGAACCCTTCATGTATGTAAGATAGAAATCACGTTTTGATGAACTTATGGGAATAACAAATCTGGTAATCATGTGTTCTTGAATAAGAAATTGAAGAACTAGGGTTTTAGTAATTAATTTGAGGATTTCCTATTTTTTTGATGACTCAAAATGATTTGAGGATTCTAGGATGTTAGAATCCATGTGTAATTGTTAGGATTCGATTTGGGACTGATTGGTTGGAGTTTGGGATGACAATCTAGAGGTTTTAGGGTTAAAAATGGTGTAAAAACACTGAAATTCTGTGTAGAAGACGAAACAGTAGATCTCGTGCGAAGTCGTTAAAACAAGATTGGTATCTCGCGTGAAGTCGCTCGAACGACACGTGGCAATCGTTCGAACGACATTGCCATATCGTTCGAGCGACATAGTGAATTTTTGGGAATCTTCTTAGGGGCAGTTTTGGAATTTTCCAGTCTGTTCGAGTGAGAGAAATTGTCAGTTAATATATTCGAAACGAGACAGGTTTATGAGGAAGTATATGAGTTTTATACTTTAATTAATCCGGAAAGGAGACTTAATTCGGAAGTTACAATGAGTTGTTGTGATTTAGTAATACTGTAAGATATGTAATAATGAGAATGGAATACGTATGGTAAGTATACAAAATGGCTAGGAGAATACCTATAAATATTAATAGGATGTGTGGATACCTATTACATGCTTAATATTATGTGTATGACATACCTAGTTGCTTGTTATCGCGGAGGGTTATGTAGAGATGGTCTTATCCTGGGTGACCTTTGGGGGGATATTTGACTTGTATCTCAGAACATATAATTGTGAAGACTTATTTATGAATTGATAAGTCAGCTGACTATGGGAGCGTAGGTATGTGCGTGACCCATAGGTATGTGAACTATGTTCGCCGTCACTATGTGTGTTTTGTGTATATGGTTCGTGAGAGACTTCCAAACCGATGGTCCTTATGTGAGTATGAGATGTACCAGGACATGATAGCAGAGTATGCAATGCATTATAGGCTTAGCCTTGGGGTGCTGTATTAGAATATGTATATTATAGTGATGAATATGTATATGTATACTTGTGTTATTCCTATTGTGAGATAATTGTTGGTTATTGTGATAGTAAAATCTTAAGTGATGTAAGTTGTGAATACTTAACTTAGTGTGATAACACTTAACTGAATTAATAAATGATGATATTAATAATGTGGAAAACTGGGAATCACAGGTTGCTATCTGTAACACCCCGTATTTCTGGTACATTTTAATATTTAATTAATTCGGAAATTCAAATTACTAGTGTGTTTTGATTTAATGAATTAATTATGGTAAAAATATAATTTAAATATTAATCGGAGAGTGAATGGTTAATATTTAGGCAAATTAAATTAGTGAGTGAATAGTAATAATGTAATGATGTCGTCTAGAGTATTAATGACGAGGTATGTACTTATCACATCCGAAAGTCGGTATAAGACTATATGGGGTGGGGGATAAGTATTTTTATAAATTAACTCGGATGCAGATTCTGAGGGTACAGTTGAGTCCGGATGGGCCGAGATAGTCGGAAAAAGTGTACCCGGGGGTAGTAAACGGGTCACGGGACGTTTTTAGACATAGTCGGGCCCACTCGGGGACATTTTGGTCACTTGGGCTTGGCCCATTAGTCAAAAAACGTGAATTGGATTATTAAGTTAATAAAAGGAAGATTTAGGATGGCTGTGCTTAATTAAGAAGAGGCACTAAAGGGTTAGGAAACCCTAGCAGCAGCCAAGCCATATTGGGGATCAAAAGAGAGCCAACAAAGGTCATCTTCAACCTTGGGATTTAGCTCCAATTCAGACTCTACGAACCTTAAGGCAAGTGGATAACTTGCAATAGCATTAAATCTGTATTCGATTCATATTCATGCGTAGTGATTAAGTAGAAATTCGCTTTTGGTTGTTAATGGAATGAACATAGGATTTTGAAAACAACCATTCTGATTTACGAAATTTGGGTGATAATTCTTGTAAAATCTGATAATGGTGAGTTATTGCATATCTGGTAGAATGATGTCTGCATATTTGAAAACAAATTTGATGATGAAATTTGGGGTATAAATGGACCTAGGGTTTATGATGAAACTTTCCCCAAATTTAGAAATTGGAGTAAAGGGACGAATTATTTATGTTGATGAATATTCTGGAGATCCCTAATGAGTTTCCTAATATGTACAAATGCTAAAAGGGATTTAGTTTTAGTGTAGAAGGAAATTAGGGCTTGCAGATTTTCGCCCATGGCTGTCTGTCTTCGCGAAGAAGACGAGTATCTGTTCGATCGATCGATCGACGCCATGAAGTCGATCGATCGACGGTCGGCAGAAACTGACAGTTCGCCCTGTTTTAATTATATAGGGAGAGATTTATATAAAAATTGTTATGTGATTAATTATGGAGAAAAATTTATACATGTTTTAAATCTGTTTAATTGTGGGGAAATAAATTAGAAAATGGGAGTAGAAATTGGGTGTCACGTCAAAATTGGTTGAGCGACATCGGAGTATATTATTTCATTTAGTAATGGACTAAGTAATTTAGAGTCGGGATTTAGACTCGGGTGAGGTTAATTCGGGCTATGAGATGGAGTCCAATTAAAGGGTGAGGGCAACATCAAAAGTAACTGAAATTATTAATGCAAATTAATTAATGATTCGAGTTGGGTAATAACCTCATAATAAAAATGGAATAGGCTTGTGTCACGGGTTTAGTACACGGTGTAGCTGGAACATTTTTATGTATGTATATATATATACGGTGTGTGATAGTATATGTATATAGTGTATGCCTTAATATCAGTGGTTAGATATTATTATACTTTAGTGCTATAGGGGGAGGTTACGCGCAGTGGATGAATCCCCTAGCTTGAGGAGTAGGGCGAGTAGATTCCCAGGTCATAGCGTCCGTTACAGGGGGTGAGGGGCATCTCACTTTCCGGGAAGGAATATGACTGCCTCCAATCGTATACTAAACCAAGTTAGTGAGCGAATCTAACTTGGATAACTAGGATATGCGAATATACCTAGTGTACTAGCACTTTAGAGAAATTTTATCCGGGGAGTATTTTTTACTCGGGTGGATGTTAGTGTTTTATGTATTCCAGTATGTGTGTGAATGCTGCAATAAATTTTAAGTATATAATTAGGTAATTATTATATACGGGCTAAATAAATACAAGCATGAGTTGTTGTATACGTATAACGAGTGGAGTAGTTATATGAATGAAAAAGGGAAATGATTTAATTAAGTTGATAGTGCTAATGACTTAAAAATCATCATCACAGTTACTCAAATTAGAGTAGAAGGGATTCAAGGAGACTTTAATAATTATCTAGTCACGAGTTAGATAACTAGGTGATAATTAAAGCGTTAGTGGTGCACATTAGAGGAGGGGCAAGGAAGTTCTCAAGAGAGTGCGTCGCTAACTAAAATATGTAGAGCATGCATTTTTATTATTACTGCAAGTTAATCATTTGCTAAATGTTTTCAAATGTTTTGGGTACTAACCCTTGCTATAAAAACTTTTTAAAAACCTTTTAGGTGTCCAGCCACAGGGACGCAAGACTTGACTCGGTTCCAGGAAATCCGTTGTTGCAGCATATGTGGATGTTGCGGGACCTTTGATAGACGCCTCTTTCTTTCATTCATAATGTAGGGACTCATTATTATTTATTCAAGCATGTCGCTCACTTTCCATTTATTTATTTCTTAGACTTGTTGGGATTTTATTCTTGTCTTTATGGGATTTTTATTTGGACTGATGGTTTATTCGGTTAATAAATTTTACTTGTGGAATGATTAGTTAAATTATCTGTGATTATTTTATTGTTGTATTTTCCGCATGGGTTTTTGTTTAATTAATGAAAGATAAAAATTGACACCAGTCTATTTTTCTCACTTAGGTGGTTAGTAATTTAAATAAAACGACAGTGATGCTAAGAATGGACCAAATGAGAAACCTGTTCTAACTTGATTTAGGACTGATCACCCGGAATTAATTAGGCGGGGTGTCACACTATCAAGAGGTATAACTAGAAGTAAGTCTTTATCTGGTTAGAAGTGTTACAAATGGCTAGGTGAGAATAGATGTACGTTAGACGTGCACTTTAGCTGAGAGGTGAGAAGCTCATGTGCGAGTTCGAACTAACATGCATTTGATACTTGCTTCATTGCAAATTTTAATTACTTACTAAAACAAATATTTTTACACATCGGTCTTTGACCCGTTTCTTGCACCTATTTCCTCTTTTGCTATATATATGTAATATATCAGGTGCTCGGCCACAGGGACACCGGACTTAGAGATTTGGATTGCTTAGCGTGCTGCAGCTATTGTGGAAGTTGTAGGTCTTTGCATTAGACGCCTCTATCATTTCCCTCAGTTCTATCTAGAATTTCCATTTAGGGCATGTGTCGCCCATTCCTTAGACATTTTATCAGAGATTGTATTCAGTTTACTTTCCTTTCATTTCATTTGGATTTATTGTTCCTATGGTTCTTGGTTTAGAGTTTTGAACTGGAATGTTTTATCCAGCCTTATTTATTTCAGTGTGTGATTCAGATTCCGTATTTATATTAATTAGTTATGTGGTGGATGGATTATATTTAAATTCTTGGATTTAATAATTGAATGATTTTATTGAAAAAGGAAAACATTTTGAGACTAGCTTAATTAGTTATTAGGTGGTTAATAAGGTTTATGTTTTCGATAGTGATGCTAAGAATGAACCAACCGAACATTCTGTTTTAAATTTTATAAAGGATTGATCACCCAATATTTAATTGGGCGAGGTGTCTCACCAAAGTGCCCATCCCCCAATCCTAGCGATGGGAGAGAGACGGAAGAAGAGGGCATCTTCTGCGTCGAGAAGATCTTGGTCCCGCTCATCCCTCTTGGGAGCGCTTCTGCCGGCGTCGATGATGAGGTGCAAAAGGTAGAGAGATGAAGTTGCCAGTCTATTTTACTCAAAACAGACAAAAGAAAAGGGAGCCATCCCGAAGGACGGCATCCAAAGACATACTGATACATACGAAACCAAAAATGATTCGAAAAGGGTCCGGAGGCTAAGTTACGAAATGGGAAGGTGTTAGGCACCCATTTCGCCCTTGCGATCTCTCATAGGTTGTTGCTATTTTCGTTTATTTCCCCCTGATATGTGTGCATGTGTATATGTAGTGGATATAGGAGCCATCAACTTTTATCATGGAAGAGATAAAGCAAGTCGTGCGTAGGAAAGTTCCTAAAAGTAATATTAAAAGAGAGTTAAATTATTTATAATATATATATATATATATATATATATATATATATATATATATATATATATATATATAGAGAATCTAAGAGAGTTAAATTAAAGAATATAGAAATAGAAAATGAGAGAAAAGTAGGAATAGGACTCGAGTCTTGAGTTTTACCCCGAGACACCTACGTAGCCTATAGAGGCATCAAAGTCCACGTAGTTCGTATGGAAAAATGAAGGGTGGGATTTATCCCATAAATCTAATCGGGGATTTCTCTTATGTGCGTGTGTGTGTAAAAAAGTGTTTTAGTTGTGAGAAAAGTGTGAGAATTCCCGTTTGGAATTTATGAGCAACCCCTATTTTTCTTGTTTTTTTGGGTTTTATTTATATGACAATAAGAGATGTGCAATAATACTAGATAAACATTATATTAGGATATGTGAGATGAGAAAATAAAAGAGCTAAGTAATAAAATAAATTAATGCGAATTTTGGAGAATTTGAAGAGAGAGTTGACAAAGTTGGACTTTCTTGAAGATCTTGAGCTTGATCTTGAATGTTGGAGAGCAGCCCTTGCACTTGGGTGATGATGAATAGTGGTTAATTCACCAAGTTTGATGAAAAGGATGATGGAAAGTGAAGGTTGGAAAGGGATTTGGATGTGGAAATCACGCTGAATTCGAGAGAGGTTTTCTGAATTCGCTGGGAGTGATAGATTTCAGATCTTGGGTCACTTTTTTCAATGAGGTCAGGGCTCCTTTTTATAGGCCCAGGGAATTGTCGATCATCATATCCCTGGTCCTGCCAATCGACAGGTGTGTTTAGGCACACTGCCGATAGTCAGGGTTTGGAACCTGCCGTTTGGCAGTCTATTTCAGGTTCCTTTGGAAAATCAGTCGTAGAGCAAAAAACATTGATCCGAATCAAGCACGGGGAAAACCGTTGGAAAGGTAATTTAGAGACCTTCAAAAGTCCTTTGGACTGCTCTCAGGTCCGGGAGATAACTTTGGGCCAAATGTGTCTTGGAAGCACTCATCGGTCCTTTGGACGGGGAATTGTCGGACGCAAATGGATCGTTTGTCCGCATGGTAAGTCAGAATTGCGCACGGGGTAGACCGTTGGAAAGGTTAGGAGATTTACTTTATCATTACAAAGAGTTTGACTTCATTCGAGGAGTTGACTTTGGTCAACCTGGGCCCGAAAGCATTTGATGACCTTTCAGAGTAAAACATATCGTTCGTCTGTACCGTAAGTCAGAATCGCGCATGGGGTGGACTGTTGGAAAGGGGTTTCAGTTCCTTTTAAAGATTCATTCAATCTTAGTCATGCTGAAGAGTTAACTTTGGTCAAACGGAGCCCGGGAGAGTCCGATGGCCTCTAAGTCAAGTTTCGAGGGAAAACAGGTCATTCGTCCGTCTCGTGTGTTAGAATCGTTCATGGGGAGGACCGTTGGAGTGGGGTTTCAGTGCCCTTTGAAGATTCATTCAGTCTCGATCGAGCTAAGAGTTTGACCAAGGAGAGCCTGGGAACGTCCTATGGCCTTTAGGTCAGTACCCGGGGTATGACTTAGGTTTGTAGTGATGAAGGGAGGTGCTAGGAACCTAAGGAGAGCTTGGGTGGGGGGGGGGGGGGGGGTACGAGAATGGTGTGTCTACAGGTACTATTATATATTTCTACATTGATGTTTCTCTCTACGCCGAACCGTGACGATGTTTATTTCTATTTCGAATTAATTTTTTGTTTTCACGAATATGAATTTTTATTCTATTACCCAGTTTAATTTTTTGTTTCTTCATATTTTCGTTGGCTTCTTTTATTTCTCTTACTATAATGTACGACTAGCGCATCACGCGGGTTTACAACTAGTTTTTTTATGTTTCTTTACATTTAACCGAATATGTATATATAGGATATACATATAAGTCATGTATATACTCGTTATGTTCAGTGTATATATATATATATATATATATATATATATATATATATATTGGTTTGATGTATATATAGATTGTAGGAGGTTTTTTTCTTATATCTATGATGGTTTGTACATATATATGTACACTGTGTGTATGTGTGTATATATAAATGTGTGTGTGTGTGTATTTTTGAGCAGGTGTTTGTGTGCTTAACACCAAAAAGTGTGTGTATATATATAAGTATATATGAGATTATATATATGTGTATGCATTTAACAGTGGGTATTGGATAAATATATACACAAAATGGGTATTAGCATGAAGAAGATGAAGTTGGGGAAAAATAGTAAATTTTGTTTACGACGTGATATCTTCGGCATGTTAACGCAACTAAACGAGTCATCCGATAAGTGGTTCGGGTAATTTAAAATAATGTTAATATATCAAATAACACATACTGGTAGTAGAGATGAAATTTCGGGGTGATCAAAATGAGTTTCGGGACGTCCGAAGTTTGACCGACGCTAATCGTAATAAAATGACAGCTTTATCGAGCTATCTTTTGGTTAATTTTTGGTACACCCCGGGAACACACACGGGAGGGTCGCGCGTGTGCGCGTTTATCAAGGTGCATGTTTGAAGTGTCAAAAGTTTAACAAAAATAACCAATTTTTTTAATAAAAATCAAAGTTTCGGGCTTTGTTTAGGCTCAAATTTAACACGTTTCGGGTGCTCAAAAAATTAGTCCGAGTTCGCCAACTTTGAGTCGGGATATCCAAGAATCAGTATGCATAATCAGATATTTGTTCGGATTATCCGAGACGTGTATTTTACTCGACTAAAATTGTGTCAAGAAATGGTTGTTGTTTGGGAATTTTTGTTATAAAATGAATAAATAAATATATATTCATATATTTATTTTAACTACGTATATTAGGTCTTCCAATTCCGTTTTAATTTATATGTAAATAATTATATTTACGTACTCCTTTAAAAAAAATACAATTTTAATTTTAAACCAACCGTGAATATACCAATACGCGTTAAAAAGGACCAGTTTTGTCATTTTCAAAAATTCATATCTTTCAAACCATTGCTCAGAAAATATATGAAATGTATCGTTGGATTCGCAGTATCGAGTAGATTAATTTGGTATATAAATATGTAGAATTTGACACTATTTTTAACGGAGCCAATTTATATCACCGTGTCCATTAAAAATCACGTACACTTGATAAAAAATTCATTTTTTCACGAAAAGTGTAGTGAACCTCAATTATACACTTATTCAAAATCACAAAAATATCACGTGTTTATATTATTATAAACATAAAAAAATTTAGACGCGTCTGTCCTTAACTCTCATTGTTATAAAAAATACATTTTTTTCCAAAAAAATTAAATTATGATACCCTACACGACTTTAATATACTATTCATCAATTTTAATTATTTTAATCATTACATTCATAAAATGATAAACTTTATTCCATTTATTCAAAGTCACGTGAACTATCACGTCAAGATTTAATTATCAGTCAAACCACATGTTAAATGAAATCTAGAAATCATAGAAAATTAATCATTATAAGTTGCCTATACCAGTGTATCCCCAAAATTATCCATGATCACCCTTCCATTAAAAACCACAGCCACATATACGAGACCAACTGATAAACCAACAAGTTATGCACTGCAGAATATGGTAAATGATCTTTTATTCAGTATTACTTTGTAGGTGATTTCTTATTCAGTATTATTTCTCACAATGATTTTGATTACTCCTATTGTTGATATCGCTATGTGATACTCCCAGTTGATCTTATTCTTATTGATGAACTCATTTGAGTTGTTCCAAAATTTACGTACAATTGATTCAATTTTAAAAACCCTATGTTGATTTTATGCAATGATATCATTTAATATGATTCATTTTGAACTTGTTCTATTATAGCATACATTATGAGTACTGAATAATCTATCGTTATACCCACGGTTGTATTATTGGCCTCTAGGGCTCAGATGTTAAGGGCCTAGTTGTTGCTACTATATAGAATGTCTGTGATTGACTAAGTGCGATTACTTTTATCTCCAATTTATTGGATTGATTGTTCTATGTATGACTATTGCCTTAAAGCCTCTAAACGGATAATTATGGGTTATTTGTTTAGAAACCATCCACAATCGTTACCCGTTCTAGCCTTGATATTTCAGTTTATAGTAATATCATCATGTATTACCGTGTTTATCTCAATTTAGCTATTGAATTAAATTTTTATTGTACTCCTAATGTTACTGATCTTCAAACATGATTTTCTATTCAAAAACTATTTTATACTATGTTATAAAATGAGAATCATCTACTGGGAAAAGTTTTTCTTATTCCTTCCTTTCTAATTATTTTAAACAGGTACCTATAGACAATGATGAACCTTTTAGGAGCTAGTTAATACATAGAGATAGGGAGAAAGATCATTAGAAGTAAGGAATCATAGAATAGCTCGAGAAATGCATACGTATAGAAGTGTGATATTAGAATGCGTTCTTAGATTATAGTTGTAACACGTTTGAGTATTAATAAATGCCTCAGTTGTTTTAGTGTTCAGTGATATGTCCTAAATAGTCCTTACTGCCGCAAAAGATCCAACAAGAGCCGCTGTCTAGGTCCAAATAGGTCGTGGCACCTTACAGTTAGCCTTGTCTTGTATTAGCTACAGCCTGGCCTCAGACAGGCCGCAATACCACCTTTTATATGGCCGCTGCCTGGGATCAAACAAGTCACAGTTCCTACTCATACCATACCCAGCCTTGGTCAGAATTGGCCGCCGCCTAGACTCAGACAGGTTGTGACACCTCCTTCAAGATGGCTGCTGCCTGGGTCCGAACAAGCCACAACCCCTTTTTGAATAGCCAGTTATTGTCCAAGAAAGATTCTTCCATCAGACTTATTCATATGTCACGTATCCTAAGCATGTGACACCACCTTTATATCCCCTATAAATATATGAGATCACCTCATAATTTGGGGGATCGAAAAGAGAATTATCCAGTGGAGCCCTGCCATAATCTCCATACTACCTCTCTCTATAGAGTCACACCCACTAGGGGGCTTACTAGGTCGTGGCCAGGATTCCATCCACCTCATAGTTCACATTTAGTCTTCCCGAATTCATTGTTCTCATGTATTCTCTTCCCTTCTCTTACTTATACGCCTATTTAGGTCTAATCATATTGTAATGTTAAACGCATATAGTGAGAGTGAAGAACTAAAATGGATGTAGGATCATTTTAATAGCCGAACCACTCTATATTATGTGTTCTTTCCTTTATTACTGGTTTAACTTTATTCTACACTTGATATAATGCTCGAGAACGACTTGTGTCCGATTTCTCATATCAACAATCTGGCGTCGTATGTGGGAATGAGATATTTCTATTTTGTTTCTTCTCACTTTTGAGTTCTAAGTGCTTTATTTCATCTACAGGGACCTCTCCGGTCATTATCCCATGGGTGAGACTTCGGTTATCAAGCCCTTATATTCATATTCTCCCCCGTGAGGGTATTACTTATTTTAAATCTGTTATTGGTCCTCTTTTTCATGACCTAAGATTTTCTTTGTATACCCCAATGATGTTAACTAACCTAGGAAGTGTTGAAAATCACAAAAGGCAATAGCCTCGTAAAGGTGAGTGACTAGGGATGAGGTTTATTTACTCATTCACCGCTTCCTTTGCCTATGATCTAGGGTTTCCTACCATAATTGTTCCATTTTTGAATCACTTGGGGACTATTTTATCCCTGGTATATTCCTAGTAGTCTTATTTCATACATTCTATATGGGTTAAACCCAGCTTCAGGGCCCAATTTTGGAATTGCACCGTGCTGGTGCAAGTAGGATGCGCCTTGGTATACAAATTGCCTTTGTGCCGCAGCCCCTTCATTGCAAACGGTGCATATTCTTAATCTCATCACCCAGGCAATGGTGAAATTGTTCTCGGGTTCAAATCTAGTGAATCCTCACTCGAGGAGACCAGGGTAGTAAGTCCATGTGTCCAACAGGTCGCGATATCAATAGTACATTTGGCAGATTGCCAAAACCTACATCCTTGTTACTACTCTTGGTCATTTTCTCTACATTTCTTGATTTTCTCACCAGTGTTTAGTTCATCTAAGAGTATATCTCTAAATACTAACAAAACAGAATTGGTAGGAAACTCTGGAAAAAACTCATAACAGAATGAAGAGATTGCTCAGTTGTACAACCACGTCAACCATCTCTATGACAACCATGCTTCGTTTCAGGACCAGGCTAAGTTGGAAGGAAACTCTGGAACAAAGAAGAATTGGAAGGAAACTCTGGAACAAACTCAGAACAGAATGACGAGATTTCTCAGTTGTACATCCACCTCAACCATCTTTATGACAACCATGTTTCGTTTCAGGACCAGGCTAACTTCCTAACGCAGAGAGTTCTGACACTAGTAGCCATGACCTTCACCTCAACACAAGCTGCAGCAGCAGATGCTGCAACCTTCGCTTCCATAAAGAAGGTAGCTGTAGCAGAGGCCGACGTTGTCCCTACCCCGACCCAAAAATAGTAGGGAACGAGTGTCTTGACATGCCACCAAGGCATCCAATATTCTAGAGTTAAAATTTTTCTTTTGAAATATTTGTAGTGGAAGTATTATCACATGGTTATGAATCGTAAAATACAGAAAGTGAAGGAATTACATCATCAGAGCTTTCTAAAGGGAACTTCATTTGTATTAAAATATCAACGAGTTACAACTTGACACAAAGAGCTAAACATGATCTATCTAATTAAATAAACTTCTACTTAAGGTAACAAAAGGAGCTTTAAAATCTAAATCTTCAAAATAATCCTTTTGCGTTCCATCCACGAGCTTAATTATTTCCTGAAAAATAGTTATTTATACAACATCAGCTAAAAGCCGAATGAGATTCAATCTCTAGACATTCCAAGATTTTTCAGAAAATTGATACCTATTCAATTTAGAACAGAAGGTATATACATAGAGATAGGAATTTCAAGTGATATATATAAAGTAAATGACAATATATATATTCAGAATAAACAGTTCAGAATAGAGCAGATAAAAGAATTGAGCATATGTCAATTATTCAGTTTTAGTGGCCATGTACGCTCTAATACCCAGACAGATAGTGTTACCAAATGTTTCCACCCGGTAACATCACAGACAGATAATCATGATTTCTGGAACAACTCCTTGTTTAGGTCACACCAGTGGTAAACCAGTTGGGAAGGTACCACCCAAATATTTCCACCCGGTAGTCAAGGCCAACATAATATGAGAGTTTCCCTAGGCCGAATTAATAATTTAAAAATTCAAATCAGATGTTTATATGGATAGATATAAACATACAACAAACGACAGAATCATCGGTATCAGATGCATTTTGAGAATAAAAGCATTTCACAAAATATACATAGTTTGCATAATATAATATAATCAAAATGCGCAAGAAATTTCATAGAGTACTCACCTAAAATAGAGGTTAAAATTATAGATAATGAGTCTTCGATCGCACGTTAATCAAACAAATACGATAAAGGTTTAAGTACACGTTCTAAACAAGGTCCAGTCTCCATATTGTATTTTAATAATAACTTGTTTCAAAGGATTACTAAAAACCATTTTCTTAACTTTTAAAACTCATTGATCGTAATTAAAGGATTCAATTCATAGTTCTTCCTAATCAGTGGGTTCCCAGTAGAGATGGAGGGTCACAGGGGCACCACTTAAATACGATCAATGAGTTTTAAAAGTTAAGAAAATGGTTTTTAGTAATCCTTTGAAACAAGTTATTATTTTAATAATAACTTGTTTCAAAGGATTACTAAAAACCATTTTCTTAACTTTTAAAACTCATTGATCGTAATTAAGTGGTGCCCCTGTGACCCTCCATCTCATCTTGACATAACAATTCTTGATTTATTCCCAGTAGAGATGGAGGGTCACAGGGGCACCACTTAAATACCTTCTCAACTAGACAGAATTTCACCGGGACTGACTTTGGAATTACTTAAATGAGATTCCATAATAACGAGCAATTACTTACAAAAATCATTTTAAAAAGCGTATATATATATTTTCAAACAAGTTGACATATTTTGAAAATAAAATCAATTTAGATTTTTTTAAAATTTTAAGTTTTGATTAGTGGATCCGTTAGTGTATTTTCCCAGCATAACTACTAAGTAAAGCTATAAAGAACGCCATTAAAACTATAAATATGCATTACAACATTTAAATAAAATCATACCTACAAAACGAATTCTTTCTTCAAAATTATAGAACTCCTTCTTAAGATATTTCCCAAGTTATCACTCTTTGTTACTATAATTCTCAAGGAATTGGTGTGAGTTATAAATGATCCCAAAGGCCCTATTTATTGGTTTCCAAGGATATTCCGGTATTGACACGTGTCAAATGACTAAGCTTTTTGGAGTGGTGATTCAATGCCGAGGTGTCGCGTGCCGGAGTGGTCTTGCAGTGTTAATATCACCAAATGATGACAAGTGTTTTAGCTCTCTCGCTAAAGACAACATGTGTAAGGTGGAGGTGACCAGCACGTGGTGGAAATGTGATAAGGGTATAAGGGTCATTTCACACATGAAAGGGTGTTTTGGTAATTTCACACTATATATTTTTAATATTTCTTAGAGGTCCTTAAAAATATTTTATTTACAAAATGGCCCTTTTATATTTTTATTTTAGTCCCTTAAGTTTCATAAATTTATATTTTCTACCCCAAAACTTATTATTTACCTTAAGATATGCCATAAGACTTTGGTTTGATCCAATTTACAGTTGATTCTTCATATTTAAAAAATGGAGTTTATTATATTGATAGCCAATAATACCACATATCTAATAATACAATATCTATAAGATAATAAGCAACACATGAGTGTAAAAACAAACTATATACATATGAGCATATAAAACTGGGGTCATTACATCCTTCCCTCCTTATAAAAAGTTTGGTCCCCAAACTTGACTCATATTAATTTACAAACAAGTATGTATATCTATCCTTTATTTCATCTTCCCACTCCCATGTTGCTTCTTCAACTGAATGATTATGCCATAATACTTTGACTAGTGGAATTATCTTGGTTCGTAATATTTAATATTTACGGTCCAAAATTTCTACCGGATGCTCAATGTATGACAAATCTTCTCTAACTTGAAGAGGTTCGTGACTTAAGATATGTAATGGATCTGGGACATATTTCTTTATCATTGATACATGAAACACATTATGTACACTAGAGAGTTCAGGTGGTAAGGCTATTTTATACCCAACAGCTCCTATCCTTTCAAGGATTTAAAAAGGTCTTATGTATCTTGGGCTCAACTTCCCTTTCTTCCCAAATCATATTACTCCCTTTGTAGGCGATAGTCGCAAGAACACATAATCTCCTCTTTGGAAGTCTAACTGTCGGTGTCGATTGTCAATATAACTCTTTTGACGGCTTTGAGCGGTTCGAAGTCGGTCTTGTATTAATTTCACCTTCTCTGTTGTGATCTGAATCAATTCTGGTCCCAACAATTTTCTTTCCCCAACTTCTACCCAGCATGTAGGGGAACGACACCTTTTACCATAGAGTGCCTCATACGGAGCCATTTGAATACTTGCTTGATAACTATTATTATATGCAAATTCCACTAACGGTAAATGATCATCCCAATTCCCTTTCAGATTAAGTACACATGCCCTAAGAATATCCTCTAAGGTTTGAATGGTTCTCTCAGATTGTCCATCTGTTTGAGGATGAAAAGAGGTGCTGAAATTTAATTGTGTTCCCATGGCTACTTGTAGGCTTTTCCAAAAGTGAGACACAAATCTGGGGTTACGATCAGAAATAATTGAAATTGGGGATCCATGAAGCCTAATAATTTCCTGCACATACAACTTAGGTAACTTTTCTAAAGAATGGGTAATCTTAATGGCAAGAAAATGAGCAGATTTAGTTAGCCTATCAATAATTACCCAAATAAAATCATTACCATTTGAACTCCTTGGTAAACCTATTACAAAATCCATAGTGATATGTTCCCATTTCCACTCTGGGATAGGTAGGGGTTGTAGTAATCCTGATGGTTTTTGATGTTCAGCTTTTACTTGTTGACAGACCAAACACTGAGATACAAATTCTTCTATCTCCCTTTTCTTGTTATTCCACCAAAACACTTCTCGAATATCTTTATACATCTTGGTATTTCCGGGATGAAACATGAATCTCGAGTAATGACTTTCCTCCAAAATTTGCCTCTTTAGTTGGGCATCACGTGGAACACACACTCTATTTCCAAACCTCAATATATCATCCCGTATCGCAAATTCCATTCTCTTCCCTTCAATAACCTCTTCTTTAATCTTCTTCATTTGTGGGTCATTTACTTGTGCAATTTTGATCCTTTCCATCAAAATGGGTTGTACTTGTAAGTTTGCAATCATTCCAACTTTACTATAAATACGAATATCTATTTCTATATTTCTTATATCCTTCAATAGAGCCTCCTAGTTTGTAATAAGACATGCTAAATTTGGTGTAGGCTTCCTACTTAAAACGTCAGCTACTACATTAGCTTTCCTTGGGTGATAATGAATATTCAAATCATAATCCTTCATCAATTCTAACCACCTACTTTGTCTCATGTTCAATTCTTTCTAAGTAAATATATATTTTAAACTCTTATGATCGGTATAAATATCACAAGTCTCACCATATAAATAGTGTCTCCAAATCTTAAGAGCAAAAATTACAGCTGCTAATTCTAGGTCATGGGTTGGTTAATTTTGTTCATATGGTTTTAACTGTCTTGAAGCATAAGCAACTACTTTTCCATTTTACATTAACACACATACTGAACCATTTTAAAGCATCACTATAAATCACCAATCCTTTCGTACCTGAAGGAATAGTAAAAATTGGGGCAGTCACCAATCGATTCTTACGTTCTTGAAAACCTTTATCGGCTTCATCAGACCATTCATATTTTACCTTCTTTTGTGTTAACCTAGATACAGGTTTGGCAATGCTAGAAAATACTTCAACAAATCTTCGATAATAACCTGCTAATCCAAGGAAACTACGAATCTCACTCACATTAGTTGGTCTTGGCCAATCTAGTATAGCCTCAATCTTTTGAGGGTTAACTTACACTGCCTCTTTGGATATGACATGTCCTAGAAAAGAAACACTAGGCATCCAAAACTCACACTTCTTTAATTTTGCATATAATTTCTCTTTCCTAAGGATTTGTAATATTGTCTCTAAATGCTTCTCATGTTCTTCAATACTCTTAGAATAAATGAGAATGTCATCAATGAAAACAACAACACATTGATCCAAATATTTCCTAAAGACTCTATTCATCATATCCATAAAAGCGACTGGTGCATTAGTTAGTCCAAATGACATTATGAGAAATTCATAGTGACCATATCTAGTAGAAAAGCTAATTTTGAAATATCATCGTCCTTAATCTTCAATTGATGATAGCCTAACCTAAGGTAAATCTTAGAGAATACTTGTGCACCTTCTAATTGATCAAATAAGATATCTATACGAGGTAAGGGGTATATATTCTTAATGGTTACTTTATTCAGTTCACGATAATCTATACATAGTCTCATTGTCCCATCCTTCTTTTTCACAAATAACACTGGAGCACTCCAAGGCGATATACTTGGTATGATAAAACCCTTATCTAAAAGGTCTTCTAGTTTAACTTTTAACTCTCTTAATTCTAAAGGTGCCATACGATATGGTGGTTTTGAGATTGGTATAGTTCCAGGAATAAGGTCAATGGTAAATTCTATTTCTCTACTAGGAGGTAGGCCTGGTAAATCATCTTGAAAAACATCCTTAAATTTCTTAATGATAGGAATATCTTCTAAGCTAGGCCCTATCGTCTGCAAATTGGTAACAATTGTAAGAAATCCTTGACATCCCTTCTTAAGAAAACTATAGGCTTGCATTGCAGAAATAATACACATCAGAGATATGATGCCAGTTCCTTCAAAACTAAATTTTGGTTAGTGAGGGATTTGGAAAGTAACACTCTTATCAAAATAATCCACCTTAGCATGATATGATGCTAACCAGTCCATCCCCAAAATGACTTCAAAATCTCTAATGTCTAAAACTATCAAATCAACAAATAGTTTATGACTATCAATGTCTATGGGGAAAGCCTTGTATACTTATTTACCTATCAATAACTCACCCGAAGGCGTAGAAACATGTATGTTATGATTCAAGGGTTTAGGCAATTTATGAAAGCGATTTAATACATGTATAGATATAAACGAATGGGTAAAACCGGGATCTATCAAAGCTTTACAAGGTTGTTCACATGTAGAAAATGTACCTGACACTACCGCATTGGAAACTTGGGTATCAGGAAGAGAAAAAACTCTACCATGTCTGCCTTGATCCTTGTTTGCACTTGAAGGCTTTATCGAAACCCATGCTGGATTTGGGCAGTCTTTTATCTAATGTCCTTTCTGTCCAGATCTATAACAAGGTCTTCCTCCATGCATCTTTACACATTGTTGGCATATATGGTTATTATAGTGTTTATTATCACTAGATCCCCCAACATTGGATGTGTTCCTAAAGAAATTTCTATTATTTGGGTTCTTTCCTTTTTGTTCCCCAAACTTCCTCTTGCCATCTCTAATTCGATTATACTCCTCACCATCCTTCTCAGCTATTGTAGCCCTAGTCACGACATCAATATATGATGTTAATTTCAGGATGGAAATTCGACTACGAATATTCAACCTTAACCCACGCTCAAACTTCTTCGCTCTTAAAACATCAGTTGCTACAACATGACGTGCAAAACGGGATAACTCAGTAAACTTTGCCTCATATTGACTAACTGTCATATTCCCTTACACCAAACTCATGAAGTTAGCTGCCATTTCGTCTTTCACCATTTCCGGAAAATATTTATCATAAAAGATTACTAAGAAATCATTCAAACCTATGTAAGCATTCCTTTCCCTGTGCATTCTCTTAGTCATTCTCCACCAATGTTCAGCCTCCCCTTCTAACATAAATGTTGCAAATGACACCCTTTATTCATCGGTACACTTAAGAACATCGAGTATCTTTTCCATCTGCATCACCTAACTTTTTGCCTCGGTGGGGTTAGGAGTACCTTTAAAAGATGGAGGATTCAACTTCTTGAACTGTTAAATAGTACATCTACTTTGTTCAAGATTCTTTAGTACTCCATTGTTCACCTGTTGCTCCACAATCTTTGCTAGACTTCCAATTGCCTTGTATGCACCTTCCAGTCCTTCTATACTTGAATCACTAGTTTCCATTGATGATCTTCTCTTGGTCATTTTCTACAGTCACAGCCAAACATAAGATCTACTATACTATATCAATATTGAAAACTAAAAGACCAATTATAAATAATATAACACATAGGGAGGGTTGTCACATAAATCAGATTTTTAATACTATCTCCTAAGGATGGAAACATAAAATCTATAACATTCGAAACCTATGCTCAATAGTCTACGGGTTCATAGCCTACGCTCTGATACCACCTCTGTCATGACCCCGACCCAAAAATAGTAGGGAACGAGTGTCTTGACATGCCACCAAGGCATACAATATTCTAGCGTTAAAATTTTTCTTTTAAAATATTTGTAGCGGAAGTATTATCACAAGGTTATGAATCGTAAAATATAGAAAGTGAAGGAATTACATCATCAGAGCTTTCTAAAGAGAACTTCATTTGTATTAAAATATCAACGAGTTACAACTTGACACAAAGAGCTAAACATGCTCTATCTAATTAAACAAACTTCTACTTAAGGTAACAAAAGGAGCTTTAAATTCTAAATCTTCAACATAGTCCTTTTTCGTTCCATCCATGAGCTTAATTATTTCCTAAAAAATGGTTATTCATACAACGTCAGCTAAAAGCCGAATGAGATTCAATCTCTAGACATTCCAGGATTTTTCAGAAAATTGATACCTATTCAATTTAGAACAGATGGTATATACATAGAGATAACAATTTTAAGTGATATATCTAAAGTAAATGACAATATATATATTCAGAATAAACAGTTCAGAACAGAGCAGATAAAACCATTGAGCATGTGTCAATTATTTAGTTTTAGTGGCCATGTACGCTCTAATACCCAGATAGATAGTGTTACCAAATGTTTCCACCCGGTAACATCACAGACAGATAATCATGATTTCTGGAACAACGCCTTGTTTAGGGCAAACCGGCGATAAATCAGCTGGGAAGGTACCACCCAAATATTTCCACCCGGTAGTCAAGGCCAACATAGTATGAGAGTTTCCATAGGACGAATCAATAATTTCAGAATTTAAATCAGATGTTTATATAGAGAGATATAAACATATAACAAACGACGGAATCATCGGTATCAGATGCATTTTGAGAATAAAAGCATTTCACAAAATATACATAGTTTGCATAATATAATATAATCAAAATGCGCAAGAAATTTCATAGAGTACTCACCTAAAATAGAGGTTGAAATTATAGATAATGAGTCTTCGATCGCACGTTAATCTAATAAATACGATAAAGGTTTAAGTATACGTTCTAAACAAGGTCTAGTCTCCATATTGTATTTTAATAATAACTTGTTTCAAAGGATTACTAAAAACCATTTTCTTAACTTTTAAAACTCATTGATCGTAATTAAAGGATTCAATTCATAGTTCTTCCTAATCAGTCGGTTCCCAGTAGAGATGGAGGGTCACAGGGGCACCACTTAAATACCATCTCATCTGGACATAACATTTCCGGATTTATTCCCAGTAGAGATGGAGGGTCACAGGGGCACCACTTAAATACCATCTCAACTAGACAGAATTTCACCGGGACTGGCTTTGGAATTACTTAAATGAGATTCCATAATAATGATCAATTACTTACAAAAATCATTTTAAAAAGCGTATATATATATTTTCAAACAAGTTGACATATTTTGAAAATAAAATCAATTTAGATTGTTTCCAAATTTTAAGTTTTGATTAGTGGATCCTTTAGTGTATTTTCCCGGCATAACTACTAAGTAAAGCTATAAAGCACGTCATTAAAACTATAAATATGCATTACAACATTTAAATAAAATCATACCTATGAAACGAATTCTTTCTTCAAAATTATAGAACTCCTTCTTAAGATATTTCCCAAGCTATCACTCTTTCTTACTATAATTCTCAAGGAATTGGTGTGAGTTATAAATGATCCCAAAGGCCCTATTTATAGGTTTCTAAGGATATTCCGGTGTTGACACGTGTCAAATGACTAAGCTTTTTGTAGTGGTAATTCAACGCCGAGGTGTCGCGTGCCGGAGTGGTCTTGCAGTGTTAATATCACCAAATGATGACAAGTGTTTTAGCGCTGTCTCTAAAGACGACATGTGTAAGGTAGAGGTGGCAGCACGTGGTGGAAAGGTGATAAGGGTATAAGGGTCATTTCACACATGAAGGGTATTTTGGTAATTTCACACTATATATTTTTTGAATATTTCTTAGAGGTCCTTGAAAATATTTATTTACAAAATGACCTTTTTTATATTTTTATTTTAGTCCCTTAAGTTTCATAAATTTATATTTTCTACCCTAAAACTTATTATTTACCTTAAGATATGTCATAAGACTTTGATTTGATCCAATTACAGTTGATTCTTCATATTTAAAAAATAGAGTTTGTTATATTGATAGCCAATAATACCACATATCTAATAATACAACATCTATAAGGTAATAAGTAACACATGAGTGTAAAAACAAACTATATACATATGAGCATATAAAAGTGGGGTCATTACAGCCGTAGTGTCTACAACCAAGGTTCAAAAAAGGAAGATGGACCAGCCAAAGCCAGAGAGAGGCTATGAGACCTACACCCCACTAATTTACCAAATCGAAGAGATTTTTGAGCTCATCAAAGAAGACAAATTGCTTTACTGGAGTGAGAAACTGAAGACCTCTCCTCACAAAAGGGACCGAGCCAAATGGTGCAGTTTCCACAATGATCATAGCCATGACACGAACAATTACCACACCTTAAAGAATGAGATTGAAAGGCTCATTAGGAAGGAAGCACTTCAGTAATTCCTAAAGGATGCCTAGGGGGTGCAACCGATATCTTGGAGACCGCTCACTAAATTCTAGCCTTAGTGTCTACTTGTTCGCATTTTCCTCTTGAACTCTATCTATGAAGCTCTTGTAACTATATCTAACAAACTTTTGTATTTTGCTAAATTCAAAAGATAAATGTGTATCCATATGTACGTGAATAAATGGTAATGGTTAGTCATATATTTATTATTGCTTTCCTACTTGCAAAGTCTAATGAAAGACCGTTCATCTCAAATAAATTTAATGGAAGATGAAGAATAATTATCCCGAAGATTGTTTACTTATTTTTGTAGGAAAGGTCTATTGGAACTGCCTTGGTTGGCAGTCTCATCCTTCTTAATGCAAGGCCCGTTCTTAGCTGTAGGGATGATTCAATTAGTCACGGGGCTCATAATTTATGTTTATAGCTATCGGGATGCTTTAATTAGCCACGGGGGCTCACAATGCCCGTTCTTTGCTATCGAGATGCTACTATTAGCTACGGGGGCTCACAAAGCTCGTTCTTAGCTATTGAGATGCTTCTATTAGCCACGAGAGCTCACAATGCCCATTCTTAGCTATAGATATGATCTTATTAGTCATGGGGGCTCATAATACCCATCCAGGGATGGCTTTATTATATATCCGATTATAGCCTTGGGTGGCTTGATAATAAACTCAGCATAGGGAGGCTTGATAGTTCCCTAAGAAAAGAGAAGACGACAGATAGATTAGGGGCGCATGCCAAAGACAAATATAGGTGGAAATCAGGAGATAATTCCACATCGCCAATAATCCAAAAATCGTTGTTATCCTCTCTATGAAAGTCTGTAGTAAATTATTAACTGGGTCAAGGACTTAATTATCCTTGGCATGGGAAGTTGTTCCCCACTGACCACCTCCTCAAGCATTTCTGTGGCAACATTTCTCATCATCGGTGGGCCAAGGGCTTGATTGTCCTTGGTATGGCTATAGTAGCCTAGCATTGATGGCCGTAACCTGATAGAGAACAAGAGGGATTCAGTGTAATATGGATGCAATATCCTTAATTCCTATTTAGTGCCTGAGAAGACATGTGCTGCAGTCTCATATATATTATTGAATGGCTGCAGCCAATCACCCATCATACCGATCTTGCTACTTCTAAATCACCACATTTAAAAAAGTTGTCGGAAATAAAATATAGAAGACAAACCAAAGCAAGGAATACATTCACGCAATCAAAACATCGAAGATACAAAGTAAAAGTAGAATGCAGATGTGTATTAATTCATTGCTGCAGCTTAGAAAAATATGGCTGCAGCCCATTTCTTGAAATGGATCCAAGTTTGGTAATGGAAAAATGTTCATCTTGGGATGCAACCCAGTATACGCTGATCAAAATTAAAGAAATAAAGGAGGGATGAAACCCTGTATAAAATTCAGAATCAAAATACAAGTTACATAGGTAAACTAATATGCATCATCATCTTCATCATCCTCATCATCACCATCAGCTGCAGTCTTAGTGGCTTTGTCACCTGCCGTGCTCTCCACTTCGAGCCTATGTCTTTCCTTCTCTTTCGTAGCAACATTAATCTCGACCACGCATTGGTCATGCTCAGTATCACCCAACTGCCAGGACATAATTTGCTCCTTCGACCCAAAAAAGTTTTTGATTATCCTATGCCTCAACTCCAGGTATCCGCGAAGGTAGGCTTTATTTTTTAGGCGAAAAAAGTCCCTTAAAGTCTTAAAAGCATCCACTACACCATCTGTAGCTTTTGCCAAGGCTATAATATGAGACTCCTCCATCTATTTTAAGGCTGCGGCGTGATCACTATCCTTTTAATAGAGCGCGGAGATGCTACTCTGCTCTAATTTATTATACTTCTGCTAAAGAACATTGAGCTTACCCTCAAAGGTGGTGGCTTGCCTTGCAGCCTCCACAACTTTAGCCTCAACAGCTTGAAGGGATTTAACAGTTACAGTGAAATTTTGTTCAGCCTGATTCTTCGCCTTGATAGCAGTTTCCAAATCCATCTTGGCCAATTCAAATGCTGCGAATGATGATTTTTGCTTGCCTCAAAGGAAGAATACTTAGCAGCCTCCAAGCCAAATTTGTGTGATGACATCGCAACCCTTTAGAGTTTGAAGAGCCCATCGTACTTCATCCTATGGGACACGGCAACGTTCGCAGCTTAAAGATTAAATAAAATCAGTACATAAAAATTATTAGATGAAAAACACAAAATGAAATGAAGTGATTACCCACAACAGACTGTGGAGGTCATATTCCTCCAAGTCCTTGTGGTCTTCCTCTATCATCCGGTCAAGGTCAGCGGAGTCAGGAACGCTCCGCATTCTGTGTACAGCCCTTGCCGTGGTATCCCATGAGGAACTGGGGGGACGACCATTAGGGACAATAATTTCTCTACCTTGGGGGGGTGGCAAGTTGACATTCATAGCCATGGTAGTCTACAGAGGGGGAGAATTAGATGGAGTGACATGTACGGGGTTGCGCCCACCTAGGAATTCTTCCTCAGAGGGTAGCAGGCCTGCCGTAACTAGCTGGTCACCTATGTCATCATTAGCGCTTGATGCATCCTTGTTTGGCTGAGCCGCAACATCAGTAATATTTCCTCCCTTTGCAGATTGATTGGCTGCAGCAGTCTCACTAGCAACATTTGATCCAGAAATGGGCTCTATAGGGCACCTACCACTGCTTCTTTAATTTTTTTGGATCTTTTTCTTTTCTTTCCTTTCTTGGAGGCATTATTGAGGACGGTTGCATCCTCGTCCATCTCTGCAAGTTAAGCGACCAGAAGTGTGGGGACAATCTCTTCACCTGTATTAAAATAAAGTTTAGAAAAAGAGGTTGAGATAATATACATAAAGTAAATGAAAGGTGTTAAGTTACCTTCCGCAAACATTCTTCTCTGAATATGCTTGTTGGGAAAATATCTAAACTGTGAAAATTTGCTGAGGTAGCCAAGACAAAGAATCGTTTAGATTCATCACTAAAGTCGGTCGTGTCCTCAACTCTTTTTTTTGCCCTGCTGTTGAGTTTTAGATCATCAAGGGCTGCACAACACATCAGTATATACCACAACATAAGAAATAAAAGAGGCAGTATGAAGAGAAGATACAAAGAATAAATTGAAATGATAAGGTTAATAATGTGCCACAATAAAAAATTATCCAATTCAGAAGGTCGTCCCCATTTCCACGACATTCTATATGATTTCTCTCTCTTAGACTCCTCTGGATGGATTTCCCATTCCTCTCTAAAGATATAGAAATACTAGCCTTTCCAGTTTTTCATACTAGAAGTCCTCTTAGTATACACGCATTCTTCATTATTATGAGGAGAAAAATAGTAATACCTGTCAAACTTGACCGAGTTCTCCTTTGGTCTGTAGAAGTGGAAGAACTCCGCGGGAGTAATAACTATGCTGAATTTTTCCTGGAAAAATATCAGAGAGGTAAGTATAGCCCTCCAGCCATTTGGGTCTAATTAGGCTGGTGCCAAGTTTACAACACTAAAGATTCTCTTGATGGGAACTGGCACAGTAGCTGCAACCCATAGATGAAGGCATGCAGAGGAAAACAGATCCCATTATTGGGAACAACAGAGCATGATATTTGTTCTGCCGCAGGAGTGGAAACTATAACTCTATTGGGAAACTCAAATGTTGTGGAAACTTAATCAATCCACTCATCAGTTATAATGAAGTGGACGTTTAAGGCTAAAGGAACTGTCTTAGTTCTATTAGAGGGAACGGTTGACTCATTCCTAGCCTTAGAAGGTTCACCTGCTGCTGCCCCCACTTCAGGAGGAGGATGGTTGGTAGAATTTGAATCCTCCTCCATAGCCGCAGCCTCGCTTGCACTCCTATAATTTAAAGAGTTCGCGAAAATAGAGTTAAGAGTGACACAATTATGGAAGTTTTTGAGCAGGCCAGGTCCAACAGCCTTCAAAGGCCTCACAAAAGGAATATCAGGAGGAGGAATGCCGAAGTGAGTTTTCCAGAAACTCTTGGGGGTTCAAACTCATAGGGCCGCAGCAGGAACCGAAAAATAAAAAGTCTCCGCTGTTAAGGTGCCGTAGCCACTATGGCCGGAAAATCCTCAAAATAGAGGCCGCAGAGTATACAATATATATACACACACACACAAGTACAGATTTTTGCAATTTCAAACATGACTCTCAATGGTTGCAGCCAATTACTTTAAGTTTTATCCCTAGCCTAAAGATTGCAGCCAGGGGGTATTATAAATTTCATTGCCCACCATGGAAGGATGCGCAAACAGGTAAATGTTTGAATCTACCAAGTTCTGGATTGAAAATAAAAATTATAGGGTTTGGCCAAGAACATCAAGAACATGTTCTTGGCCAAAAATCATGTTCAAAATGGGGGCATGGTGCGAATTAATCCTATAAATTCAAAATTCCATTGAACTACCCAAAAATTCAGCACAATTCCCGACACACTACATTAAAACCAGTTCAGTGTATACCCAAAAATCCAGAAATGGCACCTAAAAGAGATTAAGTCCTACCATCAAACCCTAGTTTCTACAAATTCAGAGATCAGAACCAAGCAAAATGGGTTTTTAATGTAAATTCAACAATACAAATTTAAATGATATACATAAATAGTAGTGTTCTTGGAAAACTAGATTGGGATGACAAATTATAGAAAGATGAAAGTGTTAATATGAAAGGTTACTTGGAAATCGATGAAAAGTGGAGAACCACATGTTGCGTAGCCTCAATCCGCCTCAAACAACCACCAAAAAATCGCCAGAAAATTCATAGGATAAAACGACAGAGTATGTCTTTCGATTTGCTCTCAAAAGTTTAGAAAACGAAATGAGGGCCACGACAAAAACCCATTTATATAAGAGGGCACAGGAAGTTGAAGCGTCACCTTGCTAGTTACCGCGACAACGTATGAATACTTACCACGGGACAATGAATTCATCCGCAACCCCAACTCACTAATTCTTAGTACTATGACTTGGGGGATTATTGATATGGCCTAGATAGTCCCTACTTCAGTGGAAGAGACAACAGGAGCCGCTACCTGGGTCCAGACTGTAATACCCCATATTTTTATGGCATTTAATTATGGGATTTATTAAATTAAATTAGGATGAATTAATTTAATATTAATTCGAATTTGAAAATAAATATTTACTAGTGTGACGAGAGTTAGTAATTATTGGTAAGAATTATGTTGAATATTACTTAATGAGTAAATTAATATATGAGATTGGATTTATTAAATTACCGCGAGTGAATATTACGACAGTTATAGAAATTAAGTCAGGACACACGCGTGTCATGTCGGGATTAAATTAATGGGAAAAAAGTAAATAAATTATAAGTCACCCGTATGGTCATTTTGAGTGCGCTAATGTGTCCGACAGGGTCGAGATAGTCAGAAAAGTGTACCCGGGGGTTTATTTTGGGTTTGGGGATGTTTTTAGGCCTAACCGGCAACTTGAGAGGGCATTTTGGTAATTTCCCATTTTAGGCCTTAATTAATGACGAAAATTGAAGGGTTATATATGATGGGAGTTAAAGTCCTCGAGGGTTAGAAACATTGGAGTTGCAGAGAGGCTAAGGAAGAGAGAAAAGAGAAGGCTTCCAAGGAGAAGAACCACCAACCCTACACCATCCTCACCAATTCCACCACCAACGCGTAGATCGGAAGAAGAGGATCGTTCCTATACCACTCAAATTTGTCGAATCAGACCTTTGATTTCCAGGCAAGTATCTAACTTGTTGTTCTTTAGTTGATAACACATCCAAGCTAGTGTAGGAGATAATTATTTTTTGTCTCATGAAAATATAATGTTGTTTGGGAGATTATTATTGCAATTTGGAGTAGAAACCATATTAGGATGAATATCTTGTTATATGTAGAATATTAACCACGAATTCTAATGCCCAATAGAGATAAACTAGGGTTAATTGATAAATTCTTTAATTAATCCATTTGATGACGATTCTTGAGGAATTAATGAATGTTTTACGTTAGAAATCACCCATATTGGTTTATATAACGTTCATGATGTTTGGTTGGGAGTTTGGGACATGTTAATGGAGGTTTGATGATTTAAATTGGAAGAAACCCGTAGGCTTAATATGCAGAATTCTAGGCAATAACTGCTTGGTCGATCGATCGACCATTTTCATCAATCGATCGACTCCTCCTAAAAATGGAAACTCTTTCCTCGTTTAATGTTAATCCTATCCCAATGCGTAAGGACCTTTGGACATAATTTAAATATGATAATGGGATTTGGGAAGGACCAGTAGGGTATAGGCAAGGTCCGGGTAACACGATTTTATATGAAATTTAACCGCGGGATTTTGGGGGTATAAAATGGAGTGGAAATTATGCGTACGTTAAATTAGGCCTTATGAGAATTATGAATGACTTAGTCTAGTAGGGTAGAGAGCCTACACCTATTGATTTTATAATTATCAAGATGATACACTTCGAGAGTCGAGAAGCACTTAAGGACTTACGGTAATTGAGAAAGTTAGAGTGGATTAATTACACGTAGGACTCGGGCGCTACGTGTTGCGTATGGTTAGAATATAGTATGGGTTGTGTATGTACCTATCTGAATGATGATAATATAAATATAGGTTTGAATATTTATTATGTAAATATCTGTGTGTAATCATACCTGCGCTACTTGCTATTACAGAGGTTTCCGCACTGGGACAGTCTTATCTCGATTGGACCTTATGAGGGATATTGACTTGTACCCTAGAACATAGAATCCCTAGATACAGGCTATCTGAGAATGATAGTCGGACAGTCCTAAGAGATGTGAGGGTATGTGCTCACCTCTTAGTGACTGGGAACTATGCTTCGCCTCCAATATGTGTGTTTTGTGTTAATACAGTTCGAGAGTGATTCCAGACTAGTATTTCCCTTTGTACGAGAGATACAGGGACTTGATAGCAGAGTATGCTAGCACCATAGATTTATATTGGGTTCCCTATTAGTATATATATTGTGAGTGATAAATATACATACCTGTGATTAATGTACTGTGCTTGTAAGTAGGTAAAATTGTATAATTAATATTAAATGAAGTAAGTGGTTGAGAACTTAAGTCTGTATTGAGATGAACATATCTGGCTTAATATATGCATAAGAAAAGGTTATCAGATATAAATTATAGTTGTGTGTACTTGAAACAGTATTTGATGAAGGGAAATTGGGTTAGACTAGTGAATTGGGTTACCTTTATCAAGATTAGTTCAGTAGTACGTTAGGCCGGCACATTAGTTGAGGGGTGAGAATTTCCATGTGAGTGTCGAGGTACTAACATGTATGTAATATCACCTGGTAAGCATTTTAAATACTTGCTAAACTATTTTAAAGCTGTTTTACACTCGGGCTCTGACCCGTTTCCTGTCATCTCTTCTTTCTCTTGTATATATATATATATACTACAGGTGCCCAGCCACATGGACGTCAGGCTTAGATCATTGGACTATTGATGTGATGCAGCTAGTGTGGGAGTTGCAGGTCCTTGCAGTAGACGACTTCATCCTTGTCTTCACAATCTTCTATTTAGTCATCATTAGATAGGGCATGTATTGCCCCTTTCCAGATTTTATCTAGTTCAGAAAGACTTGTACTCTTTATTATTTCAGTATTTAGTTTAGTTGGGATTGTTTTAATTATTTCATTGTCCTGTGATTTGGGATATTTATTTGGATTGATTGATCTAGTCTGTTTAATCCACTTGGATGGTTTGGTATTTAATATTATTTGTGTTCATAAAAATGGTTTCGTATGTTATATCATAACAATAGGACTTAATTTAAAAAAATGAAATGTTTTGACACTTAACTTAATTATTTATTAGGTGATTAATGAAGAAAAATTATTTTTTGACAGTGATACTAAGAATGAACCAACCGGACACTTTGGTTTAATTTGATAAATGACTGATCACCCAGTCTTTAATTAGTCGGGGTGTCACATATACATGGTGCGCCCCTTATATTTGGCCTTGGCTTGTATTAACTACAACCTGGCCTCAGGATGGTCACAGTACCACCTTTTACATGGCTGCAGCCTGGGATCAAACAAGCCGCAACCCCTACTCATACCATACCTAGCCTTGGTCAGAATTGGCTGCTGCCTTGACTCAGATAGGCCATGGAACCTCCTTCAAGATGGTTATTACATGGGTTCGAAGAGGCCGCAACCCCTATTTGAACAGCCAAGTGTCGTCTAAGAAAGATTCTTCCTTCAGACTTACCCATATGTCACGTGTCCTAAGCACAAGACACCACCTTATATTCCCTATAAATAGAGGAGCTCACCTCATAATTTGGGGGATTGAGAAAATAATTACTCAGCGGAGCCCTACCAGAATCTCCATACTACCTCTCTCTACAGAGTCACACCCACTAGGGTGGTTACTGGTACGCGACCATGATTCCATCCGCCTCATAGTTCACATTCAGTCTTCATGGATTCATTGTTCTAATGTATTCTCTTCCATTCTCTTATTTGTATGCCTCTTTAGGCCCAATCATATTGTATTATACAATGCATATAGTGAGAGTGAAGCACCAAAGTGAATGTAAGCTCATTTTAATAGCCGAACCACTATATATTCTATGTTCTTTCCTTTATTGTTGGTTTTACTTTATTCTACACTTGATATGATGATCGATAATGAATTGTGTTCGATTTCTCGTATCATCATTTAGGCTTATTTATGATTAGCATTGTTTTAAAATAAAACTTCATGCTTGGGAATTCGGGATGTGACATTTGCTATTAATTATGTGAGGCCCCACACTACGGTAATAGGCTATCATATTAAAAGTATGGCATTTATGGTATCGAAAGTTATGAATATTCTAATTTATGCCTTATAATGATTAGTATTTTACTAATATATGGGCCTCCTAAAATATCAGAGGAAGGACATGTTTGATTTCTTGTGGCTTATCAACAGTTTGTGATACCTCAAGGATCCTAACATACTAACTTATCATTCTCGAGACCTCAAGAATTTTGAGGATCTAGGGGTCAAGGAAGGAAAACTTAGCGAGCTTTACCCAATATTGAAAAGGGTGACTAAGAAGCGGTAATAGTCGAAGAAGCTTTAGCAAATGCCTGAAAGTAGCATGAACCTGAATTAAAGTTGATGGTGAAAGTTGGATCAAACATTTCATCCATGTCTGAGTATCAGCAAGAATTTTCTTCAGATGTAAGTGCTTTGATTATGGAGGGTTTCTTTACTTCTCCAGACTAGTTTCTGGTTTAATAAGCTCTCTCTTTGTTGTATTTCGGTCCTAATTTTTCATTGTAACTATTATACAAGTGAAATTAAAAAAGAATTATGTTCTTAATCATATGTGTACATAACTCATTTTCTTGGTTCAACACTTGTCTATTTATAAAAAGTTGTAAGCTTTTAGGAATAAAGAAAGAATAAAGCGAAGAAAATTTACATGTTATATCTATACATGATAAACCATCAAACATTTCTTGTTAATTTTAAAAGGTCTGTCATCCTCAATTTTTGATATTAAACAGTAAACTGAATCATGTGCTTAACAACACATGACCCCTCCTAATTTGTTGCAAACTTCTACAAAGGGAGTCCTATAATATGGTCAACTGCAACTTTCAAGACTAAGTCACTTTCAACAAATTTTCTTAGTTTCACCAAGTTCTCTTAAGGTCTGGAATGTTTCTTTGTGTATATCTGGAAGTGCTTTCTCAAATTATCTCTATGTTAGTCTAGTGCTTCTAGTTGAACGTTCCTACTCTGTGGAAGCATGTTGCTTCACAAAGAATATCTAGCATAAATTACTTCTAAGTAACTGGAATAATTTACTCAAATACATAGACTAAAGAAAAGGTGTGTAACCTAATGGTTTCCTCTTGGTAGTTTGATAAGCCCAAAGCACCACAAGGATCATGTCATCCCACACACCAGGAAAATCTTCTATAATCTTGGCTAAAATATTAAGCAAGGTATTGTTTGTTAACTTAACTTGACTATTGCCTTTGGGGTATGCCATTGTTGAAGTGTGGTGGATAATTGAATACTTGTTTGTTAACATGGTCACTTATCTTTTGATAATTGGAGTTTCATTATCAAATAAAATGACCTTGGGAATGCCAAATTGATAAATGATGTACTCTTTAATGAATCGTGCCACCACACTTCATGTTTCCATTTTCAAAGACACTGCCTCATCCTATTTTATAATGCATTAACTTGCTATGAGAATCAAAATTTTTGCCCTTGAAAGGAGGTTTAAATGTCACCACAAGGTCAAATGCCCAAGTATGGAAAGTATAGGGAGTTTCTGTTAGTTGAAGTTTTACTGATGGAACATTAATGAGGTTATCATGAAATTGGCAAGCCTTACAGGTTTGAGCAAACTGAAATGAATCTTTCTCGATTATTTGACAATTGTATCCAAGAGTTATGATTTGATCATACAACTTGGCTCCTCAAATGTTAGTTAGTTGCTTGAGTACTTGATCTGCCTCCTCCCTTATGATGCATTTTAATAACCTGTTGAAGAACCTTTGTGATAGATCTTCTCCTCTAGTAAGTGGAAACTTGGATCCATCCTCCTTATTCATCTGGCATCATCTTTATCACTTGGAATGACTCCATCATTGGTAAAATTAATGTAAAGTTTCCTCTATTTCGTTTGATCTTCCAATAAGTTGCATTCAACCAGTTGAAAGAAAGATTAACATTAAGCAAATTCTCTCTATATTTTGTTGTGTAATACTTCATCGTAGGCTAAAAATACCCATATATTTGAATTATTTCATAAAGGGGAATATCATTGGTCTCATAATGTTCATCATGAGTTTTCTTTAACAACTTTTATGTTTCCTCTAGTCTTATGAATCTCGAAAGCATGCCCCTGGGGTTTTTGTAGTATAAAATTATTTGAAGAAGGAAATTTTGTGCTAACTTAGTTATTTTCATCTTTCCAACTATTACCTCCAAATTCTTCCTTACTTCTCCTGTTTAATATGAATCATCAACGCTAGGGAAGAATTGGAGTACATACGATGTATTTGTTCTAAGATGGATCATAATAGTTTTACACTCACCATCCATGATAACTTTATGTGCAATTGTGGAATATGCATCAACATGATGATTCATTGTCATTGGTAGCCTCTCCACTTTGACCTCTTAATTATTTTTATCAACCTCTGTATGATGGTTTTGTAAGGTTCCAAGATGAGATACTTCAACATATATTACCTATTCACTTTCTTAACCACCAATTTGGAATATCTTTTGATACAACGTGAACGGATGCCTCTTTGTAATTCTTTGAGAAACCTAAAAATCAATGCTTTATACTATTCCTCATTATTTAAATAAGGGAATTCCAATTTAAAGGACTGAGTAATATCTCCTTTTCCCCAAGATAAGATAACACATTATCCTCCCTTGCCACTAAAATATGAACCATCAAACTCTATAGATCATTATTTTAAATTTGCCTCATAAATATTGGCTTGTAAACCATCACTTGGAATATCTTCTTTAGGTAGCTCAAACATGCCTAGCCAAAAGATCCGCGTAGGCTTGGATATTGATTGAGTGAGGGACCACACATTTCATATCATACTCAAAACGTTTAAGGAACCACCTTTGTTCTCTCCCAATTAAAATTAATCGTGACAGTAAAAACTTAATTGGAACACATCTTGTCACTATATGAATAGAGGAAGATAGCATATAATGTATAAGATTTTTGGAGAAAAAAACTAAAGATAAAAAAATACCTCTATATGTTATTATATCTTTCTTCGGGACCATGGATGATTCTTCTCAAATAGTATACATGTGTCTTTTGTCCATAACCTCTTGTGATAACATCACACCTATGTACCTCATAGTTTAGGTAAGATAAAGTAGAAAATATACTCCACCTATAGATGGAATCATCTTTTACAGAGAAGTAAGAAATATATTAAGCTTGTTAAAATTTTCTTGTTGTGGTTCGTTCCATTCAAACTATGTGGTATTTTGCAATAGCTATATCAACGGATGAGTGATCTCAAATAGATCTAGGAAAAATCTTTTCAGATGGGAAATCTTTCCAAGAAAACTTTTTAACTATCTCTATGTCTTGGGATAAGTCATTTTAAGGATGGATTTACGCTTATATCGGTTCATCTGAACTCTTTGTCGATCGACCACAAAGTCTAAGAATTGCACACTCTTTATACCAAAGAATTTCCCACTCGATACGCCTTATAAGAATGTGCATATCCTCATTCAGCTCAGTATGGAAACCAACATCTACCAAGTGTGCTTCCTCTTTGGAAAAAGGCATCTTGGTTGCCCAAATCACAATCTCATTCCCTTTTACATTGGCTTTGGAACATTAATGATACATTAAATGAGCTAATCCACGGTTGTGTATCTAAACTCTCCGTACCAAAATATGGCAGGATGTGGATCAATCACATGAAATTTGATGTGTGATGGGAGGTTACCCATCATTATTCCAACACTTATATAACTAATGGATTTGAATATTTGGCTATCATATATTGAGATTGAAAATGACATCGCGATCAACCTAATCTAAAAAATATTAGTTGCATAAAATGAGCCAATTGACATGATATTGATCGATGCTCCTATGTCCATTAAATCACTAGATAAGATGGTCCCACTAATGCATGTTGTCACGTAAAAAGGTTTATTGTAAGGGAACCTGATCTATCTATATATGCGTTTGAGAAGATATATCAAACATAAACTTGTGTACCAACTTTGACATAGGTCATTTCCATCTTAGCGAAGGAACAATGATTTTTCTCGCTATGTCTAGAATTTCTTGCATTATCTCTAACTTTCTTTCTTATGAAATTCCAACATGGACGAAGAACCACAAAAATTTTTATGACTTCCAAACAGCTCGATAATCCAATCTTGGATCCACCTCATACTCATCCGTTTGATAGACCTCCTCACTATCTTTAATCTCAGTTCATCATAGGCAATGAACATGTTGGCCATTCCTACTAAACAACTGTCTTACATTCTTTGAAGTTGTTGTTCCTCTCTTATCTCTCTTTTCGTCTGAGTTCCATTTTCCTCGTCAAATTCCAACACCATGTGTGCCCCATGTGCTGGAAAAGGATTATTATTAGCATTACCTTGAGGAAATCTGCAAGAATTTAACCAACATATGTTTGTTGATAACCCTCCTCAAACTAAAGCATGAAATCATAGGGTAGCAAACACTCCAATGAATGTGGAAATACTTAGGGTCAGCTTACACGTATGCCCCTAGAGCATAAGGTGTAGAATTATTTTGTGGATAAACTAAACCAACTGTAATCATAATGTTGTAACAACTTATTACCTTTTCAATGGAGCAAGGCAATATGGGTGGATATTCTCTATCAAACTAACTCCTATTTTCTTATTCTTTTACTCATTACCATCTTCCTCTCCCTTGCCACCATATATGTCTTTTACTCGTGGTGATTGTCCTCCTATACCTTATTGGTTGGCATGTGGCTTCTATGGGACAATAGGGATGGGGAGAACAATCAGGGAGATGTTTTGGGCATCTCTCATTAATACTTTGAAGGTTCCTTCTCGAGTTTCATTTATCAGATGAAAAATATACTCCATCAGTACCCCCAACCCAAATTTGTAGAAGGTTTCTCTTCGCAACAGATTCTCTCATGTCCAATAATCGCTCCTTAAATCTTCTGGTATAGCTCATCACCTCCTCACCTGGTCGATGCCTCTCTCGAGAAAGATGTGCTAGAGTGAACTCATCTTCTTCCAGAAAAAATTCCTTGAGAAATTGAATGTGCATATATTTGTACGTAGTCACACTCCTTAGGACTAAGTGAGAGTACCATGTGTAAGATTTATCGGAAAGGGATTTTGAAGACTCCCTTAGACATAATTTTTGTTTTTGAAATTAGAACTAAGGTTCTCAACGAATCTATTTATGCGCTCCTTTGGGTTTCCAACCTTTCCATTAAACTTCAAAAAAATTATGGGAATGTATTCCTCAGGATAAGGTTCATTGTTGTAATCCTTTGGGTAAGGAGTATAAATCATTGTAAATATACGATTCCTTATGAGGTTTTTGTGAGGATAATGCCAGCATTTTTATCATCTCTTTCTTGACCTCTTCAATAGTAAAGGAAGGTGTGGTAGGTGACTCTACAACCTTGGTTATTGGCAAAGAAACCACATGCATGACATTAACAACAACATGCTCTCTAACGGTTGTTGTAGAGACAATATTAATCATAGAGGCACCAGCGGGTCTTGCGGGTGGAATGGGTGCTCCCATAAAAGGAACAATATGTGGCGCAACCAGAATAGTGAAAGAGCTTGGGTATATCCTTAACCCAAATATTTCCATTCCAAATTGAGTTTGTAAAAATTCCATAAATTTGGACATGAGGTGATTCATTTGGTTAGTCCCTATTATGATACTTATGGAGGCTTTGCCAATGTGGGAAATTCCTGTGACGCAGGAACTAGAGGAACCTCTATAGAAGGAATATTATTATCCTTCTATTCACATTGAACATTTTCAAAGTTAAGATTCTAAGATAATACCTCCCCAACAGAGTCGCTAAATGTAAAAGGATATTTCTCTTTGATAGGGTGTTTAAGGATAAAGCGATGCGTAAAACTTGATAATAGAATAGTAAATGTTCTCTTAATGACAAGGTATGAACTCAAGGATATATATATCACACCTAGTTCTAGGCCTAAGAAATATATTTTCCATTTTTTATATTGAAACTAACCTTTCAATAAACACATATTAAAAAAATTAAGTTAAAATACATTTTCCATCTTTTTAAAAAATTCACAAAATTCTGCAGGTGCAGACCCTTACAAATAAGGTATTTTCAGTAGTTTTTTGTTGGATTTTTAAAAAATAACTAGAAATTATATTTTGACATAATTTTTTAATATGTGTTTATTGGGAGGTTAAATTCATGAGTAAAATAAAAAAAATTGAAAAAAAAAAGTTTTTTAGGGTCTAGAACTAGGTCCGATGTATGGGTGATGTAGGAAGCATGATGTATAGGAGCCTTGCTCTTTCTCTCTCTCTCTCTCTCTCTCTCTCTATATATATATATATATATATATATATATATATATATATATATATATTGCTTGATAATAAATGAACCTCTAAGGAAGTTAGTTAGAAAAGGAGAGAAATAGACAATTTAAACACACCCAGGTAGGCAAGTAAACACTCAAATGTAGGTAGTATAGTGTTTTAACTCAATAAATAATTGAGTTCTTCGAAAGAAATGGGCAAACGTATTAGTGCATGATAGTAAAATCTCTAGTTTGTAATAAATATTTCAAAATGGTTTTTTGGCTCAAAGATCCCGTGGTTTCTCAAAGGATATTTGGGGGTATTTATAGTCTCAGAATACTCCCTCGGAACCTAAAGGGTATTAACTATTCGGTCAAACTGCCATACCTAACATGCCATTATCATTAAATGTTGAGTGAAATCTCGAGTGACCAACAATTGTGTCAGGTGGTGTTACAGTGTATTAACGCCGAACCAACAAATTGGTCGGCAAACCGTCACTGTTTGAGGCAAGTTTTATTTTACATGTTTTAGGAATAGTATGACATCATTGAGATCTTTTATGGAAAGATACTATTTTTGGCTCTACAACTTTATGGAAAAGTATGCTCATGTTTAGTACCTTAAGGTTGCTCAAATGTGCTCAATCGGGAAAAGCTGGATTTTTAACCTTGTGTATCTAGAATGGTTAAATCATGATTTAATGATGTCTTGCTCTCTATCCTTAACAATAGTTCCCTCAGAGGTCTTAAAGTGAGGTTCCTTGATAGAGTATAAAAGCTCCCATAAGTCTTTCCAGACTTGGTCCATCACCGGTACCAAGTAACCTCATCACTATTATAAGATAACTCATAATTACTTAAAAATAGACAAAATACATGATGGATCAACTATATTCTTCTATCAGGCTTCCTTCATCTTTGATATAAGCTCCATTTTACCTTGGTCATAAATTAGAGTGGTTCACTACTCATACTCCTTTGTAGTGTAACTAATCTTTGATGAATCCTTCTTTTGTTTCTTATTGTGGAGGTTTATCTCTAAGTTAGGATGTTTATCTATAATCCCTACTACAAAGAGAATGGAAAAAGTTTATCATTTTTTAATAATTCATCATTCCAATTGGAAACAACAAGTTATCATTTGGATCTTTCTGCATATGCACTGGGATTTAGTGGGACCACCGCCAATAATAAAACATGCAAGTAGAACCGACCAAAATTGAATTGTTTGTAGATCCAAAAGTACAAAACAATTACAAGTACATGCAAAATACCAAGTTTTGTTAAAGCATAAAATGACCATCAAATGGATGATATAAATATTACACTAAGATGACAAAATTGGTAAAATGTAGAAATTAAATACCAAACAAATGAGAAAATACATTAAATATTTACAATACATTGGCTTAATTTCAAGTCTTCAACAGGTATTTAAAAAAATAATATATTTCCATTTGGGCATTCAAAGTCTAGAAATCATAAAAGATATGAAACATAACGTTACCCTCTTTGGATGCAGTAATAATTATAAAAATGCATAAGTAACAAATTTGTGGAATGTATTCCAAAAAGAAGTTATTTACTTTTGCTCAGAATCCAACTAGGCAAAATCTTGATACATCTTTAATATAAAATTCTCGTGTTATTTTAGACTTGGAATGGAATCTTTGGTTTCCTCTTGTAGCTGCTCGGATCTGAATTTAATTTCCTCGAAAGAAAGTTTATCAAATCAATAATCCTTGGGGTTACCTTTTTAATGAACAAAGAGCAAGGAAATATGCTTCCAATCTTCCAATCTTCAAATATACAATTGGCTTTAGTAAAAATTTCATTATGAAAATCCATTTGTTTAAAGTAATTTTCAAGCTCGACATCATGATGGCTTAATATTTTAAGAGAAGAAGAAGGATGATGATGAGGAGGAGGAGATTTATTCCTTGATAATTGGAGGATTATCTTCGAAGCTTTGAACAATTAAGATGACGCGAATCAAGTTATTGAGGGAATGACCTTTCAAAAGTACCCATAGAGAAAGATGGGAAAAAGAATGGAGAACCTCTAAAGCTTTGTCAACTGTAGCGGTAGTAAAGGCTGAGTCAAGGTGCGATAATATATATCCAAACCATCTTGGACATATTTCTCCAAATCTTTGATTGGAAACCCATATAACATGTGGGGTAAAACCACCATGTCATAAAGGCGAATATTAGAAAAGTTTGTCTCAGTCACCAGCTCTTCAAAGGCATTAGTATCGAAGATAGCCCTAGTTAAAACAAAAGAAATGTTATGGCCATTGGCGATGAAAGACAAGGTGCAATGCACAAAGGTGTGATAATGATAATTGGCAATAAGGGAACCATTTCTTCGAACCTTATAAGTTGTAAAATATAAGACATCCAAAATGACCAAATATTAACTTTTGAGAGTGTTAAAAGGAAAGTGGGGATGGTCAGGCATAGGTCTTAGGATGACATGTGAAATTGGGGTAGGTTACCAACATCCAAAACTCAAGTGGTAAGAGAGAAAGGGTGATGTTATGATCATAATCAAAACATAAGGTATCGCTAGATGGAAGGATAGGCTCTTCCAACATAGTTCCAAAAGGAGGATGTTATAAAGAGCCATCAAGAATAATGATGGGATGATCACCATAGTCGTTAGACGAGTTATGAAGTTTGTAGATTAGTTTATACATAAAAACCTTTATTTTATAGTCATCTCCACTCTTAATGTCCATGTCATCTTCACAACTCTATTGATAACAGAAGAAAACCCACCATAGAGCAGGGATTTAATAATATTCACAATCAACTTTCCTTCGAGCATCAGCAGGATACAACTCATCATCAAATTATTGATCCAGGGAGAAAATAGTAATCCATCACGGGTTTACACCATTGTTGGATAACTTTGAAGTTGAGCCAAACTCATGAATGCTTTTGAATCTCGTGCCATTATACCCCTTTGCTAAATATAAAGCATATGGAAGAAGAAGAAGAAGAAGAAGAAGAAGAAGAAGAAGAAGAAGAAGAAGAAGAAGAAGAAGAAAAAGAAGCTCAGTGCTCAGGTGAAGATACTGGTGGTTAGACATGAATAGTTTATCACTGCCCAAAGATGCTTACTAATCCAGCATCCATTTAGAGTAATGATGAATAAAAACGTGGAGTGATGGTATCTAGGATTTAACAGTCCATTAATTATTTTTTTCATTGAAATAAATTAGTGTGGGGGTATGCTTAACCCATATTATCACCGTCCAATGAGGATTTGACATGTGAAATTACAAATAAAAAATCAAATCTAAAATGTAACGCACTAGTTTAATACAAAAGCAGCTCAAACATTTGACACGTGTCAAAGCTTTGGAGGTGGTTTTAAGCACTAAATGATGATTATTGGGGTACTAAAGTACCTAGGTAGGAAAATCTAATTTGGTAACCATCAAATAGTTACAATATAGTTTCATGGAAAAGAACTACAAATAAGTAACTAGAGGATAAAGGAAAGAATGACTCCCTCAATAAAAAAAATGGCCTTTACTGATTTATCCTTTTTTCCTTTTATTTCTTTATTTCTTTTCATTTATTTACAGCTTTTCTTTCATTTGAAGTAATTTCTAAGGTAGATTGTCACTCTCTTTACATGTTATTGAATGTTTTCTTGGCTTGACATTTGATTTGTCTTACATTCTTTATGCAAACATTGCTTTACATTTTATATTGTAATTTATTTTCATCGCATTTGTCTTTCTTGACTTTTAAAGGTTTACTTTAAATTGGGTTTATGTCAATTACATTTCCTTCTTTAGTTCTAGTTAATCATAGTAATTTAGCATTCACATTAAAGTATTGCCTGAGGAAAGCCTCAGTCTTCTTAATTGAAGCATCGAATGGTACACAATCTCCTTATTTTCACAAGGCTAGGATAATTATGACAAGCTGTATTTTTTAATAAATAGGTTGATCAAGTCTATTTATTAAAACACACAGTTTGTCAAATCAATTTAAATATCGTCCTTAAAATGAGTGAAAACAAACGAAAAAGACAATATAACTGGAGTATGATAACATAAATCCTAAAATAGAATATTATAAAAAATCACATCACCACCAACTAGAATATAGAATGAAACCATAATCCTACACTACAATCAAAACCCAATACTAAAGCCATAAGATAACTCTCCACGGACGACCGTAATAAAAATCTGACCCAACAACTAAAATATAGTACATTTTAGAATTGTAATAATAATCCTCACATCTCTCAAAAAGTAAATAACTAAAATAAACAAGATTGGAACATACATCCTCAAAGTGATGGTGGGACTTGGACAAGACTTGATGTTGCAGGAACAAGGATGCTAAATTGGATGGTCATAAGAACCTTAAAGGGCTTTAAATAGCGATGGACAGATGATCACAAGATAACAAAGGTACACAACCCATGAAAGTTATAACGTGCCTGACAAATCATTATTTATTCCTCCATTTATAATATTAAACATGATTAAAGACTGTAAACATACCTAGCAAACCAATCCCCTAATGGTAACTAAAGTCCCACCATGCACATGAAAGAATAAATAATAGTAAAGTAAATTACCAATATAACAAAGTCCAACCTCCTCCATATACACCCAAATATATCGCCATAAATAATCGTAATTTTGTATAGTCCACAGTCCCCTTTAGGGTCACCAACCTCCATTATACAGAATCCAACATCCATCGTATACACTTACAAACATATCCATCAATATATATATTATAAACAACCATGTCCCACCACATAATGTCATGCATGAAAGATTAATGAATCTCCACTCTCGATACACTACAACTAATTTGCTTCAAATGTCATTAATTAATCCAATATCTTTTATATTATTTTTCTCTTTCATTCCTCTACTTTGTTTTATTCGTTCATAATATTTTATTCTTTTTAGGGGGTGGGTGAGGCATAAATTTTGTATACTTAAGTCCGAAGGCAGTACTAATTCAATTTGGGGCTTTACAAAATTCTACAAATCTTTCAAATCAATAATCATCCGAAGGTCTATAACAAGGGAAAGTCATGAATTTCATTATTAGGATTTAATCCAATTAAGTGTAGATATTTCACATCCTGGAATAGGAATTAAATTTAAGAATTTCTAACATAACACATGTAGGGAAATTATTTATACTTGGGCAACAAGAATTAACTTATGAAGTTTTCCAATATCATACGAAAAATCCCTTATTCGTGAATTCACAAAGTCTACATAAACATATGAACTTTGAAATAAAGTTTTTCTAATGTAATACTACATCAATTAAATATCATGAACCAGGCTAATATTTCCATTTAGGTTTTAGATTACTAATGTAATCATGAGAATTTATCAAATTAAAAATTTATATATGAATTCTAACATTATTCTAAGATTCATACAAATTTTAAATGGTACCAACATGAAATTATAATTAGGATTACATAAGTTTAACAAATTAAAAATTTAGTAGTTTTATATTATTTATTTACAAATTTTATATAGAAAATATAAAGTCCTGATTATCTCTAATTCATTTTAGCGGTGAGAATTATATTGAGGTAGAAATCAATATTTAATTACATAAAAGGGGAGGAGTATAATCTCAACATGCCTTGATTGAAGAATTGTAAAAGAAAAACTTTGACACCCCAGAAAATCAAATAATAGATTGATCATATCTAATATAAAAATCACGGGAATAAAAAACATTTGGTAACATTCCCAGCATACAAAAAGAAAAACTAAAACCGAATAAGCAACAACATCAATATGAATCACATGATGTATTCATGCTCAAATCTAAGGTACGTCTCACTAAATAACCACGGTACCAAGAACATGCTTATATATCAAGTCTATTCTCATTGGGTTATCTCAAGTCAATAATGCAATTTATACATCTCCATTATAAGTAATACACAAATTCGATTCATAAGTATATATATAGGCACTCGTACTATAATTTCGATAGATCTCTTGTATAGCACATATATCGGTAAAACTATATCTAGCACCTCTATACAATATTCACATATGGTAAGATAAAAAAATTATCACGTCTAACCTCCCTACCTAAGCACAACCCCAACACATAATGAAGGCATATACCTATTGCTTATGTGGATCATTCGAACGTACCATCCCAAACCTAAGACCTCATCAAGAGCAAAGGATAAATCGATATGCCTATACACCATTCGTATAGCCTACTATAAGCACGACTAAGTGAATGAAATCCCTTAGGGAACCCTATTGGTACACAGATACCAAGACGTAGGACCCTGGGCTAAAAGTAATATGACCTTAGCAAATTCGTCTTTAGAATCGAGCGTCGAGGCACCATCACGGTCCGCTTCGTATGAGACCTCATAATGGAATCCCTCTTAGTACGATATTCACGAGCACTCCCACATAGTATGAATTTCACATAAAGCATCTGATCCAATTAACCCTCATGGATGGGTTGAATTAAATAAACATATATACATACCGACCTCATACTACCGAGTCACATTTACAACCCTCACTAGTGGGTTAAATTAGCATAAACCTATATATAGACCCATCACTAACGGATCATGCATAGTAATTCAAACTATTTAAAAAGTACTCCACCCGTCACCCATATCCAATTCTACATGTTACTAGCCCTACTTCCTAAGGATTTCCAAATTCTAGTTATAGTCTCACATACAACTAATACTATAATTACCACTGCACCGAAACTGTCGACTTGTCACGGTCATTGACCATGACAAGTCCAAGTTGTTAAAGTCAATGACCGTGACAAATTTGGGGGCGACAACTTCTTTATCATGAACTTGTCACGGTATTTGATCGTGATAAGTTCATAATATTATCACCGTCATGTCACAATCTTTGACCTTGACAAGTTTTTGTCATGGTCAAAGATCGTGATAAACCCATGAAAAAATCAAAAAAATAGTCATGGTCAAAGACCGTGATAGGTCCGTGTCAAGTTGGTTTGTCACGGACTTGTCACGGTCTTTGACCGTGACAATTTCGGACATAATTAAAAAAAACTGCTGAACAGTATGGCCACTGCCATTGCCTAGCAGTATATTTGTACCTGTTATAGGAAAATTGAACCTCTCCAAACAACATATATCCAAATAAAATACAAATAATATACAAAATTATGGCATATACAATCCATATCCAAATAAAATAGAAATGGAAACATCCATATCCAAACCCACATGTACCAAGATCAAGAAAATACAAATACAATCCAATATCCAAATAAAAAAGATAGAAATAATGTCAATCTTCAGCAGTTCAGAGGAGGAAGGAAGGCCACACGACATATGAATTGAGATACCCCATAATATGTTGAACTCCGCATTGTTTGCACAACCACAAAGGAGAGTATTCCGTTCCCTCCACCACATGCATGACGCGCACTCTTGCCACAATGTCTTGGAGACTACGTCTATGAATCGGTATACTCGGGAGAAAGCTCGAATCCCTCAACCCCTTCACTATCGACAACCCATAATATATGTCTAGTAGATGCATGCTAGACCAAACTAATATTGACATAGGCCAGTCGACGGGGGGCACGATGGGAAATGGATCATTATATGGTGCCGAGTCCGTGCGTATTGATGATGAAACAGTGGTGTCGGCGTCCTCATCCTCGTCCTCGTCTACCTCTAACACCTTCTCATTGTTCTTGCCCTTGCCCTTTCCTTTTCCCTTGCCCAACTGAAGCTTCATGAAGGCGTACATATCTAGGACTGTCGCCCCAACCTTGATAGCTTATCATCATGAGAGTCCATCTTATGTGCCAACCCGTTGTTGCTCGTCTCCATGGCTATGATCCTAGACTTCCCCACCCACGAGCTCACCCTTAGTCCTCCCCTTGCGATCCGACCCGAGCACTTGGCTGAGTGAGTCCATAGCCAAAGATTCTTTGTCGGCATTAGACTCCGACTCATGCACTTCCTTAAGATTTTCTTGAAAAAATAAAAGTACACGATTAGTTACTTAAGTAAATAAAAAAATTATAACATAATTAAAAAATTATAAATTTATAACTTACAATGGTGGTTGCGACGCTTGCGGCCACCTCCTTGTCCTTCTTCGTTCGAATTTCCACATAGGCATCGAGCCTATGTGGCCTACCCCCAGGGCCACTCCCAGTGTCCTGAAATAAAATAGTACAGAATTAGTAAGTAACCCAAATTAATGGTAAATTAGAATAACTAAAATTAAAGAAAAATAAAAACTTACCATCCTGTGCTCCACCTAGGTGTAAGACGTTCACCCGAAGTAGTGCACATCCACCTTTTTCACCCGGTTTTCCCTCCCCAATTGGAGAGATGCTAATTGCCTCTCATTGGTCTCATTGTTGATAAACTTTTGCCACTGTGCCAATGAGATCGGCTCCTTGGGGGGGGAGGGGGGGACGATTTTACGGAGTCTAGAATGGACTCCCGGGTCTTCCCCAAGTACCATGCTCACTAATTCTTCTTCCACGTCTTATATTGATCCCTAAATTTCTCCAATATGGGGTCGTGAATATATGCGGGCATGCCGAATTGTTCCTATCAAATAGATACAAACCATCCTACAAGTAAGTGTTACAGTTATAAATATAAATATAAATATTAAATAATTATCATTCGCACGCAACCTGTAGTGCCCCCAGATGTTCATCTTGAGGTCAATAGGCACAGCCCTCCAATCAGTGTACCCCGGGCCGACAATAGCCTTCAACAACTCTAGCGCTCTAGCTAATAATGCTATCTTATTCTCGACGACGGACCCCAATTTGCCCCATTTTGGGGGCCTACAGCCCGAGGAGCCCTCATCGCCTCCGCTACCGTGCCCTGATGAAGTCATTTTCTGTAAAAATTGTTATTATTTGTACAAATATGTATATGAACATTGAATTAATGATCAAATTCGATAAAAACAATACATACCAATACCAATACCGCTTTGTACCATTTTCAATTTATACCAATACCAATTTATACCAATACCAATACCAATAACAGTTTATACAAATTTTAATTTATACTAATACCAATGACAATTTCAATTTACACACACGCACACTGTCCCCCCCCCCCCCCCCATGCACACACACTCCCGGGTTATGGACTTTGAATTAATGCTTAAATTGATTAAAAATCTAATTAACATATTCACTTGGTTATTAAAATGATCAAGTAAAAATCAATAAAAGCATCAAATTGTCATCCGATAATAATAAAGCACTAGAATAATACAACCACTAGTCATTACAAATAATTTGAATACTTATTACAAATAAAAAAATTGTTTCAAATTTGGCTTATCATTAAAAATGGATTGATATTCGCTAGGTGCATCCAAGTCATCCACACTACTGTTTAGACGCTTTGGCGCATGTGGGAGAATTGACCACGGGTCGTTGTTGATATACTCCGAGTAAAATACTTACTTGACCTTTTGAAAAGAACAAACAAATGGCTCATCGTTCACATGTTCGTTTCTCTTGAACTTGGACAAGTCAACCATGATCAAACTGGTGCCAGGATCAACTTTACAGGCATTTTTATCCTCAACTCTTACCCAATAATAGTAAAATACAACCTCTTTGAAGTTTACATAGTCCAATTCAAATATATTTTGAATTACACCATAGTAAGTCATTTCATCTTTAACGAGATTTTTATCTTTCACGCTCGCTCGAAAGAGAGTAAGAGCCTTGTATGAAATGCCCGAGTTCTGTACATTTGTATTTTCCGCGTTCACCCTTGCACCAAATACGTAACCATTCAATCGATACTTTTTGTACTCTTGTTCCATGAATAAGGGTCCAATGGCTAGACGAACAAGCTTTGATGTCTCATCACCCGTCTTTAAGAGCTGAAAATATAGATAAATTAATTAGGTTAGTTGTAAATATTTCTTGTAATGTGACATTTGATAACTGCCATTTTCATTATAATTACCTCGTGTGACAACCACAGCCTAAATTCGTTGTCTGATTGTGCCATTATTTTTCGTCTTTTATTATTCTCACATTCTTCATATTTTCTTCATAGATCGTGACAAAAGTATTACAAAATTAATCATGTAAAAATTAAAATAAGTTAAACTTACTTTTTCCATTCTTCTACATCTTCATGTGTGCAAATAGATAACGAGCTACTTGTTTATGTTGCAAACTCATTAATTTCACTCGTTTGCCCATCACATGACCACCCTCATCGATGAACTCATTATTGTCATCCACACTGGTCGAGTCAGGCATATATTCCTGTGTGTAGATTGATGACTCCACGGTGATGTATTCCTCTGTAATTGATCCTTCAATGTATCGTGTGTTCTTGATGTAATCTTTGAAAACTATCACCAATCTTTCAAATGGATACATCCACCGATATCTTACTAGGCTGCAAAGAAGTGCCTCGTCACATAGGTGTACCAACAAGTGAACACTTATGTCTAAGAAAGATGGGGGAAAGTACTTCTCCAAGACATAAATTGCTTCGTTCATCATCAATTTTGCAGCCACCATGTGATCTCGATTGACTACCTTCTCACATAAAAGTGAGAAGCAGAAACCAATTTGCATAATAGCCCTCCACAAATTCTTGTGCTTGGAGAAACTGTGCGTAAACAATAGAGGAACTAATTGCATGATCACATGCCAATCGTGGGACTTACACTTATGTAAATCACGGGTATCATAATTCACAATCCTTTGCAAGTTGAACGGAAAATTAGATGGAACTTTCGAATTATATATTGTGTTTAAAAGCACATTCCTTTCCTCACTCATAAAAGTAAAAGTAAGTGCACATTCCTTTCCCCAAATAACCATGCACTACACAACCGAATAATGTCCGATAAACTGAAAAAATCATGAATTGCCCACATCAACATAGATTTCAGCGTAAACTTTCTTTTTTTAAAAGAGTCAAATGCTTGCACACCCTTTTCCCACAGCCCATTTAATTCTTCTATTAAAGGATCTAGGTAGACATCGATGTGCTCACTTGGTGCCTTTGGCACAGGGATCAATAAAGACAACATCAAAAATTCAGGTCTCATACACTGTAAAGGAGGGAGGTTGAGTGGGGCTAGGATCACTAGCCATACACTCTGATTGGCGCTTAGATTTCTAAATGGATTGAAACCATTTGTTGATATGGCCAAATAAATGTTATGCTGTTCTCGAACAAAATGGGGATACTCAAAATTTATTCTCTTCCAAACTGTGGAATCAATAGGACGGGGCATTAGATTTTCCCCTACTTTCGCCCTAGCATGCTAAGTCATTGCCTCCACTATTTATGGCACTGTGAAAAACCACTTTAATCTAGGTCCAATGGGAAAATATTTCAATACTTTTTGAGGCACTTTTGAGCTTGCGCCTTCTTTTCCAGTAGATTGGACATATTTAGGTTCATCTCATACCAGACACCGATCGAGATTTTCATATTCCTTTTGGTATAGTATGAAGTCATACACCTAAGCATGAATTTATTTATAATTCATTCCCAAACCTTTCAAACTATTTTTCATAGTAGGATAGCTGTTTGGAAGCGTATTCTGCTGAGGTAGCAAACCCTTCACCCAATTCAAAATTCCTGTCACGCTAATGCCTGACAAACCATGTTGAGTCTTAAAACTATGCAAAACAACCATGGCATGTAAAGTTGTTTGATCTTTCTCACAACCAGAGTATAACGGCTGACTCGCCTTAAATTTTTCACTTTGGTAGTCATCGTTAAGGTTTATTATGATATATTTATGAGTCCCTGAACCTTGTACATCGTTAGTGACCTTTTTCTCTTCCAGTTCATGAACTCAATACGTGTAATCAACTAAATGCTCTAGCATATTATGATCTATATTGTCATCCTCCCCTTGTACATCTATCCTACTTGTTGAAGGTTTTTGTGAAGGTTGCTCTGGGACAAAAGGAACTTCTGATTCCCCATTAAAAACCTTACTTCGATAACTATCTTGCATACCCCATCTTAACAAATGTAGTTCAACTATTTTCCACTCAAACACCTTACCATTATTACACCCAGCACACAGACACGAAAATTTTTTATTATCATAGCATCTCTTTGCGTATTTCACAAATTCATTAGCACCTCTGTGAAACACATCCCCTAATCTATTTGTCTCACCCATCCACTCTTTGTATTTAAAATTTTCCATAATAGCTACTACGAACAATCACCTATTAAGGGTAAAATAGCATAAAAAGTGTGAATATTTAGTTCCCATTAGTATAAACAATCACCTATTGAATGTGTACGCATAACAACTAGAAGGCTAGTTCTTATGGGTAAATTTATTCATGCATTCAAATTCAAATTCAATTTTAATTTGAAATTAAAATTCAATTTATAATATTAATTCAAATTTCCTCCATCTCCTCTGAAGGGCGAGTGGTACTATCATATTCAAGACCGCATATATCTGTAATATACTTAACTCCCCATGCACATTGTTCCAATTTAAGGAAAATTCGGCAACATATCCCCATGTTTCTCCAAGTTCACGACATAGATTCGCAAGTGTGAGTGTTATTTCAATTTATCAATTGAAATAACATTTAACATCGCATCATCTAGTATGTACCCAGAGAACATTAAGATATGGCTGCAGAACTTCCCCTAAAAGTAACAAGTTTAAGCCACTAAGAATATTATTATACGTAAACTATTCAGTCCCAAACTGTACAAACGGGATAATTCGAGAGATCTCATTACAGGGGTAATGACTCTCGAATGGGTCTAAGGTCTATTGAATGCGTACGCATAAGAATTAGAAGGATAATATCTATGTGCACTATAAGTAATTTAAAGTGTGTTTCATTTTATTATGTCTTATCACAATTCGAGAGATTTCATTTAATTATGTAATTTAAAGTATGTTTTATTTAATTTAAAGTACGCATAAGAAGTACAGACTGTTTTGGTCCATTTCATAAGGATCTAAGGGGATGGTAACTATAAGGACATATTTTCATAGGTCCGTTATCAATTTATTATGTCATATACCGCTACACCGTCGAAGAGCATTCAAGAGTCATCTACATCAAAGACGGATCTGAATTACTCAAGTTCTTCATCATTCAAGACTCCGTGAAGTTTTCTTTTGTAAGGTTATGTTTTTAATACCTTAACTTTTCACTTAGAGCTTTTGGGATATTTTTACACAATATTTTCATAGTGTTGGAGCGGACTTTTTCGTCAAAATTTAAGAATGAGTATTTTTTCTAAGTGTTGAAGCGGACATTAAAATTATATTTTTTTCGCAACAGTTGTTCGAGCGACATAGCATGTCGTTCGCGCTAGATGGCATGTTGCGTGATCTCGTTCGAACGATAGCTGTCCTTCGTTCGAGCGATATGTTGATCTCGTTCGAACGAGCTCTGTTTTCAAGGCGACATATTTTTCCTATAAATACTCATTATTTGGTAACGTTTTCATTAAGAAGTCACAGTGTTTTGACGAACAGAAAAACTGCGAAAGCAGAATTCTTTTAGGCTTCTTCTTTTAGGGTTTAATCCCTTTTTGGTTTTCAATTCACAAAACACCCATATGCTTTAGTGAATTATTTTTGATTTTCAAGAACACTTTGCTTTTGTTCATCTTTCGTGGAGTGCGTCTCTACACCGTATGGCTGCGTGTCATTGAGGATCTTGTTGCGTGAAGATTCTTTGCTGAAGATTGGGCTGCGAGTCCTTGGAGGGTGTTGCATGTATTCTCTTGCTGAGTTCAAGACTGCGTGTCTTTGTGGGTTGGCTGCACGTTGATCCATTGCAGATTTCTCTATGTAATTGTAAGTTGCGATTTATAAATTCATAGTGAAATAAAGGTTTTACCCGAAAGGTTTTTTTTCTTAAAATCTGTGTCTCAACATATTTATTGTGTCGCATGCTTTATATTTATTTATGGGTTGACTCACGCACTTTAGATGCTTGTTTAGGGGCTGAATTAAATAAGGTTTGATTGGAAACTTGCGAATTAGTTGAAATCGGTATCACATGCTTTTCAAATTGGTATCAGAGCAGATTGCGCTGATTTACTGCGTATTCCTTTTTCCACAAAATTGTGTGATATTGATTTTTTTTAAAAATTAGTTTTGTGAAAAATCGCAATTTTTCCAATGGAACGTTCATTTAATAAGGTGCCTATTTTTTATGGGAATAATTATGCCTATTGGAAAGCTCGGATGAAATCTAGTTTAAAATCTATTGACGAGCGTGTTTGGTTGCTTTGTGAAAATGAATGGACTCCTCCCTCGGTCACCGTTAATAACACCACCTCTTTAAAACTCGTGTCATCTTGGACTGAGGATGATTATAAAATGTCTAATTTTAATTCTCTTGGTCTGAGTGCTATTTCTGGAGCTATCATTCCTGATGAGTTTCGCCGTATTATGACGTGCACCACGTCTAAAGAGGCTAAGGATAATGGGGTTCCTTTAAAGACTCATTTTTAGAAAAAGAAAGAAAAAGTTTGTGAGTCCGATTCTGAGGAAGATTTTGATTTTAAAGATATGGCCTTGTTTGCGAAAAATTTTAAAAAATTTCTCAGCATGAACAAAAATAATTCTTCCAATAAAAGGAGTTTTTTTGAGAAAAATAAAAAGAAAGGAAAGGCCAAAGAAAGCGGTGAGAGGTAAAAAGAGAATGACTCCGATGAGGAGTGTGAGGAAGATTTGGAGAACGTGACTTGTTTTGAATGTGGGGGTAACGGGCATAAGTCGTTTGAGTGTCCTACGTGGCTTAGAAAGAAAGGGAAGAAAGTAGCCATGCCTGCCACACTTAGTGATAGTGAGGGAGATGAGTCCGATAAAGGTTTAGCACATGGGATGGTTGTCGCTTTTTCCAGTGGTGTAAGCACACCCACTTTGTCTCACGAGAGTGCACACAAGAGAGATGATAGTGATTTGTGTTCTTCGAGTGAGGGAGATAGCGAGAGTGAAAGTGGAGATGAAAGTGAGCTGCAAAAGGCCTTTAGAGATTTGTACACCGAGACCTTAAAAACAAAAAAAATACAATAGGGATTTAGGTCGTCGAGTGTTAGATTTGGAGAGAGAGAAGGAGGTTTTGAAAAGGTAAAAATTTGATTTGAGCGACACGGTGTCTAGTCTGACGACACGTGTATCCCAACTCGAGAGTGATCTCGAACATGCCAGGGAGGTCAAAGTCAATTTTGAGAACGCATCTAAGATGGTTGAAAAAGTGGTTCTTAAGGGTAAAGGTGAGAAGTTAGGAATAAGTCATGACGGTGCTTCTACTTCCCAATTAACACTCGAGACGATTCCAACTTTAGTGTTAGATTCACGTGAGTCTCACCCTAACCCACGTAGGCATCCCATTCCTATTAGGAGAGTGTGTCCTAGAGTTTTTGAGAGAGGTGTTCCTAGGCCTATTTATGTTTGTTCACATTGCAAGATGAGAGGCCACCTTAAGGAATTTTATTTTAAGTTGGGTTATGTGTTATGTTTTGCTTCTACACGTGTTTCTGACACACATGCACCCACACATTATACTTTACATGCTCCCGGAGACTACATGAGTGAGTTTGCACATTCAGGTGAACAAGTTAAGTTTTTGTTCAAAACTTCACAAGATTTGATGGAGGTTTTTCATAAGTTGGCACCACCTTTGGAAAACCCCTCCGCACCTAACGATTGAGGTTTGACTTGTTTACTAACATAGGATCATTTTCATGATATCATTATTTGCCTATTGCTAGTATGTATTTTTTGGTATAAATTTTTGCTTTTGAAAATTTTTGAAAAATACAAAAAGATTTTATTTTGATAAATTTTTTGAAAAATCCAAAAAGATTTTTGTATTTTGTTTGCACCGTTTATGGATGGAAACTTAGGATGACCGAGTCACAACATCATTCCATTTTTCATGTGACTATTTGATAGTCTTTTGAGACAATAGGTCAATTCATCCTTGTGCTTTATAATGTTTGGAGTCATTAAGATGTAATTAAGTGTTACATGTTTGACTCATGTTTTCCTTTATTGAACACGTGCATGGATTTTTTTTATTATTGTGTTTGTCTTATCACATGTTGGTTGGGTGTTTTCACTTCAATCGTGTCCTTAAAACGAACCAAGCGCGATAAAACTTGATAAGAAAGTTGTGCATATAAGAACCGTTTTGTGAGTTTGTGTGCTTTATTTAAAAAATGGGGAAGGGCTGTGAAAGTTTCATTTGGCCTTTGCGAATACTAAGTCACCATTTAAATTGGACCTAAAAAAATGAGGAATTTTATTATCCGAGGTCCAAAGAGGTTTAAAAGAGCCCGAGGCAATAAAAAGAAATTCATGCCAATTATGGGCCAATTAGGTTTTTGCACCAATTCTCCAAAGTTTGAGAATTTAGATATTCACCTCTAAAAGAAAATATATATGAGTGAGTTTGGTTGGAGATTTTATAACGGGTTTGCACGTCCTTGAAAATCTTGAAAAAGCGCTAAATAGTTTTGGACGTTATTGGCGCGGAAATCACTTTGACTTTGATTTGTTGATTTGCATAAGACGATGTCATCTAAATTCGACAAATTTTTACACATAAGGATACTTTTGATGTTCATTCGTTAGGAGTACACATATGCATCATGCACATATGATTGATTGAGTTGATTTTCCTATTGAATGTGTTCACACCCATTCATTCCATTTCCCTGACTTGGTTGTTTTAGTTTAAATCCATGGTGTGACTTTTTGTATCCTACTTTTGTATGAAAAAATTGAAAAATTCAAAAATAGTTTGTGGATGTTTATGGGATACTCCTTTGCATGCGCGTAGCTTGATTCATATTTTCTATGCAATTTTATCGTGACACTCCATGTTTTGATTATTTCTTCTCATCTGTCTATTTGGGGACATCATATAAAAGGGGAGAAAAAATTATCATGTTATGGGGGAGATTTGATTATTAATGCTTTATTCTTATATCATTTCAAACTCGATGCGTCACGAAGTTTTTTGCTTTATCTTATGTGTGTAGGTACAAAGACTGAAGATCATTATGTTTCACACCCTGATGAGAAAAGCTTTGAGATTTGATGGAGAATTTTTTAAGAACAGTTTGAGGTCTTGCAAATTTATTCATGGGAGGGTAGATTTGTATAGCCATTTTGATTTTTGATAATTCGGGTTTTTTATGTATGTACCGTCATAGACATAGGGGGAGATTTGTAAGGACATATTTTCATAGGTCTGTTATCAATTTATTATGTCATATACCGCTACGCCGTCGAAGAGCATTCAAGAGTCATCTATATCAAAGACGGATCCGAATTACTCAAGTTCTTCATCATTCAAGTCTCCGCGAAGTTTACTTTGGTAAGGTTATGTTTTTAATACCTTAACTTTTCACTTAGAGCTTTTGGGATATTTTTACAAAATATTTTCTAAGTGTTGGAGAGGACTTTTTCGTCAAAATTTAAGAATGAGTATTTTTTCTAAGTGTTGAAGCGGACATTAAAATAATATTTTTTTTCGCAACAGTCGTTCGAGCGACATAGCATGTCGTTCGCACGGGATGGCATGTTGCGCGATCTCGTTCGAACGACAGCTGTCCTTTGTTCAAACGACATGCTGATCTCATTCGAACGAGCTTTGTTTTTGAGGAGGCGTGTTTTTCCTATAAATACTCATTATTTGGTAACGTTTTCATTAAGAAGTCACAGCGTTTTGACGAACATAAAAACTGCGAGAGAAAAATTCTTTTAGGCTTCTTCTTCTAGGGTTTAATCCCTTTTTGGTTTTCAATTCACCAAACTCCCATATGCTTTAGTGAATTATTTTTGGTTTTCAAGAACACTTTTCTTTTGTTCATCTTTCGTGGAGTACGTCTCTACACCGTATGGCTGCCTGTCATTGAGGATCTTGCTACATGAAGATTCGTTGCTGAAGATTGGGTTGCGAGTCCTTGGAAGGTGTTGCGTGTATTCTCTTGCTGAGTTCAAGACTGCGTGTCTTTGTGGGTTGGCTGCGCATTGATCCATTGTAGATTTCTCTATGTAATTGTAGGTTGCGATTTATAAATTCATAGTGAAATAAAGGTTTTACCCGAAAGGTTTTTTTCCTGAAATCTGTGTCTTAGCATATTTATTGCGTCGCATGATTTATATTTATTTATGGGTTGACACACACACTTTAGATGCTTGTTTAGGGGCTGAATTAAATAAGGTTTGATTGGAAACTTGCGAATTAGTTGAAATCGGTATCACACGCTTTTCAGTAACACTATGTGACTTCTCATGAAATACGATACTACATTAAAAGCATGTCTTGCAGTCTTGTTTTGAAGCAAGAAATAAATACTTGTAAGTTATTAATTTTAAGAATTTATGATTGATTTTGAATTATTTTAAGGAAATTTAGATAGACTAGCTTACAACTCGCGTGATGCGCCGATGTATTATAGTAATGATTGGAAATACAATAATTATCTAAACTAATTAACTAAAGAACTACCAATTTTACATATCTTTATTTTATTGGAGTTAACTCAATTCTGTACCCACTAACTTTATGGGTTATATTACTTTGTACCCTAAACTTTTAAGTATATCAATTAGTGTTTTGAATTTTTTGATTAGATGCAATGAGCTCGGTCAATAACTTGGTAATGTTGTTGGATAAAATCCATCACATTCTCTGCACACGAAAATGAAATTTATCTTATATGTATTCTTAGCATATTGTGGTTCTCAAATGTATTCTTAGCATATTTTACATAAATACTTAGTAATTTCATATGCCAATATAATACCCTATCAATATTTTGTATCGAATACCCAATCAATTAAAAAAATGTAAAATAAATTTTAGAAGTACACCCCATTCATTTCAAATCAATAATATGATATTAAATAAATATATAAGCTAGATACTCAATCAATTCAAAATGCGCACACACACACACCCTCCCCTTGCCTCATTATCTGCCCCCCTGCCCCACCATTACACACACACACCGACTTCCCCCCTCACCACCCCTGCCCCACCACTAAACACACACCCCTGCCCCACCACTACACCCACCCACCCACCTGCACTATACACACACACATACACCTGCACACACACACACACACACACACACACACACACACACACATATACACAAAGGAAAGAAAGAAATAGAAAAAAATGAGCCTGAAAGTAGATATGTATGGAGAGAACCGCTGCAGTAGAGAGAGGTAGAAAATTGGTGGGAAATGAAAACGGTGGGAAAAAATAGGGGAATAGGGTTTTAGTCAAAAGAATTGTCACGGACCTTTCACGGTCAATGATCGTGACAAGACGTTATCACAGACTTGTCATGGTCATTGACCGTGACAAAAAAATCATGTTTTTTTATAACGATCAATGATCGTGACAAGGCTGGTTGGCTCAAAGGTGACAGTTTGGCCTTTTTGGTGTAGTGCACGCACAATAACTACATTCAATCCTATATCCTTGCCCAATATCTCGAGGCTACACATCTAGGTATCAATCCTTCCAAAATATTATTTAACAACCCATCCCGCTCTCGTATTTTCAACTAATAGATCCTATACAATCCGACCCCAACAAACCAATCGAGGTCTAAACACCCAAATACCCCGAACCCAATTTCCAAAACCTCAAAGAATTCACTATATGTATAAGTATAATAAGACTAAGTCCAATCCATCCTAACTTTAAGTCCTAAAATCCAACTATCCTATCATTACACAAAGCCATCATAAACTATCCCAAAATCAAAATCCATCCCAAACACCCATACCCAAAACTGCCTAAGTTTTGATGTGTTTAAGGAACGTTTTAACATGTGTTTCATCTTTAAGAGAAATTAGTTCATTTCATATTCCATTATTTAGATGGTATCCTAATATCAACATCTATAGCGTCGAATTATCTTCCAGTAGCTTTCGATCATGCTTTCATCTGACTCCAAACGAAGAAGTCATGGTCAATTCAATTTTTAAAGTTTCAGGAACCGAATTAATTCGACTAGAGTTCAAATCGATTCGCCCATAGGATCATCCACTTCACACCAGGCCTTTAATGGCTTCCTAAAATCATCCCAAAGCATCCAAAAAACCTCTAAAAGTCAACACAAACCCTTTCCCTTCATATATAAGTGATATAATAGCCATAATCACCAATATTAACATGTTCAAATAAATCCTATCATGATTTAAAGTGTTAAATTGGGCTCATTATCTCAAGAATCCTATTTTTATCAATTTCTTCAATTAACTAATGATTTCAATGGATTACAACATATAATCGAAGGGCTTTTCATTGATTTAAAATAAAAAACATGATCTAATCATTTTCTAATAAGTTGAGTTCCAATTTATGAGAAAATCTATCAATTTCACAACGAATATAACCTAATTACTGTCTAGGTTAGGTTAATTACAAAAGTAATCCAATTAGTTCATATGAATCATATTTAAAACATGATTATATTTAGAAATCAATGAATTGATACAGTCTTAACACACATACAACCATAATCTAATTCTATATATACTTGCCTTATTTGATTTGTGAGGAAACCAAGCCAAGATCTCCCAATTTCTCATCTTCTCTACATGTTCCTTATCTCTCTAGACTTTAGGTGCTTTTGAAATATGTTTTGTGATAAATGAGATCCCTAATGACCCGTAAAACCCTCTTAAATCCCAAAATTAAGTTTGGTACTCAAATGGGCCTCACCTAAAAGAGCGCAAAACCAACTCAAAATGACTTAAAACCTTACCCAAACCTTGTAATAACCCAATAGGCTTAAAACCCAATATTTTTAACTAAAAATGAATGTACTACACATCTCAAAAGACAAGAACAATTATACCCCAAAAAAATTACTAACAACTTAGTTATTTACTAAAATCCTGATACAAGTCCAAATATTAAATAATTTAATTAATGAATTCACAAATTTAAAATCTAATTCCAAATCTGAATTAAATAATACATATATGTGTAAATAATGACATCACCAGTCATGACAAGAACACATAATTAATTATTGCCCATAAAATATGGGGTATTACAAGAACTCCTTGAAAATATATTAAAAAGGCTTCCCAATTGTCCCTTGATCTTTTATAAACATGACTCCAAAAAGTGCTCTAGAAAATTTTAAATTTGACCTGAATGGAAGTGTATAATTTTGGGGCTATGATGATATAATTTGTGTTGGGATTGGATTAGAATTTAGAGTTTAGTTATGTGTTTAAATGGGGAGGCAGTAGGGTTTCATTTAGGGTTTTGTAGGGAAAGTGGAGAAGTGAAGGTTTGGATTGGAAGGAAAGAAAACAAATAAAAGATATGTGGAGACTTTTTTAGAAAAAAGAATCCACGCTATTGTTATTAAAACCATAGCGGTATCAAATACCTGTTGCATCAGTTGGGTTTGACTGCTATAGCGGTCCCTCTTAAAAGCCAGCATCCGCTAATCTTTTTCTTAAATCCCTAATTCCTTAATTTTTTTACAGTCCTATATAAACCCTTAACCTAAACCCTTATCCAAGTAATCAATAATATACACTTATTCCCACTTTCTTATATCATAATTCCCCTTATGAGTCCTTATTAATTTACTTCCCATAATTATAAGCTCAAATCCTAATTTAAATAAATTAAAATTATGACATAGAAATTTATATGAATTATAATTAAGAACATATTATTTGTATTTCATTTATCAATTAAAACTCATAATTATGACCAATTTCTCATTTAAGACTTTATTTCCACAATAAAATTCAATTTTCACTTAAATAATTAGTTAAAAATTTCCCAAATTTAGTATTTAAGTATTTATTAAATTAGACAAAATTATTGGGTATTATAATAATTGATTAGTTGGCAAAACCATAACCTTGTTGATCGGGCTTGTAATTAAGTAAAGTACACAAACCAAGATGAGTGACACAAACATAACTGTATCTGAGTTTTGTCTACATTATGTACCTAAAAAACATATAAAATTCCAAGCATTGGCTGACTTCTTGGTATATCATCCATGTGAGGATGAAATATTTGGCAAATATGAAATAGAATATCTATCCTTGAGCCCTTGGAAACTATGGTTTGATGGTTCGAAGACTGAAATAATGTTAGGAATAGGGCTAATTATTGAGTCCTCAGAACATATTAAAACTAAATATGGATATAGAGTGGAAGAAAACACATGTTCCAACAATAAAGTGGAATATGAGGTGGTTATAATCGACATAGAAATCCTTCAAAGTTATAATGGTTTTTAATAGAAATATATGGAGATTCTCAATTGGTCATAAGGTAATTAACTGATGAATATTGATCTGTTAATGATGGTTTAACTACATATAACCAAATGGCCTTAAATTTAATGTTCTAATTTGATTAGGTCACAGTAAATTATGTTCTCGGATCTTTAATGTGACACCCCGCCTAATAAAATTCCGGGTGATCAGTCCTATACCAAATTAAAACAGGAATCCCAGTTGGATCATCCTTAGCATCACTGTCGAAAACTTTTTAAAGCTTACTAACCACCTAGTATTCCAAAAACTGGTGCCAATTTTAACTTTTTAATTAAACCAAAACTGTACATGCGGAATTAAAGTATAAACCATTCACACAACTGAGTGAAAGTAAATAGAATAATAATTACACAACTTGCCGAATAAATCACCGGCCACCAAATAAATAATCCAATTATAAATATTCAACACCTGAATAAATTACACCTGAAAACTGTACTGAGAAGTCTGAGCTACAAGCCCCAAATAAAACTGAGACTGATACAAGATTCCTACCCTAGGAATGAATGATACGTCTAATCCAAACTCCTGCTAGCATCCACATATGCCGCAGCTCCGTGTCCCTGGAATAGAATATCAATCCTGGCGTCCCTGTGGCTGGACACCTAAAAGGTTTTGAAAATAGTTTTATAGCAAGGGTTAGAACCCAAAACATTTTGAAAATATTTAGCAAGTGAATTAACTGCAGTAATTTAAAATGCATGAATGCGCTTCATATTTAAGTTAGTGTCGCACTCCCTTGTGGACATTCTCATCCCTCCACTATTGTGCACACCTACCGGTTACCTTAACCCCACCTAGTTGTACTACCCCGTCCAACTAGTCCTGGTATAACCTTCCCTTGCCATATTCCTCTAACCCGAGTATAATAATTTCTTGAATTATAAGTTGTCTCACAATTAACTTAATTAATTCCTCTTCAATAGTAGCATATAACCGTGTCACAAGTTATATAAAATACATACATCACACACTGTATTATTTCCACCAATGATTAACTTAATTAATTTCCCATTAATTAACTGCATATAACTGTACCCGAGTTATATAAAGTAAATACATCACGCACTGTATTATTTCCTATATATAATATTTACTACCATATTATACGTACCTCTACTAACATCCACACATAAATAATACGTGTATCCATCCTTCCGAGTATACCCTCACCGGATGATTCCCTCTAGAATGCTATCTCACTAGGTGTGCTCACAAAACCTAGTTTCCCCAAGTTAGAATCGCTCACCAACTTGGACCAAAATATAAACGAAGTGGAGGCGATCATATTCCTTCCTGAAAGTGAGATAATCTCCTCACCCATGTACCAGACGCTATGACCTGGGGATATACTCGCCCTACTCCTCAAGCTAGGGGATTCACCCACATCGCGTAACCTCCCTTGATAGAATTAGAGTATATAAATTTAATAAATATCTAATCACTGATATTTAGTATCACGCACAATAAATACACGTATATATATACTATCACGACACCGTATATATATAATATAAACCCCGGCTTTACCGTGTACTCTAAGTCCCGTACACTGCCTGAAAATTTAATTTCACACACAATATGCACACGTATATATATATATACTATCACTATACCGTATATATATAATATAACCCCCGGCTCTACCATGTACTCTAAGTCTCGTACACTGCCTGAAAATTTCATGAGTCTGTCACCCGACTCAATGTAGTTAATTTTCTCACTTAATAATTCATCGTCTTCCCGAGTCTATGGTCTGACTCTAATATATTTAACTCATTCTTTAATTTATATATTATTTTCCTCGAGTCTATGGTCCGTCTCCAATTAAATTAATCGACACGCTTATTAATTTAATACCTTCCCGAGTCTATCATCTGACTCTAATTAAATTAATTAACACCCTTATTAATTTAATCCTACCCGAGTCTATAATCCGACTCTAATTAAATTAATTATCACATTTATTAATTTAATCCTACCCAAGTCTATAATTCGACTCTAATTAACTTAATTATCACATTTATTAATTTAACTGCAATTAACCATCTACTCTTATTGGTTTTAACATCTGATTCAGTCCTCTACATTCTAGAATCATAAACACGATCAATTTCCCCCTTAATCTCATTAAGGAATATAAATTTACAAAAGCCCAATTTAGATTTTTGGTGACACACCCAAAACGAATTTTCATACACACATCACTATGATATGAATTGATTATCATGCTTTAAGAATCAAAACAGTTAACCACTTTCCCGAAAGTGTTCGTAGCGTCTGATTCCGTTGGCGTAGTCCCTCGATTTGGCTCCAAAATCCTCAATTTGGCTTTTGCTAAGCTTTCCCCCAATTTCCCTCTCAAGCCCTAGGCTTAGATTTGATGGCTGCTGATTTCCTAATCTCCCCATTAGGTTAAAAACCCTTAATCCCGTTTTTCACCTAATGGGCTTAATTAAAGTGGCCCAACTCACCCCGTGTGGGCCCGGCTATGCCCAAAAATACCCCGAGACCCAATTACTACCCTCGGGTACTCTTTTCTGACTATCTCGACCCATCCTGACTCAACCGCGCAGTCAGAATTGACATCCGAATTAATTTATAAAAATTCTTATCTCACACCCAATTTAGTCTATACCGACTCCCGACTGGGATAAGTGTATACCTCGTCATTAATACTCGAAATGACGTAATTAAATTATTACTATTCAGTTGGTAAATAAATTTCCCTAAAAATTAACCATTCACTTCCCGATTAATATTTAAATAAATATATTGTCATAATTAATTCAATTAAAATTACAACACACAAGTAATTTAAAATTCCCGAATTAATTAAATATTAAATGCACAAAAATACGGGGTGTTACATACTTCCCCCCTTACAAAGGAATTTCGTCCTCGAAATTAAGATAAACCTAGTGTTCCAGTATTCACATATTACTCACTAGTCAAATGCCTCCAAGCCCGCTACATCTATCACATTCGCTTCTAACCATACGTTACACAAGCACGCATTTAACTTTACCAGGGCTCCCATACACCCTATACCCGTGCTTAACCGCACAAAATTTTGCCTTAATTAACTCGGGTGCCCATACACCTTATCCCCGCGCTCTACCGCACGAAAGTTACCCGACTGTTCTAGTCGTAACCCGTAATATAACTTCGAACCCGTAATCATATTACATATATATATATATATATATATATATACATATATATCTACTGCCCGGGTACTCAGCCCATGCTACGTCCAACATCTCCCCATAAATACTTATCTCTCAACACAAAATAATATACGCTTACCCTTATGCTACCAAAGACAACATAATACCGCGCCCTTACTACCACTAGTCCTTGCGCAAAATAAGCCCCGAGCTATCTCTCTTTTCTCGAAAATTAATTTAACCACCCTTATTCACTTCAGTAAACATCCCCACTTACCGGGATAAAATGTGAGAACACAAAACCTCACTATGTGCCATCGCACCATGCAATACAACATATATATCCACATATATATAGGCTATACGCCCTCTCCGGTGATACCTAGTACCAACCATACCCTGGTGTCGCAGACACCAAAATTTAACTCCACTATCCAGAATAGTTAAATTCCATCGCTATCCAGCCGATGTTTAAAAAGTATTATCAACCCTACTCCCATTATTCACGAAAGTAGTCATTCCTCGCATAATTCAACCAATCACTCAGTGTACACCTCCACTCTCCTGTGAAGAACACTAAGGAACTCCGCTACCCTACGGAAAGTTTACCCACATGCTATGGCTGCTACCACCAACGCACCCACTAAGTTTGACTCGCCTGCGAACTCTAGTAAAAATAAGTCTTATTATGACATTCTCTTTGTCACTCAAAAATATACCCCATGCCTCTAGGGTAAAAGTACTTACCTCTATACCCCAGCTGCAACGGCTAGTTCTCGGGTTCCGGAGGAGTTTCTCTCTGCCCGAATGCACCCGCATCTTGCTTTAGTGGCTGTACATCCAGGACCTTGTCCTGTAGTTGACCCCTGCCTCGCTTAAGGTAATATCTCTTCATGTGTCTCGCTTTTCCCACAAACGAAACACTTTCTAACATGTTCACCCTGCCACTGATCCCTTCCATGCCAACCTTGTTGGAATTCCTGGCCATCCCGTCGATAGCCTCAAGTTCTAGATCGTTTGGCATGATTTCCCTGCCGAAAATACTGCCCCTGATCTCCCCCAGTCTGCTGCTGGGATACCCCACTGGTATTGTTCCCTTCTTCCTCATTCGACTGGCTAATCCTCATTCCCTTCCCATTTCCTTTCGCGTGGAAGCGATATTCCCAACAGTGCCGGAGTGTTGCGTTAATGACATCAGTATAACCTACTAATGCGGAATTATCAATTAAATGTTGTCTGATTCTCCAGACTAACCCATCCATAAACTCTGCTTTCTTTCTCTTTTCCTCGCTTACCTCATCCGGTACAAAATTTGCCAACGAGTGAAATCTTCCTCGCAATCGGCCACTAAACGGTCTCCCTTTGAGTCACCTCACAAAATTTTCTCCTCATTTCGGTCTCTACCGCTGAGGGAAAAATACTCGTGGTTGAACTGCACCCAAAACTCTCCAGTAGCTAGTGTGTCCCTTTCCTCAACTGTGGTCGTCGATTCCCACCACTGTAGCACCGCTCCACTAACTTAATAGTGGTTAGCATTTATTTTCGCACCCCATCGCAATTCTCCCATGCGTAGGTGATGTTGGATACCTCTCTTCCTTTACACGCTAGAACTACATCTGAACCCCTTCGCAATTCTGATGGGTTCCCACTAAAATATCCTCTCTTTCTTGCTTCCACCCTGACGACTCCGCGTGAGTCTGAACGTCCGACGCCACTAACACTTGTGGCTGATCCCGTGTCAAGTACCTTTCCATTGTGACCACCATTGCTCCAACTGCCTGTGCCACTATTTCAGTGACCTATGCTGCCACAATCATCTATGGCCGTTTCTGTGGTAGCTCTTGCTCCTAACAAGCCTCCCCCGTCTCATCTCCCCTGCTGCCCTAACTGTTCTCTCCCTCTTGGGCATCATCTGGAATGAGAATCGAATTGTATGAGTTCACTCTCAAATATAAATTTCGCAGAGGAACGTATATGCGCATACGTATGAGAATACAACAATCATATGATAGGGATTTATATCAAAGATTGCTAAGATGAAACGTGAAAAGCCGCACAGATGCTAAGGACACTAGAACCTGATGCTCTGATACCATTTGTGACACCCCGCCTAATAAAATTCCGGGTGATCAGTCCTATACCAAATTAAAACAGGAATCCCAGTTGGATCATCCTTAGCATCACTGTCGAAAACTTTTTAAAGCTTACTAACCACCTAGTATTCCAAAAACTGGTGCCAATTTTAACTTTTTAATTAAACCAAAACTGTACATGCGGAATTAAAGTATAAACCATTCACACAACTGAGTGAAAGTAAATAGAATAATAATTACACAACTTGCCGAATAAATCACCGGCCACCAAATAAATAATCCAATTATAAATATTCAACACCTGAATAAATTACACCTGAATAAATTACACCTGAAAACTGTACTGAGAAGTCTGGGCTACAAGCCCCAAATAAAACTGAGACTGATACAAGATTCCTACCCTAGGAATGAATGAATGATACGTCTAATCCAAACTCCTGCTAGCATCCACATATGCCGCAGCTCCGTGTCCCTGGAATAGAATATCAATCCTGGCGTCCCTGTGGATGGACACCTAAAAGGTTGTGAAAATAGTTTTATAGCAAGGGTTAGAACCCAAAACATTTTGAAAATATTTAGCAAGTGAATTAACTGCAGTAATTTAAAATGCATGAATGCGCTTCATATTTAAGTTAGTGTCGCACTCCCTTGTGGACATTCTCACCCCTCCACTATTGTGCACACCTACCGGTTACCTTAACCCCACCAAGTTGTACTACCCCGTCCAACTAGTCCTGGTATAACCTTCCCTTGCCATATTCCTCTAACCCGAGTATAATAATTTCTTGAATTATAAGTTGTCTCACAATTAACTTAATTAATTCCTCTTCAATAGTAGCATATAACCGTGTCACAAGTTATATAAAATACATACATCACACACTGTATTATTTCCACCAATGATTAGCTTAATTAATTTCCCATTAATTAACTGCATATAACTGTACCCGAGTTATATAAAGTAAATACATCACGCACTGTATTATTTCCTATATATAATATTTACTACCATATTATACGTACCTTTACTAACATCCACACATAAATAATACGTGTATCCATCCTTCCGAGTATACCCTCACCGGATGATTCCCTCTAGAATGCTATCTCACTAGGTGTTCTCACAAAACCTAGTTTCCCCAAGTTAGAATCGCTCACCAACTTGGACCAAAATATAAACGAAGTGGAGGCGATCATATTCCTTCCTGAAAGTGAGATAATCTCCTCACCCATGTACCGGACGCTATGACCTGGGGATATACTCGCCCTACTCCTCAAGCTAGGGGATTCACCCACATCGCGTAACCTCCCTTGATAGCATTAGAGTATATAAATTTAATAAATATCTAATCACTGATATTTAGTATCACGCATAATAAATACACGTATATATATACTATCACGACACCGTATATATATAATATAAACCCCGGCTTTACCGTGTACTCTAAGTCCCGTACACTGCCTGAAAATTTAATTTCACACACAATATGCACACGTATATATATATATATATACTATCACTATACCGTATATATATAATATAACCCTCGGCTCTACCGTGAACTCTAAGTCCCGTACACTGCCTCAAAATTTCCTGAGTCTGTCACCCGACTCAATGTAGTTAATTTTCTCACTTAATAATTCATCGTCTTCCCGAGTCTATGGTCTGACTCTAATATATTTAACTCACTCTTTAATTTATATAATATTTTCCCCGAGTCTATGGTCCGACTCCAATTAAATTAATCGACACGCTTATTAATTTAATACCTTCTCGAGTCTATCATCCGACTCTAATTAAATTAATTAACGCCCTAATTAATTTAATCCTACCCGAGTCTATAATCCGACTCTAATTAAATTAATTATCACATTTATTAATTTAATCCTACCCGAGTGTATAATCGGACTCTAATTAACTTAATTATCACATTTATTAATTTAATCCTACCCGAGTTTATAATCCGATTCGGATTAAACTAATTATTCCACCCATTAATTTAATCATACCCGAGTCTATAAATCGACTTTAATTAAATTAATTAACACCCCTGTTAATTTAATCCTATCCGAGTCTACAAACCGACTCTAATTAAATTAATTAATACACTTATTAATTTAATACTACCCGAGTCTACAATTCGACTCTTATTAAATTAATTAATACACTTATTAATTTAATAACTTGGTGTCACCCAACCATTTTCCCCCGGACTCTCACTTGGCCCGTACCTCAACATTTTCCGAGTCAATGTTCTGACTCCAAACTAATTACTTTCCCTGGATAATTAATTTAATGCCTTGATGTCACTTAACCAACATACCCGGACTCACTCACTTGGTCCAATTTATATCTCATAATTTCTTTCCCACATTTTTCGCCCACAATGTGTCACACATTTATTTTCATTATTTTCCCAATTATATTTACCTATAATTACCAACATGTCCGGACTCGCCCACTTGGTCCATAATTAAATATTCCCCGAGTCTCTATCCCGACTCAAAATAATTTAGTTTATTTCTAAACTTAATTCACTACCTTGGGGTCGCATGACCAATATACCTGGATTCACTCACTTGATCCGTACCTCACTATTTTGGAATAAAATCTCTCAAATTCATTCATTAAATGCCCCACATAAATTCATCCTAGTCCCAATTACTTTCTCCCATAATTGTTAGGAATATTTGTTTCATAATTATTTCTCACTTATTAGTGTATGAAACCCCCTTTTTAATAAATTTCCCTTTATATAATAAACTGGGCGAACTGCCCAAATTTCTATACCTTCGATCGATCGAACCCCTGGGTCGATCGATAGATCGAACCAGTGTTCGTCCTGTTCCGCCGCTGTCATCCATGGATGAAAGTTTAAGCTTTGATTCTCCATTTAAGCTCTTACCCAAATACAAATAATACATCCTCCATGTAAGGAAAGGGTCTACACATATCACAGACCTAATTTCATCATCAATATCCATAATTTTCCAAGGTTTCCCCGATTTGGGTTTTATCCGGGTTTCAAACCCCCAATCCGAAGTTCATTTGTTTTTAACAGCAATTAACCATGTACTCTTATTGGTTTTAACATCTGATTCAGTCCTCTACATTCTAGAATCATAAACACGATCAATTTCCCCCTTAATCTCATTAAGGAATATAAATTTACAAAAACCCAATTTAGATTTTTGGTGACACACCCAAAACTAATTTTCATACACACATCACTATGATATGAATTGATTATCATGCTTTAAGAATCAAAACAGTTAACCACTTGCCTGAAAGTGTTCGTAGTGTCTGATTCCGTTGGCGTAGTCCCTCGATTTGGCTCCAAAATCCTCAATTTGTCTTTTGCTAAGCTTTCCCCCAATTTCCCTCTCAAGCCCTAGGCTTAGATTTGATGGCTGCTGATTTCCTAATCTCCCCATTAGGTTAAAAACCCTTAATCCCGTTTTTCACCTAATGGGCTTAATTAAAGTGGCCCAACTCACCTCGTATGGGCCCAGCTATGCCCAAAAATACCCCGAGACCCAATTACTACCCCCGGGTACTCTTTTCTGACTATCTCGACCCATCCGGACTCAACCGCGCAGTCAGAATTGACATCCGAATTAATTTATAAAATCCTTATCTCACACCCAATTTAGTCTATACCGACTCCCGACTGGGATAGGTGTATACCTCGTCATTAATACTCGAAATGACGTAATTAAATTATTACTATTCACTTAGTAAATAAATTTCCCTAAACATTAACCATTCACTTCCCGATTAATATTTAAATAAATATATTGTCATAATTAATTCAATTAAAATTATAACACACAAGTAATTTAAAATTCCCGAATTAATTAAATATTAAATGCACAAAAATACGGGGTGTTACATTTAAATGAAGAGGACAATGAAATGGATCAAAAGGCTTCAGGATTTAAGTTTGATGATAGCTTCAAAGCAAAGCTAAAACTAAGTTCCATTGATATTCTTACCACTATTGCATAACAAATGGCATCCGATTATAATTAAAAATATAGATGTTCAGGAATATTGGAGAAAGCCATTAATAGAATATCTAACTAACCCAAATATCAAGAGTGATAGGGCTATCAGGTTAAGAGAAACTAATCATGTTATATATTCTAAAACATTATTTAAAATAAGTACTGATGGAATTATCCTAGAGTGAATAAGAAAAGATGAAGGTCTAACAGCCATTTACCAAATCCATGATGGCATATGTGGATCTCATCAAGTTGGTTATAATATGAGGTGGTTATTAAGAAGGCATGGTTTTTATTGGCCTTCTATCTTAAAATATTATAGTGACTTTGTAAAAGGATGTTATAGAGGACAACAACATGGTTATCTAAGATATGTTTCTTCTATTGATCTGTAATATGAAGCCATGCCTTTGCCATTTAGAGGATAGGAAATAGATGTCCTTGGTAAAATACATTCTCCATCTTCTAAGCTACATAGTTTTTTACTTGTGGGAACGGATTAGTTTACCAAGGGGTAAAAGCAAAGGATTTAAAGGCAGTTACCTAAAATGAACTAGTAGACTCTGTGTAAAATATTTTGTATAGGTTTTGGATTCGAAAGACCCTAACCTCAAACAATGAAAGTAATTTTTATTCAAAAATTGTGTTAAAATTTACTTCAAGGTTAGAAATAGCTTTAACTAAAATATCATCTTACTATGCATATTTAAATGGTAAAGTAGAGGCTACAAGCAAAGTAATTAAGAACAATCTCAGAAAAGTGATTGAGAAATATATAAGAGATTGGAGTAATTTTTTTCTAGAAGTTTTATGGTCTTATAGGACTTCTAAGAGTTCAAATACAATGGTAACTCCATATGCTTTGACTTATGGGTATGATGTCCTCTTACTAGTTGAAATAACTCTAAATTAATTAAGAGTAATGAATTAGAATGAAATGGTTGTAAAGGTCTATTATCAAGTTATGTACAAGGAATTAAAAAAAATGGATGAGGATAGAGTCAGAATCTTGAATAACATATTTGTCACCCCAAAAGAAAATAGCTGATAGTCGGAAAAAAGAAGTGAAAAAGAAAAACATATTTTTTTCAAAAACTATTTTAGTATTAGGATTAAAAGATCCACAAAATGGTCCCCAAACTAGGAAGGACCCGTCCAAATTTTTAGGGTTTTCAAAGTTGGGTCATACCATTTTAGGGACATTAATTATAACACCAACCTCGTAACTTTGATCGTGCTTGTATGACTTGGTGACTTGGTAGGTCCAATTGGGTTTTTGATGTGTTGAGGTGGACCATAAGTCAAACTTGGGCAATGTAGTGGCCCTGACACAACCGAACTGGAGTTTCTTTGGCCTAATGTTTTAAATGGTGGAAAACAGAAGTCGTTTGAATGAGGGGTCATTCTCGTTCGAACGGGTTATTTGAACGAGACTTATGACGACTTGAGTTTGATCCATTCCTCATGTGGACTAGAATCTCGTTAGAACCTCTCATTGGAAGTGTCATTCGAATAAAGGAGAAATCTCATTCGAACGAGACTTAAAAGTCATTCGAATGACCAGATCAGATCTTGAAATCTGATCCCCTTTTAATGTGTTGTCACGACGTGGAGTGTCGGATTGGGTGATGTATCGAGCTCTCAATTTATAAAATCAAACATGGGATAAAAGACTTAATTTCCCCTAGCCTAAAAGGGTTAGGTGTATGGGAATTTAGGAAATTTTACCCTTAAGGTTTTGGAGGAATATAAGTGTAAGTTAGCCCATTATAGGGCATTTTCTAATCATATTTCATCATTCTCTATCTAGACTTGAGAGCTTCCCCACCCTATCCACTAATAAACACCCTAGCACCACCACTCCTCCACCTTGTACCAACATATTTCCCTCATATTCCACCATATATAAGCCTTATAACCCCATCTACACCATTATTAAGCAAAATTATGAATTTTAGAGGTGTTGTTGTTGGGGGGTTTTGAAGAAGAAAAAATAGAAATTAATGGAGTTTGAAGGGGGTTTTGCTTGGATCTTTCATGGAATTAAGCTTAGTGGAGCTAGACAACCTCTTTTAGGCCACCTTAGGAGGTGGGAGGTTGCCATCTTCTTCTACACTCATCCTACCATTTTGGAGCTTTTTAGAGATGGAAAAAGAACTATATTTTACATATTATTTATCTTGTAGATAGAGTTTGTTACAGTAGACTGCATATAAGATTTAAGAAGGTAATTTCTTATGGTTTTGTGAAAAAGAAGATGATTTATGAAAGTTCACAAGAGTTTTGAGAAAAATGATATATTTCAAGAAACTTGATATCTAAACATTTTATGGAATAAAACTTTTGAAAGGATATTTCTCATGTTAAAAATATTTTATGAACAAATGTCGTAAGATTTTCTTGTGAAAATGGGGATTTTTGTATAAATAGACATTTACTCAAGTTTTGAAGAAATAAAAATGCCTTTTAGCTTGAAAAGCATGTTTTTATCAATATTGTGAAATTTCTAAAATGAACCATATGTTATGCCCATTAATAGAATTTTTGAACTTAAAATCCATCTTCTCATATACATAAACCGGTAGTATTTTGATGATGAACATATAAACGAGTTTAATGAGGGTTTTAGTGGGTTTAAACATGAAACAAAGAAAATCAAAATTTCAGCCTTTAAGGTGTGCTAAAAGGTGTGAAAAATGGACATTTAAGACTACATGTGGAAATAAAGGAAAAATGATTTTTTCTTATGAGGTAGTCTCCAAAGGGAAAAAAGGGTTTTCTTAATAAAGAAAATAATGAGATATATTTCCAACTTGATATGAATGTTACTCCAAAGTGTTAATTAGTTAAACACATTTACGAACTTAATGTGTGTAACTTAATAATGTTTTGGGAAATAACACTTTTAAAAATGGAGGAAAGGACAAATTTGGAAACAAATGGGTACAATGGTAATTTTATGTAAAGAGGAACATTTTTATGAATTAAAGATGTTGGAAATGGTGTTACAAAAAATGGTCCTAATTGAAAGTAATATTCGGGATAAATTCAATGAGAGTGTATATAGGACATATATGATGATTTCAAAGTGTAACACAAGTTGGGGAGAAACCAAGGGTTTTGGCTTCGGCTGATAAAGGAAAGTGTAATAATGTGGACACTTGAAAATGTTAAAACATGTAAGGACAAATTTCCAAGTGTGTAAATTTGTATGTAATTGACTTAATTCTGGACTAAAATTGTTTGAGTCGTATATAGATTTTACTTTTGTTTCCCACAAAGTCTATGCCATATTGTTTAGAAGACATATCGGCCAAGCTTCAAAGATGTATCATGCCGAGTTTATTGGTGCACGTTTCATGTCTTCATATCAGATTGCATTCCGAAATACTCTAAGGTATGAACGCATAATGTTTATAGGACTCGAAAAATGTTTTAAGGATGTTATTTTATTTATAAATGATTTTAAAATGTCAAAAATAATTTTAAAAGGTTTTAACTTCGTTTATTTTGAGATAAACACTGTTTAGAGTCATATAGATCTTTTGCATTGAGTTTAGAAGGATCAAATGACATTTGATGTCGTTCAAACGCCAGAGGGATCTTGTTCGAATGACCTTCTGACTGAAAGTTTTTTATTTAAGGCCTTCTTTTCTCAGAATTTTGAGGTGTGCAGAACTAAAATACAAAATAGAATGGTTACATTTTTTTGCACAAGTTTTCTAATGATTTGAAAGACTAAAACCATCGTTATTCTTTCAAGACCCGATCTTTCATACACATATGCTACAAAGATTTTGTTTGCACCATTGGAGTTTGTTCATCTCTGTTGAACATTATTTCGTTGGAGTTTTGCGGTGAAGAAATGGTGAATGTCGTGTTCCTAATCATAGACGTTACCAAAGCCATATCGGTGGACACCGAGGTATGCATGGACACATGTGCTATGGATGGCATCTTGGAAGGATTTCTATGTGGTCACTGTAGCGGAGTGGTTAAAAAGAAGAAGCGCATCAAGGGTTTTGGGGATCGAGTCATTGTGTAAGTTATTTGTCTTCCTTTGTAATTACCGTTTCATAGGGATCGTCTGGCTTGGGCCGTCCGAGATTTTTTCCTTTAACAGTTTCCTCGTACATCCGGCATTGCTTTGGGGGATTTGATTTATTTTACTTTCTTTAATCACCTAGATGCATGTTTAGGATTAAACAAGATAAAATTGGGATTAAGTAAAATTGGTTCGCAATTGGTGCATAATTAAAATTGGAAAAAGATTTTTTGAAAGAAAAATTGTTTTCACCTAAAGCATAAAGGGTCCTAAAAATGTATCAGAGCTAGAAACACTATCTTATTGTGTTGTGATCCCGTGTGTTTATAAGGATGAGTTATCAAAATTTTCATAGTTTTAGGACTCCTATTTTTTATGGAACAAATTATGCTTATTGGAAAATGTGAATGAAAAGTTCTTTAAAATCAATTGATGAGCGTGTTTAATTAGCGATTGAAAAATATTGGTCACCACCGATCACAAGAGAGGGAGAGGTCACTAGTTTAAAACCTATTGAGTCATAGACTGAACCTGAATATAAACTTGAACTTTATAATTCTAAAGCTCTACATTTTAATTCCTCGCATGTCACACTGGAAGAATATAATCGAATCAGGACATGTGAAACCTCAAAAAAGGCTTGGAATATTGTGACACCCCGCCTAATTAAATACCGGGCAATCAATCATGTACCAACTTAACACAGGAGTCTCATATGGTTAAATCTTAGCATCACTGTCAAAAACCAAATTAATTACTAATAACCTATTAGGCTGGTGTCAAAATTTTATTTAACTAATCTTTTTAAACAAATTATTCAATTAAAACAATCACAACAATTTATAAATAGAACTGCAATGAAATAAAATAACCGAACACTCGTCTTAACATAATACAACCAAATCGAAAGCCGCACAAAAAGGAGATAAAATATAAATGAATACAATTGGGTTTTCGGCCCAAGTGCTACTACATGACTTCCTATCTAGATCGCAAGAATATAATCGTCTAAAAATAAACCTGTATCCATTCACAGCTACTGCAGCAACGCCTGACCTGAAAGGATCATCATCCAGGCGTCCCTGTGCCTGGACACCAATATATATATATATATATATATATGTGTGTGTGTGTGTGTGTGTGTGTGTGTGTGTGTGTAGCAAGAGAGGAGAAAAATAGAGAAACGGGTCAGAGCCCGAGTTGTGAAAATATTTTCCAAGTGCATAAATGTAATATTTTTAAAATATGTTTACCTCATATTTAAATTGGTATCGTACTCCCATGAGATACCCCTCACCTCTTTTCTAATAGTGCATGCCTATCGTATATATAATACCTAACCAGCCTAACTAATTTGTTTCACCAAAACTTCTAACACTCCTAATTAACCCGAGTACTAAGGACTAAACTTCACAGTGCGTGGGGTGTCTCGCGAAGCGAAATCCAAATAAGGAACCCCCCGATACACTACTACTTGGCAGTGTCAATCGTCGAGATCCATTAGGCCCTCAGTATAAAACGTATATAAGACTCATATATACAAATATATATAATAATATTCTTACAAAAACTTCTTATTCATATTTATATAAATTCGGATCTAAATCTACCGGAAGGGGGAAAATACACCTTATTAGGCTTTTCACTTTATATACACAAGTTTACTATATGATGTCTCATTATCATATACAAGAAATATACTATATGCAACCAGTATATAATTATACCTATCGCACACATAAATATAATTACCATCCACCGTGCTATAACTCGAGGATGCAGTCTCGTAGTGCCTATCCAAATCCGGGTTTACTCACTGTAACACAGTACCAAGCCAGACTTACTCATGGTCATGGTAAAATACACAACGGTGGAGGCATTCATGTTCCTTGTGCAAGTGGAGTTACACACATCGCACTCGAACGCGGGAAGATAATTACCTGGGGATATACTCTCCCTGCTCCTCAAGCCAAGGGATTCACCCACATCGTGCAACCTCCCTGGATCGCACTAGAAAAAATATATAATATGGTTGTTCCAACCCTATACTAAAGGAAAGCCCATGGAATCAGCCTCTAAGATTCACATACAACAACCACACACAGATATGCTAATGTATTCATATCGTATATAATATATACTATAATAACATCGCATATATATATACACATACAATCCTCACTTCTCCAATGTATACATGGATATAATTGCCAAGCTCATAAGTATTTAAGTATTCTCATACTTAAAATACGAATACCATAAGTATACTCTTACATAAATATACCTAGTACCTTGATTACTGTTAGGGATTTATATACTCTCCAAATATCCCAAATCCATAACCATTTAATAAGTATACCCTTAACTTATCTTTAGCCTATAACCCAAATTCCATCCTAGTTGCCTCATAGGATTAACTCACTAATTCCACATACAATTACTTTTTCTACGCACACAATTATTTCTATATAATTTCTCACTAAAATACTCCCTCGGGTGTTACTCGTCTCGAGCATCCATAATTAAATAAGTCACGGATCATATTTTTCATGAACTCATAGCTTACATACCACTCAAAATAAATTTAGAGGTCCCCACTCCAATTTAGGAATCCTAAACCTTTAAATTCCTCAAACTCTTTATTTTCCCCGAAAATATACTTTTAGTGCCACACTAATTTAGTACCCTCCTAGCCCTTATAAATTTCCTCAAATGTCTAGCTATTAAATCCCTAAATGAGTCTTTATATCCTCAATTAAATAAACTAGACTTAATTAAATTTGGAATTTATCCCATATAAACAACCCTAGCTGAAATTGCCAAAATTACTGGACCATTGATGGCTCCGGGTAGCTTCTTCTCAGAGAAGATGTTCGGCCATTAAATCTTCCCCCAAGCTTTTATCTCCTCTCCTGGCATCCTCCGACCTCAATCAACTACGTATACACATATAAAAAGTTTTCTAAACATCCTAAAACCCATAACCAACAACAAATTTTAATTAAATCCCAAGTTTCTCCAATTGGTTATTTTCAGGGGTTAATCAGTTAAACTTTCTGAAAACCCATTTTGATTAAAAAAAAACCCATCTAAAAAATCTTTGTGGTTTATCACTACCAACTACGATATGAGATTTATGCTTAAAATAAAAAAAGCAAGTAAACACTTGCCTCGTGGATAAAATTCGACGACCTCGAGTCGAATCCTGCGGAGTTTGGCCTAAAAATCCCTTTTCTCCCTGTTTCTCTCTTTTCCTTTCCTCTATTATCTCTTTCCCTTTCTTTCTTTCCCTCTCCCATGCCTTATATAGGGAGAAATAAGGGTTTATCCCTTTAAACCCAAAAATGACTCGTTTACTCAATTACGAGTCCCTATTAGCCCAAAAATTCTCGGAGCCTAAATAATACCCCCAAATACTCTATTCTGACTATCTCGGCTATTCTAAAACCAACCACGCACTTGAAATCCCCATCCGAGTCATTTAACTTGATTTAATAATTAAACCCAACAACTCTTACTACGGGTTTTTTGATTAAAATATTATCCTTTGTCGCTTTACCCAGTTGCGACGTGTGATTAAAATAGTCCAACTTATTTACTTAATCCTAAAAGTAAACGAAACAAACCTCTGAGATCATCTAACCCTCATAAACTCCAAAAATTATTATTCAGAGAAATTCCTCAAATTTCCAAATTACCCCCATTTATGAAATTTAATTTCCCCCCAAAGTGCGGGGTGCTACATACTCCCCCCTTGCAACTGAATTTTGCCCTCAAAATTTGGATATAACCTACACCACCATCCTAGGATAGCTAATTACTCTATGTCCTAGTGTACCAAAGTCGAAAGGTACTAACGTAATGGTCCCCTACCATATTCCACCTATCTCAAGGCGTAAGCTCAATCCTACTAGCTTTACCACAAGCTTATCTAAATCTCCGTATGCTACAATGCTACCTCGGTCGTAAGGTTGACTCTAACGTCACATTGCATCCATCGTTTTCTAGTACAACATATAGGGAAAATGAACCTATAGCCTCCGCTCTAACGTCTAAATCTCACCAGAGAATCATGATTCTAATCGTCCACTCATCTATATCAGAATATATTGTTTCCCACAAAAAGGGAATTTCACTAAGGCTTGACTACTCCCGTCAGTCTTTTCTCTTAATTTAGGTGCGCAAACTCTGGTTGCACCTATACAATTGGATTATCGCATGCCTCCTACGACGTTCCATTCAACCAAATTCAATCTCACTTATAATTTAACTTATGGCATAATCTTCCATTTTATATACTATGTGTAGACACCCCATTCTCATATCCCCTAAACTCTCCTTAGGTCCCTAAGCACCTCCCTTCATCACTACAAGCCATCGGGCACTCCCAAGCTCCATTTGACCAAAAGTTAAACTCTTCAGCCCGATCGAGACTGAATGAATTTTCAAAGGGCACTGAAACCCCTTTTCAATGGTCCACCCCATGCGCGATTCCGACTTACCATACGAACGAACGACCAGTTTCCCACCCAAACCTGATCTAGTGGCCACGGGGCGCTCTCAGGCTCTGTTTGACCAAAGTAAACTCTTCAAATCAACCGAGACTGAATGAATATTCAAAGGGCACTGAAAACCCTTTCCAACAGTCCACCCCATGCGCGATTCTGACTTACGGTACGGACGAATGATCCTTTTTACTCCAAAAGGTCATCGAATGCTTTCAGGGACCGATTGACTAAAGTCAACTACCCAAACCCGTTCAAACTCTTTTGAATGTCTAAGAACATATCCTAAACTTTCCAACGGTCCACCCCGTGAGCGTTTCGGACTTACTATGCGGACGAATGATCCGTTTGTGTCCGACGATTCCCCATCCAAAGGACCGACGAGCGCTTTCGAGCCATATTTGACCCAAAGTCATCTCCCAAACCCTAGATATGTCCAAAGGACTTTCAAAGGTATCTAAATTACCTTTCCAACGGTCTACCCCATGTGCGATTAGGATTAATGGTTTGTGCTCTGTGATCGATTTTCTGAAAAGGCCTGAAAGACACTGCCAAACGGTAGGTCCCAGACCCTGCCTTTCGACAGTGTGCCTAAACACACCTTCCGATTGGCAAGACCAGGCTATGTCGATAAAAAATTACCTAGGCCTATAAAAGTTAGGGTCTGACCTCATTTCCAAGAGATCCCAGATCTGAAACATATCACTGTCAACAAATTCAGAAAACCTCTCTCGAAGTCAGCGCAATTTCCACATCCATATCCCTTCCCAACCTTCACTTTTCATCATCCTTTTCATCTAACTTGGTGAATTAACTACCCTCCATCATCATTCAAGTGCAAGGGCTGCCCTCCAACATTCAAGATCAAGCTCAAGATCTTCAAGAAGGTCCAATATTCTCAATTCTCTCCTTAAATTCTCATAAATTTGTATTAACTTGTTTTATTACTTAGAACTTTTATTCTCTCATCTCACATATCCTAATATACTTTTTATTTAGTATTATTGCACATCTCTTATTTTGCATAAAAATAAAAACCCAAAAAACAAGAAAAAGAGGGTTTGCTTATAAATTCCAAACGGCAATTCTCACACTTTTCTTACACTTATCTCACAACTAAAACACTTTTTCTACACACACACACACACACACACACAAACAAATAATAGAAGTCCCCGATTTGATTTATGGGATAAACCCCACCCCTCGTTTTGCATGCAAACTATGTGAACTTTGATGCCTCCATAGGCTGCGTAGGCGTCTCAGGGTAAAACCCGAGATTCGAGTCCTATTCTTACTCTTTTATTTTTTATTTTTTATTTTCTCTAAATTCAACTCTCTTATATTCTATATACTTGTTCTTAGTGGCGTAATATTCCACACGCGTTATTGTTCCATCATAACAATCAACGCAAGAATAATCGCATAAATTCTATTTTTGTAATATTTTATTTACTTTCCTACGGATGACTTGCTTTATTTCTTCCATGATACAAGTCGAGGACTCCTATCTCCACTACATTTACACATGCACACATATCACGGGGAAAAATAAAGGAAAATAGCAAAAACCCATGAGAGACCGTAAGGGCGGAATGGGTGCCTAACACCTTCCCATTTCATAACTTAGCCTCCTGATCCTTTTCGAATCATTTTGGTTTTATATGCATCAGTATGTCTTTAGATACTATCCTTCGGGATGGCTCCCTTTCTTTTGTCTATTTTAAGTAAAATAGACTGGCGACTCCATCTCTCTACATTTTTCACCTCATCAATGACGCCGACCGAAGCGCTCCCGAGAGGGACGCGCGGGACCTATGATCCTCACACTCTCCCACCCGTCGCGAGGATCGGCGATCGCCACAGTGGCGAATCCACTAGGGATTTTATTTTGAGGGATAGACTCTATTTACATGGGTGTTGTGCTTGTTTATATTCTCCCCTATTTTGCATGTTCCCCTCTTTCATGTGTACTTCATGCTTATGCTTCTATTCACACACTTGTAGAAAATTCTCCATGTACACTTCGCACCACGTGCACCTAGGATAAAATATATTCATATGTTGCACGCATCACCCATCCATACTTGGTGTACCATTGGTACTTGTACTTTGCTCCTTTTTTGGCATGATCAAGAAAGATACTCTCATCATAAGATGCTAATAAGAGAATCATGCATGATTCACACGACATCACCAAAGAACATTATGATTGGCCAAATTTTGTCTAGTAACTAGAGGGTCACTTCGTGATGGGTGTTGGTCCGGCAAGGCGCAGTTAGCATAAGCGATATGACTCTCACCTTCCATTGGCCAAGTACCTTCGACGTATATCGAATGGTTCCCCCGTATCGTACCACTTGATCGAAGTCATGACGGGAGGTATATCACAGGGAACTCATTCACGTACGTCGAGCATATCGAATTCTCTCTCACACGTACCATCCCCACGAAGTATATGGCGAGGCAATTCACGTACACTCAGGTATATAAAATGGCTTGTCCACACGTACCGATTGCTCGCAAAAGCAAGACGTATATCGTGGAAGTCACGCCAAAGGGGGGAACCCTTTCCGATTCACCCAGCCAACTGCATACCCGCATATAGGTGTCAAGCCTAGGACACACATATAAGATTGTCGATTTTAACCGAAACTTTGTCGAAATTCTGGGTCGGCCTACCGCTCAAATTTTTGCACATTTTTAAAACGGGACCCTGTCCGTGAGCCTTGTCACAAGTCTAGCCATAGCTTTGCATGTATTACAAACCCAACTTTTCCAGGCTCGGGTCCCGTCCGGTATTTCATTTTGCATTTAGGAGAATTTAATACAAGTGAGAATATAATATTTATAATAATCATGCTGAGGTCCGTCTCCTAAAAAAAACATTTCTCCTTTCTTTACCAAAAATCCAAAAAAACATTTCTCCTTTCTTTACCAAAAATCCAAAAACATTCCTCCTTTTCTTTATCAAAAATTCAAAAACATTTATAGCTTCTTTATCAAAAATCTAAAAACATTTTTCTTCTCTTTATCATAAAGCCAAAAATATTTTGTCTTTCCATCCCAAAAAGAAAAAAGAAAATTTTTTTCATCCTTTTTTCTAAAAAAAATAAATCCCATTTTTCACCTTCTCAGGTCGATCGCACGCCCTTGGCCTGGCTCCTTATTGGCTTCGGTCTTCAGTCAAATCACCCCAGAGTTTCGTTCGTTCCCCTGTTACTTCTTTTGAGTTCAAAATCCATCCGCTTTCCATAGAGAACACAGATCAGGTACCCGTTGTGCAGCCAGATCTGGTGGCAGTCCTAGTTCAGCTTGTGTCCAAGATTGATAACCTCCAGACTGAGGTCTGAGAGATGCAACAAAACCAGCTTCCTGTTCCTCAAGAGCCCGAGGCCCTATTCCCCCGCGCTATGGGTCCACTCGAGCCTATCTGGGTTCCCAAAGAATATCAACACGCTCCATATGCCCCTCCTGTTAATGGGCCACCGCCTGCCAGCTTTCGATGCCGAACCTTGCCCAGCCTGGGGCTAACTTTCCTATGATCATTGATCCGAAAGAGGAAGAGTTGAACAAATTCAAAGAGGACCTCAAGATGCTCACTAAGAAGTCCCCCAAGCCAGAATCTCTGGGAATTACATGGACTACACCCACATGTCTTCTTATCCTACAACGAGGTTACCCGAGAAGTTCAAGATGCCAAATATCGAGAAATTCGGAGGAAGTGGACCTTCAATTGTTCATCTTCACAGTTATCACCATTCCATGACTCTCCTAGGGGCTTATAAATAAGTGATGGCCCAATTTTTTCAGCAAACTTTGAAGGATAGAGCCTTCCGATGGTTTTTATCTCTCGAAGAATCCAGAATCCGTAGCTGGGAGGATGTGGCCCGAGAATTCATGTCACAGTACAAATACAACGAAGAGCTTGAGGTCACCCGCCGTGATTTTGAGCTGCTCAAATAGAACTCCGGGGAATCAGTCGGTAACTTCATAGCTCGGTGGAGGGAAAAAGAATCTACCTTGACCAATCGTCCATCCAAGGAAGAACAAGTCAGCATAGTGAAGATGAACTTCTTACTCCATGTCCGAGCAAGGATGGGAGGACAATACTATCCCCACTTCCAAACTCTCAGAGAAGCAAGAGTAGAAATAGAGGAGGGTATGGCTCAAACAGAGGTTAACCAAAGAAAGTGTCCAGACAGTTCACCCCCAGAAAATATAATAAGCCTGTCAGTGCTGCAGTCTCAACCATCAATAACATCTCTCAACCAACCACCTCATGGGAACCGAAAAGTCGCCCTATCCCTGTCCGAAAAGAATACACCTAGCTCCATGCTTCCCTCTTCAAAGTTTACCAGGCCCTGTTAAGCCAAAAACTTATCAAACCCTTGGACCCCCGTCCATTGCCAAATCCACTTCTAAAAAATTTCAAGTTAGATGCCCATTGCGCCTTTCACCAAACCGTTGGCCATACCACTGACCAATGCTTTCACCTTTGAAACATAATCCAAGGTCTTATTGACCGGGGTACCATTGTGCCACCAGCCAATCCTAAGCCAAACACTACTCACAACCCACTCCCAAATCATGCCAATGCCATCTTCTTAGAAAAAACCCAACATTTTATCCCTCAACTCAAATCACACCCATATACTCTCCTAAACCTCTCCAAATTTGCCCACATTTCCTCCTACACCCTGTTAGCCTCGCTGATCAGGAACTGTCACTCCTTACCAGATCATGCATCATTGTCTGTACCCGTTCTAAAAATAGAAGTATGGAATTATCAGAAGTCTTAAACCAACTCCTAGAGTTCGGGCGAAAATTTCCCTCACAGATGATCATTGATTGATAAAGGTTCAGTACGCTTTTCTTGAAAGCAAAGAAATGGGCCCGAGAGTCACACAGATGGGTATTACTGACCGATGAAGTCAGCCTAGATAATATTGTCCAGATTATGGTAGAATCTTTCAGGCAAACTAATAACATTTACAATATAATCGAGTTACTTGATACTTTGAAGCTACAAGGCCACCTGGTCCCTTCACCCTTACACATCCCCACTGATTGGGAAGGCCTATATGAAGAAGCCATTGAAGTTGTGGAATGCATTGACTTTACATGGAAAGATAGAATTATTACCACCAGATGGGGGGAAGAATTCGTAGATTCGAATGGAGAGCAAACTTTAGAGAAAACTGGCCTGGTGGCCGACATGTGTGGGATGATATCATTTGAATAACTCCTCAGAGAAATAAGCAAGGTGGCAGAACAACTTGAGATTGATAACGAAATGGGATTCATATTCTTCCCTTCTTCAGTAAATCACATGACCAGATTAGGGAGGCATTACTAGATCCTAAGCTCACTACCAGCAAATGATAAGGGGAAGGGCGTTGAAAACATTCCTATGCCAGAAATGACCCTCGAGGAGAGCAAGATCCTCGATTAACTGAAGAAAAATTAAGCTAACATCACTCTATTGGGGCTTTTCATGTCTTACCAATTGCACAGAAATGCTTTGATTAAGATGCTCACTGGACCAACAGTTCCCTCTTCTACCACATCAGAAGAAGAGGTAAATTTGGTTGGATCCTTGACCTCTACCCAAATGCTATCCTTTTCTGAAGAAGAAATCCCCAGAATTGGGCTAAACCATAATCATGCACTCAACATCTTCGTCGAATTTATGGGGAAGGTCGTACCACTCTCTCTTGTTGATAATGGATCCACCTTGAATGTTTGCCCACTAAGGACCTTCAGATGCTTAGGACTGAAAGAAAGTGACCTCGCTCCAACCTCCGTTGCTCTACGTGCCTAGGATAATACTTATAGGGAGGTGATGGGATCCATAAATCTTGTAATAGGGGATGGCCCTATAAACCCTATCGTCGAATTCTTGGTTATTGACATCCCAACTTGTTTCAACCTGCTACTAGGACGAACTTGGATCCACAGTATCAAGGTTGTGTCTTCCTCACTCCACCAAAAATTGAAGTTCTTCACCGACGGACGAGTCATCCCCATTTTGGGCGATGTTGATAATGCCAAGGGTGCAAGTACCAGCAGTCCGATTCTTGAGATATAACACGGGTCAAATGATATGCTCATATCAGGATTTTGAGTTGAACCACTTCTACTCCTGGCAGGGGACGACTTCAAAGAAAGGGTTTGCCAGAATACAACCCTCATGGCAACATTAATGTGGTTTAGATGTTCAGAAACATGCACTTCATGCTTGGACTGGGGCTAGGGCAAAGACAACAAGGGATACCATTGAACTAAAGAAAGCTTTCCCTCCTTGTGGCTTGGGGTATCAACCATCAGAACAAGAACTCAGAATGATCCTCCAGTCTCGACCATAGAGAGGACTAGAATACATCAAGACTATCCCAGGTGACTCCTTGAATGGAAAATTCATCAAAGAGGGTGAAGACTTCCCCTTTTGTGACTTTTCAGAACCATGGTATGACCATACAGACAAGAAGATGAAGCCTGGAATGGACATCTTCTTCCAAGATAGCTACCCATGGGCCGAAAGTTCCTAACACCATTTACAACCGCTTATCAAAGATACTAAAGATTCTGAGGAAAGTGACTCCGAAGATTCATTCAACTTACAAACACTGGGGCTGACACTCTGCATGGTTCATTTAGACACTACATCATCAGATCCATACCAACTGATCAAAGCTGCTGACACAACTCTCCTCAACGGGCAAGCTACGCTAGTTCTACCTATTGAAATCCCACCTAATCCTAAGGTTTACCCCATTTCTTCTTCTTCTGTTGTCAATCCTTGCTCGAATGTAATCAAGACCTCCTTTAATGAGGTTCTCAATGCTGTTTTTCCTATGAATGAAATAAACGAAGATTTTGAGTATCTTGTTGCGCTTTACATTAATTGTTTAGATTATAATCAAATTTTTGATGATGATGATTTTTCAAATGAACCAAACTTAACCGATATAAATAAGGTTAATAACAAACAACATAATCGCGTTCAAGTTAATGAAGAAGAGACTGTTATTATTAACCTCGGTTCTAGTAGCCAACTGTGCGAGATTAGGATAGGGGCTACCCTCGATGAGCATGAGAGGGCACAACTCGAAGAATTGCTAAAGGTATTCGTGGATGTCTTCTTATGGTCCTATGACGATATGCCTGGCATTGATCCTGAAATAGCTCAATATGAGATCCCCACTCTTCCAGATTATAAGACGGTTAAACAAAAGTTGAGAAAGCTCCGCACCGAATGGTCTCTCAAAGTCAAATAAGAGGTGGTCAAATAACTGAATGTGGGCTTCATTCGTGTGATTGAATATCCCACATGGCTAGCTAACATAGTGCCTGTGCCAAAATCAGGAGGGAAGGTTCAGATGTGTGTAGACTATTAGGATTTGAACAAAGTCTCTCCAAAGGATGATTATCCACCACCCAATATCGACATGATCGTGGATAACACAGCCAGTCGTGCTCTAAAATCATTCGTTGACGGGTTTTTCGGATACAACCAAATCAAAATGCACTCAGACCACTAAGAAAAAATCACGTTCATCACCCCATGGGGAACCTTTTGCTACACTGTCATGCCATATGGTCTCAAGAATGCTGGGACTGCCTACCAGAGGGCTGCCATAACCATCCTGCACGATCCGATTCACAAAGAGGTTGAAGTATATATGGATGATATGATTATCAAATCTAAGACTAGAGAAGGTCATATTCATACTCTCCGAAAGTTCTTCGAATGACTGCGATAATACCAGATGAGACTCAATCCGCAGAAATGTGTCTTCGGTGTTACAAAGGGAAAACTCTTAGGATTCATGGTGAGTGAGAAGGGGATAGAAGCAGATCCTGCCAAGATGAAATCCATACTTGAGATGCCACCACCATGAACAGAGAAAGAAGTCCAAGGTTTCCTTGGGAAATTACAATACATTAGTCGGTTCATCAGTCAGTTAACCTCCATCTGCGAACCCATTTTCAAAGCCTAGGTTTCTTTGCGCATCATGCTTGAAAGCAAAGTCAGAAAAAAAGACTAGTGCCAAAGCCGTCTTGACGAGCTGACCCTCCTAGATGAAAGGAGATTGAAAGCTCTATACCACTTACAAGGGTACCATCGCCAAATAACGCGTTCATTTAACAAAAGATTCAAGGAACGCAGTGTACGAGAAGGGGATCTAGCCCTCAAGGAGATAGTAGAGCCCATCTGGGACCCCAAAGGGAAATTCAAGACCAATTGGAGCGGCCCCTACATTGTGAAGAAAATCTTGTTTGGTGGTGCCACTATGCTCACTGACTTAGATGGGGAGGAGATGGCTCATCCAGTCAATATGGACCGTCTTAATAAATTCTACCCATAGTCCAAAATCTCGGCAGGCTACGACTCTTCTCATCTCCCTTATATTATTAAATAAAATAAAAAATAAAATCTTCATTTCCCTCTACCCAGAACTACGTGGGCCTGATCATCTGCAAAAACCATTTTCAAACAAAGTAAAAATTCTCAAAACCCCAGAGGTACGTAGGAATCTCATACATCTTAGATGAGATCGACCCTTTCTTTTTCACAAAAAACTATTCTTTTATTTATCTCCGAGAATGACAGTTCATTCTAACATACACTTGAACAAAGGGATTATGTATGCCTTAGCGATCGGTATAGATAATTCAAAAATACAAAACTCATCAAGAGGAACAGCTGGATGATCAAAAACTTGTTTATTTCACTAATAAGAAATTACAGTACAAATTACATGAGAAAAGGAACGGATAACTCCCTTACCCCTACTTTCCTAAAAAAGCCAAATAAAATCCCCACATTTATTCCCCATCACAAAATAAACTATCCTACCCACAGCTACCAAAGGAGCCCGCTCCATCATCATCATCATCATCATCATCATCATCTACATCCTGGGGTCCCCAAGCTTTCCCTGCATGAACAGAGTGCCGCATGCACTCCATGGATCGATAAGCTCGAACCAGCTTCAAAAAAACCACAACACCCCCTTCCATAGTATTAAATAAATAAGCCACCTTTGTCCAGTCTCTACTTCCAACATCATTCTAACTACTCTCCTCCACAACCACTTCATATAATCCCCATGAATATTCCAAACTCTCCCAATAGACTGAGAGGGACGGATCGACGGACGCCGACTCTCCCACAAAGAACCAAGCCGCATGCGTAGATGCTCAGTCATATCTTCTAGCGAAAAGAAGTTTAGTGTCCGAGGTGGCACGACCTGCTCCCAGTTAAATTAGTGCAGAAGTCGCCACGAGAAATAGAAAGATGTTTTGTCTGAGGGCAATTATCCGAACATATGGGTATTCTCCTGGCTCTAGAATAGGCAGCAACTGTCCCCACCAAGGCACTGACCAATACAGATTTGGAGCCCCATGTTCCATAAACCATTTCTCCCAACTCTCAATATCCAAGCCAACGCTGTTGAAATAACATGAAAAGAAGTTGGGTACAACCGACAAAGGATATTCTGGAGGTGTCACCAGACGGAGTCTTTTAGACAACCACATGAACAACATCACGGGCTACCCCTCAAAAAGTCAAAACGACCTTCTTGCCAGGCATCCAGGCCGTTTAAAGTCTCTGCCAGCATCACCATCGTAGGATTGCGATGGTATGACATCCATGAATTAATAGCTGCAAGTTGTGGGTCCACCAGCAGTTCCCCAGCCACTAGCAATAATTTTGAAACCAAGCCCAAAACAACGGCTCCAGCGTATCCAGCATCGCCAACCTTCTACAAATGCATGGATTGTAACACCGTCAAAAGGGAGATAATTCCTCCAGCAACCAGTGGTCTAGCCACCGAAGGAGAAATACGAAGTATCCCGGCAAATAAATCCCCCGGAGAATGGGAAAACTCAGGAAGAGCTACAGCAACACTGGGATTTATCCCCAGCATGGTAGAAAATTCCTCTTAGGTAGGAAAGACCTCATCCAACCCAAAGCGAAATACATGGTCTTCAGGGTACCAAAATTGTACCGCCGCTATTAACATGTTCCACTCAATGGGCCAGTTGCGCCACAAAGAGACTTGGCGCATGTTGAAAGCATCGTAGTCAACATTATAAGAGCACATTGCCTCCAGGGCTTCTAGGTAGTTGGAAAACTCAATGCTACCAGGGAGGGCCATCTTGCAAGACTAAGAAATAGTAAGAAAGTAAGTAAAAATATGAGGATGTGATGGAAACACTCCACCGTTACCCCTTTTATACTTGCAAACCCTCACAAAAGACATAATCCTTGCAGAAATCGGAAGGAATCCTACCCCACAAGGTACCAAAGGCTGAAGAGGGTACCAATCAAAGATTTGAATTGATGGGACTGGACTTGACTACCGATAGGTAGGGAAAGGTGCTTGCTGATCAGTAACCCCCTATTTTTGGAAATTTTCCCTTTTTCCTCTTTTGTCAAAATCAAAAACTCAATAAAAATAAATTGATATTCTCAAACAGAATTTCAAAAATCCTCTTCCACCCTTGTATAATTTCTCATTACTTTCCTTCAAAATCTCAAAAATATCTCTTTTTATGGTCTCAGCAGCAAAATAAAAAATGCATGTGCATGCATTCATTCACCATTAACAAAAGATAATAAAAAACTCGATTACATAGCATATATATTTTTCTGTGTTACATCAAAATTTTATAGGAAACAAAAGCAAAAATAACGGGACTCAGCCCGAACCCGCATTCTCTCTCTCTCTCTCCAACCTAAACTTCACCCATGTGACGTGCTTTCTTTCCCCTACGATGAGACAAGGCACCACCGCTACCCGAGACAGAGTCCTCCCCGAACGAAGCAGATGGAACCAAGCAAGAAAGAACTGGGACCGCATCCCGAATATGGGCAGCCACCGAAGATATCCAGTCTCTGATGTCCCTCAGCTAAGTGGTCGACACCTAGACTTGCTGCAAGAAAAGCCATAATCAGTATCAAAACAGAAAAGATCAAAAGAAACCAAAAAGAGGAAAAAAATAGAAAGGTATACCGCAGGATGAAGACCTCCTCTGTCAAGCCCAATTCCTCCGGATCCATCGCGTGAGGATGATGCAGCATAGGTACCATCCCTCCATCAGCCCGCTGAATGTTGTACGAAGGGGTATGCAACCGCACGAAAGGAACCCCTGAAGTCACCGCCACCGTCGACGTTGAAGATTTATCGCCGATGTGGGAAGACCCCACTAGCCGACTAGAACCCGTAGGAGGGAAAGGCAAGGTATCATATATGTTGGGCGCCATCAACCAGCTCGTCACAAAATCCATGTAATCATATGGCGCAACCGTATCGGTGTACAATAGATAGGACTCGCCGATCATCACTGCGATCCTCGCATCCTCTGGCAGCAATCGCTCCCACCTCATAGATGTAGGAGGCTGCACGAGTGGTACCACCACCTCCTCCTCAACAATCTGTCATACCACCCTCTCCTCGAGGTACCAGGAGTGGCCAAACTCATGCGCCAATAAATGCCACAACTGTGCGTTCACCCCAGTCGCCCCCGTATCCTGAACGGCTGCCCCTAAGGGTAAATGGTCACCTGAAAATCCCTAGCAGGAATAAGTCAATACAGAATTAGAGCATACAAAGATCAAGACTGAAAAGGAAAAAGAGTCTTACCCTATCACTGGTCAGGCCATTCATGACCTGACGCTCTACCTCTAGAGAAAGAGATCCCTTCGACTATCGATTGGCCTTCCGCCATCGATACAACTGGCAGAAGTCCCCAATAGTCTCGTCCTTTAGAGCGATCAACTGGGTATTGCACCCAATCACCTCATAGAACCACGTCTGCCAAAGATAATAATTTTCACTAAAAAATAGATGCATAAGGAAAATGCGAATGCATGAAAGGAAAATACGCAAATTAAAGAATACCTCAAGAAGATACGTAGCTCTAGTAAAAGTTTTTCGATAGCACTAGCTGAATGCATCTAGAGAAGAATAAAGGGTTGCCAAAGTTAGGCTCCCCCAATCATAGAAAGGGATGTTCGAAAACACCCTCAAGTACGACAAGAACCACAAATGGACGACGTCGCCGCTCGATGCCACCATGAAGCCCCCCAGCACCAATAAGATGAACAACCGGGCCATTTGCCTCACCTGTAGCCCATCCTCCACATATATCACCCTGCTCAACAGAACATCCTTCAACAAGGACAGCCGGATAGCATCTCCAGATACTATCCTCCCTACGTCACTAAGAGCCGCACGCATCGCCTCCGACCTCACCCCCAGAGAACGATCCACCTCTATCTGCTCCCCATTGTAATCCAACCCCAACCACTGCTGCACGTATATGAGAGTCACAGTTATCTCCCCGAAGCCAAAATGGAAGGTGTGGGTAGTATCCCACCATCTCTCCCCCAGAGCGCATAAGACCACTATCGAATGAGGTGTATCATCCAGCGCAGACGCCAACCTCCCAAAACCCACTTAGGATACCACCCAATGCACCATAGGTGGAAGTTACTCCTAAACATCCTTAAGACACTTTGTCCCATGGGCACGCAAGTTCTTCAAAGATATATCAGACTGTCAAAAGAAAAAACCATTTCAAAATTCGGGAAGAAAGGAAAAATCACCAAAAATGAGAAAAATGCCAAAAGTCAGGTTACTTACATAACTACCAAGGTTCACCACCCTCGAAAAGTGATGACGCGATGGCTCTTGCAGTAATGTACGCTTATCCGCAATCGACTCGAATCCGTCAAAGTAATTATCGATACTCAAAGCAAGAGGTGACCTGGCCCTCCACTCCACATTCGCCCAATCATCAACAGTCAATCATTCCCTATGGGATGTGGTGCTCACAAAAGTAGCCATTTCTTAGAGATCAGAATGCTAGAAAGATTCGCAGAAACAAATCGTAGAAAGACAGAAAGCAAGAAGCTATGAAAAATGAAGGGAATTCGCCCCCTTTATATAGGATGCCAAGGGTCATGCCGATCGGCACCTACCCCCCAACCATCGATCGACACTGCCCTTTTACCTTCCCAAGGTAGTACAAAAGTATGTGCCACTACCGAATGGCACCCCCATACCATGCCGACCGACACCCCTTTAAATTTTGTACAGAAATTCTCAAAAAATACCAGAAGACCCTAAAAAATCCTCAGAAAATTCCTAAAAATCCCAGGAAGGATTTAAAACATTTTCACCAAGAAAATTTCGCACTCCCTCAAGCAAAACCTCTTTTTCCCAATGAAACTCTAAAAAAATAAAAGAATCTCCTCCCGATCGCTCCATGGAAAATCGTTAAGGATCACCTCCTATGCCCCAAAGGTCTCAAACCTCCCGAGAAATACGTCCAATACTTGGACCACCTAATCACTTCCCCAACGGAGTTTACAGCATCAAGTTGGTTGTTCCCCCCACAAAGTCTCCAAAGGATACAAAAGTTTCCCCAGCAATCAGCTCCCCAACTCAAATCAAAATCACAAGGTATTTTCCTGATAGAGTTCCCCGAGAACATCTCACCTTAAGTCCGCAGAATTGACTTCGACCCGTAGAATTGGTCACCTCCACTTAAGCCCGCAGAATTGGCTTCGACCCGCATAATTGGTCATCTCAACTTAAGCCCACAGAATTGGCTTCGACCCGTAGAATTGGTCACATCACCTTAAGCCCGCAGAATTGGCTTCGACCCGTAAAATTGGTCACCTCACCTTAAGCTTGAAGAATTGACTTCGACCCGCAGAATTGGTCATCTTAACTTAAGCCCGCAGAATTGTCTTCGACTCGCAAAATTGGTTATCTCAACTTAAGTCCGCAGAATTGGCTTCGACCCGCAGAATTGGTCATCTCAACTTAAGCCCGCAGAATTGGCTTCGACCCGCAGAATTGGTCATCTCAACTTAAGCCCGCAGGATTGGCTTCGACCCACAGAATTGGTGATATCAACTTAAGCCCACAGAATTGGTCATCTCAACTTAAGCCCACAGAATTGGTCATCCTTGTTTCATTAGGTCCTCAGAATCAACCTCGACCCTCTGAATCGGTCATCCTCATCCTTAGGTCCTCACAACTAACCTCGACCCTCTGAATTGGTCATCCTCTCTCAAAGGCATCATGTGGTGTCTATTCGACGGCTATCATTTGTTCCAAACTCACCTTTAGAGAGGCTCTGTAGACACTCCATTCTCATACCCCCTAAACTCTCCTTAGGTCCCTAAGCACCTCCCTTCATCACTACAAGCCATCAGGCACTCCTAGGCTCTGTTTGACCAAAAGTCAAACTCTTCCACCCTATGAAGACTGAATGAATCTTCGAAGGGCACTGTAACCCCATTTCAACGGTCCGTCCCATGCACGATTCTGACTTACCATGCGGACGAATGGCTAGTCCCACCCAAACCTGATCTAGTGGCCACCGGGAGCTCTCGGGCTTTGTTTGACCAAATTTAAATCTTCAAATCAATCGAGACTAAATGAATCTTTAAAGGACACTGAAACCCCTTTCCAACGGCCCACCCTGTGCACGATTCTAACTCACGGTACGAACGAACAGTCCATTTTACTCTGAAAGGTCACTGAATTCTTCCAGGGCCTGGTTAACCAAAGTCAACTACCCAAACCGGGTCAAACCCTTTGGAATGTTGAAGTACATCTCCTAAACTTTCCAATGGTCCACCCCATGCATGATTCGGACTTACCATGCGAATGAACGATCCGTTTGCGTCCGTTGATTCCCCGTCCAAAGGACCGATGAGCACTTCCGAGCCACATTTGACCCAAAGTCAACTCCTAAACCTGGGAGTTGTCCAAGGAATTTTGAAGGTATCTGAATTATTTTTCCAATGGTCTGCCCCGTGCGTGATTCAGATCAACGATTTGCGCTCTGCGGTCGATTTTTTGAAAAGGCCTGAAAGACACTGCCAAACGGCAGGTCCCAGACCTTGCCTATCGGCACTGTGCCTAAACCCACCTACCGACTGGAAGGACCAGGGCCATATCGATCGGCAATGCCCTGGGCCGATAAAAAGGAGGGCTTGACCTCATTTGCAAGAGAACCCAGATCTGAAACATATCACTCTCAACAAATCCAGAAAACCTCTCTTGAAGTCAGCGCGATTTCCACATCCAAATCCCTTTCCAACCTTCACTTTTCATCATCCTTTTCATCTAACTTTGTGAATTAACTACCCTCCATCATCATTCAAGTGCAAGGGCTGCCCTCTAGCATTCAAGATCAAGCTCAAGATCTTCAACAACGTCAAATTTTCTCAATTCTCTCCTTAAATTCTCATAAATTCGTATTAACTTGTTTTATTACTTAGCACTTTTATTCTCTCATCTCACATATCCTAATATACTTTTTATTTCGTATTATTTCACATCTCTTATTTTCATATAAATAAAAAACCCATAAAACAAGAAAAAGAGGGTTTGCTCATAAATTCCAAACATGAATTCTCACACTTTTCTTACACTTCTCTCACAACTAAAACACGTTTTCTACACACACACACACACACACACACACACAAATAAGAGAAGTCCCCGGTTGAATTTATGGGATAAACCCCACCCTTTGTTTTGTATGCGAATACGTGAACTTTGATGCCTCTATAGGCTACGTAGGCGTCTCGGGGTAAAACCTGAGATTCGAGTCCTATTTTTACTCTTTTTTTCATTTTTTATTTTCTATAAATTCAATTCTCTTATATTCTATACACTTGTTCTTAGTGGCGTACTATTTCACATGCGTTATTGCTCCATCATAACAATCAACGCAAGAATAATTGCATAAATCCTATTTTTCTAATATTATATTTACTTTCCAATGGATGACTTGCTTTATCTCTTCCATGATACAAGTCGAGGACTCCTATCTCCACTACATATACATATGCACACATATCACGGGGAAAAATAAAGGAAAATAGCGAAAACCCTTGAGAGACCGTAAGGGTTGAATGGGTTCCCATTTCGTAACTTAGCCTCCTGACCCTTTTCGAATCATTTTGGTTTCGTATGCATCAGTATGCCTTTGGATGCTATCCTTCGGGATGGCTCCCTTTCTTTTGTCTGTTTTAAGTAAAATAAACTGGCGACTCCATCTCTCTACATTTTTCACCTCATCAATGACGTCGGCCGAAGCGCTCCCGAGAGGGAAGCACATGACCTAGGATCCTCACACTCTCCCACCCGCCGCGAGGATCGGGGATGGCCACACTACGCCCTTTCTATTCCTGGAGGTATATAATAAATCGACTTACTAAGGTTCCCATACACCTTTTTACCCATGCACATCTGCACATCCATTGTGAACGTTCGACACGTAACACTCTCTCTAAACAATGGGTCTTGCTTCCTCGACGTAATACTCACATAGGGGTTTTTCTAACCCGCAAAATTCAATTCTTCTCAAGGTTAACCAACAAATCTTCTTGTGGTTAACTCCCTACTAACTTCTCACTTCAGTGCCACTAATTCTACAAAAATTACTTCCTAAAAATAAATCCTAAGATCGACGCATTTTCCTACACACGTGAAATAGGTACTATCCCAAAAATATCCCTAGTACCCAAGACCTCTCTCAACTTCTAACATTTTCTCGGTTTCATGCATGGGACATCTCACAAAGTGAAATCCAGACAAGGAACCCTCCCGTTACACTACTTCCTCGCATTTTTGGTCATTGAGATATAATGGCCTGAGGCACACCAACGGGACATCCGAAATCCTACCTCGCTAACCTAACTAACACTCTTCTACCACTATATCCTTCTATCTTAACAAAATGGAAAATCTAACTAGTCGGGGCGCCTACTCTCTGCGAAAGTGTTACGAACATCCTACCCAAATCACAACCTCCAAAATTTTCTTTCTGTACAAGGCCTGGCCATAAGCCTCAAATCGATTTCCTTTACCTTACCTCACCCACATGCTTGCGGTGAGAGAACCATTTTAGTGCTTTTCCATAGCACTTCCATTTCCATAAGCATGCGATCATTGCACGACTCTCAGTCCATAGTGTTTTCTCTACACCAACACCAGGTAACTTATCGTCAAAACCAACATCCTTGTATCCAATAAAATCTCTCCATTCCCAATGTCATTAAGGTTCATGCATGGAGCGTCTCGCAAGCGAAATCCAAACAAGGAACCCCTCCAATACACTACTACTTAACTTTGTCGGTCATGGAGGTTCATTAGTTTGAAATATGCCACTGGGATAATCCTATACCCTCTTTCAACAAAGGGTGGTCAGAACTCCTATCTCTATCCAGGAGCCACACCACTAAGCGTTCGTACTCACACTAAGTCCTTGCACAAACAATAGCAAGCTTAAACTTGTCTCTTAGTACTAAATCCTGCATACCTTAAATCATACCTATAAGGTCGCCACTCTAAAATCGAGAAAATGAAACATCTACTCATCGAGGTTACATCTAAACATATATTAAAAGAGATCTCAACCTGTATCCAGGTGAGATATCGCAACAATAACCTGTTCCATCCTGGAACCGCGGACACGATAGTCTTGCAATCATTAGCTTGCTTTCGCTTCGATCAACAAAGAACATATTATACTTAAAAATAAAATCCTACTCGTATAACACATACAGAGCGAGCAATGCAAGTTAGATATAAATTTCAAATAGAACCCCGCTACCGCGAAACAACATATAAACATACACTATATACCGCCACAAATCTCGAATCACACACGAATTTAGGGCTAATAGAATACCGTGACTCAAATCTCGTCACACTAAGTATACCTCCTTCATTTGAGCTGAAACTTATAAAAACATACTTGCCAATTACTCTGGCTACTCCAAATGGTTCCCGAACTTGGTCCACTTGCCCTAACTGAACCAAAATTTCTGAACTCAATGTCCCATCTAGGCACCTCACTCTTGTCCTTTAACTCATACCGGGAAAGGACTAACCGTGTGGCTCAACATTCCACATCCCCCTATTTCCATCTCTGGCCTTACTGACCATGATACAGTTATCAGTATCATCAGACTATATAGCCTCGATCCTGACAATCACCTTCATAGTCCCCTTAACTTCTTCATAAAAAGGAGATTCCACTACCAGCTTCAACAACCCTATTCCAAATAATTCCCCGGGTGGATGTCCACCAATGGGGTTTCATGAACACTAATTCTCCCTAAGTGTTAACAACACTTAGTAGTGAGCCTATCATTCTTCTGAAGGACTCTCCCTTCATTGTGCCTTCTCTATTTGACACAAAGTTCACTTATCCCTATTACTCTTTATTCACTGTCGGCCTCTGACCGATCCTTATATGAATAATCCAGAAACTGCATTTTCTTCATTCCTGATAAACCAAAGTAACTTGCAGTTAAAACTATCCATAAGATTCCTCTACGAGCAAAACATCCTGCTCCCTCGAATATGGTGACTACTGTTCCCACCATTTCAAACCTACTCAAAGCCAAATCTATCGAGCCTTCTACTTCCACTGAGTAAAGCTACACTAACATTGTATAACTTAATTTTAGGGTATGTTCCTTATCGATGACCTTTCAAACGTCTTCCCAATTTAACTTCACTGGGTAATTCAAGTTTAACACTACTTCCTACTACAGTGGAACTTGGATACTCATGACTACTATACTTTAGTAGTTGTCGCAACAATCCTCAGCAAATTCCATAAGGGGAGTGACCTCTACTACGGTCCTAGTCTCTGACTTCAGCTAACTGCTCCAACTAAGCCCCGCCTCCTGTTGCCCTCATCACGGCCTTCCTTTGTCACCCTTCCTCGATCAGCCCACGAACCTCAAACGAGCACACAAAAGATTTACTATAATCTTACATAATAGCAGAAGAACGAAATCTCACAAGAGGAATCAATAATCTTAATCCTAAGGCTCTATAAAACAATAGAGAGCAACGCTGAAAGCGTAGTACGTCTGCACATATTACTAAGGACACTAGAACCTAACGCTCTGATACCATCTGTGACACCCCACCTAATTAAATACCGGGTGATCAATACTGTACCAAATTAATACAGGAGTCTCATATGGTTCATTCTTAGCATCACTGTCGAAAACTAAATTAATTACTAATAACCTATTAGGATGGCATCAGAATTTTATTTAACTAATCTTTTTAAATAAATTATTCAATTAAAACAATCACAACAGTTTATATACAGAACTGCAATGAAATAAAATAACCGAATACTCGTCTTAACATCATACAACCGAATCAAAAGCCACACAAAAAGGTGGTAAAATATAAATGAATACAATTGGGCTTTCGGCCCGAGTGTTACTGCATGACTTCCTATCTAGATCTAAAGAATAGAAGCGTCTAAAAATAAACCTGCATGCCGCAGCAACGACTGACTGGAAAGAATCATCATCCAGGCGTCCCTGTGTCTGGACACCTATATATATATAATATATATATCAAGAGAGGAGAAAAATAGAGAAACGGGTCAGAGCCCTAGTTGTGAAAATATTTTGCTAGTGCATAAATGCAATATTTTTAAAATATGTTTTGCCTCATATTTAAATTGGTATCGCACCCCCATGAGATACCCCTCACCTCTTTTCTAATAGTGCACGCCTATCGTATATCTAATACCTAACCTAGTTAAGATACCCAACCTAACTAATTTGTTTCACCAAAACTTCTAAACCTCCTAATTAACCCAAGTACTAAGGACTAAACTTCTCCTCAGTCTCAACACTATGCCATGTTCATGAGCGGGGTGTCTCGTGAAGTGAAATCCAAATAAGAAACCCTCCCCAATACACTACTACTTGACAGTGTCAATCGTCGAGATCCATCAGGCCCTCAGTACAAAACGTATATAAGACTCATATATACAAATATATATAATAATATTCTTACTAAAACTTCTTATTCATATTTATATAAGTTTGGATCTAAATCTACCGGAAGGGGGAAAATACACCTTATTAGTCTTTTCACTTTATATACACAAGTTTACTATATTATGTCTCATTATTATATACAAGCAATATACTATATGCAACCAATATATAATTATACCTATCGCACACATAAATATAATAACCATCCACCGAGCTATAACTCGAGGATGCAGTCTCATAGTGCCTATCCAAATTCGGGTTTACTCACTGTACCAAGCCAGACTTACTCATGGTCATGGTAAAATACACAATGGTGGAGGCGGTCATGTTCCCTCTACAAGTGGAGTTACACACATCTCACTCGAACACGGGACGATAATGACCTGGGGATATACTCTCCCTGATGCACAAGCCAGGGGATTCACCCACATCGCGCAACCTTCCTGGATCGCACTAAAATATATAATCTGACTGTTCCAACCCTATACCAAAGGAAAGCCCCTGGAATCAACCTCCAAGATACACATACAACAATCACACACAGATATGTATATGTATTCATATCGTATATAATATATACTATAACCACATCGTATATATATATACACATACAATCCTCACTTCTCCAATGTATACATGGATATAATTTCCAAGCTCATAAGTATTTAAGTATTCTCATACTTAAAATACGAATACCATAGGTATACTTTTATATAAATATACCTCGTACCTTGATTACTGTTAGGGATTTATATACTCTCCAAATATCCCAAATCCATAAACATTTAATAAGTATACCCTTAACTTATCTTTAGCCTATAACCCAAATTCCATCCTAGTTTCCTCATAGGATTAACTCACTAATTCCACATACAATTACTTTTTCTACGCACACAATTATTTATTTATAATCGCTCGCTAAAATACTCAATCGGATGTTACTTGTCCCGAGCATCCATAATTAAATAAGTCATGAATCTTATTTTCCATGAACTCATAGCTTACATACCACTAAAAAATAAATTTAGAGGTCCCCACTATAATTTAGGAACTCTAAACCTTTAAATTCCTCAAACTCTTTATTTTCCCCGAAAATATACTTTTAGTGCCACACCAATTTAGCACCCTCCTAACCCTTATAAATTTCCTCAAAGTGATTGCTATTAAATCCCTAAATGAGTCTTTATATCCTCAATTAAATAAACTAGACTTAATTAAATTTGGAATTTATCCCATATAAACAACCCTAGCCGGAATTGTCAAAAATATTGGACCATCGATCGATTGACCCTGGATCATCGATCGATTGATGACTCCGGGTAGCTTCTTCTTCGAGAAACTGTTCAGACATTAAAGCTTCCCCCAAGCTTTTATCTCATCTCCTAGCATCCTCCGACCTCAATCAACTACTTATACACATATAAAAACGGTTCTAAACATCCTAGAACCCATAACCAACAACAAATTTTAATTAAATCCTAAGTTTCTCGAATTGGTTATTTTCAGGGGTTAATCCGTTAAACTTTCTGAAAACTCATTTTTATTCACAAAAAATCATCTCAAAAATCTTTGTGGTTTATCACTACCAACTATGATTTGAGATTTATGCTTAAAATAAAGAACGTAAGTAAACACTTGCCTCGTGGATAAAATTCGACGACTTCGAGTCGAATCCCGCGGAGTTTGGCCCGAAAATCCATTTTCTCCCTCTTTCTCTCTTTTCCTTTCCTCTCTTATCTCTTATCCTTTTTTTTCTTTCCCTCTCCCGTGATAAATAAGGGTTTATCCCTTTAAACCAAAAAATGGCTCGTTTACTCAATTACGAGTCCCTATTAGCCCAAAAATTCGCGGAGCCTAAACAATACCCCCAGATACTCTATTCTCACTATCTCAGATATTCTAAAACCAACTACGCACTCAAAATCCCCATCCGAGTAACTTAACTACGATTTTCTACTTAAACCCAACACCTCTTACTACGGGTTTTCCAATTAAAATATTATCCTTTGTCACTTTACCCAGTTGCAACGTGTAATTAAAATAGTCCAACTTATTTACTTAATCCCAAAAGTAAACGAAACACACCTCTAAAATCATTTAACCCTCATAAACTCCAAAAATTATTATTCAGAGAAATTCCTCAAATTTCCAAATTACCCCCATTTATGAAATTTAATTTTCCCCAAAAGTGCGGGGTGTTACTGATATCCTTGTGCTTACTCACGAGGTAACTAGCACATTTAGGGCATATAAACTTCAAAACCTCACTACCCAATTTGAAACGATTAAAATCTTAGAGAATCAGACGTTTGATGAGTTTTACGATAGGTTATCCAAAATTGTCAAATTGTCATTTAACTTAGGAGAGAAAATACCCGATAACCAAGTCATAAAGAAAATCTTAAGGTCGCTGTCTAGTAGATTTGATCCTAAAGTTATCGTTTTTAACTCATTGGGTATGCTTGAATCAAGGAAACTAGAAGATCTTGTAGGTGACTTACAAACTTATGAGCTTGACATGTTTACCTCCAATCAAGTGCCAAAGAAAGAAAAGGTCATTGCTTTGGAAGACCGAAAGGAGGAGACGAAAGTTTCGGATGATGATTCCAACACCGACTTTGAGGATGTAATGTTGTTGGCAAAGAAATTCAAAAAGTTTCTCAAGTTCCAAAAGCAATCGAGAGAAGTAAAATGTTTTGAGAAAAATAAGAACAATAAGGAAGATCATGTCTCTAAAAATCGTAGTGATAATGTTAAAAGGGATGAGTTAGATTGGTGTTTTGGTTGTGAGGGTTATGGCCATAGGTTATCGGAGTGCCCCACTAGATTTAAGAAGGAGAGAAAGAAACCAATAGCATATAAAGCCACCGTAAGTGATAGTGAACTGGAAGAGGGAGAGAGTTCCCCCATTGAGCACAACTTTATAGCGTTCACGACATGTAATGTGAGCAATGACGATAAATTTTCTCATAAAGATTCTCATGTGAATGACACTTCCAAGGCCGTTGAGTGTGAATCCCTAGTGAGTGAGGGTTATGCAAGTGAGGATGAGGAGATATATGTGAAAGAGTTGCAAGTTGACTTTAATGATTTGTATGAGGAAGCGGTACAGGTAAAAAAGGAAAACTTAAAGTTGCAAGCTAGGTTGAAAGAGTGTGGCGTAGAAAATAATGATGCGTTAATTGAGGATCTTAGGGCACGAGAGAAGACTCTTTAGGAGAAACTAGAATACATTGAGGGTGAGAGAGATAATATTCATGCTTTGATGGAGCTTTTGAAGAAGGAGTTTCTAGAGTTTGAGGAATCTAGGCGTTTGCTTGAGTCTAAGATTAGTGAGTTAGAGGAGAGATTGAGAGACTCGAGTAACGTGAAGTTTGATTTGGAGGCTAGATCAGAAAAGTTGGATAGGATGTTAGGCACCATCCAAATCAAAGAAAATAAGTGTGGTATAGGCTTCGATGATCGTATTGCTCCCATTACCAAAGCCAACACTAATCATGTGAGAGATCCAACTAGGAACGTTAGGAGAGGTCCACATTTAGGTAACCATTCCCACCGTCATTACACGTGCACTTTTTATGGTAGGAAGGGTCACCTTAGGCGTTATTGTGATGAACTTAAAATTCTCCTAGGAAGTTTAGGCATAAAGTCATTTTTTTTCCCAAACCCCACAAGCATCGTTTCACACTTACTTGGGTTAAAAAATCATACTTAGAGGCATTAGGAATCAAACTTCACGATTCTCATCTGGTTGCACTTGATTCTTCCCATGCTAGATCTAATGGATGATTGTGTTGATATGATTAACATATGCTAGTCTTTGCTCAATGATACATATCTTGCTAGTATTATGACTCGTGTATCTCTTTGTATTATATTTTTCATTTATTTGAGACTTATTTAGAAAAATACAAAAAGATTTTTGGTTTCATATATTTTGAAAAATACAAAAAGATTTTGTTTTTATTTGAGACAAAAGATGTTTGAAAAACCAAAAAGATTTTCGGGTTGTTCGTGTTTTGAGTTTACATATTTGATGTGGCATATTGGTGTGCTTGGACCCCCATCGTTTCATTATCCATATGGCTAGAAAATTTGGTCATAATTATTGATGCTTAGAACGATCTTATTGATTAATGGGTTCTTTCGAAGTTGATTTACATTTTGATTCGACTTTGTATATATGCCATTCTTGCCCACATGCATGATCTTATATGAATGTTTGACTTCTCATGCATATGTGAGTTTGGTGAGACATTCTACTATCAATTTTGTCATATTTGTGCAATTAGACTTAGAGAGGAGGTCCGCGTGTAAGAACCATTGCCCGTGAGGATTATAATTGCTTATATTAAAAAAAATAATGAGTGTGCTTGGGAAAGGGATGCAAGAGAATAATAATATCATTGTGAAAGCCACCATTTAAAGGAGACATATTCCAAAAAGGCTATGGGGAATTTTCCAAGGAGAGAAATTAGAACCTCAAAAGAGCTTGAAAAAGAATTATGAATATTGAGGGAGTTTGGAAGGAAAAAGTACAATGGGTTTGCACCAAGAATCATAATGTTGAAAAATTGTGTCATGGCGCTATTGTTTGTTAAATCATCAAAATTATGGATTTGTGTGCATGTTGTTTGTTTAGTTCATTTAGCTCAATATATTAATTATCACATATGGCTAAAACTAAGTTTGATGAAATTTATTTATCAATTACAGCTTCTTAATCGTTTTGATGTGGTTAAATTGTGATTCACTTGTTGTATTCATTCCCATTCATTCCATAACCATGTTTGAGCACATCGATTTATGTTTGCATGTAAGTCATGTTTTGAGTATGTTTTGGTACCATTTTTGTATTTCCAATAACTGTTTTAAGCTAATTTTTTCACTGGGAAAAACTTTGCCATTTTTAGAGCTGCAATACAAAAGTTTTTGAAGTCATTCAAACGATTTATGGACGTCATTTGAACGACATGTCCAAGTCGTTCGAAGACTGGATCATGCGACCTTAGAAACGAGATGAGAAAAGCGTCAGATATGGTCATTTTTAGGTCTTTTATTGATTTGCTTCGCGTAACATGCTACTGTTTTGGTCCGTTTCTTTCATCGTTCAAATGATATTGCATTATCGTTCAAACGACCTAGAGAGGATTTTTGCTATTCTTTCTGATTTTGTACCTGGTTTGTATCAATGTTGATATCATTCTGTTTTGGGTACTTTTGGGCTTTTTTTAGACAATTTATATGCAGTTGATATTTCTTTTTCATGATTGATTCATATACTGCATAGATTCATTTAGTCACATAATTGCTTATATTGATGATTTCTTTATGTGACTGTTTGCTTGCTATGATTTTGGTATCTTCTGATTATTTTTAACTGGCTACATCATGTTTATCTAATAATGCTTGATTATTATCATGCTAGATATGATGATTGTTTGTTTATCTTTTTCACTGGTTGTCTATTCGAGATAAAAAGGGGGAGAGATAGAATGTGGTGTAGGGTGAGTTTTGATTGATGAGCACATGATTTATCTGCCAACATATTGTTATCAATTATTTGAGCTTCAAATGTGTATATGAATTAGTAAATTGATACCATATATTTTGCTCATATGTTTAACAAATGATTTATTTTACAAATTGGATTTAGATATCATTTGCTCCTCCATGCTTCACTTGGTATTTGTGTGTTTCATGTGTGTCGTCATTGTTCAGCGATTCAAGATTTGGCGACTACATCACATTCAGACGTTTCTGGCTGTCGGTCCAACATATACTAGATTGTGTCCTGTAATTTTTGACTTTGGGTTTAGGGGATGGTATTTAAGTGTAATACGAATTGATGACCCATCTAAGCATTCATTATTTTGGTTTTGTCCCAGAATAGTCAAAGGAGGAGATTTGTAACGACAAATTTCCAAGTGTGTCAAATTTTTATGTAATTGACTTAATTCCAGACAAAACTTGTTTGAGTCATACATAGATTTTACTTGTCATGATTCCCACATAATATATGACATACTTTTTAGAAGACTAGCGGCCAAGATTCAAAGATATATCATGCCGAGTTTATTGGTGCACGTTTCACATCTTTATATTAGATGGCATTTCGAGATACTATCAGGTATGAATGCATAATGTTTATGGGACTCAAATTTTTTTTAAGGATGTTAGTTTATTTATAAATGATCTTAAAATGTCAAAAATGAATTTAAAAGGTTTTAACTTCATTTATTTTAAGATAAACACTATTTAGAGTCGTGTAGATATTTCCCTTGAGTTTAGAAGGATCAAACAACATTTGATGTCGTTCAAACGACATAGGGATCTCGTTCGAATGACCTTCCGACTTAAAGTTTTTAATTTAAGGCATTCTTTTCTCAAAATTTCGAGGCGTGCAGATCCAAAATATATAATAGAACAGAAACAAGTTTTCTAAGGATTTCAAAGACTTAAACCATCCTTAATGTTTCAAGATTCAATCCTTCATACACATATGCTATATAGATCTTGTTTTCACCATTGGTGTTTGTTCATCTCTGTTGAACATTGTTTCGTTCGAGTTTTGTGGTGAAGAAATGGTGAAGGTTATGTTCCTAACCGTAGATGTTACCAAAGCCGTATCGGTGGACACCGAGGTATGCGTGGACGCGTGTGCTATGGACGAGCATCTTGTAAGGATTTCTACGTGGTCACTGTAGAGGAGCGATTAAAGAGAAGAAGCGCATCAAGGCTTTTGTGGATCGAGTCGTTATGTAAGTCTGCTTGTCTTCCTTTATAATTAAGTCTGTTTGTCTTCCTTTATAATTACCGTTTCATAGTGATTGTCTAGCTTGGGCCATCCGAGATTTTTTCCCATAGTGGTTTCCTCGTACATCCGGCATTGCTTTTGTGGACTTGATTTATTTTATTTTCTTTAATCACCTAGATGCACGTTTATGATTAAACACGATAAAATTGGGCTTAAGTAAAATTGGTTCACACTTGGTGCCTAATTAAAATTGGAAAAAGGTTTTTTTGAAAGAAAAATTATTTTCATTTAAGGCACGCAGTAAAAAGGGTCCTACAAAACATAATAATATGGACTCGGATGACATCGGGAATAATTAAGTAGGCCCTAGGGTGAAAGACCTAAAATCACTGGCTAGAGCATATGGTAGACTAGTCGGCGATGTGGAGCTCGTTAAAGTATGCGAATATTGGAAAATTTTGAGAAAAAGATAACGAAAAGTGGAGCATGTCAAGAAATGGTTCGTATGGAGACTATAAGAAAATACAACCTAACTTGAATGATATTAATAAATATTTCGATAAAGAATAATGTGGACAACCTAACTTTAATTCATTTCCATGAAGTAAATGGAACAGTAATTGGAAGTGGCTAAATGGGTAATTAAGTACCCTAAAGAGATTTAACCCATAATTAACACAAGAGTGTGTTCATGAAATGCTTTCAAAGATAAATAAGTATTTTCTAACACAGTGCTTGTCTGTGTTGAAAAGTGATTTTCAATGAAAATACTGAGGTAAATTTGGTATGAGCAAAGGGGTGATTTCAGTGACATAAATGTTTTTCTTAAGCAAAGGGTATTTATTTAAATTACTTAACTGGGTGTGTTAAATCAAGAAATAAATGTCGAGTCAAGTAAGACGGGGTTCTTTATATGATTAAGGGAAATTAATCGGAGTAAGTAACGTTTTTGGGATAAAAAGATTTCATGCATTAAAGAGTATATATATATATATATAAGGTAATTGGTTGTGCACATAGATATAACGAATTACAGTCTCTTTTCTTCCTTCGATTTTATATTGCATTGTTGTATTTTTCCCACTAGGCATTCAGCTCATTCCCTCGTCTTGGTTATGGCAGGTTAGGTGCGGTTCCGTATTTTTAGAGCGTTGTAAGGTTAAGTGTATTTTCTTTCTTTATTTTACTCTAGTAGCTTTTTATGTTTGAATTATGTGGATGCTTTCCACGGGTCCCTCACGTAGTTTAATTTAAATGGAAATCATATGCTAAGCAAGTGAAATGTTAATTAAATAAAATTAGACTTGCAACATTATGTAGGTTATTTCATTTCACTTCACACCTAACGCTCGAGTCAGACCAAGTTGACCATGGGTAACCCATAAATCCGAGTCAAGGTGTTATAAATGGCATCAAAGCTCTAGGTTCAAGGTTCCTTTTGGGAGTGATGTTGTGAGGTCACTAGTTGATCTTTGACGTCGATATTGGTTTTGGGTGCTAAATTAGTGACAGTTTAGGTTCGTGTTCTCAATGGTGGAGTCAAAGAGAATACCACGATGGGTAATTCATTGCCAAGTGGCATATGGACAAGTTAGTTAACGTTAATGGTTTCCACTCTTCTGATTTTGAGACGTTAGTAATTTGTGAGTGTTTGTGTGAGCCGATAGTGGAAACATCGCAGTTTTTTGTGTGAGGTTCTTGTATGTCAACCCTTGATGATGTGAGAGGTCTATTAATATGTTAATAAAGTTATATGACGTCCACTGAGTTGTGGATGGGAATTGTGCGAGGTCAACCATGTTGATTAGGTGACTAGAGTGCCATGCCTAAGTAGTGTTGACCGGGATAAGAATGCGTTAAGTTACTGGGTACGGTACTTATGAGTAGTTAATGTCGATGATGTGATTAGGCAAACTGGATCCTTGGGGTAGAGTCATGTCATAAGCATTTGACAATTCAGTAGGCATGTAGACCCCTATTGATCAGTACTTGAGGATATGTGCTTGGACTAGATCAATAGGGTACTCTCATTATAAGTAAGTGCCTCAGTAATCATCGATTGAAATTTATTTCTCATAAGGAAAGATGAGATTTATGGGCCATTGGTCGTAAGTGTGTTACATGTGTATCAATGATGAGTTAAAAGTGACATTGGAGTGAATCCTAAATAGTCTTCCATAAGGTGGTTTTAGAGAGAGCGATGCAACTTTGAGGAATAGGATCCCTAGTGGTGTAGATAGTGAGGACTTAGAGGCACGTAGGTTGTACACGACATCCTATATCCTACCAGAATCCTTAGTAAGTGTTAGTCCGTGATCGGATCCATTGTTTAGGGCATCAACCGTTCAAAAGAAGGTTTTTAGACCTTTATTGGATCATGAGAAGAGAGTCGTAGATTAGACTTAGACCGGAGTCTCTATAAAAAAAAGGAAATAAGATTCTGGTCTTGGTGATGTACCTCGTCCTAGAGTCCTAAGTGATGACGGAATGTGAGGCGGTTTCAGTGTGAATATGATTTAAGAAAGTCCTTGCAGTGTCCTTGAGACCGATTAGGCATCATTGAGGAATAGAATTCGATTTATTACGACGTCTTGAGGTATTCAATAGTTAAAGTGAACCATGTGTGGAGCCTTGTAGTCCAGTATCTTTATGAGTACCGAATGGCCATAATGCGAAAACTGGGAAATCAGTAGAGCATACACTAAGGACATGGTTTTATAAATGTCCGTTATCAATTGAGTATGTCCTATACCGCTACAATCGTCGAAGAATGTTCAAGATCAAATATGCAATAAGACGGATTTGAATATCAAAGTTCTTCAACATTCAAGCCTTCGCGAGATAAATTTGGTAAAGGTTGTGTTTTTATTCCTTAGCATTTCACTTAGAGTATTGGGATATTTTTCATCAAATATATTCTAAGTGTTGGATTGGAGTTTTTGAGTTTTTCATCAAAATTAATTTCAAAGTTTTAAGGCACATCATTTACTGGGAAAAGGAAAAAGAAAAATATTAATTTAATATTCCATTCCAACGATAGAGGTTGTCGTTCAAAAACCATGCAGTCTCGCGCGAAGGTCGTTTGAGCGACACATGTACTCGTTCAAATGAGATTTGATTTCGTTCGAATGACCTACCGCCTTAATATTTTTATGTTTAGCGTGTCAAACGGTTCCGTTTTTCTTCAGAAGACGTGCGATTTTTTGTTCATACGAAACTGATTTGGCAGAATACTTTGTCTTCTCACTTTTAAGGTTTTAAACCTTTTTGTTTTCAATTCACCAAATCCCAATAGTTTATGTGAATTTTTTTAGAACCCAAGATGCAACTTTGGTGAAGTTATTTCTTTGTGGAGTGCTATTTCTACGACTGTTGATTGTGTGTCATTGAGGAATACTTCAGGGTGCTCCTTTGCTGAAGATTGAACTGCGGTTCGTGTGGGTTCGCTGCGTGGTATCCATTGCCGACTCTAAACTTCCCGTCTATATAGGTTTGCTGAGAAATATCAATTGAATATTTCATTATAATCCATGTAGGTTATGATTTAGAAATTATAGTGAAATAAAAGGTTTTGCCCTTCCGGAATTTTTTCATGAAATCTATGAGTTAGCATATTTGTGTTTGTGATGGTTTGACACTCGCACCCACGTAGTTGCATGTTTAGGGGCTGATTTAATTTTTTTCAAAAATTGACTCTAATTAAATAAGTTTGTGATTAATATTTGCACATTTATTTAAATCAAATCGATATCGCACATGATATTTTACAAATTGGTATCAGAGCAGGTTTCACTAATTTATTGTGAATTCTTATTTTTCGCAAAATTTGTGTGATATTAATTTTTTTGAAAAATCTATTTTGTGAAAAATTTGTCGTAATGTTTTCGAATGAAAACTTATATAATCGGTTGCTAATTTTTTACGGGTCTAATTACTCTTATTGGAAAGCCCGCATGAAATCTCATTTACAAGCAATCGATGAAAGAGTTTGGTTAGTTTGTGAAAGAGGTTGGACTCCTCCCACTGTCACCGCAAATAATGTCACTAATTTAAAATCCGTGGTAGACTGGAATGCGGATGAGTTTAGATGGAGCACTTTTAATTCACGAGGGCTTAGTGAAATTTTTGTACACGTTACCCCCGACAAGTTATGATGTATTAGGACGTGCACCACGTCTAAAGAAGCATGGGACATTTTACAACTGACCCACGAGGGCACAAATGTGGTCAAAGAGTATAAGATTCAAAATTTAACTACTCAATTTGAAACGATAACCATGCTTAAGATTTAGTGTTTTGATGACTTCTATGCACGATTGTCTGACATTGTCAACACCAGTTTCAATCTTATGAGCCTATACATCACTACACCAAATCTGCCCATTTGTCAAGGTCATTGACCTTGACAAATTCACCTTGTCAAGGTCATTGGCCGTGACATTTCGATGCGAGACAACTTTTTTTGTCACGGTCGTGTCATGGTCATTGACCTTGACAAAAAACTCGCGTTTTGTGTCACGGTCGTGTCAAGGTCAATGACCGTGACACGTTTGTCACGGTTTAGAACCGTGACAAAACCGTGACACTTTTTAAAAAAATTGTCACGGTCATTGACCGTGACAATTCTGGGCAAAATTAAAAAAAAACTGCTGGGCAGTATGGCCACTGCCACTGCCCAGCAGTATATTTGTACCTGTTATAGCAACGTTGTACCTGTTCCACACATCATATATCCGAAAAAACTAAAGATAATGCAAATATATATTCAAATAAGAAACTATTTAAAAAGAAACAACATCACCATCATTTTATCTCAAATCTACAAACTATTTGCATGGAAAAGAGATTTTGTACCGCGACGCTCGGGAACACCTCCTTATCCTTCCCTTCTCGTCCGAATTGCGACATAAGTATAGAGCATATGTGGCCTACCCTTAGGGCCACTCCCTGTCCCCTGAATTGAAATAAAGTAAAATTAGTATCCGCCCCTTAAATATAGATAAATATAAATTGTAATTGAAATCGAAATCGAAATTGACATATAAATATAAATACATTACTTGTAGTGTCACTCAAACAGCTAACTTGAGCTCATATGGCACCTCCTTCCAACTAATGTACCCCGGGAAATCGTGTCAATTATAATTCTCTTCATATCTAAACACTAAGAAATACCATAATCCTATGGAGGTATGCGTTGCAAATTCCTTCCAACCGTTGTGTAGCCAAAAATCAGCAGTTGAAGTTGTCAACTCCACCTTTGAATGGGGTATGGAAAGTGGTGGGGTATGGAAAGTGGAATTTACAACTTCAACCGGTGATGTTTGGCTACATAACGGTTGGGAGGAATTTGCAGAGCATCGCTCCATAGGATTATGGCATTTCTTAGTGTTCGGATAGACGAAGAGATTCAGTCTCCTCTCCACAAATAGGACACCCCAAATAACTATGTACTAATCACCTATTAAAGGTAAGAAGCATATATTCATGGATTAGTATAAAAAAAACTTAGATGTAGTTGGAATATTTATGTATTAATCTCCTCTCCACACACGCACACTACACAAGAGTGAAAATGATAAAGTGCAGATCAAGTAAAAGCATTAAAAATGGATGTTTCGATACAAATTGAAATAATTATTACAAATTGAAAAATTGTTTCAAATTCGGGTTATCATAAAAAATGGATTGATATTCGGTAGGAGCAGCCAAGTCATCCACACTACTATTTAGACGCCTTGGCACGTGTTGGACAATTGACCACGGCTCGTTGTTGATATACTCCGAGTAAAACACTTGCTTAACCTTTTGAAATGCACAAACAAACGGCTCATCGCTCACGTGGTCGTTGCTCTTCAACTTGGACAAGTCAACCATGATCAAATTGGTGATAGGATCAACTTTAGAAGCATTTTTATCCTCAACTCTTACCCATTCACAGTAAAATACAACCTCTTTGAAGCTTATATAATCCAATTCAAATATATTTTGGATTACACCATAGTAAGTCATTTCAGCTTCAACGAGGTTTTTATCTTTTGCGCTCGCTCGAAAGAAAGTAAGAGCCTTGTATGAAATTCCCGAGTTCTATACATTTGTACTTTCCTTGTACACTTTAGCGCCGAAAATGTAACCGTTCAATCGATATTTTTTGTACTCTTGTGCCACGAACAAGGGTCCAGTGGCTAGACGAGCAAGCCTTGATGTCGCATCACCCATCTTTAGGAGCTGAGAATATAGATAAATTAATTATATTAGTGGTAAAATTTGAGTGTAATGTAACGTTATATAACGACTGTTTTCATTGTAATTACCTCTTGTGTCAACCATAGCCTAAATTCGCTGTCTGATTGTACCACTGTTTTTCGTCTTTTATTGTTCTCACAGGCTTCATATTTACTGCATATTACAAAATTAATCATGTATAAAATAATCTAAAATAATGTTGAACATTATAATATTCGAAACTTACTTTTTCCATTCTTCGACATCTTCATGTGTGTCAAATAGATAACGAGCTACTTGTTCATGTTGCAAACTCGTTAATTTCACTCGTTTTCCCATCACATTACCACCATCATCGAGGAATTCATCAGTGTCATCAACGCTGGTAGAGTCAGTCATATATTCCCGAGTATATATTGATGACTCCACGGTGATGTATTCCTCTGCAATTGATCCTGCAATATATCGCGTATTCTTGACGTAATCTTTAAAAACTTTCATCAATCTTTCAAACGGATACATCCACCGATATCTAACTGGACCACAAAGAAGTGCCTCGTCGCATAGGTGTACCAACAAGTGAACACTTATGTCAAAGAATGCTGGGGGAAAGTACCTCTCCAATACACAAATCGCTTCGTTCACAGCCAATTTTGCGGCCAATATGTGTTCTCGATTCACTACCTTCTCACACAAGAGGGAGAAGGTAATACTAATTTGCATAATAGCCCTACGCAAATCCTTGTGCTTGGAGAAACAGTGCTTAAACAATAGAGGAACCAATTGCATGATCACATGCCAATCGTGGGACTTACACTTATGTAAATCATGAGTAGCATAATTCACAATCCTTTGCAAGTTGGACGAAAAAGTAGATGGGCCCTTCAAATTATATATTGTGTCTAGAAGCACCTTCCTTTCCTCACTCGTCAAAGTAAACGCACCAGGGGGAATTATTGTCCTTCCCCTACTATCTTCTTTCAACCATAGTTGTGGTTTAAGTTTTAACATTTTAAGGTCTTTTCGTGCATTTTCTCCATCCTTCGAATGACTCCCCCCAAGGCAAGTACCCACAATATGTTCAGCGAAGTTCTTCTCTGCATGCATCACATCCAATACATGGCGCACCGGGTTTTTCTTCCAATAAGGCAAGTCAAATAAAATTGACCTCCGAGACCATGCCTTTCTTATCTCAGTTTCATTCCCAGTTGGGGTCTTCTTATGCTTGACATTCTTAAATTTGGGATTCTTACCTGGCATATTTGGGCCACATTCAGAAGATTTACTTTCAATTTCTGAACCCGAAAGTTGTCTCGGCGGTATCCTATGTTCAACTCCGCCCAATAAAAAATTGGAAGCTTTCTCAAATCTGAAACTATGAGCTGGGGGTAAAAACCTCATGTGGCAATGGTATACATTTTTTAAGCTGGAGGATAGACGAAGAGATTCAGTCTCCTCTCCACAAATAGGACACCCCAAATAACCATGTACTACACATCCGGATAATGTCCCATAAGCTGGAAAATCATGAATTGCCCACATCAACATAGCTTTCAGCGTAAACTCTTCTTTTCTAAAAGAGTCAAATGATTGCACACAATCTTCCCACAACTCATTTAATTCTTCTACCAAAGGAGCCAGGTAGATATCAATGTCTTCACTTGGTGCCTTTGGCCCAGGTATCAATAAAGCCATCATCGAAAATTCAGGTCTCATACACTGTGAAGGAGGGAGGTTGAGTGGGGCTAGGATCACTGGCCATACACTCTGATTGGTGCTTAGATTTCCAAATGGATTGAAACCATCTGTTGATATAGCCAAACGAATGTTGCGTTGTTCTCGAGCAAAATCGGGATACTCATAATTCATCCTCCGCCAGGCAGTAGAATCAATAGGATGACGCATGATATTACCCCCTACTTCTGCCCTAGCATGCCAAGTCATTGCCTCTGCAATCCATGGTACTGTGAAAAATCGCTTTAATCTAGGCCCAACGGGAAAATATTTCAATACTTTTTGAGGCACTTTTGAGCTTGTGCCTTCCTTACTAGTAGATTGGACATATCTAGGTTCATCGCATACCGGACAACGATCGAGCTTTTCATACTCCTTTCGGTATAGTATGCAGTCATACACACAAGCATGAATCGATTTATACTTCATTCCCAAACCTTTCAAACTGTTCTTCATAACAGGATAGCTATTTGGAAGTGTATTCACCTTGGGTAATAAGCCCTTCACCCATTTCAGAATTCCCGTCACGCTATTGCCAGACAAACCGTACTGCGTCTTCAAACTGTGCAAACCAACCATGGCATGTAAAGTTGTTTGATCTTTCTCACAGCCAGAGTATAACGGTTGGGTCGCCTTAAATTTTAAACTTTGGTAGTCATCGTCAAGTTTTATCGTGTTATCTTCACGAGCACTTGAATCTTCTACATCATCAGTAACCTCATTCTCCTCAGCTTCATAAACTCCATACGCATCATCAACTAAATCCTCTAACATATTATGATCTACGTCGTCCCCTTCTTCATCTATTCTACTTGTTGAAGGATGTTGTGAAGGTTGGTCAGGGACAAAAGGAACTTTCAATTCACCGTGAAAACTCCAAAATCGATAACTATCTTGCATACCCGATCTTAACAAATGTAGTTCAACTGTTTTCCACTCAAACACCTTACCATTGTTACACCTAGCACACGGACACGGAAACTCTTCATCATTACGACATCTGTTTGCATATTTCACAAATTCGTTAGCACCTCTGCGAAACACATCCCCCATTCTATTAGTCTCACCCATCCACTCTTTGTATTTCGGATATCCCATCACAGCTACCACAACTAAACACCTATTAAAGGTAAACAAAACTTAGATTTATAGTATGTTTTTTTTTAATTATCCCATCATTTAATTATCCTATTAAAGGGTATGTGGTCCTATCCCATTCAAGAATGCATTTTTCTGTAATATACTTAACAGCTCATGCACATTGTTACGATTTGAAAAAAATTCGACAGCATATCCCCTTAGTTCTCCAAGTACACGACGTAGATTGGCAGGTGTGAGTGTTATTTCAATTGGTCAATTAAAATAACAGTCACACTTGTCAATCTAGTATGTATCCAGAGAACATTAAGATACGACTGCAGAACTTCCTCCAAAAGTAACAACTTTAAGCCAATAAGAATATTATACAAAAATTATACAGTCTCAAACTGTCCAAACGGGACAATTCGAGAGATCTCATTACAGGGGTAATGACTCTCGAACGGGTCTAAGGGTTATTGAATGCGTACGCATAAGAACTAGAATGCTAGTATCTATGCGCACTATATTTAATTTCAAGTATGTTTCATATAATGGGTTAATTCAAATACAAAAATAAATTCATGGGATAATTCAAATACAAAAATAAATTCATGGGATAATTCAAATACAAAAATAAATTCATGTATTGACCACATACACACACACACACACACACACACTATCTAAGTTGTTCTATAGGTATAAAAACAATTATTATCCAATTATTATCCAACTATTATCAATTATATATTTTGAATGTAAATAATATTCAAAACCCCACCCACCCCCACCCCCACCCCCACCCCCTCAGATTAATTCAAGACATAAGACACTAAAGGGAATCCTATCTGCAACAAGATTTTAGTTAGTAAAGAAGACATAACAGAATATGGTGGAATCCACTACACTACAAAACCATTTAATAATATTTAAAAAATTCAAAACCATTTAATAATATTTAAGCACTAAAATTAATTTAATTTAATTTAACCTAGGAATTAATCAGATATTTTTATCCTATGTTTACTAATGCTAAAATTATGAAAAATGACATCACCACACACACACACACACCGCACCCCACCCCACCCCACCCCCTGCCCCCTCCACCACCCCCTCCCCCACCCTGCCCCACCCCGCCCCACCCCTTCACCACCCCCTCCCCCACCCTGCCCTACCCCATCCCACCCCCTCCACCACCCCCTCCCCCACCCTGCCCCACCCCACCCCACCCCCTGCCACCCCTTCACCACCCCCTCCCCCACCCCCTCCCCCACCCTGCCCCACCCCGCCGCACCCCCTTCCCCCCTCCCCCACCCCGCCCCACCCCACACCGCCCCACCCTGCCCCACCCCCCACACACGCACACACATACACACAGATATATACACACACACACACATAACTATACAGACAAATATATATATAAATGGAAGAGAGAGAGAGAGAGAAATTGGACCTGAGAGAGAGAGAGAGAGAGAGAGAGAGAGAGAGAGAGAGAGAGGGAGGGAACGGTGGGAGGGAAAAAAGAAGGGGGAAAGGGTTTTTGCTGGAAAAGTTGTCACGGTCGTGTCAAGGTCATTGACCGTGACACGAATTGTCACGGTCATTGACCGTGACAATTAGTTGTCACGGTCGTGTCAAGGTCAATGACCGTGACATAAAACGCGTGTTTTTTTTGTCACGGTCAATGACCTTGACAAGGCTAGCCGGCTGAAAGGTGACAATTTGCCCATTTTGGTGTAGTGCATGATGCACGAGTGGTTAAAAAGATTTTAAAATTTCTGCCAAAATGTTTTATCCCGATAGTGACTGTTTTGAATACCATAGGTAATTTGATTCGTCTGAAATTAGAAGAGTCTGTAGGAGACCTCCAGACATATGGAATTGACATATTCCTCGACACTGTCAAACCTAAGGATAGAGGGATAGCGCTTAAAGCCTAGTCTAGGAAGGGAAAGGAAGTGTCCAAGAGTGTGAGTTTTTGTGAGTCCGAGTCGGAGGAAGAGTCTGATTTTGGTATGTCCATGCTTGCAAAGAATTTTAAAAAGTTTCTCAAGTTTTCAAAACAAAATTCTTCCAATAAAAAGATTTTTGAGAAAAAGAAAGATAAGGCCAAATAAAGTGGTGAGAAAGAGAAAGGGGGTTTTGGAGATTTAGAAAAAGTGACATGTTTTGAGTTTGAGGGCAAAGGTCATAAGTCGTTTGGTGTCCCACTAGACTTAGGAGAGAGGGCAAGAAAGTTGTTATGCCAGGCACCCTTAGCGATAGTGAGGATGCTATGAAATAATTTGGGGATGAGTCTTCACAAGGAACGTTTGTTGCTTTTTATTCTAGTCACGAGAGAACACCTAGTTTGTCCCACGATGATGAGGACACTTGTGCACGTGAGACCCTCGAGGAGGATTTGAGTGTTTGTAGCAAGTCTGTGAGTGAGTGCGCTAGTGAGGGTGATAGTGACTTCTAGATTGCTTTTAGAGATTTGTATTCCGATATCTTAAAGACTAAGAAGATGAATAAGGAATTGGGTCTTAGGGTAATTGATTTGAAGAGAAATATTGAAAGTTTGAGGGTTTTTGAGGCAAAAGCAAGTCGACTCGAGAAGGTGAAGTTTCTTTGAGTGAGCATTTGATTGCTTTAAATCAGGAGAAAAGTGAACTTATAACCTTGATGTCACAATTAGAGAGAGATCTTAAACATGCCCTGGAGGTTAAAGTCACGTTAGTGAATGCATCTAAGAAGGAAGGAAAAGATGGTTCTCAATCCCATTTTGGGTAGTGGTGAGAGTTTAGGAATAGGTCATGACGGTGCGTCCACTTCACACGAGCCGATTCTCGATCTTGTTATTGATCCACATGGCTCTCGACCAGACTGATATAGGTGTCCTGTACCTATTAGGAGAGCTCGTAGGAGATGTTTTGAGAGAGGTGTACCTAGGACTGTTTATGTGTGCACACACTGTAAGAAGAGGGAACACCTTAGAGAGTTCTATTTTAAGTTGGGTTATACGTCACGTGTTCATACACGTGCACCCATACCTGATGCTCTGGATGAATACACGAGAGAGTTTGCACATATTAGGGAACAGGTAAAGTTTTTGGCCAATACTTCACCGGATTTGATGGAAGTTTTTCATAAGATGTCACCATTTTTGGAAAACTCCACCGCACCTACCGGTTGAGGTCTAGACTTGTTTGCTAGCATTGGATTATTTCATGATGATATTTTATGCCTATTGCTAGTGTGTATCATTTTTGTATATATATTTTCTATTTTGTTATGTTTTTTAAAAATACAAAAAGATTTTCATTTTTTTCAAGAAAAATTTGAAAAAACCGAAAAGATTTTATTTTGATAAATTTTTTGGAAAAAGACAAAAAGATTTTTGTATTTTGTTTACACCATATATGAATACACATTTAGGTCGATCGAGTCACAAATTCATTCCATATCCATGTGACTGTTTGATAGTGTTTTGATATGCGTCATCATTTCATTTTGGTGCTTTATAATGTGTGGATACATTAAGATGTAATTTGTGATTACTACCTAAATGTTTGACTCACATTTGCCTTTAATGAACACTTTTATGAATTTATTTGATTATCGTTCTTATTTATCACATGTTGGTTGGAGTGTTGTCATCTTAATTCTGTCTTCAAAACGAACCATATGCGATAAAACTTTACAATGGAAGTAGAGCATCTAAGAACCGTTTATCATGAGGATTTAATTGAAATAAAATATGATGAGTGTTCACGGGAAAGGGCTACGAGAGTGTAAAATTGACTCTGTGTGAAAGCCACTGTTTTAAAAAAGCCCAAAAAATGAAAGGCAATAAAAAGATAAATATGCCAAAAAATTGAGCCGTTTAGTTTAAATCACCTCAAAAGAAACATAAAGATTTATTATTTATGAGGGAGATTGGATGGAAAAATAAATAAATGGGTTTACACGTCCTAACAGTGTCTTGAAAAAACATTACATAGTTTTAGATTTATTTGTGTCAAAATTACTTATGCCTTTTTATGTGTTGATGGATTGAGTCGATGTCATATAAATTCTACACTTTTGACACCAAAGAACGATTTTGAGTTCATTCGTTAAGAGTATCCGGATTCATCGTGCACATATGTTATGAGATTCATTGATATTCCTATTGAATTTATTCACACCCATTCATTCCATTTCCATGATTTGGTTATCTCAGTGTAAATTCATGGTGTGTGATTTTGTAAAATTATTTTTGCATTTTGTTGTAACACCCCGCCTAATAAGATACCGGGCGATCACTCCAATATTAAATTAAAACAGGAGTTTCATATGGATCATTCTTAGCATCACTGTCGAAAATCTATTTAATTACTAATATCCTATTAGGTGGCCGTTAAAATTTTTTATCTAACTACTCTTTTTTAGCCCACAAATTAAAACATCCACAATTAAATGCGTAATGAACTGAAATGGAAATGAAAGGAACTAAAATAACCGAACACTCGGTCCAAATATACAACCATATCGAATGCTGGACTGAAAGAATAAATAAATGCAATTGAGCCATTGGCTCGAGTGTTTATACAATATCTCCTGTCTAGAGTACAAGGAAAGAAACGTCTACCGATAACCTGCAAGCATCCACAGCTGCTGCAGCAGACGTCAGACTCGAAGGAAGTTTCCATCCAGGCGTCCTTGTGTCTGGACACCTATATATATAGTATAGAGAAAGAAAGGAGAGTAGACAAACGGGTCAGATCCCGAATGTTTGAAAATATTTTGCAAGTGCATAAATGCTTTATTTTTAGAAAAATAGTTTTATCTCATATTTAAATTGGTATCGCACTCTCATGAGATACCCCTCACCTCTCCTCTAACAGTGCACACCTAGTGCATCCCTTTAAACCTCCTAGTCAAGCTACCCTGCTAAACTAAACTAATACCCAATCACTATCTAACCTAGATAGTCAAACAGATGTACTAAGGGCTAACTTCACTTTAATCTCGATGCTATGCCATGTTCGTGCGTGGGGTGTCTCGCGAAGCGAAATCCAAACAAGGAACCCCCCCCCCCCGATACACTACTATGCAGTAAGGTCGATCTTTGAGATCCGCCAGTCCCTCAGTACAGAAAGATATATATAATATATATACCATAAACATTTAATGATATAAGAGCACTAAGGATTAAACTTCTCCCCAGTCTCAACAGAGTGCCATATTCGTGCGTGGGGTGTCTCGCGAAGCGAAATCCAAACAAGGAACCCCCCCGATACACTACTATGAAGCACGGTCGATCGTCGGGATTCATTAGACCCTCGGCACCCAATTTATACATATACATACATCTACAATATACTTCCGGAGAATATAAATATCTCCCGGACTGAGGATTACTTGATACATAAAGTATTTATAAATACATAACCTTTTTATTTCAAAAACTTCCATTTCCCTTCTCATATCCAGGAAATGTATTTATAAAAGCCAATTCATTATCATGAATTGCTCTAACAAACCATATACTTTTTGAAAGCCAATTTTATTAACATAAAAAGCTTTTCCTTTATCAATTATCCCATTTCCCTTTTTATACTCAGGAAATGTATTCAAAGACATTTTCATTATCATAAAAATGCTTTGATCATAACATATGCTTCCACATCCCTTCTTCCATCCGGGAAGTGTTACTGAAGCCAATTTATTTATAACCCATTTCCCTTCCTATATCCAGGAAATGTAATTAAAGCAAATCCATTATTATGAACTGCTTTAATATAAACGCGTTCTAAGACCGCCCGTCCGGATTTCTCCACTGTGCGCGCCCCTAAATGGCTATCATCTTCCAGGGCCTCCAAGACAACCTGGGATCCTATATCGAAAGACGTCGGGAAGCGACCATGTGCCTGCGGGATAGTCAAGACCACACCCGGAATCTCCTAACCAGCGCAAAAAAATATAACAACAAACGCTCACATGGCCTATAGGACTATATCCACCCTGCATCATTAGCCAGGGGGCTTCACCATACGAACGCAACTTCCCATATGATAGCGATTTAGAGAGGTGTGTAATCCATATTTTATTAATTATGAAAAACATTTCTCTTTCCATTTTGAAAATATTCATTTATATATTTTCAAAATCATTTCCATCATAATATATATATATACCTAAATCACATAGTATGTACATATCCTATATATTCTTCCTAGAATATATATAAATAGCCATAGTGGCCTATAGCTTCTATCGATGACCAATAATCCCAAAGATTCCCTCGAGGAATTATAACCATGCTTTCATATAAGCATGATACTAAACCCAAAGTATTTCCTTACTTTGTTCAATACTAATTACCTCAATCATCTCTTAAAGGTTTATTTATCCTCAAAACCCTTATTTAGGAATCCCCATAAAATCCCAAATGGTAATTCTACTCTCCATACTCTTAAAGGGAGAAAACTAGAAATTCTGACCTAAGCGAATCGATTCGCCCCTTTAGCGAATCGATTCGGGTGGGCGAATCGATTCGGTTCCCAATCCGAATCGATTCGGAAAGTATTCTGCAAACAGGTCTGTAAATGGCGAATCGATTCGGTCTGTACCCGAATCGATTCGGCCCATTGCAGAAGCCCAATTTCCTTTAGGCGAATCGATTCGGCCTGTACCCGAATCGATTCGGCCAGTTCGAGGGCTACAGTTTGGGCGATTTTTCAATCTCCAAAATACCCAAAATTCAATCCAATATCCATATAAATCCTAACTTGGTTTTATTACTACAAACCCAAAGTTTTTATATCTCCTCAAATTCTTTAGAGGTCCTAGCAATTCTTTTGAGAACCCCTAATATCTATCTCCAATAAGTTCTAACTAATGATTTCAATCTCGGACATCTCTCCGTAGAAAAATCACTATAAATCCAAAAAAAATCAGAAAAATACGCGGTCAGTGCCCACGCGACCGCGTCGAAGAGATCTACAAATTTAATTTTTTGACCAAGAGCCGAATCGATTCTCCTCTAGGCCGAATTGATTCGGCAAGCACGCTGCCTCTACTATTCATTGTCTTCTCCGAGACGGTTTCGGCCATTAAAGCTTCTCCCAAGCTTTTGTCGCCTAACCCAACGTCCTACAACCTCAACCAACTACAAATAAACCTATAATACGGGTTCTAAACATCCTAGAACCCGGAATCACCAATTAATTTCAAGAAAAACCTAAGTTCTCCAATTTATCATTTTTAGGGGTTTATTCGTTTTAACTCCCAAAAACCCGTTTTATCCACGAATACCCAACCCAAAATCATTAGGGTTTGTTATACCAACAATGATATGAGATATTTATGCTTAAAAACAAAAAAAGCAAGTAAACACTTGCCTCGTGGATATAATCCGACGACCTCGAGTCGAATCCGGCGGAGTTTGGCCCAAATCTTCCTTTTTCTCCTCCTTTCTTCCTCCTCTCTCTCTTCTCTCTCTTTTCTTTCTTTTCTCTTCCCTTTTCTCCCCCTCTCCCTCCTTTTATAAGGAGAAAAGGGTTTAACCCCTTTAAAACCCAAAACGACTCGTTTACCCAATTACGAGCCTATTTAACTCCAAAATTACTCGAAACTCAATTTCGACAATCGGACACTCTTTTCCGACTATCTCGGACATTCCGAGATTCATGGCGCAGTCGAAATTTCCATCCGAGGTACTTGACCGCAAATCACTATTCTAACCCAAAAATAATTAAGTGCGATATTCTTACTCAAAATCTTACCTCTTTTGTCGCTATACTCCACGGCGACATATAATTAAATTACTTCGACCTATATAGTCCCAAAATAATTTATAACACCCTTCGAAAATATTTAAATCCTCGAAAATCCCAAAAATCACTATTTCGAGAAATTCTCCAAATTCCAAATTATACTTAATTATGGAATTTAATCATCTCCAAAAGGGCGGGTTATTACATTTGTTTGAAAAAATAGAAAATTCAAAAATAGTTTGTGGAATACTTTTGCGTATCTCTTAATGATCACAGTTTGTTTTGCTATATTTGTCGTGACAACTCCATGTTTGTTTTGTGTATTCATTTCCATGTCTATTTTGGTCAAATAAAAAGGGGGAGAACGAATTATGGTTATGTTTTTTTTCATTATGGGGAAGATTTGATTATTGATTGATTTATTCTTATATCATTTCAAACTCGATGCATCACAAAGGTATTTTCTTTGTCTCCTGTGTGTAGGTACAAAGTTGAAGATCATATGTTTGCACACTCTGATGAGAAAGTCTTGAAGATTTGATGTTGAAGATTTTGAAGAAAACTTTAAGACCTACATGTTTAGTACCTTTTCAATTTTTTGTTCATGGGAGGGTATTAGATTTGTATAGGCTTTTTGTATTTGATAATTCAGATGTTTTTATTTTATATCAGCATAGACATAGGGGGAGATTTGTAAGGACATGGTTTTATAAATGTCCGTTATCAATTGAGTATGTCGTATACCTCTACAATCGTCGAACAAGGTTCAAGATCAAATATGCAACAAGACGGAACCGAATATCAAAGTTCTTCAACATTCAAGCCTCCACGAGATAAATTTGGTAAAGGTTGTGTTTTTATTCCATAGCATTTCACTTAGAGTATTGGGATATTTTTCATCAAATATTTTTTCAGTGTTGGAGCAGAGTTTTTGAGTTTTTCGTCAAAATTAATTTTCAAAGTTTTAAGGCGCAACATTTAAAGGAAAAAGAAAAATATTAATTTAATATTTCGTTGGAATGATGAGGCTATTGTTCAAACGACATGCAGTCTCGCGTGAAACTCGTTCGAGCGACACGTGTGATCATTCAAACGAGATTTGATTTCGTTAGAACGATCTTTGGCCTTAATATTTATATATATAGCGTGTTAAACAACTCCATTTTTCTTCCAAAGACCTATGATTTTCTGTTCATACGAAATTGCTTCACCTGTCACACGGTTTGCAAATGGTGTTCGTTTTCTTTAAAATGAACAATCTTATGGATATATCGATACGGTAATTGACAGATCTAGTTTTAAAGAGTGGGATGATGATTCGAGGATAGTTTATAGCTCTATAACTCAAGGAAACATAACACACAATGTTGTTTTGCATCAGTGAGTGGATCGGTTTAATACTCGCGTGAGTGTTCCATAGTTAGACGCTTAGAGTGATCCTAGGTTCATGGAAGGATCTTGTAGGAGGTTTTAGTCAGACACACGATTCGTGACTTTATTGGTATGTCCCCCACGGAGCGGATGACTAATTAGGCAAGGAAAGTATTAGGCTTAAATGAAATTGTGTGGTCAGGAAGACCCGAGCATTCGAGGGAACCAGATATGTGGTCCTAAGATAGAAAAACTTTACGATAATGGATTGAGTGTTAGTTATATGTCATTTTGCTCTTGGGTGAATGTTGATCACTTGAGAGCTTTTCCCCGGTAGAGACGCCAGTATGCTCGGATGTTAACAAAGAAGCCTTTGGACTTGTGTAAGGACAAATTTCCAATCGAGTCAATTTTTAGTATTGGCTTAATTTTGGAAAAAATGTTTTGAGTCATAGGATAGAGTGTCAAGTTGTATCCATCCAAGCCTATGACGAGTTTGAGTTGAAGACGTAGCGGCCCAAAATTTAAAGCTTCATCATTGCCGAGTTTAGTGCCACGTTTCTACGTCAACAACATTTGGATTCCAACGTTTCCACAAGGTATGAATGCACTTTTATACAGGTAGGAGACTTGGAATATTTTTATGGGTGTTATTTTAGTCTAAAATGACTTTTTATTTTCAGAAAATATTTTAGAACTTTGTATTAAAGTTTTAGGGCTTAAAAATGAAAAATGACATTTTTTGAATTTTTGTTCCAAGTGTCGTTCGAACGAGAATTCGAACGAGTTTTGCCAACGACTTTGTTTTTTAATCCCTGAATTATCATTAGTAAAGTCGTTCGAACGAGGTCGTATGAATGTTTGAATAACTTGGTTAGTTTTCTGACAGTTTTTTTATAAAACTTCCCACTTGCCCACTGGCTTTCCCATTACTTTTTCCTATTTAACTAAGTGCAGGAAACTCATTTTTCACCAGAACTTTCATTCCCTCCAAGAGAAAAAGAGAGAAATATACTTGAGAGAAAAAGTTCATTTTTGTGTTTCATTCTAAAATGATTTAGTCTCATAAAAACACATTGTTTACACCCATTGTTTTGTTTTAATCCAAGTATCCACACACACACTTGGAGTTTGTGTTTGGAACCATTGGTTTATCTCTACCACAACAAGGAGAAATTTGGGTTTTATTCTCTACCCATAAAGGAGAGTAATTATTTGCTGCGGCGTTCTCACTTGAAGAAAGGCTTCGGGTGCGAGTTGACGGAGACCAAAAGCCTCATTGGTGGATTCTAATATTTCAGTGGTGTCCGGGGTTGTCAACTAGGAAGAGGTATTTACAAGAAGACGCATCAAGGCTTGGACGGAGTCGAGTCGAGGAAGTAAGTTATCTTTCTTGTAATTGTAAAACTATACTTAGTGTACTTAAGGCTAGGGGTCGTCCGAGGTTTTTCCCACTTGGGTTTTCCTCGTACATCGCGGCGTAGTGTGACTGATTTATTTTTTTCTAGCAAAATTCGCTTAGAACACATGCTTAGAATAATTCAAGATAAATTGGTTTAAATCTCATACTAGTGTAATTTGGTGCTAAAAATTTGTTCGGGTGATGTTTAATTAATTTAATTCAAGTAGACTAATTGTAATTTGATAAAATTTAGTTTGGCCTATATAGAAAAATGAATTAATCATTGTTAGGAAAATTTTAGGACTTGGGTTGAATTAGTTTATTTAAGTGAACATTTATATTAGAGTAATTTAATTTCACTTTTAGTTTAGTTTAATTCTAATTTGAAAGAAATTAAAATTTGTAGTTTGTTTTTTCTTTCAATTTGAACAATCCTATTCCGCATTTAAGGAAATTAATATTTTAAAAGAAATTTTTAATTATTTGGGGGCTTCCTACATTTTTAGATTGGTATCAGAGCTAGATGGCTAATTTATTGCGTTAAGATCCTTTTACAATTTTTTGTTAAAAATGGAATTTTCCCTGTTTTCAAAATTTCCTATTTTCGATGATTCCAATTATGCATATTGGAAAGCACGTATGAGATCGTCACTAAAGTCCTTAGATGAGAGGGTTTGGCAGTCTGTCCTTACCGGATGGTCCCCACCTACATTTTTGGTAGAAAATGTGCGTGTCCCCAAAGCCATTGAGCATTGGAGTGAGAACAAACTAAAATTAGCCAATTTTAATTCCCAAGGATTGGATTCATTGTTTAGTGCAGTTACACCAGATGAATTCTGTCGTATCATGACTTGTGAAACTGCTAAAGAAACTTAGGATATATTACAAGTCACTCACGAGGGAACTAGTGTCCTTAAGGCTTCGAAACTCCAAAACCTCACCACTCAATTTGAAATCATCAAAATGCTTGAAAATGAAACATTTGGTGAATTTTATGCTAGACTCTCAGATATAGTTAATTCATCATTTAATTTAGGAGAGAAAATACCCGACGATCGTGTAGTAAAAAAATCTTAAGGTCTCTACCCGATAGATTTATCCCTAAAGTGACCGTTTTAAATTCTTTACCCACCTTGAACTCTACCAAACTTGAGGAGTTATTAGATGATTTGCAAACCTATGAAGTTGATATGTTTCCCTCCAAAAAGGAAAAGAAAATAGATAAGGGCATCGCTTTGAAAGCCCGAAAGGAGGAAAAATAAGTTGTGGATGATGAGAGTGATAGTGACTCAAAGGATTTGACAATGTTTGGTAGCAAGTTTCGAAAATTTCTTAAATTGAACAAAGATAAGCTTAAAAATGATTATAAGAAATTTGAAACGTCTAATCATGACAAGGACGAAAAGATTCCTAAAACTTATAATGAAAATATAAATAGGGACGTGTCAAATAGGTGTTAGGGTTGTGAGGGTTATGGCCATAAGGCAAGAGAGTTCCCCACTAAACTAAGGAGGGAGGGCAAACAACCAATTTCATATAATGCCACCCTTAGTGATGATAGTGATAAGGAAGAGGGACCCAAATCCCCCATTGAGCGCAACTTTACCACGTTCATGGCAAGTCATGTGAGCACCGATAATGAATCTTCTCATGAAGATATACATTTACACGACTCTTCCGAGGCCTTTATTTGTGAATCCCAAAAAGATAATGGTTGTGAGAGTAGAGAAGAGAAAGAGAGTGAAAGTGATGAAGAGGTTAATGAGAGTGAACTTAAAATTGCATTTAGAGAATTATATAAAGAATCTATTAAATTAAAAAGGGCTAATTTGAAGTTAGAAGCTAGTTTAAGGGAGCATGTCGAGGTCGTTGATGAGAGTGATTTAGTGGAAGACCTTAGGACACAAGAGAGAGTTTTTCAAGCGAAGCTTGAATATGTAGAAGGCGAGAGAGATACCCTTATAGGTTTAATGGAGTCCATAAAAAACGAGCTTCTTGTGTTTGAAGAGAGGAAGGTTTTTTTAGAGTATAGGATTTTATAGTTAGAAGAAAAATTAAGAGACTCTAGTAAGGTCAAAACTGATTTGGAATGTAGGTTCGCTAAATTAGACAAAATATTAGGAACCGTCCAAGTAAAAAATGACACTTGTGGTTTAGGCTTCGATTCTTGTAATGCTTTCACTAATAAAGCTAAAACCACTATTTTAGGAGAATCATCTAGGAACAAGGTTAAAGGTCATTCCTTAGGTAAGTCTTTTCGCTGAGTCTTTACTTGCTCACATTGTGGTCGAAAATTTCATCTTAGGAAGTTTTATTTTGATCTTAAAGAAAGTCCTACGAAATCCAAAAGTAAGGTAACCGCGGTAGCCAAGATTCCTAAATCTCGAGATTGTCACTCTTCGTTAGTTTGGATTAGGAGATCTGACTTGGTAGCTTTACAAAACATGATTTTTGTTTCTCATTTGCTTTCACATGATTCCTCCATTGAAAAATCTAAAGGTTGAATGTGTTAGCTTAGTTTTGCATACTCTAGCTTTTGTTCTTCATGCTATAAATTCATGCTAGTTGTATGGTTGTTTATCATTTTCTAGCCTATATCTCATTATATATGCGTTGCTAGATTTATGACTTTATTATCTTTTGTATTATATTATTTTTATTTTAGTCTGCATTAAATGAAAAATACAAAAAGATTTTGTTTATCATTTGTATTTTACCTTTATGAGTCATTTAGGCTTAGTGAAAAAAACAAAATGATTTTTGTTTGTCTTTTGAGTAAATTTTTGTTTGGTTAAAATTTTCAAAAGCTCAAAACGATTTTTTTATGTTTATTGGTTTGACACACCTTTTGTGGCATATGTTTGTGTTGAATCCTATCATGTCGCTTCCATGTGACTAGAACTTTTGGTTAAAATTTTCAATACTTAAAGTGTTCTTTGTCATGGTTACATGGAGTAGTTTACGTTTGACTTACTTCATGGATTCATGTTTTTATATGCCTTCTCACACATGCACGAGCTCTTTTGAAATTCTAACTTCACATGTATATTTGAGCTTTGTGAAGTGTTCTCCTACCAATCTAGTCATCTATATATCTCGTGACCTAGGAGGATTTGTGCATGATAAATCCGTTGCACGTAAGATTTGTGTGATTTAAAAATATGATATATGAATGTGCACGGGGAAGGGCTTCGAAAGGAAACATTATCCTTTGTGAGTAAGCCACCGTTTGCAATGGACCTAAAAGAAATACGTGGTCCAAAGGCCTAAAAGAATATGACATTAAAAAGACAAATATTTAGCCAAGGCTTAGTTTGTTTAGATTGATATATTCGTTCAAAAGAAAAGAATAATATGAATATTTTGAGGGAGTTTGGATGGTATATCAACGATTTTGCATAATGTCCTTGTATCCTAGTTGAGATTTCTTATCACGACTCTATTGGTTCGTAGAATCATTAATATGCTAGGCTTGTATGCATTGTGCTTGTTTGTTCATAGAGTTAACTTTATCTTGTCACATGACTAAATCTGATTTGATAAAGTTTTGCAATCAAATGAGAACTCCGTGAACATGTTTAAGTGATTGGGTCTTAATTCATTGGTTTCTAGTTCACGCCCCTTCACTTCCATTTCCATATGACACATTTATGCCATAACAGTGTGGAAAACTTATGTTATTTTGAGTTGTGTCATTTGTGTGTTTATATCTATATATGTGTGCTTGTTCATATTTTGTATCTTATGTGTATACATATATATGATATTTTGTTTGTTTTAAGTCTTTACCATGCTAGCTAGTGCATTTATTCTTTTAATTCATAATTGGTATCTCTATTGTTGCGAATTTTTGATATCCCATGCTTAGCACATTATATTTTAAGTGGTATCTTTTTGTTATCATATCATAGTTGGTATACATTAATATTTGTATGGATTAGTTACTTTTTATTATTGCCCATATGCTTTAATGTTCTTATCACTTTATGCACCATCGTGTTTTACTTGTTTCCCATATTTTATATCCCTTATGTAGTTTTAAGGGGGAGAAATGGTATTTTCTTTAATTGGGGGAGAAATAAGTAATTTTTTAATTCTTTAACCTTTATCTATTTATGAACAAAAAGGGGAGAAATGGTATCTAAACCTATAGTTTAGGAGATCTAACTTAGGGGGAGACGTCAGTTTTTAAGTAGGTCAATGGTAGATAAAGGGGGAGAATTAATTTAGGGGGAGTATTTACTTAAATTGCATTTAATATTTTGATATTACCTATACGTTTAATGGTTTGGTTAAGTGTGCAGGATTTATTCTTTTAGCGGCATTTATTTAAAGTGGCAAAGCATTATTGGGTCGTGTCAATAGCATCTGTATTTTTTATTTTTTGGGTGGGATGTTGTGTCTAGACGAGCAAGACGACCCTTGAGGATTTTTGGTTTGTTTGTCCCGGAATAGCCAAAGGGGGAAATTTGTAAGGACAAATTTCCAATCGAGTCAATTTGCGGTATTGGCTTAATTCTGAACAAAACTTTTTGAGTCATAGGATAGATTGTCAAGTTGTATCCATCCAAGCCTATGATGAGTTTGAGTTGAAGACATAGCGGCCCAGAATTTAAACCTTCATCATTATCGAGTTTAAAGTCATGTTTATATGTCAACAACATTTGGATTCCTACGTCTCCAAAAGGTATGAATGCACTTTTATGTATGTAGGAGACTTGTAATATTTGTATGTGTGTTATTTTAGTCTAAAATGACTTTTTATTTTCAGAAAATATTCTAGAACTTTGTATTAAAGTTTTTGGGCTTAAAAATGAAAAATGACATTTTCTGAATTTTCGTTCCAAGTGTCGTTCGAACGAGTTTTGCCAACGCCTTTGTTTTTTAATCCCTGACTTATCATTAGTAAAGTCATTCGAATGAGCTCGTTCGAATGACCTGGGCAGTTTTCTGACAGTTTTTTTTATAAAACTTCCCACTGGCTTTCCCGGAACTTTTTCGTGTTTAACTAAGTGCGGGAAACTCATTTTTCACAAGAACTTTCATTCCCTTCAAGAGAAAAAGAGAGAAATATACTTGAGAGAAAAAGTTCCTTTTTGTGTTTCATTCCAAAATGATTTAGTCTCATAAAAACACAATGTTTACACCCATTGTTTTGTTTTAATCCAAGTATCCACACACACACACACAAAAATGAATTAATCATTGTTAGGCAAATTTTGGGACTTGGGTTGAATTAATTTTTATATGTGAAAATTTATATTAGAGGAATTTAATTTCACTTTTAGTTTAGTTTAATTCTAATTTGAAATAAATTAAAATTTGTAGTTTGATTTTGTTTTCAATTTGAACCATCCTATTTCGCATTTAAGGAAATTAATATTTTAAAAGAAATTTTAATTATTTGGGGGCTTCCTACATTTTCAACTTGATTGAGCGTGATCATCGAGCAAGTGGAGACTCTAGGACTACTATGTAATATTGATGGATAACATGATGGTGAGTGTTAGAGCATGTGGCATGCCGATTTCTTTAGTGACAACCCCTTATGAAAGGGTATATGATGACTTTTTGTTGATTGAGGATTTATATGACTTATCCTTGAAATATTCCTATGACTAAGAGTAAGGACTAATAATCCTGGGAATTTGTGGAATTGAGGGATTAATAATTTCGAGGATGAAATTCCATAAGGAGGGAAGAATGTGACACCTGCCCCACGACTTTGATCGTTCTTATATGACTTAGTGAGTTAGTAAGACCAATTGGGTTTTGGACATGTTGAGGTGGAACATAATTCAATTTTGGGTAATGCAGTGGCTTCGCCGCAACCGAATTGGAGTTTATTTGGCCTAAAGTTTAAATGGTGGAAAACATAAGTTGTTCGAACGATTCGTTCAAACAAGGTTCGAACGGGTCGGCTTATGATGACTCGCATTTGATCCATTCCTTGTGCGCATTGGGATCTCATTAGAACATCTCGTTGGAAGTGTCATTTTAACTAAAGAGAAATCTTGTTCAAATGAGACTTAAAAGGCATTCGAATGACCAGATCAGATCTTAAAATCTTATCCATTTTAATGTGTTGTCATAACAGCAAGTGTCGGATTTGGTTATGTGTCATGCTCTCAACGGCTCAGATCAAAACATGGGATAAAATACTTAATTTCCCTTAGCTTAAAGGGTTAGGTGTATGGGTATTTGGGTAACTTGACCCTAAAGGTTTTGGGGATATTTAAATGTAAGTTAGCCCATTCTAGGGAATTTTCCAATCAAATTTCCTCTCTTTATCTATCCTTAAGAGCTTCCCCACCCCCAACCACCATTCAACACCCTTGCACCACCACCCCCCCACATTGTACCACAATATTTCCCTCGTATTCCACCATATATAAGCCTTATAAACCCATCTACACCATTGTTTAGAAAAGTTACGAATTTTGAAGGTGTTATTGTTCGGGTTTTTTGAAGAAGAAGAAGAAGTAGTTGAAATTAATGGAATTTGAAGGGGGGCTTACTTAGAGCTTTTATGGAATCAAACGTGGTGGATCTAGGCAACCTATTTAAGGTCACCTTAGTAGGAGGGAGGTTTCCATCTTCTACTACATTCATCCTACCATTTTGGATCTTCTTTGAGGCGGGAAACTCTACTTTTAGACTAAGAACTCTATTTTGCATATTATTAGTCGTGTAGTTAGAGTTTATTAGAGTAGAATGCATATAAAATTTAAGAATGCAATTTCTTATGGTTTTGTGAAAAGATGATGATTTATGAAAGATCACAAGAGTTTGGAGAAAAATGATATATTTTGAGAAATCTTGATATCTAAATATTTTATGGAGTAAAATGTTTGAAAGGATATATCTCTTATTGAAAATATTTTATGAACAAATGTTTAAAGGTTTTCTTGTGAAAATTGGGATATTTGTATAAATAGATATTTACTCAAGTTTTGAGGAAATAAAAATGTCTTTTATCTTAAAAGGCATGTTTATGTTAATATTGTGATATTTCTAGAAAGAACCATATGTTAGACCCATTTAATAAGATTTTTGAACTTGAAATCCATCTTCTCATGTACATAAACTTGTAGTATTTTGATATTGAACATATAAACGAGTTTAATGAGGATTTTTTTGGATTGAAACGTGAAATAAAGAAAATAGAAATTTCAATCTTTAAGGTGTGTTAAAAGGTGTGGAAAATGTGATTAATGAGCATTTAAGACAACATGTGGAAACAAAAGGAAAATGATATTTTCTTTTGAAGTAGTCTCCAAAAGGAAAAAAGGGTTTTCTTAGTAAACAAAGTAATGAGATACATTTATTTCCAACTTGATATGCATGTTAATACAAAGTGTTAATGAGTTAAAAACATTTAAGAACTTAGTGTGTGTAACTTAATAATATTTTGGAAAATAACACTTTCGAAAATGGTGGAAAAGGACAAGTTTGGACACAAATGGGTAAAATGGTAATTTTACGTAAAGAGGAACATTTTATCAAATAAAAATGTTGGAAAAGGTGTTGCACAAAATGGTCGTACTTGAAAGTGATTTTCAGTATAAATTCAATGCAAGTGTATAAAGGACAAGAAAAAATGATTTCAAAGTGTAACACAAGTTGGAGTGAAACCTCGGGTTTTGGCTTTAATCGGTAAAGGAAAGTGTAATAATGTGGACATTTGAAAAAAGTTAAAACACATTAGACACCGGGAATAATTAAGGAGGGACTGAAGCCATAGGGTTAAACACTCCAAATTATAGGCCAGAGCATATGGTAGCATAGTCGACAGTATGGAGCCCGTTAAAGTATAAGGATATTGGAAGATTTTGAGAAAAAGTTAATTAAGTGAAACATGTCAAGGAATTGGTTGTGTGGCGAATATAAGAAAAGACAACCTAACTTGAATGAAATTTATAAATGTTTCGGTTAAGAATAATGTGGACAAGTAATGCTAGAAAATTGTCCATGAAGTAAACGGAATGGTAAAAGGTAATGACTAAATGTGTAATTAAGCAACCTAAATAAGTTTAACCCATAATTCACACAAGAGTGTGTTCATGAAAGGCTTCCAAAGATAAATAAGTATTTTTTAACATGGTGCTTGTGTGTGTTGAAAAGTGATTTTGAATGAAAATACAAAGGTAAATTTTGTATGAGCAAAGGGGTAATTTCGATGAGAGAAATGTTTTTCCTTAAACATAGGATACTTGTTTGAACCGGCTGTGTTAAATCAAGAATTAAATGTCAAGTCAAGTAAGATGGGGTTCTTTATAAGATTAAGGAGAATTAATCGGAATCATTAACGTTTTTGGAATAATACAGTTTCATGCATTATATATATATATAAGGTAGTTGCATGTGCACATAGATAAACGTGTTTGAGTCTCATTTCTTTCGTTTGATTATATACTGCATTATTGTATATTTCCCACTGGACATTCGGCTCATTCCCCCGTTTGTGTTACAGAAGGTTGGGTGCGGTTTCGTATTTTGTGGGCATTATACAGGTAAGTATTCCCTTTTTATTTTACGTTAGTGGCTCTGTATGGTTGGCTTCTGGGGACACTTCCCATAGGTCCCTCATGTAGTATGATTTAAATTGGAATCAAATTCTAAATAATTGAAACGTTATTTAAATCAAACATGATTAGCAACATTATATAGGGTTTTCCATTGCACTTCACACCTAATGCTCGGGTCGTACTGGGTTGCCCATGGGTAACTCGTAAATCTGGGTCGGAGCGTTACATTGATGGCCACATCTATATGAGGAAAATAAATTCTAGGTTCTTAAAGGAATATTACCCAACCATATGGTAAGCAAGACAATTAATACACAAAAATCATAATGGTATATATTGGAAATTATGTGTTCGCAAAATTCCTAAATAAAAATGATCTAAAACTATTCCAGAAGTTCAATACATAGCCCTATTGGTTTTGATTTGGACAAATAAGGCTTCATTACCTGAAGATACTTATATGTCCCCCAATAATGGGTATATCCTTAATTGGAAGTTAGACTCCTCCCTGGTAATCATTTCCAACTTAGCATTAACTTAAAATAACTCATCTATAATTCCTTTTTCTTAGAAAAAATAGCATCCGTTTTATCCTGAGCAGCCGACAATGCTTTTAGCCATCTTGTGGCCTTATATTCTGTTGAGATTATTGAGTTTAGTTAGTAGACAATAAACTTTCTTTTGCATCCACTTGGGCCATCGTGCCTAGAAAGAATTTGAAGGCTAAGAGATCATTTGCTAATTCTTGGAAAATATTGTCCTCTAGACCATCAAGTTGGGAAATAAAAGAATAGGTTGTCTTCAACCCACTACGAAATGAGAAATCAGTAAGAACCTCAAATGGTACGCAGCAAGCTTTGAAGTAGCCTAAAATCTTGGTGGAGCTCTAGTAGTTAATAAGAATAAACTATTTGGACCTGGTGAAGCAGTTGTAGCTGTCGCTCCACACTAGAAGTTATAACTTATAATGTTTGAACATGGGCTTGGTACATTATTTACTGAAGTTCTCCTTAGAAATCATCGACTTCCCCAGGTGTCATAAACTTAAAAAGGTTCATCCTCTACTGGGGGTGGTATCACCCTCAAAAGTGAATTCCTTTGTTCTTAAGTAACCTTAAAATAATAGGAATGACATGTGAATTTGGAGAGATCCTAGAAAGTTCATTTCCTTTGATAACATCCTCTGCCATAATGTTTGAATTTCTAGTAGCCTCATATTTATAGATGGGAGGGGATTTAGGATAGTCAACATTTAGTGGAGAAGACTCTACTCTAAGAATTAGGTTCAAAGTTTTGGTAGATCCTTGAGAAGGAACACAAATTTACTTCATTATTGGAGATAAAAGAGGAGGGGTCTTAGGATCCTCATCTAGCAAAGGTTCATCTACATTGCTTGAAGTGTAAGCTTGATTATTATAAGGGTGAAGCAATTGGAAGTTAGAATTATTAGTATAATATACTAAAGCACAAAAGACTTACTTAAAATATAAGGTTTTGGTATACCTTACAATTAAAACTTGTGTGTAGGCTTCCTAGATATATCGACCATTGGGATGTAAAAAATGACTAATATAAAAGGTTTAAAAGGTTCAAGATTTGTTGTTGAGGTACTAGCGAAAACCTCAAAAGAGGTCCTATTCCTTAATTGTCTAACAAGAGGAGAAACACCTTCCTTGTTTTCTTCCTCTTCTTATACTAAAACCTTTTCCTCTTTAAGGATAAATTTTCTCTTTCGAGAATAAACATAAGTAACGGGAGGAGGGGACCCTATAATATAAAATGGCTAAAAAAAGGTAAAAAAGCTAGTAAAATGTTACGAAGGTCTAAAGGATCCTTACCAGATAAAGAGGGCAAGAAAGGGTTTATGGTTAAATGTTGTGGGTTTAGACGAAGCCCAGTGCGAAATGACCATCAATTCTTAAAGGCCTCAATCACTCCAACATAAAACTCCTCACCAACTATGCTAAAATATCTCTGAACTTCAACATAATTTAAAATCCCTATGAAAATATTTAATTCGGGGATTAAGGGGCTTGAGCATCTGTTACCAAGGGTTATAGAAGGAGCTTTGGTTTATCAGATTCCAAAACTTTGAACATACTAGTTAGGGATTCAAAGATTTTATTACTAGGTTAAGAATGGTAAAAGTCACTAAGATGGATAAAATCATAACTACCTATAACATGCCCCATCTCGAAAAAATAAGCATGTTGCCACATTTGGAGGACCCACAATGGTCTAACTTAAATGGTATTGGAGGGTTCACTTTGAAGCTCAGAACAAAGTCTATAAAGAACGCCAAAATGGTAAGGATAAAGATCCATTTATATACCCTTCACAAGAATGATAGCTACAAAGTAATACTCCATCACGACTCCTTGAGATTTAACACAAAAGCATGATTTGGCAACCAAAGCATTATGAACCAATAATACTCCTTGCCATTCACAGTCCCTTTAGTCTTCATGTGTTTATTCATGAAAGTGGTGTTAGAAAATAGGGAACTTTTATTCTTTAGTCTCATAAGGATGTTAGTCGGTGGCATGTGAGGATGAGCATCCTCCCCAATAGCTTTAAATCTAGTTAATTGGTATATATCCAACATAGTGGGGCCTTCATTTTAAAATTAAACTCAAAGAAATTAAATATTAGTTTCCAAAATTAAATGCACTGGAAAGAAAAAATATATCATATTCGATGTTCGTTAAGCTAAATCTAATAACATAAAATATGACAACTCCTTCCATCTCCCTTGCCTTGGCTTTGAGAATCCTCCTCACCTATTGGGACCATGTGGTATTGTCTAATTTTATATGACAAACCCTATATTTAAAAGAGGAAGGTGCTCTTAGGTAAGTGGAAGCTTGTACGAGAAGGATTTGATCCACAAACCTAGTACAGAAAACATAGATCGGTAAGGAAAGCTCGTCCTTAAAAAAATCGTCAATGGTGAAATAAGTGTGTCCATATGAGAGTTGAATGGGTTAGACAATATCCCTAATTACAATGGGGTTATTAGCTATAAAATTATTAACAGTCTTCGCAAATTGGGAGTAGATATTAAAGTCTTCATAGCTAGATGACATTGATGGTGGAAAGTAGTAAAAAAAATAAATGAACTCGAGAGATAAAGAAATGCTTGAAGATATAAAGTAAATGGTAAAAAGAAATAAAAAATAACCAAGAGATGAGCTTAAACATCCCTTTATAGAAGAGGTATAGAACCCCCACAAATATTATTAAAAACTTAATGGGAGAAAAAACTCCCCTAAGTGGCGCGTACAAGAATTAGTGAATGCATGCAAAAAAGGAACTAAATCTAACCCCAAAACAAAGAAAATTAGAATTTAAGAAAAAATTGGAAATTGATAGACAAACTTCATTATAAATTGACCAACTAAAGCATCCCTCTAAGATAAGAAAATATTCCTAAAAGCAGGCAGACACTTCTTATCCATATGAATCATACCATGAATCTGGTAAGGTAACTCAATCATAGACACAAAATTTGAGAACCTTTTCGACTGGACACCCCAATTAGATATCGCATCGGTGGGGTAATTAACGTTTTTGTAGAAATCATAAAATTCAATGTTGATATTTTGAGATAGATGATGAATATTTCATACATCATACGTAGCATTCCACTTAACTATGATGTCATCTTTAATCATACCAATGGACACTTGAAAATCAAATTCAATAACGATGTTTAAGAAGTCTTACTCAATACACAACTTAATACCTTAAAAAATACTCTTAATCTCGGAACTAATATTTGTCCCACTGCCAAAATATTGGGATACAGCTATAATCATATTTTCCCAATGGTCTCTAACAACGTAACCTCCCCTGTTTCACCTGGATTCCCTTTAAAATTACCATCACATAATAATGTAAAGACATATATGCTAGGCTTTATCCATTTTAACAACAACCAACCAATTTTCTTAGACTTTTTGGAGGCTTTAGTAAGCATAGAGGAAGAAGTGACTTCCTGAACTTAAAAAATATAGTGACTATAGACCAGATTTTATTCTCAAATATACCATGATTTTGAGCCTTCCAAAGAGTACATAGAATAGATTAGGGAATTAAATAACTAACTCACAAATGTTTAAAGTATGCAACCACAAAAAAACCATCCTACCTTTAATAGAACTGTTGAGAAGATTAACAACGAAAGATTTATTGAAATGATCCCAAATGGATTGGGCTAAAGGACTATCTTAAAAAGTGTAATTGATATATTCAATTTGGTGGTTTAAGCAGCAAGAGCACTTGGAAACCATTTTGAAAACCTTTTTAGCAAGAACTTCATCCACGGGAAGAAATCTTCTAAATAGATTCCAATTGAAAATTGAGATTTTTAGAGGGATGTATTTGTTCCATAACATGAACTCATTTAAAGATTGGGGCTTATGAGCTCCTAAAAGATCATGAGCATTAGATATAGAGAATTTTCCAAAAAAAAACTAGCAGTCCATGTTTCTTTATCAAATTCATTAGAGAGGTTGATATTCATATTTTGAATATGACTAACCACATGACCATGGAATATATTTTCGATATTTTTTAGATATAATATCCCATCGACACCTAAAGCCTGCCTAACTTCCAAAATATGAAGACCATTAGTATCAGAATAATTAGAAAGAGGGGAATTATGGGTAAGTGAGGAGAAAGAAAAGCGCCTTTAGTTGATCCATCAATCAAAATTCTCTCATGACTACTAGATTTATGGTTTGTTAATAACCCAAGAAATTGAAATCAAGTGTTAGGAGTTTCGAGACAATAAATGTATAGGTTGAAGGAAATGACAAATGTTTTCCATTTGGGGGATTTAATTATTCAAATAAGAAAGAAACGTTTATCATTTGGACATATCCTCACATGCGATATGATTTGGTGGGTATGTTGCCAATAATCAAGCATTCATGTAAAATGGACCTAAATTGAAATATTTCTAGGTCTAGAGGTACAAAAGAGTTACAAGTACATCTTAACATATCAAATTTGGTTATAGCACAGAATGTTGATCATATGGATAAAGTAAAATTATGCCAAGATGACGGGATTTGTTTAACTAAAATTAACCAGCAAACAAATCAGAAAATATATTATAAACACAACATATTAGCTCATCCACAAGCCTTTAATAGTGATTCAAAATTAAAGAGATATTTGTTCATTAACACTCCATAGATTGAAAATTACAAAATGGAGAAAACATGACATCACCTTCTTTGGATTGAATAATAATGGGAAAATGCATAAGTAACAAATTTATGGAATGTAGTCCACGTCAAAATAATTTGTTATTTTTATGAATCCAAATAATCTCCATATTGGGCCATCTTCAATAAAAATGCCTCACGATACTTAGAATTTTGAACTGCCTCTCTGGCTTCCTCCTATATGTTCATAGATTTAAATCTGATTTCTTTTATTGAAATCATATTAAATCCATGATCATCCGGGTCTCCTTGGCCATCAACAAAAATATGGGCGAGCTCCTTCCAATCCTCCAAGTCACGATTAGTGTTAGTAAAAAGGTCATCATGTTAGGCAATTTGAGTGTCATAATCTTGAAACTCAGCATCATGTTGTCTTAACCTTCTAACAAAAGAGGGATAGGTTTTTAAGAACGTGAGATTTGAGCATTACGAATTGGAGGAGTTTATTCGACATTTTGAATGATCATAATGGCCCAAATAAAGTTATTTGGGGGATGCCATTTCAAAAGGACCTATGGGGGAAGATGGGAAAAGGTGGATAACCTCCAGAGCTCTACTAGCATCAATAGTGGTGGGGGAGAGAGATAAGGTATGATAATCGATGTCTATATTTTTTTAGACATACTTCTGTAAATCTCGAAATGGATTCCCATACTGTGTGGAAAGAGAACCATATCAGAGAGGGGAGTGTCAAAATTTTTTGTCTCAGTCACCATAATTTCAAAGTCATTCATGTCAAAGCTAGACCCAGCTAAGACAGGTGAGGTATTAAGATCATTTGTCATGAAATACATTGTGCAGTGCACAAAGGTGGGGTAGGGACAAATGGAATATGTGGTACCATATCTTAGAACCTTGTAAGTTGTATAGTTCCAAGCATCCATGAGGCTCAAATACTCACTCTTTAGAGTGTCAACAGATAAGTAGGTATGATCCAATTTAGGCAAAAAATAAGCCACCCTAAGATGGAAAGTGAAAGTGGGATAGGTCAATTGTGTTATGTACACAAAGGGAAAATGAGGAAGAGTAAGATTATGATCATAACCAATGTCTTAGTATCATGAGCTTACTGAACAGGTTCTTCCTATATGGGTCGAAAAGGAAGAGTTGGTAAGGTACCAACATGAACTATAGTGGGTTTTTCGTGATAGCCATTAAACTCATTACGCATTTCGTTGTTGGATTTGTATTAAAAAACTTATGCCCTATAAGCATCATCATCCCCAATATCCATGAAATCCTCACAACCTTCTTCATTGATAAGATAGGGTTCTAGGATTACTACAGATAGTCTACTAGTTTCACAGAATACTCCACCCATGGAGGGTGGAATGTGGAACTAGGAATATAAAGTTGGAGTACTATTAGTGATTTCATCTTTGCGATATAATTCGTAATCAAAAAGTTGATCTAGAAAGAACAATAACCTCCCAAGGGTTTACACCACTTTGGGCTGGGTTTGAAGTTGATGCAGATTCATAAATGCTTTTAGTGATAACACCATTTTCTTTTTGGGAAGCCATTATTAGCATAGATAAAGTGGAAGGAAAAGAGACAAGGAGCTCGGGTGGAAGACCATGAGATTGATAGATTATAATTAATATTTTCTCTCGCGAAAAGACACCTATTTATACAGAATTTACGTAAGTGTAATGATGACCAAATGTGGACTGATGTCTAGAGATGTTTAATAATACACTAATTATTTTTTCTCAAAAATCAATTACTGTGGGTGGTGTGTTTACACTATATTATCATTGTTCAATAGAATGTTTCCACGTATAGTTACAAACCAGCAGTGACAACCCCGATGTAATGGGCTAGTTTAATACAAATAGATTCTCAAATGATTAATACATATCAAGACTTTGAACATGGTATGGTCATTCAAGTGATGGTTTTAGGGGCTTTAGTGCACTTAGGATAAAGATTTCAATTGGGTAACCACCACTTGGCCACGAAGGAAGTTTCATGGCAAGGAATTATATAAAAAAGCAGTTAAAGGACAAAGGAAAAGACGACTCTTTTAACAAAAAACTACATTGACTCATTTAACCTATTTTTCCTTTTATTTCATTTCATTTCTTTTCATTTATTTATCGTTCCTCTTTTCTTTGAAGTAGTTTATAAGATAGATTCACCGTAATTTCCCTTTAATTTTATGAAAAGTTATTTTTTCTTTACATTTAAACTGTCTTTACATTCCGTAGTGCAATATTTCTTTACATTCCTTACTGTAACTGTTTCCCTTTATTTTTTTATCTTTCTTTACTATTTTACTCTATTCGAACTTTACCTTTATTTCAGTTTATACACTTTGCATTTTCTTCTTCAGTTAGCACTCACAATAATGTCTTTTTGAAGGGAACCTAATGTGTCGAACGATGTACAATCGCTTGATTATTACAAGGTACAAGGCTAAGATAATCAATTGGTTGGCAAGACCATAATCTTGCTCTGCACACTCATAATTAACTAAAACACAAAAAAATGAAGACAATGGAGAAACATTGTTAAGGTGTATTTATGCTTCTAGTGTCTTTTGAAAATTATCCCGAACTCTTGATATAAATATGTCATATCTATCACATGCAATGGATAAGGGAATTCCTATAAGTCTCACTATTTATACATTATACAACCTCAAAGGCTTCTCAGATAAAATATTTGTAAGTAATGGTAGGAAATGAACCACCTTTATCAATCGATTTACCATCACCAAAATGGAATCATGCTTCAAAAACATCATAGATAAACCTATGATGAAATACATCTTAAAGATACCCCAACTACACCCTAGGATAGGAAGAAGATTTACAGTACTATGTGGCCTGAAATAGTCCACCGTCAAAATCTGATATGAACTTAATTTGAAGACGAACATGGCTATATATTTCTTCATATTCTCCCACCGATTTCTCCTTTTCATATATTCCTATAACTTATCACCTCCTTGACGCATATTAAATTAGAACTGTGGAAAAACAAATTGCCCATTATATTAGAGTCCATTGTTTGACCTCTAAGAAAATAATAGTGTTGATACGAGAAATCAGACACATGTCGTTCTCATACCAGCAAGTCAAGTATAAAATAAGCATAAAGCAAGCAATAAAGAAAGGAACACAGAATATAGAGTGGTTTGGCTATAAAATGAGCCTACGTCCACTTTGGTGCCCCACTCTCATTATTTATGTGTTATAGTACATGTTTGCAATGCCATGAATGGCGTACAATATAGTCAAGATGAGAGAATACATGTTTAGACTAGTTCTAGGTGATCCGGAGAGAGTTTAGCAGGGCTTCGCCTAAGATGGCTATCTCGAACTGTCTCGATTCGATCCCCCTTAATGAGGTCTGTCCCTCGTATTTATAGGGGTAGAAGTCTTCTAGAGGCAATAACTTCCATGCAGCGTAAGGAGGGGCTGCGGCCTGTTTGGCACAAGGCAGCAGTCTTGTGGGTGCCATGAACACTAGGCAACGGCTAGATAGAGAAAATGCAGTCGCGGCCTATTTGATACAAGGCAGCGGTTGGGTGATGGATATGAAACCGTAGGCTGTCTGGGCCAAGCGTGGCCATTATTATGCCAGTGCTTATAAGGCTCAAGTATAAAAGGGGGGCCGCAACCTATCTGTTTTAGGTGGCGGCCAATGATATGTCTGTGAAAGGGAACATATAGGGTCATGCAATAACTGTAGAGGCCGCGGCCTTAGGGATAATATTTGCCACATCAATAAGTCCCCAAACCGTAGTGCTAAGGATTAGTTTATTGGGGTTGCGGCTGAATTCAATGCTCTGTAACTGTCGCAACTCTGTTCTTGTAATTGGGAGGCGACGATTTAGCTTCCCGCACCCCCATATGTAAATAGTTTTTGGCCATGGACCTCATTACCTTTACCAAACTTTGAGAGTGAATCGAAAGAGAAACTCTGTCAACTTCACCCTTGAGTTTTTCGATGACCTTCCGAGGCGATGTGTGGCGGATTTGAGGCTGTGTAACCACTTTTTTCCATATTTCTTCGACTTTTAGTTAATCTTTAAACTAGTTTTTCATTTTCTTCCATATTTCTGCAAATCTTACTTGGTTAGGAGTGTTTGATCTTTTATCTGAATATTCAATGAATAAACTGTTTGAATCCATAATAAATGAATCGTCCGAAACCATGAATTAGTTAAATCCATAATACATGACTTGTATGAACTAAAATTCATTTCTTCTCGAACTAGCTGTGTAGTTACTTGAATCCACGTATTGAACTTCTTCTTGATATTTTTCAGTAAACCCTTAGAATTCTAGGTTTTCAATCTTTAGGTTTGATAACTTCTAGTCAATTATGTTTATGCATCTGGCCGCAGATAGTAGCACAACTTGTGAAATTTTGCTGCGAAAACATGGCAATACTTGCAATAATACTTCCTTTGCCCTTAGGGTTTTGTTTTGAACTAATTTTTCGCAACCTCACTCTTGAGTTGAGCGCTGCGACATATAGAAAAACACCTCAATTAAATAACATTCTGCGACATGTATCTTAATCCTTAGGATTCTTGTAGCAACACTTCCAAACTTATGTACTTGCTTTATGTTCTCCCTGTCGCGGCCTCTAAGAGGCCTCTCTGACCATATTGGCTGTGACACCTAACAACGAGTTTTCTACTTTTCAGGTCTTATCACGGCCGTATGAGTTGGAATCCTAACGAGTTTTTGAAGGACTTTTGGAACACACACTTTGACACTTCTCCTCCTATCATCCCATATGAGCGCCCGACTGTCCCCATTATGTCGTTGTTGATTCTGGCTTCGCAAACTCTTTAAATTGTAGGAGCATTAGAGAAATTGTGGACTTAATGGAGGAGGATAAACAGTCAAGCACCCACCCCACTTCTGAGGTGGCCACGGCTGGTGAGACCTCTGCAGCCCCATCGAAAGTTAGGAATACACCAATTGGGCCTTCAAACCAAACTACCGAGAAGGTTCCTACAACACTCAACATCCATTGGATATCTCAATTTGTTGCGGACTTTGAGTTTGCTTCATCAACAGTCTGCTTCCTTCTATCTGCGAAACAAAGGTCATGTTTCGCGGTCCCAAATGATGGGATATGCTTTCCCTTACATGTTTTTCTGCTTGGGCTGCTGCTACCAGTTCCCAACCGAGTGAGGAGAATTTTAGGCGTCATAAACTTGGCCACTTCTCAACTAGATCCAAATGGACAGAGGGCCATCTTAGCTGCCTTGATTTTTTGGCAGAAAAATTCAATAGGGACATCACACCCGCGGAGTTTTTCCATTTTTACAGACCGAAGGAGAACTCCGTGGACTTTTCGTGGTATTACTATTTCACCATGCGAAATAAAGACCAATACTTGTACACTAACAGGCCTTCCAGTTTTAAAAATTGGAAAGGAAAATTCTTTTACGTCTCTGGTGAGAGCTGGGAGATGCACCAAGATGAGTGTGATAGGGAGAAAACTTATAGGATGCCATGGACATGGGGTCATCCAGACAAGAAGGGTTTGTCCATTGCTCTTCCTTTTGTAGTACTTCTACTTCTGCGGCTTTATTTTATTTTATGGCTTGATGTGAATCTTTACTTCTGCAATTTTTGACAAGCTAGGGCTTAACAGCAAAGCCAAAAAAAAAAGTTGAGGATGCAACACGTTTCTCCAACAACCAGAAGAAATTCAAAACTCTGGTCACTTCTACGACCATCTTTGATCAAGGTTATTTCTCAAGCAAACAAGTTCCGAAGGCAATGACTGTGGAAGGTAACTATGTCACTCCCCAAAATATATTTGTTGCGACCTTATATTTTTAACTAACTTGATTATTCTTTTCAGGAGAAGAGATTGATCGCGAGCTATTAAAAGCTCAACTTGCTGAGATGGAAGAGGAAGCCATTACCTGCAACCAAGTCCCCAAGAAAGGGAGAAAAAGGAAGAGAGCGGAGAAGGAAAAGGCTCCCGCAACTGAAGAAACTACTGCGACAGAAGACGATGTGACCAATCCCTCTCTTGGGAGATCCGTGCCCCTGCTGATGATGCCGCGGAAATTGGTGACCAGGAGCCAATAGACGACGATATTGGGGCTGAGCTCGCCGCGGCCGACATTTTTTCTTGAGGGGAGGCAAACACTAGGTCTAGCCTCCCTCATATTTATATTTTCGCGTCCCCGCCTTATATCCCGCGAACCATAATGGCAGTTAATGCCAACTTGCATCCTCCACAAAGCAGTGGTCATCCGTGGCCTTGCTTGAGGGAGCCAAATCCCCTCTCATCTTGGGACACAACAACTAGAGCTGTCCAGAGGATGCAGAGGGATCCGAACTCGATCGATCTCGACCGTCTGATAGATGAGGACCACGAGCATTTGGAGGAATATGCCCTCCACAGTCTGATGAGGGTAAGCACTATCCACCACATTTTTCTTCAATTTTATATATATATATATATATATATATATATATATATATATATATTAATTATTTCTGTTTTTTAACATATTTCCAAATTCAGGCCGCGACCGTGGTGATGACCCAAAGGGCCAAGTATGAAGGCTTGTAAAAGATGAAAGAGGCCGCGAAGAGGGTTCATGTGGCTGATCTGCAGAAAGCCATAAATTCTTCTTTTAATGCAGGAAAATAATCATCTGCCACGGAACTTGAGACAACCAAAATGGATGCGGATGCCCAAATTGAGGTCGCGACCCAAGCCCAAAAAGATGCTGAAGACAATTTCAAAGCTTCTGCAGAGTCATTAAAAGTTGCAAAATATCAAGTTATGGGGGCTGCTAGCCATGCCTCATCTTTTCAGAGAAAGTTCTCCCTTCTCTAACATAAGTACTAAGAGCTAGAGAGGAAGTGCACATAAGATGCCTTGGATCATGCCATAGCCCTCCAGAAAAGAGATGAAGATCATGCCGAGGCATTGATGGAGGATGCAAATAAGGCAATAGCAGCATATAAAACTTCAAGAGACTTCTTCATTACCAACAATAAGGCCTATCTATGTGGCTTCCAAGAATTGAGGCACAGGATCATCAAAAACTTCCCTGCTTCCAAGGATCAAATCATATCTTAGAAATTGAGTGATGTTGAGTATGATAAGGGCACAACTGAGATCAGAGCTTCCACGGAAGAGAGGGTAAAGAATTATCTTGAAGACGAGGCCGCGAATGATGATGATGAAGGCACAGAGACTGCAGATGGTGAAGATGGTGAAAATGATGAAGATGATGCAGCATCTTAAGCCACCTTTTACCTTATTTTCTTTGGGCTGTAATATGTACTACATCTTTTATGAACAATCTTGTAACTTGAACTGCTAATTAATTTGGGTTGCATTCTTTTTTGCAAAATTTACTCAATATATATCTTCCAATTGCATGCTCGTTTTGCTTTACTTATTCTGCGACACTATGATATTTATCTTGCACTGCTTTATGGCCATAGCTTAAATGCTTCCGCGATCGCTCCTTATTTTGAATGTTCTGAACATGGGGGCACGACAACTTCTTATCTTGCCTTGTGATTTTTCATTTTCCCTAATGATCCCCCAAGCAGTGGTGCCAAAGCAAATAACTTTGGGGTCGTGGCTTAAATTCTTCTATTTAAAACCTTGATTGGAATAATCATTGGGTTGCAGCTACTTAATTTTCATGTTCCCTTTATCATTTGTCTTGTGAATTCTTGATTTGGGCTGCGGCCATTTATTCTTTGTATCTTTAATTAGATCCAAATCCGAGTCATTACCGCATCATCTCTCGGTTTATTTAATGGATGAATGAATGGTCTTCTTAATGGTTGTGGTCACTATTGTAACTTCATCATCATCAGTTGCTGCGAACTTTGGTCAATGTCAGAAAAATTTGAGCTAGTTGCAGCCACATTGATAAGGCTGCTTCATCTTTCATTTTAATTGTAAATTGATTGGAAATGTTGCTGTAGAAGTGGGGTCGCGATCCATCAGGCCTTTGGCTCCCTGAGGATTTACTACTGTAGAGGGGAACATTTTCAAGCCTCCCGAGGCAGCTGCACGGGACATTTTCAAGCCTCCCCAGGCTGCTATACGAGACATTTTCAAACCTCTCCAGACTACTGCATGGGACATTTTCAAGCCTCCTTAGGCAGCTGCATGCATTCCAAATGCTAAGTGGGGGCAATTTGAGTCATAGAAGTTGATAGTAGGATATACCGAAGGATAGTTGGCCTTATGAATATAAGAATATGTCCTTTCACCATGTGTGGTGTTGTAAGACAATTAAGGTTGTCATTTTTGAACCACTGGACCATTCCCGAAATAAATAGTCTTTCGAGATAATTTTCCATCTTTCCCTTGAAATATGTGCGTTGAAGACAAAAGGTTTTTTATGAGGCAACAACTAATAAAATCAATGAATCAAGATATGTATAAGCACGCCTAATTTCACATATTCATATATTCATGACTTTGTTAGGATAATACAAAGTTAGAAAGGAACTATTCAAATAGAGTTTTTCACAGAGAAAACATAAATATAGAGTAAATACTAAGGAAAATATGAGGCATGTAGCCTGTCAGGTAAGGCTGCATCCCTTATGCATCCTTCAGGAACCGGTGCAGCATTCCCTACCTCACAAGTCTTTAGATCTCATCTTTAAGCGCAAAACATTTGTCGGTGCTATGCCCATGGTCTTTATGGAAGCTGGAATATCTGGTTTTGTCCCTCTTATGAGGAGGGGACTTCAATTTCTCAGGTCAGCAAAGAAATTTGTCTTCTTTGATGAGTTCCAATAGCTCTTCCATTTCGTAAATCAGTTGAGTGTAGGCTTCAAAGCCCCGTTCTATTTTTTCCACTTTCCTCTTTGGACTCATTTCCGCAGCTAATTGTGCTATGGAGGACTTTACGACTGCGATCGAGATGGATGGGACAATAGCCTTTGGTGTTGCTATAGCTTCTAACATTAGAACCCTTTGGGTCATGAAGTTGACCTTAGTCTGTAGAGAGGCATGGCTATCATACAGATGATTGAGGTGGTTGTACATCTGACCAATTTCATTTTTCATCTCTGTACTTTGAGTGGATTCTCCTTCCATTTAGGCTTTGTTAGTCTTTAAAATATATATGTTCTGAAACAAAACTAGTAAGAGTGAGTGATGAAAGAAACGTAGAATTAACCAAGTACAATAAGGGTGTGGACTGCGACAACTCGCTAAGTTATGCTACCATGGGCGCAACATGCTGAGCGTGTGAAGTCACTACCGCGGCCTATCCAAGAGTACCAGAATTTAATCCAAGGACAATTTTTCCATGTCCTCTCAGGTGATGAAATGTAGTTGTGCAGCATTCTACATAGGGGCTACGACACTCGGGCCATTTCTTGCCAAACCGCATCCCACTTTCTGCTCCGTGCTATGGTTTCAATGACCCTCCAAGAAGGGTCCAAATCATCTAGCAATCATGAAAAAACAATCCTACGAGGGCTTTACCAAGGACAGATCAATCCTCCAGTGACAGCCCCAAAATTTTAAAAATCGGTTTTCAATTAAAATATTAATTTCTTTTAAGTGCGGAATAGGATGGTTCAACACAACACACACAACCTTCAAATTTTGATTTCTTTCAAATTAAAATTAAAATCAACTAAAGTGAAATAAAATTAATCCAACATAAATATTCACTTAAACAAATTTAATTTAACCCAAGTCCTAAAATTTTCCCAACAAGATTAATTCATTTTACTATTTAGGCCAAACCAAATGTTTTCAAATTAAAATTATCTTGACTTGAATTAAATTAAGTTAAACTTCACCCAAACTAATTTTAAGCACCAAATTATATTAGTGTGATAATTAAACCAATTTTATCTTGAATTATCCTACGCATGCGTTCTAAGTGATTTTTGCACAATAAAGATAAACCAATCACACTACACACCGATGTACAAGGAAAACTCAAATGGGAAAAACCTCGCACGGCCCTAGCCTTAAGTCCACTAACTATGGATTTATTATTACAAGACAAATAACTTACTTCCTCGACTCGATTCTGTCCAAGCCTTGGCGCGTATTCTCGTAACTACCTTCGCCTAGTCGACAACAATGAACTCCTCCACGGTCTCGAAATCCACCGATCAGGCTTTTGGTCTCCGTCACCATCACACGAAGCCTTTCTTCCAGTGGGAACACCGCAGCAACAAATCTTCTTCTTTTTGGGATATAGAAGCAAACCCAAACAAACTCTTCAAATAGTAAAGTAGAACCCGGTGCCAAACACTGCAAGCAACAATTATATATATGAAGATACTTGGATTTAAACTAAAACATATTGGGTGTAAAACATATGTGTTTTGAAAGTATTTAACAATATGAAAATGAAACACATAAAAGTGGAACTTTTCTTGGAAGATTTTCTCTCTCAAAGCTCTCTTGAAAAGTGAAAATTTCTCTACAAAATTCTTCCCACAAAATGGTTAAAAGCAGGTACAAAAAGTGGGTTAGTGGGTGGTTACCAAAAATGACCAAAAATTTAGCTTTCCCACCAAAGTCGTTCGAACAAGATTTCAAAGAAAAAATAGGCCAAAATCTCGTTGGAAAAACTCGTTCGAACGAGTTCGTTAGAATGAAACTTTGAACGAAAAAACAGAGAATAAATGGAAATCTCGTTGGAAAACTCGTTCGAAATCTCGTTCAAACGACAATCTCGTTCGAACGACAATTCGAACGAAAAAACAAAAATGCTAGATTTTTAAATTTAAGATCAACAACTTTTATCCAAAGTTCTTAAATAATTTCTGAAAAGTAAAAGTCATTTTAAATTAAAATTACACCCATAAAATATTCCAAGTATCCTACATATATAAAATTGCATTCATACGTTTGGAGACTATGGAATCCAATTGTTGTTGACGTAGAAAAGAGGCACTAAAAACTCGACAATCATGAAGCTTTACAAATCTGACCGCTACGTCTTCAAAAAATCGTCATAGGCTTGGATGGATACCCAATAAATTCTATCCTATGACTCAAAACTTTTTCTCCAGAAGTAAGCCAACACTACAAAAGACTCAATTGGAAATTTGTGTCCTTTCAAATCTCCCCCTTTGTCTATTCCGGGACAAAACCAAACCAAAAATCCTAAAGGGCCATCAAGCTCGTCTAGACACACATCCCACCCAAATAAAAAATCTATTGGCACGACCCAAGGATGTGCTTTGTCGTTGACAAATTTCCCGCTAAAAGGATAATCCTGCACACTTAAGCAAGCCATTAAACGCATAGGGAATATCAAAATATTAAATGCAATTTAAAGATATGTTCCCCCTACATTAATTCTCTCCCTTTATAAAATAATGACCTACTTAAAGGTGATGTCTCCCCCTAAGTTAGATCTCCTAAACTAAAGGTTTAGATAACATTTCTCCCCTTTTTTGTTCAGTAATAGACAAAGGATAAAGAATTAAAACATTACTTATTCCCCCCCCCCCCCCCAATTAAAGCAAATAATATTTTTCCCTTTTAAAACTACACAAGGGATATAAAATATGGGAAAGAAAGTAAAACATGATGGTGTTGAAAGTGATAAGAACATTAAACCTGATGGGAAACTATAACAAAAAAACAAATCCACAACAAGGATAAATAGTTACCAACTTATGATGCGAAAAAAATGATACCAACTAAAATGTACTGAACATAAGCATGGGATATCAACCAAAATTCGCAACAAGATAGATACCAATTATTAATTAAAAGCATGAATGGATTAGCTAATATGGCAAAGACACACAAATAAACAACATATCATATATATGAACCTACAATAGATACAAAATAAGCATAAGCATGCATATATAGATATAAACACACAAATGAGACAAAATAAAATAACTAAAATGAGTTTTCCACACTCTTATAGCGTAAATGTGTCATATATAGATGGAAGTGAAGGTGTGTGAACAAGATACCAATGAATTAAAACCCAATCACTTAAACATGTTCAGGGAGTTCTTAATTTTTGGCAAAACTTTATCAACTAAGATTTAGCCTTATGTGACAAGCAAAAGTGAACTCTATGAACAACCAAGCACAATGCATACAAGCCTAACATATTAATGATTCTACAAACCAATAGGGTCAAGACAATGATAGTGCAACAAGGAAATAAGGACATTGTGCAAAACCGTTGATATACCATCCCAACACCCTCAAAATATGTATATAATACTTTTGAATGAATATACCAAACAAAATAAAATAGGCCTTGACATATATTTTTCTTTTAATGCCATATTTTTCTTTTAGGACTTTGGACCACATATTTCTTTTAGGTCCATTCCAAAAGGTGGCTTACTCGCAAAGGATAATATTTCCTTTCGGGGCCCTTCCCCGTGCACATTCATATATCATTTTTTATCACACAAATCTCACGTGCAACGGAATTAACATGCACAAATCCTCCTAGGTCACAAGATCTGTAGATGACTAGATTGGAAGGAGAACACCTCACAAAGCTCAAATATACATGTGAAGTTAAAAGTCAAAAGAGCTCGTGCATGTGTGTGAAAAGGCATATAAAAGCGAATCCATTAAGAAAGTCAAACTTAAACTACTCCATGTAATCATGACAAAGAACATTTTAAGGATTGAAAGTTTTAACCAAAATTTCTAGCCACATGGAAGCGGAATGATAGGATTCAACACAAACATATGCCACAAAAGGTGTGTCAAACGAAAATACACAAAAAAAATCTTTTTGAGTTTTTGAAATTTTTAAGCAAACATACAAAAAATATTTACTCAAAAGACAAACAAAAATTATTTTGTATTTTTCATTAAGCCTAAGTTACTCATAAGGTAAAACAAAAATGATAAACAAAATCTTTTTGTATTTTTCATTTAATGCAAACTAAAATGAAAAGAATGTAATACAAAAGATATACATAAATCATAGTTCTAGCAAGTAAGTAATCATGGAGAATAGACTAGAAAATTACAAACAAGCATACAACTAGCATGAACTTATAGCATAAAAAATAAAATTAGAGTATGCAAAACTAAACTAACATATTCAACCTTTATATTTTGCAAAGGAGGAAGCATGTGAAAGAAAATGAGAATCAAAAATCCTATTTTGTAACATCACCAAGTCAGATCTCCTAACCCAAACTAGTGAAGAGTGACAATCTCGGGATTTGGGAATCTTGGCTACCTCAGTTACCTTACTCTTGGATTTCCTAGAAATTCTTTAAAGATCAAAACAAAACTTCCTAAGATTACCTTTTCGACCAAACTGTGAGCAAGTAAAGACACGTCGAAAAGTATTACCTAAGGAATTGACCGCTAGAAGTGTTCCTAGGTGATTCTCTCAAAAAATTGGTTTTGGCTTTATTAGTGGAATCGTTACAAGAATCGAAGCCTAAACCACAAGTTTCATTTTTGACTTGGATGGTTCCTAATATTTTATCTAATTTAGCGGACCTACATTCCAAATCAAATTTGACCTCACTAGAGTCTCTCAATTTTTCTTCCAACTCTAAAATTCTAGACTCTAGCAAAACATTCCTCTCTTTAAACATAAGAAGCTCATTTTTCATTGATTCCACCAAAACTCTAAGGCTATTGTGACACCCCGCCTAATAAAATACCGGGCGATCACTCCTATATCAAATTAAAACAGGAGTCTCATATGGATCATTCTTAGCATCACTATCAAAAATCCATTTATTTACTAATAACCTATTAGGCCGGTGTCAAAACTATAACTTTACTACTCTTTTTACCAACTGTAAATAAAAACATCCACACAGTTTTGCGGAAATAAAACTGAACTGAAATAAAATAACCGAACACTCGGTCGAAATATACAACCATATCGGATGATGTGCCAAAAGGATAAATAAATGCAGTTGGACCATTGTCCCGAATGTCTATACAATACCTCCTATCTAGATTACAAGAATGGAAGCGGCTATCAAAAACCTGCACGCATCCACAGCTACTGCAGCTGACGTCTGACTCGAAAGAAGTGCCATCCAGGCGTCCCTGTGTCTGGACACCTATATATATATATAATATAGAAAGAAAGGAAAAGTAGATAAACGGGTCAGAGCCCGAGTTTTGAAAATATTTAGCAAGTGCATAAATGCCATATTATTTTGAAAAAGGTTTTATCTCATATTTAAGTTTGGTATCGCACTCCCGTGAGATACCCCTCACCTCTCTTCTAACAGTGCACTCCTAGCGCATCCCTCTAAACATACTAGTCAAGCTATCCCGCTAAACTAGTCTATCACTAACCCACTATCAATCCTAGATAGTCCAAGGAATGTACTAAGGGCTAAACTTCACCCCAGTCTCAACGCTATGCCATGTTCGTGCGTGGGGTGTCTCGCGAAGCAAAATCCAAACAAGGAACCCCCCCGATACACTACTGCGTGGCACGGTCGATCGTCGAGATCCGCCAGTCCCTCAGTACAGAATATATATATATATATAAATAAATATGTACACCACAAGAAATACTAATATTAGAGCACTAAGGATTAAACTTCTCCCCAGTCTCAACACAGTGTCATATTCGTGCGTGGGGTGTCTCGCAAAGCGAAATCCAAACAAGGAACCCCCCCCCCATACACTACTATGCGGCACGGTCGATCGTCGAGATCCATTAGACCCTCGGCACTCGATTTATACATATATATACATTTTACCATATACATATGGATCCATCTCCCAGAATGAGAATACATTTACAAAGTATTTATCAATACTTATCATTTTTATTTCAAAACCTTCCATTTCCCTTCTCATATCCAGGAAATGTATTTAAAAGACAATTCATTATCATGAATTGCTTTAACAAATCATATACCTTTTTAAAAGCCAATTTTATTATCATAAAAATGCTTTTCCGTTTCAAAATATCCCATTTCCCTTTTTATATTCAGGAAATGTATTCAAAGCCATTTTCATTATCATAAAAATGCTTTGATCATATCATATGCTTCCACGTCCCTTCTTCCATCCGGGAGGTGTTACCGAAGCCAAAACATTTATCCCATTTCCCTTCTTCTATCCAGGAAATGTAAATTAAAGCCAATTTATTATCATAAATTGCTTTAACATAAAACGCGTTCTAAGACCGCCCGTCCGAGTTTCTCCACTGTGCGCGCCCCTAAATGGCTATCATCTTCCAGGGCCTATCATCAAGACAACCTGGGATCCCACATCGCAAGACGTCGGGAAGCGGCCATATGCCTGCGGGATAGTCAAGACCACACCCGGAATCTCCTAACCAGCGCAGAAAAAAATACCACAAACGCTCATATGGCCTATAGAACTATATCCACCCTGCGTTAATTTGTCAGGGGGCTTCACCATACGCACGCAACTTCCCTTATGATAGCGATTTAGAGAGGTGTGTATCCATATTTTATTAATTCAGAAAATCATTTATCTTTCCATTTTGAAAACATTCATATTTTATTTTCAAAATCATTTACATCATATCATATATGCTGTAATCACATAGTATATACCTATACCGTATATTCATCCTCGAATATATATAAATGGCCATATTTGCCAACTACATCTAACGATGACCATTAATCCCAAAGATTCTTTCAAAGAATCATAATCATGCATTCATATAAGCATGATACTAAACCCAAAGTATTTCCTTACTTTGATTACTACTAATTACCTTAATCAACTCTTAAGGATTTATTGGATATCTCCAATTATAATAATTCACTCTAAGTGAATATACACATATATATATATAATCCCAAATCCACAAGTCCCTTAGGACATAACCCTCTATAATACTTTAATTTAGAAGGCCCTTAAACTTTAATCTCAAAAAGGAGAAGTAATAATAATCTCCAAAAACTTGGGCTGAAAACAGGGCACCGGTCGATTGGTGCTAGACCCCCGGTCGACCGCGGGTTGTAAATAAGCCTACGAAACAAAGCAGTAGGCCCTTTCTCCTTGACGCGGTCGACCGGCCTTAGGGGCGCGGTCGACCGGTCACACCAGGTCTCCCAATTTAAATCTCCTCAATTCCTTTTATCCAACAACCCAAATTCATTTTTGGGGTTTCTAAACTACCCCCAAAATTATCCCGAACATCTACTCAATTAATTCTAGCCGTAATTTTTTCAATTCCCGATTTGATTTCCGAGTTGAGGATTTCAACCCGGAGCTGCCATCTTGTAAAAATCATATCAAATCGTAGAAAAATCATAAAAATATACGGTCAGCGCCCACACGACCATATCGAAAATATATACAACTTCCATGTTTTGGACGAAAGCTAAATCAATTTTTTTCTTGGCCAAAAAGGCCCCCTAAAGTGAAGGGTTACTATTCATCATCTTCTCCGAGACGATTTCGGCCATTAAAGCTTCTCCCAAGCTTTTGTCGCCTCACCCAATATCCTACAACCTCAACCAACTACAAATACACATATATTAAGGGTTCTAAACATCCTAGAACCCAAAACCACCAATTAATTTAGGATAAAACCTAAGTTCCCCAAATTGAAATATTATTGGGGTTTAATTGTTTTAACTTTCAAAAACCCGTTTTATCCACGATAATCCACCCCAAAACCTTTAGGGTTTGTTTATACCAAACTACGGTATGAGATATTTATGCAAAAAGATAAATAAAGCAAGTAAACACTTGCCTGGTGGATAAAATCCAATGACCTCGAGTCGAATCCGACGGAGTTTGGTCCGAATCTCCATTTTCTCCTCCTCTTTCTCCTTCCTCTCTCTCTCTTCTCTCTCTTTTCTTTCTTTCCTTTCTCTCTTTTCTCCCTCTCCCTCTCTTTATATAGAAAGAAAAGGGTTTAACCCCTTAAAACCCAAAAACGACTCGTTTACCCAATTACGAGTTACTTTTACCTCTAAAATTTCCCAAAACTCATTTTCGACAATCGGACACTCTTTTTCGACTATCTCAGACATTCTGAGACTCATGGCGCAGTCGAAATTTCCATCCGAGGTACTTGACCGCAAATCACTATTCCAACCCAAAATAAATAAATGCGAGTTTTCCAATTAAAAATCTTACCTCATGTCGCTTTACTCAACGGCGACATATAATTAAAATATTTCGACCTATATAGTCCCAAAAATAATCACAACATCCCTCGAAAATCAATTAATCCTCGAATGTCCCAAAAATTACTATTTTAGGAAATTCTCCAAATTGACAATTTATATTTATTTATGGAATTTAATCGTCTCCAAAAGGGCGGGTTGTTACAGTTATCTCTCTCGCCTTCTACATATTCAAGCTTCTCTCAAAGAGCTCTCTCACGTGTCCTAAGGTCTTTTACTACGACACTCTCATCAACTACCTTGACACGTTCCTTCAAACTAGCTTCTAACTTCAAATTTTCTCTTTTTAATTTAATATATTCTTCGTATAATTCTCTAAATGTAAATTGTAGTTCACTCTCATCAACATCTTCATCACTTTCACTTTCTTTCTCTTCTCCTCTCTCACTACCATCATCTTTTTGGGATTCATAAACAAAGGCCTCGGAAGAGTCATGTAAATGTATATCTTCATGAGAAGATTCATTATCGGTGCTCACATGATTTGCCATAAATGCGGTAAAGTTGCGCTCAATAGGGAAATCAGCTCCCTCTTCCTTTTTACTATCATCGTTAAGGGTGGCATTATAGGAAATTGGTTGTTTTCCTTCTCTCCTTAGATTAGTGGGGCACTCTCTCGCCCTATGGCCATAACCCTCACAACCATAGCACCTATTTGACGCCCCTATTAAGATTTTCATTATATGATTTAGGGATCTTTTCGGCTTTGTCATGATTGGATTTTTCAAATTTGTTATAATCATTTTTAAACTTATCTTTATTAAATTTAAGATATTTTCTCGCAAGCATAGCCATGTCCTTCGAGTTACTATCACTCTCATCAACCACAACTTATTTTTCCTCTTTTTGGGCTTTCAAAGCAATGCCCTTATCTATTTTCTTTTCGTTTCTGGAGGGAAATATATCTAGTTCACAGGTTTGCCAATCACCTACTAACTCCTCAAGTTTTGTAGAGTGCAAGGTGGGTAAAGAATTTAAAACGGTCACTTTAAGGATAAATCTATGAGGTAGGGGCCTTAGAATTTTCTTCACTACTCGGTTGTCAGGTATTTTCTCTCCCAAATTAAATGATGAATTAACTATATCGAAAAGTCTAGCATAAAATTCATCAAAGGTTTCATTCTCAAGCATTTTGATGGTTTCAAACTGAGTGGTGAGGTTTTATATTTTTGAATCCTTAACGACACTAGTTCCCTCGTGAGTGAGTTATAATATATCCAAAGCTTCCTTAAAGGTTTCACAAGTCATGATACGATGGAATTCATCCGGTGTAACCACACTAAACAACACATTCAAGCCTCGGGAATTAAAGTTGGCTTGTTTAAATTCATTCTCACTCCATCTATCAAAGGGTTTGGGGACACGCTCATTTCCTACCAAATATATGGGTGGGGACCACCCGTTAACAACTGACAACCAAACCCTATCATCTATAGACTTTAGTACCGATTTCATACGTGATTTCCAATACGTGTAATTAGAACCATCGAAAACAGGAAACTTCGAAAATGGGGAAAATTCCATTTTTAACAACAAAATTCTAAAAGTACCATAATACAATAAATTAACGCTGCTTCTCTGAAACCAATTTGACAGCCCCCAAATTTTAAAAATCTCTTTTTAATTAAAATACTGATTTTCTTTAAGTGCGGAATAGGATGGTTCAACACAGCACACACAACCTTCAAATTTTAATTTCTTTCAAATTAAAATTAAACTCTATTAAAGTGAAATAAAATTAATCTAACATAAATATTACTTAAACAAAATTAATTTAACCCAAGTCCTAAAATTTGCCTAACAAGATTAATTCATTTTACTATTTAGGCCAAACCAAATTTTATCAAATTAAAATTATCTTGACTTGAATTAAATTAAGTTAAACTTCACCCAAATTAATTTCAAGCACTAAATTATATTAGTGTGATATTAAACCAATTTTTTCTTGAATTATCCTACACATGCGTTCTAAGTGATTTTTGAAAGATAAAGATAAACCAATCATACGACACGCCGATGTACTTGGAAAACCCAAATGGGAAAAACCTCGGACGGACCTAGCCTTAAGTCCACTAGGTATGGATTTATTATTACAAGACAAATGACTTACTTCCTCGACTCGATTCTGTCTAAGACTTGACGCGTCTTCTTGTAACTACCTTCGCCTAGTCGACAACCATGAACTCCTCCGCGGTCTCGAAATCCACCGAAGAGGCTTTTGGTCTCCGTTACCCTCACGCGAAGCCTTTCTTTGAGTGGGAACACCGCATTAACAAATCTTCTTCTTTATGGGATATAGAAGAAAACCTAAAAAAATATTCAAATGGTAGAGTAAAACCCGGTGCCAAACACTGCAAGCAACAATTATATATATGAAGATACTTGGATTTAAACTAAAACATATTGGGTGTAAAACATATGTGTTTTGAAAGTATTTAACAATATAAAAATCAAACACATAAAAGTGGAACTTTTCTTGGCAGATTTTCTCTCTCAAAGCTCTCTTGAAAAGCGAAAAGTTCTCTACAAAATTCCTCCCACCAAATGGTTAAAAATAGGTAAAAAAATGGGTTAGCGGGTGGTTACCAAATACTACAAGAAATTTAGCTTTCCCGCCAAAGTCGTTCGAACGAGATTTCAAAGGAAAAATAGGCCAAAATCTCGTTGGACAAACTCGTTCGAACGAGTTTGTTAGAATCAAACTTCGAACGAAAAACAGGGAACAAATGGAAATCTCATTGGCAAACTCGTTCGAAATCTCGTGCGAATGACAATCTCATTCGAACGACATTTCGAACGAAAAAATGGAAATTCCAGATTTTCAAATTTAAGACCAACAACTTTTATCCAATGTTCTAAAATAATTTCTGAAAAGTAAAAGTAATTTTAAATTAAAATTACACCCATAAAATATTCCAAGTCTCCTACATATATAAAATTGCATTTATACCTTTGGAGACTATGAAATCCAATTGTTGTTGTCGCAGAAACGAGGCACTAAAAACTCATTCATGGTGAAGCTTTATAAATCTGACCGCTACGTCTTCAACAAACTCATCATAGGCTTGGATGGATACACAAGACATTCTATCCTATGACTCAAAACGTTTTGTCCGGAATTAAGCCAACACTACATAGGAGTCAATTGGAAATTTGTGTCCTTATATCCAGTGCTCCAAAAATGCTAGAACCATGGTAGAAAATCCTACATCATAGGCTAAGAGAGTAGCAAACGAGCCAATAGGACTCTTCCCTAGTTACCCACCTTTGCGAGGCTATTGCCTTTTGCACTTTTTAGCGTTATCTAGGTGAGGTAACATTATCGGGGTTTGTAAAACAAATCCAAGGTCATAAAAAAGAGACCCTCGAACAAATCTGAATATATACGATACCCATTTAAGGGTGTATATACAAAATACAAAATGCGAGCTCAATAGCTAAAATTCACCCATGAGATGATGACCCAAAGGATCCCCATGAATGAAATAAGGTGTTTAAAAATCCATGAAATATAAAGAAACGAGATAAACAAGATTGAAATACCTCGCTTCCCATAGACGGTGACAGATTATTGATACAAGAAATTGGACACATGTCATTCTCATTCTAGTAAGTCAAGTATAAAAAAAGCATAAAGTAAGCAATAAAGAAAGGAAAGCGGAATATAGAGTGGTTCAGCTATAAAATGAGCTTACATCCACTTTGGTTCCCCACTCTCATTATGTATGTGTTATAGTACACGTTTACAATGCCATGAATGGTGTACAATATATTCAAGATGAGAGAATACATGTTTAGAGTAGTTCTGGGTGATCCGAAGAGAGTTTAGCAGGGCTTCGCCTAAGATGGATGTCTCGATTTGATCCCCCTTAATGAGGTATATCCCTCGTATTTATAAGGGTAGAAGTATTTGTAACACCCCGCCTAATAAGATACTGGACGATCACTCCAATATTAAATTAAAACAGGAGTTTCATATGGATCATTCTTAGAATCACTGACGAAAATCCATTTAATTACTAATATCCTATTAGGTGAGCGTTAAAAACTTTTATCTAACTACTCTTTTTAGCGATCAAATTAAAACATCCACAATTATATGCGTAATTAAACTGAAATGAAAATGAAATAAATTAAAATAACCGAACACTCGGTCCAAATTATACAACCATATCGAATAACGTGCGAATAATAAATAAAATCAGTTGGACCATTGGCCCGAATGTTTGCACAATATCTCCTATCTAGAGTGCAAGGAAAGAAGTGTCTACCGATAACCCGCAAGCATCCACAGCTGCTGCAGCAGACGTCTGACTCGAAAGAAGTTTCCATCCAGGCGTCCCTGTGTCTGGACACCTATGTATATATATAATATATAGCAAGAAAGGAAAGTTGATAAACGGGTCAGAGCCCGAATTTTGAAAATATTTTGCAAGTGCATAAATGCTTTGTTTTTAGAAAAATAGTTTTATCTCATATTTAAATTGGTATCGCACTCCCATGAGATACCCTCACCTCTCCTCTAGTAGTGCACACCTAGCGCACACTAACACATACCCTAGTCAAGCTATCCCTGCCTAACTAGTCTAATTTACCCATCTACTATCTACCCTAGATAGTCAAAGTAATGTACTAAGGGCTAAACTTCACCCCAGTCTCAACGCTATGCCATGTTCGTGCGTGGGGTGTCTCGCAAAGCGAAATCCAAACAAGGAACCCCCTGATACACTACTATGCGTCACGGTCGATCGTCGAGATCCGCCAGTCCCTCAGTACAGAAAGATATATATATATAAATATATACACCATAAGAATTTATAATATAAGAGCACTAAGGATTAAACTTCTCCCCAGTCTCAACACACTGCCATATTCGTGCGTGGGGTGTCTCGCAAAGCGAAATCCAAACAAGGAACCCCCCCGATACACTACTATGCGGCAAGCTCGATCGTCGGGATCCATTAGACCCTCGGTACTCGATTCATTCATATACACATATTCATATTTTTACCATAACCATCCGGATCTATCTCCCGGACTGAGGATTCATATACAAAGTATTTATCAATACTTATCATTTTTATCTCAAAACCTTCCATTTCCCTTCTCATATCCAGGAAATGTATTTAAAAGCCAATTCATTATCATGAATTGCTTTAATATAACGCGTTCTAAGACCGTCCGTCCGGATTTATCCATTGTGTGCGCCTCTAAATGGCTATCATCCTCCAGGGCCTATCATAAGACAACCTGGGATCCTACATCACAAGACGTCGGGAAGCGGCCATGTGCCTGCGGGATAGTCAAGACCACACCCGGAATCTCCTAACCAGCGCAGAAAATATATATCAACAAACGCTCATATGGCCTATAGGACTATATCCACCCTGCATTCATTAGCCAGGGGGCTTCACCATACGTACGCAAACTTCCCTTATGATAGCGATTTAGAGAGGTGTGTATCCTCAATTTTATCAATTATGAAAATCATTTATTTACCGTTTTGAAAATATTCATTTTCATATTTTCAAAAATCATTTCCATCATAACATATATATATATACACCTAAATCACACAGTATATACATATCCTATATATTCTTCCTAGAATATATATATAAACGGCCATAGTGGCCTATAGCATCTAGCGATGACCATAATCCCAAAGATTCCCTCCAGGAATCATAATCATGCATTCATATTAGCATGATTCTAAATCCAAAGTATTTCCTTACTTCGACAAATAATAATTACCTCAATCAACTCTTAAAGATTTATTGGATATCTCCAAATATAATAATTCACTCTAAGTGACTATACATATATATATATGTTCCCAAATCCACAAGTCCCTTAGGACACAACCCTCTAATATACTTTAATTTAGAAGGCCCTTAAACTTTAAACTCAAAGAGGAGAAATAATAATAATCTCCAAAATCTTGGGCTGAAAACAGGTCACCGGTCGACCGGTCCTAGACCCCCGGTCGACCGCGGGTTGTAAATAAGCCTACGAAACAAAGCAGTAGACCTTTTCCTCTTGACGCAGTCGACCGGCCATAGGGGCGCGGTCGACCGGTCACACCAGGTCCTCAAAACTTTAATTCCTCAAATCCTTAATCCAACAACCCAAATTCATTTTCGGGATTTATAAACTACCCCAAAAACTATCCCGAACATCTACGACATTAATTGTAGCCATAATTTTTCCAATTCCCGATTTGATTTTCGAGTTGATGATTTCAACCCGGAGCTGTCATCTTGTAAAAATCATATCAAATCGTAGAAAAATCAGAAAAATACGCGGTCGGTGCCCACGCGACCATATCGAAAATATCTACAACTTTCATGTTTTGGCCGAAAGCTAAATCATTTATCTTCTTTGCCGAAAATGACCCCAAAGGCTACGGGTTACTATTCATTATCTCTCCCAAAATCCCAAACTCCATTTTTCTCCATTCTTGTTGTTTCTAACCTCACCCAACAACTCAATAAACATCTAGTCTATGTTTTACAACTAACACATCAATTATTTTGGGGTATTAAATCATTTCTCTTAGTTTTAAACTCTAAAACAATAAAAATCCCAACTTAACCTTTAAACCCATTTTATACTCCATTAATATGGTTTTGACACTAAAAATCATTAAGAGTTTACACTACATCAATGTGTAAACTCATAATCAATTTTTACCCAATTTATTTTAAGGGTTCTAACCCCAAAATCATATTTTTACCAACTATGATATGAGATTAATGCACAAAAGTAAATAAAGCAAGTAAACATTTGCCTGAAGGATGAAATCCGACGACCACGAGCCGAATCCCGCGGAGTTTGGCCAGAGTTTCCCTTTTCTCCCCTCTTTCTCCTTCCTCTCTCTCTTCTCTCTTTTCTTTCTCTTTTCTCCCTCTCTCCCTCTTTATAAAGAAATAAAAAGGATTTAAACTCTTAAAACCCAAAAACGACTCGTTTACCCAATTATGAGTTACTTTTACCTCTAAAATTATCCAAAACTTAATTTCGACAATCGGACACTCTTTTCCGACTATCTCGGACATTCCGAGACTCATGGCGCAGTCGAAATTTCCATCCGAGGTACTTGACCGCAAATCACTATTCTAACCCAAAATAATTAAATGCGGTTTTCTACTCAAAATCTTACCTCTTTTGTCGCTATACTCCACGGCGACATATAAATAAAATATTTCGACCTATATAGTCCCAAAATAATTTATAACACCCTTCGAAAATTATTAAATTCTCGAAAATCCCAAAAATTACTATTTCGAGAAATTCTCCAAATTCCAAATCATACTTAATTATGGAATTTTCCAAAAGGGTGGGTTATTACAGTATTCTAGAGAAAATAGCTTCCATGTAGCGTAAGGAGGGGTTGCGGCCTGTCTAGCACAAGGCATCAGTCTTGTGGGTGACGCGGCCTGTTTGACACCAGGCAACGGCTAGATACTGAAGATACAGTCGTGGCCTGTTTGATACAAGGCAATGACTGGGTGATGGATATGGACCCAGGCGATGACGACTGTTACTCCAGTGCTTATAAGACTCAAGTATAAAAGGGGGGTCGCGACCTGTCTGTTTCAGGCGGCGACCAAGGATATGTCCGCGGTAGGGAACATATAGGGTCATGCAATAACTGTAGAGGCCGCGGCCTTAGCGATAATATTGGCCACATCAAACAGTGTACCAATAGAAAATATTTACTAGGTACTTTCTCCCCGAATGTTGCATCCAATCTCTACATCTTAATGACATGTATCACCGTATATGGTTTAAGTTTCAATTCAAAATTGGTCGGCAACCCAATGCATCGGCACTAAAGTTTCCTTTACTAGATGATATTAAATGGTGAATATATAGTTTTCTCTTCGTTAGAATGTTTTTAAATTTAAATGACACATCAAGGAGATAATAGGACTAGAAGGTATTTGTGGATACTATTTAACTCGGTTAAAAGGTATCAGTGTTACAATCTGCCTACCTAAAAGAAAACTCATCCTTAAATTTTTTCCTTCAAAAAGATAAGGCTATTTTTTATTTCTTGTTTTGGTTTCCATGTAGCTTCTTGATGATTTTGATGTTCCCAAAGTAATTTAACTAGGAGAATTTCTTTTTTCCTGAGGATTTTCACTTGATGGTCTAATTTTTGAATGGGGCGTTCTTCAAACTCATGGTTGGGATGAATAGAGATTTTTTGCAATGTGATGGCATGGGTTAGGTTTGGAATATACATATGTAACTGGGACACATGGAATACATTATGAATATTATACAACTCCACTGGTAATTCTAACTAGGCTACAGATCCAATGCATTTAAAATAGTGAAGGGTCCAATATATCTTGGAGATAATTTTCCTCTTTTTCCAAAACATAAAATTCATTTTCGAGGAGAAACTTTTAGAAATACCCTATTGGAAACTTAAAAGTCTAGTGGCTTTTGACGATGGTCTGCATAACTTTTCTAGCAATCTTGGCTTTCTTGAGTCTCTCCCTAACTTACTAATTTTTTCAATAGTTTCTTAGATTATTTCGGGACCAAATTGTTTGTTATTTCCTGATTCAGTCTAACATGATGGAGATCGACATAATCTTCCATATAAGGCTTTGAACGGGGCCGCTTTGATACTTGACTAGTAACTATTTCTTTATGACACTCAATTAGTGGTAAATGCTCACTTGAACTGTTAGTCATGTTTAATGTACAAACTTGTAACATATCTTGCAAAGTTTGAATTGTACATTCAAATTATCCATCTGTTTAAGGATGAAAGGTGGTACTCAAATGAAGTTTAGTTCCCATTACGGCTTGAAGTGCTTACCAAATTCTTCCTATAAGACAAGAATATCAATTTGATACTATGGATAGGGGAATTCCATGTAATCATATAACTTCTAGAATTATAAATTTCGCCGAGCTTCTGAAAAGAAGCAATGGTTTTATTCACTAAAAAAGGACAGATTTAGTGACTTGGCCTACTATCACCCAAATGGATTTGTATCCTTGGGATGTAAGACATAGTTCACTAACAAATTCCATGGTGATATGATCCCATTCCCATTTTGGAATTGGTAAAGGTTTGAGAAATTCACCAGGATACTGGTGTTCTATCTTTACCTGTTGACAATGAAGATATATTCTCCTAAAGTTCTTAATGTCATTCCTTATATTTGGCCATCAATATTGTTTCTTCAATGCCTGATACATTTTGTTTCTTCTGGGGTGAATTATGAATTTGGATCGATGGTCTTCTTGCAATACTTCTTTTTATAAAGATGCCTATGCAGGCACATACAATCTCTTTTTAAATCGTAGGATTTTTTCCTTATCATAAGATAAGTCTCAAGTTTTATGTTGGGCTTATTTTTTAGTTACAAAAGGATCTTAGGGTTTTTATGCTAAAATTTTCTTTCTTAGATCTGTATTGGCAATTATATTGGAGAATTTTGAGAAAGGCGGAGTTGGTTGAAGCTTATAATGCTTTATGGTAGCATCAATATAATAAGAGAATAGGGTTTGAAGTATCCCAATGGAATTATGGCTTAAAGCATCGGCAATCATGTTACCTTTTCCCAAATGGTTGTCTAATTTAAACCTATAATCTTCCAAATATTCCATTCAAAGTCGTTGTCTTAGATCCAAATCCCTTTGGATGCAGATGTATTTTAAGCTTTGGTGATCCGAAAAGAGTTAAAAAAAATTATTGTAGAGGTAACAACGCTATATTTTTAAAGCAAAGACCACAACAACTAACTCAAGATCATGTACAGGGTAATTAAATTCACGAGTCTTGATTTTTCGTGATCAATACTCCACTACTCTTCCTTTTTGCATCAAAACACAACCTAAGCCGTATAATGAGGCATTGGTATATACATTATAGCTTACATCACTAGAAGGAATAGTTAGGACATAGGCAGTAGTTAATTTGTCCTTTAATATTTGGAATGCGTGATCGCATTTAGTAGTCTGATAGAAAACATTTTGTGTATATTGTCGTTATTGAAAGATCCTCTAATCAAAACCTTTCATACCTACAAAATATATAACGAACTAGAGTGTAGCGGTAAGTAAGGGAATCAATCCAAATCTAAGGGTGAAACATGCAAGAGAGGAAAGATGTAACTCATTTATTTGTTATTCTCTTTTTCGATTTTTGATTTTTCTACTTTTTTTAGCTTTTTCAATATTAAAACAATTTTTGTGATAGATGGTGAAATAACACTAAACTAAATCAAAGATGTAAATAAAATTAAGTGAAGATACTAATTAAATCTAACTAAATAAAAATCTAAAATATGAGAATGGTGAGGAAATAAAAGTGAGAACTAATAAGGGATAGGATGACACCATAAATTCTAGTTAATTAAAATTAATTATCCCAAGTTAGTATCCAAATCACAACTCAACTCTCGTTGCAAATGTAATTTTGACAATAACATTTTAGAAAATTTAATTTAATTCTCCTACAACTCTTGAAAAGTAGATCAAAACATCATCTAACAAATCACTCGCTAGGATCGATTTATCAAATTAGTTTAAATCATAAAAGTAAGCTTAGAGTTGAAATTAAAGGAATAATGCCACACTTGAGAAACCCCCTATCTCTAGTTCAATTCTAAAATGGGTAATATAGATCGAATTCTGATTTTCTCTCGAAAATCATTTACCCTCGCTCGAGGCGTAAATAGAAAGTAAGAGTGTAAAGTTAATTATCAAAGGGAATTTTAATGTAAATAAACTAATTAAAATGGAATTAACATCAAATAATGGGTCACCCCACCCCTTGAAAGGGGTCTTAGCCTAACATGATATTAAACATGATGAACAAATAATCAAATTCATATAAAATAAAAGAGTAGAGAAAGAGAACAAATCTTCAACAAGTCTCCTTGAAATTGGCAATTTGAACTCTATCCTCTTCAATACAAGTCAAATCACTCACAATTAACTCTCACAAATTCTCTAATAAAATAAAAATAAAACTATTTACAAAAATATTTTTTTCTAATTTATTTTCTACTCTAAACTATCTCTCTTCTTCTCCAAGTCTCTCTAGATTATTCCAAATGAGCTCTTGGGTCTTCATTTATAGTGTGGCACATGGAGCAAGGGCAATTTTGGGAATTGGCATGAGTGTGCATGGAAATGGTGAGAGGAGCATGGGGTGTGAGTGGATATAAAAATCTGGTTTGGTTATGAGGGTTATTTTTGAAAAAAGGAATAAGTGGTTAGTTGGGGGTGTTTTTAGAAATGGGGTTAAGGTGGTTTAAGAAACATGTGGGGGTTTGATTTTTATTTTATTTTGGATTTTGTTTTGGGATTTTGGCAGGTGAAAATCGTAGGTTAATGTTGGTTAGCATGAGATGGGTTTTTGGTTGTTCTTAGCCTCAAATCGGGTTCGAGTAGGACTTTGGTGTTTGTCGAGCTATAAAGGTGGTCCAAGCGAGAAAGGGGTTGGCCGAGTTCAGATCTGGGTAGGATTCGCGACTCGGGTATGGGGTTGGGGAGGTGAATCTGATTGGAGGTATTCTCAGGGGTGCTGGGTTTCGAATATGGGGTAAGGGTCGATATGGGTATGGGTGGTTTTGGGTCTGCCCGGGTTTGAATCATGGTTTGGATGACAGCAACTTGGTTCGAGTTTTATGGAATTTAAGGTGTGGAGGTTAGGAGAGAGAGGGGAAATGGGTGTGTCAATGGTGGTGGATTATGGATTTTGGAGAGAGAGAGAAGAATATGGGGAAAAAGATGATGGGTGAGTCTTGAGTGTGGGAGGATGTATGGTAAGTTGGGTGAGGGTGAGTGGGATTTGAGGTGTGTGCGTGTAATGTATGGTATTTAGGGTGTGAGTGAGTGTATTATTTGGGTGTTGTGTGTGTTTAACTTATGACCCCATTAAAAATAAAATAACAAAAATACACCTAATAAAATAAAAATAAGTAAAATAAAAAATAAAACTAAACTAAACTAAAAAATAAAAATCAACTAAAAATAAAACACACTAAAAAAAATAAAAAAATAAAAAATAAAAATAACACGACACACAATACAAACTTTAAAAACTAAACACAACTCAAATAAAAACTAATAAAATAAAATAAAACAAAACAAAACAAAAATTAAAATAAACTAACTAAAAACTAAATACAAATAAAAATAAAGAAAAACAAATACTCGACGCACTAAGATAAAAAAATAAATCCTCTAAATAAAATAAAACTCAAATAACAAAAATGAAAATGAAAACTACAAAAGAAGTAAAAATAAAACCTAAGGTCCTAAAAATATAAAATCTAGCAAAACTAAAAATAAAGACTAAAATTAAAAACTAATAAAAATATAAAATAAAAAGAAATATAAAATAAATTCTAGAAAATTCTAAATAAATCTAAAATAAATCCTAAAAATAAAAATGACTCACCCATGGATAAGGGAATTAGCTTCATTTGAACTGCAAATTGCCTTGAAATATAGCTTTTGACACCGCAACTGCAATCAAGCCTGTACATTAACATTTACGCATATAAAACCCAATTTGTCGAGAATTAGCAACTAAAAATCGTCTATTCGGGGTATAAAATGTACATTTTAGGTTCTTATCATAGTTCACAAAAATGGTACTTCCTTCCTAGATAGCTTTAGTAGTGGAAGAGAGGTTCGGGAAAAATCTTCTACAAAGTGCGATAATAACATGCTAATATGAGAAAACTCTTTATCTCAGTGGCATTGGTGGGGTTCTTACGTTCTAGAATGGCTGAAATTTTGGCTAGGACAACTTAGATTCCACTCTCATAAATCACATGTCCTAAGAATTTTACTTAATTCATCGATAAGTCACACTTTCTTTTCTTATCATACAATCTATGATTTCTTAAAGTGCCTAATACAGTTTCTAACTGTTGGGCGTGTTCTACATGACTCTGAGAATAAACAATGCTATCGTCAATGAATACGATAACAAATTTTTTGAGAAAAGGTCTAAAGATTCTATGCATAAGATCCATAAAAGTTATAGGAGCATTGGTTAAACCAAAAGACATGACGGTAAATTCGAAATGTCCATAACGAATGGAAAAAAGAAGTTTTGGGAATATCTTCTTCTCTTACTCATAGTTGATGGTAAGTAGATCATAAATATATTTTAGAAAAGACTTTTGATCCTCTAAGTTGATTGAATAAATCCCCAATTCTGGGTAAAGGATATTTATTCTTAATAATTACTAAATTCAACTTACGATAGTCTATGCACAACCTAAAGCTTCCATTATTATTTTTGTACAAACAACAAGGTGATCCCCAAGGAAATGAAATAAGGTGAAATTTTTTTTTTTAAGAAGATCATCTAGTTGGGTACGAAGTTCACGAAGCTCTAAGGAGCCATTCGATACAGAGGTATCAAAACAGGAGAAGTGTTTGGGTAAAGATTTATGGTAAATTCTATTTCCTGAGAAGGGGGTATACCTCATAATTTTTATGGGAAAACATCCTCGAATTGTTCCAAAATTCTAAGAATTAAGGAAGAAGAGGAATTTTTCATTTAAGATGCTTGTTGACACCAAAATTAGTATGCTGATGTGGACGAATAATAAGAAGACACGTGTCAATCTACGTGTCACAATAGCAACGAGGAAGATTGTTTCCCCGACCAACATACTCACTCCGAGGAACACCAACCCTCCGAGGAACTCTTATCCTCCGAAGAACTCCAATGCTCCGAGGAACTTTTGGACGACGAGCAACTAAGGCGGTTCGAGCTGCACCTCGACCATAGCATTAATTGCCAGATAATCAACAGTTCAACTATTCATTGAATGCTTATCATCTTGACGCGCACGTTTGAAGAACATTAAATGAATTACCCTTTCATATGTGTATCATTTAATGTATCACCCTTTCATGTACAGCCTAAGGGCTATAAATACCTTGTATCACCCTCATTCAAGGGGACCGGAATTTCTTGATAGCACTTGTAATCGAGAATTCCCAAACACTCAGCAATAACATAACAGTGGACGTAAGCTATTCATATAAGGCTGAACCACTTTAAAATCTTTTGTCTTATTTATTTATCTGTGATTAAATAATTAGAGTAATCTAGTTTTTTACATCAACAGATTGGCGCCGTATGTGGGAACGATTGTTATTATCATTTTTCACAAAATTTCATTCATCATCAATGGCAGACAATCCAGAATCCAGCAATCGAAATGCTGGAAACACTGGAAATCCTCCAAATCCTTCTGCACCTCCAGATCTGGCTGGAATCATGATGAATCTGGCTCAAGGACAATCCGCCATGCAAGAAAAAATGCGGAAACTCATACAAACTCTTCATGGCATTGCACCGGCACCTTCAGAACAACGAAGTGGTCAGAGGCAAACCTATTCACCTTCTTCACGATCCAGGCGTACAGAGACGTATCGCAATGAGGAATCTGATGATTTCTCTTATCAATCGATACTGAGCAACGTGTCACTCTCTCTCCCGAGAGAGCCAGTGCTTTGGAAAGACTGAGCAGGGTGTCTCCTTTTAGTCGATTAGGCTCGAGGAGTAATAAGAGTCCACCTAAAGTCATGTCAAGGAGTTTTCGACAACCATCAAATCTAAGAGAAGGATCAGCACAATCACGACCAGCTGCTCGTCAAGAGAGATCTCAGGAAGCTAATTCACAACAATCAATTGCTCGGACTAGTAGGCCCGAGGAAGGAAATGATGCGTGGAAAGGTTACATTCAACGATTGGAGGATAGATTGGGAGAAATGGCTAAGGCGAAGAACCCCCTACAACGAACTTTTGTTCAAGGGACACCTTTCGTAAAGGCCATTGTGGATTTTCCCACACCATCAAAATTTAAATCACCTGTGGTGACCCCCATATATGATGGAAAGACAGATCCTATTCTTCACATAGAGAAATATCAAGCTGCTGCCGACATCTATGTTGTTCTCGATGAGATGAGATGCAGGGCATTCTCAGGAACTCTTACTGGATCTGCTCAGATATGGTATAACAATCTTCATCGGGGTAAGATTTCAACCTTTTTTCAGTTGGCCGAGCTGTTTATTGGTAATTTCTGTTTTGGAGCAAAGCCAGTAAAACGAGTAGCACACTTGTTAAGTGTTAGACAAAAATCTGGTGAGAGTACTAGAGATTATATAACTCGTTTCAATAACGAGAAGCTGGAAGTCATAGATTATGAAGAAAAGACAGCAATCACCGCTTTAATGAGTGGTTTGTTACCTAATAAATTGTATTATACTTTGGCCAAGGATCCACCTACAACTATGTCAGAATTGATGGCAAAAGCAGGCAAAATCATGAATGTCGAGGAAGCTATGGCTGCGAAGAAGAATATGGATAAAGAAACTAAGGTGGAAGTCGATAAATCTAAGAAGAAAGAGTATAAGGGCAATGGTGGTGACAAACATTCTAAGAATAGTAAGACGTCATGGGAGGTCCTAAAGAAATATGACAATTATACTCCTTTGAAAATGGGAATTCATCATGTCTTGGAAGAAATCAACAACAACGAGGAGGTAAAATGGCCAAAGAAACTGAGGTCAGACCCTGATTCGAGGAGTGGGGACAAATATTGCGAGTTTCATAAAGATCATGGTCACATGACCAAAAATTGCATAGCTCTTCAGAACGAGATTGAAACACTCATCCGAAGAGGAAAGCTAGCAAAATATGTTGATCGGGGAGGTGAAAGAAAAAATAACGACCAAGCTAGAGAGAGGTCTAGATCTCCTCGTCGAGCAGAGGAGAAAAAGAAGAGAAACCATAAAGATGATCCAGATGATGACCCCGACCTTCCCAAGAAACCAAGGCAGCCAGAACGAGAGGTATTTTCTATACGTTTTGGGTCATTTGATTGTAATTTCATTACAGGAGGAGGAGACCTTACTGCAGAAAGAAAGGCTTACCTCGGAGAGGCCCAAGCTTGCTCATACATTCAGCGAATAAATTTGGCGGAGGAAGATCGCCCGAGGAAAGTAAACAAAGATAAGCTCGTCATTGGCTTTTCAAAAAACGACATGGCAGGTGTTCTTTATCCTCATGACGATCCTTTGGTGATCAAAATGAGGATGAAAGAGGTAGTGATTTCAAGGGTTCTGGTAGATAATGGTAGTTCGGAAGACATCATGTACTACTCTTGCTTTGATAGCTTAAATTTGAAATTATCTCAATTGGAACCTTATCACAGACCCCTTCTGAGTTTTGCTGGCGAGAAAGTTTTTCCACTTGGAACGATCAAGTTGGAGATATTCATTGGAACTTGGCCTGATTGTCGAACAGAGAGAATACGCTTCTTTGTGATGGATAAGAATGTGCAGTCAGCCTACAACATCATCATGGGAAGAGTTGGTTTAAAGAAGTTCGAAGCAGTTCCATCTACAGTACATCAATGCTTAAAATTCCCAACAAATTTCGGAGTTGGAGTTGTGAAAGGTGACCAAAACGTAGCTCGGGAATGCTATTATTCATCTGCCGAACAAGAAAAGTTTGAAGAATCAAAGAAAAAGACTACTACTTACCAAGTAGAGCAAGGTACAGAAATTGAAATGCTTGATCCCAGAGATGAATTCCAACTTGTAAAAGGACAGGTGGTGGAATCTACAGAAAATGTTATTCTGGACGACGAGCACCCTGAACGAATAACCCAGATAGGTTCGTCGTTGGATGCTTCGATAAAATAGGAGTTAATAACTTTCTTGAAAAATAGGAAGAAAACTTTTGCGTGGAGTCATGAAGACATGCCAGGAATAGATCCAAACTTCTTATGTCACGAGCTCAATGTGAATAAGGAAATCAAACCTGTAAAGCAAAGGAGAAGAGTATTCAGTCCCGAGAAGAATCAAGCTATACAAGAGGAGGTCGAGAAACTCCAGAAATCCCAATTCATTGAAGATGTGAAGTATCCAGACTGGTTGGCAAATGTAGTGATGGTGAAGAAGAAACATAATAAATGGAGAATGTGTGTTGATTTCACTGATCTCAACAAGGCATGCCCAAAGGATCACTTTCCATTACCCAGAATTGATCAACTAGTGGATGCTACCTTGGGACACGAGCTGCTCAGCTTCATGGATGCTTACTCTGGCTACAACCAGATCAAAATGAAACCTGAAGACAGGGAAAGTACTTCTTTTATCACTCCTAGGGGAACTTATTGTTATAATGTTATGCCTTTTGGTTTGAAAAATACAGGAGCGGCATACCAGCGGCTGATGAACAAGGTTTTTACCGAACAAATCAGTTGTAATATGGAAGTCTATGTCGACGACATACTGACAAAAAGCAAGAAAGCTGCTGATCATCTAGTTGATTTAAGCCATACTTTTGATCAACTGGATAAATATCAAATGAAGCTCAATCCGACGAAGTGCACATTTGGAGTACGAGAAAGAATGTTCCTCGGATACATCGTCAACCAACGAGGCATTGAGGCGAATCCAGAAAAGATCAAAGATCTTTTAGGGTTGCGATCTCCAACGACGAAGAAAGAAGTACAGAGTCTTACAGGACGAGTTGCAGCACTCAACAGATTTGTATCCCGAGCAACTGATAGATGCTTACCATTATTCAAAACACTTCGAAAAACTTTCGAGTGGAATGAAGAATGTGAAAAAGCCTTTCAAGATTTGAAGAAATACGTGGGAGCACCTCCACTGTTGTCCAGGCCAGTAATAGGAGAAAAGTTGTACTTATACCTGGCAGTATCGGAGAATGCAGTCAGCTCGGCATTGATCAGATTGGAGAATGGAATCCAAAAGCCAATTTATTACACAAGTAAGGCTTTCTGAGGTGCAGAGATCAGGTACCCAAAGCTAGAAAAATTGGCATTGGCGTTAATTGAATCAAGTAGAAGAATGAGGCCATATTTCCAGGCCCATACCATCATCGTGTATACCGACATGCCACTAAGACAAGCCCTTCATAAGCCAGAGAAATCGGGGAGACTGATGTACTGGGCAATAGAGCTTGGTGAATATGATATTGTGTATGAACCCAGATCGTCATTAAAAGGGCAAGCTGTTGCAGATTTTATAGCAGAGTTTACGTACACTGATACTCCCGAGGAACAAAAGATACTCACGGACCAGCCTGAGGATGTTACAGGACCAACAGACATAAGTCCAGACCAACTCCGGTTGGTAAAAGGACTTGTGGATGTAGAAAGATCATCGAATTCAAACCCAGACCAACTCCGGTTGGTAAAAGGGCGAGAAGATATGGTCGACGAAGAGCAAAAAATATCAGAGGAAGTTGAAAGGAAACAGCACATATTTCATCGAGGAACTTTGTCAGATAAGAAATTTGAAGACGAGTTACCTACGTGGAGATTATATGTGGATGGGTCATCTTGCACAACAGGTTGTGGAGCAGGAATTGTTTTGAAAACCCCAGACGAGATTGACATGGAATATGCCCTGCGATTCCAATTCAAAGCCTCCAATAATGAGGCTGAGTATGAGGCCATGATAGCAGGTCTTAATTTAGCAAAGATTATGGAAGCACAACAACTAATGGTATTCAGTGATTCTCAGTTAATTGTGAATCAGATGTTCGGAATATATGCAGTTAAAGGAGAGTTAATGGCCAAGTATTATACCAAGGTGATGGAGTTGCTGGCAGAATTTGATGCCATTCAGTTGATCAGAATACCAAGAATAGAAAATGCACAAGCAGACGCATTGGCCCGACTAGCATCAGCTACTCGTACCGAGCTGCGAAGAACGATACCAATTAAAATATTAGAAAGTCGAAGCATAGATGAAGACCTGACGATGAATATTATTACCCTTGATTTAGGGCCATCTTGGATGGATCCCATCAGGGCATATATTGAGGATGGAGAACTACCATATGACAAACTCCCTGCCAAGAAATTGAAGTATAAAGCTGCTCGGTATGTACTAAATAATGGTGTTTTATATAGACGAGGAATTATGACAGGACTACAAAGATGTGTACATCCTTCCGAGGTGAAAGAGTTAATTGAAGAGATACATGAAGGGTCCTGTGGAGCTCATGTAGCAGGTCGGACACTTTTGCAAAGAGTGGTGACGCAAGGGTACTACTGGCCGACAATGAGGGCTGATTGTATAGCCTATGCCAAGAAATGTGATAAGTGTCAACACTTTTCCTCCATCCGACGAACTCCACAAGCATTGTTGACACCCATAACTTCCCCTTGGCCATTCGCCATGTGGGGAATTGATTTGGTTGGACCATTTCCAACGACCCGAGGAAGATTCAAGTACCTCGTTATTGTAGTGGATTATTTTACCAAGTGGGTAGAAGCTGAGCCGCTTATTGATATGACATACGAGAAAGTATACCAATTTGTCTGGAAGAATATCATTTGTCGATATGGTCTCCCTCATGCCTTCATCACAGACCATGGAACACAATTCGACAACGAGGAGTTTGCTGCCTATTGTCAACAATCAAACATCTTGAAGACCCATTCAGCACCAGGTCACCCTCAAAGTAATGGGCAGACTGAGGTGACGAACAGAACACTACTAAATGGTTTGAAGAAGAGGCTAAGTGAAGATAAAGCTAATTGGATTAACGATCTACAGTCAGTCTTGTGGGTTTACCGAACAACTCCCCGAGCAGCAACGGGAGAATCCCCATATATGCTAGCAATTGGAAGTGAGGCAGTAATACCTGCCGAGTTGGGTCTTCCAACACACAGAGTGCTGAATTTCAATTCCCCGATCAGCAACTTAATGAGAAGACTGGATTTGGATATGCTCGAGGAGGTTAGAGAAGAGGCAGCCATTAGGAATGCTGCTTACCAACAACACACACCTCTGTTCTACAACAAGAGGGTGAAGAAATACGACTTAAAAGAAGGGGATTATGTGCTAAAGAAGGTCATTCAAAAGCACAATAAGTTGGAAGCAAACTGGCATGGACCTTACCAAGTTACAGAAGTTGTTCGACCAGGAACTTACAGAATAGCAACTCTAGAAGGAGAGGAATTTAAGAATGCATGGAATGCTGAACACCTACGCAAGTATTATTAGTAATGTAAAATGTAAAGCAGTTCCTTCATTATGAATAAAACGATGATGTTTCACCATCTTCTTCCTTTTATTACAAGTTTTTCGGGGAATACTAGTGTGATACACTACACTGATAGTTCGAGCGTGACCAACTTCGGTTTGTAAAATAGCGAGAACAAATTAAACTCCTTTGGTTAGGAGGCGTACACTTGCGTGATCAACTTCGGTTGGTAAAAGAGCTTGTGGACAAGATAGTTCGAAAGAACCTAATAGTTCGAGCGTGACAAACTTCGGTTGGTAAAATAGCGAGAACAAATTATACTCCTTTGGTTAGGAGGCGTACACTTGCGTGATCAACTTCGGTTCGTAAAAGAGCTTGTGGACAAGATAGTTCGAAAGAACCTGATAGTTCGAGCGTGACCAACTTCGGTTGGTAAAATAGCGAGAATAAATTATACTCCTTTGGTTAGGAAGCGTACACTTGCGTGATCAACTTCGGTTGGTAAAAGATCTTGTGGACAAGATAGTTCGAAAGAACCTGATAGTTCGAGCGTGATCAACTTCGGTTGGTAAAATAGCGAGAACAAATTATACTCCTTTGCTTAGGAGGCGTACACTTGCGTGATCAACTTCGGTTGGTAAAAGAGTTTGTGGACAAGATAGTTCGAAAGAACCTAACAGTTTGGACCCACGACCAACTTCGGTTGATAATAGGGCGAGAACAAAATATACTCCTTTGGTTAGGAGGCAATAGTTCAAACCCACGACCAACTTTGGTTGGTAAAAGGGCAAGAACAACGTTCTTAAAATGCCATTCTAGGTTGATTAAGAAACGAATATGCTCTCAAATATCAATTTATGTTGGTCGGGAGGCAAGATTATTGCAGAAAAATACAATAAGTTCTTTGAAGAACAAAATATTCCAAAATGAACCAAATATAATTGGTCGGGGATAAAAACCCACTAATTGTAGTTGGTCGACGAGGATAATTTATCGACCTTGGTTGGTCGAACACATTTTAAAGACAAAAAGTTACCAAGTATGGTTGGTCAGAGATAAAAATCCACTAATCATAATTGGTCGACAAGAATAATTTAACAACCTTGGTTGTTTAGAAAAATTTTAAAGCAGTTATTTTACTCATTACTTTATTATTAAGTGATCGAGCAACATTTTTGATACTTTGTTTTGGTCGATGAACCATACAATATTGTTATGCAAGCACAAATATAAAGTGTTTAACAGGCACAAGATAACAGCAATACAGATTTGCAAACAGAAAATGAAAGTCTTTCATTAAAATTCAAAATAAATTACAGGTTACATGTATGTATTAACTATTACATTGAGACCCCTACTCTATTGGTTTCTTTCCCTCTTCTTTTGAGACAGGCTCCTCGCCGGCAGGAGGATCTTCCAGGCAAAGAGGAGAATTAATAAAGTTAAGATCTCGGAGAATTCTAACGTTCATTACAGAGGGACGATCTAGAAGATGCTCAGCACGAGATACTTCAAACTGGGAATGCAAGCTGTAATCACAAAGATAATTCGCAATCAAGCTCCGAGGAATGGCGCGAGCTGGTATCCATTCCATGTCCAACTTGAAAGGTGGAACAGGCAAGTCAAGCACTCCAGGCTCGTAGTAATCCCACAAAAAATGTCCTTGCTCGAGCTTTAATACACATACGGCATTCATCCAGCCTTGTTTATAGCCCTCATTATTGGCATTCTAGATACGAGCATCTAAATGAACTAGAGCTTCGTTGTATCCATCCATCCAAAATTCCCTGGGCTGTTTATGGAATTGGAAGGTTAATCTATCCAATTGTTCATGAAGGTTTTTGGTGAAAAGATCCTTGGTATGTAAAGCAGACTTCGTCGCAGTAAGTTGATCTTCCAAAGATAGGTTTTTCTTGGACATTTCAGACAAAGCACGATCTTTTGCATTCAATTGGAACGCTTGAGTTTCCAAAGTTGACTGAGTACGAGCTTCTTCGACATTACGATGAAGAACTCTTGATCGTCCCCGAGTAGGTGGAATAATTTGTTCTTCGACAACGTTCAGAGTATTCCTTCCTCATCCACGGGAACCTCTTCCTCGTCCCCGAGTTACAGGAGAAGCTCCAGACCTTCTCAGAGTGTCTAACTCTTGCCTTAATTTGGCGTTCTCAACTTCCAAAAATGAGAATCCCTCGTAAGTCACTGGTTTTACACTTGTTGAAGAAGAAGCCGCAGACTTATACTGTGCCAGTTCTCTTTGCAAATTGTTATTCTCTTGCTCCAGCAGCTCGGCAATCTGTCTACAGGCTTCAATTTCACCCTTTAGGGTTCTCTCCCTGACATCGTACCCAGCAATGATCTTTTTGTGGCCTATCTCAGAAGAAAGCTGTTGATACCTATCCTCATACCCCTCATGCAACAGGGCATTCGATTCATTGTACTGATTCTGAAGATCTTCTAAAGTACAATGAAGCTCCTCGATCAAGTCATAGTAGGCCACGTTGTTGGTCACAGCTCAGTCAAGTAAATCCTTCAGGTACAGATAAGCCTCAATTGCTTGATCTGAAGCATCATGGCCAAAGATGTCAGCAATATCTAATACGCTCAAATCTGTGTGACCAGCCTTATAATATTCACGGCATTGCTGCATCAGCTTTGTATCATGGGCAGATATCAGTTCCATTCTAGCCATAAACTAATAAAGAGGAGAAGGCAAGAGTTAATAAATAAAAACAGACAGAGCATCAATAATGTAGAGGAACAAAAAGATATGATTTTATTACATCATCAACAAGATTACATCGTTTGGAATACAGAGGATAAGTAAAAGAAAAATAGAAAGAGAGTACCAAACAACTTCACACCTTTTCCTTGTCTCCCAAGACTTTCTCGGGAGGCTGGGACGAGGAGCTTGGTTGCTCGGTAGGAATAATGATCTGATTAGTAGAAGCTGGGACTTGTTCTGGAGGAGCAGACAAGGATGAAATCTCCTCGGTGGCCGTCTGGTTGGGTTGTGGAACAAGGACTTGATCACCCACAATCATTGAGGATTCTTCAGATGCAGCTTCGTCTTCATCCTCATCTTGAATAACTGGAGGAGGACCAGGGAGATGTTGTTTAATTAGCTCGGAGTCCTCGCTCACCTTTAATTCCTGTAAGGCAGCATCCCAACCATCATGGAAGTATTTCAAACTTCCATACTTCACCTGGGTCATCATCGCTGCTACCCCCCTGTCCCATCCTTTGTCCCAACCAGTTCGGAATGACTTCTTCACAGCTGTTTTTCTCTTCATTTTTTCCGAGGAGAGCTTCTCGGACATAAGATTCTCGGTGGCCTTCAATTTGGTCTCCACCTCCTCCTTCTGACGATTTACTTCTCGCAGGAGGGTCAGCTCTTCTTCAGCTGATTTCAATTTATTCTCAAGCTCCCCAAAGCCTGAAAGTTTCTCGGCATAGTCTTTATTCTCTCTCTCCAAGTCCTTCACCTTATTACCCAGTTGTACCTTCTCTACATCAGACGCAGCCAACTTCTTCTCCCATTCAATTTTATCCTCGTCATACTTCTGACGGGATTCACTCACAGATTTGATAGCTTTCTCCAGTGCTCCTTCCACAGTGGACGAGGAGCAAGAAGCTTTGATCGCTTCATCCTTTTTAACGATTATATTGAAACAGCTCGTCAACTGTAATCAGAAAAGGGAAACGACATCAGAAACAAATATGGGAAATAACAAAGGAAAATATGAAAAACTCAGAGTAGAGATACTTACTGAAGCAAGATGACGAGCATCCAGAGAAGTAACCATATCCCGAGTAAGGTCTTCTTCAGTACCTTGCACCTCAGGAATGGGCGAAAACTTTGCCAAGCTCATCGTAGAGCTCGGAGGAACAATGATTGGAACACCATCTCCACCAGCTGGGAGCTGGGGAATGGCTCCAGAAATACTGACCGAGGAGGATTTCCTCAGTCTCCTCGGTGCCTTTTCAACAACCTCAACCAAAGAAGAACTTTTGGTTGGTGAGATAGTGATTACTTCAACAGGTGCATCCTTCTGCACAGGAGCTACTGGGGGCTTCTCGACAGCCTTCTGAGAAGCAACAGGAGGGGTGGCATCTTTATTCTTTGTCCTTTTTTGGACATCAACCTTATTTTTCTTCCCATCTCCAGCAGAGGAAGTCTCCTCGAAGAGAGCGGGAACTCTTCTCTTGCCCATTTTTTGGCTCAAAGGAATATGAGATTCCGGATCAGAGTCTTCAGAAATTTGCACTGGATCACTGATGCTGACCACAGGACGAGCAGTAAAGGACGACTTATAGCTCCTATACTGCAACAAGTATGAAGCAGACTTGATGTGCTCATCTGCAACTTTCTGATGCAAACTCCAGATATGTTTCAATTGCCTTATATTAACTTCTGATTCTTTGGGAGTTTTTCTCTTGCTGTCAACTGCAAACAAAAATAAATTAAAATGTCAATCATGCATTTATTCAAACATGATGAAATCATAATTTCAAAAATAAAGTAAAATGAAAATAACCTATCCCATTGCCATATGGGGGGCATTTGGGACCTTCATACACGTCGTCTCCGACTGAAGGAGCATGTTGCCAATTTTTGAAAACTAATCCATGTTCAAAATAATCCCTGTTAGCATCAGGGAGGTTGACTACTAAAGCCCTATTCAAAAATCTGGTTTTTAAATAATAAACATTATCTAAAACAGCCCATCTATAGCAATACATAATCTCAGGAATTCCTATACGAGTTCCATGAGTTTGATTTAACTTATGCACCCCATTAACTATTCTCCATGTATTGGGGGCTACTTTTGCAGGAACAACATCGAAATGTTGACAGAATTCTAAGCATAAAGGGTTAGGTGGAAAAGAAAATCCACACTCAACAATAAAGAGGCTGGGGAACCAATGTCCCTCAGCCAAACGAAAATAGTCAAAGGGCTCAGGAAGATTCTCCAAAGTTACCCAAGACGGAATGGAATAATCAGAACGGAATTTTTCAATAGATTCAATAATATAAACCATGGTGAATAAAAGGAGAAAGAAGAAGATCTTACAGGAAGAATGGAGATCTGTTGACAACGAACGAAAACAAGGATGAACGCACAAGAGAAAGGAAAGCTATGGAGAATTCGAAAGCAAGAAAATTGGAAAAGGTAGAGGACGGTATGATTGCTTGGGAAGTTTAAATACCTTGCCTTGGGAAATGGCGAAAGAAATGATTATAAAAAGGAAATATTACGCTACCGGCGGCTAAAAGGACAAAAAGGGCACGAAGATCGAAGCGCCTATAAAAATGCAAAAAGGCGGATTCTGCGAATTTGGAAGGAAATTTAAATACGAAGAAAAGGCTCCTAAAACCCAGGAAGGTCATTTAATATCGCCATATACCGAGAAAGAATGTTCCATACTCCTCAAAGTTCGAAATATGAAACATTGGGGGCTTCTGTTGACACCAAAATTAGTATGCTGATGTGGACGAATAATAAGAAGACACGTATCAATCTACGTGGCACAATAGCAACGAGGAAGATTGTTTCCCCGACCAACATACTCACTCCGAGGAACACCAACCCTCCGAGGAACTCTTATCCTCCGAAGAACTCCAATGCTCCGAGGAACTTTTGGACGACGAGCAACTAAGGCGGTTCGAGCTGCACCTCGACCACAACATTAATTGCCAGATAATCAACAGTTCAACTATTCATTGAATGCTTATCATCTTGACGCGCACGTTTAAAGAACATTAAATGAATTACCCTTTCATATGTGTATCATTTAATGTAACACCCTTTCATGTATAGCCTAAGGGCTATAAATACCTTGTATCACCCTCATTCAAGGGGACCGGAATTTCTTGATAGCACTTGTAATCGAGAATTCCCAAACACTCAGCAATAACATAACAGTGGACGTAGGCCATTCATATAAGGCTGAACCACTTTAAAATCTTTTGTCTTATTTATTTATCTGTGATTAAATAATTAGAGTAATCTAGTTTTTTACATCAACAATGCTAAAGGTTCGGAATGACCAGTTCCTTGAAACATAAAAGATCCATTTTCTTGGTCTCGAAAAAATATTCTCTTTGCATGACAATTGATATAGGCGTGATTTTTTGATAATACATCTATTCCAATAGTAATATCGAATCCGCAAATATCTAAAATTAATAATTTTACAAAGAGCATACATAAGTCTAACTGAATTTTACAAGTTTCATACCCTTGGGTAGGTGTGTTAATTTCACCTGTAGGTAGTTCTATTTCCAAGGGAGTGGTTAAATATGTAGGCAAAATTTGTAAGACTTTATCTAGTTTATAAATTATGAATGAATGTGTTGAACAAGAGTCAAATAAAATATGAGTGGGAAAATTATGAAAGAGTATTGTACCTTCTATCACGTCGTGTGAATTTTGTATAGGTAGTATAAATGGTACAATTCCTTCCATGGTAAGGGATTGGTTCAGGTTTCCTAATATGATTAGGCCTACGTTGATTTTGAAAAGTATGAGTTTCTTGAATTCTCAACGGATTGCTTGATTGACGATGGATTATGGAAGGATTCAACTTAGGGGATTGGGGACGAATATGTTCAACTTCCTAACATTCGTGACAGCGAATCAAATGATAGTTGGTGCTATGACGGATTTGGTAATAAACTTTACCACTCGATTTGGGATAAGGCTAGGGTCAAGGTTGAGGTATAGTTATAACAACATGATTGTTCCAAGGAATAGAGAGAGAATAACATACATAACCTGGGGGATTTCATTCAATAATTGATGTAACTTCGATGAGTTGGGAAAATCTTGAATCTGCAAAGGGGTAATAGAATTATTAATTTGTAGGTGCAAACCTCTCTCAAAATGTTTTCATTTCATGATCTCAGTGTCCACATATTTGGCTGCATAACGGGACAATTCGGTAAACTTAGCTTCATACTAAGACACAAACAAACTTGCTTGTTGTAACCTTAAGAAATCTACGATCGACTAGTCTTTTTTTATCTCAGGAAAGTACTTTTTAAAGAAGATTTCTTTAAATTGTACCCAGGTCAAAGTGTCTATATTTCGAATGCGGGCTACGGCTTACCTCCAAAAATCGGCTTCACCTTCAAACATGCAGGATGCCAACATTACTCGAAGATTGGCAACGATTCCTACCCCATTAAATATTTTTGTAATCTGATGCATCCACTTTTTAGCTTCAATGGCACTTAGAATTCCTCAAAATGGAGTGGGCTGTTCTTGTAAAAATTCTTTGAAAGAATTAATTCGACGAGTATCATCTGACATTTCTTCTAGAACCGGGTGTGGAACTTGTTGTTGTTGAGCTAGAGATGTTAGTTCTTGAAGGCATCACATAATCCCTTTAGTGTGGATTTTCTCAGTTTGAGTTCTGATAGAAAGAGTTCGAGTGCTAACTATCCTAAAAGATCATCTATATGTTTCAAATGTGTAAGAACGTTTCTTAACAGAAGATATAAAACAACCTTAGATATATTATACAAAGGAGTTTAGAGTAGTAGGTTACAATCTTCATTGCCTAATTTCACACAAGTTAAAGTTAATCATCCTCGTAAGCTAGTAGTCTGACACGCTATGTACACTACTTTATTCACTATAAAACAAATATTTTAGCTTAGGCTTTAGTTTGTATTTTGGCGTATCCCTTTACAAACTGACTCGTCGAACCAAACTCCAACATCTTTAAGATCTAAGGCACACCTACATCTCAATAAGGTATAAAACTATGGGTGTTCATAGATTTTCTAAATCTTATTTGGGACGATATTTTTTATAAACTAGAGGTTGCCTTTTTGAAAGACATTAAAATAAAATTTTGTTTTTTTGGCATCGTTCGAATGAAAATGTGATTTCATTACAAATCCCTTCTAATGAAGTTCGAATGAGGTTGGCACTTCCTGGTAGAACTTTCTTGTTAGAAGCTCGTTTGATGTAAGCTTCAAACGACATTACCTTTTTGTTAAAACGAGATGCTTACTCGTTCAAATGAAAGTCAGTTTTCATTCGAACGAGATTGATTCTCCTAATAGCAATCACAAATTGAGGCTTAAGTCAAAATTTATGACTGCTATGAGCAGTCACAAATTTGTGACTGTCAATAGGATTTACAAATTAAGCCTACTAATAAATTTGTGACTTCTTGTGGCAGTCACAAATTTGTGACTGCTTATAATAGTTATAAATTAATTATATGGCAAGATTTATGATTGTCATAAGTAGTGACAAACCAATTGACTCAAATTTTTCATTATCCAAAGATTTTATCACTCTTAATGGCAGTTACAAATAATTTTGTGACTGCTCCCGGGAGTGATAAGGTTATCACCTCCATTAGCAGTCACAATAAGGAAGTCACAAAATTAGCATTTTGGTGTAGTGATCATATATTTAAAATGCAATGTCATATTCACATTTAAACCAAATGGAAAATTTCCATGTATCCGCTTAATAGAATTCACTCTCAAAACATCCCATTATAATTGAATGAATAGTATAAAAAATTAACGCCTTAATTTGGAACAAATATATTTGGGCACCTTGTAATAAAAAATCTAGACTAACATTTTAATTTAGACTAAGATCTAGACATGAAATAAAATGGTCTCCAGAATAGAAGTATTGATGTTCCCATTTTGATGTTTAATTTTGAATTTTGTTGCAATATGGAATCCTATATCATAGATGCAATATGGAATCAAGTATAACATCTAATGTGAATGTTAAAACATATATCGCGGCTGCATTGTGCAATCAAGTATCATCTAATGTGAATGTGAATGTGAATATGAATGTGAATGTGAATGCGAATACGTAATCAAGTATAATTTTAATGTTAAAACATATAACATCTCATGTTAAAACATATATCATAGCTGCAATATGAGCATATCACCCGTTCACCTTCAACTTCTAGTTAATTAAGTCCAAATATATCAAACAATACATTCAATGCACTCCTATGAGCATATCACTCCAAGTAAATCATAAAATGGGAAGGGAACATATTATGATGAATTTTCCCAATATATTAATCACCCAAATTAACCTATTCAAAGTGATAAAGCAACAACTAAAATCAAAACCCCAAATTTAGTATCAAGCCCCTAGTTTTAAAACTCCAAAAACTAATTAAAACAACTAACAAATTAGATGGTTGATTACGAACCTTGTGGTGGAAAACTCAAGTGACATTGGTGCCAATCACATAGGCATTTCTCCAAACACCTATAATGAAGTTACAAAAACCATAGTCCATAAAAGGACTTACAGAACTAATCGAGAAAGTGTATTATAAAGACAAAATAGGGATTGTATATTTATGCCCAAATAAATGAGGGGTAAATCAAATAAATGAGGAGAAAATTTGTAAAAAAAAAAGGTGTGATGTCAACCATTAAAATATATAAAGAGGTGGAATCAATCCGCACCATTAAAAATGTGTACATTTTCAAAAACTGCCCTATATATATAGTTGTCAGAATAAGAAGAAGAGTAAAAATACACATTTGCTTGTTTGTTTCCATGGTGGATTTCATAAGACATATAATACATTCTTTGGGTTTATAGATCTGGGTTATGTCTGAAGAAAGAATAAGGTATGGTTTGGTTGTTTTTTTCTTTCTCCTCAGTTTTTCGCCCTTACCTATGTGACACCCCACCTAATAAAATACCGGGTGATTAGTCCTATATCCAGTTAAAAACAGGAGTCTCATTTGGTTCATTCTTAGCATCACTATCAAAAACTTTTTAAAACTTACAACCACCTAGTATTCAAAAGTTGGTGCCAAATTTTATTTTTATCAATCCAAGATAAAATAATTTCAAAAAGAATAAAACATCCACTATTGATAAAATCCAACATCACATAATATAAAAAGTCTTGTCGAATAAACCATCATCTAAATCCAAACCAACGTAAATAGAAGATAATAAAAATCCCATACAATCAGAAAGGAAAATAACTAGATAAAATTGGGAGCAACATGCTCGGAGTAACTAATGTAAATCCCTACACTAGGAATAGAAAAGACAAAATCTCCTATCCAAATCCTGCAACATCCATATGTGTTGCAGCTGCGAATCCCTGGAATGAATTTAGGCATGGTGTCCCTATGACTGGACACCTAAAAGGGTTTTAAAAATATTTGACAGCAATGGTTAGAACCCAAAATATTTTGAAAATATTTAGCAAATGATTAACTCGCAGTAATAAAAATGCATGAATGCGCTTCATATTTAAGTTAGTGTCGCACTCTCTCTTGAGTACATACTCACCCCTCAACTAATGTGCACACCTAATGCTTTTCATATAACTTCCCTAGTTATCTAGCCCATAACTAGCTCTTGTTATAACTTTTCCTGACACCCTACTCTAGCCCGAGTATGTTTAAATAAATGATTTATAAGTTATCTATCGCCTTAACTTAATTCGTCATTTTCCTTGAAATCCATATAACGTTCACTAGTTATATAAATAATACAATTCACTTCATGTATATAATTATCCGTATATAATTATTTAACCCATTAAATATGTGAAACCATATTATAACATTCATACTTATGTCGAATATATAATAGCCCATCCTCATGAGTAATAACTCATTGGATGTAATCTCTAAAGTTCCATCGTACCAGGTGTGCTCACTTAACCTAGTTAACCCACGTCGGAATCGCCCACTAACTTGGCCAAAAATATAAACATTGTGGAGGCGGTCATATTTCTTTCCTGAAAGTGAGATAAGCCCCTCACACATATAACGGACGCTATGACCTGGGGATATACTCGCCCTACTCCTCAAGCTAAGGGATTCACCCACATCGCGCAACCTCCCTTGATAGCACTAGAGTCTATAATATAAATAAATATTTAGTCACTGATATTTATAAACACACAATATATATATACCATCACACACCGTATATATATATATATATATATTAATATATATATATCAATTCCCGGCATTACCGTGTATAATTTCCGTAGCACTAGCCTATAATATTCCCGTGTCTATGGTCCAACTCTAATTTAATTAATTTAGTCATTAATTAATTTATTACCTTGGTGCCACCCAACCAATAGATCCGGACTCGCTCACTTGGCCCGTAATTAAATATTACCCGAGTCTATATCCCGACTCCAAATTAATTAGTTTCCCTCCATAATTAATTTAATACCTTGGCATGGCTCAACCAATATACCTGGACTCGCTCACTCGATCCGTACTTAATTATTTGGACTTTATTTTACCAACTTATCCATAATATACCCCACATAAATCCTCCCTAATCCCAATTATTTTTCCCCTATAATTGTTAGGAATATGTGCTTCATAATTATTTATCACTAAATAAAGTATAGAAATTAAATAAGAATTTAATTTCCCCCTTATATATAAAAACAGGATGAATTGTCAAAAATCTGGGACCATCGATCGATCGACTCCTAGGGTCGATCGATCGATCGAGCGGGTCACCTCCTTCTTCGGTTCTGTTTCAGCCATTAAAGACCCTTAAGCTTTTATCCTCTTTTTCTAGAAATTCCTCGAACATCATTAACATCAATCCCTTATGATATTATGTACTAAATGCTCTAGAGACCTCAAATCATAAATCAATTTGCCTAAACTTCAAGTTCTCATAGTCGGGTATTTTTTTGGGTTTAAATCAATCAATTTTAATCACTACTCCAATATCATAAATTAGTCACCAAATTTCTACTGGGTTTAACATACGAATCATATTTCTAATTCTAGAATCATATAACACAATCAATTCCACTTTTAATTTCATCAAAATGTTTCAATCACCGAAAACCCAATTTCACATGAATACCCACCTAAAAATGGATTTTAGATTCACCCACTACAATATGAATTGGTTATCATAATTTAAAAATCACAGCAAGTTAACCACTTGCCTTATAGGGTTCGTAGATTCTGATCCGTTGAGGTAGAGAAAGGTTTGGCGAAGAACACCCAATTTACTCCTTGCTTTGTCTCCAAAAGATCCCCAAATGCTCTTCCAATTGATCCCTCTCAAACTCTTTGGTTTAGTTTTGTGTTTCTGTCGTTCAACACTTCTTAGATTTAGGTTTAATATGTTAATCCCGTTTTTACTCTAATGGGCCAAGCCCAAGTGTCCCAAACACCCCCGTGCGGGCCCGATTATGCCTAAAAACGTCCCGAGACCCATTTAATACCCGTGGGTGCTCTTTTCTGACTATCTCGGCCCATCCGGACTCAACCGTGCACTCAAAATTAACATCCGAATTAATTTATAAAAATCCTTATCTCACACCCTACATAGTCTATATCCGACTCCCGTTTGAGATAAAGAAATACTATGTCACTAATACACTTTATGACGGAAATAAATTATTACTATTCACTTAGTAATTAAATTCCCATAAATATTAACCATTTATTCTCCTGATTTATATTTATATAAAAGTTAACATAATTAATTCAATTAAATTACGATACACAAGTAATTTAAATTTACCCGAATTAATTAAATATTAAACGTATAGAAATACGGGGTGTTACATACTCCCCCCTACAAAGGAATTTCATCCCTGAAATTAGGTCATACCTGGGGCGAATAACTCTGGATACTGCTCCCGCATATCCTCCTCCCGCTCCCACGTAGACTCATCAACGCTGTGATTACCCCACTGCACTCTCACTAGTGGTACAACCTTAGACCGCAGTTTATGCTCACTACGATCCAGAATAGCTACCGATCTCTCCTCATACGAGATGTCTTGCTGTAAGTTGATTTCCTCAAGTGGAATGTGCCAGAAAGCCCTTTCACTCCTCCGATATTTCTTCAGCGATGCCACATGGAACACGTCGTGTATCGACTGAAGATGCTCTGGAAAACCCTGTCTATAAGCTACCGGTCCCACCCTCTCAATAATAGGAAGGGCCCCACGTACCTCGGCGCTAACTTACCTTTCTTGCCGAACCTCATTACTCCCTTCATAGGGGACACCTGGACTAATACATGATCTTCGACCTTCAACTCCATATGTCTCCGAGAGGCATCAGCATAACTCTTATGCCTATTCTGAGCTATCAGAATCAGTTCCCGAATTAGCTTTATCTTGGCAGTCGTCTCCTGGACAATTTATGGCTCCAATAGCTTGTTGTCCCCCACCTCTAACCAGCAGGCGGGCGAACAACAAGGTCTCCCGTAAAGTGCCTCGAATGGTGCCATGCCAATTGTAAATTGGTAAGAGTTATTATACACAAACTCTACCAAAGGGAGATATCGCTACCATCCTCCCCTAAAATCTAAAATGCACATCCTCAGCATATCCTCTAGCATCTGATTTACTCTCTCAGTCTTTTCGTCGGTCTGTGGATGGTAGGCGGTGCTTAATCGGAACTCTGTGCCCATGGCCTCCTGAAAGCTCTGCCAGAAATGGGCCACAAAAACCTTGTCTCTGTTAGACATAATGTTAATCGGCACCCCATGCAACTTAACTATCTCCACTATGAATAGCTATGCGTAATGTATCATCTCAAAGTCTGTGTAAACCGGTAAGAAATCGGCTACCTTGGTCAACTGGTCCACAATCACCCATATAGAATCGTGACCCCTCTATGATGTAGGCAACCCGGTAATGAAGTCTATAGAGATACTCTCCCATTTCCACTTGGGGATCTCCAGTGGTTGTAGCATCCCTGGAGGTCTCTGATGATTGACTTTCACAAGCTGACACATCATACATTTAGAGACAAACTCTCCTATCTCCCGTTCCATTCCTTCCCACCAGTATTGGCTCCTTATATCCTGGTACATTTTATCCCCGTCGAGATGTACCGCAAACCTCAAACCATGGGATGCTGCTATAATAGCCTACCTCAAATCCTCATCGTTTGGTCCAACCAACCTCCCATTAACATGTAGCCTCCCTTAGAACAAATCGAATAACCCTCTGATCCGTCGGCCAGTAGCTGACGTACTCTATCCTGACAGATCTGGAACTCTATATGTTCCCTCACAACCCGTATAATGATCTCATAAGTGATAGATAAAGATGACATACATTCCCTGGTTACATCATCATCGTGCTGAAGCTCTCTCCACTTCACCTTCCAGGCCTCCCTAATCTCCCCTATAGGCCTTTGGCTCAATGCGTCTGCTATCACGTTAGCCTTACCAGGATGATACTGAATATCAAACTATTAGTCTTTCAAGAATTCTAGCCACCACCTCTGCCTTATATTTAGATCCTTCCGTATGAAGAGATACTGAAGTGACTTGTGATCCGTGAATAGAGCAAACTGATCTCCCAGAATATAGTCCCTCCATATCCTCAAATAAAAAATGACCGTTGCTAACTCAAGGTCGTGGGTGGGTTAATATATCTCTTGTGGCTTAAGCTTTTGAGACACATAATCTATGTCCCTCTCCTCCTGCTGTAACACACCCCCAAGTCCCTGTAAGGATGCATCCGTGTAGACCCGGTACTCCAATCCTCCCCTAGGCAAAGCAAGCATGGGTGCAGATTTGAACTTGTCCTTTAGCTCATCGAAAGCTAACTGACAATGATCCCTCTAAATAAAAGGTACCCCCTTGAGAGTCAGACTCATCAAAGGACCCGTAATCTTTGGAAACCCCTTAATGAACCACCTGTAATAACTTGCCAACCTCAGAAAGCTGCAAACCTCTGTCGGTGTCGTGCACTATCCCCACTCCCTCACCGCCGATACCATACTCGGATCCACAGCGATACCCTGATATGACACTATGTGGCCAAGAAACTGCACCTCCGGTAGACAAAATCCACACTTCTCGAATTTGGTATAAAGATGGTGGTTCCATAGTGTTTGTAAAACCATACGCATGTGCTATGCCTTCTCCTCCTTGGTGCGCGAGTAGACCAAAATGTCATTAATGAACATGATAACGAACTGGTCGAGATACTATTTGAAAATCCTATTTATGAGATCCATGAACACTGTTGGCGCATTGGTGATCCCGAATGGCATCACCCTAAACTCGTAGGATCCTTATCGCGACAGAAAAGCGGTCTTAGGAACATCTTCCTCTCGAATACGCAGTTGATGATACCCTGACCTCAAATCAATCTTTGAGAAGTATGATGCCCCTCTCAAATGGTCAAATAAATCATCAATCCTAAGTAACAGATACTTATTCTATATCATCACTTTATTTTGCTCCCTATACTCTACGAACAGCCAAAGTGAACCATCCCATTTCTTAAGAAACAACACTGGTGCACCCCACGACGACGTGCTTCGTCGAATGAAACCCTGACCCAAGAGCTGCTAATTCTGCTACCTTAGCTCACGCATCTCTGAAGGGGCCATGCGATAAGGCGCTCGAGCAATCAACCTCGTACCCGGTTCTAGGTCAATAACAAACTCAATCTCCTTGCTTGGTGGTAAACCAGGTATTTCCTGAAACACATCCTCGAAGTCCCTCACAATTATAATTGAATCTAATGGAATCACCACCTCCGGTGAGGTCTCCTCCTCGATACAATAAAAATGCATGCACGACCCTCCCTCAAGAAGAGGCATCGCCACTAGGAACATCTCCTGTCCCGGGATGGAGAACATGATGGTCTTCTCAAAGCAATATACCATCGCCCTATATCCTGCCAACCAATCCATGCCTAAGATGAAATCATATCCCTCCATTTCTAACACTAGGAGGTCCGCTACTAAACCCAGTCTCACAATTAAAATCTCCACTCCTCTACAGATCGAATGTATAAGTGAACCACTACCCATCGGTGACACTACACACATAAGGAGACTACCCGCTGTCTCTAGCAAGTCAATGGCCCTAGAAAATCTAGTCTTAATAAATTAATGCGATGCCCAGTATAAAAAAGTATCCTACACTCATTCCCATGGATAGGAAATTTACCCGCAACTACTGGCTGCTCTAGAGCTGCTGGCAAAATGGGGATGTCCCGAACATTGGACACATGCCCGTAGTGCATCTGCCCCTGCTTCTGTGTGGCTAGTGGAGCTGGTGTAGCTGGCGGCATCTGTCCCTGCTGCCCCTATTGGGCACCCTGCTGCTGGCTCCTACCTCTCTGTGGGCACTCCCTCTTAATATGTACAGTCTGACCACAAACAAAGTAATGCCTCTAACCGTCTCCCTGTCGTTGGCCATGCTGGCCCTGATGAGGCTGGCCCTACTGGCCTCCTCCGTTGTTACCTTGGCCTGACGGCCCTGAGGAACCTGTTGGTGCTGATTAGGGCCATGTTGGCCCTATCTGAACCCCTGACCTCCCAGTAGGAAATCTCCAGGATTAAATTTCTTTGCCTGATTTCCCTGCTGACTACCAGTCTGCTGCTTAACTCCGCTAGTATCATTACCACTTGCCTTTCCCTACTGGCTTGGCTCCCCTCCCCTCTTGCTTACCTTCAAATGGAAGCGATGATCCTGATAGTGCAATAGAGCGGTATTGACAACGTCGGTATACGACACCAGTGCGGGATTCTAAATCAAATGTTGTCTGATCCTCCTAGCCAAACCAGTCACAAACTTAGCCTTCTTTCGCTCCTCGTTGCTCACCTCATCCGGCACAAAGTTTACCAAACGAGTGACCATGTTCGTGGTTATACTAGTGTCACACCCCGCAAAATTCGACAAACGGGGTGGCCAGCCACCGCTGCCAAACTAAGCCAGGCATGAACTAAATAAATACCATTCTTAGCATGAGACAGATATGAGACATAAATAAATCATTCCATAAGATAAATAATTGAATCAATCTCAAATGATCATAACAACTACGCGATAAAAGATCCATCACATGCTAACTCCAAAAATCCATACTCCAATAATGATTAAAAAAAATCTGAAATAACCCCAAAAGAAATCCTCTAAACAACTTTGGAACCGAATGGCCCAATAAAACTCAAATGAAGTCTTATAATTAAATACGACTGGAAAATAAAGTCAAACTAAACTATGTCATACAATGAATAACTCCAGTTGCACCTCCAAATGATAACTCCGATAAACTTCTGCAGCTTCTCCAATTCTAATCCTGAAAAAGATTAGTCAACGCATGGGTCAGAGCCAAAGCCCCGAGCAAGAATACACACTACTCCCCTTAAATAGGATCCTTGAATCCAGACAGTAGCATTATACGCAATAAATATCACAATAGAATATTTTAAATTAAACGAGATAATTAAACGCGATAAATATAAATCGCTAACTACGCGCAGAAATCCCCATTTATAAAAGCACACCAATATGATTTTAAATTCCCAAGTCCCACGATGTTAATTTCATTAAATTAACCATCTTCTATTATATACTCTTTTTATTATGGCGGTCCTCCCGCGTCGGGTGATTTCTCCACCAAAATACACATCCCCTCGTCAAAACGTCGGCTGGCCCGTTTAAACTGTCGGTCCTCGATGATTGACGAGGTTCAACACATGACACGACATAAAATGCCGACTGGCCTGTTTAAACTGTCGGCCCTCGCTGATTATGTCGCCATTATATTTTAATACATGTTTTATTATCTTAGGTATTAGTTCTCAATTTCTTAATTCACAATTTATAAACACCCCACTCTTTAATCGATGTGAGATCCTCAAAATACCCCTTAGTCCCATACCTAAGGGTCCCCAAGTTATCAATACGTCCTAACCTATGTATAGGAGGATTTTCTAACATAAATCATAACCTAGTCTCATACCTAGACTAGCGTAACGACGATAAAGTAATAAAAATCATCCCACCCCCAACACAATAAAACCGTGATAATTTTCCCTCACTAGTCCCATTCCTAGAAGGCATTATAAAATATAGGGAGAGCAATAATACCCAACAACCCATCGTCACAATGATATTTAATAATACCAACAAGTCATACCAACAAGAATAATTAATCACGGTATAAAACTAGGCATGATAGTCCAATTCAATTAAATCTTTAATTTAATTATCACAACGTCAACAATACCCAAATAATCTCATTTAATTATTTTAAATTAAATATACCAAGCTTTCATCATATATACATCAAAAACCCAATTTTATTATCTCTACATGTATTACATGAGTTATACGCACCCAAAAATTATTTATTTTAAAACTAGGGTTTTCTACATGCAACCTACACCAATAAAATCCAAAACCACTCATGAATCCTACGTACCCAAAGGGTTATGAATATTATTCAGATTAAAATATTTTATAAAAATAGCCCCATAATTAGTGTCCACTTTTTCTAATTAAGTTACTAATTATTTTTAAGAAAACATGTAATTAAGTGTTTAGGCGACACTTAAAACGCATAATACTAAAGGAAAAGAATAGAGTATTCATGCCTGTGAAGATTGTGTTAAAAATCTAATTAGAAATCTGGATTCCTCTCGAAAAATTAGCAAAGAAGTGTTCTTGGACCAATCTTGATTAAATCCCAAATATGCCTTCAAATTTGGTGACAAAACCTTTATTATGTTGGAGGTTGATGATTATGGTTGAGAGAAAATATTTTTAGAAGTGTTGTCTGGTGAAAAGCTTGAGAAAAATTGATTATGAGAAGTCCCCCCATGAATTAGAGTCATTATATAGTCATTAAGAAACATAATCCTAATAGAACTTTAATAAGATACAAACACTAAAAATTTTACTCCGGACGATCGGACCGTTGGAATTAGATGAAATTTTACAGAGAATTAGATTAAGATGAGAGGAAGATATAAAACAAATTTCAGCTCGATCGGACCGTTTAGTTTTTTTAAATATTTTTTTTCTAGAGAATTTTATGCTCCGAGGACTCTTAGAGAGTTTTATGTTTTGAGGACTCTTCTATATAATAAAAATGCAATTAAAACTCCATTTTAATTCCGATTCCAATTCCGTTTAAAAATTTATTTTTCAAATATAAAAACCAACATTTTAAATTATAATATTTATAAAATCCAAAATTTTATTTTTTCTCCGATTATTCCAATTAATTAATTAAATTAATTATCAAAAAATACGGGGTGTTACATACTTCCCCACTACCAAAGAATTTTGTCCTCAAAATTAAACGAAGCACACACATCAAATGTAAATTACACAAAATAAACTAAGGCTCGCATATGCCTACCCGTAGAATACCACAATTAGTCACCCATACACCTAAACCACCCAAACGTAATCCTTAACAAAAATACAATATATAAATCCTACATATATAGGTATCTAAGAAAGCATTATGTACCGCGATATTCCACCAGCCACGCATCCTATCATGCTCTAACTAAACCTATGGCACATAACACCTCCCATAATTGAGATTGGTTGGTGTAGTGACCACCCCCTGTGCACCTGACGCTGCCGGTGTTGCTGGTGCTGCTGGCGCCCCCTGAACGCTAGCTGCTGCTAAGACTGGAGGCCTCAGTCCTAGCTACCCCTGAACTCCTTGCCCTTATTGCCCCTGTGTAAACTTCCCTGATTTGGCCTGTGTCGCCTGGCTTTGTTGGCCCTCCCTCTTATTACATTGAGTTGCTCGATGTCCTATTTTTCCACAAGTAAAACATGCACCCCTGATGGCTCCTGAATTTATCCCCTGGTTTTGTTCACCTTGTTGACCTTGATTTGTTCTCTGCCTCTTCCACGCTTGATCATTGTGACTTCTATTCTCACCTCCTTGTCCATTAGACTCTTGCCTCTTGCCCAACTTCTTCTGATAATTGGCCTTCTCTTGCCATAGCAACATTGCGACATCCACTACCTGAGCATAAGTAGTGTATGTCGGATTCCCCAACACCATCTGCCTAATTGACCAACACAATCCCTTAATGAAACACTCCATCTTCTTTAACTCAGTGCTAACCTCTTCTGGTACAAATATAGACAAATTGTTGAACTCCTGTTCATGGATAATCGATTTTGAACCTTGCTCCAAGTACATAAATTCTCTCTTCTTTGCGTTCCTAATTGCATACGGAAAGTACTTATTATTGAACTTGATCAGAAACTCTGCATATCCCAACTGATCTCTCTCCTCTGATGTGGTGGCACTCTCCCACCATTGTAACGCATCCCCTGTCAGCTTAAAAGTTGTTAACATCTGCTTCTGCACATCCGTGCAGTCCACTATCCTCAAATGCCTCTCCATGTCCCTCCTCCACTGGTGAGCAACCGTTGGGTCAGATCCCCCTCCAAAGGTGGGAGGATTACCCATAAAGAAACTGGTCCTTACCCTATCCCGAGTTGAGATGGGTGTACCCCGTTGTTACGCCTCTAAAGTCACCCCTTTTTGTCTCCCCATCTCCAAACCGGTTGTTGTGGCTTCATGAATGATAGCCGCTAACTCCTCGGCCTCTAAAGTAATCTGACGCCGCCTTTTCTGAGCCGTGGGGACTGAGACAGACTCCTCTCTCCTACTCCCATTTCTCCTTGTGTTCTCCATCTGAAAAGATAGGAACAAATCAACATCAGACTCGGAATGACTAAAAGTACAAATCATTAAAACAAAATCAAAGATAAGCAACGCGGAAGCTAAAATGGACTCATAACCAACGAAACCTAAGACCATGCTTTGATACCAGCTGTTACACCCCACAAAATCTAACAGACGGGGTGGCCAGCCACCGCCGTCGAACTAAGCCAAGCGTGAACTAAATAAATACCATTCTTATCATGAGACAGATATGAGATATAAATAAATCAGTCCAAAAGATAAATAATTGAATCAATCTCAAATGATCATAACAACTACGCGATAAAAGATCCATCCCATGCTAACTCCAAAAATCCATACTCCAATAATGATTAAATAAAATCTGAAATAATCCCAAAAGAAATCCTCTAACAACTTTGGAACCGAATGGTCCAATAAAATTCAAATGAAGTGTCATAATTAAATACGACTGGAAAAGAAAGTCTAACTAAACTATGCCATAAAATGAATAACTCCAGCTGCACCTCCAAATGATAACTCCGATAAACTTATGCAGCTTCTCCAATTCTAATCCTGAAAAAGATTAGTCAACGCATGGGTCAGAGCCAAAGCCCCGAGCAAGAATACACACTACTCCCCTCAAATAGGATCCTTGAATCCAGATAGTAGCATTATACGCAATAAATATCACAATAGAATATTTTAAATTAAACGGGATAATTAAGCGCGATAAATATAAATCACTAACTACCCGGAGAAATCCCCATTTATAACGGCACACCAATACGATTTTAAATTCCCAAGTCCCACGATGTTAATTTCATTAAATTAACCATCTTCTATTATATCCTCATTTTATTATGGCGGTCCTCCCGCATCGGGTGATTTCTCCACCAAAATACACATCCCCTCGTCAAAATGTCGGCTAGCCCATTTAAACTGTCGGCCCTCGGTGATTATCTCGCCAATATATTTTAATACCCGTCTTATTATCTTAGGTATTAGTTCTCAATTTCACAATTCACAATTTATAAACACCCCACCCTTTAATCGATGTGAGATCCTCAAAATACCCCTTAGTCCCATACCTAAGGGTCCCCAAGTTATCAATACATCATAACCTATAGATAGGAGGATTTTCTAACATAAATCATAACCTAGTCTCATACCTAGACTAGCGTAACGACGATAAAGTAATAAAAATCACCCCACCCCTAACACAATAAAACCGTGAGAATTTTCCCTCACTAGTCCCATTTCTAGAAGGCATTATAAAATATAGGGAGAGCAATAATACCCAACAACTCGTCGTCACAATGATATTTAATAATACCAACAAGTTATACCAATAAGAATAATTAATCAACGTATAAAACTAGGAATGATAGTTCAATTCAATTAAATCTTTAATTTAATTATCACAACGTCAACAATACCCAAATAATCTCATTTAATTATTTTAAATTAAATATACAAAGTTTTCATCATATATACATCAAAAACCAAATTTCATCATCTCTACATGTATTACATGAGTTATACGCACCCAAAAATTATTTATTTTAAAACTAGGGTTTTCTACATGCAACCTACACCAATAAAACCCAAAATCACTCATGAATCCTACGTACCCGAAGGGTTATAAATATAATTCAGATTAAAATATTTTATAAAAATAGCCCCATAATTAGTGTCCCCTTTTTCTAATTAAGTTACTAATTATTTTTAAGAAAACATGTAATTAAGTGTTTGGGCGACACTTAAAATGCATAATACTAAAGGAAAAGAATAGAGTATTCATGCCTGTGAAGATTGTGTTGAAAATTTGATTAGAAATCTGGATTCCTCTCGAAAAATTAGCAAAGAAGTGTTCTTGGACCAATCTTGATTAAATCCCAAATAAGCCTTCAAATCTGGTGACAAAATATTGATTATGTTGGAGGTTGATGATTATGGTTGAGAGGAAATATTTTTAGGAGTGTTATCTGGTGAAAAACTTGAGAAAAAATGATTATGAGAAGTCTCCCCATGAATTAGAGTTATTATATAGTCATTAAGAAACCTAATCCTAATAGAACTCTAATAATATACAAACACTAAATTTATTCCGGACGATCTGACCGTTGGAATTATATGAAATTTTACAGAGAATTAGCTGAAGACGATAGGAAGTTACAAAAAAAATTCAACTCGATCGAACATTTCAATATTTTTAAATATATTTTTTTCTAGAGAGTTTTATGCTCCGAGGACTCTTAGAGAGTTTTATGTTTTGAGGACTCTTCTATATAATAAAAATGCAATTAAAACTCCATTTTAATTACGATTCCAATTCCGTTTGAAAATTTATTTTTCAAATATAAAAACCAACATTTTAAATTGTAAAATTTATAAAATCATTTAATTTTTTTTCTTCGATTATTCCAATTAATTAATTAAATTAATTATCAAAAAAATACGGAGTGTTACAACTAGGGCAGCTAAGTTTTTCTTTTTCTTTTTATATTATTTTTCTATTAAACAACTAACCGATTAGGACAAAGGTTATATCTTTTTAGATTTATATCTTTTTTTTCTATAAAACCCATATAAGACAAAAAGTAAGTTAAGATATTTTTTGATATTTTAGTTTTTTTTTTCATTTTTGCCTAGAACTTATTTTTTCAAAAATTATACTTTATACCCTATAATTTTATTTTTAGTTTAAATAACAAAACTAAACTTCGATATCTGCATATTTAATGTAAATTTAACATAAAATTTACTTTTTATATAATATTTAACATGCGTAAAAAAAATATCTACTTGATAATTAAAATTATTATTTTATGCGTCGACTAAAATAAAAAAAAATGTCATTTGGACACAAAAGAATTTATTTTAGATTAAAATAAAAATCAAGGTATTACAGAATTACAAGTCAACCCATTCCCCCACAGGAACTGCACGCTTATGCATTCCCTTACGGAATTTCAAATCAACCCAACCAAAGGTGCACCTGCATCAAAATCCTTCACGTCTTCCCAAGCGAAGTTGTACCCTCTCCAAAATACAACACAAAGTTCCCAGGAGAGAGATTCCCCATATCACAACCTCAGGTCCTCATAATTGACCTCGACCCTCAGAACTGGAAGCCACAACTTTAGGTCCTCAGAATTGACCTCGGCACTCAGAATTACTCGTCACAACTTCAAGTCCTCATAATTAACCTCGGCCCTCAGAACTAGTTGTCACAACTTTAGGTCCTCGGAATGGACATCGGCCCCGCGAACTGGTCGTCACAATTTTAGGTCCTTAGAATTTACCTCGGACCTCAGAATTGGTCATCACAACCTCATGTCCTCTGAATTGGCCTCGGCCCTCAAAACTGCTCGTCGCAACTTAAGGTCCTCATAATTGACCTCAACCCTTAGAACTGGTCGTCACAACATTAGGTCCTCATAATTGACATCGACCCATAGAATTGGTCGTCACAACTTTAGGTCCTCACACTTAACCTCAGCCCTCAGAATTTGTCGTCACAACTTTAGGTCCTTATAATTGAACTCGACCCACAAAAGCGATCCCCCTAGATTTTGGCTCTCGAAATTGACCTCGACCCTCAGAATTGGTCGTCACCACTTTAAATCCTTATAATTGACCTCGACTCGCTAAATGGATCATCCCCAGCATAACCTTAGGTCCTTAAAACTGACCTCGACCCTCCGAATAAGTCACCCTCATCCTCTAGGTTCGCAGAATTTGATCTAAAACCATCTTTCCCAACGCCAATGTTGTGCATATTATTCGACAGTCTTCGCTTGTTCTAAGCTCGTCCATTGAGGTACTCTGTAGACACCCTATCCTAGGACCCCCCCCCCCCCCAAGCACCTCCTTAGGTCCTTAACACTCCCTCATTCACCATAAACCCTAGGTCGTACTTTGAGTACTGATCTGAAGTCCATCGGGCACTCCCAAGCCCCGTTTGACTACCAATCAACTTTCTCACCTAAGAAGAATCTCATTGAATATTCAAAGGGCATTGAATCCCTTTCCAATTATCCTCTTCGTGCATGAATCATACTTGCGATTTGGACGAATGGTTCCTTTTACCCCAAAAACTGATCTAGAGACCATCATGTGCTCCTGATCCCTGTGTGACTCCAATCAACTCTCTATCTTGATCGAAGCTCATTATATCTTGGAAGGTCTCTGAATCCCCTTTCTAATGATCCACCTTGTGCATGAATTAGCTTTACGGTACAAATGAATGACCTGTTTTACTTTGAAGGGTCACCGAGCTTCTGGGGGGCATTTGAACATGGTCAACTCTCCGAACCGAGTGAAGCGCATTGAAACATAAAAGGCCTCTGAATACCCTTTCCAACGGCCCGTCCTGTGTGAGAATCGGCCTTACAGTTGGGATGAACGATTTGTTTCCTTTCGAAGATTTTCTATCCAATATACCAATTGGCATTTTTTACCCCCGTTTGACTAATGTCAACTCCCGGACTCAAGAGTGGCTCAATGGATTCTTAAAGGGATCTGAATACCCTTTCCAACAGTCCATCCCTTGCACGATTCTGACTTACATATTGTATTTTACGACCACTTTTATAAAAAACCTACCAACAGACTATCGAATGGCATTCTCAGCACCCTACCTATCGGCAGTTTGTCTTGGAATTCCATGCCGATAGGAAGGTCAGGGACCATATTGATCGTCACTTCCTTGGCCTTATAAATAGGATTCATGAGCTCACTTCAAAATGGACCTCAAAAAACATCCCTCATATTGATCTAAGAAATATTCTCTCGAAGTCAGAGATATTTCCATCCTTCCCTTACCATATTTAGCAAATTCCTTTCCCCCTCTTCATACCACCTCCACCCTCTTACAAGATCAGCACCTCGACACTCAAGATCAACCTCAAGTGCTCATAAGAAGGTCCAATCTTTCACTCTCTTTCTAAATTCTCTTATTTTTTACATTAGATACTTTATTCTTACTTTAGAACTTTACTTCATTAGATCACACATACTAATATCCAACTTTTTATTAGTAGTATTTCACATACCATATTCTTTTTATAAAAAAACCCAAATATAATAAAAAGAGGGTTCACTTGTAAATTCCAAATGGAGATTTCTCATGACATTTTCTCACACTAAAACACATTTTTCCTACACACGCATATAAGAAACGTACCCAATTGGATTTATGGGTTTAACCCCACCCCATGTTATAAGTGAACTACATGGATTTTGATGCGTTTCGGGCAACATAAGTGTCTCTTAAGTAAACTCCGATATTCAAATTCTCTTCTACTCATGTTTATAATATTGTTTTCATAGCACATATTCGTAATGGATGTCATAGTCTTATATGCTTATGTTTTTTCCAACGTATACCATCGTTCTCCTATAACAATTGGTGATTCAGCAAACACACACATTATATTTTATTTAATATTACGGGAACACTCCTCAGGATGACCTCACTCCGCCTTTATCCATGACGCGAGTTGAGCAATTCTACTCTCCATTTATATATACATGCACACACTTCACAGAGTTTATCAGAAGAAGATTAACATAAGACCATGAGAGACCGAAATAGAGGGATAGATTTCTAACACCATCCCATTCCGTAACTTAGTCCCCGAACCTTTGAACTAATTGGTTTTGCAAGCATCAATATTGTCCTTGATGTCGTTCTCTTGAGGATGCAACATTTATTTTGCCTATTTTGTCCAAAATAGGTTGGCGACTCTATCTCTACACATTACCCCGCAAACATTTTTTATGACGATCGAGGGCTACCCGAGGAAATGGCACGAACTGACCCTCGCACGCGCACCGAGGAGGGATGGCCACAAGATTTTCAAATGAAATTGGGATATGGGCTGGTTCGAGACAAGCTTAGTATTCAAAATAAAATATGATATATATGGGTGTGTGTGTGTGTGTGTGTGTGAAACGTATACCACTCTAGTGCTATCATCGTACGTTGTGCGGTGTGGGTGATCTTCCCTAGAAAATATCAGCCGGCTTAGTATCGACCCTAGGTCATAGTTTTATGCATGCCCAAGTGAGAGGTTGGAGCCATAATGAGGTGATGTCGGGTATGGTCATGACTCATTGGCTCAAGACTATGATCGCCTCTAGTACGTTTACGTTTATACATCATCGAGCCCGGTGTGAGAGTTCGACTCGGTGTACCAGGATGATGTGCGTATGCCCTGGAGCATGATAGCATTGTAGAGATCCGCATCCAATGAGATTTTACTATAAGGGATGGCGGTTATACTTGTATAGCGGGCAATATATAAGTATATATATACTTGATGTGATTGGTATATTGTATATATGTGTGTGAAAATACATACATACATACATACACAAACACACACACACACACACACACACATATATATATATATATATATATATATATATATAGAGAGAGAGAGAGAGAGAGAGAGAGAGAGAGAGAGATTGAAGAACATGACGAACAATAAATTATACGCATCCAAGAGAACAACTCTGGAATTCTAAGTGAAATACGTATATAAGAGTAATAAAAATATATACGGGTTAATGACACTAATGTGTGAATAGTAAGTAAATAACTAGTGACATTTATTTAAAATGAATCGATGAATTATAAAGGAGATTTATAATGAATAAGCTTAGATAAGAGCTTGATATGAAATCTAAGTAAATAATAGTATGCATGGGGCATTAAGCATCGTATATGACTTTGTTGAGTAGTGATACTAGTTAGGTTATGTAGCGTAAATAAGTTATTTAAAATACATGTGTTAGGTGTGCACTATAGATGTGGGGTGGGGAGAATCTCATGGGAGTGCGACACCAATTTAAATATGAAAGATTATGGAACGTATTTATTAATGTGTTTTAAAAACTTGCTAAATATTTTCAAAACTTAGGTGTTCAGCCACAGGGATGCCTGGATTAACCATTCTTCTAGTTCGACAATGTTGCGACAACTGTGGATGCTTGCAAGGATTGATTAGATGCTTATATCATTGAGATATAGATTGAAGGTATTCCAAAGTTATTTCAAGCATGTTGCTCAGTTAGTTGGTTTTTATTTCATTCAGTTGCTTTACCTTCAGTTACATGTATTATTGTATTGTGATTCTTTTTACTGAGAGTTATCGGTTAATTTATTTATGCCATTAAGTGTGAGTTATATTATTGGCATGATTTGTTATGTGAATGGGAATTTTGTTTAATCAAGCTAAGGAGTTTTAAAATTTGACACCAGTCCTAATAGGGCATTAGTAATAAAAAAATATTTTCGACAGTGATGCTAAGAATGAACCAGATGATAGTCCTTTTTTATTTCAATAAAGGACCAATCACCCGTGATTGAAATATGCGAGGTGTCACAATGGTGATGGAAACCCCCCACCTCCTAAGGTTGGCTCAAGGAGGTTTCCTAACTTCACAAATCTTGCCTCCATAAATGCTCCAAGCTAACCCCCCCCCCCCCCCCCCTTCAAACTCCATTAATCTTCCATCTTCACCTTTAAGAACCCCTAACAACACCTCCAAAATTCTTGGATCTACCTAAGAATGGTGGAAATGGGTGTATTAGGTTTAAATATCGTGGAATACTAGTAGAATATGATGGCATAAGGTGGAGATTTGGTGGTGGCATGGTGGTTTATGACGGTAAGAGTTAGAGAGAGAGAGAGAGAGAGAGAGAGAGAGAGAGAAGAAAACTGATCATGGTGGGGGTAAGACATCCCCACCTCTTTACCCTCAAATAAACCCACATAACCCAAAACAAACCTTTATCAAACACCCCCAAACTTCAAAATCCCGTGGTGCACTAGAACTCGGCAGGCCATCGATCTAATGGCCAAAACATGACAGCACACAAGGGCAACCCAATTTAAAAAAAATTGGGCAGCCTCATTCGAATGAAAATGATCTCATTTGAATGACAAAGGGACCTCATTTAAATGACCTTGTAATGAATTCAATATAGTGGTATCTCGTTCGAACCACGATGTAACAACCCGAATTTTTAAATGGGTATTTTTAAATTAATTTTGGAAAATTTGAGAAAAATAAATTTTTGTATTTAATGATTTTTATTAGTTAAATATGTTGGTTATGATTTTATAAGAATAGAACTTCAAGTGGAATTGAAATCGGATTTAAAACAAATTTTTAATGGAGTTTTTAATATTTGCTTTATGTAATTTTCGTGGGGGAACTGTCAGATTTTCTGTAGGGTCGATAGATCGACCCTTTTAGTCGATCGATCGACCGTGCCCAGTTTTTGTGCGATTCAGTCATATTTTAGAGTTGGATTGGGATAAGGACTCTTAATTGTTATATAAGACTTATAATCCGTAGGGGGACTTCTCATAAACACTTTTTTCCAACTTTTTCATCAGAAAGCTCTTCTAAAAGATTTTTCTCTCCACCATAATCATCAACCTTCAACAAGATCAAGTTTGTTTTGACACAGGATTTAAAGGTTTAATTTTGGGTTTAATCAAGATTGTCCAAGAACGTTTCTTTGCTAATTTTTTTAGAGGAATCCAAATTTCTATTCAGATTCTCAAATCAATCTTCACTCAGGCATGTTTATCCTATTCTTTTCCCTTAGTGTTATGTGTCTTGATTGTAGCCTCCATTAAATTCATGTTTTCTAAAATAACTTGTTAATGTAATTATTCAAGAAATAAATATTGGGACTGTTTTTCATGAATTTTTTTTGATGTTATCTAATATTCAAAACCTTGTTGTTCTTCGGGTAGTAATTTGGATCACCGGTTGTATTATGGGCGTGTGCATGTAGAGGAGCCTTAGAAAGTAAATTTTGATATTTCATGAGAAAACCCTAGTTTAGTTCGATTGCTTGTGTTGGAGAATAATAATGATGATAGGACTTGAATGTGTTTGTTATTATGAAAATCAAATATTTAGGTGTCCTTGATTTCAATCACTTAATTAAAATTATTCAATTTGGAAATTTAATGTTGTTGCGATTGCGGTTATAAATTGTTAATTGTGACACTTTATGGAAGTATTATAATTTTTCATATCTCGGGGACGTTGGGTATTGTTGGTAATTGGTTTTCACCCCCTGTTATAGTACACTTGTTAGGAATGGGACTAGTAAGTGGGCCTTAATTGTGATTTATGCTAATTAGGTATGGGACTAGTTAGTGTAAGTCTATGCGGGTTATATAATTTGGGGTGGGGGATGATTTTCTATATTATATCATTCTTATGAAGGCCTAGGATTGATATCTAGGTGGAGTGAAATTTTTTTATAATCATCCTTTACTTAAGAGAGGACGAATTTGAGTTTTGGGAACCCTTAGTTGGGACTAAGGGGTATTTTGAGGATTTTCACATCACTTTTAAGGGTGGGGGAAATTAATTTGATTAATGAGTATAAGAAATTTTTGGAAATTAATACCGCAGGACTAAAACAGGTATTAAAATTTATTGGCGACATAATGTGTCGGGACCGACAATTTTAACGGGTCAGAGGACGATTTATGTCGTTTCATGTGTGGAGCCTTGTCATAACGCCAGGATCGCAGGATAAAAACGGATCAGACGGCGGACTTGACAAGGGGACGTGTGGGGGGGTGGAACGTTGTCATATCGCGTGGGACGACAGTTTAAAACGGGTCAGACGGCGGCTTTGACATGGGGAAGTGTATCTTGGTAAATTATCTTCGTGGTTAAATTAATTAAATTTAACATTGTTGTGAATGTGGGTTAATTAAAATAATATTGGTGTGGTACATTTTAAAGAAACTGTAAGGACACAAATTTCCAATTGAGTCCATATGTAGTTTTGGCTCAATTCCGGACAAAAACATTTATTCATAGGATAGTATTTAATTGTAATATTCTCAAGCCTATGAAGTATGTGTTGAAGACGTAGCAGCAAAGAATTTAAAGCTTCATCAAAATGCCGGTTTACGTGCCTCGTTTCTACGTCATCAACTAAGGTTCCATGCTCCCAAGGTATGAATGTAATTATATTTATATAGGAGCTTGGAACAATATTTATTGGGTGTTAGGTTTAATAAAAAACCATGTTTTACTTTCAGAATAATTTAATTGAAACTTTAAAATAAAGTACACAAAGTTTCTGGGCCAAAAATTGAATTTATCAAAAATTTCTGGAAGTCGTTCGAACGAGTTTTTCGTTCGAACCAGGTTTCGTTCGAACGAGTTTGCCAACGAACCTAAACTGGTCAGTCGTTCGATATGTCGTTCGAACGAGTTTTTCGTTCGAACCAGGTTTCGTTCGAACGAGTTTGCCAACGAACCTAAACTGGTCAGTCGTTCGATATGTCGTTCGAACGAGTTTGGTCGTTCTAACGAGATATCTAACGAGTTTCTAACGAGCCCAGTCTGGTCGCTTGTTAGAAGTCTCGTTCAAACGAGATGCCAGGCGGGAACAGTTTTGAGCAATTTTTGGCAGTTTTCACCCCATTTCCCCACTTGTTTCTTAACTGATTTTTTAAGACTTTATTAAGGACGGGAATCATTTTTGAAGGGGTATCTTTTTCATACCATACAAACTCCTAGAGAGTGTTTTGAGAGAAAATTTGTTTAAGGAAAAAGATCAAGTTTTGAGTGTTATTCTTTAATGAAAAATCCTACACACTCTAGTGTTTACACCCAATAGTTGTTTATCCAAGTTCTATATACATATCTTTACTTGGAGTTTTGGCACCGGTTTATCTCTACCGAATTCAAGAAGAGAAGTTTTGGTTTGCTTCTACATCCATCAAAGAAGAAGACTTTTTGTTGAAGATTCTACCCACTTGCAGAAAGGCTCCATGCTTGGGTGACGGTGACCATATAAAGTCCCATCGGTGGATTCCGAGACCGCGGTGGTGTTCCGAGGTTGTTCGTTAGGAAGAGGTTTCTACGAGAAGAAGCGTCGAGGCTTGAGAGGGATCGAGTCAGTCGTTGTAAGTCTATCTGCCTTGTAATTGTAATTCCATATCTAGTGGACTTGTGGCTAGGGCCGTCCGAGGTTGTTTCCCGTCTTGGGTTTTTCCTCGTACATCTCGGCGTAGTGTGATATTGTTTATTTTATCTTGCATCATAATTTAGAACGCATGCTTAGAATAAATTCAAGATAAAATTTGGTTTAATTATCACACTCATTTAATTTGGGACTAAATTAAATATTGGGTAAATTTGGTTTATTCAAGTCATTTGCTAAAATTGGTTTCGCCTAACTTTGGATAATTGAAAATTATGACTTAGGCAAATTCTAGGACTTGGATTAACTTATTTTAATTTGTTTTGAAGAAATTAAAATTCGGCTTTTTTATTTGTTGAACCATCACTTATATACGCTTCCGCATCATCTCGTGTTTTACATAAAAAAGGAAATTATTAACTTTGATTTTAATTGAGAAAATCACCATCCGGGGGTTTCTTACGCTTTCAAATTGGTATCAGAGCCAAAAACGATAAATTATTTCGTTAAGATCTTTTAATTTTTTTGGCTAAAATGGATTTTCCCCCATTTTCAAAATTTCCTATTTTCGATGGTTCAAACTACGCGTATTGGAAAGCGCGAATGAAATCGGCATTAAAATCTATCGACGAGAGAGTTTGGATGCCTGTTGTTAACGGGTACTCCCCACCAACTTACTTAGTTAAAAATGAACGTGTTATCAAACCCGCCGATAGATGGACTGAAAATGAGTTTAAACTTGCTAACTTTAATTCCCGAGGTTTAAATGCCTTATTTAGCGCTGTCGCACCGGATGAATTCCGACGTATTATGACGTGTGAAACCGCTAAAGAAGCTTGGGATATTTTACAATTAACTCATGAAGGAACTAGTGTCGTTAAAGCTTCAAAACTCCAAAACCTCACCACTCAATTTGAAACTATCAAAATGGATGAAAAAGAAACTTTTGATAAATTTTATGCTAGACTTTCTGATATTGTTAATTCATACTTTAACTTGGGAGAGAAAATACCTGACGACCGTGTTGTAAAGAAAATTTGGAGGTCCCTACCCGATAGATTTATTCCAAAGGTGACCGTTTTAAATTCTTTACCCACTTTAGCCTCTACGAAATTAGAAGAGCTTGTAGGTGATTTACAAACCTATGAACTAGATATGTTTCCCTCTAAAACTGAAAAGAAAATCGAAAAGGGCGTTGCTTTAAAAGCCCGAAAAGAGGTCAAACAAGTAGTAGAGAGCGAGAGTGATAGTGACTCGGAAGATATGGCTTTGTTTGCTCGCAAATTTAGAAAATTTCTTAAATTTAACAAAGATAAATTTAAAAATGATTTTAAGAAATTTGATTCTTCTAAACATGATAAAAGCGAGAAGATTTCTAAAGCCGAGAGGACCCCTAAACCTAGTAATGAACATTTAGATAGGGACGAGTCTAATAAGTGTTTTGGCTGTGAAGGTTATGGCCATAGGGCTTATGAGTGCCCCACTAAACTTAGGAAAGATGGTAAGCGACCTATTTCATATAATGCAACCCTTAGTGATAGTGATAAGGAAGAAAAGCCAGATTCCCCCACTAAGAAAAATTTTGTGGCTTTTATGGCTAGTCATGTGAGTGATAATGAGAACTCATCGATTGATGACACGATTGCACATGCCACTTCCAAGGTCATTGTTCATGATTCCCTTGTTTTTAATGATAGTGAGATTGGAGAAGAAAGTGAGAGTGAAAATGAAGAAGAGGTTGATGTGAGTGAACTTCAAAATGCTTTTCATGAATTATATAAAGAATCTATTAATTTGAAAAGAACTAATTTGAAGTTAGAAGCTTGTTTAAGAAAGAGTGTCAAGGTCATTGATGATAGTGCCTTAATAGAAGACCTTAGGACACATGTGAGGACTCTTCAAGAGAAGCTTTATTATGTAGAAGGCGAAAGAGATAGCCTTAGGAGTTTAATGGAATCCTTGAAAAAGGAGCTTCTTTCTTTTGAAGAGCGTAATTTTTTACTAGAATCTAACATTTTAGAATTGGAAAATAAATTAAAAGATTCTAGTAATGTCAAATTTGATTTGGAATGTCGTTCGGAAAAACTTGATAAAATGTTAGGAACGATCCAAATTAAAAATGACACTTGTGGTTTAGGCTTCAATACTTGTAATGAATTTACTCATAATGCCCAAACCAATATTTTAGGAGAATCTACTAGGAATGCATTTAATGATCACTCCTTAGGCAAATCTTTTCGACATGTTCTTACTTGTACTCTTTGTGGTCGAAAAGGTCATCTTAGGAAATATTGTTTTGATCTTAAACGAATTCCTAGAAAATCCCATAGTAAAGTAACCACGGTAGTTAAAGCTCCTACACCCCAAGATAGTCATTCTTCATTAATTTGGGTTAGGAAATCCGACTTGGTTGCCTTACAAAATAGGGATTTTGATTCTCATTTACTTACACATGCTTCCTCCCTTGCTAAATCTAAAGGATGAATGTGTTAGTGTTTGCATACTTTAGCGTCTATACTTTATGCTATATTCACATGCTAAATGTATGCTTGTTTAGTCATTTTCTAGTCATAGCCTTATTTCATATCCCATGCTAGAAATCATGACTTGTTTATCTTTTTGTATTATATTTTGTGTTTGAATTAATTGGAAAATATAAAAAGATTTTTGTTTATCATTTGTGTTTTATTTATTTCATTTAAGCTTAATGAAAAATACAAATGATTTTTGTTTGTACTTTTGAGTAATTTTTTATTTTTGATTAAAAATGTTAAAAACTCAAAAAGATTTTATTTTGTGTGTATTTTAGTTTGACACACTTTATGTGGCATATATTTGTGTTTGAATCCCATCGTTTACGCTCCCATGTGGCTAGAACTTTTGGTTTAGATTTTCAATCCTTAAAATGTTCTTTAGCATGTTTTATATGGAGTAGTTGGATTTTGTATTGTTTAAATGGATTCTATTTCTATATGCCTCTATTCACACATGCACGAGCTCTTTTGAAATCTTAATGTCACATGTTATATTTGAGCTTTTTGAGGTGTTCTCCTACCAATCTAGTCATCTACATATCTTTGACCTAGGAGGACTAGTGCATGTCAAAATCCGTTGCATGTGAGATTTGTGTGAACATGAAAAACATGATAAATTAATATATGCACGGGGAAGGGCTCCGAAAGGATGAATTAAATCCTTTGCGATTGTAAGCCACCGTTTATTGGATCTAAAAGAAATACGTGATCCAAAGGCCTAAAACAGAATATTTGGCATTAAAAAGAAAACAACAGCCAAGGCCTATGTTTGTTTGATATATTCATTCAAAAATAAAAGAATATATATGTTAATTGAGGGAGATTTGGATGGTATATCAATGGTTTGCACAATGTCCGTTTATCCTAGTTGTCTTTAATGTCATGACTCTATTTGGTTTGTAGAATCATCATCATGCTAGGCTTGTATGCATTGTGTATGTTTGTTCATTGAGTTCAATCTATATTGTCACATGAGGTTATATTTCAATGTGATGAAGTTTACAATCAAACGAGAACTCCGTGAACGTTTATTAAGTGTTTGGGTCTAAATTTAAATTGTTGCTAGTTCACACCCCTACACTTCCGTTTCCATATGACACATTTTTGCCATACGAGTGTGCAAACTTATAGTATTTTGTGTTATATGTGTGTTTATATCTATATATATATGCAGGTGCTTCATTGAAATATTTCTAGTTCATATATATATGATATTTGTTTGTCTTTGCCTTGCTTTTAATTGCCCATATGCTTTCATGTCTTAACACTTTAAGCTTCAACGTGTGTATTAGTTCTTTATCCTTTGCCTATTCCTGAACAAAAAGGGGGAGAATGATGATAGGGGGAGAAATGGTATCTAATCCTATTATTATCGTATCTTCGTTTGGGGCAGATTTATCTTAGGGGGAGACGTCTTTCTAAGTAGGTTTATCTTAGGGGGAGACGTCTTTCTAAGTAGGTCATGTGTTTGATAAAGGGGAGAATTAATTTAGGGGGAATAATTCAATTAAGGGGGAATAATTCAATTAATTGCATTTTATATTTTGATATTCCCTATGCATTTGATGAGTTTGCTTAAGTGTGCAGGTATTCTACTACTAAAACAGCATTGTTTAATGGCAAAGCGTTTGATACTTGGGTTGAGTCAAGTTTGGGCGGGTTATGTTTTGAGTCTAGTGAGCTTGACGGCCCTTTAGGATTTTTTTGTTTTGGTTTTTGTCCCGGAATAGCCAAAGGGGGAGATTTGTAAGGACACAAATTTCCAATTGAGTCCATATGTAGTTTTGGCTCAATTCCGGACAAAAACATTTATTCATAGGATAGTATTTAATTGTAATATTCTCAAGCCTATGAAGTATGTGTTGAAGACGTAGCGGCAAAGAATTTAAAGCTTCATCAAAATGCCGGTTTGCGTGCCTCGTTTCTACGTCATCAACTAAGGTTCCATGCTCCCAAGGTATGAATGTAATTATATTTATATAGGAGCTTGGAACAATATTTATTGGGTGTTAGGTTTAATAAAAAACCATGTTTTACTTTCAGAATAATTTAATTGAAACTTTAAAATAAAGTACACAAAGTTTCTGGGCCAAAAATTGAATTTATCAAAAATTTCTGGCAGTCGTTCGAAGTCTCGTTCGAACGAGTTTTTCGTTCGAACCAGGTTTCGTTCGAACGAGTTTGCCAACGAACCTAAACTGGTCAGTCGTTCGATATGTCGTTCGAATGAGTTTGGTCGTTCTAACGAGATATCTAACGAGTTTCTAACGAGCCCAGTCTGGTCGCTCGTTAGAAGTCTCGTTCGAACGAGAGTAAAGTTCGTTCGAACGAGATGCCAGGCAGGAACAGTTTTGAGCAATTTTTGGCAGTTTTCACCCCATTTCCCCACTTGTTTCTTAACTGATTTTTTAAGACTTTATTAAGGACGGGAATCATTTTTGAAGGGGTATCTTTTTCATACCATACAAACTCCTAGAGAGTGTTTTGAGAGAAAATTTGTATAAGGAAAAAGATCAAGTTTTGAGTGTTATTCTTTAATGAAAAATCCTACACACTCTAGTATTTACACCCAATAGTTGTTTATCCAAGTTCTATATACATATCTTTACTTGGAGTTTTGGCACCGGTTTATCTCTACCGAATTCAAGAAGAGAAGTTTTGGTTTGCTTCTACATCCATCAAAGAAGAAGACTTTTTGTTGAAGATTCTACCCACTTGGAGAAAGGCTCCATGCTTGGGTGACGGTGACCATATAAAGTCCCATCGGTGGATTCCGAGACCGCGGTGGTGTTCCGAGGTTGTTCGCTAGGAAGAGGTTTCTACGAGAAGAAGCGTCGAGGCTTGAGAGGGATCGAGTCAGTTGTTGTAAGTCTCTCTGCCTTGTAATTGTAATTCCATATCTAGTGGACTTGTGGCTAGGGCCGTCCGAGGTTGTTTCCCGTCTTGGGTTTTTCCTCGTACATCTCGGCGTAGTGTGATATTGTTTATTTTATCTTGCATCATAATTTAGAACGCATGCTTAGAATAAATTCAAGATAAAATTTGGTTTAATTATCACACTCATTTAATTTGGGACTAAATTAAATATTGGGTAAATTTGGTTTATTCAAGTCATTTGCTAAAATTGGTTTCGCCTAACTTTGGATAATTGAAAATTATGACTTAGGCAAATTCTAGGACTTGGATTAACTTATTTTAATTTGTTTTGAGGAAATTAAAATTCGGCTTTTTTATTTGTTGAACCATCACTTATATACGCTTCCGCATCATCTCGTGTTTTACATAAAAAAGGAAATTATTAACTTTGATTTTAATTGAGAAAATCACCATCCGGGGGTTTCTTATGCTTTCAAAAACATTGCGGGTAATAGTAATTTATTTTTGGTGATTAATAATCTTTGTAATTAAAATATTTTATTATTATGGTCGATATGTATTGCACTATTGTCTAGGTTAAAGGACCCTAATTGAAAGGAGTAGCCGATATTCATGCTCAGGGCTTTGGCTCTGACACATGCGTTGACTAATCTTTTTCAGGATTTATTTGGGAAGTAGCTGCATAGGATTCATTGGAGATCTTTTGGAGGTGCAGCTGGAGCCATTTTATTGCTTTAGTAGTTAGATTTCTCTTTCCATTCCGTCATATTTATTATGAGACTACATTTGAGTTTTATTGGGCCTTTCAGTTCCAAAGTTGTCTTGAGATTTCAGTTGGATTTAATTATTTAATTATTGACATATTCGGAGATTGCATGTGATGGATTTTTTATCGCACTTTGGTGTTAATTTAGTTGGATGTTCTTGGTATTTGGGATTGATTAAAATTATTTTTCATGTAGATTAAAATTTTTATATGTCTCATATATGTCTCATGCTAAGAATGGTATTTTATTTACCCACCCCCGGCTTAGTTTTTGTGGCAGCCGATGTCAGAATTTAGCGGGGTGTGACACTCGTTGGATCCCAAGTTTGAACGACCTTAGAACGACCTTCGATATTCGTTCGAACGACCAGATTCTCATTCTATCAAAATATAGATCTCGTTCGAACTGCCTCCAAGTCATTTGATCTTGCCAGATTCCTAAAATCTCCAATTTTCACCCATAACTTTCGGCAATTACCATCAAGACCAAAGAACAATCTTATAGAGGTAAAATCACGTATATAAATGATCAAATTTCCAGGGATTTCATATCATTACAATTTCCACGGGAAAAATAATAAATATTGGGCATGGGTATTACATCTTTGTCCACGGAGAAGGCTGAGTATATTGCCGCCGAGAGTTGTTGCACGAAACTCTTATGGATGAAACAAATGTTGGAGGATTATGGTATTTTACAACGCCTGATGACTATTTCTTATGATAATATGAGTGCGATCCATATTTCCCGTAATGTTGTCCAACATTCGGTCATGAAGCACATTAGGATACGAGAGGACTTTATACGTAATCTAGTTGAGGAGAAGGTCGTGTACTTGAGTTTTGTGAGCACCAATCGTCAGTTAGCCGATATATTCACGAAATCTTTAGATGCACTTCGATTTGAGGGTCTTAGTAAATCTTTAGGTATTTTCACTGTTAACTGAGTTTGGATACTTTATCTAGTGTAGGATGCTTTTTCGTGATTATATTTTGTATTCATATTGCTAGATTCTATTATCATTGTGACATCATTGTATTTATATTTTGATTTTTGATTTTTTTTTTAAATCTGAAAAGAGTTATATTTTTTTTAAAAAAATTGAAAAATACAAAAAGATTTTCAACTTTTAAGAAAATGGTTAAAATGGAAAAAAGATTTTATTTTGATAAATTTTTTAAAAAGATAAAAAGAGTTTTGTATTTTTTTTGTCACCATATATGGATGAACATTTAAGATGTATGGATCACCCATTCATTTCATATTTTCACGTTACTTTTCTGTAGTGTTTTGAGACATGATGTCATTTCTATAGTGTGGTTAATAATGTGTGGAGTCATTACGTTAAAATTTGATGATTACTTTCAACATGTTTGACACCTAGTCACCTTTAATGCACATATGCATGAACTTTTTTTAACATTGCACTGACTTGTCACTTGTCAAATATGATGTTCTCATCTCAATTTTTCTTTATAATGAACCAAATGTAAAAAGAGATATAGTTGTGCGTGTAAGAACCATTGCCCAAATTTAAGCTATTTTTTTTTAAAATATTGTTATATGTTAAGAAATGGAAATGGACTACGAAAGATCAAATGTCTTTGCATTAAAAGCCACCATTTTCATTGAAGAGCCTAAAAATATTAGAGGCACATAAAAACACAAGTGTCAGGCCAACTTTTGTTACATTGATGCTTCGTTACAGATGAGCATTAATTTCTTCAAAAATCATTCAGAATTTAGCATCATATGTGTGAGAATTTTAGGGAGTTAAAATCGAAGATCAATAGGTTTTCACAAGTAAAATATATCGAAAAAACATTGCATATTTTTGCATCAATTGTGTGAGAATAAAGTATGTTCATGAGATGTTTATTAAGTTGAGTCAATTTCACTTGACTTCGCATTTTTACACCTAAGGTAGGCTTTGACATCTTCCATTCGAAGTGTCTCAAAACTTCATGCACACATGTTATGACTATATATGTTGGTTTTCCTATGGAATTGTTCACACACCAACATTCCGCATTCACGGTTCATATATTTTAGTATTATTCCATGGTGTGTCACATTTGATCATTTTATACTTTATTTTTACAAGAAAAATGAAAGTTTTTAAAAAGTTGGTTTATACATGCCTTTAAGATTATCATCACCTAAGCTTCCTTAATTATTCTTGTGTTGATATCTTACTTCTTCGCGTTATGCTTTATATTGCATGTTTAGTTTCTGTTCCTTTGTCTATTATGGAAAAAAAGGGGAGAATAGATTAAGGTAGTTTTTGATATTCTGTTTAAAACTCTATGCATCACAGTATCTCTTTGTTCCACATGTGTAGGCTTCTTCCGCTTTGATGATGAATTCATGAACTACACTGGATGATGAAAAAGTTGCCTAAGGGAATAACAAGTTGATAATGAAGTCAAAGTTTCACTTATGTCATTCCATTTCTAGGGTTTGGGAGGGCGTTAAGAATCATTTTCATAAAAGGGTTTTTATTGTAATTTGGGTTTCACTTTTTTACTTTGTACCGAAATATTCAAAGGGGGAGATTTGAAAGAGCAAATATTTTATCTTAGGCTTAAATTTTTATTTTTGCGTATCCCATTAGAAATTGACTCGTTGAACTGAACTCCGACATCTCCAAGATTGAAGACACCTCTACATATCAAGAAGGTATAAAACTATGTGTGTTCATATATTTTTTAAATTGTATTTGGGATGCAATTTTTATAAAATCGAGGTTACCTTTTTGAAAGACTTTAAAATAAAATTTTATTTTTTTTGTCCTCGTTCAAACGAGATACTATCTCATTCGAACGAAAATGTGTTTTCAGTAGAAGTCTCATCTAACTAACTTCGAACGAGGTTGGCACTGCCTGATAGAACTTTCTCATCAGAAGCTCATTTTATGTATGATTAGAACGAAATTGCCTTTTCGTTAAAGCGAGAAGCTTACTCGTTCAAACGAAAACCTATTTTCTTTCAAAAGAGCTTGATTATAGTTTGAACGAGCTGCCAACTCGGTTTTTAAGTCATACATATAATACCTACTTTGAACTCTTTTTCATGGGACTTTGGAAAAAATGCAAACAACATATCTTTGCTAAAGTTTTTCATATTTTCTTTCACAAAACACTTTCTAATTCATAATATTTTCACCCCGATATGATTTGTGAATATTTATGAAACCCTAATGTTTATATATCTTTTATAAAACCTTATGGGGAGGAACCTCTACTGCTGACTTGTGAATTTAGGGTTCACTGCTGAAGAAGGATGAAGGTAGATCGGTGGATATCAAGGGTAGATTGCTACCTGGGGACGATTCAGGACTGAGTAGTATTCTATTGGAAGTTTTGAATACTCTATGCATCCCACTTAGATTCTTTAAGTAAATATAATTCGATTGTATGTTAAAATGTATAATAGTGATGAATAAAGGTTTTGCCCTTTTATAGATTTTTCCTCAATTATTATGTCAATTGCATGCGTAATTTAATTATAATGATTGGAACACTTATTGTATGAAAACCTAATTTAATCAAAAATTAAAGTTTAATAAAAATTGGATTTTTGTGTTGGCATTTAATTATTAAAGCCAATCCATTAGTTCAAGTGCACTCTCATTCACTTATTTTACACTAGGAGAGACATTCTTATTTGCATTTTCCTAATTGGGAACTGCAATATCTGTTTTGAAAGGATCGGTGTCGAGAACAACAAAGAAATTATCTGATTCAGAAGGGTCATCATCTGTAGAATCACTGGAATCTGACGAAATTCCGATGAGTTCACCATTTGAAGTATCTTCAGGATGAAGTGGAGGAGGTGGTTGTTTATCAATCAAATCAAGATCGATTTCCTCTTGTAAAATAATATGATTATCCATATAGTCACGCATTTTTCTTAAGAATTGGGCTTCTCCAGAAATATGATTTGACAAGACTAATCGTTTCACATCACTATTAGAGTCAAGCCATTCTTCATCAATTCTCCAAATCATTGGACTAAGGCGTATAAAGGCCTCCTCTTAAACTGTAGTATCCCATCGATTGTTAGGTACGATGTCTAGACTAAATAGGAGGGAATCCTACGTATTCCTACTACAAAATGAATTTATTATATGAATAGATAAAGAAGTTAAAAAATAAAAATAACTAATATGCTTATGAAAATTTCCCCATATAGGAATCTAACCAGGCATATTATTACTTTTAGAACACGCTCAGATACTAACTTGTCACGCCCTACTTTTTTGTATGAATGTACAAGAGAGTAACAAAGCAATGAATTAAAGTTAAGGAAAAAAGTAGAACTTTATTCATTATGTAATGTTTCACACTTATTCTATGTAACACCACGTTGATTTAAATTGGCATTTAAATAAATTAAATTAGAATTTAAAATAAATTAATTCAAAATTCGGAGAAAAAAAATTGGATTTAGTTATTTTTGGTAATTTAAAATGTTGGAATTTAATTATAGAAAGTGGGATTTTAATCGAAATTGAGATCGGGGGTGAAATTGGGATTTTATATACATATATATATATATATATATATATATATATATATATATATATATATATATATATATTTGGGGGAAACTGGGCCTCTCAGACCAACCGAATCGATTCGACCAATAGGGCGAATCGATTCGGCGAGTCAGGGGTTGGCAGCTTTGTAATGTAATTAGAATTCTAATCCTAATCAAACTCTTAATCTTTTTAATATAAAAACAACTCGGGGTTAGGACTTTTAAAACATATTTTCACCAACTCTAAGAGCAGTAGCCTCCTAAAATTTTCATCTCCTTCTACACACAAACCCTCACCCCAAATTTATCAAGTTGCAACTCACGATTTGAAGGCTCAATTTATGTTATCTCAAGATGGTCCAAGAAGAGATTTTTCATAATTTTTTGAGAGGATTACCACCGTCTAATTAGATTTTTCTACATGATTTTCTGCAGGCATGAATTTTTCTATTCTCTCTCTTTAGTATTATGCATTTTAAGTGTCGCCTAAACCTTAATTCAATTGTTTTTTCTTAAAATATATTAGCAACCTAATTATGAAAAGTGAAAACTAATTTAGAATTATTTTCTTGAAAATCCTAATCTGATTTAATACTCATAACCCTTGTGTGCTTAGGGTAGATGTTGGATTTGGGGTAGTATGGGTGTAGGCTTGCATGTAAAAACAATAGAAATTGTATTTTGTATGAAAACAAGACTTAGGCAATCATATAAGTATTATGTAGGTTTGATTAGGTGAGTCATAAACTCACATGTTGATTGAAATTATAGTATGACGTAAAATAAATTGGGTAAATTATGCCAACGACTTGACGAATTAAGTTAAGATTAATTATGACTGTATGTGAAATTAGTGAGATTATTGATAAATTGGAATGTGAGAAATTATTGTTATGTGATTCATAAATTGCATGATGTGAAAATTAAAATTGCTGAATAAAAATGTTGGTGTTAATTATGACGATAGAATTGAATAAATTACATTGAGATTAATTGTGGTTATATGAGAAATTGTACATGTTTTGACAATTGAGATTGTACAACTAATTGTTTCTAATTACATTCGACATTGCGGGGACGAAGGGATTTTGGGCAGTGCTCTAACCTAAATTTTTAGGAATACTTGCTAGGTATGGGACTAATATGTATGCCTTGGTTGAGGGTAACACTTTCTAGGTATGGGACTAGTTAGTGTAGATTTTAACGGATGGGATATTCTGGGGTGGGGTCGATTCTGGTTTCATTCCGTTGATTTGGTTAGCCTTGGCGCAAGACTGGGGAGAAATTTACTATAGAAATTCATCCTACAAAATAGGATAGGACGCGGTTGTATTTGAGATACCTCTAGGTATCGGACTAGGGGTAGATTTGAGGTTTGTGCTCTAAAATATAGTGGGGCTAAAATGAAATAAATAAATATTAAGATGATGAGGAAATAAGAAATTGAGAATCAATGCCTAAAATATAAAACGGGTATTAAAATGAACTTGCGACGCGAGTATGTGTAAGGATGATGTAGCACCCCGCCTAATAAGATACCGGGCGATCACTCCAATATTAAATTAAAACAGGAGTCTCATATGGATCATTCTTAGCATCACTACCGAAAATTCATTTAATTACAAATAACCTATTAGGTCGGTGTCAAAATTTTAACTTTACTACTCTTTTTAACAACTGTAAATAAAACATCCACACAGTTTTGCGGAAATGAAACTGAAATGAAATAAAGTAACCGAACAGTCGGTCAAAATATACAACCATATCGAATGTTGTACTGAAAGAATAACTAAATGCAATTGGACCATTGGCCCGGATGTTTATACAATACCTCCTATCTAGAGTACAACGATGGAAGCGGCTATCAAAAACCTGCATGCATCCACAGCTGCTGCAGCTGACGACTGACTCGAAAGAATTTCCATCCAGGCGTCCCTGTGTCTGGACACCTATATATATAATATATAGAAAGAAAGGAGAGTAGATAAACGGGTCAGAGCCCGAGATTTGAAAATATTTAGCAAGTGCATAAATGCCTTATTATTTTGAAAAAGGTTTTATCTCATATTTAAATTGGTATCGCACTCCCATGAGATACCCCTCACCTCTCCACTAACAATGCACTCCTAGCGCATCCCTCTAGACATCCTAGTCAAGCTATCCTGCTAAACTATTCTATCACTAACCCACCATCAATCCTAGATAGTCCAAGCAATGTACTAAGGGCTAAACTTCACCCCAGTCTCAACACAATGCCATATTCGTGCGTGGGGTGTCTCGCAAAGCGAAATCCAAACAAGGAACCCCCCCGATACACTACTACGCGGCACGGTCGATCGTCGAGATCCGCCAGTCCCTCAGTACAGAAAGATATATATGAATATATATATACCATAAACATTTATAATATTAGAGCACTAAGGATTAAACTTCTCCCCAGTCTCAACACAATGCCATATTCATGCGTGGGGTGTCTCGCAAAGCGAAATCCAAACAAGGAACCCCCCCGATACACTACTATGCGGCAAGGTCGATCGTCGGGATCCATTAGACCCTCGGCACTCGATTTATCCATATAAATATACATATACATATTTTACCATAACCATCTGGATCTATCTCCCGGAATGAGAATCCATATACAAAGTATTTATCAATACTTATCATTTTTATCTCAAAACCTTCCATTTCCCTTCTCATATCCAGGAAATGTATTTAAAAGCCAATTCATTATCATGAATTGCTTTAACAAATCATATCTCTTTTTAAAGCCAGTTTTATTATCATAAAAATGCTTTACCTTTTTAAATCATCCCATTTCCCTTTTTATACTCAGGAAATGTATTCAAAGCCATTTTCATTATCATAAAAATGCTTTGATCATATCATATGCTTCCACATCCCTTCTTCCATCCGGATGTAACAACCCGCCTAAAATAATAACGGGTGGCCAGCCCTATACTATATTAAATCAGGAATTCCAGATGGTCCAGTCTCAACATCAACTAACGGTACTATATAATATAGGACTAACTACCCGAAATCATATAAGCGAGATGTTATAAAAAAATTTAAAACTTGCAACATACAACAACCCAACACTATAAAACTACTAATGAATAGGAGAGATGCAGGAAAGAACTAAAATAATTAAAATGCTAGAAATAAAATGAACCAATTAAATACAACCGAATGTACTACAAAAAGTAGACCCGAATAAGCTGTCGGATCACAGCCAATACAATAACTGAATTGAATAAATATAAACATGTATGTAAATATCCCTTGGGTACAAACCCGATATACAACATGAATCCTACCTAGAATTTTAAAGAAGTAGGAAGCGGCTACATGAAACATCCCGCAACAGTCCGCACCTGTCACGGCTCCCAAGACTCCGGATAGAAGGTCATCTGTCATCCATGCGGTAGGATACCTGTGGTAACATATATATATATACAAGGAGGAGAGAAAAGTAAACGGGTCAGAGCCCCGAATGTGTAAAATATTTAGCAAGTGTGTTAACCGTGCATAATAAATATCGGTGCACTTTATTTCAAAATTAAAGTGAGACCGCACTCTCGCGAAACCCCAACTCACCTCTCATCTAAAGGCGCGCACCTATTCGCGTCCTCAAGTTTTAGTTAAATTACCCTCACATTATTAGGACAACCTAACTTATTATAGGCCTAGCTTATCCCCACGAGAATTTGCCTTCCTAACCTAGCCCAAGAATCCACCCTGTTTCTAATCTTACTAGATTATGAATACAAACAATTTTGCCATAATAGGCTTAATGAATTCCGATTAATAATCTTATGAATTATAATCATCATAATTCCTAAAACATTTCCCCTATATATATATATATATATATATATATATATATATATATATATATATATATATATATATATATATATATATATATATATATATATATAGGCTAAAAACGTGAGAATTAATATACTTGATAACATGCACATGGAATATTGGCAAGACTTCTCTCTAATCCCAAAATTGTACTACGTTTCGTGCGTGGGGAGTCTCGCAAAACGAAATCCAAACAAGGAACCGCCCCGTTACACTACTCCTGACAAGGTCAAGACCAGAGATCCGAGATGCCACCTATGGAATTACTTCTCTCAAATCTCGACATGGCACTGCGTTTCGTGCGTGAGGTGTCTCGCAAAGCAAAATCCAAACAAGGAACCACCTCATTACACTACTCCTGGGCAATGTCGATCCTAGAGATCCATAATCCTCAACATACAAGTTAATACTACCATTACTACTAACTATAACTACTAAAGAAAGAAAGAAGAAAAGAAAAAAGAAAACAAATAAAATAAAATAAAAGAACCTCCAATAATATCCTTGGGATGATGTAACCGTATAATACCTTATGTGCGATACATCAACCCCCATCAATCTAGTACACCATAATCATCTAAGATGTACTTCATAAAAGTCCATATCCTTTCGTCTATAGGATATATATATAAATATATATATATAGGTATTTATTTCTAACCGTATATATATCATCATCAATCCAATAGCCAAGTGTACATACTACATATGATGTACAAGGCCATGCACATAATATACCCGGCTATATATATCGCCGATAAACTGCATCAATGCTATCATCTTCCCAGTGCCCGGCTCACGTAGCAAAACTGGGGCCACCATGGTGGGACTAAACGACACCCATCTCGTGGTAAACTCACTCACACGACATCCTGGGAAGCGGTCATAGCTCCAAACCGGCAATGAGACGAAACATACCCATCACGTCTCATCCCAAAATAAATATATATATCATATGGTAACACACGGGACGACTATGACCTGGGGAATATCCACACCCTGTTTTTCTAGCCAGGATGCTCACCCACTACGCGCGAAACTTCCCAATGATAGCATGAGCGGGGTATGCTTAACCAATTAAGTATATATATTGTTTACATGCCTAATATATAAAATCCATATGATCCAATCATATGATCAAATAATAAACCATCGTATACGGTTTAAATATCCATACCATGTATGTCCACAACATAAAGATATCCATATATCTATATACATACAGATATATATATATATCAACACATATTCACATATCCATATCTATATATAAACTAATTCTCGTTCATGTGTACAAGATATATATATACCTGGCTATAAGTATACATAGTCCTCAATATACAAGCCGTCACCACCATTTCCATTAAATTTACCTTGATATGTGAATATAATTCCATACTTAAAACATATTCGATCATTTTCCTATGATGAATAGTCTCCCAAAAACCATGTGTATATATCTATACCTATATATATTCAACATTAGGGCTATCACCCAAGAGTTTGCGTAGGAATCCATCCCTACGCATTTCATCTATATCTGAGAGTACATTAAAGAATCTAGTAATCGTTTTGACCATCGGTATACATATGACTAATAGTGTATAAGACTCAAGCTCATTCTTTCAATCATCAAATAATCTCATTTCCCTCGATTTCGACTATGGTTCAATCACTTTTGTGAATACCCTAGTCTGAGACTTCTCTAAGAGTTCTTAGCCTCACATCACATCTACACCTACTTTTAATCTACAATTAGGATTCTCAATCCCAAAGGGTTTCCCCAAAATCTCTATACATAACTCCAAATACATACATGGATACATTTCTCCCAAATTACCCTAAGGAGTCCCCAAAATTCTAATGTGTGAGAAACCCCTTATGTGTCTCCAAGAACATATCTCTTTCATCATAAGAGAATGCCCCAAATCAATAAACCCAACCAAAAAGGGGTTTGAATTCACTATGGAGAAAATACCTCAAAGTGCCCTGTTTCCGAATCGATTCGGCCCTATTCCGAATCGATTCGGCCTAGCGAATCGATTCGGCCTCTAAGGCGAATCGATTCGGGCCCAAAGACCTGGGCTTCTGCAATAGGCCGAATCGATTCGGCTTGGGTCCGAATCGATTCAGTCAATGCAGACCTGCCAATTTACCAAACCGAATCGATTCGCTTGAGGGGGCGAATCGATTCGGACCTGCAATTTTTGAAGGGTTCATCTGCTTCTTCAAAACCCACGAATTCTAAACCCTAAATTTCTCATTCCAACCCCCAATCCTTCATCAAATCATGATTTTAAGCCCATTAACCAACCCAAAGTTGATCCCAACCATTTCTATGTCATTAAATCTCAATTCAAACATTGATTTCAAGATTAAACCTAAAAATCTAGGTTTTGATGTTAAAACCCAAAAATCCATTTCTTTACCCCACAAATTATGAAATAAAATACACAAATAGCTATTTAGCAAGATTAAACACTTGCCTCAGATTTGTAGAGGTTGGATCATCCTCGATGTCGCGGTTGGGCCGGGAATCTCCAAGATTTCTTCCTCTCTCTCTTCTTTTCTTCTTATTCCCTTTCTTCTTCTCTCTCTAGGGCTTTTCTCTCTTTCTCTCAAAATGAGAGAGGCTTGATCCGTAAGCCTTAAGTCCCTTAAAACAATAAACCCAATTTTAAATGTTAATACACACTTTAAATGACTCGTTTACTCCAATTCAAGTCAAAATAACTTAAAAACATTCCGGAGCCGAAATAAGACCCAATGACAGTCATTTTGACTATCTCGACCCTTCCGGGATCGATGGCACACTCAAAAATATCATTCGGAATATTTTAAAATATTTTCTATTTTTGGACCTCATTTCCCAAATTCTAAAATTCTCCAATTTAATTAAATTTTATCTTCCCAAAAATTTAATTTCTCAGTCTCCAAAGTCGTGGGGTGTTACAATCTCCCTCCCATACAAGAATTTCGTTCGCGAAATTTAAGATATGCCTAGGACCTCAATATCATCTAGTCCTAACATCAAGTCTTAGGATCACTATACCAATCCTCTCTAGTTCTCATGTCGAACCATATGGATTTTAAAACAAATAACTACCCCGGGGTGCCCATACACCCCGTATCCGAGTTTCCACTAGTAAAATCCTAATCAGGCTCCATTAGCCTCAAATCGTAAGATAACCCTCGGTAATATAAACTATAACAATATACTAAATATATAAAAGTTTGAAAATTTCCACTGGTTAAACTCTCCTCAATTCCTGACGCTAGCCACCTTCGTGCGGGGGAGGTCTCGCAAGCGAAATCCAAACAAGGAACCCTCCCAATACACTACTGTGTATCTAGGTCGGGGATTGAGATTAGTTGAACCAGGGTTAAGGTTTTATAAAAGAAAGATTTACATATTTTTAGATATTGCCCGAGGGCCTATGCAACAATACTATATAAATCAATCCCGCGTCTTTCGACACGCCAAACAAACACCTTATGTTTAAAACACAAGGCCTCAATTAATACAATACTCTAGCCAATACCTAGTTCTTAAAACTAGCACAACTATGAGCTAAACTATCCGCTCCTCACAAATCTACCAAACTCTGAACCTCTCAGTTATGAAATTTCCTATACATCTTATTAACACCTTTATATAAAAATAAATCCTTCCCTCATTGGGATTCTAAAACTTCCCTACTATTTCGTTACGAAAAGGTGTATCATCTCCCAAGACGCCATACCAAGGCCACACTTGCTCACTTCCTTCTCTAGGAAAAATTACATACCCCCTACCGGTATGGCGGCTAGCTACTCATCACACCTCACACGCGACGTTCCCACTATCGCACAAAGCGTAACTTAAACCCAAAGAAAGGTATTCTACCTTATACTTCCATAATCTAATGGTTTCACCTCATCCAAGGATCTCAATTCAAGACCCTCTACTTCTTCCAGGACAATCATTACTCCTAAACCTATTTCTCCATAAGAGAAACATCTTCCTCAAAATCCTTCCTAGCGAAGGTTGACGGGTTTCTAAATCCAAACCTCCCAAAGACTACAATAACCTCTCCTCAGACTTACTTTATCAAGTCCAAGGTTTGTCATTCGAGTAAATTTTCCTTTCTTACTCAACTGCCGACAAATCACCTCTAACCATTGCTAGAAATCTCCTCAATAACTCCTCCAGAATTGGGGAAAACAACTACCCCCGATCAAAGCGTACCCAAAATATGCTATGGGTATTGTACTTCTAATCCTATCCTTTCCTAGACAACAAAAATCTAGGCGACGTCTGAAACGGAACAAGAGCAACTGTTATCAGAACGCCAATCAAGTGAATATACTTCACAGAAGAAAACGACACAGTGAACACAACAGTCCTATTTATAGGGCTTTATGTCAAGAACGTTAACGGAAGAATCCATAACTCGCACAGATCCTAAAGACTCTAGAGCCTGATGCTCTGATACCATCTGTAACAACCCGCCTAAAATAATAACGGGTGGCCAGCCCTATACTATATTAAATCAGGAATTCCAGATGATCCAGTCTCAACATCAACTAACGGTACTATATAATATAGGACTAACTACCCGAAATCATATAAGCGAGATGTTATAAAAAATTTAAAACTTGCAACATACAACAACCCAACACTATAAAACTACTAATGAATAGGAGAGATGCAGGAAAGAACTATAATAATTAAAATGCTAGAAATAAAATGAACCAATTAAATACAACCGAATGTACTACAAAAAGTAGACCCGAATAAGCTGTCTGATCACAGCCAATACAATAACTGAATTGAATAAATATAAACATGTATGTAAATATCCCTTGGGTACAAACCCGATATACAACATGAATCCTACCTAGAATTTTAAAGAAGTAGGAAGCGGCTACATGAAACATCCCACAACAGTCTGCACCTGTCACGGCTCCCAAGACTCCGGATAGAAGGTCATCCGGTATCCATGCGGTAGGATACCTGTGGTAACATATATATATATATATACAAGGAGGAGAGAAAAGTAAACGGGTCAGAGCCCCGAATGTGTAAAATATTTAGCAAGTGTGTTAACCGTGCATAATAAATATCGGTGCACTTTATTTCATAATTAAAGTGAGACCGCACTCTCGTGAAACCCCAACTCACCTCTCATCTAAAGGCGCGCACCTATTCGCGTCCTCAAGTTTTAGTTAAATTACCCCCACATTATTAGGACAACCTAACTTATTATAGGCCTAGCTTATCCCCACGAGAATTTGCCTTCCTAACCTAGCCCAAGAATCCACCCTGTTTCTAATCTTACTAGATTATGAATACAAACAATTTTGCCATAATAGGCTTAATGAATTCCGATTAATAATCTTATGAATTATAATCATCATAATTCCTAAACCATTTCCCCTATATATATATATACCTATATAGGCTAAAAATGTGAGAATTAATATACTTGATAACATGAACATGGAATATTGGCAAGACTTCTCTCTAATCCCAAAATTGTACTACGTTTCGTGCGTGGGGAGTCTCGCAAAGAAAAATCCAAACAAGGAACCGCCCCGTTACACTACTCCTGACAAGGTCAAGACCAGAGATCCGAGATGCCACCTATGGAATTACTTCTCTCAAATCTCGACATGGCACTGCGTTTCGTGCGTGAGGTGTCTCGCAAAGCAAAATCCAAACAAGGAACCACCTCGTTACACTACTCCTGGGCAATGTCGATCCTAGAGATCCATAATCCTCAACCTACAAGTAAATACTACCATTATTACTAACTATATCTACTAAAGAAAGGAAGAAGAAAAGAAAAAGAAAACAAATAAAATAAAATAAAAGAACCTCCAATGATATCCTTGGGATGATGTAACCGAATAATACCTTATGTGCGATACATCAAACCCCATCAATCTAGTACACCATAATCATCTAAGATGTACTTCCTAAAAGTCCATATCCTTTCATCTATAGGATATATATATATAAATATATATATAGGTATTTATTTCTAACCGTATATATATATCATAATCAATCCAATAGCCAAGTGTACATACTACATATGATGTACAAGGCCATGCACATAATATACCCGGCTATATATATCGCCGATAAACTGCATCAATGCTATCATCTTCCCAGTGCCCGGCTCACGTAGCAAAACTGGGGCCACCATGGTGGGACTAAACGACACCCATCTTGTGGTAAACTCACGCACACGACGTCCCGGGAAGCGGTCATAGCTCCAAACCGGCAATGAGACGAAACATACCCATCACGTTTCATCCCAAAATAAATATATATATCATATGGTAACACACGGGACGACTATGACCTGGGGAATATCCACACCCTGTTTTTCTAGCCAGGATGCTCACCCACTACGCGCGCAACTTCCCAATGATAGCATGAGCGGGGTATGCTTAACCAATTAAGTATATATATTGTTTACATGCCTAATATATAAAATCCATATGATCCAATCATATGATCAAATAATAAACCATCGTATACGGTTTAAATATCCATACCATGTATGTCCACAACATAAAGATATCCATATATCTATATACATACAGATATATATATATATATATATATATATCAACACATATTCACATATCCATATCTATATATAAACTAATTCTCGTTCATGTGTACAAGATATATATATACCCGGTTATAAGTATACATAGTCGTCAATATACAAGCCGTCACCACCATTTCCATTAAATTTAACTTGATATGTGAATATAATTCCATACTTGAAACATATTCGATCATTTTCCTATGATGAATAGTCTCCCAAAAACCATGTGTATATATCTATACCTATATATATTCAACATTAGGGCTATCACCCAAGAGTTTGCGTAGGAATCCATCCCTACGCATTTCATCTATATCTGAGAGTACATTAAAGAATCTAGTAATCGTTTTGACCATCGGTATACATATGACTAATAGTGTATAAGCCTCAAGCTCATTCTTTCAATCATCAAATAATCTCATTTCCCTCGATTTCGACTATGGTTCAATCACTTTTGTGAATACCCTAGTCTGAGACTTCTCTAAGAGTTCTTAGCCTCACATCACATCTACACCTACTTTTAATCTACAATTAGGATTCTCAATTCCAAAGGGTTTCCCCAAAATCTCTATACATAACTCCAAATACATACATGGATACATTTCTCCCAAATTACCCTAAGGAGTCCCCAAAATTCTAATGTGTGAGAAACCCCTTATGTGTCTCCAAGAACATATCTCTTTCATCATAAGAGAAGGCCCAAAATCAATAAACCCAACCAAAAAGGGGTTTGAATTCACTATGGAGAAAATACCTCAAAATGCCCTGTTTCCGAATCGATTTGGCCCTATTCCGAATCGATTCTTCCTAGCGAATCGATTCGGCCTCTAAGGCGAATCGATTCGGGCCCAAAGACCTGGGCTTCTGCAATAGGCCGAATCGATTCGGCTTGGGTCCGAATCAATTCGGTCAATCCAGACCTGCCAATTTACCAAACTGAATCGATTCGCTTGAGGGGGCGAATCGATTCGGACCTGCAATTTTTGAAGGGTTCATCTGCTTCTTCAAAACCCACGAATTCTAAACCCTAAATTTCTCATTCCAACCCCCAATCCTTCATCAAATCATGATTTTAAGCCCATTAAGCAACCCAAAGTTGATCCCAACCATTTCCATGTCATTAAATCTCAATTCAAACATTGATTTCAAGATTAAACCTAAAAATCTAGGTTTTGATGTTAATACCCAAAAATCCATTTCTTTACCCCACAAATTATGAAATAAAATACACAAATAGCTATTTAGCAAGATTAAACACTTGCCTCAGATTTGAAGAGGTTGGATCGTCCTCGATGTCGCGGTTGGGCCGGGAATCTCCAAGATTTCTTCCTCTCTCTCTTCTTTTCTTCTTCTTCCCTTTCTTCTTCTCTCTCTAGGGCTTTTCTCTCTTTCTCTCAAAATGAGAGAGGCTTGATCCGTAAGCCTTAAATCCCTTAAAACAATAAACCCAATTTTAAATGTTAATACACACTTTAAATGACTCGTTTACTCCAATTCAAGTCAAAATAACTTAAAAACATTCCGGAGCCGAAATAAGACCCAATGAGAGTTATTTTGACTATCTCGACCCTTCCGGGATCGATGGCACACTCAAAAATATCATCCGGAATATTTTAAAATATTTTCTATTTTTGGACCTCATTTCCCAAATTCTAAAATTCTCCAATTTAATTAAATTTTATCTTCCCAAAAATTTAATTTCTCAGTCTCCAAAGTCGTGGGGTGTTACACCGGGAAGTGTTACCGAAGCCAAACCTTTATCCCATTTCCCTTCCTATATCCAGGAAATGTAATTAAAGCCAATCCATTATCATGAATTGCTTTAATATAACGCGTTCTAAGACCGCCCGTCCGGATTTCTCCACTGTGCGCGCCCCAAAATGGCTATCATCTTCCAGGGCCTATCATAAGACAACCTGGGATCCTACATCGCAAGACGTCGGGAAGCGGCCATGTGCCTGCGGGATAGTCAATACCACACCCGGAATCTCCTAACAAGCGCAGAAAAATATATATAGACAAACGCTCACATGGCCTAAAGGACTATATCCACCCTGCGTTAATTTGTCAGGGGGCTTCACCATACGCACGCAACTTCCCTTATGATAGCGATTTAGAGAGGTGTGTATCCTCATTTATATTATTTATGAAAATCATTTGTCTTTCCATTTTGAGAATATTCATATTTTATTTTCAAAATCATTTACATCATATCAAATATACTTTAATCACATAGTATATACATATACCATATATTCATCCTCGAATGTACATAAATGGCCATATTTGCCAACTATATATAGCGATGACCCTTAATCCCAAAGATTCCCTCGAGGAATCATAACCATGCTTTCATATAAGCATGATACTAAACCCAAAGTATTTCCTTACTTTGTTGAATACTAATTACCTCAATCATCTCTTAAAGGTTCATTTATCCTCAAAACCCTTATTTAGGAATCCCCATAAAAATCCCAAATGGCAATTCAACTCCCCATACTCTTAAAGGGAGAAAACTAGAAATTCTGACCTAAGCGAATCGATTCGCCCCTTTAGCGAATCGATTCGGGTGGGCGAATCGATTCGGTTCCCAATCCGAATCGATTCGGAAAGTATTCTGCAAACAGGTCTGTAAAGGGCAAATCGATTCGGTCTGTACCCGAATTGATTCAGCCCATTGTAGAAACCCAATTTCCTTTAGGCGAATCGATTCGGCCTGTATCTGAATCGATTCGGCCAGTTCGAGGGCTACAGTTTGGGCGATTTTTTCATCTCCAAAATACCCAAAATTCAATCCAATATCCATTTAAATCCTAACTTGGTTTTATTACTTCAAACCCAAAGTTTTTATATCTCCTCAAATTCTTTAGAGGCCCTAACAATTCTTTTGAGAACCCCTAATATCTATCTCCAATAAGTTCTAACTAATGATTTCAATCTCGGACAGCTCTCCGTAGAAAAATCACTATAAATCCAAACAAAGTCAGAAAAATACGCGGTCGACGCCCACGCGACCGCGTCGAAAAGATATACATTTTTTATTTTTTGACCAAGAGCCAAATCGATTCGCCTATAGGCCGAATCGATTCGGGAAGCACGCTGGCTACTGTTCATCGTCTTCTCCGAGACGGTTTCGGCCATTAAAGCTTCTCCCAAGCTTATGCCGCCTCAACCAACGTCCTACAACCTCAACCAACTACAAATACACCTATAATACGGGTTCTAAACATCCTAGAACCCGGAATCACCAATTAATTTCAAGAAAAATCTAAGTTTCTCCAATTTATCATTTTTAGGGGTTTATTCGTTTTAACTCCCAAAAACCCGTTTTATCCACGAATACCCAACCCAAAATCATTAGGGTTTGTTATAGCAACCATGATATGAGATATTTATGCTTAAAAACAATTAAAGCAAGTAAACACTTGCCTCGTGGATAAAATTCGACGTCCTCGAGCCGAATCCCGCGGAGGCTAGCCAGAATCTCCCCCTTTTTCCTCTTTTCTTCCCTCTCTCTCTCTTCCCTCTCTTCTTTCTCTTTTCTCTTCTCTTTTCTCCCCCTCTACCTCCTTTTATAAGGAGAAAAGGGTTTAACTCCTTTAAAACCCAAAAACGACTCGTTTACCCAATTACGAGCCTATTTTACTCCAAAATTACCCGGAACTCAATTTCGACAATCGGACGCTCTTTTCCGACTATCTCGGACATTCCGAGACTCATGGCGCAGTCGAAATTTCCATCCGAGGTACTTGACCGCAAATCACTATTCTAACCCAAAATAATTAAGTGCGGTATTCTACTCAAAATCTTACCTCTTTTGTCGTTATACTCCACGGCGACATATAATTAAATTACTTCGACCTATATAGTCCCAAAATAATTTATAACACCTTTTGAAAATATTTAAATCCTCGAAAATCCCAAAAATCACTATTTCGAGAAATTCTCCAAATTCCAAATTATACTTAATTATGGAATTTAATCCTCTCCAAAAGGGCGGGTTGTTGCATACTCCCCCCCCCCCCCTACAACGGAACTTCGTCCTCGAAATTCGGATACATCCTACACCATATAACTAGGATCACTCCAAATCCTAATTTCTCAAGGGAAACGATACTAACCCAATGGTTCCCAACTATATGCTACACGACTACCACGATCGTAAAGTGACTCTAATACGTCACATAATACCCATCATCTATAATGCCTATCGGCATGAATTTTAACTTTATATACTACGCCCATTCTATTCCAGGCGGTATATAAAACCATTTTACCAAGGTTCCCATACACCTTTCGAACTTGTGCACATCTGCACATCCGTAGTGAACATCTGACACGTAATACTCTCTCCCAATAAGGGTCTCCTTTCCTTGGTGTAATACTCACCTATGGGTTCTTCCAACCCGCGAAATCAATTCTCCTAATCTCGGCGCCACTAACATTAACGAACTTACGTCCTAAATAATACTAAAGTCTATGCGATATCTACATACACGAAACTACTATAATCCTAAGTATGTCCCTAGTGCCCAAGGCCTCTCTCAACTCCAGACATTTTCTTAGTTTCGTGCGTGGGCTGTCTCGCCAAGGCGAAATCCAAACAAGGAACCCTCTCGTTACACTACTCCCTCGCGTAGTCGGTCATCGAGATATAACGACCCAAGGCACACAAGCGGGACGTCCTAAATCCTACTAGGCTAGCCTATGAACGCATTCCTATTATCTTATCCTTCCGCCCATGCAGAAGGAAACCTAATCAATCGAAGTGCCCACTTTCTGTAGAAAGTGTCACGAACATAATACCCAAAATTTATCTTCTCAAAATCTGCCTTTTCATTAAGGCTGGTTATTAACCTCAAATCAATTTCTAAGTCCAACCTCACCCACCCACTTGTGGCGAGGGGACCCTTTTTGTGCTTTTCCATAGCACAATATTTCCATATGTATATCAACATCATGTGGCTCATAGTCTATAGTGGTTCATCCATACTATAAGACCTTTCCACAAAATCAACATCCTTGCATCCCATAACAGCTCCCCACTCCCGACGCCGTTAAGAGTCATGTGTGGAGTGTCTCGCAAAGCGAAATCCAAACAAGGAACCCCTCCACACATTAACCCTTGACTCCGTTAGTTATGGAGTTCTGTCATTTCAACATGCAACCGGGATATCCCTATCCCCTAATCCAACAAAAAGATGGTCTGAACTCCTATCTTTAACTAAGAGTCATACCACCCTGCGCTCGTACTCATTTTTAAGTCCTTGCGCAAACAATCATGAGCTTAATCTTACAGCTCAACACAAATCCTGCGGCCTTAAATCATATATATAAGGTCGCCATAAACCCAAATCACGATAAGGAAACCTCTACTCATCGAAGTTTCGTATCCCATAACAAATAAGGTGAACTCAACCTATATCTAGGTAAGACACCGCAACAATAACCCGTTCCCTCCAGGAACCATGGACACGATAGACTTGTCATTTTTAGCCTGTTATCGCTCCAAAAATACACCATAATGTATTATACTCATTATAACACCGTACTCGTATAGACATATAAAACGAGTATCCCAAACAAGATATATATGTATATACACAATATATCAACACCCGCCTTTATGGCGAATGAAGGAAAATAAAACTCCTCTATTACGGACAACACATAAGCATGCATGATAAAATGTTATCGAGACCGCCATAAAACTCAAGACACACACACGAGTCTAGGGCTAACTAATACCGCGACTTTATCTAGCCACGGCAAATATACCTCCTCGGTTGAGGTAAAACTCATAACAACAACTTCATTTTAACAAATTCCCCGAGTGGATGTCCAACCACGGGGTCCTCGAACATACCCATTCTTTAGTTAGCCCATCCTTCTTGGAAAGGACTCAATATTCATTGCACCTAACTCACTTAGGTACAAGGTTCACTTCTCCATAATACTCTTTATTCACCGTCGGCCTCTGGCTGAACCTTAGGCGAATAATTCCCAAAACAGCATTCTTCTCATCCTGCTGATTCATGGGGACTCACGGTTAGAACTATCCGTAAGATCCCTTTCGAGCCCTCAATTTCCATGAGAAATTCGACTTTAGTATCACTCTCCACTTCAGCGGTACTGCGGTACTCATAACTACTTATTATTTAGTAGTCGCGACCGAAATCCTTAACAATTACCATAGGGAGAGTGACCTCTACTAAGGTCCTCATCCCAACCTTCTACCAGCTTCCCCAGCTAAGCTCCACCTCCTGCTGCCTTCCGAGTTCCGCACACGATTCTCAATGAGTGCATAAAAGATTTCTATAATCTTATAATATGGCGGTAGACTGAATTCTCACAAGAGAAATCAACAATCCTATTCCTGAGGCTCTATAACAAATCGAGAGCAATGCTGAAAGCGTAGTACGTCCGCACAGATTCCTAAGGACACTAGAACCTGATGCTCTGATACCATCTGTAGCACCCCGCCAAATAAGATACCGGGCGATCACTCCAATATTAAATTAAAACAGGAGTCTCATATGGATCATTCTTAGCATCACTGTCAAAAATCCATTTAATTACTAATAAACTATTAGGCCGGTGTCAAAATTTTAACTTTACTACTATTTTTAACAACTGTAAATAAAACATCCACACAGTTTTGCGGAAATGAAACTGAAATGAAATAAAGTAACCGAACAGTCGGTCAAAATATACAACCATATCGAATGTTGTACTGAAAGAATAACTAAATGCAATTGGACCATTGGCCCGGATGTTTATACAATACCTCCTATCTAGAGTACAACGATGGAAGCGGCTATCAAAAACCTGCACGCATCCACAGCTGCTGCAGCTGACGTCTGACTCGAAAGAATTTCCATCCAGGCGTCCCTGTGTCTGGACACCTATATATATAATATATAGAAAGAAAGGAGAGTAGATAAACGGGTCAGAGCCCGAGTTTTGAAAATATTTAGCAAGTGCATAAATGCCTTATTATTTTGAAAAAGGTTTTATCTCATATTTAAATTGGTATCGCACTCCCATGAGATACCCCTCACCTCTCCACTAACAGTGCACTCCTAGCGCATCCCTCTAGACATCCTAGTCAAGCTATCCTGCTAAACTAGTCTATCACTAACCCACCATCAATCCTAGATAGTCCAAGCAATGTACTAAGGGCTAAACTTCACCCCAGTCTCAACACAATACCATATTCGTGCATGGGGTGTCTCGCAAAGCGAAATCCAAACAAGGAACCCCCCCGATACACTACTACGCGGCACGGTCGATCGTCGAGATCCACCAGTCCCTCAGTACAGAAAGATATATATGAATATATATATACCAAAAACATTTATAATATTAGACCACTAAGGATCAAACTTCTCCCCAGTCTCAACACAATGCCATATTCATGCGTGGGGTGTCTCGCAAAGCGAAATCCAAACAAGGAACCCCCCCGATACACTACTATGCGGCAAGGTCGATCGTCGGGATCCATTAGACCCTCGGTACTCGATTTATCCATATAAATATACATATACATATTTTACCATAACCATCCGGATCTATCTCCCGGAATGAGAATCCATATACAAAGTATTTGTCAATACTTATCATTTTTATCTCAAAACCTTCCATTTCCCTTCTCATATCCAGGAAATGTATTTAAAAGCCAATTCATTATCATGAATTGCTTTAACAAATCATATCTCTTTTTAAAGCCAGTTTTATTATCATAAAAATGCTTTACCTTTTTAAATCATCCCATTCCCCTTTTTATACTCAGGAAATGTATTCAAAGCCATTTTCATTATCATAAAAATGCTTTGATCATATCATATGCTTCCACATCCCTTCTTCCATCCGGGAAGTGTTACCGAAGCCAAACCTTTATCCCATTTCCCTTCCTATATCCAGGAAATGTAATTAAAGCCAATCCATTATCATGAATTGCTTTAATATAACGCGTTCTAAGACCGCCCGTCCGGATTTCTCCACTGTGCGCGCCCCTAAATGGCTATCATCTTCCAGGGCCTATCATAAGACAACCTGGGATCCTACATCGCAAGACGTCGGGAAGCGGCCATGTGCCTGCGGGATAGTCAAGACCACACCCGGAATCTCCTAACAAGCGCAGAAAAATATATATAAACAAACGCTCACATGGCCTAAAGGACTATATCCACCCTGCGTTAATTTGTCAGGGGGCTTCACCATACGCACGCAACTTCCCTTATGATAGCGATTTAGAGAGGTGTGTATCCTCATTTATATTATTTATGAAAATCATTTGTCTTTCCATTTTGAAAATATTCATATTTTATTTTCAAAATCATTTACATCATATCAAATATACTTTAATCACATAGTATATACATATACCATATATTCATCCTCGAATGTACATAAATGGCCATATTTGCCAACTATATATAGCGATGACCATTAATCCCAAAGATTCCCTCGAGGAATCCCCATAAAAATCCTTATTTAGGAATAAACCTTTGGGATAAATAAACCTCAAAAATGATCATCGCTATATATAGTTGGCAAATATGGCCATTAATCCCAAAGATTCCCTTGATTTTTATGGGGATTCCTAAATAAGGGTTTAAAAGGTTTATTTATCCTCAAAACCCTTATTTAGGAATCCCCATAAAAATCCCAAATGGTAATTCAACTCCCCATACTCTTAAAGGGAGAAAACTATAAATTCTTACCTAAGCGAATCGATTCGCCCCTTTAGCGAATCGATTCAGGTGGGCGAATCGATTCGGTTCCCAATCTGAATCGATTCGGAAAGTATACTGCAAACAGGTCTGTAAATGGCGAATCGATTCGGTCTGTACCCGAATCGTTTCGGCCCATTGCAGAAACCCAATTTCCTTTAGGCGAATCGATTCGGCCTGTATCCGAATCGATTCGGCCAGTTCGAGGGCTACAGTTTGGGCGATTTTTTCATCTCCAAAATACCCAAAATTCAATCCAATATCCATTTAAATACTAACTTGGTTTTATTACTACAAACCCAAAGTTTTTATATCTCCTCAAATTCTTTAGAGCTCCTAACAATTCTTCTGAGAACCCCTAATATCTATCTCCAATAAGTTCTAACTAATGATTTTAATCTCGGACAGCGCTCCGTAGAAAAATCACTGTAAATCCAAAAAAAATCAGAAAACTACGCGATCGGCGCCCACGCGACCGCGTCGAAAATATATACAATTTTTATTTTGACCAAGAGCCGAATCGATCCGCCTATAGGCCGAATCGATTCGGGAAGCATGCTGGCTACTGTTCATCGTCTTCTCCGAGACGGTTTTGGCCATTAAAGCTTCTCCCAAGCTTATGCCGCCTCACCCAATGTCCTACAACCTCAACCAACTATAAATACACCAATAATAAGGGTTCTAAACATCTTAGAACCCAGAATCACCAATTAATTTCAATAAAAACCTAAGTTTCTCCAATTTATCATTTTTAGGGGTTTATTCGTTTTAACTCCTGAAAACCCGTTTTATCCACGAATACCCAACCCAAAATCATTAGGATTTGTTATACCAACCATGATATGAGATATTTATGCTTAAAAACAAATAAATCAAGTAAACACTTGCCTCGTGGATAAAATCCGACGTCCTCGAGCCGAATCCCGCAGAGGCTAGCCGGAATCTCCCCCTTTTTCCTCTTTTCTTCCCTCTCTCTCTCTTCCCTATCTTCTTTCTCTTTTCTCTTCTCTTTTCTCCCCCTCTCCCTCCTTTTATAAGGAGAAAAGGATTTAACCCCTTTGAAACCCAAAAACGACTCATTTACCCAATTACGAGCCTATTTAACTCCAAAATTACCCGGAACTCAATTTCGACAATCGGACACTATTTTTCGACTATCTCGGACATTCCGAGACTCATGGCACAGTCGAAATTTCCATCTGAGGTACTTGACCGCAAATCACTATTCTAAACCAAAATAATTAAGTGCGGTATTCTACTCAAAATCTTACCTCTTTTGTCGCTATACTCCACGGCGACCTATAATTAAATTACTTCGACCTATATTGTCCCAAAATAATTTATAACACCCTTCGAAAATATTTAAATCCTCGAAAATCCCAAAAATCACTATTTCGAGAAATTCTCCAAATTCCAAATTATACTTAATTATGGAATTTAATCCTCTCCAAAAGGGTGGGTTGTTGCAGATGACAGTTAAACGGGTCGACTGTCTATAGCGTCGTGGATGTGAGTTGGCGTCATGAGTATGTACGGGCTGAAGGGATATAATGATGTGTCATTCGTGGAACCTCACGAGTGTGTTCAGAGCTGACACTGAACCGACCTGACTGTCCATAGTGAGGGAAATGGGTGTGGTGTAAAACTTGTGGGACTCCCACAACTAATATGATGTAATACTTAATGCGAGAGTCTCGCGACTAAAATGATGGAAATCTAGTGGAAGTCCCACAACTGAGATAATGTGAGACTTAAATGCGGGAACGGAGCATCGCGACGGATAATAATAAAATGAGCAAAATAATAAATTTTTGTAAATTGATTAAATTAATTAAAATGGAGCCATCGGAAATTAAATAATTGAACTTGGGTTTTAAATGGACTTGGTTGTGGTTAGATGATGATTTATTTTTATCGCACATTAATATATCTTGTTTAATTTAAAATATTCTATTGTGATATATATTATGTGTAATGCTAGTGTCTAGGGTCACGGGCCTTAATTGGAAAGAGTAGCTAAGATTCATGCGGTGGGCTTTGACCCATTGCGTTGACTAACATTTCAGGTTTAGCGTTGGAGTTAATGCATAAGAATTATTGGAGATCTTTTGGAAGAGTAGATGGATTTATAGATGCTTAGTAGTTTAGATGTACTTTCCTTTCCATCACATTTTATTATGAGACTTTTCATTATGGATTTGGTGGGCCATTCGGTTCCATAATTTGTATTCAGTTAGTCATAGTTGGATCTTTTATTCGGATTTATATTATGGGAGATTGATTTTATTTATGGGAGATTAGCATTGTGATGGGTTTTATTATTGCATGAGTTATTATTCATATTGGGATTTATTTAATTTTTATCTTGTGGAATGAATTTTATATGTCTCATACATGTCACATGCTAAGAATGGTATTTTATTTAGTGACTCCCGACGTAGTTTGACGGTGGCAGCTGGCCACCCCGTTTGTCTAATTACGCGGGATGTTACATTCTACTACCACCACAGGGGTGAATTACATTTTATTCTTTAACTAAAAAATAAAGTAGGTCATCGAAAATCGCTGCTCCTTGCTCCCATCTTCTTTAGTCTTCACCCATGTAATTAAATATGCAATCATGGGGCCCATGTATATTAAAAAAAGAGAGGGGGAATATCCTCTTTCTCCTAGAACATCTAGAGGAAAAAAGAATAAGCACAAATATGTTAAGAAAATCTTACCAATTTTATAACAAATTATACATATATAGAAGCTTGGAGTGTGTATAGAATTTACTATTTGGTACAACAAAATGGTCCAACTTTTATAATAAGAAAGTTAAGGAATTTAAGTTGGCAATCCCATACTTACCAGATTACAAATAGGTATAGAAATAAGTGAAGCGTCATCAATATAACCAAATTATAATCAACCCAAAACCTTTGGGGAAAAGTAACCAGCTAGGAGCATAACCAAAGTGGCACTCATACGTATATAGCTACAATCCAGACCCTCAAACATCTAAGACCTTAGGTTAAGTAGAAAAATTACGCGGGATAATAAGCCAGTCTACAACCTAGTTAATATTGATGCTTCTTTTAATAAATAATATGCACAGATATGCAGGGGGAACTAATTAAATCATTACAATGATTTTCATGATATCAACTATTTGGTGAGAAGGGCTAAAATTGGTCTGATTGATCATAATTAAAAATAATCGGAGACATAATAACATCTAATAATGGCAATTTTGACACATACTAGGAATTAAGTAGGGTTAGTATATAGTGATATCAATAACAACTAAAATAAGTACGCTAAATTACTATTAAAAGGCAAAACCTACTTGCACTAGTATCGAACGGGCTTAAGTATCATTGAAGAAGAGATCGGGAGGGGATGGTACTTAATTATCTGTACACAAATACTTTTATATGTTAGTGGAATTGATAATAATGTTGGTTTGGTGAAAATAACTAAGAAAATTGTTTTTGTTAATGTTTAGGGGATAATTTGTAAATATTTTAGGGGCTTTAAAATCTAAGGCTTATGGTCAAATTTGAAACTTAGTGTAAGAATTTTTTTCCTTAAAATCTAATAAGGTATATGTACGAAAAATTTGGGTTTATAATTCATAACTTATAAAAGTCAGGAGGGGTCAATTTGTAATTATAAGAAAATATTTATAACCTAAAACCCTAATTTTCTATAACTTGAGCTAGGATTGACCAAAAACTGTCTTACCGTCCACCATTTTGACCAAAAAATTTAATAAAAATAGTGGAAAAAAATATAAAAAAAATTGATTGGCCACGAGCCCACATGCGCGTTGTTAAGCTCTAGTTGAAAAGTTCATTTTCAACCTCTTCACAGTTGACTTAGGGTTGGAAAAAACTTTGACTGTGAATAAATCGCGATTCTCTAAACCATTTGAATTGATTCATGAACAAATCTAACATAATTTTTCACAAGGAATTCAAAATATAAGTTTCATGGATTGAGGTTCAGTATTCATCGAGTTGCAAATACTGCGTATTTTTCAAATAATTTGACCAAACCTTCAAAGCTTTACTGAATATGGCAGAGGGTTTTATGTATATTGTGTTTTTATTTTGCTATCCTAAGGAAGGATTTGGTTTTGGTTTAAAAGATTGAGGTGATCTGGTTAGGGAGAATTTGAATTTTTCATTTTTCTAAACAGTAAACACTTTCCAGAAATTGAGGCTCATAACTTATGATTTTTTTAGAACAGCCATTGCACTAAAGTTCCTGAATTCATAAGAAACCTACTCCTCACTTAGAAATGGTTCATAGTCGAGGAATCAAATTCCACCTTTAAAGCTCAAGCTTTAATGGAGATTTTTGTGGTTTCTTCGAATCGAGGTTATTTTGGATGTAAAAGTTTGGTTATTTTGATTATTCTGAGCTCACTAACAACACAGAAAACCATTGAAATCGAAAGAATAAAGTTTAACTCATAAAACGATATAATACAAGATTGGAAGGGAAAATTTTGAACTTTGGTCAGGCTCAAGGGGTGGAGTTTGTTCTTTTTATTGTGGGGGATTTATAGTATAGGGTGAGGGGAGATCATTGGAGAAAAGGGGAAGTGGATTCTTCCTTTATTTAAGAATATAAAGTTGTGAAAACTTGAATTACAGATCGTTACATGGTGTAACCTTGTGATTTTGGCTTCTTCTACCCATGTGGAGGCTGATGTGGGAGGGGGTAATGCGTAAATGTTAGGTTTTAAGTTTTATTCTTTGGTTTGAAGTTTTTATATTTATTTGGTATTAAATATGGGTTTTTTTCCAAGTTTTAAGGGCATTTTTATAATTTCATGAATGTTCAGAGGTTAGGATCATAAATTCTAATTAGATAAAGTCTAGAGGTTTGATTTAGTATAAAGTTTGGATTTAGGGGCAAGTTATACATGTTTAAAAAGTTCAAGGGGTATTTTTGTAAACTTAAAACTTCAAGGTATACTTAGGTAATTAAACGAAGTTGTAGGTTGAATGATGTAGTTTCATGTTTGTTATAATGTTTTTGGGTTTGAATAACACATCAAGGATATAATGGGACTTGTAGGTATTTGTGGATACTATTTAGCTCGGGTAAAAGGTACGGGTGTTACGTCTAAACTCAATGTTGATATATATATATATATATATATATATATATATATATATATATTGTGGGTGCATATGTCGACCAAGCCCATAAAAGTAGCCGGCCAAGACCAAATAAATGAATTAGGTGCCCGAACCAAATTATGAGCCTTGAATAACATTTTGAATAAAATATATGATCGAGTCTATCCCCAAAAATATCAGAGAGATATTCAAAGGATACAGGGCCAACATGTTAGTTACCAACACTATCTCTCAACTGAATATATATATATATATATATATATTGTACCCCTGGCCCAGGGCATAGGGGCATGTAGAAAATAAACCTTCTTAAGAGTTACTCAATACAACAGTAGACCTCTTTGTGGATGTAGGCTATTTGCCGAACCACGTATATTCTTGTGTTATGTGATTGTGATTATTGTTGTTCTTATTTTCTTGGTAATTCTTTTCCTTCATTGATTGTTTGTGTTGAGATTTTTGTCACCATAATTGGCGTCGTCTATGGGAATCGATTGTTATTCCTGTGAAAACCTTCATCAACAAGAACCATCGATGTCTTATCACAGCAGCAATGTCCCTCAAGCAAGCGACATTCAGCAGCAGCCTACCCCTCCAAGAGTAAGGTCTGAAATTCGTCATTCAAACCCAAGACTTCCCCACGAGAGGCAAGTCTCTAAAAAAACCAAGGGGCCGCCCAAGTCCACGCAGATTTATAGATTAATATTTGCCTATGAGGCCATACTCCAATAGCAAGAGGAGGCCACTTGCCAACAGGAGGATGAGAATGCTCGCCTCAAAAGGCGACTGGAAAGACTAGAGAGAGAACTCCATCGAAGCACAAAGCGATTCCACAACCAAACTCCCAGTCCTTAGGCGAGCAAGTCTCGCAACCGAGGAAGGATCTCGAGGCGTGGCTCAGAGAGAACTGAGAGGCATAGGTCGGATGATGACCATTCAGAGTGATTGCAACCATCTCGCCGTTATAGGAATCCTGGTAAAAAAATGATAATATGTGAAGTTTGATCCGAAAAGAGATGGACCAGCACCCAGCTCATCACGATGCCAGATCTATAAGGGAGTTAGTCAGGCGAGATCTCAAAACTCATATGAAGTCCCCTTTTTCAAGGGCGATTGAAGAAGAAGAAGAAGAAGAAGAAGAAGAAGAAGAAGAAGAAGAAGAAGAAGAAGAAGAAGTTCATAATCCCTAGGTTCAAGATTTATGATGGGAAGACTGACCCCATCAACCATATCAGGCAATACAGGCAAGCCATGACCCTGTGGAGCCATAATGATGAGCTCATGTGTCGAATCTTCCCCTCGAGCTTGCACGATGTGGCCCAGAAATGGTTCAAAAAGATACCTCATAGATCCATTCGAGATTTTGAGTCTTTGGCTGAGCTATTTGCTGCTCGTCTCATAACAAGCATCTCCCACCCTAAGAGGATGGATGCTTTGCTTACTATAAAGAAAAAGCCACAAGAGAACCTCAGAAATGTATACGAAGAGGTACTAGGAAGTGTTAAATGAAGTTGAGGATTGATCAAAGCAGGTCGCCATAGCATCCTTCAAAATCAATTTGTTGAGCTCCTGCCTCCTACACCAGTCCTTAACTAAGAAGGAGGCCATAGCCATCAATGACTTTGATGGATCGTATTAAGAAATATGCCAAAGTCGAGGATGTGACCCATCTTAATGAGGGGATAATGGTCGCGCGGAGACTGACAAAGGAGCTGAGAAGAATAAACCACAGAAAAAAGGGAACAAGAATGGGGGGAAAAATGGCTCCAAGAATGGGAACAAAAATGATGCCTCGAAGGCATTTCAAGATGTGAATACAGTATTCAAGGAGCTAATATATAAGATTCTTACTAAGATCAAAGATGATCCATTTATTAAGCCAACGAAGAACATGGGAGGAGATCCCTCCAAGCGGAATAACGCACTAAGGTGTGCTTTCCACAAGGAGGGCGGTCGTAAAACTGAGCAGTGTATAGCCCACAAATCTCATCTCGAGGAGTTGGCCCAAGCTAGGCATCTTAATAAGTTCATGGAAAGGAAGGTAGAGAAGGTGACAGTGAATGGCGAGTAGAGGCCTGATAACTTCCTCGAGGAGGATAACGACCACAAGTTTGTAGTGATACATGGGGCGTCAGAACTCAAACAGATTCAAGGAAATGTAGCTCAGATGGATGTCAAAAACTTACTGCAGTCATGAAGTCCTTTTAGATTGACCCCGCCAAAACTTGGGCTGGGAAGCATTGACAATAAGAGGACATCGAGTACAATAAGTACATTATGTTCACTGATGAAGACTTGATTGGGGTGCTAACCCCTCATCATGATGCGCTGGTCATTACACTCAGGATAGCTAACTAGGACGTTGACAGATTGCTCGTCGACCAAGGTAGCTCGTCCGAAGTAATGTACCTATAATTGTTCATAAAGTTAAAACTAAGCGTAGCCGACCTCAAGGAAGCCACAGTTCCATTGGTCGGCTTCTCTGGAAAGATTATAATCCCTTTGGGAAAGATCGTCCTTCTAGTTAGGGCATGAAACATCGAAAAAATAATTGAGTTTCTCGTTATTGACATTAAGTCATCGTACTAAGCCATCTTTGATAGAGGATAGATCCATGCAATGAAGTCCGTGCCATCGATATATCATCAGAAGCTAAAGTGTATAACTGATCGAGGAGTAGTTGAGATCCATAGAGACCAGACTATGGCCAGGAAGTGTTTCATCGTGGCCATTCACCCCAGACAGGAAAAGAAAGTGGATAAATCAAAAAACTATGAAGAATCCAAGGAGGGGTTGATACCCTCCAAATAGCAGCTAAGGTACGGTCGACCAGGAGTGGAGGAGAGTAGGCTTCTTCACTTTAAGAGGGACATTGAAGACCTAGAAGAAGTCACAACTGGGAGTAGCTCGACTGAGAATAAGTTTTTAATTGGTACCTCCTTCACCGATCACGAGAAGAAAGAACTAGTCACCCTCATTCGAAGAAATTTGGATGGTTTTTCATGGGAACCCTACGAGCTGCCTGGGATTGATCCCAGCATTGCTTGTCATCGATTGCATGTGGACCTAATTTTCAATCCAGTCACATAGAAAGCTCATCGAACAACCCCAAAGAAAGCTAAAGCAGTAGAGAAAGAGGTAAAAAATCTAGTGGATGCAGGTTCTATATGGGAGGTTCAGTTCCCTAAACGGTTATCCAACCCGATAGTAGTTCCTAAGAGTAATGGAAAGTGGAGAGTTTGTATCGACTTCACTGACCTCAATAGGGCCTGTTCCAAAGACAGTTTCTCCCTTCTAAAGATTGATCAACTGGTCGATGCTACATCATCTCATGAAAGGATGATCTTTTTAGATGCATATTCTGGATACCACCAAATCCCCCTTCATGTGCCAGACCAAGATAATACCTCCTTCATAACCATTGTTGGTTTATATTTTTATAAAGTTATGCCCTTTGGCCTTAAAAATACAGGAGCAACTTGTCAACGGCTAGTCACAAAGATGTCTAAAGAGCAAATGGGGGATACTATAGAGGTTTACAATGATGACATGCTCGTCAAGAATAAGCTTAACGATGATCACCTCTCTGACCTGGTGAGGACTTTTGATATCCTCAGAAAATACCGGATGAAACTTAACGGAAGTAAGTGTTCATTCGGTGTCCAGTCAGGAAAATTCCTTGGATACTTGGTCAGCAAGAGAGGATTAGAGGCAAACCCCGACCAGATTGACGCCATCAATAAAGTTTCGCCCCCTTAAACATTAAGAGATGTTCAAAAGCTCACCGAAATGCTCGTCGTGCTCAATCGATTCATTTCAAAATCTTTAAAATTATGTAAATTGTTCTACCAGTTGTTGAAAAGAAATAAGGGCATAACATGGAACGAGGAATGATCTAGAGCCTTAGAAGAACTCAAAGCCTATCTCAGTAGGCCCCATTTACTTGTGATCCCTAGAGATAGTGATCCTTTATACCTTTACCTTCCAGTGTCAGACCATGATGTTAGCTCCGTCTTGGTATGTGAGAGAGAGGGGAGACATCATCCAGTCTACTACGCAAGTAAGACCCTTTTGGAGGCCGAGTAGCGGTACTTGCCATTAGAGAAGCTCACCTACGCACTGGTGATAGCCTCAAGGAAACTAAAGCATTATTTTGAGGCCCACTCCATCTTTGTGGTTACTTCGCATCCTCTCAAGGTTGTTCTGAGGAAATCAGACCTCTCTGGTCGACTGTCAAAATGGCCAATCGAGCTCGAAAGGCTTGATATTCATTTTCAACCAAGAACAGTCGTCAAGGGTAAAATCCTAGCTGATTTCATCGCTGAGTTCACAGAAAAGTAGCCTGATGATCAGCCAAAAACTAGCCGATCAAGGGAAAGCTTATAAGAACCAAGTGTTTGGACCTTATACGTTGATGGAGCCTTCAACTTAAGGGGGACAGGAGTAGGTATCGTATTATTGACTCCTAAAAATACATTTCTCGAGCAGGGAATCAGACTAGGATTTAAAGCCTCTAACAACGAGGTGGAATATGAGGCCCTGATCGCTGGATTACGTAAAGAACAGTTGCTATGGCAAGGCACCTTCATGTCTTCAGCGATTCCCAGCTAGTATCCAACCAGATAAATGGTGATTTAAAAATAAAGAATGAAAGTATGGAAGCTTATCTCGCCATTGTGAATGGACTAATGGCCAAATTTGATCAAGTGGATGTTCAGTAGTTCCTCAGAGGACAGAACAGCCATGCAGAAGCCCTAGCAACTCTGGGTTTAGCAATATACTCTGACTTGAGAAGAATAATTCAAATAGATTTCCTCGCGCAGCCCAACATTGATAATGCTACTGAGCCCCTGAATTCCGAGCAGATTATCCATATTAAAAAGCTCTGAGATGGATGGATCCCATTATAGACTACTTACGAAGTGATGTACTAGCAAGTGACAAGAAGTCGGCTCATCAAATAAGAGTCAAACCTTCTCACTTTCACTTATCTCCTGAGGGGAAGTTGTATAAGAGATCCTTCACCACCCCTACCTCCAGTGTGTTCACCTGCAACACGTCGAGCAAGTTCTGCACGAACTTCATGAGGGAATTTGTGGAAGTCATATAGGAGGAAGGTCTCTAGACTTTCGAGTAATGAAGGAAGGGTATTGGTAGCCATACATGCAGAAGGATGTTGGGGTCTACGTTAGAAAGTGTGAAAAGTGCCAAAAACACTCACCCATGTTCCACCAACCTGCCAGTGACCTAAAGTAACTAACCAGCCTGTGGCCCTTCACCTAGTAGGGTTTGGACATCATCGATCCTTTGCCTACTACAGCAGGAAATCAAAAGTATATGTTGGTTGCCACAGACTACTTCACTAAGTGGATAGAGGCAGAACCACTGGAGAACATCAGGGACACAGACATGATGAGGTTCATATGGAGAAATATCATTACCCACTTTGGCATACCCAGGATGATCATTAATGACAACAGGACCCAATTCGAGAGTGGTACCTTCTAAAGTTTTTGCAATGATCATGGAGTCAGGCATTACTTCAGCTCTATAGTGTATCCCCAGAGCAATGGTCAAGCTTAAGCTTCCAATAAGACAATGATCAATGGACTAAAAAAATGCCTAGAACGTGCTAAAGGAGATTGGGCGAACAAATTACCCCACATCCTATGGGCCTATCACACCACCCCAAGGTGAGCAACTGGTGAAACACACTTTGCACTCACGTATGGAATGGAAGCAGTTATTCCACTAAAAGTTGGTCTCCCCATCATGAAGTCTGTTTTGGTCGACCAAGGCCAGAATGATGAAGCATTGCTCACTAAACTTGACTTAGAAGATGAGCAGTGAGAATGGTCTCAAGTTAAACTGGCATCCTACCAACAACAACTAGACAAATAGTACAACTAGAAAGTCAATCTAAGGAAATTCCAAGTTGGGGACTATGTCCTCAGGAAAATCCTTGGTAGTGTTGTGAAATCATCTGATGGCAAGATAGGACCGAACTGGAAAGGACCATTTAAGGTAGTACGGGATGACTTTCAAGGATCCTATCACTTGGAAATGTTGGAGGGTAGGGAGATACCAAGGTCTTGGAATACAGCCAACCTGAAAAAACTCTACTTCTAGATTTCTCTATCTATACACTATTAATTTAGGAAAATGTTCATTTTACAAACTAATGTTGCTCTTTGTTTATGACTTCGATCGATAAGACTCAATTGGCCTTGGCATTATACATGTATTGGTTTTCTTGAATATATTTTGGTATATGCACCCTTTTCAAGTTACAGGCTTCACTCTTTTAATGTGTATAATAAAGTTCCTAGATTACAGTAAGTTGGTTAACTTACTTCAGTCAAAGGATCTTTTGAGCCAGCCTCTTATGATTGCATCATAATGGTTAGGTATATCCTAGCTCAACTTGTCCAAAGGATAGTTAGTAGGGTCAACAGGTGGTAACCCTCCTCAAGCCTCTGTTCATAACATAATTAGCCTCCTAGGTTGCTCCGGCAACAAATAAAGACCTACAGGGGATCATTCAGCATCACGGACAATCCAGGTTGGTCGCCAATATAGTTTAGCTCCAAAATCCTGCTCGGGCGGATTTCCCATTAATTAGATGTATTCGCCATCGCCCTACTTAGGTTTATGTAAGGACACAAATTTCCAATTGAGTCCATATATAGTTTTGGCTCAATTCCGGACAAAAACATTTATTCATAGGGATAGTATTTATTTGTAATATTCTCAAGCCTATGAAGTATGTATTGAAGACGTAGCGGCAAAGAATTTAAAGCTTCATCAAAATGCCGGTTTGCGTGCCTCGTTTCTACATCATCAACTAAAGTTCCATGCTCCCAAGGTATGAATGTAATTATATTTATATAGGAGCTTGGAACAATTTGTATTGGGTGTTAGGTGAAATAAAAACTGCATTTTATTTTCAGAAAGAATCAAATAGAACTTTAATATAAGTATATAAAAGTTTCTGGGCCAAAATCGAATTTTACAAACTTTCTGGTCGTTCGTTAGAAATGTCGTTCGAACGAGTTTTTTCGTTCGAACCAGATTTCGTTAGAAACGAGTTTTGTCGTTCGAACCAGTTTGCCAACGACCCTAATCTGGTCAGTCGTTCGATATGTCGTTCGAACGAGTTTTCGTTCTAATGAGGTATCTAACGAGATTCTAACGAGCCCAGGCTGGTCGCTCGTTAGAAGTCTCGTTCAAACGAGAGTCAAGTTCGTTCGAACGAGACGCCAGGCGGGAACGGTTTTGAACAGTTTTTTGCAGTTTTCACCCACTTTCCCCACTTGGTTTTCAACCAACTTTTTCATACATTATTATGTGCGGGAAACACATTTTCCAAGATAACTTTTCCATCCTAATACATCTCCTAGAGAGAGTTTGAGAGATCATTTTAAAAAGGAAAATGTTCATGTTTGAGTGTTCTTCAACTTAAAGAAAAATCTTTAAACACTTAGTTTACTCCCATTGTTGTTTATTCCAAGTTCTATATATACATATCTTTACTTGGAGTTTTTGGCACCGGTTTTCTCTACCGAATTCAAGAGACATTTCGAGTTTGCTTCTACACCCCATCACAAAGAATACTTTTGTTGAGATTCTACCCACACGGAGAAAGGCTCCATGCTTGGGTGACGGTGACCATATAAAGTCCCATCGGTGGATTCCGAGACCGCGGTGGTGTTCCGAGGTTGTCCGCTAGGAAGAGGTTTCTACGAGAAGGAGCGTCGAGGCTTGAGAGGGATCGAGTCAGTCGTTGTAAGTCTATCTGTCTTGTAATTGTAATTCCGTATCTAGTGGACTTGTGGCTAGGGCCGTCCGAGGTTGTTTCCCGTCTTGGGTTTTTTCTCGTACATCTCAGCGTAGTGTGACATTGTTTATTTTATCTTGCACAATAATTTAGAATCCATGCTTAGGATAATTTCAAGATAAAATTTGGCTTAATTCTCACACTCATTTAATTTGGGACTTAAATTAAATATTGGGTAAAATTTGGTTTATTCAAGTCATTTGCTAAAATTGGTTTCGCCTAACTTTGTTTAAATGAATAATCATGACTTAGGCAAATACTAGGACTTGAATTATGTTTTAATTTGTTTTGAGAAATTAAAACTTGTTGTTATTTTTGAAAGTTGAACCATCACCCCTTTTACAATGCTTCCGCACCATTCATTGAGTTTTGTTTTAAAAGGAAATTAAATTTTTTGAATTATTTAAAACCCGTGGATCCATACTTTTTAAATTGGTATCAGAGCCAAAGCGATAAATTATTTCGTTAACGATCTTTTAAATAATTTTTGGCTAAAATGGATTTTTCCCAATTTTCAAAATTTCCTATTTTCGATGGTTCAAACTACGCGTATTGGAAAGCACGAATGAGATCGGCACTAAAATCTATCGACGAGAGAGTTTGGATGTCTGTTGTTACCGGGTATTACCCACCAACTTACTTAGTTGAAAATGAACGTGTTATCAAACCCGCCGATAGATGGACTGAAAATGAGTTTAAACTTGCTAACTTTAATTCCCGAGGTTTAAATGCCTTATTTAGCGCTGTCGCACCGGATGAATTCCGACGTATTATGACATGTGAAACCGCTAAAGAAGCTTGGGATATTTTACAATTAACTCATGAAGGAACTAGTGTCGTTAAAGCTTCAAAACTCCAAAACCTCACCACTCAATTTGAAACTATCAAAATGGATGAAAAAGAAACTTTTGATAAATTTTATGCTAGACTTTCTGATATTGTTAATTCATCCTTTAACTTGGGAGACAAAATACCTGACGACCGTGTTGTAAAGAAAATTTTGAGGTCCCTACCCGATAGATTTATTCCTAAAGTGACCGTTTTAAATTCTTTACCCACTTTAGCCTCTACGAAATTAGAAGAGCTTGTAGGTGATTTACAAACCTATGAACTGGATATGTTTCCCTCTAAAACTGAAAAGAAAATTGAAAAGGGTGTTGCTTTAAAAGCCTGAAAAGAGGTCAAACAAGTAGTAGAGAGCGATAGTGATAGTGACTTGGAAGACATGGCTTTGTTTGCTCCTAAATTTAACAAAGATAAAGTTAAAAATGATTTTAAGAAATTTGATACTTCAAAACATGATAAAAGCGAGAAGATTTCTAAAGCCGAGAAAATCCCTAAACCTAGTAATGAACATTTAGATAGGGACGAGTCTAATAAGTGTTTTGGTTGTGAAGGTTATGGCCATAGGGCTTATGAGTGCCCCACTAAACTAAGGAAAGATGGTAAGCGACCTATTTCATATAATGCAACCCTTAGTGATAGTGATAAGGAAGAAAAGCCCGATTCCCCCACTAAGAAAAATTTTGTGGCTTTTATGGCTAGTCATGTGAGTGATAATGAGAACTCATCGATTGATGACACGATTGCACATGCCACTTCCAAGGTCATTGTTCATGATTCCCTTATTTTTAATGATAGTGAGAGTGAAGAAGAAAGTGAGAGTGAAAATGAAGAAGAGGTTGATGTGAGTGAACTTCAAAATGCTTTTCATGAATTATATAAAGAATCTATTAATTTGAAAAGAACTAATTTGAAGTTAGAAGCTTGTTTAAGAAAGAGTGTCAAGGTCGTTGATGATAGTGCCTTAATAGAAGACCTTAGGACACATGTGAGGACTCTTCAAGAGAATCTTGATTATGTAGAAGGCGAAAGAAATAGCCTTAGGAGTTTAATGGAATCCTTGAAAAAGGAGCTGCTTGCTTTTGAAGAGCGAAATGTTTTACTAGAATCTAACATTGTTGAATTGGAAAATAAATTAAAAGATTCTAGTTTTGTCAAATTTGATTTGGAGTGTCGTTCGGAAAAACTAGATAAAATGTTAGGAACGGTCCAAATTAAAAATGACACTTGTGGTTTAGGCTTCAATCCTTGTAATGAATTTACTCATAATGCCCAAACCAATGTTTAAGGAGAATCAACTAGGAATACTTTTAAAGATCACTCCTTAAGTAAATCTTTTCGACATGTTCTCACTTGTACACATTGTGGTCGACAAGGTCATCTTAGGAAATTTTTTTTAGATCTTAAACGAATTCCTAGAAAACCCCATAGTAAAGTAACCACGGTAGTTAACGTTCCTACACCCCAAGATAGACATTCCTCATTAATTTGGGTTAGGAAATCCGACTTGGTTGCCTTACAAAATAGGGTTGTTGATTCTCATTTACTTTCACATACTTCCTCCCTTGCTAAATCTAAAGGATGAATGTTTTAGTGTTTGCATACTTTAGTGTTTGTACTTCATGCTATATTCACATGCTAATTGTATGCTTGTTTTAGTCATTTTCTAGTCATAGCCTTATTTCATATCCCATGCTAGAAATTATGACTTGTTTATCTTTTTGTATTATATTTTGTGTTTGAATTAACTGAAAAAATATAAAAAGAGTTTTGTTTATCATTTGTGTTTTATTTATTTCATTTAAGCTTAATGAAAAATACAAATGATTTTTGTTTGTCCTTTTGAGTAAATATTTACTTTTGATTAAATATGTTAAAAACTCAAAAAGATTTTATTATGTGTGTATTTTAGTTTGGCACACTTTATGTGGCATATATTTGTGTTTGAATCCCATACGTTTACGCTCCCATGTGGCTAGAACTTTTGGTTTAGATTTTCAATCCTTAAAATGTTCTTTACCATGCTTTATATGGAGCTCTTCATCATTATAATATCTTTTAACGTATTTCAAAATTTCATTAGCACCTTTGCGAAACACATCCCCTAGTCTATTTATCTCACCCATGCACTCTTTATATATAGGATATCCCATCACATCTACTACAGACAATCACCTATTATGGGTAAGAAACGTATATTCATGGATTAGTATAAATGTCATTTCATCTTTTGATGTTATATTATAAAACTAATATGAATCATATTTCCTCCATCTCCTCTAAAGGGTGAGTGGTTCTATCCCATTCAAGACCGCATATTTCTATAATATACTAAACATCTCATGCACATTGTTATAAATTAAGGAAAATTCGGTAGCATATACCCATAATTCTCCAAGTATACGACATAGATTCACAAGCGTAAGTGTTATTTAAATTTATCAATTGAAATAATTCTCCAAGTATACGACAGCAAAGACTGTGACACGTTCGTGGCAAGGGTACTTATCATGGTCTTTGACGGTGATAACTTCGTGATAATTAGCTGTCTCGAACTTGTCACGGTCAAAGACCGTGATAAAAAAAACATATTTTTTTATCACGTTTATTACCGTGACAAGTGTGGCTGACTGAAGGGTGCTATTTTCGCCTTTTTGGTGTAGCGTCACTAATTGAAGGTTTAAATCGAAATATACCTTCTTGTATTCATGAGTATATCAATGAAGAATATGACAAAATATTATAATCTAGTGGGGGATTGTTAGAGATATTGTAATATTATGAAGAAAATAAAAAAGAAATGTAAGGGAAACTTTTCTGACATTGCCCCTAGATTATAGGACTTGTCCGTAGCATTTAGATTTCCATTAGTAATGGCATATCTCCTTACACCAGTTATGGAATATCATGTCTCCACGATCATACTCGATGTCAAGGATAAGAATTCATGGCAACGTGCATCTCCAACGTGCAACACTACCGCTTCATCATGCTCCACGTTTATCTTCAAACCATGCTCCATGTCTTCACGTAATTATGGTATATTCTATGTTTTGGAGTACTTGGGTTTTTGAAATTTTAATGGGAGTTATTTTACTAAAAATTATTTTTTTCCTGTGTCATTCTAACGAGATGCATATCTCGTTCGAACGAGCCTGCTATCGCGTTTAAAGTTTCGTCAGATGACCTTCATCAAACGAACCTTGAATGAGGGCATACTATTTTGCATCGTTGGAAGTTTGTTTGAAGCTCGTTCTAACGAGAAGACTTTCTCATTCGAACGAAACTCAAATGTCTTTTAAACGACATTACTCCACCTCGATTTTTGTGTCCACCTATAAATACCTGCTTTACGTAGGGTTTTTGCAAGATTTTTGAAACCTCATTTTTTGCAAAACTATTACACAAAGTCTCACTTTTAAAATGGCTAAACACCCTTTTGATTCACATAAAACCTCCCAAAAACTTTTGTGAATCTCTTTGTAACCCTCAAACACTTCATACCAAAGTTACTCTTGTGAAGAAGGAGTTTTCACTACTAACCTTGTGCCTCTCATGGGAACCATTGTTGAGGAAGACGAAAGGCACCTGCGAGGATTCATCTAAAAATGTTGTCGTTTGTTTGTATTTTTGCAAGTTGTGATTTGCAAACTGTATAAGTGAAATAAAAGGTTTTACCCCGAATGAGATTGCTTCCTAAAATCCTTTATGCATAGTTTTGAATGCATGCTTGAATCACGTAGTTGCATATTCTAGGATTTAAAGGATTTAAAATCGGTGTGGATGGACATATAATTAAGTAATTTAAGACCATTGGACTAGTATGCACTCTAAAATTGGTATCAAGGCCAGTTACACAACTTTGCCATGTAATTATTTTTTGTAAAAATTTTCTGTGATATCAATTTTTTGAAAAAATGATTTTGAAAAAGCTAAATACATGGATAACTTATATAATAGGATGTCTATCTTTGATGGCTCAAATTATTCATACAAGAAAGCCTGAATGAAATCAACCTTAAAACCCCTTGATGAAAGAGTCTATATTATTTGTGAATGAGGGTGGAGTCCTCCCACTATCACTGTGAGGATTGACATTAAACCCAAACCTATTTCTGATTGGACTAAAGATGAATTCAAATGGAGTAACTTTAATTCTAAAGGCTTAAGTCTATTTCTGGAGTTGTCACACCCGAGGAGTTATGTCGTATAATGATGTGCACCATGTCAAAAGAGGCATGGGATGTCTTGCAACTTACACATGAGGGTACTAATGTTGTTAAAGCATTAAAATTGCAAAATCTCACTACCCAATTTGAAAATCGATAAGTTTTATACGTTTGATGAATTTTGTGCTAGAGTGTCGGACATTGTTAATTCATGCTTTAATTTAGGTGAGAGAATTTCATAAACTCGTGTTGTTGAAAAGATCTTAAAAGTAATCCCTACCCGTTTTATCCCGAAAGTCATTATGCTAAACTCTTTAAGTATCTCAGATACTCTTAGGTTAGAAGAACTTATAGGAGACCTTCAAACTTACAAAATCGATATATTCCTGGAAAAAGGTTAAAACAAAAGAAAAAGGGATTGTACTAAATAATTTTTGGATCCTCGGATTCAATCGCTTCCTTAAGACCTATCAAGTAAAGAAAGAAAAATCTAGACATCTTCCTACTCACTTTGCAGTGCTTACTCTAAGAGCATCAACATCAGGTGCCCTTACTCAACATCTTTTAACATGATGGATCAACTACTTATGGTAGTGCTAGGAAGAGAGAGGAGACATCTAAAAGAGAGAGGAGGTATCATCCGATTCCGAGTACGATGTAGACTTAGAGGATTTAGCCTTATTTGCTAAGAATTTTAAGAAATTTCTCAATTTTAAAAATAATGGTTCATCTAATGATAAAAAGAACTTTGAGAAAAATAAAATGGGAAGAAAATTTGAAAAGGATAAAAAAATGTCCCAAAGAGAGATAAAGATAGGTTTTACGAGTGTAATCGGAGAGGTCGCAAAGCATATGAGTGCCCCACTAGGCTATAGCGTCAAGGCAAGGGCAAAGTTGCCTTAAATGTCACCCTTAATGATGAGAACAAGGTCGAGTCGGTGGATTCATGATAAGAATCATCGCATGGATGTAACTTCATCGCATTCAAGGCTAGTCATGTGAGTATGTATAGTTCTCCTTACGATGATGAGGATGCTACTTCACAAGGACACCTCAACAGTGAGATCGATGTGAGTGGGGGTAAGGAGGGTAAGGAGGATGCAGTTAGTGAGAGCGAGAGTGGCCTCCAGTGCGCATATTCCGAGTTATGTAACACCCCATATTTTTGGAGAATATGGAAATTAATTAAATTGGTGATTTAGAAATTTATTTAATTTGGAGAAATTATTTAATTTGGTGAGTTAGATTTAATTAATTCAGTTTAAGTTTAATTTCACGCGTGCCGTATTTTGAGGTGTAAATAAGAGAATTTTATAAAGTGACTCGGATGGTGATTTTCAGGTCATGGTTGATTTCGAAAGGGTCAAATAGTCAGAATAGTATACCCAGGTGTATAGTTTGGGTCCCAGGGCGATTTTAGACCAACCCGACACCATTAAAGGAAATTTCGGTCATTTGAGAGTTTGGAGTATAAGGAACTCCAAAAATTGTAGGTTTATATCTTCCCATTAGAGAAAGGGTCTAGGATTAACACAAAGCTTAATGAAAGGAGCCATGGGAGAGGAAGAGAAGGAGAGAACCAAGCGTCCTAAAGCATTTTTGGCCCGAAATCAAAATCGAAGCGAAAGAAGAACAACTATAGCATCATTCAAACAAATTTCAGGCCTGTTATTGATAGGCAAGTATTTATATTTCAATTTATATTCAGCATGTTATAATACCCATGTAGAGTAGGGTTTGATTTACATGTTTTCGAAAGATTTAATATGAATTTGGGTGGGTATAATTCATGAATTAAAGTAGGAATGCATGTAGAGATATTCATTTATGTTGGTAACAAGAAATCATTGGTTTTGGGATGATTTGCAGTAGCAAGCTCTGGGTTATTGGTTAATAAAGATAAAGAATATGAGACACTAGGGTTTTTATGCATATTTTGTTTTAATCGGATCTTGGATTGAATTCATGATGAATTAATGATAATTTTATGTTGGAAATAATCCTAATGCATGTAGGAATGGTTAGGAACAATTGGTTTCAAATTTGGTGAAGAAATATGTAAGTTATGTGGGTGTTAATGGTGAAAAACGCACTTGCGTAATGGAGAAGACGAATCTGTAGAGGGGCGAACCGGTTCGGTTCAGAGGCAAACCAGTTTGGATTCCAAAAAAATGTAAAATTTCCCTTTTTAACCTTGGACTCCTAAATTGTGGTCAGGAAAAGTTTTAGGACATTATTAGAATGTAATAAGGGATTTATTATATTGCATTAGGCCTTGATAGAGTTATGGGATTAAGTCTTATCGAAAGAATTAAGACGATGATTAAACAGGATTAATGATAGTGTAATTAATTCAAGAGAATGAGAATGTAATTACAAAAAAGCGTGAGTGAGCTTATGGTATAGACCAATAGGGTAAGGAAGACTTAGCTACTGAAATAAACCAAGGGGTAACTAGGACCCTTAGAGTAGAGAATGATACTCCATTAAATGCGGTAGTGAGAATAATTATAAATTTAAAGGACGGTGAGTATTCGAGTAATTAATACTACGTACGAACTATTATTATAGGTTTAGGGTATACCTATATGGATTTTGTTTATAGGTTGAGTGTATACCTATACGGATTAGGTTAAAAGGTTGAGTGTATATCGATACGGATTATGTTTATAGGTTGAGTGTATGCCTATACAGATTATGTTTATAGGTAAGTGTATACCTATACAGATTATGTTTGTAGGTTAATTGTATACCTATAAGAATTTATTATAGGTCATGCGGGTCTGCCTATATTGGAAATACATATGGATAGGTTATGTGTATGCCTACATATTGAGGTCGAGGTAACATTCTAAACCAATATATGAAACAGATTTTGGGGTCAAGGTAACATTCTGAACCAATAAATGAAAAGGATATTGGGGTCTAGGTGACATTTTGAACCAATACATGAAAAAAGATATTGGGGTCGAGGTAACATTCTGAATCGATACAGTAAAAAAATATAGGAGCCGAGGTAACATTTCGAACCAATATAGGAAAAGAGTATTAGGGTCGAGGTAGAATTCCGAACGAATATATGAAAAGAATATTGGGGTCGAGGTGACATTCTCAACCCATATATGAAAAGAATATTAGGGTTTATGTAAAATTCCGAACCAATAGTCATTAATGTGGGATACGAGGACATGATAGCAAAGTATGCACTTATAGTATATATTGTGTGTGAAATATATATCGTATGAATAATCTTACTTATGTGGGATAGTAAGGAGACTAGATGGTGTATATCTAAATAATGTTGTAATACCCCATATTTTTGCGTATTTATGATATAATTAATTCGGGCATTAGTTGAGAAAATACATCTTATTTAAATTACGCGAGTGAAGCAATTTAATGTGATTAAATGATAAATGTGATTTTTAAATATTAATTGAGAGATAGATATTGATTAATATTATGATATAATATTTACTAAGTGTGTATAGTAAATAATTTATGATTAGTGTTATACGGCATAGCGATTGATATGTGTGTATTTTATTTTATCGCAGCCGGGAGTCGCGTGTAGATTAAATTGAGGTTGAGATAGGAAAAATATCTTTTCAGTGACTCAGATGATAATTTAGCGATCATGGATGACTCCAAAAGGATCAAAATAGTCGAAATAGTGTACCCGGGGGTATAGTTTGGGTCCCGGGTCAATTTTAGACCAAACCGGCACCTATTGAGGGAGTTTTGGTCATTTGAAAAATAGAGGTTAAGGGACCTACTAATTTTAAACTTTTATCAGATGATAAAAAGTGGGAGTTAGGGCTAAAGGCTCTAAAAACACACGTTAGGCAGTTACAGAATAAAAGAGAGAACTTTTGTGAAGGTTAAAGAGAGTTTTGAAAAAATCTTCCTTTAGGGTGCAAAACACAAATCTTAGAATGGGGAATTGGGAATTGGAGAGGAGACAATCAACCCATCTTCATCAACACGAAATCAGATCATCCATTTGAGTGAATTTTTTTATTATGATTAAATATGAAGTTATAATACGCATGCATAGGTCTTTGATGATAGTTTTGAATAAATCCATGTTCTTGGTAGATAAAGAATGAATTTTGATGCATATTGGTTAGAAATTTCTTGTAGTATGGTTGGGATTTGAAATAATAGAAGACATGATGAGTAAAATGAATTAAATCTGGGTTTTGATAAATGATATAATAGGAACATGAAAACCTAACGTTCTTGAGGATTATAGGGTTAAATCCATTCTTGAATGTTTTTTGTAATGATTTGATGCAAAAATCACGTTAGAAATCACCCTAATATATGTGAAAATAATTTAGGACTATTGGTTGTAATTTTGTGAAGTATCATGAGAGTTGAAAATAGAAAATGGGGGAAAACTTATAAATTGGGTGAAGAAGACGAAGTGCAGGTCGACGAACTGGTTTGGTTCATTCGGTGAACTGGTTCGGTCTTCTAGGAAAAATCTCAAAATTTTCTGTTTAGGTCTAGTTTTTTTAAATGATTGTCATGGAGACTTTTGGAACCTTATTAGAATATGATAAGAGAGTTATTACGTTATGGTAAGACTATATTTGGTTCATAATTTAGTCTTATTGAGGGAATTAAGATGATAATGAATTAGGTTGAATTATGTCGTAATCAATCGGTGAGAAAGATAACGAATTATGGAAAGATAGAATGATTTAATAAGTAAACCAATAGGGTAAATATTGATTTAACTACTAGAATAATGAAGGGGTAACTAGGGCCCATAGAGTTGTGTGAGTACTCAAATAAATACGATAGTGCGATAAATCGTATAATAAGAATGTATGGTAAGTATTAGAGAGAAATATACAATGAACTAATGTGAAAGGTCGGGTTGTGTGAATACATATTGATGGATAGTAATGCATAAGTTGTGTGAATACCTAAAGTATACTAAACAAATATTGGTGATCGAGGTAGGATTCCAAGCTAATATAGATGACTAGTATTGGTGATCGAGGTATGATTCCGAACCAATCTAGATATGATTAATATTGGTGATCGAGGTGTGATTCTGAGCCAATGTAATCAATAACTATTGGTGATCGAGGTATGATTTCGAGCCAAGATATATAAATCACTATTGGTGATCGAGATGGGATTCCGAGACAATAATCCCTAATGTGTGATAAAGGGATGTGATAATAAAGTATTCTTTTACAGTATATATTGTGTGTGAAATATATACCTTACGATTATTCTACTTAGGGTTGATAGTGGCTGGCAGATGTTATAAGTAGATATATATCAGAAAAGCAAATTAAGTAGAGACTTAATTAACGGATTAAAAATATATAGTGAATATCTAAGAAAGTAAATTTAAGTGGTGAGACTTAATTATAAACATGGTAATATAACATATGTCGAATGTAACATGAAAAATAACTAACATGTGAGAGATGTTAATAAGTTAATGTATTGTATGGGTGGTACGGGAACTTAGACATGTAGATAAGTTCAGTTGGATACGTTAGTCTAGTTAGCTTGGGTAGTATATCTAGGTGGATAAGTATATAACGTTAGGCGTGCACTATAGAAGAGAGGTGAGGAAAACTCAAGAGAGAGTGTACATGAACATGTGTAATCAATAACCGATTTTATATTGTGATAAAAGCTTGCTAAAAATTTTCAAAACATTTTCAGTACTAACTCCTGCTAACAAGATATTTTCAAAACCTTTCACGTGTCCAGCCACAAGGATGTCGGGCTTGAAGACTCCATTCTAGGGACTCGGAGCCGTAGCAGTGTGGATTTAGACAGGATTTGAATAGACGATTCCATTTTTTGATCTAGTGTATGATCTCATTTTATATGGACATGTTGTCCGTTGACAGTTTTTCAGTCATTCAGTTCTTTTGTTATTATGGAGTATTTGGTTTTGGGATTTTAGCCGATGGTTTATTCGGTAAAACTTTATTAATTTATATATTGTGATGGTGGGACTCTATCATATTGTGAATGTTTAATTTAGTTATTCCGCAGTGTTCATTGATCTATTTTTAGGAAAGATAAAATTTAGCACCAGTCTAATGTCACTTAGGTGGTTAGTAATTAAAAAGTTTTTGACAGTGATGCTAAGAATGAACCATATGAGAAACCTGTTTTAATTTAATAAATGTCTGATCAACCGATGTTTAATAAGGCAGGGTGTCACAGATGGTATCAGAGCATCATGTTCTAGTGTCCATAGGATCTGTACGGCTTACTACGATTTCAGCGTATCGTTCTATTGATATGGATCCCTATTGCTAGGACTGTTGTTTCTTCTTTACATACTTAAGATATCATTCTTTTGTCATTAGATTTTTGTATAAACTGTGTACTTATACAATTTAAATTCTATTTCAGTTTGTCGCCGAGGAGAGAAAGAGCCGAGAGGGCAGCACCCAGAGATGAGGTTAGGGAGGACCCTCAGGAGTAGTAGATATCGCCACCCCCACCACCCGAGATGATTTCTACTACTCAGGTGGTAGAGATAGTGTCTCAGGCCATCGATGCATCTATGATGGCCATGGAAGCCCACTTTCCTCAGCCTCAGGCATAGCATCCCGTTGCACCAGCTATTCAAGCCCAGCAAGGGCAACCCACTTGACATAGCATTAGGGAGACCTTCCAGAAGGGCCACCCGCCGAAGTTACAGGGCAATGCTGATGTAGTGGCGACGTGCCAATGGAAGAAGAACATTCAGTGTCATATGCGCATGCTTGAGTGTAGCGAAGTCCAGAAGCAGATGTTAGCTACCTTAAGACTTTTGGGAGCAGCTCTACAGTGATGGGAGTCAATGACCACCGCTGAGGAGAGGGACTTGACGAAGATTTCTGATTTTTGGATGAGATTTGACCACAAGTACTTCCCACCTGCAGTCAAGTCAGAGATGAGGAAGAAGTTTGGGGAAGTAGTACAGGGTGATCGATCAGTAGCGGACTATGAGGATGAGTTCACCCGCCTGGCTAAATTTATGTTAGATGAGGTGAGAAATGAAGAGAGGAATAAAGCTAAGTTTATGAATGGGTTGGCCTGGAGTATTAGGCAACATTTTATTAGTAACCCCGCATTGGTGACTTACACTGACGTCATCAACGTCGCACTAGTGCATTATCAGGATCACCGCTTTAATGCGATGGGGAGAAAGAGAGGTGAGCCTAGCCAACAGGGCCAGGCTGGGGGTATAGTGGTAGTGGGGCACCACCCCAGCAGTAGCAGACAGGGAGTAAGTGGGGACAGGATTCTCGACAGGGAAACTCTATCAAGAGGTTCAGATCTGGGGGTTACCGACACGATGGAAGATTTAGGCAGGGTCCACGGCAGCAACAGTTTCCCCAGGGCCTTTAGGGCCAAGGGAACCAGGGGAGGCCAGTAGGGCCAAGAACATCAGGGCCAACATCAGGTCCAGGGGAAGAAATAGTTCTAGGGTCAATGTTTCACATGTGGCCAGTAGGGTCACAAGAGTAGGACTTGACCACAGCGAGACATGGCAAAGCGACAAGGTGCCCAACAGGGGCAGAAGGATTTAATAACCCCAGCACCAGCACTGGTCCCACAGCAGCAGCAGGGTCTGATACACTATGGGCATGTATACAACGTCCGAGATATACCAATGCCTCCAGCTCTACAGGTGCCACCTGTCGTAGAGGGTAAGTTTCCTATTCACGGGCTTGATGGTAGGATTATGTTTAGTACTGAAGCATCACATTGTTTTATTAAGACTAGATTTACATGAGTCACTGGCTTATTAGAGATAGTTGACAGTATTTTTATATGTGTCGAGTCACCGATGGGTAGTGGTTCACTGATACATTCGATCTGTAGAGGAGTCGATATTCTAATTGGGACATTGAGTCTAGCGGCAAACCTCCTAGTGTTAGACATGGAGGGCTAGAACGTGATTCTAGGCATGGATTGGTTGGCGAGTTATCGAGTGATGGTAGATTGATATGAGAGGACTATAGTATTCGCCGTCCCAGGGCAGGAGATGTTCCTAGTGGTGATGCCTCTGTCGGAAGGAGGATCACTCGCTCACCTATACTGTATTGAGGAGGAGCCCTCGCAGGAGATAGTGGTACCTTTAGACTCGATTCTAGTCATGAGGGAGTTTGAGGACGCATTCCAAGACATACCTGAATTTCCACCATGTCGGGAAATAGAGTTTGTTATCGACTAAGCACAGAGGACGAGACCGATTGCTAGAGCACCATATCTCATAGCTCCTTCAGAGATGTGGGAGCTAAGAGATCAGATTCAAAAGCTCTTAGAGCAAGGTTTCATTCAATGGAGTACATCGCCCTTAGGTGCTCCGGTGTTGTTTGTGAAGAAAATGGATGGTTCGCTTCTCTTCGTCCGTGGATTACAGGGAGCTGAACAAAGTGACGTGTAATACCCCATGATTTTTGGACTAATAATTTAATTTTTGGGGAGAAATAAAATTTATTTAAATTAGAGAATTTTAAATTTTGGCAATTGAGGTCAATTTTGAGGATGTTAGAAAGTATTTCGAATGACGATTCTGAGTGTGCGGTTGATCCTGGAAGGTTAGAGATAGTTGAAATGACTGTACTTGGGTATTGTTTGGGTTCCGAAATATTTTTAGTTCGTTTTACTCGAATTGGAGTAACCGATTCATTTAAAGTGTGTATTATCATTTAAAGTTTGGCATCTTGGATTTAAGGGTTAAAAAGCCTACGTGAGAAGTCAATCTCATTTTATGAGAAGAGAAAGCCCAAGAGAGAGAGAGAGAAGAAGAAAGGAAGAGAGAAAAGAGAAGAAAATCTTGGGGATTCCAGCCAATACGCAATTTCGAGGAAGATTCAACCTCTACAACTTTGAGGCAAGTGATTAAACTTGCTAAATAATTCTTGTGTATCATTTATCTCATGATTTGTGGATAAATTTATGGATTTTGGGTTAATCTTACATTTGATGTTTATATATGTATTTGAAGTTGTAAATTTGTTGGGTTAATTTATTTGATGAGTATTAATGTTAGAAAGATGTTTGGATTGAAGAAAATTGGAGAGAAGAAGATAAATGTGATTTTTGGAAGATTTAGATTTGGTAAGAAAAAAAATTAGGGGATGGCCGACTTACCAGGTACTGGACCGATCCAGTCCTCCCAGGAGGCGGATCAATCCGGCCCCCAAGGTTTCTACATATGGCATAATTACCTGACCGATCCCGATAAAATGAAAAATGGACCAATCCGGTACCCTGTTTTCAAATCAAAATTTAGATTATTCCTTCTACTCCCTTTTTTTTTAGTTTAAGGCTTAGGAACCTTTAAATATGTCATGACAAGTAGTTTTTTGAGATTTTTAGGTAGTTTTACCTAAGATGAAATGTTGGGGTCATATTGTGTTATGTCGAGAGTATACAAAATTAAGTTATCGTATCGACTTAGTGGAGAATCCTCCTAGCATTGAGATTTCTACTTGGGGGAGAATTATTGTTGATCAGTATGTATTCGGATATAGATGGGATCCTTAATGTTGATTGAATTGGGAGACTATTCATATTAATAGGTGTGATGGATGAGTAAGTTTCAAGTGAGCGGTCGTAGTATGATACAAATTGGGAAGGTATGCTAGTTAGCAACGGTTAGTATAACAATAGTGTATACTTATAAATGAGTTTATTCCTTTCATACATACGAGTGTAAGAGAGTATGTATACCTATATGTTATGATGTAAATACCTTATGTGATGGGTTGCATATGATGTGATTTCATATATATCTAGTATGAATGATATATATATATACTTAATGTGTGGGCATACCCTCCAGTGCTATCATAGGAAGTTGCGCGATGTGGGTGAGGCCCCTGGCTTGAGGAGCAGGGTACGTATAGTCCCCAAGTCATAGTCGTCCATTATTTATTGTGTGATTGTATTATGGGTGATAAGTCTTGGGTATGATTCGTTCTCACTTTCAGGTTCGGAACTATGACCGCTTCCTATACGTTGTGATTTGTTTTTATTACCATGGCGGTGTGATAATAATCCGATAAATGGTAACCCGGGATAAAGTGAGTAATTCCTGGAAGATGATAGCATTGTGAAGTATTTTATATCCATATGTGATTGTACTTTGGATATTTAATTGTACGTTAAGCGTGTTATGTGTACTTACTTGTTATGGTTGATTGATTGTGCTTTATAACTAGAGAAATGTTATATAGACCCAAAAGGTTCGATGCAATATCTTATTTGTGTAATTAGAGACTATTGCTCCTCTTATGTAGTAGAATTTATGTGTTGGGTACCGAGGGCGTAATGGATCTCAATGACCAACATTGTCAAGGAGTAGTGTATCTGGGGGTTCTTTGTTTGGATTTCGCTTTGCGAGACGTCCCACGCACGAAACGCAGTGCAATGTTGAGAGTTGGGAGAAGTTTAGTCCTTAGCATTTAGATGCTAATAACTCGTGTAAGTTAACATCTAGAATCTGCTAAATTCTAGTAAGAATTATGTATATGTATATTTATAAGTTAATATAATTTTCGATGCACTCGTGGGGTAAGTTAGCATAGGAAGTTTATGGTTATGTTTTTCGATGTTAGGTTTACGCGAATGTGAATTTAGGCATAGGTTAGATTGAATTGTACCTATAAAGAGTTGGGTAGTCAATTGAGGATCATGTGCATATGTTTAGGTGCGCGCTCTAGTTGAGGGGTGAGTTGGATTTTCAGGAGAGTGCGACTCCACTGTAATCATGTTATAGTGCATTTATAATTATTATGAATTTTAATGCACTTGCTAAAATGTTTTCACACCTCGGGCTCTGACCCGTTTATATTTCTCTATTGCTATACATATTGTATTATTTTAGGTGTTCCTCCGCAAGGACGCTACTGATGTTTTTCTATCTAGTGTATTCATTGGAGCTGTAGCAGATGCGAACTGTTGTGGGATTTTGTTATAGTCGTTTCCTATCCTTTTTAAACCTAGTTTAGGATTCAGTTTGTATATCAGGCTTCACACAAGGGTTGTGTTGTAGCACTTTTATATTTCTCTCCTCAGAATTTTGTTGTATTGTCTGTGACCCGACAGCATATTCGAGTATTTTCTTTTGTGCACTTTGATGTAATTTAGATTTATTTCTTTTTATCATAGCAATGTGCTTATGTAATTATGTTCAGTAGTTCTTATGTTGTTGGTTGGTTAATGTTCATTGTATGTTTTAAATTATTTTTTTGGCACCCGCTTTTTTGATAGTTTTGGGTAGTTAGTTATGTTTATTTTTAGTATCGTCAGTAGATGCTGAGAATGGTCCACTTGAGATTCCTGATTAATTATAGTATAGGGCTGGCCACCCGTTATTATTTTAAGCAGGGTGTCACATGACGATATGGAACAAGTATCTATTACCTATGATTGATGAATTATTTCATCAGTTGAGAGGGGTTGCATACTTATCCAAGATCGATTTGAGGTCAGGCTATCACCAGTTGCGTATTCGAGAGGAGGATGTTCCTAAGACCGCTTTCCACTTGCAGTATGGATCCTACGAGTTCAGGGTGATGCCATTTCGGCTCACCAATGCACTTGCAGTGTTCATGGACCTCATGAACAGGGTATTTTGGGAGTTTTTGGATCAGTTTGTGATAGTATTCATCGATGATATCATGGTTTACTCATGGACGGAGGAGGAGCACGTCGAGCATTAACGTATGGTTCAGCAGACATTACGGGGCCATCAACTGTATGCCAAATTTAGTAAGTGTGGATTTTGGCATCGGGAGGTACAGTTTCTTGGCCACATTGTGTCCGATAGGGGGATATCTATTGATCCGGGTATATAAGGACACAAATTTCCAATTGAGTCTTAATGTAGTGTTGGCTCAATTCCGGACAAAAATATTTGTGTCATAGGATAGTATTGAGTGAGTATCCTCCAAGCCTATGACATGCAAGAGTTGAAGACGTAGCGGCCAAGACTTATAAAGCTTCGTCATTGTCGAGTTTCAAGTGCCATGTTTCTACGTCATCAACATCATATTCCATAGTCTCCAAAAGGTATGAATTCATTTCTATATAAATATAGGGAGACTTCAAATAATTTTATATTGGGTGTAATTTTATTTTAAACTGAGGTTTATTTTCAGAAGGTTTCTTTAAAACTTTAAAATAAAGTTTTGGGGCAAAAAATGGAATTTTTAAGCTTTCTGGAAGTCCGTTCGAAATTGTCGTTTGAACGAGGTTTGCCAACGACTTGCCACTAGAATTTCGTTAGATAGTTCGTTCGAACTAAATGTCGTTCGAACGAAAATGTCGTTCGAACGAGATTTCGGCGGGAACAGTTTTTGGCAGTTTTTTGGCACGTTTCCACTACTTTGTCCCACTATTCTTTTACAAGATTTAATGACTTCGGGACTAGAATTTTTACAAGAACTTTTTCCATCTCCTAGTGAGGTTTTGTGATCTTAATTCTTTCATAAAAAGTTCCCTTGGTGTTTGTTAGTCAAATTGATTTATTTAAAGAACAAAACCAAGTTTACACCCAATTGTTTGTTTTAATAAAAGTTTCTATCTATATATATATATATACATCTTGCTTGGAGAGTTTGTTTGGCACCGATTTACCTCTACACCTCAAAGAAGAGAAGTTTGGGTTTACTTGTACATCCCACAAAGAAGAAGACTTGTTTGTTGTTGCGGCATTCTCATATGGTGAAAGGCACCATGTGTGGTTGACGGTGGTTCCTAAAGCCTCATTAGTGGATCCTAAGGTTCCAGTGGAGTCCGGGATTGTCAACTAAGAGGAGGTCAGTTCAAGAAGGAGCGTCGGGGCTTGAAGGGATTCGAGTTGAGTATTGTAAGTCTTTTTACTTGTACTTGTAAAATGCCATACTTAGTGGACTTAAGGCTAGGGTTGTTCGAGGTTTTTTCCCGTTGTGGGTTTTTCCTCGTACATCGCGGCGTAGTGGATGTTTACTTATTTTATCTTTTTGAAAATATCACATTAGATGCATGCTTCGGTAAAAAGATAAAATTGGTCTATTTGATTTGGTGCTAAAATTTGTTTGGGTAAAAATTAATTTAATTCAAGTCATTAATTTTATTGGATAAAACTTGGTTTGGCCTAATGTGCAAAAATGAATTAATTAAATAATTAGGCAAATTTCTAGGACTTGGGTTGAGTTAATATGTTTAAGCGAAAAATGTATTTCATGTTTTAATTAAGTTTCACTTTGTGTTTCTTTTTATTTTAATTTAAGATAAATTAAAATTTGTTACTTGGGCCATCTTTATTCCGCATCTAAAAGGAAACTCTTTTTGATATGATTTTAAAATTGGGGGCCTTGTGTTCCATCAAGTGATATCAGATCCAGAGCGCTAATTTATCGCGTTAAAGATCCATTTTTCGGCGTTTATTATTTGTGTTCCCCTTGTTTTTTTGTGTGGTTCATTTTTTACTCACTCTCATTTTTTTTATCTCTTGATGGGACGTCTTAATGATAATGAAGTTTTTGATATCCGAGAGAAATTTAATGGGCTTAATAAGTGTAATGAAAAATTAAGAGAATTAAATTTGAGATTTGCAAAAAGAATTAAGTTTCTTGAAAATGAAAATTTATGTTTTAAATCTAGAATTGAACTTTTGCAAACCTCACTATCTCATAAAAGATATTTTTCATAAAAAGCTCATGGACATAAATTACGAATTTAATACTTTAGAAATGTCCAAGAAAGAGAGTGATGTAATACCTCGTATTTTTGTGATATTTATTTTATGGGATTAATTAAATTAAATGTGTATTAATTGGAAATTAATCCGAATTAAAATACTAGCGAGATGCGAGTTGGTATTTGAATATAATGTGCATATATGATTATACATGAATATTGGAGTATAAAATTTGTCGTGAGATTGAAATACGGCAATTTGGAAATTTTGTTGAGACGCGTGTGACAGTCGCGTCAGGTTTATATTTATTTTAATTAAAAAGTGAATTTTAGTTCTATTAACTGTATGGTCATTTTGAGTGCGCCAACGCGTCCGGAAGGGTCGAAATAGTCAGAAAACACTAGCCGGGAGTTAAGTTTGGGTCTCGGGGCATTATTGGGCCGTACCGGTAACTTATAAGGGCATTTTGGTAATTTCGGAAATTGGATAATTAAAACCCACGAAAATTAGAGTTAAAAATCTGACTTAGTATTAACCCACTAAGCCATTTCCAACCCCAATTTAGGAAGTGGGCTACGGGAGAGGTTATAACTTGGCAAAACCAACCCCACCTCCATTAACACCTTGAGAAGAAAAGCTTGTTGAGAGAGAGAGAAGGAATTCTGCAGAGAGAGAGAGAGAACACTTCAGAGATTCGTCATCAAATTCAGAGATTCAAATAAGGCAAGTGATTTGATTTCGTTTTCATAGAGAATGTTTCTTCCATGTGTAGGAATTGATAAAAATCTGATTGTTCTTGGGAGTTAATGAAAAACCCATTAAATTGGAAATAGAATCTTACATATTGATGAGGAATTGCATGTAGAATTATATGTAGGCGATTATTCTGATGTTAATAATATCTTGGATGAAACAAAAATGGATTATAGTAGGTTCAATGATGATTTACAAATGTTAGGGTTCATGTTCATATAATTTAGGGATGAAGGAAGAGAATTGAAGATTTGATGAGGTTTAAGATGAGTTAGCCCTATATAAACGTTTGATTATGACCTATGAGTGTTTAGTACGAATTATGAACCTTAAAATGATGTTGGGTCGATTTTTATGTGAGATTAGGAGTGAAGAAAATTGGGAAAAACGAAATAAGGATTTCTGGGCTCGAAACTGGCCACTCGTTAGAAGACCTGCCCAGGTCGTTCGAACGAGCTCATTCAAACGAGCTTCTAACGAGTTGACCTTTGACTTCTAACGAGGGTGAAGTTCGTTCGATAATCTCGTTCGAATGAGATCTCGTTAGATAGCCCAGTTCGTTCGAACGAACTCTCGTTCGAACAGCCTCCTAGTGAGGTTTTGTGATCTTAATTCTTTCATAAAAAGTTCCCTTGGTGTTTGTTAATCAAATTGATTTATTTAAAGAACAAAACCAAGTTTACACCCAATTGTTTGTATTAATACAAGTTTCTATTTATATATATATATATATATATATATATATATATATATATATATATATATATATATATATATATATATATATACACATCTTGCTTGGAGATTTTTTTGGCACCGGTTTACCTCTACACCTCAAAGAAAAGAAGTTTGGGTTTACTTCTACATCCCACAAAGAAGAAGACTTGTTTATTGTTGCGGCATTCTCATATGGTGAAAGGCACCATGTGTGGTTGACGGTGGTTCCTAAAGCCTCATTAGCGGATTCCAAGGTTCAGGTGGAGTCCGAGATTATCAACGGGGGTCAGTATAAGAAGGATCATCGAGGCTTGAAGGGAGTCGAGTCAAGTGTTGTAAGTCTTTTTGCTTGTACTTGTAAAATACCATACATAGTGGACTTAAGGCGCCGTCCGAGGTTTTTTCCCGTTGTGGGTTTTTCCTCGTACATCGCGGCGTAATGGATGTTTACTTATTTTATCCGTTTGTAAATATCACATTAGATGCATGCTTAGGTAAAAAGATAAAATTGGTCTATTTGATTTGGTGCTTAAATTTGTTTGGGTAAAAATTAATTTAATTCAAGTCATTAATTTTATTGGATAAAATTTGGTTTGGACTAATGTGCAAAAATGAATTAATTAATTGATTTGGCAAATTTCTAGGACTTGGGTTGAGTTAATATGTTTAAGTGAAAAATGTATTTCATGTTTTAATTAAGTTTCACTTTGTGTTTCGTTTTATTTTAATTTGAGATAAATTAAAATTTGTTGCTTGAGCCATCTTTATTCCGCATCTAAAAGGAAACTCTTATTGATATGATTTTAAAATTAGGGTCCTCGTGTTCCATCAGAGTAAGGTATCGACAGTGAATGAGTGGGGGCAGCCCACGACACTGATCGAGATTCGCAGCTTCTTGGGGTTGGTCGAATATTACCGTCACTTTATCAATGGGTTCCCAAATATGGATGGACCTTTGACGAACTTGACTAGTAAGGGAATACCATTTGTGTGGAGCGACCACTGTCAGTTGGCTTTCGAATAGCTGAAGGATAGATTGACATTAGCACCCGTACTTGTATTGCCTAGGAGTGGAGTGGAGTATCGGGTCTACATGGATGCATCCTTATATGGACTTGGGGGAGGAGAGGGTGATAGCTTATGCATCTCAAAAACTAAAGCCCCAAAAACTAAAGCTTATGCATCTCAAATCAAAATTTTGGCAACCCGTTTTCTGAAAAATTGGGTGGTTATCCTGGATACTCTATATTGTTATTGTGATGCTGAGAATGATTCCATCTATGATTCCGTTATATTAGAGTATTGGGCTGGCCACCCCTTATTTTGGTGAGCGGGTTGTCACAGATGGTATCAGAGCATCAGGTTCTAGAGTCCTTAGGAATCGGTGTGGACGCCTTAAGTTTCAGCGTTGCTCTTGATTTGACATAAAGCCTTAGGATTAAGATCGTTGGTTTCTCTTGTGAGATTTCGTTCTTCTGCCATGAGGTAGAATCTATAGAATCTTCTGCGCGTTCGTGTGAGAACAGTAGGTTGATTGGAGAAGGGAGTCATGGGGAGGACTTTTGAGGGCTGTAAAATTGTAGTCGGGGATGAGGACCACTTTGGAGGTCGCTCCCATTTTGTAGCATTTTCTTGTCTTGCTACTACGGCCACAAATTTCAGTTGATGTAGTTTTCCCCTGCACCATGAGAAGTAGAAAGTGGTACGGAGCTTGGGGTTTCAAGCGATGTTATATCAAAGTGGAGATGTGCCCTGAAGTAGGATTGAGGATAAACCTTCACCCGTAGGAGTAGTGTTGGGATGGTGAAAATGTGGTCACCAAATTCGTGGGTGCCGGAAGTTTGGCCCATAGAGAAGCCCGGTGGATACTTGCAATGGCGAGTTTCTCTGGGATAACTGGATTGAGGGGAAGGTGGATTCTCGAAGGTTCACAAATGTTCGGCTAAAGACCGATGGGGAATAAGGTGTTGTACGGCTAGGGAGACCGTGCACTAGGAAATGATAGGCTCCAGAATAGGTGTCGTTAACACTTCTAATGGAGTAAGATTCATGAAACCCCGTTGGTGGACATCCGCCTGGGGAGATTTCATTGAACTAAGGAAGAGGAGGCCGAGAGCGTGTCCTCTGTTACTGGGGTAGTAAGAGGGATTGTGTGGGCAATTGTTGTTAGCCAGTTGGATCAATGGTTAGGATATGGAGTCTGAGAACCATTAGTATTGACCCGGAGTGATTGGCATATATGGTTGGTGGGAATTCCGCCTTATTAGTGGGTGGTGTATTCCTTAGGATAAGACTTAGTAGTATTATATCTACTGTAGATTCGGGTGTGTAGTTTGAGCTCGTTGTAGTTTTGATGCGATTATAGAAGAGTACTTAGATGACTCCCGTAGTAGGGGAGTTTTATGATTTCTTCACTCGTTATGAAACGAGTGATGATATTTTAAAGGTATATGTGTTACATGTAATGTGTGGTATGAGTGTTCTATTGCTTGTTGCATTGTATGTGGTTGTTATGACTTATCTCCACGACCAACAAAGTTAAGTAGTAATGCATAGGAGGGGTTCCTTGTTTGGATTCCGCTTTTGCGGGACGCTCCACGCGTGAACCTTAACGGCGTTGGGAGTGGAGAGATGTCGTTTTCTTTTCTTTTAATTTATGTTTTATACGCGAGTAAAGGTATTTTGGTTGGTTTGGGGTGATAGCAAGCAAATACAATTGTGAGGCTATCTTACTTCTAGTTCAAAATGGAACTAGTTGTTCTATGATTTCTCCCCTGGATACAGGTTGAGACTTTATAGAGGTGAATCGAGGTAGGTGGGAGATTTTGTTATTTATTTTATTACCTTGTGTGAGTGTTTGATTAATTGTTTGTTTATCTTGTCTATGCATGTTACGCTTATCTCCATGATCAACTAGTTAAGTAGGCATGTGTCGGAGGGGTTCCTTGTTTGGATTTCGCTTCGGCGAGACACTCCGCCGCATGAACACTTAACGATGTTGTGATTGGAGAGACGCTATTCTTTTCCTTCTTGTTTATTTTATTTATTTTGTTGTTAGATGTGGGATAGGAAGGATTAGCCGAGAATCACGTAGTAGAAGTGATTAAGGGCTATTGAAGTGCGAGATAGAAGCACTGTATATAGTTCTCTCCTCTAATTGATGTGAGGGAGACTGAGATACGAAGTCGAATTTAGACTTCGGGTTATGCCTTGATAAGAAGGCTATTTGAAAAGATGTATATATGTTCTGGGATAAAATTTGTGAGACTCCACAGAAGTGAAGGTCCGATCAGTTAAAATTTATTGATCCCGATTATGTGTTTTGGACCATCACATCTTAATGACCGACAATGCGAGGTAGTAGTGTAACGGGAGGGTTCCTTGTTTGGATTTCTCCTCAGCGAGACGTCCCACGCATGAAACCGAGCGAACGTTGGGAGTTGAGATAGGTCTTGGACACTAGGGATATACTTAATATTTCTTATATATACGACCTAGTTAGGACATCTCTTGATAAAGCTTAGAATTCATTAGAACTTTAGGGCTATTAGGGTATGTGATGTTAATTCAGGAAGGTGGTGAGGAGTGGACCACGAGTAAGTCGTGGGTTGGAATTAGATCCCTAGGAACGAGATTTATGGGGTCTCGAGAGGTTTGGTAGGTTTGGCCGTAATAGATGAGGCCTTTCTTAGAAATAGTGTTACGTTGGAACTTCTCTTCCGGGGAGTTAGAAGGACGGGTGGACCCTCACTCCTGAGCCCATGATAGTGAGCTCGAGAGTGGTTGTAATGGAGAAGCTTCTGCCAGGTTGGGGAGTAATGATACTGGAGCATAGACCCATTATTTATGCATCTCACAAGCTTAAAAATGTGGGAAGTATTAGTCCATGCTTGAATTAAAATTTCATCGTGGTAGTGATCACCTTAAATGGATAAGGCACTACTTCCTGGGCAGGAAATCTAGTCTTTCTCGCTAGCAGCGAGTTGTTGCAATATGTCGTGGGAGAAATCGAGTTGGTGCTCGGAGTTCAGAAGGACTAGTGATTTGGATATTTTCTCTTTCGCTAAGGAAATGCGATTTGGGGTAGGAGATGCGTCGAGTAAGAGAACCGTCAGAGATATTTGTGTTGGCTTGGAAAGCCAAATGAAACGAGCATGACTCGGAAGACTCTGTAGCAAGGGCATTCTAGTCTGTGATCGACCATTTCACCTACTCGTGCGAAGAAGAGTATCGGTGGAATGAAGGAGGGTATTCATAGACGTTTGCATTGAATTGCCGGCAGCGTTCTGGTCATGATCCTATTTGAGAGAATTGTTGATCGTTTGACCAGACTGTTGCATTTCCGGCCATTATGGACAAACTTTATGTGGATGAGTACGACCCGCTCTTTATGGAGGAATGATCGAACAGTGGGAGGTGCCTATATAAATAGGGTAGACCGAGACTAGATTTTTGTGTCGGAAGTTCGGTACAAATTTCCATGAAGATGGAACCGTATGGAAATGGAGTATACCTTACCCCCCCTAACACGGATGAATGTAGGGAGGAGGCCGGCTTAATGTTGAAAGGCGTATCTTGATTGTACGCCTTAGAGTACATGACTGACGGAGCAGTAGTGTGTATGGATGGAAATCCATGTACAACCTTGAGGCTTTTGAATGGCATTATGGATCACTTCCTAAGATATTGGCATTGTGAGTGGCCTAGAGTGATCGGGTGAGTAATTCGCTTACTCGTTGGAAGGAACCAACGGGTAATATGTTCCTTGGACTTGGAGTGGCCTCGGGACATTTCTTTAAAGATTTGGCTTTTAAACCATACACCTTGATAAGATACATTAATGTGAGGATGAGTTGAGTAGCATTGGGGATAAGCCACTTAGAGTCGGTATGGGTGCCCCGAGGGGAGATGTAACATGATTTCGGAGGTTGGGCGACTTGTGCTGAGTCATGTAGACATCGTCTTCCGCCGTAGGAAGCTAGAATCGATAGTTAGTGAGGAATGCTTTGTGCTATACTAGAGCACAATTGCGGTAGGCTGAGATCGATAGGGTCGATCTTGGTCCGGGTCCATTTGGGACGTTGCGTTAACCAGGGGTTTGTTTAGGATGGTAGAATCCTAGTTTAGAGTAGTATACCCCTTTATAAGAGTTGGGTGTGCCCGAATTTTGGGGGCAAAATTCCCTCTTAAGGGGGGGAGTATGTAACAACCCTCGATTTTGGGAGACTCATTTTATATTAATTTTACCGCATAAGGTAAGTATATAAAATGTGGGGACTGGGGTAAATATTAATTGAATGAATTTGAAGTTAATATTTACTATTTTGATGCATATTTACTGTAGGTGAAAGTAAATATCATCAGGTTGCATGTTGGTAGTGTCAGGTATTTAAACTGACATTTTGATTTAAATGATTTTGGAACTCGAAATAATTTATAAAATTTCCGGATGCCAGTTTAGAGGGTGTAGTTAGTCTCGGATGGTGCGAGACAGTCAAGATAAGTGCCATATTGTATTTTTGTGTTTCGGGCACTTTTACCTGGTTTTAGCTTAAGCGCGTATTTGGGAGTCATTTTAATGTGGTATTAATCATTTAAGTTGGGATTTTAACCTAAGCCACGATTTAAGTCTTCTAAAATCCCCTAATTTCCTTATTTTATGTCTTACACTTAGAGAGAAAAGGAGAGAAAGAGAGCTTGGGAGAAAAGTGGAGAAAGAAGAGCGAAATGAAGATTGAAGATGGGAGATTGCTTCTACCACCATGAAATCTGAATTTACAACCATAAGGCAAGTTTTCTACTTGCTAATATGTGATATGAGTTGAATAATTTGTGTGATAGTTGTGTATTTGCATTTATGGATCAAAAATGGAGATTTACGGGATTTAAACCCTAATATTAGTTTTGATGATATAAGGGTGGGTTTTAATGGTTACAAATCATGTAGGATAATCTTGAGGTAGTTAAGTGGTTGGTTGTGGGTAAAATGATAGGGATTGTGAGCTTTGGGTTTAGCTTTTGGAAGAACCATAGGTCTGCTACGACCGGTCGACCGCTGTCCTAGGACCGGTCGACCGGGCTTTTGCGGGAGGCTTACTGCTTTCCTACAAAGGTATAAATTTTGAGAGCGGTCGACCGCGGTTCCCGAACCGGTCGACCGGACTCTCCCATCTGAGCCTTCTGTATTTTCTTCTTAGGCAAAACTTGAGACGCGGTCGACCGCGGTCTTGGGACCGGTCGACCGGTCCCCTGTTTTTCACCTTTAAACCTTATTTTGTTTTCTAGGTTTATTTTTCTTTAATATGATCTAGGAACCTTCTTGCATGAAGTAAACTTAGAGTCCTAGAGTTCTTAATGAGTTGGGTTACTACCCTAGTCTAGAGATGGTTTAGGCGGGGTTTTCTGGGGTTAGGCCTTTTGATGATAGGGCATTCTTTCTTTTAGTTGATTCCTCTAACTAGGGAATGCATTATTATGTTTGGGAGACCTTAGAAGCTCATTGGAGCTATGTTATTCTTGATGGTTTATTATATCTATCAACGAATCTTGGGAGAATAATTGAAAGTCTATTTATTCCTTGAGGTCAAATGTCAATACAAATGTGTATGGCTCCGGATTTAAAAAGGGAAATATTTACATAATGTAAATGATTATGGTCTCGGATAGTTGGAATATACTTTTGCTAAAATGTGAATCGGATTGAGTATAAAACATGCATTTGCTCAAATAAAATTGGTTACGGAAATGAAGGTAAATTATAATTTACTTAATCATTAACATAAAATGGTAATTTGGTTAAACACACCTCTCTAAATGACATCATAAGGGAAGTTCGCGCGCTTGGTGATGCCCCCTAGCTAGTGAATGCAGGGTGGATATAGTCCTAGGCCATATGCGGGGTTTTATATGTTTTCTGCGCTGGTTAGGGGATTCCGGGTGTGGTCCTGACTTTCCCGCAGGCATATGGCCGCTTCGCGACGTTGCGTTATGAGCCCAGGTTGTCTTGTATAGATAGGCCCTGGAAGATGATGGTCATTTAGGGGCGCGCCCAGTGGGGAAACTCGGAGGGGCGGTCTTAGAATCGTTGTATGCATATGAATATAACCATTCTAAATCAAGTGGGACTTGATGTATGATTCTTGCCATATAGAGCATTAAATGTTAATTATATTCCTGCTAAGGAGTGGTAATACCAGGATGGGCATGTAATTAAAATAAAAGCCACAAAGAGCTTAAAATTGAGATAAAAGCCATAAAGAGCTTATAGTTATAGATTTATTTTCCTGTTGAGGAATAAACTATGACATGAATCGGGGTATATGATAGAAGTTTTATTTATGTTCATCTTTCCTTTTTCCTGCTTAGTTAAATTAAACTCATGCTTTTCTTTACTGTCTTAACCTATGTTTTAGAATTGTGTAGATAGACTTTATTCTTCCTAGCATAATGATATTCATAACTGTCATACTCTTTATTCATCTGGTAGTCATATAGAACCGGGGCCTGACCCGTTTACACTTCTTGTTGCATATGCATCTTGTCTCTGCTCAGGTACTCCTCCGCAGGGATGCCTGATTTGAATTCCTATTCCGATGTCCTCGGCGAGCCGTGATGCATTGCGGGTATTACGGGACACCATTGGTATAGACGTTTTCATTTTTGCATCCTAGTTAAGATCAAGTCCTTTATTCGGGCGAGGTGCCCAATCTTTTGTAAATGACTAATGAAATGTAATAAGTAACTTATTGAACTTGTGTATTATTGGAGTTTCAGTTGGTGACCGGTATCTTATTCGGTCCTTTTTATTGTTTTCTTGTTGTATTATTTATATAAGTCTTGGGGTTTCCCTTATCTTTCAGGAATTGGGTTGTTTGTTTTCATTTATTTACTTTCAAATCAAAATTTTGGCAACCCGTTTTCTGAAAAATTGGGTGGTTATCCTGGATACTCTATATTGTTATTGTGATGCTGAGAATGATTCCATCTATGATTCCGTTATATTGGAGTATTGGGCTGGCCACCCCTTATTTTGGTGAGCGGGTTGTCACAATAACTGGGCTTCCTAGGTCACGGAGGGGTCACGGTTCTATATGGGTGATAGTGGATTGGCTGACCAAGGTGGATCACTTCTTTCTAGTTCACACAGACTACAAGACGATGCAGTACGTGTAACTATTCATTTCAGAGATTGTTAAGCTTCACCGGGTCCCGATTAATATTTAGTCTGATAGTTTGAAAACTTTTATGTCACGCTTCTGGCAGAGCTTTCAGAAGGACATGGGCACAGATTTATTGTTGAGTACGGAGTACCACCCGCAGACAGATGGGCAGACTGAGAGGGTGAATCTGATGCTTGAGGATATGCTGAGGATGTGCATCCTAGATTTTAGGGGAGGGTGGGAGAGATACCTCCCACTGGTAGAGTTTGCGTATAACAACTCTTAAAAATTTACTATCGGTATGGCACAGTTTGAGGCCTTATATGGGAGGCCTTATTGTTCGCCCGCTTTCTAGATAGAGGTGGGCGGTAAAAATTTGTTGGGACGCGAGATGATTCAGGAGACAACTACCAAGATTGAGTTAATTCGAGGACATATTCGAATGGCTTAGGATAGGCAGAAGAGTTATGTCGACGCCGATATGAGACATGTGGCATTAGAGGATGGCGATCAGGTGTTGGTTTAAGTATCTCCTATGAAGGGGATTATGAGATTTAGCAAGAGGGGGAAGTTATCACCGAGATATATGGGATCATTTTCTATTATAGAGAGGATGGGAACGGTAGCATACAGACCAGGACTTCCATAGCATCATCAGCGGATACACGACGTGTTCCATGTGTCATCACTGAAGAAATACTGTGAGAACGTATGTGCTTGCGTTCAAATGAGCAAATTATATATTAAAAGCCTTTTAACCCAAACAAACCCTAAACATGCAACAGTATGTGATTGAATAAGATGATAATCTAAGCAAGAACATTCAAACACATGCAATTGAGGAAAAATCCCCCAAAGGGGCAAAACCATTTATTTTCATTATAATATTGTAGGCTATACAATTTCGGATTACAATGAAAATACAAGTGACTAAGAATTACCCTCAGGTGTCGGATTCTGTAGTCGCGGCTGGAACTATCCCTTTCCAGTAGGGCTGCAATGGAGAAGAGAAACGGCTTCTCCACAAGGGTTGAACAAACCAAAGTTGTGTTCTTGGGTTGCAAAAGGATTCACAAATATTTGGCAAGGATGTGTGAATCAAAACATGAGTCTTGGGACTCAAAAAATATGAAGACTATAGGTATTTGGATTCTCAAAAACGTCTTCTAAAGTCTTGCAAAATAACTCCCCCGAAGTTGGTATTTATAGGAAAAAATATGAAGAGTCCCACGTTCTTAAAACTCTAAAATTCTATCCAGCGTACAAAAAAAACAGCATTCTTTAAGGAATTTTCTCTATCTTCAAAAGGTCATAACTCCTTCACCGTAGCTCGGATTGAGGTGCCGTTTTTTCCAGTATCTTCGTTGCGGAGAGATATTCAACTTTCCAGTTGACAAGACCTCCTAACTATGGATGTGAAATTACGAAAATGCCCTTGAACACTCCTATCGTGCCTTTTTTCACTGTTTTGAGTTCCCTTGCGTACCACTTGCATTAAGTCCCTAAAATCGTGGAACGTGAAGTCGTTGAGGCAGATGTGGGACACATTAATGGAGATGTTGAATGCTTGATTCCCGAAATTCGGATAGAGGCCTTCATGTGAGATCGTGAGGTGACGTGCCAAATGTAGCGACGTACGACATACACAAATGTAACATGTTGGACATGAGAAAAATGTCCTTACAAATCTCCCCCTATGTCTATGCCGGTACATAGATAAAAAATCCGAATTATCAAATATGAAATTGCCTATACAAATCTACCCTCCCATGAACCCAGAACTGGAAAAGGTACAAATGAATAGTCTTCATCGTTTGTTCTTCAAATCTTCAGGAATCTCAAATCTTTTCTCATCAGGGTGTGCAATTCAAAGATCATCAATGTAGTACCTACACACATGAGACAAAGCAAAATACCAAGTGACATATCGAGTTTGAAATGATGAGATAAACATATATATATCAATTTATGAGCAAACTCAAATTTCAAATCTCCCCCATAATAAGATAATTCATTCTCCCCCTTTTATGATGCCCCCAAATAGACAAATGAGATAAACAAATCAAATAAGAAAGTGCGGGGTGTCACTAGGATAAAACCACACCATGAATAAACACAAAGCAACCAAGTCGATGATAGCGTAAATGAAGTGGTGTGATCAAATTCGATAGGAAAATCAATGCATACAAACATGACATGTGTGCACGATGAATATTGGATATTCCTAGCGAATGAACTCAAATGTTTCCTTTGGTGTAAAATAATGACAATATAAGGTATTGACTCAATCAAATCAACAAATCAAAGCTCAAAGTGATTTTCACACCAATAACGTCCAAAAAGATTTTATGCTTTTTCAGGACTTTCAAGGAAGTGCAAACCCGTTTAAAAATTCTCCAACCAAACTCCCTCAGATATAATTTTGAATAGAGGCATTCTAAATTCTCAAACTTTGGAGAATTGATGGTGAAATCTAAGAGGCCCATTTTTGGCATGAAGTCCTTTTTATTGCCTTTAATTTTTTTCGGGCTCTTTTAACCTCTTTGGACCTCGGATATTAAAATTCCTCCATTTTTTAGGTCCTTTTTAATGGTGGCTTTTGCGCAAAGGATAGATGATTACCTTTTGCAGCCCCTCCCCGTTATACAAAAATACACAGTCTCACCAAAACGGTTTTTACATGCATTCCAATCTTGTCAAGTTTTATCGCATATTGTACATTGTATAGACAGAATTGAGATGGAAACACTCAAGCCAATATGAGATAGACAAGTGCAATAATCAAATATAGCCGTGCATGTGTGCAATAAAGGATATAGGAGTCAAACATGTAGGAAGATATCACTAATAACATCTCAAAGACTCCAACCAATGTAAAGCACATGGATGAAATGATGTAGCCTCTCAAATCTCTATCAAACAGTCACATGGATAAATGGAATGAAGTTGTGACTTGGCTATCTTACATGCTCATCCATAAAAGAAGCAAAAACATAAATCTTTTTGGATTTTTCAAAAATTTTATCAAAATAAAATTTTTTTGTGCTTTTCTTAAAATTTTTCTTAAAGGAAAATCTTTTTGTATTTTTCAAAAGAAATATAAAAAGCAAAAAGAATAAAACAAAGCTGTACAACTAAGCAATGGTACAAATAAAATAGACTAGCAATAGGAAGCATATGATATGAACATGAAGAAGCATCCTATTATAGACATAGACCAACCCCTCAGTCAACTGTGCAAATCCCCAAAGACTTCCTAAGACTCTCAAATCTAAGGGCATCTAAAGGTTTCGTGAAAATACCGGCTAACTGACGGTCGGTGGGAACAAAACTCAGGGATACAGTGTTCTCCTCAACTAACTGACGAATAAAGTGCTCACGTATCCTGATGTGCTTGGTGCGCGAATGCTGAACTGAATTGTGGGATATGTGTATCGCGCTCGTGTTGTCACAGGAAATGGTCATGGTGTCCTGTGAAATCCCATAATCCTCCAGTATTTGCTTCATCCACAAGAGTTGTGTGCAACAACTCCCGACAGCTATGTACTCAACCTTCGCACTGGACAAAGAGATGGAATTTTGCTTCTTGTTGAGCCAGGAGACAAGAGCAGAACCAAAATAGAAAAACCCACCAGAAGTGCTCCTACAGCCATCTACATCCCCAGCCCAATCGGCATCCGAATAGGCGGACAGACGGTCATCGATATTAAAGGAATACCAAATTCCGTATGAGAGATTCCCACTCACGTATTTAATAATACGTTTTAGAGTAAGTAAATGTGACTCTTTTGGGGATGCTTGATATCACGCACAGACTCCAACACTAAAGGCGATGTCGGGACGAGTGGCAGTCAAGTAGAGAAGACTACCTATCATACTCCGATATAAGGTTTGCTCTACGTCCTTGCCTGAAGTGTCCTTACTAAGCTTGGTAGTGGTACTCATAGGTGTACGTGCATGCTTAGCGGAGTCTAAACCAAATTTCTTCATTAGGTCTCTAGCATACTTGGATTGGGAGATGAACATCCCATCCTCTAGCTGACGAACCTGGAGACCAAGGAAGAATGTAAGCTCACCAACCATGCTCATTTCAAACTCACGTTTCATCTCCTCCTCAAAGTGGTGAGAATGCTGGGAGAATGTGGATCCAAAGACTATGTCGTCCACATAGACCTGGGCAACCAAAATAGTACCGTCATCTCTCCTAACGAACAACGTCATATCTACTCCCCCTCTCTTAAAGCCACAAGCTAAGAGATAGGAAGTAAGCCTCTTGTACCAAGCACGGGGTGCTTGCTTCAAACCATACAAGGCTTTCCTCAGATAGTAGACGTGCTCAGGGTGCTGAGGGTCTTCAAACCCTTTTGGTTGTTCCACATAAACCTCCTCCTGTAGAATGCCATTCAAAAAGGCACTCTTGACATCCATCTGATACACCTTGAAGCGCAGATGACATGCGATGGCGAGCAGAAGACGGACGGACTCAAGCCTCGCAACAGGAGAAAATGTCTCCCCAAAGTCTACACCCTTTATCTGTGTGTAGCCTTGAGCGACCAACCTAGCCTTATTTATGATTATGGTACCATATTCATCCATTTTGTTCTTGAAAATCCACCGGGTACCTATCACATTAGTCTTAATAGGTCGGGGGACTAATTCCCAAACATTATTCTTTTTAAACTGAAGCAACTTATCCTGCATAGCAGATATCCAGTGTTCATCCTTGAGTGCTTCTTTATGGTTCTTAGGCTCGACTTTGGACGTGTAGCAAAGATGGCTAACAACGTTCTCTAGCTGAGCACGAGTCTTGACCCCTAGAGTGGGATCACCAACAATGGCAGAAGGGTCATGACTCTTGCGAACCCAAGCAGGTGTGTCCCCTAGCGTAGGAGTAGGGTCCACAGGGTGTGTGAGAGGAACAGGTAAATCACTGTCAGAACAATTCTCATCCTCACACAGAAGGTTAGGATCAATAACCGTCGAAGGTTCGTCATCTTGCACGGTAACATTTATTGATTCTATAACCTTAGAGCTCTTCAGGTTAAATACTCGGTACGCTCTGCTATTCGATGAATATCCTAGAAATATTCCCTCGTCGCTCCGGGAGCCTAACTTTCCTAGTTGCTCTCTATCCCGTAGGATGTAGCATTTACTCCCAAAAACACGAAAATACGCCAAGTTGGGCTTCTTGCCAGTCCACAACTCATAAGGTGTCTGTAGTGTGTGTGGACGCAAATAAACCCTATTCACCGTGTGGCATGCAGTAGACACTGCCTCTGCCCAAAATCTCCTAGAAACTTTACGACCTAGAAGCATAGATCTAGCCATCTCTTGGATCGTTATATTCTTTCTCTCAACAATCCCATTTTGCTGAGGAGTTCTCACCGCAGAAAACTCATGTTTGATCCCAAGGCTATCACAATACAAATCCACCTTTGCTTCCTTAAATTCAGTGCCGTTGTCACTACATATTCTGTTAATAGTGACACCGTGTTGATTTTGCAGGACACGGCACTTGGTCGTTAAAAATTCTACAGCATCGGATTTCTCTCTCAGAAAACTTGCAATGGAGTACCTGGAGAAATCATCTACCATCATGAGGATGTACCTCTTACCACCTAGACTCTCAGTACGAGTGGGACCCATAAGATCCATGTGAATCAACTCCAGAAAACGAGAGGTGGTAATGGAATGCAACTTCCTATGAGGACTACGAATTTGTTTTCCCAACTGATAGGGTCCACAAACGGTCGAAGTTGACTTTCCAAGAGATGGTAAGCCACGTACTAGATCCTTTTTAGCTAAACGATTAAGGTCTCTAATGTTCACGTGACCTAGACGTTGGTGCCACAGATCCATAGGAGTGATCGTGGCGCTGTTGCAGACAAGTGAGGATGTGGGCTCAGTCCCATAGCAATTATCCTCGGTCCTCACCCCTTGCATCAAAAGTTTATCGGCTTGATTGTAGACTTTACACGCGTCCCGGTCAAACTTTACTACAAAGGCAGTGTCGCACAGCTGGCTAATGCTGAGAAGGTTTGCTTTCAAACCTTTGACGTACAAAACATTTTCTATCTTAGGAAATCCAGGTAACTCGACAGTACCACGTCCTATAATGCTAGACTTGCTCCCATCTCCAAAGGTGACTCTCCCATCCTGATAGTCCTCAAGAGTCGTAAAAAATGAGGCATCACCTGTCATGTGTTTGGAGCACCCACTATCAAAATACCACTGAGAGGTATTATGTGCTTTGAGAGCAACATGAACAACAAAGGCCTTTTTATCTTTCTTAGGTACCCAAGCAGAGCTGACCTTTTGTTTGCCTTTGTTGTTGTTGGTTTTAGCTGAAATGTGAGAAGTATTTACTAACGGCAAAGACATCCGTCGAAATTATTCCATTAAACTCTGAGTCGTGGAAGCTAAGAACTCAACTCGCTCTCTAAGACTAGAAAACTCATCAGTATGACGTGGTGGAGCAGTAGTACGTCGTGTCCGACCCATGCTATAGCAATACTCCCTAAGGTGTCCTTTTCTTTTGCAATAAGTACAAAAGAGCACAGTCAAAGGCGGACCTTGGTTTGCCTTTCTTGGTCGAACTCTCCTACGAGGTTTTTTACGGTGACCATAAGGAGTTGTAGTAAACTCAGGAACTGGTCCAGGTGCAATTTGGGACGTGGAGGCACCATCATATCCAATTCTTTGCCGATCACCAAAACCTAAAGCGGGGCCTAGGAGCGTCTTTCCCATCTTCCCAGATCTATCCTCGATTTGTACCTTGACTTCCCGTGCTTTCTCAAGATCATGAGTCAGCTAGGCAACAAGGGTTTCAAGTTTCTTCCGAGTCTCCACGGAGGAATGGAGTTGACTCGTAAGACTAGCCACTTATTTATTCAAGTCCCCTCTATCTTTCTGTAAAACACTCTCTCTCTATAAACAGAATCTCTTTCTCGACACAGGCAGATTCTCTCTCTCTCAGGGCGGTGACGGTGGAGGACTTTCTTTCTCTTGCCTTTCTTAAATCATCCTCTAAGCCGGTGATCTTAAGAACTAGCGCTTTGTTACGTTTTTTAGTTTTAAAAGACTCTGAATATAACTCAGCGTAGGCGCGTTGAATATCACTCTCGCTCTCACTTGAGTCACCCTCGCCCTCACTCACATCGATCTCACTGTCGAGGTGTCCCTGTGAAGCATCATCTTCATCGTCGTGAAGAGAACTAGGAGTGCTCACTTGACTGGCCATGAATGCGGTGAAGTTACACTCATGCGGTGACTCATCTCCTGAATCCACCGTCTCGACCTCACTGTCGTCACTAAGGGTAGCATTAAGGACAGCTTTCCCTTTCTCTCTATTCAGACGATTGGCACACTCAAAGGCTCTATGACCCCTACCATCGCACTCAAAACATCTCTCACTTTCTTTCTTAGGAGTATTTTTGGAGTCTTTTTCATTTTTCTTTTCAAACTTATTTTTCTCAAATTTCTTTTTATCTTTAAAATTTCCATTTTTCTTAAATTTGAGAATCCTCTTGAAATTTTTTGCAAAAAGAGCCAAATCATCTAGGGAAAAATCACACTCAGAATCTGACGTGTCAGTCTCTCTCTTTCTAAACGACTCTACCCTTTTTCTAGCCGACCCCTCACTCCTTCTCTTTTGGGCTTTAAGTGCAATTCCCTTATCTTTAGATTTAGCAGTTTTAGGGAACATATCAATTTCATAAGTTTGCAAATCTCCTACAAGTTCTTCCAATTTTAGCGTATTTAAATTACCCATAGAATTTAGCACAGTGACTTTAGGGATAAAACGCTTAGGTAAAGAACGAAGAATATTTTTAACAACTCTAGCATTAGGAATATGTTCACCAAGATTAAAGCTAGTATTCACAATGTCAGAAAGTCTAGCATAAAATTCATCAAAGCATTCAGATTCATGCATGGTGATGGTTTCAAATTGAGTTGTCAAATTTTGCAACTTAGATTCTTTCACAGCATTAGTTCCTTCATGGGTGAGTTGTAAAACATCCCATGCCTCTTTTGATGTGGTGCACATCATTATGCGTTTGAACTCATCAGGTGTGACAGACCCAGAAATAGCACTTAGACCCTTAGAATTAAAAGATGACCATTTAAACTCTTCCTCAGTCCAAGAAGTGTTAGGTTTCAAGCTGGTCACATTATTAACACTCACAGAGGGAGGAGTCCACCCTCGTTCAACCAGAATCCAGACACGTTCATCAATGGCTTTTAAAGCCGACCTCATTCGGGCTTTCCAATAAGCATAATTTGTCTCGTCAAAAACATGCATTTTATTATACAACTTCTCCATTTGAACACGCACTTTTTCAAAAATCAATTTTTTCAGAAAATTGATATCTTAGAAAAATTTTGCGGAAAATAGGAATACGCGATAGATTAGCGTAACCTGCTCTGATACCAATTTGAGAACGTATGTGCTTGCGTTCAAATGAGCAAATTATATATTAAAAGCCTTTTAATCCAAACAAACCCTAAACATGCAACAGTATGTGATTGAATAAGATGATAATCTAAGCAAGAACATTCAAACACATGCAATTGAGGAAAAATCCCCCAAAGGGGCAAAACCATTTATTTTCATTATAATATTGTAGGCTATACAATTTCGGATTACAATGAAAATACAAGTGACTAAGAATTACCCTCAGGTGTCGGATTCTTTAGTCGCGGCTGGAACTATCCCTTTCCAGTAGGGCTGCAATGGAGAAGAGAAACGGCTTCTCCACAAGGGTTGAACAAACCAAAGTTGTGTTCTTGGGTTGCAAAAGGATTCACAAATATTTGGCAAGGATGTGTGAATCAAAACATGAGTCTTGGGACTTAAAAAATATGAAGACTAGAGGTATTTGGACTCTCAAAAACGTCTTCTAAAGTCTTGCAAAACAACTCCCCCGAAGTTGATATTTATAGGAGAAAATATGAAGAGTCCCACGTTCTTAAAACTCTAAAATTCTATCCAGCGTACAAAAAAAACAGCATTCTTTAAGGAATTTTCTCTATCTTCAAAAGGTCATAACTCCTTCACCGTAGCTCAGATTGAGCTGCCGTTTTTTCCAGTATCTTCGTTGAGGAGAGATCTTAAACTTTCCAGTTGACCAGACCTCCTAACTATGGATGTGAAATTACGAAAATGCCCTTGAACACTCCTATCGTGCCTTTTTTTACTATTTTGATTTCCCTTGCGTACCACTTGCATTAAGTCCCTAAAATCGTGGAACGTGAAGTCGTTGAGGCAGATGTGGCACACATTAATGGAGATGTTGAATGATTGATTCCTGAAATTCGGATAGAGGACGTCATGTGAGATCGTGAGGTGACGTGCCAAATGTAGCGACGTACGACATACACAAATGTAACATGTTGGACATGAGAAAAATGTCCTTACATACTGGATGAGCGAGAGACTTCTGTCATGTTCCCCTTGAGGAGATTAATCTACAACCAAACGTCTCATATGAGTAGAGGTCCATGGCTATTCTAGATCATAGTGAGCGAAGCTGCGATCTAAGGTGGTGCCACTAGTGCGAGTTCAGTGAGTACACTACGATACTGATGAGTCGACATGGGAGCGGAAGGATGACATGCGAGAGCAGTATCCAAAGTTATTCCCTGCAGGTATGTCCTAATTTCGGGGACGAAATTCCTTTATAAAGGGGGAAGTACGTAATATCCCGTATTTCTGCGTATTAATAATACAATTAATTCGGACATTAATTGAGAAAATACAACTTATTTAAATTACGCGAGTGAAGTAATTTAATGTGATTAAATGATAAATGTGATTTTTAAATATTAATCGAGAGATAGATACTGATTAATATTATGATATAATATCTACTAAGAGTTTGTAGTAAATAATTGATGGTTAGTGTTATACGGCATAGCGAGTGATATGTGCGTATTTTATTTTATCTCAATCGGGAGTCACATGTAGACTAAATTGAGGTCGAGATAGAAAATATATCTTTTAAGTGACTCGGATGATAATTTAGCAGTCATGGATGACTCCAAAAGGGTCAAAATAATCAGAATAGTGTACCCGAGGGTATAGTTTGGATCCCAGATTAATTTTAGACCAAACCGGCACCTATTGAGGGTATTTTGGTCATTTAAAAAATAGAGGTTAAGTGATCTATGAATTTTGGACTTTCATCAGATGATAAAAAGTGGGAGCTGGATTTAAAGGCTCCTAAAACACACGTTAGGCTATTACAGAACAAAAGAAAGAACTCTTGTGAGGGTTAAAGAGAGTTTTGAAGAAATCTTCCTTTTGGGCTTGCAAAACACAAATTTTAGAGTGGGGAATTGGAGAGGAGACAATCAACCCATCTTCATCAACACGAAATCAGATCATCCATTTAAGGCAAGTTGTTTATTGTGATTATATATAAAGTTATAATACCCATGCGTAGGACTTTGAAGATAGTTTTGAATAAATCCATGTTCTTGATAGAGAAAGAATGAATTTTGATGAATGTTGGTTTGAAATTTCATGTAGTATGGTTTACACTTGTAGGGGATTTGAAATCATAAAATACATGATGAGTAAAATGAATTAAATTTGGGTTCAGATAAATGATAGAAGAGGAACATGAAAACCTGAGGTTCTTGAGGATTAGAGGGTTAAATCCATTCTTGAATGTTATTTGTAATGATTTGATGCAAAAAATCACGTTAAAAATCACCCTAATACATGTGAAATTGGTTTAGGGCTTTTGGTTGTAATTTTCGTTAAGTATCATGAGAGTTGGAAATTGAAAATGGTAGAAAAAAGCATAAACTAGGCAAAGAAGACGAAGTGCAGGTCGGCGAATCAGTTCGGTTCATTGGGCAAACCTGTTCGGCCCACTAGGAAAAATCTCAGAATTTTCTTTTTGGGTATAGTTTTTCTAAATGATTATCATGGAGACTTTTGGAACCTAATTAGAATATAATAATAGAGTTATTATGTTATGGTAAGCCTATATTTAGTTCATAATTTAGTCTTATTGATAGAATTAAGATTCGAATGAATTGGGTTGAATTAAGTCGTAATCGATCGGGGAGAAAGATAACCAATTACGAAAAGATAAAATGATTTAATAAGTGGACCAGTAAGGTAAATATTGATTTAACTACTAAAATAATGAAGGGGTAACTAGGTCCCTTAGAGTTGTGTGATAGTACTCAAATAAATAATATAATTCGATAAATCGTAGAATAAGAATATACGATAAGTATTAGAGAGAAATATACTACGTACTAATGTGAACGATCGGGTTGTGTGAATACCTATTGATGGATAGTAATACATAGGTTGTGTGAATACCTAAATTAAACTAAATAAATATTGGTGATCGAGGTAGGATTCCGAGCCAATATAGATGACTAGTATTGGTGATCCAGGTATGATTCCGAGCCAATCTAGATATGATTAATATTGGTGATCGAGGCGTTATTTCGAGCCAATGTAATTAATAATTACTAGTGATCGAGGTATGATTCCGAGCCAAGATATATAAATCACTATTGGTGATCGAGGTAGGATTCCGAGCCAATAATCCATAATGTGTGATACATGGATATGATAGTAAACTATGCATTTATAGTATATATTGTGTGTGAAATATATACCTTATGCTTACGGGTGATAGTAGTACTTGCAGATGTTATATGTAGATATATATCTGAAAAGAAAATTAAGTAAAGAGACTTAATTAACGGATTAAAGATAGATAGTGAAATCTAAGACAGTAAATTAAGTGGTGAGACATAATTATAAAGATGGTAATATAACATATGTTGACTGTTACATGAAAAATAATTAACACGTGAGAGATGTTAATAAATTAATGTATTGTATGCGCGGTATGGGAAGTTAGACATGAGATAAGTTCAGTTGGATACGTTAGTCTAGTTAGCTTGGGTAGTATAGCTAGGTGGCTAAGTATAGAACATTAGGCGTGCACTATAGAAGAGAGGTGAGGAAAACTCAAGAGAGAGTGTACGTGAACATGTGTAATAATAAACCGATTTTATATTGTGATAAAAGCTTGCTAAATATTTTCAAAACATTTTGAGCACTTACTCTTGCTAACAAGATATTTTCAAAACCTTTCACATATCCAGCCACAAGGACGTCAGGCTTGAAGACTCCATTCTAGGGACTCGGAGCTGTAGCACTGTGGATTTAGACAGGATTTGGGTAGACGATTCCATCTTTTGATCTAGTGTAGGATCTCATTTTATATGGACATGTTGTCCGTTGACAGTTTTTCAGTCATTCAGTTCTTTTGTTATTATGGAGTATTTAGTTTTGGGATTTTAGCCGATGGTTTATTCGGCAAAACTTTATTCATTTATATATTGTGATGGTTGGACTCTAGCATGTTGTGAATGTTTAATTTAGTTATTCCGCAGTGTTCATTGATCAGTTTTAAGGAAAGATAAAATTTGGCACATGTCTAATTTCACTTAGGTGGTTAGTAATTAAAAAGTTTTTGACAGTGATGCTAAAAATGAACTGTTGGAACGCTAGGACCCCCAATTTTAAACTTCTATTTAAAATCAATTTCCTTTTAAATGCGGAATACAGATGGTTCAATACAAAATTTAATTTTCCAAAATATATGAAATTTTCTTTTCTTTAAAAAGATGAAAATTAAATTACACGCGATAAAGTGAATTAAAGTAAACATGCACACACTTTAAATTCACATAAAAAAAATTAATTTAATCCCAAGCCTTAAATTTTGCCTAACATGATTAATTCATTTTTCTATAAAGGCCAAACCAAATTTTATCAAAGTAAATTATTTAGACTTGAATTAAATTGAGTTAAACATAACCCAAATTAATTTTTGCACAAAATTAAACAAGTAGTGATTTAAACCAAATTTTATCTTTTTACCTAAGCCTGCATCGAAGGTGAATTTTACAAAAGATAAAATAAACAAACCACTACACGGCGATGTACGAGGAAAACCCACAACGGGAAAAACCTCGGATGGCCCTGGCCTAACAAATTCACTAAGTATGGAATTACAAATTACAAGATAGGTGGACTTACACCACAAACTTGAGTATGTCCAAACCTTGATGCTCCTTCTTGTAAACACCTCCGCCTAGCGAATAATCCTGGAGTCCACCGGATCCTTGGAGTCCACCAATTGAGACCAAGCAACCATCAACCACACATGGTGCCTTTCACCATGTGAGAATGTTGCAGCAAAGCAAAAGCTTCTTCTTCTTTGCGGGATGTAAAAGTAAAACCAAACAACTCTTCAAACGGTAGAGTAGAACCCGATGCCAAACAAACTCCAAGAATATATATATATATATATATTTAAGAACTTGGAATAAACATAAACGGATGGGTGTATGTTTTTTGGTAAAAATTAATTCATGATGGCTTGAAAACACAAAAACATGAACTTTTGATTTTGGAAATTCTTTCTCAATGTTTCTCTTTGAAAGTGTGTCAAAAGTTGGTTTTTCAAATAAGGTTTCCGCACTAAATAAATCTGGAAGGAGTTAGTGGGAACAAAAGAGTGGGATCATGGACAAAACTGCCAAAAAAAAATCCCGCCAAAAATCTCGTTTGAATGAGATTTTCGTTCGAACGAAGTCTTCTTTGTCTTCGTTAAAAGAGGAAAAAAGGAAAATATAAGAAAGACAATACATTAATAGAAAATCATAGAGAAGAACAAGATTTATGACTACCTATGTACTCCTCCCCATAAAAGGGAATCATAGGTCTCTTGTACCTTGCCCCTTCAATTTTGGGAGGGAACTACCAGTTCCTGGCAATAAACCCCTATTGCCAATAGTCCTTATGGGAATCAGGTAGATTGATTACCAATACCCTGTCAGAACTCCTAGCTTTCAGAAAAAGGAGACCAGAGCTCGTTCGAGATAAGGAATAGCAATAACAAATTTTAGCAAAACCTAGATTGGTGCCATAGAGTTGATTGATCCTATGTACACCATTGATAATCTTCCAAACATTTGGAGAATACTGTGCAGTAACTATATAGAAATAACTAAACAAATACAAAAATAAGCTATTTGGCAGAAAAGTCAGACCCCCCTGGGATAATAGAAGAACATGAATCCAATTCCCGTCCTCAATTACTCTAACATTACTAGGAATAGGGGCACATTTAATGTCCACCCAGTTTGGAATGTTGTAAAACTCCCTAAACTCAGCTATCGACATATTGCCTAGTCTTGCCATCAGAAAAGAAAAACCCTAGCAGCGATAATGAATAAATTTCAACATAAAAGAAAGGAAGAGAAGTTTGGAGAACTTACGAAGTGGAAATCAGTTTGAGACGATGCAAAGCCACAATCAAGGAAGATGGGAAGATAAGGAAGAGCTCGAAGACGAAAGGCGAGACCTGGAAGTGAGAAAGCGTAGTAAGAAGCTGGAAAAATTTTGAGAATGTGAAGAAGTTTGGAGCGACGTAAAAAAATGGCTTCTTCAAACAAATTTAAACCTTTTCAATGATTGCGCACAGAGAACGAAGTGAACCTGCCGCCTAAATCTACTTCAAAACGACGTTTCACTCCCTAAAACATCTTACAATTCACAAAAATGCCATAACGGCTATTATTTAAAATTATTGAGCCCAAATTGTGATCCAAAAATTTTAAGGGCAATTCTGGGTATCTCGTTTATTTGTCTTGGCCCAGAGGAGTAGCCCGACCAAGCCCTTTTCAAAGATAGAGAAAGTCCGGGCCAAACTCTTGAGTCTCATAAATAACTAATTCAGCAGCGACCCATTCAACCCCTAAAATCTCTGAAGAGATATTCTAGGGATTACGGGCCAACGTGGAGGTGCCCAACACCCCCACTCTCCGAGAATTTCATGTATATATTAAACCCCCCAGCCCGGGGCAAAAGGTATGTAATTGTAAACACTCCCCAGGAGAAAAGAGAAATATAACCAGAGAGCACCACCGTGGACGTAGGTAATTTTGTCGAACCACGTATATCTTGTGTCCTGTGTGATTATAGCTATTTTATGTTCTTTACATTTTTCGGTGATCGCAATTGCATATAATTTGTGTTGAGATTTATACCTCGACCTGTTCAGGAAGTTAAAGTTAAGTATCGTCAACCTAAAGGAAGCCACCGTTACTCTAGTTGGTTTCGCTGGAAAAGTAACCTGCCCCTTGGGAAAGATTGTCTTTCCAGTAAAGGCAGGAAACATCTCGAAAATGATTGAATTTCTCGTATTCGATATTGATTCCCCCTACCAACCAATCCTCGGCAGAGGATGGATACACGCGATGAAGTTTGACCCCTTTACCTACCATCAGAAGATCAAATGTATTACTGAACGAGGAGTGGTGGAAATCCACGGAGACTAGGCGATGGCGAGAAAGTGCTTCATAGCAGCCATTCGTCCCAATCCAGAGAAGAAGGTTGAGAAAGTTATAAGCAAGGATGAAGAGCAGGAGAGGCTAATGCCCTCCAAATAGCAACTAAAATATGAAAGACCATGAGTGGAGGATACCAGGTTCCTCCCCTCTGAAAGATTCGTCGAGGACCTGGAGGATGTCACATCCAGTAGCAGTTCAAGTGAAAGAAAATTCTTGATTAGAACCTCACTCACCGGCCACGAAAATAGGGAATTGGTCACCCTACTCCGAGGTAACCTAGATGTATTTGCATGGGAGCCTTACGAACTACCCGGGATTGATCTGATCATCACCTGTCATCGACTTCACGTCGATCCAGTATTCAAGCCAAATACACAGAAAGCTCATCGTACTGCTCCAGAAAAAGCCAAGGCAGTGGAGAGGGAAGTTGAAAAACTGCTAGACGTAGGATCCATACAGGAAGTCCAGTTCCCCAAATGGCTATCCAACCCAGTAGTTATCCCTAAGAGTAACGAAAAGTGGAGAGTCTACATCAATTTCACTAACCTCAACAAGGCATGACCTAAAGATAGCTTCCCCCTCCCAAAGAGTGATCAGCTGGTGGACGCCACTACAGCACACGAAAGGATGATCTTTTTAGATGCATACTCCGAGTATCACCAGATCCCTCTGTACGAGCCGGATCAAGATAAAAAAGCATTTACAACCACAGTTGGGTTATATTGCTACAAGGTTATGCCCTTTGGGCTAAAAAATACAGGAGCAACCTACCAAAAATTGGTCACTAAGATGTTCAAAGACCAAATGGGAAACACTATGGAAGTCTACATCGATGATATGCTCGTCAAAAGAAAGCTCAAGGAAGACCACCTCTCTAACCTATCAAGAACCTTCAAAATCCTCAGGAAGTTCCGAATGAATCTCAACGCAAGTAAGTGATCCTTCGGTGTCCAGTCAGGAAAATTCCTTAGGTACTTGGTCAGCAAGAGAGGTATTGAAGCCAATACAAACAAAAATGATGCCATCAATAGGGTGCAGCCCCCCCCCCCCCCCCCCCCCCGTGTACGATAAGAGACGTGCAAAAGCTCATGGGGATGCTCTCCGCCCTAAATTGGTTCATCTCAAAGTCATCCGAAAGGTTCCTTCCATTCTTCCAATTGTTGAAGAAAAGAAAAGATGTGGAGTGGAACGAAGATTGCTCAAGGGCATTAGAGGGGCTCAAAGCTTACCTCAGCACACCACCCTTGCTCATAATCCCTCAAGATAATGATTCTCTATACCTATACCTCATAGTATCCAGTCACGTTGTAAGTTCTGCACTAGTATGCAAAAAAATGGGGATCCAGCACCCAGTCTATTACGCGAGCAAGACTCACTTGGACACCGAACAGTGATACCTACCACTAGAAAATCTCGCCTTTGTGCTAGTGGTGGCCTCAAGGAAATTAAAACATTACTTCGAAGCCCAATCCATCATTGTACTTACATCCCACCCTCTTAAAGTAGTCTTGAGAAAAGCAGACCTATCAGGAAGACTATCAAAGTGGTCGGTCGAGTTTGGGCGATTTGACCTTCAGTTCCAGCCAAGGAATGCCATCAAAGGGTAGGTCCTCACCAACTTCATCGCAGAGTTTATAGGAGAATATCCTTGTAACAAACCCCAAACTATTCAGAAGGAAGTTCCCTCGACATCAGGCATTTGGAGACTATTCGTTGAGGGTGCCTCCAATTCTAAAGGGACAGGAGTAGGCATCGTGCTAATTACCCCTGAAGATGCAATACTCGAGCAAGGAATCAGGCTTGGATTTGAAGCCTCCAACAATGAAGCAGAATATGAAGAACTGATTGCAGGACTACAAAAAGCACGAGCGCTTAGAGAAAAGCAACTCCAAGTTTTTGGCGACTCACAGTTGGTCTCCAACCAGATAAGTGGCCATTTTAAGGATGGCAGCCTACCTCACCACAGCAAAAAAATTAATGGCCAACTTTGAACAAGTCAGCATCCAATAGTTTCCCAGAGGACAGAATAGCCATGTTAACGCCCTAGCATCCTTAAGCTCAGCGATCAATTCTAACTTGAAGAGAACAATTCCGATTGACTTCCTCGCTAAGCCAAGTATCAACCAGATCGACGAGTTACCGAATATGGGGCATATTATCCAGAATGATCCAGCCACCAGTTAGATGGAACCCTTAAGAAATTATTTGAATGATGGTGTGCTACCAAACAATAAGAAGACCGCTCATCAGATAAGAGTCAAAGCTACTCGCTTTCACTTATCTGCTGAGGGCAAGCTGTACAAGAGGTCTTTCACTGGTCCTTTCCTCTAATGCGTTCATCCAAAGGACGTCGAGAACCTTCTGCATGAATTACTTGAGGGAATCTGTGGGAGTCACAATGGGGGCAGGTCGTTAGCTTTTTTAGCAATGAAAGAAGGCTACTGGTGGTCGTACATGTAGAAAGACGCTGTAATATATGCTCACAAATTCAAAAAGTGCCAACTTCACGCACCTATGGTTCATCAGCCAGCAAGCGACCTGAAGTCACTTACTAGCCCATGGCCTTTCGCCCAATGGGGTATGGACATCGTGGGCCCTCTACCTATTGCATATGGTCATCATAAGTATTTTATGGTCGTAACAGACTACTTCACCAAATGGATAGAGGCAAAGCCACTGGAAAACATTAGAGACGCAGACATGATAAGATTCATATGAAGGAACATTGTCACTCATTTTGGGATCCCCAAGACTAACATCACTGACAACGGAACCCAGTTTGAAAGTGGCCTCTTCCAGGGTTTCTATAGTGACCACTGTATCAGGAACTACTTCTTGGATAGAATATCCAATACCAGGTGTATCCTCGCCATTGCCTCACTTAGGCCGAAGGAAGTGTGACGACACAACCTAAAAGGTAAAGTAATGCAGAATGGTACACTAAATAGTATATTGGACTGGGGGGATACTCACTCAATAACTAACTCTGCCTAAACTTGGTTCCCCATAGAGAAACAACCGTTTTGTTTTTATAGGTCTATTAAAACATAATTGACAGGATATCTAGTCAATTAATAAGTATTTTTCCTTTAACTCTTCTATCTCATATTCCTTCGCTTTCGGATACTTGTCCGGATATTCCCTTATCCTTTCTAATACTGTCTTCTTTTTTTCTTCTATTAATTTTAAGTCTTCAAATTCTTCCTTCATCCTAGTTAGAAATGTGAGCATTTTCTTCCTTATGACTTCATCCTTATAAATTTCATAAACCTCATTTTTCCCTGCTAATCTATTTTAAAAAATTTATTGCTCCGATTCCCTTTCCCTCTGCCTTTTTTTTGTTATTACTTTTGTATCCAATTCATAATTTTCTCCAAGCTATATGATCCCCATACCAAGGGTTATTTATCTTCTTTGAGTACGTACTTATATACTGTAGTGAATAACTTGTGGTGAAGAGCATCGATTGCCCTTCCCTCCCACTCTGGAAAGTTGTTTCTTATTTTTTCGTCATAGTTTTAGCATGAGCATCCTTTTTTCATACCCCGACATGGTAATGGTAGCCCTTCTAGTCATGTTCTTCTTTTGTTATAAAGACCAAAATTCACAAAAATGTTTCCCGGACCCTCTTCAAGATTTCTCCCTTTGTGACTTCCCCTCTTCTTTCCTTTTCTGCTCTAGTTAAAGTGATTAATAACCATATGCGAATGTTTTTATTCAGGATTTCGTCGTCTAATCTTTCCATCTTTCTTCCTCGATTTCCTTATTTAATTCCCCTCCTATAGTTTGCCCTTTTCACTACTGTATGTTTCCTTAGATCTCCTGTTGTTTACATTCTTCTGGTTGAATATCTGACCTAAATTGGATTTCCCTGACCATTTTTTATCTACCTTGATCAAGATGAATTATAGCATGCCCTCGTAATTTTTAGAGTGTATGTTTTTGTGTCTTGCTTCTGGTTGTGGGTTGTTGTCAAATTATTGTGAGCACCCGACGCTTGAGGGGACTTCTGTAACATGTTGTGAGCCCCTGGCGCCTGAGGGGACAGCCACTCGGCGACTGAGGGGTCATTCCCTCGGTGGGTTAGCGAGGATTTCCCTTCCTAACTTCGAAGTTCCCATGCTGCTTGGCTTCGCTTGGCACTAAAGGTTTTAAGAGGACCCCTGTCGAAACCCCTTATAGCTCTAGTAAAGGGGTTTCGGCAGAGAATCTCCTCTTCCTCCTTCGGAATCTATCTATTCATTCATAACTTTTTTCGTCGGATAATCATCCATTTTGTGTCGGAGAATTTCCTTTCCTAAGAATCTTGAATTTTGAACTTCTTGCCTCTTTTTGCCCTTTTTCTGATTTTCTTCATTTTTTCTACTTTTCTCAAAATTCTACTTCTGTTTCCCATGCTACTGCTTCCTCATTTTTTGCTATACTTATGAATTTTCTTATAATAATCCACTCCTTGTCTTTGGCGATCACCGATTTGTAGTGTTCCAGAGCCTCTCTTCTTAGTATTCTAATTTTTCTTCCTGTGTTTTCCTCCGGCGTTTTTTTTATTATCCACCTTAGGAGGTCGTATTACCTCTTCTTCTTATCTTCCTTTCTTCCAAACTGTGTTTCTATTATTATAGGTAGTAGCGCATAGTCACTAAATCTATTATCTTGCATTCTTAGAATGTATACTTTATCCATATGTTCTCCTCTCTCTCTTATCCATACGATCTCGTTTTTTGTTAGTTTCGATTCCCCCTTTTTCTTTAAGTGATCTTTCTCCGCTTCGTTTCTTTCTTCTAACGTTTTAAAAATGTATATTCTTTTTTTTTTCTCTCTTTCCAATTTTTTCAAGGGTATTCTTACATAGTTCATTAAGGTGAATTTATATTTCTTATTTTTATTTTCTTCCGCTTCCTCTTCCTGTTTGTTTATATAGCTTCCCTCCCCCTCCTCCATATAGAAATTTCCTCTCGTTGTTTGTCCTTTTTGAATATCCTCCATATACTCATAGTCCGTTCCCTCTTCTTTTATATTTACGAATAGTAGTTGCTCATCCTTTATGTATACGATGACTTCACATCTCTCATCTTTTAATTTTGCTTTTGATAAAAACTTACTCTGCTTTTCGTCCTTTATATCTCTTGTTCTTTCTCCCTCTTTTATACATTTTTCTTTTTTATTTTCTTTCATTGCTATGAGGGTAAAACTTATTGATTCACATTTGTTATACCTCATATATACATCGCTTGGTGTTGGATTCGCCCAAGCAAAGGGTGAATTTTTTATTCTTCTTTCGATACACCCCCATAAGGTAGCAATAATCCTTTCCTCTTTTATATTTTCTATATATGTTTCAAATATCATTCTATAAAACCTTTCTCTAAAGGGTCCCTGCCTCTTCATCTCACTCGTGAGTGTATTCCCTATCAATATGATTGGTACATTATTTTTTTCTTGAAAACTCTCAAGTATTTTGAATCAAGCCTGCACTCTTACCCATCCAATACTTTTAACATTGTATTTGCAAATGCAGTTCCCTCTGCGGTCACCCCTATCAGATTACTATTTTTGTCGGGTTCCTGGAATTCATCGAATACCTTTAAGTGGTAGTAGTCGTGTGCTCATGTGAAGTCATTTCTTCATGAACTTGCAAAGTAAACATTTGCCAGTATGCTTATGATTAGGGTCTTCTGGGTACTTGGTTCCCCATAGAGAAATAGATGTTTTGTTTTTATAGGTCTATTAAAACATAATTGGCAGGCTATCCAGTCAATTAATAAGTATTTTTCCTTTAAATCTTCTATCTCATATTCCTTTGCTTTCGGATACTTGTCCAGATATTACCTTATCCTTTCTAATATTGTCTTCTTTTTTTCTTGTATTATTTTTAAGTCTTCAAATGCTTCCTTCATCCTAGGTAGAAATGTGAGCATTTTCTTCCTTATGACTTCATCCTCATAAATTTCATAAACCTCCTTTTTCCCCACTAATCTATTTAAAATTTCTTATTGCTCCGATTCCCCTTCCCTCTGCCTTTTTTTCCTGTTGCTTTTGTATCAAATTCATAATTTGCTCCAAGCTATATGTAATACGCCTTGAATTTGGGACTGAGAAATTAAATTTTCGGGAGAAATAAAATTTATTTAAATTGGAGAATTTTAAATTTTGGAAATTGAAGTCCAAAAATTGAGGACGTTATAAAGTATTCTGGATGGGTCGTGATAGTCGAAATGACTGTCCTTGGGTTTTATTTCGGTTTCAGAATATTTTTAAGTAAGTTGGACTCGAATTGGAGTAAACGAGTCATTTAAAGTGTGTATTACCATTTAAAACTGGGACTTATGTTTTAAAGGTTTAAGAGGTTTACGGATCAAGCCAATCTCATTTTAAAGAAAGAGAGAAAAAGAAAGGAAGAAAGAAAGAAGAAAAAAGGGAGAGAAAGAGAGAGAGAGGAGAAAGCTTGGAGATTTTCGACCCATACGCGATCACGAGGACGATTCAACCTCTACAATTCGGAGGCAAGTATTTAATATTGTAACATAATTCATTTGTGTATTTCATTTCATAATTTGTGGGCAAAAGAATTGAATTTAGGGCTTAATGGCAAAACCTAATTTTTAGGTTAAAAAAATCTTGCACTTGAGGTTATATAATTGTTGGGTAGTTCTATGATGATTTCTAAGGTTAGAAATATGTTGGGTATGAAGATTTATGGTTGTGGGATGATTTATATATGGATTTTGAAGATTTGGGTTTGGAGAAAAAAAACCATTTCGTGGCTTTCAGAACTGGCCGAATCGATTTCCCCTAGCGAATCGATTCGCTAGGTTGCAGAAGCATCAGGTCTTTAGGCCGAATCGATTCGCCCCTTGCGAATCGATTAAGTATGTAGCAGACTTACAGGTCTAGTGGGGCCGAATCGATTCGCTGGGGGTGAATCGATTCGCTTTTGGGACCGAATCAATTCGGAGGGGCCGAATCGATTCGAAAACAGGGCAGTTTTGAGGAATTTTCCTAGAGTGAGTTTTACTCCATTTCGGTTAGGTTTATTGATTTGGAACTTTTATATATGATACGAGAGTCATATTTTGGGGATTTATTGAGAGTTTCTCATATGTTGTGATCGTGGGGACGTATCAGAATAGTTTGGGGAACATATATATGTATTGGAGTTTCTAATATCAATATAGTGGGGAAGTTTCATTAGGGATGGGAGTCCCATTTGTAGTTTAAGCAGTGAGTTAACCTAGGATGTAGGTGAAGGGCCTTTTGAGAGAGTTGTGAGGGCATGGCATGGAAATTGTAAGCCGACTTTTGTGTTGAATCCTTATAGTGATAGGATTCGATTTAAGATATGATTGAGGACCGACGAGAGAGAGTGGCCACGTATCCTTAGTAATGTCTAACTTGAGAAATGGATTTTAAACGCAATAAGATTAAGGGTTCATAGGAGAAATTGAATAGTAGGCTAATTTGAGAATGATTGGAATATTCTAATGACTAGAACAAGATTGGGTTAAATGGTAGTCGGGGTAGTTACTACATATTTATGCGTGATCAACGTTGGGCATCCCAAAAGATGATGGGATCATAAAATGAATTTAAGTTTAAGCTTGAGCCTTGTAGACTATTAGTCATGTGTATACCGATAGTCGGGATTGTCGTTTTATATATCGATGTGCATTCGGATATTGATAGGATGAGTAGTGATTGTTATATACATTAAACTTTGGGGCGATAACCTTTATGTTGAAAATATTGGAAGACTATTCATATCATAGGGGCAATGGATGAATATGCTTCGAGTGAGGGATCGTATTTATATAACGAATTAACTTAATTGGTTGGAATAATAGTTAGTATAATGAGGACTATGTACACGTATAGCAAAGTTTATGAATTTCATGCATACGGATGAGAGATAGTGTGTATATATGTATATATGTGTGTATTTATGGTGTGAATTTCTATACCGTGCGTGATGGTTTGATTATATGATATGATCATATCGATGTATATATATATATAATGTGAATGATATATATACTTATGGTGTGAAGCATACCCGGCACATGCTATCATGGAAAGTTGCGCGATGTTGGGTGAGCCCATGGCTTTAGGAGCTGGGGTGGATATTCCCCAGGTCATAGTCGTCCATTATTATTTGTGTGTTTTTATTTTGGGGGTGACAAGTCTTGGGTATGGGTCGTTCTCACTTGACTGGTTAGGGACTATGACCGCTTCCCATACGTTATGATTGATTTTGTCGCCATGGCAGTGTGATAATAGTCCGATGGGTGATGACCCCGGGAGAAAGTGAGAAATTACTGGAAGATGATAGCATGGTGCGGTATTTTGGCATCCTATAGCCATTGTGTTATGTGTATTGTGAAGTATACATTATGTGTGCTATGTATACGTTGTTATAGGAATGAATGGTTGCTTATATATATATATATATATATATATCCTATATGTGAAGAGGATATGGAGTTTCTAGGAGGTACATCTTGGGTGATTTAGGTGTATTAGTTGATTGGGGTCGAAGGATCGTACTTAGAGAAAATTGCGGTATATCGACCCAAGGATTTAAAATAGAGATTTATTTGTGTATTTAGAGATGGTATTCAATAGTTCAGTAATTGTAGAATTAGGTTATGTGTAGATGACATAATGGATCCCTACGATCATCATTGTCAAGGAGTAGTGTATCGGGGGAGTTCCTTATTTGGATTTCGTTTTGCGAGACGCCCTACGCACGAAACGTAGTGCAATGTTGAGAGTAGAGAGAAGTTTTGTCTTTAATACTTGTATGTATATTGTTTTGAGAATAAACTCTTATATTGAATCCTAAGGTTAATGTGTGTCGTACTAAAGCGTATATATGTTTTAAACTAATGATTGGAACCAAAGCCTATGAGGGCATGTATGTGATTATATATATTTAAGTGTGTTTAGGATGTAAAGGATTCGAGGGTGATACTATCATGGCAGGTCATGTGGGTATAGGCTGTGTGTATGGTAAATTAGGTTGTCCTTATGTGGGTGGGTAACTTAATTGAGGTTCCAGGATACGATTAAGTGCGCGTTGTAGATGAGAGGTGAGTTTGGGGTTTGGCGAGAGTGCTACTCCACTTTAATTATGAAATAGTGCATTTAGATTTATTATGCACGGTTAACACATTTGCTAAACATTTTTACACATTGGGCTCTAACCCGTTTATATTTCTCTTTTGTTGTATGTATATGTATATTACACTACAGGTGTCCCACCGCTTGGATACCGAATGCCATTCTATCCAGAGTCTTGGGAGCCGTAGCAGTTGCGGACTGTGGCGGGACTTTGATGGTAGTCGATTTCTATTCCTTTGAAAAATCTAGGTAGGACTCATGTTGTATATCGGGTTTATACCCAGGGGTTATATGTAGTTGTTTATATTTATTCCTTACAGTTATTGTATTGTCTGTGACTTGACTGCTTATTCGGGTATAGTTCCTTTTGTGTACTCATTTTATTTCTAGCACTTCTATTATCTTGGTACTTATGTGCGTTTTACCTTTGTTAGTAGTTGTTCATTTTTTGTTTGTTTTATTTAATTTTGTCATCCGCTTTTAAAATTTTGGGTAGTTAGCCTTATTTGTTTTGTCTCGTCAGTTGATGCTAAGAGTGATCCATTTGAGATTCCAGTTTTATTTTAGTATAGGGCTGGACACCCATTATTATTTAAAGCGGGGTTTCACATATGGTATGAGAGCATCAGGTTCTAGTGTCCTTAGGATCTGTGCGGGTTTTCTGCGTTCTTCTGTTAACGTTCTTGATGTAGAACCCTACTATTAGGATTGGTGTGTTCACTACGTTTATCTTCTTCTGTGAAGTGTATTCACTTGAACGACGTTCTGACACAGTTGTTTTCATCTCAGATGTCGCCTAGATTATATCGTCCAAGAAGGGGCAAGATAAGAGATGCAATACCCATAACAGATTTTGGGTACGCTTTGGCTGGAGGTATTTTCTTTCGCGATTCAGGCGGAGGTAAGGAAGAGATTTCTAGCGATGACTCAAGATGATCTGACGGTGGTCGAGTGAGAAGTTAGAGAACTGGGTCCATTGAGAAGGACTGAAGAAGCTGTTAGGGGTAGCAATAGCATTTTGTCCTTCAAAATAGTTAGGAAGGATTTTCGGGAGGACGTTTCTTTGAAGAAAATTAGGCCTTAGGAAGAAGGGCTTGTCCTAGAAGGAGTAGAGGAACTCATGAATGAAGTGAAACAATTGGATTATGGAAGTATAAGGTAGAATACCTTTCTTTGGGTAGGTCACGCTCTATGAGGTATTTAGAGCGTCGTATATAAAGTATAACGAGTGGTTACCTTCTATAACCATAGGGTGTACAAAATTTCCTTAGAGGAAGAAGTGAGTAAGTGTGATCCTTGTATGGCATCTTTTGGGATAATATATCATCTCGCGATGAGATAATGGAGAGTTCTGGCATTGATTTACGAAAGAGCGGACTGTTAAGGTTTGTTGAGTAGTGGTAATAATGTTATTGTTTTATAGATAGACTGGGGCAGGTAATTATAGTATTCTAATGAGGAAAGGGCTTGTCTTGTGGCAATGATTTGATGCGATGTAAAGGATTTGCATAACTGAGGAGGTTTAGAGTTTAGCAGACTCATTGTTGAGTGGATAATTTAGCTCAGGATTGTGCTAGTTTTGAGAACTAGGTATTGGTTAGAGTATTGTATTTATTGAGGCCTTGTGTCGAGAACATAAGGTGTTTGATTGGTGTGTCGAAAGACATGGAATTATTTTATAGTATATTGTTATATAAGCCTTCGGGCAATACAAAATCTTTTATAAAACCTTGATCCTAGTTTAATTAATCTCAATCCCTGACATAGCTACAAAGTAGTGTATTGGGAGAGTTCCTTATTTGGATTTCGTTTGCGAGACCTCCCCCGCATGAATGTAGCGAATGTCAGGAATTGAGAAGAGTTCAACCATTGGAAGTTTCATACTTTTTGTATACTTAGTATGATACTATAGAATAATATGTTAAGGAGATATATTGCAATTTTGGGGCTAGTGGAGTCAGGTTATGTTTTTACGAGTGGAGCTCGGGTACCAGGTGTATGGGCGCCCTGGGTAGCTAGTTTGATTTTAAGGGTAGCTAGTTCACATGGTTCGATGTGAGAAGTGGGAGAGATGTGTATAGTGATCTTGAGGGTAGATGTAAGGACTATATGAGATTCGAAGTCCTAGGCATAACTTAAATTTCGCGAACGAAATTCTTGTAAAGGGAAAGTATGTAATACCCCGTGACTTTGGGACTCAGAAATTAAATTTTTGAGAGAAATAAAATTTATTTAAAATGAAGAATTTTAAATTTTGGAAATTGAAGTCCAAAAATTGAGGATGTTATAAAGTATTCCGGATGATGATTCTGAGTGCGCCATTGATTTCGGATGGGTTATGATAGTCGAAATGACTGTCCTTGGGTTTTATTTCGGTTCCGGAATATTTTTAAGTAAGTTTGACTCGAATTGGAGTAAACGAGTCATTTAAAGTGTGTATTACTATTTAAAACTGGGACTTATGTTTTAAAGATTTAAGAGGCTTACGGATCAAGCCAATTTCATTTGAAAGAAAGAGAGAAAAAGAAAGGAAGAAAGAAAGAAGAAGAAAGGGAGAGAGAGAGGAGAAAGCTTGGAGATTTCCGACCCATACGTGATCACGAGGACGATTCAAGCTCTACAATTCGGAGGCAAGTGTTTAATCTTGCTAAATAATTCATTTGTGTATTTCATTTCATAATTTTTGGGCAAAAGAACTGAATTTAGGGTTTAATGGCAAAACCTAATTTTTGGGTAAAAAAAATCTTGCACTTGAGGTTATATAATTGTTGGGTATAAAGATTTATGGTTGTGGGATGATTTATATATGGATTTTGGAGATTTGGGTTTGGAGAAAATAACCCCATTTCGAGGCTTTCTGAACTAGTCGAATCGATATGCCCCTAGCGAATCGATTCGCCAGGTTGCAGAAGCATCAGGTCTTTAGGGCCGAATCGATTCTCCCCTAGCGAATCAATTCTGTATGTAGCAGACTTACAGGTCTAGTGGGGCCAAATCGATTCGCTGGGGATGAATTGATTCGCCGTTGGAACCGAACCGATTCGGAGGGGCCGAATTGATTTGGAAACATGGCAGTTTTGAGGAATTTTCCTAGAGTGAGTTTTTCTCCATTTCGGTTAGGTTTCTCGATTTGGAACTTTTATATATGTTGCGAGAGTCATGTTTTGGGCATTTATTGAGGGTTTCTCATATGTTGTGATCATGGGGACGTATCGTAATAGTTTGGGGAACATATATATGTATTGGAGTTTGTAATATCGATATAGTGGGGAAGTTTCATTAGGGATGGAAGTCCCATTTGTAGTTTAAGAAGTGAGTTAACCTAGGATGTAGGTGAAGGGCCTTCTGAGAGAGTTGTGAGGGCATGGCATGGAAATTGTAAGTCGACTTTTGTGTTGAATCCTTATAGTGATAGGATTCTATTTAAAATATGATTGAGGACCGACGAGAGAGAGTGGTCGCGTATCCTTAGTAATGCTTAACTTAAGAAATGGATTGTAAACGCAATAAGATTAAGGGTTCATAGGAGAAATTGAATAGTAGGCTAATTTGAGAATGATTGGAGTATTCTAATGACTAGAACAATATTGGGTCAAATGGTAGTCGGGTTAGTTACTACATATCTATGCGTGATCAACGTTGGGCATCCCAAAAGATGAATGGATCATAAAATGAATTTAAGTTTAAGCTTGAGGCTTGTAGACAATTAGTCATGTGTATACCGATAGTCGGGATTGTCGTTGGTGTAACAACCCTCGATTTTTGGAGACTGAGAAATTAAATTTTGGGAAAATAAAATTTAATTAAATTGGAGAATATCAAAATTTGGGAATTGAGGCCCAAAAATAGAGAATATTTTAAAGTATTCTGGATGATATTTTTTAGGGTACCATCGATCCCGGGAGGGTCGAGATAGTCAAAATGACTGTCATTGGGTCTTATTTCGGCTCCGGAATGTTTTTAAGCTATTTTGACTTGAATTGGAGTAAACAAGTCATTTAAAGTGTGTATTAACATTTAAAGTTGGGATTTTGTTTTAAAGGTTCATGAGGCTTACGGATTAAGCGACTTCTCATTTGAGAGAAAGAGAGAAAAGCCCTAGAGGGAGAAAGAAGAAGAAAAGAAGAGAGAGAGGAAGAAAGCTTGGAGATTCCGGCCCAAAACCGCGACATCGAGGACGATCCAACCTCTACAAATCAGAGGCAAGTGTTTAATATTGCTAAATAGCTATTTTTGTATTTCATTTCATAATTTGTGGGGTAAAGAAATGGATTTTTGGGTATAAATAACAAAACCTAGATTTTTGGGTTTAAATCTTGAAATCAATGTTATTCTATGGTTTAATCACCTATAAATGATTGGGATGAAATGTAGGATGGGTTTTCTTGTTAATAACATTATTGGGTTAAAGATTTGGGGACTTGGTGATGATATTTGGGTATTAATTTCGTGGGTTTGCTGAAATAGGGAAATCGGCCAGCTTAACTGGTATACCCGGTAGACCGCGGTCTGGGGACCGATCGACCGCGCCATAAGGAAAAGCCTACTGCATTTCTTCGTAGGCAAAACTTGGACCCGCGGTCGACCGGGGGTCTGGGACCGGTCGACCGGTCCCCTATTTTTAGCCCAAAACTTGGATTTCTTCTCCCCCTTTTCTTTTGGAGTTTATTCTTAGGGGCTTCCTTAATGGGCTGTTTTATGGGTTTCCTAAGATGACTTCTAGCCCTTTTTGGTTGGGTTTGTTGATTTGGGGTTCTCTCTTATAAAGTAAGAGATATCTTTTGGTGACTTATAGGGGGTCTCTCACTTAGTATTTTATAGTGGTAACTTCTTGGAATAATTGGATAAGAAATATCCATGTATGTTGTGAATTTCTAGGCCGACATTTATGTCAAATCCTTATAAGGATAGGATATTGTTAAGTTACAGATTGGGGCCATTTGGAAGAGAGTGGTCGCATACTCTTTAAAGAGTGAGGGGTCTCATATCCTTAGATAGAAATGTTTAGTCTAAGGAACAATTGATAACTCTATAGGAGTAAGGGTTACCGAGATTTATTCGAACCATAGGTGACTTTGGGAACGGCTTGGGATCGTACTATCGACTAGAATAAGCAGTAGCATAAATTCTAGTTAGGATACTTTACACGTAATTATGGGGATATGACCATTGAGATTCCAATACTTGAAATGAGGTTGGAATAAATTGAGGTTTTAGACTATTAAGTCATGTGTGTGTGCCTATGGTTAAATAGTACTAAGGTAATTATGTACTTTTGGATATGGATGAAATGTGTAGTGATGGATTCCTACACAAACTCTTGGGTGATAACCCTAATGTTGAATATATATGTATAGATATATACATATGGTTTCGGGAGACTATTCATCACAGGATAAATGATTGAATATGTTTCAAGTGAGGGATTGTATTCACATATCGAGGTACATTTAATGGAAATTGTGGTGACGGCTTGTATATTGAGGATTATGTATACTTATAGCCGGGTTTATATATCTTATACATATGAACGAGAATTAGTTTGTATATATATTGATATAGCGATGTGTGAATATATGTACATATATCTATGTATGAATGTGAATATATGGATATATTTATGTCGTGGACATACATGGTATGGATATTTAAACCGTATATGATGGTTTATTATATTGGATCATATGATGGGATCATATGGATGTATGTATATTGCGTATGTGAGCGATATATATACTTATGTGGTTAAGCATACCCCGCTCATGCTATCATTGGGAAGTTTCCGCGCAGAGGGTGAGCATCCTGGCATATAGAGCAAGGTGTGGATATTCCCCAGGTCATAGTCGTCCCTTGTGTTATTATACGATATAGATATATATTTTGGGATGAGACGTGGTGGGTATGTTTCGTCTCATTGCCGGTTGGAACTATGACCGCTTCTCGGGACGTCGTGTGTGTGAGTTACCACGAGGTGGGTGTCGTTGATCCCCACCAGGTGGTCCCCAATTGTTACGTGAGCCGGACTCTGGGAAGATGATAGCATTGATGCAGTTTTATCGGCGCTATATATAGCCGGGTATTATATTTGCATGGCCATTGTACATCATATATGGTATGTACACTTGGTCATGGGTTTGGATGTTGGTATGTATATATATATGGTGAGAATAAAATACCTGTATATATATTTATATATCCTAGATGAAAGGATATAGAATCTTTGTAGAGTACATCTTGGATGATTATGGTGCACTAGATTGATGGGGGTTGATGTATCGCATATAAGGAATATTTCGGTTACATCATCCCAAGGATATTATTGGTGATGTTAGTTGTAGTAATAGTATTATATTGTATATATGGCATTATGGATCTCTAGGATCGACATTGTCATGGAGTAGTGTAACGGGGTGGTTCCTTGTTTGGATTTTGCTTTGCGAGACACCCCACGCATGAAACGCAATGCAATGTTGAAATTGAAAAAAAGTTTTGTCAGTTATGGTATGCACGGCATTATGGATCTCTATGATCGACATTGTCAAAGAGTAGTGTAACGGGGCGGTTCCTTGTTTGGATTTCGCTTTGCGAGACTCCCCACGCACGAAATTTAGTACATTGTTGAGAGTAGGGAGAAGTTCTGTCGATATTTATGTGTGACATGATGGATCTCCAGGATCGACGTTGACATGGAGTAGTGTAACGGGGTGGTTCCTTGTTTGGATTTCGCTTTGCGAGACACCCCACGCACGAAACGCAGAGCAGCGTTGAAATCGGAGGGAAGTTGTGTCAATAATAATTTTTCATGCTTATTAATTATAATTTAAATTCTATGTCTCAATCCAATTGCATATTGGGTAATGTTATTGTAATTGGTTAAAGTATAAACCGGAATCCACTTAGCCTAATAAGGCACATATGATTGAAATAAATACTTAATTGTGTTTAGAAAGAGGGGGTGGATTCTTGGGGTATATTAGGAAAGTAGCTCTCGTGGGTATGGGCTAGGCCTATGATAAGTTAGGTTGTCCTTACATAATGGGGTAATTTAACTAAAACTTGAGGACGCGAATAGGTGCGCGCCTTTAGATGAGAGGTGAGTTGGGGGTCCCACGAGAGAGCGGCCTCACTTTAATTATGAAATAAGTGCACCGATAATTATTATGCACGGTTAACACACTTGCTAAATATTTTTCACATTCAGGGCTCTGACCCGTTTACTTTTCTCTCCTCCTTGTATATATATATATTACCTCAGGTATCCTTCTGCATGGATGCCGGATGACTTTCTATCCAGAGTCTTGGGAGCCGTGATAGGTGCGGACTGTTGCGGGATGTTTCATGTAGCCGCTTCCTACTTCCTTAAAATTCTAGGTAGGATTCATGTTGTATATCGGGTTTGTACCCAAGGGATATTTATATACATGTTTATATTTATTCCATTTCAGTTATTGTATTGGCTATGACCCGACAGCTTATTCAGGTCTACTTTGTGTAGTACATTCGGTTGTAGTTATTTAGTTCATTTTATTTTTAGCATTTCATTTATCTTAGTCCTATCATGCATCTTTTTCTTGTTGGTGGTGTTATAGTGTTAGTTTGTTGTTCGTCGCACGTTTTTCTTTAATTTTCATATCCCGCTTATGTGATTTCGGGTAGTTAGTCCTATATTATATAGTACTGACAATTGATGTTGAGACTGGACCATCTGAAACTCCTGATTTAATATAGTATAGGGTTGGCCACCCGTTATTATTTTAGGCGGGTTGTGACAGATGGTATCAGAGCATCAGGTTCTAGAGTCCTTAGGATCTGTGTGAGTTATGGATTCTTCCGTTAACGTTCTAGACATAAAGCCCTATAAATAGGACTGTTGTGTTCACTGCGTTGTTTTCTTCTGTGAAGTATATTCACTTGATTGGCGTTCTGATAACAGTTGCTCGTGTTTCGTTTCAGACGTCGCCTAGATTTTGTCGTCTAGGAAAGGATAAGATTAGAAGTACCATACCAATAGTATATTTTGGGTACGCTTTAATCGGGGGTATTTGTTTTCCCCGGTTTCGAAGGAGTTATTGAGGAGATTTCTAGCAGTGGTTCGAGGTGATTTATCGGCAGTCAAGTAAGAAAGGAAAATTTACTCGATTGGCGAATCTTGGTCTTAGTAAGGAAAGTCTGAGGAGAGGCATGTAGTGTAGTCCTTGGGAGGTTTAGATTGGGAATCTGTTAGCCTTAGTTAGGGAACCTAATGTTGGTGACTCTTACCGAGGTGAGGTTGGTGTAGTTATCCCAATATCAAGAGTATCGCCTTCTAGGATGAAGGGGAATGCCTTTGGAGACTCAGTTTCGTTGTGTAGGACTAAAGGAGTTTTAGGCAGTTGCAATCGCGCCTTGCCCTTCATTATGGTTAGGAAGGGTTTTGAGGAAGATGTCTCTCTTGTGAAGAAATAGGCTTAGGGATAGTGATTTTTCCTGGAAGAAGTTGAGGACCCTGAGTTGAGATTCAAGGACGAGGGGAAACCATTGGGTTATGGAACTATAAGGTAGAATACCTTTATTTGGGTTTAAGTTACTCTTTGTGCAATATTGGGAATGTCGCGTGTGAGGGGTGATGAGTAGCTAGCCGCAATACCACTAGGGTGTATGAAATTTTCCTAGAGGAGGAAGTGAGCAAGTGTGGCCTTTATATGGCATCTTTGGAGATGATACACCTATTCATAACTGAGAGGTTCAGAGTTTGGTAGATTTATGTGGAGCGGATAGTTTAGCTCATAGTTGTGCTAGTTTTGAGAGCTAGATTATGGTTAGCCATATTGTATTTATTGAGGCCTTGTGTTTTAAACATAAGGTGTTTGTTTAGCGTGTCGAAAGACGCGGGATTGATTTATATAGTATTGTTGCATAGGCCCTCGGGCAATATCTAAAATATGGAAATCTTTCTTTTTATAAAACCTTAACCCTGGTTCAACTAATCTCAATCCCCGACCTAGCTACACAGTAGTGTATTGGGAGGGTTCCTTGTTTGGATTTCGCTTGCGAGACCTCCCCCGCACGAAGGTGGCTAGTGTCAGGAATTGAGGAGAGTTCTACCATTGGGAAATTTTAAACTTTTATATATTTAGTATGTTGTAATAGATCATATTGCTGAGGGTTATGTTATGATTTGAGGCTAATGGAGCCTGATCATGATTTTACGAGTGGAAACTCGGATACGGGGTGTATGGGCGCCCTGGGTAGTAGTTGCTTTAAAAACTATATGGTTCGATATGAGAACCAGGAAGGATCGGTATAGTGATCCTAAGGATTGATGTGAGGACTAGATAATATTGAGGTCCTAGGCATGTCTTAAATTTCGCGGACGAAATTTTTGTAAGGGGGGAAGTGTGTAACAACCCTCGATTTTTGGAGACTGAGAAATTAAATTTTGGGAAAATAAAATTTAATTAAATTGGAGAATTTCAAAATTTGGGAATTGAGGCCCAAAAATAGAGAATATTTTAAAGTATTCTGGATGATATTTTTGAGGGTACCATCGATCCCGGGAGGGTCGAGATAGTCAAAATGACTGTCATTGGGTCTTATTTCGGCTCCGGAATGTTTTTAAGCTATTTTGACTTGAATTGGAGTAAACGAGTCATTTAAAGTGTGTATTAACATTTAAAGTTGGGATTTTGTTTTAAAGGTTCATGAGGCTTACGGATTAAGCCACTTCTCATTTGAGAGAAAGAGAGAAAAGCCCTAGAGGGAGAAAGAAGAAGAAAAGAAGAGAGAGAGGAAGAAATCTTGGAGATTCCGGCCCAAAACCGCGACATCGAGGACGATCCAACCTCAACAAATCTGAGGCAAGTGTTTAATCTTGCTAAATAGCTATTTATGTATTTCATTTCATAATTTGTGGGGTAAAGAAATGGATTTTTGGGTATAAATACCAAAACCTAGATTTTTGGGTTTAAATCTTGAAATCAATGTTATTCTATGGTTTAATCACCTATAAATGGTTGGGATGAGATGTAGGATGGGTTTTCTTGTTAATAACATTATTGGGTTAAAGATTTGGGGACTTGGTGATGATATTTGGGTATTAATTTCGTGGGTTTGCTAAAATAGGGAAATCGGCCAGCTTAACTGGTATGGCCGGTCGACCGCGGTCTAGGGACCGGTCGACCGCGCCTTAAGGAAAAGCCTACTGCATTTCTTCGTAGGTAAAACTTGGACCCGCGGTCGACCGGGGGTCTGGGACCGGTCGACCGGTCCCCTGTTTTTAGCCCAAAACTTGGATTTCTTCTCCCCCTTTTCTTTTGGAGTTTATTCTTAGGGGTTTCCTTAATGGGCTGTTTTATGGGTTTCCTAAGATGACTTCTAGCCCTTTTTGGTTGGGTTTGTTGATTTGGGGTTCTCTCTTATAAAGTAAGAGATATCTTTTGGTGACTTATAGGGGGTCTCTCACTTAGTATTTTATAGTGGGAACTTCTTGGAATAATTGGATAAGAAATATCCATGTATGTTGTGAATTTCTAGGCCGACATTTATGTCAAATCCTTATAAGGATAGGATATTGTTAAGTTACAGATTGGGGCCATTTGGAAGAGAGTGGTCGCATACTCTTTAAAGAGTGAGGGGTCTCATATCCTTAGATAGAAATGTTTAGGCTAAGGAACAATTGATAACTCTATAGGAGTAAGGGTTACCTAGATTTATTCGAACCATAGGTGACTTTGGGAACGGCTTGGGATCGTTTACACGTAATTTTGGGGATATGACCATTGAGATTCCAATACTTGAAATGAGGTTGGAATAAATTGAGGTTTTAGACTATTAAGTCATGTGTGTGTGCCTATGGTTAAATAGTACTAAGGTAATTATGTACTTTTGGATATGGATGAAATGTGTAGTGATGGATTCCTACACAAACTCTTGGGTGATAACCCTAATGTTGAATATATATGTATAGATATATACATATGGTTTTGGGAGACTATTCATCACAGGATAAATGATTGAATATGTTTCAAGTGAGGGATTGTATTCACATATCGAGGTACATTTAATGGAAATTGTGGTGACGGCTTGTATATTGAGGATTATGTATACTTATAGCCGGGTTTATATATCTTATACATATGAACGAGAATTAGTTTGTATATATATTGATATAGCGATGTGTGAATATATGTACATATATCTATGTATGAATGTGAATATATGGATATATTTATGTCGTGGACATACATGGTATGGATATTTAAACCGTATATGATGGTTTATTATATTGGATCATATGATGGGATCATATGGATGTATGTATATTGCGTATGTGAGCGATATATATACTTATGTGGTTAAGCATACCCCGCTCATGCTATCATTGGGAAGTTTCCGCGCAGAGGGTGAGCATCCTGGCATATAGAGCAGGGTGTGGATATTCCCCAGGTCATAGTCGTCCCTTGTGTTATTATACGATATAGATATATATTTTGGGATGAGACGTGGTGGGTATGTTTCGTCTCATTGCCGGTTGGAACTATGACCGCTTCTCGGGACGTCGTGTGTGTGAGTTACCACGAGGTGGGTGTCGTTGATCCCCACCAGGTGGTCCCCAATTGTTACGTGAGTCGGACTCTGGGAAGATGATAGCATTGATGCAGTTTTATCGGCGCTATATATAGCCGGGTATTATATTTGCATGGCCATTGTACATCATATATGGTATGTACACTTGGTCATGGGTTTGGATGTTGGTATGTATATATATATGGTGAGAATAAAATACCTGTATATATATTTATATATCCTAGATGAAAGGATATAGAATCTTTGTAGAGTACATCTTGGATGATTATGGTGCACTAGATTGATGGGGGTTGATGTATCGCATATAAGGAATATTTCGGTTACATCATCCCAAGGATATTATTGGTGATGTTAGTTGTAGTAATAGTATTATATTGTATATATGGCATTATGGATCTCTAGGATCGACATTGTCATGGAGTAGTGTAACGGGGTGGTTCCTTGTTTGGATTTCGCTTTGCGAGACACCCCACGCATGAAACGCAACGCAATGTTGAAATTGAAAAAAAGTTCTGTCAGTTATGGTATGCACGGCATTATGGATCTCTATGATCGACATTGTCAAAGAGTAGTGTAACGGGGCGGTTCCTTGTTTGGATTTCGCTTTGCGAGACTCCCCACGCACGAAATTTAGTACATTGTTGAGAGTAGAGAGAAGTTCTGTCGATATTTATGTGTGACATGATGGATCTCCAGGATCGACGTTGACATGGAGTAGTGTAACGGGGTGGTTCCTTGTTTGGATTTCGCTTTGCGAGACACCCCACGCACGAAACGCAGAGCAGCGTTGAAATCGGAGGGAAGTTGTGTCAATAATAATTTTTCATGCTTATTAATTATAATTTAAATTCTATGTCTCAATCCAATTGCATATTGGGTAATGTTATTGTAATTGGTTAATATGCTTGGAATATGCTTCGAGTGAGGGATCGTATTTATAGGGGCAATGGATGAATATACTTCGAGTGAGGGATCGTATTTATATAAAGAATTAAGTTAATATGCTTGGAATGATAATTAGTATAATGAGGACTATGTACACGTATAGCAAAGTTTATGAATTTCATACATACGAATGAGAGATAGTGTTTATATATGTGGATATGTGTATATATGTTTATATAGATATGTATATGTGTGTGTATTTATGGTGTGAATATCTGTATCGTGCGTGATGGTTTGATTATATGATGTGATCATATGGATGTGTATATATATATATATATATATATATGTAGTGTGTGAATGATATATATACTTATGGTGTGAAGTATACCCGGCACATGCTATCATGGGAAGTTGCGCGATGTTGGGTGAGCCCCTGGCTTAAGGAGCAAGGGTGGATATTCCCCAGGTCATAGTCATCCATTATTATTTATGTGTTTTTATTTTGGGTTGAGAAGTCTTGGGTATGGATCGTTCTCACTTGATCGGTTAGGAACTATGACCGTTTTCCATACGTTATGATTGATTTTGTCGCCATGGCATAATAGTCCGATGGGTGGTGACCCCGGGAGAAAGTGAGAAATTCCTGAAAGATGATAGCATGGTGCAGTATTTTGGCATCCTATAGTCGTTGTGTTATGTGTATTGTGAAGTATACATTATGTGTGCTATGTATACGTAGTTATAGGAATGAATGGTCGCTTATATATATATATATATATATATATATATATATATATATATCCTATATGTGAAGAGGATATGGAGTTTCTAGGAGGTACATCTTGGGTGATTTAGGTGTATTAGTTGATTGGGGTCGAAGGATCATAATTAGAGACAATTGCGGTATATCGACCCAAGGACTTGAAAAAGAGATTTATCTGTGTATTTAGAGATGGTATTCAATAGTTCAGTAATTTTAGTATTAGGTTATGTGCAGATGACATAATGGAACCCTACGATCATCATTGTCAAGGAGTAGTGTATCGGGGGAGTTCCTTATTTGGATTTCGCTCTGCGATACGCCCCACGCACGAAACGTAGTGCAATGTTGAGAGTAGGGACACTACAAAAAAAATAGCTTTTGAGACGGTGGCCTAAGAGTCCTAAAAGATCATTTATCCGTCTCAAATACTTTTTGTGACGCTATTTGGGACGGCTAGGGGGGGTCTTTTTGATAGGGGGTTATAAATACTTTTTGTGACGCCATAGCCGTCTCAAAAGAGTTTTTTGAAACAGGAACAGATCCGTCTCAAAAGGTCCTCATTTTATATGACCCTTTTGAGACGGCACAAGAGCTGTCACAAAAGATTGTTTTTGAAACGAAAATTAATCTGTCTCAAAAGATTACAATTTTAAAAAACCTTTTTGAGACGGCAACATAGCCGTCTTTAATATATTTTTGGGACAGTTTTATCCATCCCAAAACAGGTGAAGGGATCTTAAAATTTTTGCACCAATATTTTGTGGAGAATAAAATCTACCGCTAAAGTTTAATATAGAATTTAATTACATTTGAAACAACACAAACAACGAATAATCATAAAATATAATACATAAGATGATTTTCAACCAACAGAACGAATCATTTTCATTCAACAATAAATAGAGTTCTTACAACCATCTCCAAATATTCATCAAAACAAGAATTATAACATTAAGTTCAAATATTTGACTTGACAACAAAAATACATTAATTTATTATTACTCCAAACACGAAATGCTTTTATCAAACTAATTCCGCAACACTGAAGCGTACGACCTCCAAAACCACTAATTAACATTTGCATGTTCTACAAAAATTGTCACCTGCACAAAAAAAAATATAGTTTCGATTATGTCAGAATTAATACCCCTCGTCAATAATACAATGTGCAAAATGAATCAATATAGTATATTTTCATCATTAACAATATAAATATCCAACTATTATTATTTTTTTAAAAATTCGGCAAAGTCTCCTTTGTTTATTCATGAAAACCACAGGTAGCCAACCTGTTTTAAACATCAAAATTATTGATTCTAAGAATGATATACACCAACAACAGAAAATTTTAACCACCACCATAATAAATTCTCACCACCATAACAAATTTTCCCCACCGCCATTGAAAATTGAACTTTAAACAAGAGAATTTTTCATTATATATATATAAGTAATTATATGTATGAATTATATTGTATTACCTAGTCGGACTGAATCGTCGAGGTAGTGGAAGCTTGCTGAAGGGTAAAACTTTGGAACAAACTTTGCATTTCACTTCGCATTTCACTTCGCATATCATTCTTCATCTGTAATAAAGCTTGTTGGTTGCGAATCTCTAACTCCTCAAGCTCCTGTAGATGTCGAGTCTCTCGATCTTCAGCTTCTTTCTTTAACTGGTTAATTTCTTCCAATAATAACTGAGATGAACATGCTTTTGTCGACGTTGGCCTAATACCTGCTCCCTTTAATAAAGCATACCCATGCCCTCCATATCCTACTACATCAGTAAAAATCTTGTTCCGCACTTCTGGGTCATTTTGTTGCTCTTCTGGTAGCTCATTTAGTCGTCTTTCAAGCATTTTCTACCAATTGAATTAATATTATTATTAATGAACATAAAATAATTTTCAAGAACACAATTTATAACAAATATTAAATAAATCTTTCAATCATCTCTTACGAATTAATATTTATACATACCGCTCTATCAAATGATCCATCTTCAACACTAAAAGTTTTATTATTTGGAGCTCGAGTGGCTTTCCACATGCTAATATTGTCGATGGGCTCCCCCAGTTCTATCCTTTGAAAAAAAACAATGTATGTATATTAATACTCTTATATTAAAATCAGAAATATTTATAATAATAAAAATTCCAACCTCCTTGGCTATTTTAGCATGTGGCTTTCGTCCTGTCCTTGAGTAAGCACATTCAACTTCACGGTTCTTAGTGTTTTGATCGGCAATATCCTAAATATTTGAATAAATAAAAATAAAAATTATGATACTAGTGAAGAAGAATGTATGTATAAAATTCTTAATAAATGTGATATTTATACCTTAATCTTCTTTAGACCCCAGTATTTCACCAATTCAGGCCACTGATCTTTTTCGACTCGTTCAGGCGTATAACTCAACCGCTCTTCATCTGTTTGAAACTTTTTATAGTGATTCGCCTTCACTCGATGCTTCCATTGCTTCCACGCAAGTCCCATCCTTGCAAAGCAAATTTGTTTAAAACCTTCCGGTGCATTTGTGTTATTCTAAGAACAAAAAGAATAAATTAGTTAAAACTTGACAGCTAATGTACAACAGAACAAATAAATAAATCAAACTAATAAGTTACCTTCACTTCCTTCCAAATATTATCAAGTGCTTCCTCGTCCGCCTCTCTCCAATCCAACATTGTCAATGGAAATAAATTTCCACACCTTGCGTAATAACCTAAATGTGACATCAATTTACTTTCAAGTTTACAAACTGGCTGACAAAGTTCATTCCATTCCAATATCTTCTTTTTGTTATCATTCCATTCGAGCCAAGGCCTTGCCCCCTTTCTAACCCTTTTTTTACTAGTAAGGGTAGCCATTGTACCTGGAAAAAAAGTTGATAAATAATGTTTATACATCTTATTCAATATGAATATAAACATAATAGTAATACAAATGGAGATATACAAACACTGTGTAACATAGCATACCTGTGAGATCCTCACCATCTAAAGTGGATGGAGGATTGGCATTCCCAACTGAATTATCAATCTGTTCAATATTTGGGGAAAGTTGACGTGTAGGTGTTTGAAATAAAGAAACTTGAGCTCTTGAGTTGAGGTGTGTATTATGGTATGTTAATTCAATATTTGGTGAAAGTTGTGGTTGCGTCTCTCTATTTCCATGGTCCCTTATGTTGTGTTGCACGGGAGTAATTTGAGATGTCCTCTCTAAATCATTTCTCACTGGAGTTGTGAGTGGTTGCTTCTCGAGTAGTCTTTCCTCGCCTATGAGGTCGGACATAGTCAACCGACGACGACGACGACGCCTCAATGTCATGGATCTGTATATTTGCATTTATCATAGCAAGAAGTTACATTTCAGTTATATATCACATTTCAACATCGGTTATAAAACTAATCAAACATGAAACAAAATATAAAATGATCGATCATTACATTAAAATGATCGTGTTCATTTCAAAATCATTTCCAAGAATAAGAGGAGCAACTTAAACCCATTACTGATAAATACTTATTAATTTGAGTCATAGAGATCTTGATTTCATCCATTAGCATCATTATCATATACATCATTCTTCCCTCCTTTAAAATATTACTCCATAAAAAGATCTCGACTCAAGCTTTCGTGGAAAACTGGATGGGCCATACAACCAAAACAAATATTTTTGAGAATTTTGGATTTTTTATCTGAGACACAATAAACCTCTCATTTTTGGGTCCAAAAACTAAGTTGGCAACCACTTAAGGTTTTAGATTAACCCAAATATGTTGAACCCCAAGAAAATAACTCAATCACAGCCCACTAGAGACTAAAGCGTGGAACAAATAAGCAGAAACAAAACCCTTTCCTTTAGAACTACTATCACAATTAAGCTTATAACACATATGCTTTCGAGGAATCCATCTAACAATAAGCATCTTTCTTTGAATTGGTGGAAATGAAGTTTTGAAGCAGGAATCATTATATGGAATAATCTTGTGTAAGTTTTTACACTTGAGCACATCTACCATTGAAAAATATCACATTGTTAATACCAGAGGGTCATAAGAATCAATCTGCCTGCTTGAGAAAGGAATCTAGTATTCCATCCCATGAACTTCATTCTAATATTATCCACCAGATCATTATAGTAGCTGACTTTATTTCTTCCAATAAAATGAGGGCGACCAAGATAAATGAGAGGCAACTTCTTAAAAAGAAGATTAAGAGTATCAACAATGAGATTCCTTTTGACAAGAGAAGTTGATTCTGCCATAGTAAAACTGCTCTTCATTCTATTGTTCAATTGGCCTGATAACACCTCATATTTTTAAATAAAAGCCATAAGTTTTTGTAGACTCCTTTTACCCCCATTACCAAAAAGAATGTCATCTTCAAAGCTCAAATGAGATCTAATCATACTTATAAGAGGGTGAGAAAAAGTTGAAACCCTCTTTGACATTATCAGATTATTCAAACCTCTACTTAAGACCTCAACGGCAATAAAGAATAAATAAGGGGAGAGAGGATCCTTTGTTTGAGATCCCTTGAAGAAAGAAAAAAAAACAGAGCATTTTCCATAAATAACTATAGGGAACCAGTTATTACAAACTAATCTCCATATGAAATCAATGAAAGTCTCACAAACTCCAATTTTTCTCAAAACTTTAATGAGAAAAATCTAAGAAACCCTGTCATAAGCTTTATCCATATCCAATTTGATTACCACATTAAGATCATGGCATTTCCTATTCAAAAGACTTATCATATCATGAGCTAGAAGAATGTTGTCTTGGATATTTCTATCTTTTATGAATCCTGATTGATTGTCAGAGATAATAGAAGGAAGAAGACATGCCATTCTATTATTTAGCAATTTAGAGATAATTTTTAAGAAAAAAAATTCAAGACTAATAGGCCTAAAGTGAGAATTTTTAATTTAATTGAATTAGGTTAGAGAACTGTATATTAATATTATATATTCCTACTTAAATGGAATCATGAGGTAAACTATTATATATTCCCACTTAAATGGAATCATGGGCCATAGAATTGTATATTACTATTATATATTCCTACTTGAATTTGGCATGGAATTTTATGTTGAAATCTCACAAGTAAATATGGGAATGTGGAATTAATAAGTACAAATCGAGTTTAATAACTATCTTAGTCCATTTGGAGGGTATTGGGGGAATAAAACTTCATATTAAAAAGAAAATGGTGATTCAGAGTTCTGGACCTGTAACAGAGGACATAGGTCGAAGATAAATTTGTTTATGGGGAACTTTAGTTTTGTGAACCGTGCGCATAACTATGTTCAAAAAAGGATTGAACAGCTTTGATTAGATCTTCTTTAATAATAGCCCAACAGTTAGAGTAGAACAGACCCGAGAAGCCATCGGGGCCAGGGCTACTTTCTTCATTAAGACTCTCCATAGCTTGAAATATTTCATCTTCCAAAAGCACTTTAATCAGCATGTCATTAAAATATTCAGTTACTAAAGATGAAATGACATGAATAAGCTCATCTTCATTAGAAATAGGATTTGCAGCCCATTTGTCCATAAAGTGATTGATGAAAAACTTCTCAAAATACTCAATTTTATCATGCCACTAATTATTATCATCCTTAATCTTCTTAATTCCCAATTTGAAAGTGGTAGCTCTCACAGATGAATGGAAAAACCTATTGTTAGCATCTCCATCATTAAGCCACTTTATTTTGGACTTTTGCTTCCAATAAGTTTCTTCAAGTTTTAAAGCTATATTTAGATCCACCTTAATCTCATGCATCTCCATTCTATTTTAAGGACTAAGGATATAATCAAAGGCATTTTTAGTAACAAGGATATTATCTTCTAACTTTTGAACATTTTGAAAAATATTCCTAAAAATATTCTTATTCCAGGCTTTCTTCAATCTTCTCAATTTGATTGAAAATTTAATCGTAGGAGATGAATCTACTAGGAAATCCCAAGATTTGATAATAAGAGGATGGAAAAGAGGATGATTGAGCCACATTTTTTGGAAAATAAAAGGTCTAGGGGAAGAATCTAAAGGGGTATTGATGGACAAGATTAGGGGAGAATGGTCACTGCATAATTTAGAAAGGTGAGCAATTAAGCATTGGGGAAAGACTGAGGATCACATAAGGTTGCATAAGGCTCTATCAAGCCTAGCACAAATAGCATCATCTTTAATTCTATAGTTATTCTAAGTGAATTTAGTCCCTTGGTAGCCTATATCTAGGAAACCATCACTAGTAACACAATCATTAAATTCACTCACAGCTTGATTATCAATAATATTCTCTCTAATTTTTTCACTCTGATCAGCTACCACATTGAAATATCCTATAAAAACTTGAGGAATATCACCATAGGATCTACTAATGACCTTCAAGTCACTCCAAAAACTTCTTATATCCTCTTTAGTACACTTACCATAGACAAGAGTGAGCATTATCTCATGATCCCAAATATTATGAGATACTAATCTTCTAATTTGGATGTTTGATTGATAATTATTTTTTATTGATTAGGATGTCATTTTGTTATGCATTCTATAATCGGTAAACTCTTGAAACTGCCCATTTTGCTGAACGAGCCTACTACTGATAAGCTCTTGAAACTGCTGCTGCCCTTGATGAAGTTCCGTTACCTTATGGACTTTCTTGGCTTAGAAGTATCACTATCGTGTTCAACTTTAACCTTTGCGACGACTAGTTGGGCAATGCTGCTTCTACAAAATGAGCAGATCGAGCAGTAATGCAAGCAGTTGTCGAATTTGGCTTGTTGTGGTAGCAAAAGGCTAGGGTGCATTGCGCGCACATATGATGGCTGCAATCTTGGACTTCGGTACTGCAAACTTGATCGAAGCAGATAAGGAGATTGTTGAAAATAAAAGGCGTTGTTTGAGAAGGCAATCTGAAAAATTATACCTCTCTGCATAAGGATGTTCGAGAAAAACAAGGAAAAGGGATCAATCAACACTCCCAACAGTTGGAGCAGTTTTTTAGTGGGCCATCTTCAGCTCCTAATTTTTCTAAGACCGCAAGAAATTAGGTGGACTTATCAGATGACGAAATTAGGAGCATTTTCCATAAATAACTATAGGGAACCAGTTATTACAAACTAATCTCCATATGAAATCAATGAAAGTCTCACAAACTCCAATTTTTCTCAAAACTTTAATGAGAAAAATCTAAGAAACCCTGTCATAAGCTTTATCCATATCCAATTTGATTACCACATTAAGATCATGGCATTTCCTATTCAAAAGACTTATCATCTCATGAGCTAGAAGAATGTTGTCTTGGATATTTCTATCTTTTATGAATCCTGATTGATTGTCAGAGATAATAGAAGGAAGAAGACATGCCATTCTATTATTTAGCAATTTAGAGATAATTTTTAAGAAAAAAAATTCAAGACTAATAGGCCTAAAGTGAGAATTTTTAGTTTAATTGAATTAGGTTAGAGAACTGTATATTAATATTATATATTCCTACTTAAATGGAATCATGAGGTAAACTATTATATATTCCCACTTAAATGGAATCATGGGCCATAGAATTGTATATTACTATTATATATTCCTACTTGAATTTGGCATGGAATTTTATGTTGAAATCTCACAAGTAAATATGGGAAGGTGGAATTAATAAGTACAAATCGAGTTTAATAACTATCTTAGTCCATTTGGAGGGTATTGGGGGAATAAAACTTCATATTAAAAAGAAAATGGTGATTCAGAGTTCTGGACCTGTAACAGAGGACATAGGTCGAAGATAAATTTGTTTATGGGGAACTTTAGTTTTGTGCACCGTGCGCATAACTATGTTCAAAAAAGGATTGAACAGCTTTGATTAGATCTACTTTAATAATAGCCCAACAGTTAGAGTAGAACAGACCCGAGAAGCCATCGGGGCCAGGGCTACTTTCTTCATTAAGACTCTCCATAGCTTGAAATATTTCATCTTCCAAAAGCACTTTAATCAGCATGTCATTAAAATATTCAGTTACTAAAGATGAAATGACATGAATAAGCTCATCTTCATTAGAAATAGGATTTGCAGCCCATTTGTCCATAAAGTGATTGATGAAAAACTTCTCAAAATACTCAATTTTATCATGCCACTAATTATTATCATCCTTAATCTTCTTAATTCCCAATTTGAAAGTGGTAGCTCTCACAGATGAATGGAAAAACCTATTGTTAGCATCTCCATCATTAAGCCACTTTATTTTGGACTTTTGCTTCCAATAAGTTTCTTCAAGTTTTAAAGCTATATTTAGATCCACCTTAATCTCATGCATCTCCATTCTATTTTAAGGACTAAGGATATAATCAAAGGCATTTTTAGTAACAAGGATATTATCTTCTAACTTTTGAACATTTTGAAAAATATTCCTAAAAATATTCTTATTCCAGGCTTTCTTCAATCTTCTCAATTTGATTGAAAATTTAATCGTAGGAGATGAATCTACTAGGAAATCCCAAGATTTGATAATAAGAGGATGGAAAAGAGGATGATTGAGCCACATTTTTTGGAAAATAAAAGGTCTAGGGGAAGAATCTAAAGGGGTATTGATGGACAAGATTAGGGGAGAATGGTCACTGCATAATTTAGAAAGGTGAGCAATTAAGCATTGGGGAAAGACTGAGGATCACATAAGGTTGCATAAGTCTCTATCAAGCCTAGCACAAATAGCATCATCTTTAATTCTATAGTTATTCTAAGTGAATTTAGTCCTTTGGTAGCCTATATCTAGGAAACCATCACTAGTAACACAATCATTAAATTCACTCACAGCTTGATTATCAATAATATTCTCTCTAATTTTTTCACTCTGATCAGCTACCACATTGAAATATCCTATAAAAACTTGAGGAATATCACCATAGGAGCTACTAATGACCTTCAAGTCACTCCAAAAACTTCTTATATCCTCTTTAGTACACTTAGCATAGACAAGAGTGAGCATTATCTCATGATCCCAAATATTATGAGATACTAATCTTCTAATTTGGATGTTTGATTGATAATTATTTTTTATTGATTAGGATGTCATTTTGTTATGCATTCTATAATCGGTAAACTCTTGAAACTGCCCATTTTGCTGAACGAGCCTACTACTGATAAGCTCTTGAAACTGCTGCTGCCCTTGCTGAAGTTCCGTTACCTTATGGACTTTCTTGGCTTAGAAGTATCACTATCGTGTTCAACTTTAACCTTTGCGACGACTAGTTGGGCAATGCTGCTTCTACAAAATGAGCAGATCGAGCAGTAATGCAAGCAGTTGTCGAATTTGGCTTGTTGTGGTAGCAAAAGGCTAGGGTGCATTGCGCGCACATATGATGGCTGCAATCTTGGACTTCGGTACTGCAAACTTGATCGAAGCAGATAAGGAGATTGTTGAAAATAAAAGGCGTTGTTTGAGAAGGCAATCTGAAAAATTATACCTCTCTGCATAAGGATGTTCGAGAAAAACAAGGAAAAGGGATCAATCAACACTCCCAACAGTTGGAGCAGTTTTTTAGTGGGCCATCTTCAGCTCCTAATTTTTCTAAGACCGCAAGAAATTAGGTGGACTTATCAGATGACGAAATTAGGAGCATTTTCCATAAATAACTATAGGGAACCAGTTATTACAAACTAATCTCCATATGAAATCAATGAAAGTCTCACAAACTCCAATTTTTCTCAAAACTTTAATGAGAAAAATCTAAGAAACCCTGTCATAAGCTTTATCCATATCCAATTTGATTACCACATTAAGATCATGGCATTTCCTATTCAAAAGACTTATCATCTCATGAGCTAGAAGAATGTTGTCTTGGATATTTCTATCTTTTATGAATCCTGATTGATTGTCAGAGATAATAGAAGGAAGAAGACATGCCATTCTATTATTTAGCAATTTAGAGATAATTTTTAAGAAAAAAAATTCAAGACTAATAGGCCTAAAGTGAGAATTTTTAGTTTAATTGAATTAGGTTAGAGAACTGTATATTAATATTATATATTCCTACTTAAATGGAATCATGAGGTAAACTATTATATATTCCCACTTAAATGGAATCATGGGCCATAGAATTGTATATTACTATTATATATTCCTACTTGAATTTGGCATGGAATTTTATGTTGAAATCTCACAAGTAAATATGGGAAGGTGGAATTAATAAGTACAAATCGAGTTTAATAACTATCTTAGTCCATTTGGAGGGTATTGGGGGAATAAAACTTCATATTAAAAAGAAAATGGTGATTCAGAGTTCTGGACCTGTAACAGAGGACATAGGTCGAAGATAAATTTGTTTATGGGGAACTTTAGTTTTGTGCACCGTGCGCATAACTATGTTCAAAAAAGGATTGAACAGCTTTGATTAGATCTTCTTTAATAATAGCCCAACAGTTAGAGTAGAACAGACCCGAGAAGCCATCGGGGCCAGGGCTACTTTCTTCATTAAGACTCTCCATAGCTTGAACTATTTCATCTTCCAAAAGCACTTTAATCAGCATGTCATTAAAATATTCAGTTACTAAAGATGAAATGACATGAATAAGCTCATCTTCATTAGAAATAGGATTTGCAGCCCATTTGTCCATAAAGTGATTGATGAAAAACTTCTCAAAATACTCAATTTTATCATGCCACTAATTATTATCATCCTTAATCTTCTTAATTCCCAATTTGAAAGTGGTAGCTCTCACAGATGAATGGAAAAACCTATTGTTAGCATCTCCATCATTAAGCCACTTTATTTTGGACTTTTGCTTCCAATAGGTTTCTTCAAGTTTTATAGCTATATTTAGATCCACCTTAATCTCATGCATCTCCATTCTATTTTAAGGACTAAGGATATAATCAAAGGCATTTTTAGTAACAAGGATATTATCTTCTAACTTTTGAACATTTTGAAAAATATTCCTAAAAATATTCTTATTCCAGGCTTTCTTCAATCTTCTCAATTTGATTGAAAATTTAATCGTAGGAGATGAATCTACTAGTAAATCCCAAGATTTGATAATAAGAGGATGGAAAAGAGGATGATTGAGCCACATTTTTTGGAAAATAAAAGGTCTAGGGGAAGAATCTAAAGGGGTATTGATGGACAAGATTAGGGGAGAATGGTCACTGCATAATTTAGAAAGGTGAGCAATTAAGCATTGGGGAAAGACTGAGGATCACATAAGGTTGCATAAGGCTCTATCAAGCCTAGCACAAATAGCATCATCTTTAATTCTATAGTTATTCTAAGTGAATTTAGTCCCTTGGTAGCCTATATCTAGGAAACCATCACTAGTAACACAATCATTAAATTCACTCACAGCTTGATTATCAATAATATTCTCTCTAATTTTTTCACTCTGATCAGCTACCACATTGAAATATCCTATAAAAACTTGAGGAATATCACCATAGGAGCTACTAATGACCTTCAAGTCACTCCAAAAACTTCTTATATCCTCTTTAGTACACTTAGCATAGACAAGAGTGAGCATTATCTCATGATCCCAAATATTATGAGATACTAATCTTCTAATTTGGATGTTTGATTGATAATTATTTTTTATTGATTAGGATGTCATTTTGTTATGCATTCTATAATCGGTAAACTCTTGAAACTGCCCATTTTGCTGAACGAGCCTACTACTGATAAGCTCTTGAAATTGCTGCTGCCCTTGCTGAAGTTCCGTTACCTTATGGACTTTCTTGGCTTAGAAGTATCACTATCGTGTTCAACTTTAACCTTTACGACGACTAGTTGGGCAATGCTGCTTCTACAAAATGAGCAGATCGAGCAGTAATGCAAGCAGTTGTCGAATTTGGCTTGTTGTGGTAGCAAAAGGCTAGGGTGCATTGCGCGCACATATGATGGCTGCAATCTTGGACTTCGGTACTGCAAACTTGATCGAAGCAGATAAGGAGATTGTTGAAAATAAAAGGCGTTGTTTGAGAAGGCAATCTGAAAAATTATACCTCTCTGCATAAGGATGTTCGAGAAAAACAAGGAAAAGGGATCAATCAACACTCCCAACAGTTGGAGCAGTTTTTTAGTGGGCCATCTTCATCTCCTAATTTTTTTAAGACCGCAAGAAATTAGGTGGACTTATCAGATGACGAAATTAGGAGCATTTTCCATAAATAACTATAGGGAACCAGTTATTACAAACTAATCTCCATATGAAATCAATGAAAGTCTCACAAACTCCAATTTTTCTCAAAACTTTAATGAGAAAAATCTAAGAAACCCTGTCATAAGCATTATCCATATCCAATTTGATTTCCACATTAAGATCATGGCATTTCCTATTCAAAAGACTTATCATCTCATGAGCTAGAAGAATGTTGTCTTGGATATTTCTATCTTTTATGAATCCTGATTGATTGTCAGAGATAATAGAAGGAAGAAGACATGCCATTCTATTATTTAGCAATTTAGAGATAATTTTTAAGAAAAAAAATTCAAGACTAATAGGCCTAAAGTGAGAATTTTTAGTTTAATTGAATTAGGTTAGAGAACTGTATATTAATATTATATATTCCTACTTAAATGGAATCATGAGGTAAACTATTATATATTCCCACTTAAATGGAATCATGGGCCATAGAATTGTATATTACTATTATATATTCCTACTTGAATTTGGCATGGAATTTTATGTTGAAATCTCACAAGTAAATATGGGAAGGTGGAATTAATAAGTACAAATCGAGTTTAATAACTATCTTAGTCCATTTGGAGGGTATTGGGGGAATAAAACTTCATATTAAAAAGAAAATGGTGATTCAGAGTTCTGGACCTGTAACAGAGGACATAGGTCGAAGATAAATTTGTTTATGGGGAACTTTAGTTTTGTGCACCGTGCGCATAACTATGTTCAAAAAAGGATTGAACAGCTTTGATTAGATCTTCTTTAATAATAGCCCAACAGTTAGAGTAGAACAGACCCGAGAAGCCATCGGGGCCAGGGCTACTTTCTTCATTAAGACTCTCCATGGCTTGAAATATTTCATCTTCCAAAAGCACTTTAATCAGCATGTCATTAAAATATTCAGTTACTAAAGATGAAATGACATGAATAAGCTCATCTTCATTAGAAATAGAATTTGCAGCCCATTTGTCCATAAAGTGATTGATGAAAAACTTCTCAAAATACTCAATTTTATCATGCCACTAATTATTATCATCCTTAATCTTCTTAATTCCCAATTTGAAAGTGGTAGCTCTCACAGATGAATGGAAAAACCTATTGTTAGCATCTCCATCATTAAGCCACTTTATTTTGGACTTTTGCTTCCAATAAGTTTCTTCAAGTTTTAAAGCTATATTTAGATCCACCTTAATCTCATGCATCTCCATTCTATTTTAAGGACTAAGGATATAATCAAAGGCATTTTTAGTAACAAGGATATTATCTTCTAACTTTTGAACATTTTGAAAAATATTCCTAAAAATATTCTTATTCCAGGCTTTCTTCAATCTTCTCAATTTGATTGAAAATTTAATCGTAGGAGATGAATCTACTAGTAAATCCCAAGATTTGATAATAAGAGGATGGAAAAGAGGATGATTGAGCCACATTTTTTGGAAAATTAAAGGTCTAGGGGAAGAATCTAAAGGGGTATTGATGGACAAGATTAGGGGAGAATGGTCACTGCATAATTTAGAAAGGTGAGCAATTAAGCATTGGGGAAAGACTGAGGATCATATAAGGTTGCATAAGGCTCTATCAAGCCTAGCACAAATAGCATCATCTTTAATTCTATAGTTATTCTAAGTGAATTTAGTCCCTTGGTAGCCTATATCTAGGAAACCATCACTAGTAACACAATCATTAAATTCACTCACAGCTTGATTATCAATAATATTCTCTCTAATTTTTTCACTCTGATCAGCTACCACATTGAAATATCCTATAAAAACTTGAGGAATATCACCATAGGAGCTACTAATGACCTTCAAGTCACTCCAAAACCTTCTTATATCCTCTTTAGTACACTTAGCATAGACAAGAGTGAGCATTATCTCATGATCCCAAATATTATGAGATACTAATCTTCTAATTTGGATGTTTGATTGATAATTATTTTTTATTGATTAGGATGTCATTTTGTTATGCATTCTATAATCGGTAAGCCCTTGAAACTGCCCATTTTGCTGAACGAGCCTACTACTGATAAGCTCTTGAAACTGCTGCTGCCCTTGCTGAAGTTCCGTTACCTTATGGACTTTCTTGGCTTAGAAGTATCACTATCGTGTTCAACTTTAACCTTTGCGACGACTAGTTGGGCAATGCTGCTTCTACAAAATGAGCAGATCGAGCAGTAATGCAAGCAGTTGTCGAATTTGGCTTGTTGTGGTAGCAAAAGGCTAGGGTGCATTGCGCGCACATATGATGGCTGCAATCTTGGACTTCGGTACTGCAAACTTGATCGAAGCAGATAAGGAGATTGTTGAAAATAAAAGGCGTTGTTTGAGAAGGCAATCTGAAAAATTATACCTCTCTGCATAAGGATGTTCAAGAAAAACAAGGAAAAGGGATCAATCAACACTCCCAACAGTTGGAGCAGTTTTTTAGTGGGCCATCTTCATCTCCTAATTTTTCTAAGACCGCAAGAAATTAGGTGGACTTATCAGATGACGAAATTAGGAGCATTTTCCATAAATAACTATAGGGAACCAGTTATTACAAACTAATCTCCATATGAAATCAATGAAAGTCTCACAAACTCCAATTTTTCTCAAAACTTTAATGAGAAAAATCTAAGAAACCCTGTCATAAGCTTTATCCATATCCAATTTGATTACCACATTAAGATCATGGCATTTCCTATTCAAAAGACTTATCATCTCATGAGCTAGAAGAATGTTGTCTTGGATATTTCTATCTTTTATGAATCCTGATTGATTGTCAGAGATAATAGAAGGAAGAAGACATGCCATTCTATTATTTAGCAATTTAGAGATAATTTTTAAGAAAAAAAATTCAAGACTAATAGGCCTAAAGTGAGAATTTTTAGTTTAATTGAATTAGGTTAGAGAACTGTATATTAATATTATATATTCCTACTTAAATGGAATCATGAGGTAAACTATTATATATTCCCACTTAAATGGAATCATGGGCCATAGAATTGTATATTACTATTATATATTCCTACTTGAATTTGGCATGGAATTTTATGTTGAAATCTCACAAGTAAATATGGGAAGGTGGAATTAATAAGTACAAATCGAGTTTAATAACTATCTTAGTCCATTTGGAGGGTATTGGGGGAATAAAACTTCATATTAAAAAGAAAATGGTGATTCAGAGTTCTGGACCTGTAACAGAGGACATAGGTCGAAGATAAATTTGTTTATGGGGAACTTTAGTTTTGTGCACCGTGCGCATAACTATGTTCAAAAAAGGATTGAACAGCTTTGATTAGATCTTCTTTAATAATAGCCCAACAGTTAGAGTAGAACAGACCCGAGAAGCCATCGGGGCCAGGGCTACTTTCTTCATTAAGACTCTCCATAGCTTGAAATATTTCATCTTCCAAAAGCACTTTAATCAGCATGTCATTAAAATATTCAGTTACTAAAGATGAAATGACATGAATAAGCTCATCTTCATTAGAAATAGGATTTGCAGCCCATTTGTCCATAAAGTGATTGATGAAAAACTTCTCAAAATACTCAATTTTATCATGCCACTAATTATTATCATCCTTAATCTTCTTAATTCCCAATTTGAAAGTGGTGGCTCTCACAGATGAATGGAAAAACCTATTGTTAGCATCTCCATCATTAAGCCACTTTATTTTGGACTTTTGCTTCCAATAAGTTTCTTCAAGTTTTAAAGCTATATTTAGATCCACCTTAATCTCATGCATCTCCATTCTATTTTAAGGACTAAGGATATAATCAAAGGCATTTTTAGTAACAAGGATATTATCTTCTAACTTTTGAACATTTTGAAAAATATTCCTAAAAATATTCTTATTCCAGGCTTTCTTCAATCTTCTCAATTTGATTGAAAATTTAATCGTAGGAGATGAATCTACTAGGAAATCCCAAGATTTGATAATAAGAGGATGGAAAAGAGGATGATTGAGCCACATTTTTTTGGAAAATAAAAGGTCTAGGGGAAGAATCTAAAGGGGTATTGATGGACAAGATTAGGGGAGAATGGTCACTGCATAATTTAGAAAGGTGAGCAATTAAGCATTGGGGAAAGACTGAGGATCACATAAGGTTGCATAAGGCTCTATCAAGCCTAGCACAAATAGCATCATCTTTAATTCTAAGTGAATTTAGTCCCTTGGTAGCCTATATCTAGGAAACCATCACTAGTAACACAATCATTAAATTCACTCACAGCTTGATTATCAATAATATTCTCTCTAATTTTTTCACTCTGATCAGCTACCACATTGAAATATCCTATAAAAACTTGAGGAATATCACCATAGGAGCTACTAATGACCTTCAAGTCACTCCAAAACCTTCTTATATCCTCTTTAGTACACTTAGCATAGACAAGAGTGAGCATTATCTCATGATCCCAAATATTATGAGATACTAATCTTCTAATTTGGATGTTTGATTGATAATTATTTTTTATTGATTAGGATGTCATTTTGTTATGCATTCTATAATCGGTAAGCCCTTGAAACTGCCCATTTTGCTGAACGAGCCTACTACTGATAAGCTCTTGAAACTGCTGCTGCCCTTGCTGAAGTTCCGTTACCTTATGGACTTTCTTGGCTTAGAAGTATCACTATCGTGTTCAACTTTAACCTTTGCGACGACTAGTTGGGCAATGCTGCTTCTACAAAATGAGCAGATCGAGCAGTAATGCAAGCAGTTGTCGAATTTGGCTTGTTGTGGTAGCAAAAGGCTAGGGTGCATTGCGCGCACATATGATGGCTGCAATCTTGGACTTCAGTACTGCAAACTTGATCGAAGCAGATAAGGAGATTGTTGAAAATAAAAGGCGTTGTTTGAGAAGGCAATCTGAAAAATTATACCTCTCTGCATAAGGATGTTCGAGAAAAATAAGGAAAAGGGATCAATCAACACTCCCAACAGTTGGAGCAGTTTTTTAGTGGGCCATCTTCAGCTCCTAATTTTTCTAAGACCGCAAGAAATTAGTTGGCAGTTGAGTTCCATTAAAAAACTATTACACAATATCACCATAGGAAAAGGCATGTGATCTTTAATACCTCACATATGCCAACTACTTAGGCATGTGAATCAAGGTCGCGATAACCATGACTCATTTTTATAAGTGTAAGTGAGGTATTAAAGATAACCATGACTCATCTAATACCTCGCATAGTTGGCATATGTGAGGTATTAAAGATCTGAGTTTTTAACGAATCAAACCCAGATCTGAATCCCATAAAAAATTGATATTTATGCTGGCATCTAAACGTACCAGGTGTAAGGACACAGTTTCAGGTGGAAAATCACTAATAGGCTCATATTATGCCAATTCTTCTCAATGAGACGGAAGGTAACCAAAATCATCGAGGACAAAGAAATGCAGGGACTCCTAAGAGGCTCTCCTGATAAAGCTCGAATATACGAGCATCATTATGTGCATGGGCATACATCTGAGTGCGACTCATGAAACATAAATATAGTATAAATTTGCTCCTTCATTGAGTTGAATATCACCATAAGACTGCGCAAGCTAATTATGAAAAGGCCAGAACTGAGATTAAGGAGAAGTATGATCAATTTGTAGTGAACGTTCAACAACTATTAATTATAAAGCATATGACATAGCGAATTCAGTAATCACAAAGCAAATTCAGCAAACTAGCTAATTCAGAAAACTAACAAAATATATGTTCAGATATGCAGCAAACTATCTGTTCAGTTATGCATTTGTTATAAGAAACACTACTCAGTTATGCATCAGTACAAAACCAAACTACAAATGCTCCAGTTCAAAAACAAAAATAACTAGTTTATAACTATATCTCCCTCAAGCATTGCCCCTCTAAATTTCATCTCCATCTTCGTCTGCATCTGCATCTGCATCTTCGTGATCATTAGCTTGAACAACACTAGTGTCAACTATTAATCCATCCCCATCCCTCACCCACCGTAAGTTGTGATCTTCATTCAAATTTTGCATGACAAACGGCTCATCTCCATTAAGCAATAATTCTTCTCCAGTTTCTTGAACTGTCGTGTACCTATCAAATTGGTCTCTTGGTGTCATGGGAACAACAACATGCCAATCTGTATCGATAGGGTCCTGCACGTAAAATACTTGTTCTGCTTGGGATGCTAGTACGAAAGGTTCGTTACTCTCTCGATCATCTTTATATTTCAAACGCTTGAAATTCACCAGCGTATAGTTAAACTCGTCAACTTTTGTACCCATGCGATTTTCAACCCAATCACACTTGAATAACACAAACTTTATGCCATTAAGATACTGAACTTCAATAATATCCGTTAGTTCCCCATAGTATGTAATATCACCCACAATGGGGTTTTTATCCTTCCGGCTAGAATAACACATTTGTTCGGCTTTTATAAAAACTTCTCTATTTTGAGTTTTCTTTCCCTTATCAAGTCTCTTTGTTCGAAATCTAAAACCGCTAACAATATAAGTGTTGAATCTGACCGCATCCTTAAGAGGACCTAAAGACAAGCATTTGATTTCTTCGGATACTTGCACACCGTCACGTCCCAATTTATTAACCTATAGTATATTAAAGTAAATGTCAATATAAAAGTATAGTATTTATTCATAATTCAACTATTAGTTATGATATTTTCGCTTACATAATCCTTAAACCATTTGTGGAACTCATCGTTGTGAAGACGATTAACACGATGCTTTTGTGAATCTTGAGGATACTTTGATAAAAGTTCCGCAAGATGCTTTCTACAAGTAAACATATAGCCATATGTCAATTCCACAAAAAATATAAAAATGGTTTTCAAAAACACCAATTACTTATAATAAAACTTACTCAACAAATGGCGCCACTGCCTCAGTGTTGGTAAGAACGTGCCGATGAGCTTGCATATACATTACAGAATCAAGTTCAAATTGAACTTTTTTCCCAATTGCACGACCATTTATATGCCCCCAGTCATCATTTCTATCCGGTCAGTTAGACTTAGTTTCCACATCCACATACTGGGAACAAAAAGTCATGCATTCCTGAAGAATAACAGAGTTGGCAATCGAGGCCTCGGGATGAGCCCGATTACCAACGTAGCCTTTTAAAGTGTGGAGGTACCTTTCAATCGGATACATCCAACGGTAAAGGACACATCCAGCAATTAAGAGTTCGTCCGGCAAATGTATAGGCAAATGTTCCATCACATCAAAGAAACTCGGAGGGAATATCTTCTCAAGGCTACAAAGTGTAAGGGCCATCCGATCTTCAAACCTTTCCAAATCAGCTGCGATAACTGCTTTTGAGCACAGTATAACAAAGCAATTGCTCAATTCAATCAAGGCTTTGACAATATGAGTGGGCAATACCCTTCTCGTGGCTATTGGAAGTAATTGTTGCATTAAAATATGATTATCATGGCTCTTTAATCCCGAAATATTTCTTTCTTGCATGTTCACGCACCGTGAAATGTTCAAAGAGTAGCCATCAGGAACTTTAACATTCTGCAACACTTTTAAAAAAATCTCCTTCTCTTTGTTACTCATCGTGTACTCTGCTGGGGGGAGGTACTCTAGATTTGACCCTCGTGGTTGAGGATGTAGCTCTGATCTAATACCCAATTTTTTTAGATCTTTTCGAGCCTGTAAATTGTCTTTTGTCTTCCCTTTAGTACCCAACAATGTAAACAGGACATTATCGCAGACGTTTTTCTCAATATGCATGACATCAAGATTATGGCGAATAAGATTATCCTTCCAATATGGCAATTCAAAAAATATGCTCTTTTTTTTCCAACCAAATCTACATTTTCGAACTACCTGTTTAGTTTTTTCTAACGCCTCTCTTTCCCTCCTTCTAAAGACATCTTCCATCTTATATTCACATTCAACGTCAAGATCATTCAACTGTTGCAATACTTGTAAGCCCGAAAGTTTAAGTGGGGATGGACGTAATTCTACCCTCCCATTAAATGGTGCTTTCTGCCTACGAAGCCTATGGCGCGAGTCTAAGAATCGACGATGACCCCAATAACAGAACTTCTTACCCTTATCTAATCGCATTGACTGGTGGTCTTCGTTACAGCAAGGGCAAGCAAATGTACCTTTTGTGCTCCATCCCGATAACATCGCATAAGCGGGGAAATCGTTAATGGTCCACAACAACGATGCATGCAACTGAAAGAACTCCTTACTTGACGCATCGTAAGTGCGTACACCATCAACCCATAGCTCAATCAACTCATCAATCAATGGCTGTAAAAATACATCAATCTTATCTCCGGGTCCTTTTGGTCCATCTATAAGAATAGACAAAATCAAGTTAGGTTGCTTCATGCACAACCACGGAGGTAAGTTGTAAATAATGAGGATAAATGGCCATGTGTTGTGCTTAATGCTCATATTACCAAACGGATTAAATCCATCAGCAGTTAACCCAAGTCTAACATTGCGAATCTCCCTCGCAAAAGAAGGGTTTTTCTCATTAAAAGTTTTCCAAGCAGGAGAGTCAGCGGGATGTCTCATTACACCATCGTCGATCCTTTCTTCAGCATGCCATTTCATTAAAGGAGCTGAATGGGATGACCAAAATAATTTATGCAATCTTGGTTTCAAAGGGAAGTATCTCATTTTCTTTACGGCTACCTTCGGACCATGGACACCATCAATACTTGAGTCCTCGTCTTTATATCGAGAAGATCCGCATATGCCACACTTTTCAAGACCCTCGGTTTCATTACGAAACAACATACAGTTATTTGGGCATGCATCCCATGTCTCGTACTTGCATCCCATGTCTTTTTTTAGCTTGTTGGCTTGGTAGTAAGACTTGGGAATTCTAGCATGCGGAAACATCCTCCCCAAAAATTTCAATAAAGCCGTGAGAGAACAATTTGTCCAACCATGAAGTTGCTTCATTTGCAAGAGTTCAACAACAAATGATAATTCGGTAATCCCAGGCGGACAATTTTTATAAAAGTCGCATTGAGCCTTTTTCATAAGAGTATAGTACTCTGGAACATCTCCGTCGGATTCAAAGACATCTTCGGTGTTATATTCCTCCTCACACATATTGTCATGCGCGTGGGAAATACCTATTCCCTCTTGAACCATTGTAACCATGTTATCTCGAGGACTCAGTTCAACAGGTATATGTATATCATCAACTAACATATCATCCCCCGGAGTATTTATATTGCTGCTTACACCACCAAAAGTTTCTCCGTGAAAAATCCAAACCTTATATGTCTTGTCGAAACCATGCATCTCAAGGTGATCTCTCACAGTTTGTCGGGCGTGGTACACTCGATTTGCACATCTCTTACAGGGGCAATAGATTTTCGTTGTCTCAATGTTTTTATTAGCATATGCATAGTTAAGAAACCCTTCAATCCCATTAATGTATTCCTTTGAACACCGATTGCGAAAATCAATCCAACTCTTATCCATGGTTCCCATCTATGAATCTAAAAAAAATGTCAGTAAATTTATATTTCATAATATAAAGATAAAGAGATTAATAATGTTTTCGTAAGATAATGAAAAGCTAAAAAGATTAATAATGGCAAACATGAATTCCTAAAAAGATTAGCACATAAAAAGAGAACAAACTATAAAATAAGAACATAATTCATCACATCAATTTAAGTATTATTATGGCTAACTAAACCGAGCAATTCAAATTTGAAATATTGAAGTATTAATGCACGCATGATAATGGAAAGTATCAAACAAAAATTCACACAATCAACAAATTAACATCTACATCACTAAACATTTACACATTAAAAAACTCACAAGGCACATACCCATTTTCATCCTCGTTTGAATCCGTATGCTCATTTTCTTCTTCACGTGGCACAAACTCGTCATCATCACCAATGATTTTTTTTTTACTCTTTGAACCACTTTTTTTATTTTTATCTTTGTTTTGAAGTGCCGAATACAATTCATGTATTCCCAATTCCTTCAATTTTGCTCTATTCTCTTCTATTCTCTTCCTCTTTTCTTTCTCGTACTCCTTCATTGTCACAAACTTTTTCTGAGAAAAGATATGTAATTAAAGAAGGAATGAGACTCATACTACTTCTTTAACATGTTAATTTCATTTCTATACTTGCTCCCAAAGTAGTTGTAGAACTTTAATGACTCATTTGGTTCGAGGTTTGGAAAAGGAATTTAGAATTCCCCTCATCTAGAATTACAATGTTTGGTTGGAAATTTGGGAGGAACTTAGAATTACTAGAATTTATAATTCTAACAAAATTGGAATTCTCATTTCCCCTCTAAAATGGGGGAATCCTATATTCCCGGGCATTCTAGTTTACTTTTGTGGTGAGACAAAAATACCACCTCACTTAAACTCACACATACATTATCTCTCTCTTACACACACACACACTCTATCTCTCTCTTTCACACACACACACATATACACACTCTCTCTCTCTCTCTCTCTCACACACACACACTCTCTCTCTCTTTCTCTCTCATACACATACACACACTCTCTCTCTCTCTCACAACACACACACATAATCTCTTTCTCTATCACACACACACGCTCTCTCACATATACACACGCTCTCTCTCACACACACACAAACTCTCTCTCTTTCTCTCACACTATCTCTCTCTCTCTCTCACACATACATATACTCTCTCTCTCACACACACACACACACACACACACTCACCACACACTCGCGCGCACACACTCAAATCAAGTAGAAGGGTATTTTAATTAAATGATATTTATTCCTAATATGGGAAAATAATTTAGATGCCGAAAAAAAAAAAGAATTCCCGTTCGAACCAAACAATGGAAAGGAATTCAAGATTCCAGGAACTTAGAATTCCTGGAATCAAGAATTCCCATCCCTTTTCTAAACCTCGAACCAAACGATCCCTAAATCATTTTTATCCTTGCCTTTAGCTTTGTAGTAATAAGACCCAATATCATTTAACTTCATTCTTAGAAATACATAAAAAAAAAAAGATCTACCAATCATAACTTTACATCAAAAACCTAATCAATCGTTCTACAAACCTCAAATACATAAAAAAAAAAAACATTAATGGTTTGGGAGAAGAATAATTTTAGGATCTTTGAATAATTGGTTCATGCATTTAAGAATTTCTTTAAAAATTAAATAAAAAATTATTATAGAATCATTGAGCCAACATGAACCATAATGCTATATAACATCAAACAAAATAAATAGCCTATTATAGATCTTCTTATTAGGTCACATTGAAAGCTACAAAAAAAATTAAAATCAACAAATAAGCATCCACTCTTTATTTACATTTTATATAAGTATTATACATATGGTTATTTATTTACAGTTTTATGTATATGGCATCATTAATTATGTCTAAAGAATAATTTTTGATCACCCATTGTTACCATTGTGCAACAGACTATTTACAGTAGCATATTTTGAAGAAGAAACATAATAAATAAATTAATAACAATAATTTCTATGCTGTTTTCCTCAAAAAAAAAAGTAAAGATGAAAACTTACCATGAAAAGAAAATAACGGGAGAGATAACGCAGCTGGGGGAGGGAGAAAACGCAGCTGGGGTGGGTGGGGGGGGCGGAGCGCGCCTCTGTTGGCTGGAGAAGAAACAGGGGCGTGCGTGGGTGGGTGGGGGGGGAGGGGGGGCGGAGGGCGCCTCTGTTGGCCGGAGAAGAAAAGGGGCTTGCGTGGGTGGGGGGGGGGGAGGGGGGGCGGTTTGGGTTTGTAGGTGACGAAATTTAGGTTTTTTGTTTTTGTTTTTTGTTTTTTGTTTTTTTTGAGGTGGGAAGTTAAGTTAAAGTGTTAGAGCGGGAGATGAAAATAATTAGTGGTGGGAATTAATTTTTTTAGCCGTCTTATTTGGTTTATCTTTTGATACAGTAAGTATTTACCGTCTCATTTGCTTTACTTTATAAGACGGATATAATTAATCGTATCAAAAAGTGACCTTTTTTGAGACGGGTATAATTAACCGTATCAAAAAATGACCTTTTTTAGACGGATATAATTAGCAGTCCCAAAAAATAATAGTTTTTGAGACGGCTCATTATATCCGTATAAAAAAGTATGTTTTAAAGACTACATTTTGTCTGTCTCAAAAAATAGGGTCTTAAAAGCAACTTTTTTTTGTAGTGGGAGAAGTTTTGTCTTTAATACTTGTATGTATATTGTTTTGAGAATAAACTCTTATATTGAATCCTAATGTTAATGTGTGTCGTACTAAAGCGTATATTTGGTTTAAACTAATGATTGGAACCAAAGCCTATGAGGGCATGTATGTGATTATATATATTGAAGTGTGTTTAGGATGGAAAGGATTAGAGGGTGATGTTATCATGGCGGGTCATGTGGGTATAGGCCGTGTGTATGGTAAATTAGGTTGTCCTTATGTGGGTGGGGTAACTTAATTAAGGTTTCAGGATACGATTAAGTGCGCGTTGTAGATGAGAGGTGAGTTTGGGGTTTAGCGAGAGTGCGACTCCACTTTAATTATGAAATAGTGCATTTAGATTTATTGTGCACGACTAACACATTTGCTAAACATTTTTACACATCGATCTCTGACCCGTTTATATTTCTCTTTTGCTGTATGTATTATGTATATTACACTACAGGTGTCCCACCGCTTGGATACCGAATGCCTTTCTATCTAGAGTCTTGGGAGCCGTAGCAGTTGCGGATTGTGGCGGGACTTTGATGGTAGTCGATATCTATTCCTTTGAAAAATCTAGGTAGGACTCATGTTGTATATCGGGTTTATACCCAGGGTTTATATGTAGTTGTTTATATTTATTCCTTACGGTTGTTGTACTGTTTGTTACCCGACAGCTTATTTGGGTATAGTTCCTTTTGTGTACTCATTTTATTTTATTTCTAGCACTTCTATTATCTTGGTACTTATGTAAGTTTTACCTTTGTTAGTAGTTGTTCATTGTTTGTTTGTTTTATTTAATTTCAGCATCCGCTTTTAAAATTTTGGGTAGTTAGCTTTATTTTTTTTGTCTCATCAGTTAATGCTAAGAGTGATCCATTTGAGATTCCTATTTTATTTTAGTATATGGTTGTCCACCCATTATTATTTAAAGCGGGGTGTCACATTATATGATCCCCATACCAAGGGTTCTTTATCTTCTTTGAGTATGTATTTACATACTGTAGTGAATGACTTGTGGTGCTGAACAACGATTGCCCTTACCTCCCACTCTGAAAAGTTATTTCTTATTTTTTTAGTCATAGTTTTAGCATGATCATCCGTGTTCCATACCCCGGCATGGTAATGGTTGCCCTCCTGGTCATGTTCTTCTTTTTTTATAATGACCTAAATGCACAGAAATGTTTCCCTGACCCTCTTCAAGATTTCTCCCTTTGTGACTTCCCTCCTTCTTTCCTTTTCTGCTCTAGTTAAAGCGATTAATAACCATCTACGAATGTTTTTATTCAGGATGTCGTCATCTAATCTTTCCATCCTCTTCCTCGGTTTCCTTATTTGATTCCCTAGTTTCCTTCTTTGATTCCCCTCCTCTAGTTTTCCCTTTTCACTCCTGTATGTTTCCTTAGATCTCCTATTGTTTACATTCTTCTGGTTGAATATCTGACCTAAATTGGATTTCCCTGAACATTATTTATCTGCCTTGTTCAAGATGAATCATAGCGTGCCCTCATAATAATTCTAGAGTGTATATTTTCTATCTTTCTTCTAGCTATGGGTTGTTGTCAAATTATTGTGAGCCCCGATGTTTGAGGGGACATATGTAACATGTTGTGAGCCCCCGGTGCCTGAGGGGACAACCTCCCGGCGGGTTAGCGATGAGTTACCTTCCGAACTCCGAAGTTCCCACACTGCTTGGCTTGGCTTGGCACTTAAGGTTTTAAGAGGACCCCCGCCGAAACCCCTTATAGCTCTAGTAAAGGGGTTTCGGCGAAGATCTCCTCTTCCTCCTTCGAAATCTATCTGTTCATTCATAACCTTTTTCGTTGGATAATCATCCATTTTGTGTCAGAGAATTTCCTTTCCTAAGAAATTTTGAATTTTGAACTTCTTGCCTCTTTTTGCACCTTTTTCTAATTTTCTTCATTTTTTTTCTACTTTTCTCAAAATTTTGCTTATGTTTCCCATGCTACTGTCCTCTGGTACCGGCATGAGATCTCCCCCTCAACTTTGATTCCAAACCCATTCAGAAGGGATGATTGATGGGTTCACATAGATGAAATCCCAAGGTAGCTCGTGGAACTAAATTTAGACGAAGTCGAGGAGGAATTAGATCCTCACCCAGATGATGCCTGAAGAGCGCGAGTGGCTGACTATCTTGCCCAGCGACCTAGTTCTCATTAGGATTTAATTTACTCAGCATATTTAACTATTTGTATATGTAATGATGTAATAAGACAGTTATGTTTTGGGCGTTTTGCCGACTAAACATGTGTTGTCATATTTTTTACTTCATTGATCTCTTGTTCAGTTATCTTGGGCCCTTTCAGCCGACTAGATTCGATTTAGGCAGAGTTAGTTATTGAGTGAGTATCCCCCCAATCCATTATGCTTTTTAGTGTACCATTCTGCCTTACTTTATCTTTTAGGTTGTGTCATCACACTTCCTTCGACCTAAGTGAGGCAATGGCGGGGATACACCTGGTATTGGATGTTCTATTCCAGCAAAATTTTTTAGCCAAACAATGTTGGCGACCAACCTGGGTTGGCCATATTGCCTAAGGATCCCCTGTAGGGCTTCATATTTTTCCAGGGACAAGCTACGAGGTATTCGTGTTCGTTAATGAATGCCTGAGGAGGGTCATTCATAATGACCCTGCAATAATAAGTCTCCCGCGATCTTAGTTTTGTATGTTAAGAGGGGAGCCTGTGACTTGGAAAGGGTGCATGAATTATAATGTAGTTGAGAAAAATAACACTCTATAAAATTCTACTGCCAAACAAATTTCATTAATCGTAAATGAATTAAAAATTCAACACTGAGTTCAAAAAGAAAAAAGAGAACTAGAAGTAGAATTTCTTCAAATTAGCTGCATTCCAAGCTCCGGGCATCTCCCTGCCCACCAGCGTTTCTAAGTGATAGGCTCTTTGTAGATCATCTCTTATCACCATGAAGGGCCCCTCCCAGTTTGGTCCTAGCTTGTCATCCGATGGTTTTACAGCGCTGCCAAGAACTTTCCTCAGGACGTAGTCCCCAACCTGGAATGCTCTTGGATTGACCTTCTTGTTGTAGTGCCTTGCTAGCTGTTACTGATAAGATGCTAGTTTCACTAGAGTTAACTCTCTTCGTTCTTCAGCTAGGTCAAGTTCAGCGAGCAATGTTGCGTCGTTCTGACCTTGGTCGACCAGGGTAGATCTCATGGTAGGGGGGCCAGCTTCCAAGGGGATAATTGTCTCCATCCCATACATTAGGGCAAATGGTGTCTCTCCAGTTGCTCATCGTGGGGTCGTGCGGTAATCCCATAAGATGTGGGGTAGTTCGTTTACCCATGCCCCCTTAGCTCACTCTAAGCGCTTCTTTAATCCATCAATCACTATTTTTTTGGAAGCTTCAGCCTGTCCGTTGCTCTGAGGATATGCCACAGAGCTAAAGTAGTGCCTGATACCGTGGTCACTGCAGAAACCCTGGAAGAGGCCACTTTCAAACTGGGTTCCGTTATCAGTGATGATAGTCTTGGGGATACCAAAATGAGTGACATTGTTCCTCCATATGAATCTTATTATGTCTGCATCTCTAATGTTATTCAGTGGCTCGGCCTCTATCGATTTGGTGAAGTAGTCTGTTACGACCAACAATACTTGCGATTACCAGTTGTAGTAGGTAGAGGGCCCACGATGTCCATACCCCATTAGGCGAAAGGCCATGGGCTAGTAAGTGACTCCAGGTCGCTTGCTGGTTGGTGAACCATAGGTGCGTGAAGTTGGCACTTTTTGCATTTGTGAGCATATATTCCAGCGTCTTTCTGCATGTACGGCCACTAGTAGCCTTCTTTCATTGCTCGAAAAGCTAGCGACCTACCCCTAATGGGACTCCCACGGATTCCCTCACGGAGTTCATGCAGAACGTTCTCTACACCCTTTAGATGAACGCATTGGAGGTAAGGACCAGTGAAAGACCTCTTGTACAGCTTGCCCGCAGTAGATAAGTGAAAGCGAGCAGCTTTGACTCTTATCTGTTGAGAGCGATCTTCTTATCATTTGGTAGCACACCATCCTTCAAATAATCCCTTAAGGGTTCCATCCAACTATGGGTTGGATCAATATGGATAATATGCCCCATGTTTGGCAGCTCGTCGATTTAGTTGATACTTGGCTGGGCGAGGAAGTCAATCGGAATTGTTCTCTTTAAGTCGGAATTGATCGCTGAGCTTAAGGATGCTAGGGCGTTATCATGGTTGTTTAGTCCTCTAGAAACTATTGGACACTGACTTGTTCAAAGTTGGCCATCATTTTTTCCCTGTGGCGAGGTAGGCTTCTATCATCTCATCTCTAGCATTGAAATTTCCACTTATCTGGTTCGAGACCAACTGTGAGTCACCAAAAACTTGGAGTTGCTTTGCTCCAAGCGCTTGTGCTTTTTATAGGCCTACAATCAATGCTTCATATTCTACTTCGTTATTGAAGGCTTCAAATCCAAGCCTCATTCCTTGCTCGGGTATTGTATCTTCAGGGGTAATCAACACGAAGTCTAATCCTTCCCCTTTAAAATTTGAGGCACCGTCAATGAATAGTCTCCAGACGCTTAATGTTGAGGGAACTGACTTCTGATGAATAGTTAGGGGTTTTGTGCAAGGATGTTCTCCTATAAACTCTGCGATGAATTCGGCGACGACCTACCCTTTGATGGCATTCCTTGGCTAGAACTGAATGTCAAATCGCCCAAGCTCGACCGACCACTTTGATAGTCTTCCTGACAGGTAGGGGTGTTCAAAAAATCGACTAGACCGACGGACCGAACCGAACCGAGCCGAACCGACTACTTTTTTCGGTCTTTTTTCTTAATCGGTCCGGCCTCGGTTTATTTTTTTGGAGGACCGACCTAGTCGGTCCGGTCCACGATTTACAGATTCAAAAACCCTGTTAGGACCGACCCGAACCGACTATATATAAAATAATATATTTTTAGATACATATGTATATATATAAGATAAACAAATAGTGGAAATATTTGTTTTAATATTTGATTAGTTTAAATTATAGTTTAATCCAATACTAGTTTTGTTTTAATTGTAAATTTCGATATTTTTTAGTTTTTAATGTTTGGAAAAAATTGATTCGGGTATATTTTTATTATTATAAATGATGTAATTCATTAATGTGAGGACCGAAGGGTTAGACCGAACCGACCCTATAAAAAACCGAACCGACTAGGGTCGGTTAACCGACATTATCGGTCCGGTCTCGATCTATTTTTTTAGAGGACCGACCAATTCGGTCCGGTCCAAAAAAAACCTTAAAACCGAACCGAACCGGACCGCGAACACCCCTACTGACAGGTCTGATTTTCTCAGGACTGGTTTAAGAGGGTGGGATGTAAGTACGATGATGGAGTGGGCTTCGAAGTAATGTTTCAATTTCCTTGAGGCTACCACTAACGCAAAGGCGAGCTTTTCTAATGGTAGGTATCGAGGTTCGGCGTCCAACAGAGTCTTGCTCGGGTAATAAACTCGGTGCTGGATCCCCATTTTTTCGCATACCATTGCAGAACTTACAGCATGACTCGATAGTGCGAGGTATAGGTATAGAGAATCATTCTCTTTAGGGATTACGAGCAAGGGTGGTGTGCGGATGTAAGTTTTGAGCCCCTCGAACAATCTTCGTTCCACTCCACATCTTTACTTTTCTTCAAGAATTGGAAGAACAGCAGGCACCTTTTGAATGACTTTGAGATGAACCGATTTAGGGCGGCGAGCATCCCATGAGCTTCTGCACGTCTCTTATCGTACGGGGGGGGCTGCACCCTATTGATGGCGTCAATTTGGTCTGGATTGGCTTCAATACCTCTCTTGTTGACCAAGTACCCAAGGAATTTTCGTGACTAGACATCGAAGGAGCACTTACTTGCGTTGAGCTTCATTCGGTACTTCCTGGGGATTTCGAAGGTTCTTGATAGGTCAGAGAGGTGGTCTTCCTTGAGCTTGCTCTTGACGAGCATATCATCGATGTAGACTTCCATAGTGCTTCCCATTTGGTCTTTGAACATCTTGGTGGCCAATCGTTGGTAGGTTACTCCTGCATTTTTTAGCCCAAATGGCATAACCTTGTAGCAACATAACCAAACTGTGGTTATAAATGTTGTTTTGTCTTGATCCGGCTCGTACAGAAGGATCTGGTGATACTCGAAGTATGCGTCTAAGAACCTCATCCTTTCGTGTGCTGCAGTGGCGTCCACCAGCTGATCAATCTTTAGGAGGGGGAAGCTGTCTTTAGGGCATGCCTTGTCGGGGTCAGTGAAATCGATGCAGACTCTCCACTTTTCGTTGCTCTTAGGGACAACTACTGGGTTGGATAGCCATTTGGGGAACTGGACTTCCCGTATGGATCCTGCGTCTAGCAATTTTTCAACTTCCCTCTCAACTACCTTGGCTTTTTTTGGAGCAGTACGACGAGCTTTCTGTGTAATTGGCTTGAATGCTGGATCGACGTACAATCGATGACAAGTGATGATCGGATCAATCCCTGGAAGTTTGTAAGACCCGCATGCAAAGGCATCTAGGTTACCTTAGAGTAGGGTGACCTGTGACACCCCGCCTAATTAAATATCGGATGATCAGTCCTTTATTAAATTAAAATCAAGGTGAACGGTTGGTTCATTCTTAGCATCACTGTCACAAAATAAAATTTCCAATTTAACCACCCTAAATAATTAAGCTAAGTGTCAAAACAATTTAAAAACTATTTTCATTAAATTCCAATATGAAAACCTTTTCAATAAACAACAGTTTAAGAATCATATAAATACTAAGGATGGCAATTAACACACAAGAATTTAAACCATATAGATAAACCAAACCAAGTTTAAGAACTATAAATGAAATCATCCTGACAAGAGTTAACCCCAAGGACTACTGAATACTAGAAATATAAATGAAACATAAATCTTTGATAAATTCAAACTGAATAGGAAAACGGGCGACACATGCCCTAACTAAACAAAACTAAAGCAAGAACAGAATCAATGAAGAGGTCGTCTAAAGCAAGGGCCTGCAACTCCCACATAAGCTGCATCACGTCCAATCCAAAGAACCTATGCATGGCTCCCCTGTGGCTGGGCACCTGTAATACATACATATATATACAAGAGAGAGAAATGATTGAAAACGGGATCAGAGCCCGAGTAACAGTTTCAAATAGTTTAGCAAGTATTTAAAATTCTTATTGGCTAATGTGACAACCATGTTAATATGCGACACTCACTTGAGAATTCTCACCTCTCATCTAGTGTGCACGCCTACCGTACTACTAAACTCGGAGTTTATCTAACTTATTTTTCCCATAAATTTTGATCCCGAGAAGTACTAAGGCTATGATATTTAGTTTAGAAAACTAATTTCTCCAAGATTTGTTACGCTATTTAGAACAACTCAATACCGTTATAAAGTTCCCGAATACTTATAATAAAGTTGGAGCACTTATTCATTACTTAAGTACTTACACGCACAGTAGAAAGTTTCCATATGTAAGTATATATATATTAGTCACTCATATATAATATATATATATACTATCGGCACCCCACATAAAATCTATGGTGGTGGCATACTCTGCTATCAAGTCCCCGTATCACTCGTACTTAGGGAAATACTAGTTTGGAATCACTCTCGAACTGTATTAACACAATACACACAAAATGGAGGCGAAGCATAGTTCCAAGTCACTAAGAGGTCAGCACGTACCCTCATGTCTCTTAGGACCATCTTAATATCATTCTCAGATAGCCTGTATCAAGGATATTATCTTCTAGGGTACAAGCCAATATTCCCCATAAAGGTCCAATCAAGATAAGACTGTCCCGGCACGGAAACCTCCGTGATAGAAAGTAGCTCGGGTATAATTATACACAGATAAAGTATATAATATATGTACGCAGTCACACGGCCATATATAAATACCCATTTTCCAATTAGGTTCTTCCACGACCCATAATTATTATTAACCATACTTAGTACAAATTTTGCCCAATTATCTCGCGTAAGGGATTTATTTCTTTTATTCTCACTTATAATTATTTCATCGAAGCATTCTTTCTTACTAACATATAATTTCAGTAGGTACACCCTCTTTAACATTTTGGTCTAAGTCTTTCACGAGTCTCTAAATTCTTCAGTAAACGTACGCACAATCCCCAATGAGTGACTAAATCCCCCGTTAACCCATAATTTCATCCCATATTAAATTTCATTTAACGGGGTCTACTTAGACCCTACTGGTCCTCCTCATGACCCATTACACCATTTAAATAATATTCAAGGGTTCCTACGCATTTTATACGGATTAATCAAAAAGGGGAAATATGCAGTTTTCCAGGAGGGGTCGATCGATCGAGGAAAGGGGTCAATCGATCGATCGTCAATCAATCGATACTCCTGGGTCGATCGATCGATCAAGTAGTTATTTCGAATTCTTCCATTATTAACTATGGGTTTTCTTCTCCAACCTCAACCAAAACTTCATTAACGATCCCCAAACTCACAAACAACATTACTACTAATTACATATACCTATATACATGATTTTCCTACGTGAAACATGTCCAAATTCATCAAAGGTATTGAATTAATGGGGTAAATCATCAAAATTACCAAGAACCCTAATTTTTCATAAAACTTCCATTCTTCTAATTCTTTTCCATATTTCTTGCTTCTGAACTCATAAAATTTCGTGGGTAATCCTCTACATATGATTTGGGTTTCCAGAATATATCTAATTCCTCTGAAACATGTGATTTAATTCTCTAAATCATTAAATTCTTTTATAAAATAAGTGTATAACAATCCTAGTCTAACATGGATGAAACAATAACTAAAAGAAAATCAAGATAGATACTTGCCTAGAATTCAAGGGTCTGATTTGTTAATGAAAAATATATGGTTGCGTTCCTTGTCGTGCGATCTACGTTTTGGTAGTGGTGGCGGTGCAATCGGATGGGTTTTTGGCCTTGGATTGCTTAGAAAGCTTCCTACTTTCTTCTATAATGGTCGTTCTTAAGTTCTGTGATTGTTAACCCTAAAAGCCTAACTCAAATGGCTGATATATCTTAGGGAAATTCGTGGGTTTAATTACCCAAAAATACAAAATGACTATTATACCCTCTCGGGATGCCAATTAGGCCTAAAAACACTCGAAGACCCAAACTAAACCCCCGGGTATACTTTTCTTACTATCTCGACCCTTTCGAACATGTTGGTGCACTCGAAATGACCATACGGGTGACTTATAATTTATTCACTTTATATAATAATAATAATAATTTAGTCCTGACACGACATAGGAGCGTCCCGACTTAATTTCCACAATTGTCAAATTATACTCTCGTGATAATTTTAATAAATTCAATCTTACATATTACTTTACTCATCTAGTAATATTCAAAAAAATTCCAATAATTACTAACTCTCATCACACTAGTAAATATGTTTAAATGAAATTCTGGATTAATATTAAATTAATATCTCAATTAAATTTAATAAATCCCCAATTTTAAAAGCCATAAAAATACGGGGTATTACATTATCAATTATGCCTTTTCGTGGCCGGTGAGTGAGGTTCCAATCAAGAATTTTCTTTCGCTTGAACTGCTACTGGTTGTGACTTCCTCCAGGTCCTCGAAGACTCTTTCAGAGGGGAGGAGTTGTAATACCCCGTAATTTTATGCTATATTAATTTGGGGGTTTTGTTAAATTTAATGAGAGTGAATTATTTAAAAAAAAAATCCGAAAATTAATTATGTTATAATTATTAACGTGACGGGAGTTAGTAATTATGGGAAACTTGTTGAATATTACTAATGAGCATAGTAATATATTATATTGGTTATATTGAATGTCATAAGTGAATTAAATGACTATTTCGGAAATTTAAGTAAGGACGTGCCCGTGTCACGTCGGGACTTATTTTGTTAAATAAAAGTGAATATTTATAAGTTGTTCGTATGGTCGTTTTGAGTGCGCCAACGCGTTCGGAAGGGTCGAGATAGTCAGAAAAGTGTACCCGGGGGTTTAGTTTGGGTCTCGGGGTGTTTTTAGGCCTAATTAGTGACCCGGGAGGGCATTTTGGTCATTTTACAAAATAGGGTAAGTAAACCCACGAATTTCAGCCATCTTTAGCATCTATTTAGGTTAGCCTTTTAGGGTTAGAACATTCAGAACCCTAGAACGGCCATTGGAGTAGAGAGGAGAGAGCCCTCAAGGAGATTCAAGGCCAAAACACCACCGTTTGCACCACCGTCACCACCAACGCGTAGATCGCGAGGAGGAGAACGCAACCACACCAATATCAGTAGGAAACCAGACCTCTGAAATCCCAGGCAAGTGTTTAACTTGCGTATTTTCGTTGGTGCAATATTCATATTAGTTTAGGAATGATTAGGAGTGTAATCTATAGAAAAAAAACCCAAATTTTTTATAGGGATTTGCATGTAGAAAACATTATAACCATATTCTGGAAATATTATGTGAAGTAGATGATTAACCCACGAATTTTTGATGATATGTTAGAAGGAAATTCTGGAGAAAACTGATTAGAACAAAAGTTAAGAAAACTTTAGGGTTCTTGATGTTTAGATAAGATTTTGAGTTGTTTAACCATGTTTAATGATGGATATGCGCATGCTTAACGTTAAAAACATCTGGAAATATGTTATTATGTTTGTAGTAAGAGTTTTGGGACGATTAGTGTTGGAAAATATGGATTTGGATGAAGAATTTTGGTAAAACCCGTAACTGCACTTCTGCAGGATTTCGCAGACCTGCTTGATCGATCGATCGAGCCTAGAGCTTCGATCGATCGAAGGTTCGATCGATCGAGCCCCAGACCTCGATCGATCGACCCTTCCTGGCAGACTCTTATTTCCCCTTATTTAATTAACTGAACATGATTCATCGTGAAATAATTTTTGGGCTTTATGAATAAAATGTTTTTGGATATAGGAGAGACCAGTAGGACATATAATTGAGTGTTGAGAACTTTATTATGAGATGATAATTGTGTTTTAGGAACAATTATTTAAGGAACGAGGAAACTACGTATTTCAAGTGAGAGATCACGACAAATACTTACGATAGTGAATAGACGTCTACCTACTGATTTTGCTACTTGGATGGATAGAATCCACGAATGTCACGTAACTAGTGAGAAAATCCTTCGAGTTAAGGTTAGAGACGAAACCTTATACGTACTCATAATAATGGGAAATTAAGGATAAATGTTGTGACTATGGGTAACGAGAGGAACCTATATTAATATGATGAAATGGGTATATTTATATGATTGTGTGTACATATATTATATACACGTGAAAAAAAAATGTACCCGCGCTACTTGCTATCCCTGAGGTTACCGCGCTGGGACGATCTTATCCTGTGTTGCATTATGGGGGATATTGATTCGTACCCTAGAAGATAGAGATCCTAGGTACGGGCTATCAAATTGATAGTCGGACGATCCTAAGAGACGTGAGGGTATGTACTGACCTCTTGGATTTGGAATCTATACTTCGCCTCAATGTTGTTTTGTATATGTTAATACAGTTCGAGAGTGATTCCGAACTTGTATTTCCCTTTGTGTAAGCGATACGGGGATTGGATAGCAGAGTATGCCCGCGCCATAGTTTTAGTTAGGGTGCTGTTATATATATATATATATTATACGAGTAGTTAATACATATATGAGATTATGAACTTTAAACTGCCTACTGTGATTTGATAAGTAGGACATGGTCGTTGACTCAATAATAAATGCTTGTTTTGTGAAAGTATAATATGACACTGGGAAACTTTATAATTTAATGAAACTAAAACGAGAGTTGTGCTACAAATTGAAAGTAACCCTTTTAAACCATGACATTGTTCGGTTTTGAAATCTTATGAGTAAGTTAAGATAAACTAAATTAGTTGGAAGGTTAGTATGATAAAATGTCAAGTTAAACCATTTGGGAAGGTTAGTACGATAGGCGTGCACATTAGGAGAGAGGTGAGAATTTCTCAAGAGAGTGTCGAACTAATATGTTGTTGCATTGGCCTGTATCAATTTAAATTACTTGCTAAACAAATTTTAAATCATACACACTTTCGGGCTCTGACCCGTTTCTTCTCTCTCTCTCTCTTGTATATATATACGTATTACAGGTGCCCAGCCACAGGGGCGTCTTGCTTAGGATCTCTTGGAAGGAACGCACTGCAGCTTAGGTGGGAGTTACAGGTCTCTTGATTAGACGACTTCGCTCATTCAGATCCACTCTTAGCATTTTCATTCAGATGGGCATGTGTAGCCCTTTCTATTATTTCTTTATTTGGGGACATTGTTATTCCAGTTATTTCATAGTTTCGTTATTATGGGATTTTTATTCAAGATGGATGTATTACTTTATTTTTCTCGCATGTTGACATTCGTTGATGAATGTTTTATATTAATTGGATTCTTGTTCCAGGTTTATTGCGGTGTGAATCTTATTTATTGAAACTTTGTTAAATAAATAAATAAATCCTTTTCTTTAAATAAAATTTGGAAAGTAATGTTTAAATTTGGTTTTGACACTTAGCTTAATTATTTAGGGTGTTAAATTGGAAAGTTTATTTTTACGACAGTGATGCTAAGAATGAACCAAACTGTTCACCTTGATTTAATTTAATAAAGGAGTGATCGCCCGGTATTTAATTAGGCGGGGTGTCACAGGTGGTATCAGAGCATCAGGTTCTAGTGTCTTTTAGGATCTGTGCGGCTTATTACGCTTTCAGCGTTGCTTTCTTTGATATAGAGCCCTAATGCTAGGAATGTTGTGTTCATCTCTATATATTGGGAATTAGTGCTTCTGCGATTTGTTTATTTGAATGATGAACTCATCCAAATTCATTTAAATTTTCAGATGGACCGTCGTAAAGAACTAGCTAAAACGGATGAGGGAGTCATCGAGCAAGATCGACTCACACCTCAGGTATCCCCAGGAAGAATATCAACTGCCGAGTTAGCAGGTATCGTGGCACAAGCAGTTACCACTGCAGTTCTACAATACCAAGAACGCAGCATACAACTTCAAGGAGGCAAAAGACCTAGAGAGGTTACCCAAAGGCATGAGACTAACGTTGAGAATTGTGCGAAGGCACCGAATCTACGATAACAAAACAATCAAGATCGAGTCAGTTCCAGAAGTAACGAGATTTATGTACAGGGGCAAGAGTGTCAGATCCAACGAAGTCAGGTTGAGAATGAAATCACCAAGAGGTGTTTCGGTTGTGGAATGGACGATCACAAACGTAAATCTTGTCCGAATCAGACTGGGGATAAACTACATTCTGACCAGCGGAGAATTTTGAAACTCTATTATAAATGTGTACAACCGGGTCATAAGTGGATGGATTGCCCTCGCCCTGACATAACTTTTCTGCAGATTTCCCCTCAGGGCCAGCAAGTCCAGGGAAAAAGCGAAACTAATCAATACCGTAATGAAGTGAAGCAGTTTCGAGGGAGGTGCTTCCAGTGTGGTAGGAGTGGTCATAGGCATCAGGATTGCCCAGAGAAGAATAGGGCCCCACGACAGGAATGTGCTAGCAATAAACCCCAGAAGCCAGCTCCACCACCCTTTCTAGCAGCCTCAGTTCAGCAGAGAAAGCCACATGGCGGACGTGCCTATAACTTTCCACAGGTAGCAGCTCCACAGGCACCACCCGCGATTGAGGGTATGTTTTCTATCTATGTTACTATGAGTCGAGTTTTAATTGATACTGGGGCAACGCGCTATTTTATAGCTACATACTTTGAGATGTCCTTAGGGTTTTTAGCCACAGCAAAGAGCACCGTGACGTGTGTCGACTCACCACCGAGGAGTGAGTCACTTACTTTTATTTATATGCCGGGGAGTAGAGTAGAGAGTGGTAGCTTGGTATTACCTGCAGACATGTTAGTCTTAGACATGCACGAGCATGATGTGATTATTGGTATGGATTGGCTCGTATCTTATAGAGCCATGATTGATTGCTTTGGTGGGAGCATTGTTTTTGCCATTCCGGGGCAAGAGATGTTTGTAGTGGCGATGCCTCGCCCAGAGGGAGGTTCGACCGCTCATTTGTATTACATTGAGTAGGATACCTCTAAGGAGGTTGTGACTCCCTTAGATTTGATCCCTGTCGTCAGGGAGTATTCCGATGTGTTTCAGGAGATACCAGGCCTACCGCCCAGTCGTGAGATAGACTTTGTTATAAATTTATTACCAGATACGAGACCTATAGCACGTGCACCGTACCGTATGGCTCCGGTAGAGATGCGAGAGCTACAGAATCAGATAGAACAGCTGTAAGGTCAGGACTTCATTCGTAGGAGTACCTCACCTTGGGGTGCTCCAGTCTTGTTTGTAAAGAAGAGATATGGATCGCTGAGATTGTTGAACAAGGTCACGATACGGAATAAGTATCCGTTGCCTCGAATCGATGATCTATTCGACCAGTTGAGGGGAGCAACTTTCTTTTCAAAGATAGATCTGAGGTCGGGGTACCATCAGTTACGTATTAGAGAGCAGGGTGTTTCAAAGACTGCCTTCTTGTCGAGATATGGGTCCTACGAGTTTATGGTAATGCCGTTCGGACTCACAAACGCTCTAACCATTTTCATGGACTTAATGAATCAAGTATTCAGAGAGTTATTGGATCAGTTTTTCATCGTCTTCATCGATGATATCTTGATATATTCACACTCCGAGGAGGAGCATGCCGAGCACTTGAGGCAAGTTCTTCAGACCCTACGAGAACATCAATTATATGCTAAGTATGAGAAGTGTGGATTCTGGTTACGAGAGGTACAGTTCTTGGGCCATGTTGTTTATGAGCAAGGGATTTCAGTTGACCCTAGCTAGTGTCAGCGGTGAGGGAGTGGGGACAGCCCACGACACCGACAGAAGTGCGTAGTTTCTTGGGGTTAGTCGGATACTACAGGAGTTTCATTCGAGGATTCTCCAAAATAGCGGATCCATTGACGAAGCTGACTCGCAATGGGGTACCATATGTTTGGGATGACGCTTGTCAGTTGGTTTTCGACGAGCTGAAGGACAAACTTACTTCAGCACCAGTCCTTGCCTTACTGAAACCGGGTGTGGAGTAACTGGTTTATACCGATGCGTCTTTACGGGGACTTGGAGGTGTACTCCAGCAGGAGGAGAAGGCTATAGCTTTTGTTTCCCGCAAACTTGAGCCGCATGAGAAGAATTACCCCACCCACGACCTGGAGTTAGCAGCGGTCGTCTTTGCATTGAGGATTTGGAGGCATTACATATTGGGTGAGAAATTCCATTTGTTCACAGACCACAAGTCACTGCAGTACCTGTTCACTCAGCGAGAGCTGAATATGCGTCAGCGCAAGTGGTTAGAGTTTGTGAAGGACTACCAGTCCGATATACAGTATCATCTGGGGAAAGCCAACGTAGTTGCTGATGCGTTGAGCCGTAGACCGGTGGACGATGTAGCGGACATCTGGAAAGCAAAGTGGAAGGAGTTGGGTAACCAGGACGCAGTAGCACGTTCTTTCATATCCGTGATGTCAGTCACACCCGAGATTGTTACGAGGGTGATACAGGCACAAACCACAGACCCGTTTAGCCAGGAGCAGATTGTAAGACTTCTAGCCGAGGGTGCCGAGTCCTATTCTGTTAGTTCTGATGGAGGCTTGCGGTTTAATGGGAGATTAGTAGTTCCAAAAGGAGCAGAGTTACGCCATGAAGTGATGACTCATTCTCACGAGTCCCAAATTGCAGTACATTCGGGAGGTGATGAAATGTACCAGGACATGAGGCGTCAATACTGGTGGAGTGGGATGAAGAAGGACATCGCCGAGTTTGTGTCCAAGTGTTCTATCTGCCAGCTGGTGAAGGTGAACCACCAGAAACCGTCAGGATTACTTCAGCCATTGGAAGTACCCGCGTGGAAGTGTGAGTGTATTTCCATGGATTTCATTACAGGGTTACCTACATCACAGCGGAGCCACGATTCTATCTGAGTGATTGTAGACCGTTTGACCAAGGTGGCTCATTTTCTGCCAGTGAGGACAGATTATACCACGGGTCAATATGCTCAGTTGTTCATCGCTGATATTGTCAGATTACATGGGGTGCCCCTAAATATTGTGTCAGATAGAGACAAAATTTTTGTGTCACGTTTCTGGGAAAGCTTTCAGGAGGCTATGGGTACTGAGTTGAAGTTGAGTTCAGCTTACCACCCACAAACAGATGGACAGATAGAGCGTACTAATCAGATGTTGGAGGATATGCTACGTATGTGTGTTCTCGATTTTGGAGGGGGATGGGAGCCACATCTTCCACGGGTAGAGTTTGCTTATAATAACTCTTATCAGTTTACGATTGGTATGGCTCCATTTGAGGTTTTATATGGCAGGCCTTGTCGTTCTCCAACTTGTTGGCTTGAGGTGGGGGATAACAAGTTGCTAGGGCCAGAAGTGATTCAGGAGACCTCCGCAAGGATTAAGCTAATTAGGAGTCGTATTCGGGTATCCCAGGACCGGCAGAAAAGCTACGCCGATGCGAAACGGTTCTTTCGGGAGTTTATTGTGGGAGATCAAGTGTTATTGTGTGTATCTCCTATGAAGGGTGTGATGAGGTTCGGGAAGAAGGGAGAGTTGGCCCCGAGATACGTGGGACCATTTCCAATCATCGAGAGGATTGGGCCGGTAACATTCAGGTTGGGATTTCCAGAACATTTACATCGCATCCACGATGTATTCCACATCTCGTCGTTGAAACGATATCTTCGGGATGATATGGCCCATACTCACATTGCGATAGATGAGATTGACTTACAGTCTGATAGCTCTTACGAGGAGAGACCAGTGGCTATTCTAGACTATAGTGAGAGGAGATTGAAGTCGAAAATAGTTCCACTTGTGCGAGTTCAGTGGGAGCATCATAATGTGGAGGAATCCACTTGGGAGCGTGAGGCAGATATGCGCGAGAGATATCCAGAGTTGTTTTTACCAGGTATGCCTTATTTTCCGAATTTCGGGACGAAATTCCGTTATTAGGGGGGAAGTATGTAATACCCCGTAATTTTATGCTATATTAATTTGGGGGTTTTGTTAAATTTAATGAGAGTGAATTATTTAATAAAAAAAAAATTAATTATGTTATAATTATTAACGTGACGAGAGTTAGTAATTATGGGAAACTTGTTGAATATTACTAATGAGCATAGTAATATATTATATTGGTTATATTGAATGTCATAAGTGAATTAAATGACTATTTCTGAAACTTAAGTAAGGACGTGCCCGTGTCACGTCGGGACTTATTTTGTTAAATAAAAGTGAATATTTATAAGTTGTTCGTATGGTCGTTTTGAGTGCGCCAACGCGTCCGGAAGGGTCGAGATAGTCAGAAAAGTGTACCCGGGGGTTTAGTTTGGGTCTCGGGGTGTTTTTAGGCCTAATTAGTGACCCGGGAGGGCATTTTGGTCATTTTACAAAATAGGGTAAGTAAACCCACGAATTTCAGCCATCTTTAGCAGCTATTTAGGTTAGCCTTTTAGGGTTAGAACATTCAGAACCCTAGAACGGCCATTAGAGTAGAGAGGAGAGAGCCCTCAAGGAGATTCAAGGCCAAAACACCACCGTTTGCACCACCGTCACCACCAACGCGTAGATCGCGAGGAGGAGAACGCAACCACACCAATATCAGTAGGAAACCAGACCTCTGAAATCCTAGGCAAGTGTTTAACTTGCGTATTTTCGTTGGTGCAATATTCATATTAGTTTAGGAATGATTAGGAGTGTAATCTATAGAAAAAAAAACCCAAATTTTTTATAGGGATTTGCATGTAGAAAACATTATAACCATATTCTGGAAATATTATGTGAAGTAGATGATTAACCCACGATTTTTTGATGATATGTTAGAAGGAAATTCTGGAGAAAACTGATTAGAACAAAAGTTAAGAAAACTTTAGGGTTCTTGATGTTTAGATGAGATTTTGAGTTGTTTAACCATGTTTAATGATGGATATACGCATGCTTAACGTTAAAAACATCTGGAAATATGTTATTATGTTTGTAGTAAGAGTTTTGGGACGATTAGTGTTGGAAAATATGGATTTGGAAGAAGAATTTTGGTAAAACCCGTAACTGCACTTCTGCAGGATTTCGCAGACCTGCTTGATCGATCGATCGAGCCTAGAGCTTCGATCGATCGAAGGTTCGATCGATCGAGCCCCAGACCTCGATCGATCGACCCTTCCTGGCAGACTCTTATTTCCCCTTATTTAATTAACTGAACATGATTCATCGTGAAATAATTTTTGGGCTTTATGAATAAAATGTTTTGGGATATAGGAGAGACCAGTAGGACATATAATTGAGTGTTGAGAACTTTAATATGAGATGATAATTGTGTTTTAGGGACAATTATTTAAGGAACGAGGAAACTACGTATTTCAAGTGAGAGATCAGGACAAATACTTACGATAGTGAATAGACGTCTACCTACTGATTTTGCTACTTGGATGGATAGAATCCACGAATGTCACGTAACTAGTGAGAAAATCCTTCGAGTTAAGGTTAGAGACGAAACCTTATACGTACTCATAATAATGGGAAATTAAGGATAAATGTTGTGACTATGGGTAACGAGAAGAACCTATATTAATATGATGAAATGGGTATATTTATATGATTGTGTGTACATATATTATATACATGTGAAAAAAAAACGTATGTAAGGACACAAATTTCCAATTGAGTCCATATATAGTTTTGGCTCAATTCCGGACAAAAACATTTATTCATAGGATTTTATTTAATTGTAATATTCAAGACCTATGAAGTGTTTGTTGAAGACGTAGCGGCAAAGAGTATAAAGCATCATCAACATGCCGTAGTTTATGTGCCTCGTTTGTACGTCATCAACTTAGGTTCCATGCTCCCAAGGTATGAATGTATTTATATTTATATAGGAACTTGGAACATTGTTTATTTGGGTGTTAGGTTTAATAAAAGCCATGTTTATTTCATAAATAATTTAAAAAGAACTTTATATTAATATATATAAATGTTTCTGGGCCAAAATAGAATTTAACAAAAATTTCTGAAACTCGTTCGAAATTTCGTTCGAACGAGATTTTTCGTTCGAACCAAACTTCGTTCGAACGAGACTGCTTTCTAACCTAACTGGTCAGTCATTAGATAAGTCGTTCGAATGACTTTCTCGTTCTAACGAGATATCTAACGAGGTTCTAACGAGCCCAGGCTGGTCGCTCGTTAGAAACCTCGTTCGAACGACAGTCAAAGTCGTTCGAACGAGAATGCCAGGCGGGAACAGTTTTGAGCAGTTTTTTGGCAGTTTTCTCCCATGATCCCCACTTGTTTTTTAACCAACTTTTTCCAGCCTTATGAGGAACGGGAATCACATTTTTCCTTCTAACTTTTCCATTCCATATCCAACTCTTAGAGAGAGTTTGAGAGCAAATTTAATTAGGGAAAATGTTCATGTTTTGAGTGTTAATTTTTAATGGAAAATTCATACACACTCTAGTTTACACCCATTGTTGTTTATTCCAAGTTCTATATATACATATCCTTACTTGGAGTTTTTGGCACCGGTTTTCTCTACCGAATTCAAGAGACGTTTCGGGTTTGCTTCTACACCCCATCACAAAGAAGACCTTTGTTGAGATTCTACCCGTTTGGAGAAAGGCTCCATGTTCGAGTGACGGTGACCGTTTAAAGTCCTATCGGTGTATTCCGAGACCACGGTGGAGCTCCGTTGGTTATCCGCTAATTGGAGGTTGATACAAGAAGGAGCATCACGGCTTGAGAGGGTTCGAGTTTAGGAAGTAAGTCTTTTGTCTTGTATTTTGTAATACCGTTTTTAGTGGATTTGAGGCTAGGGCCGTCCCGAGGTTTTTTTTCCCGTTAGTGGGTTTTTCCTCGTATATCGCGGTGTAGTGTGACCTTGTTTATTTTATCTTGCACAATAATTTAGAATGCATGCTTAGGATAATTTCAAGATAAAATTTGGTTTAATTATCACACTCATTTAATTTGGGACTCTAATTTAATATTGGATTAAAATTGGTTTATTCAAGTCACTTGCATTAATTTGGTTTCGCCTAACTTTGGATATAATTGTTAATCATGACTTAGGCAAATTTCTAGGACTTGAATAATTTTGTTTTAATTTGTTAATAAGATATTAAAACCCGGCCTTGTTATTTTTGTTGAAACCATCTCAACGCTTCTGCATTCATTTGTTTAAAAAAAGGAAATTAAATTATTTTTAATTGTGATAATTATTAAATCACCGGGGATCCAACACTCTTACGTTTTCAAATTGGTATCAGAGCCAAAAACGATAAATTATTTCGTTAAAGATCTTTTAAATTTTTGGCTAAAAATGGAATTTTCCCCATTTTCAAAATTTCCTATTTTTGATGGTTCAAACTACGCGTATTGGAAAGCGCGCATGAAATCGGCACTTAAATCTATCGACGAACGTGTTTGGATGTCTGTTGTTAACGGTTGAACCCCACCAACTCATCTAATTGAAAATGAACGTGTTCCCAAACCCGTCGATAGATGGACCGAAAATGAGTTTAAGCTTGCAAATTTTAATTCCCGTGGTTTAAATGCCTTATTTAGCGCTGTCGCACCGGATGAATTCCGACGTATTATGACGTGTGAAACCGCTAAAGAAGCTTGGGATATTTTACAAATAACTCATGAAGGAACTAGTGTCGTTAAAGCTTCAAAACTCCAAAACCTCACCACTCAATTTGAAACTATCAAAATGGATGAAAAAGAAACTTTTGATAAATTTTATGCTAGACTTTCAGATATTGTTAATTCATCCTTTAACTTGGGAGAGAAAATACCTGACGACCGTGTTGTAAAGAAAATTTTAAGGTCCCTACCCGATAGATTTATTCCTAAAGTGACCGTTTTAAATTCTTTACCCACTTTAGCCTCTACGAAATTAGAAGAGCTTGTAGGTGATTTACAAACCTATGAACTAGATATGTTTCCCTCTAAAACTGAAAAGAAAATTGATAATTATTTTTTATTGATTAGGATGTCATTTTGTTATGCATTCTATAATCGGTAAACTCTTGAAACTGCCCATTTTGCTGAACGAGCCTACTACTGATAAGCTCTTGAAATTGCTGCTGCCCTTGCTGAAGTTCCGTTACCTTATGGACTTTCTTGGCTTAGAAGTATCACTATCGTGTTCAACTTTAACCTTTACGACGACTAGTTGGGCAATGCTGCTTCTAAAAAATGAGCAGATCGAGCAGTAATGCAAGCAGTTGTCGAATTTGGCTTGTTGTGGTAGCAAAAGGCTAGGGTGCATTGCGCGCACATATGATGGCTGCAATCTTGGACTTCGGTACTGCAAACTTGATCGAAGCAGATAAGGAGATTGTTGAAAATAAAAGGCGTTGTTTGAGAAGGCAATCTGAAAAATTATACCTCTCTGCATAAGGATGTTCGAGAAAAACAAGGAAAAGGGATCAATCAACACTCCCAACAGTTGGAGCAGTTTTTTAGTGGGCCATCTTCAGCTCCTAATTTTTCTAAGACCGCAAGAAATTAGGTGGACTTATCAGATGACGAAATTAGGAGCATTTTCCATAAATAACTATAGGGAACCAGTTATAACAAACTAATCTCCATATGAAATCAATGAAAGTCTCACAAACTCCAATTTTTCTCAAAACTTTAATGAGAAAAATCTAAGAAACCCTGTCATAAGCTTTATCCATATCCAATTTGATTACCACATTAAGATCATGGCATTTCCTATTCAAAAGACTTATCATCTCATGAGCTAGAAGAATGTTGTCTTGGATATTTCTATCTTTTATGAATCCTGATTGATTGTCAGAGATAATAGAAGGAAGAAGACATGCCATTCTATTATTTAGCAATTTAGAGATAATTTTTAAGAAAAAAAATTCAAGACTAATAGGCCTAAAGTGAGAATTTTTAGTTTAATTGAATTAGGTTAGAGAACTGTATATTAATATTATATATTCCTACTTAAATGGAATCATGAGGTAAACTATTATATATTCCCACTTAAATGGAATCATGGGCCATAGAATTGTATATTACTATTATATATTCCTACTTGAATTTGGCATGGAATTTTATGTTGAAATCTCACAAGTAAATATGGGAAGGTGGAATTAATAAGTACAAATCGAGTTTAATAACTATCTTAGTCCATTTGGAGGGTATTGGGGGAATAAAACTTCATATTAAAAAGAAAATGGTGATTCAGAGTTCTGGACCTGTAACAGAGGACATAGGTCGAAGATAAATTTGTTTATGGGGAACTTTAGTTTTGTGCACCGTGCGCATAACTATGTTCAAAAAAGGATTGAACAGCTTTGATTAGATCTTCTTTAATAATAGCCCAACAGTTAGAGTAGAACAGACCCGAGAAGCCATCGGGGCCAGGGCTACTTTCTTCATTAAGACTCTCCATAGCTTGAAATATTTCATCTTCCAAAAGCACTTTAATCAGCATGTCATTAAAATATTCAGTTACTAAAGATGAAATGACATGAATAAGCTCATCTTCATTAGAAATAGGATTTGCAGCCCATTTGTCCATAAAGTGATTGATGAAAAACTTCTCAAAATACTCAATTTTATCATGCCACTAATTATTATCATCCTTAATCTTCTTAATTCCCAATTTGAAAGTGGTAGCTCTCACAGATGAATGGAAAAACCTATTGTTAGCATCTCCATCATTAAGCCACTTTATTTTGGACTTTTGCTTCCAATAAGTTTCTTCAAGTTTTAAAGCTATATTTAGATCCACCTTAATCTCATGCATCTCCATTCTATTTTAAGGACTAAGGATATAATCAAAGGCATTTTTAGTAACAAGGATATTATCTTCTAACTTTTGAACATTTTGAAAAATATTCCTAAAAATATTCTTATTCCAGGCTTTCTTCAATCTTCTCAATTTGATTGAAAATTTAATCGTAGGAGATGAATCTACTAGGAAATCCCAAGATTTGATAATAAGAGGATGGAAAAGAGGATGATTGAGCCACATTTTTTGGAAAATAAAAGGTCTAGGGGAAGAATCTAAAGGGGTATTGATGGACAAGATTAGGGGAGAATGGTCACTGCATAATTTAGAAAGGTGAGCAATTAAGCATTGGGGAAAGACTGAGGATCACATAAGGTTGCATAAGTCTCTATCAAGCCTAGCACAAATAGCATCATCTTTAATTCTATAGTTATTCTAAGTGAATTTAGTCCTTTGGTAGCCTATATCTAGGAAACCATCACTAGTAACACAATCATTAAATTCACTCACAGCTTGATTATCAATAATATTCTCTCTAATTTTTTCACTCTGATCAGCTACCACATTGAAATATCCTATAAAAACTTGAGGAATATCACCATAGGAGCTACTAATGACCTTCAAGTCACTCCAAAAACTTCTTATATCCTCTTTAGTACACTTAGCATAGACAAGAGTGAGCATTATCTCATGATCCCAAATATTATGAGATCCTAATCTTCTAATTTGGATGTTTGATTGATAATTATTTTTTATTGATTAGGATGTCATTTTGTTATGCATTCTATAATCGGTAAACTCTTGAAACTGCCCATTTTGCTGAACGAGCCTACTACTGATAAGCTCTTGAAACTGCTGCTGCCCTTGCTGAAGTTCCGTTACCTTATGGACTTTCTTGGCTTAGAAGTATCACTATCGTGTTCAACTTTAACCTTTGCGACGACTAGTTGGGCAATGCTGCTTCTACAAAATGAGCAGATCGAGCAGTAATGCAAGCAGTTGTCGAATTTGGCTTGTTGTGGTAGCAAATGGCTAGGGTGCATTGCGCGCACATATGATGGCTGCAATCTTGGACTTCGGTACTACAAACTTGATCGAAGCAGATAAGGAGATTGTTGAAAGTAAAAGGCGTTGTTTGAGAAGGCAATCTGAAAAATTATACCTCTCTGCATAAGGATGTTCGAGAAAAACAAGGAAAAGGGATCAATCAACACTCCCAACAGTTGGAGCAGTTTTTTAGTGGGCCATCTTCAGCTCCTAATTTTTCTAAGACCGCAAGAAATTAGGTGGACTTATCAGATGACGAAATTAGGAGCATTTTCCATAAATAACTATAGGGAACCAGTTATTACAAACTAATCTCCATATGAAATCAATGAAAGTCTCACAAACTCCAATTTTTCTCAAAACTTTAATGAGAAAAATCTAAGAAACCCTGTCATAAGCTTTATCCATATCCAATTTGATTACCACATTAAGATCATGGCATTTCCTATTCAAAAGACTTATCATCTCATGAGCTAGAAGAATGTTGTCTTGGATATTTCTATCTTTTATGAATCCTGATTGATTGTCAGAGATAATAGAAGGAAGAAGACATGCCATTCTATTATTTAGCAATTTAGAGATAATTTTTAAGAAAAAAAATTCAAGACTAATAGGCCTAAAGTGAGAATTTTTAGTTTAATTGAATTAGGTTAGAGAACTGTATATTAATATTATATATTCCTACTTAAATGGAATCGTGAGGTAAACTATTATATATTCCCACTTAAATGGAATCATGGGCCATAGAATTGTATATTACTATTATATATTCCTACTTGAATTTGGCATGGAATTTTATGTTGAAATCTCACAAGTAAATATGGGAAGGTGGAATTAATAAGTACAAATCGAGTTTAATAACTATCTTAGTCCATTTGGAGGGTATTGGGGGAATAAAACTTCATATTAAAAAGAAAATGGTGATTCAGAGTTCTGGACCTGTAACAGAGGACATAGGTCGAAGATAAATTTGTTTATGGGGAACTTTAGTTTTGTGCACCGTGCGCATAACTATGTTCAAAAAAGGATTGAACAGCTTTGATTAGATCTTCTTTAATAATAGCCCAACAGTTAGAGTAGAACAGACCCGAGAAGCCATCGGGGCCAGGGCTACTTTCTTCATTAAGACTCTCCATAGCTTGAACTATTTCATCTTCCAAAAGCACTTTAATCAGCATGTCATTAAAATATTCAGTTACTAAAGATGAAATGACATGAATAAGCTCATCTTCATTAGAAATAGGATTTGCAGCCCATTTGTCCATAAAGTGATTGATGAAAAACTACTCAAAATACTCAATTTTATCATGCCACTAATTATTATCATCCTTAATCTTCTTAATTCCCAATTTGAAAGTGGTAGCTCTCACAGATGAATGGAAAAACCTATTGTTAGCATCTCCATCATTAAGCCACTTTATTTTGGACTTTTGCTTCCAATAGGTTTCTTCAAGTTTTATAGCTATATTTAGATCCACCTTAATCTCATGCATCTCCATTCTATTTTAAGGACTAAGGATATAATCAAAGGCATTTTTAGTAACAAGGATATTATCTTCTAACTTTTGAACATTTTGAAAAATATTCCTAAAAATATTCTTATTCCAGGCTTTCTTCAATCTTCTCAATTTGATTGAAAATTTAATCGTAGGAGATGAATCTACTAGTAAATCCCAAGATTTGATAATAAGAGGATGGAAAAGAGGATGATTGAGCCACATTTTTTGGAAAATAAAAGGTCTAGGGGAAGAATCTAAAGGGGTATTGATGGACAAGATTAGGGGAGAATGGTCACTGCATAATTTAGAAAGGTGAGCAATTAAGCATTGGGGAAAGACTGAGGATCACATAAGGTTGCATAAGGCTCTATCAAGCCTAGCACAAATAGCATCATCTTTAATTCTATAGTTATTCTAAGTGAATTTAGTCCCTTGGTAGCCTATATCTAGGAAACCATCACTAGTAACACAATCATTAAATTCACTCACAGCTTGATTATCAATAATATTCTCTCTAATTTTTTCACTCTGATCAGCTACCACATTGAAATATCCTATAAAAACTTGAGGAATATCACCATAGGAGCTACTAATGACCTTCAAGTCACTCCAAAAACTTCTTATATCCTCTTTAGTACACTTAGCATAGACAAGAGTGAGCATTATCTCATGATCCCAAATATTATGAGATACTAATCTTCTAATTTGGATGTTTGATTGATAATTATTTTTTATTGATTAGGATGTCATTTTGTTATGCATTCTATAATCGGTAAACTCTTGAAACTGCCCATTTTGCTGAACGAGCCTACTACTGATAAGCTCTTGAAATTGCTGCTGCCCTTGCTGAAGTTCCGTTACCTTATGGACTTTCTTGGCTTAGAAGTATCACTATCGTGTTCAACTTTAACCTTTACGACGACTAGTTGGGCAATGCTGCTTCTACAAAATGAGCAGATCGAGCAGTAATGCAAGCAGTTGTCGAATTTGGCTTGTTGTGGTAGCAAAAGGCTAGGGTGCATTGCGCGCACATATGATGGCTGCAATCTTGGACTTCGGTACTGCAAACTTGATCGAAGCAGATAAGGAGATTGTTGAAAATAAAAGGCGTTGTTTGAGAAGGCAATCTGAAAAATTATACCTCTCTGCATAAGGATGTTCGAGAAAAACAAGGAAAAGGGATCAATCAACACTCCCAACAGTTGGAGCAGTTTTTTAGTGGGCCATCTTCATCTCCTAATTTTTCTAAGACCGCAAGAAATTAGGTGGACTTATCAGATGACGAAATTAGGAGCATTTTCCATAAATAACTATAGGGAACCAGTTATTACAAACTAATCTCCATATGAAATCAATGAAAGTCTCACAAACTCCAATTTTTCTCAAAACTTTAATGAGAAAAATCTAAGAAACCCTGTCATAAGCATTATCCATATCCAATTTGATTTCCACATTAAGATCATGGCATTTCCTATTCAAAAGACTTATCATCTCATGAGCTAGAAGAATGTTGTCTTGGATATTTCTATCTTTTATGAATCCTGATTGATTGTCAGAGATAATAGAAGGAAGAAGACATGCCATTCTATTATTTAGCAATTTAGAGATAATTTTTAAGAAAAAAAATTCAAGACTAATAGGCCTAAAGTGAGAATTTTTAGTTTAATTGAATTAGGTTAGAGAACTGTATATTAATATTATATATTCCTACTTAAATGGAATCATGAGGTAAACTATTATATATTCCCACTTAAATGGAATCATGGGCCATAGAATTGTATATTACTATTATATATTCCTACTTGAATTTGGCATGGAATTTTATGTTGAAATCTCACAAGTAAATATGGGAAGGTGGAATTAATAAGTACAAATCGAGTTTAATAACTATCTTAGTCCATTTGGAGGGTATTGGGGGAATAAAACTTCATATTAAAAAGAAAATGGTGATTCAGAGTTCTGGACCTGTAACAGAGGACATAGGTCGAAGATAAATTTGTTTATGGGGAACTTTAGTTTTGTGCACCGTGCGCATAACTATGTTCAAAAAAGGATTGAACAGCTTTGATTAGATCTTCTTTAATAATAGCCCAACAGTTAGAGTAGAACAGACCCGAGAAGCCATCGGGGCCAGGGCTACTTTCTTCATTAAGACTCTCCATGGCTTGAAATATTTCATCTTCCAAAAGCACTTTAATCAGCATGTCATTAAAATATTCAGTTACTAAAGATGAAATGACATGAATAAGCTCATCTTCATTAGAAATAGAATTTGCAGCCCATTTGTCCATAAAGTGATTGATGAAAAACTTCTCAAAATACTCAATTTTATCATGCCACTAATTATTATCATCCTTAATCTTCTTAATTCCCAATTTGAAAGTGGTAGCTCTCACAGATGAATGGAAAAACCTATTGTTAGCATCTCCATCATTAAGCCACTTTATTTTGGACTTTTGCTTCCAATAAGTTTCTTCAAGTTTTAAAGCTATATTTAGATCCACCTTAATCTCATGCATCTCCATTCTATTTTAAGGACTAAGGATATAATCAAAGGCATTTTTAGTAACAAGGATATTATCTTCTAACTTTTGAACATTTTGAAAAATATTCCTAAAAATATTCTTATTCCAGGCTTTCTTCAATCTTCTCAATTTGATTGAAAATTTAATCGTAGGATATGAATCTACTAGTAAATCCCAAGATTTGATAATAAGAGGATGGAAAAGAGGATGATTGAGCCACATTTTTTGGAAAATAAAAGGTCTAGGGGAAGAATCTAAAGGGGTATTGATGGACAAGATTAGGGGAGAATGGTCACTGCATAATTTAGAAAGGTGAGCAATTAAGCATTGGGGAAAGACTGAGGATCATATAAGGTTGCATAAGGCTCTATCAAGCCTAGCACAAATAGCATCATCTTTAATTCTATAGTTATTCTAAGTGAATTTAGTCCCTTGGTAGCCTATATCTAGGAAACCATCACTAGTAACACAATCATTAAATTCACTCACAGCTTGATTATCAATAATATTCTCTCTAATTTTTTCACTCTGATCAGCTACCACATTGAAATATCCTATAAAAACTTGAGGAATATCACCATAGGAGCTACTAATGACCTTCAAGTCACTCCAAAACCTTCTTATATCCTCTTTAGTACACTTAGCATAGACAAGAGTGAGCATTATCTCATGATCCCAAATATTATGAGATACTAATCTTCTAATTTGGATGTTTGATTGATAATTATTTTTTATTGATTAGGATGTCATTTTGTTATGCATTCTATAATCGGTAAGCCCTTGAAACTGCCCATTTTGCTGAACGAGCCTACTACTGATAAGCTCTTGAAACTGCTGCTGCCCTTGCTGAAGTTCCGTTACCTTATGGACTTTCTTGGCTTAGAAGTATCACTATCGTGTTCAACTTTAACCTTTGCGACGACTAGTTGGGCAATGCTGCTTCTACAAAATGAGCAGATCGAGCAGTAATGCAAGCAGTTGTCGAATTTGGCTTGTTGTGGTAGCAAAAGGCTAGGGTGCATTGCGCGCACATATGATGGCTGCAATCTTGGACTTCGGTACTGCAAACTTGATCGAAGCAGATAAGGAGATTGTTGAAAATAAAAGGCGTTGTTTGAGAAGGCAATCTGAAAAATTATACCTCTCTGCATAAGGATGTTCAAGAAAAACAAGGAAAAGGGATCAATCAACACTCCCAACAGTTGGAGCAGTTTTTTAGTGGGCCATCTTCATCTCCTAATTTTTCTAAGACCGCAAGAAATTAGGTGGACTTATCAGATGACGAAATTAGGAGCATTTTCCATAAATAACTATAGGGAACCAGTTATTACAAACTAATCTCCATATGAAATCAATGAAAGTCTCACAAACTCCAATTTTTCTCAAAACTTTAATGAGAAAAATCTAAGAAACCCTGTCATAAGCTTTATCCATATCCAATTTGATTACCACATTAAGATCATGGCATTTCCTATTCAAAAGACTTATCATCTCATGAGCTAGAAGAATGTTGTCTTGGATATTTCTATCTTTTATGAATCCTGATTGATTGTCAGAGATAATAGAAGGAAGAAGACATGCCATTCTATTATTTAGCAATTTAGAGATAATTTTTAAGAAAAAAAATTCAAGACTAATAGGCCTAAAGTGAGAATTTTTAGTTTAATTGAATTAGGTTAGAGAACTGTATATTAATATTATATATTCCTACTTAAATGGAATCATGAGGTAAACTATTATATATTCCCACTTAAATGGAATCATGGGCCATAGAATTGTATATTACTATTATATATTCCTACTTGAATTTGGCATGGAATTTTATGTTGAAATCTCACAAGTAAATATGGGAAGGTGGAATTAATAAGTACAAATCGAGTTTAATAACTATCTTAGTCCATTTGGAGGGTATTGGGGGAATAAAACTTCATATTAAAAAGAAAATGGTGATTCAGAGTTCTGGACCTGTAACAGAGGACATAGGTCGAAGATAAATTTGTTTATGGGGAACTTTAGTTTTGTGCACCGTGCGCATAACTATGTTCAAAAAAGGATTGAACAGCTTTGATTAGATCTTCTTTAATAATAGCCCAACAGTTAGAGTAGAACAGACCCGAGAAGCCATCGGGGCCAGGGCTACTTTCTTCATTAAGACTCTCCATAGCTTGAAATATTTCATCTTCCAAAAGCACTTTAATCAGCATGTCATTAAAATATTCAGTTACTAAAGATGAAATGACATGAATAAGCTCATCTTCATTAGAAATAGGATTTGCAGCCCATTTGTCCATAAAGTGATTGATGAAAAACTTCTCAAAATACTCAATTTTATCATGCCACTAATTATTATCATCCTTAATCTTCTTAATTCCCAATTTGAAAGTGGTGGCTCTCACAGATGAATGGAAAAACCTATTGTTAGCATCTCCATCATTAAGCCACTTTATTTTGGACTTTTGCTTCCAATAAGTTTCTTCAAGTTTTAAAGCTATATTTAGATCCACCTTAATCTCATGCATCTCCATTCTATTTTAAGGACTAAGGATATAATCAAAGGCATTTTTAGTAACAAGGATATTATCTTCTAACTTTTGAACATTTTGAAAAATATTCCTAAAAATATTCTTATTCCAGGCTTTCTTCAATCTTCTCAATTTGATTGAAAATTTAATCGTAGGAGATGAATCTACTAGGAAATCCCAAGATTTGATAATAAGAGGATGGAAAAGAGGATGATTGAGCCACATTTTTTTGGAAAATAAAAGGTCTAGGGGAAGAATCTAAAGGGGTATTGATGGACAAGATTAGGGGAGAATGGTCACTGCATAATTTAGAAAGGTGAGCAATTAAGCATTGGGGAAAGACTGAGGATCACATAAGGTTGCATAAGGCTCTATCAAGCCTAGCACAAATAGCATCATCTTTAATTCTAAGTGAATTTAGTCCCTTGGTAGCCTATATCTAGGAAACCATCACTAGTAACACAATCATTAAATTCACTCACAGCTTGATTATCAATAATATTCTCTCTAATTTTTTCACTCTGATCAGCTACCACATTGAAATATCCTATAAAAACTTGAGGAATATCACCATAGGAGCTACTAATGACCTTCAAGTCACTCCAAAACCTTCTTATATCCTCTTTAGTACACTTAGCATAGACAAGAGTGAGCATTATCTCATGATCCCAAATATTATGAGATACTAATCTTCTAATTTGGATGTTTGATTGATAATTATTTTTTATTGATTAGGATGTCATTTTGTTATGCATTCTATAATCGGTAAGCCCTTGAAACTGCCCATTTTGCTGAACGAGCCTACTACTGATAAGCTCTTGAAACTGCTGCTGCCCTTGCTGAAGTTCCGTTACCTTATGGACTTTCTTGGCTTAGAAGTATCACTATCGTGTTCAACTTTAACCTTTGCGACGACTAGTTGGGCAATGCTGCTTCTACAAAATGAGCAGATCGAGCAGTAATGCAAGCAGTTGTCGAATTTGGCTTGTTGTGGTAGCAAAAGGCTAGGGTGCATTGCGCGCACATATGATGGCTGCAATCTTGGACTTCAGTACTGCAAACTTGATCGAAGCAGATAAGGAGATTGTTGAAAATAAAAGGCGTTGTTTGAGAAGGCAATCTGAAAAATTATACCTCTCTGCATAAGGATGTTCGAGAAAAATAAGGAAAAGGGATCAATCAACACTCCCAACAGTTGGAGCAGTTTTTTAGTGGGCCATCTTCAGCTCCTAATTTTTCTAAGACCGCAAGAAATTAGTTGGCAGTTGAGTTCCATTAAAAAACTATTACACAATATCACCATAGGAAAAGGCATGTGATCTTTAATACCTCACATATGCCAACTACTTAGGCATGTGAATCAAGGTCGCGATAACCATGACTCATTTTTATAAGTGTAAGTGAGGTATTAAAGATAACCATGACTCATCTAATACCTCGCATAGTTGGCATATGTGAGGTATTAAAGATCTGAGTTTTTAACGAATCAAACCCAGATCTGAATCCCATAAAAAATTGATATTTATGCTGGCATCTAAATGTACCAGGTGTAAGGACACAGTTTCAGGTGGAAAATCACTAATAGGCTCATATTATGCCAATTCTTCTCAATGAGACGGAAGGTAACCAAAATCATCGAGGACAAAGAAATGCAGGGACTCCTAAGAGGCTCTCCTGATAAAGCTCGAATATACGAGCATCATTATGTGCATGGGCATACATCTGAGTGCGACTCATGAAACATAAATATAGTATAAATTTGCTCCTTCATTGAGTTGAATATCACCATAAGACTGCGCAAGCTAATTATGAAAAGGCCAGAACTGAGATTAAGGAGAAGTATGATCAATTTGTAGTGAACGTTCAACAACTATTAATTATAAAGCATATGACATAGCGAATTCAGTAATCACAAAGCAAATTCAGCAAACTAGCTAATTCAGAAAACTAACAAAATATATGTTCAGATATGCAGCAAACTATCTGTTCAGTTATGCATTTGTTATAAGAAACACTACTCAGTTATGCATCAGTACAAAACCAAACTACAAATGCTCCAGTTCAAAAACAAAAATAACTAGTTTATAACTATATCTCCCTCAAGCATTGCCCCTCTAAATTTCATCTCCATCTTCGTCTGCATCTGCATCTGCATCTTCGTGATCATTAGCTTGAACAACACTAGTGTCAACTATTAATCCATCCCCATCCCTCACCCACCGTAAGTTGTGATCTTCATTCAAATTTTGCATGACAAACGGCTCATCTCCATTAAGCAATAATTCTTCTCCAGTTTCTTGAACTGTCGTGTACCTATCAAATTGGTCTCTTGGTGTCATGGGAACAACAACATGCCAATCTGTATCGATAGGGTCCTGCACGTAAAATACTTGTTCTGCTTGGGATGCTAGTACGAAAGGTTCGTTACTCTCTCGATCATCTTTATATTTCAAACGCTTGAAATTCACCAGCGTATAGTTAAACTCGTCAACTTTTGTACCCATGCGATTTTCAACCCAATCACACTTGAATAACACAAACTTTATGCCATTAAGATACTGAACTTCAATAATATCCGTTAGTTCCCCATAGTATGTAATATCACCCACAATGGGGTTTTTATCCTTCCGGCTAGAATAACACATTTGTTCGGCTTTTATAAAAACTTCTCTATTTTGAGTTTTCTTTCCCTTATCAAGTCTCTTTGTTCGAAATCTAAAACCGCTAACAATATAAGTGTTGAATCTGACCGCATCCTTAAGAGGACCTAAAGACAAGCATTTGATTTCTTCGGATACTTGCACACCGTCACGTCCCAATTTATTAACCTATAGTATATTAAAGTAAATGTCAATATAAAAGTATAGTATTTATTCATAATTCAACTATTAGTTATGATATTTTCGCTTACATAATCCTTAAACCATTTGTGGAACTCATCGTTGTGAAGACGATTAACACGATGCTTTTGTGAATCTTGAGGATACTTTGATAAAAGTTCCGCAAGATGCTTTCTACAAGTAAACATATAGCCATATGTCAATTCCACAAAAAATATAAAAATGGTTTTCAAAAACACCAATTACTTATAATAAAACTTACTCAACAAATGGCGCCACTGCCTCAGTGTTGGTAAGAACGTGCCGATGAGCTTGCATATACATTACAGAATCAAGTTCAAATTGAACTTTTTTCCCAATTGCACGACCATTTATATGCCCCCAGTCATCATTTCTATCCGGTCAGTTAGACTTAGTTTCCACATCCACATACTGGGAACAAAAAGTCATGCATTCCTGAAGAATAACAGAGTTGGCAATCGAGGCCTCGGGATGAGCCCGATTACCAACGTAGCCTTTTAAAGTGTGGAGGTACCTTTCAATCGGATACATCCAACGGTAAAGGACACATCCAGCAATTAAGAGTTCGTCCGGCAAATGTATAGGCAAATGTTCCATCACATCAAAGAAACTCGGAGGGAATATCTTCTCAAGGCTACAAAGTGTAAGGGCCATCCGATCTTCAAACCTTTCCAAATCAGCTGCGATAACTGCTTTTGAGCACAGTATAACAAAGCAATTGCTCAATTCAATCAAGGCTTTGACAATATGAGTGGGCAATACCCTTCTCGTGGCTATTGGAAGTAATTGTTGCATTAAAATATGATTATCATGGCTCTTTAATCCCGAAATATTTCTTTCTTGCATGTTCACGCACCGTGAAATGTTCAAAGAGTAGCCATCAGGAACTTTAACATTCTGCAACACTTTTAAAAAAATCTCCTTCTCTTTGTTACTCATCGTGTACTCTGCTGGGGGGAGGTACTCTAGATTTGACCCTCGTGGTTGAGGATGTAGCTCTGATCTAATACCCAATTTTTTTAGATCTTTTCGAGCCTGTAAATTGTCTTTTGTCTTCCCTTTAGTACCCAACAATGTAAACAGGACATTATCGCAGACGTTTTTCTCAATATGCATGACATCAAGATTATGGCGAATAAGATTATCCTTCCAATATGGCAATTCAAAAAATATGCTCTTTTTTTTCCAACCAAATCTACATTTTCGAACTACCTGTTTAGTTTTTTCTAACGCCTCTCTTTCCCTCCTTCTAAAGACATCTTCCATCTTATATTCACATTCAACGTCAAGATCATTCAACTGTTGCAATACTTGTAAGCCCGAAAGTTTAAGTGGGGATGGACGTAATTCTACCCTCCCATTAAATGGTGCTTTCTGCCTACGAAGCCTATGGCGCGAGTCTAAGAATCGACGATGACCCCAATAACAGAACTTCTTACCCTTATCTAATCGCATTGACTGGTGGTCTTCGTTACAGCAAGGGCAAGCAAATGTACCTTTTGTGCTCCATCCCGATAACATCGCATAAGCGGGGAAATCGTTAATGGTCCACAACAACGATGCATGCAACTGAAAGAACTCCTTACTTGACGCATCGTAAGTGCGTACACCATCAACCCATAGCTCAATCAACTCATCAATCAATGGCTGTAAAAATACATCAATCTTATCTCCGGGTCCTTTTGGTCCATCTATAAGAATAGACAAAATCAAGTTAGGTTGCTTCATGCACAACCACGGAGGTAAGTTGTAAATAATGAGGATAAATGGCCATGTGTTGTGCTTAATGCTCATATTACCAAACGGATTAAATCCATCAGCAGTTAACCCAAGTCTAACATTGCGAATCTCCCTCGCAAAAGAAGGGTTTTTCTCATTAAAAGTTTTCCAAGCAGGAGAGTCAGCGGGATGTCTCATTACACCATCGTCGATCCTTTCTTCAGCATGCCATTTCATTAAAGGAGCTGAATGGGATGACCAAAATAATTTATGCAATCTTGGTTTCAAAGGGAAGTATCTCATTTTCTTTACGGCTACCTTCGGACCATGGACACCATCAATACTTGAGTCCTCGTCTTTATATCGAGAAGATCCGCATATGCCACACTTTTCAAGACCCTCGGTTTCATTACGAAACAACATACAGTTATTTGGGCATGCATCCCATGTCTCGTACTTGCATCCCATGTCTTTTTTTAGCTTGTTGGCTTGGTAGTAAGACTTGGGAATTCTAGCATGCGGAAACATCCTCCCCAAAAATTTCAATAAAGCCGTGAGAGAACAATTTGTCCAACCATGAAGTTGCTTCATTTGCAAGAGTTCAACAACAAATGATAATTCGGTAATCCCAGGCGGACAATTTTTATAAAAGTCGCATTGAGCCTTTTTCATAAGAGTATAGTACTCTGGAACATCTCCGTCGGATTCAAAGACATCTTCGGTGTTATATTCCTCCTCACACATATTGTCATGCGCGTGGGAAATACCTATTCCCTCTTGAACCATTGTAACCATGTTATCTCGAGGACTCAGTTCAACAGGTATATGTATATCATCAACTAACATATCATCCCCCGGAGTATTTATATTGCTGCTTACACCACCAAAAGTTTCTCCGTGAAAAATCCAAACCTTATATGTCTTGTCGAAACCATGCATCTCAAGGTGATCTCTCACAGTTTGTCGGGCGTGGTACACTCGATTTGCACATCTCTTACAGGGGCAATAGATTTTCGTTGTCTCAATGTTTTTATTAGCATATGCATAGTTAAGAAACCCTTCAATCCCATTAATGTATTCCTTTGAACACCGATTGCGAAAATCAATCCAACTCTTATCCATGGTTCCCATCTATGAATCTAAAAAAAATGTCAGTAAATTTATATTTCATAATATAAAGATAAAGAGATTAATAATGTTTTCGTAAGATAATGAAAAGCTAAAAAGATTAATAATGGCAAACATGAATTCCTAAAAAGATTAGCACATAAAAAGAGAACAAACTATAAAATAAGAACATAATTCATCACATCAATTTAAGTATTATTATGGCTAACTAAACCGAGCAATTCAAATTTGAAATATTGAAGTATTAATGCACGCATGATAATGGAAAGTATCAAACAAAAATTCACACAATCAACAAATTAACATCTACATCACTAAACATTTACACATTAAAAAACTCACAAGGCACATACCCATTTTCATCCTCGTTTGAATCCGTATGCTCATTTTCTTCTTCACGTGGCACAAACTCGTCATCATCACCAATGATTTTTTTTTTACTCTTTGAACCACTTTTTTTATTTTTATCTTTGTTTTGAAGTGCCGAATACAATTCATGTATTCCCAATTCCTTCAATTTTGCTCTATTCTCTTCTATTCTCTTCCTCTTTTCTTTCTCGTACTCCTTCATTGTCACAAACTTTTTCTGAGAAAAGATATGTAATTAAAGAAGGAATGAGACTCATACTACTTCTTTAACATGTTAATTTCATTTCTATACTTGCTCCCAAAGTAGTTGTAGAACTTTAATGACTCATTTGGTTCGAGGTTTGGAAAAGGAATTTAGAATTCCCCTCATCTAGAATTACAATGTTTGGTTGGAAATTTGGGAGGAACTTAGAATTACTAGAATTTATAATTCTAACAAAATTGGAATTCTCATTTCCCCTCTAAAATGGGGGAATCCTATATTCCCGGGCATTCTAGTTTACTTTTGTGGTGAGACAAAAATACCACCTCACTTAAACTCACACATACATTATCTCTCTCTTACACACACACACACTCTATCTCTCTCTTTCACACACACACACATATACACACTCTCTCTCTCTCTCTCTCTCACACACACACACTCTCTCTCTCTCTTCTCTCTCATACACATACACACACTCTCTCTCTCTCTCACAACACACACACATAATCTCTTTCTCTATCACACACACACGCTCTCTCACATATACACACGCTCTCTCTCACACACACACAAACTCTCTCTCTTTCTCTCACACTATCTCTCTCTCTCTCTCACACATACATATACTCTCTCTCTCTCACACACACACACACACACTCACCACACACTCGCGCGCACACACTCAAATCAAGTAGAAGGGTATTTTAATTAAATGATATTTATTCCTAATATGGGAAAATAATTTAGATGCCGAAAAAAAAAAAAGAATTCCCGTTCGAACCAAACAATGGAAAGGAATTCAAGATTCCAGGAACTTAGAATTCCTGGAATCAAGAATTCCCATCCCTTTTCTAAACCTCGAACCAAACGATCCCTAAATCATTTTTATCCTTGCCTTTAGCTTTGTAGTAATAAGACCCAATATCATTTAACTTCATTCTTAGAAATACATAAAAAAAAAAGATCTACCAATCATAACTTTACATCAAAAACCTAATCAATCGTTCTACAAACCTCAAATACATAAAAAAAAAAAACATTAATGGTTTGGGAGAAGAATAATTTTAGGATCTTTGAATAATTGGTTCATGCATTTAAGAATTTCTTTAAAAATTAAATAAAAAATTATTATAGAATCATTGAGCCAACATGAACCATAATGCTATATAACATCAAACAAAATAAATAGCCTATTATAGATCTTCTTATTAGGTCACATTGAAAGCTACAAAAAAAATTAAAATCAACAAATAAGCATCCACTCTTTATTTACATTTTATATAAGTATTATACATATGGTTATTTATTTACAGTTTTATGTATATGGCATCATTAATTATGTCTAAAGAATAATTTTTGATCACCCATTGTTACCATTGTGCAACAGACTATTTACAGTAGCATATTTTGAAGAAGAAACATAATAAATAAATTAATAACAATAATTTCTATGCTGTTTTCCTCAAAAAAAAAAGTAAAGATGAAAACTTACCATGAAAAGAAAATAACGGGAGAGATAACGCAGCTGGGGGAGGGAGAAAACGCAGCTGGGGTGGGTGGGGGGGGCGGAGCGCGCCTCTGTTGGCTGGAGAAGAAACAGGGGCGTGCGTGGGTGGGTGGGGGGGGAGGGGGGGCGGAGGGCGCCTCTGTTGGCCGGAGAAGAAAAGGGGCTTGCGTGGGTGGGTGGGGGGGGAGGGGGGGCGGTTTGGGTTTGTAGGTGACGAAATTTAGGTTTTTTGTTTTTGTTTTTTGTTTTTTGTTTTTTTTGAGGTGGGAAGTTAAGTTAAAGTGTTAGAGCGGGAGATGAAAATAATTAGTGGTGGGAATTAATTTTTTTAGCCGTCTTATTTGGTTTATCTTTTGATACAGTAAGTATTTACCGTCTCATTTGCTTTACTTTATAAGACGGATATAATTAATCGTATCAAAAAGTGACCTTTTTTGAGACGGGTATAATTAACCGTATCAAAAAATGACCTTTTTTAGACGGATATAATTAGCAGTCCCAAAAAATAATAGTTTTTGAGACGGCTCATTATATCCGTATAAAAAAGTATGTTTTAAAGACTACATTTTGTCTGTCTCAAAAAATAGGGTCTTAAAAGCAACTTTTTTTTGTAGTGGGAGAAGTTTTGTCTTTAATACTTGTATGTATATTGTTTTGAGAATAAACTCTTATATTGAATCCTAATGTTAATGTGTGTCGTACTAAAGCGTATATTTGGTTTAAACTAATGATTGGAACCAAAGCCTATGAGGGCATGTATGTGATTATATATATTGAAGTGTGTTTAGGATGGAAAGGATTAGAGGGTGATGTTATCATGGCGGGTCATGTGGGTATAGGCCGTGTGTATGGTAAATTAGGTTGTCCTTATGTGGGTGGGGTAACTTAATTAAGGTTTCAGGATACGATTAAGTGCGCGTTGTAGATGAGAGGTGAGTTTGGGGTTTAGCGAGAGTGCGACTCCACTTTAATTATGAAATAGTGCATTTAGATTTATTGTGCACGACTAACACATTTGCTAAACATTTTTACACATCGATCTCTGACCCGTTTATATTTCTCTTTTGCTGTATGTATTATGTATATTACACTACAGGTGTCCCACCGCTTGGATACCGAATGCCTTTCTATCTAGAGTCTTGGGAGCCGTAGCAGTTGCGGATTGTGGCGGGACTTTGATGGTAGTCGATATCTATTCCTTTGAAAAATCTAGGTAGGACTCATGTTGTATATCGGGTTTATACCCAGGGTTTATATGTAGTTGTTTATATTTATTCCTTACGGTTGTTGTACTGTTTGTTACCCGACAGCTTATTTGGGTATAGTTCCTTTTGTGTACTCATTTTATTTTATTTCTAGCACTTCTATTATCTTGGTACTTATGTAAGTTTTACCTTTGTTAGTAGTTGTTCATTGTTTGTTTGTTTTATTTAATTTCAGCATCCGCTTTTAAAATTTTGGGTAGTTAGCTTTATTTTTTTTGTCTCATCAGTTAATGCTAAGAGTGATCCATTTGAGATTCCTATTTTATTTTAGTATATGGTTGTCCACCCATTATTATTTAAAGCGGGGTGTCACATTATATGATCCCCATACCAAGGGTTCTTTATCTTCTTTGAGTATGTATTTACATACTGTAGTGAATGACTTGTGGTGCTGAACAACGATTGCCCTTACCTCCCACTCTGAAAAGTTATTTCTTATTTTTTTAGTCATAGTTTTAGCATGATCATCCGTGTTCCATACCCCGGCATGGTAATGGTTGCCCTCCTGGTCATGTTCTTCTTTTTTTATAATGACCTAAATGCACAGAAATGTTTCCCTGACCCTCTTCAAGATTTCTCCCTTTGTGACTTCCCTCCTTCTTTCCTTTTCTGCTCTAGTTAAAGCGATTAATAACCATCTACGAATGTTTTTATTCAGGATGTCGTCATCTAATCTTTCCATCCTCTTCCTCGGTTTCCTTATTTGATTCCCTAGTTTCCTTCTTTGATTCCCCTCCTCTAGTTTTCCCTTTTCACTCCTGTATGTTTCCTTAGATCTCCTATTGTTTACATTCTTCTGGTTGAATATCTGACCTAAATTGGATTTCCCTGAACATTATTTATCTGCCTTGTTCAAGATGAATCATAGCGTGCCCTCATAATAATTCTAGAGTGTATATTTTCTATCTTTCTTCTAGCTATGGGTTGTTGTCAAATTATTGTGAGCCCCGATGTTTGAGGGGACATATGTAACATGTTGTGAGCCCCCGGTGCCTGAGGGGACAACCTCCCGGCGGGTTAGCGATGAGTTACCTTCCGAACTCCGAAGTTCCCACACTGCTTGGCTTGGCTTGGCACTTAAGGTTTTAAGAGGACCCCCGCCGAAACCCCTTATAGCTCTAGTAAAGGGGTTTCGGCGAAGATCTCCTCTTCCTCCTTCGAAATCTATCTGTTCATTCATAACCTTTTTCGTTGGATAATCATCCATTTTGTGTCAGAGAATTTCCTTTCCTAAGAAATTTTGAATTTTGAACTTCTTGCCTCTTTTTGCACCTTTTTCTAATTTTCTTCATTTTTTTTCTACTTTTCTCAAAATTTTGCTTATGTTTCCCATGCTACTGTCCTCTGGTACCGGCATGAGATCTCCCCCTCAACTTTGATTCCAAACCCATTCAGAAGGGATGATTGATGGGTTCACATAGATGAAATCCCAAGGTAGCTCGTGGAACTAAATTTAGACGAAGTCGAGGAGGAATTAGATCCTCACCCAGATGATGCCTGAAGAGCGCGAGTGGCTGACTATCTTGCCCAGCGACCTAGTTCTCATTAGGATTTAATTTACTCAGCATATTTAACTATTTGTATATGTAATGATGTAATAAGACAGTTATGTTTTGGGCGTTTTGCCGACTAAACATGTGTTGTCATATTTTTTACTTCATTGATCTCTTGTTCAGTTATCTTGGGCCCTTTCAGCCGACTAGATTCGATTTAGGCAGAGTTAGTTATTGAGTGAGTATCCCCCCAATCCATTATGCTTTTTAGTGTACCATTCTGCCTTACTTTATCTTTTAGGTTGTGTCATCACACTTCCTTCGACCTAAGTGAGGCAATGGCGGGGATACACCTGGTATTGGATGTTCTATTCCAGCAAAATTTTTTAGCCAAACAATGTTGGCGACCAACCTGGGTTGGCCATATTGCCTAAGGATCCCCTGTAGGGCTTCATATTTTTCCAGGGACAAGCTACGAGGTATTCGTGTTCGTTAATGAATGCCTGAGGAGGGTCATTCATAATGACCCTGCAATAATAAGTCTCCCGCGATCTTAGTTTTGTATGTTAAGAGGGGAGCCTGTGACTTGGAAAGGGTGCATGAATTATAATGTAGTTGAGAAAAATAACACTCTATAAAATTCTACTGCCAAACAAATTTCATTAATCGTAAATGAATTAAAAATTCAACACTGAGTTCAAAAAGAAAAAAGAGAACTAGAAGTAGAATTTCTTCAAATTAGCTGCATTCCAAGCTCCGGGCATCTCCCTGCCCACCAGCGTTTCTAAGTGATAGGCTCTTTGTAGATCATCTCTTATCACCATGAAGGGCCCCTCCCAGTTTGGTCCTAGCTTGTCATCCGATGGTTTTACAGCGCTGCCAAGAACTTTCCTCAGGACGTAGTCCCCAACCTGGAATGCTCTTGGATTGACCTTCTTGTTGTAGTGCCTTGCTAGCTGTTACTGATAAGATGCTAGTTTCACTAGAGTTAACTCTCTTCGTTCTTCAGCTAGGTCAAGTTCAGCGAGCAATGTTGCGTCGTTCTGACCTTGGTCGACCAGGGTAGATCTCATGGTAGGGGGGCCAGCTTCCAAGGGGATAATTGTCTCCATCCCATACATTAGGGCAAATGGTGTCTCTCCAGTTGCTCATCGTGGGGTCGTGCGGTAATCCCATAAGATGTGGGGTAGTTCGTTTACCCATGCCCCCTTAGCTCACTCTAAGCGCTTCTTTAATCCATCAATCACTATTTTTTTGGAAGCTTCAGCCTGTCCGTTGCTCTGAGGATATGCCACAGAGCTAAAGTAGTGCCTGATACCGTGGTCACTGCAGAAACCCTGGAAGAGGCCACTTTCAAACTGGGTTCCGTTATCAGTGATGATAGTCTTGGGGATACCAAAATGAGTGACATTGTTCCTCCATATGAATCTTATTATGTCTGCATCTCTAATGTTATTCAGTGGCTCGGCCTCTATCGATTTGGTGAAGTAGTCTGTTACGACCAACAATACTTGCGATTACCAGTTGTAGTAGGTAGAGGGCCCACGATGTCCATACCCCATTAGGCGAAAGGCCATGGGCTAGTAAGTGACTCCAGGTCGCTTGCTGGTTGGTGAACCATAGGTGCGTGAAGTTGGCACTTTTTGCATTTGTGAGCATATATTCCAGCGTCTTTCTGCATGTACGGCCACTAGTAGCCTTCTTTCATTGCTCGAAAAGCTAGCGACCTACCCCTAATGGGACTCCCACGGATTCCCTCACGGAGTTCATGCAGAACGTTCTCTACACCCTTTAGATGAACGCATTGGAGGTAAGGACCAGTGAAAGACCTCTTGTACAGCTTGCCCGCAGTAGATAAGTGAAAGCGAGCAGCTTTGACTCTTATCTGTTGAGAGCGATCTTCTTATCATTTGGTAGCACACCATCCTTCAAATAATCCCTTAAGGGTTCCATCCAACTATGGGTTGGATCAATATGGATAATATGCCCCATGTTTGGCAGCTCGTCGATTTAGTTGATACTTGGCTGGGCGAGGAAGTCAATCGGAATTGTTCTCTTTAAGTCGGAATTGATCGCTGAGCTTAAGGATGCTAGGGCGTTATCATGGTTGTTTAGTCCTCTAGAAACTATTGGACACTGACTTGTTCAAAGTTGGCCATCATTTTTTCCCTGTGGCGAGGTAGGCTTCTATCATCTCATCTCTAGCATTGAAATTTCCACTTATCTGGTTCGAGACCAACTGTGAGTCACCAAAAACTTGGAGTTGCTTTGCTCCAAGCGCTTGTGCTTTTTATAGGCCTACAATCAATGCTTCATATTCTACTTCGTTATTGAAGGCTTCAAATCCAAGCCTCATTCCTTGCTCGGGTATTGTATCTTCAGGGGTAATCAACACGAAGTCTAATCCTTCCCCTTTAAAATTTGAGGCACCGTCAATGAATAGTCTCCAGACGCTTAATGTTGAGGGAACTGACTTCTGATGAATAGTTAGGGGTTTTGTGCAAGGATGTTCTCCTATAAACTCTGCGATGAATTCGGCGACGACCTACCCTTTGATGGCATTCCTTGGCTAGAACTGAATGTCAAATCGCCCAAGCTCGACCGACCACTTTGATAGTCTTCCTGACAGGTAGGGGTGTTCAAAAAATCGACTAGACCGACGGACCGAACCGAACCGAGCCGAACCGACTACTTTTTTCGGTCTTTTTTCTTAATCGGTCCGGCCTCGGTTTATTTTTTTGGAGGACCGACCTAGTCGGTCCGGTCCACGATTTACAGATTCAAAAACCCTGTTAGGACCGACCCGAACCGACTATATATAAAATAATATATTTTTAGATACATATGTATATATATAAGATAAACAAATAGTGGAAATATTTGTTTTAATATTTGATTAGTTTAAATTATAGTTTAATCCAATACTAGTTTTGTTTTAATTGTAAATTTCGATATTTTTTAGTTTTTAATGTTTGGAAAAAATTGATTCGGGTATATTTTTATTATTATAAATGATGTAATTCATTAATGTGAGGACCGAAGGGTTAGACCGAACCGACCCTATAAAAAACCGAACCGACTAGGGTCGGTTAACCGACATTATCGGTCCGGTCTCGATCTATTTTTTTAGAGGACCGACCAATTCGGTCCGGTCCAAAAAAAACCTTAAAACCGAACCGAACCGGACCGCGAACACCCCTACTGACAGGTCTGATTTTCTCAGGACTGGTTTAAGAGGGTGGGATGTAAGTACGATGATGGAGTGGGCTTCGAAGTAATGTTTCAATTTCCTTGAGGCTACCACTAACGCAAAGGCGAGCTTTTCTAATGGTAGGTATCGAGGTTCGGCGTCCAACAGAGTCTTGCTCGGGTAATAAACTCGGTGCTGGATCCCCATTTTTTCGCATACCATTGCAGAACTTACAGCATGACTCGATAGTGCGAGGTATAGGTATAGAGAATCATTCTCTTTAGGGATTACGAGCAAGGGTGGTGTGCGGATGTAAGTTTTGAGCCCCTCGAACAATCTTCGTTCCACTCCACATCTTTACTTTTCTTCAAGAATTGGAAGAACAGCAGGCACCTTTTGAATGACTTTGAGATGAACCGATTTAGGGCGGCGAGCATCCCATGAGCTTCTGCACGTCTCTTATCGTACGGGGGGGGCTGCACCCTATTGATGGCGTCAATTTGGTCTGGATTGGCTTCAATACCTCTCTTGTTGACCAAGTACCCAAGGAATTTTCGTGACTAGACATCGAAGGAGCACTTACTTGCGTTGAGCTTCATTCGGTACTTCCTGGGGATTTCGAAGGTTCTTGATAGGTCAGAGAGGTGGTCTTCCTTGAGCTTGCTCTTGACGAGCATATCATCGATGTAGACTTCCATAGTGCTTCCCATTTGGTCTTTGAACATCTTGGTGGCCAATCGTTGGTAGGTTACTCCTGCATTTTTTAGCCCAAATGGCATAACCTTGTAGCAACATAACCAAACTGTGGTTATAAATGTTGTTTTGTCTTGATCCGGCTCGTACAGAAGGATCTGGTGATACTCGAAGTATGCGTCTAAGAACCTCATCCTTTCGTGTGCTGCAGTGGCGTCCACCAGCTGATCAATCTTTAGGAGGGGGAAGCTGTCTTTAGGGCATGCCTTGTCGGGGTCAGTGAAATCGATGCAGACTCTCCACTTTTCGTTGCTCTTAGGGACAACTACTGGGTTGGATAGCCATTTGGGGAACTGGACTTCCCGTATGGATCCTGCGTCTAGCAATTTTTCAACTTCCCTCTCAACTACCTTGGCTTTTTTTGGAGCAGTACGACGAGCTTTCTGTGTAATTGGCTTGAATGCTGGATCGACGTACAATCGATGACAAGTGATGATCGGATCAATCCCTGGAAGTTTGTAAGACCCGCATGCAAAGGCATCTAGGTTACCTTAGAGTAGGGTGACCTGTGACACCCCGCCTAATTAAATATCGGATGATCAGTCCTTTATTAAATTAAAATCAAGGTGAACGGTTGGTTCATTCTTAGCATCACTGTCACAAAATAAAATTTCCAATTTAACCACCCTAAATAATTAAGCTAAGTGTCAAAACAATTTAAAAACTATTTTCATTAAATTCCAATATGAAAACCTTTTCAATAAACAACAGTTTAAGAATCATATAAATACTAAGGATGGCAATTAACACACAAGAATTTAAACCATATAGATAAACCAAACCAAGTTTAAGAACTATAAATGAAATCATCCTGACAAGAGTTAACCCCAAGGACTACTGAATACTAGAAATATAAATGAAACATAAATCTTTGATAAATTCAAACTGAATAGGAAAACGGGCGACACATGCCCTAACTAAACAAAACTAAAGCAAGAACAGAATCAATGAAGAGGTCGTCTAAAGCAAGGGCCTGCAACTCCCACATAAGCTGCATCACGTCCAATCCAAAGAACCTATGCATGGCTCCCCTGTGGCTGGGCACCTGTAATACATACATATATATACAAGAGAGAGAAATGATTGAAAACGGGATCAGAGCCCGAGTGTAAAACAGTTTCAAATAGTTTAGCAAGTATTTAAAATTCTTATTGGCTAATGTGACAACCATGTTAATATGCGACACTCACTTGAGAATTCTCACCTCTCATCTAGTGTGCACGCCTACCGTACTACTAAACTCGGAGTTTATCTAACTTATTTTTCCCATAAATTTTGATCCCGAGAAGTACTAAGGCTATGATATTTAGTTTAGAAAACTAATTTCTCCAAGATTTGTTACGCTATTTAGAACAACTCAATACCGTTATAAAGTTCCCGAATACTTATAATAAAGTTGGAGCACTTATTCATTACTTAAGTACTTACACGCACAGTAGAAAGTTTCCATATGTAAGTATATATATATTAGTCACTCATATATAATATATATATATACTATCGGCACCCCACATAAAATCTATGGTGGTGGCATACTCTGCTATCAAGTCCCCGTATCACTCGTACTTAGGGAAATACTAGTTTGGAATCACTCTCGAACTGTATTAACACAATACACACAAAATGGAGGCGAAGCATAGTTCCAAGTCACTAAGAGGTCAGCACGTACCCTCATGTCTCTTAGGACCATCTTAATATCATTCTCAGATAGCCTGTATCAAGGATATTATCTTCTAGGGTACAAGCCAATATTCCCCATAAAGGTCCAATCAAGATAAGACTGTCCCGGCACGGAAACCTCCGTGATAGAAAGTAGCTCGGGTATAATTATACACAGATAAAGTATATAATATATGTACGCAGTCACACGGCCATATATAAATACCCATTTTCCAATTAGGTTCTTCCACGACCCATAATTATTATTAACCATACTTAGTACAAATTTTGCCCAATTATCTCGCGTAAGGGATTTATTTCTTTTATTCTCACTTATAATTATTTCATCGAAGCATTCTTTCTTACTAACATATAATTTCAGTAGGTACACCCTCTTTAACATTTTGGTCTAAGTCTTTCACGAGTCTCTAAATTCTTCAGTAAACGTACGCACAATCCCCAATGAGTGACTAAATCCCCCGTTAACCCATAATTTCATCCCATATTAAATTTCATTTAACGGGGTCTACTTAGACCCTACTGGTCCTCCTCATGACCCATTACACCATTTAAATAATATTCAAGGGTTCCTACGCATTTTATACGGATTAATCAAAAAGGGGAAATATGCAGTTTTCCAGGAGGGGTCGATCGATCGAGGAAAGGGGTCAATCGATCGATCGTCAATCAATCGATACTCCTGGGTCGATCGATCGATCAAGTAGTTATTTCGAATTCTTCCATTATTAACTATGGGTTTTCTTCTCCAACCTCAACCAAAACTTCATTAACGATCCCCAAACTCACAAACAACATTACTACTAATTACATATACCTATATACATGATTTTCCTACGTGAAACATGTCCAAATTCATCAAAGGTATTGAATTAATGGGGTAAATCATCAAAATTACCAAGAACCCTAATTTTTCATAAAACTTCCATTCTTCTAATTCTTTTCCATATTTCTTGCTTCTGAACTCATAAAATTTCGTGGGTAATCCTCTACATATGATTTGGGTTTCCAGAATATATCTAATTCCTCTGAAACATGTGATTTAATTCTCTAAATCATTAAATTCTTTTATAAAATAAGTGTATAACAATCCTAGTCTAACATGGATGAAACAATAACTAAAAGAAAATCAAGATAGATACTTGCCTAGAATTCAAGGGTCTGATTTGTTAATGAAAAATATATGGTTGCGTTCCTTGTCGTGCGATCTACGTTTTGGTAGTGGTGGCGGTGCAATCGGATGGGTTTTTGGCCTTGGATTGCTTAGAAAGCTTCCTACTTTCTTCTATAATGGTCGTTCTTAAGTTCTGTGATTGTTAACCCTAAAAGCCTAACTCAAATGGCTGATATATCTTAGGGAAATTCGTGGGTTTAATTACCCAAAAATACAAAATGACTATTATACCCTCTCGGGATGCCAATTAGGCCTAAAAACACTCGAAGACCCAAACTAAACCCCCGGGTATACTTTTCTTACTATCTCGACCCTTTCGAACATGTTGGTGCACTCGAAATGACCATACGGGTGACTTATAATTTATTCACTTTATATAATAATAATAATAATTTAGTCCTGACACGACATAGGAGCGTCCCGACTTAATTTCCACAATTGTCAAATTATACTCTCGTGATAATTTTAATAAATTCAATCTTACATATTACTTTACTCATCTAGTAATATTCAAAAAAATTCCAATAATTACTAACTCTCATCACACTAGTAAATATGTTTAAATGAAATTCTGGATTAATATTAAATTAATATCTCAATTAAATTTAATAAATCCCCAATTTTAAAAGCCATAAAAATACGGGGTATTACATTATCAATTATGCCTTTTCGTGGCCGGTGAGTGAGGTTCCAATCAAGAATTTTCTTTCGCTTGAACTGCTACTGGTTGTGACTTCCTCCAGGTCCTCGAAGACTCTTTCAGAGGGGAGGAGTTGTAATACCCCGTAATTTTATGCTATATTAATTTGGGGGTTTTGTTAAATTTAATGAGAGTGAATTATTTAAAAAAAAAATCCGAAAATTAATTATGTTATAATTATTAACGTGACGGGAGTTAGTAATTATGGGAAACTTGTTGAATATTACTAATGAGCATAGTAATATATTATATTGGTTATATTGAATGTCATAAGTGAATTAAATGACTATTTCGGAAATTTAAGTAAGGACGTGCCCGTGTCACGTCGGGACTTATTTTGTTAAATAAAAGTGAATATTTATAAGTTGTTCGTATGGTCGTTTTGAGTGCGCCAACGCGTTCGGAAGGGTCGAGATAGTCAGAAAAGTGTACCCGGGGGTTTAGTTTGGGTCTCGGGGTGTTTTTAGGCCTAATTAGTGACCCGGGAGGGCATTTTGGTCATTTTACAAAATAGGGTAAGTAAACCCACGAATTTCAGCCATCTTTAGCATCTATTTAGGTTAGCCTTTTAGGGTTAGAACATTCAGAACCCTAGAACGGCCATTGGAGTAGAGAGGAGAGAGCCCTCAAGGAGATTCAAGGCCAAAACACCACCGTTTGCACCACCGTCACCACCAACGCGTAGATCGCGAGGAGGAGAACGCAACCACACCAATATCAGTAGGAAACCAGACCTCTGAAATCCTAGGCAAGTGTTTAACTTGCGTATTTTCGTTGGTGCAATATTCATATTAGTTTAGGAATGATTAGGAGTGTAATCTATAGAAAAAAAACCCAAATTTTTTATAGGGATTTGCATGTAGAAAACATTATAACCATATTCTGGAAATATTATGTGAAGTAGATGATTAACCCACGAATTTTTGATGATATGTTAGAAGGAAATTCTGGAGAAAACTGATTAGAACAAAAGTTAAGAAAACTTTAGGGTTCTTGATGTTTAGATAAGATTTTGAGTTGTTTAACCATGTTTAATGATGGATATGCGCATGCTTAACGTTAAAAACATCTGGAAATATGTTATTATGTTTGTAGTAAGAGTTTTGGGACGATTAGTGTTGGAAAATATGGATTTGGATGAAGAATTTTGGTAAAACCCGTAACTGCACTTCTGCAGGATTTCGCAGACCTGCTTGATCGATCGATCGAGCCTAGAGCTTCGATCGATCGAAGGTTCGATCGATCGAGCCCCAGACCTCGATCGATCGACCCTTCCTGGCAGACTCTTATTTCCCCTTATTTAATTAACTGAACATGATTCATCGTGAAATAATTTTTGGGCTTTATGAATAAAATGTTTTTGGATATAGGAGAGACCAGTAGGACATATAATTGAGTGTTGAGAACTTTATTATGAGATGATAATTGTGTTTTAGGAACAATTATTTAAGGAACGAGGAAACTACGTATTTCAAGTGAGAGATCACGACAAATACTTACGATAGTGAATAGACGTCTACCTACTGATTTTGCTACTTGGATGGATAGAATCCACGAATGTCACGTAACTAGTGAGAAAATCCTTCGAGTTAAGGTTAGAGACGAAACCTTATACGTACTCATAATAATGGGAAATTAAGGATAAATGTTGTGACTATGGGTAACGAGAGGAACCTATATTAATATGATGAAATGGGTATATTTATATGATTGTGTGTACATATATTATATACACGTGAAAAAAAAATGTACCCGCGCTACTTGCTATCCCTGAGGTTACCGCGCTGGGACGATCTTATCCTGTGTTGCATTATGGGGGATATTGATTCGTACCCTAGAAGATAGAGATCCTAGGTACGGGCTATCAAATTGATAGTCGGACGATCCTAAGAGACGTGAGGGTATGTACTGACCTCTTGGATTTGGAATCTATACTTCGCCTCAATGTTGTTTTGTATATGTTAATACAGTTCGAGAGTGATTCCGAACTTGTATTTCCCTTTGTGTAAGCGATACGGGGATTGGATAGCAGAGTATGCCCGCGCCATAGTTTTAGTTAGGGTGCTGTTATATATATATATATTATACGAGTAGTTAATACATATATGAGATTATGAACTTTAAACTGCCTACTGTGACTTGATAAGTAGGACATGGTCGTTGACTCAATAATAAATGCTTGTTTTGTGAAAGTATAATATGACACTGGGAAACTTTATAATTTAATGAAACTAAAACGAGAGTTGTGCTACAAATTGAAAGTAACCCTTTTAAACCATGACATTGTTCGGTTTTGAAATCTTATGAGTAAGTTAAGATAAACTAAATTAGTTGGAAGGTTAGTATGATAAAATGTCAAGTTAAACCATTTGGGAAGGTTAGTACGATAGGCGTGCACATTAGGAGAGAGGTGAGAATTTCTCAAGAGAGTGTCGAACTAATATGTTGTTGCATTGGCCTGTATCAATTTAAATTACTTGCTAAACAAATTTTAAATCATACACACTTTCGGGCTCTGACCCGTTTCTTCTCTCTCTCTCTCTTGTATATATATACGTATTACAGGTGCCCAGCCACAGGGGCGTCTTGCTTAGGATCTCTTGGAAGGAACGCACTGCAGCTTAGGTGGGAGTTACAGGTCTCTTGATTAGACGACTTCGCTCATTCAGATCCACTCTTAGCATTTTCATTCAGATGGGCATGTGTAGCCCTTTCTATTATTTCTTTATTTGGGGACATTGTTATTCCAGTTATTTCATAGTTTCGTTATTATGGGATTTTTATTCAAGATGGATGTATTACTTTATTTTTCTCGCATGTTGACATTCGTTGATGAATGTTTTATATTAATTGGATTCTTGTTCCAGGTTTATTGCGGTGTGAATCTTATTTATTGAAACTTTGTTAAATAAATAAATAAATCCTTTTCTTTAAATAAAATTTGGAAAGTAATGTTTAAATTTGGTTTTGACACTTAGCTTAATTATTTAGGGTGTTAAATTGGAAAGTTTATTTTTACGACAGTGATGCTAAGAATGAACCAAACTGTTCACCTTGATTTAATTTAATAAAGGAGTGATCGCCCGGTATTTAATTAGGCGGGGTGTCACAGGTGGTATCAGAGCATCAGGTTCTAGTGTCTTTTAGGATCTGTGCGGCTTATTACGCTTTCAGCGTTGCTTTCTTTGATATAGAGCCCTAATGCTAGGAATGTTGTGTTCATCTCTATATATTGGGAATTAGTGCTTCTGCGATTTGTTTATTTGAATGATGAACTCATCCAAATTCATTTAAATTTTCAGATGGACCGTCGTAAAGAACTAGCTAAAACGGATGAGGGAGTCATCGAGCAAGATCGACTCACACCTCAGGTATCCCCAGGAAGAATATCAACTGCCGAGTTAGCAGGTATCGTGGCACAAGCAGTTACCACTGCAGTTCTACAATACCAAGAACGCAGCCTACAACTTCAAGGAGGCAAAAGACCTAGAGAGGTTACCCAAAGGCATGAGACTAACGTTGAGAATTGTGCGAAGGCACCGAATCTACGATAACAAAACAATCAAGATCGAGTCAGTTCCAGAAGTAACGAGATTTATGTACAGGGGCAAGAGTGTCAGATCCAACGAAGTCAGGTTGAGAATGAAATCACCAAGAGGTGTTTCGGTTGTGGAATGGACGATCACAAACGTAAATCTTGTCCGAATCAGACTGGGGATAAACTACATTCTGACCAGCGGAGAATTTTGAAACTCTATTATAAATGTGTACAACCGGGTCATAAGTGGATGGATTGCCCTCGCCCTGACATAACTTTTCTGCAGATTTCCCCTCAGGGCCAGCAAGTCCAGGGAAAAAGCGAAACTAATCAATACCGTAATGAAGTGAAGCAGTTTCGAGGGAGGTGCTTCCAGTGTGGTAGGAGTGGTCATAGGCATCAGGATTGCCCAGAGAAGAATAGGGCCCCACGACAGGAATGTGCTAGCAATAAACCCCAGAAGCCAGCTCCACCACCCTTTCTAGCAGCCTCAGTTCAGCAGAGAAAGCCACATGGCGGACGTGCCTATAACTTTCCACAGGTAGCAGCTCCACAGGCACCACCCGCGATTGAGGGTATGTTTTCTATCTATGTTACTATGAGTCGAGTTTTAATTGATACTGGGGCAACGCGCTATTTTATAGCTACATACTTTGAGATGTCCTTAGGGTTTTTAGCCACAGCAAAGAGCACCGTGACGTGTGTCGACTCACCACCGAGGAGTGAGTCACTTACTTTTATTTATATGCCGGGGAGTAGAGTAGAGAGTGGTAGCTTGGTATTACCTGCAGACATGTTAGTCTTAGACATGCACGAGCATGATGTGATTATTGGTATGGATTGGCTCGTATCTTATAGAGCCATGATTGATTGCTTTGGTGGGAGCATTGTTTTTGCCATTCCGGGGCAAGAGATGTTTGTAGTGGCGATGCCTCGCCCAGAGGGAGGTTCGACCGCTCATTTGTATTACATTGAGTAGGATACCTCTAAGGAGATTGTGACTCCCTTAGATTTGATCCCTGTCGTCAGGGAGTATTCCGATGTGTTTCAGGAGATACCAGGCCTACCGCCCAGTCGTGAGATAGACTTTGTTATAAATTTATTACCAGATACGAGACCTATAGCACGTGCACCGTACCGTATGGCTCCGGTAGAGATGCGAGAGCTACAGAATCAGATAGAACAGCTGTAAGGTCAGGACTTCATTCGTAGGAGTACCTCACCTTGGGGTGCTCCAGTCTTGTTTGTAAAGAAGAGATATGGATCGCTGAGATTGTTGAACAAGGTCACGATACGGAATAAGTATCCGTTGCCTCGAATCGATGATCTATTCGACCAGTTGAGGGGAGCAACTTTCTTTTCAAAGATAGATCTGAGGTCGGGGTACCATCAGTTACGTATTAGAGAGCAGGGTGTTTCAAAGACTGCCTTCTTGTCGAGATATGGGTCCTACGAGTTTATGGTAATGCCGTTCGGACTCACAAACGCTCCAACCATTTTCATGGACTTAATGAATCAAGTATTCAGAGAGTTATTGGATCAGTTTTTCATCGTCTTCATCGATGATATCTTGATATATTCACACTCCGAGGAGGAGCATGCCGAGCACTTGAGGCAAGTTCTTCAGACCCTACGAGAACATCAATTATATGCTAAGTATGAGAAGTGTGGATTCTGGTTACGAGAGGTACAGTTCTTGGGCCATGTTGTTTATGAGCAAGGGATTTCAGTTGACCCTAGCTAGTGTCAGCGGTGAGGGAGTGGGGACAGCCCACGACACCGACAGAAGTGCGTAGTTTCTTGGGGTTAGTCGGATACTACAGGAGTTTCATTCGAGGATTCTCCAAAATAGCGGATCCATTGACGAAGCTGACTCGCAATGGGGTACCATATGTTTGGGATGACGCTTGTCAGTTGGTTTTCGACGAGCTGAAGGACAAACTTACTTCAGCACCAGTCCTTGCCTTACTGAAACCGGGTGTGGAGTAACTGGTTTATACCGATGCGTCTTTACGGGGACTTGGAGGTGTACTCCAGCAGGAGGAGAAGGCTATAGCTTTTGTTTCCCGCAAACTTGAGCCGCATGAGAAGAATTACCCCACCCACGACCTGGAGTTAGCAGCGGTCGTCTTTGCATTGAGGATTTGGAGGCATTACATATTGGGTGAGAAATTCCATTTGTTCACAGACCACAAGTCACTGCAGTACCTGTTCACTCAGCGAGAGCTGAATATGCGTCAACGCAAGTGGTTAGAGTTTGTGAAGGACTACCAGTCCGATATACAGTATCATCTGGGGAAAGCCAACGTAGTTGCTGATGCGTTGAGCCGTAGACCGGTGGACGATGTAGCGGACATCTGGAAAGCAAAGTGGAAGGAGTTGGGTAACCAGGACGCAGTAGCACGTTCTTTCATATCCGTGATGTCAGTCACACCCGAGATTGTTACGAGGGTGATACAGGCACAAACCACAGACCCGTTTAGCCAGGAGCAGATTGTAAGACTTCTAGCCGAGGGTGCCGAGTCCTATTCTGTTAGTTCTGATGGAGGCTTGCGGTTTAATGGGAGATTAGTAGTTCCAAAAGGAGCAGAGTTACGCCATGAAGTGATGACTCATTCTCACGAGTCCCAAATTGCAGTACATTCGGGAGGTGATGAAATGTACCAGGACATGAGGCGTCAATACTGGTGGAGTGGGATGAAGAAGGACATCGCCGAGTTTGTGTCCAAGTGTTCTATCTGCCAGCTGGTGAAGGTGAACCACCAGAAACCGTCAGGATTACTTCAGCCATTGGAAGTACCCGCGTGGAAGTGTGAGTGTATTTCCATGGATTTCATTACAGGGTTACCTACATCACAGCGGAGCCACGATTCTATCTGAGTGATTGTAGACCGTTTGACCAAAGTGGCTCATTTTCTGCCAGTGAGGACAGATTATACCACGGGTCAATATGCTCAGTTGTTCATCGCTGATATTGTCAGATTACATGGGGTGCCCCTAAATATTGTGTCAGATAGAGACAAAATTTTTGTGTCACGTTTCTGGGAAAGCTTTCAGGAGGCTATGGGTACTGAGTTGAAGTTGAGTTCAGCTTACCACCCACAAACAGATGGACAGATAGAGCGTACTAATCAGATGTTGGAGGATATGCTACGTATGTGTGTTCTCGATTTTGGAGGGGGATGGGAGCCACATCTTCCACGGGTAGAGTTTGCTTATAATAACTCTTATCAGTTTACGATTGGTATGGCTCCATTTGAGGTTTTATATGGCAGGCCTTGTCGTTCTCCAACTTGTTGGCTTGAGGTGGGGGATAACAAGTTGCTAGGGCCAGAAGTGATTCAGGAGACCTCCGCAAGGATTAAGCTAATTAGGAGTCGTATTCGGGTATCCCAGGACCGGCAGAAAAGCTACGCCGATGCGAAACGGTTCTTTCGGGAGTTTATTGTGGGAGATCAAGTGTTATTGTGTGTATCTCCTATGAAGGGTGTGATGAGGTTCGGGAAGAAGGGAGAGTTGGCCCCGAGATACGTGGGACCATTTCCAATCATCGAGAGGATTGGGCCGGTAACATTCAGGTTGGGATTTCCAGAACATTTACATCGCATCCACGATGTATTCCACATCTCGTCGTTGAAACGATATCTTCGGGATGATATGGCCCATACTCACATTGCGATAGATGAGATTGACTTACAGTCTGATAGCTCTTACGAGGAGAGACCAGTGGCTATTCTAGACTATAGTGAGAGGAGATTGAGGTCGAAAATAGTTCCACTTGTGCGAGTTCAGTGGGAGCATCATAATGTGGAGGAATCCACTTGGGAGCGTGAGGCAGATATGCGCGAGAGATATCCAGAGTTGTTTTTACCAGGTATGCCTTATTTTCCGAATTTCGGGACGAAATTCCGTTATTAGGGGGGAAGTATGTAATACCCCGTAATTTTATGCTATATTAATTTGGGGGTTTTGTTAAATTTAATGAGAGTGAATTATTTAATAAAAAAAAAATTAATTATGTTATAATTATTAACGTGACGAGAGTTAGTAATTATGGGAAACTTGTTGAATATTACTAATGAGCATAGTAATATATTATATTGGTTATATTGAATGTCATAAGTGAATTAAATGACTATTTCTGAAACTTAAGTAAGGACGTGCCCGTGTCACGTCGGGACTTATTTTGTTAAATAAAAGTGAATATTTATAAGTTGTTCGTATGGTCGTTTTGAGTGCGCCAACGCGTCCGGAAGGGTCGAGATAGTCAGAAAAGTGTACCCGGGGGTTTAGTTTGGGTCTCGGGGTGTTTTTAGGCCTAATTAGTGACCCGGGAGGGCATTTTGGTCATTTTACAAAATAGGGTAAGTAAACCCACGAATTTCAGCCATCTTTAGCAGCTATTTAGGTTAGCCTTTTAGGGTTAGAACATTCAGAACCCTAGAACGGCCATTAGAGTAGAGAGGAGAGAGCCCTCAAGGAGATTCAAGGCCAAAACACCACCGTTTGCACCACCGTCACCACCAACGCGTAGATCGCGAGGAGGAGAACGCAACCACACCAATATCAGTAGGAAACCAGACCTCTGAAATCCTAGGCAAGTGTTTAACTTGCGTATTTTCGTTGGTGCAATATTCATATTAGTTTAGGAATGATTAGGAGTGTAATCTATAGGAAAAAAAACCCAAATTTTTTATAGGGATTTGCATGTAGAAAACATTATAACCATATTCTGGAAATATTATGTGAAGTAGATGATTAACCCACGATTTTTTGATGATATGTTAGAAGGAAATTCTGGAGAAAACTGATTAGAACAAAAGTTAAGAAAACTTTAGGGTTCTTGATGTTTAGATGAGATTTTGAGTTGTTTAACCATGTTTAATGATGGATATACGCATGCTTAACGTTAAAAACATCTGGAAATATGTTATTATGTTTGTAGTAAGAGTTTTGGGACGATTAGTGTTGGAAAATATGGATTTGGAAGAAGAATTTTGGTAAAACCCGTAACTGCACTTCTGCAGGATTTCGCAGACCTGCTTGATCGATCGATCGAGCCTAGAGCTTCGATCGATCGAAGGTTCGATCGATCGAGCCCCAGACCTCGATCGATCGACCCTTCCTGGCAGACTCTTATTTCCCCTTATTTAATTAACTGAACATGATTCATCGTGAAATAATTTTTGGGCTTTATGAATAAAATGTTTTGGGATATAGGAGAGACCAGTAGGACATATAATTGAGTGTTGAGAACTTTATTATGAGATGATAATTGTGTTTTAGGGACAATTATTTAAGGAACGAGGAAACTACGTATTTCAAGTGAGAGATCAGGACAAATACTTACGATAGTGAATAGACGTCTACCTACTGATTTTGCTACTTGGATGGATAGAATCCACGAATGTCACGTAACTAGTGAGAAAATCCTTCGAGTTAAGGTTAGAGACGAAACCTTATACGTACTCATAATAATGGGAAATTAAGGATAAATGTTGTGACTATGGGTAACGAGAAGAACCTATATTAATATGATGAAATGGGTATATTTATATGATTGTGTGTACATATATTATATACATGTGAAAAAAAAACGTATGTAAGGACACAAATTTCCAATTGAGTCCATATATAGTTTTGGCTCAATTCCGGACAAAAACATTTATTCATAGGATTTTATTTAATTGTAATATTCAAGACCTATGAAGTGTTTGTTGAAGACGTAGCGGCAAAGAGTATAAAGCATCATCAACATGCCGTAGTTTATGTGCCTCGTTTGTACGTCATCAACTTAGGTTCCATGCTCCCAAGGTATGAATGTATTTATATTTATATAGGAACTTGGAACATTGTTTATTTGGGTGTTAGGTTTAATAAAAGCCATGTTTATTTCATAAATAATTTAAAAAGAACTTTATATTAATATATATAAATGTTTCTGGGCCAAAATAGAATTTAACAAAAATTTCTGAAACTCGTTCGAAATTTCGTTCGAACGAGATTTTTCGTTCGAACCAAACTTCGTTCGAACGAGACTGCTTTCTAACCTAACTGGTCAGTCATTAGATAAGTCGTTCGAATGACTTTCTCGTTCTAACGAGATATCTAACGAGGTTCTAACGAGCCCAGGCTGGTCGCTCGTTAGAAACCTCGTTCGAACGACAGTCAAAGTCGTTCGAACGAGAATGCCAGGCGGGAACAGTTTTGAGCAGTTTTTTGGCAGTTTTCTCCCATGATCCCCACTTGTTTTTTAACCAACTTTTTCCAGCCTTATGAGGAACGGGAATCACATTTTTCCTTCTAACTTTTCCATTCCATATCCAACTCTTAGAGAGAGTTTGAGAGCAAATTTAATTAGGGAAAATGTTCATGTTTTGAGTGTTAATTTTTAATGGAAAATTCATACACACTCTAGTTTACACCCATTGTTGTTTATTCCAAGTTCTATATATACATATCCTTACTTGGAGTTTTTGGCACCGGTTTTCTCTACCGAATTCAAGAGACGTTTCGGGTTTGCTTCTACACCCCATCACAAAGAAGACCTTTGTTGAGATTCTACCCGTTTGGAGAAAGGCTCCATGTTCGAGTGACGGTGACCGTTTAAAGTCCTATCGGTGTATTCCGAGACCACGGTGGAGCTCCGTTGGTTATCCGCTAATTGGAGGTTGATACAAGAAGGAGCATCACGGCTTGAGAGGGTTCGAGTTTAGGAAGTAAGTCTTTTGTCTTGTATTTTGTAATACCGTTTTTAGTGGATTTGAGGCTAGGGCCGTCCCGAGGTTTTTTTTCCCGTTAGTGGGTTTTTCCTCGTATATCGCGGTGTAGTGTGACCTTGTTTATTTTATCTTGCACAATAATTTAGAATGCATGCTTAGGATAATTTCAAGATAAAATTTGGTTTAATTATCACACTCATTTAATTTGGGACTCTAATTTAATATTGGATTAAAATTGGTTTATTCAAGTCACTTGCATTAATTTGGTTTCGCCTAACTTTGGATATAATTGTTAATCATGACTTAGGCAAATTTCTAGGACTTGAATAATTTTGTTTTAATTTGTTAATAAGATATTAAAACCCGGCCTTGTTATTTTTGTTGAAACCATCTCAACGCTTCCGCATTCATTTGTTTAAAAAAAGGAAATTAAATTATTTTTAATTGTGATAATTATTAAATCACCGGGGATCCAACACTCTTACGTTTTCAAATTGGTATCAGAGCCAAAAACAATAAATTATTTCGTTAAAGATCTTTTAAATTTTTGGCTAAAAATGGAATTTTCCCCATTTTCAAAATTTCCTATTTTTGATGGTTCAAACTACGCGTATTGGAAAGCGCGCATGAAATCGGCACTTAAATCTATCGACGAACGTGTTTGGATGTCTGTTGTTAACGGTTGAACCCCACCAACTCATCTAATTGAAAATGAACGTGTTCCCAAACCCGTCGATAGATGGACCGAAAATGAGTTTAAGCTTGCAAATTTTAATTCCCGTGGTTTAAATGCCTTATTTAGCGCTGTCGCACCGGATGAATTCCGACGTATTATGACGTGTGAAACCGCTAAAGAAGCTTGGGATATTTTACAAATAACTCATGAAGGAACTAGTGTCGTTAAAGCTTCAAAACTCCAAAACCTCACCACTCAATTTGAAACTATCAAAATGGATGAAAAAGAAACTTTTGATAAATTTTATGCTAGACTTTCAGATATTGTTAATTCATCCTTTAACTTGGGAGAGAAAATACCTGACGACCGTGTTGTAAAGAAAATTTTAAGGTCCCTACCCGATAGATTTATTCCTAAAGTGACCGTTTTAAATTCTTTACCCACTTTAGCCTCTACGAAATTAGAAGAGCTTGTAGGTGATTTACAAACCTATGAACTAGATATGTTTCCCTCTAAAACTGAAAAGAAAATTGAAAAGGGCGTTGCTTTAAAAGCCCGCAAAGAGGTTAAACAAGTAGTAAAGAGCGATAGTGATAGTGACTCGGAAGATATGGCTTTGTTTGCTCGTAAATTTAGAAAATTTCTTAAATTTAACAAAGATAAAGTTAAAAATGATTTTAAGAAATTTGAATCTTCTAAACATGATAAAAACGAGAAGATTTCTAAAGCCGATAAGATCCCTAAACCCAGTAATGAAAATATTGATAGGGACGAGTCTAATAAATGTTTTGGTTGTGAAGGTTATGGCCATAGGGCTTTTGAGTGCCCCACTAAACTAAGGAAAGAGGGTAAACGACCCATTTCATATAATGCGACCCTTAGTGATAGTGATAAGGAAGAGAAGCCCGAATCCCCCACTAAGAAAAATTTTGTGGCTTTTATGGCACATGTGAGTGATAATGAGAACTCATCGGATGATGAAATTATAGCACATGCCACTTCCAAGGTCATTGTACATGATTCTCTTATTTTTGATGATAGTGAGAGTGAAAAAGAAGAAGAGAGTGAAAATGAAGATGAGGTTGATATGAGTGAACTTCAAAATGCTTTTCATGAATTATATAAAGAATCTATTAAATTGAAAAGAGCTAATTTGAAGTTAGAAGCGAGTTTAAGAGAGAGTGTCAAGGTCATTGATGAAAGTGCCTTCATAGAAGACCTTAGGACACATGTGAGGACTCTTCAAGAGAAGCTTGAATATGTAGAAGGCGAGAGAGATAGCCTTAGGGGTTTAATGGAATCCTTGAAAAAGGAGCTTCTTGTTTTTGAAGAGCGTAATTCTTTACTAGAATCTAATATTGTTGAATTGGAAAATAAATTAAAAGATTCTAGTAATGTCAAATTTGATTTGGAATGTCGTTCGGAAAAACTTGATAAAATGTTAGGAACGGTCCAAATTAAAAATGACACTTTTGGTTTAGGCTTCAATTCTTGTAATGATTTTAACCCTAAAGTCAAAACCAAGGTTTTAGGAGAATCTTCTAGGAATGCATTTAATGATCACTCCTTAGATAAATCTTTTCGACATGATCTCACTTGTACACATTGTGGTCGACAAGGTCATCTTAGGAAATTTTGTTTAGATCTTAAACGAATTCCTAGAAAATCCCATAGTAAAGTAACCACGATAGCTAACGTTCCTACACCCCAAGATAGTAATTCTTCATTAATTTGGGTTAGGAAATCCGACTTGGTTGCCTTACAAAATAGGGATTTTGATTCTCATTTACTTACACATGCTTCCTCCCTTGCTAAATCTAAAGGATGAATGTGTTAGTGTTTGCATACTTTAGTTTTTGTACTTCATGCTATATTCACATGCTAAATGTATGCTTGTTTAGTCATTTTCTAGTCATTGCCTTATTTCATATCACATGCTAGAAATTATGACTTGTTTATCTTTTTGTATTATATTTTGTGTTTGAATCGACTGCATAATATAAAAAGATTTTTGTTTCTCATTTGTGTTTTATTTATTTCATTTAAGCTTAATGAAAAATACAAATGATTTTTGCTTGTCCTTTTGAGTAAATATTTATTTTTGTTTAAAAATGTTAAAAACTCAAAAAGATTTTGTTTTGTGTGTATTTTTGTTTGACACACTTTATGTGGCATCTATTTGTGTTTGAATCCTATCGTTTACGCTTCCATGTGGCTAGAACTTTTGGTTTAGATTTTCAATCCTTAAAATGTTCTTTACCATGTTTTATATGGAGTAGTTGGATTTTGTATTGTTTAAATGGATTCTATTTCTATATGCCTCTATTCACACATGCACGAGCTCTTTTGAAATCTTAATGTCACATGTTATATTTGAGCTTTTTGAGGTGTTCTCCTATCAATCTAGTCATCTACATATCCATGACCTAGGAGGACTAGTGCATGTCAAAATCCGTTGCATGTGAGATTTGTGTGAAAAATGAAAACATGATAAATTCATATATGCACGGGGAAGGGCTCCGAAAGGATGAATTAAATCCTTTGCGATTGTAAGCCACCGTTGATTGGATCTAAAAGAAATACGTGATCCAAAGGCCTAAAAACAGAATATTTGGCATTAAACAAAAAGAAATTGCCAAGGCCTAGGTTTGTTTGATATATTCATTCACAAACAAAAGAATATATATACTCATTGAAGGAGAATTGGATGGTATATCAATGGTTTGCACAATGTCCGTTTATCCTAGTTGTCTTTAATTTCCTGACTCTATTTGGTTTGTAGAATCATCATCATGCTAGGCTTGTATGCATTGTGTATGTTTGTTCATTGAGTTCAATCTTTATATTGTCACATGAGGTTATATTTAACTGTGATGAAGTTTGCAATCAAATGAGAACTCCGTGAACGTTTCTTAAGTGTTTGGGTCTAAATTTAATTGTTGCTTGTTCACACCCATACACTTCCGTTTCCATATGACACATTTTTGCCATACGAGTGTGCAAACTTATTGTATTTTGTGTCATGTGTGTGTTTATATCTATATATATATGCAAGTGGTTCATTGATATATTTCTAGTATATATATATATGATATTTGTTTGTCTTTGCCTTGCTTTTAATTGCCCATATCCTTTGCCTATTCCCGAACAAAAAGGGGGAGAATGATGATAGGGGAGAAATGGTATCTAATCCTATTATTAGCGTATCTTCGTTTGGGAGAGATTTATCTTAGGGGGAGACGTCTTTCTAAGTAGGTCATGTGTTTAAAGGGAGAATTAATTTAGGGGGAGTAATTAATTAATTGCATTTAATCTTCTGATATTCCCTATGCATTTGATGAGTTTGCTTAAGTGTGCAGGAATTATTATTCTAAAGCGGCATCTTTCCATGGCAAAGAGTTTAATCCTTGGGTTGAGTCAAGATTGGGCGGGTTATGTTTTGAGTCTAGTAGAGCTTGACGGCCCTTTAGGATTTTTTGTTTGGTTTTTGTCCCGGAATAGCCAAAGGAGGAGATTTGTAAGGACACAAATTTCCAATTGAGTCCATATATAGTTTTGGCTCAATTCCGGACAAAAACATTTATTCATAGGATTTTATTTAATTGTAATATTCAAGACCTATGAAGTGTTTGTTGAAGACGTAGCGGCAAAGAGTATAAAGCATCATCAACATGCCGTAGTTTATGTGCCTCGTTTGTACGTCATCAACTTAGGTTCCATGCTCCCAAGGTATGAATGTATTTATATTTATATAGGAACTTGGAACAATGTTTATTTGGGTGTTAGGTTTAATAAAAGCCATGTTTATTTCAGAAATAATTTAAAAAGAACTTTATATTAATATATATAAATGTTTCTGGGCCAAAATAGAATTTAACAAAAATTTCTGAAACTCGTTCGAAATTTCGTTCGAACGAGATTTTTCGTTCGAACCAAACTTCGTTCGAACGAGACTGCTTTCTAACCTAACTGGTCAGTCATTAGATAAGTCGTTCGAACGACTTTCTCGTTCTAACGAGATATCTAACGAGGTTCTAACGAGCCCAGGCTGGTCGCTCGTTAGAAACCTCGTTCGAACGACAGTCAAAGTCGTTCGAACGAGAATGCCAGGCGGGAACAGTTTTGAGCAGTTTTTTGGCAGTTTTCTCCCATGATCCCCACTTGTTTTTTAACCAACTTTTTCCAGCCTTATGAGGAACGGGAATCACATTTTTCCTTCTAACTTTTCCATTCCATATCCAACTCTTAGAGAGAGTTTGAGAGCAAATTTAATTAGGGAAAATGTTCATGTTTTGAGTGTTAATTTTTAATGGAAAATTCATACACACTCTAGTTTACACCCATTGTTGTTTATTCCAAGTTCTATATATACATATCCTTACTTGGAGTTTTTGGCACCGGTTTTCTCTACCGAATTCAAGAGACGTTTCGGGTTTGCTTCTACACCCCATCACAAAGAAGACCTTTGTTGAGATTCTACCCGTTTGGAGAAAGGCTCCATGTTCGAGTGACGGTGACCGTTTAAAGTCCTATCGGTGTATTCCGAGACCACGGTGGAGCTCCGTTGGTTATCCGCTAATTGGAGGTTGATACAAGAAGGAGCATCACGGCTTGAGAGGGTTCGAGTTTAGGAAGTAAGTCTTTTGTCTTGTATTTTGTAATACCGTTTTTAGTGGATTTGAGGCTAGGGCCGTCCCGAGGTTTTTTTTCCCGTTAGTGGGTTTTTCCTCGTATATCGCGGTGTAGTGTGACCTTGTTTATTTTATCTTGCACAATAATTTAGAATGCATGCTTAGGATAATTTCAAGATAAAATTTGGTTTAATTATCACACTCATTTAATTTGGGACTCTAATTTAATATTGGATTAAAATTGGTTTATTCAAGTCACTTGCATTAATTTGGTTTCGCCTAACTTTGGATATAATTGTTAATCATGACTTAGGCAAATTTCTAGGACTTGAATAATTTTGTTTTAATTTGTTAATAAGATATTAAAACCCGGCCTTGTTATTTTTGTTGAAACCATCTCAACGCTTCCGCATTCATTTGTTTAAAAAAAGGAAATTAAATTATTTTTAATTGTGATAATTATTAAATCACCGGGGATCCAACACTCTTGCGTTTTCAACGTACCCGCGCTACTTGCTATCCCTGAGGTTACCGCGCTGGGACGATCTTATCCTGTGTTGCATTATGGGGGATATTGATTCGTACCCTAGAAGATAGAGATCCTAGGTACGGGCTATCAAATTGATAGTCGGACGATCCTAAGAGACGTGAGGGTATGTACTGACCTCTTGGATTTGGAATCTATACTTCGCCTCAATGTTGTTTTGTATATGTTAATACAGTTCGAGAGTGATTCCGAACTTGTATTTCCCTTTGTGTGAGCGATACGGGGATTGGATAGCAGAGTATGCCCGCACCATAGTTTTAGTTAGGGTGCTATTATATATATATTATACGAGTAGTTAATATATATATGAGATTATGAACTTTAAACTGCCTACTGTGATTTGATAAGTAGGACATGGTCGTTGACTCAATAATAAATGCTTGTTTTGTGAAAGTATAATATGACACTGGGAAACTTAATAATTTAATGAAACTAAAACGAGAGTTGTGCTATAAATTGAAAGTAACCCTTTTAAACCATGACATTGTTCAGTTTTGAAATCTTATGAGTAAGTTAAGATAAACTAAATTAGTTGGAAGGTTAGTATGATAAAATGTCAAGTTAAACCATTTGGGAAGGTTAGTACGATAGGCGTGCACATTAGGAGAGAGGTGAGAATTTCTCAAGAGAGTGTCGAACTAATATGTTGTTGCATTGGCCTGTATCAATTTAAATTACTTGCTAAACAAATTTTAAATCATACACACTTTCGGGCTCTGACCCGTTTCTTCTCTCTCTCTCTCTTGTATATATATACGTATTACAGGTGCCCAGCCACAGGGGCGTCTTGCTTAGGATCTCTTGGAAGGAACGCACTGCAGCTTAGGTGGGAGTTACAGGTCTCTTGATTAGACGACTTCGCTCATTCAGATCCACTCTTAGCATTTTCATTCAGATGGGCATGTGTAGCCCTTTCTATTATTTCTTTATTTGGGGACATTGTTATTCCAGTTATTTCATAGTTTCGTTATTATGGGATTTTTATTCAAGATGGATGTATTACTTTATTTTTCTCGCATGTTGACATTCGTTGATGAATGTTTTATATTAATTGGATTCTTGTTCCAGGTTTATTGCGGTGTGAATCTTATTTATTGAAACTTTGTTAAATAAATAAATAAATCCTTTTCTTTAAATAAAATTTGGAAAGTAATGTTTAAATTTGGTTTTGACACTTAGCTTAATTATTTAGGGTGTTAAATTGGAAAGTTTATTTTTACGACAGTGATGCTAAGAATGAACCAAACTGTTCACCTTGATTTAATTTAATAAAGGAGTGATCGCCCGGTATTTAAGTAGGCGGGGTGTCACAGGAGTTTGGTTTCCTCCAATCCTGATCTTCCATATCTTAGTTGCTATTTGGAGGGCATTAGCCTCTCCTGCTCTTCATCCTTGCTTATAACTTTCTCAACCTTCTTCTCTGGCTTGGGATGGATGGTTGCTATGATGCACTTCCTCGCCATCGCCTGGTCTCCGTGGATCTCCACCACTCCTCGCTCAGTAATACATTTGAGCTTCTGATGGTAGGTAGAGGGGACGGCCTTCATCGCATGCAGTTATCCTCTGCCGAGGATTGCTTGGTAAGGGGAATCAATATCGACCACGAGAAATTTGATCATTTTCGAGATGTTTTATGCCCTTACTGGCAAGACAATCTTTCGCAAGGAGATGGTTACTTTTATAGCGAAACCAACTAGAGGAACGATGGCTTCCTTTAGGTCGGAGATACTTAACTTTAACTTCCTGAACATGTTGAGGTACATTACTTTAGATGAGCTACCTTGATCGATGAGCAACATGTCGACGTCATAGTTAGTTATCCTGAGTGTAATGATCAAAGCATCATGATGTGGGGTCCTTACACCCACTAAGTCCTCATCTGTGAACATAATGTGCTTGCTATAGTCGACATCCTCTGCTCGCCGACGCTTTCCTGATTATGTTTTAGCTGGATTGATTTGAAAAGCTTGCATCATGGCTGTAAGCTTTTTGACTTCCATTCGAGATGTGTTTTCTTGAATCTGTTTAAGATCGGATGCCCTATAAATTACTGTGAACTCATGCCCGACGTCTTCCTCGAGCATGTTGTCGGGTCTTTGATCTTCATTGGCAGCTACCTCCACTGCCTTCTTTTCCACAAATTCGCTTAAGTGCCTAGTTTGAGCTAACTCTTTAAGGTGAGACTTGAGGGCTTTACAGTGCTCGATTTTGTGCCTGCTCTCTTTATGAAAAGCGCATCTCAGCGTGTTATTCCTTTTTAAGGGTCTCCACCCATCTCTTTGGGCCACTTAATGAACGATTCGTCCTTGATCTTTGCCAAAATCTTATAGATCAGTTCTTTAAAAACTTTGTTTACTGCTTGAAATGCTTTTGAGGCATCACTCTTGTTCCCATTATTACTTCCTTTCTTTTGATTCTCAGTTTTGTCGCTGCCCTTGCCGACGAACTTGGTGCGACCATTTTCCCTGCACTGAGATGAGTCACATCTTCAACTTTGGCGTATTTTTCAATACGAGCCATTAAGTCATCAATGGTCGTGGCCTCCTTCTTAGCGAGGTACTGCTGTAAGAGGCAAGAACTGGGTAAGCCAATCTTAAAGGATGTGACGGCGACCTGCTCCAAGCAGTCCTCGACCTCATCGAACAGTTCCCAATACCTCTTCGCGTAGTCTCTGAGGCTCTCTTGAGGCTTTTTCTTCATAGTCAACAAAGCATCCATCCTCTTTGGGTGGGAGTTACTGGTAATGAAGCGAGCTATGAAGAGCTCTGCCAGGTACTCGAAGTTTATGATGGATTTGTGAGGGAGTTTTTCAAACCACTTTTGATCTATGTCGTGCAAGCTCGATGGAAAGATCCGGCACCTCAATACGCCCTTGTGGTTCCAAAGGGTCATGGCCTACCTGTACTTTCTGACATGGTCGATAGGATCAATCGTTCTATCGTAGATCTTAAACCTGGGCATTGCGAACTTCTTGGGGGCTTTTTTTTCCTCTATCTCCCTTGAGAAAGGGGATTTTATCTGGGTCCTAAGAGCTCACCTGACTAGCTCTCTGGTCAACCTGCCCCCCCCCCGATGTGCTGGGTGTTGGTCCATTTCTCTTCGTACCAAATTTCGTATGTCGTCGTCTCCTTGGCTTGGGCTCTTGTAATGGCGAGCTGATTGTTGTTGCTCGAGAAAGTCGTCATCTGACCTATGTCCCTCAATTCTTTGAGATCCATGTCTTGGGCTCCTTCCTTGGCTGCGAGATCTGATCTCCTGAGGGCTAGGAGTGTGATAATGAAGTTGTCTTGTGTTGTGATGGAGTTCTCTCTCCATATTCTCCAGTCTTCTCTTGAGGCAAGCATTCTCAGCTTCCTTCTGCGAGTAGCTTACTCTTGCTCTTGGAGCCTGGCCTCGTAGGTGTCGATCAGTCTGGAGACTTGCGTCGACCTAATCGATCCCTGGCTTTCTTCTGAGGCCTACCATTCTGTACGAGGCCTTGGGTTTGAGCGTCGAACTTCAGATCTAATCCTACGAGGAATGGGTTGCTCTAGAATATCCCCTGCTTGAGGGGCATTGCTGCTGTGACCAGACATTTTAGGTTCTTATTGGTGAAGGCTTTCTTAAAGGAAGAACAATCGCTTCCCACAGACGGTGCCAATTGTGGTGACAATAAATCTCAACACAAATTATAAGCAAAACGATCACCGGAAAAGGTAAAAACATAAAATAGCTGCAATCACACACGATACGAGATATACGTGGTTCGGAAAAATTGCTTACGTTCACGGTGGTGCTCTCTGGTTATATTTCTCTTTTCTCCTGGGGAGTGTTTACAATTACATACCCTTTGCCTCGGGCTTGGGGGTTTAATATATACATGAAATTCTCAGAGAGTGAGGGTGTTGGGCACCTCCACGTTGACCCATAATCCCTAGAATATCTCTTGAGAGATTTTAGGGGTTGAATGGGAGACTCAAGAGTTTGGACCGGACTTTCCCTATCTTTGAAAAGGGCTTGGTTGGGCTACTCCTCTGGGCCAAGAAAAATAAATGAGTTACCCACACCCCGCCTAATTCTTGCGTTGGCCTCCACCAAAACTAAGTCGGGCGTGAGTCAATAAAATACCATTCTTAGGATGAGACAGATATGAGACATAAACAAATCAATACTCAAGATAAATAATTGAATCAAACTCAATTGATAACAACAACTGAACAATAAAAGATCCATTACATGCTAAAATCCAAATAATAAACTAATCTCCAATAATATAAAATTGAATAAAACCCATACAACTTTGGAACCTAATGGCCCAATCAAAACCATAAACTGTGTCTCAAAGTACATACAAAGGAATGGAAAACTAAACTAAATCAACACGCATAAGGTAGAGCAACTCCAAGTGCACCTACGAGCAAATCCTCAAATAACTCTATGCAGCTTCTCCAATTACTAATTCCTAAAAAGTTAGTCAATGCACGAGGTCAGATCCCCGAGTATGAATACACACTACTCCCCTCAATTAGGATCCTTGAATCCAGACAGTAGCATTATATGCAATAAATGTCACAATAGAATATTTTAAAATAAACGACATAATTAAACGTGATAACTATAAATGACTAACTACCCGTAGAGATCCCCATTTAAAAGGCACACCAATATGATTTTAAATTTCCAAGTCCCACGATGTTAATTAATTAAATTAACCAACTTTTATTTTTGTCCTCACTTTTTATTATGACGGTCCTCCCGTCCCGGGTGGTAATTTCCACCAAAGCGTCACGCTTTCCCTTGTCAATCGTCCTCTGACCCGTTTAAACTGTCGGTCCCGACACATGATAAGGTTCCACACACGAGACGACATAAATCGTCCTCTGACCCGTTTAGACTGTCGGCGCCGACACATTATGTCACCACAAATTTTAATAGCCGTTTTTATCTTAGGCATTAATTCTCAATTTCTCAATTTATAAATTTATACATTACCCCACCCTTTTATTGATGTGAGATCCTCAAAATACCCCTTAGTCACAATAATAACACCTATTTGACTCATCCCTATTTAAATCTTCATTAAAAGTTTTAGGGATCTTTTCGGCTTTGTCATGCTTAGAATTTTCAAATTTCTTAAAATCATTTTTAAATTTATCTTTGTTAAATTTTAGAAATTTATGAAATTTCCTAGAAAACACAGTCATGTCCTCCGAGTCACTATCACTCTCATTAACCAACACTTGTTTTTCCTCCTTTTGGGCTTTTAAAGCAATGTCCTTATCAATTTTCTTTTCCTTTTTGGAGGGAAACACATCTAGCTCATAGGTTTGAAAATCACATACTAATTCCTAAAGTTTGGTAGAGTGCAAGGTGGGTAAAGAATTTAAAACGGTCACTTAAGGGATAAATCGCTCGGGTAGGGACCTTAAAATTTTCTTTACAACTCGGTCATCGGGTATTTTCTCTCCCAAATAACAGATGAATTAACTATATCGGAAAGTCTAGCATAAAATTCATCAAATGTTTCTTTATCATTCATTTTAATGGTTTCAAATTGAGTGGTGAGGTTTTGGAGTTTAAAGCTTTAACGACACTAGTTCCCTCGTGAGTGAGTTGTAATATGTCTCAAGCTTCCTTAGCGGTTTCACACGTCATGATACGTCGGAATTAATCCGGTGTGACCATGCTAAATAAGGCATTTAAATCTTGGGAATTAAAATTAGCAAGTTTAAATTCATTATCACTCCATCTATCTACGAGTTTGGGAACACACTCATTTTCTATCAAATATATGGGTGGGGACCACCCGTTAACAACTGACAACAAAACTCTATCGTCGATAGATATTAGTGTCGATTTCATACGCGCCTTCAAATATGCGTAGTTGGAACCATCAAAAACAGGAAATTTTGAAAATGGGAAAAATTCCATTTTTAACCAAAAATATTAAAAAGGACCTTAACATAATAAATTAGCGCTCCGGCTCTGATACCACTTGTTGGAACGCTAGGACCCCCAATTTTAAACTTCTATTTAAAATCAATTTCCTTTTAAATGCGGAATACAGATGGTTCAATACAAAATTTAATTTTTCAAAATATATTTAATTTTCTTTTCTTTAAAAAGATGAAAAATTAAATTACACACTACAAAGTGAATTAAAGTAAACACACACACAATTTAAATTCACTTAAACAAAATTAATTTAATCCCAAGTCCTAAAATTTGCCTAACATGATTAATTCATTTTTCTACAAAGGCAAAACCAAATTTTATCCAAAGTAAATTATTTAGACTTGAATTAAATTGAGTTAAACATTACCCAAATTAATTTTTGCACCAAATTAAACAAGTAGTGATTTAAACCAAATTTTATCTTTTTACCTAAGCATGCATCGAAGGTGAATTTTGCAAAATATAAAATAAACAAATTCACGGCGATGTACGAGGAAAATCCACAACGAAAAAAACCTCGGACGGTCCTGGCCTAACAAATTCACTAAGTATAGAATTACAAATTATAAGACAGGTAGACTTACACCACAAACTTGAGTCCGTCCAAGCCTTGATGCTCCTTCTTGTAAACACCTCTGCCTAGCGAATAATTCTGGAGTCCACCGGAACCTTAGAGACCACCAATTGAGACCAATCAACCATCAGACACACATGGTGACTTTCACTATGTGAGAATGCCGCAGCAAAATAAAAGCTTCTTCTTCTTTGGAGTTTGTTTGGCACCGGGTTCTACTCTACCGTTTGAAGAGTTGTTTGGGTTTACTTCTACATCTATATATATATATATAAGAACTTGGAATAATTATAAACGGATGGGGTGTATGTGTTTTGGTAGAAATTAATTCATGATGGCTTAAAAACACAAAAACATGAACTTTTGATTTTGGAAATTCTTTCTCAATATTTCTCTTTCAAAGTGTGTCAAAAGTTGGTTTTTCAAAAAAGGTTTCCGCACTAAATAAATCTGGAAGGAGTTAGTGGGAACAAAAGAGTGGGATCATGGAGAAAAATGCCAAAAACTGCAAAAAAAAAACTCTCGTCATAAATCTCGTTTGAACGAGATTTTCGTTCAAACGAAGTTTCGTTCGAACGACTATCTAACGATAGTCCAATGGACAAAATGGAAAAAATCGTTGGCAAGCTCGTTCGAACGAATTCTCGACCGAATGACAATTTCGAACGAAATCTAAGAAAGTTCAAATTTCATTTTAAGCACAAAAACTTTTTATTCAAAGTTCTAAGGGTTCCTTGTAAAAATAAAATTAATTTTAAAATAAAATTACACCCTTAATAAAATTATTCCAAGTCTCCCTATATATATACAAATGCATTCATACCTTTTGGAGACATTGAAATCTTCAAGTTGATGACGTAGAAACGAGGCACTAGAAACTCGACAATGATGAAACTTTACAAATCTGACCGCTACGTCTTCAACAAACACGTCATAGGCTTGGATGGATACATAAGAACACTCTTCTATGACTCAAATGTTTTTGTTCGGAATTGAGCCAAAACTACAAAGGACTCAATTGGAAATTTGTGTCCTTACAAATCTCCCCCTTTGGCTATTCCGGGACAAAAACCAAACAAAAATCCTAAAGGGTCGTCAAGATCTACTAGACTCAAAAAACATCCCACCCAAAATAAAAAATACAAGAAACTTGACTCAAAGACCGCTTAGGATAAATAGCTTTGCCGATGGAAGTTGCCGCTAGAATAATTCCTGCACACTTAAGCAAAACATTAAACGCACAGGGAATATCAAAATATTAAATGCAATTAAAGAAATACTCTCCCTAAATTAATTCTCCCCTTTATCAAATATGATCAACCTAAGAATATAGCGCCCTCCCCCTAAGATAGATCGTTTAAACGAAGATACGATTACAATAGGATTAGAAACCATTTCTTCCGCTATCATGAACCATAAGAGAAACTTGTTTTAATTTAGCAAAGTCCCGATCAACCGATGTTTAATTAGGCGGGGTGTCACAAATGTGTAATCCTACTTTTGTGTGATAGTAAGGAGACTAGATTGTGTATATCTGAACAATGTGTAATCATACTTATTTGTGATAATAAGGTGACTAGATAGCGTACATCTAAACAATGTATAATCTTACTTATGTGTGATAGTAAGGAGACTAGATAGTGTACATATAAACAATGTGTAATCTACTTATGTGTGATAGTAGCGAGGTTAGATAGTGGATATTTAAAATAATGCTTAATCTACTTAAGAACAAATAGTATAAAAGATAGATGGTGAGTATCTAAAAATAAAGTAAGTGGGAGAACTTAACCCGATGATGATAATAACGTAAGAGAAATGTAAATTACTAGTTGTTCGGTAAAATACTATATGGGCGGTACAGATAAATTAAGGGGAAACTTAACTTGGGGATTAATGATAATTAAGGGTATATTATAGCATACTTTATAGGCGGTATGGGTGAGCTAGACTGGTTAGTGGTAAGTTAGATACTTGAGGCCTAGTTAGTTTGGGTAGCATAACTAGGTGGGCTTACTAGTAAACGTTAGGTGCGCACTATAGATGAGAGGTGAGAAACTCAAGGGAGTGTTCGCAACCTAATATGTATATCTAATAATTATTCATTTAAACTACAACTTAAATACTTTCTATATTTTCAAAATGGTTTTTACGTGGGCTCTGACCCATACATGCAAAATATTTTCAAAAACATTTTAGGTGTCCAGCCATAAGGACGCCAAGCAGGATAATCTGTTCCAGGGATTCGTAGCTGCAGCACGTGTGGATGCTTGCAGGATTTGGACCAAGTCATTTTAGTTACATAATTACTAGTGCAAGGTGCAGTTCAGTATTTCATTTGGGCGTGTTGCCCCAGCATTATTTTATTTCTGATAGACTCTGTATTCAGTTTTATTCAGTTGGATTTTATATTAGACTTGGGAACCGATGGTTTATATCATTACGTTAGAGAACGAGTTAGGAGAGAGGAGAGAGATTGATTCCTCCATGAGAGAGTCGTTAGGAGGGAGAGAAATAGTGTTTGGAGAGATAGAGAAAGCGTTTGAAGAGAGGGAGAGAGAGAGAGAGAGAGAGAGAGAGAGAGAGAGAGAGAGAGATTTTGATAAATGGAGAGTGGACTTGACTAAATAAGTTGCTAGTCTTATGCGTGAACTCCTCGCATCCATGGAGACTCGAAAGAAACTTGCAGCCCTTGTAGCCCAACTCGAGAAGGATCTTGAAAGAGCTCGAGAGGTAAAGGTAAATATTGAGGACACATCTAAGAATATGGTAAAGACGTTCCTCGTCCCCGCATTAATATTTGGTGAGAGGCGAGGAATAGGTTTCGAAGGTGCATCCACATCACATGCCGCACTAGAACAGGTTCTCGAATTTATGGTAAATTAATAATGCCCTCAACCAAAGACCCAAACAAAAGTTTGACCTAAAAAATCAAACCAAAGAAGGCCTTAAAATGTCAATTTCTACATATATTGTAAGATAAAGGGCTACCTTATGTAGTTTTTCTATAGCGTAGGTCGGACTCGACGTACATATACTCCATCTCACCACGTTAGAGATTTGGCTAGACTCGGAGAGAATGTTGCGTATCTAATAGCCATATCTCATATTTTGATGCAACGGATGTCATTTTCGTTAGTGGATACTTCCAAGATACCGACTAGAGCCAAAAACGACAAGGGTAAACAAAGGTTACCACTTCTTGGGTACCTAAGCATGAAGATAAATACCTTATTGTTCATGTTTCTCTTAAGGCTCATAATATCTAGCAGTGATATTTTAACAATGGTTACTCCAGACATATGAATGGTGACGTCTCATTTTTTACTTAACTTGTGGACAAGGACGGTAAAGTCACCTTTGGAGATGGGATTAAATCTAGCATGGTAGGACGTGGTACAGTAGAAATACCAAAATTTATTAAGCTAGATGATGTGTTGTACGTTAAAGGGTTGAAAGCAAACCTTATTACCATTAGCCAGTTGTGCGATGCAGACTTTGTTGTGAATTTTAATCGAAATGAGTGTAACATTTTTAATCAAATCGGTAAACTATTGTTGCAAGGGGTGAATACAGAAGATAACAGCCATGGGATTGTGACCAATTCCTCATTTGTATGCAATAGCTCCACAATCACATCTATGGATTTGTGTCATCAATGTTTGGGCCATGTCAACTTTAGAGATTTGGAGTGTTTAGCTAAAAAAGACCTAGTACGTGGCTTATTGTCTCTTGGAAACCAACTTCCATGGTTTATGGTCCTTGCTAGCAAGGAAAAAAGTCTGAAGTCCCCATAGAAAGTTAAATTTCATTACCACTACACGTGTGCTTGAGTTGATATATATGGATCTCATGGGTCCGACTCGCACTGAGAATCTAGGTGGTAAGAGGTATATTCTCATGATGGTATATGATTTCTCTCATTACTTCATTGTTGGATTACTGAGAGATAAATCCAATGCTATAAAGTTTCTGATAACCAAGTATCGTGCCATGCAAAATCAATATGGGGTCACTATTAATAGGATGCCTAGTGACAATGGCACGAAATTTAAAGAGGCACGCGTGGATATCTACTGTGATAACATTTGGATTAAATACGAATTTTTGGCCGTGAAAACTCCTCAACAAAATGGCATTGTTGAGAGGATGAATTGCACAATTCAAGAGATGACTAGATCCATGCTCCTTGGTCGAAAAGTACCCTAATGGTTTTGGGTAGAGGTGATGCCTACCGCATGCCACAAGGTGAATAGGGTATATTTTCGTCCACACACACTTCGGACTCCTTATGAGTTATGGATAGGGAAGAAACCTAACCTTTTGTATTTCTGTGTTTTTTAGAGTAAATGTTACATCCTGAGGGATAAAGAGAAATTAGGAAAGTTCAACTCCCGGAGCGACGAGAGAATTCTATGAGGATATTCATCTAATAGTAGGGCTTATCGGGTTTACAACATGGCTAGCTCTAAGGTTATGGAATCCATAAATTTCATTGTTAAAGATGACGAGCCTCCAGTGTTTATTGATTCTATACCTTTACGTGAGGATGATGCACCCCTTGATAATGATCCCATCCTTCCTCGTATACTTTAGGTGGACCCTATTTAAATTTTAGGGGACACGCCTTCTTGGGTTCGCAAGAGTCATGACCCCTCTATAATACTTGGTGATCCCACACTAGGTGTCAAGACTCGTGCTAATCTTGAGAACATTATTAGCCATCTGTGATACATGTCCAAAGTAGAGCCCAAGAACTTCAAAGAAGCACTCAAGGATGAAGAATCGATATCTGTTATGTAGGATGTGTTGCTTCAGTTTAAGAAGAATGATGTCTAGGAAATTGTCCCCCGACCTAGTGAGACAAATGTGATAGGTACCAAGTGGATCTTTAAGAATAAGAAGGATGAGAATGGTACCATTATCCGTAATAAGGCTAGGTTGGTCGCTCAAGGGTACACACAAATTGAGTGTGTAAACTTTTAGAAGACATTTGTTCCTGTTGCGAGGCTTGAGTCCGTCCGCTTGCTACTCGACATCGCATGTCATCTGCGCTTAAAGTTATATCAGATGGATGTCAAGAGTGCCTTTATAAATGGGATTCTATTGAAGGAGGTTTACGTGGAACAATCTAAAGGGTTTGAAGACCCTATGCACCCCGAACACGTCTATTATCTAAGAAAAGACTTGTATGGTTTGAAGCAAGCACCCCATGCTCGGTTCGAGAGGCTTACTTCCTATCTCTTAGCTTATGGCTTCAAGAGAGGGGGAGTAGATAAGATGTTATTTATTAGGAGAGAATAAGGTGGTATTTTAGTTGCCCAAGTCTATGTGGATGACATAGTCTTTGGAACCACGTGCTCCCGCCATGCTCAAGACTTTGAGGAGGAGATGAAGAGTGAATTCGAGATGAGCATGGTTAGTGAGCTTACTTTCTTCCTTGGTATCCAGGTTCGTTAGCTTGAGGACGGGATGTTCATCACCCAATCTAAATATGCAAGAGACCTCGTGAAGAAATTTGTTCAAGACTTCCTTAAGCACTCACGCACCCCCATGAGTACCTCGATAAGGCTTAACAAAGACACTTCAGCCAAGAACATAGAGCAAATCTTGTATCGGAGTATGATATGTAGTCTTCTCTACTTGACTACCAGTCGTCCCGACAACGCCTTTGTGTTAGAGTTTATACGTGTTATCAGGCATCCTCGAAAGAGTCCCACTTGCTTTCTCTTAAACGTATCATCATATACGTGAGTAGAAGTCTCTCATACAAAATTTGGTATTCCTTTGATAAAGATGACCGTTTATCCACCTATTCGGATATCGAATGGGCCGGGGATGTAGAAGGATGCAGGAGCACTTTGGGTGGGTGTTTCTATTTTGGGAGTGCTTTTATCACTTGGGTAAGCAAGAAGCAGAACTCCATCTCTTTGTCCACTATGGAGGTTGGGTACATCGCCATCGAAAGTTATTGCACGTAACTCTTGTGGATGAAGAAACTATTGGAAGATTATGGGCTTTCATAGGACACCATGACTAATTCTTGTGATAACATGATCGCGATTCACATATCCCGCAATCCAATCTAGCATTCGTGCACAAAGCACATTAGGATACGTGAGCACTTCATTCGAGACCTAGTAGAGGAGGGTCATGTCTTTGAGCTTTGTGACCACCGACCACCAGTTAACCGACATTTTCACGGAACCTTTAAATGCCCTTAGATTTGAGAGTCTTAGTAAGTCATTAGGTATCTGCACAGTTGATTGACAATTGGTTACTGTATCTAGCATATGGTGGCCTTTTATTCTCATACTCTTGATTCCTATTGCTAGATTGTACTATTTTGTATTTTTATTGTATCATATCTTTTTCTTCATCTTTTAGAAAAATTCAAAAAGATTTTTGGTTTTTAAAAACAAATGAAAAATACAAAAACATTTTCGATTTTTAGAAAAATAAAAAAGGCAAAAAGATTTTCTTTTTATAAAAAAATTTTAAAATAAAAAATAAGATTTTTTTAGTTTGTTTACACCTTATACGGATGAACATTTAGGATTGTCAGGTCACAATATCATTCCATTATTCACGTGACTTTTTGATAATGTTTTGAGACACAACACCATTTCATCCATGTGCTTTATTATGAATTTGAGTCATTAAGTTGTGATTAGTTGATATCTTTCTATATGTTTGGCTCTTTGTCTCCTTTAATGCACACATGCACGAATTTATATATCTATTGCATTTTTTTGTCGCGTGTTGGTCTAGGTGCTTTCATATCAATCTTGCTTATAAATGAAATATCCCAAGTAAGAGATAAAAGACTGTGCTTGTAAAACCATTGCCCTGATTTCCTTTTTCCAAAAAAATGTTATATTTTAAGCAATGGAAATGGGAAACAAAATACATGTTATCTTTGCATTAAAATCCACCATTGTTAATTTAAAATAGCCCAAAAAGATTAGAGGCACATAAAAACAGAAGTATCGAGCCATTTTGATTGAACATTGATGCTTCACTTCAAAAGACCATTAATTTCTTCAAAACTTCTTTAATGTATTTCCATATTATGAGAGGATTTTGAGGGAGTTAAAATAGAAGATTAATGGGTTTGCACATATCATAAAATATCTAAACACTCATACAAGTTTTGGGCACTATTAGTGTGAAAATCATTTTAGACTTTTATTTGTTGTCTAGATTAAGTAAATTGCATATGAATTCACCATTTTTACACCTAAGGCCGACTTTGAGTTCATTCGTTAGGAGTATCCAATATCCATCGTGCACATATGTTATGATTGCTTGAGTTGATTTTCCTATCGAGTTTGTTCACACCCATATATTACGCTTTCTCGACTTGGTTATTTTAGTGTTAGTTCATAGTGTGTTGTATTTGTATTTCTTATACTTGAGAAAAAAATTGTCAAAAAAATAGATGGTTTGATTTGTGGCATACCCTAATTTACTGCTTATGTTTCTTTTCCTTGTCTATTTCGAACATCATAAAAAGGGGGAAAACGAATTGTGGGGGAGTAGGAGTTTGATGATTTATATGCTTATCATTTTATTTCAAACTCTTTGCGCATCAGGGTTTTGTCTCGTGTGTGTAGGTACATTTGAAGATCAAATTCATAATACACTCGATGAAGACAAAGTACCCAAAAGGATTAAGGAAGGGGAAAATTTGAAGATTTTGAGTTTGAAGATGTTAAAGCTTTTCAAAGACTGCCATATTTTGATATCATTCCACTTGTGGGTTTTGGAAGGGTATTAGAATATTGTATGTCTTAGGACTTGGTTTCATAATTCGAACTTTTTATGTTTGTACCGGCATAACCATATGGGGAGATTTATAAGGGCAACTTTTCTGACATTGCCCCTAGATTCTAGGACTTATCCATAACATCTAGATTTCATTAGTTATGGCATATCCCGTTACACCTGTTATACCATAGCATGTCTCCACGATTATACTCGGCATCAAGGATTCGAATTCAGGGAAACGTGCACCACTGCCGCTTCATCATGCTCCATGTTTATCTTCAAACTGTGCTCCATGTCTTAATGTAATTATGGTATATTCTATGTTTTGGAGTGATGTGGATTTTTGTAATTTTATTTGGAGTTATTTTAATTAAAATGAGGCTGGATTTTTTATTTAAAATTATTTTTTGCCTAGTATCGTTATAATGAGATGCATATCTCATTCGAACGACCCAGCTATCTCGTTCAAAATTTTGTCAAATGACCTTCATCAAACGAACCTTAAACAAGGGTGTCCTATTTTACGTCGTTAGAAGTTTGTTTGAAGCTCGTTCTAATGATAAGCCTTTCTCATTTGAACGAGACTCAAATGTCATTCGAACGATGTTATGTCGCCTCGATTTTCATTTCCGTTTATAAATACATGGTTTACATAGGGTTTTTACAAGACTTTTGAAACCTCATTTTCTGCAGAACTGCTGCACAAAGTTTCACTTTTTAAAAGGCTAAACACCTTTTGATTCGCACAAAACCTCCCAAATACTTTGGTGAATCTCTTTGTAACCCTCAAACACTTCATACCAAAGTTACTCTTGTGAAGAAGGAGTCTTCATTGCTGACCTTGTGGCTCTCATTGGAACCATTTGTGACACCCCGCCCATTAAATATCGGGTGATTAGTCCTTTATAAAATTTTAAAACAGAATGTTCGGTTGGTTCATTCTTAGCATCACTGTCGAAAATATTAACTTTATTAATCACCTAATATAAATTAAGCTAGTGCCAAAATACTTTCTCTTTTAAATTGTAACCAAAAATCATTTATTTATGAAGTCCAAGAATTTAAATATAATCCATTCACCATTCCACTGAATAAAATAAATAATAAATCTGAATCACGTACTGAAATAAATACGACTGGATTAAACATTCCAGTTCAAAACTCTAAGCCAAAGAACCACAGTAAACTAAATCCAACCATAATGAATAGAAAGTGAACTAAATACAATCTCTGATAAAAATGTCTAAGGAATGGGCGACACATGCCCTAAATGAAAAGTCTAGATGAACTGAGAGAAAAGATAGGAGCGTCTATAGCAAAGACCTACAACTTCCACATCAGCTGCAGCACGCCAAGCAATCTAAGTCTCTAAATCTGGTGACCCTGTGGCTGAGCACCTGATATAATACATATATATATAGCAAGAGAGAAAAGAGATGCAAGAGACGGGTTAGAGCCCGATGTGTAGAAATATGTTTTAGCAAGTATTTAAAATTGCCTTAAATTAAGTATTATGTGCATGTTAGATTCGTGCTCTCACATGAAGTTCTCACCTCTCTTATATTGTGCACTCCTAACGCATCTTCTATCTGGTACTGGTAACTCTACCCAAGCTATCTAGTTCCAAATCAACGTACCACCATCCACATTCAATAGTAGGATTCCCGTATTCGCCCATACGATACCCCATAAGTAGTCTATCACATTTTACTACCTTACATGTTCACTATTAGAATATTTAAATCTTTATCTCATTAAGATTATTTCATTTATCCTCATTGCCACAACTACTAGTTTCTCTTAGTAGAACTTCTCGTAATTATACATATATATATAGCCATATCACCCATATATATACATATATATCAGTACTGCACCCCCGGTTTAAGCCCCATTAGTGCTATTAATAAAATGATCATGCACCCCCGAGTTATCACCCATTTGTGCACTTAATAAAAATCCTTGCACCCCCGGGTCATCACCCATTAGTACACATAATAAAAACTTTACACCCACGGGTTATCAACCTTTAGTGTATTTACCAACATAGCCTTGCACCCCCGGGTTATCGCCCATTAGTGCATTTAACAAAAATATCAAACAATAGGCATACACACATCCTATTAAAATTTATAGGTATTCTCTCACCTAGTTGCATACTTACCATACGTATTTTATTCTCATTATTACATATATTATAATATTATTAGATTACCATAACTCTCTCATAATCTCCAAGGTAAATCTTCTTTCCGAAATAATTAAAGTATAAATCTCACACACTTTCTCGTAAACCTGTCTCGTTTCAAATCTGTTAATTGGCAGTTCATCTCACTCAAATAAACTGAAAAATTCCAAAACTTCCCCTAAGAAGTTTCCCAAAAATTTGCCTTATCGCTCGAACCAAATGGCAATGTCGTTTGAACGACTGCCATGTGTCGCTTGAGCGACTTCGCGCGAGACGTACTATTTCGTCTTCTTCCCCAGAATTCTGCGTTTTTCCACCATTTTCATCCCTAAAACCACTACTGTTCATTCCCAAACAGCAACCCCAATTGATGCCCTAACATATTTAGATGATTTATAACAACCTAGAATCATTAAATCTTCACAATACATCAATTAAATACTAAATCCCCAAATTAAACCATTAAAACCCTAGTTCTTCCAATTTCAATTCAAGAACTACTATAACCTAGATTTGTTCGTGGAAATTATCATAAATTCGTGGATGACATCCTATCTACATGAAGGAATTTAATCTCTTATAATCTCAGACCCAATATGAATCAAATCATTAAGTTTTCATCAAAATTAAATCTCATAAATTAATGGGTTATCAACTACTCTAATCATGAACATAATTATTGCTAAATCATGCAAGTAATAAACACTTGTCTCGAATCAACCGTTTGATTTCTTGATATTGTTGGTATGGGTGTGTTCCTCTCGTTCCGATCTACACGATGCTGGTGGTGGTTGTGCAAGGTGGTGGTAATTGGGCCTTCCTTCTTGGAATTTATTCTCCCTCACACACTCTGTGGCCGTTCCTTACTTTTGTATCTCTCAACCCTAATGAAACTTTCGTGACTGATATAATAAACTCCCATTTTTCGTCCATTTAATTCCTCCAAAAATCAAAATTACAAAATTACCCCTACGGGTGCCGGCTTGGCCTAAAAATCTCCCGGAGTCTAAATAAAATACCCGGGTAGTATTTTCTGACTATTTCGACCCTCACGGACTCAACGGTGCACTCGAAATTACCATATGAGTTACTTAAAAATAATTTACTTCTATAGTTTATTCAATTAGTCCCGACACAACTCACATGCGTGTCTCGACTTAATATACCAAACTGTCGTATATTTCACTCTCAACAATTTATCAGATTCAATAATTCCATATTACTTATTCACTCAGTAATATTCAACAATTCTCATTAATAAGTATTAACCCTTGTCACGCTAATTAATATTTATTTTTAAATCCGGATCAATTACCAATTAATTCTAGCATATTAATTTAATTAATCACATAATTATTTAAATTCTAAAAAATACGGGGTGTTACACCATTGCTGACTAAGATAAAAGGAACCTGCAGGGATTCATCTGAAAATGTTGTCGTTCACTTGTAATTTTATAAGTTGCGGTTTGCAAACTGTATAAGTGAAATAAAAAATTTTGCCCCAAAGGGGATTTTTTTCCCAGAATCCTTCTTGCTTAGTTTTGAACGCATGCTTGAATGTTTTACCACTTTTAATCATGTAGTTGCATGTTCTAGGGTTTAAAGGGTTTAAAACTGGTGTGGATTGACATCTATTAAATAAGTTAAGACCATTGAACTGTAGCGCACTCTGAAGAAAATAAATAATAAGTGAAAAGATATTTCAATTCATGAATAAGTATGTCCCTTATATATGTTCAATTCATAAATAGACATATCCTTTGAAAGATGTCAATTAATGAACCATCATAACTATTAGTATAGTGCCTATTCATGAAAAGACACAAATGAGTTTATAAAAATTATATGATCCAACTATTTTTTATTGTTAACTTATGAGATCATTATCTCATTTTCTCTCTTATTTATAAATTTATTCAATCCGTTTTACCGAGTGTTAGAGGAAAATTTTTAGGATTGGTAACTAAAAATTATATTAGATAGTTGTATCTTGGAAGTAATTTGCCTAAAAACTCTAGAGAAAACTTTTGTGACGGGAGCAAATAAAACCTTAAGGAAAGTGATTCTTCATGCCTCAATCCACCACAAAATTTCAATATTTATCTCCTTCAATATGTTGGACATCTTCTTGACATGATTTAGACAGTTCAATTGAGTAATTGTCACATAATGGGGATTTGTCCAATGTTGGGGTGATTTCACTGGGAATTTTTAAGGGTGGATTGGATTTTGATTTGGGTTTATGCTTTGGGATATTTTAATGATATGGATTTTTAGAAGTTGGGTTATAATGAGGTTCTTTGATTTCAATTGGTTTAGTTTGAGATGGATCATGGCCAGTTGCTCTGTCTCATGGTTCAGTTACAAAGTAGTGGAGGTTGGCTGAATTTATGTTGTTCACAAATGGGCCTTGTGGTGGATCTTTAATTGTTGTTTTTTTAGCATACCATGAGGTGTTCGGATCAGTTGCACCTCGACTAATTTTTATTTTCGGTTCGTGACTTTCGCTGGTCAAGCAATATTTAGAAGATTTAGAAATTGAACTGGGACAGTGGGTTGTGTTATAAGCTAGGAGGATGCGGGTAATTAATGACATTTTTTTTGTAGCATACCATGAGGTGTCTGAGCCATGTTACGTGTCCTTCGACTAATCCTCATTCGCGATTCGTGGCTTCCGCTGACCAAACATTATTTGATAGTGTCAGGTATCGAACTGGGACCAAACTCAATCCACCTCAAAGACTATCCCAGTGACAGCATTATACCACTGAACCAATAGGCTTGGTAAGTAATTAATGAGATTATAATTTGACTTTTGGGGGTACAAAAAGGAAGGGTTCTCTGCACAATGTCTTTCTTATTTTGTGAAAGAAATGGCATTGAGGGAAGGTGTTCGATAAAGTAGACCTATGGACTTTCCAACTCCTGTCATTTTCTTTTCTTACCACATCCAAACCCAGATTTGATGTCATTTATGTGCCGAGATTTTTATTTGGTAGCGTAATAGTCTTTGTTATGTTCATCATTCCACTCTCTTCTCTTGCCATGGTTCCATGCACCCTCTCTGGTGAGATTTTCACTGTGTGATTTCCCAAGCCATTGGATAAAAAATTCATTTTATAATGTTCATTAAAATTCTCACTCTCACAAAGCATCATTTTAGAAGTTTGAAACCCCGGTGAATTGATTCTATAAGGTTTATTAAAATTCTCACTCTCACAAAACTTCCATGAGCCATTGGATCAAAAACTGCATTTCTGAACTGTAGCAAAGTACTCGTTACCCCTGTAATCTTCCTTATATTTTCCTCAGTTCTCTTTTGAACGGGAAATTCACGAATCTGTAACTGAAAGGGAGTTAGAAATTCCATATCATTAATATTGCCCTCCCGGTCCCATTCTTTTAAAATTAAGAGGTTGTTCATTATTAACCACGGTCTTTTGCGGAGAATCTTCCTTTTTCCAGCTTCTTCTTTAAATCTGAATATGAAAACATTCTCCTTTTAGTGAGATACAAATACTTCCTATTTTGTACGCTATGCTCCTTTAATAATGTTTTGGACCCCATTTTATTTTATAGTTTCTCAGCTATAGCTTTTCCTACTAAGGAGCATTATGGGAGGAACTTGTATGTCTCTGCATCATCTTCAAGGACAAGCTCGTCAGTGTTTATGATATCCAATAATGGGTCTACGATGATAATTGGGAGTAAAAGAAAAAGATATAAGTAGTATATAGGGAGGTGAAAGATGATTGTACTGAATGTTCAGACTTAAAAACAAGGAGTAATAGGTACCAAGTCCCATTGACTTGGTCAATGAGTACCTTATATTTTGAACAAAAAAAAATCATCAAATTTTTAAAAGTTCATAACTTCAAATTTACAAATTCAAAATTTATATATTTGGAATCTACTCGTCAAGATCTATCAAACGACACCCATATTTGATATTTTTTAACGCAAAAATCAATACAAATTAATTTACTATCTTTGTAAAACCTTCATTTTTTTAGGGGGAAAATCTTCTTCTCCAACTTGAATGATGGTGACGTTGGCGCGAACCAGAAAAAGCAAAGAAATACATGAAGAGAGGGAGAGGGAGAGAGAGAGAGAGAGATACTATGGCGAGAATTTAGGCGGCCTCCGACGAGATTTTTTGGCTGGCTATTTTCGACGAGTCTCTGATGGGATGGGTGGGGGTGGAGGTGGAGCTGCTAGAGAAAGAGGGTGTATGGGGTTATGTGTTTGTTATTAGAGAGAGAGATTAAGTGGGTTTAAAATTGATATAGGTGAGGGGTGAATTTGCCTAAATATATATGGTATATAATGAAAAAGAACTTGGTCTATTAAACAAATCAATGGGATTTGATGCATCTTTGACCCAATAAATAGGACTAGACCATAATAATGCCTAAAAACAAAAAGATTGTGATGAGAAGTAAAAATATTGTAATCGATATCAAGTTAACAAAAGGTTTAGAGAATTAGTAAAGTGATGAAACAACTATGATCAATTAGAGACAAAGCCCTAACGGTAGGTAAACTTTCATCTCGAAAGTAGAGAAAAAAATATAATCATTCATGGATGTTTATACGATTATATATCTATCTCTATCTCTACTATTATAAAAGCACGAAAACATTATGGGTCATGTAAGTTGCTTTTGCACCCCTATTGTTACCATTAACGTCATCCTTACTATAAGTGAAAAATAATTTATTTATTTATTTTATTTATAAAATCAATTATCAAATACTTCCTACCCGATAACAAAACCCATTTGTTGTTGAAACCATCCCACTTATGCATTAAATATCTGAATCGACCTCATTCTCTCACCTCTCTCATTGTATTGCATCTCCACCTCTATCCCCAACTCACGTCGTTAATGAATCTCATCTCAACAGACACCTCGGGTCACTCCATAATGTCATACGAAACACCATAAATTCTTCCTCACTTCATTTATTAATTGCATTTTAATTTAATAATTCTCCAAAAATGTATTACAGATTTTCCATTTCATCCTTTCAACTCTAGCATAAAAAACATTTGTTCTACCATCCCAAGCGGAAGCTATGTGCACTAATTGGTTTTAACTTATTTGATGTTATTTTTTGAATTTTTTTAATCTATAGTTCATTTGATCTGATTTAATTTGTGGGTCATTTCAAATGGTTAGTTTGTATTTGTATTTAAGTTTTTGAGTTTGTGACATATATCATAATCTCTATTTTAAAAAATTATTTCCTACTTCACAATCTTTTCATCTTTTTGGGTGTGCCTTGACCCTTAATTTCTGTTGGTTTGCTATTATAAAGTATACTCTTATTATTTGTCTTTTTTTTTCTCACCAACTTTTTGTGAATATTTCTAAACCATATGTCTTTTCTATCCATATTACAAAGCCTTACAGCTTATAAACCTACAGTACGTAAAGAACGACATATATGTGCTATGCTAATTTTACATGTATAATACCCATGCCTTTGAAGAGGCCCCAACTCTTCTTGTTCCACCCCTGATTGCAAGTATGACATGACTCTTCATTTTAGTTTTATATTCTTACTGTGATTTACATTCAAGGAAATAGTTATGATCTATATGTTAGGGTCCTGTAATCTTACACAATTATCCAAGGTATATATGAAGTTTAGAATATGTTGTACACTATTGTGAATTTCGGTTGCAGAAGTGTACAATAGTGTACAATTGTAATATGTCCTAGGTAACATTATCACTTGCTCAATTGTAATATGTGAATACATAAATATATAATAATTTATTTATAACTAAAAATTGCAAGACCTTAACAAAGCATCCCAATTTAAGAGCTTTGTTCTCATAATAATGGCTTTGTCATGTTATCATCCTTATTTTTAGTTATACGATTAAATGTATATTTCATTATTTTATTTAGACGTGTAAAAGGTGTAACACCCCGTATTTCTGAGTATATAAAATTTAATTAATTCGATTATTTTAAATTACACGCATGACGTAATTTAATTTAATTAAATATTATGTGTTTATTAAAATATTAATCGGGAGAGATAAAGATTAATATTTATGAAATATAATTTCTAAGTGAGTAGTAAATGATTATTTTTATGTCATAGCTAGTGATAGTGACGTGACAATGTTATATCTCAATCGGAAGTCGAGTATAGACTATATGAGGTCGAGATATGAAATTATTATTGAGTGACTCGGATGGCGATTCTGAGGTCACGGTTGTTTCCGAATGGATAGAAATAGTCAAAATAGTGTAGACCAACTCGGCATCACGTAAGGGTATTTCGATCATTTAGGAGTCTAGGATAGAGAGAACTCCGAAAAATTGAGTGTTATATCAGCCCATTTGAGTGTAAGGCCAGAGTTACAACACTCTGGAGAGAGAGAAGGCCATAGGAGAGGAAGAGGAGAAGAAACCTAGGCTATTCCACACCGTTTCTCACCCTGAATATTGCCGGATTCAAGATCGGAGTAAGGAAGGGACATTTTTGTAACACCTCGTAATTTCTGGGTTATTATTTTTATTTAATTAATTCAGTAATTAGTAATTCACTTGTATCGTAAATTAATAAGAATTAATTAATGGGAATATTTAAAAGTGAATATATTTAAATAAGTTAACGGGTGAGAGTTAATTTTAGAGATTTATTCCGGATGGTAATTTTGAGCGCGCGCATGAGTCCCTTAGGGTCAAAATAATCCAAAATGAGTGGTCATATGCACATATTGGATGTCGGGGCCTAATTAGACATGTTTGAGCTCCATAATGAAAGTATATACCCTTTTTATAAAGCCCATAGGCCAAAAAACGTGAATAGGGTTTTTAACCCCAAATGGATAAGAGGTAGGCAACATTAAATCACATTAGAAGACTAAAGATGGAAATAGCTCAAAGGTAGAGCCAAAGAGAAGAGGAACTTGGGGATCTTGGAGCAATTGCTTCAATTTCAATTCAACACCTTCATTCAAAGCGTTAGATCTTCATTTGAGGCAAGTGGTTTAGATTGTGATTATTAAATTGCATCTACATAAAAGAGGTGGAATTCAATTAAATTCTAGGGTTTGTTCTTGAGTAAAATTGGGGGATTTTCTTTTAATGGGAGTTATAAATCTGTAGGGAATTTGATAGTTGATGAAATTAATGGTTTAATTGGTGAAATTGTTAGGGCTAGATTTGTTATAACAAGAGAATGGACTTAGGATGAATTTGGGGACGTTTTAATGCAAAATATGTTCAGAACAAAGGTTGAAACTTGTTAATGGTGAACTGGGTGTTCGAACGACATGGTATTTCGTTCAAACAAGATCCACTGTCGTTCGAATGACAGGGCTCTTCGTTCGAACGATCCCTGATGTTTGTCAGATTTCTGTTGTGTTGGAAATTTACAGTTCCTGCCCTAACTGAATTATGAAATTGAGCATTGAATTAAGGTTAATTTGGGAATACCAAACCTCAAAATTAATTAGGTTTGATTGTATGAAGTTGGAGATGTAAGTTCATGATTTAGCATATTGTCATCTTGTTGTTTAAGTGATTAAGACTTGATTGCAAGAAATTGAGGGGTGGATTAAAACTATTGAATTTCTGGCCAAGAGATAGAGACTCCGGGTATACTTGAAAGGGTTACGCCAAAATAATGGGAATTAATTAATGTGTAATTAATAAAAATGAAGTCGGACCATAGACTTAAATGTTTTAGGCTTGGGTATGGGCATAATACTCCGATAGCCTGGATTCCCACATATATGTCGATGTGTAGTATATATATATATATATATATATATACAGTCCTACTCTTGTGCGAACTAGTCCGCATTTTAAGAATGCGGACCGGACAGGTGTCACCTGGTGGTGAGCCCAGAAAAGAGAGAGAGTGTGCCTATAATTTAGGCGATAATTTCTAGGCGCACCGTTAAGTGACACATGTCCGGTCCGCATTCTTAAAATGCGGACTAGTCGGCACAGGAGCATATATATATATATATATATATATATATATATATATATATATATTTGTGTGAATAATATATATAGTAAAGCCATACCAATATTAATCCTATCATAGGAGGTTGCGCGATGTGGGTGAGTCGCCTGACTAGCGAATACAGGGTGAGTATATTCCCCAGGCCATAGCATCCGTATTAGAGGTGGGGCCATTACGGTATGGAGTGGACACTTCAGAGGGAACTATGGTCGCCTCATAAGCGTCGTTGATAGCATTTATATCCGACATATGTGTGAATGTTGAGATATGATACATATATATAGTGGATAATTATATACGGGAATTTATACATATACATGATGTGAAATGTATAAATAATATAACTTGTGAAATGGTTATATGGTATCAAGTTGGATATGGATATAAATACGTTAGTGTAAGATATAAATTATAACTCGTATACATGATGTGAATGGTATAAAGGATATAACTCGTGAGAATGTTATATGGCATTAAATAGGAAAAGATTTAAATAAGCTAATGTGATTAATAAACCATAAAATGTATATGATACTCGCTTGAGTTGGGATAGTGGGAAATAGTGAGATATATGAGGGAAGACTATTTATGGAGGGTTAGCTAGATGGGTCATTCATAGTTTCGGTAGGCGTGCACATTAGTTGAGGGGTGAGGTAAACTCAAGGGAGTGCGCGACACTAATTTAAATATGGAGAGCATTTGCATTTTAATTTCGTGCATTTAAATACACTAGCAAAATATTTTCAAATGCTCTGGGTTCTAACCCTTGCTATAAAATATTTTCAAAAACCTTTTAGGTGTCCTACCACAGGGGCGCTAGTCTTGATTACTTCCTACAAGGTGCTCAGCTGCAACTTATGTGGATTGCTGCGGGATCTTTGTTTATACACTTTTCTCATTCTATCTTTAGATAGGGACTTATTCAGTTGTACTATTGAGTTTATACTTTTATATTCAGTCTTGGCATATATCGGTATTCTTTTATACTTGCACTTTGTGGATTGCTTGTAGTCGAGGTTGTTCGACAAACACTTGTACTTATTTTATGGCATGTTTAGTTTCTTTATTGTAATAGTTAATTTGGTTTCCTAGTATGTAGGTTGAGTTTGATATAATTCATAAGATAAAATTTGACATCAGCTTAATTTAAGACTAGGTGGTTAGTAATTAAAAAATTTTTCGACAGTGATGCTAAGAATGAAACCCATGAGATTTCTGTTTAATTTGGTATAGGACTAATCACCCGGTATTTTATTAGTCGAGGTGTCACAATTCTCACCTTCTCAGAATGTAAATCAGACCTACTTGATCAAGGCAAGTGTTTATCTTGCATTAATTTGAGCATGTTATAATACACCTATAGTGTAGGGTTTAATTTTATGATGTAGATGGTGATTCTTGGGATCTAGGTGGATAGAACTCATGATTTGAAGTTTAAATTCATGTAGAACAAATCCTTGTATGTAGATAACACGAAATCAGTGAATATGGATGATTAATATGAAAAAATCTGGGTAAAATGATGAATATGCATCAAGAACACATAAACTAGGGTTTTGATGAAATAATGGGTTTTGATATATTCTTGGGTAGATTTTCTATTAGTCTTGATGTGTATAATATAGCTCAACCATTTGCATAATTAAATAATATAACTCAACCATTCACACAATCAATACAAGTCTAAATCATCACGAGATAAATAAATACCATATAAACCATCGGTTCTCAAAAGTAATATTCAAACCATAAGTCTACGAAAATAAAACTGAATCCCAATACATAGTCTGGTAAATAAAACTAAAAGAATGTATCAATCGAAGGGGAAACATGCCTAAATAAAAGACTGAATTGTAAATCCTAATCTAGGAATGAATAAGTGAAGTGTATATACGAAGTCCTACAAGCCTCTAGAAATGCTGCAGCTACGCATCTCTGGAATGAGTCCTCAAGCTTGGCATCCTAGTGTCTAGACACCTAAAATGCTTTGGAAAATATTTTCACACTGGTCAGAGTCCAAAACCATTTGAAAAATATTTGGCAAGTATTTAAATTGCAATTATAAAAGCAGTTATTAGATACACACGTTAGTCCAGTATACACTCCCTTGAGTTCCTCATCTCTCATCTATAGTGCACACCTAACGTCCCATAATTTACCCACCTATCCATACTACAATGCTTAACTAGGCTTAAGTATCTAACTAACCACACTAGGTTGAGCTCCCCCGTATCGCCCGTACGATACGCTATCGTTACGCCAATAATTTATTTTAACCATGTGAATTGTGTTATTTAGACTTCTATTATATTTATCTCGTGATGATTTTCTATTTATACTTCTATTAATTGTGTTAGACTTCTATCTCATAGATTTTCTATACGGGGTGAATGCCTATGCTTCGGTAGTTGAGGCACTTTGTTCGATGGCCAGGTCAAATTATTATGAGATGGGGGCAAAGCTGAGGGGCCGAAGGACCTTTACAAATGTTCAGGAGTTGGTCCATTTGCCGGGGAAGGTGTTTTTAAATTTATTTCTCTTTGACTTAACAAAATTTTGTTTTACCTGCTTTATTCCCACACTCTTCTTATTTTGTATAGGCTCATCACTTAACCAAGGCCTTGATGGCTGATGTTGTTAAAGTTTGAAGGGGGTGGAATAAAGTTGTGGAGATGTATGATAAGTGTGACCTTGTCTAACTTGAGATGGACTAAATCATCAATAATATGCAGGTGAAGGTGGCTTCCTTGCAAAACGAGAGAGTAAGCCTGAGGTCTAATATCATTACGTTGGAGCATGACAAGCCCCTCAATTAGAAGACATCCAGAGACAGTGCCTCCCTTTTGGCTGCTGCACGGGACTCTTTTCCCATTGAGGAAGATCATACCTTGGTTCATATTGAAATCAAGGTGATGGCAGAGGCATTTCAGACTCAAGCCCTTAAGCTCCATAATGCTCAAGAGAAACTCCTTCAGGCTAATAAGTACATGGGTCTTATGAAACGACAGGTGGATGACCTCAACGTTATGAAGGACCACCTGACCTCTAAGGGCCAAGAGTTTTAAAAAGACTATACTGAGGTCTTGTGAAGCACACAAAGTTCTAAGGGAAGATTCATACTACGATTTAAAAAATACATTGGATGAGAACACAATAAAACTTTGGAAATGATACTAAAGCAAAAAAAAAAACTATAAGGACAAACACAAAATATTATCTCTTGATATTGAGTGGAAGTCAATTAAGCATTAAGAGGTAAAAACAAGATTATTATACACGAGTCATATTTGAAAAGTGTTTTCTTATTTAAGCCCCATTGACTAGTCAACCATTAACTAGGTCTTATTTTTGAATTTACATATTTTTTCCTTACTAATATACCACTCTCCCTATGTTCCCTCCAAAATTAAAGTGGTAGTTATTTTGTTTTCCTTTCAAACTTCAAAGAACTATAACTTTTGATATACAAATCCAAAATTTACAAAATTGATATTTTTGAAAGCTAATATTCGATCCCTATAAAATAAGATACATAATTAATATAAAATACTAAAAAAATAAAAAATGGCGTGTTTCCTTCGTTTTTTATACACACAACAAATATTTACTATGTGTTTAATATTAACACATTAAATATTTAATGTCTTATGAAAATGTAATACACGTGCCCGAGATTTTGTTACTTTTCCCATATAATTTGTATTATAAGTAGAACTCTTAGGATTTGGATCAATGCATATATAGATGGTTGTTGGTAATTGAATGTTCTTGTGGCCCTTGTGAGATTTGTTGGAAATATAGTGGGAAAATTTAGAATTTAAAAGGTTTATTCCGTTCTAACGAATGTTAGGGTTATTCGAACGAGGTCGTCATCTCGTTCGAACGAAGTCCCTTTTGGTTCGAATGAGAAGCTCCTCTCGTTTGAACAAGCTTCTAACGTAGTTCTAACGAACCTCATCTCTTTAGGATTTTCCCCTCGTTAGTATGTTGTTTGAACGAGATTCGTATTCTCGTTCCAACGAGATGAAATCTCGTTCGAACGATCGCTTTCGATATATAATATTTCGAGTTGCCCTTGGGAGCTATCGCATTTTGAACCCTTAAATTGATGGTGTGTCGACCTCTGAGAGCACCAGATGATCATAAACGTGTATAACATGTGGGGATTGGGTTTTAAAATCATTTTGTGGGTTGTTTTGGGGTTATAAGAAGAGAGAGAGAGAGTGGGTCTTCCCCCACCATTTTTATCAGCCATATTTCCTCTGCCCCCCTCTCTCTCTCACTCTTTCTAAGTTTTAAGAGTTTATCTTCATTCCCAAGCATTTTTCACCATAGTTACACCTTGCCACCACTATAATACACCATTTTCAAGCTTTGTTCTTCATTCTAAAGCTTTATCAAGGGTATAAGTGGGTAGAGTCAAGCAAGTGGGAGAAAACTTTTAAGTATTTTAAAGAGTCTTATAGTATTTTGGAGAGCTTTTTGGCGTATTTGGAGCTAGGAACTTCCATAGTCATATTCTTCTTTGTCTCCTCCTCAAACTATAAGGTAGGATTTTCCTCTTCCTAAGATTTCAAGGTTTCTAGGTATGAAAAATGTGTATGATGCATACTAGATGATATTTAATGCCGAAAATGAAGTTATTTGCTAATATATTAAAGTCTTGGAAAAATATAGATTTTTAAATAAGACAAACCCTAAATGGGTATTCTATGAATAAATAACATTTTTACCTTGAAATATGAAAAGAAAGCATGAAAAATGTAAACCCGTGATTTATATATTGTTTAGTTCATTTTAAGGAATTTTTAGGTTTGAAATCCTCCTTAACATACGTAGAATCATGTAGTATGATAGAAAATGGTATTTTAGGCTTGATAAATCATGTTAGAATGGGTTTTAGGAGTTAATGATTAAATGTAAAAAACAACCCTAAATATGTGTTATAGATATTATTAAAATTAAGAAAAATGATATTTGAAGGCACGTAAAATAATAGGGCTATGTAGTGGATATTTGGCTAAAATGGTCTTTCAATGGTTAAATATATGTTATGTAGAAGACATAAAATAATTAAGCATGATCTTGGGCATAAAATCATAAAAATGATGTTTTGAAAAAAAATATTGGTTTTTAGTGCCATGATGGATTAAATATGTTTTTCACAAAGTTATGATGAAATAAAGGGCAAAATGATAATTTTGACAAAATTAAGGGTCCTAGGAGTTGAATTTCCTCGTTAGACCTTCTCGGTCGATTTTTGATGAAACGAATAAAATGGCACGTTGACAAGATGAAATAGTGATATAAATCGTAGAAATGATGAAAATGGTAAAGTGGTGGAATAATGTGGACATTAGCTAAAAATGTTAAAACACGTTAATATGAACTCGGATGATACCGAAAATAATTAAGAAGGGCCCAGAGCCCTAGGGTGAAAGACCCAAAATCACTGTCCAGTCCATATGGTAGCATAATTGGTGGTGTGGAGCCCGATAAAATATACGAATATTGGAAGATCCCGATAAAAGATAATAGAAAAAGGAAACGATAATGGTTGTGCGCAAAAATGTTTAAGTAAGACAACCAAATAAAATGTGATAAAAGGAGACTAATGAATAAAATATGATTAATAGTGTCTAAACCCAGTAAAGGGTGGTATTAAACTGTTAAGTGTGAGTAAAAGCTCATCGCTTGGATGCATTGCATGGTAGTTGTATTAATACTAGCTAAATAGTCAGACGTTTCGGAATTGATTAAAATATATGCTATATGTATAATGCTTTTTTGTAGAAAACGTATAGCTTAGTATCATCCTCTCTGCCGAGCGTTCGCTCACCCAGACTTTTTTTGTTAACCCCCCCACTCCCACCCCAGGTACTTCGAGTAGGGACGTCGAGAAAGACGTGGGCAAGGCCCCAGAGGGCAATCAACGCCGTTAGTGATCTATAATTTTTTAATGCAATCAGCATCTGGGACATTGGTAATTCGGGACTTTAAACATTTTTTCGAAGCTTTGGCCATAGTGTGTAATAATACATGGATGATTTGGGTTTATTTCTTATTTAATTAGTATTGTGGATTAAATCGAATTTTTATAAATAAACCTTATAAATTGACTATATAACTTAAAGTGGCCACCCCCTTTTCAACTTAAAATAGGTAAATTAATCTGTAATAAATAATGTAATTAAAAGGAATTTTCTTAAATAATAAAATTGGACTCCCCCCATCCCCTTAAACTCTTTGATTCGGTGCGGGTTTACCTAACGACGATCCACACTCGTGTCGGGGGCTTTATAGAAAACATCCCAGATATAAAATAATTTTATTTTCTAGCGAACACAGTAAATATTTACTACATGTGTAATTTTTTTCTTTAGATGGTTCGTATATGATAGATCTCAGTGAGTAGATTTAAAAAATAGTGATTTCGCAAAAAATAAATTTGTAAATAAAAAGTTATGGTCATTTGAAGATTAAAAAAAGGGGAAAAAAGTTGTAACTTCCCCCCAGTAGTTACGTGTGGTTGGATTAAAAGGGGTAAAATTGTCAAATACAATTTTTAAAAATTAGGAATATGACCTATTTGATGTTTGACAAGTCAATGGAACTTATTTATGCAAAATCTTTTAAAATATAATCTATATGTAAATTCCCAATTTTCTCTCTCTCCATTTAGAGTAACTACGTTAATAGTCCCTAAACTATTACTCGAGTTTTTAAATAGTGTCTAAACAACAAATCGTGTCAATTTACTCCCTAAACTACTATTTTAGTCACATAACTATGCATTTTTCAACTAAGTCCCTAAATTATAATAAGTGTTTCAACCAAGTCCACTGCACAAATTAAAAAAAATCATAAATAATTACTTGGTCGCATTATATCTGCATAATATTATGCTATAAACTTGATATACTTGTTTCAGCCGTATAATCATATATTTATTTGTTGTGTATCAAGCAAGGAGGACACAAACTTTACTTTGGTACCAATTTAAAATTAACAAAAGATTTTAGGCCTTAATTGACGAGCCGTTAAGAGGGCTAAATAGTATAAAATGATCATATCCCATATTTGATGTATGTTATGATGTGATATAAGGTGATATAAGTTATCCTAAGTGAGCTCCTTATTCCACAAGGAGTGGGATAAAAAAATCCCACCTCCTATGTGTGTGATATAAAATTATCCGATGTTAAACCTCGATTTAAATTACATGTCATGCCCTTATTAAATTGAATGAAACCAAAGTAATTTGGACTCTCGACATTAGAAATAAACCTAAGCATCCATGTTCATGCTTATACACGCTATTTAATGAGGAAGACATACTTAAGTTTCCCGTTTGTGCTGTTTTGGTTTGTTTGAGATGAAAGCACAAATATCCTATATATCTCTTATTTCTTTATTTTTGATTACTACACTAGAGCATTTCTATCCCAATATGCATTATGACTACTGGGGTGAAAATAAATGCTATAAGGGATTGTGCAAAATGGGAAAAAATTATTTTTTATGCAAAAGTTAATACAAAATGGATAACTTATACAATATATTTTTTGCATACTATGATATTTTTCGCATTATGCAACTTGCGTAAAACTACATTTACATAAAAATTCATTGAGAATGGATAATATATTGCTTTATTTTCTCGAGTTAAAATAAATGATAACTTATACAATACACACACATACACACACACACACACACACACATCGTTATCCTTTGCGCGGTTATATGCTAGCATATTCAAGAACTTAAAACTATGTGCTCGAGTTAAAATATATTATAACAGTATAATTTTAGTATTTTTTGAATATTAAACACAAAATAAGGGTGTTTTGGAAAGACGGAGACAAATTAATCTTATCGAGGTATTTCAAATGTAGGATTGAATTATTATATCACATCTCATCTCTTTGATTCAGGACTGTGCCAAACGCAAAATTGAAATAAGTTTTATCGAAATCATCTCGCTCTCTTATTCGGTGCATCAAACTATAATATTACGCCATATAACGTGACAAAGTAATTACTAGTTTAAGTGCCAATAACTAGTTCCACCTAGGGATGGCAACGGGTCGGGTTTGCCAAAACTCGAACTCATCCCTCGAATTTTTTTAAACCGGCCCCACTCTGCGACATGTGACGAGTTTTGTTTAACCTGCCCCGAACCCGATTAAGTGTAAACATCCTAAATCTGTCCCTGCGTCGCCGCATTTACACTAAATGGGTCAAAATTCGCTCAGGGCGGGTTAAAACCCCTATACCGCGTACATAACTTATTTATATATAAGGTTTTAGTGTAAATGATTGACGATCATAGGGAGTTTTCTCCATCACTCACAAAAAAAATCCTTTGTACGTCCGTCCGTCTTCAGCTCCATTTCTGCCAAAAACTCAATTTCTCTCACGCATATCTTTGCTTCTCTTCTTCTTCTTCTTCTCTTCCCCGCCTTTTCTTTTCATCCTTGCTCACTCTGTTCTCCCCTCTTCCTCACCATCCGCTCTCCGGTTGTCCCCACTGTCAAGGTGAGTTAGTATATAAAAGAAGAGTATTTAAGTAAGTATAAGTAATAAACGGCTCCAGACGGGGCCAATTATGCTTATATATAGTAAATTTGAACCTTAGTCGTTTAACTAACGTTTTAAAAAAAAAAATCATATCCGCTCTGCTTATTTAAAGGTTTTTTTTTACTAATTAGTCCAATTTACAAAGTATGTTGTTCAATAGGTCCTAATATTTTTTTTGCTCTATCAGGTCCCATGAAAAACGATTTTTATTCCAATACGTCCTATTTATAAACATATTCACTATATATAATAATATGACCTATTAAGAAAAAAATATTGCGATAGGACCTATTAAGAAATTTTCCATGGAAATTGGACTTAACTAGGTGGAAACCCGTGCGATGCGCGGTGCATAAGGTATCGAAGTCATAATACAGGAACCTATTTAAAACTTAACAAATGCGATTACATATGAGGTTTGTAAAGAGAACCGTTTCCAAACGAATTTAAACTCCAAGTCCAAATGCATAGAAAGATAGGCAATGTTTTACATTGTGTTAGGAAAGAAAATAGTAATTAGATGAAGCAGAAGAAGTTTTAATAAGCTGATGAATAATGAGCTTTTGAAAATGAAGTTAAATCATCCTTTTTTTCCTTGCGTCCATGCTCCTACAAAGAATTTAAAATATATGTTAAAAAAACATATTGAAGTATTGTATAATAAATGCGTGTAGAATTTAAATGTAAGTAAATTTAAAATACCTTGAATGAACCTTCCTTTTTGGGTTAACTTCTCTTTCGCCATCATTTCCATGAGAGGAACTGTCATTGTCTGTGATAATGATTGATTCTTGTGTTGTTGAGACTGGATTTTTTTCCTATTATGTAAATGAGATTTGATTAGAGTAAGAGAAGAAATTTTAATATAAAATTATTAGTATGTAAAAATACCTTTTGAATTTTGTTGTTATTCATTGAAGTATTTCCGTCTGAAGAATCTTTAAAAATGTTTGAGACAGTGAAGTTTTCATAGCCACGTATTAAGTTGTAATTATTGAGCTTCAGGCGAAATTTGTGAGATGTGCCGATTATCCTTGTGATTGCTAGCGGAAGTGGTTCTTTTGGTACCTGCGGAAAATAGTGAAAATATTATTTTTTAAAAAGTAAAGGGTAAACTGAATGTAGTCATAAAAAAGTAAAATTATAATGAACAACGTACGGGAATGTCATGATTTATATTTGCAAGCTCAAAACATTGGACATTGATTAAAGATTCAGCTTCTTTGTTAAAGAGTACGAATGTGGTGGTGGCTGTTTGGTCATTGACTGAGATTTGAATTTTGTACCTATGTATTCAGAAGTATATGTTTGTCAAATTGATGTGCACAACAATAAATGAAAATAAGTTTTACGAATAAAATACCTTGGAGAAGGAATAACTTTGTCTGTGTTGCATGTTTCACGGAAGAAAGAAGTCGTATAATGTTTAAGTTTCTTATTGCAGTAATTGCATCCGGATAATACCAACCCCCATGTTCGTCTACATTTGTTATTCTTGCATTGCAGGTGACATATATAACCTGTGAAATATATAATCTTTATATTATAATTATTTAATTTAGGAGAGAAATGAAATGTATATTTAAAAGGGGATACCTCATTTGGAGAGTCTGAACGAAGGGATAAGATATCTTCAATGGATTTAGATTCTTCTTCAATTTGAACTTGTGAATTGTTGCTTCTGGTTGGATCAGTTGTTATAGTGAAAGAACGATTTTCATTATGAAGTCTGTATATATATCATAAAGATAAAACGGTAATATGTGAGATGTGAACAAAGCTAAATGGAACCTCAAAGCAATTTGTACTAATAGGATTGATAAACTGCATATGTTATTGTAAAAAAAGTCTTACTTGGTCATAAAGTCTTGAATGCATAGGACATCAGGATTTATATAGACTTTGGATGCATTGGTTGTTGACAATGAGTAATCACCTATTGAGTAAAAGTTGTATGAATATTAAAATGTATTGTTTGAAATCGTGAATATATAAGAAGATGATATTATTAAATATAAAATTCAATTACCTCTAAATTGTTTCACCGTAGTGGATGTAACGGCCACAATCAAATGGTCTGTGAAATTCTGGCATATCTCTTCAGTTATTAGTGCAGTTTGTTCGGCCCACAGAGTTACGGAAATCCTTTGCCCACTGTATAATAGTTTATGTGGTTAAGGATTAAAGAATAGTATATATTGGAGAAGAATGAAGTTAATAATTGGAAAATATGAAGGAAGGACCTTTCATTTTCAAGCTTTAAAGCCCTTTTATTTACTATGGATCCCCTAACCGGTTGATCCTCAACAGGTGATATAGAAGTCAAGAGGCCGAACACATCTAATGAGAAAAAATTTAACGGTTATGTATAAAGAGAATAAAATGCTTTTGGTTAATTGTATAATGATTAATGAATATAATATACCTGTGAGATATGTGTCATTGCTCAATTTAGATCTCAATTCATCAAACTGCAGAAATTGGAAGTGATATTTTGGAATAATAAAATTGTCAACTTCAGATTGTATAAATTTTGAAGATGGGATGAATTCAATCATTAGATTGTGGGAGGAGACCCTATAGCTATGCTTAGTATCCATGACTCTGAAATTCGTTATTGTGTAGGCTTTTCCAACGTCTAGTGAATTGACGAATTTGCCAAATAAGTATTTGCGCAATACTGCATGTATTGAATCGCCCTGTGAAAAAAAAGAAAAATTATAAAAAGAAATCAAATATAGTTATTAAAATTAGGTTAATTTGTGTGATAAAACAATAGTAAAAACTTGAATGTCTAAATGATGTACCTGGTCATCAACTAAGAGAAAGTCATCCGATATTTTTGGGTTATCGCCAGTTCGAGTCTTGGATTCCCATTTCCGAACGACACGTACAAAGATGGTCCAATCATCCCTGCCTAGTGAAAGATCTTCAACTCTTGTCACTTATTTCATGGTCCTGAAGTGTTTTACGATAAAATACATATTGGTTAAATGAATAAAGTTAGTTTTATCATAAGTAAAAGGATTAATATATTAAAAATTTTATGAATTACGCAAATATACCTATAGATATAGATGATAGAACCTCATCGTACACAACATTTTTTGTGAAGTGTCTATCAATTTTGTCATCGTTATGTATGAATAATTTTAGTCTGCTGCTTGAAGTTACTCTAGATATAGCGACATAGAGTTGACCGTGACTGAAAACCGGCTTTGGTAAGTATATTGAGACTTGATCGAGAGTTTGCCCTTGGCTTTTGTTGATTGTCATAGAGAAAGCAAGACGAACTGGAAATTGTCGTCTTCTCAGAATAAAAGGCCATTTGGAGTCCGTTGCAGTCATAATTATTCGTGGGATGAATACTTTTGCGCCTATGTTAGATCTTGTGATGATTATAGCCTCTATGACCAATGGAGATAATTGTGTAATGATCAATCTTGTCCCATTGCAAAGGCCGGCACTTTGATTTATGTTTCTCATTAGCATAATAGGTGAACCTATCTTTAGGTCCAAGTTATGGCTTGGGAGTCCAGGAAAGTTTAAGCTATTTAAAAATTCAACAGGAAAAAGCACATCTTCGTCACGAATGCCCTCAGTAGCCTTAGATATTGAGTCTGAGCTAAAATACATTATCGCATCTCCGGGAATGACATTTAGTACGTAGGCATTGATGGTGTCCATCATATGGTTTGTTGGAGTTAGAATAGCTCGACCCTTAATGTAATTTGGATCACTGTATCTCCTGACCAAATCGGGGTATGCACTTGCAACAATATCAGCAATTGGGTTATCGGAATGGGGTATAAGGTTTGAATTTGGTATTTTTACCCACGATGGAAAATTGTCATCTTCAAATGATTCTGTCTTTAGTTTACCGTCACCTAGTGCTAGTACCCAATCTCTAAATGAAGTTGAATCTTGTATGCGCATGTTCTTCATTAGGTTTAATACATGGCAAAAACTCCACAGCTTTGATTTGTTGATTGATGCATTTACAATTTCTTCTCTGCTTCCCTTATTAACAACAGGTAAGGTTTGACGAAAATCACCACCCAAAAGAATTGTAATTCCGCCAAAAGGCTTTTCAAAAGATTTTTCATCATTAAATCGCATTATGTCTCTTAAAGTTCTGTCAACAGCTTCAAAACAATGACGATGGTTCATAGGAGCCTCATCCCAAATAATTAGTGTTGTTTTCCTAATGAGCTCTGCAAGATGAGTCCGTTGATGAATATCGCATGTCGAATCGGCGTGAATATCAATGGGAATCTTAAATCTTGAATGTGCCGTTCTTCCACCGGGTAGCAACAATGATGCTATTCCTGAAGATGCAACTGCGAGAACAACTTTTCCCTCTGAACGCAAGCGTGCAAGAATTGTTTTGTACAAAAATGTTTTACCCGTGCCACCTGCCCCATTTACGAAGTAAAAGCCTCATTTGTTTTCTTTGACGGATCATATTACATGATTATACACATCTAATTGTTCATCATTCAATGCATTGAACATGTTAGTATGATCTCGTGCCAAAGAATCTGCATCGTATGAAAGTTCTTCTCTTAAAAGCCTATTATCTTTTTCTCGGATCATTGTAGCATCGGGAAGTGGCATTGGCGAGAAATCTTTTAGTCTTTTCCCATTTTTGTTTAAAATATTATCAATTTCATGAAGGGCGTAATTCTTCAATTGATTTTCACTAAGAATAAGATCAGGTAGACATAAGATTTTTCTTTGTCGATGAAACAAATCTGCTGATAGAATCTCCTAGTTGTCATCCCAAAGTCTTTTTGGATCAGCTACTTCGCAAAAAAGAAGCATTACAGCAAATAGGTCACGCAATTGATTACCCGTTGCCCATTGTGAAGCCTGTTCTAGAGCTTCGTGCCATTCTTTGTCATCTTCTAACATGCCTAGAGCATAACATGCTTCTTTGCACGTTGGATAAACAATACCATTAACCATTTTCACCTCGTTGTAATTTCTTGCTCCGCGAACAACGTTTAGGAGCATACGAAGGTAAAATCTCTCACCAGATGTTGGATGAGCATATACTATACGACCTAAGCATGTGCCTAAATTTTTCCTTCTAAACCATTCCTTTGCCGTTGAGTCCCAAACCCATTTTGAAGGAAATTCTGCATAAGTTAACTCCCTTGCATCCTCGTTGATGAAATTTGTGGTCATCCATTGTGTAAACATAGTCTTCTCAACATCTATCCTGTCAATCACAGTATTCAGATTGTCATAATCTTTAAAAGTGACAACTTGCTCATCTGGTAGATGGAAACTCAATCGCTCTACACCGATGCTTCGATATTGTATATGAAACTGATTAATTCTCCAGCAAGCTTCACATGCAGATAAGTAACGACAATCGAGGAATGTTTTAATTTCATCAACCTCTAAGATTTCGTTATTACAATCAACATCGTTACGGGCAATTGATTGCGTGAGCTCCACTGTGGTTTTGTCTGGTCCTTTATTTATGTACTTGAAAAGATACTTAATTGCCCTTGATTTATTACACCATTCCACATTTATGTGAGCTTGGTATTTGACGACCAAGTCAATATTGTGTGGAACAACAAATCTGTTATCAAGTTTGATTCCCATCTTTTCTACAAATCTCCCGTCATCTCTACGCCTATAAATTGGGAATCCATTGTCATCAAACTTGGTCATGGTTGTGAATTTTTTGGGGAATTTCTTGGAGCAACAGCCGTCTGTCATACAAGGTGAACGGGGATTTGCGTGCCCGCAGGGTCCATGCATCATGAATTGGGAAACAGATGCGTACGCAACTGGGTCGCCGATACAATCAGGTAGCTCAGATGAAATAATCTTATCAATGTCATCTGATGTTGGTTATTTTGCATCTGCATGTAGGAATAGAAGTATGTGTGCGTGTGGCAATCCCCTTTTTTGGAATTCAATTGTGTAGATAGCTGTCATAAAATATAAACGTTATAGCTGTCGACATATTATAAAATATTAGAAAATCAAATAATATGATTTATAATATACAGTCATTAATTATTAAATATGAGATACGTACCTGCCATTACTTTCCCAAAGTGTTTCCCTTTAACTAAATCCTTCATTAGAGCATCAAGTTTTATTTTAAAAACTCTTGTGATAATATCCGGCCTATCCTCAGGCTTTTGTCCAGGAATCATATTAAGAAACTTTGTGATTTCGGGCCATTTAGGATTAGCCGTGAAGGTGATAAACAGATATGGATTACCAAAGAATCTACAAATAGCCATCACGTCTTGGAAGTTTTGAGCCATATAACGTGGTCCCCTAGTGAAACTTGATGGAAGGACTATACGTTTTCCTACAGTCGAAGCCGTTGAATCTCCTTCAAGGACAGCATCTTTCAATCCTTTATATAGCTCAGCCCTTAATTGTGGTTGGTTGTTTCTAATCCATCTTAACCGTTCATGTTCAATGCATGTATATGCATCGACAACATATTGTTGAAAAAGTCTTCCGGACATTAAAATGGTGGGGGCTTCATTTGTTCTTTGATGCAGACGGTATCCGTAATATTCTCTCATAGTTAAGCAATTTCGTTTAGTCTTACGTTTTCCATTATTTCTTCTATAAGTTATACCCAGTTGGTAGCCATCTTCACCGTATGGGAATAACAATGGGTATTGCATAGCCATAAAGGATGGATGAATATCGCTAATTCTTTGCAACCCATTTGACTTATGGTCAACAATAATATCTCTCATAACATTCTCCTCAGTAAAATCCCCAACAATGAGTGCTGCTATTTCGGAAGCAGTGGGCAAATTGTAAACCGATGGGTCTTTCGAACGATTTTTAACCAACCTAATTCTCACAGGCATGACATTTGAATTGTCAAAACGGTCACGTGCCATTCGAAAAACTTTTGCTATCTGATTGTGCTCATCAAGCATCGATAGTAACTTTGAAATAAATTCTACATCCAACTTTGATTTCCGTCTATCTCCTCTTAAAGATTTCATTTTATTTCTCACTTCATTCTCCGTGTCATAAATATAAAGTTGGGCAAATTTTGGGCATTGACCTTCAACTGGAACCAAAGAACCAAGCAAATGATGGTTTTCCCCACTAATGCGATAGACATAGGGACCGAAACCATTATTTATTTGATTATCAACTTTAGCGCCAGAAGAGGTAAACGCAAACATTGAATTGTATGCTCTAATGCTCTCTTTAAATTTAGATGAACCGCCATCATTTGCAGGATTCAGTAGATCGTTCAAAATATGTGGGGCTGCTTTTATAATGGGTAAGACGATCTTTCCTTCTTAGCAACACAATGAGAATTTAGGACACGTAGGAGTACGATTCTTATCAATTCTCTCCTCATACCATAGGATTGCACTACAATTGTCACAAACGGCACTTGGACCACCAAAATCCCATGCTTCTTTAAACTTTCCTATAAATTCGTTAAATTTTGACTTCGTTAAATCATAATAGAAGTAAATACATAATTTTTCACGATTTTTTTCAATGAACGCTTAATAATACCATACTTACTTTCGAAAATCCTATTTAACTGATCCTTACTTTGAGTCGTACGCTCAGTTGGTGTTGTATCACCTACATTTCCTACATTACATATAATTGGCATTAATTATATTACAAAAAAATATATATTTGTTTCTAATATATATACGTGTTACTATTATGTACAGTTAATAAATGACTTACCTGATCCAGTTACAGCCTCGAATGACTCCAAAGCATGGTTTACAAAGTTAATACTATATCCACAAAAGTTACTGGGATGGTTAATCACATTCGATGAGTCATCAGCAAACGTTGTTGTCATGACATCTCCATTTTCTAGCACTTTTGTTCGAGACGTAATTGTCTTCCGTTTCTTTCTGGTAGCACTGCCTTGATTCCTTACATTGTCAGCATTAAAGCTAACATGCTGAATGGAAGACATGTCTTGAATCGGGGGATGAAGATTATACGCCATATTACTTAAAGCGCTACTTGGCGTTGATGTACGATATACGTTACTTAATCGCTTCTGAAACATTATCAACCTACGACGGGATCTAGCAATGCGGCATTGGTATGCAGGATCCATCTAATTTCAACGAAAATAACAATTATGTTTTATTTGTTGAATAATATCATGATATATATATATATAACACGGCATAGAGACGTTGGTGAGTCGCCAATGTATAGCCACATCGTAGTATCCCTAAGGCCAGGGGCCCAAACCTCATTGTGTCATGTAAAAGAAACGATAAATATGAACAAAATATATAATAAAAATATCATGTTTAAATATCATGTTTAGGGCAATTTAAACGTCATAGGAAAAAGATATCCCCAAAAATCGAATCTTTTGACACAGTTTAACTGATGTTAATTATGACAATGTATATTACGAAAGTCGAATCTTTTGATCAATTACAATGAAATACTTAATCTAATAGACAGAGAGAAACATAAAAAACATTTAGCTTAGAATTGTCAACGCAAAAGTGTACGTTGTTTTTCTTAAAAATATAACAATAAATATAATTTAAGGGTAATGAATAATACCTTATTTTGAATGACTGCAACATAGAATATGAATTTATTTTTGAGTAAAGTAAATAAATGATTACCTTTTTCTTAGTTGTCACCAAACTTCAGTATCAAACAACAAATGTATCTACCGTAACCCTGATACACACAGAATGGAGTAAATAATCTAAAAAAAGCAACAAAGAAATAAGGTACAGTGTTGATTAAGTAGATTTGAAAGAGAAACTATAAAATGAAAATTAGGAGAATCGTTACCTTATCTTGATTGCTCAACGAAACATAACGTTATGTACCAATTTCCAAATGACTAATCTCTGCACATAGGAAATAATTTATGCAAGAATATAAGCATATAAATTCAGAGGCGGTGCGGCTCAAAAAGTACTGAATAATAAAACACATAAAACTGTTTATATGTGTAGCTTTTTCTGAATAGGTATAATTGACACGATGAGGTGCGGCCCGAAAAGATGCTAATGAAATGTTTATATGTGCATCCCCTCAATTTTATTCTATGAATTAGACTATACACGCATGTATACAATTATATGTACACGTGTGTATATACATTTTGGATCAGAGACAGAAGTTCAAACTTCAAGAAAGATTATTTGAAAATTAGTAAGTGATTTCTTTATCTCTATTAGGAATCCCACATATGTTCCACATATAGTATCAAATAATTATAACAAAGTCAATAGAAGAGAACACACGTTGCTAAGTATACAACCGAAGCAGAGTATTAACCGTAGTAGAATATTAACTGTAGCAGAATTTAAAGGAATTACCTATAGGAATATGACACCTCAATGTTATTGTTTGTGTTGCCCAGATTACACTCAAGAGGGGGGTGAATTGAGTTTTTATAAACTTTAAAGTCAAATAATATTTTAGAAAAATAGTAAATTTTAAATCACTTAAACAAATTTCAGATTAATTAAACAATAAGGAATAAATCCAATAATATCAAATAAATGCAACTAATTAATTTAAACAACTAGATATGCAGATTTTAACACTCTAGAAATATTAAATTAATTTTCGTATTTAATATTAAGTGATATTCTGAAATTAATTATTTAATTCAAAAATTAATTATTTTACCCTTAAAATTAATTTAGTCAAATTTCGGAATTAATTTATTTGCAAGATAGTGTGCTGAAAATATTTACTCAAGCAAGCATACACAAATAAATAAATATAAGTGCGGAAAATAAATGACACCGAAATTTAACGTGGTTCGGCCAAATCCCGGCCTACGTCCACGCGCCTAGAGCCCCTGTCTCCTTTGCGCTTCACTAAACCTGATCCACTTGCGGGTAGGATCAAACCACCGCGTACAAATGTTTGCAAGCTAACTCCGAGCTTCAAACCCCGTGGCCCACTTGCGGGTAGGAACCAATTACCGGTACAAATCAAAGCTTCAACAAAGCTTCACAATAAATCTGAATTTTTTTGTAGTACAAGATACAATAACTGAAACTCCTTAAAATACAATTTGTAATCTGAGTTTCTCCTTCTTTAATCAGACTTCAATAAATGATGTTGAAGTAGGCACAAGTCTTCTCCTTCAATGATTGAGCAGATGATAAAATTTATTGCTCTCTTGAATGTGTAGCTAAGTAGTAAAATGAATTGCTCTCAATATATTTCAAGTCTTGCTAATATTCTGTCTAGTTTTTCTGTATCCCAGCAATGCAGAACCTGAATTCCTTTTAAATGTGTCTTCCAAAAACTAGCTGTTTAGACACATGCATTTTGAGCATTTAATGCTCCTGATTTTCTGGGATGGTGTAGTCTGAAAAATAATCTCCAAGACTGATCTGCAAATCTTCATTTTGCTTCTCAATAAAAAAATATGACTGTTGTAGCATAAGAATGGTATACTGAAAAAATATGGGACTGAAGGTAGCACTTTAGATTTCTAAAAATGACTCCTGCAAAAATTATGTTAGACCAAGAGATAAAAATACAAATCTGATATGATGAACCATTGTGTAATAGATAAGAGTGTTTCACGGATAGAGAAACAATTTTGATATATAGATATTACACAATATGTGAGTGTAACTAGTGTGTTCAAGAAAATAGTTGTTCTGTTAAAAGGTTTGGACAGAATAGAACGATATATAAAAAATCAGATGGGATAGGACATGAAACGCATGGCTCGAGATCTGAATAAAGGATGTTGATAGAATCTTTTCTACTGCCAGGGCACATTTACATAAGGTCAAATCTAATAGCAGTAAAAGGTTATAAAACTGGATTATTTAGATACAAAATCTCGGTCAAATCTATGGCAGTAAAAAGGTTATCAAACTTACGCCTATAAGTACTAGTCTTGCACTAGACTGCTTCTATGCGTACAAAAGAAAATTATGGTCTTGAGGTCTAGGATAAGTGATGACGTGACACTAAAAAAAAGCTATGGTAACAGTTCTACACAACTCGGACCAAACTTAGCTTTATTTTCAAAAAGAAAACAATATAGGCCGAAAGCAAATTCAAACGTATATCTCGGTCAAAAGTTTCAATAGAGCTATGGATAAAATGGTTTAAAGAAAATGATAGGTCCGTACGGCTTAAAACCCTTTCTAGTAAGTCTATCCGGCCTCATTTCCAAGCTTAAATAAGGCAGATATATATAATGATTACTCTTAAAAAATATATTATTATAGCAGGTATGGGTATATTGGCTGGCGGACGAATTAAACAAATGTGACTAATCAAACCGTGAACAGTCCAGTCCAAACCGTGAATAGACATAAGCTTGGTCAGACCAGTGAAAGGTGACAGCTACATATAGCTGGTATACACGGTCAATATCAGAAGCTGTCTTTAAGAGACAGACTCTCGGCCCAAGAACTTTTAAAGTAACAGCTAAGGTATGGCAACACTCCAACTCTAGAGGAGCTACACCTGTTATATGAAAATTGTCAAGGCTACACGCCAACTCTTAGAGGAGCTACAGCTAAGGCATAGTCTGCCAAACGGATAGAGCAAGTCGGCCTCACTTACTAGTGTAAGTAGCTCATGGTGTATATATATATATATAAGATGATTCGTACAAAAAAGACAGGAGTTTTCGAAGGTTCTTTTCAGTAAAAAAAATAATTCCGAAAATTGTTTTAGAATAGGAAATTTATTTTAAACAAAAATACACCAATTTTATCAAAAATATTTTCAAACAAAAAACATTTCTTTTTGAAAATGCTTTGGCTCATAATTAATTAGTCACACCATAGAAGTTATATATAAAGATATATGCATGTGTGTCTAATGTGTCAAATGCAAAAGTGCAACATACGTGAGTACCTTTACTCGAATATGTCGTTGAGAGGAGTCGAGGCGAGATTATACAATAATGAATATATATAGAATAACTTAAAAAAAATGTTTGGAATCATCAAAATCAATATATTAAGTTAAACTAAAATGTATATTAATTAAACCAATTTAATTAGGGATAAAATACATTTTCGTTCACAGTTTGCATTAGGATGCATAAAACAGACGTCAACGTAATCAGAAATTCAAGTGCATCGGTTGCCATTCGATCAAAACATGAAACTCGAGTAAGACTTTAATGCCTATATGAACTTCAAATTCTTTACAGATCTTGAATTTGATTTACAATGCTAAAACAGTCAACAAAAACTGTCGATGATATTTGCTTATCAGTGTAGAGGGAAGGCAAAGAACCCAAGTTTGATTCTCTAACAAAAGAGTTCAATCTTGTTTTTAGCTAACAAGGTGAGCTTCCCCTTGGCTTTGTTCTGACAGTGAGAAATTTTTCACTTTCAGTCCCTCTTCTGCGCACACGGCCTGAGGGGTGTGTGATTTGTCCATTCTCAGTTTTCCGTTTTGATATAGAATGCAATATGTATAACACAACAATATTGCCCTCTAATAGAAAAATAAAATCTACTGGAAATCAAACTATAAAAGACAGAAGTAGTATGCGACATTTGCTCGACGATTACTCTCTTAAAAGTAAATGAGCATTTCATTTGAATCTCAATCAATGAAAGTACAAATATAGTGTCCCATGTCAACTATGAGTTATCTTTTTCTGTAAATCTGCATCTCAAACGAACATCATATCTCAATTCAATTCAAAAAGGAATCAGTGCTCAAAATTAATATCATATATCATCTATATAAAGCACATATCAGGTATATCAATCATATATCAGTGCTCAATCCTATATCAGTGCTCAATTCAATGAGGAATATCACGATTACTCTCTTAAAAAAAAGAGCATTTCATTTCAAACATCGAGGTAGGTGCAAATATCTGCATTAGGATGCATTAAACAGACATCAACGTGAAACAGAGTTGAAGTAATATGCCATATTTGGTCGAGGATTACTCTCTTAAAAGGAAATGAGCATTTCATTTCAAACATTGATCAAACTATATGACTATCAAAAATGAAATGCATTTATCAGTCCTTAAATTGAATTCCCAAAAAAATTTATGAGAAATCAATTCAATTCGATTCAATCAAATATCAGGTACATTATGTCTAATATCTCAGCACTATGTCTAATATCGCATGCCTACTATGAATACCAATACAGTTCATATACAGGTATCATTTTCTGTGAATCAGCGTCTCAGTCATATATCAAATCTAAATTCAATTAAAAAACATAGCAGCAATCAAAATTAGTATCAGATAAAAGCAATATAAAGCACATATTAGGAATATCAATCATATATCACCGCTCAATTATCAGTGCTCAATTCAAAATCATATATCAGTGATCACTTCTAAATCAATGAAAATACAAATCTAGTGTCCCATGTCTACTATCAGGTATCTCTTTATGTAAATCTGCATCTCAATCGAATATGAAATATCAATTCAATTCAAAAAGAAATCGGTGATCAAAATTAATATCAGATATCATATATATAAAGTACATATCAGGTATATCAATCATATATCACTGCTCAATCCTATATCAGTGCTCAATTTAATCAGGAATATACACATTAATCTCTTAAAAAAACAGAGCATTTCATTTGAAACATCGAGGCAGGTGCAATTATTTGAATTAGGATGCATAAAACAAACATCAACGTAAAACATAGCTGAAGTAATATGCGACATTTGCTCGATGATTACTCTGTTAAAAGTAAATGAGCATTTCATTTGAAAAAAAATACAAATATCATTTTCATATATAATTGAAAATACAAATATACTGTCCCATGTCTACTATCAGGTATCATTTTCATGTCTACTATCAGGTATCTCTTTCTGTAAAGCTGCATCTCAATCGAATAGCAGGTGTTGTTTTTGTATTGCCATGTGAAATTTTGATCGCAACTTTTATTCACTTGTGTTTATTGTCTTCAAAGTATGTTTAATATATTTGTAGAAAGATGTGTCATTTTGTCAAAGAAAGTAAGTTCAATCTATTGTGCTAAATACAATAGGATAATAAGAATCGGTTTTAGGGAGGTTTCATTTAATGGTAGCTGGGAACGTGGTCATTGGTGGAATGGCAGTACGTGAGAGGCCAAATGAACTTCCACTTATAAGGTGACAACTGCTCCATGAAAAATAAATATTATTTGGCCAAAATGATTCGATATCTGTGAATCGGCGTCTCAGCCATATATCAAGTCTCAACTCAATTAAAAAACATAGCAGTATTCAAAATTGGTATCAAATATCAGTTATATAAAGCACATATTAGGTATTTCAATCATATATCACCACAGAATCCTATACCAGTGCTCAATTCAATCAGGAATATATCAGCTAATATGCGACATTTCATCGAGGATTACTCTCTTAAAAATAATGAGAATATCAGGTATTAGTTATCAAGCAATGAATCCAATTGACATATCAAGCATATATCAGGTAATATGTGACATTTCGTCGAGGATTACTCTCTTAAAAATAATGACAATTTCATTTGAAACATCGATCATACTATATGACTATCAAAAATGAAATGCATTGATCACTCCTTAAATCGAATTCCCAAAAAAACTTATGACAAATCAATTCAATTGAATTCAATCAAATATGAGTTACGTTAAAGTCGCACTCTTGCTGTTTGTCATTACTATGTAAATTATATTATGCTAAGGTTTGACGATTGTGCCAAAGGGACCATACCACCATGCATGGGAATTCAAGTTGGTCTAGAGTGTTGTTTCTAACCTCCTTCCATCCACTCTTTGGGCCTGTTGAAATCCATATCGCTATCTGGGATTGGCATCCAAACTTCACCTAAGGTAGAGGATGTCAGTTGTTGATCTGTTTTGGATAGGGGAAGGGACCTGAGATTCATAAATTTTATGGAGCCAATTTACAAATTGCAACCCTTCATTTGTTTACATATTATAATCGATGATGATGTTGATACATACTTTAATAACAGTATCGACTCAGATCTTTTCTCTTCATAAATATATATACATTAGAAAGCATATGTTGTTGCATTCAAGGCCAAGCCGTTATCAAGTCGTGCAGGTCAGGGGCGGGGCCGACGGGTTACTGTGGCTGGGCAGGGTTGTGATATAGTTGGGGTTGCACTTGTGGGGTTGGGGTTGGGAGGTTACTCCCTCCCCATACCTGCTCCGTTGCCATTTTTAGGTATTGTTTTGTTCTCAATATCTAAAAGGGGCATTAGCTAATATACCCCTTCAAAGTCTATTTAAATATTATGAGTCCTAGCGGGAACAATTAACAAACGAACGATACCGTTACACTTTTTAATGTAGAAACAGTTACACTTATTATTTTAGTTCATATACAGGTATCATTTTCTGTGAATCAGCGTCTCAGTCATATATCAAATCTAAATTCAATTAAAAAACATAGCAGTAATCAAAATTAGTATCAGATAAAAGCAATATAAAGCACATATTAGGAATATCAATCATATATCACCGCTCAATTATCAGTGCTCAATTCAAAATCATATATCAGTGATCACTTCTAAATCAATGAAAATACAAATCTAGTGTCCCATGTCTACTATCAGGTATCTCTTTATGTAAATCTGCATCTCAATCGAATATGAAATATCAATTCAATTAAAAAAGAAATCGGTATATCAACCCAATCATATATCAGTTATGAGGGCTTCATAATAAATCTAGAAGATATCAGTTATCTCAAACAATTCAATCATGAATACCAATATATAAGAGCTCAAAATAAGAGATAAGTTCTGCTGAACATTTCATTGAGCAAATGTCGTGCAAAAATGATTGACATATCCAAATTTCATACTTCAGCGCATCAAACTATTAAAAATACATGAACAATTAAAAGCATCAAAATAAGAGATAACTTTTCGAGACTTTGTCTCCTAGAATCCGAAAGAAATTTATGACAAATAAATTCAATTCAATTCAATCAAATATCAGGTACGTTAAATCTAAAATATTAGCACCATATGACTATAAAAAATGGAATGCATTTATCAGTCCTAAAATTGAATTCCCAAAAAAATTTATGACAAATCAATTCAATTAAATTCAATCAAATATCAGGAATATCTCAGCACCACAAAGAGTTAAATACCTTGATGTGTCCTGGGAATAATTGGATCTGAAAAACACTCTTGCAGAACAAAGTTTTCTTGATGATGAGGAGACATTGTGGAAGAAATATACAAATACCATTGTAGACAATCACGGATGTCGGATGGGGGATGAATGTCAATGAAACTGGAATCGAGGGAAGAGTACGGAGGGATGTGAGATTGGAAATGTGGGATGTGGGAGATGTAAGAGTTTGAAGGGATGACAACCTTTTGGTTTCCCCATTACAATCGTGTATCTGCATCTCATTAAGAGAGAGAGAGGTCGTGTATCTGCATCTCATTAAGAGAGAGAGAGGAGGAAAAATGCAACAAATAAAAGTGCCACGTGGATAGGAGAGGAGGAAACATGCAATAAATATTAGGTGCCACGTGGATAGGCTAATTACAAAGCATAATAAATGCCTTGTTTTGCATTTTATTTGCATTTTAAAGTATTAAGAGATAAGGTTTTCAATCGGACGGGGCGTGACGAGATCTTGGCGGGTTAGAACTTCCACCCATTATAACCTCCTCCCTCAGCACCCGAACATATACGCGACCCAAAAATAAAACCCTCCTTTTCTCCATAGCAGAGCAACTCCGTTCTCCTTCACTCAATCTAGGGTTTTACCCAAACCTCTCCCACACAAACCCCCCAAACCCTCTCTCACACACACACAGCTAGGGTTCCAATTTTGTTCATTACCATGGCTCGAAATGAAGAGAAAGCCCAATCAATGCTCAACCGTTTCATCACAATGAAAAACGAGGAAAAAAAGAAACCCAAAGAGCGCCGCCCATTTTTGGCTTCCGAGTGCCGAGATTTGGCCGAGGCGGACCGGTGGAGGCAGCAAATTATGCGAGAGATCGGCCGGAAAGTTGCCGAGATTCAAAACGAGGGGCTGGGTGAACACAGACTTAGGGATTTGAATGATGAAATTAATAAGTTGATTAGAGAGAAGTTGCATTGGGAACGCAGGATTATTGAGTTGGGAGGGCCCAATTATACCAAACATTCCGCCAAAATGACCGATTTGGAAGGTAATCTTGTATATATGTATATGTATTATTTGTTTTGATTGAAATGATTGATTTGTAATTTAATGTTGGATATATATTGTATGTGTGTGTGTGTGTGTGTGAATGTTGGATATATCAAATAATGGTGCTTTAGTTGATGTGTGTATATTGAATTAAATAAGTTCCATTACCAAAAAGTCATTCAAATATTTTTTAATACACATTTAGTCTAAACCTTTTTATTTTGTGGTCCAAAAAGTCCCTCAAACACTCATTTGACCAATATTCTCTTATTTTTAAAGGTTCGCGCTAGCGGTACCCCCGCCTCAACTGTCGGAGCTCCGGCGACTTTCATCGGAGCTCCTTGTGTTCGAGTGTTTTTATGTGGTGAGGGATTTTTTGGAACAAAACAAAAAGGCTTGGACTAAACATGTATTAAATTTTTTTCAAGGGACTATTTGGTATATGCCCCATTAAATAATGTTTGGTTTGTAGGAGCTAATTTTGCATTTAGTCAATGTGTTATTTTTTATGTTCCAAAAAGTTATTTGTGTACTTTTTTGACATTTTTTTTTCCGCTAGGGTTCGTTTTAGGGTTTAGTGTTTTTTAGAGTTTAGGTTTTAGGAAGTCAAAATTTCTTTTTTTTTTTCAATGAAATGGAAATTGTATTTTCTATACTTTAGATAAAAACCAAATTCTCTTTTTCTCTATCTTCAACCTAGGGTTTCAAATTCTCCATCTTCCTTCACCATGGCTTGGAATGAAGAAAAAACCTAATCAATGTTCACCCGTTTCATCACTATGAAAAACGAGGAAAAAAGAAAACTAAAGAGCGCCGCCGATTTTTGACCTCCGAGTGTCGAGATTTGGCTGAGGCGGACCGGTGGACGCAGCAAATTATGCGAGAGATTGGTCGAAAAGTGGCCGAGATTCAAAACGAGGGGTTAGGGGAACACAAACTTAGAGATTTGAATGATGAAATTAATAAGTTGATTAGAGAGAAGTTGCATTGGGAACGCAGGATTATTGAGTTAGGAGGGCCTAATTATGCCAAACATTCCGCCAAAATGACCGATTTCGAAGGTAATCTTATATATTGTGCGTGTGTATGTTGGGTATATCAAATAATGGTGCTTAGTTGATGTGTGTATATTGAATTAAATAATAGGGCCTTTAGTCTTGGGGACAAATGACAAGTAATGTTTAGTCTCTAGAAGCTAATTTTGCATCTAGTCATGTGTTATTTTTTTACTTTCTAAAAAGTTTTAGGGTTTAAGGTTTAGTGTTTTTTAGAGTTTGGGTTTTAGGGGGTCAAATTTTTTTTTTTCAAAGGAAAGGAAATTGTCTTTAAAATACTTAGAGAAAAACCTAATTTCTCTCTCTTCAACCTAGGGTTTCAAATTCTCCATCTTCCTTCACCATGACTCGAAATGAAGAAAAAACCCAATCCGTGTTGAACTGTTTCATCACAATGAAAAACGAGGAAAGAAAGAAACCTAAAGAGCGCCGCCCATTTTTGGCCTCCAAGTGTCTGAGATTTGGCCGAGGCAGTCCGGTGGAGGCAACAAATTATGCGAGAGATTGGTCAAAAAGTGGTCGAGATTCAAAACGAGGGGTTAGGGGACCACATGCTTAGAGATTTGAATGATGAAATTAATAAGTTGATTAGAGAAAAGCTGTATTGGGAATGCAGGAATATTGAGCTAGGAGGGCCCAATTATACCAAACATTCCTCCAAAATGACCGATTTGGAAGGTATATAATTATAACTATAACTATATACACACACACACACACACACACATCAACTAAAGCACCGTTATGTAGCATATAACGATGTGTGTGTGTGATGTGTGTGTGTGTATCTATGTAGCACGGACACGGACACGGGTGTCGTGTCCGACACGACACGGACACGCCGACATGGCAAATCTAAAAAAATCAGGACACGACACGGCGGGGACACGGTATTAAATAAATATTTTTTATAATTATTTTTATATGTGAAAAATATGAAATATCACATTAATACTAATCTCATACTAAGAACAACATTAAACATATAAGCATTAAGAGTATTAAATCCATTCTACACATCAAACATCACAATGATACTAAATCCCATACTAATAATAACAATCAAAATGCATATGGCTAATGCAATTTATTGAACAAGAGATTAAAAAAAAAAAACAGGTGAGAAAAAGGAGAAAAAAAACATATGTTTCCTGCCCCTTTTTTTTTAAAGTTATTATATATTTATGTCAGCCGTGCCCCTTGCGTGTCCCAGCCGTGTCCCACTATTTTTAAATGCCTTTTAAGCCCGACACGCCACGTGGCGTGTCGGACACGTGTCCCAGCCGTGTCCCTTGCGTGTCAGTGTCCTTGGAGTGTCCGACACTCGTACGCGGCCTTCGGAGAAGTGTCCGTGCTTCATAGGTGTGTATATATATATATATATATATATATATATATATATATATATATATATAGTCAGGTCTCCAATATATCTCATTAAACATACCTATGAACATACCTATTTTTTTAAAATAGTAAAAATAATAATTTTGAGTTGATATTTTTTATATGGGTTCATGATATTTCATTGTACCCCTGTAAAAATATTCAGCTCAAAATAATATGTTTTGTTATTTTAAAAAAATGGGTAAAAAAAGTGAGTTTTAAAGGGTAAAAACTGTCAGTTTTTTGACCTATTTTTTAAAAATAACAAAAAGCTTTATTTTCAGTTGATTTTTTTTACAGGGGCACACTGAAATATCATGAACCCATAGAAAAAATATCATCTCAAAATTATTTTTTTTACTATTTTAAAAAAATGGTATGTTCATAGGTATGTTGCTAGAAGGTATGTTGGAGAGCCTGATTGTGTGTGTGTATATATATATATATATATATATTTTAATGTTGTATATATGTATATTTATTATTTGTTTTGATTGAAATGATTGATTTGGAATTTAATGTTGGATGTATATTGTGTATATATGTGTGTGTGTTGGATATATCAAATAATGGGGCTTTAGTTGATGTGTGTATATTGAATTAAATAATATGACCTTTAGTCTTGGGGAAAAATGACAAGTAATATTTAGTATGTGGGAGCTAATTTTGCATTTAGTCGATGTGTTATTTTTTTATGATCCAAAAAGTTGCTTTTGTACTTTTTTGACTATTTTTTTTTCGAGGGAAGGTTTTAGGTTTTAGGATTTAATGATTTTTAGCGTTTAGGTTTTAGGGAGTCAATTTTTTTTTTTCAAAGAAATGGAAATTATCTTTTCTATATTTCGAGGAAAACCCAAATTCTCTATTACTCTCTCTCTTCAACCTAGGGTTTCAAATTCTCTATCTTCCTTCATTATGGCTCGAAATGAAGAAAAAGCCCAATCTATGTTGAACCGTTTCATCACAATGGAAAACGAGAAGAGAAAACCTAAATAGTGCCGACCATTTTTGGCCTCGGAGTGCCGAGATTTGGCCGAAGCAAGAACCGATGGAGGCAGCAAATTATGCGAGAGATTGGTCGAAAAGTATCCGAGATTCAAAACGAGGGGTTAGGGGAACACATGCTTAGAGATTTGAATGATGAAATTAATAAGTTGATTAGAGAAAAGTTGCATTGGGAACTGAGAATTATTGAGTTTGGTGGATCGAATTATACGAAGCGTTTGGCCAAAATGACTGATTTGGAAGGTAATCTTCGATATAAATAGTTTAGAAGGTAATGTTGGATACAAATAGTGCATAAATATATGGGTCTTTTTGATTTTACATTCTGATATAATGCTTTTTTTAGAGATACCTCTTAGATGTTATTAGACTTGCCTCCGTATTCATAAGTTATAGGTGGGGTGATGCATAACGTATAAGTGGGATGATACTGTTTTGTTTAGAGATAACCTTAGATTTTCATTAATTAGGCTTACCCCTTTTTCGTAAGGTACAACCGGGATGATGCGCATGTGGGGAGTTAAGTCTTATTTTTTGAAAAACGGGGGATTATGTCTAATTATGACATTATCTCAAGGGGCACAAGTAAAAAACCCTATATATATGTGTTTTGAATGAAATGTTTTGGAAGGTAATGTTGGATGTGTATTGTGTGTGTGTATATATATATATGTATATATTTGTTTTGATTGAAATAATTGATTTAGAAGGTATTGTTGGACCTTTTTTTGGTGATATAGAAGGTATTGTTGAACGTGTTTTTGGGTTGGTTTGTTAATATATATACCTTTAGTATATAACTAAAGTTAGTCCCTCACCACGAATGGACACGTGTACATATTAATTTTTCTTTCGCTCCTCTCCAATGCGTTTACAAACGGAAGCCTATATTAAGATCTACCCCGTTAATTGGCATGTGTACACCTCATTATTTCCCTATCTCTATCTCACTTTCCCTGTCTCTATCTCACTTTCCCTGTCTCTGCACCCATCCCTTATTCGTTTGTGTCTTTCTTCCTACAACCATTTATATCCCGTACCCTACTCTCTATCTATAACTTAAACCGACCCTTTATCTACCCAATTTATTCAGTCCCTTCCTTTCCCATCTCTCTCTCTTCGCTTGTATTCATTTATCACATTCTCATTTTCCCTCGCATCTCCTCTATGATTCTCTCTCCTCAGTGCATTGACGACTCTACTCACACGAGTCTCACCTCTTTCCAGCCTCCAGTCTATGACGATCGTGAATAAACCAACGACTCAAACGGCTTTATTTTTCATACTATTCCATTGTGCCGGCGGAAACATCATGAACGACTCAAGTGTATGAAGCTGGACGATCGTCAGAGTTGACCTCCGGCACTTGAAAAGGATCTCGACACAGCATCCTTGAAGTCGCTGAATAGATAGTCGATAAATTGAATTATCTCCCTCATGAGAAACAGATAATATAGTTTTTGAGTCAGAATTAATGGAGTTTAATGAAAATGGCAGAGCCGAGGTGGTGGTGAATGAAGAGAATTTGGAAAGATGCCTCAAGATGAGAGAATTTGGCAGGTTTTATCCGTTTTCTTTTCTAGGATTATCAAAATAAAATATTATGAATTTATTATTGATGTTTAAGAAATGATTAAGAGACTTATGTTATTGTAAAGTTTAGTAAGTTATAGGGGTTCAAATTTTGATTAGTAATATAAAAGTATTTAGTGTAATAACTTTCTGACTTTTTAAAGTTGCCTCCTTTGGTTTCGTATAACCATTAAATCATAATATTCAGTTCCGTTTTTCATCTCAGATAATTGAAAGCGACTGAATATAGATTAAAACTTTTCTTTACTCAGAGAATGTGGGAAAGTCATTGAATTTATGAAGAATATGCATACTGATTATGTATTCCATAATTGGTTTAATTAATTTTTTAATTTTTCAATTCATTTGGTTTTGATTTTGAAAAAGATTGTATAAGTAATGTATTATCACATCTTTATATTGGTTATAAAATTTGATCATTTTTTCTTATCTTATTTATATATATATATATATATATTTTTTTTTTTTTTAATTTTAGTGTTATTTTATAAAATTTTACTTTTAAGAGATTTTTACTGTGTTATTTTTGTATTAATAATTTAACATTGAAATAGGTACTCCATGTGGAAATTAATTAGAACCCCTATGATCCTCTCGATTTTCTCTCTATCTGGCAGTTCATCTTCCGCCTTGCTACTCCCCCTCTCCTGTTATATTTATCCCACTTATGAGAAAACATTACTTTTATGAAAGTCTCCCAATAAGGTTCTGTGTACTTCTCACCCCTCATCATTTTAATTTTTTTGGGGACTCGAAGGCTCCCTCTCACTAATAAATTATATCACCTTGTTGGTATCATCACCACCAAGCCTGCTCACAATCTCAGGTTGCCTACTGCTTTAATTCACATCAGAAGAATTTTGTATTAGAGTAAAAAAAATTAATTCATCATCCCTTTATTTTCTTTCTCACATTTCTTTTCTAAAAACTGTTTTTAATGTCTTTATTCTCTTGCTTACATAGGTTGTCTGTCTTTACTTTACTCCCCAATTTTAGTTCGTTCACGAGGCTGGAATAGTGAAATTCAAATGATGAAATCAGATTAGTGGATTATGGTTAACAAGTCTCATCACTAAAATGAATCCTAGAATTCTACTATGTGGCTGTAGGTTGCTTCCTTTTTATAAACCTGAAAGAATTGTTTGCAAGTCAAAGTAGGTGCAAATTTCTTGAGAATTCTCTCAATCATTTGGGCTTTGGCTTTTTGGTTGCTAATAAAAAGGAGATCATCGTCGTGAGTGTAAGGTATGGTGAGATTTTGGTAGAATTTTAAGACACAATATTGGAGAGTAATATGTGAGGATTTTGTTAAATTTGGCGTTCCTTCTTTCTTCTTCACCAATATATTTATTTTGGTTGTTTAATTTTGTGGTTGTTTTGTGTGAGATCAAAAACACCAATTATATTTGTTGACACACGCTTCCATATGTGATTAAATACGTACTTATACCACTCCATCATGATTTTGGCGATGTCATATTTAATTGTGCACACTCCCGTTGTGGTTATTTCAAATTATTGAGTTTATTTGGATCAATTAATTTGTGAATACAATACTTACAAGTTTCAATATGCCAAGTTTTCCTCCTTTTTTCTCTTTTTATTTTGTTTTCTTTTATGTTTTGACAATTCACCAAGTTTTAACTTGTGTGGGAAAAATGTAAATAGGAGAGAGTAGTGAACTCTACATTCATATTTCTGAATAACACTCTCATAACTTCATTAAATCCCCCCGTGCTTCGTGCGGGGCTGCACACTAGTATGTGTATATATATATATATATATATATAATGGGACGTTAGTCTTAATGTTTAGTCTCTAGGAGCTAGTCTATGTTATTTTTTATGTTCCAAAAAGTCGATTGTTTAATTTTTTTTGACAATTTTATTTTTATTTTTGTTTATGTATTTAGGGTAAATTGTGAATTAAACCTTGGAGTTTGGGGATATTTTGAATTTTAGACAACACTTTTTCAATTTTTTCAATGTTAACCTTGATGCTTTTATTTTGTGCAATTTTAACCCCCGTTAAACCTCCATTAGGAGACTTAACAGGAGAGCTGATTGCGTGCCCACATGGCATTCTATGTGTCCATATTTATTATAGTGACCAATAAGTGATTGGAACATGGAAAAAAAACACCCCACTTAAGTTTATAATAAAAAAAATCAAAACCCACAAAAAAAGGAACACCACCGCTACCTTCGTCCTCCCCTATATCCACATGCTCACCCATTTATCTTTTCAACCACCCTCACCACCCAGTGGTGATCCACCACCGTTACCTTCATCCTCCACCACCCACCACTCTAACAATCCCTTCCTCTCCCTCTTCCCTCCTTCTCCATCACACAAATATTCCCTAAAAATCCCAATACATTTCCAATGCACTCATCAATTAACTGGTAACATTCCTAATTTTGCCGGAGATACGGAGATGTTCGTTGTTTTCTACTAATTTTGTTGGAGAATTGCCGCTGGAGTTCGGCCGATATATAAACAACCTAGGTCTTAACTTAGGTGGGGGGGAGAGAGAGAGAGACAGAAATTTGAGTCGGCTAGTAAATTTCTAGCCCTAATAATGACCTGCCTGAAATCCAATAACACAAAATACAGTAAATCGAATTCAGAAAAAACTTAACAAATTGATATGGAAATACAGAATACTGAAGATGTGTATATAATATATAACGGACCCTTGTTTGATCAACTTGGTATCAGGTAATTGAGAGGAACACGTGTGCTCAGAGACGAAGTATCAAAGGATGCCGATGATGGAGGTCGCGGTGTTAGGTGGCGGAGGATTGGTGGGTAGTCCTCTGTTGGAGAGATTAATGGGTGGTGGCAGAGGGGGGTGGGGGTGCTCGGTTGGAGAAAGGAATGGGAGTAGAATTTATCTTCTGATTAGCATTTTTATTTTGTGGGGTTTGATTTTTTTAATTATAAACTTTAGTGGATTTTTTTTCCACACGGCACTATAATAAATATGGACCCATAGTATGCTATGTGGGCGCCCAATTAGCTCTCCCGTTAAGTCTTATAACAGAGGGTTAAGATTGCACAAATTAAAAATATCAGGGCTAGCATTGCAAAAATTGAAAGAGTAGGTCTAAATTAAAAAATAACTCAAACTTCAGGGTTAAATTTGCAGTTAACCCATTTCTTTATTATTCTTGCAAGGAATCGTTTTAGGGTTATATGTTTTAAGTTTTTATAGAGTTTAGGTCTTAGGGTTGAAAATCTAGATTTATCAAAGATAACCTATTAGACACAAGTCGGAAACTTCGAGGGCCAATTGGAACTTGACAAACATTAAGGGCCAAATTGAAACCGAATCAGTACATTAAGGGACAAATTGAAGCCGAAACAATACATAAGTGCTGAATCAATACATTAAGGGGCGAATCAAAACATATAAAACATTAAGGGCGAGGATGAATTAAAATGAATAGTTCGATGGCTATTTATGTAATGAACTCTAAATTCGAATTAAAGAAACACTCCTCTTTTACTCGGACCTCAGTAACCTAAAATCTCCTTTCTCATTTTCTGTCTATCTGTTCAACCTAGATTCCCAATCCATCTTCCACAATGTCTCAAAATGAAGAGAAAGCTCAATCAATGCTCAACCGTTGATCACAAGGAAAAACGAGGAGAATAACAAATCCAAAGAGCGCCGCCCATTTCTAGCCTCGAAGTGCTGAGATCTCGCCGAAGCGGACCGTTGGGGACAATATCATACGAGAAATTGGGCGAAAAGTTGACGAGATTCAAAACGCGAGGTTAGGGGAACACAATATCGGAGATTTGAATGACGAAGTCAATACATTGATTTGAGAAAAGTTGCATTGGGAACAAAGGATTATTCAACTTGGTGGGCTGAATTATATGAAGCATTTTGCCAACCAAGCTACTCAAGCTTGTCTTGTGTTCGTTCGGATTAACGCTCATTCAAATTTGTCTCGCTGATTAAACAAACCAAGCTTGAACATATTTTCAATTTTGTTGCTTTATTGAGCTCGGCTCAGTAACCAATAATCGTACTAAAGCAGTATAAAAATATCAAGCTATTCGAGCTCGACTCGTGTTCGTTCAGATAAAAGCATGTCTGAGCTTAGTTCGTGAAATAAACGAATAAAACTTTGAACCAATTCTTAAGCTCGTTGAGCTTTTCAAATCAAGCTTGAGCATCCTATTGCTCGCCTCGGCTCGACTCTTTTATACCCTTAAATATGTCTTGTTTGTTAAGTAAGTAGTCAAATAGGTCTTATGGTCTTTTTTTGCTCCAATAGATCTCATTAGTAACTACATGTGCAAATGAGTATATATTATAGAACCTATTGCAAAATAAAAAAGAAATGCTAATTTTGGGTCATCTAGCCTAAGTCCGCACAAAGTCCTTAGGTAAAGTCTGAATGGGAACCTTTTCCTCTCTCTCCCCCTCTCTCTCTCTCTCTCTATATATATATATATATATATATAAAGAGAATTGAGAGACTAAAAGCAGTACATTTAAGAATTTTGTTATAAATTTTAAATTGTGCAATTTCATGTTTTTGTTGAAATTGTCTAATTGTAATTTCTGGGAATTGACTTGAATGTGTTGATTTTTGAATCTGTTCATTCTTGCAAATAATAAGACAATTTGTGAATGAGCCGATTTTAAATGGGTAATTTACAATTTCGGACAACTAAATGGGCCCCAATTGATTTGAGTTGACATATAAGTTCTTCCAATTTTATTTGCTTTATGAATTCTCGATTTTATTCATATATTCTGCATATTTTTTCAACAGGGAATATTGTTGATGTACCAAATCCTAGTGGGCGTGGTCCGGGGTATAGGTATTTCGGCGCGGCGAAAAAGTTGCCGGGTGTTAAAGAATTGTTTGAGAAGCCGCCGGAGTTGAGGAAAAGAAGGACTAGATATGATATTTATAGGAGAATCGATGCTAGTTATTATGGGTATAGGGATGATGAAGATGGGATTTTGGTGAAACTTGAGGGGCCGGCAGAGGAAATGATGAGAGAGAATGTGATGGCTGATTGGAGAGAGATGGAGGAAATTAAGATGGTGGCGAAGAGGGCGGTGAAGAGTGGAGATGTGGGTGTTGTAGGGAGGATTTTGTACGAGGAGGAGGAGGATGTGGTGGAGGAGGAGAGGAGAGAGAAAATGAAGGAGGAGAGAGAGAACGAGAAGGAGTTTGTGGTGCACGTGCCGTTGCCGGATGAGAAGGAGATTGAGAAGATGATTGTGGAGAAGAAGAAGCTGGAGCTTTTGAGTAAGTATGCTAGTGAGGATTTGGTGGAGGAGCAGATTGAAGCGAAAGCGATGCTCAATATTCATCGGTAGATGGTACGCATTTTGTGTTAGTAATGCTTGTTTTAGTTTTTGTTACTTGGAAAGATAGAAACCAAAGAGGTTTATGTTATGGTAATCTTGACTTGATGATGCGCCTTTGAGATTTATTTGACTGAATGAATTTCCGATTGTATATTGTAGTTCTGACTGCTGAGTACATGCTATTTTAATTACTTTACCATTATTTATGGTTTACTAAATTGTTCTATAGTTTGCAAAAACTAAGGGGTAAGGCTGAAATAAATTTTCATTAAAAAGAATTTCAGTACTCAGCATTAAGTTGTCTCTTAAAGCTCAATGATGCTTTTTAACTCTCATATAGCATTCAGTGGCAAAAATAAACACTCTCGTGTTAGTACTTATTAGCTTGGAATTAAGAAAAGCGAAAAAAGCTAAAATGTTTTTTTTTTGTTATGCTGATCTATGCTTGTTTTAGTTTACATTTAGCAGCTGAAAAGGCTTTTGTCCTGGTAATATTGATTTGATGGGTCTTTGAGATCTATTTGACTAAAAGAACTTCCGTATGTATGTTGTTTATTTGAGCTTATTTGTCTTTGAATGCAGAATACATGTTAATTTTAACCACTTTACCATTATTCATTGTTTACTAAAAGTGTCATTTAGCATTGACAATCAGTAAATTTCATTAAAGATTAAGTTTTCAGCATGAATTTGTGTTCTAATGTTGAATCTTGAATTTTAACTCACATTTAGAGGCAAAAACAAGCATCATTTTGTGTTGGTATTTATCAGTTTAGACTAGAGTTGGGAAAGGGGAAAAAGACCAAAAGGTTTTCTTCGTTAGGCTCATGATCTATGCTTGTCTTAGGTTTTGTTATTTGCAAAGCTAGCAACCAAAGAGTTTTATTGTTATGGTAAAATCTTGATTCGATGGGTCTTTGAAATTTTGATTTACTATTATTATTCCAGTGTTTGTTAATAGAATGATTCCTCTTTTGGTTTTGATTCAAAAGATCGAAGAGAAGTTGAAAATGTTTTACCTGAAAAAGTTTTGCTTCAAAAATGTTTTTGAGCTAAAATATTAATTTCTGTATTTGATTGTAATGATGGAAAATAGGTTGTTAAGATTGAAAAGATGTATACCCAGGCTAAATTTTCCCACCTTTGCTTGGGAAACGTTTTCCTACGAGGGACGTGGTCAAGTGAAAATTGGAAACTGAAAATAAAGTTTGGGTATTCTCAACAATTTACTGTACATTAAAGAGCTCTCACGTCGATATTTGGCAAGATGAGAATGGAAGGAGGAGGGTGAGGCAGTCTGCTTCTAATCGGGATGGAAAACCTTTCAACTTCGTATAGAACAAGCAGCTTCGGATCGATTAAAATTGATAGGGGTTACTTTGTTGAAAGCCTTCTTGAAAAGGGTGAAGTCCTGTTACTGAGTTCGTGCTTGAGGGAGGCCCTTTATTGCAAGGGAAGCTTCGCGAAGAAGATGGGGCATGGTTAGAGCATTGGAGGTGCCTATCAGTTTGAACCGTTTGGGTCTTTTTCGTATCATTTTTGTGAAGAAAGATGTCTCGTTTAAAAGCCTCTAAATCCTTTAGCTGGTCAATGGTGGAGGATGGGGATTTGCAGGGGACCCGTTCAGGAGCGTTGTGCCAGTGGAAATCGGTGTTGTCTTGGAGGTGAGCAACCCAGGTGGGAACAAATCATATTTGCAAGCATCTATGCCCTAGAGATGGCCAGTAGAGAATCATGTAGCAAAGGTTAGCACAAGAAGGGAGTCGATTTAGAAGTTCCAGCGGACTTGAGTGGATTTTTCAAAGAGGACATTGGTTGGAAGATGGGGGGTTCTTGATCGGAAACTCTGTCGCAAGAAGAGATGTTGGCATGTACAAAGAAATGGTGGAAATCGGTGAGGGACATTTCTGTCTTCATTCTGAGAGATGCTCTCTTCCTGCTGATGCTGAAGATAAAAGGATTTTGGGAATGCAACGGTGACAGTTTAGGGCATAGTTGTTTAAGGCGCAAAGGTTTCTCGCGCAATGCACAAGGCGAGGCGCGCGCAAGGCACACTTTTACAAAAAATACAAAAACATATTTTACTTATATGTTAAACATATAATAATGTTATTATATCACACCATCAATCATAATTTATATTAGATATACATCTTTGATTTAATGCATAATCCAAGATGAAAAAATAACATTGTAATTGATTACGGAAGAAGGTGCACCAAGGTGCCAAGGTTTAATCACTCATATTTTTATATATAAAACTTATTAAGATGATTTGTAGTCAAAACAAATTATATAATTTTTTTTTAGATTTTAAATATAACAAATATATTAGCGTAATAATAAACTTGAGAATATCCAACAAGGGCAAGTCTGAAAATAATTAAAAAGACAACCACCTCCAAGTACGGGTCTGGAAAAAAACTAAAGCACCAACAATTGAGTTGAAAAAATACTCAATTAATTCAATTTTCAAAAAGAAATGTAACGCCATTTTGTCCCATTGCTTTTACTCTTTTTAAGCACAAAAAGAGGCATAAAAAATTCAAGAAAAAGGTAGAAATAATTGGAATTTTTGTTCAAATTTCTTCACCACACAAAGCAGATCATCAAAAAGGAGAAAAAGAGGCAGGAAAATAACGGGAAAACTGAAAAAAAAGATGAGCAGAACAGTAAAATACGAAATGAAAAGAGGGAAAGAAAAATTGCATGAAAAATAAAAAAAAGACATAAAGAGGACAATGAAGGAAAATTAACTAAAAAAAGAGAAAAAAGTTGATTTTTTTTTTTTGGGAGTAAGGCAACTTTAACTAAGCGCGCCCAAGGCGCATGCCTCTTTGAAGTCGCCTCGTCAAGGTTAGGCAATGCGCTTGCCTAGGTGCGCCTTTGACAACTATAGTTTAAGGACAATCAATTGTTACCCGGACAGATGGAACCCTTTGGGGTGCTGTTCTAAATGTTCATGCCGGCTGGAGTTGATATGGATTATAGGGTGGTGGTGGGGCTTCCCAGCCATCTTTGGGAATGGAGGTTTTTAAAGCCACTGTTGTGAAATGTAATTAGTAAGAGTAGATGTTGATACCGAAACCATGCGTCATTTCCGGTGGGCGAGGATTTCGGTGAGAATGAAGAGAGAGGTGCCGTCAAAGGTGGTTTTGGCGGTAGATGAGTGGGTCTTCGGATTGCCGATCTTGGGGAGGAGATTGTCACCCCAGCAGCCCTTTTAGGAACAAAGTTCTAATTCCTGATATAAGACGGGATGAATAGGTTTTTTAAATGGTTCAGGTTATTAAGGCTACTAACTTAAGGCTACTAAGGAGATGGGTTTTAAGGTGATTAAAAAGCCCAACTGGCCCAGGTATGCAATTAGCAGGCCTGGGTGTTCTTTCTCAGCTTTGTCACAGCCTTTGGATCATGCAGTAAGTGGGATAAGTCTTTGGGGCTGCGAGTGGAGAACTCGGCATGGATAAAGTGTGGGGTCAGATTCGCTAATATGTTTGAGAATGAGAAGGCGTAGCCATGCAAAGGCCATGACTACAACAATAGTACAATCAAAGGTATCCCAGTGGTGTTAGAGGGGTCTGTTTTTTGAACCGTCAAGGGCGATCAGTTGGCCTTAGTCCCGGTAGATGGGAGCCAGTGTTCGTGCTATCCTGTTTCCGGATAAGGAGATTGCGAAGATGATTGTGGAGAAGAAGATGGTCTGAGTATGTATGCTATTGAGGTTTTGGTCGAGGAGCGAAAGTTTATGCTCAATATTCATCGGTACATGGTACGCATTTTGTGTTACGGTCCGTTTGGTAGCACAATTTGCCATGGCAAAAAATTAATCTCTCTTTTTCAAGCTTTTAGGACCATTTGATAGCACTTATTTGCCTTGGAACAAAAATTTGAACCAACACTAATGTACTAGTACCTAAAGCACAAAAAAGCTGATTTTCCATTTTTTTTTCTCTGGGGGTGGTGGGGTGTTGCGTTAGAATTGTTTTTCATTGAAATCAATGCCATGAAAATCAATTACACCCTTATGTATCAAACAAGTCCCTAGTAAAATTCAAAATTTTTCTTGGTTATGCTTGTGATTTATTCTTGTTTTAATTTTTGTTACTTAGAAAAATAGCAATAGGTTTTTGTAATGGTAATTTTAATTGTCCATTAGTCTTTGCGATTTTTTTATGTCTAATGATTGTTGTTGGTCCTGAATGCTAAATATATGTTATTTTAACCACTTTACCATTATCTATGGTTTATCAAACTGCTTATAGTAGTATCATTTAGCAAAAACAGGTTAAGAGTGGAATAATGTCATTAAAAAGATTAAGCATTCAGCATCGAGTCGACTATTGATGCTAAATGCTGATTCTAACTCTCATTTAGCATTTAGAGTAAAAACCAAACACCCTCGTGTTGGTACTTGGTAGTGCCGAATGGTAAATTTTTAATGGTTTTTCTTGGTTATGCATATTATATATGCTTATTTTTTTTTTAACTTGGAAAGATAGCGACGTAAACGATGTTAACGGCATACAAAGAAATTACACTAAAAGAAAGAGTAGTAATTCTCAGAATTAACTATACTTAAATGATTTACGCCAAAGGGGTATTGAACTATTTATAGGGAGAGAGAATGATCTAGAAATGGGGTATTACTTGCCCACTAAGAAATGCTTATGTCACATCTGAAGTCATGGGGTGATAACTTTCCAAATCGAGTTTAGGTTTAGTTATTCAGTGAAATACATGATACATGGACATGATACAAACACGATGCAAACATGACACGAAAGGCATGACAGACTGGGTTCGGGTGGAGGTGATTTTCTCATGCCACGAATCCGATAAGGCTCGACACGAGGCCGACACTACACGCCCTTCGCCACGCCTACTTATAATGCAAATTTTGAACATCTTCCATGAAAAATTGGGATTTTCCAGCTTCTGTGTGTTTGATAGCATGCACTTTGCCTTGGAATTTTTTCCCAACTTACGCTATGGTACAACTAGCCAAAGCACATTTTGGATATTTGCCCTTGGAAGTTTTCCTTGTGTATTTTTTGAGGGGGTAGGGTCAGAATCTTTTTTAAAGAAAATTTTGCCCTAATTTTTTTCCAGCATCTCCCATCAAATACAACCTTTTTTTTACCCATTCTGATCAAACACCCATTATGAAAAATGTTTTACCTTGAAAAGTGTTTTCAACCTTAAATTTTATCCTTTTTGTTAGATTGTTCCGATGAAAAAGAGGTTATTAAGATAGAAAAGATGATGTACGTACAAGCTAAACTTTTCTGATTTTGCTTTTGGAAACTCTCCCCTCCCCCCCCCCTCCCCCCCCTCCCACCCTCCACACACACACGAAAAAAAAATCGTTGCTGATAATATATTATTTGTTGAAATTGAGTTGAAGAGGTCAAATACAACATATGGATTTTGGGCCTGCATTGAATCTCACACATTTATGAAATTCAATCAGTATGCGGGTTTCTTAGTTTTCTTGTTACTTGGAAAGATGGTGACCGGAGAGATTTTTGTCATGGTAATTATGATTTGATGGGTTTTTGAGATCTTGTTTTCCTATCATTATTATTCGAGTGTTTGTTAATTGAATGATTACTCTAAAAATCTTTGCTGATAATATAGGATATTTTGAAATTGAGCTGGAGAGGCCAATTACAACATCTGGCTTTTGGGTTTGCTTTGAGTCTTTCTGTTGTATGATGCAGATTCAGTAGAAGAACAAACCAAGAAAATCAATTTATTTCCCTGGTTGATTATAATTTTGCATTATTGCAAACTGCAAATAGAATGTGGGTTGTTATGTTTTACTGATTTCAATTGATAACAGGTCTTTTGAAGTTCATTTCTGGTTACAAGCTTTCCATACATTCTATATTACAAACCTTATTTGGCTTCTCACCCCTATTGGAAGGCAACATCCTCTAGCTTTTGCTGATAGAACTAGTGTGGTTGATTGAAGTTTCTCAGGTTGTGAAACTTAAAAGAACAATAACCATGATACTCAAAACAATTGTTCAAAAAAGCGTGGAAAAACGTGTCTGAGGCATGCCTTAAGTCTTGTTGGAGCAAAACGCCTTAAGGCTCACTTGGTTAAACGTAATACGCATATAGCTGTCTCCTTTTACGTTTCTTTCTTTCACCTTTTTGCCCTTTAACCCTTTTTGTGCTTTTGAACCATTTGACAGAATAAGTCAAAACTCCTTTTTTCAATGTATTTTTAATGATTCGACTATTAACCTCCAGTTCTATATTTTTGTAATAATTGCAATTAAGATGCCTTGAGAAGCCTTTTGACATCATTACCACTTCTAAGTATATTTTTTAGTGTTGGGTTGACTATCTAGTATTGTAAACCCAAGACTTTTAGTAAGCATCTAATATTGTCAACTTATAATGTTTGAATTATTGCTCTTTTGGATGGTATTTAATATTAACAAAATTATTGTGTATATGTTATTTACTTAATTCTATTTTTACTAATATTTTTAGACTTAACACCGTAAGACTTACGCCTTGCATTCGACTTTTTAAACATTGCTCAAAACATCATGATCTTTTCTTTCAATGTTCTTCAGAGCGACCGAAGGGATCTTTGTTTTCATCATTTATAGGTTACCCTGCAAGGGACCCAAATAATTGAGAAACAGGCTTTGTTGAGTTGAGTTGAGGTTAACCTACAAGCGAATGAATTAGAAGTTGGTGGCTGTCTTGGAGAGTACATCCTTAAGGTTGTGCGCATAGCCGAGACCCGAGATGGCTACTTTTGATGATATTGTTTGTCTAATGATTGAAAAGTACTCATTGTCGAAACTACGTTGAAGGAGATTAGTACAATTACGTGGACAAAATACCAACGTATCAGGGTAAATCTAAAGCTTGCTTTGAGTCGCTACTTTGTACTACCTTAAAAGACTTTTGTACACTTGACATATATCAAGCATGGTCCCATATACAGTATCTTTTGATATGCGTTGAATGCGTATTTTAATGTTCGCTTTTTATACTGTATGTGAAAATATTTGGCATTATCGAAGGACCCTTTACTCTCTTCAAAAAAATAAAAATAAAAAGGACCATTTACGCTCTTATTTAGAGTTTATGTTTATCTAGGACTATCTTAGTTTTTACTATAAATAAGTCCTTTGCCAGCCATTGCAATTAATCAATTTTAATGGGAGTCGAGTAATTTTTTTGTTTGTTTTGTGTTTCTTTTATACTTGCATCCTCCTTGTATATGGGTAGCTAAAAAATATTTATATACCTTTTACTACTAAACTACTAAAAATATAAGTGTAACTTTGCAAATATTAGTTTCCAAATCTACCCCCACACGCACACAATGGGAGGGTGTGGGAATAGGGCTTTGTTAACCACGGGGGTAATGAACCACAAATGGATTTTGAACTTATCTATCCTACAAAATACAAATTGCAGTACCATAAATAACTGGGAAATTAAATTCCAAGCTAAAATTATAAATGCGTTCAAGATGTAGGACTAGGGCTTTGTTAACCACGGGGGTAATGAATCACAAATGAAGTTTGAACTTATGTACCCTACAAAATACAAATTGCAGAATTATAAACACATTCAAGTGTTAGTTTCTTAATCAGGTTGGACCTCAAGATGAAGTTGACTAGTTTTGGTTACATATTTTTTAATACGAATAAACAGATTAAGAACTCATTTTAGTTATTTATTTTCTTGAATAAAGTGCCTTCTCCGTTTACAGGTAAACAAATATATTTTGAAGAGAAGCCCTAGAAATCAAATTAAAGCTTAGTTATTGAAGAAATCCCAAAAGTTGATAGAAGGCGATTAATCTTATTTTTTTGACGAAAGGCCAATATTCTCATATATATATATTCTCATAATATATAATGAGAGATGTTCAAAAGTGAATAAAAAAGATGAACATTTTAATGAATCTTAATAAAAAATATATAATAATCAATTAATTTTAATTTCTATGTTGTAATTGGTTCGCGCCAGCGGCAACGGACACGCGTATTTTTTTATACACCCCCACCCACCCCACCCATCCGCCAGTTGTCCCACCTACCTCAACAACAAAAAAACAAGTTTGTCTCGGTTGTCACATAACATGGGAGCAAGTGTATGCTTGCAAATGCAAGCAGGTCTTGGTAACAATACAAGTAGGTCTGAAATGGTCTTTGCTTAACAAAAACGCAGCAGGTGGCTAAAAATGCAAGCAGGTCTTTACATTGTTTAAAACGCAACATGTGGTTTAACAATGACGAATTCTGATGGAAGATGGGGGAGGGGGTTGGGGGGTAAGGGGGTCTCGTGTCACACACGTGTCCATTGCCGCTGGCGCGGACTAATTACAACATACGAATTAAAATTAATGGGTGATTTGGTGTTTTTTTGTTAATGTTCATTAAAATGTTCATCTTTTATATTCACTTTTGAACCTCTTCCTATATATATATATATATGGTGGAATATATGGACCATACATGACTACAGATTCCCACTAGTTTTGCAGCTTGTTTCGAAAAGCGTTTCCCATTCATTGAGTACTTGCACTTGGATTTTGCGAAAATCAAGAATGAAAGGAAAAACAACAATTGGAGATGCTGGTTATTCAGGGAAATTTGAAAGTTGAAGGTTGAAACGATTGAAAAGAGATGGTTTAAATAGTCTCACATGGGTAATGATTGCTGGGAAAAGTGACGTAAGTCACCTTAGAACCCGCTCTAATGGATTAAAACTGCACGTGCAGTACCAAGGCGCACGCGCATTAGTATTTATTTGATGCATCAACGGATGAGTGGCATGTGGCAACCTCAACACTTAAACAATTTTGAAATTCTACAAGTCAATTGGCTCAACTCGAGATGGGACCAACAGAGCAAGTCGAAGACAAATCAATTAAAAACTTCACTCGCTCAAATCGCTAAGCATATCCCTACAAGGCATAACTCTCCAAGAAATATGTTGCCCAACTAAAACCGCAAGTAAAGTTGTGGGTGCTATTGTTGTATCCTAAATATGTTAGGGATCATGGACCAAAAAGAGGAGAACAATTGGCAGAGAGGAAAATCAGGTCAGGTTCCCTTCATAAAAGGAGAGTCGATGATGTACCTTAAGATCAACTCATTTGATGGATCGAGTCGACGTGTACCCTGTGATTGGATGACGTCAATAGCCAAATACACGTACAATAGAAGAAGATATGCATATATTCTCCCCCATGTGCCTGTAACTAACTAGTGATTATTCTTACACAACTTATAAAACATGATCTCACCTAATCTATAAAGGTGAGACAAGTGTCCCTCTCCTCTCTTACCTTTACTACCTTACAAATAGTATCCCCTAAACCTCATTTGAGGTATGAGATATTATATATTGTTATGCTGGAAATTGTAGAGAGAACTTGAAATCTTGTAACCACAGTATTTTCATGGCAATTGCCCAATAAAAGTAATATAGATATCTGCGCCTGTGGACGTAGGCACCAAGCTGGGATGAACCACGTAAATTCGGGTCTCCCTATTTCTATCTTCACTCTCTACTTCATTTATGTTTCGCGAAGAGGTGTCATTATTTAGGAAACCCCCAACTCCCTTTCTCCCTGATACTTGGATGCTAAGGTTACCTATAAAACGTTCAAGAACTTCCTTGCGAAAGGGGAGCTGGATGGACATGATGTTGGGGGGGGGGGGGGGGGGGGAGGGAATGCTTGTGCAAATGATATTATTCATCTAGGAATACAGGTAATTTTGATTATTATTTAGTTTATACCTGATTAGATAATTCTCGTTTTAATCCACTCCTTTATTTCACGCTAGCATCTTGACCACTAATGTGATAGTAGAGCTGAGGGTCAAGAATAAGTATTTTTAAATAATTCCTCGTCTAGAGGATGACTTGAAGAGGGAGAAGGCCCTTTGATCAACGACCGACCAAGCCTTATAGACTGCTCAGGATGAGTTGTAGAGGGAGGTTAAGGAGAAACATGCGATATTGACCACTCGTACATCTACCGAGTCTAAAGTGTCTCGTCTTTAGGCTGAGAACCCCAAGTTAAAAACGTAACTTGAGAGGAAGGATTCTCATTCGAGGCTTGTGCTTTAAGAGGAAAGGTATCTAGTCCCCTTAATTCGGTCCAGGTACCTAAAGTCCTTCTTTAACTCTTAGAAGATGGGACTTATCATGTTTGAATCATTCTTTAACGAATATAAGGAAATACATTATCGTGTAATGGTAGACTCGTTAGATGTAGATCTGTCCTATAAGACCTACTGAATACGAATGGGCTGGCGAGGACCCGATGTATGTGCCTTCATTCTTGGATCCCAAAGGGTAGGAGGACTATTGAAGACTCTTGAATGAGGCCTTGGCTCCAGTCGAACTATTTAGTGCCAAATACCTTTGTATAGTTATACGAGAGGAACTTGGTGGACTTCATCATGCCAATTTTCCCCCTCTAACCCTGATCATATATGTTGTTTATTTTCTTGAACACTTGTTTTATAAAATTTATAAATCTTATCAGCAAATAGTATTTTTACTTCCATACTATTTGTATGAATGTATCTATTTTGAATGCCTTATTTATCAATGAATCTCTGTTTTCTTTATGAGTGAGTGTAAATTACTATCGTTAGTGACTTGTAATTTATAATGGTTGAGCCGATCGGTTTTAACATGTCATCTATAAGTAAATCATCCCCAAAGTCGATTGGCTGAGTGGTTGATTTTACCTTCCTTATTCATAGGCGTAAGGTGTACAAAGCTCCGATTTTGGTTTTTTTGGACCTCTCTGATAAAATGGATTAGATCTGACCGGGTTGAACAAATAGTTCAGTGATCAGTCAATTTTGTACGAGACTTAATATCCAGAGTACAACATCTATGATTACATCCAATTTTAGTTCTTATCCAATTATAATTGTTAGTCTTACTATTAATTAAGCGTTTACTGAACAAATTAAGTAGATGAAATGACAATTTGTGATGAGCACAAAGGATATAGTAAACATGTATTTTATTGATATGGTGTTGAATACAAACAAAAGGGAAAACATAATTGGATGGAAATTAAATATACTTGTTCTTTCAAGGTTCATGAAGGACTACTGGTAGTAAATCTTAAGGTTTTCAACATTCCACGACTGGGGGGGGGGGGGGGGGGGGGGGAATCCTTTATAATCCTTAAGCTCGTACGTGTCCGGTCGTAAAATATAAGTGACAATGTAGGGTCTCTTCCAGTTATTTTTAACTTATTGTGTCTTGGGTTCCTTGTGGATTTAGTTAATTTCCTTAGGACTAGGTCTCCCACCATAAAAATTTTGTATCTGAACATTCAGTTGTAGTATTCGGCAACCTTTTCTTATGTAGTATCCATTCCTATAGTCATCTCATCTCTTTTCTATTATATCATATACAGTCTTTATTTCAGAAAATCTTCATTTTTTGGTCATTTAAAATGATGCACTCTCAAACTAGGAAACTCCAACTTCACTGGCAATGCTACTTATGCACCATACACCGGGGCAAAGGTAGTTTCTCCAGTTGGTTCCTGAGTGATTATTCGGTAGGCCCACATGACTGAAAGTAACCAGTTAAACCATAGCCCCTTGGAATTATCCAGATTGTCTTTAAACCATGCCGTATCATTCGTTTATTGATTTGCACTTTTCCGTTACACTTTGATTGTGTAGGTGCTGAGAACAAGCATTTGATCATGTACTGGTGATAGAGCCCTTCGATGTGTATGTTATCAAATTGCCTTATATTATCAATGATGATTTCATAAGGTCCCCAAGCCTTCTTATGATGAGTTTCTATATGAACGCATGGACCTTCTGATCGATGATCCGTTCTAGCAGTTTGACCTCCACCAATTTCGTAAAGTAATCTATTGCCACTAGCTAGAATTTATGTTGCCCCTTTTCGGAGGGGAACTGTCTCTATATGTATATCCCCCATAAGCCAAGTGGTCATATACCCGCGATCAGGGAGAGTTATTCAATCGATCGATAATGAAATTGGTTATTCGATGACACCCAACACACCTTCCGATGTAACTCTCGTCATCCTTTGGCATCGTTGGCCAGGAATAACTTTGACTAAGGATCATCTTGAGACTTTTCTTGCCATGATTCCCACTGTACACTCCTTCGTGCAAACCTTCCATTATAGTTTTAGTCTTCAACGGGTGGATGCAACGGAGGATCGGTCGAATGTGTAACCTCTTTGGTACAAAATTCCATCATCTAGGATGTACTTTTCGGTCTTAGCCTAGATTTTCCTAGCCTCTAAGCGAGCACTGGGAGGGTCTCATCCTTGATGTATTGAATAAACGTGTCCATCCATCTAGGTCCTTGGTCAACCATGTTCATTACCTTAATCTCATCCAAATGAATATTAAGTCGATTGAGAAATTAAATGAGGGGGTTCCCTTCATTTAATAATTCAATCTTTTCCAGGTGATCCTCCCTGGTATTTTATTCCATCAAGATTTGGTTGGTTGTGAACACTCTCAGACGGTGCGCTAATTCTTGAAATAATTTAAGGTTTGCCTATAATAACCCCCGTCTTCCATGTAAAGGTTGGCTAAACACAATACGCCGAAGATGGGGCCTGTCTAACAATCTATACCATTCTCAGCATCAAACCATAATATGACATTTTAATTTTAAAACATACTCGCACAATAAAACCATATGAAGCAATAACTGACAATAAATAAATCCCAACTCCTATTAGTCATAAAACATCCATCTCAAGTATAACTGAAAAATAAATGTCTGAATAATAAATCTTGGGCCTATGTCCATGAAATCTATAAAATAATAAATGATTGTAATGAGAGTAGCAACCTATGCTAGAATCAATCGAGCTGAAGCCGCTAATGATCAAGTACGACAGCAAGTCTGATCTCCTGTCAGCCCTGCTGTCCCTATCTAGGCAAACCTGGGGAAAAACATTTTATAATTTGGGTCATCACCCTAAAGTTGCAAGAATTAACTTACAAAAGTAATATGTAATTATGAAGTAAATTCATATTACCCACCGCCCCTCGGCACTCGCATGCAGTAAGTTTCCCACCCCTCATCTAAGTGTAATACTATACTCATTCCAACCCAAGTCCCAAATATGAAGTCCGATATCTATACTAACATGATAATATCAGGTCATCTATCACAACTAATAAAAGGGAGCTAAGCATCTACACACATTACTCTAGTGCCACGAATAACCCCACAATACTACCCCCAAGAAATATCATATTATTACCTTATGTATTTTACATAGCATTGTGTTCATTAACAATTGTTTAAATCATTAGACTACATGGATTTGTTCTCAATTAATTTACATAATTATACATGTCTTTACATGTATACGACACATGAATGCACTACCTTTTGTGTCCAGCTCGTGCTCTATCGGTAAGTTCGGGGAGTCCCTAACCAAACAAACATAAACAAAACACATATAAGCAGGGTGGTTCCTACGCAGTACACCATTGCAAGGTCCATACCCCCGTCGATGACGATCGATTTCGACTATCCCACTTACGTCATCGCAAGTGGTTCCACCATGTAGGACCTAAAATAACAACCTACACAAAGACTAGTCCACCTATACTGACATGTTCTATAGTCCCGAAGACGTACGCAATCCCAATTGATAGGCTGTCTATGAACACGGACATGTTCACACAAATAATAAATACATATATGCACATAATATGTAGAGGTAATTATCCCCATAATTACCCTATAGTTGGGTTTCATCAATCTCCAGATAACACACTTATCTTCAGAATTAACACTATAGTTAATTATTAAATTCCTCAATAATGAATAACGACACAAAACTATTTTTAATGAAATATTCACTCACTTGAATGACCTCCCATATACTCGCTTGAGTTCGTAAAAATCCCACGAACGTTTCCACGGTCCAAGCCTGACCCAGGCCCAGGAGCCGAATCGATTCGCCCAGAAGGCCGAATCGATTTCTGGCAGAAGCCCATAACTACTGTGTTTTCCTATACAAATTTCTTCCTCAAAACCCCAATTTATTTTCTATTGTTTTATCCACTTGTATTTTAAGAATTATAGTTCCATCATGATTAAGAAAACACAATTATATAGCTATCTAAATAATCTAAGTAAGATCACTCCCCAAGATGTCAAGAATTTGGATCTATACACTACAATTTGTCTAACCCATTTCAAAATCACAATTTTTATCTAAACATTTTTAGATTAAAGGAATTAACACATGACTTGTAATCTTCTAAAAATAGCAATCCTACCACATGGATTCTAATATTCAATTTCCCAATACTATGACAATAATTCCAGATTTGTCATCAAAATGCCTGATTCTTAAAACACAATTATTTTCAGGTTTGTTATAAACAGTCATAAAGTTCATTTCAATTGTTCTCAATCCTCAAATAAACTTTTAACCTAGAACACAAATCTGATTATGAGAGAATTTTGATTAATGGAGCAACTAAATGCGCTTTTCTAGCTCCTCACTTCCCCATAATTCCTTTCTTGCTAATTATTCTGATACCAATGGCCTTAATATTTTGGAAGTTAGTCAAACTTGGGGTGTCGATGGGATATTATATCTAAGAAATATGGGAAATATGTTTCCTGGTCATGTGGTTAGTCATATTCAAAATATGAATATATGCCTCTCTAATGAATTTGATAAAGCACATTGAACTACTGTTTTTTTTTGGGAAATTCTCTATATCTAATGCTTATGACCTATTACGAGTTCATAAGACCCAATCTTTAAGTGAGTTCATGTTATGGAACAAATACATCCCTCTTAAAATCTTAGTTTTCAATCGGAAGCTATTTAAAGGGCTTCTTCCTAAGGATGTTGTTCTTGCTAAAAAAGGGTTTCAAAATGGTTTCCAAGTGCTCCTGCTGGTCAAACCCCCAAATTGAATCTATCAATCACACTTTTTAGATAGTCCTTTAGCCTAATTCGTGTGGGATCATTTCAATAAATCTTTCGATGTTAATCTTCTCAACCGTTCTATTAAAGGTAGGATGGTGTCTTGGTGGTTACATGCTTCAAAAAATTTATGGATTAGTTATTTAATTCCCTAATCTATTCTTTAGACTCCTTGGAATGCTCAAATCATGGTATATTTAAGAATAAAATTTGGTGTACCAGTCACTGCATTTATGAAGTTCAGGAAGTCATTTCTTCCTCTATGCTTATTGAAGCCTCCAAAAAGCCTAATCAGACAGGTTGGTTGTTGTTAAAATAGATAAAGCCTAGCAGAGATGTCTTTAAAGTAAATTGTGATGGCTGTTCTAAAAGGAATCCGGGTGAATCAGGGGGAGGTTCCATTGTTAGAGACCGTTGGGGAAATATGATTATAGTTACTTCCCAATATTTTAGTAGATGGACAAATATTATTACTGAGATTAAGAGTATATGTCTAGGTATTAAGTTGTGTATTGAGCAAGTCTTCTTAAACATCATTGTTGAATTTGATTCTCAAGTGGCCATTGATATGATTAAAGGTGACATCGCTGTTAACTGGAATGCTACATATGATGTAAGAAATATCCATCATATGTCTCAAAATATCAATATTGAATTTCATGAATGCTACAAAAAAGTTAATTTCCCTGTTGATGCTCTATCTAATTGGGGTGTCCAGTCGAAAAGGTTCTCAAAGTTTGTGTCCATGATTGAGTTGCCTCATTAGATTCGCGGTATGATTCGAATGGATAAGCAATGTCTGCCTGCTCTTAGGAATATATTCTTATCTTAGAGGGATGCTTCAGTTGGTCAATTTGTAATGGAGTTTGTCTATTAAAGTCCCAATTTTTCTCAAATTCTCATTTTCTTTGTTTTGGGGTTAGATTTAGTCCCTTTTTGCACCCCTTCACTAATTCTTGTAAGCGCCGCTTAGGTGAGGATTTTTCTCCCATTTAGGTTTTAATAATATGTGTGGGGGTGCTGTCCCTCTTCTAAAAAAGGATATTTAATCTCTTCTCTTAGTTATTTTTTTATTTATTTTTACCGTTTACTTTGTATCTCCAAGCATTTCTTTACCTCTCCAATTCATTTTATTTATTTTTTACTATTTTCCACCATCAATGACATCTAACACTGAAAACCCTAATGCTTACTCCCAATTTGAGATGACTATTCACAATTTTATGGCCAATAACTCCATTATTATTAGTGATATTGTATGACCCATTCAACTCCCATATGGAGACATTCACTTTACTATTGGTAATTTTTTTCAAGGATGAGCTTCCCTTATCGCTTGATGTTTTCTATTCTTGGTTTGTGGATCAAACCCTTCTCGTACAAGATTCCACTTACCTAAGAAAAACTTCTTCTTTTAAATTTAGGGTTTGTCCTAGGCAATTAAAAAATACCACATGGTCCCAATGGGTGGCCATGATGCTCAAAGCCAAGGAAAGGGAGATGGATGAAGTTAGCATCTTTGATGATATTAGACTTAGCTTAACGAACATGCAATATGATTTGTTAGTTATTTTTAGTGACAGTTAATTTTGGAACCCAATATTTAATTTCTTTGAGTTAAATTTAAAATGGAAGGCCCCACTGTGTTCGATATTTGCTAATTAACTGGCTTTAAAACTGCCAGGGAGGATATCAATCCTCACATGCCACCGACTAACATCCCTTTGAGACTAAAGAATAAAAGTTCCCTTTTTTATAACCCTGCTTTCATGTATAAACTCATAGAGACTAAAGGTACTGTGAATGGTAAGGAGTATTATTATTTCCTTATGATTTGGTTGCCAAAGCATGTCTTTTGTGTCAAATCTCAAGGAGTCATGATGGATAATTCCTTTTTAGCTGTCATTCTTGTGAAGGGTAGATAAATAGATATTTCTCCTTACAATTTGGGCATTCTTTATAGACTTTGTTATGAGCTTCAAATTGAACCCTCAAATACCACTCAAGTCGGACCATTGTGAGTCCTCTAAATGTGGCTATATGCCTATTTTCCCAAGATTGGGCATGTTATATGTAGTTTTGATTTTATCCATCTTAGTGACTTTTACCATTCCTAACCTAGTAATAAAATCTTTAAATCCTGAAGGAGAGTGCGCTTGCGTTCAAATAAGGAAGTTGTTTAATTACACACAGTTTTTACCGCTTAATTCCTAAACATGCATCTATATGAGATTAAATACGATGATGAAACATGCAAGAACACATATATGAGGAAAAATCCCCAACGGGGCAAAACCTTTTAATTTCACAATAATTTTTGTAAGAGAATGACTTACAACGGATTATAATGAAAATACATTGACACAGAAATACCCTCGGGTGTCGGTTCTGTTGTCGGCGGCTGGAACAATCCCTTTCCAGTAGGGCAGCAGTGACGAAGAGAGCAGCTTCCTCACAAAGTACTCCAGATGAGTAAATGATCTTCTTGAAGGTTTAAAGATTCAAACACATATATGGGAATGGTTTTGTGAATCAAAAAGGTTTAGAAAACCTTAAAAGGTGAAGTCTTATTTTGGGCAGATTCCGCAGAATATTAAGATTGCAGAAAGACTTGAAAAACGTGTAGAAGGAGATCAGATATTTATACAAAAATCGAGGCGGTGGCTCGTTCGAACGAGATAGCATGTTGCTCGAACGAAGGACATAAGTCGTTCGAACGATATCGCGCGACATGTCTATCTCGCATGAACGACTTGCAAAGTCGCTCGAGCGATCTCGTCGATCGAGGCCATTCGTTTCTACACTTAGAAAAATTCTGCTTTTGATAAAAAATTAACCTAGACTTCAAAAATAATTTTCAAAAATATTTCCCAAATATTTATGCAAATATTTAAAGCTCCAATAAAACATATTACTGATAAAGCGTAGTGGAGTAGTGGGAATGAGCTGAGCAGCACGTTGCATGATGCACGTGAAGAAAGTGGATGCAATGAATTCGGATACAAGCCGTCGTGGATGATCGTGTTGACGTGCCGAATGTAGCGGTATCAGACATATGAACTGTGATCTAGGAGAAAACAGAAAATTCCTAGATTCTACCCCGGACATTTATAGAATTATGTCCTTACAAATCTCCCCCTATGTCTATGCCGATACATACATAAAAAATCCGAATTATGCAATCAAATGACATACAAGATAATATCCCCATTAAACCCTCAAACTGAGAATACTAAATGACATGTCTCCCAAATCTTCAGCTCTTCAGAAACTTTCAAAGCTTTTCTCATCAGGGTATGCAATCCGAAAATGAACAATGATGTACCTACACACATGAGAAAAAAAATACCCGTGACAAGAAACAGATAGAAATATAATGATTTGTAAAAATTGATGATCAATTAAGCTTAAGCAAATCATTCATGAATCAACCAAGCACCAAAACAATTCTCCCCCATAATTCTTCTCCCCCTTTTTATGATGTCCCCAAATAGACAAATATGAGAAGCAGAAATGAATGCACATGGAGAATGATACACGGGAATAAACTGCTATTTTTGTGTTTTCAAATTTTTTCACACAGTATACAACAAAGAATCACACCATGAAAGAAACTCAAAAACAACCAAGTCAATGATAGCGAAAATGATGGGGTGTGATAAAATTCGATAGGAAAATCAATGCATACAAACATGACATATGTGCACGATGAATATGGGATATTCCTAACGAATGAACTCAAAGTCTTCCTTTGCTGTAAAAAGGTGGAAATATAAGACATTGACTCAATCAAATCAACAAATCAAAGCTCAAAGTGATTTCCACACCAATAACGTCCAAAACTATTTCATGCTTTTTCAGGACTTTCAAGGAAGTGCAAACCCGTTTATATTCTCCAACCAAACTCCCTCAGATATTAATTTTGAATAGAGGCTTTCTAAATTCTAAAACTTTGGAGAATTGAAGGTGAAACCTAAGTGGCCCATATTTGGCATGAATTGCTTTTTATTGCCTTTAAATTTTTTCGGGCTCTTTTAACCTCTTTGGACCTCGGATAATAAAATTCCTCCATTTTTAGGTCCTTTTGAACGGTGGATTTTGCGCAAAGAAGAAACTTACCTTTCGCAGCCCCTCCCCGTTCTAAAACAATCACTCAGTCTCACAAAAAGGTTGTTACATGCATTCCAATCTTGTCAAGTTTTATTGCATATTGCAAGTTGTATAGACAGAATTGAGATGGAAAAACTCAAGCCAACATGTGATAGACAAGTACAATAATCAAATAAAGCCGTGCATGTGTGCAATAAAGGAGATAGGAGTCAAACATGTAGGAAAATATCACTAATTACATCTCAAAGACTCCATACAATGTAAAGCACATGGATGAAATGATGTAGCGTCTCAAATCTCTATCAAACAGTCACGTGAAAAGATGGAATGAAATTGTGACTTGGCTATCTTAAATGCTCATCCATAAAAGGTGCATAAAAATACAAAAATCTTTATGGGCTTTTCTGAAATATTAACAAAAATCTTTTTGGATTTTTTTTAAAAGAATAAATAAATAGCTGTACAACAAAGCAATGGTACATATAAAACATAATAGCAATAGGAAGCATATGATATGAACATAAGAAGCATCCTATTCTAGACATAGACCAACCCCTCAGTCAACTGTGCAAATCCCCAAAGACTTCCTAAGACTCTCAAATCTAAGGGTATCTAAAGGTTTCGTGAAAATATCGACTAACTGACGGTCGGTGGGAACAAAACTTAGGGATATGACTTTCTCCTCAACTAACTGACGTATAAAGTGCTAACGTATCCTGATGTGCTTTGTGCGCGAATGCTGGACTGGATTACGGGATGTGTGTATCGCGCTCGTGTTATCACAGGAAATGGTCATGGTGTCCTATGAAATCCCATAATCTTCTAGCATTTGCTTATCCACATGAGTTGTGTGCAATAACTCCCGGCGGCTATGTACTCAACCTACGTAGTGGACAAAGAGATGGAATTTATTTCTTGCTCAGCCAGGAGACAAGAGCAGAACCAAAATAGAAACACCCACCAAAAGTTCTCCTACAACCATCTACATCCCCGACCCAATCAGCATCTGAATAGGCGGACAAACGGTCATCAGTATCAAAGTAATACCAAATACCATATGAGAGATTCCCACTCACGTATTTAATAATACGTTTTAGAGCAAGTAAATGTGACTCTTTCGGGGACGCCTGATATCGCGCATAGACTCCAACACTAAAGGCTATATTGGGACGACTGGCAGTTAAGTAGAGAAGACTACCTATCATACTCCGATATAAGGTTTGCTCTACGTCCTTGCCTGAAGTGTCCTTACTAAGCTTGGTAGAGGTACTCATAGGTGTACGTGCATGCTTAGCGGAGTCTAAACCAAATTTCTTCACTAGGTCTCTAGCATACTTGGATTGGGAGATGAACATCCCATCCTCTAGCTGACGAACCTGGAGACCAAGGAAGAAAGTAAGCTCACCAACCATGCTCATCTCAAATTCACTTTTCATCTCCTTTTCAAAGTGATGAGCATGTTGAGAGCACGTGGATCCAAAGACTATGTCGTCCACATAGACCTGGGCAACCAAAATTGCACCGTCATCTCTCCTGACGAATAACGTCATATCAACTCCCCCTCTCTTGAAGCCACGGGCTAAGAGATAGGAAGTAAGCCTCTCGTACCAAGCACGGGGTGCTTGCTTTAAACCATACAAGGCTTTTCTTAGATAGTAGACGTGCTCCGGGTGCTTAAGGTCTTCAAACCCTTTGGTTGTTCCACGTAGACCTCCTCCTGTAGAATTCCATTCAGAAAGGCACTCTTGACATCCATCTGATATATCTTGAAGCGCAGATGACATGCGATGGCGAGTAGTAGACGGACGGACTCAAGCCTCGCAATAGGAGCAAATGTCTCCCCAAAGTCTACACCCTCTATCTGTGTGTAGCCTTGAGCGACCAACCTAGCTTTGTTTCTGATTATGGTACCATTTTCATCCATTTTATTCTTAAAAATCCACCGGGTACCTATCACATTAGTCTCACTAGGTCGGGGGACAAGTTCCCAGACATTATTCTTTTTAAACTGAAGCAACTCATCCTGCATAGCAGATATCCAGTGTTCATCCTTGAGTGCTTCTTTATGATTCTTGGGCTCGACTTTGGAGGTGTAGCAAAAATGGCTAACAATGTTCTCTAGCTGAGCACGAGTCTTGACCCCTAGAGTGGGATCGCCAACAATGGCAGACTGGTCATGACTCTTGCGAACCCAAGTGGGTGTGTCCCCTAACACAGGAGTGGGGACCACAGAGTGTGGGTGGGGGACAAGTGGATCACTGTCAGACGAGTCCTCATCCTCACATTGAAGGTTAGGATCAATAATCGTCGGAGGTTCGTCATCTTGTACGGTGACGTTTATTGATTCCATAACCTTAGAGATCTTCAGGTTAAAAACCCGGTACGCTCTGCTATTCGATGAATATCCTAGAAATATTCCCTCGTCGCTCCGGGAGTCAAACTTTCCTAATTGCTCTCTATCCCGTAGGATGTAGCATTTACTCCCAAAAACATGAAAATATGCCAGGTTGGGTTTCTTGCCTGTCCACAATTCATAAGGCGTCTTAAGAGTTTGTGGACGCAGGTAAACCCTATTCACCATGTGGCATGCAGTAGACACTGCCTCTGACCAAAATCTCCTAGAAACATTACGACCTAGAAGCATAGATCTAGCCATTTCCCGGATCGTTCTATTCTTTCTCTTAACAATTCCATTTTGCTGAGGAGTCTTCACAGCAGAAAACTCATGTTTGATCCCAAGGCTATTGCAATACAAATCTACCTTTGTTTCCTTAAATTCAGTGCCGTTGTCACTACATATCCTGTTAATAGCGACTCCATGTTGATTTTGCAGGACACGACACTTGGTCATTAAAAACTCTACAGCATCGGATTTCTCTCTCAGAAAACCTACAATGGAGTACCTGGAGAAATCATCCACCATCACAAGGATATACCTCTTACCACCCAGACTCTCGATACAAGTGGGACCCATAAGATCCATGTGTATAAGCTCAAGAACACGAGAGGTGCTAATGGAATGCAACTTCCTATGGGGACTACGAATTTGTTTTCCCAACTGACAGGGTCCACAAACCGTTGAAGTTGGCCTTCCAAGAGATGGTAAGCCACGTACTAGGTCCTTTTTAGCTAAGCGAGTGAGATCTCTAATATTTACGTGACCTAGACGTTGGTGCCACAGATCCATAGGAGTGATCGTGGCGCTGCTGCAGACAAGTGAGGAAGTAGGCACAGTCCCATAATAATTATCTTCGGTCCTCACCCCTTGCATTAAGAGTTTATTGGCTTGATTGTAAATATTACACGCGTCCCGGTCAAACTTCACTGCAAAGTCAGTGTCGCACAGCTGGATAATGCTGAGAAGGTTTACTTTTAAACCTTTGACGTACAACACATTCTCTAGCTTAGGAAATCCTGGTAACTCTACAGTACCTCGTCCTACAATGCTAGACTTGCTCCCATCTCCAAAGGTGACTCTGCCATCCTGATAATCCTCAAGAGATGTAAAAAATGAGGTATCACTCGTCATATGTCTGGAGCACCCACTGTCAAAATACCACTGTGAGGTATTGTGTGCTTTGAGAGCAACATGAACAACGAAGGACTTTTTACCTTTCTTAGGTACCCAAGAAGTGGTGACCTTTTGTTTGCCTTTGTTGTTGTTGGTTTTAGCTGGAATGTGAGAAGCATTCTCTAACGGCAAAGACATCCGTCAGAATTCTTCCATCAAACTCTGATACGTGGAAGTTAAGAACTTAACTCGCTCTCTCAGACTAGAAAACTCATCAGTATGACGTGGTGGAGAAGTAGTACGTCGTGTCCGACCCATTCTATAGCAAAACTCCCTGAGGTTGTCCCTTTCTTTTGCAATAAGTACAAAAGAACACAGTAAAAGGCGAACCTTGGTTTGCTTTTCTTGGTCGAACTCTCCTGTGAGGTTTTTGACGATGGCCATAGGGAGTCGTAGTAAACTCAGGAACTGGTCCAGGTGCAATTTGTGAGGTGGAGGCACCATCATAACCAATTCCCTGCCTATCACCAAAACCTAAATCAGGGCCGAGGAACATCTTTCCCATTTTCCCAGATCTTTCCTCGATTTGTACCTTGACTTCCCATGCTTTCTCAAGATCATGAGTCAGCTGGGTAACAAGGGATTCAAGTTTCTTCCGAGTCTCCACGGAGGAATGGAGCTCACTCGTAAGACTAGCCACTTGTTTAGTCAAGTCCCCTCTCTCTTTCTCAAAATTACTCTCTCTCTCTAAAGAAACTCTCTTTCTCAACACAGGCAGATTCTATCTCTCTCAGGGCGGTGCAGGTGGAGGACTCTGTAACAACCCGCGTAATTTTTGGGGTATTTTCGAAATTAAGAGGAAAAATAAATTTTGAGATAAAATTATTTTTATTGCTCAAATATGTTGGTTATTATTTTTAAACGCGATAATTTCAAACGGTTTCGAAATCGTAATTAAAAGGGAGTTTTAATTGAATTTTTATTATATAGAAGAGTCCTCAAAACATAAAACTCTGTAAGAGTCATGAAAACATAAAACTCTTTAGCAACAAAAACATATTTAAAAATATTGAACGATCCGATCGAGTTGAAATTTTTTATGTAGCTTCCTCTCGTCTTCAGCTAATTCTCTGTAAAATTTCATCTGATTCTAACGGTCCGATCGTCCGGAATGTCTTTTTTAGTACTTGTATCTCATTAGAACTCTTTTCTTAATCAAACTCTTAATCCTTTATATATCAACAAATTCGTGGCTTGGCTTTTCAAATCATTTTTTCTCAAACTTTTCAACCAGAAGACCTCTCCAAAATTACTCCCTTTCATCTACAAACCATAGCCCCAAACTTATTCCAGATTTCAACATTAGATTAGAAGGCTTATTTGGCGTTTTCTCGAGTTTGGGCTAGAACGAGATTTGATTATTTTTGCGAGAGGAACGTGATGTTGTGTTTAGATTTTGAGGCTGAAATTATGTGATGATTCATGTTGGTTCTTTTTGGTGGTTTAAGGTATGGGGTTTTACACAATATGCTCCTAAATCTCGCGAGTGTTTATTCCGTTGAATTCTTGTTAATTGAACTCATATTTTGAATTGTTAAATTCATTGAAATCTGGAAAAATAATTGTTGAAATTATTTTGATTCATGTGGTATTATTCATGTTGTCGTTGAGCACGTTGTCATGAAATTTTAATATGGCACGGACGTTGGGTACCCGCCAAAATTCCTGCTTCCAAGGGCTATGACTTGATATAGCATATGCGGATGGGGTGAGGCCTGGTGACCCGGTTAATGTGTTGTTGAGAAATTTATTGATAAAATGCTATTGAGATTCGCATTATTTGATTTGAATATTCGTATTCGTATTGTTGCGTTTTATTCATCGCTAACATTTTTGTTGAGCATCTTTCCTGTCGTATTGTGTACTTCCCCATATTTTCTTTTAGTGGCAGGTTAGCGCGGATTTTGGGGCGTTATGGAGATTGTTTACTTAGTGTGGATTATTTTGGGAAGAATATTCGAGAATACAAGTTGTGAAGATTGTATTTATTTTGATGTATAGAGCATTTGGAGACTTATTTGTTTTCGAGATAGTTAGATTGTTGTAATTATTTCGAGAGAATTGTTGTATTTAATTTGAAGATGAGATTAGTGGTTTCTTTTGTTTTATTATGGGATTTAGATGCTCTATACCTTGTTATTGTGGAATTGATTTAGTTTATCGTAGTAGCGCTCCGTTCGCTCTCCCTGGGCGGGCGGGGTGTTACAGACTCTCTCTCTCTAGCTTTTCGTAAATCTTCCTCGAAGCCGGTGATCTTAAGAACTAATGCTTTGTTACGCTTTTTAGTTTTAAATGAATCAGAATATAACTCAGCGTAGGTGCGTTGAATATCACTCTCGCCCTCACTTGTGTCATCCTCCCCCTCACTCACATCGCTCTCACTGTCGAGGTGTCCCTGTGAAGCATCATCCTCATCGTCGCGAGGAGAACAAGAAGTGCTCACATGACTAGCCATGAATGCGGTGAAGTTGCACTCATGCGGTGACTCGACGCCAGAATCCACCGACTCGACCTCACTGTCATCGCTAAGGGTAGCATTAAAGACAACTTTCCCTTTCTCTCTGTTCAGGCGTGTGGCACACTCAAAGGCTCTATGACCCCTACCGTCGCACTCAAAGCATCTCTCACTTTCTTTCTTAGGAGGCTCTTTAAAAACTTTTTCATTTGTCTTTTCAAACTTATTTTTCTCAAATTTCTTTTTATCTTTAAAATTGCTATTTTTCTTAAATTTGAGAATCCTTTTGAAATTTTTTGCAAAAAGAGCCAAATCATCTAAGTCAAAATCACAATCAGAATCTGACGTGTTAGTCTCTCTCTTTCTAGATGACTCTACCCTCTTTCTAGCCGACCCCTCACTCTTTCTCTCTTGGGCATTAAGTGTAATTCCCTTATCTTTAGACCTAGCAATTTTAGGGAACATATTAATTTCATATGTTTGAAAATCTCCTACAAGTTCATCCAATTTTAGTGTATTTAAATTATCCATAAGATTTAGCACAGTGACTTTAGGGATAAAACGCTTAGGCGAAGAACGAAGAACCTTTTTAACAACTTTAGCATTAGGAATATATTCACCAAGATTAAAGCTAGTATTAACAATGTCAGAAAGTCTAGCATAAAAATCATCAAAACATTCAGTCTCATGCATGGTGATGGTTTCAAATTGAGTTGTCAAATTTTGCATTTTAGACTATTTCACAGAATTAGTTCCTTCATGGGTGAGTTGTAAAACATCCCATGCCTCTTTTGGCGTGGTACACGTTATTATGCGTTTGAGCTCATCAGGTGTGATAGACCTAGAAATAGCACTTAGACCCTTAGAATTGAATGATGACCATTTAAATTCGTCTTCAGTCCAAGCAGTGATAGGTTTTAAATTGATCACATTATCAACGGTGACGGAGGGAGGTGTCCACCCTCTTTCAACCAAAATCCAGACACGTTCATCAATGGCTTTTAAAGCAGACCTCATGCGGGCTTTCCAATATGCATAGTTTGTCCCGTCAAAAACTGGCATTTTATTATATAACTTCTCCATAATGAACACACTCGTTTTTCAAAAATCAATTTTTCAGAAAATTGATATCTTAAAAAATTTTTGAAAAAAATTACACGGTGAAATTGTGTAACTGGCTCTGATACCAATTTGAAGGAGAGTGCGCTTGCGTTCAAATAAGGAAGTTATTTAATTACACACAATTTTTATCGCTTAATTCCTAAACATGCACCTATTTGAGATTAAATACGATGATGAAACATGCAAGAACACATATATGAGGAAAAATCCCCAACGGGGCAAAACCTTTTATTTTCACAATAATTTTTGTAAGAGAACGACTTAGAACAGATTATAATGAAAATACAGTGACACAGAAATACCCTCGGGTGTCGGTTCTGTTGTCGGCGGCTGGAACAATCCCTTTCCAGTAGGGCAGCAGTGACGAAGAGAGCGGCTTCCTCACAAAGTACTCCAGATGAGTAAATGATCTTCTTGAAGGTTTAAAGATTCACACACATATATGGGAATGGTTTTGTGAATAAAAAAGGTTTAGAAAACCTTAAAAGGTGAAGTCTTATTCTGGGCAGATTTCGCAGAATATTGAGATTGCAAAAAGACTTGAAAAACGTGTACAAGGAGATCAGATATTTATACAAAAATCGAGGCGGTGGCTCGTTCGAACGAGATAGCATGTCGCTCGAACGAAGGACAGAAGTCGTTCGAACGATATCGCGCGATATGTCTATCTCGCGCGAATGACTTGCAAAGTCGCTCGAGCGATCTCTTCGATCGAGGCCATTCGCTTCTACACTTAGAAAAATTCTGCCTTTGATAAAAAATTAACCCAGACTTCAAAAATAATTCCTAAATATTTATGCAAATATTTAAAGCTCCAATAAAACATATTACTGATAAAGCGTAGTGGAGTAGTGGGAATGAGCTGAGCAACAAGTTGCATGTAGCATGATGCACGTGAAGAAAGTGGATGCAATGAATTCGAATACAGGCCATCGAGGATGATCGTGTTGACGTGCCGAATGTAGCAGTATCAGACATATGAACTGTGATCTAGGAGAAAACAGAAAATTCCTAGATTCTACCCCGGACATTTATAGAATTATGTCCTTACAAATCGCTCATTAGTATGTTCAAAGGTTTGGAATTTGATAAAAAAAAGCTCCTTCTATAACCCTTGTTTACAACTGCTCAAGCCCCTCATTGGATTGTTTCTATTTTGGATAAATCCTTTTTTGTTAAGGAAATAAACCCTTGTAGGGGTAGATTTCTGATCCTAATAGACTTGTGTTGTGTAAATTCACCACCCAATGCTCCTAATTCCAACTTTTATGGAGAACTTTACTCCTCTGCCTAATTTTCTAGGCACTTTGGCCTTTACCAAGCCATTCCAGTTCCTAAGAGAGGTGTTTCCAATCCTTTTCTTTTCACGAGATCTTTTAAAATCCATGAATTAAATATTTTGTTAGGGATTTTAAATTATGTTGACGTTCATACATATTTTAGCATAGTTGGTGCGGAGTTTGATGTGATTGAGGCCTTTAAGAAGTGGTGATCATTTCATATTGCACTTCATTTAAACCCATAACATTAAACCACAGATCTTTTCGTGCCCTCTTTATCTGGTAAGGATCCTTTCGGCCTTCATATTATGTTACTTGATTTTTGACCTTTTATTAGCCATTTTGTATTATAGGTTCCCCTCCTTCTATTACTTATGTTTCTTCTCGAAAGAGAAAACTTATCATTGAACAGGAAGAAAATGAGGAAGATGCTTCTCCTCTTGTTAGACAATATAGGAAGAAGTCCTCTTCTGAGGTTTCAATTAGTACTTTAACAACAACTCCTGAACCTGTTGAACCTTATATATTAGTCATTTTCAACATCCCAATGATGGATATATCTAGGAAGCCTACACACAAGTTCTAATTGGAAGGTATAACAAAACCTTATGTTTTAAGTAAGTCTTTTGTCCTTTGGTATTATTATACCAATAATTCTAGATTCTAATTGCTTCACCCTTGTAATAAATCAAGCTTAAACTTCAAGCAATGCGGAGGAACCTTTGCTAGATGAGGATCCTAAGACCCCTCCTCCTTATCTCCAACAATGAAGTAAATTTATGTCCCTTCTCAAGGATCTACCAAAACTTTGAACCCAATTCTTGAAGTACAGTCTTCTCCAATAAATGATGACTATCCTAAATCCACTTCCATCTATAAAGATGAGGCTACTGGAAATTCTAACATTGTGGCAGCGAATCCCATTAAAGGAAATGAACTTAATGGGATCTCTCCAAAGTCACATGTCATTCCCAATTCTTCTAAGGCTACTCCATAACAAAGGAATTCACCTTTAAGGGTGAATCCACCACCAGCAAAGGATGTACCTCAAACTATGAACTTTTTTAAGTTTATGACACTAGGGGAAGTCGATGCTTTCGAAAGAGAACTTTAGTAAATGATGTCCCAAGCCCATGTTCAAATATTAGAAGTGTCAATTTCAAGTGTGGAGCGATATCTACAACAACTTCACCAGACCCAAATGGCTTATTCTTATTAGCTACTCGAGCTCCCTCTAGATTTAGACTGCTTCAAAGCTTTGTTAGGGTGCAATTTGAGGCTCTTACTGATTTCTCATTTCGTAGTGGGTTGATTACAACCTATTCTTTCATTTACCAGCTTGATGGTCTAAAGACAAATATTTTTAAGAATTAACAAATAATATCTTAACCCTCCAATTCTTTCTAGACATGATGGCCCAAGTGGATGCAAAGCAAAATTTATTTTCTATCAACTAAACTCATAATCTCAACAAAAGATAAAGGCAACAAGGTGCCTAAAAGCATTGTCAACTGCTCAGGATAAAAGGGATGCTATTTTTTCTAAGAAAAAGGAATTAGAGATGAGGTTATCTTAAGTCAATGCTAAGTTGGAAATGACTACTACGGAGGATACTGACTTCTAATTAAGGCTATACCCATTATTAGGGGACATATAAGTATCTTCTTGTAATGAAGCCTTGTTTGAGGAAAGTTTTGTACCAAATAAAAACTAATAGGATTATGTATTAGAACTTCTGGATTAATTTTAAAACCTTTTTATTTAGGCATTTTATCAACACATAATTGTAATACCCCGTAATTTTAAATGACTTTTAAAATGGGTTTTATTTTAAATTAATGGATTAATTGGATTTTTATTATTAATTAATTCATTTCCGGATTGTGGATATTAAAATGGATGATTCTGAATATTACTTAAATATATTTAGGTAATATATGAATGTGATGTCATTGATATGACGGTGTGATATAAAATCGGTAAATTGGATTTTTAGTCAAACGCGGTATGGGACGTGTCGGGACTAATTTATTAAATTAAAAAGGAAACTTATTTTTACATAAACCTTATAGTCGTTTCGACTGCGTCGTTGCGTCCGAAAGGTTCGAAATAGTCAGAAAAGTCTATTTGGATGTTAATTTTGAGTCTCGGATCATTTGGAAATGAAAAGATAACCCAAAAGGGAATTTTGGTAATTTTTACAAGGGGGATGAATAGTGATTTCGGGTTTTGTCTTATTATAAGTATTGGTAGATTAAGTGTACGTGGGTTATACATCTCCTCTTCACAAAATTAGAGAAGTCATCTTCCTAGAGAGAGTGAAAGGTTGCTTGGAAAGAAAAAGCTTGCTTGGAAAGGAGGAGAACCAAAGGTCAAAGGTCACCACCACCATCACCACCTGTGTTATTCAACTCCAAAGGATCAGATCTTCAGTAAAGGCAAGTGTTTGATATTTTCAATTTAAGTTCGTATATTGTCCATGTTAGAATAATTATGAAAAGAGATGATTTTTCATGTTTGGAAGACATAATGGAGTTGTTTTATGGATTTCTAGAAACTGAAATGATATAGGAAGTAAACTCATGGTGTAGATTGATAATAATCCAATAAATATTCATCAATCTGTGGAAGAAATTATGAAAATAATTTAATGTTCTTGAAGATAATATGTTGATAATTTTCTGAAAAAAGAGGCAAAAACGAGTGGAATGAGAAGAGCCAAATTGGAATGTTTAGATCTTCTTTTTGAGTGCATTTGGATGAGATTTAAGAAAAACTCAAAACACATACCTGACTCAATTTTTCGTGTAGAATCCAAATCTGAAGTCGGATTGATGATTCGAATAATTTTTGGATCTGATTTTTCTGAGTATTGAAAATATGAGAATTCATGATGTTGTTTCTTTTTAATGTTGGTTCTTATCCCAAAACTTTTGTAGATCTTCGATGATTATTAATTGGATATTATGGGACTTAGAGACGATCAGTAAGCCCTAGTTAAGATTTGAATTAATTTGATTGGGATTTAATTGATTAGAATTATGATAATTAAAGTTAAAGAGATTTCGGTTGCTAGATTCATGTGTTGGATTCTAATTGGTGTGCATGAGGATTAAGGATAGGTCCAGTAGGGCAGATTTAATATAAGGTGAGGGTAGCCTTAGGGTTACAATTTGAACATCAAGGACTAAGTTTAAGCTCATTATTGATTTCGCAAAGGCTGAGTGTATTACAAGAGCGTAGTGGTATGGCTCCTAGATAGAGATGGGATTTTGGAACACATTTGGTTGAAAAAGGGTATGAGGTTATCCCGATCGAGTATTTGAAGTTGACGGACCTCCTCGATCGACAGAGTTAAGTAGTAGTGTATTGGAGGGGTTCCTTGTTTGGATTTCGCTTTGCGAGACGCTCCGCGCATGAACCTTTACAACGTCGGGAGTGGAGAGATGTTATAGGATGCGAGGATAATTAAATTATGAAGTAAAGATATGATATTTTAATACGTGGAATTTAAAAGAGATATAATGATACGTATGAGAATTATCTTAGGGCAGTGATATTACCTTATTGATATTATATTATAGGTATGATAATGCCTATTTGATTGATTGATGATTTATGTGTATGACATACCTAGCTTACTTGCTATCGGTGGGAGGTTTACGCGTGAGGGCAGTCATATCCTGATGAATCCATGGGATCTTTGATTTGTCGCTCGAGAACATAGGTCTATGAAAGACTTATCGGGGAGTTGATAAGTCTGCTGACTGTGGGTACGTAGGTATGTGCGTGACCCATGGATACGAGAACTATGTTCGCCTCCAACTTGTATGTTGTTGTATGTGGTTCAAGGATTTCTTACCGAACCTTTTGTCCCCTATTCGGCGACCTGCGATGATGGGACTTGATAGCAGAGTAACGCATTGCACCGCAGCTGTGACTCGGGGTGCCGTACTATATATGAATATATATGTATAATGAATTAAATGTAAGAATGGTTATATTGTGGTTAAATCATCTACTGTGTGATAATTGTAGATAACGGTAAATTGAGAAAGAATGAAATTAAGATAATGAATGTTTATTAAAAAGCTAAATTCATGTTAATGAGAAACGATTCATATAAATGAGGAATGTAAATGAATAATAATGTGACGTATGGTATGGGACATACGGGGTTATGATGTGGGAATGGAATTATATTATGGAATTGTTAAAGAGGAACCATTGACTAGGAGGTTAATAGGAAACGTTAAGTGTGCACTCTAGTTGAGAGGTGAGAATGGCAAGTGAGAGTTGGGTCTAACATGTACATAATAAAAGATTTATTGCACTTGTTAAATACTTGCTGTTTTAAAAATCAGTTTCACAATCGGGCTCTGACCCGTTTCCTTGCATATTTTCTTTTCTATTGTATCTCCTATATTAGGTGCCCAGTAGCAGGGACGCCAACCTTAGCGGATTTTTGACAGGCTATGGAGCTATGGAGTTTTGCTTAGACGCCTATCTTCATTTGATTCACAGTATTCTCTTAGTTGGGGCATGTCGCCCAAAGGATTCAGTTATCTCTTTTCTATCGGGGTCAAATACTATGGTATTCGTGTCATTTTTAATACATTTACTATTGTTGGGATTACTGTAATGGATTAATACAATTTGGGAATGTTTATTCCAATTGCATCTAAATTCTTTTGTGTTATCTATTTGGTTATCAGTGTTGTAGAATAAAATGTGTTGTGTTATTCTTAAATTTGAATGGAGTTTGTTAAATTAAAATTTGAAAAGTTTTTAACACCAGCTTAATTGGGTATTGGGTGAGTTGTAAATGTTTTCGATAGTGATGCTAAGAATGAGCCAACTGTATATTCTGTTTTAATTTGGTATGGGGCTGGCCACCCGGTATTTAATTAGGCGGGGTGTTACAATAATTTCCAATATATATCTTAGAGTGCGCAATTATCCAATGGTGTTAACTTATCAAATTCAGATGACAATCCACACCAATTTTTCATTCCTTTCATCCTAAACATACATAAATGTGACAAAATAGATAAAGCAAACCAATCATTCAACAAAGGCAAAGTTTCAGGAAAAAAACCCTTTCGGATAAAACCTTTTATTCACTTTATAATATTAATAAATCTCAACTTACAAATTTTATAAATAAATCTACTATGATCCTCTCAAGAATAAAAAATCTGCAACCTTCCTTCATCAATGATCCTCGCAAGAATCACAATAATTGCAATCCTCCTTCTTCAACAGTTAGCCCCTTGAGTTTAATAAGTGAGCCATGGAGATGCCTTCTCTACAAGTAAAACCTTTTAGGGTTTAAACGAATTCACAAAAATGATTTTCAGGATGTATGTTGTGAAGTAAAAGTGTTATAGAACACTAAACAAAGAACAACTTTTGTAAAATATATGTAGAAAACGTTCCTTCAAAAGTCTTAAAAAATCTAAACACGAAACAAGTATTTATAGGGCGTTCATAATTTTCGAGGCGGAAACTCATTCGAATGAATTTCAAGGCTCGTTCGAATGAGAATAACAGTTCATTCTAACGAAATAGATCTCGTTCGAACAAAATAGCTATCTCATTTGAACCAGTTTCAAATGACATTATGACGACTCAAACAGTACGCCCTCGATCGATGCACGTTAGATAAGAACTTAAAACAAACTTTCTAATGAAAACTCATTCTCGTTTGAACGAGATTTCCATATCGTTTAAACGAGGTTTAATATAAAAAATATTTTAATTTTCAAAACTACAAATCCCCTTTTCATTTTTGATAAAAATAGACATCCCGAAAATAAAGTTTGTGAATTAATGTAAAGTCTAAATTTCTTTGTACCTTTATGGGATGTAGGGAAGTCTTCAAACTTGGTGATGCTCGAGTTCGGTTTGTCTTGATGTTGCATGACGATTTGTGAAGGGGTACGCCAAACTAGCATAAAATATAAAAAGGCCTATACTATGAACAATATTAGAAACATTGTTCTTATAATATCATTATGTTTTTTATGTATTCATTGTCTTCCTTACCATATGGTTGGTGTATTTTGGCGTCTACCGCCACTAATGTACAAAGAGTATCACTAAATTAAATACCATTCTTAGCATGTGATAGGAATATGAGACATTTAAAACTTCAATTCACAAGATATAATTCAATTAAATCTAACGAATATATAAAAACATCCAACCAATAATATCCATCACCATGCTAATCTCTAAAATAAATCCTACTCCAATTGTATTTAAAAATCAAATGAAGTAATCAAATAATAAATATCTGACTACAACCATAAACAACCGTGGGACCGATTGGCCCACTAAATCCTTAAATGAAAGTCTCATAATATAAATGATGGAATGGAAGGTAAATCTAAACTACTAAAGAAGGTAAAAAAGAAACTCTAGCTGCATTCCAAAGGTCTCTAATGCATCCTATGCAGCTACTCCATCAACTATATCTTAAATGTTAGTCAACACAATGCGTGAGATCCCACCACATGAGTACTAGCTACTCCTCCCAATTAGGGTCCGTGAACCAAGACAATATCATTATACATGATAAACATCATAATAGAATATTTTAAATTAAATGAGATATATATTAACACGCGAGTACATATAAACTACTACCATCTACCCACATAATTAAGCCATCCCAATTGTTCAAGTCCAATTATTCCATTTCAACTATACTTTAAACATTAGCTCTTATTCTTACTTAATTTAATTATCCAATTATTTTTATTCATGCGACACCACTATGTCCAATCAACCCCTTATCGGTCCTGCACACACTCTTTGCGCGCTTAAGTTCCAACACATCACACCCATTCCCCTCTCTATAGCCAGTCAACCCGATTTCTATTAGCTCTGCACATACTCGTGAGGTTTCACGCACGACACGTCACTATAGCCTGTCAGCCCTGCACATACTCGTCACGCCAACACACACCCACTTCGCTATAGCCAGTCGACCCAACATCTGCAGCCCTGCACATAATCGCGACGCAAATTTATTTTAGTACCCGTCCTAAGTCTTAGGCATTAATTATCAATTTTCTCAAGTTCTCATTATTTTCTATTAGCCCCACCCTTTAATCGAGCATAAATCCTCAAACTGCCCCTAGTCCCATACCTAGAGGTCTCCAAAACGCAATAGTATCATAGCCTATAATTTAGGAAGAATCCCTATCAATAGCTACTACCTAGCCTCGCACCTAGGCTAATGATCCAAAGGAAACGACATACAATTCAGTCCCACCCCGGAATCATCAATATGTAAAAATCCACACTATCTAGTCCCATACATAGAAAGCGTTACCAACAACTATGGTCTACCTACTAGTCTCACACCTAGCAAGCAACCTAAAAATAAGGTGAGAGCAATAACTACCCCAACAATCCCGTCGTCCCCATGGTGTCAATTATTAATTACATTTTACGAATCACATATGACATATTTTCAACTTATCACCACAATTATTTAAATTAATCGCAGGATCACTATTTATCAAACTTTTGTTCGTATAATTATAACATTCATGACAAAAATTCATTTTCTCAACAATTTCACATGCATATTTTTGGGAGCATACAATAATAAATCTCTACTCTACAAGATGCACATAATTAACGTTGTTTTACATGTCGAAATCAATTTATAGCAACCCTACGATTTTATTTTACATGCGAACATCATAAATTCTAAAGGAACCCTAACCTCTAATTTAAGCATGCAAGGGTTTTGAGTTTTAATTCGTATTACATATTTGAACAAATCAGTACCAACTTTAGTTTCAATTTCCCTAATTAGTCTTTCGAATTGATTTTAAGAAAACAATAGTTATTAGTGTTTAGGCAACATTTTAAATACATAACACCGAAGGGGAACAATAGAAGTCTTCATGTCTGTAAAAATCGTTTGAAGAACTTTATTTGATGTTTGCATTACTCTCGAGAAAATAATGAAAACACGTTATTGGACGATCTTGAGAAATCTTGATTAAGTTCTTCAAATGTTGAGTTAAAAGTTGAGTTTAAAGGGTTTAGGTTTGGAAGAAAAGAGAGGATGCGAATTATGGGAGTTTCTTTCTTTTGAAGAAGGCTAAAATGTGTTTTAAAAACCCTGAACCCATCACTTTGTGTTTTTATACCAAAAAGAATTTGAGTCCTACACAACTCTAAAATTAAAGAGTTTCAATTTTCCAAAACTGTACGAGCGAACCGGTTTTCCCCTCCTTGCGAATTGGTTTGGGTGCTCTCAGATCCGAAATCCCCCTTATATATATAAAATGTAAAACTCTCCTATTTTTAACTCGATTCTGATTCCGATAAAAATACCTTTTATATAAATCTAGATCAACATTTTTAAATATGCAAATAATTAATTCCCAAAAAATTATTTTTACTCGAAATTTTAAATTCCCAACAGATTTTTATGTTTTAAAAACACGGGGTGTTACAGTTGGGTAATATTCCTTTAAAAATATAGCATTTATTTTTCTCAAATAGATGTGGCCGTTATGTCCCTAAAATGGTATGACCCACCTTTGAATCCTCTATAAATTTGGAAAGGTCCTACCCATTTTGGGGACCATTTTCTATTAGATGGATCTTTTAATCCTAAAGGTAAAATGGTTTTTGAAACCAAATCCCGTTCATTAAAGGTCCTCTTTTTCACTTTTTTGTTCCAACTGTCAGCTATTTTCAATTTTTGGACAAATATGTTATTCAAGAGTCTGACTCTATCCTCATCTATTTTTCTAATTCCATGAGCATAACTTGATCATAGACTTCTACAACTATTTCATTATACGTTATTAATCTTAATTAATTTAAAATGATTTCAACTAGTAAGATGACATCATGCCCATAAGTCAAAGCATATGGAGTTACCCGTGTGATTGACCTCTCAGAAGTCCTATAAGACCATAAAACTTATGGAAAAAAAATATTCCAATCTCTTGGATTTTTCTCAATCACTTTTCTCTGATTGTTCTTAATTACTTTGTTTGTAGCCTCTGCTTGACCATTTGATTGAGCATAGTAAGGTGATGCTTTAGTCAATGCTATATCTAACCTTTATGTAAATTTCAACACCATTATTGAATAAAAATACTTTCATCGTCTGAGGTTAGGGTCTCTCGAATCCAAAACCTATTCACAATATCCTACAAGAAGTCTACTAGTTCATTTTGGGTAACTGACACCCATTTGGTAAACTAATCCTTTCCCACGAGTACAAAACTTCATTTTTCAGAAGGTGGATAATGTATTTTACAAATAACATCTATTGCCCATCCTCTAAATGGGTAAAGCTTGACTTCATATTACAGATCAATAGTAGGCACATGTTTTAGATTCCATATTGTTGGTATATTTGACATCCTTTTGCAAAGTCATCGTATTCTTTTAAGATGGAAGGCTAATAGAAACCATGCTTTCTTAACAATCACCTCATCTTAGAACTAGCTTGATGAGACCCACATATGCTATCATGGATTTGGTCAATGGTTGTTAGACCTTCATCTTTTCTTATGCACTCTAGGATCATTCCATCAATACCTATTTTAAATAATGTTTCGGCATATATTACATAATTGGTTTCTCTTAACTAACAATCATATCAGTCTTGGTATTTGGGTTAGTTAGATATTATATTAATGGGTTTCTCTAATCTTCGTGAACATATATATTTTTAATTATAATTGGAGGCCATATGTTATGCAATGGTGGCAAGAATCGATCAATGGAACTTAGTTTTAACTTTTATTTGAAGCTATCATCAAACTTAAATCCTGAAGCCTTCCGAGCCATTTCATTGGCCTCTTCATTTAAAAATTCAGGAAATAATTTAACGTGACCTTATCAAATTTGAATAGTAAATGTAAGTCCACTTGGTTATATGAAGTTAAACCATCATTAACACATCAATATTCAATAGTTAACTACCTTATGGACAATTGAGAATCCCCATATCTTTCTATTACAAAACCATTACAATTTTAACGAATTTCGAGGCCGATTATAACTGTGTCATATCCCACTTAATTATTGAAACATGTGTTTTATTCCACTCTATATCCATATTTGGTTTTAATATGTTCATGGGACTCAATAATTACCCTAGTCCTGACATTATTTCAGTCTTCGAACCATCAAAACATAGAGTAACACCCCTCTTAATTAAATACCAAGTGATTAGTCCTCTACCCAATTAAAACAGAATTTACAGTTGGTTCATTCTTATCATCACCGTCAAAAAACATTTTTGTTTAATTAATCACCTAATATCCAATTAAGCAGGTGTTAAAATTAATAAAATTTTGATATAAATAAAATTTCTACTTTTTAAAACATAAACCATTTAACACAATCCATTCACACAATGAATAATAACTGAGTACTATCAAAACTGAATTAAATGCAACTGGAATAAAACTTTCCAGTTTAAATATCTCAATACAATAATCCCATCACAATTAAATGTACCAAAACCAACATAAGAACTTAATTTGTCTATGATAGGAAAGAAATAACTAGAATCCTCTTAGGCGACATGCCCTAAATGAAAGATCAACTACATAGCATGAATTAATGAATATGAAAGTGTCTAAACAAAGTCCAAGACTCCATAACATCCATAGCTCTTCAAAAATCTCAATCCTCTATAGTTGGCATCCCTGCTGCTGGACGCCTGATACATGAGATACAAGAGAGAAGAGAATATGCAAGAAAATAGGTGAGAGCCCAATTGTAAAAATAGTTTGGAAAACAACAAGTGAATAAATGCTATATTCAACAATTATTATATACATGTTAGATTTTCGGACTCTCTCTTGAGATTCTCACCTCTCATCTAGAGTACCTTAAAATCTTACTAGTCACTCTTCCCATGCTAAGTAGTTCATATCAGTGCCAATTAACCATAGCCCATATCTTTCCCACGTAAATCTCTTGTAATACAGGTAATACATATATATCCAATTTGTCTATAACATGGATAAGCCCTCGTTCAATTCAATATAATTAAGTATTCACCTACTTAATTCTTTTCAGATTTCATTATCTTTCATGTCTACTTACTTCACACAGTAAACACTATCACAAGTATATATACACATTCACTCTATTATATATATACTAAACTTCACCCCGAGGCTTAGCTGCGGTGCATGCGTACTCTACTATCATGTACCAGTACATCTCATCACTGTATAAAGGACCATAGGTTCGGTATGTCCCACGAACCATAGTAAACGAATCATAAACAGTGGAGGTGAACATAGTCCTAAGCCTTTGGGCTACGCACATACCTACGCACCCAGAAGACCTTTCAATACCATTGTTCTCACTAATGGCAATCCAACCTAAGTCCTATGTTCTGAGGCAACAAGTCAAAGATCCCCCTTAAGGCTCATCAGGATATGACTGCCCTCTATGCGTAAACCTCTCGTCGATAGCAAGTAGGCTAGGTATGTCATACACATAAATTAAACAAGCAATAGGTATACACATCAACCTATATAAAATTCGGCGCGCACTCGACCAATATCATATTAGGATTTCATCCTATCCCATGTACCCGTTGTATTTATCGAATACCACCCGTACTTGTTAATCATGATTATCATCGCATATTTATTATGTAGTTATCACTCACATAATCCCAAGTACCCGTATTTATATATATCACCAATATTAACTCGTACTTGGCCATGACGATTATTCATTTCTTAATCGTATTATTATTATTATGTAGATATCTCTCACATAATTTTATTCCTCAATTTCATATAATTTTCCGACATTAACCCAAGTCCCTCACTCCTTGTTAATGTGCCAAAATTATTCAGAACCTAATGTGGGCTAAAAATACAATTTTTCCAAAATGTTCTGGGCTAAAATAGAAATTATGGAATCTCGTCAGAAAACCAGAAATCTCGTTCAAATGAGATGGCATCTCGTTCTAACGACATCATGTCTCGTTCGAACAAGATCAGCGTCATTCCAGTTCGTCTCCAACCTCAGTTTTATGCGTTTTTCTTCAAGTTCTTACATCCAAACCCTTCTGGATTATATCTACCCAAAACCCAGATTTTCTAACAGTGTTTTAACATGTTCAAGGGTGATTTCGACATAAGAATAACATCAAACTCATATGTTCATTAGGGTATTATCATCAAACCTATAAAATCCTTAAAATTCCAATTTATCTAATCCTCCATTTTTATACCTCTTAAAAACCCAGAATTTAGAATTATCATTTCATAACTAAATCATTAAATTTCCACATTCAACATGAGTAGAATTCATCTACATGAAATACCTAACATCATTTTCATATCTTCAATAAAGAAATAAATCCTCTACATGTAAAACCTATCCATTTTCATGTTCATAATCTCTACATGTATATATCCATTTTCATGTTGATAGTCTCTGCATGTATATATTCATTTTAATGTTCAGTCTCTACATGTATAATATTCCAAATACATGAATTTTCCTATCCATTAAGCTTGATTTATCTATCATTTTAATCCTAAATTCATAAGTTCATCAATCCAAAGAGAAATCCTATTCTAACATGGATAATATAAGCACCAAAATAAAGCAAGAATTACACTTGCCTTATGTGTAGGTTTTAACCTTTGGTGAAGACAAGTGGTTGTCACCTCTTCTTACTTTTTTCGACGACAATCCGGTGGTGGTGCAAGGTGTAGATATGGTGGTTGTCCCCTTAATTTGGCCTAGGTGACTCTTCCTTTCCAAGCAACTATTCCTCTCCTCAAGATAACCTTTCACTTTCTCTCTAAGGCTTTTCACTCTCTCTCAAAAGACCTCACTTTGTATTTTGATGAAATTAATCTTACGTACATCTAAACTCATATATATAATAAGTCTCCAAGGTTAGTTAAAAGACAAAAAACGTAGGTACTACTCATCTCCTAAGCAAAATGACTAAAATTCCCCTTCGGGGTGTCTTTTCACCTTTCAATTGACCCGAGACCCAAAACAAATCTCCGGGTAGACTTTTTTGCCTATTTCGACCCTTCCGGACTCAACGATGCACTTGGAATAATCATCCGAATGACTTAAAAATAAATATCATTTTAATTCCCAACTTTAGTCCCGACACGACTTATAAGCGCATCCCGACTTAATTTCCATTATTGCCGTATTTGTAGCTCCTGAAAATAATTATTATATTCACATATTAATTTTATATCACTAAGTGATATTCAAAATCATATATTACTTTAATCTCTAGTAATATTTAATCCGGATTAATCCCAATTAAGTTTTCATAATTAATTCCAATTAATCCCCATTTATTTAGCCCATTAACTTTTAATTAATCTCATATTAAAAGTCATTAAAATTACGGGGTATTACACATAGTTTCTAAGGGCACAAGAATAGATATCCAATTTAATATTCGCCCAATAGTTCATCCTCAAATGGATGATATACCAAGAATTCAGCCAATGCTTGGCCTTTTATAGCTCTTTGAGGTACATAATGTAGGCAAAACTGAGATAGAGTTATATTTGTGTCACTTAGCTTGGTTTGTGTATTTTATTTAAATACGAGTCTGACCGACAATATTTTGGTCTTGCTAACAAATCGATTATTATAATACCCCATAATTTTGTCTAATTTAATAAATAATTAAATACTAAAACTGGGAAAGTTTTAACTAATTATTTAAATGGAAACTGAATTTTATTATGGAAATAAAGTCTTAAATGAGAAGTTGGAGTTAAAAACAAATTAGTTGTAATTATGAGTTTTAATTGATAAAGGAAATACAAATAATATGTGCTTAATTATAATTTATATAAATTTGTATGTGCATAATTGTAATTCATTTAAATTAGGGTTTGAGTTTATAATTATGGGAAATAAATTAATAAGGACTCATAAGGTTAATTATGATATATGAAAGAGGGTATATGTGTATTTATTTGATTACTTGGATAAGGGTTTAGGTTAAGGGTTTATATAGGAATGTAATAAAAATCAAGGAATTAGGGTTTTAACAAAAAGATTGGCGGATGATGGCTTTTAGGAGGGGATCACTATAACAGTCAAACCCAACCGATATAGCGGGGATCTGATACTGCTATGGAGAAAAACATGGGCGCGTAGGTTCTTTTTTCTGAAAAGGGCTCCGCATATTTTTCTTTGTTTTCTTTCCTTCCTATCCAAACCTTCACTTCTCCTCTTTCCCTACAAAACCCTAAATGAAACCCTAATGCGTACCCATTTAAACACATAACTAAACCCTAAGTTCTAATCCAATGCCAACATAAATTATATCATTACAACCCCAAAACTATACACTTCAATTCAGATTAAATTGAAAATTTTCTGGAGCACTTTTTGGAGTCACATTTACAAAAGATCAAGGGGCAATTGTGAAGCCTTTTCAATATATTTTCAAGGAGTTCTTATAATAACCCGTATTTTTATGCGCATTAATTAATTATGCAAATTAATTATGTGTTTTTGTCATGTCTGGAGATGTCATTATTTACACTTTTATTTATTATTTAATTCTAATTTGGAATTAGAATTTATATATGTGAATTTATTAATTAAATTATTTAATATTTGGACTGATATCGACATTTTAGTAAATAACTGAGTTGTTAGTTTTTTTTTGGGGTATAATTGGTTCTTGGCTTTTGAGATGTGTAGTATATTCATTTTTAGTTAAAAAAATGTTGGGTTTTAAGCCTATTGGGTTAGTATAAGGCTTGGGTAAGTCTTTAAGTCATTTCGAGTTGATTTTGAGCTCTTTTAGGCGAGGCCCATTTGGGGCCAAAACCTAATTTCGGAATTTAAGGGGGTTTGATGGGTCATTAGGGATCTCATTTATCACAAAATACATTTCAAAATCACCTGAAGTCTAAACAGGTAAGGAACACGTAGAGAAGAGGAGAAATTAGGAGATCTTAGCTTGGTTTCCTCACAAATCAAATAAGGCAAGTTTAAATAGAATTAGATTATGATTGTATGTACGTTAAGATTATATCTATTCATTGAAATATAAATATAATCATGTTTTAAATTTGATTTATATGATCTAATTGGATTGATTTTGTAATTAACCTAATCTAGATAGTAATTAGGTTATATTCCTTCTTAAATTTACTGATTTTCTCAGAATTAGAACTCAACTTGTTAGAAAATGATTAGATCATGTTTTCTATTGTATGGGATTGAACATAGTTATATGGGATTGAATATAGTTATTGTGCGTAATTATAGTATAAGTTGTGCGTGAGACTATAACTAGAATTTGGAAACCCCTGGGAAGTAGGGCTAGTAACATGTAGAATTGGATATGGGCGACAGGGGAATTACCTTTTAAATAGTTTGAATTACTATGGTTGATACGGTAGTGATGGGTCTATATATAGGTTTATGTTGATTTAACCCACTAGTGAGGGTTGTAAATATGACCCGATAGTATTGGGTTGGTACGTATAAATGTTTATTCGATTCAACCTGTTAATGAGGGTTAGTTTTATTGGATGCTCTATGTGTAATGCATATTATGTGTGAGTGCTCATGAATATCATACTAGAAGGGATTCCATAATGGGGTCACGTACGACGAGGACCGCGATGGTGCCTCGACGCTCGATTCCATCGACGAGTTTGCTATGGTCATATTACTTTTAGCCTAGGGTCCTACGTCTAGGTGTCTGTGTACCGAGAGGGTTCCCTGAGAGATTTCATTCATTTAATATTGCTTATGGTAGGCTATACAAATGATATATAGGCATATCGATTTATCCCTTGCTCGTGATGGGGTCTTATGTTTGGGATGGCCTAAGACTATAACCAGTACGTGCGAGTAATCCCAGAGGCAATATGGTTATGCATTCATTATGTGCTGGAGTTGTGCTTAGGTAGTGATGTTAGACGTGATAGAGTCTTTCTCTTACCATATGTGATTATTGTGTGGAGGTAATAAAGATAGTTGTACATTTTTATGTGCTATATTAGAGATGTATCTGACTTATAGTAGGGATGCCTATTTACATACTTATGACTCGGATTTGTGTATTACCCATACTAGAGATGTGTACATTGCATTATTGGTGTGCGATAACCCAATGATAATAGACTTGAGATATAAGCATGTTCTTGGTACCGTGGTTATTTAGTGAGACATACATTAGATTTGAGACATTAGTACATCATATGATTCATAATGATTTTGTTGCTTATTCGGTTTTAATTTTTTTCGTATGCAGAAAAATGTTACCAAGCGTTTTTGATTCCCGTGATTTTTATATTAGACATGATCAATCTATTTATGGATTTTGCAGGGTTTCACAGTTCTTCTACAATTCTCATATCTTTTGTAGAATTCTTCAATCAAGGCAAGTTAAGATTATACTCCTCCCCTTTTATGTAATTAAATATTAATTTCTACCTCAACATAATTCTCACCACTAAAATGAATTAGAGATAATCAGGGTCTTATATTTTCATATGAAATTTGTAAATAAATAATATAAAACTACTAAATTGTTAATTTGTTAAACTTATGTAATCCTAATTATATTTTCATGTTAGTACCATTTATGATTTGTACGAATCTTAGAATAAAATTAGAATTCATATATAAATTCTCATGATTACCTTCGTAATCTAAAACTTAAATGGAAATATTAGCTTGATTCATGATTATGAATTTATGTAGTATTACTTTAGAAAAACTTTATTTCGAAATTCATATGTTTATATAGACTTTTTGAATTCATTAATAAGGGATTTTTCATATGATATTGGAGAACTTCATAAGTTATTTCTTGTTTCCCAAGTATAAATAATTCCCCTACACGTGTCACGTTAGAAATGATTAAATTCAATTCCTATTATAGCATGTGAAATCTCTACACTTTACGGAATTAAACCGTAATAATGAAATTCATGACTCTCCCTTGATATAGACTTTTGGATGATTATTGATTCAAAAGATTTTTATAATTTTGTAAAGCCCCAAATTGAATTAGTAGTACCTTCGGACTTTAGTATACAAAATTTATGCCTCAACCCACCCCCTCGAAAGAATAAAATATTATGAACAGATAAAAATAAGTGAGGATTGAAAGAGAAAAATAATATAAAAGTTGTTAAAATAATTAATGAAGTTTGAAGCAAATTAGTTGTAGTGTATCGAGAGTGGAGATTCGTTAATCTTTCATGAATGACATTATGTGTGGGGCCATGGTTGTTTATCATATATATATTGATGGATATGTTTTTAAGTGTATACGATGGAGGTTGGATTCTGTATCATGGAGCTGTGTGACCCCAAAGGGGACTAGTTGTAATTACGATCATTTATAGCGATATATTTGGGTGTGTACGGAGGAGGTTGGACTTTGTTATGATGGTGATTTACTTTATTGTTATTTATTCTTGCATATGTGTGGTTGGACTCTAGTTATCATTAGGGGATTGGGGTGCTAGGTACACTTACAGTTTTTAATCATGTTTTAATTTATAAATGGAAGTATAAATAATGATTTGTGAGGCATGTTATAACTGTCCTTGGGTGGTGTAGCTTTGTTAGCTTGCGGTAGCCTGTCCATCGCTGTTTAAACCCCTTTAAAGTGCTTATGACCATCCGATTTAGCATCCTTGTTCCTGCAACATCAAGTCTTGTCCCAATCCAACCCCCACTTTGAGGATATAGGTTCCAATCTTGTTTGTTTCCATTATTTACTTTTTGAGAGATGCGTGGATTGTTATTACAATTTTAGCTTGTATTCTATTAGTTGTTGGGTTAAATTTTAATTATGGTTGTTCTTCGAGAGTTATCTTATGGATTTAGTATTGGGTTTTGATTGTAGTGTAGGATTATGGTTTTATTCTATATTCTAGTTGGTGGTGATTTCATTTCCTATTATATTATATTTTGGTATTTATCTTATCATACTCCACTTATATTATCTTTATCGTTTGTTTTCACTCATGCTAAGGATGATAGTTAAATTGACTTTACAAATGGTATGTTTTAATAAATAGACACGATCAAACTAATTATAAAAAATAATGGGGTGTCACAATTATCCTAGCCTTGTGATAATCAGGAGATTGTGTACCATTCGATGCTTCAATAAAGAAGACTTGTGCTTTCCTTAGGGAAGACTTTGATGTGAATGCTAAATTACTATGATAAACTAGAACTAAAGAAGAAAATGTAATTGACATAAACTTAATTTAAAGTACAACTTCAAAAGTAAAGAAATAAAAATGCGATGAAAAGAAATTACACTATGAAGTGTAAAGCAAGGTGTGCAAAAAGAGAGTAAGACAAATCAAATGTAAAGCCAAGGAAACTTTCAATAACATGTAAATAGATTTACAATAAACCTTTGAAATTACTTTGAATGAAAGAAAAGTTGTAAATAAATTATAATAAAAAGGAAATAAAAGGAAAAGGAGAAAGGGTAAAATGAGTAAATGCAGTTTTTTATTAAGGGAGTCATTCTTTTCCGTTGTCCTCTAGTTGCTTATTTATAGTTCTTTTTATGCAACTATCTTGTAACTATTGGATGGTTACCTAATTAGATTTTTGTACCTAATTACTTTAGTTCCCCAATAATCATCACTTAGTGCTTAAACCCACATCTAAAGCTTTGATAAGTGCCAAACATTTGAGTTGCCTTTGTACTAAATAGTGTATTACATTTCAGATGTGATTTTAGTTTATACGATGATAATATGCGTTAAACATACCCCCTCCCCCCCCACACAAATTGATTTTTAAGAAAAAATAATTAGTGGACTATTAAATTCCACATACCATCAGTCTATGTTTTTAGTTATCATTACTCTAAATAGATGCTGAATTAGTAAGCATCTTTTGGTGGTGATAAACTATTCATTTCCATCCACCAGTATCTTCACCTGAGCGCCTTGTCTCTTCTTCTTCTTTGACAACATAGTATACTGGGGTGATTTCTAAAAGAATTCATGAGTTTGGATTAACTTCAAACTCATCTAACAATAGTGTAAACCCATGAGGCATTACTATTATCTCCCTAGATAAATTCTGTGATGATGAGTTGTATGCTATTGGAACTCGGAGGAAAGTTAATTATGAATATTATGAAATCCCTTCTCCACCCTCTATGGTGGGTCTTCTTCTGTTATTAATAGAGTTGTTAAGATGACATGGACATCGAGAATAGAGATGACTATAAAATAGAAGTTTTTGTGTATAAACTAAACTACAAACTTTGTAACTCTTCTAACGACTATGGTGAGCATCCCATCATAGTTCTTGATGGCCCTTTGTAATATCCTCCATTTGGAACTATAATGGAAGAGCTTATCCTTCCATCTCGTGATACCTTTGTCTTTGATTACGACCACAATCTCACCCTTCCTCTCTTTGCACTTGAGTTTTGGACGTAGGTAACCTACCCCAATTTCACATGTTATCCCCGTAGAGACTATGCCTGACAATCCCTAATTTCCTTTTGATACTCACAAAAGCTAATATTTGGTCCTTTTGGATGCCTTACATTTTACAACTTGTAAGGTTCCAAAAAATTATTCCCTCGATGCCAGTTGTCCGTATCACACCATTGTGCATCGCACCTTATCTTTCATCACCAATGGCCTGAACATTTCTTATGTTTCAACTAGGGATATCTTCGATACTAATGCCTTCGAAGGGATGGTGACTAAGATAAACTTCTCTAATATTATCCTTCATGAGATGGTGGTTTTCCCCCACATGTTATCTTCGGATCCAACCAAAGATTAATAGAAATATGTCCAAGATGGTTTGGACATATGTTATCTCATCTTGACTCATCCCTCTAGTAACACTACAATTGCATAACCTTTAGAGATTCTCCATACTTTTTCCCATCTTTATCCATGGGTAATTTTGAAAGGTCATTCCCTCAACAAATTGATTTGATCCATCTTAATCATTCAAAGATTTGAAGATAATCCTCCGATTACCAAGGCATAAATCTCCTCCCTCTCCCCCTCCTTCTCCTTCTCCTCCTCATCCTCTCTTCTTAGAAGATTAAGCCACCATAATGTCGAGTTTGAAAATTAATATAAACAAATGGATTTTCATAATGAAATGTTTACTAAAGCCAATTGTATCTTTAAGGATTGGAAGGATTTTTCCTTGGTCTTTGTTCATTAGAAAGGTAAACCCAAGGATTATGGATTTGATACCCTTTCTACCGAGGAAATTGACTTCTGATCTGAGCATCTACAAGAGGAAGCCAAAGAGTCCATTCCAAGTCTACGACAACACGCGAAGTTTTTACTAAAGATGGTTGAAGATTTTTCCTATTTGGATTCGGAGAAAAAGTATATTATTTCCTTTTGGAATACATTCCATAAATTTTTACTTATGCATTTTATCATTATTACTACCTCCAAAAAGGGTACTGTTATGTTTCATATCTTTTATGATTTATAGACTTTGAATGCTCGAATGGAAATATATTATTTTTTTTCAAATACTTGTTGAAGACTTGAAATTAAGCCAATGTATTGTAAGTGTTTGATGTATTTTCTCATTTGTTTGGTTTTTAATTCTCCATTTTATCGATTTTATCATCTTTGTATAATATTTATTGCATCCATTTGATAGACATTTTATGCTTTAACAAAACTTGGTATGTTTCATGTACTTGTATATGTTTTGTACTTTTATACCTATAAATATTTTAATTTTGGTCCATTCTGTATGCATGTTTTATTATTGGCAGTGGTCCCACTAAATCCCAGTGCATAAGTGGAAATATCCAAATGATAACTTATTGTTTCTAATTGGAATGATTAATTCTTAAAAATGGGAAATTTTTTCCATTCTCTTTGTGGTAGGGCTTATAGATAAACCTAATTACTTAGAGATTAACCTCCTCAATAAGAAACTGGAGAAGGATTCATCAAATATTGGTGACACTACAAAGGAGTATGAAAAGTGAACCACTATAATTTATGATCAAGGTAAAATGGAACTTATATCAAAGACGAAGGAAGCATTCTAGATGAATATAGTTGATCTACCATGTATTTTGTCTATTTTTAAGCAATTATGAGTTATTTTGCAATAGTGATGTGGTTACTCAGTACCAGTGATGGACCAGGTCTGGCAAGACTTAGGAGAGATTTTATGCTCTATCGAGGAACCTCACTTTGGCAACCTCTGAGGGAATTATTTTGGAGGATAGAAAGAAAGGCATCATTAAAACATGATTTAACCATTCTAGATACACAAGGTAAAATACCCAACTTTGCCCGATTGAGCACATTCGAGCAACCTTGAGTTACCAACCATGAGCGTACTTTGCCATAGAGTTTTAGAGCAAAAAATAGTATTTTTCTATAAAATATCTTAGTGATGTCATACTATTCCTAACACATGTAAAATAAAACTTTCCTCAAATAGTGATGGTTTGGCGACCAATTGGTTGGTTCGGCATTGATACATGGTAACGCCACCTGACATAGTGGCTGGTCACTCGAGATTTCACTCAACATTTAATAGTAATGATATGTTAGGTATAGTAGTTTGACCCAACATTTAATGCACTTGAGGTTCCTTGGGAGTATTTTGAGCCTATAAATACCCCCAAATATCCTTTGACAAACCACGGGATCTTTGAGCCAAAAGACCGTTTTGAAATGTTTACCACAAACTAGAGCTTTTACTATCACGCACTAATATGTTTTCCCATTTCTTTCCAAGAACTCAATCATTTATTGAGTTTAAACATTATACTACCTACATTTGAGTGTTTACCTGCCTACCCGGGTGTGTTAAAAGTGCTTGTTTCTCTCTCTTTCTAACTAAATGCCTCAGTGGTTAATTTATTATCAAGAAATTATATTTATTACATTATCTTGATATATATCCTTGATTTCATACCTTGTTAACAAGATCATATTTACTGTTCTATTATCAACATTAATAGGTGTTACACATCCATTTATCCTTAAACACCCTATCAAAGAGAAGTATCCTCATACATTTTGCGACTTTGTTAGGGAGGTATTATCTTATAAATGGCCAATGATAACATCAATTGCGCTCTAAACTTTAACGATATTTAATGTGAAGAGGAGAAAAATAATATTCCTGCTGTGGAGGTTCCTCTAGTTCCTACTGTCCCAGGAATTTTCCACGTGGGGAAAGATTCCATGAGTATCATGACGGGGTCCAACAAAATAACCCACCTCATGTCTAAATTTATGGAATTTTTACAAACTCACTTTGGAATGGCAATGTTTGGTTCAGTGATATACCCAATCTCTTTAGGTATTTTAGTTGTGCTACTTGTTGTTCCTTTGATGGGAGCACTTGTTCCACCCACATGACCCGTTGGTCCCTCTATGATCAATATGTTCTCTACACCAACTGTTGAAGCACATGTTGCTGACAACGTCATGCACGTGGTTGCTCTGCCAACAACCAAGGCAATAATGGAACCTTCCTCACCTGCCTTTACCATTAAAGAGGTCAATAAAGAGATGATAAGAATTCTGGCATTATCCTCATAAAAACCTAATAAGCCAACATCTATTTACAATGATTTGTACTCCATACCCAAAGGATTACAACAATGAACCTTATCCTGAGGAATACATTCCTCAATACTTTAAAAGTTTAATGGAAAGGGGCAACCCAAAGGAGAACATAAATAGATTCGTTGAGCACCTTACTGCTAATTTTAATAAAAAAAAGTTATGTCTGAGGGAGTTTTTAAAATCCCTTTCCGACAAAGCTTACACACGGTACTATCACTTGTCCCCAAGGAGTGTGGCTACATACAAATATATGCACATTCAATTATCTCAAGAAATTTTCTCTGGAAGAAGATGAGTTTACTCTTTCCCAGCTTTCTAGTGAGAGGCATCGACTAGGCGAGGAGGTGATGAGCTATATGAGACGATTTAAGGAATGATCATTAGACATGATAGAAGATGGTACGGAGAGAAAGCTTCTACAAATATGGACTGAGGGGTTACTGATGGAGTATATTTTCAATCTGATAAATGAAACTCGAGAAGAAACATTGAAAGTCTTCACGAGAGCTGCCCGAAACATCTCCCTGATTGTTCGACCCAACCCTATTGTCCCATGGAAGCCACATGCCATCCAAGATGGTAGAGGAGGACAATCACCACGAGTAAACGACACATATGGTGGAAAGGGAGATGAACATGGTGAAGAGGAAAAGAATAAGAACAACGAGAGTTAATTTGATAGAGAATATCCACCCCTATTGCCTTGCTCCTTTGAAGAGGTAATAAGTTGTTACAACACTATGGTTACAGATGGTTTGGTTTATCCACAAATAATTCTCCACCTTATGTTCTAGGGGAAGCGGTGCAAGCTTACCCTAAGTATTTCCACATTCATTGGAGTGTTTTCCACCCCATGATTTTATGTTTTACTTTGATTAGGACTATTAAATAACATATGTTGGTTGGAACCTTGTAGATTCCTCAAGGTAATATTAATAATAATCATTTTATAGCACATGGGGCACACATGGTGGTGGATTTTGATGGGAAAGATGGATCTCAGATGAGAAGAGAGATAAGAGAGGAGGAAGAATTTCAAAGAATGTATGATAGTTGTTTAGTAGGAATGGACAATATAGTCATTGCCTATGATGAACATAACATTAGAGATAGTGAGGAGGTCTATCAAACATACGAGTATGAGGTGGATCCAAGCTTGGAGTATCGATCTATTTTGAAGTCACCAAAATTTTCGTGTTCTTCGTCCATATTGGAATTTCCTAGGAAAGAAAGTTGGAGATAATGCAAGAGATTATAGACATAGTGAGAAAAATCGTTGTTCCATCGCTAAGATGGAAATGACCCATGGAAAAGTTGGTCAAAAAGTTTATATCTGATCTATCTTTCTCAAATTCAGATATATCGATCAAGTTCCCTCAGAACAAAACTTTTTACGTGACAATACACATTAATGGGACTATATTTTCCAGTGATTTAAGGATAGAGGTGCATCGATCAATATCATGCCAATTAGCTCATTCTATGCAACTAATATTTTTTAGACTGGGTTGATCGCGATGCCGTTTTAAATATCAAGATATGATAACCAAGCATTCAAATTCATTGGTTATATAAATGTTGAAATAACGATGGGCAACCTCCAATCACACATCAAATTTCATGTGATTGAGTTGGCCATATCCTACCATATTTTGGTTCACAAAATTTAGATACACAACCTGGATTTGCTCATTCAATATATCATCAATGTTCCAAAGCCAATGTAAAAGTGATTGAGATTGTGATTTGGGCAACCAAGAGGCCTTTTGCCAAAGAGGAAGCACACTTGGTAGATGCTGCCTTCTAGACTGAGCTGAATGACGATATGCACATTCTTACAAGGTGTATCGAGTAGGAAATTCTTTGGTGTAAAGAGTGCAAAATTCTTGGACTTTGTGGTGAATCGACAAAGGGTTCAGATGGACCGAGACAAGCATAAATCCATCCTTAACACGCCTTATCCAAAGACATATAGAGAGTTGAAGAGTTTCCATGGAAAGATTTCCAATATGAGAAGGTTTTCCCAGGTCTATCAAAGATCACTCATTAATTGATGTAGCTATTGCAAAAGACCACATAGTTTAAATGGAAGGAACCACACCAGGAAGATTTTGACAATCTTAATAGATTTCTTACTTCTCCCTAAACAATGATTCCAACTATAACTGGAGTACATTTGCTACTCTATCTTGCCTACATAGGTGCGCTATTGTTTATGAAACCCCGCCCAATTAAATATTGGGTGATCAGTCCTTTATAAAATTTATAACAGAATGTTCGGTTGGTTCATTCTTAGCATCACCGTCGAAAACTTAAATCCAATTAATTACCTAACATTTAATTAAGCTAGTGACAAAACATTTTCCAATTAAACTTTAAACCAATAAATTTCAAAATTCGAAACATGTAATTATAAACCATACACAAGAATTAAATGCTGACTAATACTGAATAATTAAGACTGGATAAAACCTTCCAGTTAACAGTTACAAACCAAACCATAATAAATACTCAAACCAATTGAGAAGAACTACAAGGGAAACTGAGTATAACTCTGCTAATGAGAATGGGCGACACATGCCCTAACTGAGATATCTGAACTAGGAACTGAATGAAATGAGAGAAGCGTCTAATCTCAAATAACCCGCAACTTCCACAACAGCTGCAGCTCGGCAAGCCATCAAGTATCTAAAACCGGTATCCCTGTGGCTGGGCACCTGTACTAATATATATATATATAACAAAAGAGAGAAGAAATGCAAGAGGCGGTTCAGAGCCCGATGTGTAAAAATATTTGTTTTAGCAAGTATTTAAAACTTCATTAAAGCAAGTATTATATGCATGTTAGTTCGAACTCTCACATGAGATTCTCACCTCTCGACTAGTGTGCACGCCTAACGTACATCTAATCCATCCCAGCCATCTGACATACTTCTAACTAGGAAAAGGCTTATCCGTAAATTTACCACTCGTAGTAGTATTCCGTATTTGATCTCAACGTTTATCATTTTAATTAAGTGTTAACACACTAAAGTCAAGTATTCACTATTTACGTTACTGAAGATTTCCCTATCTTAATAATCTGATATTGTCATTTTAGATATACCAAAAGCATACATATATGTATATATCTTTCCCTATTATATATATGCATTAACCCAATCTAATAGCCTACAATTATCACATTGTAAGTATAACACAAATATATATAAATAACCACCACTATTTATATATATACTAATACAACACCCCAAGGCTATACCTGTGGTTCATTGCATACTCTGCTATCATGTCCCGATACATCTCGTACTCTAATAAGGACTATTGGTTCGGAAGTCTCCCACGAACCATATATACAAAACACACATAATGGAGGGGAACATAGCTCATATACCTATGGGTCACGCACATACCTACGCTCCCATAGTCAGCAACTTACCAACTCATAAGTAAGTCTTCACAGTCCTATGTTCTTATGTTCTGAGATACAAGTCAAAATCCCCTCAGGATAAGACTGCCTCTACACCTCCTCCCGTAATAGCAAGCCGCTAGGTATGCCATACACATAATACTAGCAAGTAATAGGTATTAACACAACCCATCCAATTAAACAGTATACACAACCAAGTGTCATTTTCCATACGTAGTATTTTTATCACTAAATACTATCAACGTATTTTAAGTTACGATATTCCCTCTCTTGTAATATATTTCTAAGGATAATATGTCACTCGAAAATCCTTAATACAGAATCACAATCAGTCCCACAATTAACCACTAATTTTTTTTTATTCTTATAAGTTTTATTTCTTCAGGACTAATATCGTTAGTATTTATCACTCAATACTCTAGACGCATTTACAATTACGATTATCTCTCTCTCGTAATCTCTAAGGTAATCTCACTGTCTCGAATATTTTAAATCATTACCCCTAAATAACACCCAATAATTCTACACTATTTTCGGTTCATCGAACACTAGTTTTCCTAACTCAAATTAACCATTTACCAACATAGGGGCAGAATAGAAAATTCCCTAAATTTAGCAATCTCGCTTGAACGACTTCAACGTGTCGCTCGAACGACTTCGCGCGACATCCCTATCTCGCGCACGACCGGGGCTGTTTCGTCTTCAACATTAGACAGCTTCGTTTTTCACCATTTTTTAACCCTAAAACCTCTAAAATATCATCCCAAACTCCAATCAATTATTCCTAAATCGAATCCTAACATTTGTAAATGAATTCTAACAACCTAGAATCATTACATCATCACCAATCATTCATATAATTCGAAATCCCCAAATTTTAATGTCAAGAACCCTAGTTCTTAAATTAATACGCATTACTTCAAATTGAACCCTGATTTGTTCATAGAGATCATCCAAATTACGTAGGCATCATCCTATCTACATATGGTATTCAAATCCTTATCAAATCAACCCTAATTAATGATATAGTTCTCCAATTTCACCCAAATTAATTTTCATCACAAGGTTTATTAACCTAGACTGACATGAACATAATTATCGCTAATAAAAGAAAGCAATAAACACTTGCCTCGATTTCGAAGGTCTGATCCATTGGTGTTGCTGGTATGGATGCGTTCCTCGGGTTCCGATCTACACGATGGTGGTGGTGGTTGTGCAAGGTGGTGAAAACGGCTTCTCCTCCTTTGGAAATTGCTCTCCCTCACCAACTGTGGATCTCTCTTCATTTTGGTGTAACCTAACCCTAATTATCACCAATTAGCTGATATATTATCCCTCTAATTTTCGTCCATTTAATTCCTCCAAAAATCCAAATTACAAAACTACCCCTACCGGGTACCGGTTTGGCCTAACAATGTCCCGGAGTCCAAATAAAATACCCGGGTAGAGTTTTCTGAATATCTCGACCCCTCCAGACTCAACGGCGCACTCGAAATGATCATACGAGTTACTTAAAAATAATTTACCTTTTTATTCCACTTAATTAGTCCTTACACGACTCATACGCGCGTCCCCGACTTAATATACCAAACTGTCGTATTTCTCTATCACAACAAGTTATATAAAATCGTCATTCCATATTACTTATTCTCACAGTAATATTAATAATTACTAACTTCTCGTCATGCTAGTAAACATTCAGATTTAAATCCGGATTAATAATTAATTCTCACATTTTAATTTAATTAATCCTACAATAATAATAAATCACGTAATTATTTTAGTCTTAAAAAATACGGGGTATTACATACTCCCCCCCTAGTAACGGAATTTTGTCCCGAAATTCAGAAAATAAGATATTTCTGGTAAGGAAAACTCCGGGTATTAACCTCACATCGCATGTAATCTACGCAGTACTGCCCATACAGTACATTACCGAATACCCTTAATAATGAACACCTCACTGATTAATTACTCTCCAAGCTTTACCATTTATGTTTCACCACTTAACTTATATATAGTCACTATTTAGCCTTCTACTACTCGCACTAGTAGGTCAATTGATTTTTTTAGATATATACAAATTTGTCTTACACACAATCTATACTATAAATGTTAACACATGTTCGCGATACTGTCTCCGCAAAGGACTATGAAACCGAAGCCTGTACGCTACCAACTCAGACTTAACAATAATCGAAAAAGATCCCACATCACTCGGTACCAATTTCCTCATTCCAACATGCAACTCCCAACCATGTCCACCCTGGTTGACTGGCCCTAAAATTCCTCTGGACCTAGTAGATTATTGTCCTCCCCTCTACCAAATAAGCACAAGGATAACCAGGATTTATATATATAACGCTTCGAATGGAATTATATCGATAATAAGTTGAGGGGAGTCGTCTTACGCTAACTCCACCCGTGGAAGATATTACACTAAACCTTCCCATAATTGGAAATAAAACATACCTTGCAATGTGCTACTAAAAATCTCAGACTTACCGCCCGCCTGCGAGTGTGTTAGGCCGAATATGTTCACATATTGATATTCATGGCCTCCCGTAAACTCTTCCCAATAATCGAGTCATAACTGTTTTGACTCTTTCGGACAAAACTCTGTTTGTACCCCATATAACCTTCCTATCTCAGGAATAATGGTTGGGGGTTACTGTTACATGTTATGATTTGTCCTAACTTGGAATAACGTTAGCTACTTTAAATACGCGACCCACTTTCACCCACATAGGCTCGTGATCCCATTGCGAAGTAATTAACTCTGTACTGGTCCGTGGATTTACTCTCCCATTACTACCAAGGTATCCCTAATGCTGAAGGAACTCTATTATTTCCTGATGGTCCACTTTCAATTGGAGCTCAGAAATGTCTTTATTTTCTTAAGCCATCACTACTACGGCTTTATATTGATATGAATTTTACCTTTCCTATAACTACATCCATATCTATGGCTCAGGCGACAGTGTCATCACTGTATGTCGCAAGTCTTTTCCCCTCTCTTTAAGCTTCAGATTCTCGTGAAACAAGTTCTATCCATGTCCTATTAAGTAAGTCTCAACTTCTCCGAGTTAAACTTTATCATATTCCTCCTATACCATCCTCGTGGAAAATCTGGGAATTACCGGTCCTAACTGCCCTAACCCATCAAATGGCTAAATCCTGAAGTCACACTCTTCTACATTCAGTTACCTCTCGCAATACGCGTTGTCTCACAATCTTTCACTTAAGGAAGAAAAATTTGTTACTCGAATATCTAGGGCACCCATACACCCTATGCTTTGTGCATTGCCGCACCACCGTACTAGACGTTTTATATAAATAACAAATGATGACCCACATACTTGGCATGACTATATGGTAAGGTCCTACTCAGTCACCCTACCTTTTCCACCTAATCATATCTTAGGTTGTTGAAACGGCCCTTTAGTGTACTTTAGGTAAAAAATAACTTTGTTCCAATTTTTGTTAAAAACCAATTTTAACTTCTTAAACCATAACATGCATTTAAATGATTAAATCCATTTGATGAATAAAATATGCGGTAGAAGAAAAAATTTCAGGAAAAAATCCCCGAAGGGAAAAACCTTTTTATTTCCCTATAATTTGTAAGAAAACGGCTTACACAGATTACAATGAAATAAGTACAACATACGAAATACCCGCAGGTGTCGGTTTCGATGTCTCGGCTAGAACTTTCCCTTTCTAGGAGGGTAGCAATGAAGAAAAGTACGGTTCCTTCATAAGATACTCTGTAAGGTCTCCTTCTACAATACCACGCAGCTCTTCGGTTGTAGAGTTCTCCTCACAAATTGCAACACGATGTGGTGAATGTACTATCTTCCGGTAAACATGTTCAAGATCACCTAACTTTGGAATCGAGTAATACAATCTTGAATAAACACCGAAAGATGAGAAACTTGTATGGGAATAAGTTTTTCTAACTATTCTGCCTGCAGAAACGTTAGCAGAAATATTTTATTTATAGCTGAGCGGCACAGAGTCCAAGAAAACAAAAATAAGAAAATCGAGGTGGCAGGTCGTTTGAGCGAGATGCCATGTCGTTCGAGCGATATGAGATCTCGTTCGCGCGACATGCAATGTCGTTTGAACGATACTCAATCTCGTTCGAGCGAGACACAGTAAAAAATATTATTTTCTTTTTAATTTGATCCTCGAATTTTCTTAGACTGTTTACAACTCAGAAATAATTTTTAAAATGATAAAACGATTTTAATTCCCAAACAGTTACATCACCCAGTATTTAATCAATATACACATTACTCAACTACACATAAGTATCAATACCTGAGTGATCTTAAACATATGAAACAGTCTTGACATGTAATCATCTTGAAATCTCTGATTGAGCATTCTTGGACTTTGAACTAAGTTTAAGGCTTTTAAAAAGACTCCATAAATAACTAGCCTAGACTTAATTTATTTTGTCTGAAATTAAGCCAATTTAAACCAAATAAAAATACTAAGAATTATGTTCTTACAAATCTCCCCCTTTGGCTATTCCGGGACAAAAATAAACAGATCTATATGCCATAACCAAATACATGTACATGTCCAATCCCAAACTGATAGAAATATATAAAGTACAGGACATAGTAATGAAACTGAATAAACGATAGGCATCTGAATCTTTCTCTGAATGGGAATCATCTGTATCTGTCTCTGTGTGTGATGTATAACAATGAATATCTGAATCTCTGAAAATAATATCTACACACACGAGACACAACCAAATACCAAAGTGAAGTATGAAGGAAAACTAATATAAACTCATAACTCATAATAAGTACTCTCCCTACATCACATATCTCTCTCCCTTTTTTCCTGGAATAGACAAAAGGTGGGACAAACACACCAGATCTAACAATAATATATGAGAGTGAATCATCATATCTAGATAATCACAAGTAATATGACGATGGGTAGGATAACATAATCGGAATAATAATGCGAGAATCACTAAAACTGCAGAAGTAGACATTACATCCATGTCATAAATAAAAAGGTACAACTGATCGAAATAGTACATCATATCAGAGAGAAAACAAAATACATATGGATGTTTCAGATACAAAACAACAACTATAACTAGGCATCATCATCATCATCATCATCATCATCATCATCATCATCATCATCATCATCATCATCATCATCATCACTGTATGTGGAAGAAATATGACCAAGTCCAGATGAACCGACGCCACTCCGCTTCTCTCTCCGCCGCATCTCATCAAAAAATGCTGTCATCCTGAACTCAGCATGAGCACGGGCATCAGCCTTAGCATCAAATCTAGCCATGATAGAATCATACAGTCTGGACTGGGCATCTACCTGTGCCTATAAAGAATAAACCTCCTCCTCTATAGGACGTGTAGGTGCAGGAGTGGGGGGTGGTGGCAGAGTAGTCATGCTCGGACTAGTGTGATCAGAGGCCTGACAAGGATCAGCATCAGGAATGACTCCCTCTGGGGGTGGAGCTCTCGCTCTCGCTGTCGGTGGCAAATTGCTCTCAGAACGAGCGAAAGTAGACTGATTAATAACCCCAGGCGTAGGAAGACGCAGATCACCCTCTAAAACAGGGACACTAGTAGAAGTGCAAATAATGGAAATGAGAATCCCATAGGGAAGAGCAGGACGGACAGGGATGGAACCATGGACAGTGACTGAAGATATGACACGAAGCATGACAACCGAAAGATCGATATCCCACCCCTGAGAAACATGATACATAAAGTAAACAATATCTGACCCAATATGAGTGTGATTCATCCGAGGATAAATGGATGAAGATACAAACCTATTGAGTACACGAAAAGAAGGATAAAGTTGGCGATGATACATCGTAGACCCTGTTAGAGGAATCTCCCAGAAATAATGCCGCAAAATATCATCATAAGTCGGTCCATCGTCGGAATAACGAGGGAACACGGCGACAGGGACTCGAGGAAGGTGCAGAACAGCTGTAATGAGATTTGCAGTGATGAGTATAAGAATTCCACGTATAGAAGAGAAAATCCCCTCGGAGTGGGGAACAGCACGGAAGAAAAACTCCCGGACAATATCTGGATAAGCATCTCCTTGAATCTCGAACATGTAATCCCAACCTCTAGAGGATAACCAATGAGGAATACCCAACTCATAAAACTCAGAATAGCGAAAAACCCTCTCGGAAACAACTGATCGAATATGGAGACCCAATGAGCAGTAATGGTCATACTCATCATGTGTGGCCCACCTGACAGGAGAGTACGGGGGCCTGCTAGCCTGATCTCTCTGAGCTGGAGCAGAGGGTGGTGCCTTAGCGAGTCGCCCGATAGGGGCACCACGACGTCTAGGAGGCATGACAAGAATATGCAATGTGAGATGTAAACACAAATGTCTCGAACACATGCACACCTATCTCCGTACAAACGTCCAATCGAATCACCGCAAACATCAGCCACAATCACAGTCAAAATCAGTAATAGAACCAAGAAATATCCCAAAAAAAGTTAAGAAAGATCATTGTTACCTCAAAACCACCGAAAAAAGGAGAGAATATGCCGGAGATATAGAAAACCCAACGAGATACATCTATTCAGAACAACTAACTGCACCACAACTCCTTAGCTGAAATAGAAGAACAATGGATGATTTAGACGCACAGGGGGTATCAATGGTTGATCTAGGCGCTCGGGAATATGCTCAGAGGAGAGTTCAAGAGGAGAGAGAGGAGAGAATCGAAGCTTTTTTCAGTGAAAAATGGCAAAAAATGAGGGTAACGGCTGCTGTCGCGAGAAACAGATGAGAACGACGACTTTAAGTGAAACCCTGATCTTATGAGAAGTCTTTCAAACGACTTAAGGATGTCGCTTGAATGAGATAATATGTCGCTCAAACTATTTAAGATGTCGCTCGAACGATTTCGGAAGTCTCTTGAACGACATGTTCGCGCGACATGAGATGTCGTTCGAACGAGAAATCAAATTTTCCAGAAATACTCCAAAAACTTGCAGATTTTGCCCAGCGAAAAAATTATCTCAAAATAATACTTGGAACACAAAAATAGACTGCAAATCAGAAAGAAAACAGAAAAACAGAAAAACAGTGTGAAAGGCGAAAAATGGAAATTACAAGTTAACAAGGTACTAATGTGCTCAGTTAGGAACGAGGGTTGATAGGGAGGGGACTACAATAATTGAGCCATCATTTCAATAAGTTGAATCGATCAAAGAGTTCTTATTGATAGAGAGGAATCTTCAGACTTTAACAAAGCCATGTGTGACAAAAATAAGTGTGAGTTTGATGAACTAAACTTAATCAACATGCATACAAGTTCGGATTGCTGACGATTCTACAAATAATAGCATCATGATACGATGTTTCAACATAGGATTCGTGGTGCAAACCCGTTTATATTAATTTCCAACCAAACTCCCTCAATATATGAATTTTTTAAATATCTTTAGAAATATCTATCAATCTCTACTTAGAGAAAGTCCTATTGGCCCCAACAATGGCATTGATTTCTTTTTATTGCCTTGATTTTCTTTTGGGTTCTTTTAAACGGTGGCTTTAACGACGAGCCAATTATACACTCTTGCAGCCCTTTCTCGTGAATGCTCATCATATTTTCAATACAAATTCTCACGGAAATGATTATTACAAGCACAACTCCTCCTTAAGTTTACTTACGCATTGATGACAAAATTGAGATAAGAACGTCTCACCAAACTCAAATATACAAGAGAAGTCAAACATCCATATAAACTCGTGCTTGTGTGCAAGGATGGCATAAAAGCAAAGTCGAGTAAAAAATGCATATCAACATAGAAACCACCCCATAGTGCAAAGGTTAAGATCATTCTCGACATCAATAATAATGACCAAAAATCCTAGCCCCATAAAAATGAAAGAAGGGGGGAATCAAGCACACTAATATCCCTATATTAATCATGTAGCATCACGACTCAAAATAACCAAAAATCTTTCTGTATTTTCAAAAGTGTTATAAAAGGAAAAATCTTTTTGTATTTTTCGAAAAGACTCAAATAAAAGACAAAAACAGGAAACATGCCATAACACTAGCCAAGAATAAGGAACGATGAAGATACTAGTGTATGACAAATCGACGAACAATCTCAATCGAACGAGGACAAATGAGGAGAACAACGAGAAATGATGCGAGAATCACCAATCTTTATGCCTAACGCTTCCAAATTCGACTTCCTAACGCAAGTAGGTATGAACCGACACGAAGAGATATTGGGAACCGGAATAACTTTAGACCTTTTAGGAGCATTCTTAAGGTCGTAGCAAAACTTTCTGAGATGACCTCTCCTACCGCAATGTGTGCAAGTGTAGATACAGTGAGGAGTGTGTCTTATAGGCCGATTGTACCTCACGTTCCTAGGTGGTTCTCTCCTAAGGTTCCTAGGTAACTTTCTTGTTTGGATGGTTTTGGCTTTTAGGGCAGGTGAAACATGATTATTAAAGCCAATACCTCTCCGATTATCTTTGATTTCGACGGTGCCTAAGATTTTGTCTTACTTTTCAGACCTTGCCTCCAAATCGAACTTAACTTTACTCGAATCTCTCTGTTTTTATTCAAGCTCACCTATCCTTGACTCAAGTAAACGAGTAGAATTTTCAAATTTTAGAATTTCCTTTTTCATAGTCTCCATCAATCCTTGAAGACTATCTCTCTCACCCTCGACATATTCTAGCTTCTCTTGAATTTTCTTTTCTTGTGCCCTAAGATCCTCAATTAAAGAATTGGAATTATATATTTCTATGGCACGTTCTTTTAACAAGGCTGCTAGTTTCACGTTTGCTTTCTTTGTTTTTAAAATTTCTTCATACAATTCTTTGAAAGCAGTTTGCAAATGTCTCTCGTCTTCGCTCTCATTCTCACTCACCTCCTCCTCACTCTCAGGAGTATCAACTTCAGTGGTTGAGGAAGACTCATGCAAAGGTAAGTCTTTATCACTTACATGACTAACCACATAGGTGGAAAGATCACACTTATTAGCAAAAAAATTTTCTTCTTCTGAGTCACTATCACTAAGGGAAGAAACGCGATTTATCGGTTTATTAAAATTCTCCCTCAGTTTAGTGGGACACTCATCTATCCTGTGACCAAAACCTTCGCAACAAAGACACTTTTCACAATCACCTTTATTGACAAGTTTTTTAAGAGCAGTTTTCATGTGTGATTTCCAATTTGATGAATCAAACAGTTGAATTCTAAAATCATCAAAACCACCGAAAGGCATACCTAAAGACACGGGATCACAAACACAATAAAATAGTGCAACAAGCTCTGATACCAATTTGAAACGGCCCTTTAGTGTATTTTAGGTAAAAAACAACTTTGTTCCAATTTTTGTTAAAAACCAATTTTAACTTCTTAAACCATAACATGCATTTAAATGATTAAATCCATTCGATGAATAAAACATGCGGTAAAAGAAACAATTTCAGGAAAAAATCCCTGAAGGGCAAAACATTTTTATTTCACTATAATTTGAAAGAAAACAGCTTACACGGATTATAATGAAATAAGTACAACATACGAAATACTCGCAGGTGTCGGTTTCGATGTCTCGGCTGGAACTTTCCCTTTCCAGGAGGGCAGCAGTGAAGAAAAGGACGATTCCTTCACAAGATACTCCGTACGGTCTCCTTCTACAATAGCACACAGCTCTTCGGTTGTAGAGTTCTCCTCACAAAGTGCAAAACGATGTGGTGAATGTACTATCTTCCGGTAAACATGTTCAAGATCACCTAACTTTGGAATCGAGTAATAAGATCTTGAATAAACACCGAAAGATGAGAAACTTGTATGGGAATAAGTTTTTCTAAACTATTCTGCCTGCAGAAACGTTAGCAGATATATTTTATTTATAGCTGAGTGGCACAGAGTCCAAGAAAATAAAAATACGAAAATTGAGGAGGCAGGTCGTTCGAGCAAGATGCCATGTCGTTCGAGCGATATGAGATCTCGTTCGCGCGACATGCAATGTCGTTTGAACGATACTCAATCTCGTTCGAGCGAGACACAGTAAAAAATATTATTTTCTTTTTAATTTGATCCTCGAATTTTCTTAGACTGTTTACAACTCAGAAATAATTTTTAAAACGATAAAACGATTTTAATTCCCAAACAGTTACATCACCTAGTATTTAATCAATATACACATTACTCAACTACACATAAGTATTCATACCTGAGTGATCTTAAACATATGAAACAGTCTTGACATGTAATCTTCTTGAAATCTCTAATTGAGAATTCTTGGACTTTGAACTAAGTTTAAGGCTTTTAAAAAGACTCCATAAATAACTAGCCTAGACTTAATTTATTTTGTTTGGAATTAAGCCAATTTAAACCAAATAAAAATACTAAGAATTATGTTCTTACAGTTGTCACACCGGTCTACTCGTGGTGTCAACGATTGATGACATTATCACATATTATTCTTATACGGCTCTATCAGCCTTAATTTGTAATATAACCCTTATCTCACAGTTATAACTACGTATATGGGTAATCATTATGATACGAAATCGATGTACTAAAGGCAAACTTCTCCCAACTTCCAACGTTCGCTAAGTTTCATGCGTGGGACGTCTCGCAAAGCGAAATCCAAACAAGGAACCCCCCGATACACTACTACCTAACACTGCTGGTCATCGAGATCTATTAAGTCTTTAATCCATAACATATATCCCTGAATTCCCATTTGCGACATAATAAGTCTACTCGTCCACTCTCATGTTACTAAAGACAATATACAATGCAAGGCTCTCACTATCACGAGTTATTAGCGCTATATAATTTACGAGCTATATCTCTCCGCTCTACAATAATTCAATATACCCTGAATCACATCAGTAAAACATCCCTGCTCATCGGGATCAACATAGTAAGACAACATACTCACTGAAGTCTACAATCGAATGCAACACATGTACAGGCTCAACCGTCTTTCAGGTGATGCCTCTCTAAAACCATATGTTTAAAATTTGAAATTTTTAGTACAATAGTCTTATCACATAATCTACTACTGTTCAAACCCTCGGTAACCAGTAACCATAAAATATAATGATATGCTCTACTATCATAACGCTCAAAGGAGCACGAATCGTTACATAATACCATATACAAATTTCTCTTAGTGTCCACACTTGGTCCTCCCCGCAGGTGGTACGAAAAATCTCGCTACCAAATGGTAGTCACCTACATAATAAGGCTGCTGTCACCAGCATACCCACTAAATCTAATGCACACTCAAATTCTTAGTGTTAACTATTCACATATGTTGTGACACACCCACGTTACTAGAACTCATCATTTCTTCACAAGGATAAACCAAAGCGTCATCAGGCACACGCTTTTCGTGACCCATAATTATCTACAATCGTTATACCTTTTGGATTCCACTCATTAGTGTTTCCCTTCTTATTCTATTTTATGGCTTACCCGTCCAACATTGATACATTGGCCCCATATCTCTAGGCCTCAAATATGGCCTTATTGGCCTTCCCTTTATTTCCTGGGCCCCGTCGACCCCGTTATATGGTATGCTACAGTTATTGAGGACTAAGCTAGTCCTGCCTAGACCCACTACTCTCGAGTTATTAATTCCTGGGCCCAATTCTCCTGACCCAATTTCTACACTGGATATTTCACTTCTCCAACTGTTATGCCTTACAGGCATGGTTTATTATTCCCGATACTATCAATTTCACTTTTCATGTGAACACATTCAATACTGGTAACCCTTATCTCTACATACATGGTAATTTCCTTTTCACTGATCCTCCTGGACTTATTGGGATGTTCTTCTCTCAGACCTGGTAGTCTTAACTCCTAGTTGTTATTTCCGTTGTTCCTTGCGCTTTACAGGGCATATGGAACACATGATCGACCCGCTGGTCTTGACTGAACAAATCACCATTACATTAAGTTTTAATCATATCATTTAAATAGGTTTCCCCTCATTGGGTATACTTTCTGGTGATGTTCTACTAACACTATTGAATTCAACTTTGCCCTTCGGCTAGGTATCACAACTCGATTGGCTCCCTTTCTTCTTAGGCGTTGACACATTCTAGTAAATATATACCTTGATGATATTGACACTAGTCACCTCAGTCGCATCTCCCATTCATGCTATGGCATTCTACCCACGATTCCATTTTCAACTTACGGACCCTTTTATCTTCCGTGACTCCTACTTCGGTTACGAAGTTAGCTTACAAAATTAACTCATCCTTTACGATCGGTCTCCACCCGACCTACTGGTGACAAGTTCAACATCTCTTCCATATCTCTGTCTACCCAGAAGATGGATTTTTTTTTTAAAATGGTCAACCCGTACCCAATATCTCAGTTTGATTGACTGTTTTTTTACTCTTTGCTGTTCTCAGAGATAGAAAAATATTTCTAATGAATTTAAAATTCTGAGTGTCACTGCACTCTACTTTACATTATCGCCTTTGGATTAGCTCCCTCCATTGGCGAATCTTACTTAGATATTACTATTGGTGACTTTTGTCGCGATCACCGTTCCCTAAATACTTCACAACTCTCAATCATTTTTCCTCCTCCTACAGTCCCGCTTGCGGCCTTCCCTGGTCGTCCCATATTGTTCGGAGTATAAAGTCCAATCACTCTCGCATATGAATTGACTTCACTAAACTAAATTGCAGGAGAGTGTAAATCTCATACGTAGTGGAATACAACAATCCTAGAATAAGGCTCTACATCAAAGAACGCTAAGCTGAAACATAATAAGCCATACAGATCCTAAAGGACACTAGAACCTGATGCTCTGATACCACCCGTGACACCCTGCCCAATTAAATATCGAGTGATCAGTCCTTTATAAAATTTATAACAAAATGTTCGGTTGGTTCATTCTTAGCATCATTGTCGAAAACTTAAATCCAATTAATTGCCTAACATTTAATTAAGCTAGTGCCAAAACATTTTCCAATTATACTTTAAACCAATAAATTTCAAAATTCGGAACATATAATTATAAACCATACACAAGAATTAAATGCTGACTGAATCAAATACTGAATAATTAAGACTGGATAAAACCTTCCAGTTCATAGTTACAAACCAAACCATAATAAATACTCAAACCAACTGAGAAGAACTACAAGGGAAACTGAGTATAACTCTGCTAATGAGAATGGGTGACACATGCCCTAACTGAGATATCTGAACTAGGAACTTAATGAAATGAGAGAATCATCTCATCTCAAATAACTCGCAATTTCCACAACAGCTGCAGCTCGACAAACCATCAAGTATCTGTGACAACCCGCTTATCAAAATAAGGGGTGCCCAGCCCGATACTCCAATAATAACAGGGATCATAGATGGAACATTCTCAACATCACCATAATATAATAAGCATATGGGATAACCACCCACTATTTTTCAAAAACGGATTGTCAAAATAATATTTGTAATTTAAAAGAAACATTTGAACTAATTAATTTACAAGAAGGTGGATACCCAAAAAGACTTATATTACATCCGCATCAAGTACACAATAAAGGAACCGAATATGCTGTCAGTCAACAGTCTATACAAACCATTTATAACAAGTTAATTAAGTTACATAGTACATTTCATTAGACAATTACAAAAACTTAGGCCACACGCCCGAATAAATGACCCGATCATAACTAGAGTACAAAAATGGAGGCATTTATAACAAAATATCCTGTAACATCCGCAAGGTATTACGGCTCCAAAACACCGGAATAGGAAAGTCAGAACGAGTGTCCTTGCGGCGGAGCACCTGAGCGAATGAAAAATTCATGCAAAACAAGAAATATGAACGGGTCAGGGCTCGGTTTTATATGATAACAAGATGAATAAAGAGTATGACAGTTATGAGAAATTAAACATCAGTGATAATGATAAGGATCTATATACTGAATCTAGATCATAAACTAAAGCAATTAGGATGACCATGGCTTTAATTCAATTATACAAGAGGATATGAATAAATGTTATTACTAAGAATCACCATCATTTACATTGTTTCATTTTATTATTCTGTATCTCATTAAGAAACGTATCAAGGCCCTTTTTCTTAGAGAACTTTATCATAAATCAAGTCCCACTTGATTGAGAATAGTTATTTTCAATTATATATAACGATTCTAAGACCGTCCTCTCGAGTTTCCCCACTGGACGTGCCCCTAAACAACTATCATCTTCCAGGGCCTATCAAACAAGACAACCTGGGCATCCTACAACACAACGTCGGGAAGTAGCCATATACCTTCGACAGTGAGTCATAACCACACCCGAAATTACCTCACTTCGAAAAAATAAATACACAATACATAATAACCGGTCATATGGCTGAGGACTATATTCACCCTGTATTCACTAGCCAGGGGACTTCACCTCATGCACGTAATTCCCCAATGATAGCATTTAGAGAGGTGTGTTTACGTAAATTATCATTTACATTTTATTCTCATTTCAATATATATATATATCACATTTTATTCGGAGCCATACGTAATTTATACCATCATTATCATCTCAATGATTAATAGACCTCTTATTCATTCTCCAAGAATTTGTGGTGTTACTATGAATCATCAAGTCTAACATACTTCAATTGATCTTCTAAAGTCCCCCAAATTTAACCTTACAACTCCTAGTCTCACATTAAATTAGCTAAAGGAAAATAAAACCTTATCATTGATTTGGAAATCCCTGGAACAAGCCCTATTTAATCCATTCCTAATATAGGGTGGTAGTTACCTAGATCATCTAAGACACTAGGAATCTAAGTTTACTTCATACAAGAAGGTTCCTAGGTCCTAAGCCTAAAGAAAAAGGGTTGGAATGGAGTTAGAAAAATAACTCAAAACATCAGGATTTCCGAATCGATTCTCCCTGGCCGAATCGATTCGATCTTGAAAGCGAATCTATTAGGATAGGCCGAATCGATTCGGTCAAGAGAACTCAACTTTTTGAAAACTTCCAAATCGATTCGGCTTGGCCGAATCGATTTGGTTCATACAGACCTATAGCCTATGCCTTTAGAGAATCAATTCCCTAAGGGCGAATCGATTCGCCCAGCCCAGAATTGCCAATTTCGGCTATGGGGTTTGATACTCCAAATTTCCCCCAACTCATTTCTACCCAAACCAAGATTATTATTTCAACCAACCTACTCATAAATGCATGTAACTACAATAATTTACACCAATACACATCTAAATCAACTTCTAAGGGTTCAAAACCTACCAATCCCTCAAAACCCTAAAATTGTCAAACCATAACAACTACACAACAATTAATACAATTTATTCACCCTACACCATATATTATCACGTAAGAAAACTTGCCTTGAGGTTGAAATCTCAGATTTCCTTTGATAGCAACAACTCCAATCTTCAATCTCCAAGTTTCTTCCTTTTCTTCTCTTTTTCTCCACAACTTTCCTCCTCTCTCTCTCTCTCTAGGTTTAAGAACACAATTTGGGATAATAAGAGAATTGGAAGACTAAAATCGGGGACTTAACATTAGTTTCCAACTTAAAATGCTAATACTCCATTAAAATGACTCATAACTACACATTTAAGTCATAACTAGTCAAAAGTGCCCGAAACCCAAAAATACAATATGGCACTTATTTTGACTATCTCGCATATTTCAGGACTAACTACGCCCTCTAAATTGGCATTCGGAAATTTTATAAATCATTTCAAGTTTCGGCTCCATTTAAACCAAAAATGCCATTTAAAGCACACGACACTATAAAACGTAACATGATGATATTTACGTACACATAACAGTAAATATGAAACAATCTAGTAAATATTATCTTTTAACTCTTTCAATTAATATTTACTCCATTTTCCAATATTTTATATAATTACTTCACATAGTAAATTGATATAAAATAATTTATTCAAAAGTGAGGGTTATTACAGTATCTAGAACCGGTATCCCTGTGGCTGGGCACCTGTACTAATACATATATATAGCAAAAGAGAGAAGAAATGCAAGAGACGGGTCAGAGCCCGATGTGTAAAAATATCTGTTTTAGCAAGTATTTAAAACTACATTAAAGCAAGTATTATATGGATGTTAGTTCGAACTCTCACATGAGATTCTCACCTCTCGACTAGTGTGCACGCCTAACGTACATTTAATCCATCTTATCCATCTGACATACTTCTAACTAGTAAAAGTCTTATCCTTCAATTTACCACTCGTAGTAGTATTCCGTATTTTATCTCAACGTTTTTCATTTTAATTAAGTGTTAACACACTAAAGTCAAGTATTTACTAATTACGTTACTGAAGATTGCCCTATCTTAATAATCTGATATTGTCATTTTAGATATACCAAAAGCATACATATATGTATACATCTTTCACTATTATATATATGCAATAACCCAATCTTAATAGCCTACAATTACCACATTGTAAGTATAACACAAATATATATAAATAACCGCCACTATTTATATATATACTAATACAGCACCCCAAGGCTATACCTGTGGTGCATTGCATACTCTGCTATCATGTCCCGGTACATCTCGTACTCTAATAAGTACTATCGGTTCGGAAGTCTCCCACAAACCATATATACAAAACACACATAATGGAGGGGAACATAGCTCACATACCTATAGGTCACGCACATACCTATGCTCCCTAGTCAGCAACTTACCAACTCACAAGTAAGTCTTCATAGTCCTATGTTCTCAGATACAAGTCAAAATCCCCTCAGGATAGGACTATCTCTACACTACCTCTCGTGATAGCAAGCAGTTAGGTATGTCATACACATAATACTAGCAAGTAATAGGTATTCACACAACCCATCCAATCAAACAGTGTACACAACCAAGTGTCATTTTCCATACGTAGTATTTTTATCACTAAATACTATCAACGTATTTTAAGTTACGATATTCCCTCTCTCGTAATATATTTCTAAGGATAATATGTCACCCGAAAATCCTTAATACAGAATCACAATCAGTCCCATAATTAACCACTAATTTTTTTATTCTTATAAGTTCTATTTCTTCAGGACTAATATCGTTAGTATTTATCACTCAATACTCTCGACGCATTTACAATTACGATTATCTCTCTCTCATAATCTCCAAGGTAATCTCACCGTCCCGAATTTTTGAAATCATTACCCCTAAATAACTCCCAATATTTCTGCACTATTTTGGGTTCATCGAACACTAGTTTTCCTCCCTCAAATTAACCATTTACCAACATAGGGGCAAAATAGAAAATTCCCTAAAATTAGCAATCTCACTCGAACCAGAAGGGATCTCGCTCGAACGACTTCAACGTGTCGCTCGAACGACTTCGCGCGAACGACTTCGCGCGACCTGGCCTATTTCATCTTCAACCTTAGACAACTTCGTTTTTCACCATTTTTTAACCCTAAAACCTCTAAAATATCATCCCAAACTCCAATCAAAATTTCCCAAATCGAATCCTAACATTTGTAAATGAATTCTAACAACTTAGAATCATTAAATCATCACCAATCATTCATATAATTCGAAATCCCCAAATTTTATTGTCAAGAACCCTAGTTCTTAAATTAATATGCATAACTTCAAATTTAACCCAGATTTGTTCATAGAGATCATCCAAATTACGTAGGCATCATCCTATCTACATATGGTATTCAAATCCTTATCAAATCAGCCCTAATTAATGATATAGTTCTCTAATTTCACCCAAATTAATTTTCATCACAAGGTTTATTAACCTAGACTAACATGAATATAATTATCTCTAATAAAAGCAAGCAATAAACACTTGCCTCGATTTCGAAGGTCTGATCTGTTGGTGTTGCTGGTATGGATGCATTCCTCGCGTTCCGATCTACACGATGGTGGTGGTGGTTGTGCAAGGTGGTGAAAACGGCTTCTCCTACTTTGGAAATTTCTATCCCTCACCCACTGTGGCTCTCTCTTCATTTTGGTGTAACCTAACCCTAATTGTCACTAATTAGCTGATATATTATCTGACATGACTCAAAATGTGTCTCTAAAGTGCGTACTCTCTAGGCTCAAGTGCAAGCCTGTCGCTCAAGTAATAATCCGACAAGTCGGGTATCGATCCTCAGGGAAAAAGGACAACGGAGTTGTGACGACGGGATAAGACAGAGGAATCCTAACGTTGATTCTAAGAAGAAAGGAAAATATTGATTTGGTTTTTGGGATCGATTAAACTAAATGTAATAATGAAATTGTGATGAAAAAAATGCAACTAACTAAATTACCTGAATTATGAATGAAATATTGAATTGAAACTTTTTAAACTAAATGATGAGAAAACAGGATGGGAATACAATCCCCCAACCTTTAAAACCTAGCCAGACATGTTAAATGGACTAATGCATGAAATAATAACGTTGCATGTGTATGAATTCATGATGAAACTAGATTGAAACATGTAAATATGTATTATGAATGCAACAATAAGTTGAATCGAATACGGAAACTAAGCATGCAAGAACAATGACAAGAATCTTGAATCTTGAATAAAAACTTGAAAAACAAACCCGTAACAATTAAATCTTGAAGCAATTAATTCCCTTGATGTTCCTCACTTTTTCTCTCTATCAAAAACTGACTAAAACTATCCCTAATGGCTGCCCTTAGGTTGTTGCCTCCGTTCCCTCTATTTTTGAGAGTTTTTAACCTAAAAAGAGTCTTAGGAACCAATCAGAATAAAGGAGTAAATTCGTGCATCAGGGACCCCGAACCGGTTCGCCCCTCAAACCGATTCGACCTGGGTTCGCGAATGTGTGTTGGCCTGGAGTGCTACACTTAGCTTTTTTTTTTCTTGCTTTCTTTTCTTCCTTTCTTGGATTTTTCTTCAACTTCAACTGGGCATAACTCATCAACCGTAGCTCGGATTTGGGTGCCGTTTCTTCCAATGTTCTCGTTGTTCCGAGCTCTTCAACTTTCCAGTTTACTTCTCCTTTCGGATCGGGCTAAAAATTACTAAATTGCCCTTGAACTTGCCTTCTTAGCTTTTCTAGCATTGTCTTGCTTCCTCTTTTGCACTGTTTGCATAATTAACCTGTAAAACCAATAAGAGAAGCACGAAACACGAAATACTCGGAAACGAAGGTTAGTAGCATAAATGTGCATCAAATCTATATATGTTACATCACTCGGGTTCACAAATTAGGGGTATAAATATACAATATTTATGCCCAATCAAACCCCCCTAACTTAGAACTTTGCGCGTCCCGAGCAATGTAAAAGAATGAAAGTATGAGTTAAGGATCCTTCAAAGACTTTTATTGGGATAGAGAACCTCTTTCGCGGGCAAGCGATTGCATTTAGCGCATGCAACAAGCCTTTAAACCTCTAGGCTACCCTAGTAGGACGAGTTGTGTCTCGTGAGGGTTTGCAGTGAGTATACCCACAAAATTCGACTCAAAGAAAATTCAAAATACGCAAAAATTGTGCAATTCAAAATTTTCCGGAAAATATTCATCATCAAGTCATAATTACGAGTCTCAAACTGTAGTGTGTGTGCAAAGCCGGAAATATAACCGCCAATTTCCACCGATTGATCATTACGTTACTTATCCGAAAATTCATTTTGATTTCAATTTCTCACGGAACGCTCTCACAAACGAACCTCTCGAATTATGGCTATTCTCTCGGCATGCGTGATATAAAGAGTAAATGTAAGGGAAACAAATTCACGCATACAATAGAAAGACGAAAATTTCATGGTGATAGGATCTCATCAACGGATTACGATTTTAAAAACGAGAACATTGCCTCTATTTTGCGCACTTAACCTCTTATATTATCTTTTGGTGTCTTAACTCTCCACGCGGTAATCCATTTTCGCAATTTGGACTCGGTTAGGACTTTTTCAGGTTGAAGGTTGCATTGGGTAAAATGAAGGAGGTATGGAAGGTTGGAATTGGAACAGTCATTAATGATGTGCAATTGTGCTTTTTTCGGGCTATTGCTCATTTTTCTTCTTTTTCTATTTTTTTTTCTATTTTTTTTCATTTCTTTTCTTGTTGTTTTGTTGAGCATACTATTTTGTTTCTTGCCCCTTTATATGCACTTTTTGGACTTAAAATATGAATTTTCTCATTTTTCACAATTCCGGCTATTTTGGGTTTTTCGGGTTATCAAACGAAAGGGAAAATTATTCGGCTCAAAATGCCAATTGCCAATTGCGTTACTACATGCCAATTGCGTTACTACATGCGTTTCGAGGTGAATTTAAGTTTAGAGGATAATTTGGCACGTTTTTCAAGGCAATATTGCACACATTTTTTAAAACCGATCAAAATGAAAGGATTGAGATCCTTGACAACTTATTAAGCGCTAAAAAGAACTTTGAATTAACAATTAACTCGGATTGATTTAAAAACTCGCAAAATGTGATAGGCTCGAATCTCACCGGGTTTGTTAATGTCCACATTCGTTCTCTAAGTCGTCAATTTTTGCTCAATTTCCATCTTTGGTCAATTTCGGCTTTTTGTATGTTGGATGTTTACAATTTGAGACTCCAATTCGACTTTTAATGATATTTTTGAAAAATTTGAATTCCAATTTTTATTTATTTTGAACAAAAATATTTTTGGATTTTTCAAAATTTTATGATGTTTTTGGAAATTTCTGGGCATTTTTAAAAATTTGTGAAGTTTTAGAAATACGCACTTGTGACCCCCCCTAACTTAGACTTTTGCATTGTCCTCAAGCAAAAAGGACGAAAATCTAACTCAAGGCGAATGAAAAGTGCGGAAAAATAAAACAAACAAATATTAAAATGCAACAAGACACTATATGACACTCATGCATGACTAAAAAATACAACAATAATCACCCCATACGCGTCGGGGGTGCGACGACCTCTCATCTCTCCACAAACTCACCCGACCCCTTGCACGGGGTTTGATGTTCTCCTCGTCTCTCCCGTTCTAAGATTATAAGCTAACAATCGGAACAAGTTGGGACCTCGCCCATAGATAAAGGATAGACCGGGAGACTCGTCGTGACTAACTGGAAAGGGATCCTCGTGTTGTTGGCTCAAAGTGTGATCTGCGTGCACTGACTCGGAGGGAACACCTAGGTTTCGTTCAATTTTTAAGATGCATGGGTTGGGCTCTAAGTCAGATGAACCACAACTTTTCTCCTCACTTGCCTTCGGGGCCTCTAGTGTTGTGGGTGGATTGTCACAACGAAGGAATTCATCAATTTTTGCTTTCAAGTCACTTTCGTCTAAGTGACTACATGAATCCAATAGGGATTGGCCTTCAATAGTAATACTTTCATCCACCTGCCCGAATTCTCTTTCAAAATCTTCCATGCTCATGTCTCCAAGTTCTCTCTCTCGAGTAGTGCCTACGTCCTCTCTTACTTGCTCGATCTCCAACTCCACCAGTTTTCTCTCTTCTAACCCCTCTCTCTCTCTTTCAATTGCGGTCACTACACACCTCTTCCCCACTTTTCTCTCATTGTCGCAACTACCACTATTACTTGATGAAATATGGCACACCCCTAACGGCTCTCTCTTGTGGGATCCCTCATTCTCATGGCTTGACCCTAAGTAGGACCCTAGGGCATCTCCACAATCATTTTCCTCAAAGTATTCCCCTACGATCTCATCTATGAAGCTCACCGCATGAAGGTCATCTTCTTCCCCCGTATGTTGGGCGACATGGAAGATGTTGGTCTCTAAGGTCATGTTCCCAAAGGTGAGTTGCATTCGCCCATTCCGAGTATTGATGATTGCGTTAGCCGTAGCTAAGAAAAGGCTCCCAAGGATGATGGGAACATGGTTGCTCGAGTTAAAGGAGGGCTCCGTGTCCCAAATGACAAAGTCTACCGGGAAGTAGAAAGTGTCAATTTGGACGATCACGTCCTCGACTATGCCTCTTGGGATCTTCACGGATCGATCCGCTAATTGGAGAGTGACCTTTGTGGGCTTGAGGTCGCCCAAGTCAAGTTGCTTATAGATGGAGTAAGGGAGGATATTGACACTTGCTCCCAAATCAAGTAAGGCTTTTTCAATTTTATTTTCACCAATGATGCAGGAAATGGTGGGTGCACCGGGATCTTTGAATTTAGGTGGGAGATCATTGAGTAGAATGGAGCTCACATTCTGTGCTAGAAAGACATTTTTCTTTACCTTCATCTTTCTCTTTACCGTTAATAAGTCTTTAATGACTTTTCCATTAGCTGGAATTTGCTTAATGGCATCGAGGAAAGGTAAATTCAGCTTAACTTTTTTTAGCACGTCTAGCACGTCATCACGTGGTTTACTTTATGGGAAGGAATTAGCCTTTGAGGAAACGGTGCCGCGGAGGGTGGTTTCACTACTACCTCGGCCTCACTAGCATCTTCTTTGTCACTCTCATTCAAGGGGACATCTTCGGCCTCTTTCGTTCCGGGCGAAATCTCCTTGTCTTTAAGTACGTCTTGTGGGGGAGGTGACAAGTCAACTACTCTCCCACTACGTAGAGTGGTAATTGCGCTACATTGCTCAGGATGGTCATGGGGTGTCGAGCTAACACTAGTTTGACCTTGGAGAGGTCTTTGGCCCTGGGCAGGAAATTTACCTTTCTCTTGAACACTCAACGAGGATTGTATTTTTGACAGATTCGCATTTATGTCGCCAATCAGACGATCATATTTGGCATTGGTTGCGGTCTGGCTTGCGATGAATTGATTCATGGTATCCTCGAGAGTTCTCCGCTGTGGTGGAATATAATTTCCTTGAGGTGGCGGTGCTTGCACATGTCCTTGCATGTGTGTAGCTTGTTGAAATCGTTGTGGTGGAGGAGGGGCAATATGCGAAGGAGGGTTCATTGTGGCATGTTATTGCCCGTAGCTAAAACCGAGATGATTTTTCCACGAAGGGTTGTATGAATTCCCGTGCGGGGCACCAAAATTACCCTTAAAGCCTCCTATACCACTAACTTGCTCCTGCAACATTACTTTGTAGGCGGGTATCGTAGGACATTCCTCAGTTGAATGTCCCGCCTCACAAATCGTACACACCTTCACGACAGGGTTCGGAATGGGTCCAGCTAGTCCTTTTTCATATATCTCGCATAGGTCCCGCAATCCTTTCTCAATGGTGTCCAATCGACAATCTGTCATAGAATTCTTATCTACGTGGAATAGGCCGGATGCCGATGGAGCAGTGGTGGATTGTCGATTTCGATTTTGAGCGTTTGGGTCAGAGGTATCCCAGGATTGGGTAGTCTCGGCGACATATCTCATGTGAAGATCAACATCGTGGGCATCTAGATCGACAAACGAACCGCTTCCCATAGTTTCAACAAGTTGTTTGGAGTTAAGATTTAACCCATTATAGATAAAGGAGATGATTTGTGATGGATCAAATCCATGATGGGGGCATGAAGCCACTAACTCATTGAAACGTTCATAACATCGATGGAATGGCTCATTTTCATGTTGCCTGAATGCTTGAATTTGAGCCTTTATAGAGATTGTTCGATGTGGTGGGAAGAATTTCTTGAGAAATTTAGACTGTAGCTCATTCCAGGATGGAATCGAGCTTGGAGGTAAAGACCATAGCCAAGCTTTAGCTTTATCTTTGAGCGAGAAGGGGAAGAGTTTGAGGCGAATTACCTCTTGTGTGCAGGTTTGATCATTGAGAGTATCACACACGTCCTCAAATTCCCTTATATGGAGGTATGACTTTTCGGAATCCATACCGTGGTAATGTGTTAGCATCTGGATCATTCCATTTGAAACGGAACTGCCCGGCATTATACGGGAGTATAATGCATCCCGGAGTGACAGTGCGCTCAGGATATAAGAATTCTCTCAACGGGCGGTACGGAAGCTCGTCCTCACCGGTAGGTGCATTACTATGTTGCGACATCTCTCTCTCACTTGATGACTCGACGCTCTCACTGGGTGTGCTCGAAGTGTGTCCTACGAATGAGAATGGAGTGTTACTAGAGACTGAGTGCGACGGTGTGGGCGGTGGGATCCAGAACTGTGGGGCGTTTGGAGTGTGGGGACTATCAGGATTATACTCAACAAGTGGATTTTCGTGAATATTGGTTGGAGTATTATGAGGTGTGGAAGGAGTTTCAGAATTTTTCATTAAAGCTTAGGAGAGGCGATGGTGAATCTTTTTGTGCTTTTTTTTATTTTTTATTTTTATTTTTTACTTTTTATTTTTGGTCAAAGCTTTGGATTGGCTCGCTGTAATCCTAAGTCTACCTAATTCCCCGGCAACGGCGCCAAAAACTTGACACGACTCAGAATGTGTCTCTAAAGTGCGTACTCTCTAGGCTCAAGTGCAAGCCTGTCGCTCAAGTAATAATCCGACAAGTCGAGTATCGATCCTCAGGGAAAAAGGACAACGGAGTTGTGACGATGGGATAAGACAGAGGAATCCTAACGTTGATTCTAAGAAGAAAGGAAAAGATTGATTTGGTTTTTGGGATCGATTAAACTAAATGTAATAATGAAATTGTGATGAAAAAAATGCAACTAACTAAATTACCTGAATTATGAATGAAATATTGACTTGAAACTTTTTAAACTAAATGATGAGAAAACAGGATGGGAATACAATCCCCCAACCTTTAAAACCTAGCCGGACATGTTAAATGGACTAATGCATGAAATAATAACGTTGCATGTGTATGAATTCATGATGAAACTAGATTGAAACATGTAAATATGTATTATGAACGCAACAATAAGTTGAATCGAATACGGAAACTAAGCATGCAAGAACAATGACAAGAATCTTGAATAAAAACTTGAAAAACAAACCCGTAACAATTAACTCTTGAAGAAATTAATTCCCTTGATGTTCCTAGATGTTCCTCACTTTTTCTCTCTATCAAAAACTGACTAAAACTATCCCTAATGTCTGCCCTTAGGTTGTTGCCTCCGTTCCCTCTATTTTTGAGAGTTTTTAACCTAAAAAGAGTCTTGGGAACCAATCAGAATAAAGGAGCAAATTCGCGCATCAGGGACCCCGAACCGGTTCGCATGTACCCCGAACCGGTTCGCATGTAACCCAAACCAGTTCTCCCCCCAAACCGGTTCGGCCTGGGTTCGCGAATGTGTGCTGGCCTGGAGTGCTACACTTAGCTTTTTTTTTTCTTGCTTTCTTTTCTTCCTTTCTTGGATTTTTCTTCAACTTCAACTGGGCATAACTCATCAACCGTAGCTCGGATTTGGGTGCCGTTTCTTCCAGTGTTCTTGTTGTTCCGAGATCTTCAACTTTCCAGTTGACTTCTCCTTTCGGATCGGGCTGAAAAATTACTAAATTGCCCTTGAACTTGCCTTCTTAGTTTTTCTAGCATTGTCTTGCTTCCTCTTTTGCACTGTTTGCATAATTAACCTGTAAAACCAATAAGAGAAGCAAGAAACATGAAATACTCGCCAACGAAGGTTAGTAGCATAAATGTGCATCAAATATATATATGTTACATCACTCGGGTTCACAAATATACTGAAATTAGGGGAATAAATATACAATATTTATGCCCAATCATTATCCCTCTAATTTTCGTCCATTTAATTCCTCCAAAAATCAAAATTACAAAGCTAAGGTTCTAAAAAATGCGGGGCGTGATTGAGGCGTGGAGGCCAAGCCTTAAGCCTTAGAAGCCTAGGTGGGCCTAGGCGTAAAAAGGCGTGAAAAGGCGTTTAGGCCTTCTTAATATATTTTAACCATAACAAGGCTATTTAAATTCAAAAATTGCACAGATCATAAAAATATGTCTGAATATATGCAAATTAAAATACTATTTGATTATTTTGGATGAGATAATGGTCCAGTTTGTAAACAAATTCTTTAAAAGGCGACATCGTTTCACTAAATCATTGTTGTTTTTAGAAAAAAAGTGCGCCTTAAGGGTTTTACAAAGAATAAGGCGTGAAAAGTGTAAGGCGAGGCGTTTCTCCCAAGCCTTAAGCCTAGGCGGGTTTTTTAGACCAGTGTGCCGGCTTGGCCTAACAATGTCCCGGAGTCCAAATAAAATACCCGGCTAGAGTTTCCTGACTATCTCGACCCCTCCGGACTCAACGGCGCACTCGAAATGATCATACGAGTTACTTAAAAATAATTTACCTTTTTATTCCACTTAATTAGTCCTGACATGACTCACACGCGCATTCCCGACTTAATATACCAAACTGTCGTATTTCTCTATCACAACATGTTATATAAAATCGTCATTCCATATTACTTATTCTCACAGTAATATTAATAATTACTAACTTCTCATCATGCTAGTAAACATTCAAATTTAAATCCGGATTAATAATTAATTCTCACATTTTAATATAATTAATCCCACAATAATAAATCACGTAATTATTTAAGTCTTCAAAAATACGGGGTATTACATTGGTACAAGAGGTTGATGGACAAAAGGAACCTATATACTATCTGAGAAGATTTATCCATGGTCACGAGTAAAGATGTACTAACATATAGAGGTATTTTTTTTATTTTTAGTCTTTTTCACCCAAAAACTTATACGTTATATGCTATCTTTCTCTATTCATATAGAGACAAGATGTATTCCAATTAAGTTTTTATTGTCACGCGCAATTTTAATTGGGAGAGCAGAAAGGTGGTTCCTTATACGTATTGAGTATGATATGAAATGCATGGTCCCTCGGGTAATAAAATCCAATCCTACACAGATTGTTTGGCTAGGCTTGTTCGAGCTACCTCACGAAGATATTCCAAGTGATGATTTACAAGCCAATATTTATGAGGTAGATTTGGAAGAATGGTCTATGGAGTTTGATGGTTCATCTTCTAGTTATAAGGGAGGAGAATGTCTTATCTTATCTAGGGGAAAGGGAGAGATTACTCAGTCATTTAAATTGGATTTCCCTTATTTAAATAATGAGGAATAATGTATAACATTGATTTTTTGGTTTCTCAAAGAATTATGAAGAGGTAACCATTCACTTTGCATTAAAAGAGATTTTAACTTGGTGGTTAAGCAAATAAATAGGTAATATGCATTAAAGCATCTCATCTTTGCACCTTACAAAACCATCATGCAGTGGTTGATCAAAAAAAATTTTGAGGTCAAAGTGGAGAGGCACCCAATGATGATGAATCATCATGTTGATGCCTATGTCACAATTGCATAGAAAGTGATCATGTATGGTGAGTCTACAACTATTATGATCCATCGAAGAAAAAATGCATCATCTATGCTCCAACTTTTCTCTAGTGACGATGATTCATATTAGACATGAGAAGTAAGGAAGAATTTAGAGGCAATAGATGTTAAGATGAAAAGCACCGAGTTAGCATAATATTTCCTTGTTAAAAGAACTTTGTACTACAAAAATCTTAGGGGCATGCTTTCGAGATGTAGAGGACTGGAGGAAACACAAAATCTATTGAAGAAAACTCATGATGAGCATTGTGAGACCACTAATATTCCCCTTTATATAAGAATTGAAATATATGGGTATTTTTGGCCTACGATGACGTAATACACGACAATAATACATACAAAATTTTCTAAGTGTTAATTTTTCTTTAAACTGGTTGAATGAAACTTATTGGAAGATCAATCAGAATAGAGGCAACGTTACATTAATTTTGTGAAAGATGGAGTTGTTCAAAGTGAGAAAGTTGATTCCATATGAATAAGGAGGATGGCTCCAAGTTTCCACTTATTGGAGGATAAGCTCAATCACAAAGGATACTTGAATAGGATGTTGAGATGCATCATGAGGGTGGAGGCATAGGAAGTACTCTAGCAACCAATTCACATTTGAGGAGCCAAGTTGTATGATGAAATCATGACACTAGGGTGCTATTGAGCAATAATCGAGAAATATCCATTTGAGTTTGTTCGAAAGTGCAAGGCTTGCCAAATTTATGGTAACCTCATTGATGTTTCATCAATAAAGCTTCAACTAACATAAAATCCCTATCCTTTCCATACTTGGTCATTTGACCTTGTGATCATAATTAAACCTTCTTTCAGGGGAAGATTTTTGATTCTCATGGCAACTGAATGAATTATAAAATGGGATGAGGCAGTGTCTTTGAAAAGGGAAACAACAGGTGTGGTGGTACGATTCAATAAAGAGTACATCATTTATCGGCTTGTCATTCCCAAGGTCAATTTCTGATAATGAAACTCCATTTATCAAAAGATAAGTGACCATGCTAACAAACAAATATTCAATTATCCACCACATTTCAACAATGGAATACCCCAAAGGCAATGGTCAAGCTAAGGTAATAAACAACACCTTGGTTGATATTTTAGCCAAGATTATTAAAGATTTTCCTGGTGTGTGGTATGACATGCTCCCTATGGTGCTTTGGGCTTTTCGAGCTACCAGGAGGAAACCATCATGTTACACATCTTTTCCATAGTCTATGGATTTGAGGAAATTTTTCCAGTGAATTAAAAGTAATTTTTGCAAGATATGTTTTGGGAAGGAACATGCTTCCACAGAATAAGTACGTTCAACTAGAAGCACTAGACGAACATAGAGATAATGCGAGAAGGCACTGCTAAAACTACACAAAGAAACTTTCCAAACCTTAAGAGAACTTTGTGAAACTAAGAAAATTTGTGGAAAATAACTTAGTATTGAAAGAAGCAGTTAACCACATTAGAGGATTACTTTTGTTGAATTGTGCATGAAATTAGGAAGGCCCGTATGTTGTTAAACACATGATTCAGTTTACTGTTTGATCTAAAAAATTGAGGACGACAAACCTTTCAAAGTTAACAACAAATTTTTGAAGGTTTATCATGTATAGAAAGAACATGTGATTTTTTTTGCTTTATTATTACTTTGTTCCTTAAAGATTGCGAGGAAACACATGTAAATTTGGATTACAATTTATTATAAATAGACAAGTGTTGAACTAAGAAAATGAGTTATGTACACATATGATGAAGAACACAATTCCTTTTATATTTCACTTGAATAATAGTTAAAATGAAAAATTAAGAACATTGCCTAGAAATACAACAAAGAGAGAGCTTATCTAACCAGAAACTAGTCTAGATAAGTAAAGAAACACTCCTCAATCGAAGTATTTACATCCGAAGAAACTTCTTTTTGATACTCAGACCTGGATTAAAATGTTTAATTCAACTTTCGCTTCAACTTTAATTTAACTTCATGCTTCCTTTAGGAATTTGCTAAAGCTTCTTCGACTGTTACCAATTCTTGGTCACACTTTTCAATACAGGGGGCAAGCTCCCTCATTTTTCCTTCCTTGACCCTCTGATCCTCAAAATTCTTGAGGTATTAAGAATGATATGTTGGCATGTTGGGATCCTTGAGGCCCCACAAGCTGTTGATAAGCCACAAGAAATCAACCATGTCTTTCCTATGATCTTTGAGGAGTCACATATGTTAGTTAAGGACATATAGTTCTAAGGCATAAATTAGCATATTCACAAGTTTGGACACCACAAATGCCATACCTCGAAGATGATAACCTATTACCATATTGTAGGGCCTCACAGAATTAACAACAAAAGTTTTAGGACTGGAGGAAATCAACCGTTTCAACATAGTGTTAGGGAGACATGAATGAAGGCACTACCATGGAGTACTTGCCTGAAAAAATCTACTGGTGCATTGTTTGGTATTGGAACACCACAACTAGATTCACTCTCTTCCCTATTTATACTAATCGTTAAAGCATACTCACTTTGGCTGGAAGACTCATCTTGACCAAGTTCACTTGGAATGAGATCAACCTTTATCACTTTCATAAGCACATCAACTTTAGGATGCACCACTTGAGTGTAATACCCCGTAATTTTGTGTGATTTTATTTTAATTATGGAATTTGGATTAATTTAAATTGAGAAAATTTAATTTATAATTAATTCGGATTTAACAGTAATAATTACTAGCGTGACGAGAGTTAGTATTTATCGGAAATAATTATGTTGAATATTACTTATAGATTGAAGTATTATATGAATGTGAGAATATTATTTTGGCCGGGAGTGAAAAATACGACAGTTACAACACACTTAGTTGGGACGCGCGTGTGAGTCGTGTCAGCATTTCTTTTTTGGGATAAAAAGGATGATTTATTTTTAAGTAAGTTGTATGGCCGTTTTGAGTACGCTAGTGTGTCCGGAAGGGTTAAAATAGTCAGAAAACACTACTCGAGTGTTTTATTTGGAGTCTGGGGCATTTTAGCCCAAAACAACACCCTAGAGGGGTATTTTAATCTTTTGATATTTTTAGGAAATTAAATGGACAAAAATTAGGAATTAAATAAGGTTGTAAGTGGGTTAGAAGTGGTTATCAGTTTCCAACTTAGGAGAGAGATAAGGAGAGAACTAAAGAGGGAGAAGAACACATAGGTGATTTGGGGCAAAGATTCAAGTTCTTCCACCGGAAATCATACCAACGCGTAGATCGTGAGGAGATGATCATCCCCATACCAATTTCGTTCATAAATTCAGAGGTTCACAAAAAGGCAAGTGTTTATATTTATGTGTTCTTGAGCATATATGATTCATGTTAACCTTAATTGATGATATAACCATAATACTATGAATTTGGAACTGATTTGTCAACAAATTGTGAAAGTGGGAGCTAGGTTTGCATGTAGAAGAATAACCTTGTTATAGTAATGATAAATCTGGAAATTCTAGGTTAAAATCACGAAATATAATCGGGAGTATGAATGATTGTTAATGGTGGGTTCATTATTAAAGGACTTTTAAAGATTTAGGAGTTTGTTTATATTTCCTTTGATTATTTATAGAATTGTCATTTAAATTGTGGTAGAAAGTACCCCATTATGAGTAGGAATAGTTTAGAATAATTGATCGGGAGTTTGAGATGGATTTGGATGAGAAAAATATAGGATTTTTTTTCGTAAGAACAGGGTTGATCTCAAAATTCTTGTTCGAAGACCTGCCCAGGTCATTTGAACGACCTCGTTCGAACGAGAATTCCAATGAGTCTTCTAACAAAATTCTTGAGTTCGTTTGAAGTGAGAAGTTCGTTCGAAATACCTCATTCGAACGAGAATTCTAGATCTTCTAACGAGATTCCAGAATGCCTATTTGTGGCCGGACAAGTTAGATACCTTTTACGTTGGTCCAAATGAGAGAAATTTAACTACGCTATTATCGAATGACTTAAATTCCTAGTTAGAAATGGGTTGAGAAAGCGACTATGCATTGGGACATAGCGAATTAATAGAACGTTAAAGAAAAGTATATGTTAGAGTGATAAGTCGAAGTGCTTCAATAAAGTGAGTAGTAGAGATGATGATACTATCTATAATTTCAGGAACTTAGGTTGCGTGAATACCTAATAAATATAATAAGTTGTGTCCATACTTATTAATTTAACTATTATGTGTATAACATACTTACGCTGCTTGCTATCGAGCGAAGGTTGCGCATTGTGGACAATCATGCCTTGAGGAGCCTTCGGGTGGGATATTGATTGGTATCACTAGAGCATGGAAACCAGGTACGGACTATCTGTGAGAACGATAGTGATGACGATCGTATGGGTGCGTAGGTATGTGCGTATCCCATCGGCTTGGGACTATGTTCGCCTCCAATATATGTGTTTTATTTTGATGGTTCGCGAGAGACTGAACCATTAGTCCTTTATGTAATTGAGCGATGCAACAGGACATGATAGCAGGGTATGCAGACACCGCAGCTATGTCTCGAGGTGTAGTATTGTATATATATATATATATATATATGAGATAGAGTGAATATATGTATACACTTGTGTTAATATCTACTGTGTGAATTTAGTAGGTAAAATTTGTAATGAAATTCGAAATGAATTAAGTAGCGATCACATAATTGGATAAAAAAACTGAAAATGCTTATTTATGCTAAAGTGGGATCAATTATATGAATTGTACTCTATGAGGGAAATATTTAGGGGACGGTATTTGACTACGAAGGGTTTAGATATGAAGAACTAGTTAGTATGATAATAGAACTAGTGGGGTTTGAATCTTCGTTAGGCGTGCACAATAGATGAGAGGTGAGTATTCCCAAGTGAGTTAGATAATTTAACATGATGAATATATGTGCTAAAAAATCATTTTAAGCACTTGCTAATTTTTAAACTGTTTTCAACTCGGGCTCTGACCCATTTTCTGCAAAATCTCTTTTCTTGTCAAACCACTTTCAGGTGCCCAGCCACATGGACACCAAGCATAGGAGATTCACTCATTCGATGAGCTGTAGCTGCTGTGGAAGCTACAGGGAATTGGTAGTAGCCGCCTTCATGACACTCATTGACTTCCTTTGAGCTATTTCATCATTTATGGCCTGTTGCCCATTTCTATTCAGTTATTCAGAAATTATGAATTTAGTTATTTACCTTTCAATTGTTGGATTTATTTAATTGGATTACTATATTGGATTTTGACTGGATACGTTTACTCTAGGTTCTTTATTTTATGTCAGTTATTTCAGTTCGTATGAGATTGAATTGAATGGTGAATGATTGGTTATTTATATTAATTACTCGATATTAATTGATAAGATAAATTTTGACATTTACCTTTTTAAATATTAGGTGGTTAGTATTTTAAAACAAGTTTTCGACAGTGATGCATAATATGAACCAACCGGATATTTTGATTTAATTAATAAAGGACTGATCACCTGCTATTTAATTAGGCAGGGTGTCACATTGAGGTGCCTCAAGAAGGTTATTTTCTACCAAAGACTGCAAAGTACATGAAATAAAAGAGTTAATCGAAATTTGAAATTTCCTTTTACTAAGGAGGTATAACGAGAAAATCTTAGCAAGATTTAAGCTAAGCCACTAAGCATGTGTTTAATTTTTAAGACAGTTTCCTTAAGTTGAGTACCTCACCATTAACAATACTCATATCCATTTTCCAATTAAATGGCAATTCCCTCACAAAGGTTGGCTAAAATTAAACATTGTTGGGTGCTCTAAAAAGAATCCACATGAGAGTGGTGGTGTTGTTGTTTTGAGAAATGAAAAGGGAGAATTCTTATGGGTTTTTTCTGCCTATTTTGTCATCTCTAGCAGTCTAGCTACTAAATATCATGGAATGATAGAAGGATTGAATCACTATAGAGACTTACATGTCAATCCTCTCATAGTTGAATTCGAGTCTATAGTGATGGTAGACATTTTAAATAAGGTGATTGCCGCTCCTTGGAGTTTGTCTGTTTGTATCACTGAAACTTCTACTTTATGTGACACCCCGACAAATTAAATACCGGGTAGCTACTCCTTTATTAAATTAAATCAAAATGCCATGTTGGCTCAGTTAATAGCATCACTGTCGAAAACATTTTATTATTACTAACCACCTAGTATTTAAAAAGTAAGTTGCCAAATTTTAATTAAAGTCTGATTAACATGCAGTAAAAGATTTTAAGCAAGAATAATATCACCATTCACCATAACGAAATAATAGAATAACCATCACATGATATAAATAAATCCGGAGGAAAAACTCCTCACAACAAATCCCACAACTGAAATAAGTAACGAAATACTGAATAGTGAATTAATACATGCCAAAGTCTGAAAAACTGAAATGGAAATGCCTCTAATAGAATTTGGGCAACATGCCCTACAACTGAGGAATACTGAACATGGAATCCAAATGATAGAAGGGTCTAAAAGCAAATCCCTGTAACTTTCACAAACAGTTACAGCTCGTCATCGGAATGAGAATCCTATGCGTGGTGTCCTTGTGGCTGGGCACCTAAAATGGTTTTACAAGAAAATAGATTTGAAAGCAAACGGGTCAGAGCCCGAATGTGGAGATATTTTAAAAACCTGCAAGTTCTTTAAAAACATTTAAAACATTAAATGCAAAATACATGTTAGGACGTGCACTCACATGAAATTCTCACCTCTCGACTAAATGTGCACTCCTAACGTAAGTACCCATCTAAAAATGACACAAACCACTAGCTAAGTGACATCATATCTAGCTAGACTGCTATAGGTTCTACCCTTATTACTCGGTTCCCATTAACATTATAACGATCTCAATTAAAAAAGGGGCTTAACGTAAATTCAGGTTCTCATATAAAAGTAATACAACTCGTTATAGATTATCCCTTTTATGTTATTCCAGTTACACACAATACCATATGAAAGTTCTCATTTTACTAAGTGTATATTTTCCACAACATAAATATACAATATAAGCACCCCGAGACTAAGCTGTGGTGCACACATACTCTGCTATCCATCCCGGTACATCACATACATAAGGATCACATATTCCGAATCTCTCAGGAATAGTTCACAGATAACAACATCACAAACAATGGAGGCGAACACAGTCACATCACATGGGTCACGCACATACCTGCGCTCCCACGATCAGCAGACTTATTAACATCCCAATAAGTCCTTCTCTGACCTATGTTCATCGAGGTAACCGGTCTAAATCCGGGAAACACAAGGATTAGAGGGTCCTAAGCGAACGCAAACCTCCCGTGATAGCAAGTATGGTAGGTATGTCATACACACAAATCATATATCAATACTAAGTAAACACGCGTCTTAGTAATCACCGTAGTTTAAGTGTAGTACTTATCGCATTATCGTACCAACTTATAATTTATACAATTTATATAATCTCGGTTCATAATCATACACGCCATAATTTATTCTCACGTCGTAGTAGGCACTCACGTCTCGACTCAAGTGTCTATTTGATTCGTTCCACAATTATAATTTACTCCTCATAATATCCCAAATGTCCCAAGTATACCGATACATCATCAAAGGAATGTTATCTCTACCTATACACAAGGTTACGGGGCACTCGGGATCAAAACAGGCTAAAAAGCCTAAACTGTCAACTCGTTTGAAGTCTCGTTCGAACGAGGCTGTTCGAACGAGACTTCGTTCGAACGAACTGAGTCTTCTAACGAGATCTCGTTCGAACGAAGTGGGCTTTCTAACGAGATCTAATTCGAACGATTTCATCGAACGAACTTCACCCTCATTAGAAGTCAATGGTCAACTCGTTAGAAGCTCGTTCGAACGACCTGGGCAGGTCTTCTAACGAGTGGCCAGTTTCAAGCCCATAATTCCTTATTCGTTTTTCACCAATTTCTACACCTCAAATCTCAACCAAAAATCGTCCCAACAATGTTTAAAGGTCTCTAATCAATCCTAAACATATTAAAGTCACATACTAACGTGGTTTAAGGAATTAATTCATCCTAATCATCATTAAATCACAAGTCTCTACACTTTTCCCCAATATTTCTCAAGAACATAAACCCTAGAATTTTAAATCTTCCATTCCCAGAATTAGATCCGTTTTTGTATCACATAAATTAGTAATTCTCTTAATTCGATCTTCCAATAACATTTCTACATGCAAACCTATCTCCAAAATTAAACTAACACTCCAGTTTCATGGGTTTTCAATTATCTCCCAATTAATTATGGTTATTGAATAGACTAAGCATGGAAGAAGCATTTACTGCATAAAAACGTAAATTAAACCACTTGCCTTGATTCAATCTATGATTTTGATGACGATTTGAAGAAGTTCTCTCTCTCTTTCTGCAGAATTCCTTTCTATCCCTCTCTCTCCAAGCTTTCTTCTCCAATGGCTATGGTGGCTTGGGTTTTGTTTTGGGAAAGTTTTGGAAACCTAATCTAATAACCCCCGTAGCTTATTGGGTCATTAAGGGTTGGTTAGTGGGTTTAGTGGGTCAATTCCCAATCAGATAAAAACTCTTAATTTTCGTCACTTTTAATTCCAAAAAATACAAAATTACCAAAATACCCTTTATGTTGCCGGTATGGCCTAAAAATACCCCGGGACCCAAACTAAACCCCCGGCTAGTGTTTTCTGACTATCTCGACCCTTCCGGACGCGTCGGCGCACTCAAAATGACCATATGGTTAATAGAATTTAATTTCACTTTTATAATTAAAATAATTATATCCTGACGCGACTATCACCCGCGTCCCAATAAAATGTCCACATTGCCGTATATCAATCTCACGACAATTTCATAATTAAATATTCATATATCATCATATATACTCAATATAGTCAAACACCAACTCACATCTCGCTAGTATTTTATCCGGATTAATTCCCAATTAATTCTCATTTAATTAATTAATCCCAAAAATAAATATCGCCAAAAATACGGGGTATTACACTTTAACACTTAATTGAGGGGTTAAGTTTAACCATATTTACATGAAAAGGCACCCCCCATAATGTTTTGGACTCTTATGGATGTTCTAAAAAAGATAATTGGTGCTCCCCTAACATTAAAGACTTCTCGTCAAAGCTTCAAATTCTGGTTAGGATGGATAAGCTTCAGCTACCAATTTTTATGTCTGCTAATATTTAGTCCTTTTCTCCTTTTGTGTTGGATGTGTTTTAATCCCTTCTTGTAATTTCCACTTAGATAGAGATTTTGTCTCTAGATTTTAATATATTCATTTTTTATTTTAAAAAAAGTAAATCACCAAACAGGTGCATGTTTATAAAAAGCTTCTCAAGTTGAGTACATCACCAAGAAGGTTCATGTTTAGAGAAAGCATCTCGATTTGTGTACATCACCAAACAAGTGTATGTTAGAGAAAGCATTTCAAGATTGAGCAAATCACCAATCACGTGATAAATTTTTAGTGAACATTACTCAATCGAGAGAGTAAATCACTAAGCAGGTGACAAATTTTTATGAATATTACTCATATGAGAGAGTAAATCAACAAGCAGGTGACAAAACTGTTTAGTGAACGTTACTCAATAAGAGAGATTCAATCACCATGAATGTGAGGTTTTTTGTTAAGTTATATCCAAGCAGGTTATAATAACAATAAAAATCATCCTTACACAATAATTATTAAAAGAGTTATGTGAACTATCTCACCAATAACAAGAATATTTGACAAGGGTAGATGGATATTTTTATCCCTTGATGGATATTGGGTTTCAACCATAGGAGTATCTCTAAGAGACAAATAATAAACTTCACTAGAGGAAGCTCAATCTCCAAAGATGAAGGAGTAACATCCGTTGAAGTTAGTTTGAACTTAGCCGGAAGATTTGTCTGTTCCTTTTCCTCATTTATGCCAAACTAAAACCCCATATATAGATGTGGCCTATAATGAGTTCAAAAATGAGAAAGTAAAGTGAAATCTAGAAACCAATTTTTACAAGGCATATACCTGAAAATAGATGCACGAACATGGGTATATTTGTTTAGAGGTACCATAAAGGCAGGTATCCTAACTCGAAGGTCCAAGTAGTTCACAAGGCTAGGAGGAAGATCCTCTTCATTTGTATACCTCATGACGGCTAACATGTCCATTAAAGGACCAAATAATGGAAGAATTTCAGCCACCTACATATACAAAATTAACTTAAGTCTTTACAATCACAATAATTAAGAAAACACTATATGATCAAGATAAAGTAAAAGTTAAATTACCCCAGTTGAAGGAGTTGGAGGAATAATAACCATTGGTAACTCAGATGAAACTGGTGGAATAATTGGATTTTAAGTTGAAGAGTGCGCTTTTGTTCAAATAAAGGAATTATTTAATTAAACCCAATTTTTTAATTAAATCCTAAAAACATGCATCTAGATGATTTATCAAATAAAATAAATATAACATGTGACACAACATATCAGGAAAAATCCCCGCAGGGCAAAACCATATTATTTTCACTATAATTTGTAAATAACGGTTACACGGATTATAATGAAAATAAGTGTGACATATGAAAATTCCCGTAGGTGTGGGTTCCGATGTTGTCGGCTGGAATCTCCCGCAAGAATTTCAGATGGGCAGCAATGAAGAAGATACTGGCTTCTCCACAAAATACTCCAAAATGAGTAAGAATAATCTCTCGAAGGTTTATGATGTGCACTTGATAAATGGGAATTAAGTGCGCATTTATAAGGAAAGCTTAAAGCCAAAAAAACATCTTTAGGAAAACATGGCAGATTTTGGGCCGGATTTTTCTCAACGTGTTGCAAAAGGAATTTGACCAGCAAATTGTGGTGACAACATTTGACACAGAAATCGGGGGGGGGGGGGGGACGACGTCGTACGAACAACATTGGATGTCACTCAAACGAAGACACGTGTCGTTCGAATGACATCGCGCGAGATGTCTATGTTGTTCGAATGACAGTGACATCTCGTTTGAATGAGAACGCTTTCCAAAAAAAAGTCCGTTTCAGCTTAGAATGTTTTTTGCATTTGATAAAAAATAATTTCAGATTTAAAAAAAAAATATTTTCTAAAAAAATCCCAAATATATATGCAAATATAAACTACTCCAATTAATCATTTTACTGATAGTGCATCGTGGAATTATGGGAAACGGTTGAGCAGTACGTAGCATGTAGCTTGATGCACGAGTGAAGATGATGGATGCATGGATTCGGATAAAGGCTGTCGAGGATGATCGAGATGACGTGACGAATGTAGCAGTATCAGACATCCAAACTGTGATATAGGGAAAACAAATTCTACCTGGACATTTATAAAATTATGTCCTTACAAATCTCCCCCTATGTCTATGCAGGCACATACATAAAAAATCCGAATTATGCAAACTCCCAAAAACAAATGACATATAAGATAATATCCCCATTAAACCCTCAAACTGAGAATATTAAGTGACATGTTTTCAATCAAACTTCAACATCTTCAAATATTCAACACTTTAGAAACTCCCAAAGCTTTTCTCATCAGGGTCTGCAATCCAATAGATATCAACTTTGAACCAACACATATGAGAAAAAGCAGATACACGTGACGCGCAACAATTTGAAATATAATAATATGCAAAAATCAAAGATCAATAAAGCTTAAGAAAATCATAGATAAATCAACACGATTTTCTCCCCCATAATTCATTCTCCCCCTTTTTATGGTGTCCCCAAAATAGACATATATGAGAAGCATAAATATGGAAAATTTCACAAAAAAAATATCTATTTTTTAATTTTTCAAAAGTTTTACTCATAATATAAAACAAAGAATTAAAGAATCTTATATTTTTGATTTTTTTTTCAAAATTTTTACACAAAGTGTACAACAAGGAATCACTCCATAAAAGAACACAAAAACAACCAAGTCGATGATAGCATAAGTGTGAACATATTCGATAGGAAAATAAACTCAATCAGTCATATGTGCACGATGCATACGTGTACTCCTAACGAATGAACATCAAAAGTATCCTTAGGTGTAAAAATTATTGAATTTAGATGACATCGTCTTAATCAAATCAACAAATCGAAGTCAAAGTGATTTCCTCACCAATAACGTCCAAAACTATATATCGCTTTTTCAAGGTTTTTAAGGACGTGCAAACCCGTTTAAATTTTCCAACCAGACTCCCTCAGATTTATATTTTGAATATAGGTGATCTAAATTCTCAAACTTTGGAGAATTGATGGTGAAACCTAATGACCCATATTTGGCATGTATTGCTTTTTATTGCCTTTAAATTTTTTTGGGCTCTTTTAACCTCTTTGGACCCCGGATAATAAAATTACTCAATTTTTAGGTCCGTTTTAACGGTGGCTTTAGCGCAAAGGATAGATAATTACCTTTCGTAGCCCCTCCCCGTTTTTAAAATACCACACAATCTCACCAAACAGTTTTTACATGCACACCTTTCTTATCAATTTTTATCACGCTTGGTTCATTTTACGGACATAATTGAAGTTAAAACACCCAACCAACATGTGATAAGACAAGCACAATAATCAAACAAATTCGTGCAAGTGTGCAATAAAGAAAATCATGAGTCAAACATGTAGGAAGTAACACTTAATTACATATTAATGACTCCAAACATTATAAAGCACAAGGATGACATGATATATTGTCTCGAAACATTATCAAATAGTCACATGAATAAATGGATTGAAATTGTGACTTGGTTATCTTAAATGCTCATCCATAAAAGGTGTAAATAAAATACAAAAATCTTTTTATTCTTTTCTAAAATTTTTCTAATAAGAAAATCTTTTTGTTCTTTTCTAAAAATTTTATAAAAAGAAAATCTTTTTGTTCTTTTCTATTTAAAAAAAATATATATACACATGATACAATCTAGCAACAGGAATCATTTAATATAAAAATGACAAAGCATCCTATCCTAGACACAGACCAACCCCTCAGTCAACTGTGAAAATCCCTAAAGACTTCCTAAGACATTCGAATCTAAGGGCATCTAAAGGTTTCATGAAAATATCGGCTAACTGACGGTCGGTGGGTACATAACTTAGGGATACGACTTTCTCCTCCACTAGCTGTCGTATAAAGTGCTCGCGTATCCTGATGTGCTTTGTGAGTGAATGCTGGACTGAATTGCAGGATATGTGTATCGCGCTCGTGTTATCACAGGAAAGGGTCATGGTGTCTCGTGAAATCCTATAATCCTCCAACATTTGTTTCATCCACAAGAGTTGCGTGCAACAACTCCCGACAGCGATGTACTCAGCCTCCGCAGTGGACAACGAGACGGAGTTTTGCTTCTTGCTAAACTAGGAGACAAGAGCATAACTAAAATAAAAACACCCACCAGAAGTGCTCTTACAACCATCTACATCCCCGGCCCAATCGACATCTGAATAGGCAAAAAACGGTCATTGGTATCAGAGGAATACCAAATACCATATGAGAGAGTCCCACTCACGTATTTGATAATACGTTTTAGAGCAAGTAAGTGTGACTCTTTCGGGGGCGCCTGATATCGTGCACAGACTCCAACACTAAAGTCTATGTCAGGACGACTAGCAGTCAAGTAGAGAAGATTACCTATCCTTCTCTGATACAAGGTTTGCTCTACGTCCTTGCCTGAAGTGTCCTTACTAAGCTTGATATAAGTACTCATAGGTGTACGAGAATGCTTAGCGGAGTCTAAACCAAATTTCTTCACTAGGTCTCTAGCATACTTGGATTGGGAGATGAACATCCCATCCTCTAGCTGACGAACATGGAGACCAAGGAAGAAAGTAAGCTCACCTACCATGCTCATCTTAAACTCACTTTTCATCTCCTCCTCGAAGTGGTGAGCTTGTTGGGAGCATGTGGATCCAAAGACTATGTCGTCCACATAGATCTGGGCAACCAAAATAGCACCGTCATCTCTCCTGATGAACAACGTCATATAAACTCCCCCTCTCTTGAAGCCACGGGCTAAGAGATAGGATGTAAGCCTCTCGTACCAAGCACGGGGTGCTTGCTTCAAACCATACAAGGCTTTCCTCAGATAGTAGACGTGCTTTGAGTGCGTAGGGTCTTCAAACCCTTTTGGTTGAACCACATAAACCTCTTCCTGTAGGATGCCATTAAGAAAGGAACTCTTGACATCCATCTGATATAACTTGAATCGTAGATGACATGCGATGGCGAGTAGTAAGCAGGCGGACTCAAGCATCATAACAAGAGCAAATGTCTCCCCAAAGTCTACACCCTCAATCTGTGTGTAGCCTTGAGCGACCAACCTAGCCTTATTTCTGATTATGGTACCATTTTCATCCATTTTATTCTTGAAAATCCACCTGGTACCTGTCACATTAGTCTCACTAGGTCAGGGGACAAGTTCCCAGACATTATTCTTTTTAAATTGAAGCAACTCATCCTGCATGGAAGATATCCAGTGTTCATCCTTGAGTGCTTTTTTGTGATTCTTGGGCTTGACTGTGGACGTGTTGTAAAAATGACTAACAATGTTCTCTAGCTGAGCACGAGTTTTGACCCCTAAAGTGGGATCGCTAATAATGGCAGAAGGATCATGACTCTTGCGAATCCAAGCAGGTGTGTTCCCTAACACAGGAGTAGAGTCCACAAAGTGTGGGTGAGGGACAAGTAAGTCGCTACCAGAAAAGTCCTCATCCTCACATTGAAGGCTAGGATCAATAAACGCTGAAGGTTCGTCATCTTGCACGGTAACGTTTATTGACTCCATAACTTTAGAGTTCTTTAGGTTAAAAACCCGGTACGCTCTACTATTTGATCAATATCCTAGCAATATTCCCTCATCGCTCCGAGAGTCAAACTTTCCTAGTTGCTCTCTATCCCGTAGGATGTAGCATTTACTCCAAAATACACGGAAATAAGCAAGGTTGGGTTTCTTGCCAGTACATAATTCATAAGGCGTCTTATGTGTGTGTGGACGTAGGTAGACCCTATTCACCGTATGGAATGCAGTAGACATTGCCTCTACCCAAAATCTCCTAGTAACCTTATGACCTAGAAGCATAGATCTATCCATTTCTTGAATCGTCCTAATCTTTCTCTCAACAATCCCATTTTCCTAAGGAGTCTTCACAGCTGAAAACTCATGTTTGATTCGTAGGCTGTGACAGTAAAGATCTACCTTTGCTTTCGTAAATTCTGTGCCATTGTCACTACGTATCCTGTTAATAGTGACTCCGTGTTGATTTTGCAGGACACGACACTTGGTCGTTAAAAACTCTATAGCATCGAATTTTTCTCTCAGAAAATCTACAATCGAATATCTGTAGAAATCATCTACCATTACGAGGATATACCTCTTACCACCTAGACTCTTAATACGAGTAGGACCCATAAGATCCATGCGAATTAACTCAAGCACATGGGAGGTGGTAATGGAATGAAAATTCCTGTGGGGACTTCGAATTTTCTTTCTCAGCTAACAGGGTCCAAAAATCGTGGAAGTTGGATTTCCAAGAGATGGTAAGCCACGTACTAGGTCCTTTTAGCTAAACGTGTCAAATATCTTATGTTCACGTGGCCTAGACGTTGGCGCCACAGATCCATAGGAGTGATCTTGGCGCTGTTGTAGACAAGTGAGGATGTGGGTACAGTCCCATAAAAATTATCTTTAGTCCTTACCCCTTGCACTAAAAGTTTACTGAATTAATTATAGACATTACACATGTCCTGGTCAAACATTACGGCAAAGTCATCGTCGCACAACTGGCTAATGCTGAGAAGGTTTGCCTTCAAATCTTTGATGTATAAAACATTCTCTAGCTTAGGAAATCCTGGTAACACAACTGTACCTCATCCTACAATGCTAGACTTGCTTCCCTCTCCAAAGGTGACTCTACCATCCTTATAATCCTCTAGGTAGGTAAAGAATGAGAAATCACCTGTCATATGTCTGGAGAACCCAATATCAAAATACCACTGTGAGGTATTATGTGATTTGAGGGCGACATGAATAACAAGGGCCTTTTCGTCTTTCTTAGGTACCCTAGACGTGGTAACCTTTTGTTTACCCTTGTTGTTGTTGGTTTTATCCGGGATGCGAGAAGAATTTTCTGACGGCGAAGACATCCGTTGGAATTCTTCCATCAAACTCTGTGATATCGCAGCTAAAAACTCAACACACTCTCTCAGACTGGAAAAATTATCAGTATGATGAGGTGGAGCAGTAGTACGTTGTGTCCGACCCAAACTATAGCAAAACTCTCTGAGGTGGCCTTTTCGTTTGCAGTACGTACAAAAGAACATAGTCTTAGGCGAACCTTCTTTTGTTTTTCTTGGTCTAACACTCCTTCGTGGTTTTTGACGATGGCCATATAGAGTCATAGTAAACTCAGGAACTGGTCCGGGTGCAATTTGATACGTGGTGGCACCATCATAACCTATTCCCTACCTATCACCAAAACCTAAAGCGGGACCGAGGAGCATCTTTCCCATCTTTCCAGATCTGTCCTCGATTTGAACCTTTACTTCCCGTGCTCGTTCAAGATCATGAGTAAGCTGGATAATATTGGCTTCAAGTTTCTTCTGAGTCTCCGTGGAGGAATGGAGCTCACTCGTAAGACTAGCCACTTGTTTAGTCAAGTCTCTTTCTCTTTCTCAAAACCACTCACTCTCTCTCCAAACAGTCTCTCTCTCTCTCTCTCTCTCTCTCTCTCTAAACAAGCTTTCTTTATCAACACAGGCAAACACTCTTTCTTTCAAGGTAGTGCAGGTGGAGGATTCTCTCTCTCTCTCTCTCTCTCTCTCTCTCTCTCTCTCTCTCTCTCTCTCTCTCTCGCTTCTTCTAAATCTTCCTTTAAAGCGGTGATCCTAAGAACTAGCGCTTTGTTACACTTTTTGGTTTTAAACGAATCATTGTATAACTCAGCGTAGGCACATTGAAGATTAATCTCGCTCTCACTTGCATCATCCTACCCTCACTCACATCGTTCTCACTGTCGAGGAGTGCCTGTGAAGTATCATCCTCAACGTCGTGAGGATCACTAGAAGTATGACTAGCCGTGAATGCTGTGAAGTTGCATTCATGTGGTGAGTCATCTCTAGAATCCACTGACTCGACCTCACTGTCGTCACTAAGGGTAGCATTAAAGACAACATTGCCCTTTTCTTTTGCAAGTCTATTAAGCCTAGTAGCGCACTCAAAAGCTCTATGACCCTTACCGTCGCACTCATAGCATCTCTCACCGTCTTTCTTAGGATGGTATTTAAAATCTTTTTAATTTTTCTTATTTTTCTAAAAAATCTTTTTGTCTTTGAAATTTTCATTTTTCTTGAATTTGAGAATTTTCTTGAAATTTTTAGCAAATAGGGCCAAATCATCTAAATCAAAATCACACTCAGAATCTGACGTTTTTATCTCCCTTTTTCTAGATGACTCAACTCTCTTTCTTGCCGACCCCTCACTTTTTCTAGCCTGGGCATTAAGTGCAATACCTTTATCTTTAGGTTTGAAGGATTTAGGAAACATATTAATTTCATACATTTGTAAGTCTCCTACAAGTTCCTCCAATTTAAGCGCATTTAAATTACCAATAGAATTTAGCACAGTGACTTTAGGGATAAAACGCTTAGGAAGTGATCTTAGAATCTTTTTAACAACTCTAGCATTAAGAATGTGTTCACCAAGATCAAAACTAGTGTTAACAATATCAGATAACCTAGCATAAAATTCATCAAAACATTTAGTCTCAAGCATGGTGATTGTTTCAAATTGAGTTGTTAAATTTTGCAGTTTAGACTCTTTCACAGCATTAGTTCCTTCATGGGTAAGTTGTAAAACATCCCATGCCTCTTTTGACGTGGTGCACGTCATAATACTTCGGAACTCGTCAGGTGTGACAGATCAAAAAATAGCACTTAAAACCTTAGAATTAAAAAATGACCATTTAAATTTGTCTTCAGTCCATTCAGTCACAGATTTTAAACTAGTCACGTTATCAGCAGTGACGGAGGGAGGTGTCCACCCTCTTTCAACCAAAATCCAAACACGTTCATCAATGGATTTAAAAGCAGATTTCATGCGGGCTTTCCAGTAAGCATAGTTCTCCCATAAAAACTGGCATTTTATTATATAATTTCTCCATTGAACACGCCCTTTTTCAAAAATCAATTTTCCAGAAAATTGATATCTTAGAAAATTTTTGCGGAAAATTACACGGTATATTGTGTAATTGGCTCTGATACCAATTTGAAGAGTGCACTTTTGTTCAAATAAAGGAATTATTTAATTAAACCCAGTTTTTCAATTAAATTCTAAAAACATGCATTTAGATGATTTATCAAATAAAATAAATATAGCATGTGACACAACATATCGGGAAAAATCCCCTCAGGGTAAAACCATATTATTTTCACTATAATTTGTAAATAACGGTTACATGGATTATAATGAAAATAAGTGTGACATACGAAAATACCCGTAGGTGTCGGTTTCGATGTCGTCGACTGGAATCTCCCCCAAGAATTCCAGATGGGCAGCAATGAAGAGGATAATGGCTTCTCCACAAAATACTCCAAAATGAGTAAGAATAATCTCTTGAAGGTTTATGATGTGCATTTGATAAATGGGAATTAAGTGCGCATTTATAAGGAAATCTTAAAGCCTAAAAAACATCTTTAGGAAAACATGGCAGATTTTGGGCCGGATTTTGCTCAACATGCTGCAAAAGGAATTTGACCAGTAAATAGCGGTGACATCATTTGACACAGAAATCCAGGTCGGTGACGTCGTTCGAACGACATTGGATGTCGCTTGAACGGGGACATGTGTCGTTCGAACGACATCACGCGAGATGTCTATGTCGTTCGAATGACAGTGACATCTCTTTTGAACGAGAACGCTTTCCAAAATAAGTTCGTTTCAACTTAAAAAAATTCAGCATTTGATAAAAAATAATTTCAGATTTAAAAAAAATATTTTCTAAAAAATTCCCAAATATTTATGCAAATATAAACAACTCCAATTAATTATTTTATTGATAGTGCATCGTGGATTTGTGGGAAACGGTTGAGCAGTACGTAGCATGTAGATTGATGCACGAGTGAAGATGCTGGATGCATGGATTCGGATAAAGGTTGTCGAGGATGATCGAGATGATGTGCCGAATGTAGCGGTATCAGACATACAAACTGTGATCTTGGGAAAACAGAAAATTCCTAGATTCTACCTGGACATTTATAAAATTATGTCCTTACATAAGTTTTAATAGTTTCACTTGATCCCTCCACTATTTTCTCATTTATAGGAAGTTTTCTTTCTCCAGATGGAGCATGCTAGGATTGAGTTCGCCCAGTCCTTGAAGTAGGGAACAATTATTCTCAATTGAGAAAAATTAAGAGCTTGGAAAAATATATACTTTAATTATAGGGATCAAAGGATCCCTCGCAAGAGAAGTGTTGTGAAGAATATACACAACATCCACGGGTGGTAGAGGAACATCCTACAAAAGGATAAATATGTTAGAAATATTTTTATTCAATAAGAGACAAATCAACACTTTGAGAAAATTTTAAAGGAAAAGTGAGTTACCTATTCTGCCTCATGAGGATGCATAATTATATCAACCTGGGTGGAAATATCCACCACATAAAGTGGACTATCATCTAAACTTTCCTTAGAAGAACCTTAGACCATAGGAGTTGGAGTTTACACCACGCGTGTTCCAATGACTTCACCCTTAAAACATTCATACACTGAGAATATGAAATATGTGGAGATGTTTTCTTTATTTGCTCAGCATGATAAAACTTCTTGTGAAAAGACCGATGAAATATGAAATCATCATCTAGATGGTGTCTTTCCTAACTAGTTATAATTTACTTAGGAGTGAGAGTAGTAGACTCCATCCGAGGAAGCAGATCCGATACCAAGGCAGATGCTTTCTCTACTAACTCTAGCCTTGGAGTAATACTGATAGGGTTATAGGAACCTTTTCTAGACTTAGACATTTTTGGTAGTTTAGCCAAAATTTCCCTTTTGAGGAACCAATAGGCGAAGAAGTTTTTCTCTTTATTCCGCCAGTTTTCGTGGAATCTTTATTTTTTTTCTTTTGAGGCCATTGTATCTACCTTAATAGTTGGAGCTAGAGGATGAAACTCCTTATGATGTGGTCTCTTTCTAAGGCTAAGGGTAAATTCCATATCTTCGGTGGATATATTATTGAGACTAATTTCATTAGCACTAAACCTTTAAATAACATGGTACCTAGGCTCAATATTTAAAAATGATTCAAAAGCTTCGCATTGTGTTGGCTAGTGATGGCAGGTCCAGGTCAATAAAGAATCAACAATGTTATGTTTCTTAGGAAAGGACATTTTTTGACATTAAGCACACAGAACAACTACATTCCAAGTTGTGAAACCCAAGTTGGCAGTAAACAATGAACGATCGCACCCATCTAACTATATAGGTTTGGTTATTCCTTGGTAATAAACAAACTATTGGACCCACCTATAAGGATTATATAATTCATTTCGAACAAACCATTTAGTATACGAAGGAAGACGATTGGGAGTAATCAGAAAGATAACAACAGGAGATAGGTCATCTTCAATATCTTTCTCACCTTACAAAAAAATATGCACCGATGAAGATTTTTGTTTAAATAATGACCAACTTTAAGCATTGGTTTGCCCATCATATGGACGAAACTCAAAACATTTAATGTCATCAATCAAAGGTAAAAATGACTTATTGCATTGCTTTCTGCTACACTAGTTTATGAGTGGACATTTAAGAGGAAGCGTGTCAATATCCACAACACTGGGGCAAGACTGAGAAACCTTGCATTGTGAAACACCATCAACAAAATGTTATGGAAAAAATTATAGACGTCAAAATGACCAAATGAGTGCACCATATCGTGGTAACACCTATCCAACCTGGTGTATATAGATCCAATAATTATAGCTACTAGAGGAATGTTGACTCTAAGAGCTAACTTGAAAGGAATATTCACACGTTTATACGAGGTTGATCATTGGGCTTCTTTGGTCTAAAGAACTGCAAAATCAGGCAAAGGATCTATGTAGCTAGCTTAGAATCGCTGTATTAACCATCACCAAATTCCACACCAGCCTTAGTTATTATTCTCTTGAGTGAGCTTGACATAAGTCTTGAAGAAAATTTTGATGTACTGGACAAAAGTGCCTTCGTGGCATATCCTACACACTTCGGAGAAAGTGGGTCTAACAAAGCACTCTATTTCTCTTCCATTACATATATCGGGGTGACATAAAATGGGAGATGGACACTTGGATATAAGTTATACAATTCACACACATCTTGACGCGTGATGGTGAATTCTTCCCAAGTTGCGATGAATGTATGTAAGGGAACACTCCAATAAGAGACCAATAAGTAGAGAGCAAGGTTGTTCCTGGATAATGTGAAATATCCAATGAATATTTCTATATATCCAAGACCAAAATTTTTAGCACTTTTTTATATTTACTATAAATATAGCTTGACCCAGAAAAGAATCTATCAGGTAAACCACTTGGTGCTTCAAAATCTATATGAGAATAAGGTAAATCCCCCCAATCAAGCCTGAAATGAAGAACATAGAAGGAAGTGGCATACCTTTCTTTAGTGTGGTCTTTTGGTTCTTTTGCCACCAAATCAGGTTCATCAGCAATGTTAATAGTGTTCTTAAAATTTTTTTCCTCCTAGGAAAAGTTATTGCCTTTCCTATGATAGGAAGCATGAAGGAAAGTAATGTACAAAACTTGTCACTTAACCAACTATGTGGCGGCATCCTTGCTGAATTCCTTTTTGAAAATTTTATTATCCTTTCTTGAAGAAGCCATTAAACGGTGTACGAGTTTTTTCGTGGTGGAAAACAGATAAAAAGGGTACATAAATGGTCTGGAAGAAAATGATTGGTGAAAATGGGTTCAAATGGATATTTCAAGTGAGTTTTTAGCAACAATGATGAATTTCTCTATCTAAAATTTTAAGAGATCTGAGCTTTAATGGTGGAAATAATAAGAAGTTGGAGAAGAAAAAGTAAAATGGCATCTAAAGGTTTGGGACAAAATATCCATTTAGGTTATTTGGCGGTTCATTATCCCACGTTTGTTTTAAAAATTAGGGGCAAATGATGATCGCATGAAATGGGGGAGTTTAAAGTTAACTCCTTGTAGCCATTTGTAAAATTATTACATATCTGTTAGATTATTGAACTCAAGCTTTAAATTCTAAAGATATCTGAAGATTTGGTTGTCGCACACATAAACAAGCTACATCAATTCATGGTATCTCAAACTGTGGTTTATCGATTCTAGATGTTTTGAAATATGGTTTATCAATTCAAGATGTTTGAAATCGTGGTTCATTGGGTTAAAGATATTTTTAATTATGGATTATTGGTTCAAGATATTTAGAACTACGATTGAGCGGTTCATGATGTTTCAAACTGTGATTTGTTTGTTCATGGTATCTCGAACTATGATTTGTTAGCTCAAGATATTTCGAACTAAGTGTTTTTGGTTTAAGGTATTTTTGAACTATGGTTGGTCGGTTCAAGTGGTGTTGAATGGAGGCTTATGCTTTAAGGTGTTTCAGAGTGAGTATTATAGGTCTAGGGTGTTTCATACATAAATTTCATATTTGCACAAAATATTTCTCTACGAGGGAGCAAATGTAGTAGGGGATTATAGATAAACTCCCTTACTTAGAGATAAACCTCCTCATTAAGAAACTAGAAAAGGATTCATCAAAGTTTGGATTATGAAATATATTGAGTAGCCATTGGTAACCCTTAGAAAGGAGTGTGAGGAACCAACCAATTTGATTCAAGATCAGAGAAAAATGGATCTTAATTGAAGGTGGAAGAAGAATTTTAAAAGAATCTAGTTGATCCACCATATATTTTGTTTATTTTTACATAATTATTAGTTATCTTGTAATAGTGATGAGGTTACTCAGTACTAGTGATGAACGAGGTCTGGCAGAACCTAGGAGAGCTTTCATGCTTTAAAGAGGAATCTCACTTTGTGAAACTCTAAAGGAATTGGTTAGTAGGATAGAGATCAAGGCATTTGATCAAATATTATATTTTAATACCATTTTTTTGTGAAATATTGCAGTCTCATACTCATTAAAACTCACGTTTTATTCTCATTTATTATATAACCTTAATATTCATGGTTAGTCGCTTGTGCAAAGTCTATTTGAGTATTTATAGGGTTTTTTAAGATAACGATGAAGTCTAGAAGCGTTCTGAGCAAACCAATTCACAAATTCACTTTAGGGGCAAAATAGTAATTTTTCAAGGGTATTACAGGATATGAACTCTTCATGAAGATTATCAGCATTGAAACAAGGAACATGTGGGTTTAAACGATGTGTCAATTCGATCTTAAATAAAGAAATTATGAATTGTTAAAGTTTGGAACTGAAAGAAAGTCAAAAGTCAAACCTTCGAGTCAACTCTAAAGTTAGACCGCATAACTCGAATTCTGCTAGGAAATTATTATCCTCGTAACGAGGGTCGAATAGGTTCAAACTCTACATCAATTTGAGCTCAAATGTGAAAGTTACAAAGTTATGGGATTTATTTTGTAATTATGGAAACAGGGATGAATTATGGATTTTATATCAGCTGAGGCAGTATATTTATCGAAGTGACGTTTGGATAGCTGGTTAAGAGAGTGAATTATGAATGAGGGGATTTGGGTTCTAAACTTACTCCCCAGCTTCTTTTTATAACAAAGCAAGAAGAAATATAAAAAATCAGAAAGAAATAAAAAAAGAAAAAAATAAATAAAATTCCTGTGTGCCATGCACGCGGCAAAGTTGCATTCCAGTTGGCCAAACCAGCATGCTCCACGTGGCCCAAAAAAACCCAGGTGCACCATGCACGACCTATCATTTCCCCTTGCGTGCAATGTGCACCCCGCTGGCTTTTTTGTTTCTTCTCCTTTTTCTTTCCTTCATATATCTAAATGCCAACTCACTTCCTTCGTCTTTTTTCCACGACCATCTCCTCTCCCAGATGCTTATCTTCCACAAAAGATTAAAAAATTGATAAATATCATGTTGCTTTAGGTCCATTCAAATGCCTTCCACCCATTTCCACCCGGTCATCTCTTTTATTTCTTTTGCCCATACTTCCACCATCCTTAAAATAGTTCTGCACTCCCAGTTTAATAATTCCCACCAACAAATGTAATTTTCATTTTACCCCCAAGCACAATTTCCTCTCCTATAAATTTTACATATGGGATCAACAATAAGGACTCCCGTTGTAGTGTAGGACATCAACCATTAGAGTAGGAAAGCCAATTTCTTCTCTCCCTCTCTCTAGTTTTAATTTAGTTTTGCAATTTGTAATATAATTTTAGTTTTCCATAAATTCTTTGGTCAATTAACACAATTATTTAATTAATTAGTTCATCGCTTTATTAAATAGTTTAAACTCTTTCTATAATTAGATTAAATGCTTTAAAAAATTATTTAAATATTTTCATTATTAGTTTACTCGAATTAAAAATTGTTTTCTTTGTTTATAAATTATTTCTTCACATAAAATGTATTATTTAATTAATTAGACATGGTTTTAACTAATTAAATTTGGTTGAAATTTATGAACCCAACTTGGGTATATAGTTGTTTCGCTATGGTATGATGGAATATACTCGTTCTATTGGGTTAATTATTTCAGATTTTACACCTAGGAACCCTAATGGGATATATCATGTATGCACCATATTTGCTATCTTGCGTGTATAATTTTGAGAATATTATTGATGCCAAACTCATTTTTGGACTTTTATGGAAATTTGAGGAGTGACGCTTTGGGTTTAAATAATTGTTTAAATGAGTATTAATCATATTTGAAACCTCACTAACCATGTAATCATTTATGCTATCTATTCTAAGGGGAGGGATTTAATTCTCATCTTAAAACCTTTAAAAACCAAAGATTAGCTTTTACACTTTTATTTTGAGGTAATAAATCAATTAAATTCTAAACAACGTTATTTGTGGATTCGATACCCTAGGCATTGCTATACTCGTAAAACAAGTGTAGTAATTGTTTAGGTTTTCGTATTGAGGTGTTAAACCAACCAACGAGAGTGTCTTTACCCGACCACTCGGTTTTTCCTCTATCAAAATGGCGTCGTTGTAAGGGAACGTTTTGTCTTAAAATTTAATTTATTTATTTCTTTGTACATATTTTTGTATATATCTTTTTTGTTTCTAATTTTTTACAGACGTGCACAATTAAGCTCCAAGAAACGTCAATTTCTCGGCCACATACAACTTTGAGGAATTTCCATCTATAAATCACTCCGGGTAATCATGCCTTATTTTGGTATTCTTGGTAATTGTAATGGTATTATGGGTTCGTAATTTTTTCATAACAATAATTTTCATATTCCCCCCAACTTAAGACTTTTGGTTAATACTTGCAAAATCAAAATAATGAAAATTGCAGAATGACGTTAGGTTTAGGAAAACGATTTGGAGACATGCAAAAATTATTCTAATGGCAAAACGCCTAAAAATTAATATAATATTAATTTAAAAAACCGTTGTGATAATAGTTCTCCGAACTATTATAAAAATAATTCTCAAATTTTTTATATTGAGAAAAAGAATCCAACAATAATCTCTCTCTTAATACGTTAGAAGGTGAAGAATGTTTTGAACTAAATGAGGAATCTGAGGAGTTTAAAAATATTTCTACTTTGGAGCAAACCATTCTTCTTTTCACCCAATGCATAAAGGAAGCCGGAAATGGGGAGGATATGGATGAGTCATGTAACAACCCGCCTAAAATAATAACGGGTGGCCAACCCTATACTATATTAAATCAGGAATTCTAGATGGTCCAGTCTCAACATCAACTAACGGTACTATATAATATAGGACTAACTACCCGAAATCATATAAGCGAGATGTTATAAAAATTTAAAACTTGCAACATATGACAACCCAACACTATAAAACTACTAATGAATAGAAGAAATGCAGGAAAGAACTATAAGAAATGAAAGGTATCACTATACTTGAATATGCCATAAATAAATAAACCCGAATAAGCTGTCGGGTCACAGCAAATACAATAACTGAAGGGAAATAAATATAAACATGTAAGTAAATATCCCTATGATACAAACCCGATATACAACGTGAATCCTACCTAGAATTTTAAAGAAGTAGGAAGCGGCTACATGAAACATCCCGTAACAGTCCGCACCTGTCACGGCTCCCAAGACTCTAGATAGAAGGTCATCCGACATCCATGCGGTAGGATACCTGTGGAAATATATATGTATATACAAGAAGGAGGGAGAAAAGTAAACGGGTCAGAGCCCCGAATGTGTAAGATATTTAGCAAGTGTGTTAACCGTGCATAATAAATACCGGTGTACTTAATTTCATAAATAAGTGAGACCGCACTCTCGTGGAACCCCAACTCACCTCTCCTCTAAAGGCGCGCACCTATTCGCGTCCTCCAATTTTAGTTAAATTACCCCCATTGATTTTAGGACAACCTAACTTATCAGGCCTAGCCTATATCCACGAGAGCTACCTTCCCGTCACAATCTAAGGATCCACACGCTTCTAATCCTATTAGATTAGATTACAACAATTATGCCATAAAAGGCTTAATGAATTCCGATTAATAATCTCATGAATTATAATTATCATAATTCCTAAAGCATTACCCCTATACATATACATATGTATATATATACCTATATAGGCTAAAAACGTAAGAATTACTATACTTAATAATATGCACATGGAATATTGGCAAGACTTCTCTCTAATCCCAAAATTATACTACCTTTCGTGCGTGGGGAGTCTCGCAAAGCGAAATCCAAACAAGGAACCGCCCCGTTACACTACTCCTGACAAGGTCAAGACCAGAGATCCGTGATGCCACCTATGGAATTACTTCTCTCAAATCTCGACATGGCACTGCGTTTCGTGCGTGAGGTGTCTCGCAAAGCGAAATCCAAACAAGGAACCACCTCGTTACACTACTCCTGGGCAATGTCGATCCTAGAGATCCATAATCCTCAACCTACAAGTAAATACTACCATTATTACTAACTATAGCTACTAAAGAAAGGAAGAAGAAAAGAAAAAGAAAACAAATAAAATAAAATAAAAGAACCTCCAATGATATCCTTGGGATGATGTAACCGAATAATACCTTATGTGCGATACATCAACCCCCATCAATCTAGTACACCATAATCATCTAAGATGTACTTCCTAAAAGTCCATATCCTTTCATCTATAGGATATATATATATAAATATATATATATATAGGTATTTATTTCTAACCGTATATATATATCATAATCAATCCAATAGCCAAGTGTACATACTACATATGATGTACAAGGCCATGCACATAATATACCCGGCTATATATATCGCCGATAAACTGCATCAGTGCTATCATTTTCCCAGTGCCCGGCTCACGTAGCAATACTGGGGCCACCGTTGTGGGACTAAACGACACCCATCTCGTAGTAAACACACGCACACGACGTCCCGGGAAGCGGTCATAGTTCCAACCGGCAATGAGACGAAACATACCCACCACGTCTCATCCCAAAAATATATATCTATATGTATAATAATCACAAGGGACGACTATGACCTGGGGAATATCCACACCCTGCATTATAAGCCAGGATGCTCACCCTCTATGCGCGCAACTTCCCAATGATAGCATGAGCGGGGTATGCTTAACCAATCAAGTATATGTATTATTCACATGCACAATATATATACATCCATATGATCCAATTATAGGATCAAATAATAAACCACCATATACGGTTTAAATAACCATACCATGTATGTCCACAACATAAATATATCCATATATATATATATATATATATATATATATATATATATATATATATATATATATCAACACATATTCACATATCCTTATCTATATATATAAACTAATTCTCGTTCATATGTATAAGATATATATACCTGGTTATAAGTATACATAGTCCTCGATATACAAGCCGTCACTACCATTTCCATTAACTTTACCTCGATACGTGAATATAATCCCATATTTGAAACATATTCGATCATTTTCCTATGATGAATAGTCTCCCAAAACCATATGTATATATCTATACCTATATATATTCAACATTAGGGCTATCACCCAAGAGTTTGTGTAGGAATCTTTCACTACACATATCATCTATATCTCCGAGTACATTAAAGAATCTAGTAATCATTTTGACTATCGGTACACATATAACTAATAGTCTATCAGCCTCAAGCTCATTCTTTCAATCATCAAATAATCTCATTTCCCTCGATTTCGACTATGGTTCGATCACTTTTGTGAATACCCTGATCTAAGATCTCTCTAAGAGTTCTTAGCCTCACCTCACATCTACACTTACTTTTAATCTACAATTAGGATTCCCAATCCCAAAGGGTTTTCCCCCAAAATCTCTATACATAACTCCAAATACATACATGGATACATTTCTCCCAAATTACCCTAAGGAGTCCCCAAAACTCTAATGTGTGAGAAACTCCTTATGTGTCTCCAAGAACATATCTCTTACATCATAAGAGAAGGCCCCAACTCAATAAACCCAACCAAAAAGGGTTTGAATTCACTATGGAGAAAATACCTCAAAATGCCCTGTTTCCGAATCGATTCGGCCCTATTCCGAATCGATTAAGACTAGCGAATCGATTCGGCCTCCAAAGCGAATCGATTCGGGTCCAAAGACCTGGGCTTCTGCAATAGGCCGAATCGATTCGGCTTGGGGTCCGAATCGATTCGGTCAATGCAGACCTGCTAATTTTACCAAACCGAATCGATTCGCTTGAGGGGGCGAATCGATTCGGACCTGCAATTTTTGAAGGGTTCATCTGTTTCTTCAAAACCCACGAATTCTAAACCCTACATTTCTCATTCCAAACCCCAATCCTTCATCAAATCATGATTTTAAGCCCATTAACCAACCCAAAGTTGATCCCAATCATTTCTATGTCATTAATTCTCAATTTAAACATTGATTTTAAGATTTAAACCTAAAATCTAGGTTTTGACATTAATACCCAAAAACCATTTCTTTACCCCACAATTTATGAAATGAAATACACAAATAGCTATTTAGCAAGATTAAACACTTGCCTCAGATTTGTAGAGGTTGGATCATCCTCGATGTTGCGGTTGGGCCGGAAATCCCAAGCTTTTCTTCCTCTCTCTCTTCTTTTCCTTCTTCTTTCTTTCTTCCTTTTTCTTTCTCTCTTTCTCTATTTGAGAAGGCTTCATCCGTAAGCCTCCAACCCTTTTAAAACAAAATCCCAGTTTTAAATGTTAATACACACTTTAAATGACTCGTTGACTCCAATTCAAGTCGAAACAACTTGAAAACATTCCGGAGCCGAAATAAGACCCAATGACAGTCATTTTGACTATCTCGACCCTTCTGGGATCGATGGTACCCTAAAAAATATCATCCGGAATACTTTGAAACGTCCTCTATTTTTGGACTTAAATTCCCAAATTTTAAAATTCTCCAATTTAATTAAATTTAATTTCCCAAAATTAAATTTCTCAGTCTCCAAAAGTCGAGGGTGTTACAAGTCACTTTTGAATGAAATGAGTTCTTCCTTGAAAAATAAAGATGAGGTGGAGGCTTGTATTTCATCTCAAGTAACTTTTTAAGACCAAATTGAAAGTGAATCCATCTCCTTTGAAATTCAATCCACGCTTAGTAATGAAGAATTTATCGAAGATGAATTTCTTTCCTCACCATTTTCATTCACCGTTGTCGAACCATAACAAGCACCACAAGAATCAGATGAAAGTCTTGAGGACTTTGACACGATTTTTGTCAAGTAATGCTTTCTTGAAATAATTTCCATGATGGGACTTCCTTGAGTGTGCCCCAACTTCCATTCCACTTGAAAAACCTATTGGATAAAATTTTGTATTTTCTTGGGACTTAGTTTTCCTTGACCCCATTACATCTTAACCACCCATCATCCAAAAAATATTTATTTAAAAATTTGTGTTGGTTCAATTTTTCCACCCAAGACATGCCCCCCATTGCATAAACATAACTCCTATTTTTCAGGAGGCATGAAATCTCATGGTGGTCCACCATTAATCCCACAATCTCAACATGTTTTATGGGCAGACCCTTAAATATTTTGCCTTCTAGTTTATGGTAAATTAGAGTGTGATATTTTTTATTGTATATATTTTATTAATAAAAAATATATTTTTATTTTTATTTTTGCCTGGTTCTAACATGTTTTTTCGGGTCATTGAACTTGATATCCGAGGATCACCCCATATTAGATAACATCTATCTATCACTTTAATTGGACATTGTTCTTAAATAACATTGAGGACAATGTAATGTTTTAATTAGGGGATGTCATTAGGTATTTGCATACATCATATTCTTTTTTCATAATTACACACACACACACACACACACACACACACACAAATTTTTGCTTCTAAACAAATTTTCATAATTCTCCAAGATAAAATAGAAAATTTCAAATTAAAACTAACAAATGAAATCTGTTCCGATCTACCAAATTCCTTTTTACATAGAAAGAAACATATAGTAACTTTGCCATACACCAAAGATTTTAATGAAAAATTCATCCCTACCAAAGCAAGACCAATCCAAATGAATCAAGAAGATATGGAACTATGTAAAGATGAAATTAATGGTTTATTACAAAAAGGAATTATAAGAAAAAGTAAATCTCCTTGGTCATGCCCTGCATTCTATGTCAGAAAAAATGCCGAATTAGAACGCAGAGCACCCAGGCTAGTCATCAATTACAAACCACTTAATAAAGTTTTAGAATGGATAAGATATCCAATCCCAAATAAATGTGACCTCGTGAGCCGATTAAATCAAGCAACCATTTTTTCCAAGTTTGATATGAAGAGTGGATTTTGGCAAATACAAATCCATGAAAAAGATAGATACAAAACTGCATTCACAACCCCCTTTGGTCACTATGAATGGTGTGTCATGCCATTTGGCCTAAAAAATGCACCTAGTGAATTCCAGAATATCATGAATGAAATATTTAACCCTTCATCCCATTTTACGATTGTCTACATTGATGATGTCCTCATCTATTCCCACACAATTGACGAACATTGGAAATACTTAAATTTATTTTTTGAACTAATAAAAATTAATGGTTTAGTGGTTTCAGCCTCGAAAGTCAATCTATTCCAAACAAAAGTTAGATTTTTAGGTCATAATGTTCACCAAGGAAAAATTAGTCCCATAGATAGGGCCATCCAATTTGTTAATAAATTTCCTGATGAAATCCTCTAGAAAATGCAACTTCAAAGATTTCTAGGATCATTGAACTACATTGCTGAATTTTATCCAAATCTTCGCAAACAATGCAAACCATTATTTGAACGGCTACAAAGTAACCCTCCCCCTTGGACTATAGAACATACCTCGATAGTTCAAAATGTCAAGAAACATATTAAAACCCTACCTTGTGTTGGTCTTTCTACACCAAATTCATTCAAAATCATTGAAACTGATGCCTCTGACATTGGCTACGGAGGTATTCATAAACATAAAATTAAACCTCATTCCCCTGAACAAATTGTTCGATTTTATTCTGGAGTCTGGAATAAAGCGCAAAGTAATTATAGTACTATTAAAAAAGAAATATTATCTATTGTTTTATGTGTTTTGAAATTTCAAAGTGACATTTTAAATCAAAAATTTTTAGTCCATGTGGATTGAAAAGTGCAAAATATGTTTTAGAAAAGGATGTCCACAATATTGCTTCTAAACAAATTTTTGCTATAAATAGGGCATTCAGTCATCGAATTAAGGCAGAGTCCAATTTCCTATCTCACCACTGCAAACTCTATCTCTATCTCCATCTCTCTATTATTCTCTCAGTTTTCATTCTTATCTTGTATTAAACATTATGCTTTCAAGTTCATCCGGTTCAACCAACTGTATTAATCAATAATCTTTGTAAGTTTACTTTCAGTTATTGTAATTTCAGTTTTCAGTTTTCAATATTAGTTTCTGTTTTTATTATATGCGCTGCTTCCCCTTTTGGTATCAGAGCCATTTATTGTGTTTGATCTATATTTCCAGTTCTCCTTTAAAGCCAAGTTCTGATCGATTTGATTCTTACACCCTTTGTGTTTTATCATCCCAACTTGTTAGATCACCTGAACAGTAGATCCGGTATCCAAACAATAAGACCCAAGAGAGTGGGTTGAGCGGATAGGTATGAGAGGGTATGCATTGAAACATTTTGAGAAAACAAACATGAAAATTGTTAAAAGAAAATAGGTTTCTTTACAAGCTTTAAAATGAATAGATTATTTAGATAAAATTCTTTGGCTAGTTCTAGCTCTAGGTCTTCTTTAGCTTTTCCCCCAGACATAATAAACGAAGAAGAACATGTTTATGAAGAAGTAAATTTAGATTTAAATGATTGGAATATTCCCAAAGTCCCAACAAAAGAAATTTACAAAACTAGTTTCCTAAAGTCATCCTTTAGTACTAATTACAATGTTAAAACTGTTGAACATGTTTATGCTTTAAATAAAGAACACGATAGAATTCAACTATTAACTAGTGAAGCTATTACAAAACAAAGAAAAAATGGATTCAATTTCCTACACATAGGATTAATACAAGTAGCAGTCAAACCATTAACCAGTAAAGGAATAAATGCCTCTATCCTCTTATGTCTTAGAGATGCTAGACATACTAATTACAACACTAGTATTTTAGGAATGATGGAATCAAGCCTTTTTAATGGTCCAATACATTTTAATTGTTTTCCTAATTTTACATTAAGTTTAACAGACCCTCACGTATTAAAAACCATGACACTAAATATTAAAACATCTGGATATGAAATGTTAGAAGGAAGTAAACCACTTGCTTTAATTTACAGAATTTATTACAAATGTTTAAGGACAAATCTAAATGTCCACACTTTAGTAAAAAGTCCAAAAGACAAAACTCTAGTCATACAAAGCAGTACAAATGATGCTAATATTCAAGTCCCTAGGTCAATAAATTGGAAAGATATTAATTTACCAAACGATTGGTTATTAGAGAATGAAAATCATCCTCGAAAAATGCAAAACAATGCTATTAATCTTGAACGAATCCAAGAATACCTTGACGGATCAGTTAGAATAAGTTTTGATCAACCACAATTTAAAAATCACCATATTAGAGATGATAGTAAATCCCAAACGAGTTAATACAAGATAAGAATGAAAACTGAGAGAATAGTAGAGAGATGGAGATAGAGATAGAATTTGCAGTAGTGAGATAGGAAATTGGACTCTGCCTTGAATGGATGATTGAATGCCCTCTTTATAGTTGAAACTCCTTTTCTTTTACTTCGGGTGAACTGCTTTAACCTTCGGGTGAACTTCTTTAACCTTGGGTAACTGACTTTAACTTCGGGTGAACTGCTTTAACCTTGGGTAAATGACTTTAACTTCGGGTGAACCGCTTTTAACTTCGAGTAAACTGCTTTAACCTTGGGTAACTGACTTTAACTTCGGGTGAACTGCTTTAACCTTGGGTAAATGGCTTTAACTTCAGGTGAACCACTTTTAACTTCGAGTAAACTGCTTTAACCTTGGGTAACTGATTTTAACCTTGGGTAAACTGCTAGCTGATAGACTGTAAACCCGTACGACGGCACTGTTCATGAATAGTAACTTGTGGGGGAATATTTTAATCATTCGGCACTGTTCATTAATAGTAACATGCTGAGGAATATATTTACTGTTCATGAATAGTAACTCATAATTAAATTTTAACCAAATATTATCCTGTAAAAAAAATTTTATTACAAACTCTAAGGGTCTTGGGCATCTTGGAATAATGACCTCAAATATGGATCTGATGTGTTAACTTGGTGACTATTTGTTGACTCGGCAGAAGAGGTGGGAGAACAATAATTTTCCTCTTCGGCTTCAGCTTGAAGAAGAAGATGTTTTGCTAAATCTTTGAGCTGCTGGGACTTTTTTGACTTGGCTAATGTTGTATCCATAGAACCTTGACTAGATTTCTTAACTGTTTGGACTTGAATGACTGGTTGGCAAGGAAACTCCATTTGGACAGCATTAATAATCATTTGTTGATTGAAAGAGTCCCACCATTTAACATAAAATTGCCGAACTATTGTTGACTGTTGTATTGCATATTGCCATTTGAATATCCATGGAACTTTGTATTTACTACAGAACAAAAGTAAAACTGGGAACTGAGAATTATTTTCATTTACTTTAAAGACTGTGGAAAAATATTTAACTTGTTCTTGGAGGTCTGCAGGTAGGATATCTGGGATAGAACCATGTTGTGTCCACCACCGGGAAAACCAAGAAGGAATTTGACTTTTAAATTTTTGATCAAAGCAAAGAAACCAAGAATGAGTGAATGACTCATTTTGGTAAAAGATAACTTTAAACCATGCTTCAATAAAATTACAATAACTGAAAGTAAACTTAAAAAGATTACTGATTAATACAGTTGGTTGAACCGGATGAACATGAAAGCATAATGTTTAATACAAGATAAGAATGAAAACCGAGAGAATAATAGAGAGATGGAGATAGAGATAAAGTTTGTAGTAGTGAGATAGGAAATTGGACTCTGCCTTGAATGGATGACTGAATGCCCTATTTATAGTTGAAACTCCTTTTTTGTATTTGCCAAAATCCACTCTTCATATCAAACTTGGAAAAAATGGTTGCTTGATTTAATCGGTTCATGAGGTCATGTTTATTTGGGATTGGATATCTTATCCATTCTAAAACTTTATTAAGTGGTTTGTAATTGATGACTAGCCTGGGTGCTCCGCGTTCTAATTCGACATTTTTTCTAACATAGAATGCAGGGCATGACCAAGGAGATTATATATATATATACATTAAATTTAAAAATGAAATAAAATAAAAAATATTTTATTTCTTTCTTTTTTTCAGGATTTTTGCCAGAAGTTTTTAATTTTTTTTAAAGATTTTACTATCTAGTTACCTCATTCTTTTAACAGAAATAAATTTAACATATCTAAGGGTTGACTTGCTTAAATATCTCTTTTGTGTATTTACCATCATCATTATGCTTTATTAATTCATATGATTCATGCATTGACACCTTATGCATAACACAAATATTGTTTGCATAATTGTAAAAAGCTAAATGACTCTGTAAATTAAAGATGCATAGGTATACTTACCATGTCAGCTTTATGTTCTCTCTCTCCTATTTTGATTATGTATACGCTTATTCATTATTCTTTTGAAAACTATTTTAAGTTGTTGGTAATCTCAATATTCGTGTTTTGATTGTTGACTAAAGGATAGTGATATGATCTTTTTACAAAACAAAATTTTAAATATTATGTTTTACTCTCATTTTTTATCAAAGACAATTCATTTCCGTCATTACATCCACTTCACCAACACTTTGAAAACTGATGTAAAAAGAAATACCAAGTGAAATAGGGACCAAACAAAAAAACAAAAGAAGAGAGGAAAAGAGAAAGAAGAAAATAAAATAAAAATAAGGAATTAAAAAATAGCAAAGAATTCCAAAGAAAAGAAAAGAAAAATAAATAACTCTTCAATTTCACTCTTTTTTAAAAAATTCAAATCATTTTAAGGTGTTAACTTTATCATCCATCTTCACATTTACCATCTTGAAAATTTCATAAATGATCACAGGGTTAACATGATTTTACTCAGTTAAAATATTACATTTTTGCAATCTTTAGAAAACGGTATCCTATCATGTGATTACATTTTCTCATTTTATATAAATGTCTTTCATCACTAACATGTATAAGGATTTTTTTTCCAATTTCAGTTACTCTTTATGCCTACATGTCCTGAGTGACTTACACTAATTGAGAGTGCCTTTATTTTTTAAGTGTAATCAGCAGCGAGAACTGAACTAGTGCGCTTCATTATAAACATCGAGTCATTAAAAGCTATATACAATTTCACCTGTAAATTTGTGCTACACACCACGCACTCAGTTAATATATAAATCTCATGAATTAGTTTAACATAGTGATTATAGTAAATAAACTATTGGAGAAATTTGCCAGTCATTGTTTTATTTTCTTGTTAAAATCTTAGAATAAATTAAGTTCAGTGTTAAGAATTGGTTTCTAGGATTATCTTCACAAACAGAATGTCGTGAAGCAGATGGAGGATAGCTAACAAAAGGGGCTCTAGAAGACTGATCTCTAGAGGATTGACACCTATTGAATTTCCTAAAGTTTAGGAAAACATCTCCATCTTTGTCCTCAATTATGTCTTCAACATCATTATTTTGACAAGGTTGAGGAGGAACAACATTTTTTATAGCCCAAGTTTTAACTTTATCATCCATCTTCAGATTTACCATCTTGAAAATTTCATAAATAATCACAGGGTTAACATAATTTTACTCAGTTAAAATATTACATTTTTGCAATCTTTAGAAAACGGTATCCTATCATGAGATTACATTTTCTCATTTTATATAAATGTATTTCATCACTAACATGTATAAGGATTTAATATCCAATTTCAGTTACTCTTTATGCCTACATGTTCTGAGTGACTTACACTAATTGAGAGTGCCTTTATTTTTTAAGTGTAATCAGCAGCGAGAATTGAACTAGTGCGCTTCATTATAAACATCGAGTCATTAAAAGCTATATACAATTTCACCTGTAAATTTGTGCTACACACCACGCACTCAGTTAATATATAAATCTCATGAATTAGTTTAACATAGTGATTATAGTAAATAAACTATTGGAGAAATTTGCCAGTCATTGTTGTATTTTCTTGTTAAAATCTTAGAATAAATTAAGTTCAGTGTTAAGAATTGGAAAATTATTTTGATAAAAAAATATGATGTTTGTGAGTATCATCACTATAAACTCTCACGAGATAAAACTCGCTCACTAGGGTAATCTAGGGATTTAACGACTAGTTACATACGCTAAATTCAACCGTGCCTCCGACGAAAGTGGATCTCTACCCTATTTTATAATCCATGAATGAAATAAAGAATTCGACACGAACATATCTTTTATATGTTGCTAGGTACTAGAAACTTAGGGGGTGTGATTAGTGTCAAATATTGTATTTTTTACCCATCTTTCTATGCGATATTAAAGTTCCATGCTTGCTAAAACTCACATTTTCTACTCATTTATTGTATAAGCTTAATATGCATGGCTATTCGCTTGTGCAAGGTTTAATTGAGTATTTACTAGATTTTGAAAGCTAATGGTGAAGTCTGGAAGCGTTCTGAGCAAGAAACATCTACAAATGATCTTTTAGAGGCAAAATTCTAATTTTATAGGGGCCTTCGCAGACTCGGACTCTGTACGAAGATTGTCAGTCTTGAAATAAGGAATATGTGGGTTCAAATGGCGTGTAAATCCAATCTCACATGAATAAATTATGAACTGCCAAATTTTGGAACTGTAAGAACGTCAAAAAGCAAAGCTTCGGGTCAACTCTACGATCAGAATTGATAACCTGAACTCTGTTAAGAAATTATTGGGTTCAAATGATGAATCAATTTGAGGTCAAATTTGAAAGTAATAAAGTTCTAGGGTTTAATATGTAATTATTGAAACTGGGTTGAATTTCATTTTTTATATTAGTGGAGGCAGTATATTTGTCGAAGTGATATTTGGCTAGCTGGTTAAGGGAGGGAAGGATGAATGAGGAGACCTGGGTTCGATACTTACTCCCCCACTTATTTTTATAACAAAGGAGAAAGAAATAAAAAATAAAAAAGAAATAAAATGCTTGCGCGCCATTCTCGAGGCAAAGTTGCATTCCAGCTAGCCAAACCAGTGTGATTCACTTGGGCTAGTAAAACCCAGGCACACAATGCGCAACTTGTTATTCCCCCTACACCCTTACTGGCTTCCCGTGCGCCCAACATCCTTCCTTTTTTTTATTATTTTTCTTTATTTTCTTTGCTTCATATATCTAAATGCCAATTCACTTCGTTTCTCTTTTCCCATGACCATCCTCTTTCCCATATGCTTATCTTCTATTAAAGATTAAAAAAATGATAAATACCATGTTGTTTTAGGTGCATTCAAATGCCTTCCAACCAACCCACTCCTTTATTTATTTTTCTCATACTTTCACCATTCCACCAGCCTACACTACCATTTTAATAATTACCACCAACAAATGTAATTCCCATTTTATCGCCTAACCACAATTTCCTCTCATATAAATTTGACATTTAGAATCAACAATAAGGACACCCATTGTAGTGTAGGACACCAGCCATAGGAGTAAGATAACTAAATTCTTATATCGCTCTAGTTTTAATTTACTTTTTTAATTTGTAATATAATTTTAGTTTTCAATAAATTATGTGGTTAATTGATTTAATTATTTTATTAATCAGTTTATTGCTTTATTAAATAATTTAAATTATTTCTATAATTAGATTAAATTATTTCTATAATTAAATTAAATGCTTTAAAAAATAGACAAGTTTTTTCATAATTAGTTTACTTGTATTAAAAATGTCTTCTTTCTTTAAAAATATTTCTTCCAATAAACCGTTTTATTTAATTAATTAAACATGCTTTTTACCTAATTAAATTAGGTTGATATTAATGGACTCAACTTGGGTATATAGTTTCTTCGCTAGGGTATGCTGGAATAAACTTGTTTTGATGGGTTAATTTTTCCCGATTTTGCACCTAGGAACCTTAATGGGGTATATCTCATATGCACCATATTTTCTATCTTGTGTGTGTAATTTTGAGAATATCGTTGATGCCAAATTCGTATTTAGACTTTTATGGAAGTTTGGGGAGTGACACCCTGAGTTTAAATAATTATTTAAATGAGTATTAATCACATTTGAAACCCGTCTAACCACGTAAGCATTTATGCTATGTATTCTGAGTCGAGGGATTTAATTCTCAACCAATAGTTTTCATATTTGACAATTAATTTAGTTTAAATATTTATGTAGATTAATTATGATATAAAACCTTTAGAAAACCAAAAATCATCTATTATAATTTTATTTTAAAGTAATAAATCAATTGAATTATGAACAACATTCTCTGTCGATTCAATGCTCTACGCACCGCTATAATCATAAAACAAGTTTAGTAATTATTTAGGTTTTTGTATCGAGGTGTTAAACCAACCAATGACAGTGTCCTTACACTACCACTCAGTTTTACCTCTATCAGTATAATTAAATAATGATTTAACTAATACACTAGGTAAAACACCTAACTTTTCCTGATTGAGCATATTCGAGCAACCTTGAGCTAACCACGAGCTTACTCTCCGTAGAATTTTGGGGCCAAAAATAGTATATTTTCGTAAAAGACCTGAGTGATGTCATGCTATGCTTATCACACGTCAAATCAAACTCTCCTTAAACTACGATGGTTTGGTAACCAGTTAGTTGGTTTGGCGCTGACACACTGTGGCGCTACCTGACACAACGATTGGCTACCCAAGATTTCACTCAAAATTTATTACTAATGAAATGTTAGGTATGGTTGTCTTACTTAAAAATTAATGCACCTGAGGTTCCTCGGGAGTATTCCGAGAATATAAATACCCCCAGCTATCAATTGAGAAACCACTGGATCTTTGAGCCAAAAGGCCAATTTGAGATATTTATTGCAAACTAGGGCTTTAACTCTCTTTTACCAATACACTTCCCTAGTTCTTTCCAACAACACAATCATTTTTTGAGTTCCAAACTCTATACTACCTACATTTTAGTATTTACCTACCAACTAGGATCTGTTTAAAGTGCTTATTTCTCACTCCTTCTAATTAACTTCGTCAAAGGTTCATTTATTATCAAGAAATTGCATTTATTACCTTGTCTTGAGATGTATACTTGAGTTCATACATTATCATCAAGATCACATTTACTGTTGTATTATCACCACTAATACGGGTTATGCCTTAGTTTATCCTTAAACTCCCTATCAAAGAGAAGTACTCTCTTACACTCTTTAATCAATACATTTGGCTGAGTTGGGATACCCAAGATTTAATTTCATTCCTTCATCTATTATTGACCCCCAAATATAATCATGTGGGTATTTTGATTGAGGGATCCAGTAAAAATGCCTTTTTATCTCCCCACTTCCCCATAACTTCACTTTTGGAAGGAATATCGTTCGCGCACGTGTCAACATTGCTTGGCATTCTTTTTTCATTTAAAATGGCACCACAAAGCTATTTAACATCATTTATTTATTTCTTATCCTTTTTATTGTTTACTTTCTCTCTGCAAGCATATACTCAGCTCTTAGGGCGTCTTTCTGTTTCTTCAAACTCTTCACCGTCAATGGTTTCTAGCTTTATAATTTTTGATGTTTACTTCAAATTTGACAAAATAATTAGCATGCTCTCGGATGAAAACTCCATTTTTATTAGGAGTATTTTCTTCCCCATCAAACTTTCCTATGGATCCACTTACTCCACCGTTGGTCCTTTTTTAAGGATGAGATTATATGTCCCTTCTTTGTTTTCAATCCCAACCTTGAGGATCAAACTCTCCTTATTCAGGATTCTTCCTACCTCAGAGCACACTCCTTATTCAGGTTTAGGGTTTGGGCCAAAAGACTAGACAACACTACATAGCCTAAATGGTTTAATCAGATGCTCATTACTAAGGCAAGAGAAATAAAGATGGCTAATATCAATGACACCATTAAATCCAGTTTGATGGATATTGAATATGATCCATCCATTATCTCTAGCACTATCCATTTCTATAATTCAACATTCAATTGCTTTGAGTTCAATTTTTGGATGGCAGGTCCCACTGTGTTGGATATTTTCCAACGAATTGGCTTTAAATCAATTGAGGAAGATATTCATCCTCATATTATACTAGTTGACGTCACATTGAGGTTAAAAAGTGTAAATATTCACTTATTATACTCCACTTTTATGAACAAACACATGAAAACACCACATATGTGAGTGAAAAGGAGTATTATTGCTTCCTTTTTTCTTGGCTACGAAGACATATATTTTGTGTTAAGTGTTAGAGATTTATGTTGGATCACTCATTCTTAACTGTCATTCTTGTGAAAGGAAGAGAAATTTCCCTTCATCCCTACTTCTTGGTCTCTCTTTACATAAGTTGCTATGAGTTTCTAGATGATCCATTTAATGATAATCAGACCAGGCCACTATTGGGCCTTCAAATGTGGCTTCATGCCTATTTCAAGAGATTGGCTATGTCAAAGGCAACTTTAAATTTAGCCATTTTCATGCTTATTATTTCTCTAATCCCCGCAACAAGAGATTTGAAGCTCTTATTAATATGTTCATACGTTTAAAACCTGATAGGCCATGGATTTTCTTTAATATTTATTGGGACCCACTATGAAAATGAGTATTGCGTACCGAAATGGAGACCGACTAAAAATTTATTTTGCACAACAAAAATATAATGTTAAAAATTTACTCACATTTTATTCAACCAACTTCAAGTTTTATCTTGCTTAAGCACGTGGATAATAAACGATACGTAAGAGTTAAATAAGATCACAACAACAGATGTACGGGGATAAAAATCCACTAATGGGAAAACCCCCGAGCTAATGCAATAATCTCACCAAACTTGGTAAAGACTTACAGAGAAGACTAATGACTTACACTCCTAACTGCACTAAATCACACCTTCATGATTTTCCAATAAATGTTTGCAAGCTAGAGACTTCTATCGATGGAAAATCTCAACATTGCAATGCCATGACACATGTCAACAATATTGTACAAACCTTTATATTCAATCTTTGGATATCACACATCATATGAACCCCAAAATGGAACCTCAAATGCCATAGAACTTCTTATTGGAGGAAAGACCCAAATTGTATAAAACGTTTATGAAAATGAGTTCCTGATTAAAATCATCTAGGATTTGAAAATGGCTTCACTATTTTTCATGAATGTGTGCTTGTTTCCTTAGAAAGGAAGAAGAAAATAATGCACACTAGAAGACCCTCTTGGTATTTTTTCTCTTGAGAAGATATGTTAGATGTATTTTAAAATGAAGAGCATTGATGTTTTAAATAAGAAAAATAACACAAATGCATTTCTCATTTTTCAAGACAAGCCATAGCACATATCTCTTACACAAAGCATGTATGATAGAGTGGTTGGAGACTACTAAGTCTAATCATTAACTAGAAGGCGCTTTTCCCACAAATATCTAGAAGATTTTCAAAATTCTCGCGAATCAATAAGCATCACCAGAAGTGTCACTACTGTAAAAACGAGTGTCACTTAAGCGAACTTGATGCGATAAAAGTCACACACTTATTCAAAGATTGAAAGAGCCTTTCAAAAAACTTGGTGGCCAGCGAGGGAAGTATCGCTGTAGCAAGCATGTCACTAGTGCGATGATTCAGCGATAAGTGACTTCCAGTGTTTTTACCAACGATAATTTGTTCCAATTTTGCTTCAGCAATGAAAGTTGCTGCTACAACAAAACTAGTCAACTTCATTCATTTTTTATTATTTTTAAATATCTCAAAAATTGTAATTCAAGCAAGATTAAGATAGCAAAGCCTCAATATTTATAGACAATTTTTTTTTACTAAGATGCTTTGAAAAAGGTTTGTAAAAACACGTGATGTGTGTGATGGAATTCTCCAAATTAACTTTCATCCAATAATGTGATATATATACGATGACAAGGATGATCAAGAGCCGACTTTAAGATCTTGACCGTTGACGAAGCTTTTCGGAGATGTAAATAGGTAATCCAAAGTATTTTGGAAAATGGAAATAAGACAACTACTTATAAGGGTAAAAACAAGTATATGAATACTCTTATAATCTCCCCATTTGTCCATTCCTTTGACAAAACATAATAACCAAACATTGTTAGAAATTATAATGGAATCCCTAACAACTATGACACAAGGACCGAAAAAAGGTATAACATGATAGAAATTACAATTGCTTACAACCCCAAAATTACAAGATACTTCTTCAAAGTACTCGGAGCAAGATTTCCCGAAACCCACTAGAAAACACCATAAACTACCAATGTGTGAAGAAATCCATAATATGAAAAAGTTAATCATAGGAGTTATAAATATGAATGTTATACTAACTAGCATATGAAACATTATTCAAGGCTCCCCTATATATGAAACGTTCCCCCCCCCCCCCCCCCCCCCTGTTTTTTTTATAAAAAACTCATTCCCCTTTGTGTCAAGGAAGTAGACAAAGAAAAGAAATCTAAGAAAAGAGAACCATTAAAGCATAGGGAGCCCATGATGTTAATAAAATAAAGTTAAGGTAGAATACTCTATAATAAGATGTTGTTATTCACAATTTTTGATACGCAATACATAGTGAACAAAAAATCCAAAATCTTTATTTGGATAAGGGAAAATTATAGATTAAGGTTTCCTACTTACCAAATAGTGTGAGATATATGACTAGCGTTTCATAACCAAGAAAATTTTATCTTAAAGGCTAATAAAATTATGTGGTTTATCAACCAAGAACACAAGATTACATCTCACATGAAAAACAAAAGCAAGGAACAATATTGAAAGAGTAAACCATGTTTGGGTTCAATTAACAATACTTTCAACTACACTTTCCTCTTCCTAAAGGAGAGATTTTGTTATAACTTTAGTTTCACATCCTTGATGTTACTCAATTTTGTATGGATATATATCTTTGAAACATCACTTGTTCAAAATGTTTTTGCATGTAGAATCTTTCCCACATTCATTACTAAGATGGGATACTATTTTTAACTTTCAAAGGTAACATCATCTAATCAAAGTTATGTCCCTAACTACATCATCTCTCATGATTTTCATATAGAACATAGCTTTTTAACTCCTTTAAATCATGACAAAATCTCACACATACACATTTTAGGATAACAAACTCTCTTTCATAAATATTCGATTCTTTGAATCGTTTGTAAAAGATTGTTCAACTTTGTAATTCCTCATAAAGTGGCATCAATATGATGTGTTATGCGGTGTAAAGTGAAATAAATATGAGCATATGTTGATAATAGGATGTTTCTCAAAATTTATAAAACTTTAAAAGAAAATAGAAACTTGTCTTATAATGCGCAAAACCACTTGCATCCACATAGAAGAAAAAAAGTTATATAAAATAACCATTTGATATACAAAGATATGGTAAAGAGTATATAATCTACATAGAGTATAAATGATTTTTTTTAAAAAAATATTTTGATGGTAAAGAATGCAAGAAAATCTTATAACAACCAACATGGCATAGAATAGAAAATGCAACAAAACAAAGAACCACAAATCCTAGACATGTTATCAAATTATTAAATCAACGATGAAAATACATACCGATGACCTAATATAGTCAAAAATATTCTAATAAAGAGGTTTAGTTAAAATATCCTCTAATTGAAGATCAGTAGAAACATATCTTAAAGACATGACTTTTTCTTCTACAAGATCTCTAATAAAGTGATGTCCAATGTCTACATGCATTGTTCTAGAATGTTGGATGGAATTTTTGGATATATTAATAGAACTAATATTGTCACATTAATAACCATGCAATCTAAACCAATACTATAATCCTCCAATATTTGTTTCATCCAAAGTATTTGAGCATAACAACTTCCCCCAACAATATACTCTGCTTTGTTTGTGGAAAGTGAAACACAATTTTGTTTTCTTGGCGTGCCAAGAGACTAATGAGCTTCCAAAATGAAACCATCCACTTGATGTACTCCTTCTCCCATCATCTCCTTCCCACTCGACATCCGAATAAGGCAACACATAATTATTTATATTCCTAGGATACCAAATACCAAATCCTATGGTCCCACAAACATAGTTGATAATGAGTTTAGTGGCTTTCAAGCGAGATTCCTTAGTACATGATTGGTAGCGAGTAGAAACTCCTAGAATAAAGGATATGTCAGGATGACTAGCCATGAGGTCTAACAAACTACTTATCACACTATGATTAAGAGTCTCATCAAAATTCATCCCGTTGACATCCTTTCCAAGCTTAACAGAAGAGTCCATGGGGGTCCGTTTAGGCTTGGAAGAGTCGAGGCCAAATTTCTTTACAAGGTCCTTTGCATATTTACATTGCGAAATAAAAATTCCACTATCTATTTGTCTCACTTGGAGACCAAGAAATAAAGTGAGTTCCCTAACTATGCTTATCTCAAATTCTTTTTGCATTATCGAGGAAAAGTTTAGAGCATGATATTCATTTATGGCGCCAAAAATAATATTGTGACACTTCGTTACCGGGGTTAATTACGAAAAACGTTTTTAAACTTTGATTTCATTTATGAAAATTATCCTTTTAAAACAAAATCTTGCTTCTAAATTTTTTTGGCATAAAATGCATTGAATCAAATTAATTAAATGGTGTCCAACTTATAAAATTTACAAGAACACTTAGAATAAAAGAGTTTTTCAAATTCCATAGAGTAAATAACAATTTAAGAAAGTCCACGTCATTTTGTCTTATTAGAAACCGAATTTAAAACACTTCCAAATAGTTACAACAAAAGAAAAGTTCCCTTTAAGTTACACATTTAAAAAAATGGTAAACAGAGCTCAATTAGCGCGTAAATCCTTCCTTGAAGTACTTGTGTGTGTGTGTGTGGTGGTGGAAAATGGTGGGGTATGAGCATACGCCCAGTAGGAGAAATACTATCAGAGTAATACGTACAAAGAATTTATATACATACAAAGTATATTTTAGCAATTTTGAAATCATCCTTCACTTTATTAAGTGTTCTCATGCAAAATTCAATGTTACATGAAATTAAATTTTTGACCCCGTAAGCCGAGCGATGATCCCACTCATACTTAATTCTTATTTCAATACCACCCATATCCCGTTAATTGAACCACTAACATAGTTTCATATTTTTCAAGTTATTTCATAAACTTTCCTTTATATTAATGAGCGTCGTGCTCAAAATCATTTTTTTCACTTGGTTAATAGGGGTACCAATCCATGAGTGTTATACGACCTTTCACCGACTACTACCATGTTGGATAAGCTACTGATCAGTGATTTTGGGTCTAAGCATTAAGCCACACCCAAGGGCTCTAGGCCCTCCTTAAATTTCTCGATTACCTTCGAGTTCCTTTTAGTTGTTACATCTTTGTCACCCTTTTTTCTTTCTTTCATTCTTGTCCAATTTTAAGCCTTTTTCCTTTATTTCCTTTTTAACGACCGATGAGTCCAAAATACCCAGGACAAGACTATTCCCAACACGTAATTTCCAAGTTTCTTATTTTATCAAAAGTCCATTTTCATTTTACACTTAACTCGGTATTTAATCTTTGAAAAAAATTTTATTTACCATTTCTTGTGAAACTTAACCTTTGAATTCAAAATACCCATTTATAAACTTTAATGCATTTTTCACTATTCACGCACACTTATAAACTTACATTTTATACACTTTACCAAAAATGCTTCTTTTTATCTTTTCTTTACAAAGTATGAGTTTCAACCACATAAAATTCAAATCTTTTAACTAGATTCCATTAGTTTGGAAAATTTTCTTATAAGCCCAAATTTTACATAAAATGACACTTTTGTACTGAAACATTACTTTTGTCATTTCATGACTTATATTTCCAATTTGTTAACTCTTATAATTTTACGTGTTCATGTTATTCATTTAAAACCAACTTTCCAAAATAATACTCATGTTTGCAAAGATTAATATTAAATTCAAACTTATCATAAAATGACAGTTTTGGCCTAAAAACTACACTTTTGACATTTCAAGCCTCATTCTTATAAATTGAGAACATTTCATTTTAGACTTTGTATCTTTGTCATTTTATGTGTACATATTAATATATTTACGAATTTAATCTCAATACTTTATATTTTCACTTTTACTCCCATAAACTTTAAACTTCTTAAACTTTCTTCACATAATAGTAGCATCATTTTCTGTGACTAATATGCTGATTTTTCCAACATTATTATTTAAGATTCCGTGGCTGGTTCAATTGTATTTCCAAAATATTAAATTCATTTCCGATAAATAAATATGATTTTTTCATGAATGAAAGGATTTATACCAAATAAACCCATATATGCATCCTAGATTTCTTCACCAAGTCCATTATATCATTTGTCATGAAATAACTAATTTAAACATGATTTTCATAAGGAATAACTTTCTTAAACATTCTAAAATTTTAACTTAGTTCAAAGTTTAACTTTTTACCATTTTTATCACATATTTATCAACATATATTCATATATAGTGATAATAAGTATAAACAGTCATGTAAATCATACATATGTATACATATATCTTGCATTCTTGATTTAAACTTGAAAATGGTGTAGAACCCGTAACTCTTTAAGATAATAACCTTTTGAATTTTAGCTCCAAACTTTCTGAATTTTAGTTCTTCTAGCAATCCTCTTTACACCCAATCTAACAACTTGTAACACTTAAAAATCCTTGATTATGTAGGGATAATTGTGCGGGATAGTATGAGTGAACTATAGATAGAATAAACAAGCTCTTGCTGAGTTAAAATGGAGGAGAGAATGTGTATTTTTGGATTAGACTAAATGTAAATTTTCACTCATCATATACGGGAGGAAATATGGTAGGTATCTCCTTACAAGCCTCCCTACATGCCCCCTATTCGTATCCCATGCCCCCTACCCATTATAGGTTGCTAGCCTACTGCCTAAAGGGTCCAAAAATAGTTAGAAAGTTATCAACACCCAAAGGAAGCAATCACTCCACAAAGTTGCATTCTCGACAACCTACAAATATAGGCATTTTGTAGGTGCCAAATCGATTTGGCCTAAATTCGTACCGATTTACACCAGTAAGTATCCAATCGATTTGGTCCAAATCCGAATCGATTTGCACCAATAGGTATGATTATTTTTGAAGTGTTGGTCTACGCCACGAATTATTATATTAGTTTTTTATTTATTTTTAACCAAGTATACAACCGCGAAAACTATACATAATGCAATTTTTTTGGAAATTTCAACTATTTATTATTTTACAAAATTGGGTGTTACAAATATCATCAATGTATACTTGGGAAACCACAACGCCCTTCCGATAAGATCCCAAGAACAAGGTCTTGTCCATATTTTCTCTTTTGAAACCTTTACCCAAGAGATATGAGGCAAGTTTTTCATACCAAGTTCTAAATGCTTGTGTAAGGCAATACAAAGACTTTTTGTGGAGACAAGCACGTGTTGGGAATTTGCGATCCTTAAAGACCTTTGGTTGTGAAACATAAACTTCATCTTGAAGTTTGCCAATAAGGAGAGCTCTTTGAATCCATTTGATGGAGCTTGAATCATAAGGAACATGCTATGGCTAAGATTAAATGAACTGGCTCTAACCTAGAAATGGGGACAAAAGACTCATCAAAGTCCAAACCTTCAACTTGTGTGTAACCTTGAGCCACAAGCCTTACTTTGTTCCTTAAAACATCACCCTCTTCTTCACACCTATTTTTGAAGACCCACTTAGTCTGGATAATATGAACATCTTAAGCAAGTTAACAAGAGTCCATACTTCTTATTTAGCGAATTGATTTAATTTATCTTGCATAGAATTGATCCAATATTCATATAACAAAGCATCCTTTACATTCTTAGGTTTGATCGTGGAAGTATAATAGAAAAGGTTAACTCTATTTTGGAGTTGAGATCTAGTCTTTATTACGACACGAGGAATAACAATGATTTTGATAACATAATGGTTTTTACTAACCCAAGGAGGTACATCTTGCACATTCATAACCTCACAAGGTCGTGGGGAAACCTCTTCACACTTATCCGCTTCATCTTCTCCCTCTTCTTCAACATGAGGGAAAACGAAAGGTGTGTCTTCACAATCATTATTTTTAGAGTCAAATGAATCATTATCATCAATGATGATGTTAATAGTTTCCATAATTTTTTGAGAGATACAATTAAAAACACGTTATGCATGACAATTAGTGGAATAGATAAGAAAAATGCCTATCTCACTCCTAGAGTCAAGCTTAGTTATATATTGTCTCTTCTTGATGTAACAATGGCTTTCAAAGACTGTAAAGTGCTTAAGTGTGGGTTTATTTCCTATCCAAATATCATAAGGGGTTTGGTTGGTACCGTACCCCCTATAGACTCGGTTGGCGGTGTGGCAAGTCGTATGAAACGATTTCACCCAAAACCTTTTAGGAAAATTCTTTCCAATCAATATGAATCTATACATATCTTGGATAGTTAGGTTTTTCTTGCCAACTAATGTAGTGTGAATAACAAGACATTTTCTTTCTTAATCCAAAACAACATGTCTTGTCATTCTTACCAGAATCATTCAAACTATTGACAATTTGTTTAGATTTTGACATTTTCTCAAAATTTGACAAAATAGTTCGTGATTTATCAAGAAAGGAATTAAACTCATGTTTGAAGGTATAAACTTCATCCAAGTGAGATGTCTTATTCACCTTGGAGTTTTTAAAAAATCTATAGCTATAATTTTTCAAATGACCATGACGTTTGTAAAAACTGCAATGATACACAAAATTATAATCGATTTTCTTCAAATCTTTTTATTGGCCTAAAAATATAACCAAGAGGGGTGGGAGTGGGTAAATTAGGTGTATGGATTTTAATGGTAAATTTAAAAATTTCTTAACCTAGTTGCAAGTATTAGTTGCAATATGATAAGTTTACTTTATAAATAAGCATTTAATTAGCAATAAATATAGTTAAGATAGAGAGAGGGAATAATGAAACTTTCCAAACTGAGATTTTAACGTGGTTCGACCTCTGCCTACATCCACCCTCGAGATGGTACTCGAGAACTTCACTATCTCCGATCTACTTTTGGTGGATCCAAATCCTCACAAAGAACACTAACTTGCAAGCCACAACCAATAACATGCTAAACTCGTCCTTTCCCAAGCGGTATGCACACAATAGACTAAGGTCTTTAAAGGCCTTGACTACCCACAACAATGGCACTACCGAAGGATAAGATATAATGAATAATTTGTAACCAAAGCGTAAAGCCAAGTAACTTCACTAAAACAATGGAAGAACAAGTTTATTATCTCTCATTTAAAATATAAGCAAACAAGTATCACAACTATATAGCTCAAGTGTGATTATGGGTATGTGTAATACCCCTGATTTTAATAAATAAAGTAATTATAAAATATTTGGGTCGCGCAAATTTTTTACGCAAAATAGTCGCACACGTTTCACTGCATGGGTCGCACAAGTGTAAAAAGAGGATAATTTATGTTTTAAGTGAATGTTCCAAGTAAAAGTTTGAATGAAAAATTTATATGTACTATACGGAGGTTGAATATAACAAATACGAAATTGCATGATGTGTTCGGGCTTGGCTTGGTGCATGCATAAAAAGGATAATTAATGGTAAAAATGTAACAACCCTCGATTCTTGGAGACTGAGAAATTAAATTTTGGGAAAATAAAATTTAATTGAATTGGAGAATTTTAAAATTTGGTAATTGAGGCCCAAAAATAGAAGACATTTTAAAGTATTTCGGATGATGATTTTAAGGGTACCATCGATCCCGAAAGGGTTGAGATAGTCAAAATGACTGTCATTGAGTTTTATTTCGGCTCCGAAATGTTTTTAAGTATGTTTGGCTCGATTTGGAGTAAACGAGTCATTTAAATTGTGTATTAACATTTAAAATTGGGATTTTGTTTTAAAGGTCTACGAGGCTTACGGATTTAGCCATTCTCATTTGAGAGAAAGAGAGAAAAAGTCCTAGAGGGAGAAAGAGAAAAGAAAGAAGAAGAAAAGAAGAGAGAGAGAGAAAGAAAGCTTGGAGATTTCGGCCCAAAATCGCGACATCGAGGATGATCCAACCTCTACAAAATTGAGGCAAGTGTTTAATCTCGCTAAATAAGTCATTTGTGTATTTTATTTCATAATTTGTGGGTTAAAGAAATGGTTTTTGGGTATAAACATCAAAACCTAAATTTTGGTTTAAATCTTGAAATTTAAGATTATAATTGGGTTTAAAGGATATAAATGGTTGGGATGAGATGTAGGATGGATTTTCTTGTTATAAATATTATTGGGTTAAAGATTTGGGGGCTTGAGGATGATATGTGGGTGTTTGAGGGTTGTGGGTTTGCTGAAAATTAAAAATCGGCCAAGGCAACTGGTATGGTCGGTCGACCGCGGTCTGGGGACCGGTCGACCACGCCTTAGGGAAAAGGCCTACTGCATTCCTTCGTAGGCAAAATTTTGGACCCGCGGTCTACCGGTCCCCTGTTTTTAGCCCAAAATTTAGAGTTGTTATTTTCCTTTTCCTTTGGAGTTTTATTCTTAGGGGCTTTCTTAATGGGCTTATTTAGGAAGGTTATGATACTAGATTAAGGGAATAGGGCTCTAGGTTGAATAGGGACTTGCGAGCCTATGTTAAATTGATTTAGGAGGATGGGATACCTCTTTTGATAATGAAAGAAATATGGGATTGAATTGATTGGTGGGTTTCCCAACTATGATGGAGGTGGGAAATTACGGATTGGTTGTAAATGGTAGAGATAGTCCCTTATCGCTTAAGTAGGTATGAAAAATGTATTTCTATTGAGATTAAGGGTTCATAAGACCAATCGAACCATAGGTGAAATTGGGGACGATTGGGATCGTACTATTGACTAGAATAAGCGGCAGCTTAAATTCTAGATAGGATAGTTATAAGTAATTATGTGGAAGTAACCATTGGGATTCCAACGCTTGAAATAATGTTAGGATAAGTTGATGTTCATAGGCTATTAGTTATATCTATATGCCAATGGTTAAATAGTACTAAAGAAAATTATGTATCTTCGAGTGTAAATGAAAGGTGTAGTGATGGTTTCCTACACTAGCTTTGGGTGATAACCTTAATGTTGGATGTATATATATATATCCTTATGTTGTTTGGGAGACTATTAACCATGGGAAAATGGATGAATATGCTTCAAGTGAGGGATTATATTCACATATCGAGGTAATTATATGAGTTTGTGGTGAAGGCTTGTATATTGAGGATCATATGTATTTAAAGCCGAGATGATATATACTATACATATGAACGAGATATAGTTTGTATATATAGTTATGTGAATATATGTATATATATATATATATATATATATATATATATATATATATCTATGTAGATATGACTATATGGATATGTTTATGTTATGGATACATAAACCTTATGTGATGGTTTAATATTGGATCATATGATGGGATCATATGGATGTATGTATATTGTGCATGTGAACGACATATATACTTATTTGGTTAAGCATACCCCGCTCATGCTATCATTGGGAAGTTTTCGCGCAGAGGATGAGCATCCTGGCATATAGAGCAGGGTGTGGATATTACCTAGGTCATAGTCGTCCCTTGAGTTATTATACGATATATATATATATTTTTTGGGTGAGACGTGGTGGGTATGTTTCGTCTCATTGCCAGTTTGGAGCTATGACCGCTTCCCGGGACGTCGTGTGCATGAGTTTATCACGAGGTGGGTGTCGTTGATCCCCACCAGGTGGTCCCCAGTTGCTACGTGAGCCGGGCACTGGGAAGATGATAGCATTGATGCAGTTTATCGGCGCTATATATATAGCCGGGTATTATACGTGCATGGCCATTGTACATCATATATGGTATGTACACTTGGTCATGGGTATGGATGAGGGTATGTATATATATATGGTGAGAATAAAATACCTATATATATATTTATATATCCTAGGTGAAAGGATATGGTATTTCTACGGGGTACATCTTGGATGATTATGGTGTACCAGATTAATTGGGGGTTGATGTATCGTATTTGGGAAATATTTCGGTTACATCATCCCAAGGTTATTATTGGAGATATTAAGTTGTTTTTATATTATAATCTTGACTTAGTGATTGAAATAGTAAATTGTGTGTTAAGTATTATGGATCTCTAGGATCGACATTGCCCAGGAGTAGTGTAACGGGGTGGTTCCTTGTTTGGATTTCGCTTTGCGAGACACCCCATGCACGAAACGTAGTGCAATGTCGAGATTTGAGAGAAGTAATCACATATATGGCATAATGGATCTCTGGTCTTGACATTTTCAGGAGTAGTGTAATGGGGCGGTTCCTTGTTTGGATTTCGCTTTGCGAGACTCTCCACGCACGAAACGTAGTACAATTTTGAGATTAGAGAGAAGTTTTACCAATAATTCATGTGCATGTTATTTAGAAATTAATTCTTATATTTTTAGCCTATATATATATCTATGGGTAATGTATTAAGAATTATAATGAATTAAATTATAAATCGGAAGCCATTAAGCCTATTATGGAATAATTGTTGGTAATCATAATCTAGTAGGATTAGTAAAAGGGTGGATCCTTGGATTGAGATAGGAAGGCAGTTCTCGTGAGTATAGGTTGGGCTTATGATAAGTTAGGTTGTCCTTATAGTTGGGGTAATTTAACAAAAATTTGAGGACGCGATTAGGTGCGCGCCTTTAGATGAGAGGTGAGTTGGGGTTTCACGAGAGTGTGATTCCACTTTAATTATGAAATAAGTGCACCGATATTTATTATGCACGGTTAACACACTTGCTAAATATTTTTCACAATTTGGGCTCTGACCCGTTTTCTTTTCTTTCCTGCTTGTGTATATATATATATATATATATATATTACCACAGGTATCCTACCGCATGGATGCCGGATGACCTTCTATCCTGAGTCTTGGGAGCCGTGATAGGTGCGGACTGTTGCGGGATGTATCTTGTAGCCGCTTCCTACTTCTTTAAAATTCTAGGTAGGATTCATGTTGTATATTGGGTTTGTACCCAAGGGATGTTTATATACATGTTTATATTTATTCCATTTTAGTTATTGTATTGGCTGTGACCCGACAGCTTATTTGGGTTTACTTCTTTGTTTTATATTCAGTTATATTTATTTATTTCATTTTATTCTAGCATTTCTCTTCTCATAGTTCTTTCATGCATCTTTCTTTTCTTTTTAGTAGTGTTAGTTGGTTGTCTGTTGCACATTCTATTTAATTTTAACATCTCGCTTATATGATATCGGGTAGTTAGTCCTATATTATATAGTACCAGCAGTTGATGTTGAGACTGGACCATCTGAAACTTCTAATTTAATATAGTATAGGGCTGGCCACCCGTTATTATTTTAGGCGGGTTGTTATAGATGGTATCAGAGCATCAGGTTTTAGAGTCCTTAGGATCTGTGCGAGTTTTCTGCATTCTTCCGTTAACGTTCTTGACATAAAGACCTAAAACAGGACTGTTGTGTTCACTGCGTTGTTTTCTTCTGTGAAGTATATTCACTTGATTGACGTTCTGATAACGGTTGCTCTTGTTTCGTTTCAGACGTCGCCTAGATTTTGTCGTCTAGGAAAGGATAGGAGTGGAAGTACCATACCCATAGCATATTTTGGGTACGCTTTAATTGGGGGTATTTGTTTTCCCCGATTCCGGAGGAGATATTGAGGAGATTTGTCGTAGTGGTGTGAGGTGATTTATCGACAGTTGAGCAAGAAAGGAAAATTTATTCGAATGGCGAACCTTGGACTTAGTAAAGTAAGTCTGAGGAGAGATTAGTGTAATCCTTGGGAGGCTTAGATGGAGAAACCCGTCACCTTCGTTAGGAAACCTAATGTTGGTGACTCTTACCGAGGTGAGGTAGGTGAAGTTGTCCCAATATCAAGAGTATTGCCTTCTGGGGTGAGGGAGAAAGAATCCGGAGACTCAGTTTCGTTGTGTAGGACTGAAAGAGTTCTCGGTAGTCGTAATCGCGCCTTGCCCTTCAATATGGTTAGAAAGGGTGTTGAGGAAGATGTTTATCTTGTGAAGAAATAGGCTTAGGGATAATGATTATCCTGGAAGAAGTTGAGGACCATTAGTTGAGATTCAAGGAAGAGGTGAAACCATTAGATTATGGAAGTAGGGTAGAATACCTTTCTTTGGGTTTGAGTTATGCTTTGTGCAATAATGGGAACGTCGCGAGTAAGGCATGGTGAGTAGTAGCTGATACACCGCTAGGGTGTATGGAATTTTCCTAGAGAAGGAGTGAGTAAGTATGGCCTTTGCATGGCATCTTTTGAGGAAATGAATCGTCTTGTGAGGAGATAGTCGATAGTTATAATATTAGATTTCTGAAGTGCGGAATGTCGAAGTTTGTTGAGTAGTGGTAGTAAGACTATTGTCTTATGGATAGGTACGGGAGTGAAATTACAAAAACCCAATAAGGGGAGGACTTACCTTGTGGTAAACTCTTTGAGGCAATGCAGGGGATTAGTATAGCTGAGAAGTTTAGAGTTTAGTGGACTTATGTTGAGTGGATAGTTTAGCTCATAGTTGTGATAGTTTTGAGAACTAGGTATTGGCTAGAGTATTGTATTTGTTGAGGCCTTGTGTCCTAAACATAAGGTGTTTGTTTGGCGTGTCAAAAGACGCGGGATTGATTTATATCGTATTGTTGTATAGGCCCTCGGGAAATATCTAAAATATGGAAATATTTTTATAAAACCTTAACCCTGGTTCAACTAATCTCAATCCCCGACCTATCTACACAGTAGTGTATTGGGAGGGTTCCTTGTTTGGATTTCACTTGCGAGACCTACCCTGCACGAAGGTGGCTAGTGTCAGGAATTGAGGCGAGTTAAACCAGTGGGAATTTTCAAACTTCTATATAATTAATATGTTGCTATAGATTATATTGCTGAGGGTTATATTATGATTTGAGGCTAATGGATCCTGATCATAATTTTACGAGTGGAAACTCGGATACGGGGTGTATGGGCGCCCTGGGTAGTAGTTGCTTTAAAACTATATGGTTCAACATGAGAACCAGGAAGGATCGGTATAGTGATCCTAAGGATTGATGTGAGGACTAGATGATATTGAGGTCCTATGCGCATTTTTAAATTTCGCGGATGAAATTTTTGTAAGGGGGGAAGTGTGTAACAACCCTCGATTTTTGGAGACTGAGAAATTAAATTTTGGGAAAATTAAATTTAATTGAATTGGAGAATTTTAAAATTTGGTAATTGAGGCCCAAAAATAGAGGACGTTTTAAAGTATTTTGGATGATGATTTTGAGGTTACCATCGATCCCGGAAGGTTCGAGATAGTCAAAATGACTGTCATTGGGTTTTATTTCGGCTCCGGAATGTTTTTAAGTATGTTTGGCTCGATTTGGAGTAAACGAGTCATTTAAATGGTGTATTAACATTTAAAATTGGGATTTTGTTTTAAAGGTTCATGAGGCTTACGGATTTAGCCATTCTCATTTGAGAGAAAGAGAGAAAAAGCCCTAGAGGGAGAAAGAGAAGAGAAAGAAGAAGAAAAGAAGAGAGAGAGAGAGGAAGAAAGCTTGGAGATTCCGGCCCAAAACCGCGACATCGAGGACGATCCAACCTCTAAAAAATTGAGGCAAGTGTTTAATCTTGCTAAATAAGTCATTTGTGTATTTTCTTTCATAATTTGTGGGTTAAAGAAATGGTTTTTGGGTATAAACATCAAAACCTAAATTTTGGTTTAAATCTTGAAATTTAAGATTATAATTGGGTTTAAGGGATATAAATGGTTGGGATGAGATGTAGGATGGATTTTCTTGTTATAAATATTATTGGGTTAAAGATTTGGGGGCTTGAGGATGATATGTGGGTGTTTGAGGGTTGTGGGTTTGCTGAAAATTGAAAATCGGCCAAGGCAACTGGTATGGCCGGTCGACCGTGGTCTGGGGACCGATTGGCCGCGCCTTAGGGAAAAGGCCTACTGCATTCCTTCGTAGGCAAAATTTTGGACCCGCGGTCGACCGTTCCCCTGTTTTTAGCCCAAAATTTAGAGTTGTTCTTTTCCTTTTCCTTTGGAGTTTTATTCTTAGGGGCTTTCTTAATGGGCTTATTTAGGAAGGTTATGATACTAGATTAAGGGAATAGGGCTCTAGGTCGAATAGGGACTTGCGGGCCTATGTTAAATTGATTTAGGAGGATGGGATACCTCTTTTGATAATGAAAGAAATATGGGATTGAATTGATTGGTGGGTTTCCCTACTATGATGGAGGTGGGAAATTATGGATTGGTTGTAAATGGTAGAGATAGTCCCGTATCGCTTACTCCCACTGAACTTGTGGTATATACAATCATCAACTAGACTCATCTAAAAACCAAACGAGATGACAACTTGATGAAACTTGTAATACCATTGACGAGAAGCCTGCTTAAGCCCATAAATGGATTTCTTTAATTTGCAAACTGTTTTCTTTGCATTTCCCGACATAAAGTTTTCTGGTTGCACCATATATATTATTTCATCAATGTCACCATTGAGAAATGCAGTCTTAACATCCGTCTGATGAAGCTCAAGGTCAAAGTGCGCCACAAGTGCCATTATTATCCTAAAAGAGTCTTTCGATGAAACCGGAGAGAAAGTCTCTTTATAATCGATGCCTTTTTTTGTGTAAAGCCTTTAGCGACAAGACGGGCTTTGTATCTCTCCACATTACCTTTCGAATCCCTCTTGGTTTTAAATATCCATTTGTAACCAATGGGTTTTTTTATCTTCAGGTAATGGGACAAGATCCCAAACGTCATTGTCCTTCATGGACTTTATCTCCTCATTCATGGCATCAATCCACTCTTGAGATTTAGAACTTTCCATGGCTTGACGGAAGGTGATCGAATCATCGTACACCGCACCAATGTCAAACTCATGTTCTTGGAGAAATACAATGTAATCATCTAGCATAACACTTCTTCTTTCTCTAGTGGATCTCCTTAATGGCATAGGTTCTGGAGGTGGTAGAGTTTGTTCTTCTAGAATGGGAGATTCTTGGATATTGTTGTGATTAGGATCTACTTCTTGAATAATGTCAGAAATTGGATCCTGATCAATGTTAATAACAACTGTGGGAATATTAACATATTCCCCTTCAAAACTAAAATCCTTAACCTTATCCCCCTCAGCAAATTCAACATCCTCAAAGAACCGGGCATTTCCAGTCTCAAAAATTATTTTGGTAATAGGATCATAAAATTTGCAACCCCTAGATCTTTCAGAGTGTCCAATAAAATAGCAACTAAATGTTCTGGAATCCAGTTTCTTTTCATGTGGCCTATAAGGCCTCGCTTCAGCTGGACATCCCCGAATATGAAGGTGCTTCAGACTAGGTTTCTTGCCTGACCAAAGTTCAAAAGGAGTTTTAGCAATTGCTTTAGTTGGTACTCTGTTAAGGATATACACTACAGTCTTTAATGCTTCACTCCAGAGTAAATCTGGTAAGTTAGAGTAACTGATCATACTCCTTACCATGTCTTTAAGCGTTCTGTTTCACCTTTTAGTAACACCATTCATGGTTGGAGAACCTGTCAAGGTGTACTGCAGGACGATACCGCACTCCTCTAGGAATTTAGTAAATGGTCCTGGGCGTTGTTCACCTGAACCGTCATACCTACCGTGGTATTCACCACCACGATCAGATCTGACGCTTTTAATCCTTTTACTGAGTTGATTTTCAACTTCAGCCTTGAATGACTTAAACACGTCCAAAGATTGGGACTTTTCATGGATGAGATAAATGTAGCCATAACGTGAAAAATCGTCTATGAATGTGATAAAATATTGTTGACCGTTCCATGAAACCGTAGGGAATGGCCCATAAATATCTGTATGTATCAGTTCTAAGACGTTTGTAGCCCTATTAGCACCAGATCTCCCTATGTTTGTCTGTTTTCCTTTTATGAAATTTTTGCAAATTTTAAAATCTGAAAAATCAAGGGAATCTAGAATTCCATCTGACACAAGTCTTTCAATTCTCCTTTGGGAGATGTGACCTAATCTCTTATGCCATAATGATGCAGAATTCTCGTTGGTTAATTTTCTTTTAATACCTCGAGTACTTAATTGCAAGGTTTCATGATATGAAGCAATAGTATCAAGCATATAAAGGTTATCTACATAAGATAAAGAACTAGTACCAACCAAATTTGAATTATGAAGAAGACTAAATTTATTATTTCCAAAGGAACAAGTATAACCAAATTTGTCCAATACAGAAATAGAAACCAAATTCCATCTAAATGACGGTACGATAAATGTCTCATTCAAATCCAAATAAGTACTAGACTTCAATAATAACCTAAATATCCCAATTGCTTCAACTTCAACTTTCTTGCCATCACCCATAAAAATGTATCTTTCACCATCATTTGGCTTTCGGCAACTTAGGCAACCCTTTCTTGACACGCCAAGCATGATAGTTGGTACATTGCTTCTTCCTATGTCCCGCATCTCCACAGAAGAAACAACCATCAATAGTTTTTTCTTTATGTTGTTTCTTTAAATATGGAACCACTGCAGCTTCGTTATCCTTCTTTCTTTTCTTCCCCTTATCCTTGGAAGTACTAGCCAAATGAACACTTTCTGTCTTATCTTGCTTCAGTCTTTCCTCTTCTTGCACATAATGCGAGATGAGCTCATTAAGAGACCAAGTCTCCTTTTGGCAGTTGTAGCTCACCTTAAATTGACTGAATTGTGTGGGAAGAGATATCAGAACCAAATGCACAGGCAAATCCTCAGAGAGATCAAGCTTAAGTGCTCTTAACTTTGAAGCGAGATGAGATATTTCCATAATGTACTCCCTAATTTTCCCATTACCTTTATATTTCATTGAGATGAGACTTGCCAAAAGTGTACTTGTTTCATTCTTTTCATTTTTGGCAAATCTATTCTTAATTTCTTCTAGGAACTCTTTGGCTGTCTTCATCGTTTTCGATATTGTGCCCCTGAATGCTTTTGGAATGGCCTTCTTTATGATGATCAAACACATGCGATTTGACTTCTCCCACCTTTCAAAGTCCTTTTTGTCATCAGAGGAACTTTTATCCGTAAGAGGTGAAGGAGAAGGAACCCTTAATGCAAGGTCCAAATCCATGACATCGAGAAATAAATGAAGGTTCTCTTGCCATGACTTAAAGTTTGTCCCATTAAGCATGGGAATAGAATTAATACTGGCAGTAATGTTGGAAGCAAAACTGATAGCTGAATCAGAGAACAATAAACAATTAAAACTAGCTCATATAAGTCTTAAATAAAAAATAAATTCAAATAAAGGACAAATCCCATTTTAAGATATCGGACACTCTATTAATATTTGATCTTTGGAAAAAATATTAACTTGTAAGTGATATCTTTCCGTAATAATCAAACACTGATAATAAGAACATATTGAATAATAATTCTTCCTTTGGGCCGATTTATTATTCATATGTAAAACTAAATAATTATCACATGCTTATTATTAAAGTGGCACATGTAATTTTGTTAAAAAACAATCTTCCTTTGGGCCGATTAATAATCACATAAATTACATGCACGTAATTCTTTTTATATTTCGAAATAAAATTAATTTTTTGAACAAAAGAGGTCACTTTGGAGACATATTCTTTAAATTAATTTATCTCGAAATATATATATAAATACACCAAAATTTGAATTTAAATTTGAAAGGTCATGGGTTCAAAACCCCTTTAGCTGCAGACTTGAAAGGTCATGGGTTCCAAACCTCTTGAGATCCTTCATAATTTTCATCATTTAAGAGGCTTAAATATGAAACACCAAGAGTCGAACCTTTAACCTTCCACTACCATAAAATCAACCGCTAGTCCAAATTTCATGAATTTTATATCATTGGAATCGTAATGAAACGAGAATATTTCTGAATCCAAAATTTTTCTGAAATGTTAAACCTTTTTGAAAAAATATTTGCAGCCAAAAATTAATATCAATACCTTCCTAATATATTCTCAACAATTCAACCTGAAATAGCTCTGATACCACATGATGGATTAATTTATATTTTGTGAAAACTATCACACAAACAGGAACATTCATATTGAATTATTAAGAAATATAAATATTAATTTTGCGGAAGCGTACCCGAATCCATGACAGAAAGTTAAAATATATGAGTCTGAGGTCTTATGCTCTTCCAGATCAACACTTTTATTTCCTCTCTAAATTTCTCTCTGACAATGGGAATCAGAAGATTGGTGTTGTGTGATCTGGGGACCATGACCCCTATTTATAACACAATCGTGTCTTTTCATATTTCGTATATTTCTATTTTAACCCATCATAAAAATAGAAATTATGCTTGTCTCTACACCATAAAACCCACACTTTAATAATACATTAGTAAGGCCCCAAAACTTAAATTAATCACTTTAATTGGCCGACATTTATTTGATAGCCTATAATTCATATTTATTTTATATTTAAGCCCATATATTAAATTTTACTCTAACAATATAAACATGTTGATTACATTGCTTCTCATGATTAGAATCAGTAGTTTGGACTTCCTTTCTTCCCTTTTCTTCCATGTTCAATCAGAGGTTCATACTTTGCATTGGTTTAATTTTTAAAACTCTTGCTCATCCACTCTTTGTACTAATAAGTTGCATTGTTCTCATCCATTAGATAGTAGTACAGTTGTATACGAAGGTATACAAGTAGTTAAATTTTTAACTGACTTACCTCTGTTTTTGCATTGGTAAGAAACCATTATGGTTTTGGGAAATCTGTGTAATATTGTTTTGGTTTATCTTTGTTGGAATTTGGATTCTGAATTTGGAAAAGTAAAAACTGAAAACATTATGTTTGCAAAGATAGCTCCTTTTTTCTTGGATTCCTCGTTAATGTTCTATTCTACCACCATTAATGAGGTGGAGAACACGAAGGCCTTCGTATTCTTATGGCCAGAATATATGTCTTTAACATGTAATTTATTCTGTTAGATGTTATATGTCTTCAACATGTAACAAACTAAATCACAGTAATGTATAACTATGTAATGTACATTACACAGCCTGTAATGTTTGGTTTGACCCATTGAAACTAATGATTTTACCTGATTGTAATGCTTGTAAGGCATAAATATCATTCTACCTGCTTCATAATGCTTTGTTTGTCCTATTGAAACTAATGTCTGTAATGCTTATGGCATCAAAAAAGCAAAAAATAAGTAGGGCGAGGTTTTAAATATCGAGAATCAACAAACTTCCTACTCGTGAACTCGAGGAAAACATTCAAACATCTTTTGATGATGGTGGAAGTTCCAAAAACTCAGAATTACGCTAGATAGAAAATATTGATGAGAAGCACTCTTATACAAGAAGTACTAACTGGACCTAGAAGGGATGATAATGGATTTACCGATCACCAAATCTTGAAGGTTATCACTCGAGTACGTGAGCATGGTCACGTGGATGTTATCTAGAAGCACGAGAGAAATAAACTAAAAATAATGAAAGCTGTTTGGCAAGATATTCGTGAATCGATTAACGTGAGTGGTTTTGGATGGGATTCCAACGCATGTCAAGTCACAGCCGAACCATCTATCTGGAAATAGTATATTGAAGTTAGTTATAAGTTTTCATTTAGCTAAAAGTTTTTTCCTTTTTTAACGATTAAAATTCATATCCAAAGCTAAAATTTGTTATTTGGTTCAACTTATTATAGGGAAAACCCAAGGGTTACAAATTTAAGGGTAAGGTGTTTCCTCATTTCTCCAACTTTGAGACCCTTTTCTCCCATGATACCGCAATTGGCGATCGGTCAACCACAGGACATGATGTCCCTCAAATGAGTGGTATGTTGAATATATATTATTTTTTTTATTTTATAAAATAATATAAATATGTTTTGCTTATTTAATATATTATGCAAATGTAGCATCCGCCGACTTGTCCACTGATGAAGAAAATGAGGTTGAAGAGAATGTGACAACAAGCCGTTCAAGCACGTCCAAACAAACTAGAAAAAGGAGTGAGCATGTCATCTCATCGCAGACGGGCTATGGATGACTCCAATGTCCTTGATATCATTGCCGAGTCCTCGAAGAAGTTTGCTACAGCTATGGAGGCCCATGCAAAAGATATGATAATACATGCAAATCAAGCTCACATCAATTGGAAAGAAATAATTGAGAAGTTAAATGTGATTGATATAACTAGAGTCATCTGATGCATCTCATGGAGCTTTTTGAGAAAGATAATGCACTGACACGTGTTTTTCTCGGCATTGTTGATGATGACTTTAGGCGTGATTGGGTTTACAACAGGCTAGAGCGTGTTCCTCCAAAATCTCCTTAAACCTTGCTATGTAATAGCTTTAAGGACTTTTTGTGTTTGGTGGATTCTAGTTATTAATTTTTAGCATGGAGTTTTAAGACATTAGTTGTGTTTTTTACATATGAAAAATTCGTTGTTTAGTTGATATTTGTTATTATTAATGACTTATTTTATTTTGACAATATATATGATATTATAAAAATTACTTGTTATGTTTGTTATTTAGTATTCCAAAATAGACCTTTGTTTAGGTTCATATTTATTTTGGCAATAAAAAAGGGGCTCATTTTTTTCCATGGAAAATATTGTTTATCAAACACATAAAAGATGGAAAATAGAACATTTTCCATATGGAAAATAATTGCAATCAAACACCACCAACAATTTTTTTCATGGAAAATATTTCCAAGTTTTCAATTCCATGGAAATTGACTTTTAAGCAGTTATTTTCCATCTTTTTTTTTTATCAAACACACCCTTAGAGTTTTATAGAGGATATATATATGATTTTCTTTTAAAATTCAAATGAATAAATGAGAAACTAAATGACTAAACTGACTGCACGTGGATACATAAAAAGGGTCTCTTTAAATACATAGTACCACGTGGATACTCTAGTTCAAGAGGAAATATAATTCTTGTTCAGAATTTTATAATATTAATAGATTATATAAGGTTGAGAATGATGGGTGCTGTGGGGTGTATGATAAGAGATGCACGACATACGAAAGATAGGGTATATGACCTATCACAGACATCTCTCAAAACGCATCCTGAAAAATTAATACCAACCCTTGGATTAATTAGGTTGATGATATAAATAACAAACCTACTCTCACCCCTTAACATATCCGATTAAAATAGAAATGAACACTCATCCTCCCTTATTACCACCCTTAATAGTATGTTCCAAACACCTTAAAATCAATATCCACTTCCATTTATATTGTGAGTACAAATACAAAACCTTATAGAGTATTTAAGGATGTATTTGAATAATATTTTGGAGGTATTTCAAAGTATATTTTCATGATGTTTTGAAGGGCATTTTTACGAGGCATATTTTTGTGGAGATTTGAAGGGAGTATTTGTAATGGAGCTTGAACTTAGTACTTTAATGGGGCATTAATGGAGTTTTTTTTGGACTCTTGGAGAACTTTTTCTAAATAACTTGTTGGGGGATTTATTCACTAGAGGCGGAGTTTTATATTTAAGCAATGTTTTATGAGTGAGAATAATGCATGTTTAGGATAAATTTGTATATATTTATACATATTTCACATGCTACCCATTTATGTATATAAGTTTTATATACATGTTATTTGTGTGACACATTGTTATTTCAAGTGAGAAAAGGATATAACTAGTTTAAAATGATTTTGGGACATAATATTTATGATGTTAAAAAAGTATGATTTCACTAAAAATATTGCTAAGTATTTTTAAGGAAAGTTTATGTAAAAACTCAAAATGACATTTTATGTACTTGTGATATACTCAAATGGGCAAGGGTTTGAACGCCATGAATGAGTATGTAAATATATAAAAAGTTAGTTTAAAGTGTTAAACTTGAAATATCAAGTAAATGTTGATATAATTACAAAACATCCCCAAGATTATTTACTCACAAAATAACCCCTAAAAGTGAGGAAATTACATATTTGTATAAAAAATTATAAAATTTACAAATTGGTACCATAAATTACATTTTGTCACTTTAGACTTAAAGTGAACATGTTTAAGGATTAAATTTCATAAAATTACTCGAATGACATTTTTAAAATGCTATTTGCATAAAATAATGCGACTTTAAAGTGAAAGGAAGTATAATAAAATGTTAACCATTTTAAAGGGAATAAAATGAAGAGTAGCAAGTATGGGTTCAAATGATAAATACTTGAATATTTGATTATTAAATTGCCGAAGTGTAAGTATAACTTGAAAATGGATAAATTACATAATGAAACCCAAAGAGTATAAAATTGTGATTTTTGCCCAACTTGGTAATTTTTGATTAAAAGGGGACTTTGCTATAAAATATTTTAAATGAACAAAAAGTAATGGAAATGGTCCTAAAATTTATAAATGGAATGAAGTTTTATAAACATAAAGATGTTAAGAATATGTCAAAAATATATAACAAGGACTAAATGGCAAACGTGTTCAAGTGTATAACAAGGATGACAATGTGTTATTCACCTTAGGTTTTAGCCTTCATGTTGGGTAAAATAGTTTAAGTAAACCTAAGTGACTAAAAGGTGCATTTATGCAAGGAAAATACGACGATAAGTAGAGCGATTTTGATAAAAATTACGGTTGAACCACAACTAAAATGAGTTAATGCAAAGTGAAAGAACTTTCATAAATCATTATTGGGAAAATTTTAAGGAGGGCCTAGAGCCCTAGGGTGAGGCTTAAACCCAAAACCACTGGCCAGGGAAGCGTATTACGACATTTGCGGGAGTCGGTGCAAGTTCGTAAGCACAAATGTCATACTATAAACTTCACGATTAAATAGAAATAAAAAAGAAAATATGGAATTAGTTCAATTATGAGAAAATGAATGATAGAGAAAATTGACAAGTCCATGATATATTAATTAAATGAGATAACAAGTTCTTATGGTAATGTGTGAGTGAATTAAAGGGTAAAGGTATTAAGGCAATACAGAATGTAGTTGGGCGTCGGGTAATCTATAACGATCATAAGCCCGGGGTGACACATAAGTTTAAATAAGCCTTCATACACCGAGTGTGTGTATGAAAATGCTATTTTGTAAATGCCATGGAAGTGGCGGGTAAAAAGAGTTAAATAGGCAGTTTTTGGAATTATGAAATAAGTGGTATCAGAGTATTGAAGAAACATGATTTCTTATTAATTAAACATGTATATTAATGAGTTAAAGAATCGTTTTCGTAATAAAATGGTAAAGGAAATATTTTTTTGAATAAACACGGCTAATTCTTACACTGTTAAGAAGTTGCATGGTAGTTACTTCATCTTTCCTTTTTCTTGTTTGTTTCTATACTGCATTATTTTTGGGAACCCCACTCGGCATTGTCTTACACCCTTCATTTGTTACGATAGGTTTTGCGAAATTCCGTCTTTTGAGATCATTTCATGGGTAAGTGCTTCTGGCTATTTCTTTGACTTGTTTGTATCATCAATTGAGAGCTTGCATGAATATCTTGATGTAGTTCTTGCATGAGTTAGAACACCATAGGTTGTGGGGTAAGGTGGTACTGTCTTGATTGACTGGTTGATTATCTGAGCATTTTTGGAATACATTTGATGCAAACTTTAATTTAATCTTGTTATCTTCATTGTTTTTGGTTCATGGTCTTAATTTCATGGGTATGGTTTCATGTTTGATTGGATGATGTGTTCCTATCAATATATCTCTAAATGTATTAAGTTATTGTTTTAATCTCAAGTCCATTTAGAGAGAGGATAATGAAGTTGAGATCATATGTTAACTGTGTTGTCATCATCAAAATCCTTTTAAAACATTTGGTTTCATAGTTTTGAGACAACTTTCTTCTCAAAAGATGATGAACACTCTTTAAGCACATAAGTCTTTTGAGCAACATTCTCAAAAATAGTTTTGTTCTCAGATTTAGATTTTCCAAGAGTATTTTCAAAACCAATTCCATGCTTGCCAACTGAAGATGTAATATGGGATAAAAGAAATTTTCCTATCCTCTTAGATCTATCTTCGATGGTATCCTTGGCATACTTAGCCAAGACTAATTCATTTTTAAGAGAGGTTATTTTCTTTTTCAAAGAGTCATTAGAACTTCTACATTCTTCCATCTCACATTGTAATTTTTTTAACATTTCTTGGAAATCTTTATTCTCATTCTCCATTATGAGGAGACTCGAACTAAGAGATGCACATTGAGCATAAATATTTCCAACAATGGACGTGTCCGTTTTTAGAGAAGCATTTTACTTTTCACATTTTTTGAGTTTAATAAAAGTTTTCAAGAGATCTTTTTAAGTCTATCCTTTTTAGAAAACAACTCATCACAAGCTTGCTGAAGGTCACTAGTTTCTTAATCTAAGGAATCATCACTGGAATAATCAGAAGAAGATAAATTATCAATCTTAGAAGATCATTTATAATTTGTGGATAAAGATTGACACAAATCTTTATCATTTGATGAACCACCATCTAAAGAGCTAAAACTATAGGCATGTTGAACAATGTCTTCAAAAAGACCTACATCTAAGTACATATTGTTGTCCTCCATATTAAAACGAAAAGCACGATCAACCTCTCTCTATTTTTTAACCTAAACAAAAGAGGACCAAAATTTAAAACTAGTTGAGAATGCGCATTGCGTATCGAAATGGAGACCCACCAAAAATTTATTTTGCACACCTATAATATAATATTAAAAAATTTACCTAAATTTCAATCAACCAACTCAAGTTTTATCTTGTTTGAGAATTTTGATGATAAAAGATACGTAATAGGTAAATAAGATCACAACAATAGATGCATGAGGATAAAACCCCACTAATTGGAAAAACCTCAGGGCAACGCAATAATCTCACTAAACTTGGTAAAATCTTACGCCGGGGGGGGGGGGGGGGGGGCTAATGACTTACACTTTTATTCACGCTACCTCACACCTTCACACCTTTTCACCAAATTGTAGCAAGCCAGAGGCTCCTATCCATCGATGAATAATATCAACAATGCAATGACATGACACATGTCAATAATGTTGCACAAGCCTTAGTCTTCAAGCTTTGGATATCACACATAATATGAAGCCCAAAAGAGAACCTTAAATATCAAAATAATTCTTATTACTAGAAAGACCCAAAGTGTATACAAAGTTTGTTTTATGAAAATGAATTCTTGATTAAAATCTTCATTTTCTTTGATATTAATCAACCTCTAAAAAGAGAGGTGATTAAATGCAAAGAAGAGAAGGTGAAAAAGATGAATTAGGTTTTGAAAATGGGTTCACTCATTTTCAAAAATGTGTTCTTATCTCTTTAGAAAAGGAAGAAGAAAAGAATACACACTAAAAGACCCTCCTAGTCTTTTCTCTCTTAAAAGATATGCGAGAGTTATAAGGAAATAAAGAGAATTGATGGTTTAAATAAGGAAAACCACACAAATAGATTTCCCAATTTCCATGACAAGACAAATAACATATCTTTTGTACAAAACATGTGTGAGAGAGTTGTTGGTGACTACTAAGTCTAATCAGTAGTTAAAAAGGTGATTTTCTCACAAATGTCTATAAGATGCTTAAAAATCTTTATGATAAATTTGTGAATCTCTACTCATCACCGGAGTTGTCACTGTAGTGAAAACGAGTGTTGCTGGAGCAAACCTGTTGCGATGCAAGTCGTACATTTATTAAGAGAATTTTTTAATATACCTTCAAAAAACTTGGCGGCCAATGATGAAAGTATCGCTCCAGTGATCATGTCGATGCGACAACGATTCAACAATAAGCTGCTTGCACTAAGTTTCAGAGTTTTTTTTTTCCAAATTGAACTTGTTTCGATTTTGCTTCAGTGAAAAAAAGTTTCCATTGTAGTGAAACTGGTTAGTTTTACTCAATTTTTCTTGTATTAAAATATTACAAATAATTGTAGTACAATTAAGATCAAGATTAAAAATCCCTAATAATTACACACACAATAAGTTTTTCCCAAGACATTTTGAAATAGGTTTGTAAAAATATGTGACATGTGTGAAGAAATTCTCCAAATTACCTTTCATCCTATAATGTAATATATATGCGATGATGAGGATGATCAAGATTTGGCTTCAAGACCTTGACTATTGATAAATCTTTCTCGATAGGTAAATAAATAAACCAAAGTGTTTTGTAAGATCGAAATAAGATAACTACATGTGAGGACACAAATGAGTATATGAATACTCTTACATGCTGAATCTACCCTTTGGCTTGCTTTAATTTTGAGAGAGTATCCTTTTAATAAGAAGGCAAACCCATGCCGAGGCAGTTTCTTGATTTCTAGAGATTTATACTGTGGAACATTACCTCCCAATGCCCCCAATTCCAAATCTTTTGAGGAAATCTATTTTCCTTATTAATTCTCTAGGCAATTTGTTTTTCCAATCCATTATATATATATATATATATATATATATATATATATATATATATATATATATATGAGGATCTTTGCCAATCCTCATTTATTTGCAAGGTCTTCCTAAATTTTAAAGATGGATATTCTAAAAGGGATTGCCAACTATCATAAATTTTGAAGTAGTTTTAACATTGTTGGAGCTGAATTTAATGTGTATGTGACTAAGGATTTTTCATATTGGTGGTCCAACTACATTAGTGTTCATTTGAAGACATTATATGCCTCCATAAACCCTTTGTATCCCTCTTCTTTTGATAAGGCTTTCATCTCCTCTTATAATATTGTATTCATATGTTTTGGCCTATACCTAGCCATTTTGTGCTCTTATAGAAGTTCCACATCATAGTTCATACATTTCTTATCTTAAGAGGAAATTGAATCCTTAAGAACTATATGATTTGAGGGAGGAAAGAGAGGAAGAGGAAGAGGAAGAGGATGAGGATGAGGGTGATGAAAATGTAGATGCTCCTTTTCTTGTTTGATTAATAAGAGATAAATTCTCTTTTGATGTTCCAATAAGAACTTCTTCAGGTATTCTTGACCCTGCTGAACCTCCCATATCAACCATGTTTAATATTCCCAAAAAGAAACAGGTGAAAACAATAGGTAAGAAACCTATTCATAAGGTTCCCTTGGTAGGTATACCAATGTCTTTTCCTTTCAAAGCAAGTTTTCATATCCTGGTATTCTTACACCAGTAAATCTGAATTCAAAAATTGTTTTCCCTTAATTGATAACTTTATCGACATGGAGGAACCTTTGCCAAATTTAGATCCTATGAATCCTCATCCAACTTCTCCAATAAATTCTCAAACACCTACTTCCATTTCGAATCCATTTCCTGATGTGTGTAAGGGAAAATTTCTAGTCGAGTCAATTTATATGTATTTTGGCTTTATTACGTTTGGAAAAAAATCAATTAATTCATAAGTTAGGATTTGAACTTGTTTATCCTTCAAGTCTGTGATGTTTGATTGAATATCGTAGCGGCCAAGAAAAAACATCGTATATATTGTTCTAATTTTTGTTCCGAGTTTCATCTTCAATGTCCATGGGTTATCAAGAGGAATGAATGCATATTTATGTTTGATCCCTGGATACATTTTTTGGTTGTTAGTTTTTTAACTTAGGCAATTTTTTTTGTAAAAAGGCTATTTAAAGAAAAAATATTTTTTTTGTTTAAAGTTGTTCGAATGAGTTGTTTTGTTCATGCAAATGAGTTTACACTATTCGTTGGAATGAGTTTAAATCGATTCTGACGATATGTAGGCTTTCATTCAAACGAGTATCAAATTAGCTTCAAACGAGTTTGTTCAGTTTAGGATATAACTAGCATTGGAAACTCATTTGAAGGTTGTTTAAAGGAGTTTTGTAGTTTCATTTGAACGAGATTTATTTTGTTCAAATGGTAATGCAACTTTGTTTGATCAAACCTATATATTTTGTTCAAATGATTTTTCTTGATTTTTATGTCGCCTCATTTCTGGCATCAATTTTTAAAAAGGGATATTTGTGAAAATAATTTCCAAGAACATATCTATTGACTCCCAAACCCTAGTTTACACCAAATCATTTGAGATCGAAGAATCATTTATATATGTATATTTGAGATCTTGTTTGTATTGAACAAGAAATTTTATCTTCATTGATATCTTGTTTTTGAGAGTGGATTTGGTTGTTTGTTTCATGGAGTGGCATCCGTGATTATTGTGATTTGATGTGGTGGACATTATGTTGCAATAATGTTTTTCTAAGCCAAGATTAGTGGATACGGATACGCTCATAGAGCACACATTATGGTAGTTCATGGGTGGATTCTTGCATGTTTCTGTGAAGAGGATTAAGGGACGAAGATAATATCAAGGCTTTAAAGAGTCGAGTCGATTGAGTAAGTCATTTGTAATCCATGTGTACTTCCTATATCATAGTGAATTTGTGTGAATGGGTCGTCTGAGGTTTTTTCATTGTGGGTTTTCCTCGTACATCATCGTGTTTTATTTTATGTTGGCTTATATTACCTAGATGCATGTTTTAGTTCAAGATAAAATTGGCTAAGTTTTGCACAAAATTTTGGTTTAATTAGTGCATGATTAAAATTGGTTTAATTAATTTTGAAAAATTAAAAATTGGTGTGTGTTTGACAATGCATATAATCCCTTAGAACTAGAGATCACTTTCAAATTGGTACCAGAGCGTGTACACTAAGTTATTTTATTGATCCCCAATTAGTGCTATTTTTTGGTTATTTGTTTGTCTATGTTTCTTTGTTTATTTGATTCTATTGATGGGTCAACATAGTGTTAAGTCTATCGAAGTATTGAGTGAGGAGGATGACTCTGATATTCAAGAGGTGTTTAATGAGCTTTATAACTACGTCGATAGGTTAACTAAGTTGAAGTTGAAACTTGCAAAAAGGATAAAATTTATTCATAAAGAGAATGCTTGTTTAAAATATGATAATGAATTTTTGCTAAACATTCAAACTCCATAAGACATTCTTTATGAAAATTTCAAGGACATGAAATATGATTTTCAAAATTTAGAAGTGTCCAAGAGAGAGAAAGTAAGGCTAGATTCCATGTTTTAGAAAGTGAGTTAAAGGACTCTAATGTTCTTAGGGTGAAATAAAGTGTCGTAAGAAATACTGATTAACTGATTGAAGATTTGAGATCACATTAGAAGAATCTTAATGAAAAGTTCACTTACATTGAGGGGGAGAGAGATAAACCTTCTACAAATTGTTGAAAATATGAAGAATAAGTCCCAAATGATTGAAGAGTGTAAGATTTTGATTGAGTGTAGGATTTTGAAGTTAGAAGATTAATTAAGAGACTTGAGTCGAATTGAGTCGAATTGGTGTTGGCTATGATAATCCGAATGCTTCTACTCCTAAAGCTAAGACTACCTATTTAAAAGTGTCAACCGTTGTTAAAGACGTTAGAAAATGTCAACCCATAGGTAACATTCATCGCATTTACACATGCTCATATTATGGTAGGAAAGGTCACCTTAGGTATGATCTTAGAAGAGGTCCTAGGAAGTCTAGATCCCATGTCACCATGGTTCCCCAAACTTGATTCATCTATATAGGTTAGGGAATTGGTTTTGGAGGCATTGAGTATTAGTCTTCTTGATTCTCGCAAGCTTGCACATGATTCATCACATGCTATATCTTATGGTCAATTGTGTTTGTATGTTTTTCATACACTAGCGTTTGTGCATCTTGCTATATTTTATTGCTAGTTATATTTCATCACATGCTATATTTTATTGCTATATTCATCACTTGCCTGGATTTGTTAAATTTTGATTTGCTCTATGGATTCACTTTATGTATGCCTTCGCACACACTTTGCACGAGTTCTTTTGGATTACAACTACACATGTTGCATGAATTAAGTGAGGTGTTCTCCTATAAATCTTGTAATATACATACCTATTTTGATTGGGGTATTTGTGTATGTAAGAACCATTACCCGTGTGTTTGTTTTGTATGAAAATATGAGTGATAAAGGGATATTAAGGGAGTAAATATTCTTTGCGTGAAATGATATAATTGGAAAGATCCTAAAAGGAAAGAGAGGCAAAAGAAAGCCTATGTGTTTAGACACATAAATACTATACGAGTGTGGAAAATTTATGTGTTTTGTGTCTTTTGTGGTGTATATACCTATATATGATTGTGCATTATTGGTATGTATGTATGTATGTATGTATGTATGTATGTATGTATGTATGTATGTATGTATGTATGTATGTATGTATGTATGTATGTATGGTATGTTTGTTCTGAGTATATGCGTTTGCATTTAATCCATATTTGACATATTCTTCATAGTTGTATCACATTGACATCGTATTGGTATAATTTGCTTCATCTTTTACATTGGTATCATTTGTTTCATAGTTTGGATTATTTGTACTTGTGTTTTCGAGTTTGTTTATATCGATGCCATTTCACTCCACATAATTTCAGGATTGCTTGTTTTCCTTTATGTTAACATGTGTTTCATTTAGGGAAGAAGTTGTTTATATTATGTATCTTAACCTTTTTCTATTCCCGAACAAAAAGGGGGTGAAATATTCTCACGTGGATAGAAGTCTAATATCACACAATTATATTTATATATTCTCTTTGCATTTGCGATTTTAGAAGTCTAACATCTCTCCCACAATTGTTTCAGATCCAAGAATCATTCATATATGTATATTTGAGATCTCATTTGTATTAAACCAAGACAATTTCTCTTCATTAAAATCTTGTTTCACATGGTGGGCTCCGTTGTTTTTTCTTGGAGTGGATTATGTGCTTATTGCGGTTTGAGGTGGTGGACTCCGTTATGCGGTGATAGTTTGCTAAGCCAAGATCGATTCATATCGAGATATGTGTGGAGCACACATTGTGGAAGTTCGTCGGAAGATTGGTATGTTTCATTGTGAAGAAGATTTATGGAATGAAGATAGAATCAAGACTTGAAGGAATCGAGTTAGTTGAGTAAGTCATTTATCATCATTGTGTAATTCGTATATCAAAATGAATTTGCGTGGCTGGACCGTCCGAGGTTTTTCTCGTTGTGGGGTTTCCTTCTACATCCTTTTGTTATGGTGTGGTTTATTTAATGCTTGCTTATATGACCCAGATGCATGTTTTAGGGTAAGAAAAAATTGGCTAAGTTTTTTACAAAACTTTGGTTTAATTTGTTCATGATTAAAATTGGTTTAATTAATTTAAAAAAATTTAAAATTGGTGTGTGTTAGATAATCCATATAATTCTTTAGCACTATAGGGCACTTTCAAATTAGAAATAACCCCAATAATTATTGATCCTCCTGTCTCCATTCCCATCTCCATAGATGAGGTTGCTGGAACTTCAGATACTATGGAATAAGAGCCCACCCAAGGTTCTAATTCCCCTCGCAAGACTAAAAAATCACCTATCATTTCCATAACTCCTAAGGATATTACAGAACGAAGGGATTCTCCTTTAGAGGGATCTCCCCCATAATCTCAAGCTGATCCTCCAGCTATGGACCTTCCTGATTTGATGACAACTGGTGAAGTAATTTTCTTTCAAGTGAAAGTTTAGCAAAATTATGTCTGAATCCCCTGTTCAATCATTGTAAATCTCTACCAGCAATATGGAATAATAGTTGTAACATCTTCTCTGAGATCGGCAATACCTTCATCATTTGCAGTTGGGAGCTTCTCAAACTTTGCAACTATTTAAAACTTTTTTAGGGTGCCATTTGAGTATCTTATTGACTTTTCTTTCCTTAGTGGGCCATAGAGCGCCTAGACTTGCATTTCCTAGCTTGAAATACTAGAAGAAAGTGATATTTGTAGACACCTCGTTCCACAATCAAGGTTCAAGGATGCTTCGTCCTATCATAAGTAGGACATTAAACCAGGAAGAACCTGCAGAAATACCAACTTTAAAAAAACCTCCAACTAAAGTAATAGGAGTTAAAAACACCAAGGACTAAAATATATAGGGCCAAAGTGAAAATAACTAAAAATAAAATAGTCCAATAAATAACAAAAAAAACTTCCTCTAGGAACTTTAACCTATCAGTTAAAGCCCCCCTAAATAGTTAACTGACTAGTCAACTATTTCCCATCAGATAACCGATCGGTTATCCACCCCAGAAAATCATCATTATAAAATCATTGAAGATGTAACCACAACCGTACACATGGCACCTGCCTAAATTCGAGGGCCCAAGACCTTTAACTGATCGGTTAAAAGCCAATCCCAAACCCATATATATAAAGGTGTCCGCTATCTATTTCAAAGCATCCAGAAACCCGACCTCGATTCGAGTTTTTCAACTTTTTATCCCCTGAGGATCCGAGATACTCGAGCTCATTTTGAAAGTCCGGAAGAGGTTTGTACTTCAGAAAAGTCACTTTCCCCTCAGGGAAAGCTAATACTTTTACAAAGTCGCTTTCGAGTCCCAAAAGAGGTTTGTACTTCTAAAAAGTCACCTAGGAGAAATAAACTGAGTCGAACCTCTGCACAAAGTCTGCAAAAACCAACACTTGTAAACAAATCTCTACCCAACTGAAAAACCCTAAAAAAGGGGACTTGCCCGTAGGAAAAAAATTTGCTTTCACCGCAAGGGTAAATAACCTCTGTAAAAAAATAGGGGCAATACCACCCCCCCCCACACACACAGATATATATATATATATATATATATATATATATATATATATATATATATATAACTATACGTACATTTTTATATTCTTTAGCCCATCAACATCAGTTGGGACATGTGGAGATGATTGGTGGATGTGAAAGTGGAAGAAAACTTACTGATGAACTAAGACTTAAGGTGGAGGAGATGGAGAACGAGGTGGATGAGCTGAGGATGTAATTTCAGATAGGGACATGGAAAAAAGGGAGGCTATATGACAACTATGTTTCTCCCTCGAGCATTACACGAGTGGATATCAACAACTTCACCAGGTGTATATTGGGTACAATGGGGGCGATATTTTGGCTTTGTAAGTTCAATTTGTCAAGTTGTTATAGTTTTTTTTCATTAACTTTATATTTGATTTTTGTCTTGATGAATACCTTTACATATAAAGTTGTTCTTACAAAAAAAAAAAAATTAGCCCCCCCTCCGTTTAGGGGACCGAATATGCAATTTATAACATTTATATTTCAAAAGCCTGGTCTCTAATTCTAGCACCTCTATTTGTGTACTGAATTGACATCGTCATATGTTAAACAAATGCTAGTCAAATGCCATGATCACAATACATTACCATGAAAATATATTTTTCAAAACCATTCTTAGGAAAATGCCATTGAGCTACGCAACTCGAAACCTTGCATGCCAAAGTATAAAATCCAGAAACTCTCACCACTTCTGCCAGCAAACAAAGCCTGTCCAGGCGATGAAACCCCAAATGTGTGGTTTCATACAAATACTTTTTAAACATTGGCGTTTGATCAATGTATTTTCTTAATATAGAAATATATCAATTCAACACTATGAAAATGATATATTAAGGAGTAGGATTTATAAATATTGTAATGTTGTACATTGTATACCTGGTATCTTGTCGCCTACACTTGTAAATATGCCCATTTGTTGGAACTATGTTAACTTTGATCCAAAGTCTAATTGGGTACATAGACGCTATAACGAGGTAAACTTATGAAGTCCAAGCCTCATAATATGCCTCTCAGCGTATTATTTCTCTGGGATGCCTCCATCTTTATTACAACACCCCTATCTATAATCCAACCGTATTTGTTGGAACTACGTTGTCTTTGATCCCAGGTATCCTTGGGTACGTAGGTGCTATACCGAGCTAAACTCGTGAAGCCCAAGCCTCGTAATATGTCTCTCAACGTATTATTTCTTAGGGATGTCTCCATCCCCAGTCTAAACCCGACTTCTCCTAGACCACCTCAATACCAAAATGTAGTGTTCTGATCAAATTATCACTAATGGATTATTACATCCTTGATGTAACACCCCATTCTTATCCCAACTCCTCTCACTCACTACACCTCCAAACCAGTATGAAGGACAATACCTTCCGACTAGTGATTACCTGACGATCATCACATGATATGAGAATATTAGTGATCTTCGGCTCCACTCCCCTTATGACCCTCCATAACATAACTCATCCCTCTCTTAAGCCAAGTATTATACTTGCACACATATCATGTTGGAACACACATAAAAAACAAACTACGCAGACTTTGATCCCAAGTACTCTTTGATACGTATGCGGAATACCGAGTCACTCTAATGAGCTCCAGCCTTAACAATATATCGCATGATATATTATCTGTAACGATATTTTTCCAAATCTTATCCCTTATCCTTATCCAATTGAAATGAAATATCAAACTATCTCAAGGCAAAATCTCCCAAATGTCACTACTAATACTCAAATGCGTAAAAATGTGCAAACACGTATACACTAATCACAATAGAGATGGACCAACCTCTCACCTTTCTATCTCTCCTTAAATCTCGAATGAGATATCAAACTATCTCAAAGCCGAGATTTCTCACACACTTACATACATGATAACGTCCATCCGTTATACAAATATAAAGAACAGAGTGATACACAAGTAATCTTGGGTACCTGCATTGGTTGGAATGACATTTTATACCTCTCACTGATACCTTCTTCTGACCTAAGAACCTATTTACATTTACAGGACCCTCATGCTAAGGTCTCTAAAAAAATTCTGAAAATAACTAAAAATTAGTCAATTAAGGAAGCGTACAGAAAAAGTAGGGGGCCTAGAACTCTCCCCACTCGTAAATTGGTTCCTGAACCCACACAACAAGAATCTTTGGACCAACTGTAGAGTTTAAAACATGCCTTAGGATCAACCCAAAAGGGCTAACCCAAAACTTTTTGTTTGTTATATAAAACAAACTGGTAACTCTGAACACCCTATGAAAGTCACACTTACCAGGGCATGCACCAAAAACTAGACTTGAGTGCATCCATGGGAACATCACCAACCTAAAATGTCTAACCAATAACCCGACCTCTGGGAGAGGCAACAAAACGAGAGATAAGCACTCTCGTGTTTGCTGTTGACTAAGCAACGAGTTCTATCCCCCTAAGCGCACTACCACTCGGGGCCGCAAAGCCATAGTGGCAACTCTACTGGGGAAATTTTTTCCTCCACTAGAAAATAACATTATGTATCATTGCTAGATTTCTTATCTACATCACAGTGGTGAATCCACTGGGGGTAGATCAAGAAAACCAAACTATTTATATTCTTACTTTCTACTATGCTTAATATTGTTCTACTAAATGACTACTTTACACAAATTTTAGATCTATTTAGTAGTCTTCATCTTAAGGCCCCTCACAACAAAAATACATGCTTAGGTCCCCATGTACATGATTGTACTTTTCCCCATACATATAGGTACACGTGAAGACCTTGTGATAATATACACACCAATGTATATAAAAATTAAAGATTACCTGTTTGCATCACGAACTACATAGTATTAGTTTTCATATTGTTTAAACCATATATCCACGAGGCTCCTAAAATTGTCTAATTGAAATTAGTTTGTACTTTAGGTGTAAAGTTCGTACTTTAAAAAAGTCACCTCTTCCTAAAAAGAGGTTCGTACTTTCGAGAAGTCGCTTCCTCAGATAAAACTCATACTTTCAAAATGTCACTTCCCTAAAAGGCTAGTCGCCAATGAGCGTCCTCACTCTTTTTAACCACCCATCTCGTATATCAAATAACTTCTTTCTCGATCATAAGGTCTTTGTAACAGGGAAATTTTAAAGTTTGTTAAGTACTAGGTATATTGAATAGGCTTTCACAGTTATTCAGTACTACAGTAATGTTGGTTTACATGTATCTTAATGGTAGCTCGATCAAACAAACTCGGTATATCATGATCTATGGTAATGAAAAGCGATCCACCAAAAATTGAGTAATACCTCCCCATTTGCATATAGATATAGCTCTAGGAATACACCATATTTCACAAAAAGAACAAGAAACTTACGGGTCAATTGCTCTCATAAAATTTCTCAAGAATTATCTGGCAGTGGGAGGCTGTTAGATTTCAAGATGAATGTCTTCCCCTCCTACAAGAGAGATAAATAGTATGAATCCGCAAGTCTATCACCAAAGAAGATTCGCTATACGTTGGATTCCCTTAATCACGTTTTACTTTGAGAAAATAATAGGCTTAAGTCTTTTATATCCCTGTTCCTCATTCTAAAAAATGAGAGCTCATCCCTGTTCACCTAAATCCAATGAGACTCTGTTAGAGCTCTCATCCTTTGAAGATACTACCAAATAAGAACTCAAAAAGACAAAATTCCGTCCACACACAGTTAAAGATAACTAAAAGAATTATATCCGATGAAGTCATTGCATATGTGAGTCCTTCTCGCCCCTATGTATTTTCCTTATTTCAGTCCTTCTGTCTGTAAAATCCTGAACAAAGGTGCCTCGACTTTTTTTGCAGTTATCACTATCAGTAGAGAAATCACACTAAGTTATTACTCTAGAAACTTGAGTTTGTACACCATCAGTGAACTCTCTAAACATAACTATCAAGTATAAAACATCGTTCGCTCCATGTCTATCGAGCAAGACCAGGTCCCATCGATAATTGATCAGATTATGAGGCAGCTTGAGAAAATCACATCTTCTAAAAACACCATGTAGTCAAAGATTAGGTCACTAGGACAAATCACAACTTGCATGTAAGAAACCCATAAAATAATAGGAGATACTGTTCTTACCCGCCAATCCCTAATCCTGGTACGCCGCCTGCGATGGCTGTCAAAGCAATGCCAGTTAACCCCCAAGATCCACCTGATCTAGTTCCATTTCTGGCTCCGAATCTAGCTCCTCATGCTAATGTTGGTGCCCCCCCCCCCCCACTTCCAAGTGCCACTCTCCCCATATGGTTGTTATGAAATTTTCCACTAGTACCCCTTGATCCTAAAGTCCCCTAGTGGCTGAATCTATGGCTCCTCCATCGGTCAAAGAGGTTGTTCCCCCATATCCAAACCAGAAGATAAGATAGGTACAATATGAATCGTATCTCCTTTAAGAATCCATCAGCAAGATGCAAACCACTAATGATTTCACTAATAAAAAAATATGACTCTCTATATAGATGCCAGACTACCAAAAAATTGAAAATTCCAGTATGTAAAGCCTATAAAGGATGGGGCTTGTCGCCCATCCACTTATGAAACTACCACCTTCAGATGTAGGTCTAAAATATCAACCTAGGAGTGTTAGAAAGAATGTTCTCCTCTACATTGTCCGGAGGATCCCTCACATAGTACATGGGCCTTAACGTGAAGGAACCTTTGAAGCATGGGATGATGTATCTCATGCTTTCCTGAAGTAATATAAGTACAATGAAGAATTGGTTATCATCCGCAAATATTTGGAAATGATAAAGAAGGAAGAGGGGGAAGCTATTGGACTTTTTGTCACTCATTAGAGAAAGAAATCTGGTCAAATGATTAATCGTACCTTAGAGAATAACCAGATAAAGATTATGTTCAGGAACCTCCAAAAGGAATTACAAAGTGATCTTGGGCTCATTTGGATCTTAGATTTCAAATCCTTCAGCCATATAGGGTGAAATATTGAGGAGAGCTTTTGCCGGGAAAGTTGAAAAGACTATAAAAAAGTCTTATCAAAGTACCAATCAATTCTACACCCGCAGAAACTTACCCTGAGCCTCCACGTCTCATATCATTACCCTTGTAATTAGTTAACTACAAAGACCACAACTAGTTCCTAACTCTGCCCTAGCCATAGTAGCCACTACTGCACCCTTCCAACTAGGGCCGCCACTAAGATTTTATCAGGCCATGCCCCCCTAAAGAGTTTTATGCACTACACCATATCCTGCGAATGGTCATGCCCAGTTGGTCACGGACCAAGTCGGTGACTAGCTAGTCGCAGACTTGGGCCGTGACTAACTCAATTTTTGGCGTGATCATATTTATTACCACACTAAATCATGGATGCTCTGGAAGTGGTTACGGACCAAATCACTGACCACTGTGGGTCACGTACTTGCGTTGTGACCAGGGCGTGACAACCTTGGCACCAAATTCGTGCTAAAATTCCCTCCAAACTGGTCGCGGATGGGTCATGGACTTAGACCATGACCATAGGCATGACAAATAATAAAAACTAAGCAAATGGAGTCACAACTGGGGGCCGTGACCATTTCTTGGTGTGGGTCATGACTATGGGCCGTGACCATACCTCATTGAAGCAGTGGTTCTGATGGAAGAAGGATCTCACATGGTGGGTCACGACTCTAGGCCGTGACCAGGTTCAATCCAGCAACACCCTCAGCTCATTTATTGGTCACGCATGGTGGTTCACGTCTCTAGGTCGTGACCAGGTTCAGAACTTAAAACAAAACACCTGCTGTAATTTCATTCCTGTCGAACCATTTCGGTGCCTAAAGGCTGTGCGACTTGTGCAATTTCATTGCTATTTATCTAAAGGTAAGGGTGTATGTATGGATTCATTTCGATTGCATTTCAATTTCACTTCAATTTGTGCGATTTCTCATGTCTAAAGGTAAGCCCCAATTTTTGTGTATGTATGTATAGATTTATGTTTGTATGTGTGTATGTGTGTGCATGCATAGATTTATGTGTATATGTATGTTTATGTGTGTAACTATGAACAAATAAATTATTTTTTATGTCAATAAACCCTAGATTGTATATGTGTGTATGTATAGATTGTATGTGTGTGTATGTATAGATTTATGTAAAAAAAAATATTAAGGTTTAGTAAACCCTAAATTTTATGTGTGTGTATGTATAGATTATGTCAATAAACCCTAGATTGTATGTGTGTATGTATAGATTATTCCAATAAACCCTAGATTGAATGTGTGTGTATGTATAGATTATTCCAATAAACCCTAGATTCTACGTGTGTGTATTTTTTTGACAAAATATTATTTAAAACCCTAGACATTATATTTTTTTTGACAAAATATAATTAAATGGATTTTTAATGAGTAAAAAAATTTACATCCACCTTGTTGTGGGTTATATGCATGTCATCATATTATATTGGGGGTTATATGCATGTCGTTATTTTAGGATAATTCTAAGCTGACACAAAAAATTGGACACGACAATGCCTTTAATATTGAATATGTTGTTCATTGATTTTAGGAAGAAGATGAAGTCAAAGGGTATTAGCAAATATGGATATTTTTAAGTTTTTCTTATTATTTTATAAAAATAGCAAATATGTCTATTAGTAAGTTTCTCTGATGATCTTAATCTTTTACAGGAGCTCTTCCTGTGATTTGGTGCAATTTTCCATTTTTGTAGATTTTTTCGAGATAAAGTAGAGTAATTGACCTCCCTACCAGAGCAGCTTTGGTATAATTTTTCGAAACTAAAGTAGATTTTGTGCAAACGTTGAATGATTTTTAAGGTTACTAATAACTCTTCTTTCATTTGTATACAAATGAGCTAAAGTTTAGACCATGCCCATTTGTCTTTGCATCTTTTTCTCGTGGCCCAAAAGTGTGTATGTACAAGGTTCTTGAGGTAATTGTCTTGGATAACTTGTATGAGAATGTATTTAATGGTGAATTTAAATTTCCTTTCGCTTCTATTATGAGTTCAGATAGGTCAATTTTAATAATTTTTTCACTTTTGGTTGCAAATAATTGAGGGGAAATGTGAAAAACATTTCAATCTGGTATGCTTTATTCATCTTACATGTATGTGTGTTTCAATAACATTTTTTGTTTTCACCATACCTACCCCATAGAAGCAGTTTCCCAAAGGTTGGGTAGAAATTAATAATTGTGTTCCCAATTAACATACCAATGTTCTTGGTGGGGGAAGGGGGGTGAATAACATACTAACAGTAAAAAAAATCGTGTTTCCATTTTATGTGAGATATAAGGGACGATTGTTCATGGTGATTCTGTAAATAGATGGTAAAAGAACTATAATACCATTGTCGCGTTGTGTTTGTGTGGCAATTAAGACTCGCATCAATTGTCTTATCGCGTCTTGTCATCAAGTTATTCATGTGTTACTTTTATTTTCGTGATATTCATGTCTTTACTTCTCCATTTTAAATATGAACCCCAAATGGCCCCGTGAGAGGAACCAACATCTTGCACGGGACCAATGTGACTCGTAGGAACTGACCGCGTGGTCACGGGACTCTCGATATGATAATACGACAATAATTTGAAAATATCTAGACTTATACTTAAAAACATTACTTGAGAAGGGTAAATCCCAAAACAGCCCGCAAACGCCCCGTGAGATGATCTAGACACATGTAGCTAGCAGTTGGGGTTGTCATCTTTATATTACCTTATATCTAGGCATTGTAACCTGATAATATCGGCCCATGAGAGAACCTAGACGATTTTGTAAAGGTCCTATATTTTGTGAGTAAGAAAAATATTGGGTTGGGGGTTTTCCCTGTAAATATTGTGTTGCCTTACTAATTGTGATTTTGTGTATTACAAGTTGGATTGTTGTTGGTTTACTCGGTACCGACACCTCGCACGGGATCAACTTAACTCATAGGAACTGACCGCGTGGTCACGGGACTCCCGATTTGAGAATACAACGATAATTTGAAAATATTTAGACTTAGGCTTAAAAACTTGGCATTAAAGGGAGAAGCCCTGAAACAATCCCCAAACATCCTGTGAGAGGCACCGACACCTCACACGGGACTAATGTAACTTATAAAAACTGATCGCATGGTCAGGAGAATACTAGTATGAGAATATGATGATAATATGAATATATTAAGACTTAGGCTTAAAAACATGACACTAGATGGGAAAACCCTGAAATAGCCCCCAAACTGCCTCGTGAGAGGCACCGACACCTCGCACGGGACCAATGTAACTCGTCGAAACTTATCACGTGGTCACGGAACTCCCAGTTTGAGAATACAACGCTAATTTGAAAATATCTAGACTTAGGCTTAAAAACTTAGTGTTAGAGGGCGAAAACCCGAAATAGCCCCTGAACGGCACCGTAAGAGGTCACATCGGGCCAATGTAACTCATAGAAACTGACCGCGTGGTCACGGGACTCATAGTTTGAGAATATGATGATAATTTGAAAATATCAAGACTTACGCTTAAAAACATGGCGTTAGAGGGGAAAACCTCGAACGAGCCCCTGAACGGTCCCGTGAGAGGCATCGACACCTCACATGGGACCAATGTAACTCATAGGAACTGATCGCATAATTACTGGACTCCTAATTTGAAAATACGATGATAATTTGAAAATATCAAGACTTAGGCTTAAAAACATGGCGTTAGACGGAAATATCCCCAAACATCCCTCTAACGGCCCCGTGAGAGGCACCAACACCGCGCACAGGATCAATGTACCTCGCTGGAACTGACCGCGTGGTCACGGGACTCATGGTTTGACAATATGAAGATAATTTGAAAATATTAAGACTTATGCTTAAAAATATGGCGTTAGAGGGGGAAAACTCCGAAAGAGCCCCTGAATGGCCCCGTGAGAGGCACCGACACCTCGCATGGGACCAATGTAACTCGAAGGAACTGATCGTGTGGTCAGGGGACTCCTGGTTTGAAAATATGATGATAATTTGAAAATATCTAGACTTAGGCGTAAAAACATGGCGTTAGAGGGCAAAAAACCGAAATAGCTCCCGAATGGCCCCTAGAGACGCACCAACACCTCGTACGGGACCAATGTAACTTGTAGGAACTGACCGCTCGATCATGAGACTCCCGATTTGAGAATACGATGATAATTTTAAAATTTCTAGACTTAGGCTTAAAAACATGGCGTTATAGGTATCACGCGTACTTTATATCCAGGATGATTGGGGCTAGCTCCCATGGAGGGTCCCACCCTGAAGAACATAAATCAATTACCACCTTATAATCATTTTCAAGCACACCATTATACATAGCAATGTCCTTGAAAATTTAGAGTCTCTCCTTGTCGCAAGAGCTTCACAACCTATAGCGAATTACACTCTGCAAAGTGTTGAGAAGACATACAAAAAAGATCCTTTTTGGTCTCTTAAAACACCACCAATTTCTGCTTTGGTGAGGACGGGAGGAAGGCCCCATCGCAATTTACGTATGATGTAAACTTTTCCTTCATAGCTTATGCGATTCATCACATCTTAACATACTCTCATTAATCACTTTCATGGCCCAAATTTTCTTTTTTTCGATGATAAATTTATTCCGAGCATTCCATATATGCCAAGAAATCTGGACCACTATACTAAGATGATCCACTGCTTGTCCAAATGATTTTTTGCTATCGAGATTATTTAAGATTCAATGCAAAGGGGATTGAGATGTCGCCTCACATTTGCCCCAATCAATTGCCCAAGCTCTCCAAACCTCTGCAGTCCAGTTGCACCTAATCACAACATGCTTTATAAATTCAATTTCATCCTTACATATCACATAAATTGTATTGTTAGCATATTTTCTTAGATAGATGGACTTTCCACTAAAAGGTTTTAATTTTTGGGAATACATAACTGTTATATAACAGTTATATAACTCCTATGCAACTTCTAATCCTTTAGAACTTGAGTAGATGGTAATGTTACAAATGTTACAACCATTTTCCATGTCGGATTATCTTAGTCTTGTTGGATACGTGAGTTGTTCATTTTCTCACACTATCAAGTATGTGTTAAATCTAAAGTTATATTTCTACCGTCCTTTTACAAGATAATATTTAACTAAGCCAATTGGTTTAATTTTTCAAGTATGGAAGGGAATATGACACCAATGCAACTCGGAACATTATTGTTGATTTGTTGTGTATTAAGGAATTTCATCGATAGACCCACCGTGTGTGATATTCCTACTGTATTTGGCAATGAACACATGACACTAGTTTCACCCTAAAGACCTGCTTTTATAGTTGGGAAAAAGGCCTCAACTGCTGCGATGGAGGCCCGATGATGTTTAATTGAGATCTGATTTCATTCTATGTACCATACTTGTCTCCGTTGTTGCTTTTAATAATCCTGAGTAAGCATCATTGCTTTCAGCATCTTCCTAGATGCTTGAAATTATCCCAAAATGTTTGCTATCTGAAAATGATTTCTTCCATAATTAGTATTATTACTATTGTAATTATCACCACTTAGTACAGGCAAACACCATTATGTATCGGGGCCAAACCTTTATGGGTTTTGAAATGAAAATACGACGATAATTTGAAAATATGTATACTTAGACTTAAATACATGGCGTTAGAGGGAAAAACCCAGAAATAGCCCCCGAACGGCCCCATGAAAGGCACCAACACCTCGCACCGGACCAATATAACTTTTAGAAGCTGACCGCATGATCACGGGACTCACAATTTGAGAATACAACGATAATTTACAAATTTTTAGACTTCGGTTTAAAAACATGTCATAAGATGGAAAAAACACGACACATCCCTCGAACGGCCCTGTGAGAGGTACCAACACCTCGCACGGGTCCAATGTAACTCGTAGGAACTGACCTCTCAATCACGGGATTCCCGGTTTGAGAATACGACGATAATTTGTAAATTTTTAAACTTAGGCTTAAAAACATGGCGTTAGAAGGCAAAAACCCGACACAACCCCCGAACGGTCCCTGAGTGGCACCAACACCTCGCACAGGACCAATGTAACTCGCAGGAACTGACCGTGTGATCAAGGGACTCCCAATTTGATAATTCGACAATAATTTGAAAATATCAAGACTTACGCTTAAAAACATGGTGTTAGAGGGGAAAACCCTGAAAGAGCCCCCGAACGACCCTATGAGACGCATCGACACCTCGCATGGGACCAATGTAACTAGTAAGAACTGATCGCGTAATCACGGGATTTGAAAATACGATGATAATTTGAAACTATCTAGACTTAGGCTTAAAAACATAGTGTTATAGGGCAACATCCCCAAACAGCACCGAACGGTCCCGTGAGAGGCACCAACACGTTGCACAGGATTAATATAACTCGTAGGAACTGACCGCGTGGTTACGGGACTCACGGTTTGAGAATATGATGATAATTTGAAAATATCAAGACATAGGCTTAAAAACATGGCATTAGAAGGCAAAAACACGACACAACCCTTGAACGGCCCCGTGAGAGGCACCAACACGTCGCACTGGATCAATGTAACTCGTAGGAATTGACCGCTCAATCATGGTATTTTCGATTTGAGAATACGATGATAATTTGCAAATTTTTAGACTTAGGCTTAATAACATGGCGTTAGAAGGAAAAAAACTCGACACAACCCTCGAGCGTCCCTATGAGTGGCACCAACACCTCGCACGGGACCAATGTAACTAGCAGGAACTGACCGTGCGATTAAGGGACTCCCAATTTGAGAATACGACGATAATTTGAAAATATGAGGAGTTAGGGTTAAAAACATGGCGTTAGAGGGTAAAAACCCAAAACAGCCACCGAACGGCACCGTGAGAAGCACCAACACCTCTCACGAGACCAATGTAACTTATAGGAACTGATCGCTCGATCACGGGACTCCCAATTTGAGAATATGACAATAATTTGAAAATTTCTAGACTTAGGTTTTAAAACATGGAGTTAAGGGGAAAACACGAGATAGACCCCGAATGGCAATGTGAGAAGCACCAACTCCTTGCGTGGGACTAATGTAAATCGTCGGAACTAATCGCGAGATCACGCGACTCACGATTTGAGAATATGATGATAAGTTGTAAATATCAAGACTTACGCTTAAAAACATGGCGTTAGAGGGGAAAACCTCGAAAGAACCCCCGAATGGCCCCGTAAGAGGCACCGACACCTCGCACGGGACCAATGTAACTCGTAGGAACTGATCGCGTGGTCACGGGACTTTCGGTTTGAAAATACGATGATAATTTGAAAATATCTAGACTTAGGCTTAAAAACATGGTGTTAGAGGGAAAAAGCCGGAAACAGTCCCGGAACATCCCCGTGAGAGGCACCAATACCTCGCACGGGACCAATGTAACTCGTAGAAACTAACCGCTCGATCACGGGACTCCCGATTTGAGAATATACTGATAATTTGAAAATTTCTAGACTTAGGCTTAAAAACACTGTGTTATAGGTATCAGGCTTACTTTATATCCAGGATGAGTGGGGATAGCTCCCATGGAGGGTCCCACCCTGAAGAATATAAATCAATTACGACCTTATAATCATTTTCAATCACACCATTATACATACCACTGTCCTTGAAAATTTTAGAGTCTCTCCTTGTCGTAAGAGCTTCACAACCTCTAGTTGATTGCACTCTGCAAAGTGTCGAGAAGACATCCAAAAAAGATCCTTTATGGTCTCTTAAAATACCACCAATTTCTACTTTGGTGAGGATGGGAGGAAGGCCCCATAGAAATTTACGTATGATATAAACTTTTCCTTGGTAGCTTATGCAATTCATCACAGCTTAAATCAATCACTTTCTTGGCCCAAATTTTCTCTTATTGGATGATAAATTTATTCCAAGCATTCCAAATATGCCAAGAAATTCGGACCACTATACTAAGATGATTCACTGCTTGCCCAAATGATTTTTTGCGACTGAGATTATTTGAGATTCAATGCAAAGGGGATTGAGATGTAGCCTCACATTTTCCCCAATCAATTGCCCAAGCTCTCCAAACCTCTGCAGTCCAGTTGCACCTAATCACAACATGTTTTATAGATTCAATTTCGTCCTTGCATATCACACAAATTGGTTTGTTAGCACATTTTCTTAGATAGATGGACTTTCCACTAAAAGGTTTTATTTTTTTTGTAATATATAACTGTTATATAACAGCTGTATAAACTGATATATAACAATTTATATAACTGTTATATACCAGTTTATATAACTGTTGTGCAACTTCTAATCCTTTAGAACTTGAGTAGATGGTAATGTTACAAATGTTGTAACCATTTTCCAAGTCATATTATCTCAGTCTTATTGGATACGTGAGTTTCTCATTTTCTCACACTATCAAGTCTGTGTTCAATCTAAAGTTATATTTTTGTCATCCTTTTACAAGATAATATGCAACTAAGCCAATTAGTTTAATTTTTCAGGTATGGAAGGGAATATGACACCAATGCCACTCGAAACATTACTGTTGATCTGTTGTGTGTTCAAGAATTCCATCGATAGACCCACCATGTCTGATATTCCTACTGTATTTGGCAATGAACGGACGACACTAGTTTCACCCTAAAGACTTGCTTTTACAGTTGGGAAAAAGGCCTCAACTGCAGCGATGGAGGCCTGATGATGTTTAATTCAGACCTCATTTTATTCTATGTACCATACTTATCTCTATTGTTGCTTTTAGTAATCCTGAGTAAGCAGAATTGCTTTCATCATCTTCCTAGCTGATTGTTATTATCCCAAAATGTTTGCTATCTGAAAACGATTTCTTCCATAATTAGTATTGTTACTATTGCAATTATCACCACTTAGTACAAGCAAACACCATTATGTATTAGGGACAGACCTTTATGGGTTTAGAAATGAAAATAGAACGATAATTTGAAAATATGAATATTTAGGCCTAAAAACATGGCGTTAGAGGGCAGAACCCCGAAACAGCCCCCCAACGGCCCCGTGAGAGGCACCAACACCTCGTACGGGACCGATACAACTTGTAGAAGCTGACCTCATGATCACGGGACTCTTGGTTAGAGAATACGACAATAATTTGTAAATTTATAGACTTAAGCTTAAAAACATGGCATTAGAAGGCAAAAACACGACACAGCCCCCGAACGGCTCCCTGAGAGGTACCAACACCTCGTATGGGACCAATGTAACTCGTAGGAATTGACCGCTCAATCACTGGACTCCCGGTTTGAGAATACGATGCTAATTTACAAATTTTTAGAATTAGGCTTAAAAACAAGGCGTTGGAAAGCAAAAACCCGACACAACCCCCGAACGGCCCCAACACCTTGCATGGGACCAATGTAACTCATAGGAACTTTTCGCGCGATCACAGGATGCCCGTTTTGATAATACGAAGATAATTTAAAAATATGAGAACTTAGGATTAAAAATAAGGCGTTAGAGGGCAAAAACCTGAAACAACCCCCGAATGGCCCCGTGAGAGGCATCAACACCTCATTTGGACCAATGTAACTCATAGAAACTGACCTTGTAATAACGGGACTCCCGATTTGAGAATATGATGATAATTTGAAAATATGAGGACTTAGGCTTAAAAACAAGGCGTTAGAGGGCGAAAACTCAAGACATCCCCCAAACGGCCCCGTGAGAGCCACCAACACCTCGTACGGGACAAATGTAACTGGTTGGAACTAACCGTACAATCACGGGACTCTCGATTTGAGAATATGATGATAATATGAAAATATAAGGACTTGGGCTTAAAAACATGGCGTTGGAGGGTGAAAACCTAAAATAACCCCCGAATGGCCCCATAAGAGGCACCAACACCTCGCACAAGACCAATGTAACTCATAGGAACTGACCGCACAATCATGGGACTCCCAGTTTTAGAATACGATGATAATTTTAAAAATATAAGGACTTAGGCTTAAAAATAAGGCGCTAGAGGGCGAAACCCCGAACGGCCCTATGAGAGGCGCCAGCACCTCGTACGGGACCAATGTAACTGGTAGGAACTGATCGCGCAGTCTTGGGACTACCGGTTTGAGAATACGATAATAATTTGCATATTTCTACACTTAGGCATAAAACATGGCATTAGTGGGTGAAAACCCGACACATCCCCCGAACGGCCCCGTGAGTGGCACCAACACCTCGCACGGGACCAATGTAACTTGTAGGAACTAACCGCCTGATCACGGGACTCCTGATTTGAGAATAAGATGATAATTTATAAATTTCTAGACTTAGGCTTAAAAACATGGCGTTAGAAGGTAAAAACTCTACACAACCCCTGAATGATCTCGTGAGTGGCACCAACACCTCGCACGAGATGAATGTAACTCGTAGGAACTTACCGTGTGATCACGAGACTCTCATTTTGAGAATACAACAATAATTTTAAAATATGAGGACGTAGGCTTAAAAACAAGGTGTTAGAGGGTGAAAACCCGAAAAACCCCTAAACGGCCCCGTGAGAAGCACCAACACCTCGCACGGGTTCAATGTAACTCGTAGCAACTGACCGCATAATCACGGCACTTACGATTTGAGAATATGACGATAATTTGAAAATATGAGGACATAGGCTTAAAAACAAGGCGTTAGAGGGCGAAAACTCGAGACAACCCCCGAAAGGCCCCGTGTGCATCAACACCTCGCACGTGACCAATGTAACTCGTAGGAACTGACCGTGAGATCATGAGACTCCCGGTTTGAGAATACAATGATAATTCAAAAATATCAGGACTTAAGCTTAAAAACATGGCGTTGGAGGCCGAAAACTCAAAACAACCCACGAACGGCCCCGTAAGAGGCATCAACACCTCGCACGGGACCAATGTAACTCATAGGAACTGATCGCATAATCATGGGACTCCCGATTTTAGAATATGATGATAATTTTAAAATATGAGGACTTAGGCTTAAAATTAAAGCGTTAGAGGGTGAAACCCAAAAATAGCCCCTAAACGGCCCTGTGAGAGGCACTAAAACCTCGCACGGGACCAATGTAACTCGTAGGGACTGATCGCACAATCACGGGACTCCCGATTTGAGAATACGATGATAATTTAAAAATATCTATACTTAGGCTTAAAAACATGGCGTTAGAGGGAGAAAACCTGAAACAGCCCCCGAATGGACTCGTGAGGGGCACCAACACCTCGTACGGGACTAATGTAACTTGTAGGAACTGACCATGTGATCATAAGACTCCCAGTTTGATTATATGATGATAATATCTAAATTTCTAGACTTAGGCTTATAAATATGGCGTTAGTGGGTGAAAATCTGAAACAACCCTCGAATGGCCCAGTGAGAGGCACCAACACCTCACACGGGACCATTGTAACTCGTAGGAATTGATTGTGTGATCATGGGACTCCCGATTTGAATACAAGAGGATAATTTGAAAATATTAGGTCTTAGGCTTAAAAACATGGCGGTGGAGGGCGAAAACTCGAAACAACCTCCTAACGGCCCCGTGAGAGGCACTAACACCTCGTAAGGGACCAATGTAACTCGTAGGAACTGACCGTGGGATCACGGGGCTCCGCATGATAACAAGACTCCTGGTTTGATAATATAACAATAATTTGAAAATGTTTAATCTTAGGCTTAAAAACATGGCGCTAGAGGGGGAACCCCGAAACAGCCCCGTGAGTGGCACCGACACCTCGCACGGGACCAATGTAACTCATAGGAATTGATATGTTGATAATTATAAGTCATATATGCAGTTTTTCAGCTTGAATATTTTTTTTGTAAAACTACTTGGGTACTGATATCGTTTTTTTTTATTCTATCATTTGTAGGATAACATTGCATCGTTTGCTTTTTGCACGTGGAACAAATGAAGGAGGCAATGATTTACAACATGAAGGTTGTTTATATAATGTTGTGGACATTCTTGATTATGTTTTTTATGTGTTACAGGTGTACGGGATTTTATTGTTTAGTTTTATGGCCGTGCGGGCTTTTATAATTTGATTGTTAAATTTTATGGCCGTGCGGGCTTTATACTAAGCAGGTTTTACATTTATATGGTTTGGAATGTCCAGAAAATAGAGGAAACTCTGCCCAATTTTTTTTGGTCTGTGAATTATTAAGACGTTTAATATTTTTAAGTTTGTATATATATTAGTTTATTAACAACGTTCCCGATTCGCAGTTTGTGATTTTTTTATTGTTTTGCCAATAATAAATATTTGTAACACCTCAAACGCGTCCAAAGTTACACGTAGCAACCGACTGTGCAGTCAAAGGACCCCCAATTTTAGGATTGGATCAAAAAAATAATATTTTTTAAATTATAGTTAAATATGGTCATGGACTTTGTTCATGACCATTTTTATTTTTTCCGTTGCGCATAAAAATGATCGCGGCCAAACTCCATGACCCCCAACCGTGATAAAAAATGGTCGCGACCAAAGTCTGCGACCCACGCCGCGGTGAAAAAAAAAGGAAAAAAATGGTCGTTGCCCAAGTCCACGACGGTTGTGGGTCACGGACTTGGGCCACGACCATTTTTTTTCCTTTTTTCTCGTTGCGGCGTGGGTCACGGACATTGGCCGTGACCAATTTTGTCACGATTGTGGGTCACGGACAAAGGTCGAGACCATTTTTTTCCTATCACGATATGGGTCATGGCCCCGGGCCGCGACCATCTGCCGTGACCATTTTTTGGTCACGGACTTGGGTCGCGATCCACAAAATTGGTTGCGCCCGAAATGATCACAGACCAAGTCCGTGACCCACATTCTTAGTCAGGCATATGCCCGTTTAAGGCACTTTAGTGACTAATAAGCTCCCCTCAATCGGGTCTTCACTGCTCTATAGTTAGATGGTCACCTCAAACCAGTCAAACCTAGACCGCCCCTACCACCGTGGATAAAAATTTAAAATATGACTCATATTATGATTTCCACTAGGGACCCAATCATATCACAGACAACTGTTGGGCCTTAAGGTATGCCATCCAGGTGCCGATTGACACCGGGAGAATCATCCCACCAAAATTGAATGTCACTACCATATCATCCCGGTACCATTACCTTGTCAGATGCTCCTTTCCTAAACATAGATCCTTGTACCCTAATAGTACCCATCCATCACAAATCGATAATGAGGACACACACACTTTTCCAAATATCTACCCTCTGGGAATGCCATCGCCAACTATTAAAACTATTACCCAGACTAAGACCACCATATACCATATGACTTTGTTCATATTGTGCCTAAACTTCCTGTAGACCAATCATTGAAACCCAGACCTCCTCGTAGTCATACAATTCATGCTCTTTAAAGATCCATAGCTCATTTCCCTTCCTAGTAGAGAATGATAACTTAGACAAATAGGAAAAAAAATGTATGATAAAGCCCTCCAGGCCAGGGATCACATCACCTTCACAGTACCTATTTAGTCCATTAGATGGGAAGGGTCTACCTCAGAGGCCCACCTATTTTCCCTCTTGGATATATAAACCAAAATCAATACCGACTTGCCCATCACTTCTAGCTCACCCTTAGTTCACTATTCAATAGATAATATAAGCACCACAACTCCAATTTTTGAACCAAATAACTCATGATTAGGCCACCCCAATGTCCGAGTCTCCCAATACATATGAGTAAGGAAGGCATACAACTCCATGCCAACGATCATATTACCTAGAGATATCTAGCTCGTCACCAGTTTTTATACGATGAGGAAGAAAGGTTGAGGGCACATTTCACCCGAAGATAAATCACTTGGGAAGCCAAACCTAGGGCTAATCTCGGACCTCTAAAGTATACACCCCACCTACGTATACCAAATGAGAGATGGAGCCGAATTTGCAAAAAGTAAAGAGTCATGGTGGTCCAAGTCCTATTTAATTTAGAATACAACCTATAACATGGAGTACTCACCCGAACACCTCTCCAAGAATTGAGACACATGTCTACCCCTTGAGAACCATCCACATGATACAGGCATACAGTAGGAGTGACGTTGACCCTTTGCAACTGAGAGGTCCATAGTTAATATTCCACTCACCTCTACAAAACACCACCTTTAACTAACTAGATCTCACTCTAAGGCTGATAGCACCCAGTCTGAACTTTGTATACTGTACTGACTCAAGGGATAACTTATTGATTGAACCATATCTTCATCACCGAAGGGAATAAATCCCCAGGTTCCATGAATGAATTCACCCTCAATCCCCATATTTGGGAAATGATGACACAATGGGACTACTCCCCAGGAAAAGGTCTCGACAACATAAATAAGGGACCACGTCCTTTGAAGTCCCTATTATTTGAGACTAAAAATTTATGATTAGTTATAGAGCCACTGCAGAGGATCTTGATCAACTCGAGCATCACGAACATTGGATCTACCTCAAGAAGAAGTAAGGTCACATTATAGACTGTATATAACCTAGCCTCTCATACGGAGGTCCACCCCTCCTGTTCTTCAACAGGAAAGGAGAACTCCGACATCTTAGTATCAATATTTATCAGAGGATACGAGATACTATATGGGAAAATTTATCCATAGATATACTAGATACTATGTGAAACTCCATAAAAGTAGATAACAACCCCCGTGAGACCCCTATACCCGAGGAAGACCACATCTATCTCACAATGGGATTATAACCTTTTCGTCCTAGATATATCTCCCTGGTCTAACCATTACATTGACACGGAATATAGTCAAGGGAACACATACCTAAACACAACCCACATAGTTAATATTATCGAACTCCAAGATTATATGACCCGCCGAGGTTGTGCCCCCTCAAGAAAATACTCGTACACCGTAAAAAAGAAACTAGTCCATGCCACTCCTCATGAACATGATCATGGAAAATTCGATAGCCTGCAATATGTGGTATCTGAACTTACTCTCTCCAGGTTTGTCTATGAAGTCTTTCCCTAAGGTATGGAATATGCAGAGTATCAATATTACCGCGGTGACTTCTTATGCGAAACCAAAAAAATCATGAAAAAAATGGATCCAGGGGAGTCAGAGACCACTTCCTACAATAGAGAGAACCAAGAAACTTGCTTGGATGAAGACATATGGCTAGGATCCTCAATGTCCATAGAACCCTCACCAAGTGCATGAAACTAGACAGACGACCAAGTCCTAGCCACGGTAGAAAAAATCCCCACCCTACCCTAAGCTCAGACATGGATATATAATGGATATACAACCCCATGTTCTGATCCCTCTTGAAAACCTAGAGTGAGGTGACCAAAATCCCGAAGTGAACCCCTATCTTGGACTGGACAAAAGTAATGGACCCAAACCCAACACCACCTACCATCAGCCCCACATCCTTCACTGATCTCCTGCGATGCTTAGACAAATATGAACAAGAAACCCATTGAAATCCCGTACTCAGCTCATATAAAAAGGTTGACTTCCTCACCAGTCTAGGTCGACACTCCACTCCTACAAACCCTACTAGAAAAGATGGTAGGTTCCCTTATTGTAGCCACCATAGCTCCTCTTCGCTAGAATAATAATATCCAAGAGCTACTCCAGCGAACCTTAGCTAATATCACTATCTGGGAGTTACTATCTACATCCCGAGAACACCGAGCCATCCTCATCCATTTGTTATCCTAAGCTTATGTGCTTAAGAATCTAACCCCGGTGAAGATGTCATCCACCATCGAATCCATCACCATGAAATATCACATAAACTTCTTCGATGAAAATCTCCCCATGCAAGGTCACAATCATCGATTTACATTATAGAATATTACGGAGACCCACGAATAAATTACACCCATAGTACTAGTGAATAATGGTTCCACCATCAATATATGCCTCTCCTTATTATTATCGGTTTGGGTTACTCTGCCTTAAAATTTACACCATCTTCTATGGCCATCTGGGACTATGATAAGACTCGTAGAGAGGTCCTCAAGGACACCAGTCTTACTCTCATAACAGAGCCTATGAAATGCGATGTCGAATTTCAAGTACTCGACGTTTCGGCCAGTTTCAACCTCTTACTCGGGAGGGTCTAAAAAAACCACATTAAAGCATTACTCTCATCACTTCACATGAAGGTCATATTCTCGTACGACACTGAGGTCATCACCATCCATGGGGATGATGGATGAGACATTATAGCCAATACTATCACCACCCCTCTCTTAGACACCCATCACGACAACAAAGATATTTTCCTCATTGGATTTTGGGTCAACCTACTCGCTCACATGATAGAGGATGAGTCTATTATTCATAGTGTAGCCACTCTAATCGTCCAAGAGATGGGATACATGCTCAGGTTTAGACTAAAAAAGAATCAACTAGGAACCATTGAAGTTGTCACCTCTATCGAATACAGGGGAAGAATGGGTTTGGGGTACACCATCAATAGCAAATCCATAACCAGTAACCTCAAATACCCCCATCTATGATAGAATGGATACTTTCATCTCCAGGGAGAGGACATCCCCTATCACGGGATCCCCGAGCCATGGTGGGATGAAATTAAGAAATCCCTATATCTTGGAATGAAAATCATCTATAAAGAAGGGTTATATGCGGAATACGAGAAAATACACAAATTCAATCACGGTGAACTTAATGTATCATGGGTTATCACGGAAGACAAATAAACGACCCAGTCATAGCCTGAGTGGGGATCACTTATACTATTTCCTGATGAGACCACTCTAATAGACATGTTAAGATCCACCAACTCTACCCCCATTGGTTGGTTTCATGATTGGTACAGTGCCTTATCCCCCTAAGGCCCCACTACAGAGAAAATATTACTAGTCACCATCCCTGAGATCACCCTTTACCTCTGTGTGTTGAACTTTATAACCCTCCTATATGAAACATCACCTTTTTTTGAACCCTAAGCCAAGACCAGAAAACCCCAATGGGATTATCAGTGGAATAAGGAAAATCACAATCTCTTATTGAAAACCCTCTCTGAGGAACGGCCTTATAGTAACCCTATCACGGGCCTAACCAAAGGCCCAAATGCCACCCCAAGAGAAAGAAGTCCCAACTCAAGAAACACTGCCCACCCCAGCCTGCGGTCAATACCAGAGTTACAAATATCTTGAAGGTCCCTACAAAAGTACCTCTATAGAGCCCTGCTCACCTCATCACCCACATCAAAGGAACGGACATTAATGATAATATGGACCACTACCGAATGCATCCCCACGCATGTCATATGGAGGCCCTTTAAGTCTGTAATATTAGCTAAAGAGTCCCTATTTATCCTTTCACCTAATGTACCCCTCTTTAAAGTATACTTTTCTACTATCATCAGTATTGTCCTCTCTCCCTTCGAGGGCATAATAAATAGTGATTTCCACTATTTCCCTATGTTTGCTACATGCAGTGATTATGAATTTAGAAATGGATTACGACTCACACTTAATAATGATAACCACACATACATAAAATACTTAAAACACTTACAAAAACTTAGGGCCAGAAATTTTTGACACGATAACCCGTTTATGGTAATAACCCGAAATGACCCGGATATGACACGATTAACTTGTATAGATTTAAAAGTACCCAAAACTTATACTCAAATCAAAATCAACGCGACCTGAAAATAACACGACTAACCCGAATTGCCACCCTTACAAAAACTTAACAAAAGTTAAAATAAACACATATGTCCCAATGAGGATGACACAATAACAATAAACTTGGGCACTTCCCAAAACTCAAAATAGTTACAAATAAGGTCCTCCCTAGAAAAGAACAAAAAAATCAAATCTCGTTGGTCTCCTCGCCATATTTTTAGACATACTTGGTTGGTCCTAAGCTAACAATCCTGGTATCAACCCCTCTATCATCATGCATGAGATACCTACTCTTATGATGCTAAACCGATAAAATAAAGGCTCCACAAGCTCATACCCAAGTGCTCCATAAAAGTAAAGGAGGAAGTGGAACGATAACTTAACATCAATTTCATTCGAATGGTTGAGTACCCCACTTGGCTAGCCAACATCGTACCAAAACCTAAAATAAATGACAAAGTTCGGATTTACGTTGACTATAGGGATCTAATCGGGTCTGTCCCAAAGATAATTTCCCCTGCCACACATTGACCTATTGGTAAATATTACAACCATCAATGTGATAAAATCCTTCGTAGATGGATTCGTAGGCTATAAACAAATCAAAATGCACTCTGACCATCAGAAGAAAACTGAGTTCATGACCCCCTGGGGGACGTACTATCATACAATTATTCCCTTAGGTCTAAAAAATACCGCTGTGACTTACTAGAGAGTAGCCACTGCCATCCTACATGACCTTATACATAAGTAAGTATAGGTTTATGTATACGACATGATTATCAAGTCCAAGGATCATGAGGGACACGTTCTTGAACTTCAAAATTTCTCATAAAGAATATGCCTATTTAAAATAAGGCTAAAGTTGCAGAAACACATTTTTGGAGTACTTAAAGGAAAAGTGCTCAGATTCATAGTCAGTAAGGATGGAATCCAGGTACACCCTGCTAAAGTCAAATCCACACGGTAAATGTCCCCACCTAAAATAGAAAAAAAAGTGAGGTTTTTTTTAGTCCAAGTACAGTTCATAAGCCGATTCATCAACCAACTCACCACCATTTGTGAACCCATTTTCTAAATACTCAAGAAGGACTAGATCAAAGAGTCTAATTCTTAATGCCAAGAAGCATTTGAGAAAATACAAAAGTATCTCACTCACCCAACCATGCTAGTACCTACCCAATAAGGATAACCTCTCCTTCTCTTCATGACCATAACTAGCATTGATCTCAGACCCATGATGGCATAATATATTAAGAGTTCCCAAAAATAATGCTCCATCTACTATGTTAGGAAAAAGATGGTATCCTATGAGCTTAAATACATTTCCTTGGAAAAGGATTGTGTATCCTTCGTATGGATTACACACAAACTGCACCACTACATAATGTCTTTCAGCATAAGACTCATCTCGAGAATGGATCCCCTAAAATATATATTTGAAAAACCCTCCATTTATAATAGGGTGGAAAAATGGATTCTGATCCTACTTGAGTTTGAGATCATGTACGTCACATAAAAGGCTACTAAAGGGAGATCCATCTCCGACCTCCTCACAAAGCAACCCTTGTCAGATGAAGAACACTACGAGGCAGAATTCCCAGATGAGGATCTCTTCACCTTAAATGATACAGAAAATTAGGAACTATACTTTGATGGGGCATCCAATAAAAGGGGATCTAGAATGTGAATGCATCGACATCATGATGACTCCCCATCGCTAGTAAAATTACATATGAGTGCATAAAAAAAACATGTCTAAGTATGAGGCTTGCATCACAGGACTCGAAATCTCCCTAGGAATTGGGATCATCGATCTAAAAGCCTATGGAGATTCAAGCCTACTCATCAGACATATGTTAAGTAAATAGAAGGTACACGACACTAAATTTCAACCATACGATGCCTACTTTGAAGAGGCAGCGACTCGATTCAAACACCTGGATTCGACTTCCTCCAAAAGGCTAAAAAAAATCGCAGATCAAATTTCCACCCAAGCTTCCATGATAGATATGCTAGATGTCCCTATAGAAATCATGTTCACCGTAACCAGCCGAAGCACCCCTTCATATTTCTTTAAAGTTGATGCTATTAAAGAAATAATAGTAGGACCTCCTCGATAAAAAAACCACTACCCATTCGGTGCCTCTTTATGATCGTCTTACCCTACGATAATTGGTGGCCCAATTTATTATATGTGGGGGACAACTCAACAAAAGAGGGTTCGACATAATACACTTATGGTGCATCATCGAAAATAAAAACCTTGAAATTAAGGTAAAAAAAATCCATTGTGGTGAAGTGGCCCACACATGAGTGGGCCCATCCTCTCCCGAAAAATCCTCAAACAGTCATACTACTCGACTACCATGCAAAAAGATTGCATGAACTATGTCAAAAAGTACCATAAATGTCAGTTATACGCCCAGGGCAATAGCTGCCTCCCCAGGAGCTCTATTGCATGACTTCATCCTAGCCTTTCTCCACATAGGGATGTAAATTATAGGTAAGGTAACTCCCAAGGCCTCCACTGAGCACGAATTCATCCTAGTCTCTATTGGCAATTTTACAAAATGGGTCGAATCCAAATCTTATGTCATTCTGAATGCTAAGAAAATGGCTAAATTCATTTGATTAAACATCATCTACCGCTTCAGCATATCTCACGACTTAGTATTAAATAATGGGTATCACTTTGAGAAGGAGTTTTCAAACTAATGGAGCAATCGAAGCCACCAATAAAAATGTCAAAAGTATCATCAATACGATGACTGAGAAATACAATGACTTGTTAAATAAACTCCCATACGCCCTCTGGGGATACCGAACAATAGAGCGAAACTCCATAGGGGACACGACCTACTTTTTAGTTTATCACATGGAAGTAGTCCTACCCACCGAACTCGTAGCTGAGGGTCATGCACAAAATCCAAGTAGCTTAAATCAACTTGGTCCAAGCCCATTACGATGAACTAGCTCTCCTTGAAGAGATGATACTGAAAGACGCTTACCCCAACTAGGGATACCAATAGCATATCCCCCACTCATTCAATAAACTAGTGAAGGAGAGAAACATCCAAGAGGGCAATTTAGTCCTAAAAGAAAATCTCAAATCAACCCAAACTCCTGGAGGTAAATTTTAACCCAATTAAGAAGGACCCAAGCTAGTCACCAAAATAAACTCTGGTGGGTAACTACCTTAGATAATGTCGACGGAGTTGCATTTTCTCAACCCTTCAATCTCGATCGCTTGAATAAATTCTTTCTTAGAACCCACTTATGGTAAAAGGAAAGGTTCGAACAATCAATCGTCAAGGAATGATAAGACTATACAATCTCATACACATTCCTAGCCCTACATCATAGAGCCCACTTAAGCCACCAAACTTTCGCTTGAAGTCAGCTAAAACACTTTAATCCCACAACCTTTTTTTCGTTTAGAGAGAAATACATAGACATGATTCCATGCTATATTTTTATTGCAGACATTCATATAAAGACACCAAGTTTTCTTTGAATCGGAGATACGTAGGCAACCCGAGATATCCCTTCAGGCCCGAACTAAATAAACACTAAAAAAAACCATGTCATAAGAAAATCCTCTTTAGCGTCATTATGCCCTCACTCCCAAAGATTTGGCACGGTTTAAATTGGATAAATCGTTAAGCAACAAAACAGTGATTTAAGGCATTTTTAAAGGTTTGACACACAGAGGATAATACCATGATGGGAAAAAAAAAGTAAGCCTAAAAGGAAAATGCACTACCCCTATACACTTCTTGTAACAACCTCAATTTTCATGCATGTATTTTCAATATAAAATATCATTTATTTCTTTCTCTCATAGAAATTTAGCAATATAATTACCCTTAATTATTTTTTTATTATTAAATATTAGGTTGGGTGAAAGTTTGACATACAAATAGTTACACACATTACACTGCATGGGTTTTATATACACTGTATGTAGTTTGAAAATATCAAATACGAAGTTTCATGTCGTGTTTGGGCTTCGCTTGGTGCATATGTAATGCGCATACATGCAAAAGGATAATAAATGGCAAATGTGATATTTAACTTTAAACGAAGAAATAAAAATGCTTGAACCACTCGTATTATGTCAAAAACATATAAAAAGGCATTACGAATAAGTTTTGGGGGTTATTTTTATATATGCGATACTAAACTCATTTTGGAAAAATTATATTCTTACAATGAAAATATTATTTTGACGATAAATTATTTTGGGAAAATTAATTTTAGGTACTTTCTAATGTACATAATAGCACACGTCTTATACTTTATATAGGGTGTTTTTATATAAACTCGGGGTTTCTTTTACCAACCCCCAATCTTATTAACCCCACATGAATAGGCTTTAAGTCATTTAAACCACCCCACCTTTGGGGTGTACAGAAAAATTTCAACAAAACATTAAACCTACCTCCATTTCCTCATACCCATCAGCAATCGCATTCAATCGGTCCTGGGTAAGGGTCATTAAATCGAAAAACAATGCAAGAAGAGTACATCCAATTACACAACACAACTTCTGAATCCACCAACAAGGGTTCTTTTTCATTTCATTTTAAGGGTTTGTTGATCTCAACGTGTGGGACGTTGATAAATTTATAAACTGTGATGAAAACTCTATAAACTATTTGATCAAATTCTGCAGAAGAAATGCCCAGAAGAAGACTTAGATTTACTTGAAATGTATTGGTGATTTCTTTCATGGTTTTTTAAAAGAAAAATACTGATTATGCATTTTTTAGGAGTATTGATTACGGTATTTTCTTTGGATAATAGGATTGAATTGTGTGTGTAAAATAAGTTCAGCCCACCGTTGAACACAAGCTGCTCTAAATATTGTGGCCGGGGGCTTTTAAAAGGGGTTGTTATGTCTTTTTATTATTTTGTGAGTTAAAGAACGACAATCTGTTCCTTTGTGGCTCTTAATGGGTATTGTGGGTGTATATAAAAACACCCTTTATATATATGCTATAAGGAGGGACTTTTTGTCTCGACTATCAAATGGTTGAGCTTAAAAGTTGAAGAGTTATATTGATGGTGAAATATGATGCGACGTATAGAGTGTAACCCTTCCCATACCTGACAGCCATGTGCAAAAACATGTGAACTATAATATGTTTGCCACGCTTGGATCATGCTGCATCTAGTTTAATCCCTGCCAGCATATGTTTTCCATACTTTCTCCCACACTTTCAACCATTTAATTTCTTCCTTCCTATGCTTGTCTCTCTACATGTATACACAACTCTACTGTTGAAACCCAGTGAAATAAATTTCCATGAAGGTATTTCATTTTTTACATCTGTGGATGTCCTGAGGGTAGCTTCGATAAGGAAACCGTTTTTTTAAGCTTTGATAACCAAAACATCGACCATTTTAAAACCCACTGAACCTCATAAGAGAAATAGAAACTTTCAAATAGTGTTGTACAAGTTTATTTGAAACTGTGTTAACACCATGTACTCGGTTTCCTTATCTCTCTAAGTGTTTATGCCCATGTAGTGTGTTAACTCCATGTACTGGGTTTCCTTATCTCTCTCAAATGTTTATGCCACGTGCTAACCCCACATAACTAAATCACAACCCATATACACACGGATACAACCCATGTACTGTTTTTTTTTCTTATCTCTCTCAAGTGTTTATGCCATTTCTCAACTCTGAAGTGAAGATGGGTTGAAGAAATGGGTTAGAGAGAGATAAGAAATGTGGGGGGTTTTGGTCATATCTCATGGGTTAAAGAAATGGGTGTTGGAAATTAATAATTAAAGTCCAAAATTAATTTATTAATTTCATATATATTAAATTTCAAAATTATGAATTTCCCAATTATGTAGTCTTGATAAATATGAGATAATTAATTAGGCACGTGATACATATAAATATTAAAGGATTGGATTTTTTCTATCTGTTAGTCACTTGATGGTTAGTGGGATTAGTGGGAGACTTGAAATAGAGTCCCATCTCGACTAGGATTTCAGGCATCTTCCCGTTATAAATAGAGTAGCCCTACAACATCTTGGGTCATCTCATAACACACTATTTCTAAGGTGGGAGAGAAAATCCGAAATTCCATTTGTTCATATTTTCTCATAAAAATTCTGGGCACATAAGAAAACAATTTTGGGTTGTTCTTCATGGGATTCAAAGGAGCTTTTAATAGGAGCAATCAAGTCACTTTGTTCCAATCAACTGCATTGGACAAATGTTGGTTTTTCATTCATAGTTATACAGAACAATTAATTTTGTGAAAACATTAAGATCTAAGATCCTTTTATTAAGAACAATTGAGTTTAATCATATTAACGTATTCGTGATTAATATTAGGGTGTTCTTAAGAATGTTTTTACATGTGGTATCAGAGCTAAAGTTTAAGATCTCATGATTTTCCTTATTAATGTTTGTCTAAAATGAAATCTACGTTAAATTGCTTTTGTGTGCCTGAGACTTTCTGCGATGTTTTAATTTATGTTATTAAATTTGCTCTTAAAGCATGTGTGAAACTTTCTGTGACGTTTTTCTTCCGTCGCCAATACTCACTGGTTGGAATGAAAGGTCAAAACTTGCTCGGAATTTTACGAAACTCACATGGTCGACTGAAAATGTCGAAATAAACAAAACAAATTGTATACAATGGGCACCACCTTACTTTTGTGTTTTGACATCGTGTAGACCCTCAAAATTATGTTTTTGCCGTTTTTGGTAATAAAGTTGGCGTCAATATCTCACTCCAAAAATTTGATTTTTAAATTCCGCAAAAAGTTTTGGTTTTCTGGCGTGTTTTACTTCGATTCAATGGTGAAAACTCATTTTTGCCATTTTTGGCAAAATTCATGTATTATGCAATTTTCTCTATACCCGGGCAATTATGTTTTGTGGCATTTAAGATACTGTTCGTTATTTGATGATTAATTGTAGATTACATATTATAGTTGACATTAATGGATGATTAATTATATTTTAGTTGAGACATGTAAGGAATTATTCATTTAAGTTAAATCGAAGGCCAAACACAGATTGAGACTGTATGTACGGATATAACACTCATTAAGGTTTATTCTAATGTTCGTTATAAAATTGGATTGAGGCACAACACATGCTAATATATGGATTAAACAACGTTAGAATTGTTTTTTTTATAAAAATAGAATAGTTGGCATTAAGTTCATTAATGATGGTATAAAATGTTTAGGCAACAAACACAGATGCCAACTTGAGGTTAAACAGTACCTAATATCCTTCCATTTACACAAAATTCCACTAATAAATGTAGTGATTGACTCCTACCATTATAACTTTTCTCCGAAAAGCCAAGAAAAAATTTACCCCAAATTTCACTTTCGGTTAGCTATACTCCGACATATGCCCAAGCCTTTGGATATTTGACCTTCGTTGGCTAACACACACCATTTTCGCATTTCTAGAATTCCCACTATTGGTTCTCTTCAATGTTTCATCTGACTCTGTCCCAATCCAACCGCGTTGGGTGAGCCTAATTTGACTCCACTTTCTACTATAGCGGTACCTGGAAGTCAATGTTGTGCCCTAACTGTCTTGGCTTTCCGTGCCATAATAGGGGTGACCTCAACTACGGTCATCATTATTGAATATACCCTATAACCTTAACTGAGCTCTGCCTCCTGCTATCCACCCAACTGCCCTTGCCTGACATACTGCATGGTTCAGCACATTAACACACCCGAATGCAAATAAGATTCACTAACATATACATTATAGCAGGAGAACGAAATCTCACCAATGAAATCAACAATCCTAAACATAGGGCTCTATATCAAAGAAAGCTACGCTGGAAGCATAATAAGCCGCACAGATCCTAAAGGACACTAGAACCTGATGCTTTGATACCACCTGTGACACCCCGACTAATTAAATACCGGGTAGCTACTCCTTTATTAAATTAATACAGAATATCAAGTTGGTTCAGTCTTAGCATCACTGTTGAAAATATTTAATTACTTACTAGCCACCTAATATTTAAAATAGTGAGATGTCAATTTTTTTATTAATTAAATTAACAATCAACCAAGTAATTAAATCCTCATTCATCAAACGAATAAACAATCTCATATGTATAACCAACATAATGAAATAAACTGAGTCTGGAGTAAACACTCCAATAATAATACCATAGTAAAATAAAATTCCAATATAAGAGCCTGAATAAATAAACAAACATCTGAAATAATGAAAGTTTGTATCTACAATCGCTAAATAAGAATGGGCAACATGCCCTAACTGATATGAATGACTCTAAAGGATCTAAGGATAAATGTGGAGGCGTCTAATACTGAGATCCTGTAGCTTCCACAACAGCTACAGCACGTCATCAGGATGGAACTTCCTATGCTTGGTGTCCCTGTGGCTGGGCACCTAAAAGGTTTTTACAAAAAATAGATTTGGAAGCAAAAGGGTCAGAGCCTGAGGTGAAAACAGTTTAAAAATATAGCAAGTGTTTAATTGCATTAAACAGTAAATATTATACACATGTTAGTTACATGCTCTCACATGAGTTCCTCACCCCTCAACTAATGTGCCCACTTAACGTATACCCTTAACCCATCCTAGGTATGCCACTAACTAACTAGTCTGTACTAACTCCTATTTTCACATTGTAATATAGGGTGTCTATTCGTATTACCCAAATATGTTATATATATAACTCATAATTACATTAATCAAATTACTTAAGTCAAATGTTGTATAAATTCTCACATTTTTAACCCATTTAAATATCTCAATTATTCGCATCTACCAAGCAACAATGAACCAGTCACAAGTACATATATCTCAATCTCAGTACATATATACATATATAGCACCCCTAGGCTAAGCTGCATTGCACGCACACTCTGCTATCGGATCCTGGTACGCCATGTACATAAGGATCACGCATTTCGAATCGCTCAGGAATCGTTTTAATAAAAATCACACATATTGGAGGTGAACATAGTTCACAGACCCATGGGTCACGCACATAACTACGCTCTCATGGTCAGCTGACTCATCAACTCACAAATAAGTCATTCAGAGTCCTATGTCCTTAAGGTACCAATCTAAATCCACCCGAAGGCTCACAAAGATAAGATGGTCCATTTCTGAAAATCAACCTCCCGTGATAGCAATCATAGTAGGTATGCCATACACATAATAATCCATTTACTAAGCATTCACACAACTTAGGTAATTATCAAATTGCTATAGGTATATTCCAACCATATACCATAAGTCTTATACGTACTCTAATATCGTCCCATTTATTTCACATAATATGTTTAGACGATAACTCTCTCCTCGTATAATTCCGAGTACTTAAACCTATCCCAAAAGGTTACTAAGTCTCCCACTTGTCCTTAAGATTAATTCAGTAATTTAAGGTCCTTACTTCTTCCTCTAACCTTAAGTTATCACTTATATGAATTTAATTCATGATCTTGCAACTTCTAATAGTAACCCACTCGATGGACACTCGTAAGTTTAACACTAAGTTCCAAACCAATTCTAATATGTTCCGAGCTTCAATTACATCCCTACTGGTCTTCCCTAAGTCTCAATATGTTCACATAGTCCCCACCAATAAATTTCAAGAGTTGGAATCTATCAAATCTTAAAAGGGAAAAATATCACAAGTGCAGGGGGAGTCGATCGATCGACTCAAGAATGTCGATTGATCGATCGACTCAAGAATGTCGATTGATAGATCGACCTATGAATGTCGATCGATCGATCGGGAAATTATAGCCCATATTTTCTGTGTTTTCAGCCCTAGTTTTATCTTTAATCTTTATTACATGATGCTAATTTCTAAAGTAAATGTACATAATGTTATATTAACCTAAATTTAAGGTTTCTAACGTTCCAAAATCATCAAATCATCACAAGAACCGCATATAAATCGATACATTCATCAAATTCTCATGTTTAACGCAGTGTAGTTTCTTTCAATTCAGGATAACCAAATACTAAATTTTAATCCGGGATTTTTATCACTAAGGTTATGATTTAAGTCTCTGTTATTTCCAGAATTTAACTACATCCAAAAACCAACCCATATTCAGATTTAATTCTCTAAAATTATGAGATTATCAATTTTCCAAGTCTAGCGTGTAATTATAAACTACATGGATAATATATTTGCTGAATCATAACAAGTTAAATCACTTACCTGGAAAATGGAGGTTCTGATCTTTTGGAGAATATAGTATGGGAGTGATCCTCTCTTCCCAATCTAACCGGTAGTTGTAATGGTGGTGCAAAGGGTCCAAGGATGATGATACTTCTTTGAAAACTTCATTCTCTTCCTCTCTAATAGCCGTTTATGATTTTTTGTTGTGAAAACTCTAGGAGCCCTAAGTGTTGGCTGATATAATCAATCTAAAATTCGTGGGTTACTATTCCTCAAAAAGTAAAAATAACTAAAATACCCTCTCGAGTTGCCAGTAAGATCTAAAATTCCTCGGGACCCAAAATAAACCCCCGGCAAGTGTTTTATGACTATCTCGACCCTTACTAACACGTTGACACACTCAGAATGACCATACAGATGATAGAAAAATAATTTTCTTTTAAATCAATTAAATTGGTTCGTGACACGACTGACACGCGCGTCCCAACTTAATTACCGAAACTGCCGTATTTTCAACTCGCGACAGTTTTAATAAATTCAATAATCATATATTACCATATTCGCTCAGTAATATTCAACATTATCATCATAATCAAATACTAACTCTCGTCTCTCTAGTTATTTAAATGCGAATTAATTTCCAATTAATTATCCCAAATTAATTTAATTAATCCCATAATTAAAAGAAATTTTATTTAATTAATCTCATAATTAAAAGCCATAAAAATATGGGGTATTACAGAAGACTCAAGCAACAGAATGACCATGTGACTAAGGGATATGTGGCAAATCTTACACTCAAAGGAGCTGTTTTTAAGAAGAAGTTTGGCAAGGGCATTAAGAAAGGTCTTAGGCCGTCTCACCAAGTTGAACCTTCATCTAGTGTGAAAGAAGGAAAAGAAATGACAAGTGTCACTTCTGTAAAAAGAAGGGCCATTTCCAGAAGGATTGTCATAAACGAAAGGCCTGGTTCGAGAAAAAGGGTAAGCCTTTTATTTTTGTTTATTTCAAATCAAACCTTATTAATGTTCCTTCTAACACTTGGTGGATTGATTCTGGTTCTATATGTCATGTTTATAATACGATGCAGGGCTTCACTTCGATTCGCAAAACAAATATTCTTTTAAGTTTCGGATTAATTTTAGATTTGCAAGAGACTTTGTACGTTCCCACAGTTTCTAAGACTTTAATTACTATTTCCAAACTTACTTTAGACAATTTTGCAATTGAATTTAAGAATAATGGTTTTGGTTTGATTAAAAATTCTATTAATGTTGGTTCTGGATTTTTATTAAATGGTCTATATCAATTGAATCTTGAAAAGAATTTTTCTGAGACCCTTGTAACCCTGCATCCTAATGTTGGTACGAAATGTATACGTAATGATGAAAAATCTAGTTATTTGTGGCATAAAAGATTGGGGCACATATCCAGGCCAAGGATTGAAAGGCTTATTAAAATACTCCATAAACTGGATTGGGCCAATTATGATGTATATGTGGACTGTATTAAAGAAAAATAGACAAAACATATAAAGAAAGGAGCCACAAGAAGCACCTAGCTACTTGAAATATTACATACATATATACGTGGACTTTTTGATATTCCATCCATTGGTGGAGAAAAATATTTCATCACTTTTATAGATGATTTTTCATGTTATTACATTTTGTACTTGTTGCATGATAAATCTCAGACTGTGAATGTTGTTGAAATATACATGAATGAAGTTGAGAAGCAACTAGGCAAGAAGGTGAAAATTATTAGATCTGATAGAGGTAGTGAATATTATGGTAGATATAATGATGCATCCTGGTTCATTTTCTAAACTCCTTGAAAAATTAGGTATATGCACCCAATACACAATGTCAGGATCACCTTGGCAGAATGGTGTAGCTGAAAGGCATAATCCTACTCTTATAGAAATGGTTAGAAGTATGATAAGTAGGACTCAATTGACTACATTTTTATGGACACTTGCCTTAAATACCGTTGTACACATCTTAAATCGGGTTCCAAGTAAATCAGTTTAAACACCTTTTAAACTTTGGTAAGGATAGAAACCCAATTTAAGGTATTTATGTGTGTGTGGCTGCCCAACGGAAGCTAGAATTTATAACCCTCATGAAAAGAAGGGATCCTAGGACATTATCTTGTCATTTCATTGGGTATCCAGAAAAGTCGAAGGGATATAGATTCTACTATCCTAATCATAAAACTAGAATTATAGAAATTGAAAATGATAAATTTATTGAAGAAGGTGAAGTTAGTGTGGGTATGAAAAGTCAGGATACAAATTCCTATACCCCGAGTTCATAACATACCTGTTGTTCCTAATGTAGTTGTTTAACTGGTCATTGACCCGATTAATAACAATGAACAACAAGTGAATGACTAACCAACTGAACAACCACATAATGAGACTATAACCGATGAACCTATTGAAGGACCCCAAGAACTGCCATTAAGAAAATCTCTAAAGGAAAGGAGATCGACAATTTCGGATGATTATGTGGTATACCTTCAAGAGACCGAATTTAACATAGGAATCATAAATGATCCAGTTTCTTACTAAAAAGTTGTAAATAGTGATGATTATGATCAATGGATTAATGCCATGAATAAAGAAATAAAATCTATGAATGACAATAAAGTTTGGGAGTTATTCGAATTACCAGAAAGATAAAAATGAGTTGGATGCAAGTGGATCTTTAAGACCAAACTTGACTCGAAAGGCAATATCGAACGACATAAAGCTAAACTTGTTGCCAAAGGTTTTAATCAATGAGAAGGCATTGATTATAATGAGACATTCTCTCCAGTTTCAAAGAAGGACTCATTAAGAATCATATTAGCATTGGTGGCTCATTATGATTTGGAGTTGCACCAAATGGATGTGAAAATAACTTTTCTAAATGAGAGTTTAGAAGAAGAAGTTTACATGGCACAACCACAAGGATTCATAAAGGAAGGAAAGGAAAACATGGCATGTATGTTAAAGAAGTCAATATATGTTCTAAAACAAGCTTCTCATCAATGGTACATTAAGTTCCATGATACCATTACATCTTAAGCAAAACACTGTTGATCGGTGTATATACCTGAACATCAGTGGGAGTAAGTTTGTGTTTTTAGTACTATATGTTGACTAATTTCTTATCGCCAGTGGTGATCTTGGTTTATAAAGTGAAACCAAGAAGTACCTTTTCTGAAAACTTTGAAATGAAAGATTTTGGTGAGGAATCCTTCGTGATCGGGATAGAAATATCTCCGGATAGATCACGAGGAACGTTGGGATTGTCTCAGGAATATTACATTAAAAAAGTTTTAGAAAGATTCATCATGAAAACTTGCAATCTCGTTAAAGTTCCACTTCAAAAAGGGGATAATTTCAGCTTAAGTCAATGCTCTGGAAGTGATTTAGAAAGGGAGCACATGAAAGGCATACCTTATGCTTCGCTCGCATAAGGTATGCACAAGTCTACACTACTGTATGCACAAGTCTACACTAGGCTGGACATCATTTTTGCCGTTAGGATGCTAGGAAGATATCAAAGCAATCCGGGGAATTACCATTGGAAAGCTACAAAGAATGTGTTGAGGTACCTGCAAGGGACCAACGATTACATGCTCACATATAGGAAGAACTAATCACCTTGAGGTGATTGGTTATTCAGACTCAAATTTTAGGGGATGCCTTGATAGTAGGAAGATCACTTTGGGTTATGGCTTCCTTATGGATGGAGGAGCCGTTTCATGGAAAAGTGCTAAGCAAAGCATCATTGTATCGTCTACTATGGAGGCTGAATACGTAGCCTGCTTCGAATCTACAAATCATGGATTACGGTTGTGAAACTTTATTTTAGGACTTAGAATTATGGGATTAATATCTAAGCTGTTGAAGATTTATTGTGATAATGTCACATCAGTTTTCTTTTCAAAGAACGACAGGTATACTAAGGCATTTAAGCATATTGAGATGAAATACCTATCAGTGAAAGAAGAGGTTTAGAAACAAAGAGTATCAATTGATCACATTAGTATGAGTGATAACATATTAGATCCTCTTAACAAAGGACTATATCCAAAAACCTTTATAGAACATGTCAAAGAGATAGGTCTTGATTAGTTAGATCATAATTGCTATTTGGCTTACTAGTTTGACACTATTACTTGAATTCAATAAAAGTGTTTCTGATTTATATTATTTTTGCCTTTTTTGAATGCATGCATATGATTATGAATTATTATTGGACAGAAATAGTCCTTATTCAAAAGGACATTATGAGACCATTATGATACCCAATATTAAAGGCTTACTTGAATGAAACATTGGTATTGTGGTACATGGAAAGAACCATACTCTTGAATAACATGGAACCGTCATGGCTCGCATATGTGAATCGTTTGATTTAAGAAAACTATATTTATCAGTTATTGTACACCTTATGATACCTAATCTAATTATGAGAATTATTAAGACCAAGTGGGAGACAGTTGGAAATCAATAATTAAAATCCGAAATTAATTTATTAATTTCATATACATTAAATTTTGAAATTATGAATTTTCTAATTATGTGTTCTTGATAAATATCAGATAATTAATTAGGCACATGATAAATACAAATATTAAAGGATTGGGTTGTTCCTATATATTAGTCACTTGATGTTTAGTGGGATTAGTGGGAGACTTGAAATAGAGCCCATGTTTACTAGGATTTCGTCCTTCTTCCCCTTATAAATAGAGGAGCCCTACACTATCTAGAGTCATCACATAACACACTATTTCTAAGGTGGGAGAGAAAATCCAAAATTCCATTTTTTCATATTTTCTCATAAAAATTATGGGCACGAAGACTATTCTGGGCTATTCTTCAAGGGATTCAAAGGACCTTTTAATAGAAGCAGGCAAGTCACTTTATGACAATAAACTACAATGGACAAATGTTTGTTTTCCGTTCCTAGTTTTATAGACCAATTAATTTTGTGAAAACATGAAGATTCAAGTTCCTTTTATTAAGAATAATTGTATGCTAAAGTTTAATCATATCAATGTATTCGTGATTAATATTAGTGTGTTCTTAAGAATGTTTTTCAATGGGTTTTTTTCTTTCATCGGTTCATCACATAAGAAGCCAATCTCAGAGGTTCTTTTGGGGTTGGAAGGCTTGAAACCTTTGAGCATAATGAATTTTCCTCAACCTTTTGGATTTGACAAGGTTTTGAAAGTTTTTAGTGGTTGTTTTTCAACTTTTTAAAACTATTATTTCATTTTTGTATTTATTACTGAGTATTTATTTGCCTAATAAGTGTTTGAAGTTTATAGACGAGTAAGTAGATGTCATTTGTCATTTAGAGTTTAATGTTTCAAGAGGTTTGAGAGAGGGCTTGGGGATAAACTGATATGGATTTGTTATTTTGAGCATGTGTAGTATTATGTACCATATGTGGTTTGTTTTTGAATGGTTGGTTTTGACATTGAAGTTATTGGTTTTGTACGATTGTAGTTGTTTTCGTAAGGGAGTGTTTCTATGTGTGTAGTAGATCAATGCATTGGTTTGGGAGATGGGTCCCAGGTAAAGGGCATGAAGTTTCGATATTGGCAGGGGTTTTGTAAGTTGATAGCGAGGAATAATTTATGTGTTTCTAGTGGAAATGGGAGGGACGGGTTTGTCACTTTTCTTCCCCTGAAATCGCAATAATGGGACTGCAGTTGTACATTCTTTATTTCTTGGAATGGTAGATGTGTTATCTATGGAATTATATGATGGATGTGGGGAACAAGTTAGCACGCCGATGCTAGGTGACAAATAACCATATGAACTAATAATATTACTCTCATGACAAATTATATGATGGATGTGATGGTTATTATGTTTTGTGTTGATGATGATGAGAATTGCTTTAAACTCCACTTTAAGTCCCCAAAAATTATAATTTTACTAACTCCACATCATTTTGATCCACATGTTTAAACTCTATTGTAGTTTTAAATAATATTCTACTATTGTTGCATGGCTACTACCCAAGCACCATATGCATTTGGGTAGTGAAGGTTTAGAGTTTTTAGTGTATTAAAAGGAATTTGTGAACAACATATATTATGAACAACATATAAATTCGAAATGTGAAGAATTCTATTTGGTAAAATAATAGGAAAAATCTTAAGATGAGAGACAAATATATCAATTTATGAACAATAATTTTTTCTGTCATGACATCACTAATATATCCTGATAGTCAAGAGTATATCAAAATTGTAACAAAAGTATTAAAATAAGAGACGAATATACACATGAACAAAATCATGACATCACTATTTTCATTTTCAAATTTAATTTAATCTAAAATAATTTTTTAAATTCCATTCATTAACATTTTTCTTCTTTTTCGCAAGTGATTTTGTTTGCAATGGTGGTTCATTTTGTGGTGTTTAACTTGATGAATTGTATCCAACATAATTTATGTAATGTAAGGCATCTAAAATTTAGTTTGAGCTTGAAACCGATAATTTTTTTTGTGTATAAATTTTATTTTCCAATGGATATTTATCCATAATTATTTTGTCATGATGTGTGTGTTGTGGTCGATATTCATGCAATGTGCCGAAAGTATGATACACGGGTGTGTCTTAGATATGATGAGCGTGTTGTAATAAAAGTAAACATTTGCCACAATTACGAATACTCCTGAATAAGATTATAATTTTACATTTTGTATACACTTTTAAATTTATTGGTCATGTAACTCAAGTAATAAAAATTACATATTGATGTGCCTTAGAGACAAAGGCACTATAACAAATGTTCAACCGTGCCATCGGAACGAGCACACCCTAGTATATATAGAGGACAATAGGAAGTTTGGGAAGTCATTTTTTAGATAATTATGGCTGAAATAAATGCTTATACACACACACAGACACACACACACACACACACACACACTCACACAGAGACAAGCTCATGTGCACACTAAGTTTGCACATCTATTTTTTAAAATATTAAAAAAAAAAATTGAGTTGATTTTTTATGTGATTTTTAAATATTTCAATGAACCCATATAAAAAAATCAACTAAAAAGAAGTTTTTTTCTATTTTAAAAAAATCGGTCAAACTTCTGCAGCTTTTTTCGCAGTTTTTTAACCACTTAAAAGGTGCAAAAGTTTGACTGGTTTTTTTAAAATAGCAAAAAAGCTTTTTTGAGTTGATTTTTTTATATGGGTCCGTTGAAATGTTTAAATATCACTTAAAAAAATCAACTCAAAAATATTTTTTTAATATTTAAAAAAAAGGTGTGCGCCAGAACGTGTGCAAACTTAGTATGCACATGAGTCTTTCTCTCCCCCCTCTCTCTCTCTCTCTCTCTCTCTCTATATATATATATATATATATATATATATATATATATATATATATATATATATATATATATATATATATATATATATATATACACACACACACACACACACATAAGTATACATTTTTTAGCGGGCATGAGAAGTTCGTCTTGGACGAATATATATGAGTATATATACTTGTAAGATATGTGTACATCACTTTGCAAATTTTACTTGGCCATACCTGTAGGCTCTTTAGTGAGATTTTATATATGGAGGTAAAGGATGATTATAGCCTTTTTGTTTAACCTACTAGCATACATATTATATACTTTTACATATGTTGGATGGATTTGAAATGAGAATGCCCACTAAGGATTAACTTCACGTGCATATGCGTGTAGGCATGTATATGTATATGTATATATATTATTTGTAGGTTCATGTGGAGCACATAATTGTGGGAGTTGAGAACACACTATATGGTTGACTCACTTGAGTCTGTACCATATAGGAGTTCCAACTAGTTTGGATATGGTGACAAAATAGGTTAGTCTTCTTGAGCATCCCCTACAAGGTACACAAGATTCATCAATAAACATCATCCAGTTCAAGAACCACATACATCTACCAAAGGGAAGTATTCTTAAACTCTTGAACGCACTATAGGACACAATTCATGCATATATGTGTTAATGTGTGTGCACAAGTGTTTACATATTTTAAGTAATTTTAAAACATTTTTTAAGCATTTTTGAAAATGTTGTGGGTTAATTAGATATATTATTATTCATTAAAAATGTGCTAGGGTAGAATATAAATTCGGTTGAAAATATTATGGGCGCAATTTGGATTCTTACAAGTTCTAAAACACGCATTTTCAGTCATTCTCATCTTCACATGTGTTGACCTTATGCTCATTGGATTTCTGTTTTCTATGTGCCTTAGAAGTGAGGAACAATACTAGCCTTTGGATCATTTTAATCTACGATATGTAAATCCAATGGAAAGTTAAATGAACCAATAGGAGTGAGCTATTGTGCGGTGCATTTATATCCATTAGATATAGAGTCAAATGGTCAGACTTAATCCAAACCGCCCAAAGCATTCGAAGTTCGATATCCTTCTAAGGATTGTATAAATAGGTTCCTTGGTTTAGCCATTTAGAGACTTTTAGACATTTGCATCACTGGAGAGAAAAAAGAGAAGGGAGAGGGTAGAGAGAGAAAAGAGAAAGAGTATAGAGAGAGAAAGAAACTAGACGTCCATACTTTCAAACCCTTAGATTTTCTCACAATCCAAACACATATTAAGCATAATTTCTCAAATTAGAAAAAATATTTTCTTGAGAGTTAGAATTTATAGGTTCTCTACGAATTTTGGGTGTGTGGTTTTTTACTTGAAGAACCTCTTCAACCACTATTTCTATTAGGAACCTTTCTCGCGTAGATATCACTTTTCTTCTTAGAATTTATGAGATGTCCTAACAGATATACTTCACGTAGTATATTAGGTTTTTATTATCTCTTATCTGTTAGATCTTGGTTTGTATGTTTGTATTTTGCTACATATATTCTCTATTTTCAAATACTTTGAAAAAGAGACTTCCAATAGTCTAAAGATTAAAATCTGAAAAAAAAAACATGGTTTCAAAAACAATTGTTTCACAGTTTGTTAAATTAATTTCGTATATAAATAAGTTTTGAAACAATAATATCTAATTTTCAGAAAGATTCTTTTTCAGATCTAAAAATTGTTTTTAAAGTCTGATTTTCTCAAAGATTAGAACTCTATGCCTGTCATATAAAAACTGTGTAATTTGATAGGATTTATTTGTATAAATCTTGAGAGGTGTGAGCTTCATGTTTTCATGAAGTCATATTCACATCACTATCACTGTTACTCTCACACGAACACATAGTTAGTGTGGTTCATTTGAGAGATTTTGAGTTGGTTGAGCCATTGTAACCAAAAAGCAAGGAGGAAGGCAAAGAAGCTGCTAGGAAGGTCAAAGCGGATAAGAATTACCTTTGAGAGGGGAACTCGCGTAGGTACATTTCTATCTTAGTCTTAGGATGTTGAGGTGTAGAGACCTCTGTGGATGTTTTCCCTAGTTTTGGGGTTTTACCATGTTAAAATCTTTCCTCTTGTGTGTGTTCTTTAATACTTCACTACTACTACTGCAAACTAGACTTATGTTTAATTCTAAAACCTATTTCCAAGAAACTAAGAAACTTTTTCATATATACTATTTTAACACTTCTAATGTTTCGGTTGAGATCTTTTTATAAAAGAGATTCCTCAAAAAGTAGATCGGAACTTACTTAACTATTTTAACTTGAGTTAAACAACTTAGTAAGGTTTTTCAATTGGTATCAGAGATGAGTACTTTCTTTTCAAAAACTATTGGATCATGTGCTTTGAAACTATTTTAAAACAAAATCTCAATAGACGAGAAATTTGAGCATCTTGGAAATTTGTTCAGGCCTCCCCTCTTCGTTGGAAAAAAATTTCCTTACTAGAAAGTAAGGATGATGGCCTTCATCCAAGGGACATTGGGAGATGATGCCTAGGATGCCATTAAAAATGGATATACACATCCAATTAGGTCTATTGCAGAAGGTGGTAATGTAAGAATTAAAAAACTCCTAAATGAGTTTACTAAGGAAGAAAAATTTGCCTCTATAAGCAACAATAAATGGGAAAATGCCATATTTATGTCAATTAATGAACATGAATTTAAACACATATCTATATGTTCAACATTTAAGAAGGCCTGGGACACGTTGGTCACTGCTCACGAAGGTGATACCTGTGTTAAGGAAGCCAAAACCCAGATGTTAATACAATATTATAACACACTCCTTATGGATGAGATTGAGACATTTGATGAATTTTACATTAGGTTGGTTGATGTCATTACTAAATTGCATACCAATGGAATTATATATGAAAGGAAATAAATAGTTGCTAAAATTCTTAGATCTCTTCCCCATAAGTTTGATAACAAACGTTATGCAATTGAGGAGATAGATGAATTAAACTTAACTCTAGAAATCATTAGTAGCAAACTTAGTACGGTGGAAATGGAATTGGAATTTAAAAAGCAACTTTCCAATAATCAAAAGAGACACACCAGTCCCAATGTAGTCTTGTAGTCTAAAATGACCACACCACAGTTTGTTGTTCCTAACATTTATTTGGACTCTGATGAAGACTGTAACTTAGATAATTTGGATAATCAGATAGCCCTCATGTGTAAACATTTTAAGTTAATTTTGAAGTTTAGAAACAATGTTGCTTCTAAACAAGGGAAGGTTGCTTATTCAAATTGTTCTAATAACAAATCTAATGAGAGAAATCAAGGCAAATATAACACTGACATGAAAAATGTCACATGCCATAAATGTGTTAAACTGGGACATATTACCAAACAATGTAGAGTCAAACCAAACTACAACAATAATAATGCCAATTTTTGTAAGACTTGGGATGATTCGAGCCACTATGAAGAAGATGAGCCTGAATCATCCAATATATTTGACCCTTGCATGTCCTTTTTGGCAAAGATAGTTTAGAGTGATGATATGCATGTGAAAAATATTGATTCTAATGCTGGTTTACCTAGATCTGTTATGTCTGATAATGTTGTACGAACTACTGGTATATCTACTCTTTGCTTAGAAAATAAATTTTTTTATGTTAATAGTAGTAGTTCTTCGACATTGTGTGTGAGTCAAAGTGATCGCTTTAAAGATGAACTAAATGGGTGTGTGAGTGGGACAAGTAAAGTGTTAGGGGACAAATCAAACACTGCACTAGATGAGTTCGAAAATGATGATCTACCAGACATTCACACACTTTAGACTAAGACCCTTAATAAGAGTAGTAGACTAAAAAAGACTGTTAAGGAGTTAACTGAGAAAATAGAAGCATTAAGCCTAATGGTGAAGCAGAACACTGAGGACTATACTAATAAGTGTTTGGCCTATGAAACTAAAACTAAAGTTTTTGTTAAAAAAATAAAAGAACTTTTTGAATCTAATGAAGTTTATGAAAAGAAATATAAGACCACTTTATAGGATTGGAAGAGTCTAAAGAAAAGGTTTCAACAGTTTTAAAAAAAAAATTCTAAGTTTGAAAAAAATTCTAATTGTTTTGAAGATTGTGTTGCCTCTAGCAAAACTAATTATGAAGACAAAACATGCATAGATTTTGATCAAAAGACTAAGGTACAAATAAAAAATTTGCAAAATGTGAAATTTGTATCTGCTAGGAAAAGGACTATTGATCTATGTCCTAATTTTCAAGCCATAAAAATGATTTTGAAAGTAAGCAAAAATGTCCAAACATCTGGATGAAAAATTATCCAAAGCATATTGCTGAATCCAAGGCTACATATGTTTACCCCCTGTTATTAGATTTGAACCTGAATGTAAAGCTTTTGTAGTTAGTCCTAAGGTCAATGCCCAGCAAATGGATAAACCTCTTTTCAAAGATTTCAAAACTCAGAAACAACCGTCTAGCCACCAATACTGTTCATAATGTGATGTTTATGGACACTGTCTCGACGATTATTTTAAAAAATGACTGTATAAGCTTGTCTGTAATTCACCTGTTTTAAAAAACTTTAACTATTCTAGACAGAGCAGAAATAATTATATACTTCCTAAGAAGCCCAACAAGAACTCTAATTATAGGAATAGGAAGAAAAGATCTAACGCTAAGAATAAATCTAAAAGAAAGAGTCCTAGATCTATGTCTAAACCAAAAGCTCACAAACCTTTCAAAACTAGAGCTAGATGGGTTAGAAAGGATGATCTAATACCACAGTTGAAGTATAACATTGTTATAAGTTCAATAGAATTTGAATACATTTCTTCTGTTTGGTAATTAGACTCTAGATGCTCTAAACATATGACCGAAGACGATACTAAATTATCTGACAAAACAGACTTCTTAGGAGGAAATGTTTTGTTTGGGGACGGAGTATCATCTTAGATCATAGGCAAATGAACACTCCAAGAAAATGGACCACCAATTCTTAAAGATGTCCTACTAGTGAAAGGTCTTAAAGCTAATTTGTTAAGTATATCGCAATTTTTCTACTCCAACCATATGGTCACATTCTCAAAAACCAATTGTAAAATTTTAAACGAGAATGGAGATTGCATTCTTATAGGTCTTCGAACTCCAGTCACTGTTACACAGTAAATCCTCGTACTGAGATTTGTAATATTTCCATAATGGATGACAATGAAATATGGCATAACAGGTTGGGCCACATAAATTACGATTACTTTGGAAAATTAATCTCCCAATCGCCTCATATACCGTCCGGTATTTGCCTTCTGGCACCTCATAATTATGAGTATCAAGATACAGGGACTTAATTTACCAAGGAGAAGTCATCTTCTTCTCATCCTCATCATTGAGGATAAGTACCAATTCCGAAGTCCTTTGATTAGGAATGAAATCGAACTTAATTGTTTCCAATACTTCTTTAGCAGATTTCTTCTTGCTGAAAGGGTTAAGAGGGGGAGCATTCTTCTCCCTGTTCTTCGCACTCTGGAGAATGAACTCCATGTAATCCTGTATCGTAGGATATTGATCTTCATTGATCACAATCTTTTCTTTTCCAGGCCGGTGAGAATACCCACGGCCTCTACCACGCCCACGAGAGGGGCCACTCATCGGTCGCTGGCCCACCTGGCCCCGGTCGGCCCCAGATAGATGCTCGCTGACGCATATGAACAAGGCTCTCTACTTTCCTCTAAAGTAGTAGGACCCCATGGTGACTCATAAGCCCACTTGCAGTTGCTCGTGACTCTTGTGGTCCCAATTGGCCCATCAGCCGACGCCTGAAGACAAGAAACTTTGTCAGCCTTTCAACTTGAAGGGCCCCTTTCTCAGGAATTATTGATTCCTTTTCTTTGTATAAATAGAGGGCTTTACCTCTTCATTTCTCACGCTCAGATTTCCTAACTGGGTTTTTAAAGAACATCCCATAGATAATGTTATAGGTAAACATGATGCGCCAATTCATGTAAGATCCCAATTACGTAATGTTGCTCACTTTGCATATTTCGTCCAATTTAAAAGTTACGACGTGTGGTATCTTGTGCCTAGGCTAGAAAATAAAGGGTTATTAGCACTCAGTGGATTTAAAAAAATAAAATCGATGAATCTGGAATGATAGTTAGAAATAAAGTTAGATTAGTTATCGAGGGCTACTGTCAAGTTGAAGGAATAGATTTCGAGGAGACATCTGCCCCAGTCACCCGCCTTGAGCCTGTTCGATTACTCTTGGCTATAGACTGTCACTTATAATTCAAACTTTATCAAATGGATGTAAAATATGCTTTTTTTAATGGTATCTTGACATAGGAGACCTACATTGAATAGCCGAAAGGATTTATTGATCCTCATTACCCAAACCATGTATATAGACTGAAAATGGCATTATACGGTTTAAAGCAATCCCCTCGGGTCTTGTATGAATGCCTGTCAACCTTGTTACTCAATAGAGGGTTTCGACGAGGTGGAAATGACCAGACATTATTTGTTAAAATTTTGAACATACATGTCTTAATAGCTCAGGTTTATGTTGATGACATAATATTTGGTTTTACTTCCCCGTCTGAAGTTAAAGAGTTTTCTGATATTATGCATGGGGAGTTCCAAATGTCCCTCATGGTGGGGCTTCACTATTTCTTAGGACTTCAAGCCAAGAAAAAATTTAACGGGTTATTCATTTCGCAATCAAAATATGCTATAAAGTTAGTGAAAAAGTTTGGATTATAGAATGCCAAGGTTTCTCGAACTCCCATGAGTACTTTAATAAAACTTTCTTAAGATGAATATGGGAAACCTATTGATCCTACCCTATATAGAAATATGATAGGCAACCTGTTATACCTCACAGCCTCGCGTACTGATACCATGTATGTTGTGTGTGTTTGTGCCCGTTACCAAAGTCCACCTAAGGAAAGTCATCTTTTAAGTGTCAAACGTATTATCAAATATGTTAAAGGTACAATAAACCTAGGTATATGTTATATAAATGATACATCTATCACTATTGTAGGATATACCGACGCAGATTGGGCTGGCTATTCTGATGACTGCAAAAGCACCTCAGGCGCTTGTTATTATATAGGTATTAACTTAGTAGGATGGAATAGTAAAAAGCAAAATTCCAATTCACTTTCCACAGCAAAATCGGAATATATAGCGGCAGGAAGCTCTTGTGATCAATTAATGTGAATTAAGAAAATGCTTAGTGACTATGGCATTAGTGAAGACAAGCTACATCTATATTGCAATAATCAAAGTGCGATGAATATCTCAAAGAATCTTGTTTAGCATTCGTGTACTAAGCACATTAAGATATGACACCATTTTATACGTGGATTAGTTGAATCTAAAGAATTAAAGATCAAATTTTTACCTATAGAACTTCTATTTGCTCACTTATTTATTAAATTTTTAGATTACTTGAGATTTGAATCCTTAAGAAAATCTATTGGTATGGTTATTCCTGAATAATTTTCTATCACCTATTAGTATATCCTCCGGTTACATTCATGATGATATTTGGTCTTCGAGGATATAGATTGTGGTCATTTAAAAAATGACGAAAGATATCTCCTACCTCTCTTTTATGTAGGATACCCTTGAAGTGACCCGTTGATTATTATAGGTTGTTAGATTTATTATTATGATTCTTTATCAGTTTTTCACCCTTTGTACATTTGAGAAAAATTGAGGAAGAAATACTTGAGTAAGTTGTTGTATTTTCATCTCTCTTGACTCAACTAATGTGCCAACTTAAGTGTTTTATTTTAAGCATTTCAGAAACCGTTTGTGCAAATATCACAGATTTAGTGTAATGGTCTGTATGATAGTTGATTTATGTATTTTCGTTCTCTTATTTTTTGTTCTAGGATGGGAATGGGTAGATATCTCTTCTGTATAGGAAAACTAGGAGTTTCTTATTTTACCCATGAGTATATGTTACTAAAGGGAATTTTGTCTCCAATATACAAAGGGGGAGACTGAGAACACACTATATGGTTGAATCACTTGAGTCTGTATCACATTGGAGTTTCAACTAGTTTGGATATGGTGACAAAATAGGTTAGTCTTCTTGAGCATCCCCTCCAAGGTACACAAGTTTCATTAATAAACAACATCCGTTCCAAGAACCACATACATCTACGAAAGGGAAGTATTCTTAAACTCTTGAACACACTATAGGACACAATTCATGATATAGGTGTTAATGTGTGTGCACAAGTGTTCACGTATTTTGAGGAATTTTTAAACATTTAAAATGTAGTGGGCTTATTTAGAAATATTATTATTCCTTAAAAATGCTCCAGGGTAGAATATAAATCTGACGAAGAATATTTTGGGTGCAATTTGGATTCTTAAGAGTTCAAAAACATGCGTTTTTCAGTCGATCTCATCCTTACACATGTTGACCTTATGTTGGTTGGATTTGTGTTTTCGATGTGTCTTAGAAGGGAAGAACAATACTAGCCTTTGGATCATTTTAATCTACGATCTGCATGTCTCATGAGTTAACCCAAGTGAGAGTTAAATGAACTAATAGGAGTGATCTATTGTGCGGTGCATTTATATCCATTACATCTAGAGTCAAACGGTCAGACTTATTCCAAACCGCCCAAAGCTTTTGAAGTTCGGGATCCTTATAAGGATTGTATAAATAGGCTCGTTAGGTCATCCATTTAGAGACTTTTAGATATTCGTCTCACTTGAGAGAAAAAATAGAGAAGAGAGAGGGTGGAGAGAGAAAAGAGAAAGAGTGGAGAGAGAGAAAGAAAACTAGACGACCATACTTTCAAACCCTTAGGTTTTCTGACATTCCAAACACATACCTATCAGAGCTTCTCAAATTAGAAAATATCTTTTCTTGAGAGTTAGAATTTATAGGTTTTCTCTGAAGTTCGGGCGTGTGGTTTATTACTTAAAGAACCTCTTCAACCATTATATCTCATAAGAACCTTTCTCGTTGTAGATCTTACTTTTCTTCTTAGAATTTATGAGATTTGGTAAGAGATATACTTCACGTAGTATATTAGGTTTCTGTTATCTCTTATCTGTTGGATCTTGATTTGTATGTTTGTATTTTTCTGAATCCACTCTCTATTTTCAAATACTTTGAAAAAGAGACTTCCAATTGTCTAAAGACTAAAATCTGAAAAAACCTGGTTTCAAAGACATATGTTTCACAGTTTGTGAAATTATTTGCGTACATAAATATATTTTGAAACGCTAAGATCTTTTTTCAGAAAGATTCTTTTTCAAATCTGAAAATAGTTTTTAAAGTCTTATTTTCATAGAGATTTGAACTCTATGCATGTCATAAATCTTGAGAAGTGCTTGCATGTTTGCATGTTGTCATATTCACATCACTATCACTGTCACTCTCACACGAACACATAGTTAATGTGGCTCATTTGAGAGATTTTGAGTTGGTTGGGCCACTGCAAACAAAAAGTGAGGAGGAAGGTGAAGAAGCTGCTAGGAAGGTCAACGAGGATCAGAATTTCCTTTGATAGGGGAACTTGCATAGGTATATTTCTATCTTAGTCTTAGGATCTTGAATACATGCTTAGTGCTTGTAATCTTGTAAGTTTTGTTTGATTTTGGTAGATTTTTCATTTTGAGGTGTAGAGACCTCCGTAGATGTTCCCCTAGTTTTGGGTTTTTACCACGTTAAAATCTTGCCTCTTATTTTTTTTAATACTTCACTACTACTGATTGAAACAAGACTTAGGTTTAATTTAACATATATTTCCTATATTCTGAGATAACTTGTCCATATATACTATTTCAATACTTCTAGTGTTTCTGTTGAGATAATTTTATGAAAGAGTTTCCTCAAAAAGTAGATCGGAACTTATTTAACTATTTTAACTTGAGTTAAACATATTAGTAAGGTTTTTCAAGAGTGTGCTCGATAGGAAGACAGATATAAGGGATGGCCATCCCTTTATCTATTACATAATATATATTTGTATGATTGGAGGGACACATGTATATATTTTATTAACATAATTGGTAGAAATCATTAGGAGATGTTTGGTTTGTTTTCAAAGAGTCGAAAGTGTAGGCTTACTGAGAGTAGTTGTAGGGACCTTTTTGCGTGTGTTTCATACCAACCCAATTTTCTTACTTTTAATTAAACCGCACCAAGTTGTGGACCAATTTTATTTTGATTACTCCTAAACATGCATCTAGTGATTAAAGCAAGCAAAATAAAGTAAAGAATACTCAAAACACCGGATGTGCGAGGAAACCCCTAAAGGAAAAAAACCTTGGATGGCCCAAGGTAGACAATCACTATGATATGGAAAATTATAAAGAGAATAAGGTAGACTTACACAACGACTCGATCCCAATAAGATTTGATCCCTTCTTCTCTTCAATCGCTCCTCTGCAGTGCCCACAAAGAAATTATGTCTTTCATAATGCTCGTCCACAACACAGGTGTCCACGTATGTCTCAGTGTTCACTGATATGAATTTATATCGTCTACGATGTTGAACACGAACTACTTCTCTTCTTCACCGCAAAACCCAACTATGTTCTTCAAAGTGTAGAACAAAAACCTTATTGGTGCAAGCAAAGATCACAATAGCATATGTGAGTGATAACTCGGATCTTTGAAACTCTAAGAATGTTTTTAGCTTTTGAAAACATTAGAAAACATGTGCATAAAATGTTTTGGTTCGTAAAATGTTTTCCAGAATGCCCACTTATGAAATTCTGAAGGAAACCCTCCTTAAATAGAATTCTTGAGACGGCGGCTCATTCAAGCAACTTTGGCTTGTCGCTCGAATGACAGAGCCATCTTGCTCGAACGATTGGTCAGGTCATTTGAGTGACGCAGCGAATTAGATTTCAAATAAAACATTACTCTAATATGTCCTTATCAGAATAAAACGATGTGTAAACCTTTTCAAACACTATAAACACATTTTAAAAACATTTATTTAATAAAATAACATCCTTAAACATATTAAAATATTTTTCAAGTCACATTTCCATTACGCATTCATACCTGGGTGATCTCGGAGTGCAATTTGACTGAAGACAAGTAAACTTGTACCAATAAAACTTCATCATTATAAATTACTTGAAGCTTTTGTTTCAACGTCTTTAATAAACTTCATATCATAGACTGTGTGGCATCATGATAATATAAAAACTATCTACGACATACATACAATGTTTTGTTCCAGGAATAAGTCAAAACTACAGATGGACTCAATTGGAAATTTTGTCCTTACAAATCTCCCCCTTGACTATTCCTGGCCAAAACCAAAATAGTGAAATGCCTAAGTCGGGCTGTCAAGATGTATGATGCCTAAATCCCATCCCATAATCCCAAAATAAAAAAAAAATATAGGACAAGACTAGTATATGATGGACCGGCAAACGTGAAACGTCTGAATGTGATGTAAACTTGAAATCTAGAATCGCTAAAGAATACCTACATACATGAAATAGACAAACAAATACCATGTTAAGTATAGAGGTACAAATGATATAAAACATTATGATACCAATATGAAATATCAATACTAATATGTAAAATCAAACTCAAATCATTTGTTAAACATGTGAGAAATTCGTAACCTGATATACCAAAATGTAAGCATATCAAAATGATACCAATATATGCAAAACAATGTGACACCAATTTATAAACAAAAACATGTGCTCAACATAAACAAACTCTCCCCTACATCACAGACATCTCTCTCCCTTTTTGTCTCGAATAGACAATCTGGTGGAAAGATAAATAAATAATCAAAGAGGCACAACTAGATAAATATGAAACGACCAGCTAATAATGATCAAATAATGTCAAATCTGTAACTAGCAAATAGGTAATCACACAAAGAATCAACAATCTAAGCAGGTGTGACTAAATAAAAACCAATGTTGTGTATGAATAATCAATGTTAACTGCAGAAAACAAACCCAGTCAGTACCACAATAATCAATATGAAAAACCCAAAAAAATCCCTCAGCAAGTCACTCGAGTGAGATTGCCTTGTCGCTCGAACGACAAAGGCATCTCAAGAGAGGGCTTCGCATGATGTTGAATTCTCGCCCGAATGAGAAAACAACTCTCACATCTAGTTCCAGAATTGATACAGTTTCGCCCAGTGAAAAAATTTCATGAAAAAATTAACTGGAAGGGGAAGAAAACTTCTAAGCAGTGCTAAAATGGTAGCATATAAAAAATAAACAATGTGAGCTACATGCTAACATAGTAATGATGTGCTCAAACATGGACATGGAATGTATGGGCGTGAACTACAACAAATGAATCAAAATTCCAACCCATCGAAACGATCATGAAGCTCTAATTGATAGCTAAATATCATCAAAATTTATTTTAGCCATATGTGACAATAAAAGTGTGATCTTAATGAACTAAACAAACATCATTCACACAAATTCGGAATTTGACGATTCTACAAATAATAGCGTTATGATACGATTTGTCAATGATGGGATTCGTGGTGCAAACCCATTTAAATTTTCTCCAACCAAACTCCCTTATATATATATATATATATATATATATATATATATATATATATAATTTATACAATCTCTTTTGAGGTTTCTATCATTCTCAACTTAGAGAAAATCCTATTGGCCCTATCTTGGCATATAAATCTTTCATTGCCTTGATTTTCTTTTGGGCTCTTTTAAATGGTGGCTTTTGCGACAAGTCAATTTTAGACTCTCAAAGCCCTTTCCCATTCACAATCATCATATTTTCAATTTCAATCCTCACGATAGATGGTTCTTACATGCACACCTCCTCCTTAAGTTAACTTACGCATAGATGACAAAACTGAGATAAGAAAGTCTCACCACACTCAAATATGCAAGAGAAGTCCAACATTCATATAAACTCGTGCATGTGGGCAAAGATGGCATATATACAAAGTCGAATCAGAATGAAAATCAACTTTGAAACAACCCATAATACAATGGTTAAGATCATTCTAACCATAAATAATTATGACCAAATGTCCTAGTCACAAGGATAAACGAAATGATAAGGGTCCAATAACTCTAATATGCCACATCAAACATGTAAACTCAAACTCAAACTCAAACTCAAACAAGATGATTTTTTTTTCAACATTTTATGACTCAAATAAAAATAGAATCTTTTTGTATTTTCTCAAAAATAGATAAACCAAAAATCTGTTTGTATTTTTCAAGGTTCTAAAAAACGCGGGGCGTGATTGAGGCGTGAAGGCCAAGCCTTAAGCCTTAAAAGCCTAGGCATAAAAAGGCGTGAAAAGGCGTTTAGGCCTTCTTAATATATTTTAATATTTTTTAACCACTACAAGGTTATTAAAATATAAAAATTGCACATATCATTAAAATATGTCCGAATATATGCAAATTAAAATACTATTTGATTATTTTGGATGAGATAATGGTCCGGTTTATAAACAAATTCTTTAAAAGGCAACATCGTTTCACTAAAGCATTGTTGTTTTTAGAAAAAAGTGCGCCTTAAGGGTTTTACCAAGAATAAGGCGTGAAAAGCGTAAGGCGAGGCGTTTCTCCCAAGCCTTAAGCCTAGGCGTGCCTAGGCGGGTTTTTTAGAATAGTGGTATTTTTCAATAAGACTCAAAAAAATGAAAAATATAATACAAAATGATACACATGTCATTATACTAGCAAGAATATATCATGAAGCAAACTAGCATATGATAAACATGGCAACATAATAATACTTTAGATTTAGCATGGGAAGAATCAAGTGCAACCAAACGAGAATCATGAAGTTTTATTCCTGAAGCCCCTAAATCCGATTTCCTAACCCAAGTAGGTGTGAAATGACGCATGGGGTTTTTGGGAACCAAAATGAATTTATTCCTAAACTTCCTATGAGCTTTTTTAAGGTCATAACAATAACGCCTAAGGTGACTTTTCCTTCCACAAAATGTGCAAGTGTAACGATGGTGGGAATGATTACCAAAATGGTGACCTTTTCTCACTTTCGTAGTTGGTTCTCTCACACGTACGGGGTTGACTTTGGGAATGGGAACAACTCGCTCATCGAAACCTAGATCACCCCTACCACCCTTGATGTGGATGGTGCCTAACATCCTATCCAATGTCTCAGACCTGGCATCTAAATCAAACTTAACTCTAGATGAGTCTCTCAATCTCTCATCTAACTCACCAATCCTAGACTCAAGCACACGACTAGGCTCCTCAAACTCTAAAATCTCCTTTTTCAAAGTCTCCATCAAACCACAAAAACTATTTCTCTCTTTATGAACATACTCTAACTTATCCTGAAGAGACCTCTCTCGTTCCCTAAGATCCCAATCAATTTATCATTATTTTCTATGGCATGCTCTTTCAACTTAGATTGCAACTTCAAGTTTGCCTTTTTCACTTTTATCGCTTCCTCATATAAGTTATTAAAGGGAAGTTGTAACTCTTTCACATCAAACTCCTCTTCCTCACTTGCTTCACCCTCACTCACCTCACCCTAACCAACTAGGGATTCTCACACAACGGCCTCGAAAGTAGACCTGTCAAAATACACGATAACCCGTTAACACGACACGACCCGACACGAAATTATAAGTTAATGGGTTTACCCTTATTGGGTTTGGGTCATTAACGGGTTGACACGGTAGACCCGTTAACACTAACGGTTCGGGTTTGGAAATTTACCTGTACCCGTTTCTACCCGTTAACACTAACGGGTACTATAGGGTCACCCAACCCGTACCCAATAACAATAACCATTAAAACCTATTATTTCTAAATCTTTAAAGACTAACGGGTGCTATAGGGTCACCCAATCTATACCCAATAAAAATTACAATTAAAATCCATTATTTTTAAAGTATTGAAGACTAACGGGTATTATAGGGTCACCCAACCCGTTACCCATTTCGACCCAAAATGATTCGTTAATATTAATGGGTGTTAACGGTTTGGGTCGTGTACCCGTTAATATTAACGGGTCGTGTTTGGGTATTGTTATTAGACCCGTTAGTCTTAACGGGTCATGTACGGGTTAAGGGTGTTTTCACCCGTTAACCCGTTAACCCGACCCGTACACGACCCAAACCGACCCGTTGACAGGTCTACTCGAAAGTGTCATTCACATGAGAATGTTCATGGGAAGATTTATCATCGTCGCTCAAATGACATGACATGAATGCAATAAAGTTATTCTCAATGGGGGAACTCTCTCCCTCTTCCAGTTCACGATTACTTAACGTGGCATCATATGCAACGGGTTGCTTGCCCTCTTTCTTAAGTCTAGTGGGGCATTCCTTAACTTTGTGACCATACCCTTCACACATAGAAAACCTATTCGACTCATCCCTTCTAACTTTCTTATTTTTATTTTTAGGGATGTGCTCTTCCTTGTGGTTCTTAAATTTTTCAAATCGTTTGGCATCTTTCGATTGCTTTTGAAATTTGATAAATTGTTCAAATTTATTTGCCGACAAGGTTACATCCACAAAATTAGAATTGGAATCATCATTGGAAACTTTAGTTTCCTCCTTCCGGGATTTCAAAGCAATGCCCTTTTATTTCTTTGGCTCTTTCTTGGAGGTAAATATGTCAAATTCATAGGTTTGTAAGTCACCTACAATCTCTTCTAGTTTTATTGATGCAAGAGAACATAAGGACTTCAAAACGATCACTTTTGGGTTAAACCTACTAGGCAATGACCCAAGGATTTTCTTTATGACTCGATTTTCGGATATTTTCTCACTTAAGTTAAACGATGAGTTGACAATATTAGATAACTTAGCATAAAACTCATCAAATGACTCACTCTCGAACATTTTAATCGTCTCAAATTGTGTGGTGAGATTTTGAAATTTACACGCCCTAACTGTGTTAGTAACCTCGTGAGTAAGTGCAAGAACATCCCAAGCCTCTTTTGAGGTTTCACAAGTCATGATTCGATTATATTCTTCTGGTGTGACATGTGAGGAAGCCATGTGAAGACCTTTAGAATTATAAAGTGAAAGTCTATGTTCAGTTTCAGTCCATGAATCAACATGCTTTAAACTAGTGACCTCTCCCTCCCTCATGACCGGGGGTGTCCAACCATTTTCAACCTCTAACCAAACACATTCATCAATTGATTTTAAATCACTTTTCATTCTCATCTTCCAATAAGTGTAATTTGTGCCATAAAAAACAGGAGTGCCAAAACTGTCAAAATTTTCAAAATTCATTTTTTGAAAACACACGGGATCACACAATAATAATAAAAATGTTTCTAGATCTGATACCAATTTTGTAGGCCACTTTTTGCGTGTGTTTCAAACTAAACTCAATTTTCTCTAAAAATTCAATTTTCCAACATTTAATTAAACCGTACCAAGTTGTGAACCAATTTTACTTTTAACTAATTTTATCTTGATTAATCCTAAACATGCATCTAGTGATTAAAGCAAGCCAAATAAAGTAAAGATTACTCACAATGCCAGATGTACGAGGAAACCACTAAAGAAAAAACCTTTGTACGGTCCAATCCAGACAATCACTATGATACGGAGAATTACAAAGAGAATAATACATCCTTACACAACGACTCGATCCCCACAATCCTTGACGCGCTTCTTCTCTTCAACTACTCCTCCACAGTGCCCAACAGAAATTTCATCGTCCATGATGCTCGTTCACAACACAAGTGTCCACGTATGTCTCAGTGTCCATCGATATGTCTTTATGTCGTCTACGATGTTGAACACTCACTCCTTCGCGTATTCATCACAAAACCCATCTATTTTATTCAAATTGTAGAACAAAAACCTTCTTGGTGCACACAAAGATCACAATAGCATATGTGAATGATAACTCGGATCTTTGAAACTCTAAGGATGTTTTTATCTTTTGAAAACCTTAGAAAAGATGTGCATAAAACATACTAGTTCGTAAACTGTTTTCCAAAATGCAAACCTACAAAATTATGAAGGAAACACGCTTTAAATAGAAATCTTGAGGTGGCAGCTCGTTCAAGCGACTTTGACCTGTCGCTCGAACGAGATGGTCATGTCGCTCGAATGACAGAGCCATCTCGCTCTAACAACTGGTCAGGTCGTTTGAGCGACGTAGCGAATTAGAGTTCAAATAAAACACTACTCTAATCTGTCCTTATCAGAATAAAACGAAGTGTAAACCTTTTCAAACACAATAAACACATTTTCAAAACATTTATTTAATAAAATAACATCCTTAAACATATTAAAATAGTTTTCGAGTCACATTAACATTACGCATTCATACCTGAGTGATCTCAGAATGCAATTTGAGTGAAGACGAGTAAATTTGCACCAATAAACCTTTGGCACAATAAATTCCTTAAAGCTTTGCCGAAACGTCTTCAATAAACTTCATGTCATAGACTGTGTGGGATCATGACAATATAAAAACAATCTACGATATACATACAATGTTTTGTTCCAGGAATAAGTCAAAACTACAAATGGACTCAATTGGAAATTTTGTCCTTAAAGTAGTAGGTAAGAGACTCATCTATTTATACCAACCTTTTTTAGAAAATTTAACACCCAAATTTATCAGATTTTTCTCCTTAAGTTGTAAGACAATGATCCCTAAAACCACCCTAAAAACTACCATACATCTTATATTTTTTTAGAGGATTTCTACACCACTTTAACCATTGTGACAATTAATATTTTAGTAACATATGAAAAAGGTGGTTTATTCAATAAGGTAAGCTTGAATTATTTCAAAGTATTTTTTATAATCAGTCCAACTTGGATATTATATCAAGATGAATCACGATTGTTCCTTTTTTTTTAAGAATATGCTAAATATATCCGAAATTTCATGAAAACAATTGTTGCAATTAAAATTTGTGTACTTAAATATAAAATATGATTAAATTATATAAATATTTATATAGGGATATATAGGTATGGATATATTCATATGTACATCTATATGTATGAAGTGTATGTAATACCCCGTAATTTTAATGATTTTTAAAATGGGATTATTTAGAATTAATTGTGAGATATTTAAAATTAATCTAAATTTGCATTTTACTAGGGGGTAAAGTAATAGGTAATTTATGTGAATATTACTTAATGATTAAAAGTAATATATGATTATGACTTTACATATGATTATGATTTAATAAAACTTATCGCGAGTGATGAATACGACAATTACGGGAATTAAGTCGGGATGCAAGTGTAAGTCGTGTCGGGACTAAATTTAAAGGAATTAAAAGTAAAATATTTTCATATCATCCAAATGATCATTTTGACTGTGCCAAAGTGTTCGGAAGAGTTTAAATAGTCATAAAATTCTACTTGGGGGTTTGATTTGGATCTCGGGGAACTTTGGAACCAAATAGACACCCCAGAGGGGTATTTTCGTCATTTTACATGGGAGTTGAACAATAACCACGAAAACTGAGGATTATTGTGTAAGTTTAAAAGGTGTTAAGATACATTGGTCATCACTAAACTTAGAGAGAAAGACTTAGGGGGGAGTAAGATATTTCTCTGAAAGTGAAGAGACACCTCTAGGAAGCTAGGAAGCCAAAGGTTATCCTACGCCATCACCGCCATCGAAAGTTGGCCGGAAAGGGAATAAGACCACTAGTAGAATATCATCTCCAAAGGTTCAGACCTACAATTTAAAGACAAGTGACTTAATCCTTGCAAAATTAGCATGTATAATGCCCATGTTAGGATAGTTGTAGAATTCTGAGAAATTCCATGATTTAGAGATAAACCATGATGATTTTAATTGAATCCTTGTAATGAGAAATATGTAGAACAAACCTCCTTTTGATTATATATTTTAATCCACGAATTTGGAATCATTTGATAAAGAAAATCTGAGTTTTATATGTTATTCTTGGAGAAATGATAAAATATGGGTTTTCTGGAAATGATGAGAGATATCATGTTTAATCCAAACCTATTAATGTGTTAGGTTGTTTAATGATTGGAAATCATTTATATGTATTGTTATATCATATGGAATGGATTATAAGGAGTTTGGGATCTTAACATAGAGGATTTGAGGATGAAAATTGGCTAAACTCGTAGGCCAAATATGTAGAAACAGTAGGCTCATACTTGTTCGGTCAATCGATCGACCTTGAATGTCGATCCATCGAACATATCGATCGATCGATCCAAGACTGTCGATCGATCGACAATCCCAGAATTCATATGTTGATTTTGGTTTAAGGCTTTATTAAATTCCCCACTTCTAAGGATGCTTAATGTAAATTAATTATATCATAATGGGATTTAGGGATGGTCGGTCGGGTGGTAATTGAGACACGAAAATTATTTATGTGTTAATTAACCCTTGAAAGTAGAATAATGGATTAAAAGTAATTAGAGTTTATCGAAGAATAAATCTATTTGAGGATATTATGAATTTGTAAAAATTCGGATTCGGGATGACATGGACAAGTAGGGTGTAGGTAATTACCTACTAAATTTATTTGAGAAATAATGGTTAACTTTCGAGTGATGGGAAAACTCTGAAAATATATGTTTATAAGTAAAGTCATAATCTATAAATACGTAGGATATTTTTATTGATATTATATAGGTGGGGTGAATACCTATATTTTTATTTGTATGACATACCTGCGTTGCTTGCTATCGGGGTGGAGGTTTCATGTTAGGGTCGATCTTATCCTGATGAGCCCACTTGGGGGATTTTAGATTCGTACCTTGAGCATAGGACCTTGGACACGTTCTATCGGTGTGAATGATAGTTTCGACGGTTGAATAGGAGCATAGGTATGTGCGTGACCCATTTGGCTGGGGAGTATGCTCGCCTCCAAATATGTGTGTTATGGTATTTATGGTCCAGGAAAGACACCGAGCCAATAGTCCTTTTTACAGTGAGAGATGTAACTGGACATGATAGCAGAGTATACATGCACCGTAGCTGTGTCTGGGAGGTGCCGTATTAGTATATATAATAGTGTGATGAATATATATATATATATATATATATATATATATATATATATATATATATAGTAAGAAACTTATCTATGTCATAAGCTTAAAGGATGATGTCATCTTAATAAGTTTTTCCTGTACTTCCTATTTTACCCTTTACAATTTTGGTTTCCCCCTCTTTTTTTCACCCTCATCTTATGTCAAAATTCAAAAATAAGGACGAAAGAGTCCATAGACACCCTTACACACAACTCAGTCTCTCTCCTCAACACAAAACCCACGCCCCAACACTCCCTTGCTTCAGCTTCCGAAAACCATCCCCAAACCCTCAATTCTCCCCTCTCCTATTTCACTTCCCCAGCAGTACAAACTCGTTCTAAACCCTTATCCTACCACATCGTCGCCTTGCACTCTAACACTGCCACCCTTGCACTCCAACGCTGTCGCTGCCACCCCAAGTAATTTCTCCCACACTCTCATGTTTATATTTGTAATATTTTCATATTTTGACCTTGGATCTACAGATCTGATGACTTTGTTTAATTTCTTTCAAAGTTTAGTTATAAGTTTTGTTCTAATATACTATATTTTTGTTCAATTTTTGTTGGTACGATTGATTCTAATGCGTGTTATCTATTTCCTTAATCTAAGAGTTTTTTTTTATTTAACGGTCTTCTTGAAATTAGCTATTTTTGAGCCCCTAATTCTTAGACTTCTCAAACTGATATTATTGTGTTTATTGTTTGATTTCTAGGTCTCACCCATGGATTCATCTTTACCATCAATGCAAATGGTATCCTCTCTCCCTTTTTCACTCTATATTTTTTGTATTGTTTTATGTGTCTAAATAATTTATGAACATTCAAAATTTTCATTTTTTGTTAAATGAAATTGCGGTAGTGTGAATTCTTTCTTTTGTATTTTTGCCAAAAGATTTGTTTTCCTTCAATGACATTAACTAATTTCTATTAATGGTCTTCTTCAAATTAGGTGTTTTTGAACCTCTGATTTTAGATATCTCAAACTGAAATTATTATCTTTATTTTTTTATTTCTAGGTCTCACCCATGGATTCAGTTTTACCATCAATGTAAATGGTAAGCTTTCTTTTTGAACCTTCAAGTTGCTGTCAATGGTATGAACCTTCAAATTTTATTGTTTGATTTCCTTTTGAACCTTAAATTCAAATGGTATGACTTTAGAGTAGATTATTACAATAATGTTTTGGTTCGAGATGTTGTATGTTGGCTTTTCAAATAATCCCTCTAAACCTAAACACCATTTTCCTATGTTTTTTTATATTATAGGCCACCAATGAATGGGCTTTTCTTCTCCCTATTTAGCAGGTGATTCCTCTGTAGCATTGAACTTCCTTTGAACTTCGGAGGAGGATTAAAAATTACTGAAAGAATGTAATAATTTATTATTCTGTATATTATGTTTCTTTTTATGAGGTTCAGTCCTTTTGGAATAACAGTTGGCCAATGGCACATTACTCATCGAGTCCTTGAAGCAGCCGTGGAATGCCCTCCAGGCACAGATGCTTTCGGATATGTAGATGTTTTCGACGATAGGTGATCACTTTTTGGTACTGATCGAATGGGAACAATGGTATGGTTTTAATTTAACCCTTTTTGGTACTGATCGAATGGAGAGAAATTGTATGGTTTTCACTCCTTAAATATATCGGATTATATCATCCGGTCACATCTACAGCTCATTATTTTTAGAAATGATGTGGATTGTGTACTAATGTATTAAAAGTTGGCACCACAAGATAGTAGTATCACCATTGCCAGTTTCTAATTCCATTATTCTGTATCTGGTATAATTTTTACAGTTATTTTAGCACTCGCAATATAAGAATTTGACATGGCGTGTTTGTTCTTCTGTTAATTCTGCAGTGTAGTGTCTAAAATACTATACACGTGTATATGGTTAAAGATGGAGATCTATGGAGGTTATAAATAGAAATAAAGATGTCAGTACATCTGATCCAAGCGAACGTCTAATAAGCAATGGAGGCTGAGGATACAAACATAAAGTCTCCACAATAATAAGTCTCAAGTATTGTAATTTCTAAATTGACTTAAAGGTTGTCCTCCCCTGACCAAAGCAAGGAATCAAGCAAGAACTGCAGGTCATCAAGAACAGCAAGTCACATTTCTAGACCCTTATTGAAAAGTGTGGCAGAGTCCACAGTAATATTTTTCTCGATATTCCAGTTGGGATGTTTTAAAGCATCAGCTACTTTAACTTCTTTCCATTTCTCAGCAGGCCAGTCCCTGAAAGCCCCACCAGATGTAGTTAAAATTATGCGCCTACGAGCACCTTATGGTAAGCCTTGAATACACTAGAATATTTCAGTTCTATCTTTTGTTGGGTTCGAACTAAGTGGTGTTGAAATTTCATGGACATTTAAAAAAAAAATTCAAGTAAAGGGAGTATGACTACTGCGGTTTCAGTTGACGTCGAGGGCAGAGCAGGATTGATAAGATGGAGCATTAATTTCATCTCGCTAGAATAGATATGCTAATTTCATTTTTATCTTAAGACAGGGATATCTCAGTTTTGTTATAGGTCGGCAAAAAGTCTCCAACCGTACTTTTATGTTCATTAGATGTGATTTTTATATAACATATTGTTATTAATTTGAGTTTTTCTGTTCAAAATATTAGGATTAAACTTACGTTCACTGGAATGGAAATGCCACGTCAACAGATGTCTATAATGCACCCATCAAAGCTCAAACGCACAATGTTACGCCAAGAAAGGAGGAAATGCCGAACTGTAGAGTTAATTCGACAAGACGAAGAAATTGATAACCAGATAGAAGCAGCTACCGATGAGCGAGCTAAAGAAATTGACACGACCGTCAAGGGTAAATTCAATATATGGAGAAAAGAATATGAAAATCTGAATTTTGATTCCACCTTGAAACTTATGCATGATCAGATTATAATGGCTAAAGCTTATGCAAGCATCACAAAAGCTATGAATGAAAGTGGTCTATATGATTCCTTAATTAAATATTCTAGGATAAGTCAACATGCCATTGGGGAAGCAAATTCTGATGCTGAGCTTCAACAAAGTGCACTTCATCAAGAAATAGAAATGGGTCACATTCTGTCTTTAGCTAAGGACCGATTATATGATTGTATGACAGTAGCAAGAAAGTTAAGAGCCATGCTTCAGTTCACAGAAGAGAATATAAATTCACTAAGGAAAAAGAGTGCCTTCTTGATACAATTAGCTGCAAAAACAGTCCCCAAGCCATTGCATTGCCTTCCTGTAGTGCTCACAACAGACTATTTGTTACAGGGTTATGAAATTAAGAGGTTTCCAAACATCAAAAACCTTGAAGATCCTTCTTTCTTCCATTACGCTATATTTTATGATAATGTTTTCGCAACATCTATTGTGGTGAATTCAACAGTGCTACATGCGAATGAACCTGAAAAGCATGTTTTCCATATCGTGACTGATAAATTGAATTTTACGGCGATGAAAATGTGGTTTCTTGCCAACCCTCCTGCAGGTTCCGAATCCAAGTGGAGAATGTTGATGAGTTTACATGGCTTAATTCCTCTTATTGCCCTGTTCTACGTCACCTTGAATCTGCTCGAATGAAAGAATATTATTTCAAGGCACATCAAGCATCTTCCCTCACTTCTGAGTCTGACAATTTGAAATATAGGAACCCAAAATATTTGTCTATGCTGAATCATCTTAGATTCAACCTCTCGGAAGTTTACCCAAAGCTGGATAAAATCCTATATTTGGATGATGATATTGTGGTTCAAAAGGACCTAACACCTTTATGGTCTGCAATTTATAAGGGATGGTGAATGGGGCAGTGGAGACCTACAAGGAGAGCTTCCATAGGTTTGATAAGTATCTCAACTTCTCTAATCCAAAAATATCATAGAATTTTAATCCAAATGCTTATGGCTGGGCATTTGGCATGAATATTTTTTATCTCAAGGAGTGGACAAAATGCGACATTACTGGAATATATCATGGTTGGCAAGATATGAATGTGACATTACTGGAATATATCATGGTTGAAAAAGCGCGACATTACTGGAATATATCAAGGAGGATATAACTCTCTCTCTCTCTCTCTCTCTCTCTCTCTCTCTCATATTATAAACATTTGTGTCCCGATTTCTCTGTGCAAAAAAAAGAAAGAAAATTTGGTCAAAATGCAAGTTTGAGTTTTTTAGTTTCTTTATATTAAACCATGTAGTCATTACATTGAATACATTTTTTGATTTCATATCTTTGAAGTCTCACACATAACGTTTATGAATTATCCTATCAAGTCTAAATAACACTACTGATGCATTTCAGTAAAACATATAAGCTATCAGCCACTTTTAGCTACATTCGTTTGATTCATTTTTTTATTTCAAACAGCATAACTCCTTGCCCAAAACTGTTGTACTCCGTTGCAGTTCGAATAGCATAGATCCTTGCACAAAATGTTTAGTTCTTTATTCCCAGATTTGGATTAGAATGTCTGTGCTACTTCATGTTTAGTTATTCTTTATTCCCAACTATTTTTCATTTGCATCCAAGGATGAAAATGAGTGAACTATTGTGTTTAGTTGAAGTCTTCTTGAGTTTTTAGTACTTTAGCAGTTTATGAGTGCGTATTATATAACACTTTAATGGAATATGACATTCTATCCGTTATTCAGGCATCTGTTGAAGTCTTGGGAGCATAAAAATGATCACGCAGCAGTCGCTGCTGCAACAAAAATAGCATGTATCTCACTGTTGCTACAACAACGACAACACAACAGCCGCTGCTGCAATAATAGCACATCACTTTATTTTTCATGTCAGGTTTGTGACAACAGTCACTAGATGTTTTTTCATTCACTTCCTTGGACTTCCGAAATATGGGTTTTTGTTGAGTTTTTTGTTTTTACTTTTTTCTTTTCGTTACAGAAGAATTTAATAATGACATGGGTATTGTTTCTCGAAGACATCAAAGGTGAAGACACTAGGTAATCTTAGTTTTTTCTAGATATCAACAAGTGTGATTATACTGAGGTGGGAAATTGTTGTGGAGAGGTGAACTGACAAAATACTGTCACCAGTTAACTCTTGGAGGGTGCATCTGCTGCCGCAACAGCTATTTAAACATTCAAACATTCATTTTTAAACGTTGAAGTGCTATTTAAACCTAGAACTGATAAAATTGTAGTGCTTATTTTAATGTTTTAAATCAGCTATTTAAACATTCATTTTTATTTTATTTTTGACAACCGTACATTATTTGTTTACAAATGCAGAAGATTCCAAAGTTATTTGAATCGGTTGATAAGTCGTCGCGGACAAAGTGAGCGAATCTCTAAGGACTGCAAGTCTGACCGAAGGTCTGGATAGGCAGGCCTCCATCATGAGGTCATAACAGCATACAGTTTTTGATCTGCTCAACTACACATTTGAGGAACAAAGTGAGTTTTCTACTTTCTTGCAAGTACGACCTTATTTTTATTTTATTCGAGAAACATATGATAAGTAGGACTTTATTTTAATTTTATTTTTGTATTATTATGATCCTAACCTGTTATTAATTGTGGAATTATAAGAAATCAAGACTACATCAGGCATATTTGATTCTCTTGAAGTAGTTTTCTATTGGCATATCTTCATAGTTATATATTATCCTAAGAAAATGGTGAATGAAAGTCCCCTATGACCAACATTGAACGAGTACAATGAAGATTGAACTGTTCAAGTATGCTTTGTTGTTATAAATTAATTTTTTGGAGGAAATTCACTCAAATGACTTACATAAGTTAGTTTTTTGAATTAAGGTTTAACTTTTTGTTTCAAATTTTTCCTGGAACATATTTGCATTTAATTGTGCTCAGATCATACATACACTTCCTAAAAAGTTCCCACGTATCTCTTTATTTGTTTATATTTTGTACATCTCTGTGTTTAACATCCATGTTCAGATCGTGTATGTTGATTTCATATTTAGCTTTATATGATTATTTTTCAGCACTTTCACTTCCTGAATGAGATTGACCTTATAGATAACATGTTGTATGGATTGATGAGGTATACGAGTCATCTTCCCCTTCGTTTCTCTTTAGAATATGAATATATGAAACTAATATATTTTACTAAGTACCGCAACTGATACATGCATAATAGAGATTGTTCTTTGTAGGTTTGATCGAGTGGTTTCCTATTATTTTTTCTTATTTCAATCTATGGTAGGATAATCAGTTGAAGATGAATGAATCAATACACCCTGTTTGATTTTTTGATAGGTCGCTGTAAATAATGGAAGAAGTTATAAGTCATTGTGAATAACACCAAACATGGGATATGAAGTGGAACTCCGTAAGCAGGGTCGACATTCCAATATACAAATGAGATTATGTCCATTTTTTTTTAAAATTGACACTTTGTTAATGTGAGGGACAATGTGAATTTGATTGATGAATTTAGACTATTTGAATGTTATTGGACTATTTTTTATTTGTTAATTAGGGTTGTTAGTCATATAAATAAAATATATTATGGCCAATTTATTTAAAATTACATTTTGTTTTGTTGGCAAACAAATTTTTTTTGCCTTATTGCAATTACGTACTTTTGAATTTTTTTGTCATTTTGCGATTATCAGCGTGCCTTCAGGCACGAGCATACCTTAGTATATATATACTATGATGTGATCTACTGCGTGAATTAGTAGATAAAAATGAATAATAAAATCTAAATTGAGTTAAGTATTGAATACTTAATACTTATAGGCCTAGTTCATCTTAAAGAGAAATGAACCTGTTTAATTAAAAGTATTGCGTCGGAAATACGAGATAATGAGAAGAGACATGATGATAATTAAGAACCTTATTTGGGGAGTTAATAAAGTACGTTAGTCGTGCACAGTAGATGAGGGGTGAGATTCTCAAGTGAGAGTCGAGAACTAACATGTACATAATACCTTAAGCACTTGCTATTTTAAAAATCTATTACAATTGGGCTCTGACCTATTTACTTGCATATTCTCTTCTCTACTATATCTATAATTCCAGGTGCCCAGCATCAGGGATGCCTGTCTTAGAGGATGGATATTTTGACGAGTTTTTGGAGATGCAACTTTAGATTAGACGCTTTCATTTTCTTTATTCCTATGTTTATAGTATTTGGCTCATTTAGGGCATGTCTCCCAAGATTCTATTAGTTCCATATCCATTTCGGATATTGTACTGGTTTTATATTGATACTGTTATTATCATTTTGTTTTGGATGGTGATATTGAGATATTTCAACTAGAGAGTTTATTCCAGTTACATTTATACTAGTTGAATTTTAATTCAGTTGTGTTGGGGTGTTACTTATTTGATTCAATATGGTGGTATGGATTTAATTAAAATTGGAAAAGTTTTGACACTTAGCTTAATTAATTATTAGGTTAATAAAGAAGAAATTGTTTTTCGACAGTGATGCTAAGAATGAACCAACTGGATATTTTGATTTAATTTAATAAAGGATTGATCACCCGGTATTTAATTAGGCGGGGTGTCACATTGTAATGTTGATAATGTTATAGGCTTTAAATTTTGTTCCGGTTTATGATTTTTTTTTTAATTTCGCTTAGAAAAGAATTGGCATGTTTTGAATATAATTTCATTCTTAAACTTTATGAAATTTATCGCATGTTTACTATTCATGAAAATTTAGTATTCGTGAATATATGTTGTATTCGTAAGAGAATGAAAAAATACACTAATATTCTAGAAATATTATTATCATTGCATATGGAAAAGACTGAAAGAGAATACGAGAATATTTAAAAACTCCAATTTTTATAATTAATTGATTAGGAAGAAAAATAACTATGAGAATGAATATGAAAAGATTCTAAATTGTAATTATTTATGTGTGTCAATAAAATGAGAAAATGATGAGTAGTAATAAATGTATGGATATTAAAATGATTTGAATAAGTTCGAATGATAAACTATGTGATTGAATGAAAATAATTGAGATTTGTTAAATAATGCATAATAAATGTTCAAAAAAATGAAATGGATGGATTTTTTTTATTATTTACTAGATTATAAAGAGTCAAATATATAAATTTCTGGATATATGGAAAGGAAGTGTAATGGATAAAATGAGGTAGTTACTAAATCACGTGTGGGATGTTTTAACTAATCTCTATGCTACTATAAAATGCTATAAAGGCATTTAGGACTTCTCACCAACTAGCCTATCCATGTATGCAAGCTATGAAAAATTCTATCTCTTATTCCACGTCATCTAACAGTGAGCATAAGATAGAAATCAAAAGGGGTGACATCGTTTTAGAGATATTTAATTCTGCTTTCTTTCTAAGACATCATGTTACCTATTTTCTCTCACTTTATTTCGCAAATATAGCTCCAGCTATATTTACTCTATGTATGTGTCCATTCCTCTTTTGAGAGTGGAATCACCAACCTCACGATGGGACTCTTCATCCTTCGCCTCTTTGAGAGAGGAATCGCCAATTTCTCCCTATTTAGTGTTCTAGTTTCTGCTGGGACCCTTCATCCTCAGTGACCACGATGGAGAGGTCCTTGATGCCGATCTTGCGTTGGGCGCTGGTGGTTGGGGTGTCTGAGGCGGAGGGGGTGGTGGGAGGTTCGAATCGAGGTGGGGATCATTTCACTTTGATGGAGGCTAGTGAGGGGAATTCGAATTCTGGTGGGGTTTGTTAGGGCTGAATTTTTTATAGATATGATTATGGTTTGGTTGTTTAATGTTTGATCATTGACTGCGAATTATGAGATGAGATGAGAGGTTTTTGTCGTCTTCAAATGTAAAGCGTGTGTGATAGTCAGATATGAATGAAGGAGTCGGTGACAGTAACGGCCACTTGGCACACCACGCCAAACCGCCCCACCTAATTCTATCTCACCGCCTCTTCCTTTAATGCCGCCTTCCAACTCCCCCTCCTCCAATGCTTGTAAAAACCCTAAATAACTATTCTTTGCATTTTTATCTTATTTTTTGTTTATATCTACATCTTTGGTATAAGCACACTTGTTTTGGAGCTTGGCAATATGACCAAATTGTCCCACAAATGTAACATTCAGCTCCCCATGAAAGTTCTCAAGTAAGAGACACTATTTATTCTATCCTTTATAATTAATGAATGTAAATGTTTATTGTTATGTTTATACTCTAATTGATGATGAAAAGAATCCAGATGAGTTCACAAAAGATGTATTGCCAAAAATTAGATCATTTAGCCTTTCCACTCCCAATTTTGAGATCTTAATGACAATGTGTTTTAAAGCAATTCAAGTATCATCTAGACGAATGTGTGTTGTTGACAATTCATTTTATTAAATAAAATAACAATACATATATATTTCTATTTTGAACTTACACAAACTATGTCTATGTTGTCTGATCCTCTTTTGTATATGTTTTATTTTTTGGTTTTTCCTTTTTTCTAATTGAAAAATAAAGTTAAGTTTTAACAAGATATAACTATTATTTTTCAGTTTACTATCTCTCCATGTCCCAAAGAAGTATTTCGAAGCTATGTGAAATTTGTTAATGGAGGAAAATACTGGAAAAACAGGTTGGTACGGCTCAAGACAGGTTCCGTCCCCTGAAAAGGATTTCAAAAAGAGAGATTCTAGGTGAAATGCCTGAGAGCCCGCTTGGGGACCGCATTTCATCTTTTACCTTCTTTTTTTTCTTCTAATTTTTTATTCTTTTGTTGATATAAAAAGAGTTTTTTTATATAAAAAAAGAGTTTTTTATATTTAAAAAAAACAGTTTTCCTAGTAATATATAAAATAAAGATTTTTTTATTAAAATTAAACATCTTTTAATGAAAATTAAAAAATATATATTTTCATAAATAAAAAAACTATGTTTATTAATAAAAAATCTATAAAACAGTTTTTTTATTATTGAAAAATATCGCGATTAATTAGTGCCGCTGGCGCGAACCCACATTACAGGTCTCACATCATTTGTTGAATGTGGATCTGCGCCAGCGGTACAAATTAATCGCGATATTTTTTTCAATAAAATATCACTATTAATTAGTGTCGCTGGCGTGGACCCACATTCAACAAATAATTTTGGTACGAGAATGTGAGTCCGCGCCAGCCGCACTAATTAATCGCGATATTTTATTGAAAAAATATCACAATTAATTTGTGCCGTTGGCGCGGACTCACATTCAATAAATGATTTAGGTCCGGGAATGTGGGTCCGCGCCAGCGGCACTAATTAATCGAGATATTTTTTATTAAAAAAATATCGCAATTAATTAGTGCCGTTGGCGCGGACCCACATTCAACAAATGATTTCAGTCCGGAAATGTTTGTGCCGTTGGCGCAAACCCAAATTAATCGCGATATTTTTTTATTGAAAAAATATCGCGATAAATTAGTGCCGCTGGCGCGGATCAACATTCAACAAATGATGTGGGACTTGGAATCCGGATTCTCACTAGCGGGAGTAATCAATCGCGATATCACCATGTTAATAAACATAGTTTATTTATGAAAAAAAATTAATAAAAAACTGTTAAGTTCTAATTAAAAAAAAAAACTATTTTTTTTATTTAATAGAAAAACTATTTTTTTAATTAAAAAAAAACTTTTGTTTTTATAATAATAGAAAAACTATTTTTTTTAATACAAAAACTGTTTCTATATAAAAACAAAAGTATAAGAAACTAAAAAAATAAAGAGGAAAAAGGATGCGATTCCCAGGCGGTACAAATTGGCGGTTCATTTAGAATTAGTCTTTCAAAAAAGTATAAGAAAGCTTAAAATATTCATAAGGTGAAATGGTGTTTGCTATGAAAAATGTTTAATACCAAGGGGCTATACGGATGCAATACATGTTTTCTGTATATTTGTAAATATGTTTGAATTGTGTTGTTCATAAGAAATGTATTTCACCAGAAAGATTTTTATGCACTGCATTGTGGTTAATGTATTTAGCAGCAGTTACATGCTATCGTATATATTTTATTAGATACCACGAAGAGGAGGTGAGATAGAAAAAAGCTTTTGTACTATTCTTTAAATTTCTTATTTTGTCTGTTCACTAAAAGTTTGCCAAAGAGAATGCATTTGGTCACATGAACTCTTACTTAAATTTCTTTGCTTAGTAGGTCATCCCCACATTGTGGATTAAAAGATACAATACTACTATTGTGATTTTAGTATATTATACAACCTCGCCCCATGTTGTGATTTTTGTACAAAGTGTGTTTACTACTGTTAGAGGGTATTGATACTCACTTTCATAGATATTTGTTCACTCAAATATTGTTACTCATTTTGGTGCGTTGTTATCTTATTTAGTTTGTATTTTGTTTATGATTTTGTTTTTTTAACTAATTTATGTTCAAATTTTTATTGGTCAAATCTTAGATTGATTGGACATTTTAGTTATAAAAGTTCCTTAATAATTGAAACTTCAGAAATATTTAGTATGTGAAATTAAAGAGTTTTTTCAAATATAGTGACAGCATTGTAATCAACATTGTTACATGCAATAATATCAAAGACGAAAGGTATACACTTACGGTGTGTATCGACTATAAAAATCTCTTCACCCGCGCATCACGCGGGTTTACACCTAGTAATAAGTAAAAATAACCTCAATAAATCCTTAGAATTCACCATTGCTCTTGTATATTGATTAAGGGCTTAAAACTTTTGAGTGAAATCGAACACCGAGATGATATTTTTATGTATTATATGAAAGCTAGGAGTGGGTGGGGACTTTCATTTTATTTTTTGAGATGCCCTAAATCCTTTCGCTTGGGTTTTTATTTTATTGTCTGGTCATAAATGTGAGGTGTGAACCATTATTGTGGCACATACATAGGAACAATTAGACCCGAGACCGATGTCGTAATGCAAGTTTGGATTCAGAGAGGTATTATCATTATGGGGAGGCACATAGGAGTCATCCATGTAGGTTGGACTAGTAAGAGGAAAAAGTGGAATGAAATAAGGTAAAATAGAAAATTTTATAAGCCATAGGTTTAACATAAATGTAAGAGTTTACAAGAATAAATTATTTTATATACTACACATATTGTTAATTCTAAAAATATTATACTACCTCAAATGAACATTTTAATTTTATATGCTGATAATATTACTCTGAAATTTACAAAAATATTTAAATGAAAACTCTGACTCCATTTGTTATTCATATAACTTCAGTTTAAAAGATTGGGCCTTATTATAACAAATGTTGGGATGCCACATGTTATTTTGAATATGCATGGTTTAAAATGAGAAAGTTTACTACGAAAAAGAAACTACCGCCATCACTAATAGGAAACTACATTATTGTCCCGAAATTTGAGCGAAATTAACGGTCTTGTTTCGTTGAATTAATAGTTGCTAGTATATTATTAATTTGCGTAAGTTGGTTATGCTCTTAAATAATGGAACATTTCATTTCGCGATTCTCCGGTATTTTAAATACTGATTCGAGTTGTGTTTTGTGTGCACTCGGGTGTGTCCATTTCAAATGGGTGCAACAGAACATCATAAAATGGAAATCATTAGCAGCCTGTTGAAGGAACGTAGTGGATTACGACATTTGAAAATCATTATAGAATTTATTAACAGTTCATCTTATTTTCTGTTTATTATTTATGACTTTGGCATGTAGGCCACATTTGATAATAATTTGTCTTTATGATCGACCATCATTGTCTATTTCATTTGGAATTGTAATATTATTATGTTTCAAAAAGCATGATTGAAATGAGATAATTCGTGTTATGGTTATTTAAATTCTTTTAACATGAGCATTTCAGATTTTTCACTTATCAAAATTGAGACGTAAGTCTATAATTTATTCACACTAGGATTAAGGGCAATAGAATACTGGTTGAGAATTAACTCAATCTGTACGACCCTAAAACATGATTTGTAAGGTTAATTACATGATTAGGTATAAGTTATGAGTTATAAGTTATAAACTGGTTATGTGTGTTAAACATGCTAATTATCATGTTTAGGGAATGCATATTTATGTGATATGTATGTTGTTTACATTAGATGCGAATTGAGCTTATGATTGGGGATAACATGTTCAGGGCATGTGATTAGTTATATGGTTAAATGCATCATGAAAATATGTTTCTAAATGCATCATTATGTTTATAAAAGTAAACTAGAGTGTTGGTGCGAAAGTGGCAATGTTTGGTCGCCAAATGTGAAAGTTATGAAATTTTGAGTAAATTATTATTCTTTTGTTCGAGCCCAAATTAGGCATATTAATTTTATGATTTTGGGAAAACACAAAATATGAAAGTTGTAGATGTTTAAGTTATCTACTCATAGACACAAAGTGGGAGTAAATCGGGTCCCGTGATAGTGAGTTATGGTGACTTTACCAAGGTGGGACAAATGTGTCATTAATAGAATTGTCTAATTCGACATTTCGTCCAACCAATCACCCCTTACCACTACCTCTATTGCTATTGGACCACTTTAAAACATATTTCTGATTATAAATGAGAGGTATGTCTTCTTCCTCACAAGAAATAACAAGTTTTTGCCAAAGGAGAGAGAAAAGAAAGTTAAGGAAGAAATCCTTTGGAAAATTTTAATAAATCAAGGAATCCTCGTAAGGTAATTACTTCTTTATTAAAGTTGATCACATGGATTAGTTCTACACTTGGTATATTTTTGTTTCTGATTTTGATAAGTATTTTAATGATACCCATATTGCCTAAGTGTATTAAAATAAGGATGGATTAAGAACATAAATTAGAACTGGTGCTAGGATCGTAAATGCTTACTTTAAAGTCCTAGATTTACATCATTTTTTCGTAAAGCATTTTGATTTAGAAAATTCATGCTTATGATGTATATATCTGCTAAAACATGTTTATTATATGTTCCCATGATTTATACCCAAGGTAGAGGTTATGTATGCTTAAAAATGTTAAGTTATGTCTTAATATTCTATTTTGACCTAGTTATGGTAAAAATGGCATAAATCTTGGAGTACTTATTGAAATCAAGAAATTCCAGTGGGAGATATTAGAAAATAGATATGAGTATAAAATACTCGAAAATGAGAATAAAATTCCTTCTAGTTTGGCTTGGGGGGTATTTTGAAGTTGATGTTTCATTGCTGTTTTTGGTAGAACACAACATGAAAGATGTTGTAGAAAATGGGCATAACTTTGTCAAAAGAATTTGTAACTTAATTCCGTAAATTGTGTTAGAACCATAATTAATAGAGTTTTATAGAAATTTTAAGCTTCATATTTAATTTCTTTTCAGTTATTTCTTATTGATCAACTGATGTGATGTGTTGTGAAATTTAATGTTATTTGGTGTATTCAAATACTAATGATGTCAAATTGATAGGTACGAAAACGGCTAATACTACCATACAAAGGAAGTAGATTTTGGTGTTGATTTTATTACCTACTTCAAGGTGAGTGACCTGTCCTTTGAAATATAGATGATTATATGTTCATATGGAAATATGTAGTTGAATACATGTGTTAGAATGCTTATGTAGTGATGTGGTATTTATGAAAGATATGCATATGATTAAAAATGTTAAGCAATGTTATTTAATGTTATGGACTGTGGAGAGTCCTTTATCTAATGTTAAGGACTGTGGTGGGTTGTACGGGATGTGGCGGTCCTGTTAATCCAATTTAAAGGTTTGTGTGCTTGGGCATAATAAAGGGATGTGGTGGTCCCCAATAACTGTGGTGGGTTAATTGGACTGTGGCGGGTCCTGGCTTGCTAGAGTTCACAATTCCTGATGGGTTATACCATTAGAACAAAATAAAAATGGTTATTCAAATTTGTTATATGTTTGGTATATGGTCATTCACTAAGCATTTATAGCTTACACTCCTATAATGTTTTGTTTCAGGTATGCTTATCATTGGAGTTCACTTCCAAGTTAAGATCTTAAAATGGGGGAGTGACGAATATCAAATATGAGTTGAATATCAACATGGTTTTTGTGTACATGTTAAACAAAGGAACCTGTATATGTAAAGTTGTTTAGTACTTGTCAGTTATATGTACATGTAGTTATGGTTTCATCTAAATATGCCTCTGAAAAGAAAAAAAAATCATGTGCTATTTTTCGAAAGAATAAAAATAAAGTACTGTTCATGGTAATTTATCTCTAAATAAAAGGATGAATTTAACCTAATTAAGTCGGGGCGCGATAACTTGGTATAAGAGCGTAGTTATTTGGTTTTGGACAGGGTGTGAGGGTCTAGATTGGCAGTGGACATGAGAAAGTGAGTTTGTTATGCATATGGATTTAACTAACAATGTTAATATTAAACTGTTGCTATTGTATTTTGTTTAAGTGAATTATATTGCAGTGAGTGATGGATCCACACGAGCCGCATGATGGAGCAGAGAGTGAGGTATCTTATGTTCCTAATAGTTAGCAAGGACATATACATATGCAAGTGGAGGAATCATATGTGCAACAACAACCTACTGATGACGTGGGAAGAATATTACGTGCTGTGGCATAACTTATGGAACAAGAAAGAGGTGGAGAACATGGTGGGGATAGGGAAAAATTTCATGAGAGGTTCATGAAGTTAAATCCGCTAGCATTTACTGGGACTACTGATCCGTCAGTGGTAGAGGAGTGGATTTGAAAGATGTAAACAATATTCAAGTTGATGGAAGTGCGAGATGAACAAAAGGTGTTGTTAGTAACCTTTAGGTTAGATGATGATGCAAAGTTATGGTGGGATGCACCAGAAAGGTTACTTACTATAATGGGGGGAGTGGTGCCAATAAATCCTCCACAAATTACATGGGAGAGGTTTTTGAAAGTGTTTTTTGAAAAATATTTCCCAAGGCTTTATAGGAAAGAGAAAGAGGAAGAATTTATCACGTTGAAACAGGGGAACCGAATAGTGGCAGAGTATGAAGCTTTATTTATATCCTTATCTAGATTTGCACCTGACTTGGTAAGGATGAAAGAAAGTAAATGTGATCAGTTTCAAGCCTGGCTGAGTGTAGATATAAAAGGCATGGTTGCTAATATGAAGATCACAAATTATGTGGACTTGGTGGATAGGACCATGGTGTCAGAAAAGTCAATGAAAGAAATGCAAGTTGAACACTCGAAGAAAGCTAGACATGATAGTATAAGATCATATAGATGGGAAACGGGAACCTTAACTCAGAGTGTAGCACGAGGAGTACCTAAGGGCTAAGAATTTAAAAATAATAGAAGTGCACATGGAAGATTTCAAGATCGAGGTGGAAGGACTGGGATGAATCAGTCAGAAAATGCATATGTGTTAGTACCGAGGGCCATAGTTTGTTATAGATGTGGTGGTCAAGGGAACATGTCTAGAGAGTGTACAATAACTGAGATGACACCTTTATGTTTCCACTGTCATCAACTAGGGAACTTACGAAAGAATTGTCCAATGATGGGAGCTACAACATCAGTTGGGAGTGTGGCAGTAGGAGGTAGGAGTTCTACACATAATATACCCAGGGGAAGTAGAGGAGGTATATTGTAAAGTCAAGGCCAAGGCATAGTGTTTGCACTGACACAACAAGATGCACAAGCTATACCTAACGTAGTGACATGTACACTTCCTATTGGTGATAAATATGCTTATGTGTTGATAGATCCTAGTTCAACACATTCTTTTGTGTCTTTGCTTTATCTATTGCATCTTAATAAACCATTAGCATCATTAGATTTCAGTTTAGCTATTGTTACTCTGTTGGGGGAGTTAGTTTTTATTAAGAGGGTATATAGGGAGTGTGTGGTGCGAGTGGGTGATGAAGAATTACTAGTTGAATTGTTACCTCTCGATATGCATGACTTTGATGTGATACTGGGTATGGATTGGTTGGCCTCATATCATGTATATTTAGATTTCTTTAGAAAGGAGGTAGTGTTTCGATTACCGGGTGAACCTGAATTTAAATTTGTTGGGGAACGAAATGTCACTCCAACATGTTTGATATCTGCTACAAAATCTTATGAATTATTAAGGAAAGGGTGTCAGGGTTATCTTGACCATGTGGTGGACACACGACAAGAGGCTGGAAAACTATCAGATATACGAGTAGTTAATGAGTTTGCAGATGTCTTCCCAAAAGAACTCCCAGGGTTAGCACCAGACCGTGAGGTAGAATCTGCGATTGAGTTGGTACCAGGAACCGCACCGATATCTATTGCACCATATCGTATGGCCCCTGCAGAATTAAAAGAGCTAAAGATACAATTGCAAGATTTCTTAGATCGTGGTTTTATAAGGCCTAGTGTATCACCGCGGGGAGCCCCAATATTGTTTGTGAAGAAGAAAGATGGAACCATGAGACTGTGCATCGATTATCGTCAATTTAATAAGGTGACTATCCATAACAAATACCCACTTTCCCGCATTGATGACTTGTTCGATCAGTTGCAAGGAGACAAAGTGTTTTCCAAGATCGATCTCAGATCCGAATATCATCAATTAAAAGTAAGAGATTACGATATTTCTAAAACTGCTTTTCGTTCCAGGTATGGACATTATGAATTTCTTGTCATGCCATTTGGGTTAACAAATGCACCGGCTGTATTCATGGATTTGATGACCCGTATATTTCACCCATACGAGGATTCTTTTGTTATTGTCTTCATTGATGATATTTTGATATATTCTCATAGTAGGGATGAGCATGAACACCACCTGCGTATTATTTTATAGACCTTGCGAGAGAAGCAGTTGTATTCTAAATTTTCTAAATGTGAATTTTGGCTAGACGGGGTAGTATTTTTGGGGCCTGTTATTTCTGCTGATGGTATTTGTGTTGATCCCAATAAGGTAGAAGCAGTAATGAATTGGAAAAGACCAACTAGTGTGAGAGAGGTACGTAGCTTTTTGGGATTGACAAGCTATTACCGGATGTTTATACCGGGGGTCTCTTCTATTGCATTTCCATTGACTAAGCTTACCACAAGTTTGTGTGGAGTTTTGATTGTGATAAAAGCTTTGAAAACTTAAAGGGTAAGTTGACATAAGCTCCAATATTGACTATGCCAATGGGTACACAAGGTTTAGTTATTTATAGTGATGTCTCATATCAAGGACTTGGTTGTGTGTTAATGCAGCATGTAAAGGTAATTGCTTTTGCTTCTTGACAGTTAAAGACACATGAATGCAACTACCCTACACATGATCTTGAGTTTGCTACATTATTTTTTGCATTAAAGATTTGGAGACATTACTTATATGGTATTAGTTGTGAAATTTTTACTGACTATCAAAGCTTAAAATACTTGTTTACTCAAAAAGACTTGAACTTGAGGAAAATAAGGTGGATGGAACTTATAAGAGATTATGATTGCACGATACATCACCATCCGGGTAAAGCTAATGTTGTTGCTGATGCTTTGAGTAGAAAATCTCTAGGCATAGTATCTTGTATTTATTGTATTCAAGTTGACCTGCTGAGAGAGTTAGATTTAATGGGGATGGAATTAACTTTGAATGGGTCTTACGGAATAGTAGAACATTTAAATGTTAGACCCACGTTGATAAACTCGATAAAAAAAGCACAGGCAGGAAATACAAAATTGGAGAAAGTTAGAGATAATATAAAAAAAGGTAAAGCAAATGAATTTTATATTCGTGATGATGACATTGTTATATACGAAAACCATTTGTGTGTACCTAATGTGCCTGATTTAAGAAGAACAATTTTAGAGGAAGCCCACTGTTCTTTATATTCTATGCATCCAGGGAGCACGAAACTGTATAAAGATTTGAAACAATGTTATTGGTGGTCGGGAATGAAACACGACATTGCAGATTTTGTTGCTAGATGTCTACTTTGCCAACAGGTGAAGGTCAAGCATCAGAAGCCAAGTGGTTTACTACAGCCCTTACCTATTCCTGAGTGGAAATGGGAGCATGTTACTACAGATTTTGTTATAGGTTTACCAAAATCATCACGAGGGTTTGATTCTATTTGGGTTGTTGTTGATAGGTTGACTAAGTCTACACATTTTCTTCCTGTTAAAACTACTTACTCCATGGATAGATATGCCAAATTATATGTGGATGGGATTATTAGATTGCACAGTGCACCTATTTTTATTATTTCTGATCGAGATTCTAAGTTTACTTCTCACTTTTGGCCTAGTTTACAACAAGCTTTGGGGACTAAATTGAAATTTAGTACATCTTTTCATCCTCAGACTGATTGGCAGTCAGAAAGAATGATCTAGACACTCAAAGACATGTTACGAATTGGTGTATTGGAGTTCAAGGGCAGTTGGGATGAACACTTTCCACTAATAGAGTTTTCTTATAATAATAGCTATCATTCGAGTATTAAGATGGCTCCTTATGAAGCTTTGTATGGGAGAAAATGCAGAACTCCAGTGTGTTGGACTGAAGTAGGAGAACGAAAACTACTTGGGCCAAAAATTATACAGTAAACTACTGAAAAGATAAATCTTATCCATAATCACTTGAAGGTGGCGCAAAGTAGACAGAAAAGTTATGCAGACAACCGAAGGAAAGAATTGAAATTTGGGGAAGGTGATCGAGTATTCCTACGTGTTTCTCCTTGGAGAGGGGTTATGAGATTCGGGAACAAGGGAAAGTTAAGTCCCAGGTACATTGGCCCTTATAAGATAGTGAAACGGGTTGGAGCTGTAGCTTATAAATTGGCGTTACCACCAGAATTGTCCCGGATACACGATGTTTTTCATATATCCATGTTACGTAAGTATGTGCCCGATCATTCACATGTGTTTATTTCACAACCGATAGAGCTTCAAGATGACTTAACTTATGTGGAAGAACCAATTGCTATTGTAGATCGAAAGGAGCAAGTGTTACGTAGTAAAACCATCTCACTAGTTAAGGTGATGTGGAGAAGTCAGAATGTGGAGTATGCCACCTGGGAAGGGGAGGATAACATGAAGAAGCAATATCCTCATTTGTTTGGTAAGTTTCTTATGTGTTAAATTTCGAGGACGAAATTTTATAAGAGGGGTAGAATTGTAAGGCCCTAAAACATAATTAGTAAGGTTAATTACATGATTAGGTATAAGTTATGAGTTATAAGTTATAAATTGGTTATTTGTGTTAAACATGTTAATTATCATTTTTAGGGAATGCATATTTATGTGATATGTATGTTATTTACATTAGATGCGAATCGAGCTTATGATTGGGGATAACATGTTTAGGGCATGAGATTATTTATATGGTTAAATGCATCATGAAAATATGTTTCTAAATGCATCATTATGTTTATAGAAGTAAACTAGAGTGTTGGTGCGAAAGTGGCGATGTTTGGTCGCCAAATGTGAAAGTTATGAAATTTTGAGTAAATTATTACTCTTTTGTTCGAGCCCAAATTAGGCGTACTAATTTCATGATTTTGGGAAAACACAAAATATCAAAGTTGTAGATGTTTAAGTTATCTACTCATAGACACAAAGTGGGAGTAAATCAGGTCCCGTGATAGTGAGGTACGGTGATTTTACCATGGTGGGACAAATGCGTCATTAATGGAATTGTCTATTTCGACCTTTCGTCCAACCAGTCTCCCGTTACCACTACCTCTGTTGCTATTGGACAACTTTAAAACGTATTTATGATTATAAATGAGAGGCATGTATTCTTACTCACAATAAATAACAAGTTTTGCCTAAGGAGAGAGAAAAGCAAGTTAAGGAAGAAATCCTTTGGAAATTTTCTATAAATTGAGGAATCCTCGTAAGGTAATTACTTCTTTACTAAAGTTGATCACATGGATGAGTTCTAAACTTGGTATATTTTTGTTTCTGCTTTTGATAAGTATTTTATTGATACCCATATTGCCTAAGTGTATTAAAATAAGGGTGGGTTAAGAACATAAGTTAGAACTGGTGCTAGGATTATAAATGCTTACTTTAAAGTCCTAGATTTACGTCATTTTTTCGTAAAACATTTTGATTTAGAAAATTCATGCTTATGATGTATATATCTGCTAAAACATGTCTATTATATGTTTCCATGATTTATACCCAAGGTGGAGGTTTTGTATGCTTAAAAATGTTAAGTTATGTCTTAATGTTCTATTTTGACCTAGTTACGGTAAAAATGTCATAAATCATGGAATACTTATTGAAATCAAGAAATTATAGTGGGATATATTAGAAAACATATATGATTATAACATAATGAAAAATTATAATAAAATGCCTTCTAGTTTGACTTGGCGACCATTTTGAAGTTGATGTTTCATTGCTGTTTTTCGGTAGAACACAACATGAAAAATGTTGTAGAAAAATGGGCATAACTTTGTCAAAAGAATTTGTAATTTAATTCCGTAAATTGTGTTAGAACCCTAATTAATAGGGTGTTATAGAAATGTTAAGCTTCATATTTAATTTCTTTTCAGTTATTTCTGATTGACCAACTGATGTGATGTGTTATGAAATTTAATGTTATTTGGTGTATTCAAATACTAATGATGTCAAATTGATAGATACGGAAACAACTAATACTACCATACAAAGGAAGTAGATTTTGGTGTTGATTTTATTACCCACTTTAAGGTGAGTGACATGTCCTATGAAATATAGATGATTATATGTTCCTATGGAAATATGTAGTTGAATACATGTGTTAGAATGCTTATGGAGTGATGTGGTCTTTATGAAACATATGCATATGATTAAAAATGTTATTTAATGTTATGGACTGTGGAGGATCCTTTATCTAATGTTAAGGACTGTGGTGGGTTCTACGGGATGTGGTGGTCGTGTTAATCCAACTTAAAGGTTTGTGTATTCGGGCCTAATAAAGGGATGTGGTGGTCCCCAATAACTGTGGTGGGTTAATTGGACTGTGGCGGGTCCTGGCTTGCTAGAGTTCACAATTCTTGATGGGTTATACCATTAGAACATAATAAAAATGGTTATTCAAATTTGTTATATGTGTGGTATATGGTCATTCACTAAGCGTTTATAGCTTACACTCCTATAATGTTTTGTTTCAGGTATGCTTATCATTGGAGTTCACTTCCAAGTTAGGATCTTAAAATGGGGGAGTGACGACTATCAAATATGGATTGAATATCAACATGGTTTTTGTGTACATGTTAAACGAGGGAACTTGTATATTTAAAGTTGTTTAGTACTTGTCTGTTATATGTACATGTAGTTATGGTTTCATCTAAACATGCCTTTGAAAAGAAAAAAAATCGTGTGCTATAAAATGATGAATTTAACCTAATTAAGTCAGGGCGCGACACAATCATAAATTTAATTATCCAAAAAATCGGGTCGTGGAAGGTTGGTATCAGAACTCAAGTTACCAAATATTGGAAATGGAAAAAGTCTAGGTGATCCGAATCTGAGAATAATGGTCTAGTTAGAATCATGCTTACGGTTGTGTTATCTACGAACTAATATTTTTTCGTTGTTGCTTGAAGAAAATGGTTGGACAAAGAGGAACATGTAACACTGGGAATAATAATACCCAATCAAGCAAGTAGACATAGCGACATATCTAATACCGAAATAGATGAAGTGAGAGAAATAATGATAGAGTTACTTCAAGTGGTACAAAACAACCACCAGAATAACCGAGAGGATTCGTTCGTAAAACGAAATAAAGACTCTGGGTCTTTAGGTGGTCACTAATTCAATGGGTAAGGTGGTAACTGATTCAATGGGTGAGGCGATCCAATGCAAACCAATGAATGGATCCAAAAGTGTGAGCTGAATTTTTAGAAAATTCATCTCACAGATGTGCGAAAATATGAGCCAACTTTCCAACAGCTACAGGGCAGAGCTTTGTTTTGGCGGGGATCAGTGTGTAGCCGACTAAACATAATATAAATGACATGGGGAGACTTTAAGTCTCAGTTCATGGACTATTTCATTCCTAATTCCATAAGGTGGCACTTGTATAAGAAGTTTCAGGACCTCGCTCAGGGAATAATGTTTGTTAAGTTTAATGAACTTTAACGTTATGATCCTAATTCGATAAATGCCGATGAAATGAAAAATGAGAAATTCATGGATGGATTAGGCCACTATCTCTCAAAGTCAATGCTTATGTATGCACATGAACCATTTAACAGCGTAATGGACTTGACCTTAAAGTTGGAGTAGAAAGACAAAAAATTTAAAGAAGAGAAGTATGATAGGGTAAGTTTGGAGAATCATCAAAAGATACTTACACCTAGCCTCAGCAAAAAATATGTTGGAAATTATGTCACCAAGTACCATCGTTATGACCCAAGTTAGTGCAAATGCCAACCAACAGTGGATAATTCACGTAATACCTCATTTTTTAGAATAAAATATTATAACGGAGATTAATGAAATAATTTCGTATTGAATTTAAAAATAAATTAAATCGAAGAGATTTAAATTTAAACGAGTAAAACCTAAATTGAGAATCACTACTTATTTTGGGTTAAATAACTGTTGGACTCAATTGGACATGATAGGTTCACTCGTAGGAAATAAATCATACGGTAATAAACTTATGGTTACATGTCGTTTAAACACATTAAAAAATGGCTATTCAAATAAAAATAACTAGTACGCATTTTGAGAGGTTTTATGAACTCGTTTAGGTGTTTTAAACCTTTAAAAATGGTCACGAGGTATAGGTATATCATTTAGGAGGTTATTGGGTTATTTCGGTTATGGGTTCAGGCCCATTAGGAGGTTTAAAAATGGGCATTTAGGCCTAACTAGCGATTAAGGGTTTTGATAAACTAAATAAGAGTTTGGAAAAAACCATTTACATATAAAAAGAAACCCTAGTATCCCTAGCCACCGAGACGAGATACCAAGGTCAAAAAGAGGGAGGAGAATTGGAGATTCAAGAAGAGGAACTTCCACCTTTATCTTAAGACAAGAATTTCTTGCTTAAATCAATTTCCAAGTTATTTCTTAATTTATTTGGGTAAGCTCCCATGTATATTTCTAATTTTAAATTATAATTGACGATATGAAATATGTTTCATTTTATGTATGTAGAGGATCTCAATTTGATGATTAGAAAATCGTAGGATTAAGAGATTGATTAGAAAATCCTGGAAAAGAAATAATAATAATATTGGTTTATAGATGAATCTTGCGATATTCTATTGTGATAATGTATATCTAATGTATACCCCTAAGAAAGATTATTTGTTGACGCAAATTTCTGGAAAAGATACAGATCTTGAAAGATGGAACCACCCACTTTATAATTTTTGGAGATAATTTTACTCTTATGAATTGATCATGAATTAGGTGTTAATTTCATGTAAAATTATTGGTAGATGATATAAAACAATTTAATGATCATATGTGATGTTAGGATAAAGTTTGGGTGATGAATAATGAGTTGTTGATGAAGAAGAATGAGGAAATTTCGTCCAAACCCGTAGCAGCCCCACCTTAATCAGACCCAGGGGGAGAACCGGTTAGGCAGGGAGCAAACTAGTTCGATTGCCCGACTCACCCCAGTTTGGTGTTGTGTTTTAGACAGATCGTTCTGGGTGCAGTTAAATCTAGGAGGTCCGTAAGGGTAATTTAATACTTTTGGGAAAATTTCTAGGATAATATATATATATATATATATATATATATATATATATATATATATATATCCATTAGGTTAGCCGGGAATAGGATCCGGAATACGGGAATATGGAAGTCTACAGTCTGACCCGGGAAGGTTGGTGATGACCTAATAAATTGTGAAAATTCAATAATGCTGAATGACTAATTAACATAGAGGAATTAATACTTAATGAGAAGGTTAGTAAGCCTCAAAATTAATTAGGGATAATTTCCGAAAATGTTGGCTATTATTTAAATAGAGAAATTAATAATTAATGAGATGGTTAATTAAACGGGGGAAATATTAATGGGTAAATGAATAGTACATTAAGGGGGTGATTATAGAGTAATGACATATATATATATATATATATAATTATTAGTGTGGAAACTAAATTAAAGCATGGTCAATTGTATTGTATAAAGAAGAGGAAGTTAATAATTTACGTGATGGTTAATTATTAACTACGGATAATTACGGATGATCCTTATGGGACAGCTAAAGGGTAATTGTTAGAGTAATTACTTTTTCATATTAAAATATTTAATTATATTATTTGTGTGGAACATACCTATGTCTGTGGACAGTCCTATCGGTTGGGGTTGCTCACATTCAGGACAATAGCAGACGTCGGCACAGGTGGGTCAGGCATCGTGTAGGACATTATTTTGGGTACTACGTAGCAGCGCCACTTATAAGAGGTAGGTATATATGCTTGGATCTATTGTCATTGTTGGGTATGGGCAGTAAACTGGTGTACTGCGTAGGGACCTCCCCGCCCCACTTGTGTGTATTTTGTGATGTCCGATTTGGATAAGGGACTTCTTCGGACTTATCGATAGAACACGAATGAGAAACATATTGTAGATGTCATGTAGTGTTGTATATATGTACGGTCATATACATATATAATCCTATGAATTAAATGAAATTAATTGCCCAAGTCTAATGATGTAGACGAAGAATTTCAAACCCAATACTATGTAGTATTCATAAGGAACGGTTATGGCACTATTATATGTAATATGGATAGAATAATCGAGAAATGGTGACAAATGTGTAGACAATGACATGTCCAATATATTATTTATGGTAGAAGCATCACATGTTTAATAATGCCCTCGTTATAAATATTACATTTGGGTTCTGGGGATAGGATACGATTAATATTTCACCCATGTGAGACGTGAGAAAATTATCACATGTGAATGTGGATGGGAGACACCTATTTAAATTAACTCTAGTCTTGCATTTCAATTTCAGTAAGTTAATTATTGCACACTCTAGGGCGCTGACCTAAATTATAAATGTTCCCCCCCAGGTTTATATAGACTGGGACAGCGGGACTGACCGAAGATCAGACTTGCGTTCATATTTCGCACAATGACTACTTTCGTTCATAGGTTCTAGTTTAGGTTGCTACTCCTTTTAGTATTTTATCTTGTATTATTGTATAGGCATAAGCCTGGAGTTTATTTTATTTCGATTAGTTGAGACATTTATGTTATGTTGGGATTTTAGTTATCTGGATGTGGATATTGGATTTATTATTATTTCATGTTTATTAATTTAAATTCAAATGTGGTTTGCAAATTCATGTTTTTATGGTCTTGATGCTAAGAATTATATAGATTGTATAAAAAGCCCCATCTTCGATGTACTGTGTCTGGCCAACTTTTACGTGAGAAAATGGGGGTTGTTACAGTTGGTATCAGAGCATTTAGATTCTACTATCCTCGGGATCTGTGTTGTGTCCGTTTTATATTCTGCTGAGCGTTCTTTGATGTGTCTAGAGCTCGTTATAGGATTTTGTAATTCGGCATCACGATGACGTTGTGTTGGTATCATTCGCCATCATTTGAGCGTTATCAAGACTTCTAGAGTATTAGAGGTTAGAAAAGCATGAGAATGAGGACCGTTCTGAGTTAGTGGTTAAGCGTGGAATGAGTGGTTGGACAAGGGTGTTCTCCATAGTTGTGAAAATTATTATGGGAAATTATCTTGTTTGGGGGTAAATTTTGCAACTTAAAGACTCTTGGGGACACAAATTAATAAATGTCTTTCGAGTTGAGTCCTTTTTTGGAGACATAAAGGGATTTTAGTTATTGGAGAGCTTATTGGAGGTTTGGGTTTTACTTATGGTAACATTGGTTGTGATGGAAATTTAGCCTAGTAGAATGACCTTATGAAAATTTGTGCACGTAAGAGGGAAGGCAATGGATTGCTGTGTTTTAACAGAATATAAGGATTTTGATGAAAATATTAAGTGGGGATTAATTCTAATTAAAGGTTTAAATTGGTGTTGTGCTAAGATTGGAGCAATGCTCGTTTATGTAGTGAAACCATTTATAATCTCGATGATGATAAAATGAGAGTGTTTGGACTTAGTAGTAGGTCCATTATGTGGTCACATAATAGGGATTAGAGACTTGTTAGGTAATTTGTAATACCTCTACGTGAGTGGAAATTGGGAAAGAGAACATTGATTTTTTGGGTTTTTCAAGTTGGGAGAACCCAATTAGATAATGGTATGAGGATGGAGTTACATGTACATTATAGACGTGTATTTTGTTAGTGTTATTAGTTATAAACAGGATTTAGGAACAAGTGGGTTCCAAGAAATTCAAAGAAAGATCATGTTTCGATTAAGAATTGTAATTGAGAATGTAGGATTGAGATTACCCCGATTAGAGACAATTAGAGAAAAACGAAAGATGATGTTACGAAATGGGGAGTTGATCTAAGAGGGAGGACTACAAAGGTGAATTATAATTTTGATTTTACGATGTGTGATGTGTGACAACGTGTTTGCCAACTACCCGAATGTGAATTCTGGGTACGGTAGAGTAAAACCAAGGATGGTTCGGCTGAGGTTTTATAGATTTTATATGGTGGACGTTTCTACAGGCATTGGGGTTATTGATGCAAGTTTCATATGGTTAGAGAATTAGCGCCTGGTTGAGAGTGGGTGAGATGATGTGGTGATTTTAGATTGGTTATTGACTTAGTGTTGAAGTAGATATAATAAAGTATATTGTTCATAATATCTCTGCATTGTATGGTGATGTATCTTGTTTGGGAATGGTTGTATTGCGGGGAGTTATCACTTTATAAGTGGATTGACTGTTGACGTAACCACGTGGATTATGGGTGTTGATCAGTAGGATTTGGTGTTGGTCATGAGGGATCTCATTCCATATAGAAGTCGCGATTTATCAAGTACAGGTAGAATATATGGATGTTCTCCCCTAGACATTGAATAGTGGTGGGCATGTGAGCGTCCCTTAAGTTGTTATTACTTATTTTTATGTTGGGAGAGGGATTAATGGTTGATAGATTATTCTAAAATCCAATTTTTTTTCTTGTGTATTGTAAATCCTAGCCTCTGCTGGACATCCCCAAATATGAAGATGCCTTAAACTAGGTTTCCTTCTAGTCCGTATTACAAAAGGAGTTTTTGGAACTACTTTACACAATACTCGATTTAATAAATACATAACAATATTTAAGGCTTCATTCCACAAGGATTCAGGAAATGAGGAGTAACTTGACATACTCCTAACCATGCCCATTAATATACGATTATGTCGTTCTGCAACACCATTTTGTTTCAATGTGTATGGCATCGTGTATTGAGCACAAATTCCATGTTTTTCAAGGAATTTAATAAATGGTCTTGGGCATTGACCAGACTCATTATATTCACCATAATATTCACCATCTCTATCAGACATTATAATTTCAATTTTCTCTATAATTATTCAACCTCAATAATGTACGTCTCAAAAATGCCCACCGCCTGAGATTCTTCACTTAATAAATAGACATATCCATGATGTGAAAATTCATCGATAAAGGTGATGAAATACTTTTCTTCACCTAAACACGTAGTGGTTAATGGTCCACAAATATCGGTGTGGATAATTTCAAGAAGATCGCTACTTCTTGTAGCACCTTTCTTGATGAGTTTAGTTTGTTTTCCTTTAATACAATCTATACACACTTCGAGATTAGTAAAATCTAGGTTAGGCAATATCCCATCTTTTAATAGTCTCTCTAATATTTTACTGGAGATATTCCCCATTCTTTTGTGTCACAAAAAAAAGAATTCTCTTTTATTCTAGTACGGTTTGTTCTAACATTCGGATGCAGGGTAAAAAGAGTTTCAGTAAAATTATTATCAAGTTTTAATTTGTATAAACCATCACATGAAATACCAGAACCAATAAAGCGCTCATTTTAAAATAAACTCAAACAACCATTTTATAATTTAAAAGAGTAACCATCACCTTTAAGTTTGGATAAAGAAATCAAGTTTCGAGAAATAGTAGGTACATAGAGAGTTTTGTGTAAGTCTAAATAACATCCTTTGTTTAAAAATAAATGAAAAGTTTCAATAGCTTCAATTAGAGCTTTGACCCGATTTCCCATATAAATAAAACATTCATTTGGATTTGGGATGGTTTGGATTGTAAGGAATCCTGTATTGTATTTGAAACATGAACAATCCACCAAGTATTACGAGGAACCTCAGTAAGGTTTGATTCAAAACATACATAAATTGAAAATTAACCTTTGTTTTCTAACCAAGCCTAACGTTTGTGATAATTATTCTGAAAATGCCCAACCTTGTTACAAAAGTATCATTTTCTTTCATTGTCATATTCCTTCTTTTGAGTCTTAGAAGCATTATTAGACTCATTAATGCCTAGTGCCTTTCTTTTCTTTCCTTTTCCATAATTTTTTTCCTTTCTTTTCGGCTCCTTGAGTTAATTGATTGATAGAGTGATTTCCATACTCTTTAAGTCTTGCCTCCTTTTGAACAACTATACTCGCCAATTCATTCGCATTCAACTTGTCTTCAATAGTACTATAGTTAATTTGTAATGGCCCGTATTGAGCACGTAAGGAATTCAAAATAAACTGAACAAGAAATGATTCCACAGTCATTCCTAAACTCTTAAGTTTAGCTGCTAAGTTTGTCATTTTGAGGATATGCTCATGCATCCCTCAAGCCCCATCATATGTCATTGTGGCTAGTTTAGACATTACTGTTTTAGAGAGTGACTTGTCAGCACTACGGAAATGGTCTTCCACAAGTTTCAAAAATTCTTTTGCACTACCAATTTTGGGAAATGAAGTCTTAATATTGTTTGCATCCGTCCTTCACATAAACATCATACTAAGTCTGTTCGATTTCTATCAGGCTTTATGGAGATTTTTTTCATCCACAGTGCTAGTCTCAGTAATAGCAATGGATTTTTCAGTTTGGAGTGCCATGTCCAAATCCAATACACCTAAATAAAATCGGACTTGTTCACACCAATCAAAAAAATTGATTCTATTAAATACTAGAACAGTTGAAGCATTCAAGTGCAACGAAACAGCAGTAGAGACTGCAATAGATATATAAACAAATAAATAAATTTACGTTAATGCTTTGAGTATGAACACATATAAATAATAATTGATGAACAAATAATATCGTTGTGATTTTTTTTCAATGGGAATAAATCATACCATATAAAGCGTTCACTCAATTCATATTTTATTAGTGGCAGGATTAAGTAATCATGAAATTTCAATTCTTTAAGTATGGTAGCTTTGGGTATCGAATTCCACATAATAAAAGTAAATTTCAATAACCCTTTACATAATTTCTAAACCATTTTTAAATAATGTCTTTGAGATCATTATTTATACATGATTTAGAAAAAAAAAGAATATATTTAATATGTCATTATCTTAATACAAAATTATATGTATTAAGTTCATTATATAATATAATAGGTATAATTACATTCTTGTCGGGTTACTTTGGCAACTTCCAAACACGTTTAAATTATAAAAAAATATTTTATAACAATGACATGATCCAATTTCATATTATTTCATAGTACATAATATATATATACTTTTAAATAAATTCTAAATCATAGACTTCATATCTTAAAATAGTATAATATTATAAAAGCCTTATAAAGGCTTATGCCATATCCTGTATTGTTCTACCAAATGCCAACAGTTATGGTATCCTTTAATTAGAGATGACATTTGAACAGTTTGTGATCACAGTTGGTGATCGATATTAGGAAAAAAGAAAAAGGCATTTAAACCGGAAATAAACTTTCGAATCGAACCGAAATAGAAACTTCTTGTTTCAGTAATATGATCGTTCAACAGTAATATATATATATATATATATATATATATATATATATATATATATATATATATATATATATATATATATATATATACTAGTGTGTGCCCGTACCGATGGCATGTCGATAAATTTGCCTCCGGACCAAAAAAAATTGCCTCGGGTAAAAAAAGGCGAAAAAAAAAATAAAAATTAAAAAATATATATATTAAAAAATAATTATATTATATTACACCCACCCCCCATCCTTAACCCCCCCCCCCCCCCCCCCCCCTCCCATAAAAAATACTTTTAGCATGACATTTCATGAATGTGCATGAAACCCAAAAAATGTCATGAAAAAATATCATGACAAAAATATCAACCAGAAACTCTCATATTATATATCTATAAACAAATAATGCAGAACAATATAGAATGATAGAAATCTACAATGATTCTTAAAGCGACTCTAATACCACAATACCACATGTAAATTTTAATGAGTTTTTTAGAATCATTATATTGCTCACATAAAATCATATAATGAGTGGGAGCGTACCTTGATCCATTAAAATTTTCTTAAATGTGACCTAAATTTTGTACTCACGAAAATTGGTGTCTCTCTTTCTTAATCCTCTTGATAATTTCTTTACACTTCAATGTGTTCAATATTCTCTATAAAAAGTATAGTTTTGTGTGATAGAGAGAGGAATCAACTTTTGATCCAAAAGTTTTATCTCTTGCCCATTAAAGAATACCTCTTTGATCAAAATGACATGTCATTTAATTTGTCTACATATTAAATCATTTATCACACAAAACTAAAATAATAATAAAAATAAAATTACGTCTAACACAAACTTCTAATAGGAAACACCAATCTTTCACGGATTCCGTTCAAATACGAAATGCTCACCACCAATCTACATATTAAATCATTTATCACACAACGACGTTTTTACATCCGACTTAAAATTGAAAGAAGTTGATATGTTTAGGCCTCCGAGCAGGGAAATACTAGAGAATAGTAACAAAGGCTGTAATGCAACCAATTAAAAATTTCAGTGCATAAAGGACGGGAGTTGGAAAGTCCGTAGGTTCACTTTATCAAACAACTTCCCGTCAGTGCCCTTTCTTTCAGAAAATAAGAAAGTAACTAGGGGTGAAAATTTTAGAGATAGCACGAAAATCGATATGAAATTAACTCGAAATTGACACGATGTTTTGTATTCGTGTCGTGTTTTTTTGACACAAAGTCATGTCGTGTTGATGTTTTTATTATGAGTCGTGGTATGTCGTATTATCGTGTTTTTTGGATGTAGAATTAAAAAAAAAATTGGTATTTGTGTTGTGTCGTGTTATTTTTTATTCGGATTGTATTCGTATCAATTAAAAAAAATACGAATTCATATCGTGTTCGTGTCTGAAAAAAATTATCATATCGTGTCGGTTCGAAATACGATCCGTTTAAATCTCATTCGAAATACTTTTTTTTTTGTTTATTCCCCCATTTTAGAGGTATCATGAGGTGTCCGCGCCAGCGTACGCGCACCTCGACTAATCCTCACTCGCGGATCAGTGTCCAACCACTGCCCCAGATTATTTGCAGGTGTCGAGACTCAAATTGAAGAACAAACTTTAGAACTAATACGCTACCACTAAACCAAATCTTAAGATTAAACTCATTCGAAATACTCGAATTGTCACTCGTAAAAGTACCTTGTACAGAGAACCTTCCTTTTTCTATCACAAAAAGTCAAATTCAAATCTCATTAATTACCCACATCATCCTAGCGTACAAGACAACCCAGCACCTAAAGCCTATGACTCGACAACTAAAGATCCACTCCAAGGCCCATTTGTGAACCACATAAATTCACTCAGCCTCCCCTATTTTGTAACTGAACCACCAAAAAGGCCAAATGAGCCTGTGCCATCTCCAACTAAACCAATTGAAACCAAAGAACTGTTGGGTATATATAATATACTGAGAGAAGTTTAAAAGTAAACTTAAAATATAAATATTTTAATGAAATTTAATTAAAAAAATATTTTAATAATTTATTAATTTTAATTATTGTGTTATAATTGGTCCGCACAAGTGATCATGGACGCGCGTGTGACCCGGTCATTTTGAATACACACCTTACCTCCCACCTGCGTGTCACATTCGTGTCCGTTGTTGCTGGTACGAATCAATTACAACATCGGAATTAAAAATAATGGGTTGTTAAGATATTTTTGTTAAGGTTCATTAAAATGTTCATCTTTAGGTTCATTTTTTAACGTCTCCCATTTATATATATATATATATATATATATATATATATATATATATATATAGAGAGAGAGAGAGAGAGAGAGAGAGAGAGAGGCTCACCTACATCATGCACTATACATCACACCGTACATCACAACTAATTCTAGGCCCTTGAAAACTTTTTTTTCAAATTTTATATTTTTCCCTTGAAATTAACCTTCCAATAAACCCATATGCAAAAAATTAGGTCAAAATACATTTTGTAGCTATTTTTAAAAAATCCACAAAAAACTTCTGGCGCTGACCCTTAAAAATAAGGTATTTTTAGCAGGTTTTTGTGGATTTTTTAAAAATAGCTACAAAATGTATTTTGACCTAATTTTTTGCATATGGGTTGATTGGAAGGTTAATTTCAAGGGAAAAATATAAATTTGAAAAAAAAAATTTTTTAGGGCCCAGAATTAGGCGTGATGCATGAGTGATGTATACAGCATGATGTAGGTGAGCCTTCTCCTATATATATATATATATATATATATATATATATATATATATATATATATATATATATATATTTAGAGAGAGAGAGAGAGAGAGAGAGAGAGAGACTATAGTACATCGTGCTCTATACATCACCCATGCATCACGCCCAATTCTAGGCACTAAAAAACTTTTTTTTTTCAAATTTTATATTTTTTCCTCGAAATTAACCTTCCAATCAACCCATATGCAAAAAATTAGGTCATTTTGTAGCTATTTTTAAAAAAATCACAAAAAACTGCTAAAAACACCTTATTTATAAGGGTTTGCGCTAGCAAATTTTTGTGGGTTTTTTAAAAATAGCTACAAAATGTATTTTGACCTAATTTTTTGCATATGGGTTGATTGGAAGGTTAATTTCAAGGGAAAAATATAAAATTTTAAAAAAAAGTTTTCCAGGGCCTAGAATTAGGTGTGATGTACGGTGTGATGTATAGTGCATGATGTAGGTGAGTCTTCCTCGTATATATATATATATATATATATATATATATATATATATATATATATATATATATATATATTAAATAAATGATTTGGGGTAAGTGGTCAAGTGGTCAATTTGTGGGTTTAGTGTGTGTGGTCTTAGATTCAATCCCTAGGAGGCACACTAAACATTAAAAGCCTTTGATTGGGCCTCGAGCCTTTAGGTTCTTTGGGTTTCTCTTGAGTGCCCAAATTTTTTACCCTTTTTTTTATTTCATTTTAACTCATTTTTAAACTCGTTTTAATATTTTGACCTAGTCTTTTAGTCTGACAAAATTATTCGTTAGTGGAGATAAAAAGCGGATTAGTGGATTAAAAATATTTTGATATTATTCCTATAAATCTGATCCCTCTTTTCTGTAAAAAAACAATCTGAAAAACAAAAAAACATCTCTCCCTATCTCCCATCACGGAAAAATTCTATTTCTATTATACTATATTTTTGGTTTTTTGGTGCTAGGTATCTAAGAGTTTAAGATTCTTCATTGTTGTTGGGGTGGAATCTAATTATTGAATCCTGAGAGATATTTGTTCAAGAGGGTGACACCATCGATATCAGCGGACAGTTTTACCTTTAGGACTTTGTGTTAAACATAAACCTTGATCGATAAGTTCTTCCAATTTTATCTATTTGAATTTTGGATTTTTTCATATATTCTACATATATTATTTCCAATAATCTAAAGGTGAAATTTTGTTGTTGTTCTACAACCTGCTACAGAAAATCCTAATGCAAAATATTCTGAAAAACCTGAACATTTAATGGAAAGAATTTTAATAGATGGCAAATGAAATTGAATTTTTACCTAACAACTCTTAAGGTGATTGACTTGATTGAATCTGATAAACCTTCTAAACTTGAAGAACTAGTTATTTGGAAACAAAGAGATTACATGTGTAGGAATTATATTCTAGATAGTCTCTGCCTCGAATTGTATGATGTTTATTAGCCATGTGCTACTGTTAAAGAAATATGGAACTCATAGGATAAAATATATGCAACTAAAGATGTTTCTAAAAATTTGTGGTTGGAAAATTTTTGAATTTAAAAATGGAAGATAATAAATTTGTTGTATCGCAACTTGAAGAATTGCAAATTATTACTCATGAAATTTAACTGAGGGTTATAGTATATGTTAGGGATTTCAAGTGTCTTGTATAATTGAAAAACGTCACCTTCTTGGAAAGATTACAAAAACAGTCTGAAACATAAGAAAAAGGAGATGACACTAGAAAATTTGATAATTTGTTTAAGAATTGAGGAAGACAATAGTAATATAGAACTAAAGGAGAATTTTTTTGAATTCAGTCCTAAGGCTAATCTTGTCGAGGGGAAATCACATGGTAACCAAAAACATAACCAGTTTAAGCCTAACCATTAAAACCGAAAACATGGATACTATAAACCAAATGAGAATTCGAGGTCCAGTCATAAATTCAAACCTAATGATCAGAACATAAATTCTAAAGCCCATTTTAAATCTAAACTTGTAGGTCAATGCTTTGTGTGTGGAAAACAAGGTTATTACGCTAAAGATTGTAGGCTTATGAATAGTCGGAATGTGAAGACTCAAGCAAATGTAACCGAGGAGGGTAACTTTTTAGTTGTGGTAGCTGAGGCAAACATTGTGAGTAACATGACAAACTAGTGGCTTGATTCTTGCATTACCAAACATATTTGCAGTATGAGATGTGGCTTCACTACTGTGGGTGAGGGTGAAAGTCTGTATTCGTTTAAGGTTAGGGGAAAGGGTACCATAGTTTTAAGGTTCATTTTAGGAAATGTTCTTACCTTGAAAGATGTTTTGTATGTCCCAGACGTTAGGAAGAATTTGGTGTTCGATTTTGTCTTAGTTAAGAAAGGTTTTAAAATTATTCTAGAGAGTGATAAAGTATAGTTGTGGCTAAGGGAGGTGCTTTTGTGGGAACAGTTTATGTTCACGAAGCTCTTTTCAAACTTAATGTAAATGTGGTTGATAATAGTAAAACATCTACTTTTTCTGCTTATTACATTGACTCTCATGATATGTGGCATTTTAAACTTGGTCATGTAAATAAGGTATCTATTAAAAAATTAATGTTTTTGGGAAACATACCAAAATCTGATATTTCAACCTCCTCTAAATGTGAAATATGTGTTGAATCAAAATATGCTAAAAAAATATTTTTTCGTGTGTCGAAAAAAGCTCAACTATTTTAAGTTTAATACATTCAGATATTTGTGATCTAAAATGATATGTGGAACATGTTGGAAATAAATACTTTATTAGTTTTATTGATGATTACTCTCTCTACTGTTATATTTATCTCCTTACGAGTAAAGATAAGAGTTTCTCAAAATTTATTTCCAATAAATTAGAAGATGGAAATCAATTGAAAAAGTCCATTAAAACCTTCATATCCGATAGGGGAGGGGAATAAATGTGTGATCTTGATAAATATTCTAAAGAAAGTGTAATAATTCATCAAGTTACTCTGCCTTACTCACCCCAATCTAATGGTGTGGCTGAAAGAAAAAACCAAACCATTAAGGATATGGTAAATTCTATTTTAAGCTTAATACATTCAGATATTTGTGATCTAAAATGATATGTGGAACATGTTGGAAATAAATACTTTATTAGTTTTATTGATGATTACTCTCTCTACTGTTATATTTATCTCCTTACGAGTAAAGATAAGAGTTTCTCAAAATTTATTTCTAATAAATTAGAAGATGGAAATCAATTGAAAAAGTCCATTAAAACCTTCATATCCGATAGGGGAGGGGAATAAATGTGTGATCTTGATAAATATTGTAAAGAAAGTGTAATAATTCATCAAGTTACTCCGCCTAACTCACCCCAATCTAATGGTGTGGCTGAAAGAAAAAACCAAACCATTAAGGATATGGTAAATTCTATTTTAAGCACTTCGGGTTCACCTAATAATATATGGGGTGAGGCACTTCTTTTTTTCCTTCTAGTCCATATTACAAAAGGAGTTTTTGGAACTACTTTACACAGTACCCGATTTAATAAATACATAACAGTATTTAAGGCTTCATTCCACACGGATTTAGGAAATGAGGAGTTACTTGACATACTCCTAACCATGTCCATTAGTATACGATTATGTCTTTTTGTAACACCATGTTGTTTTACTGTGTATGGCATCGTGTATTGAGCACAAATGACATGCTTTTCAAGGAATTTAACAAATGGTCTTGGGCATTAACCGGACTCATAATATTCACCATCTCTATCAGACCTTATAATTTTAATTTTCTCTATAATTATTCAACCTCAATAATGTACGTCTCAAAAACTCCCACCGCCTGAGATTCTTCACTTAATAAATAGACATATCCATGATGTGAAAAGTCATTGATAAAGGTGATGAAATACTTTTTTTCACCTAAACAAGTAGTGGTTAATGGTCCACAAATATCGATGTGGATAATTTCAAGAAGATCGCTACTTCTTGTAGCACCTTTCTTGGTGAGTTTAGATAGTTTTCCTTTAATACAATCTATACACACTCCGAGATTAGTAAAATCCCGGTTAGGCAATATCCCATCTTTTAATAGTCTCTCTAATATTTTACTGGAGATGTTCCCCATTCTTTTGTGTCACAAAAAAAGAAGAATTTTCTTTTATTCTAGTACAGTTTGTTCCAACATTCGGATGCAGGGTAAAAAGAGTTTCAGTAAAATTATTATCAAGTTTTAATTTGTATAAACCATCACATGAAATACCAGAACCAATAAAGTGCTCATTTTAAAATATACTCAAACAACTATTTTCAAATTTAAAAGAGTAACCATCATTGTTAAGTTTGGATAAAGAAATCAAGTTTCGAGAAATAGTAGGTACATAGAGAGTTTTGTGTAAGTCTAAATAACATCCTTAGTTTAAAAATAAATGAAAAGTTCCAATAGCTTCAATTAGAGCTTTGACCTGATTTCCCATATAAATAAAACATTCATTTGGATTTGTGATGGTTTGGATTGTACGGAATCCTTGTATTGTGTTTGAAACATGAACAGTAGAAACATAATCAATCCACCAAGTATTATGAGGAACCTCAGTAAGGTTTGATTCAAAACATACATAAATTGAAAATTAACCTTTGTTTTCTAACCAAGCCTTACGTTTGGGTTAATCATTCTGAAAATGCCCAGCCTTGTTACAAAAGTATCATTTTCTTTCACTGTCATATTCCGTATTTCAAGTCTTAGAAACATTATTGGACTCATTAATGCCTGGTGCCTTTCTTTTCTTTCCTTTTCCATAATTTTTTTTCCTTTCTTTTCGACTCCTTGAGTTAATTGATTGATAGAGTGATTTCCATACTCTTTAAGTCTTGGCTCCTTTTGAACAACTATACTCACCAATTCATTCACATTCCACTTGTCTTTAATAGTATTATAGTTAATTTGAAATGGCCCGTATTGAGCAGGTAAGGAATTCAAAATAAACTGAACAAGAAATGATTCCACATTCATTCCTAAACTCTTAAGTTTAGCTGCTAAGTTTGTCATTTTGAGGATATGCTCATGCATCCCTCGAGCCCCATCATATGTCATTGTGGCTAGTTTAGCCATTACTGTTTCGGAGAGTGACTTGTCAGCACTACATAAACGATCTTCCAAAATTTTCAGAAATTCTTTTGCACTACCAATTTTGGGAAGTGAAGTCTTAATAATGTTTGCAACCGTCATTCACATAAACATCATACTAAGTCTGTTCGATTTCTCCCAGGCTTTATGGAGATTTTTTTTCATCCATAGTGCTAGTCTCATAATAGCAATGGGTTTTTCAGTTTGGAGTGCCATGTCCAAATTCAATACACCTAAATAAAATTGGACTTGTTAACACCAATAAAAAAAAATTGATTTTATTAAATACTAGAACAATTGAAGCGTTAAAGTGCAACGAAACAGCAGTAGAGACTACAATAGATATATAAACAAATAAATAAATTTACATTAATGCTTTGAGTATGAACACATATAAAAAATAATTGATGAACAAATAATATCGTTATGATTTTTTTTCTTTAGGAATAAATCATACCATATAAAGCGTTCACTCAATTCATATTTTATTAGTGCTAGGATTAAGTAATCATGAAATTTCAATTCTTCAAGTGTGGTAGCATTGGGTATCCAATTCGACACAATTAAAGTAAATTTCAAAAAACCCTTTACATAATTTCTAAACCATTTCTAAATAATATGTCTTTGAGATAATTATTTATACATGATTTAGAAAGAAAGAATATGTTTAATATGTCGTTATCTTAATAAAAAATTATATGTATTAAGTTCATTATATAATATAATATGTATAATTACATTCTTGTCGGGTTACTTTGGAAACTTCCAAACACGTTTAAATTATAAAAAAATATTTCATAACAATGACATGATCCAATTTCATATTATTTCACTGTACATAATATATATATATATATAGGTAGCTTTGGGTATCCAATTCCACATAATAAAAGTAAATTTCAATAACGCTTTACATAATTTCTAAACCATTTCTAAATAATATGTCTTTGAGATCATTATTTAAACATGATTTAGAAAGAAAGAATATATTTAATATGTCATTATCTTAATACAAAATTATATGTATTAAGTTCATTATATAATATAATATTTATAATTACATTCTTGTCAGGTTACTTTGGCAACTTCCAAACACGTTTAAATTATAAAAAAATATTTTATAACAATGACATGATCCAATTTCATATTATTTCACTGTACATAATATATATATAAATATATATATATATATATATATATATATATATATACTTTTAAATAAATTCTAAATCATAGACTTCATATCTTAAAATAGTATAATATTATAAAAGCCTTATAAAGTCTTATGCCATCTCATGTATTGTTCTACCAAATGCCACAAGTTATGGTATCCTTTAATTTGAGATGATATTTGAATAGTTAGTGATCACAGTTGGTGATCGATATTAGGAAAAAAGAAAAAGGCATTTATACCGGAAATAAACTTTCGAATCGAACCGAAATAGAAACTTCTTGTTTCAGTAATATGAGCGTTCAACAACAATATATATATACTAGTGTGTGCCCGTACTGATGGCATGGCAATAAATTTGTCCCCGGGCCAAAAAAAATTGCCTCGGGACAAAAAAAAGTGAAATAAAAATAAAAAATAAAAATGTAGTTGCCCGAAGGGCCCCCAATTTTAATTTCTTGTAAAATTATATTTCCTTATTATGAAAACAAGATGCGAAAGCGTAAAAGGTGATGGTTCCACTTAAAACAAATTTCAAATTTTAAATTACTTTTACAAATTAAAAGAAAAAAAAGTGAAATAAATTTAATCCGGTAACATTTTCACTTAATATAATTAATTGATCCAAGTCCTAGAATTTGCCTAAGTCATATTTCTCAATTTTATCAAGTTAGGCCAAACCAAATTTTATCAATAAAATTAAATGACTTGAATTAACATAAATGTTACCCAAATTTAAATAGCACCCGATTAAATTAAGTGTGACAATTAAAACCAATTTTATCTTGACTTATCCTAAGCATGTGTTCTAAGTCATTAAGCAAGATAAAAATAAATCAATCACACTACGCCGCGATGTACGAGGAAAAACCCAAAACGGGAAACAACCTCGGACAGCCCTAGCCTCAAATCCACTAAGTATGGAATTTACAATTACAAGACAAAAGACTTACATCACACGACTCGATCCCTCTCAAGCCTCGACGCTGCTTCTTGAAAACACCTCTACTTAGCGAATAACCCCGGAGCTCCACCGTGGTCTCGGAATCCATCGATCGGACTTTATGTGGTCACCGTCACCCGAACTAGGAGCCTTTTTCCAAGTGGGTAATTCACAAAAACGTCTTCTTCTTTGTGGGAGTTAGAAGCAAACCCAAACTTCTCTTCTTCAATGGTGTAGAGAAAATCGGTGTCAAAACTCTAAGCAAGATGTATATATATATGAACTTGGATAAACAAAACTATTGGTGTAAAACTAAAGTGTATAATCATTTTTCCTTAAAAATTGACACTTTAAAACAATGAACTTTTCCCTAAAATAATTTTTCTCTCAAACACTCTCTAGAGGTTGGTGGGATATGAAAAGTTCAGTTAGAAACTTTGGTTCCCGCACTATATTATTCTGTCAAAAGTTAGTGGGATAAAACAAGTGGGAAAGTGGGAAAAACTGCTCAAAACTGCCAAAATACATGTTCCCGCCAAATCTCGTTCGAACGACATTTCGTTCGAACGACATTCTCGTTCGAACAAGTCTTCTAACGAAGTTCCAGTATGAACTCGTTAGAAATCTTGTTAGAACAACCAACTCGTTCGAACGACATTTCGAACGAAGTTCTAGTATGCCATAATGGGAAGTCGTTGGCAATCTCGTTCGAACGACACTTCGAACGAACTCACAGAATGTTCAAAAGTTGTTTTTAATCCTAGAAACTTTATATACTTTATATATAAGTTTTAATCGAAAACATCTAAAAACAAAACACAGTTTTAAAACCTAACACCCAATATAAATATGTTCCAAGCTCCTATATATATATATGTAATGCATTCATACCTTGGGAGCATGGAACCACTATTGATGACGTAGAAACAAGGCACTTAAACTCGGAATTTTGATGAAGCTTTATACACTTGGCCGCTACGTCTTCATCAAACACGTCATAGGCTTGAAAGATGATCAATATACTCTATCCTATGACTCAAACGTTTTTGTCCGGAATTGAGCCAAAACTACAAAGGACTCAATTGGAAATTTGCGTCCTTACAAAAAAATATATATATATATTAAAAAATAATTATATTATATTACACCCCCACCCCATCCCCCATCCTTAACCACCACCCCCCCCCCCCTAAAAAAATACTTTTAGCATGACATTTCATGCATGTGCATGAAACCCAAAAAATGTCATGAAAAAATATCATCCAGAAGCTCTGATATTATATATATATATATATATATATATATATATATATATATATATATATATATATATATATAATCTCAGGTGCGGACTTCCCGTGCGGACTTTGTCCTTATCCCGAAAGTTGTCCCCTCGTGGTCCCAAAGACTTTTGTTACTTACCTTAGATGGTCCCCCTCTTGTCTTATACTAAAATCTTAGTTTAAGACCATATAATTAAAAGATTTATAGTTTAGACCCAAAATTGGTATCAAGACCTTAAAGATTTAAGAAACTCACCAAATTCCGACCAAAACCCTAATTCTGGTATCAGAGCCATAAGACGTTCCTTTTAGACTTATAGTAAAAAGACTTTAATGCCCTTGGGATTTATCACTCACATTTACCAAGATATTTTTGGAACCAACCCAGACTACCAACTGTGGGTACCCGGAATTGGCATTACAGGCCTGGACGAGTAGCCCAATTGAAATGGCCCAAAGTCCAAGTCCTTCGTACCTTAACATTAATTCAATTTTAACTTCGTCTTCTCCCATGTTCTAAAAATAGAGATATTCCAGGAGAAGATGGTAAGCGTGGGGGAGTCCAACACCCCCACTCCCCGAAGACAGACATGTATATAATAAACCCTAGGTCTTAGGCAAAAGACACGCACTATATTCTCTGTAAACGCTCCCCGGAGTATATAGAAATAATACTGACTGCACCACCATGAACGTAGGCATTCTTGCGGAACCACGTACATCTCCTGTTGTGTGATTGTCAGTTTACTTTCCTTATTTTTCTTGGTGATTGCGCTTCTCTTATCTATTTATGTTGAATAATATTTGTCACCACAATTGGCGCCGTCTGTGGGAACGTTTATCTTCCCTAAGAAATCCCACACCAACAAAGAAGTTTGAAATGTCTGGTCACAATAGTAATGCTCCTCAGGTAGGAGATGTCCAAGAATAACCTGCCCCTCACAGGATCAGATCTGAAGTTCAGCGTTCAGATCAGAGGACTCGCCTAGAGAGGCTAGCCTTAGAAGAAAGCCAAGGACTAGCGAGGTCCACACAAATATTCAGGTTGATTGATGCATATGAGGCGAGGCTCCAAGAGTAGAGGGAGTCTTCTCGCAAGCACGAAGCTGTGAATGATCGCCTCAAAAGAAGATTAGAAAGAATGGAGAGAGAGATCCATCGTGGCACCAAGAGACATCCGTACCTCACTCCTAGACCTCAGATGAGCAAGTCTCGCAGCCGAGGAAGGAGCTCTAGACGCGAGTCCTAGAAAGTTGAGGGAAACGAGTCATAGGACGACCTGCTATGACTAGCTCGCAATTACAGGAGCCCAGCTCGCAGCAATGAGAGCATACAAAGTGTGGTCCAAAGGGAGATGGACCAACACCCTGCGCATCACGGTACCAGATCGACCCGAGAGCTCGCTAGGCGAGCTCTCAAAACTCAGATGAAATCGCCTTTCTCAAGAGAAATAGAAGAAGAGGAAGCCCCCAAGAAATTTTCTATTCCAAGGTTCAAGATTTATGATGGTAAAACTGATCCCATTGACCACGTCAGGCAATACAGGCAAGCCATGACCCTCTAGAACCATCGAGACGCACTGATGTGCCTAATTTTTCCCTTGAGCCTACATGACGTGGCACAAAAATGGTTCAGAAGGCTCCCCCATAGGTCCATTAGAAGCTTCAAGTCCCTGGTCGAGCTCTTTCCTGCCCTCTTCATTACTAGTAGCTCCCATCCCAAAAGGATGGATGCTTTGCTAACAATGAAAAAGACACCTCAAGAGACCCTCTGAGACTACGCGAAGAGGTACTGGGAGTTATTCAACGAGGTCGAAGACTGCTCGGAGCAAGTGGCAGTGACCTCTTTTAAAATTGGGCTACCCAGCTCTTCCCTTCTGTACCAATCCCTTACAAAGAAAGAGGCCATGACCATCGACGACCCGATGGCTCGCATCGAGAAATATGCCAAGGTAGAGGATGTGACCCGCCTCAGCACAGGGGAAAATGGTCGAGCTAAGCTCGCTGCCAAAGGCAGTGACAAAATTGAGAACCAGAAGAAAGGAGGAAATAATGGGGGTAAGAATGGCTCTAAGAACGGAGGCAGCAATGATGTAGCAAAAGCATTTCAGGCGGTCAACACTGTCTTCAGAGAACCAATTTACAAAATTCTCGCAAAAATCAAAGACGAGCCATTTATTAAGTGGCCCAGAAAGATGGGAGGAGATCCCTCAAAGAGAAATAACGTGCTGAGATGTGCTTTCCATAAAGAGGGAGAACATAAGACTAAGCATTACAAGACTCTTATGTCGCTGGCCCAGTCCGGGCATTTGAACGAATTCGTGGAATATAAGGCAGAGAAAGTTGCTGCCCATAGAGAAGCAAGGCCTGGCAATGTACTCGAAGACGATGCCAGCCATGAATTCGCAGTAATTCATGGGGCATCCGATGTGAAGAAGATTCAAGGAAATTCAGTACGAATGGAGGTAAAAAAGATTACAGCGGTGATGCAAGCTTTTCAGATCGATCCAGCAAAGACACAGTCAGGAAAGCGTCGACGAGCAGATGACGTCGACTATAGTAAGCATATCGTATTCACAGATGAAGATCTGGTGGGAGTGAGAACCCCACATCATGATGTTTTAATCATTACTGTCAGAATAGCAAACTATGACATCGACAAGTTGCTCGTCGACTAAGGAAGCTCATCCGAGGTAATGTATCTCAACCTGTTTAGAAAATTGAAGTTAAGCATCACAGACTTGAAGGAAGTTACTGTCCCTTTAGTTGGCTTCGCTGGGAAAGTGACTATGCCCTTGGGAAAGATCGTGTTGCCAGTAAGGGCAGGAAATGTCTCTAAAATGATTGAGTTTCTGGTAGTCGACATTGACTCGCCATACCAGGCTATCCTCGACAGAGGGTGGCTGCAAGCAATGAAGGCAGTCTCCTGGAACTACCACCAGAAGTTCAAATATGTGATCGAGTGAGGTGTAATGGAGATCCATAGCATCAAGCGATGGCAAGATGGTGCTTCATAGCAGCCATCCACCCGAGACCAGAGAAGAAGGCCGATAAGTCCAGTGAGAAAGTTGAAGAACAAGAAGGTCTGATACCTTCGAAATAGCAGTCAAAATACAGAAGGCCCGGAGTGGAGGAGACCAGGATCCTCCCCTCTGAATTGGTCGTCGAGGACTTGGAGGAAGTTACAGCCGGAGATAGCGACGATGATAGGATCTTTTTTATTGGAGCTTCTCTCATAGATCTGGAAAAGGAGTTGATGATTCTGCTGAAAAGCAATGTAGACGTTTTCGCATGGGAACCATACGAGCTACTTGGAATTGATCCCAGGGTGGTTTGTCATCAGCTGCACGTCGACCCCACTTTCAAACCAATCACGCAGAAGGCACGACGAACTGCACCCAAGAATGAAAAAGCCGTGGAAAAAGAAGTTGAAAAACTACTAGATGCAGGATCCATACGGGAGGTCCAATTCCCTAAGTGGTTATCCAACCCAGTAGTAGTTCCAAAGAGTAACGGGAAATGGAGAGTCTGCATTGACTTCACTGACCTTAACAGGGCGTGCCCTAAAGACAGTTTACCTCTTCCGAAAATCGATCAACTAGTGGACGTCACAGCAGCTCACGAGAGAATGAGTTTTTTGGATGCATACTTAGGGTATCATTAGATCCCTCTGTACGCTCCAGACCAGGACAAGACAACATTCATCACCACTGTTGGATTATACTGTTATAAGGTCATGCCCTTCGGGCTCAAAAACGCAAGGGCAACCTACCAGTGGCTGGTCACCAAGATGTTTAAGGACCAAATGGGAGACACCATGGAAGTCTACATCGACGATATGCTCATCAAAAGAAGGAAGAAAGAAAACCACCTCTCAGACCTATCAAGAACCTTCAAAATCCTCAGGAAGTACCGAATGAAACTTAACGCAAGAAAGTGTTCTTTTGGTGTCCAGTCAGGAAAATTTCTTGGGTACTTGGTCAGTAAGAGAGGCATCGAGGCTAACCTAGACCAGATCGATGCAGTAAATAGGGTACAACCTCCTCGCACAATCCGGGACGTACAGAAGCTCATCGGTATGCTCGCTGCCGTGAACCGTTTTATCTCAAAGTCCTCCAAGAAATGCAAGCCTTTCTTCCAGATCCTAAAGGGAAACAAAATAGTAGAATCGAATCGAGACTGCTCGCGGGCATTGGACGAGCTCAAGGCTTACCTCAGCTCAGCACCACTTCTTGTCATACCCCAGGAGACAGATTCATTGTACTTATACCTCGCCGTTTCCAACCACACTGTCAGTTCTGCATTGATGTGCGAAAAAGCAAGAAACCAGCACCCCATTTATTACGGTAGCAAGACCCTATTAGAGACCGAGCAGAGGTAACTACCACTAGAGAAGATCGCCTTTGCACTTATAGTAGCTTCGAGGAATTTGAAGCACTACTTTGAAGCTCACACTATCATCGTCCTTACGTCACACCCCCTCAAAGCAATCCTGAGGAAAGCGGATTTATCGAGCAGACTGCCTAAATGTTCAGTCGAGCTCAGACGATTTGATATCCAATTTCAACCAATGAATGCAATCAAAGGGAAGATCCTCGCTGATTTCATAGATGAATTCACAGGCGAGCAGCCTCTCGACCAACTTCAACCCACGAAGAAAAGGAAGAATCACACAACGGAGGGAATATGGAAGCTATTTGTTGATGGAGCCCCCAATTCAAAGGGGGCAGGAGTAGGCATCGTGCTTGTCACTCCAGAGAACACAATCCTCGAATAAGGAATGAGGCTTGGATTTGAAGCCTCCAACAACGAAGCAGAATATGAGGCTTTAATAGTCGTCCTCTAGAAGGCACAGACTTTGGGAGCAAAGCAGTTACAGGTGTTCGACGATTCAAAATTAGTCTCCAATCAGATAAGTGGAGACTACAATGCGAAAGATGAAAAAATGGCCGCCTACCTCGCCTTGGCAAAAAGGCTAATAACCAGCTTCGAGGAAGTCAGTGTCCGGCAGTTTCCCAGAGGACAGAATAGCCATGATGATGCCCTAGCAGCCCTAAGTTCGGTAATCGATTCCGACTTAAAAAGAACAATCCCCATCGATTTCCTAGCTCATCCGAGCATTAACCGTAACGACAAGTTGCCAAGTGTAGAGCATGTGATCCAAATTGAGTCAGCACCCAGCTGGATGGATCCTTTAATGGACTATTTGAAGAATGGCGCACTTCCAGATAATAAGAAGACCGCTCACCAGGTAAGAGTCAAAGCTGCTCGCTTTCACTTATCTCCTGAGGGCAAGCTATACAAGAGATCGTTCTCTGGCCCCTACCTTCAATGTGTTCACTCGAGGGATGTGGAACAAATTCTACATGAACTCCACGAGGGAATCTGTGGAGGCCATATTGGAGGAAGGTCATTAGCTTTTCGGGCAATGAAGGAAGGTTATTGGTGGCCATATATGCAAAGAGACTCTGCAGTCTATGTTCGCAAATGCAAAAAATGCAACTTCATGCTCCCATGGTCCATCAACCCGCCATCGATCTAAAATCACTTTCCATCCCATGGCCATTCGCCCAATTGGGAATGGACATCGTAGGACCTCTTCCTACCGCTGTCGACAACTGTAAGTATCTGTTGGTCGCAACTGAATACTTCACCAAATGGATCGAGGCAGAGCCACTAGCGAAAATCTGAGACGTGGATATGATAAGATTCACATGGAAAAATATAATCACCCATTTTGGGATCCCTAGGACCATCATCACTGACAATGGAACGCAGCTCGAGAGCGACTCCTTTCAGAATTTCTGTAATGACCACGGGATCAGACACTATTTCAGCTCGGTGGCCTATCCTCAGAGTAATGGCCAAGCCGAGGCTTCCAACAAAACGGTGATCGATGGGCTAAAGAAATGATTAGAATGAGCCAAAGGCGCATGGGTGAATGAACTACCGCATATTCTATGGGCCTACCGTACTACCCCACGTCGAGCAACGGGGTAAACTCCATTCTCACTAACATACGGAATGGAAGCAGTTATCCCATTGGAAGCAATATTACCCACTATGAGGTCCACCCTTGTCGACCAGGGCCAGAATGATGCAACATTGCTCGTTGAGCTTGACATAGCTGACGAACGCCGAGATCTCACCTTGGTGAAACTAGCGAGCTATCAGCAACAGATCGCAAAGCACTATAATAAGAAGGTCAATTCGAGGGCATTTCGAGTTGGGGACTATATCCTAAGGAAAGTCTTGGGCAGCGTAGTAAAACCATCAGATGGAAAGCTGGGGCCAAACTGGGAAGGACCATTCAAGATAATAAGAGATGATATGTGAGGAGCCTATCACTTAGAAACACTAGAGGGCAAAGAGATACCTCGAGCATAGAATGCAGCCAACCTTAAGAAATTCTATTTCTAGAGTCCTCTTTTGCATTGTAGTTATGAGACTGGAAGCTCATTCCATTATCATTAATAAAAGTTTTTTAGCAGTTGCATCCTACGAAGTGTCAGTTAACTAGTATATGAACTTTATAACTCACACACCCTTTCCAAGTGACGGGCACGTTAATCATTACACTATAGCAGGGAAATCACCCTCCTCAGGTTTTCGTTATATAACATGAAAGACCTCTTAGCATTGCCCCTGGCAATATATGAAGCCCTACAGGAGATCCTTAGGCAATATGGCCAAATCATAATTAGTCGCCAAATAATATTTGGTTAATAAAATCCTGATCGGATAAAGCATCCAACACCAGGTGTGTCCTCGCCAATTGCCACACTTAGGCCTAAAGGAATGTGACGATATGACCTAAAAGGTAAAGTGGGGCAGAATAGTATCACATAAGCATACTGGACTGGAGGGACACTCATTTGACAATACACACTTACAAATTTAGTCAGCCAAGAGAGGCCCAAGATTACTGAGCAAAGTCTAAAAGATGTGGAAAATATACAACACTTGTTTAATCGGCAAAATAGCCCAAAACATAAAGTTTATATTACTTCATCATCTTTACAACAAATACAACCTATGTTTGGTCGGCGAGCTCGCCCAAAACATTAACAATACATTACTTCATTACAAAATATATAGAGATACCACTGGTAAAATCTTAATGAGGCCGAGGCCTCTGAACAAGATAATCAGCCACCTGGGCTCTTCGACCATCGTCGAGATGGGTAACTAGCTCCTCCTTGACTTCATTCGCATCTGACTCCAATAGCTACCAGGGGATGGCATTAATAGGAATCCACTAATCATTACTCTAAAAAGGATTGGGCATTAGAGTGGAAGAAGAGATCTCATGACGATACCAGAGCATTGGATTCCTTGGGACTTGCAGCTCCTTCAGGGCACTCAACCATCCCCTGACTAAGGCGAGCTCTTTGAACTTTATTAGCCTCATCGGATCATCCAGACAACCTTGGTCGTAACCATCGGCCCATGCTTACTGAGGTCCTCTCTTAAACAAATACCTCAGCCTAGCAGCAATCACATATACTCGTTGGACGTCACCACGAAGCTCTTCCATTTCCCTAACTGAACTTCTTGTGTTTGTACTAGATCGCGGAACAGTTGGCGGGGTAGAAACTTGCAGCACCAGAGGAACATCACTTGGTCCAGCTCCATCTCGTGACGAGGAAGAACCTCGTAACACTGCAAGAGCGATGCTCGGTGCATACTCCCTGAGTCGCGAGACTTCCCTCCTCAAATCCTCATTCTCTTACTGAAGAATTTCTCCAACCTGGTTGATCTCAGAAGCATCTAGAAGCCTTACTCTCAGAGTATTCACCTCTTCCTGGACTGAGGCACCGACCTCTTCCATCTCCTGGAGCCTATCTTTCAGTTTAACGATGAGATCAATTTGCTCTATAAAATGCTTATTCCTCAATCGCAGTGATTTGTAAATCCTCACAAAGGTATGAAGAAATTGAGAACTTACATCAGGACCAAGCATTCTTCCCAATTGAGAAGTGGCTGGTATATAATCATCAACATTAATCAATTATAAGCAATAAAAGAGCAATGAAAGACAGAGTTATTCAATACACTAAAGGAAAAGGTCTTCTCATTTTATTCATATGAAAAAGATCAGAGTACATTGAAGAAGTAAAAAAGAAAATTACAAACAAAAATACAAGAGTAACCCTAAGGGTAAATTAGCTGGCGACCTCAAGCTGCCCAAAAGAGGCTGGTTGTTTCTCCTTGTCAGCAGTAGTAGAAGCACCTCCCTCAGCAGGGACAACCTCTATCGCCTGAGCAGGAAGGGCATTAGCAGGAACTGTCTGGGAGGAAGGGTCAGCACCTTCAATGGCTGGGGCAGGGGCTTCATCCACAATTTTCTTTAGGCCTGAATCGTGCTCGTCGAACAAAGGAGAAGCAACATCCACACCAGCAGCTAAAAGGGCCTTGTTCCAGCCCTTCTTAAAATTCAGATGACTGATGTAGCCTATCTGAACCTCAGCGTCTTCATACGCAACAACCCACCCGGAGTTATATAAGTCCTCCTTAACAGTGGATGCTTGAGACTCTTTCTCCTTCAACTGCTCGATCAGCACCTTATTCTCCTCCATAATAGCCAGCTTACCAGAGCATACCAGGTCATAGGCTTACCGCAGCTAATTCAGTTCTTTAACTGTTGCTTCCCTCTCTCTATTGGCATTAGTAAGAGCCAGGTCGGAAGACGTCCGAGCAACATCAGCGACCTTCAGAATAGCCTCTAGATCTGTACCCTTCACTTTCAATGAAGCATTCTGCTGCTCCAGCTCGCTGTTCTTGTTCACCAGCTCATCACGAGAGCAATAAAGCACGGCAAAGTCGGTCACAAACTGCAAAGTAGAAGGAGATATTAGAAGAAAGAAACAACCAGAACTTATCAAACATTAGAAAAGAGAAATGGTCTTACCAAGGCTAGCCTCTGACTAGCTTATAAGGCTAACTGATCGGACCTCGTCGCCCTTCGGCGATCTGCAGGAAGGACTGCCCTCTCGAGCAGCGTAGGGGCCAGTTGAGGGGAAATGGCAACTGAGGCCCCCTCTGGAAATGCGGACACAAGCACTAAGGCCTGCCCATCCTTCATCCTCGCTTCCATTTTCCTCCTCTCCTCCTCCTTTTCCTTCTTCCTCTCCATTTTCCTCTTCTCTTCCATCCTTTTCTTCTCTTCAACCTTCTTTCTCTCCTCCTCCCTTTTCCTCTGCTCTTCTTCTTTTCTCTTCTTCTCCTGCTCCTGAGTAGAAGATCGAGAACCAGTAGCAACATCCCCAGTGATGGACTTCTGCTTCTTCAACCTCTGAGCGAGAAGCACATGATCATTATCATCATCATCATCATCATCATCATCTCGGATCAAAATTTTCCTCGGAGGAACCATTTCCTCGCTAGAGTTGCTGGAAGTGCTCGAAGGTTCTTGGGCTTGAGAAACCTCTTTCGAATCAGAAGAACTGTCACCACTGGAGCTCCCCTCGCTAAAATTGCCTTCAGCACCACCTCTGATGTCACTCTCAGAACTACTCTCCTCCTCGTCCAACTGAATGGGATCAGCAGCAGCTTCTTCGGAGGTATAAAACTCGAGAATGCTATCTACTGGCCTCGCTATAAAGCTAGAACCAACGTTTTTGTACTCAATCAAGAAAGCAGCATACCAGAGATTCTCACCATCAGCTAGGGGCTCCCTGATATTCCAATCTTTAACCAACTCAAAAAGACGAACCTCGCTGAGAGCAGGTTCCAAGTTCTTCGACCTCGCTGAAAAGAAAACATGAAGGAGTCAGAAAGATCACACATTAATAAAGAAATTGAGAGGACAGAGCAAAGACTACCTATATACTCTTTCCCATAAAAGGGAACATTAAACCTATCAGACCTCGACCCCTCAGTCTGAGGGGAGAACTGCCAATTTCTAGCAAGAAAGCCATCTTGTCAGTAATCCTTGTGGGAATCAGGTAGGTTTACTACCAACACCCTATCAGGACTCCTGGCCTTAAGATAAAGAGCACCAGAGCTAGTTCGAGAAAAGGAATAGCAAAAGCAGACTTCGGCGAGCCCTAATTTGGTGCCATACAGTTGATTTATTCTATGAACGCCATTGATTATCTTCCATACATTGGGCAAACACTGTGCAGGAACAATGTTGAAATAACCAAAGAAATGAAAGAATAAATTGTTTGGAGGAAAATTAAGCCCCCCTTGGGAGAGAAACAAGACATGAATCCAATGGGCGCCCTCTATCCCTCTAACATTTTTAGGTAAAGAGGCACACTCAATCTCTACCCATTCTGGGATATTATAAAACTTCCTAAACTCGGACACTGATCTATTGCCTATCTTTGCCATTTGTAAACCCTAAGCTACAAGTTCAAAGAAAGCACTGAAAGAAAACACAAAGAGAAGATAAAGGCGACTTACGAGATTAAAAGTTTGACTTGGATGATGAAGAATCACAAGCCTAGGTGATGAAGGAGATTGAAAGCAAAGAAAATGAGGACCTAGAGAAGAGGGCACAAATCGCTGACACTCGCAGAAGATAGAAGATAGAAGAACACTGAGAAGCTTGAAATGACAACTATGAAACGCTGCTCAAAATGACTTTTAAATATTACTAATCATCACGCACAGGACACGAAGCGACTGCCGCTTAAATCATCTCTCAAACTTTGGGAAGAGTTACGTGATATGAAACAGAGCCATTATGACAAATCATTTAAATTTATTGAGACCAAATTATGGCCCAACAAATTTAGGGGCAATTGTGGGTACCCGGAATTGGCATTAAAGGCCTGAACGAGTAGCCCAATTAAAACGGCCCAAAGTCCAAGCCCTTCGCACCTTAACATTAATTCAGTTTTAACTTAGTCTTCTCACATGTTCTAAAAATAGAGATATTCCAGGATAAGATGGTAAACGTGGGAGAGTCCAACACCCCCACTCCCCGAAGACAGACATGTATATAATAAATCCTAGGTCTGGGGCAAAAGACACGCACTGTATTCTCTGTAAACGCTCCCCGAAGTATATAGAAATAATACTGACTGCACCACCGTGGACGTAGGCATTCTTACTGAACCACGTACATCTCCTGTTGTGTGATTGGCATTTTACTTTCCTTATTTTGCTTGGTGATTGCGCTTCTCTTATCTATTTGTGTTGAATAATATTTGTCACCACACCAACCTATACCCATAACTGATTTAGACTCAGAAGGTTGTTTAACCTCACATATAGACGGTTGTTCACACTCCGAACACATCCTATCTAAACACGCAGACAGTAGACAAGTCACTGCTAGTGCTATTAATAGCATAATAGACCAAAATAAAATTATACTCCTTATATTAATACAATTAATAAAAGATACTCAAACCTTAGAAACAGAGATTAAAAATATCTCTAAAAGACTATTAGAAATAGATAACCAAATCCCAATAGACTTAGTACATGTTTTACAAGAAATAAATATTAAGACTAATCATATAGGATTCCTTAACAAATACATCTTAGAAATTAAAACCTTAACTATAAATCAAGACAGTGAGTTAATTAAACTTACTAAAAAAACAAGCTAAGCTTATTCCTAGATTAGATAAGTATCTTCCTAATGGAGATAGTTAGATCAGACTGGAATGAGGTACGAAGAGACCTCTCCATTCAGACTTTATCAAAATTTTATTGAAGAATTTTAGAAAACATAAATGATGATAGATTTTATTATAAGATAAATGAGAATGAGATTGCCAACGCTGCTAAGGCAACTAGACTTATATTAGAAAGATTAAATTTAATTTCTACATCTATATCAGCTACCCAAGACTATAACAGTAGCTTTGTTAAAGACTTACATTTAGATTTGAAAGCTAAGACAGAACGATTAACCACCTTCTACACAGACTTTGTTAAAATTCAACAAAATTTAGGAAATTATCTTAATAATATGGAAAGCCATAACCTATCCAAAATGGATAGTATTATTAATGAACTAAGACTAGACATGGCCCAAGTAGAAGAAAAATACAAAGAAATTATAAACGGAATTAAAGCCGTATATAATAAACCTTCCCAAGCAGAAATAGACTCTCCTTTTATTCTAACTCGTTTAGATAAAATAGAAAGGACTGTAGAATCTATAGAAGCTAGATTTGTGGAACAACAAGAAAAAGATAATGAAATAAAAGACTATATTACAAATGTTGAAAAATCACTAGCTAGACATAGTGAAGAAACTTCTGAAAAGACTAGAAAACAGAATAAGAATTTTAAAGAAGAAATCCTTAGTCAAATAAAAAGACAAAAAGATTATTCAGACTTCTTAGAAAGAATTGAAAAAAGACTTAAACAAAAAAAGGTAACCACCCGTAAATTTAGAGAAACCCCTTTTATAGAAACTAGAGAAAAGAATACCATAGGTAGACGAGTCATAAATGACGGATTAGATAAAACTAGTAAGATAGTCAGCTCTATCCCAAATATTGGACAGAGTAGTCATATGATTCAAAGGCTTAAAGATTCATCCTCTAATGTTAGAACATGGTGGAAAGAGAGAAATTTCACCAATCATCTCCAATGAAAAGAATGGGGTGAAGTTGACTGGAAGATTGTTGAAGATTCCATTCATAATGGACAACTTCTAGCCGTTAGATACATAGACTTGTTTAAAGAAGGTGCCACTCCTAAGACTCCTAATTATAACATGACTTACCATTGTAGGAATCACGTGTTAGAAAAATCCTATACTGAGCTCCAAGTGTTTGACTCAGAATGGCTTAGATCTAGAGGAACTAATAGCAAGTTCCAATTTCTAACCTTTGGACTCTTTCAAGCAAGAATCCAAGGATTACATAGACCTCAGAATAATATTAACATATTATGGTGTTTAGTAGACAAAAGATGAAAAGATTTTGAGAAAACCCTTATTGGGATAGCCCAATTAGAAATGTCAAACAATATAGGATACTTTAATGTCATTCCGGCATTTACAGTAACCGTAGACACAGCCAAATATTTTAAGTTAATCTTATATGCTAGTGGCTATGAAGACTATATTATCCCAGACGCTAATATAAATATAGAATTCCAAAGCTATATTATCCCAGACGCTTATGAAGGAATGCAATCGGGAATTCCTAGCGGTAGACTTAATGAAGAAATCTTAGTTAGAACCAATGTTTCAGACTATAATCATACTTACAGTATTAGGAATATTGGACCTATGAAAGAAAAAGCTAAGACCCTCTGGAAATTGCCAGAATTTCAAGAAATTAAGACTATACAAAATAAACCTTTGTTTATTAATCAAAACGACGTCACTAGAAATGTTACCATCCAGTTTGGTCCTCCTAAGATTGTCAACAAGAATATCCAGACTGAAGAAATTAGATTTAGGAATATGGGAGAAGCCATAATCAATGATCCTTCAGAAGGAGAAGGTAGTAGTAAGACTAGTGCTAGTTTACTAAGACAAGCCCCAGTAATTAGACCTAGAAGATCATTTGAACAAAAAGACTTAATTAAAGAAAAATCTAGGATCCAAAACTTTGGACATGAACCCAGAATTGGATATGAAGACATTTAAAGATAACCTTAAGAAAAGCCATTCTGTTAGATTTTAAGAAAGAGAAAGATTTAATATTATAGCTCAAGAGCGTATATAAAAATTAAAAGAATCCAAGAATACTAAGGAACTACTTAGAAACCTAAGACTAATAGAAGAAGGAGAACAAAGACTAATGCCAGCTACACAAGTAGAGCCTAGTAAACAAGAGATAGGAAGTAGTAGTAGGCTAGAAGATGCTCCTACACTTTTTAGTAAACCAATAGGAATAAATATTCCTATATACTCAAGCACTGTAGTTAAGACTAAACCTGATTATATAAAAGACTTTCCAACTAGTGACCAGATTTTCACTCCTGTTAAGACTATGGCAAGCCAAGCCATAAATCCAGTAGGTATATACCTTAACCTAGACAATGTTCAAGATAGGAAGAAGGCCTTAGATGAATGGCGTAATAAGATGAACATGTGTTTTGCATCTAATGAACAATGGGATGCAAGTTCATGTAAGCAGTACGCTGAGCAATCCATTAGAGGTATTGCAAAATATTACTTAGATAGTTTAAGAAAGGCTACAGACGAAGACTCCTTAGAAAAGATTGAGAAGATGAAAGAAAACTTAGAAGAAAGATCAATTGAAGAATATATTCAATTATTCACATCAGAATTCATTGGAGCTGGACATCTAGCTCAAATCAATGAACAAGACCTAGCAAAAACTAAGTTAGCCCTCCTTAGCATTTGCAAATTAGATAAGATAAATGAATATAGCAATAATTATGAGCAGCTATATTACCAAATTAAAGAATTTGGAGAGACCTTAAAAGATGAATACTTTAGAAAGATACATGCCATAGGACAAATCCTAATGAATGAATATAAGAATTGGACAGGAGTAGCTCGAGTTAAGAATTACTCCCTTGGTGAAAGAATCAATTTCACCAAAGACTCTATCATATCTAAGAGACGTGATATGACCCAAGGAAGTTAATAGAAAAGACTTTCAAACGGATCCCTCCAATCAAAGACGAAAGAGACATCGCTCCAATCCAATGGGGATGTGGAAGTGACTCTAAGAAATTCAAAAAGAAATTAAAATGGAAACATAGGAAGTTTAAAACTAGACCTTTAGGATTTCCAATGAAGTATAAATTTAGACAATCTACTACGTTTAGAAAAAAGGATCCTAAGACTAAGAAAAATAGATTCAACCAAAGAAGATATTTTAAGAATAATACTAGTGAGTATAAGAACATTCCTAATTATAGGAAAGAAAAAGATGTAGCTCAATCTAAGACTGCCACCAAAGAATATTGGACTTACGGCAAAGAAGGACACTATGCTAAAGACTGCCCTAATAAGAAAGATAAAGAAAGTATTAAGATTATTAATATAATATTAGACTATGCATATCAAGAAGAGTTAGATATCCTATATGCTATAGAAATATCAGACATAGAAGATGATGACAATACTAGTATCTATAGTGCATATACAGATAGTGACTCAGAATACTATAATAGTGATACTGATGAGTACGAAGACTCTCAGGATACTTTAGACTTGTACATGATGCAAACTAACCAAGACGATTTAGATAATGAATATATAGACTTTGAAGAAGCTTGGTATAAGTGCATATTAAGCCCATTTTTAAAGAAAATATGGACAGTTAGTAATCCAGAATTACTAATCTATATACCTAGATGCTACTTTGATGAAAGACATTATTGCACATTTGAAATGAAATGTTGCAAAAAAGACTTTATATGCGTATAATACTTTAAGACTATACAAACAGAATTATTTATGGTTTGTATTGTTTGTCAATCACACTACCATGAAGACTGTTGGAGAACTAGATTTAGAGCAATTTATACTAGCCAGTATGATGCTCAAATAGACTTAGATATTAAAACATATTATCAAGACATTGATAGAAATATAGCCAAAAGATTGCAAGAAAATGACGACTTCAAAGGAAAAGGAATTTCCTATGATTTAGAAGACTACCATTCTGATAGTAGTTCAGAAGACCAAATACCCTTAGATTTTATAGATAAACCTCAGAAAGGAATATCTATTTTAGAAAAGAAAAATTTAGGAATTTCTACTAAATCACATGCTTGTTTTATAGAATTATTTGTTCAACATAAAGACTATCCTAAAAGACTTTCATCTTTTATAGATAGAGGGTCCTCTCAGAGTATTTGCAAGGCTAATGCCTTCACTGAAGACTATTTTTTAGAAAGTACTCATGAAATCTATGGTAAGGTGGCTAATGGAGATCCATTTACCTTATATTTCCAGACTATTCCTATTTATTTTAAATTAGGAAATCAGACCAACAAAACCGTTAATCATCGGTTTTGGATAATGGATCCTCGTCCTAGTTTCACAGGAAACATTATTTTAGGAAAAGACTTTATTAGTAAATATCATCCTTATACTCATTATAATGATAAGATATTAATTAGTGATAAAGAGGAATTTAATATTAAAGCCCCTCTAATAGATCACAAGACTGCTTTTCACATAATGCAGGTCAAACTAAATTATAGACCCATAAAACATCAGAGTTCTTCAGTTGAGCATGGTGGACCTAGACCTACAACCCAATAAGAAGCCTTATAAATTACTAAACCCTTACAAAAAGAGTGTAAGTGTCCAGACCAAAAGTGTTATAAGCAAATATCGCTTATACAACAAGACATCTTAGATCAAGCCCAACATACCTTATTACAGGTTCAAACTATATCCAAACAAAAGAAAATAGATATAGAAGTAGAAAAGGAAAAGATTAGGCAACTAGCTGAGCCTACTTTAGGAGAAAATCCCATCGCTAAGTGGGATAAAGACCAAAGCTATTATGAAATCATCCCTATTAACCCAGACGCCACTATTAATGGTGGAACCTATAAGAAAGGATACTCACAAGAAGATAGGGAAGAATTCAAGAGAGACATAGATGAAATTCTTAAATTAGGCATTATTAGAGAAAGTAAAAGTAGACATAATAGCTTAGCCTTCTATGTTCAAAATAAATCTGAACGTAAAAGAGGAAAAAGATGCATGGTTATAAATTATAGACAATTAAATAAGAATTGTGAATTTGATTCTTATAAGATACCAGACAAGAATAATTTGATTAATTTAATTGAAGATAGAATTATATTCAGTAAGTTTGATTGAAATCAGGCTTCTGACAAATTAAGATGCGTCCAGACAATATTACTTGGACAGCCTTTAGTGTGCCCCAAGGAAAATACGAATGGCTAGTAATGCCATTTGGATACTTGAATGCTCCTCAAGTTTTCCAAAGAAGAATGGATAATATATTTAGACCTTATTCATAATTTTATCTTGTTTATATAGATGATATTCTTGTATCCAGTAAGACTGAGATAGAGCATGTAGACCATCTTAAAAAGATTATCTTAGAATTACACAGACATGGTATTGTTATTTCCAAAAAGAAAATGCAATTATTTCAGACTGAAATAGACTTTGTGGGAATGCACATTAATAAAGGAAAATTATCCTTGGCAGAACACATAACCAAAAAGATTCTTGAGTTTTCAGATCAACTTAAAGATAGAAAACAATTACAATCATTTTTAGGATTGCTTAATTGTGCTGCAGACTTTATTAAAGACCTTTCTTCAAAAAGACAAAGCTTAACGGCCAAATTAAAAGGAACAGACAAAACTAATCCATTTTATTGGACTAAAGATGATTTTGAAGTAATAAGACAAACTAAATATGTAGTCAAGAATACTCCTTTACTTGAACTGCCTAATGCAGAAGACCAGTTTATAGTAGAAACAGATGCCTCAGATAAATAATGGGGAGAAGTATACTTTGCCATTGATCATCAGACAAAAAATAAGAAACTTTGTAGACATAGTTCTGGAACCTTTATAGACCCAGAAACAAGATACAATGCCCTTGAAAAAGAAGTTTTAGCCATAGTAAGGGTAATAGAAAAATATATGCTGTTTCTTAGACCTAAATATTTTACTGTTTATACTGACTCTTCTTATGCAGTAAAATTTAGAGATTTAGACTTGTCCAAATCAAGGACTAATAGACTAATTAGATGGTAAAAATTGATTAATGGTTATGACTTCTCTGTTATACATATTAAGGGAAGTAAAAATACCATTCCAGACATTATATCAAGAGAGTCAATGTTTGCTAACACTAATATGATTTCATATTTTATGTTGCAAATAGAAGACCTAGAAGACATGAGTTCCTTTGGAACGAATATAATGAATAGGGAAGATGTTGCAGACTATCTTAGATGCGTAAGACCAAATGCTGGTGTAACGCAAAGACCGACTCATATTCAAGACTCCCAAGAAAGACCAATCCTAGAGAACTTTGATGATATTTTAGTTCCTCCTGGAAAATCTAGACAAGAGATTATTTCTCAAAATAGACTCATTGGGAAAATGTATTTTCTCTAATATAGACCTGATTAAAGATATCCAGACTTGATCAAATTTAGACGAGAATTTTCGGAAGATGAAAATACTCTCATAGACTCTATATGGTGGAACGTCAAGAATAGACTATGGATTGAGTTCAAACAAAATTTTGTTGCCATTGCTAGATTTATGAGGACTCAAAGACTTGCAGTTACCCAGCTCAGTGGTACTGCTATACCTAGACCTCAGATCCAGACTTATGCTTAGATTCTTGGAGAATCCTCCAAAACTATACCTACTGATTTCTGTTATCAAAAAAAGACTTTTAAGACTAAGATTGTTATACCATTTGGTCATAATAATCTCCCATTAGCAGAAGACTTTAAAAAAGAAGCTAATAACATTATTGATCATTTTAATATGTTATTATTAGAAATAAATGGAGATGCCTTAATAATTAAGGGTTTCTTCAAAGACTTTCCAAAAATATATCTTTTTGGAAAATTAGAAATGGCTCATATAACTCTTGCAGACCACGAGTTCATTGGACTCGTCCAGATAAAAGATATTGAAGACTCTGTTGCTCTTGGAAAAATAGTCCACGAGTATATTAAGAAGATAGAAGACTTCCTTCCTCTATTTGCTAGAATCTACCAAATTGCTCTAAGTTCCTGTAGAGGAATGAGAGTTAAAGGATTTAGACTTATTAGATTTTCCAGTTATATATTCGAAGACGTTGAGATTTTATCAGAAGACGAGACTAAAGAATTAATTGTTGATAAGTCCAAGCTCCAGATTTCTCAAGCTATGGAGACCATTGAAATCATGGAGTTATTGACAGGAGAAGAAAGGTGGTACACTACCTACCACAAAGAAGGCCTGATAATCCAAGATGATGAGCCATTCAACAGAAGGCTCAAGAAAGAATCCAAAGAAATGGTAGAGATAGCTTTACCAGCCAGCCTTAGAACTGTAGGCCTCATTGATGAATTTTTCAACAACGCCTTACCAAACCAAGACAAGGAAGAAGAAGACACAGATACAACAAAGGGCCCCTCAGTAGTGGAAGAATTATTGAAGACAGAAGACTCATTTTCTTAGACTTTGCTTTCCGAAAAGAAAAAGGATGCCTGCCCCACATAGGCCACTAGACTGGTAAAAAAGATGAAGACATTATTTGATGCTCTTGCATTATTACAAAACGACAAGACTCATGATGAAGAATTGACACGCCCCATCATCTGGCCTTTCTTTTCAAAAAGAAAAAGGTTCCCCAAATTATCAAAAGACGTTAAAAGTTTGTAGACCCAGCTGATAAGAATCTTAAGACAATGATGCTTTAATAATTTATATTATTCAAACCGGATCTCTTTTGGTAGCCGGTTACCAGTCATTTGTAGTGCCCTTGATCTATAAAAGGGAGCGTCCATTTGAGTTTTAGACATCAGTTGTAGGAGTGAGAGAGTGATCAATTGTTAGACTTCCAGTGTTAGAGTGTATGCTTGTAGAGAGTAATATGTATATGAGTGAGTAAACCTCTCATAGTTAGGGGACAAGGGAGAGTTGTATTTACTTATGCAATGCAATAAAAGTATTTTCTTTTCCAGAAATCTCTTATGTTAAGTTGTTATTATTTTCCAAATTGTCTCCAACTTTCTGTTCATAGAGGACTATTGTGTGGAACCTCTGGTGTAGCACACAAGGTGTTATACTGGTGAACCACCGTCAGTTTCCGATTAGTCGTGAGCCGTTAGCCAGGTGGGCGTTAGGCGTGAAGGGGTATAGGCAGGAAACGAGTTCAATGCCAAAGTAGTGGATTGAGGTGCGACACATAAAGAGGGAGTTGTAGGAGGCCGAGATCGAAGAAGAATCGTAACAAGGCCGAAGAGACAAAGGGAAGAAGATAAAGATATTGCAGATCAGAAGGAAGGTATAACTCGAACAAAACCCTTAACTATTTTTACATATTATTTCTTTAAAAAGAATCTTATATGAGCTTACAAATCACTAAAGACTTTTTAGAATTTGTTAATCAAACAAGTTTAGACTTAACTAGAGAAATTCAAGACTGGACTCTTAGAGACACTAAAGATAAAAAGCTTATAGAATCTGCTTTAATATACGCAGGTGGTACTTTTAAATATATAGACCAGATCATTGAGTGGTTAAGAAGAGAAGTACCTAGAATATAAATAATTAGAACAGGGATCCATGATCTCTTTAGAGAAAAATTAAGAACTGAAGATTTTGCAGAAGAACTATCAAGACCTGAAAAATATCAAGAATACACTAGGATACTTGAAGACAGTATAGACGTATTAAAATTTATTAGACGTAAAAGGTTAGCTGAAATAAAGACTACTTTAATTAGAGCCGGAGGAATCCGTCCTCTCCTTAAAAACGTAGAGATAGCTTCCCCTAGAGCATACCGTAGATTTTTGTCATCTTATGGTGATAATAATTTAGACGAATTTATAGATAACGATATAATTGATATTATTAATCAAATATATAAAGAAAGTAGACAGATAAACCCACGATACCGTATAAGGTATTTAAGACTATAATATTTTCCATCAAGACCTCTTGAAATTTCTAGACTCCCCGAAGAAAATATTTATATAGATAATCCTCGCTATTCAGAATTCCAGTAAGATAGTGACGGAAGAAGCTTAAGAAGTAGCAGTAGCCCTGAAACTTCTACACTTAGATTTACAGATTAATTAAGCGTTAAAACACGCTTAAAAGACTTTAGAAATCATTAGGGTAAAAATTTATATTCCCTAAAACTTAAAAGAAGATAAAATACATTGTGGTCCCAAAAGGTGGTCCTAAAAAGACAAAACGGTCCCTAGATAGTTCTTGGATGGTAGCGGTCCGTAAAATAGGTTCGTATACGAGTCGGTCTCTCTCTCTCTCTCTCTCTCTCTCTCTCTCTCTCTCTATCTATCTATATATATATATATATATATATAAACAAATAATGCAGAAAATAAAAAAAATATAGAACAAATAATGCAGAAAATAAGCAAATACGAAATGCTCACCACCTTTTGTTACAGGTGCAGAAGAATTGATGATGACAAAGACATTTTTACATCGGAGTTAAAATTGAAAGGAGTTGATATGTTTAGGCCTCCGAGCAGGGAAATACAAGAGAATAGTAACAAAGGCTGTAATGCAACCAATTAAAAATCTCAGTGCATAAAGGACGGGAGTTGGAAAGTCCGTAGGTTCACTTTATCAAACAACTTCCCATCATTGCCCTTTCTTTCAGAAAATAAGAAAGTAACTAGGGGTGAAAATTTCAGAAATGACACGAAAGTTGACATGAAATTAACTCGAAATTGACACGATATTTCGTGTTCGTGTCATGTTTTTTTTACACGAAGTCGTATCGTGTTCGTGTTTTTATTATGAGTCGTGGCATGTCGTATTATCGTGTTATCGTGTTTTTTGGACGTGATATTTAAAAAATTTTGGTACTCGTATTGTGTCGTGTTATTTTTTATTCGAATCATGTTCGTGTCAATTAAAAAAAATACGAATTCGTGTCGTGTTCGTATCTAAAAAAAATTATCGTATTGTGTCGACTCGAAATACGATCCGTTAACCCTTCCTTTTTGTATCACAAAAAGTCAAATTCAAATCTCATTAATTACCCACATCATCCTAGCGTACAACAGAACCCAGTACCTAAAGCATATGACTCGACAACTATAGATCCACTCCAAGGCCCATTTGTGAACCACATAAATTCACTCAGCCTCCCCTACTTTGTAACTGAACCACTAAAAAGGCCAAATGGGCATGTGCCATCTCCAACTAAACCAATTGAAACCAAAGAACTGTTGGGTATATATTATATAGGGAGAGATTTAAAAGTGACCCTCAAAGATGAACATTTTAATGAATTTTAACAAAAAACACCTTAACAACCCATCAATTTTAATTCCTATGTTGTAATTGGTTCGAGCCAGCGAAAATGGACACTCATGATTTTTAATACACATCTTACCCCCCACCCGCGTGTCACATTCGTGTCCATTGCCACTGGGGCGGACCAATTACAACATAGGAATTAAAATTAATGGGTTGTTAATATTTTTTTGTTAGGATTCATTAAAATTTTTATTTTTAGGTTAACTTTTGAACTTCTCTCTCCCATATTATCTATATTATTTGAGAGAGGGGGTGTTTTACTGTTCCAAAAAATCAACGGTTGAGAATGAATTTTTTGGGGCGATCTAATGGTTTGGGATTGTGCCATGTCAGGTTGTCACCATTGTGACATGGCACATGGCAAAAAAAACCTTTTACACTGCCTCCCCTGCTCTCATTTTTGTCCAACAAAGAACCAAACCCGTTTTCTTCCTTCCCCTACCCCCGTTTCCCTTCCCCACATCTGTAAATCCCCTCCCTCTCCCCTCCCCCACCCTCTCCCCTCCCTGCTACCCCAACCCCTCTCCCCTAGTCTTCCATCTCCCCTCCCCGCTGCCCCCCTCTCTCCCCCTCCCTCTTTCCACTGCCGCCCCGCTCCCTGCTCCCGCCCCTGCCTTCCACGCTCTGGTGCGCACACACACTCACACAGATCACTCACACACACACACACACACAGATCACACACACACACACACTCACACACATAGATCACTCACACACACACACACAAATCACTCTCACACACACACACAGATCTAAGCCACTGAGATTTTTTAATTTCTTCAGATCTAACCCATTGAGATTTGTGAGTGTAATTTCTGATTGTTCGATTTTTTTTCATTCAGATCTATCAATAATATCTGTTTCTTCTACACACACACATTGATGCTGCAATTTTCTTCATATCTTTCCACAAATTTTGCGTCTTTAATGATTCAAGGTGCGATTTCTAAATTTCTGATTGTTCAATTTTTTCCATTCAGATCTATCAATGATTCAAGGTGTAATATCTGTTTCTATATGTCATTGTTTGAATTTAGGGTTTTGAAATTAGATTCGGGGGTTTTCTAGATCAAATTAGAGGCATTTTTTTGGTTTGGTTCTATAATTTGCAAAATCGATTTGTGGTTTGATTTTGAATAATTTTTGTTAGTTTTGGGAGTGTTTTTTTTACTTTTTCAATAGTGTGTGGGTTGGATTATTCAGAGATTACTTCCAATACTGTGAGTGTCTTTTGCTTTTGAATAATTTTTGTTAGTTTCTACTTTTGCTTTTATAATTTAGGAATTTAGTAGTTCTTGAAGATTTTTTTTCACATGTTGAATTCCACATGCTTGACAAAATAATCAACTGATTTTTTTTAGGAAACCTTTTAGAAAATATATGATTTGGTACAAAGAGAGTGAGCAAGTTAAATCAAACCAAATTAAATTCGATTTGCATTAGTTTTGATAGTTTATGCTATTGATTTCTTTAATCAAGGATATAGTTGCTTTATGTTGTTCGACATGAAGACCTGACCAATTATGAATTGAATTGTTCGGTATCTATTTCTCGAACTCTGACTACCTACAAAGATGAGGCACATGAGCATCTTTACGAATCCCGTGGGACATGTTTTGGTGAAATTCGTGGATTTATGTCATTATATAATGAATATGTTGCAGGTAACCACTGGGTGTGAATCTGGTAATGTCATCTAAGTTTGATTTTTTTGTGTTCTAATTTAATTTATTTGGCGTGTATTTTAGTTATTGTCTTACTATTTTTTTTCTTTTTGGAAGCTTGATTCATTTAAGCAATTATTTTGCATAAATAACACGTATTCAGGTATATTTTTTTTTATAAATAATGTTTGGGGCAGTTATTAATTGTTTGTTCCTTAATCTTTTCCATATTGGAATGGATAATTACTAAAACTTTTATGATGTTTATTGAATCCCATTTATGTATCCAATTTGTTTTTATATAAATAATGCTTGGCGCAGTTATTAATTGTTTGTTCCCAAATCTTCTTCATATTGGAATGGATAATTACTATTACTTTTTATGATGTTTATTGAATCCCATTTTTATATCCAATTTTTTCCATTCCTATTATTTGAATTACATCAATATGTGAGACTTAGTGGATGTTTTTATGTTGCAGGTAACCATTGGGTGTGTTTTTCGTAATGTCATCTAAGTTTGATTTTTTTGTGTTCTAATTTAATTTATTTGGCGTGTATTTTAGTTATTGGATTACTATTTCTTTTCTTCGTTTTGATGCATCTCAGGTGGAAGCTTGATTCATTTAAGCAATTATTTTGCATAAATAACACGTATTCAGGTACAATTTTTTTTATAAATAATGTTTGGGGCAGTAATTAATTGTTTGTTCCCAAATCTTTTCCATACTGGAATGGATAATTACTATTACTTTTTATGATGTTTATTGAATCCCATTTTGGTATCCAATTTTTTCCATTCCTATTATTTGAATTACATCAATATGTGGGACTTTGTGGATGTTTTTATGTTGCGGGTAACCATCAGGTGTGTTTTTGGTAATCTCATCTAAGTTTGATTTTTTTTGTGTTCTAATTTAATTTATTTGGCATGTATTTTAGTTATTGGCTTACTATTTTTTTTTTCGTTTTGATGCATCTCAGGTGGAAGCTTGATTCATTTAAGCAATTATTTTGCATAAATAACACGTATTCAGGTACAATTTTTTTTATAAATAAGGTTTGGGGCAGTTATTAATTGTTTGTTCCCAAATCTTTTCCATATTGGAATGGATAATTACTATTACTTTTTATGATGTTTATTGAATCTCATTTTTGTATCCAATTTTTTTCATTCCTATTATTTAAATTACATCAATATGTGAGACTTTGTGGATGTTTTTATATTGTTGGATTACATCCAATTTGGGATTTTTTTTTTATATTGTTGGATTTGTTGTTTCCCCTTAAACAGGGTGGATAGTCTAATAAACAAAGGAGACTATGCCCAATTTTTTTTTAAAATTGACACTTTTTTTAGAGACAGTGGTTTTGACTGACGAGTATTGTATATTTCACTTTATATGTGAATTTGCTTGATGAATTTAGACAATTTGGATGAATTTTGACAATATGCATATATGCATACATGCATATGCCAAATATGAATATGCATATATGCATATTGCATATATGCCCTACATATCACTTTTGATTTAAAACGCGAGCTTCATTTGTTCAGGTGCAATACCTATGTAATCTAATCCTAAACAATGTTGAGGACCATGTATTAGTGCCCCCTAATACATGGGATTTTTGTTTTCTTTTATTTTTGTAAAGATAAATAAAAATGTCCAACTTCATTCTCATTACTTCTTTGTAATTATCAGGTGTGTATAGAGATCACCGTGATGGTCTTAAGGTATGTATAGAGACATACTTGGGAGAATAAGTGCCCTTTTATTTGGGAGTAATCAGTTGGCCTGTGAAGACAGAGAAGTTTATGACAAAATTTACGGTATGTAAAAAAATAAGATTTTGGGTTGAGTTTTAATAAAGATGTGTTTGTGTTAAGTAAAAAGAATAAGATGGAGTCTTACAGAATTTTGTTGGAGTGGGAATAACTTTACCATATCCCTATATAATATTTGATAGCTATTTTAATCGACTAACTGTATTTTTTGTTTTGTATCAGGTCACATTTTGAAAACTACATACAATTATTATAGTGGAACATGCGGGACGACTTCAGTTCATTTATATATATGTGATTATTTTTACGAAGTTTGTTTCATTAAAATATTTATTAGATTTTACTTTTGAGATCATTAAATATTGTTGGATTGGTTGTTGTGGGTACCTCGATTTGTCATTCTGTCCTAAGACGAGTAGCCCAATAAAAATGGCCCAAAGTCTGGGAGCCTTGAATCCCAATCAATTAAGTTATGACTCGGTAAAACCCCTGAAATCTCGGAGGCAGACATTCTGGGAATTTTGGACTGGCGTGGGGGATTCCAACACCCCACTCACCAAGGAAGAACATGTATATAACAAACCCTAGGCCTGGGGAAAAAGACATGCATTGTATTCTCTATAAAAACACTCCCTGGAGTATATAGAAATAATACTGAGAGCACCACCATGGACGTAGGCATTCTTGATGAACCACGTAAATAATGTGTTGTGTGATTGATATTCGTTACATTCTTTATTTTCTTTGGTGATTGTCTTCTCTTGTAAACTTGTGTTGAACATAATTGTCACCATAATTGGCGCTGTCTGTGGGAAAGGTTTGTCTTCCTTAAGAGAGCCCTCACCAACAAAGAAGCTAGAATGTCTGGTTGCAGTAGCAATGCCCCTAAAGCAGGGGATATCCAAGAACAGCCTGCCCCTGCATCAGATCTGAAGTTTGGCGTTCAGATCAGAGGGATCGCCCAGAGCGGCAAGCCTCAGAGGAAAGTCAGGAACCAACGAAGTCCACACCAATCTCCAGGTTGATCGATGCCTATGAGGCAAGACTCCAAGAGCAAGGAGAGGACGCTCTCAAGCAAGAGGCTGAGAATGCTCGCCTCAATATGAAACTAGAGAGTATGGAGAAAGAACTCCATCGCAGCACTAGGCGATATCCATACTGCACTCCTATCCCTCAGGCGAGCAAGTCTCGCAGCTGAGGGAGGATCCCCAGACGCGAGTCCTAGAGAAGCGAGAAGCTCAAGTCAGATGATGACTTGCTCAATCAACAATGAACATCTCGCCATTACAGGAGCCCAACTCGAGGTGACGAGGATATACGAAATTTGGTCCGAAGAGAAATGGAACAGTACCCAGCACATCGGGGTGCCAGGTCGACCAGAGAGCTTGCTCGACGAGCTCTCAGGACTAGATGAAATCCCCCTTTTCAAGGGAGATAGAAGAAGTAGCCCCCAAGAAGTTCATAATTTCGAGATTTAAGATCTATGGTGGAAAGACTGACCCTATCGATCACGTTAGGCAGTACAAGCAGACCATGACTCTCTGAAACCATAGGGATGCGCTAATGTGCTGGATTTTCACCTCGAGTCTGCATGATGTGGCCCAAAAGTGGTTCAAAAGGCTCCCTCACAGGTCCATCAGGACTTTTGAATCCTTGGTCAAGCTCTTCACTACTCGCTTCATTACCAGCAGATCCCATCCAAAGAGGATGGATGCTTTACTAACGATGAAGAAGACGCCTCAAGAGAGCCTCCGGGACTACGCAAAGAGGTAATGGGAGTTGTTCAACAAGGTCGAGGACTGCTCGAAACAGGTAGTAGTGGCCTCTTTCAATATTGGCCTATCCAGCTCATGCCTTTTGCACCAATCCCTGACGAAGAAGGAAGCCACAACCATCGACGACCTGATGGCTCGCATCGAGAAGTATGCCAAAGTGGAAGATGTGACCCACCTCAGTACAAGGGATAATGGTCGGACTAAGCTCACTTCCAAGGGCAACGATAAGGTCGAAAACCATAAGAAAGGAGGCAAGAATGGGGGTAAGAGTGTCTCCAAGAGTGGAGGAAAGAACGATGTTTTGAAAGCATTTCAGGCAGTAAACACTGTCTTTAAAGAACCAATCTACAAGATCCTAGCTAAGATCAAAGACGAGCCATTTGTTAAGTGGCCCAGAAATATGGGGGGAGATCCCTCAAAGAGAAGCAATGCGCTGAGATGCGCTTTTCACAAGGAGGGAGGACATAAGACTGAGCACTGCAAGGCTCTTAAGTCTCACCTTGAAGAGTTGGCCCAAACTGAGCATCTGAACGAGTTTGTAGAGAAGAAGACAGAGAAGGTTGCTACCAATGGGGACACAAGGACTGACAACGTACTCGAGGACGATGCTGGCCATGAATTTATAGTAATTCATAGGGCATCTGATATGAAGCAGATTCAAGGGAATTCAGCTCAAATGGAAGTGGAAAAGCTTACAGCACTAATGCAAGCTTTTCAGATCGATCCAGCGAAGACACAGTCAGGAAAGCTCCGGTGAGCAGATGATGTCGACTATAGTAAACACATCGTGTTCACAGAAGAAGATTTAACGGGGGCAAGAACCCCGCATCATGATGCTTTGATCATTACGCTCAGGATAGCCAACTATGACGTCGATAAGTTGCTCGTCGACTAAGGGAGATCATTCAAGGTAATGTATCTCGACCTATTCAGAAAATTAAATTTAAGCATCACCGACTTGAAGGAAGCCACTGTCCCTCTAGTTGTCTTCGCTTGAAAGGTAACTATTCCATTGGGAAAGATCGTGTTGCCGGTAAGGGCAAGAAGTATCTCCAAGATGATCGAGTTTCTGATAGTCGACATTGACTCACTATATCAAGCTATCCTCGGCCAAGGGTGGCTATATGTAACGAAAGCAGTCCCCTCGACCTACCATCAGAAACTCAAGTACGTGACTGAGCGAGGAGTTATGGAGATCCACGGAGATCAATCGATGGCAAGAAGGTGCTTTATAGCAGCCATCTACCCGAAACTAGAGAAGAAGGCCGAGAAATCCAAAGAAAAGGTTGAGGAGCAAGAAGGTTTGATACCTTCAAAATAGCAGTTAAAGTATGGGAAACCCATAGTGGAGGAGACCATGCTCCTCCCCTCTGAGCGGGTCGTTGAGAACCTGGAAGAAGTCGCAGCCGGTGGAAACAAAAAAGATAGGAGTTTCTTGATTGGTACATCTCTCACAGATTAAGAGAAGAAAGAATTGACGATGCTAGTAATGAGCAACCTAGATGTTTTTGCATGGGAATCGTACGAGATGCCTGGAATTAATCCCAGTGTTATTTTTCATCGATTGCATGTCGATCCCACTTTCAGACCTATCGCACAGAAGGCACGGCGAACTGCGCCAGAAAAGGCCAAGGCTGTAGAAAAGGACGTTGAGAAGCTACTGGATACAAGATCCATACAAGAAGTTCAATTCCCTAAATGGTTGTCCAACTCAGTAGTGGTTCTGAAGAACAATGGAGAATGGAGAGTTTGTATCAATTTCATTGACCTTAACTGAGCATGCCCTAAGGACAGTTTCCTTCTCCCAAATATCGACCAATTGGTGGACGCTATAACAGCTCATGAGAGAATGAGTTTTCTAGGCGCGTATTCGGGGTATCACCAAATTCCTCTATATGCACCAGACCAAGACAAAACCGCATTCATTACCACCGTCGGTTTATACTGTTTTAAAGTTATTCCCTTTGGGATCAAGAATACAGGAGCAACTTACTAGTGGCTAGTCACCAAGATATTCAAAGACCAAATGGGAGATACCATGGAAGTCTACATTGATGATATGCTCGTTAAGAGAAAGCGCAAAGAGGATCATCTCTCAAACCTATCAAATACCTTCAAGATCCTCAGAAAGTACCGAATGAAACTCAACACGAGCAAGTGTTCTTTCGGTGTCCAGTCAGGGAAATTCCTTGGGTATTTGGTTAGCGAGAGAGGCATTGAAGCCAACTCGAACCAGATCGATGCAATCAATAGGGTGCAATCTCCTTGCATGATACGAGACGTACCGAAGCTCACAGGCATGCTCACCGCTTTGAATCGTTTCATCTCGAAATCCTCTGAGAAGTGCAAGTCATTCTTCCATCTCTTGAAAGGAAACAATACAGTAGAGTGGAATCAAGATTGCTCGAAAGAATTTGAAGAGATAAAGGCTTATATCAGTACAATACCTTTGCTCATCATACCTCAAGAAATGATTCCTTGTACTTATACCTCACCGTCTCCAGCCATGCCGTCAGCTCTGCATTGGTGTGCGAGAAAGCTGGAATCCAGCACCCAATCTACTACACGAGAAAGACATTATTAGACGCTGAGCAGAGGTACCTACCACTAGAAAATCTCTCATTTACACTAGTGATAGCTTCGAGGAAGCTGAAGCACTACTTCGAAGCTCACACTATCATCGTCCTTACATCACCCCCACTTAAAGCAATCCTGCGAAAAGAGGATTTGTCTGGCAGACTATCCAAGTGGTCAGTCAAGCTTGAACGATTTGACATCCAATTTTAACCCAGGAATGCAATCAAGGGGCAGGTCCTCGCTGATTTCATCGTGGAGTTCACAGACGAGCAGCCTTGCGACCAACTTCAACCCATGAAGCAAAGGGGAGATCACTCATCAGAAAGAGTTTGGCGACTGTTTATTGATGGAGCCTCCAACTCAAAGGGGGCAGGAGTAGGAATTGTACTTGTTACTCCAGAAGATCCAATCCTCGAGCAGTTAATCAGACTTGGATTTGAAGCCTCCAACAACGAGCAGAATATGAGTCTCTAATAGCCGGCCTGTAGAAGGCACAGGCATTGGGGGCAAAGTAGCTGCAGGTATTCGGTGACTCATAATTTGTCTCTAATAAGATAGGTGGGGACTTTAACACAAGAGACAAAAGAATGGTAGCCTACCTCGCCTTGGCAAAGAAGTTAATGTCCGGCTCAGTGTCCAACAGTTTCCCAGAGGACAGAACAGCCACGCTGACGCCCTATTAGCCCTGAGCTCAGCAATCGATTCTGACTTAAAGAGAACAATCCCCATTGACTTCCTCGCCCATTCGAGCATCAACGAGAGCGACGAGCTGCCAGACATGGGACATATGCTCCAGATTTAGTCAGCAGTCAGTTGGATGGACCCCCTGAAGGACTATTTGAAGGATGGTGAACTTACAGACGATAAGAAGGTCGCTCATTAGATAAGAGTCAAAGCTGCTCGCTTTCACTTATCTCCTGAGGGAAAACTATACAAGAGATCATTAACCGACCCTTACCTTTAATGTGTTCACCCGAAGGATGTCGAGCAAGTTTTACGCGAGCTTCATGAAGGAATATGTGGAAGCCATATTGGAGGGAGGTCATTAGCTTTCTGAGCAATGAAGGAAGGCTACCGGTGGCCATACATGTAGAGAGATTCTGGGGTATATGCTCGCAAGTGTGAGAAATGTCAACTATATGCTCCTATGGTCCACCAACCTGCCAGCGATCTAAAATCACTTACCAGTCCCTGGCCTTTTGCCCAATGGGGAATGGACATCGTAGGCCTTATTCCTACAACTGCCGGTAATTGCAAGTATCGGTTGGTGGCAATAGACTACTTCACCAAATGGATCGAGGCAGAGTCGCTGACGAACATCAGAGATACATATATGATGATATTCATATGGAAAAACATAATTACCCGCTTTGGAATCCCCAGAACTATCATCACTAATAACGAAACGCAGTTTGAGAGCGTCCCGTTCCAAAACTTCTACAACGAACACGGGATAAGGCACCATTTTAGCTCGGTGGCCTACCCCCAGCGCAACGGTCAAGCCGAAGCTTCTAACAAAATAGTGATCGATGGGCTGAAGAAACGACTAAAGTGAGCCAAAAGCGCATGGGTGAGTGAGCTTCCACATATTCTGTGGGCCTACCACACTACCCCACCGCGAGCAACTGGGGAAACCCCATTCTCACTAACGTATGGAATGAAAGCAATCACCCCTTTAGAAGATGGCCTACTAACCATGAGGACCAACCTGGTCGACCAAGGCCAGAATGATGCAGCATTACTCGTTGAACTTGACCTAGCTGATGAATGCAGAGAATTAGCCTTAGTGAGACTAGCGAGCTATCAACAACAGCTCGCGAAACACTATAACAAGAGTGTCAATCCAAGGGCATTCCAGGTTGGGGACTACATCATAAGGAAAGTCCTTAGCAGCGCAGTAAAACCATTAGATGTCAAGTTAGGACCGAACTGGGAGGGACCATTCAAGGTAACAAGAGATGATCTACAAGGAGCCTATCACTTAGAAACGCTGGAGGGCAGAGAGATACCCCGAGCTTGGAATGCTGCCAACATGAAAAAATTATATTTCTAGTTTTTCTTCATTTATCTTTTATCACATTATTTGAATTGACAACTCATTTTTTTATTTTGATTAATAAAAGATTGTTTGGCAATGGAATTTTATGAAGTGTTAATTCTTTATTAGGAACTTTATAACTTGCACATCTTTCCCAAGCGACAGGCACCTTACTCAAAACATAAAAATAGGGTCTCACCCTCCTCAGGTTTTCGTTATAAAACATGAACAACCTCCTAGCATTGCCCCGGTAATATATGAAGCCCTACTGGGGACCCTAAGGCAGCTCTATCAAATCGAATTGGTCACCAAACTACGTTGGGCTCAGAAAACCTGATCGGATAGAACATCCAACACCAGGTGTGTCCTCGCCATTGCCACACTTAGGCCTAAGATAGTGTGACGACACGACCTAGAAGGTAAAGTGAGGCAGAATGGTATCCCAAAAGCATACTGGACTGGGAGGATACTCACTTAACGAAACAACCCTACAAATCTAGTCGGCTACGAAGGGCCCAAGATAATCAAGTGGGAAATAAATGAAGTAACAAATATACAATGCATGTTTAGTCGGCAAAATCGCCCAAGACATAAATATTACATTACTTCATTACATGTATAATGAGTTACATTCAGTAAAATCTTAATGAGGATGAGACCTTTGAACAAGACAATCAGACAGTTGTGCTCTTCAGCCGTCGTCCGGATGAGGAGTCAATTCCTCCTCGACCTCATTCGCATCTGGATCTAACAGCTGCCTGGGGATAGCATCTATAGGGACCCACTAGTCATCCCTCCTGAAAGGATTAGGCCTCAGAATTGAAGGAGAGATTTCGTGATGGTACCAGAGTACTGAGTTCCTGGGGACTTGCAGGTCCCTAAGGGCGCTTAACCATCCCCTAATAAAGGACAGCTTTTCAAACTCTATCAACCTCGTCGGAGCATCTGTCCAACCTTGGTCATAGCCATCAAACCACACTCTCCAAGGTCCTTTCTTGAATAGATGCCTCAGCCGTATGACATCTCTTTGAAGCCTAGTAGCAATCACGTATGCTCGACAAACATCTTCTTGAAGCTCGTCCATCTCCCTGGTTGGACCCCTGCATCTGTGCCAGCTCACGAACTAGCCGATGGGGTAGAACCTCACGAAACTTGAGGGGCGACGCTCAGCCCTGTGCCAGCTCGCGGAATAGCCGATGAAGAGGAACCTCATAAAACTTAAGGTTCAACACTTATTGCATGCTCCCTGAGGCGCAACCCTTCCCTCCTGAGGGTCTCATTCTTGGGTTGCAGAACTTTTTGACTTGATTAATCTCAGTGGCATCGAGAAGTCTAGCTCTCAGAGTGTTCACTTCTTCTTGAACAAAGGCACCAACCTCTTCCATCTCCTGAAGTCTGTCTTTCTGTTTGGCGACGAGCTCAGACTGGTCTTTAAAGCTCTTATTCTTCGATCGCAGTGACTTACAAATCCTTACGAAGGCTTGGCGAACTTGATCGCTCGCATTAGGACCAAGAATCCTTCCCAGTTGAGAGGTGGTAGGTATATATTCATCTATATCAATCGACTACAAGCCATAAAGAGCAATAAAGAACAAAAGAATCTGTATGCTGAAGGGAAAGTGTTTTTATTTCATTAAAAAATGGAGATCCAAAGTACATCGGTAATAAAAAAGAATAATACAAATAAAGCAAAAATACAAGGAAAGTCCTAAGAGCAAGCTAGCTGGAAACCTCAGTCTGTTCAGAGGTAGTTGGCTACTTTCCCTTCTCAGCACCAATATCAGTATCTCCCTCAGAAGGAACAATTGATGTCCCCCGAGCAGGAGGAGCACCAATAGGAACAGTCTGAGAGGCAGGGACTACACCTTCAACGGTTGGGGCAGGCGCATCATCTACAATAAGCTTTGGGCCTAGATCATGCTCGTTGAATAAGGGTGAATCCATATCCACCCCATCAGCCAGAAGAGCCTTTTTCCAGCCCTTCTTGAAGTTCAAACGGCGGATGTAGCCTATCTGAACATCAACATCCTCATATGCGGCTACCCACCCGAAATTATACGAGCTTTCCTTAATGGTGGTTGCCTTGGACTCCACCTTCTTCACCTTCTCTGCCAGCACCTTATTTTCCTTGACCATGGCCAGCTTGCTCGTGCAGACCAAATCATAGGACTGTCGTAACTCATTTAGCTCCTTGATTGCCGCTTTTTTCGCTCTGTTGGCCTCAATGAGGGAGAGATCGGAGGACTTCTGGGCCTCGCTGGCAGCCTTCACACTGGCCTCCAGCTCGATGCCTTTCCCCTTCAGCTCAATGTTCTGCTTCTCCAAGTCCACATTTCAACTCACTAGCTCATCGCGAGTACGGTAGAGAATAGCGAATTCGGTCACGAACTGCAAGTAAAGAGGGAGCATTACAAGAAAGCATTGAACAAAATATTACGAGTATTAAAAAATGAAAACCAATTTACCAAGGCTAGCCTCTGACTCACTTGTAGAGCTAACTGGTTGGTCCCCATTTCCCTCTATCGATCAGTAGGTAAAACTATTCTCTCGAGCAGCGCAGGAGCCAACTAGGGAGAGATGGCGACAGAGGCCCCCCGGGCAACGGGAACACAGGCATAAAATCTTGCCCGACCTTTGTCCTCGCTTCCACTCTTCTTCTCTCCTCTTCCCTCTCCTTCTTCTCCCTCTCAGTTCTCTTCCTCTCTTCCACCTTCTTCCTCTCATATTCCGTCCTTCTCTCTTTCTCTCTTAAATGTTCTTCCTCCCTCTTCTTCTTTTTCTGCTCGTTCGCAGCAGGCTGAGAACCAGTGGCAATATCTCCACTACCAGACTTCTTCTTCTTCAACTGCCTAGAGATAATCACATCATCATCATAATCCCTTATCAGATTCCTCATGAGAGGAGCCATATCTTCCTCGTTGAAACTACTTGACTCACTAGAGTACTCTCGAGCTTCTGAAACCTCTTTTGAGCTGTAAGACCATTCACCACTAGAGCTCGTCTCGCTGGCACCACCTTCAGTAGCGCCCCTAGTATCACCCTCACTATCCTCACCAGAGATGCTCTCTTCCTTGTCCAACTGGATGGGGTCTGCAACAACTTCCTCAGTAATGTCCAACTCAGGGACGTTGTCTACGGGTCGTGCGATGAAACTAGAACCAATATTCTTATACTCCAGAAGAAAAGTAGCTGACCAAGAATGTTCATCGTCAGCCAAAGGTTCTCTGATGTTCCAAGCTTTGATCAGCTCGGTAGCTCGAACCTCACTGAGAGCAGGTTCCAAATTCTTTGTCCTCACTGGAAAGAAAAGAGAAGAATATCAAAAGACTCATACATTAACAAGAGGATTAATAAGCAGATCAAAGCCTAAGATTACCTATGTACTCCTCCCCATAAAAGGGGACCGTGAACCTGTCAGACATCGATTCCTCAGCATGGGGAGGAAACTACCAATTTCTAGCAAGGAAACCCTCTTGATAGTAATCCTTGTGGGAAACAGGTAGATTTACTACCAGTACCCTATCAGGACTCCTGGCCTTGAGGTAAAGAAGACCAGAACTTGTTCGTGAGAAAGAATAACAAAAACTTATCTTAGCAAGCCCTAGACTGGTGCTATAGAGCTAGTTTATTCTATGGATGCCATTGACACTCTTCCATACGTTTGGCGAACACTGTGCGGGGACAATATTGAAGTAACCAAAGAAATGCAAAAACAAATTACTTGGAGGAAAAGTGAGCCCCCTTGGGACAGTAAAAGAACGTGAATCCAGTGAGCGCCCTCTATTTCTCTAACATTTTTAGGGACAGGGGCACACTCAATGTCTACCCAATCTGGGATGTTGTAATATTTCCTAAATTCAGTTACTGACCGATTGCCTATTTTCGCCATTTACAAAACCTTAACTATAAATGCGAGGAGATTGCAATAGAAAAAATAACGAAAAGAGAGCAAGAAAAACTTACGAAATGAAAACTTAGCTTGAGACGATGTGAAGTCATAAGCAAAGACTATGGAGGAGATTGAGATTGAAAGATGAAGACCTGGGAATGAGAGCACAAGAGTAGGAGCTTAGAGAAGATGAGAGATTTTGAAAAAGTTTGAAACGACAACAATGAAATGCTTCTCGAAAGGACTTTTAAATATTTCCAATCATAGCGCACGAGACACTAAGCGGGCTGTCGCCTAAATCAGTTCAGGAGCACTTCGATCTTGGGATGTGTGGCACAATTTACAAAAACACCATTATGACAAATCATTCAAAATTATTGAGCCCATAATGTGTCCCAACAACTTTAGGGGCAATTATGGGTACCTCGATTTGTCATTCCGGCCCAAGACGAGTAGCCCAATAAAAATGGCCCAAAGTCTGGGAGCCTTGCATCCCAATCAATGCAGTTATGACTCAGTAAAACCTCTGAAATCTCGGAGGCATATATTCTGGGAATTTTGGACTGACGTGGGGGATTACAACACCCCACTCACCAAGGACGAACATGTATATAACAAACCCTAGGCTTGGAGAAAAAGACACGCATTGTATTCTCTGTAAACACTCCTCAGAGTATATAGAAATAATACTTAGCGCACCACCGTGGACGTAGGCATTCTTACTGAACCACATACATATTGTATTGTGTGATTGACATTCGTTACATTCTTTATTTGCTTTGGTGATTGTCTTCTCTTGTAAACTTGTGTTGAACATAATTGTCACCACAGTTGTTATCCCTTAAGAGGGTGGATAGTTCAATAAACAAAGGACACCATGTCGATTTTTTTAAATGGACACTTTGTTTATTTAAGTCACGATGTGAATTCAGTGGATGAATTTAAACTATTTAAATGTTGTTGGATAATTTATTATTCGTTGAGCAGGGTGGATAGTCTTATAAACAAAAGAGATTATGACCAATTTTTAAAAAAAATTACAATATGTTTTATTGGGGAGCAATATTTTTGCCGTTTTACAATTACATACTTTGAAAATTTTCATCGTTTCGCAATTACCTACTTTAGAAATTTTTGCCGTGCCTTCAGGCACGGGCATTTCGCTAGTGTATATATATATATATTGAATGAAATAAATATTTGGGGTAAGTGGTCAAGTGGTCAATTTGTGGGTTTAGTGTGTGTGGTCTTAGATTCAATCCCTAGGAGGCACACTAAACATTAACAGTCTTTGATTGGTCCTAGAGCCTTTAGGCTCTTTGGGCTTCTCTTGAGTGCCCAAATTGTTTACCCATTTTTTATTTGATTTTTAACTCATTTTTAAACTCCTTTTAATATTTTGACTTAGTCTTTTAGTCTGACAAAACTATTCGTTAGTGGAGATAAAAGCGGATTAGTGGGTTAAAAATATTTTGATATTATTGCTATAAATCTGATCCTTTTTTTCTGTAAAAAAAACAATCTGAAAAAAAACAATCTCGAGAAAAAACATCTCTCCCTATCTCCCATCATGAAAAAATTATACTTCTGTTATACTATTTTTTTTCTTTTTTGATGCTAGGTGTCTGCGAGTTTAAGATTCTTCATTGTTGCTGGGGGTGGAATCTAATTATTGAATCCTGAGATATATTTGTTCAACAGGGTGACACCATCGATATCAGCGGGCAATTTCACCTTTAGGACTTTGTGTTAAATACAAACCTCGATTGATAAGTTCTTCTAATTTTTTCTATTTTGAATTTTGGGTTTTTTCATATATTCTACATATATTATTTCCAATAATCTAAAGGTGAAACTTTGTTGTTGTTCTATAACTTGCTATGGAAAATCCTAATGCAAAATATTCTGAAAAACCTGAACCATTTAATGGAATTTTTTTTAATAGATGGCAAATGAAATTGCATTTTTACCTAACAACTCTTAAGATGATTGACTTGATTGAATTTGATAAACCTTCTAAACTTGAAGAACTAGTTATTTGGAAACACAGGGATTATATGTGTAGAAATTATCTTCTAAATAGTCTCTGCCTTAAATTGTATGATGTTTAATAGCCATGTGCTACTATTAAATAATTATGGAACTCATAGGATAAAATATATGCAGCTAAAGATGTTAAGTCTAAAAATTTGTGGTTGGAAAATTTTTGGATTTAAAAATGGAAGATAATAAATCTGTTGTGTCGTAACTTAAAGAACTGCAAATTATTACTCATGAAATTCTGGCTGAGGGTTATAGTATATGTGAGGGATTTCAAGTGTCTTATACAATTGAAAAAATGTCACCTTCTTGGAAAGATTACAAAATAGTCTTAAACATAATAAAAAGGAGATGACACTAGAAAATTTTGATAGTTTGTTTTAGAATTAAGGAAGACAATAGGAATGCAGAACTAAAGGAGAAATTTTTTGAATTCAGTTCTAAGTCAAATTTTGTCAAGGGGAAATTACATGGTAACTAAAAACATAACCAGTTTAAGACTAACCATTAAAACCGAAAACATGGATACTATAAACCAAACGAGAATTCGAGGTCCAATCATAAATTCAAAACTAATGATTAGAACATAAATTCTAAAGCCCATTTTAAATCTAAACCTGTAGGTCAATGCTTTGGGTGTGGAAAACAAGGTCATTACGCTAAAGATTATAGGCTTATGAAGAGTCGGAATGTGAAGACTCGAGAAAATGTAACCGAGTATGGTAACTTTTTAGTTGTGGCAACCGAGGCAAACATTGTGAGTAACATGACAGACTGGTGGCTTGAGTCTAGCGTTACCAAGCATATTTGCAGCACGAGAGGTGGCTTCACTACCTTCACTACTATGGGTGAGGGTGAAAGTGTGTACGTGGAAAACTCCTCTTCGTTTAAGGTTGAGGAAAAGGGTACCATAGTTTTGAGTTTTACTTTAGGAAATGTTCTTACCTTGAAAGATGTTTTGTATGTCCCTAACGTTAGGATGAATTTGGTGTCCGATTTTGTCTTTGTTAAGAAGGGGTTTAAAATTGTTCTAGAGAATGATAAAGTATAGTTAGGTCTAAGGGAGGTTCTTTTATAGGAAAAGGTTATGTTCATGAGGGTCTTTTCAAACTTAATGTAACTGTGGTTGAAAATAATAAAACATCTACTTCTTCTGCTTATTAGATTGACTCTCGTGATATGTGGCATTTTAGACTTGGTTATGTAAATAAGGTTTCTATTAAAAAATTAATGTTTTTGGGAAACGTACCAAAATCTGATATTTCAACCTACTATAAATATGAAATATGTGTTGAATCAAAATATGCTAAAAAGCCTTTTTTCGTGTGTCAAAATAAGCTCAGATGTTTTAAGTTTAATACATTCGGATATTTGTGATCTAAGGTGATATGTGGAACATGTTGAAAACAAATACTTTATTAGTTTTATTAATGATTACTCTCGCTACAGTTATATTTATCTCCTTACGAGTAAAGATAAGAGTTTCTCAAGATTTATTTCATATAAATTAGAAGTTGAAAATCAATTGGAAAAGTCCATTAAAACCTTCGGATCCGATAGGGGAAATGGAATAATTCATCAAGTTACTCTGCCTCACTCACCCCAATCTAATGGTGTGGCTGAAAGAAAAAACAAAACCCTTAAGGATATGGTAAATTCTATGTTAAGCATTTCGAGTCTACCTAATAATATATGGGGGAGGCACTCTTATTGCCTGTTATATTCTTAATGAAATACCTTTTGAGAAAAATGATAAAACTCCCTTTGAAATGTGGAAAAATAGAAAACCTTCTTATAAACACTTTAAAGCGTGGGGGTGTCTTGCTAAAGTTTCAATTCTAGCATTGAAGAGAACTAAACTTGGCCCAAAAATAGTTGATCGTGTTTTATAGGTTATACTCAAAATAGTAATGCATATGGGTTCTTGTAATTGATTCGAAAAATCAATATATTGATAAAAACACTATTTTTGAGTTAAGAGATACTGAATTTTGTGAGGACAAATTTCCTTTTTAAGTGAGAAGCGAGGGAACTAGTAGTTTTGTTCCAGTGGGTCCTAGTGTTAGAAATGAATCTTCAAATTCGGAAGAAATTGAAATAAGAAATAGTAAAAGACATAGATTAGCTACTTCTTTTGGTCCTGAATTCTTAGCATACTTTATGGAAAATGACCTTGTCACTTTTAGTGAAGCGATGTCCTCACCTGATTCTATTTTTTGAAAAGAAGTTATAAATTGTGAATATGATTCTATTATTTCTAACAACACGAGGGAGTTAGTTGACTTGCCTAAGGGATGTAAAACTATTGGACGCAAATGGATATTTAAAAATAAATTAAAAGCCGATGGTTTTATTGATAAATTTAAGACAAGATTGGAAGCTAAAGTCTATAGGAAAAAGGAAGGAATTTATTTCTTTGACACTTACTCTTATGTTACTAGAATTACGTCTATTAGGCTTTTAATTGATATTGCTTCATTACATAATCTTAAAATTTATCACATAGGTGTTAAAACAAATTTTTAAATGGAGATCTTGAAGAAGAAATTTATATGGATCAACCGGAGGGGTTTGTAGTCCAAAGCCTAGATAAAAAGTATGTAAAATTAAAAAATCATTATATGGACTAAAACAAGCTCCTAAACAATGGCTTGAAAATTTTGATCAAGTAATGATCTCTAATGGTTTTAACATTAATGAAGCGGATAAATGTATTTATAGCAAATTCAAAGATAATTTTGGTGTGATTATTTGCTTATATGTGGATGATTATGCTTATTTTTGGTATCGATATGGATGTAGTTAATAAAAATAAAAGTTTCCTTAATAAGAAATTTGATATGAAAGAGTTGGGTATCATTGATGTTATACTTGGAATCAAAATCATTAAATAGTATAAAGGAATTGTTTTAACCCAATCTCATTACATAGTGAAAGTTCTTAAAAAATTTGAACAATTTAATAGTATTCCTCCAAAGACATTTTATGACCCTAGTTGTCACTTAAGGAAACATTATGGTCCTGGTGTATCATCATTATAATATTCTAGAGTTATTTGTAGTCTAACATATCTTATGAACTGCACTGGGCCTGATATTGCATATGTTGTAGGTAGACTTAGTGGATATACTTGTAATCCTAATAATGAACATTGGGATGCTTTTATTAGAGTTTTGAGATATCTAGAATACACAATAAATTATGGTATTCATTATGTTAGATATCCAGCTGTGATTGGAGGTTTTTGTGATGCTAACTGGATTTCTGATAATGACGAATATAAATCTACGAGTGGATATATTTTTGCCTTGACAAGAGGCGTTGTATCTTAGAAATCTACCAAACAAAATTTCATAGCGAGATCCACTATGGAATACAAATTCATAGGATTGGATAAAGCAAGTGAATAGGTTGAATGGTTAAGGACTTTTCTATTAGATATTCATTTGTGGCCTAAACCAGTTCCAGCGTTGTCCATTCACTGTAATAGTCAAGAAGCGATCGTAAGAGCACATAATAACTCCTACAACGGAAAGCCTAGACATATCAGGAGAAGACATAACGCAGTGAGAAAGTTATTGAAAGATGGAGTTATATCAATCAACTATGTCAAGTCAAAGGAAAATCTGGAAGATCCATTGACTAAAGAGCTAGCTGGAGAGCTAGTTTATCAAACATCGAAGGGAATGGGCCTAAAGCCTATTAATATCTAAATCACTTATAATGGAAATCGACCCATATGAATAGAGATCCCAAGATCTGGGTTCAATGGGATAACAAGGTTATACGTGTAATTTGTGGGTGTACTATATTAAGTTTTACTTAAAACACATTACTAAGATGAAGTACCATTGTATAGATGAAGGATGAGTTATAACATCTTAATGATTTATATAGACATTATTCAGTGAGGGTGTAAAATACCATACACTCTAGATATAAGCACCCGTATGAGTGTGGTAGTCAGGTCGTGATTGGTATCGAATCTTGCACATTTTTACCCTCGAACCTATGCATTTTAGCCTCATCGGGTACCGTAATTACTATAATTATGCTCGATAACCAGACAACCTATGTTTTATATGCTAACATGTTATTTGAGGTATTATTAAGCTTTTATAGGTGTTACGATTCTTAGTATGAAGTTTGAGCGTGTTTTAGTTAAGTTCCGTCGTAATTCACACGTTTAGGGGCATTTTCGTAATTTCAAACTTCGGAATTTTTTCTTGAAGTCCCCACGAAATTTGTATCCCTTGGTCTAAGCTTTGTGTGGCCATAAACAGTGCACGAATTGGAGTCTGAACGAAGGAAACACGGACCTTTAATCGAAAAAGAATTATAAGAAAAATAACAATTTCATTAATGACCTCCATGTCCCTTTTCTCTTTCATTAACAATTTCATAAATTCTCCTTGTGTCCCTAAATCGTTTTTTTTGCAGCTAACCCACTTTAAAGATGGAGATTTTGGTTCCATGCTCGGGTTTTGGGTTTGTCACCCGGTCGACCGCGTAAATGTATTTTGCCGACCCTTTTACTGCCACTTTTATTTTTCCTTTTTTTATTTCTTTTTTCTTTTTCTTTTTTTAGTTAAATGATAACTTATCCCCCCTTTTCATTTCTTTTTCCTTTTCTTTTATTTCTTTTTTGTAACTTAGTATAAATACCATACTTTGTATTTTTTTGTAAAAGACACAACATAATATTTAGTTTTTCTCTCTCTCAGTTTAGGTTAGGGTTTGTAAATTTTGGGTTTTATTGTGGAGACCAACCCTCTCCTCCATTTTCTTGGTGGTTTGACATATATTAATGTAAATGGACACTACTCATTGTCATCTTGCTCTTATTTATGCTTTGTCCACTTATTTTCATGCTTTTCTATTAATTTCCATGCCTAGTTAATTATTAGTGTTAATTTATTTAGTGTTTCTTTATTTAATTAGTTAGTTTAATTAATATTGTTAAATATGTGTAGCGACTAATTTAGTCTAGGTTGTGTCGGATTGAACTCACCTAGGGTTGACAGGTTGCTTTGCTTTGGTGATGGAGTCTCACGGGTTTATTTCGAGTGGGTTGACCTAGTTATTACGTCAAGGAGATTTAACGGGTATATCACGTATGCCCCGTATTTACGACCTTGCGTAAAATCTTAGTAGGCTTTTATGCGAATTTAGCGGTGTGACAACCCTTGATTTAATCAATTGATGAAACGAGATGCAATCTTAATAACTTGTGAACCCATGTAAGCATTTTATACTAATTAACTCGAGGTGAGGGATATTCGACGCAACCTATAGTTTTTATTCGCTTTATTAATCATAGTTTAATTTATTCATGCCTAGATTAATCTTTTCCCTTTTCTTATCTTTTATTTTGTTAGAAATAACCCTTTTACACTTTTATTTTAGAAGCATTAAACCGAATAAATTCTAGCAACTCGTCTGTGTGGATTCTCGATACCCGACTTACCGCTATACTTATATCGCAAGTGCAGTCGTAGTTTAGATTTTTGTATTAAGGAGGTAAACAGAAAACAACGATTAACGTTTGACACTCGATAACCAGACAACCTCCATTTTATATGCTAACATGTTATTTGAGGTATTATTGAGCTTTTATAGGTATTACGGTGCTTAGTATGAAGTCTGAGCACGATCCGGTTAAGTTCCATCGCAATTCATACGTTCAGAAGCATTTTTATATTTTTACACTTCAGGATTTTTGCCTAAGTCTTCATGGAAGAGGGTTAAGCTTCGCATGGCCACGAATGGTGCGCGAATCGGAGTCCGAACGAAGGAAACACGAACCTTTAATCGAAAAAGAATTATAAGAAAAATAACAATTTCATTGATGACCTCCATGTCCCTTTTCCCTTTCATTAACAATTTCATAAATTGTCCTTGTGTCCCTAAATCGTTTTTTGATGCAGAAAACCCACTTTGAAGATGGCGATTTTGGTTCCATGCTCGGGTTTTGCTCGGGTTTTGGGTTCGTCTCAAATTGATGACTTTGGTCCAAAATTGGAGCACGATCTTTGACCACATACGCAAATGGGTCTCTTTGGCCATTTTTGGAGCTTGGGTTTTGGCCACTATTGGTGGAAATGGGTCTTAATGGTATATCCATGGAGGTTTTGACCCATGTCAATTTTGGCCATTATTGGCAATGGCAGGTCTGGGGTTGGTGGTCTGGGTGGTGCGCAACTAATTGTGATGGTGGTTTGGATGTGGGTCTTTGGTTGTGGGATTTGGGTCGTGTAGCAGCAAGGCTGCGAATTGGTGGGCGATTATTCCATCGCCGATTGACCGGATGCCGCCACGCGATTGATCGGGTTTTGAGTTTTTGTCGTGCGAGCTTGACAGTGGCTCTCCCTCTTTGGCGCCATCGACCGACTTGAGGCCCTGATCGACCGGTTCCCCTTTTCCCCAGTTTTGTCGAGATTTTTGTAGCCTCGTTTCTATTTTTTTATTTTCTTTTTCTATTTTCTTTTCTTGTTTATTTAAGACTTATCCCCTATTTCTTTTCTTTTTCTTTTTCTTTTTCTTTTTCGTTTTCTTTTTCTTTTTCTTTTTCATTTTCGTTTTCTTTTATTAGTTTTTGTAACTTAGTATACATACTAGGCTTAGTTTATTTTTGTAAGTATCTCTCATAATATCTTCCTTCTCTCTTTTGACCTAGGTTAGAGAAATATTGGGGATTTTTGTGGAGTGTTTCCCCTCTCCTCATTTTTGTTGTGTAAGACCCACCATTAATGTAAGTTTACTATTCATTATCATCTTCCTCTTATTTATGCTTTGTCCATTTATTTCCATGCTTTGTCCATTAATTTTTTGTGCCTAGTTTAATTTATTTCTTGTTTAGAGAAAATTTGTAGTGTTAAATTAATTAGTTTCTTTAATTAATTAGTTAGTTTAATTAATGCTTTTATTCATGTTTAGCGGCTAATTTAAATTAGGTTGTGTCGGATTGAACTTACTTCGAATTGTTTGGTTACTTTGCTTTGGTGATGGTGTTTAAGTATTTATTTTGAGTGTGTTGTCCAAGTTATTATGCCTATGAGATTTAACGGGGTATATCATGTATGCGCCGTATTTATGACCATGTGTGTGTAATTTTTGGGGTATTTGTTGATGCCAAATCTTATTAGACTTTTATGCGAATTTAGGGTGTGAAAACTCTTGATTTAATTAACTGTCAAAACTAGACGCAATCTTAATAACTCGTGAGCCCATGTAACCAGTTATACTAATTAACTCGGGGTGAGGGGTATCCGACGCATCCTGTAATTATTATTCTCTTTCTTAATTTAGTTTAAATACACACATGCCTAGTTTTTCTTTTATTTCTTTTTAGTTAACAAATTACCTTTTACACTTTTATTTAGAAGTATTAAACTAATTAAATTCTAACAAGTCGTCTCTGTGGATTTTCGATACCCGAACTTAGCCGCTATACTCCCTTTTTGAGTGTAGTCATAAGTTTAAGTTTTTTGTATTAAGGCGGTGAATAGAAAACAACGGTCGATGTTTGACACGTGCTACTTTTCACCCTTAATCAAGTCGCTTCCTATGAGAATTAAGGTTGATTCCCTAAAGCACTCAAGAAACCTGGGCACGCTCAAGGCCAAAACGATCACAACCATGGGAACTCGATGATGACTTTTGGTAGTCATGTGTGTGTTCTATTGACCTAAGTTTACAACTACAATGAAATAGTTCAAGACATTAGTTAACTATCAGCCAGTAAACTCAATAGATCAACACAAACCAAAGGTTCAAGTCGATTGACACCTTCTCCTTTTACGTGGCTTACTATGATACTCTAGAGCGTCTTTTTATGTTTATTTATTTATTTCATGTGGGGTATTACTGGGTATATAGTATATATTTTATTTTTGAACGAAAGATTTGGGGTACGCGGCCAAGTGGTAAGTTTGTGGCGTTTAGTGTTTATGGTCTTCGATTCAATCCCTAGGAGGCACAATGATTAGGCATAAACTATTCACAATTTATTCCCTTAATTTGATACTTTTAGCACCTTAGATGATGTAAATTGTGTTGATTTATCTCATATATGTGCTACTGACAATTCGTACGTAGTGCCTTGAGTTTTGTGTATTTTTCATGATTTTTACAGATATTCTATACAATTGAAGAGAAGAAGAATTCAAGACCGAGAAATCAGGAATGGAATGAAAGTCAGAGGGTAAAATAATCACTTTACATTCGGAGATCGGACGAGGGACCAACATGGAAAATAAAGAACTCGCGTCTACAAGCACATAAGAAGAAACGGCATCCAAATCCGAGTCTCGAGTCAGAAGTTGTTGAGCTCTAAAGATGAGAGAAAATCAAGAGAAAAAAAAAGAAAGAAATAATTTCATAATCGGATCGGACCGAGGTTGTTAAAAAATAAACTGATCCGAGAGGAAGGAAGACTGTGCTTAAAATTCACTATCAAACTGATCCGAATATAGTTGAAAATGAATCGGTTCGATGCCTTAAGTATCTATGCATAAAATTAGATACCGGACCAATCCGTTTTAAAAAGAAAACGAACCAATCCGGATGATACCAGACCGAACAGAAGACCCCTGCCGGACCGGTTCAGATGAGAATTTTTTTTTAATTTTCTTTTCCAAATTAAGAGTTTTATCTTGCTCAAACTCTTTTAATTTCGTAGGGTATTTAATTTAACTTAATGCCAGACATTAGGAGGTTCAATTATTATTAATTTTAAAGGGCTCTTGCATTCAAGAACACTAGGGTTTTAAGTTTTGCTACATTAATTCAAGATTCAAGCTTTAATTCCAAATTCCTTCATTGCAAGTATTATTTAATTTCTTCTTTTAATTGCTTTCATAGTTTAGTTTAATTAGTTATTTAATTTTAGTTTGCAATTCTTAATTCCAAATTTCTTCTCAATTTTTCACATGGTAATGAATTCCTGCACTTTTGAATCCGTGTTCATTTTTTATTTAATTATGTCCTACAAAGTTTTTAAGGGTTGGGGTGCATGAACCCAATTTGATGTAATTTGCATATGTAGAAAAGAGGGTTTGAATTGAAATTTGAATTAATCATGTTATGTAGTACACACAACCATCATAGACATTTAATCCTCATTTGCCTTAGGTAACCGGGGTGTTTAAGGATGCGATGCGCGCGTTCGCTATTCGACACCGCTTTATTTTTACCTTTGATTACGTATGATGCGGTCTAGTACCCTCATATATGTAGTGGTTAGGATTAATAAAGATTGGGTTCAATTAAGTCTCTAATTCAAAATCTAGCATTTCTACCCAGTAAATGTACAAGGGTTCGGGGGATTGTATCCTGACCTATCTTTCCCTTATTCATATTTAATTCACTGCAGTAGATTTAATTTATGCGTACTTAACTTAGTTAGTAGTTAAATTTCCTTCGCACTTAGTTAGCATCAATTTAGTTCACCTTAATCATCTTTTTCATTTCTTTTCAAGAATCAAATTTAGGATTAGTCGTATATTCCATCATCATTACGATCTTTCGTCCTAGTTCCCTGTGGAGACGATCCCAACTTACTGGGTTTATTACTTGAGCGACAGGCTTGCACTTAAGCCGATATAGCATGCACACTAGATACACATTTTTGGTCGCGTCAAGTTTTTTAATTGGGCCTTGGGGAATTTGGGATCTTTGGGCTTCTTTTGAGTGATCAAATTTTTTACCCATTTATTATTTCATTTTTAACTCATTTTTAAACTCGTTTTAATATTTTAACTTAGTCTTTAAGTCTTACTCAACTGCCCGCTAGTGGAGATAAAAGTGGATTAGTGGGTTAAAAACATTTTGATATTAATCCAATAAATCCGAGCCTTCTTTTCTGCAAAAAAAACAATCTGAAAAAGTCTTTTTCTCGATCTCTCATCGCAGAAAAATTATATCTCTGTTATACTATTTTCTTGGGTTTTTTGATGATGGGTTATCCCGAGAGTTCAAGATTCTTCATTATTGCTTGTGATAGAATTTAATTATTGAAGCCTGGGAGGTGTTTGTTCAAAAGGTTGACAGCATCGATATCAGTGGACAATTTCACCTTCATTAAACATAAATTTCGCTCGATAAATTCTTCCAATTTTGAATTTTGGGTCACTACACCAAATCTGCCGAATTGTCACGGTCATTGACCTTGACAAGTTGGACTTGTCAAGGTCAATGATCGTGACAATTCTGGGTGAGATAACTTTTTTTGTTACGGACTTGTCATGGTCATTGACCATGAAAAGTTCGTTAGAATTGTCACGGTCGTGTCACGGTTCTTAATTGCGACAAGTTTTGTCATGGTCAAGGACTGTCACAAATCCGTGACATTCTTTAAAAAATTATCACGGTCAATGACCGTGACAATTCTAGGCAGAATTGAAAAACAATCTGCTGGGTAGTATGGCCACTGCCACTGCCCAGCAGTATATTTGTACCCGTTATAGCAACGCTGTACCTGTTCAAACATCATATATCCAAATAAAATAGAGATAATGCAAATATACATTCAAAATAAAGACAATATGCATCACCATATAATCCAAATATAATTCAAATGTAACAACTTAAAACAATTCAATACAAACTTAAAACAATGTCACTAAATGTCTGGGGTATGGTTAACTATGAGGTGAGTAGGACACACGATATACGAATTAACACACCCACTAATATACACCGTGCCACATTATTCGCGTAACCACAATGGGGAGTTCTCCTTCCTGGGTATCACATGCATAACGAGAACCTTGGACTCGATGTCTTGAAGCTCATGTCCATGAACTAGTGCACCCTGGACGATATTCGGGTCCCTCAACCCCCACCCTATCCGCTGGCCATCAAATATGTCCATTATAAACACGCTCAGCCAACCAAGTGTTGACATCGGGCTGTTGAAGGGAGCCAAATAGGGAAGTGGATCATCAAAGTCTGCACGTGTCGGCGATGAAGCAGCGAGGTCCACATCCTCGTCATCCTGCACCTCGTCCTCCCGCACCTCCTCCTCCACCGCCTTCTCCTTCCCTTTATTACCCTTACGGTTTCTGCCCAATGAACGCTTCATGAATGAGAACATATCCTGGACCGTCGCCTCTAAATGGGACAACTTCGCATCATGTGAATCCCCCATTCGAGCCAGCTCTGTGTCGCTCGTCTCCAATCCGACGATCCTAGATTTGGCCACCCGCGAGCTCACCCCCTTGTCCTCCCCTTGTGATTAGAGCCAAGAGCTTGGCTGAGTGTGTCTGTGGACAAAGAGGCCTTATCGGCATCAGACTACGACTCATGCACTTTCTTAAGCTTTTCCTGAAATGACAAAAAGCACATGATTAGTAATATAAGTAAATTAAAAAATTATAACGTAATTAACAAAAAGTAAATTGTCAGATTACTTACAATCGTGGCAGTGATGCTTGGGGACACCTCCTTGTCCTTCTCCTTCTTCGTCCGAAGAGCCACATAAGTATCGAGCCTATGTGGCCTACCCCCAGGGCCACTCCCTGTCCCCTGAAATAAAATAAATTAAAATTAGTATCGGCCACGCAAAGTAAAATAATGTAGAATAATATATTTTATGTAGTTATAGAAAAATTAAAACTTACCATCATCCTATGCTCCACCTCGGCGTAAGATGCCCGGCCGAAGTAGTGCACGTTCGTCTTTTTTGCCCGATTTTCCCTCCCCGATTGGCGAGATGCCAATTATCACTCCCCGATCTCATTGTCAATGAACTTTTTCCATTGTGCCAATGAGATCGGCTCCTTCGGCGGGACGGATTCATGCCTTTGGATAATGGACTCTCATGTCTTCCTAAAGTATCGGGCCTGCATATTTTGCTTCCACGTCTTATGTTGCTCCCTCAACTGCTCCTAGACGGAATCGCATAGCTTTGGATCCAGGCTGAATTATTCCTGTCCAACAAATACAATTTTAGTTGTAAATAAATATAAATATAAAATGAAATTGAAATCTAAATTGAAATTGAAATATTCATATAAATATAAATGTAAATATAAATATAAATACATTACATGTAGTGCCACCCAAACAGCTAACTTGAGCTCATATGGCACCTCCTTCCAACTAATGTACCCCGGGACGATGATCGTCTTTACCAGCTCGAGGGATCTTGCTAATAGCCCCGACTTGTTCTTGATGGCCATCCCTAATTTGCCATATTTGGGGAAATTAGGGGCCAAGGAGCCCTCATCGCCTCCGCTACCATTGAGCCCAGACGACATCATCATAACCAGCATCATCCTCCTTGCCTTAATACCTGAAGGAGACATTTTCTGTAAAAAAATGTTATTAGTACATATCAAAATGAATTAATAGGAGACATGCAAATTTGCACAATTACTACAAATAAAAATGAATTGTTACTTTTAAACACCTATATTTTGAATTCCAAAACAACAGCATCTAGCTCATAATATGTACAGTTACTAAAAAACCGAAACATCCCCATCCCCACCCCCACCCCTACTACCCACACACATGCACACTACACAAGAGTGAAAATGATAAAGTGCAAATCAATTAAAAGCATTAAAAATGGATGTTTCGGTACAAATTGGAATATTTATTACAAATTGAAAAATTGTTTAAAATTTGAGTTTTCATAAAAAATGGATTGATATTCGGTAGGAGCAGACAAGTCATCCACACTACTATTTAGATGCTTTGGCACGTGTTGGACAATTGACTACGGCTCGTTGTTGATATACTCCGAGTAAAACACTTGGCTAACCTTTTGATATGGATAAAATAAACGGCTCATCGCTCATGTGGTCGTTGCTCTTCAAGTTGGACAAGTCAGCCATGATCAAATTGGTGACATGATCAAGTTTACAAGCATTTTTATCCTCAACTCTTACCCAGTCACACTAAAATACAACTTCTTTGAAGCTTATATAATCCAATTCAAATATATTTTGGATTACACCATAGTAAGTCATTTCAGCTTCAACGAGGTTTTTATCTTTTGCGCTCGCTCGAAAGAAAGTAAGAGCGTTGTATGAAATGCCCGAGTTCTGTACATTTGTACTTTCCTCGTACACTTTAGCGCCGAAAATGTAACCGTCCAATCGATACTTTTTGTACTCTTGTGCCACGAACAAGGGTCCAATGTCTAGACGAGCAATCCTTGAGGTCGCATCACCCGTCTTTAAGAGCTGAGAATATAGATAAATTAATTATATTAGTTGTAAAATTTGAGTGTAATGTAACGTTATATAACAACCATTTTAATTATAATTACCTCTTGTGTCAACCACAGCCTAAATTTGTTGTCTGATTGTACCATTATTTTTCGTCTTTTATTGTTCTCACAGGCTTCATATTTTCTGCATATTACAAAATTAATCATGTATAAAATAATCTAAAATAATGTTAAACAATATAATAATCGATACTTAATTTTTCCATTCTTCGACATCTTCCTGTGTGTCAAATAGATAACGAGCTACTTATTCATGTTGCAAGCTCGTTAATTTCACTCGTTTTTCCATCACATGACCACCATCATCGACGAACTCATAAGTGTCATCAACGCTAGTCGAGTCAGGCATATATTCTCGAGTATTTATTGATGACTCCACAGTGAGGTATTCCTCTGTAATTGATCCTGCAATGTATCGCGTATTCTTGACGTAATCTTTAAAAACTTTCATCAATCTTTCAAACGGATACATCCACCGATATTTAACTGGACCATAAAGAAGTGTCTCATCGCATAGGTGTACCAACAAGTGAACACTTATGTCAAAGAATGCTGGGGGAAAGTACTTCTCCAACACACAAATCACTTCGGCCACCGCCAATTTTGCAACCACTATGTGTTCTCGATTGACTACCTTCTCACACAAGAGTGAGAAGGTAATACTAATTTGCATAATAACCCTCCGTAAATCCTTGTGCTTGGAGAAATAGTGCTTAAACAAAAGAGGAACCAATTGCATGATCACATGGCAATCGTGGGACTTACACTTATGTAAATCATGAGTAGCATAATTCACAATCCTTTACAAGTTGGACGAAAAATTAGATGGGCCCTTCAAATTATGTATTGTGTCTAAAATCACCTTCCTTCCCCACTCGTCAAAGTAAATGCACCAGGGGGAATTATTGTCCTTTCCATACTATCTTCTTTCAACCATAGGTGTGGCTTAAGTTTCATCGATTTAAAGTCTTTTCGTGCATTTTCTCCATCCTTCGAATGACTCCCCCGAAGGCAAGTGCTCACAATATGTTCAGCGAAGTTCTTCTCTGCATGCATCACGTCCAATACATGGCGCACCGGGTTATTCTTCCAATAAGGCAAGTCAAATAAAATTGACTTCCTAGACCATGTCTTTCTTGTCTCAGTTTCATTCCCAGTTGGGGTCTTCTTATGCTTGACATTCTTAAATTTGGAATTATTACCTGGCATATTAGGGCCACACTCAGAAGATTTACTTTCAATTTTTGAACCCGAAAGTTGTCTCGGCGGTAGCCTATGTTCAACCCCGCCCAATAAAAAATTGGAACCTTTCTCAAATCTGAAACTATGAGCCAGGGGTAAAAACCTCCTATGGCAATGGTATACATTTTTTGAGCTAAAGGATAGACGAAGAGATTCAGTCTCCTCTCCACAAATAGGACACCCTAAATAACCATGTACTACACAACCAGATAATGTCCCATAAGCTGGAAAATTATGAATTGCCCACATCAACATAGCTTTCAGCGTAAACTCTTCTTTTCTAAAAGAGTCAAATAATTGCACACCCTCTTCCCACAAATCATTTAATTCTTCTACCAAAGGATCCAGGTACACATCGATGTCATCACTTGGTGCCTTTGGCGTCTTCAAACTGTGCAAACCAACTATGGCATGTAAAGTTGTTTGATCTTTCTCACAGCCAAAGTATAATGGTTGGGTCGCCTTAAATTTTAAACTTTAGTAGTCATTGTCAAGTTTTATCGTGATATCTTCACGAGAACTTGAACCTTATACATCATCAGTAACCTCATTCTCCTATGCTTCATAAACTCCGTACGCATCATTAACTAAACCCTCTAACATATTATGATCTATGTCGTCCCCTTCTACATCTATCCTACTTGTTGAAGGTAGTTGTGAAGGTTGGTCGGGTACAAAAGGAACATTCAATTCACCGTGAAAACTCCAAAATCGATAACTATCTTGCATACCCGATCTTAACAAATGTAGTTCAACTATTTTCCACTTAAACACCTTACCGTTCTTACACCTAGCACACGGACAAGGAAACTCTTCATCATTATGATATCTCTTAGCATATTTCACAAATTCTTTAGCACCTCTGCGAAACACATCCCCCATTCTATTTGTCTCACCCATCCACTCTTTGTATTTCGGATATCCCATCACAACTACCATAACTAATCACCTATTAAAGGTACGAAGCGTATATCCATGGATTAGTATAAACAAAACATAGATTTATAGTATGTTTCATTTAATTATGTCTTATTTATATTCGATTTTTAAATTTCAAATTCAAATTCAGTTTATAATAGAAATTTCTATTTCCTCCATCTCCTCTAAAGGGTGAGGGGTCCTATTCCATTCCAGACCGCATTTTTCTGTAATATAATTAGCAGATCATGCACATTGTTAAGACTTGAGAAAAATTCCGCAGCATATCCCCATAGTTCTCCAAGTACATGACGTATATTGGTTAGTGTGAGTGTTATTTCAATTGATCAATTGAAATAAAAGTCACACTTGTCAATCTAGTATGTACCCAGAGAACATTAGGACACGACTGCAGAACTTACTCCAAAAGTAACAACTTTAAGACACTAAGAATATTATACAGAAATTATGCAGTCCCAAACTGTCCAAACGGGACAATTCGAGAGATCTCATTATAGGGGTAATGACTCTCGAACGGGTCTAAGGGCTATTGAACGCGTACGCATAAGAACTAGAAGGCTAGTATCTATGCGCACTATATGTAATTTCAAGTATGTTTCATTTAATTATCATACTATATATATATATATATATATATATATATATATATATATATATATATATATTGTTCGATATACAAAGTAATTTTCAAAAAAAGTTAAAAAATCCCACCCCCATATGGACAATAATCCAGTGGTCATGCCACTTTTAAAATTAACCAACCCAACATCGATCCACTATAATCCAACAACAATGTCAACAACAAATGTGTATCCCGTACTCCTTGTAATTCATCTACTCAGTTAATTATTTTCATCAATTAAACTAACAATTAAAGTATACAATTATTAATTTACTAATTTACAATGAGGGGCAATCCTACTTTCATAATTAATCATATATTAATTTACTAATTTACAATGAGGGGCAATCATATATTAATTTACTTAAAAAATTAATAATCAATCAATTTGTTTACAAGGGACATTACGCACAAACATGCACATACACGCACACTACAAACACATATACACACACGCGCACATACACACACACACTCACACAACATCCCCCCCCCCACCCATCCCCCCTCCCTCTACCCCGCCCCCTGCCCCACCACCCCCCCCCCCCACCCCCCACCCCCCACACACATGCACACACACAAACAGCCCCCTCATCCCTGCCCACCCCCTCCCCACCCCCCACACACCAAACACATGCACACACACGCACATATACACACACACACACACACACATATATATAAATGGAAGAGAGAGAGAGAGAGAGAAACTAACCTAAAATTAGAGAGAGAGATAGAGGGAGAGCAGCATAGAGAGAAAAAAGGAGGGAAGAAACAGCGAGGAAAAAAGAAGGGGAAAGGGTTTTTTTACAGCGACATTTGTCACGATCCTTGACCGTGACTATATTATAAGTATTGTCAGGATCAATGACCATGACAAGTCTTTGTTACAGCCTTGTCACGGTCAATGACCGTGACAGAAAACGCGTGTTTGTTGTCATGGTCATTGATCGTGACAAGGCTAAGCGCCGGAAGGGTGCCAATTTACCCATTTTGGTGTAGTGTTTTTTTTCCGTATATTCTGCATATATTATTTCCAAAAATAACCTCATTATAATCCAACTACTAAAAATCCATATCATTAAAATATCCCAAAACATAAACCCAATTCAAAATACAATCCACCCTTAAAAATTACCCTCTGAGATCTCCTCGGCATTAGACAAATCCCCATTACCTGACATTTACCCAACTGAACTTTCTAAATCATCCAAAAATATGTCCAACATATACCCCAAATTTCTCAAAAATCAACCTTTATCATTACCTAAAAGGGAAGTCCATCGGATTTTAAAGGAGGGGTTTTATCTACCCATTTCAAAACTTTGTCCATTAAGAGAAAGGGACATAGAACAAAAACCAACAATGTAAAATATTTTAAATATGAAGGGGGAACTTTTTTATAATCAACCAATATGTTATCTCAAGGAGACAATATCCAAGGAAGTTAAGGATTCCATTATCAACCACATGACCATATTTCTTGGAATTGTTAGGGTGTAGGGAGACCCTTGACGATATGTCTGTGTAAGGGAATCATCCAATCTCATCTCCCAACCTTTGTCTTCTTGATAAAGATGAACAACCAAGGGAACTAGAGGAGATTCGTAAAGTTACTTGGCTTAATAATTCTTGTTATGCCAAGCCAATCGACATTTCAGGTGGCCTAGTTTTGTGGTGGAATGATAAGGTGAGATTGAGGTTATTTAAATAACAAAATTATTATTAATGTTAAATGTATTCTGAAATCAAAAAAGAATCCTGGAGGTGCTCATTTATATATCCATATTCAATGGTGGAGAATATAGTGTTAGTTTGTGAGAGCCTTATGTAGTTTGTTGCTTCTACATCCCACCCATGGTGTGTCATTGGTGACTTCGATATAATTAGGTCAAGCTTCGATAAAAGAATTAGGGGTGGCATTTCCCACATCTCAATGTTATGAGATGGAAAAATTAAGCGAAGCACATGAAATTGTTGAGATTGAGTTTAAGTGTCTGAGATTTACATGGAGCAACGAAAGGTTGGTATGAGAAAATGTAAAGGATCAAATTGATAGATGAATGTAAAATGAGGTATGGAGAAATTTGTTCCCCGGCATAATTGTTATTCACAAAATAATTAAGGGGTCTTACCATTCTCCCCTAATTGTTAACCTCTCCATCTATGAAAATAGAGTGCCTCGTCCATTTTGTTTTGAATAAATGTAAAATACAAGCCAAAAATGTGAAGATATCGTATCAAGAAACTGGAATTCCCCTTGCGAGGGATCTCATCTCCTTCGTTTTGCTTAAAAACTGGAAAAGTGTAGAAATAATATTTGTTCATAGAAAATACATTGGTTCGGTAATTAGTAAAGCCAATCTCACTGATCTTAATGAGTCTCTAGCTGTGATCTAAAACCAGTTGTATACATGGGAAAATAAAATGATATAGGAAGCAATCATAAAAGTGATGGAGGATGCTAAAGAGGGAAGAGATGTTTTGGCACCAAAAATTTTGAATTAATTTGATCAAATTTGGTGACAGGAATAAAAAAATTATTTCACTCTTACATAAGAGGTATGAGATAAAGGAACCATCGACCAAGAATAAAAAATAAAGGATTTTGGATAAAATTGTAGGAAGAGATGAATGGATACATTAATAAACATTTTGCTAAAGCATTTGAGTCTCTAGGTCCCCGGTACTTTTCTAAAAAATGTCGAGAGTGTTATATCCCAATACATGAATGATGTTCTTTGTAAACCCATTTCTAACATGGAGATTAGGAAAACATATTTCCAACTTGGTGATCTCAAGGCCCCGGGACAAGATCATTTTTCAGGTTTCTTTTTCATAAGTATTGGAAAAGTATATGTGAAGACGTTTATAGAGACGTTAGAGGCTTCTTCTATAATGAACCTAGGCTTAAGGAAATAGACAAAAACAATCATGTTTTAATCATAAAAGTCCCATATCCCAAAAAAATAATTACTTTTCTCCGTTTAGTCTATGCTCTTTTATGTATAAAAATATTGCAAGGACTTTAGCAAATAGACTCAAACCCATCATGAGACATATTATTTTTCCTAACCACACAACTTTCACCCCAAATAGGATGATACAAGATAACATTATTACATCTCATGAGGCTTTCCACCATATGAAACTTTGGGAAAAAGGCAAAACCTAAAGCTGAGCCATTAAGCTTGATTTAAACAAAGCTTATAATAGAGTCGAATGGGACTTCCTCGTAGTTGTCATTGATAAAATGAGGTTTTGCTAAAAATGGAAAGATTGAATACATCAATGCATATCCATGGTATCATTTACTACTGTAGTTAAGGGGAAAACGATAGGCTACATCAATCCCCATAGAGGAATTATGCAATGGGGACCATTATCTCCTTAACTAGTTTTGCTTGTCCAAGATGTCTTATCATTTATGATATCAGATGTTGTTCACAATAATGTTATTTTTAATTTTAAACCTAAAAGAAACTGTTTTCCCACGTAGTACCTCTTTTTTATCGATGACTTTCTTATCTTTCTTAAGGACTCTCTTAGTGAATGTCAGTTCCTAACCCAAATCCTTTATACATATTGACAAGTGTCAGGCCAACTGGTAAACTTCGACAAATCAGGTGTTTTTTACACCAAACACTGATATTTCTGTATGCAATCTGATATGAATTTTTTTTAGTGTTTCCATGTTGCCCTTCAAATCCAAATACACAGGAATTCCTATGTTTTGGGGAATATATAAGGTGTAATGTTCTAATTTTATTATTGAAAATGTTGCTAACAAATTAGTGGTGTGGGGGACATCTAATTTTTTTGTGTGCAGTTAGAGATATCTTGATGAAAGCTGTTTTGCAAGACGTTCCATGTTACATGATGGTGTGTTTTACATTGCCAAAAGGAGTATGTTCCAAACTCTATTATATGGCTATTAATTTTTGGTGTGGTGGTGATGAGAATAACTACAAAACCCATTAGAGAGGATGAGATTGTTTTCCTACACATAAGATGGATGTGATCTTGACTCTAGAGACTTTAAGGCGTTTAACCAAGAAATTTAGAAAAATAAGGGTGTAAGATAAATAAATATCCAAATAAGCACTGGTGAGAAATCTTGAAGTAATACTTTTCTAATTGTTCCTTCTTAGAAGCCAAACTAAGAGCAAGACCCTTATGAATTTGGAAGAACATAATTGAGGACAGAGAACTTCTCCTAAAAGGAATCAAATGGTAGGGGAAAATGGAAGAGACATTGGCATGTGGAAAGATAGGTGGGTCCCAGTCTTGAGGAATTTTATAGTTTACTCTCCAAAACCAGCAAATGTGATCTGAATGCAGTCAATCATCTCATTATTTACCCTTCGAGAAGCTGGAAATTATATATTCTTGGTATCCTATTTTCGGAAGAAGATATGATATCAATTTTAGAAATTCCAGCCAACGTGTGTAATATAAAAGACTGTCTAATTCGGAACCCTGTGTTTATACGATGAATTTAGGCTATTAGATGGCTGTAGAAATTAAGAGACAGAAGTCTAATAAATCTCCATCTTCCTCATTAACTCCCCACCCTAATGCTATTGACAATAAATTATTTCATTATTGTTGTTGATAATAAATTATTTCAAGTCAAATGATGTTCACTATTTTGTTTATGGCAAATTATTTATTCAATTTTTCCTTGACCCCATTAAATAATTCTTAATCCGATATTGTTTTTAAGAAATACAATATGCATTAAATATGAAATATACATATAAACCATAAAAATGCACAAATCAGAATGTAAAACAAAAACTTTCAAGTATTAAACAACTTTGAAATCAAATTTTATCTTCACTTAGTAATGTTCATGAGTAATGTTCTAATTATTAAGACTATGTGAGTAATGTTTGAGTAATGTTAAAGATATTTAGACATGACCGATTATCCTTGAGCCGCCCGTTTCTACACATGAATCCATAACCCCTCTCTCAAAACCCAAAGGATGATGCAATCACTTAAAAACTTATAATGAATTATACTTAAATCCATCAAACTACATTTACCTTTTGATTCAATCAAATCCAGTTGAGAGCTGAGTTGGACATTCCAATTAGTGTAGCTTGTACCCCTTAACCTTCTAATGATTTCCCTATCACGATTAGTTAACGGAAGCCTGAGAATTTGAGTTTAAATTTGCCAATATGAGAGAGTCATTATGAATTTTCAAGTTTCTAGTACCTTACACACACAAGCATGATTTCTAATCCTGGCGGGTCATTATAAAAAATTCCAAAAACTGGTATCTGAAAGGTGTCCTTAACACTCCAAAAAATTGGCAGGTATCACTATCGAGAACCCCGGTCCTTAAGACAATCACACAGTTGAATAGTATGTTGAAATAAGATTCAAATAAGACAGTGATAATGCATTGTGTTTCTCTTAGTATGAAATTAGGCCCATTGCCCATAATTTCAAATTGCAAATGGTCTAGTCTAAAATTGGGAATATGTCATGGTTTCTCTATACAAGATAGAAACTGTACATTTGGATACACCCTAAATGCTAAAATTCTAGTTACTTTACCCTTGTCATCAATAAAAATGTTCAACACATTCTGTTAATATTTAGAATTAGAAAAATATGATCCATTGTTAAATTGCAATTTCTCTTATCTATGTAGAAATCCTCATTCAGATATAACAAATGTCATTTAGTAATTCTGTTGCCACCGCTCAGCAAGCGATATATCTGTTCATAACCAAATTTATGTAATCACATTGACTTATTACCAATAGTATGAATCTGTGAAGGTGGTCACAATGAATAATACAACTATGGGAGGGAAAAAATGTTTTGTTCGATTAAGTACCACACTGAACACATTTTCATTATTGAGAAATTGAAGTTTTTGTTCGTGATTATGCCCATTAATTAGCAATAGGACATCCCTGGGATCAAAAAAATGAAACCTGCATTATTCATTCACGTTATCCTCGTCAATGGTATATAGATTGAATTTGCATGTTAATTCAGTGCAATAAAAAATGTTTGGGATTTTAGTCGCTACACAACTCTTAAATATTATAACTCATTACTAGTTTGAGGGTTAGTATGTGGTATGATGTACATGATGTGTGAAAAACACAAACTGACATACAGTTATGTTGGAATTGAGGGTATTATATATGATCAACCATTAATTAGTTAGTTTTTTACATAACACTAACTTTTTAAGGTAATATTTTACTTAACCTCCACTTTGCTAATATCTTTGACATAAATCCTTGTATGAGGGGGATATCTCAAAATATTTTATAAAAATAGGGTGTTAAGTCTAAGGATTAATTTTTACTTTTGCCCTTTATTTATAATGTCAAATTAGACATAACCCTCTGTGCTGAGGGAAAAGTCAAATAATTATGAAAATGAGGGGTTAAGTAAAATTGGGCATTAAAATTTGGGGGTTAAGTCAAAATGACCCTAATTAGTTCCTACTTTTAGATTATGGGAAAATTATAATTTACTCATATTTTTTTGTTTAACCTTAACTTAATTTCTATTGACTATGTATAATTATATTAGTCATATTTTTAAATATCTTAAACTAAAATGTCTATAATACCCATTATAAACCTAACTTCCACATTTAACTTTTTTGTAACAACATGTCGTAACTTTCCATTTCTCCATCTCTGACTCAATCTTTCTCTCTTCTATTTATATTCGATCATAATATCGACCTATGATTCCCTGTAAATACGTGTGTGTGTGTGTGTGTGTTTAAGTGCATGAATAACTTTGTGTGAGTGTGCATATTTGGATGTGTGTGTATATGTGCGAATGTGTGTATATGCTAATATGAGTGTGTGCGTGTGTGTGAAAAAGAGAGAGAGAGTGTATATATACGTGCAATTGTGTATGTGTAAATGTGTGTATGATTGTGTGTTTTAATCGAATAGTGAGAAACAAGCAAATAGTGTTACTGATTTATTTTTTATTTTTTTGTGTTCTGTAATTGATATGCACTATAATTAAATATTTACTTAGAGTGAAAATATTTACATTTGTACTCAAATAGTGAATATTTAAAATCCAAGTAGAAAAAAAATGAGATACAAAGATAAAGAAAAAAGTATAGAATAAGAGCATTTCCAAGAATGAAGTTAGTGTTAGTTTATTTTGATAGTAAATATTTACATTTGAAGTAAATATTTACTTTCACTTGATTTTTCTTATATTAGTAAACAGGTACAGTCACAACAAATATTTATTATTCATGTTCGGTGTGTGTGTGTGTGTGTGTGTGTGTGTATATATATATATATATATATATATATGTGTGTGTGTGTGTGTGTGTGTGTGTGTGTTCTGGTGAGGGAGACATATGGGTGAATTTTTTTGTTCTATTGGGTTTGGTATTATGTTGTTCATATAAAAGAATTATGAGTAAATACTATTTTATATTGAAAATATTTACTCTACTATAAGATAGTGATTATATACACATTAAAGTAGATGTTTACTAAGAAGGAAAAGAGCGTGGATAAAAGAAGAACAACAAGGAGAAAAATGTAGTATGGAAATGATAATAGTTCGTGTTACCAAATATTTAAACTAAAGTAAATATTTATTATGACCAAAATTTTGTAATCATAGTATATATTTACAGTTACAGTAAATATTTATCGTGAATGGATTATGTTATGATAATAACTAGTTATACTCACAATAATTATTACCATGATGATTGTTCTTCTTATCTTTATTAAACTTGTTAAAAAAATTATTGGAAGTGCAAATATTTAATCTATGTATATATTATTTTAAGTTTTGTTTCACTTTTCGTTCTTTTTTTATTCATTTTTCCTTTATGATAACAAATATTTACATCCAAGGTAAATATTTACAATAGGTCTTATTCTTGTTGTTGTTGTTGTTGTTGTTGTTGTTGTTGTTGTTCTTCTTCTTCTTCTTCTTCTTCTTTTTAAACTCTTAGTAAATATTAATTGTGTGGCAACGGTGGTGGTAGGTTGTGGTGGTTATGTGAACAATGATGATTGTTATACCGAAGTGGTGGTGGCAGGTGGCGGTGTTGGCAAAGCCAACAAGTGGTGGTGGTGGTGGAGTCGGAAATAGGTGGTGGTGATGATGGGGGCAACAAGTGGTGGTAGTAACTTTGCTAGTTACTTTTAAGTTTTAGTTATATTCGAAATGTTAGAGGTAGTTTGTTATGGGTATTTATTAATTTAAGATAATAAGAATTATTTAATAGTTGAGTAGTCAACATGACTAAAATGAATTTTGACTCAAGATATATGACTAATTTATAAGAACACCTTAAAATATCTACCCCTAATTAAACCAAAAGACCCCCAAGCCTAATTCATATGGATAACATTCACCGTTTCTCTCTCTATCTCCCAAAGCCACGTTGTCTAAATCATCTTTCTCTCTCTGTCTCTCACTCACTCACCCATAGCGGCACACAACTAACAATTTCAGCTTTACAGTGTGATGTTTTTCAATTCTCTCTTTATGTCTCCATAACCATCCATTTATGGGGTTTTTTGTATTTATCATGGTTATTTTACTTGATTACGAGGTGGTAGCGTGGGTCGATTGATGGATGAGAGTATGCAATTGGATGATGATGACAAAGGCAATGGTTATAGTTTTGGTTCCCGAGTTTACGATTTTTTAGGTTGATGACGTACGTAGGTCGGAACAATAGTACATATTTATTGTCTGTTCATTTTTCTAGTGAGAAATTATTACACGGACACTAAATATTTATTGTTTGTTTATTTTTTATTCGTGATAAAAAATTGTTACACATACTAAACAACTATCACATATATGTTTTTCTTAGTTTGTTAAGGACTATTATAATAAATATTAATTTTCAATCTGAGAATTTATTTTAAATTTTCCCCCACTATTTATTACTAGTAGAATAATTATATATTTTAACCGATAAATATTACTAATAGCATAAATATTTATCGTCGCATTAAAGTTTTACTACTACAGAAAAATTATTACTATTTTCATCTATTTTTCTATTTTGTAAACTAAGATAAATATATTTTAAATGACAATAAATATTTCACATGGTTTTTGTTGAAAAAGTTAATATTTATGCATAAATATCTACTTTATGCATAATTTTCTTTCTTTAGCATTATATAGTGTTTATTAATATTATATGATAGAACTCACTGAGTAGGTTTCAAAAATAATAATTTTTTAAAAACGATTTTGTAAATAAAAAGTTATTGCAATTTAAAGTTCAAAACTAATAATATTTAGTGTATGACTAATTTATGGAAAATCTTTTAAAATGGAACCTATATTAAAAAACCCAAAAACATAAATCTTAACTATGAATCTAAACAATTCAAACTTATGAGAAACTCTCCCATGGAGATTTGGAGAAAAAAAGAGATGTCATATAATTATATTTTAACTCAGATTTGGTATAGCCACAATGTATGCTCTTACTATGGGTATTTTTCCTAGTTTTCTAGAACCTTTTTGTCCCTGATTTTTTTACAACGAGATATTCTTACTAAGTCATTGTTATCGTAGTTATTAACAAACCATGGTATAAAAAAGTTTGCACAGGTAAACGCATAGGAAAAGAACAAACTAAGGGCAAAACTAGAGTAAAAAGGAGGGATAATGTACAAGAAAGGGAAAACACTCCATCATTTAGGCACTCCATGCAAATTAAGGGTTATAACTAAATGGTGGATAAAGTTAGATAATTATAACTAAATGTCAAAGTTCAAAATAACCAAATGACTTCCTTCGTTAGTCATTCACTACAGTGAAAATCCATTCGCATTAGCAAAATATTGTTCATTAATCGCGGCTCGTACTTGACAGTTAGATATTTCTCAAATATCTTATTTGAAAACATGAAGATTTTTATAGCAGCCATATCTTCTCTAGATACTAGTTCTTTGATATCTTTTGGGATGTTAACCCCCCACTTGTATTAAGTCTGTCTTCCACACTTGGAAGATCTTATGGTGAACTTGACTTCATAATCATTAATCTTTATCAAAATTATAAGAAAAATGTTAAGAAAGTTTTTAAGAAAAAAGGCAGTTGATCATGAGGAAATATTTTAAGAGATTTTTTTTTTAGTTTGATTACTCTAAATTTTAGACCATTTTATCTTCTTCACATTTCTCTTTGTGTTTTTATGTGTTTGATCTTCAAACTTTAATAAGAAAAATTATATAGAAGCCTAAAAATTTACACATTTGTTTTTTATTCAGAATACTTGTCTTCTTGTTCTTAAAATACTTGTGTGAATATCTCAAAATGCATTATGAGGTTTGAGAAAGACAAAATCAGTTTAAAAACTTTTAATACCTTTGGAAAGGTCACGTCCTAAAGTGCTAAACCAAGCATTGGTGGCTTGTCAACAAAGTATTCCTTCTATTTCAAAGAGGACTTATGATTTATGGAGTAGTTTTGAAACCCATTAGACAACATGGTTCCATTAATTAAAATAAACTAAAGAGAATTTTTTATAGAAACCCTATCTAGAAAAGGGAGGAATTGGAGGAGGCATCAAAAATTGAGATTTAACACCATATGTAAGGCAAGATATACCTCTACTTGTACCGTATTATCATTTATTTTTTATGTTGATTGTTTATTTTAGAACCCTAGTTACGTTGGGTCGATTAATTTATTAACGCTAAATAAATGAGAAACTTTATCTTAATACCTTATTTGATGATACATCATTTTATTCTTATGGAGAATTTATATTAAGACCTCTTACACATTAATATCTTTGTAGATATATTATTGAATACAAAAATTGAATATGACGGGACTTGTAAGGAAATTATATTGTTAAACGAGACAATTTGTGATGAAATATGCATTAGAGGTTATAATGATCCCTTTTGATGAACTATTGATGTTAGAACATAATTTCCATTAGAAAATATGTAAGAGTATTTTTAAAAACAAATGTGTTATGGTTTCATTCTTAAAACCATGTTTCATAAAATTTATTATTTACTAATAAATTATTGTCATAACTCATTGTAAATATGAATAATGTTTGTGTGAATGACTTATATTTTTTGTAAATATATTGTATATGAGAGTCAATTTTACTTTGTAGCAATTTTAATGAGTTTGGTTTGCCTCAATCTTGGAATATCGAAATTCTAGGTTCCATTATGATTGAACAATTCACATCCAATATAGGGATTAAACCCTCCATCAGTAAAGTTATGTGTACAATATTACTCATTTATATAGACTATAATAACCTATTTGATATGGTTTAGAAACTTGTCTCGTAGTTTAAGGAAGATTGTACGAGTACATAATGAATGTATTATACATAATGAAATGTGAGATCCGAGTCTCAAGGCTGACTAGATAAGAACAACATAATCTAATAGCTTGCAAAGGGTTAAGATTCATAATCCCTAGTGATCCGAGGATAGAAATATTCACATAATGACTACATAACTAAATGAATAGATATGTAAAATATTATTACCTTGATTAAGGGATAGTTTGTGGGATGTTTAACCCGACTTATACAATTAGAGTTATAAGTCATCTTTACATGTGTAGATTTTTTGTATGTTATGGATGCTTGGTGTGGACATACCAAAGTGTGTGATTATATTCACAAATAATTCAATGGTGATTTAATGGGATTGTTCATGTAACCACGTACTACACCCTTAGGAGATGTTGCATATTGTTCAAATGTCTAATATTTTGATACTACGTAATGTGGGTTATGCATCTCGCATGAGGGAGACATATGAGGTTAGATATTATCATGTAGAGTAGTAAGTGGTTACACTATTGGTGTAGCAGGGTAATTATTTTCTCTTTATGTGTTATTTTTAGACATTATGAGTGAGACCTTCTATGGAATGAACCAATCGAGTCAATAGTGGTCAACGAAGGAAATTTTATTCATGTCCCATGTATGTAATGTAGGTAGTCCAATTATGGGCTTAATTTACTTGTATATTTGGTGGTGTGGTTGCTAGTCTAGTGATGTGGATAGCTTATTTTGAAATTAGGTAGCATAAAATCTAGGCCACTGACGGGATTAATTACATAAAACTTGTATAGTATTACAATTAATCTAATGACGGTATTGACACGTTTTAATATCATTCCCTTTTATGTATGTGATGTTAGTTACCTTAGTGGCGAGTGTCGGAGGGGATGGCATGAGAAATAAATAAGTCTCATTTGATATTATTTTAAGATAAGTTAGATAATTCTTGCAATACAAATTCTACCCCTTTTTTTAAATAGACCTTTTTCAGGCGTCGTATAATATAGTAGGTAGTTTAGTAATGGGATTGGAACATGTTAAAAGGATTACCATAAATAGAGGTGATGTGAGTCACCTTGGGAGCCAATCTCGATGGGGACGACATGATACATAAATAAGTCGCATGTAATTTAAGAGATATATATTTCTTTCGATGTGTCGTATGTAATACCCCTTGTGATTTAATACTTAGGTTTATCAAGTCCAAACATTAAATCATTACAAAACACTAAAATAAAATAATATCATTCTTAGCATGAGGAGATTAAAGAGAAATAGACAAAAAGATTTCGTAAAAAGGATGTGACAATACTCAACATAAATGAAAGCATTCAAGGTTAAAAACTAAGAGAAAAATTGTTTCTACTGAACACATACATGCTTTTCACTGGAAGTCTAAATCAATACATGCCAACTGAATCTCAATAAAACACCAGCCATACCAAAAAGTCTAGACTAAAAAGGCAAACGATAACATAAAAAGATAGAGGTATACAATGTCTCTAGAGCCAAAGGTCCTGATATGGTGTATATCCTGCGTTAACTGGATGACAAGGCTATCTAAGTCTGGGGTCCCGGTCCCGCCCTAGAACTTGATTTCCATAGAAGGGGGGTTAAAACCCTATAAAGTAATTTATCTATGCAACTCAATCAGTAATATATATCGATGAATAAAATCACAATATTTAATTTAATGAAATGACTCATCCCATAATCGAGATCTAACAATGAGCTTGAATATTCCCACTTCAGTATATAATTATTCAGCCCATTAAGTATACCAATCACAATATAACACAATAAGTCTCAATTGCTTTCATTAATTATTTATAATCATAAATTAGAATTACGTAACCAACATTTGCCCCTTCGCCTCGACCGTCTTCCAAACATGTGGTACGCCAAACTTACATATTTCATCTCCCAACCAGACACCACCTGTCATTCACATGGATGAATAATATATAAAGTGTCCGAGATATTTCACAAATATCATATCTCGGTGCCACCTGGCATTCGCATGTCCGTGAGATTTCCAAATATAAAGTGTTCCTCCGCGGTATCCACCCATATATTTCCATACAATATGTTCAATTATTATTGACATTCTTATGCATAATTAGTCACTCTGTAAAAACCACTCAAACCACAATTAACCCATATACTCCATCCTAGTTGCACTATAACGACTTTATTTCACATTTTGCAGAATCTGATAAAAGGCAAAGGGAATATAATTAAATTAAGCAAGTAATCTCAAGTGAGATGTATGAAATTGAAAACGTATAAGTTTTATTAGAGATTTAGGTCCTCACTCATAACCTTATTCAAACTCCATGCGTGAGATGTCTCACCGAAGTGAAATCAAAACAAGGAACCCCCCCGATACACTTACGTATGGATAGGGTAGCAGTTCAGATGGAATTATTTAGCGTAATTTCTAGAAAGATATGTTTAGGGATTAAACGTTACTAATGCTAATACCTTAACGAATCTAATCATCACTAAAATTAATTTAGAGCAATAACAACAAGGATAAATTATCTAACAATATCGCAAGTTAGGATTTGCATGAGTTCTCATATAATATCACACATAAAGGATATGAGAACGAAATTACTAAAGTAAAATACATTCATGAGTACCAAGTATTCAATATCGATTCCCCGTGTTACTACGTAATTCATATGGCTAATAACCAAATTTTCTTCCTGATCATTTATAATAAGAGGAACATGTATAGTGAGAGTACTACTAATAACAGATAAGGTACTACTCTACTAAGAGGTCCAACTTTACTTAAGATTTATTTAACAAAATTTTCTTATGGTATAATTGCTAGCATTTCTTCGCCATGGAGTGGTGTTCATACAAAATTTATATTGGGCTTACTAATTACTCAAGTTGTCATTTAGTCTTGGTCGAGTTAAAATAAGGACTTTTTATTAATTATATCCATAAATTTAATTGAGGTGAAGTAAACATCAACACATATCAAATGAGAGGAGTAGAAAACTACGTGCCTCGTAACGTGAGCCGTAATTCCTTTTCTAGTTGATGGCGAAAATACCTCTCGAAGCCTCCTCAAAATTTTCCTCTAAAACTGTTACAACGTCGAAAAGAAATGAGGGAATGCCGAGGTAAAAATTTTGGGCTTTACTTCTTTAGCCAGTCCACTGCCACCATTATTTTAAAGATTAACAATAAATGGAAGGTCTCGTTTCAATGGGTTGCCATCATTTTTGAAACACAATAATAAGTGGAAGGATTGTTGCTTATGGGCTTTGACCGACCATATAAAATAAATTAGGAAAATAAAGGAGAATAAAAACTCAAAGCGGGTAGGAAAATAAGGAACTCAAAGTCTTATTTATTGGGACACCAGCTACCAATAGCACGTTACATATTATCGATGCTAGTAAGAAGAAAAAAGGGCGGGGACATTATTGCACAGAAAATAAGGGAAAAAATATGGGGAAAGCCTTTGGACAACAAGTGAAGTATACGGTCTCTTAATCCTTTAGCACCGAAAAATATAAGTTTTATAAACCTTTACACCCAATCAACCTTGTAAGGGTGGGTAAATTTCAGCTGTAAATTTTTTTTAAGAGAGATTGGACCATGGGCCTTTTTTTCCCAAAGCCTTTTAACATTTTATTAAATGTTCAAACCTTATTACTTAAATAAGAGTTTTATTATATAATTTATACGTAGATTATTTAAATATTTACATTTAAATCTTTAAAAATAATTAATTCCAGCATTTTTAATTAGTTAAAAATTTCGCTGTATTACATTACAACAACTACCAGAAATCCATTGGGATGGCACCATATGAGGCGTTGTATGGACGACCGTGTAGGCCACCAGTGTGTTGGTTGGACGTGGGTGAGAGTAGTTTGTTGGGGACCGAGTTTTTTTAGGAGAATTCAGAAAAGATCAGGATGATTCATCATCGGATCAAGACAACACAAAGTAGGCAAAAGAGCTACGCAAACTTGAAGAAGGATGATGCGGAGTTTCATGTCGGTGACCAGGTTCTCTTCAAGGTGTCACTTATGAAAGGGGTAATGCGTTTCAGTAAAAAGGGAAAGTTATCCCCGAGGTATGTAGGGCCATTCATAATCATAGATCGCGTGGGTTTTCTCGCTTAATGTCTAGCGCTACCCTACCATCTAGCTCGAGTGCATAATGTATTCGATGTATCGATGCTTCGTATATTCTTCGGGGGTAAGGCCGCATATCAGCATATAGAGTTAGATGACATCTAGTTAGATTTTGACGTCTCGTACATTGACGAGCTGACTCGTATCTTAGACCGTAGGGTCTAGATTCTGAGGACCAAGGAGATCCATTTAGTTCGTGTTCAGTGGGCTCACCATGCTGAGGATGAGTCCACTTGGGAGCGAGGGATGCTAGGAGACAACAATATTCGTACCTATTTGTTACAGATATGGGTTATTTGATATGAATTTTGAGGAAAAAAATCTTTTTGGTGGGTGGGGGGATGTAATACCCCGAAATTTTTAACTAATTAAAAATGATCGAATTAAAAAAATTTAAAGACTTAAATGTAAAGATTTAAATAATCTACGCATAAATTATATAAAAAACTATTATTTAAGTAATATGGTTTGAACATTTAATAAAATGTTAAAAGTCTTTGGGAAAAAAGTCCAATGGTCCAATCTCTCTTAAACATTTGTTTTATGGCTGATATTTACCCACCCTTACAGGGTTGGTAGGGTTTATAAAACTTCTATTGTTCGGCGCTAAATGATTAAGAGACCGTAGACTTCATTTGTTGTCCAAAGGCTTTTCCCCACATTTTTTCCCTTGTTTTATGTGCAATAATGACCCCACCCTTTTTTCTTCTTACCGACGCCGATGATGTGTAACCTACTATTGGTAGCTAGTGTCCCCACAAAGGAGACTTTGAGTTCCTTGTTTTCCTACCTACTTCGAGTTTTTATTCTCCCTTATTTTCCTCATTTGTTTTATTCGACCGGTTAAACCCCATAAGCAACAACCCTTCCATTTATTGTTAAGCTTCCAAATAACGGCGGCAGTAGACTGACTTAGGAAGTAAAGCCCAAACTCGTTACCTCGTAATTCCCTCATTTCTTTTATGTGTTATAACAGTTTTAAAGACAAATTTTGAGGAGGCTTAGAGAGGGATTTTTTCCATCAACTAGAAAGGGAATTTCGGATCACGTGATGAGGCAAGTAGTTTTCTACTCCTCTCCTTTGATATATGTTGATGTTTAATTCACCGCAATTAAATTTATGGATATAATTAATTAAAATTCCTTATTTTAACTCAACCCCAAGACTAAATGAAAATTTGAGTATATTAGTAAGGCCAATATAAATTTGGTTTGAACACTACTCAATGATAAATAAATGCTAGAAATTATATCATAAGAAAAATTTCGTTAAATAAATCTCAAGCAAAGTTGAACCTCTTAGTAGAGTAGTAGCTTGTTTGTTATTAGTAGTACCCTCGCTATACATGTTCCTCTTACTATAAATGACAAAGAAGAAAATTTGGTTATTAGCCATACGATTTACCTAATAACGCGAGGAATCGATATTGAATACTTGGAACTCATGAATGTATTTTATTTGAGTAATTTTGTTCGCATATGCATTATGTGTGATATTAAACACATGCAAATCCTGACTTGCGATATTGTTAAATAATTTATCCTTGTTGTTGGTGGTCTAAATTAATGTTCAGTGATGATTAGATTAGTTAAGGTATTAGAAATAGTAAGGTTAAATCCCTAAACACACCTTTTTAGAAATTATGCTAGATAATTCCCTCTGAACTACTACCTTATCCATATGTAAGTGTATCAGGGGGGTTCCTTATTTGGATTTCACTTCGGTGAGACGTCCTACGCACGGAGTTTGGATTAGGGTCAGAGTGAGGACCTAAATCTCTAATAAAACTTATACGTTTTCAATTTCATACCTCTCACTTTATATTAATTTTTTAATATAATTTCCCTTTGCCCTTTATGAGATTATGCATAATGTGAAATAAAGTCGTTATAGTGCAACTGGGATGGAGTATATCAATTAATTGAGATCTGATTGGTTTTTACGGAGTGAATAATTATGCATAAGAATGTAAATAATTATTGAACATATTGTATGGAAATATATGGGTGGACACCCCGGAGGAACACTTTATATTGTGAAATAATCTATCGGCCATACAAATACCAGGTGGTGTCATAACATGAGATATGATATTTATGATCTGTTGTGATATATATATTTCTTAGCCATGCGAAGCATGTGGTTGAGAGATGAAATATGTAAGTTTGGCGTACCACATGTTTGGAAGACGGTCGAGGCGAGGGGGCAAATGTTGGTTACGTAATTCTAATTTATGATTTCCATCAATTAATGAAATCAACTGAGACTTATTATGCTATATTGTGATTGGTATACTTGATGGACTAAATAATTATATATTGAAGTGAGAATATTCAACCTCGTTGTGAGCCCCCTATCATGGGATGGGTCGTTTCATTAAATTAAATATTATGATGTTATTCATCGATATATATATATATATATATATATTACTGATTGAGTTGCGTAGCTAAATTACGTACTTGGGTTTTAACCCCCTTTTTGTAGAAACCAGGTGTGAAGGCGGGACCCCAGACTTAGATTGACTTGTCATCCAGTTAGAGCAGGATATACACCATCTCAGAACCTTCGGCTCCAGAGACATTGTAGACCTCTATCTCTTTATGTTATCCTTTACCTTTTTAGTCTAGACTTTTTGGTATGGCTCGTGTTTTATTGAGACTCAATTGGCATGTAGTGATTTAGACTTCTGGTGAAAGGCATGTATGTGTTCACTAGAAACACTTTTTCTCTTAGTTTTGAACCTTGAACATTTTTATTTATGTTGAGGATTGTCACTTTGTATTTTTAGAAATCTTTATGTCTATTTCTCTTTAATCTCCACATACTAAGAAATATATTATTTTATTTTAGTATTCTTTAATGATTTAATGTTTGGATTTGATCAACTTAAGTATTAAATCGCACGGAGTATTATAGCGTATGATCCATTTTTTCTTAAAAACCTTTTCCAGTTAATTGAAGATAAAAGATCAAGTTTGAGAGGACTTATTTGAACGATAACATTATATAGATATCAGAATCGTAAATGTTATATATATATATATATATATATATATATATATATATATATATGTACACACACATATATTGGACTAGTTATTAACTTATGGCCTTGTCACGATTACAAAGTTGTGTTATTCATTCGACTATTTAGTCAGAACTTTATTAGATGGACTTTTATGATATTCAGTTTATACATTAAGATTTATCATATTGTTTCATTTTTATCGTGTTATATATTATGGTTGTTATCATCTCAGTTATTCATTAATGCTTGATATAAATTTTTTAAAGCTAACCATTTTTGGCGTATAAGATTGGACACCTTATACATGAAAATATGGGTTTTACAATTTTTATAAAATCATAATCTATAACTAGCGCTGGCATCTGGGCGGGTACGGGTGGAAATGGGCGGGTCGAATTTAGGTTTGGGTAAAAAATGGGCGGGCTGGTTTTGGGTTGATAAGTGGGCGGACCGGACCAACCTCCTTTTTCTATCTATGGCCAAATCACAACTCGGTGAATAATCTTCGATTTCATCAGCGATGAGTCTTCCAAGAAGGGAGCAGCGATTCGGGTGCAGCTTGAGAGAGAGGGAGAGAAATATTCGACAGTTGGTAGAGAAGACAGAGAATGAGAAGCGGGTCGACATAAATAGGTTTAGACTCTTAAATGCACAAACCCACTTTTAAAGCTTGTCTAACCCATTTAAACTAGCACCTTTAGCCAGTTCAGCCCACTTTTAAAAATTCTTGGGTCTCAAATCAGCCCATGATGGGCATAACATGGGTTGTTCAGTAATATGGGCTGAGTTTTCCAGTGTTATCTATAACCTTAAGGTCTTTATGAGGCATTACATTTCTATTGAATTTTCTTTGATAGGTTTAGAGTTTGTCATATAATTTTGTACTCTTGTGTTGCAAATATGTGTGTATTGATATCATTTTCTTTTGCTCAAGAGTTTATGAGACTCGGGGAGCACTAGAGCATAGAAGTGTTAAGATGATGAAGACTTTTTTTATTTATAGGTTATTATATATGGATCGAGTGGTTTGATAAGGTGGTTGACCTTACATGTGAGGATAATTAAGTAAGTTGTCGTGGTTGGAGAAATAACACCAATTCATAGGTTTTACAGCTATAAATAATTTATATGCCTCATGTCATACCGATTTTGAGATAAGAGAGGGTTGAAATTTTTTACAATGAACCTACTAGAGTTTTGGGTCCTACGTATGATGTAAATGATTTTGAAATGGAAAAGGGGGATAAAAATATACCTTCATAAAAATGAGGGGATTAAAGAATAAAGGTAACTGATTACTACTTCTTAGTGTGGTGAGGGTGTCGTGGTAAGGAATATATGTGTGGCTAGTTAACATGAGTTGGTGTATTTATATTACTCTTATATTTGAGCAAACTTTAGATATTTATGTATTTGTATTACTATCAAATTTGAGCGAAGTTTAGATATTAGGTAACACCCGTATCCAATTCAAGTAGGGATAATGAAAGATCTTTTAACCTTGGAGTGTGTGTGTGCACTTATGTATCTTAGGCTTTTTTTATCTCCAAATTAAATGACATCATGTTTGAACTTAGACTTCAATTCCTTAAGTCGAGATCAGAATCTAAGTCTAGGTCCTAATCCAACAAAGGTAATAGACTCCTAAGACATATATAAAGATCCCACAAAAATATCTACACTCAATGCATAAGGTCACTAACAAAACTTAAGAACCTTTGTCATGTGGAAGGGACTAAAAATTTCTCCACTCTATCCATACAAGAAGGAAAATGTTGTTAAAAGTTCCTTGTTCTAGAAATAAATCCACTACGCCTCATTTCAGTAATTACTAAGGTCCATCGAGACTATGACAAGGCAATGTCATCCTTAAGAAACATTCCAAAAACCTCTCTAGTACTAGGGACCATTTTCATGTGATAGGTCAAACCTTAATGGCTCACTACAGCAATGTGTAGTTCAGGAAATCTTGAAAGAATAAAACAATGCCCCGATTAATCAATGTAGCAGATTGGTAAAAAGTACAAACATTATTCTACTAAACCAACTCACTATTTATAGTTTTCTTACATAATTAAATTTCATTAAATAGACTCATCTACCATCACCACTCACCTTCAACGCATTCCTCCTACATTCCTCTACTTCACCATAGCATAAGAGCTCATCCATGGTCATCCATATGTCTACGAGATGTATATATAATTGGTTCTTGGAGAACAGTTTATGGGATTTAATACACAAATATATTCATCATAACAACAGTTATAAAAATTATCATTTTTAATAGTTTTTTACTACTCCGGAAACTAAACTGGGTTCTTTACATTATACTTATACACCTTAGTCTCTTTTTAGTCTCGTGTGTCCTAATCTAGTAAGAAGTAATTACATGATCCAATTAGTTGATTCATATGTGTTCTCTTCCCATTAAAAAAACCTCTTACGTACCTTGTACCACCTTAGTTGATGTCTAAGGCTGATCATTATGTATTACTTACCATCATATTCGTAATAAAATAGAGAAACATAATAAGAAAGGATGTGCGTATCTCAATCAAGGTATACTTCCATGTGTTGTTGTTATTCCTCACTTACAACACATTCTTCTAACTTAAGGAGACACATTTGGTGAGGATAAGGTAAAAAATGATTTCATCACCATCAGTTTGGTTCTGATTATGGGAATCATTATGATCGAAAGCCATTCTATCAAATATTTACAACTCTCATTGTCAATATAATGGCGACCGACTTTGAAAGAGATGAAGGCTCATCATAAAGAGATGCATAAGTGGCTAGTGCTCATAGTGGTGAGGCTCCCTCTAATTTCCTCAGCATTAGCTGCACCAGCACTCGTTGCTTTACATACCCAACTTGCAATAAGAGAGAAAAATGGCAAAAATCTTCAAGAAGAAGATGGTGAGATTTATGATGATGGAAACAAGGTTTTCTTAAAACCTCTAAAGTCCCAAACCCTCATCCCTGAAAGAGAGATACTATATATCCCGATAGATCACTCACATGGGTAACCCATGATTGTTAATCTTTGTAAGTCTGAGACTAAAAAGATTCATTATAGACTAGATAACTTTCTAAACCAATATCAAGCTCAAAATATAAACACTATTATGTTGTCCCTATAGAAAAGTTGTTATCCATTCTATAATAAGGCACAATACTATGCATTTCCTCCTAAGTTGAACATGCTCACCATTAAACTATTCATTGTGTCAAAAGAACCCATTGAACATCTTGAAATCTATAAGTCCTTATTGATTCTGTAAGATATATAAGATGAGGTTCTGTGTTAAGACAATCTAATCACCCCAAGGGGCACACCCGAACATTAGTTTGCCAAGCTCAAATTGAGAACCATAGAACTTCATAAAGTTATCCAGGTCCTTCATAACTAACTTCATAGGAATTTTTAAAAATGCAAACATGCAACATTCCTCCTCAACTTAGGGAAAAAGAAAGATGGTCACCCTCGGAGAATATGATAAGAAATTAAATTATGAGGATCTACTAGTATATGACCTTAATGATTCTATATATGTGGTTTCCTTTATTGTAAGACTAACTTCAAAATGACTATTATTGTGCTTCAACACAAAAAATCCCCGCATATGACTAAAAATCTCTAAATAGATTAGAAATACTTGAATAGAGAGGATTCAATATCTACAAGGGCCTATGAGCTTCCCCATCCACTTAAGCCCCAGAAAGGCAAGAGGAAGTCTATGCTCCACTGATTTGGGGGGACCTTAGTAGAGATGAATTCCAAAGGAAATGAGGGGAGAAAAAATAGAACCCTGAAGGTCAGGCACTTAACTCCTGTTAGAAATACCCCATAGGATATCTTATCAGTTGTAAAATTCCTAGATATTTTTCCTGTACCCAAGCACATGAAGTCATTAGAGAATAAGAAGGATAAATCAAAGTAATTTCATTTCCATTGGGAACATGGTCACAATACCATAAATTGATTATATATATATATATAGGAAACCATTAAGGAGTTCATTAACTAATTCTATCTTAAGAAATCCATAATTAATTTGTCTACTAATCATTGGAAATACTTATGTTGATTATCAAATTCTTATTGATGATGTGACTAGTTCATTAATTACTCATGAGTTAAGAGGGGATTTATTTCGTTAATTATAAGTTACTATTGAGAGATTTATCTGATTGACCATACCAGGTTACGATTGGGACTTATGATGTCGAGTATGTAAATTTGATGTCGTCGAAACAATGTAGTTGGGTTTTATATGTGGAGATTATGATATGTAAATCAATTTTGAGGATACTAGTATTAGTGGGGAAAATTGACTTGAGACTTTAATGCGTTAAGTGTCAGATTTGAAGATTTTTAGAAAAATGTGTTTTGAGATCAGATCTGAGGACTATGGAAATTTATGAATTTCGGTAGTAGGACTTATGTTAAAAATATTATGTAGCTCACAACGATGCTTGGGGATTATAGACTAAATTAGAATATTTTAGTCATTTCCATGAATTCATGGATAAAAGGATTGAAAGAAATATGGAGACATATGTGAGGGGGATAATATATGTTATTGTCTTTATGATTAATTATTCATCGAGCTATGAAAGTTCAATTTTGAAATATGGTTTGTGAGGATTGGATATACAATGGTCAAATTTATTTATAGTTTATTTATAGAGATAACTTAGGTAATTGATGAGATTCTATGAATATAAAAGTAATTATATTAATATTTTACGTGTCTATGTGTAGAAAATGAATAAGGATTAAGGATATATGCACTAGAATTAATAGAATAAGATTAACAACCTTTGATCTCAATGGATATCTCACCCAAATATAAGTGTATCAGGGGGTTCCTAGTATGGATTTCATTAATGAGATGTCCCACGTATAGAGTTCATGGAATGTTAGGAGTTAAGGGTTTAGGAAGTGGTGAATGTGTAGATATTCTAGGTTAAGAATTATGAATTAATGGAAGGGTTATTCATAGTTATGTGACTAGGAAGTTTGTGATTGATTAAGATTTTGAATTTGAGAATGATGTTGCGATGGAGGGCAGGAAATTCAGGTAAGTTTTAAAGTCTGATGATTATCTAATCTAGACGGTATTGTATCAATACGACAAGGGAGCTTCCTTGGTTGGATTTCATTTATGAGACGTATAGCTCATGGAGTCTAGAAAAAATTCAGATATGAGATCCTAAGAAAAAATAAATTATGATGATAAGTGGAGTAATAAGTAACTATGGAACGTGTAATAACGTATTGGTAATCATGATAAAATTTTACAACGCATAAGGATAAAATGGTTATGTTAGTGTATACAGAGATAGATTACTTTGTTTTCTATATGGCAATGATAGTAGTTAGATTTGATAGTATGGATCACGAATTTATGTGCACACCGTGAGTGATAAGTGGGCCCATGTTATAGAAAGGTGGTTCTAGATTCACCGGGTTTTTTATACGTTACTTGTGTTTTGTGGGAATATGGGAGAGAATGGTGGTTCCTCAATGATGTGACAAAAGTATGTGTGCGTACCGTATGGTTTTGGGAGAGCCTATCTTATGTGAATGTTGTTAGGGATGCTGGTTGGTTATAATAAAGCTATCAAGATAAACATATTATAAATGAGTTAATATGTTCAGAAGTGGTTAATATGATACTATTGTTTTAAATGGAAGGAAGATTGGCTAGAATATAAATGGAATTTGCAAAAGATTCTAATAATGGAATATGAAAATCGCAAGTGTTTAAAAGGCTTCAAGCGAATAAATGAGTTAAGAAGAACGTAGTTGTTAATATCTTTTAATAAGTATAAATTTGAGAATACATGCCATTACTTGATTTTTGGTTGAATATGTTATTAAACAAATAACCGTGGACATGAATTAAACAGTCGCTTATACTACTGTTATTATGTGGATCGTTGTTTAGTCTATTAATCATGTTGATATTTATAATGGCTTTACAATTAAAGGTTTATTTACAATTAAAATGCTCTACTGTGATATTTTCTTCATTTATCACTTGTGATTGGGTTTATGTTATCCTATTTCGGGTTATATAGCTAGTATTCATGCAATGGGCATGTCCCATGGTACTCGTGGACTAACATATTAGGTAAGGAATGTGATTATAGGAGCTATTGGATCATGAAGTTCATACTTGGACATTTGGAGACTCGTATCATGTATAATTTAGTTTTGTTTCCGTCATTTATTTATATAAGGCAATGTATTGGATTGGTGGGTTACTCATAATTCCATAATAGTATCCAGGATTATTAAAGATTATACTTGTTCGTGTTTTACATTGGAGGTTTTGTGACATTAGAATTTATTGTTGGTGGTTATTTATACTTTCTTATCTTTCATATCTTATGTCATTGGAAAAGGTTTTAAATTTTCTCATATGTATGTCACATGCTAAGAATGATATTTTTATTTTAATGGATGGTATACCTTTGTTTAAGGCTTGATCAACCTCGATGGAAAAGTATGATAGTTGTTGCATAAATTTTAATATTATTCCCCATAAAGTTAACATGCTTACTCCTCCATTTAGAAATTTGTAAAAAGTTACATGTTTTTGTCTTCTCATAAACCCCTTCCATGTTGTGGAATTTTATTATATATTTTAGCAACTAAATACCTTTTATTACCTATTGATACATATAATTCCATTTAAAATTCAAATTATAATAGTATTTTAACGATTTATACCATTTTAAATATTTATGTAACTTCTCTAATTGTTGTTACTTACTAGATTGAATACTTAAAACATGTAACACACGTCATTTGTTCACCATTTACTCATCACAAGTAACTAAAAATTTTATTTTTATATAATACAAAGTGTGACCAACTTCTTTTTAATATAAATAACATGTGAAGAAATCAATAATCTATTTATATAAAAAAGTGATAATGTTTGGTTTCTATATTTTTTATTAAATCATATACAAATATAACTAAATACTTCCAAAGCATCATTTTGCATTACATACCTAAAGTATTTTACTTTTTATTTATCTCCCAAAAGATGCTATTGGTCTCATGGTCTTCAACTAACCAAATACCTAATATGTTTTTTTCAACTTTATAATGATAGATGTAGGGAGTAAGATTAAAATAAGAAAACATTTTTAACAACTCAACATGACACAATGAAACTCATTGTATAGCCACTTTACAAGTAACAATCTTTGATTTGTTAATTCACGATTAATAAATGAAGACAACAGTGAGCAAAATGAGGCAACATTAAAATGGACAGAAAATGTCAAAAATGAATGTACTTTACCAAATTTTTAATAAAACTCACCTCCAAACTAATTTCCCAATTAGAACCAAAATATCTTAAGATTTTCCAACTCGGTCAATTATTTTGTTTATCCATGCGAACTTACTTTTTTTTTTATTTCCAACCATTTAATTTAAGGTTTCATTATGAAAAGCCTTTAGAGAAATCAATTATGATTTTACTGTCACTTCACAATTAAATAATTGGATCCCATAGGTTTTTATAGGTTGGCTTCCTTCCATAATGGATGAGAGGGATCACTTCTAGTAGATGAATAATATTAATTCCCAAGAATGTTCCAACTTATTTAGGGAACTCTCTAAAATCCAGTACTAATATTTATAGTTTTTATAATGTTTTACGAAAATCCATAATATTATATAACACTCTAACATACATAAAACTCCCTCGGACAAACTAGAGAACTCTTAAATATTTTACAAGTATGAGAAACACATGCTTCTTTATAGGAAGTATATATTATTCTAGATTATCTTTAGATACCCGTAAAATATTTGATAAATCCTTAAAATGTATTGTGAACCTCAAAGATAATTCAAACATAAAATTTTCCTTAAACTAAATTAGTGATACTTAACTCGATTTGTGAGCAGTGGTTATTACAAAGAATTAAAACACTTCATGAATAATGACATAAATGATCAATATATCAAAACTTTAAAATTTCCACACTCACACACCATGACAGACAAAAGTTGTTAAAGTATTTTATCGTGGAATGTTTAAAGGTGTTAAATGACAATTACAATCCATGACCACAACAAATATTTATTGTCATGGATGATTTATAATGATGAATGTACACCAAGGGAGGGGTTCCATGTGAGTTATCCTGGTCAAAGCCTGTGACAAAACTTACTATACTAACCGTATTTTTATAGTATTTAATTAATTATTAAATTGATGTTTGGATGTTGATGAATTGGTATTTTCGTATGTTATGCGATCAGTTATTTTGTGATTTAAGATATTGGACTTTTGATATGTTATTTAATAGATTGATATGTCACCGTGAGATTTTACATATGTTATAGATGTTAGTCAATTGAAAATAATTTATAAATAACTTGATATGTGACCGTGAGTTTTAATTGGATTGTATTACTATAGATGTTTGCCAACTCAAAAAAATTCATTAAGATAAATAATTAAGTGACTTAGTATTATGAGCAGCTATGAAATGGTCAGGGTCTATGTGTAGGGGGTTTGATTTTCTGGATTATTCCCTCATCATTGGGTTCCACTAATGATGAAATAGGTTCTTCCAATATCGAGTCACACTCTAATTAATCAATAATAAATATTAAAACTTAAGCTACATGTATTGACCAGTCAATTAAGATAATTAATTAACTTTTTAAAATGATTGAACTGTAAAACTCATTAACCTTCAAGTAGGTTAATAAGTTGTTTTGAAAGTAGAGTTTGATATTATTATAGTGGAATTTTAGTCCGTTGTGTTAATATATGGATTGGGCCAAGTTTTAGATCATTTAGAGCTTATTTGGGGCCTTTTTAGTTTAGGCTATTTTAGGGACTAAGCCTAATTTCAGAATTAATGTTTAATATAATCTAATGAGGTAAACCTAAAATATCATGACATAATTAGAAAAAAATCCTAGTGGTCAAGGTGAAAGCGGGATCAACAAGGATTAAAGAATTAAGGATTCTAGGATTTGGTTTGTACAATCGATCCAAGGCAAGTTTACTTTGATTAAGAATGTAATTAGTTTTCTATTCGAATAATGGAAGTATGTTGTACTAAGTAAATAAACTCATTTAATTCGATGTGTAATCATAGTTTAACCTAATTTCATAATTATTTTAATCATATGTTAGACCCTAATTATATATTGAAGAACTTGTGTAGTTTTAGTAAGGAATCCTCAAATTTATTTAAGAATTTATGTTATATGAACTTTAAAACATTAGATATGCATCCTAATATTTGTATTCTGTTAAGGAACAAACTTTATTTCATTAATAACTGAGAATTATTAAACCAATTACATTAGTTTTATAAAGAACATAAACTTAGGGCAACTTTAAAATTTTAGGGACTTAACCCTAAATGATGTTGTGAATTAACTAAAACATATACAAACATATTTTTATATGTATCATGATGTTTATATACGAAGGATATAGGGTATTTCTTCTGTTAGAGGCTCTTAGGTTGATTTGGGTAGAGTTTAGCCACCATTAATGAGCTGGTGTGAAGGTGGCTACTATAAGGGGCGAATTGATTCAGTTTGGGGTGAATCAATTCAACTTCCATGAGAATTGATTCTAGTCATATATATTGTCTAGAAATGTATTTATGATCTTTTTAAGTTGGAATAATAAATTGATTTAAGCTTTAGACTTCTAGATTCATAAATTGATGTGAACGTTCAAATTGACTCCTAACTTCAAACTTTATCTAGAAAACTCGGTGGTACCTCCTTGGATCTATTTCCATAATGTTCCTATTCATCTATTTGCTAAAGCTTCTATTTTCTCCATTGCCCAGATGGTTGGAAAGCCATTAAAAATGGATGTTTTTTTTATAGTGAATCAATCAAGACTTAGTCTAGCTAAGATTTGTGTGTAAATTGATCTCACTCGCTATAAATATAAAAGAGTGTGGATTGGTATAGGAGATAGTGGCTTCTAGCATGCTATGATATATGAAAACCTATCAAGATAATGCTAATATTATTTGAAAAAGGGTCATGAAGAAGGGACTTTCATATTCTTGAATGGTGGAAAAGTGGCCAATACAAAGCCTCCTCCCAAACTTCTTTTCAAACCCATGATGTGTTCAGCAATTTTTTGGTAAGTGCTTGAGGTATATGAGTGGGATATATTGTTTAAAGGAGAGTCTAGAGGAAGATTCTTACCACTAGTGGTAGGGAAAGAAGGAGAATCGTGGATGATAACAGGGTTGTTTAAAGGTTCTTGGATTATTTATTGGGAGGTATTTTAACCGCAAGGCTCTCATCACACAATTGGCATATGCTTATGAAGTTTGCTTTCAACCCATCAACATAAAGCATGTTGTCTAGCTTCGAGAACCCAAAAATCTCAATGGTACCACGTCCCTACACACTAAAATGACTCCCATCGTCGAAGGTGACTTTACTGTGCTTGTGATCCTCAAGTTTAGTAAAAAGTGATTTATCACTTGCCATGCGCCTTGAGCCTCCACTATAAAAATACCATTGGGAGGCATTATGAATTTTGAGAGAAATACGAATAAGATCTTTTGTGTCATTTTTTTTCACAATCCAAGTAGGAGTGTAACACGTGGGCATTACCTTTCTATTGCTCTTTTTTGTTGTCTATAGTCTTAGGTTTGAAGTAATTATTATGAGATATAGACAACCTTTGGAACCCCTCCTTAATCCTTTATAAGTATGGAGTAGATGTTCAACTTGTTCTCTCAAATTATCTAGATGGATATAGTGGGGTGAGGGAGCATAAGAATGAGGATCCCTCTCAAGTTTGTAGAAAAAGTCTCCAATGTGTCCCATTCTTTTGCAATAAGTACAATGAGAGTGTTTTAGCAATCAATTAACAAACTTGTTTAATTAAATTCCAATTTTATGCAAACAATCACAAATATGAGGAAAAATCCCCCAAAGGGGTAAAACCTTTTTATTTCACTATATTATGTAACAACTTACAAATACAAAGAAATAATCCTGACACACGAATACCCACAGGCGTCAGTTCGTTGTCATCGGCAGGAGATCCCTTAAGAGCTCCAATTATCAGCAATGGATAATCAGCCTTATTGTCCACAAGTGTACTCAAGATGAGTAGAATAAGTAATCTAGGGTTTAGAATGATTCATATATGTATTTGGGACAGTTTGGTGAATCAAAAGAGGTTTAAAACTCTAAAAATAAAGTCTTGAAATTGCAGTTGTTTCTGCAGAAAACAGAGTTGTAAAGTCTTGAAAAACTTGACTGTAGAAAACAAGTATTTATAAAAAAGTTGAGTCGGCGTTCTCGCTCGAACGAGATTTGTATGCGCTTGAACGAAATTGGTTTATCGCTCGAACGACCAGAACGTCAAATAATGTTTTTTTATAAATCTCCGCCTCAACACTTAGAAAAGATTCTTTTTAAGTGAAAAACGTCTGAGGTGCTTAAAAGCATTTTATAAAAAATTCCCAAATAAATATGGAAACATTAAAAACTCCAAATTAAATATTTTACCATAATTTCGAGCGGAGTGGTGGGAATGATGAAGACGCACATTTCACATTGCTCAATGATGTTCCACTATGAAATCCCCGGATTTTGATTATCTCAATTAAAATCAAACTTATAATTTCCTTTTATATATATTCAAGAGATGATGCGGAAGCATTGAATGTGATGGTTCAATAAAACAACCGAATACCAAATTTTAAACCAGTGTTAATTAATCCATGCCCTAGGATTTGCCTAAGTCATAATTTTCAATATTTCGAAGTTAGGCCAAACCAATTTTAGTAAGGACTTGAATTAAACGAACTTTACCCAATATTTAATTTAGCCCAAAATTAAATTAAGTGTGATAACTTAAACCGAATTTTATCTTGAATTATCCTAATCATGCGTTCTAAATTATTTATGCAAGATAAAATAAATCAATCACACTACGCCGCGATGTACGAGGAAAAACCCAAGACGGGAAACAACCTCGGACGACCCTAGCCACAAATCCACTAGATACGGAATTACAAGTACAAGACAAAAGATTTACAACACACAACTCGATCCCTCTCAAGCCTCGATGCTTCTTCTTGTAGACACCTCTTCCTAGCGAATAACCTTGGAACACCACCGCGGTCTCGGAATCCACCGATAGGACTTTATATGGTCACCGTCACCCGAACTAGGAGCCTTTCTCCAAGTGGGTAAATTAATGCAAACTTCTCTTGAATTCGGTGTAGAGAAAAACCGGTGCCAAACTCCAAGCAATTGATATGTATATAAGAACTTGGAATAAACTCATTTGGGTGTAAACAAGAGTGATGTATATTTTTCTCTAAAAATCTCACTCAAAACATGATCTTTTTCCCTCTTTGAATTTTCTCTCAAAACACTCTCTAAGAGTTAGAAGGTTGTGAAAAAGATTTATCATCAAAAGTGATTCCCGCACATATTAAAGTCTGAAAAAGTTGGTTAAAAACTAAGTGGGGAAGTGGGTGAAAAACTGCCAAAAACTGTTCCCGCCTGGCATCTCGTTCGAACGACATTTTGTTTGAACGAAATCTCGTTCGAACGAGACTTCTAACGACGTTCCAGATTGAACTCGTTAGAATCTTGTTGGATATCTCGTTCGAACATAAGGTTCGTTCGAACGACATATCGAATGACATTTCAAAGGCCTATACTGGAACCTCGTTGGCAAAATCGTTCGAACGACATCTGGTTCGAACGACAATCTTGTTCGAACGACATATCGAACGAACTTCCAGAAAGTTTGGAAAATTTGATTTTAGCCCTGTAAACTTTATAAACTTATTTTAAAGTTCTAATTAATTCTTTCTGAAAATAAAACACAGTTTTTTTATTAAACCTAACACCCAATAAACAAGTTCCAAGCTCCTATATATATATAATTGCATTCATACCTTGGGAGCATGGAACCATAGTTGATGACGTAGAAACGAGGCACTCAAACCGGCATGATGATGAAGCTTTATACTCTTTGCCGCCACGTCTTCAACAAACACTTCATAGGCTTGAGAATATTACAATTAAATATTATCCTATGAATTAATGTTTTTGTCCGAAATTGAGCCAAAACTACAAAGGACTCAATTGGAAATTTGTGTCCTTACAAATATCCCCCTTTGGCTATTCCGGGACAAAAACCAAACAAAAATCCTAAAGGGCCGTCAAGCTCTACAAGACTCAAAACATAACCCACCCAAACTTGACTCAACCCAAGGATCAAACGCTTTGCCATTGAAAGATGCCGCTTTAGAAGTATTCCTGCACACTTAAGCAAACTATCAAACGCATAGGGAATATAAAAATATTAAATGCAATTAATTAATTACTCCCCCTAAAGATTAATTCTCCCCTTTATCAAACAAATGACATACTTAGAAAGACGTCTCTCCCTAAGATAAATCTCCCCCAAACTAAGATACGATAATAATAGGATTAGATACCATTTCTCCCCCCATCATTCTCCCCCTTTTTGTTCAGGAATAGACAAAGGCAAAATAATCAAAACATAAAAGCATGTTGAAGCTTAAAGTGATAAGACATGAAAGCATATGGGAAACAAAAGCAAGGAAAGGCAAAAACAAAATATCATATATATATATGTACTATGAATATATCAAGAATGCACACGCACATATGTATAGATATAAACAGAAATGACACACACAACATATAATAGGAGTCTTTCACACTCGTATGGCAAAAATGTGTCATATGGAAACGGAAGTGTAGGGGTGTGAACTAGCAACAATTAAATTTAGACCCAAACACTTAATAAACGTTCACGGAGTTTTCATTTGATTGCAAACTTCATCACATTTAAATATACCCTCATGTGACAAGATAGATTGAACTCAATGAACAAACATACACAATGCATACAAGCCTATCATATTGATGATTCTACAAACCAATAGAGTCATGACATGAGATACGCAACTAGGATAAATGGACATTGTGCAAACCGTTGATATACCATCCAATCTCCCTCAATATGCATTTATATTAAATTTGAATGAATATATCAATCAAACATAGGCCTTGGAAATTTATTTTTCTTTTTAATGCCATATTTTCTATTTTTAGGCCTTTGGACCACGTATTTCTTTTAGGTCCATTTCAAACGGTGGTTTACAATCGCAAAGGATCACTTAGTCCTTTCGGAGCCCTTCCCCATGCACATTTTTATTTATCATGTTTTCATTTTTCACACAAATCTCACATCTAACGGATTTTAACATGCACTAGTCCTCCTAAGTCACAAATATGTAGATGACAAGATTGGAAGGAGAACATCTCACATAGCTCAAATATACATATGAAGTTAAAAATTCAATGAAGCTCGTGCATGTGTGAATAGAGGCATATAAAAATAGAATTCATTTAAACAACACAAAATCCAACTACTCCATAAAAAAAATATGGTAAAGAACATTTTAAGGATTGATATTCTAAACCAAAAGTTCTAGCCACGTGGGAGCGTAAATCATGGAATTCAAACACCAGTATATGCCACTTAAAGTGTGTCAAACTAAAATACACACAAAAAAATCTTTTTGAGTTTTTAACATTTTTAACCAAAAATAAATATATATACTCAAAAGGATAAACAAAAATCATTTTTATTTTTCATTAAGCGTGAATGAAACAAATAAACCCAAATGATAAACAAAAATCTTTTTGTATTTTCATTTAATGCAAACAAAATGAAGGGAATATAATACAAAAGATAAACAAAAATCATAATTCTAGCATGTGATAAACATGGAGCATAGACTAGAAAATGATTAAACCAGCATACACTTAGCATGTGGATATAGCATGAAGTACAAACGCTAAAGTATGCAAACAAAAACACATTCATCCTTTAGCTTTAGCAAGGGAGGAAGCATGTGAAAGTAAATGAGAATCAAAAGCCCTATTTTGCAAGGCAACCAAGTCGGATTTCCTAACCCAAATTAATGAAGAATGATTATCTTGGGGTGTTGGAACTTTAACTACCATGGTTACTTTACTATGGGATTTTCGAGGAATTCGTTTAAGATCAAAACAAAATTTCCTAAGATGACCTTTTCGACCACAATGTGTACAAGTAAAAACATCTCGAAAGGATTTTCTTATGGAGTGATCTCTAAAATCTTTCCTAGTAGATTCTCCTAAAACATTGGTTTTGGCTTTAGGGGTAAATTCATTACAAGTATTGAAGCCTAAACCACAAGTGCCATTTTTAATTTGGACCGTTCCTAATATTTTATCTAATTTTTCCGAACGACACTCCAAATCAAATTTGACATTACTAGAGTCTTTTAATTTATTTTGCAATTCTAAAATGTTAGACTCTAATAAAACATTTCGCTCTTCAAAAGCAAGAAGGTCCTTTTTCAAGGATTCCATTAAACCCCTAAGGCTATCTCTCTCGCCTTCTACATATTCAAGCTTCTCTTGAAGAGTCCTCTCATGTGTCCTAAGGTCTTCTATTAAAGCCTTTTCATCAACGACCTTGACACTCTCTCTTAAACTAGCTTCTAACTTCAAATTTGCTCGTTTTAATTTGATTGATTCTTTATAATGTTCTTGAAAAACATTTTGAAGTTCACTCACATTAACCTCTTCTTAATTTTCACTCTCTCTTTCTTCTCCACTCTCACTATCATCAAAAACAAGTGAATCATAAACAATGACCTTGGAAGTGTCAAGTGTTAAAGTTTCATCAATCGATGAGTTCTCACTATCACTCACATGAATAGCCATAAAAGCCACAAAATGTTTCTTAGTGGGGGAATCGGGTCCCTCTTCCTTATCACTATCACTAAGGGTCGCATTATATGCAATGGGTCGTTTACCCTCTTTCCTTAGTTTAGTGGGGCACTCATAAGCCCTATGGCCATAACCTTCACAACCAAAACACTTATTAGACTCGTCCCTATCTACATTTTCATTACTAGGTTTAGGGATTTTCTCGACTTTAGGGATCTTCTCGGATTTAGAAATATTCTCGCCTTTGTCATGCTTAGAAGATTCAAATTTCTTAAAATCATTTTCAAATTTATCTTTGTTAATTTTAAGAAATTTTCTAAATTTATGAGCAAACAAAGCCATGTCTTCCGAGTCACTGTCACTCTCTCTCTCTACTACTTGTTTGACCTCTTTTCGGGCTTTTAAAGCAACACCCTTTTCGATTTTCTTTTTTGTTTTAGAGGGAAACATATCTAGTTCATAGGTTTGTAAATCACCTACAAGCTCTTCTAATTTCGTAGAGGCTAAAGTGGGTAAAGAATTTAAAACGGTCACTTTTGGAATAAATCTATCAGGTAGGGACCTTAAAATTTTCTTTACAACACCGTCGTCAGGTATTTTCTCTCCCAAGTTAAAAGATGAATTAACAATATTATAAAGTCTAGCATAAAATTCATCAAAAGTTTCTTTTTCATTCATTTTAATAGTTTCAAATTGAGTGGTGAGGTTTTGGAGTTTTGAAGCTTTAACGACACTAGTTCCTTCATGAGTTAGTTGTAAAATATCCCAAGCTTCTTTAGCGGTTTCACACGTCATAATACATCGGAATTCATCCGGTGTGACAGCGCTAAACAAGGCATTTAAACCACGGGAATTGACATTAGAAAGTTTAAACTCATTTTCAGTCCATATATCGGCGGGTTTGTGAACACGTTCATTTTCAACTAAATAAGTTGGTGGGGACCACCCGTTAACAACAGACATCCAAACTCTCTCGTCGATAGATTTTAGTGCCGATTTCATTCGCACTTTCCAATACGCATAGTTAGAACCATCGAAAATAGGAAATTTTGAAAATGGGGAAAATTCCATTTTAGCCAAAAATTATTTAAGGATCTTTAACGAAATAATTTATTGCTTTGGCTCTGATACTAATTTGGAAGCCTCGGATTTTGATTATCTCAATTAAAATCAAACTTATAATTTCCTTTTATATATATTCAAGAGATGATGCAGAAGCGTTGAATGTGATGGTTCAATAAAACAACCGAATACCAAATTTTAAACCAGTGTTAATTAATCCAAGCCCTAGAATTTGCCAAAGTCATAATTTTGAATATTTCGAAGTTAGGCCAAACCAATTTTAGTAAAGACTTGAATTAAACAAACTTTACCCAATATTTAATTTAGCCCCAAATTAAATGAAGTGTGATAACTTAAAATGAATTTTATATTGAATTATCCTAAGCATGCGTTCTAAATTATTTATGCAAGATAAAATAAATCAATCACACTACGCCGCGATGTACGAGGAAAAACCGAAGACGGGAAACAACCTCGGACGGCCCTAGCCACAAATCCACTAGATACGGAATTACAAGTACAAGACAAAAGACTTACAACACACGACTCGATCCCTCTCAAGCCTCGATGCTTCTTCTTATAGACACCACTTCCTAGAGAATAACCTTGGAACACCACCGCCGTCTCGGAATCCACCGATAGGACTTTATATGGTCACCGTCACCCGAACTAGGAGCCTTTCTCCAAGTGGGTAAATTAATGCAAACTTCTCTTCAATTCGGTGTAGAGCAAAACCGGTGCCAAACTCCAAGCAATTGCTATGTATATAAGAACTTGGAATAAACTCATTTGGATGTAAACAAGAGTGATGTATATTTTTCTCTAAAAATCTCACTCAAAACATGATCTTTTTCCCTCTTTGAATTTTCTCTCAAAACACTCTCTAAGAGTTAGAAGGTTGTGAAAAAGATTTATCATCAAAAGTCATTCCCGCACATATTAAAGTCTGAAAAGGTTGGTTAAAAACTAAGTGGCGAAGTGGGTGAAAAACTGCCAAAAACTATTCCCGCCTGGCATCTCGTTCGAACGACATTTCGTTCGAACGAAATCTCGTCCGAACGAGACTTCTAACGACGTTCCAGATTGAACTCGTTAGAATCTCGTTGGATATCTCGTTCGAACATAAGGTTCGTTCGAACGACATATCGAACGACATTTCAAAGGCCTATACTAGAACCTCGTTGGCAAACTCGTTCGAACGACATCTAGTTTGAACGACAATCTCGTTCGAACAACATATCGAACGAACTTCCAGAAAGTTTGGAAAATTCGATTGTAGCCCAGAAAACTTTATAAACTTATTTTAAAGTTATAATTAATTCATTCTGAAAATAAAACACAGTTTTTTTATTAAACCTAACACCCAATAAACAAGTTCCAAGCTCCTATATATATATAATTGCATTCATACCTTGGGAGCATGGAACCATAGTTGATGACGTAGAAACGAGGCACTCAAACCGGCATGATGATGAAGCTTTATACTCTTTGCCGCTACGTCTTCAACAAACACTTCATAGGCTTGAGAATATTACAATTAAATACTATCCTATGAATAAATGTTTTTGTCCGGAATTGAGCCAAAACTACAAAGGACTCAATTGGAAATTTATGTCCTTACACACTACGCACGTATGAAGATGATGGGTGTGTGAAGCTTCGAATTCGGATCGATATCTTCATGGATGATCGTGTTAACGTGCCGAGTGCAGCGGTATAAGACATACATGCTGTGATCTAGGACACTTTGAAAATTTCCTAGATTCTAAACAAACATTTATAAAACCATGTCCTTACAAATCTCCCCCTATGTCTATGCCGGTACATACATAAAAACTATCTAAATTATTCTACCCAGACTCAAATTTAATGACATACAATTTAATATCCCCATTAAACAAAAAAACTAGAAATACTAAATGACATGTCTTCAAAAAATCTTCAACATCTTCAATTCTTCAACTTCGATCTTTCTTTGTCATCATCAGGGTGTGCAAAAAATAATCCTCAACTTTGTACCTACACACATGAGACAACAAACAATACCCGTGACACGCAACAGTTTGAAAAATAATGATAAGCAAAAATCAATAACAATTAAGCTTACACAAATCATTATCAATTCAAACATGCAAAACATCTCCCCCAAAATTCGTTCTCCTCCTTTTTATGATGTCCCCAAATAGACAAATTTGAAGATCACAAAGCAATGCAAATGGAGATGGGAACAAGGTAATTAACTTTCTCTTTTTAAACTTTTCAAATATTTCTTTTTCAAAAAAAATTATACAACAAAAAATCACACCAAGAAAGAACACAAAAATAACCAAGTCGGTGATAGCGAAAATGTAGGGATGTGAACAAATTCAATTGGAAAATCAATACATACAAACATAACATATATGCACGGTGAATTTCGGATATTCCTAACGAATGAATTCAACATCTTCCTTAGGTGTAAAAAATGTGGAATTATAAAAAAAATTAACTCAATTTAATCAACAAATCAAAGCTCAAAGTGATTTCCACACCATTAATGTCCAAAACTATTTAATGCTTTTTTGAGATTTTCAAGAAAGTGCAACGCCGTTAAATCCAACCAAACTCTCTCAAATTTCTATTCATTTTTCATTTTCTTTTTGAGGTGTCTATATTTCTCAACTTAGAGAAATCCTATTGGCCCCATTTTTGGCATGTGATTATTTTTATTGCCTCGATTTTTTCATGGGCTATTTCAAACGGTGGCTTTCACGACGAGTTAATTTTATACTCTTGCAGCCCTTTCCCGTGAACACTCATCATTTTTTTTTATTTATGCATTTAAATCCTCACGGTAAACGATTATTACATGAACAACTATTATAATTCTCGTTTTATCACATTTGGTTCATTGTATAGACATAATTGAGATGGAAACACTGAAATCAACATGTGACAGATAAGGACAATATTCAAATAAAATCGTACACATGTGCATTAAAGGAGATAAGGTGACAAACATGTAGAAGATATCACTAATCACATCTTAATGACTCCATACATTATAAAGAACATGGGTGAAACGATGTAGCATCTCAAGACAATATCAAACTATCACGTGGAATAAGGAATAAATTTATGACCATGGCTATCTTAAATGTTCATCCATAAACGGTGTAAATAAAATACAAAACCATTTTCATCTCAAAACACTATTAAACAGTCACGTGGAATATGGAATGAAGTTGTGATTATGTCTATCTTAAATGGCATTCATATACGGTGTAAACAAAATACAAAACTCTTTTTGTGTTTTTCAAGAAAATTTATAAAAAGAAAATCTTTTTGTCTTTTTCAAAAAATTTATGAAAATTGAATTTTTTTTGGATTTTTCAATTTTGTAAAAAAATAGAAAATCTTTTTGTATTTTTTTTTCTAAAAATAAGAAAGAAAAAAATATCAAACCTAAAAAATAATGATACAAAGTATACAATCTAGAGATAGGAATAATATGATATGAATATGAAAAATGCATCACATTCTAGACATGGTAACCAACCCTCAGTCAACTTTTCAAATTCCTAAAGACTTCCTAAGACTCTCGAATCTAAGGTCGTCTAAAGACTGCGTGAAAATATCGGCTGACTAGAGGTTGGTAGAAACAAAACTCAAGGATACGACCTTCTCTTAGACTGGCTCGCAGATAAAGTGCTCATGTATCCTAATGTGTTTTGTACGCGAATGCTGGACTAGATTGCAGGATATGTGTATCGCGCTCGTATTATCATAGGAAATAGTCACGGTGTCCTGTGATATCCCATAATTCTCCATCATCTGCTTCATCTACAGAAGTTGCGTGCAACAACTCCCTGCGGCTATGTACTCGGCCTCCGCAGTGGATAAAGAGATGGAGTTTTACTTCTTGCTCAACCAAGGGACAAGAGAAGAACCAAATAAGAAACACCCACCAAAAGTGATCCTGCATCCATGTGCATCCCCGAACCAATCGGGATCCGAATAGGCAGATAAACGGTCATTGGTATCAAAGGAATACCAAAGGCCTAATGAGAGAGTCCCACTCTTGTATTTGCTAATACATTTGAAAGTGAGTAAGTGTGAATATTTTGGGGATGCCTGATATCACGCACAGACTCCAACATTAAAGGCAATGTCGGGACGACTGGCAGTCAAGTAGATAAGACTACCTATCATACTCTGATACAAGGTTTTCTCTACGTCCTTACCCGAAGTGTCCTTGCTAAGCTTTGTGGAGGTACTCATCAGGGTACGTGCGTGCTTAGCAGAGTCTACGCCAAATTTCTTTACTAAGTCTCCAGCATACTTGGATTGGGAGATGAACATCCCATCATCCAACTGACGAACCTAGAGACTAAGGAATAATGTAAGCTTACCAACCATAATCATCTCGAACTCACTCTCCATATCCTTTCAAAGTCGTGAACATGTCGGGAGCATGTGGATCCAAAGACTATGTTGTCCACATAGACCTGAGAAACCAAAATAGCACTGTCTCCTCTCCTAACTAACAACGTCTTATTAACTCTCCCTCTCATGAAGCCATGGACAAAGAGATAGGAAGTAAGCCTCTCGTACCAAGAACGGGGTGCTTGCTTCAAACCATATCAGTCTTTCCTTAGAAAATAGACATGACCGACACTTAGGGTCTTTAAACCCTTTTGGTTGTTCCACGTAAACTTCCTCCTATAGAATGCCATTCAAAAAGGCACTCTTGATATCCATATGGTATAACTTGAAGTGCAGATGACATGCGATGGCGAGTAGTAAGAGAACGGACTCAAGCCTCGCAACAGGAGCAAATGTCTCATCAAAATCTGCACCTTCTATCTATGTATAGCCCTGAACGACCAACCTAGCCTTGTTTCGGATAATGGTACCTTTCTCATCCATCTTATTCTTGTAGATCCACTTTGTACCAATCACATTCTTCTCACTAGTTCGGGGGACTAGATCACAAACATTATTCTTTCTAAACTGAAGTAACTCATCCTATATAGCAGATATCTAGCCTTAATCCTTGAATTCTTATTTGACGTTCTTGGGCTCGACTTTAGACTTGTAGCAAACAAAGATAACCACGTTCTCTAGCTGGGCACGAGTCTTGACCCCCAAGATGGGATATACTAGAATGGCAGTAGGATCATGATTCTTACGAACTCAAGAAAGTGTGTCCCCTAAATCGAGAGTAGGGTCCGTAGGTGTGGGAGGCACAATGGGATTATCACCAGGAAGTGCATCATCCTCACACAAAAGGTTAGAATCAATAAATGTCAGCGGTTCGTCATCTTACACAATGACATTTATTGACACCATAACCTTAGAGCTACTCAGGTTAAAAACCTGATATGCTCTACTCGTCGATGAATACCCTAATAATATTCCCTCATCGCTCCAGGAGTCAAAATTTCCTAATTTCTCTCTATCCCGTAGGATGCAACATTTGCTCCCAAAGACACAAAAATATGAAAGGTTGGGCTTCTTTCCAGTCTACAATTCATAAGGCGTCTAAAATGCTCATGGAAGAAGGTAAATACTATTCACCATACGGCACCCGATAGACACCGCCTTTGCCTAAAATCTCCTACAAAGTCTATGACCTAGAAGCATATATCTAGCCATCTCTTGAATTATCCAATTCTTCCTCTTAATAATCCCATTTTGCTGAGGAATCTTCACGACCAAAAATTCATGTTTGATCCTGAGGCCATCACAGTAAAGATCTACTTTAACTTCCTTAAACTTAGTGTCACTGTCACTTTGCATTCTATCAATGGTGACAACGTGTTGATTTTACAGGACACGGCACTTGGTTGTAAGAAATTCCACAGGAATGGATTTCTCTCTTAGAAAACCTACAATCGAGTAATGAGAGAAATCATCTTCCATCACGAGGATATACCTCTTACCACCCAAACTCTCAATACGAGTAGGACCCATAAGATCAATATGTATCAACTCAAGAACTCGTGAAGTGGTAATGGAATTAAACTTCTTGTGGGGTCTATAGACTTCCTTGCTCAACTAAAAGGGTCCACAAACCGCGAAAGTCAACTTTCCAAGTGATGGTAAACCACATACTAGGTCCTTTTTATCTAATCTCTGCAAATCTCAAAATTCAAATGACCTGGACGATGATGCCACATATCCATAGGAGTGATCATGGAGCTGTTGTAGACAAATGAGGAATTGGGCACAATCCCATAACAATTATATTTAGTCCTTACCCCTTACGATAGAAGTTTATCGGCTTGATCATAATCATTGCACTCGTTCGGTCAAACTTTAGAGCAAATTCGGTATCACATAACTGGCTAATGCTGAGAAGGTTCGCTTTCAAACCTTTGACGTACAAAACATCCTCTAGCTTAGCAAATCCTGGTATCTCTATTGTACCTCGTCCTACTATGCTAAACTTGATCCCGTCTCCAAATATGACTTTACCTTCCTTACAATCCTCTAGGTAGGTAAAAAATAAAACATCACCAGTCATGTGTCTGGAGCACCCACTATCAAAGTGCCACTGAGAAGTATTATATTCTTTAAGAGCAACATGAACAACAAGGTCTTTTTCATAGTGCTTAGATACTCTAGAGGTAGTAACCTTCTGTTTTCCCTTGTCATTGTTGGTTCTAGTCGGGATTTTGGAAGTATCCGCGGGCGAAAAAGAAAACTGTTGGAACTTTTCCATTAAACTCTAGGATGTGGTGACTAAAAACTCACCTTGCTCTCTAAGACTCGAAAAATCTCTAGTGGAAAGTGGCGGAGCAAATCTACGTCGTGTACGACAAAAGTATAGCAAAACTCCCTAAGGTGGCCTTTTTTTTTGTAATAGGTACAAAAGTACACAGTCTTAAGCCATCCTTGGTTTTCTTTTCTTGGTCGAACTATTCTCTGGGGATTTGAGTGATGGCCATATGATTTCGTAGTAAACTCAAGAATTAGTTCCGATATCACATGAGACGTGGAAGCACCATCAAAACCTATTCCCTACCTTTCACCAAAACCTAAAGCATGGGCAAGGAACATCTTTCCCATGTTTCCATATTTGTCCTTTATCTTTACCTTGACCTCTCGGGCTCTCTCAAGGTCATGAGTGAGTTGGGATAGAAGGCCGAGTTTCTATGGAGGAATGAAGCTCACTCGTAAGACTAGACACTTTCTTGGTCAAGTCCCCTTACTCTTTCTCTAAACTACTCTCTATCTCTCTCTCTCTCTAAACTGACTCTCTCTCTACACAAACTCTCTCTCTTTCTCTACGCAAATAGTCTCTCCCTCTCTCAAGGCATTGTTAATGGAGGACTCAGACTCTCTCTTGTCTCTCCTAAATATTTCTCTAAGGAGATGACCTAAGTGCTAACACTTTGTTATGCTTTTACTTTTGAATGAATCAACATATAAATCGGCGTATGCATATCGCATATCACTCTCTCTCTCACTTGCAGCATCCTCCCCCTCATTCACATCGCTTTCACGATCGAATTGTCCCTGTGAAGTAGAATCCTCATCATCGTGAGGTGCACTGTCAGTACTCACATGACTAGCCATGAATGCGGTGAAGTTACATTCATGCGGTGATTTATCTCCAAAATCCACCGACTCGACCTCACTGTCATCACTAAGGGAGGCATTTAAAGCAGCTTTGCCTTTGCCTTGACGTTTCAACCTAGGAGGACACTCAAATGCCTTATGACCTCTACCGTCACACTTATAAAATATTTCCTCATCTTTCTTAGGCGTCTCTTTTTTATCTTTATCATTTTTTTTCCAACTTATTTTTCTAAAAAAAAAACTTATCTTTGAAATTTCCATCTTTCTTTAATTTGAGAAATTTCTTGAATTTTTTTTTGGAAACAAGGCCAAATCATCTAAATCAAAATCAAACTCCGATCTGACGTATCTTCCTCTTTTCTCCTAGATGATTCACCGCTCTGTTTTGCTGACCCCTCACCCTTTCTGGCCTGGGCCTTAAGTGCCATCCCTTTATCTTTTGATTTTATCATGTTAGGAAACATATCAATTTCATAAGTCTAAAGGTCTCTTTCCAATTTTTCTAATTTTAGACTACTCAAATTTCCTATAGAATTTAGCACAGTGACTTTAGGGATAAAACACCTAGGCAGTGATCTCAAAATCTTTTAAACTACTCTAGCATTAGGAATGTGTTCACCTAGATTGAAACTAGTGTTTACAATATCAAATAAGTGTTCACCTAGATTGAAACTAGTGTTTACAATATCAAATAAGTGTTCACCTAAATTGAAACTAGTGTTTACAATATCAAATAAGCGTGCATAGAATTCATCAAAACACTCATATTCAAGCATGGTGATTATTTCAAATTGTGTAGTTAAATTTTCTAATTTTTATTCTTTAACTGCATTAGTACCTTTGTGGGTAAGTTGTAAAACATCCCATGCTTCTTTAGATGTTGTGCATGTCATAATACGTCGAAACTCTTCAGGAGTGACGGAACTAGAAACTGCACTAAGCCCACGTGAGTTATTTGTGCTCCATTTAAATTCTTCCTCAGTCCATTCAGTCACAGCTTTTAAATTTATTACATTTTCTACGGCGACAGTGGGAGGAGTCCAACCTTTTTCACACATAAGCCAGACATGTTCATCAATGGCCTTTAAGTTGGATTTCATACGGGCTTTACAATACGCATCATTTGTCTTGTCAAAATTTTGAACTCGATTATACAAGTTTTTCTTTGAAATTGTGCTTTTTCAAAAATCATTTTTTAGACCAAAATTGATATCCAAAAAAAAATTGCGAAAAAATTATACGGTATAATTGGGTAATAGGCTCTGATACCAATTTGAGAGTTCACCATCAATCGATGAACAAACTTGTTTAATTAAATTCCAATTTTATACCCAAAAATCCTAACTTTTGCAATTAATTGTGATTGACTAATTAAATAAAAGCAAGCATGCAAACAATCACAAATATGAGGAAAAATTTCCAAAAGAGGCAAAACCTTTTTATTTCACTATATTCTGTAACAACTTACAAATACAAAGAAATACAGCTTGACCCACAAATACCCGCAGGCGTCGATTCGTTGTCGTCGGTAAGAGATCCCGTAAGAGCTCCAATAGTCAGCAATGGAAAATCAGCCTTCTTTTCCACAAGTATACTCCAAATGAGTAGAATAAGTAATCTTGGGTTTAGAATAATTCACATATGTTTTTGGGACAGTTTTGTGAATTAAAATAGGTTTAAAACTCTAAAAACGAAGTCTTATAATCGTAGTTGTTTTTGCAGAAAACGGAGTTGTAATGACCTGAAAACCTGACTGCAGAAAACATGTATTTATAAAAACGTTGAGTCAGTACGCTCGCTCGAATAAGATCCTTATGTTGCTTGAATGAGATGTTATGTCTCTTGAACGACATTGGGGTGTAGCTCGAATGACGAGAATGTCAAATCATGCTTTTTATGAAGCTTTGCCTCAATACTTAGAAAAAAATATTTTGAAGTGAAAAACGCCTCATGTGCTTAAAAGAATTTTATAAAAAATTCCCAAATAAATATGGAAACATTAAAAACTCCAAATTAAATAGTGGAGTAGTGGGAATGATGAAGATGCACGTTGTACTTTGCTCAATGATGTTGCACTACGCACGTATGAAGATGTGGGTGCGTGAAGCTTCGGATTCAGATTGAGGTCATTTTGGATGATCGTGTTGACGTACCGTGTGTAGCAGTATAAGACATACATGTTGTGATCTAGGACACTTAGAAAATTTCCTAGATTCTAAATGGACATTTGTAAAATCATATCCTTACATAGAAACACAGGGTTGGACGAATTCCATCTTAATTTTTTGATTAGGAGAGTTTCTCTCTGGTGGGTTTGGTTTATGATTTTTTCTTTCAAAAACAAACATGGAAATAGGTACACATTCAAAATTTGGAAGTTTCATCCTCATCATACCCTACACTGTAACACCCCAAGAATTCTGGTGTCGGTCGCCACCAAAATACATCGGACATTACTAAATTAAATACCATTCTTAGGATGTTACAGATAAATGAGACATTTAAAACATTTTCACAAGATATCCTCAAGTTTCCAACAAATATAAACATTCACGAAATACTAAAATCCATCACCATGCTATCTCCAAAATAAATCCAACTCAAATTTTATAAAATAATAGCCAATAAATAATCCCATATTAAATCTCTAACTGAAATCTATAAACAACTGTGGAACCGAATGGCCAACCAAAAATCCATAAATAATTATCTCAAAATAAAATGATGGAATGGAAAGTAAGTTTAAACTACTAAAGTAGGTAAAATAAATCTCCAGTTGCGCTCTAAAGATATCCAATACATCATATGAAGATACTACCGCAACCATACCTGAAATATTAGTCAATGCAATGGGTAAGATCCCACCGCATGAATACTAGTTATTCCCCCCAATTAGGGTTCGTAAAATAAACTACTATCATCTACCCACATAATTAAACCACCCCAATATTTAAGTCAAATTGTTGTTACAACATAAATCCAACTTCGACTAGTTTAATTAAATCGATTCAACTCATTTTATTCGTGCCGCCCCATTTTGGTCAGTCGACCCCTTTATAAGTTCCGTACACACTCTTGGCGCACTTAAAGTTCTAACACATCACACCCATTCCCCTCACTATAGCCAGTCAACCCGTATGCTGTTAGCTCTACACATACTCGTTAGGTTCCACGAACGACACGTCACTATAAGTAGTTCTCCCGTATTCAGTCAGCCCTACACATACTCGCGACGCAGATTATTTTTAATACCCGTTCATGATCTTAGGTATTAATTCTCATTTTCTCAAAAGTCTCATTATTTTCTATTAGCCCCACCCATTTATCGAGCATAATTCCTCAACCCACCCCTAGTACCATACCTAGGGGTCTCCAAAACACAAGTATCTCCTAACTTATCATTTAGGGAAAATACCTACCAATAACTACTACCTAGCCTTGTTCCTAGGTTAACAATCCAACGAAAACGACATACAATTCAACACCACCCCAAAATTATCCATCCATAAAACCTACACTAACTATTCTTATGCCTAGAAAGCGTTACCAACAACTAAGGCCTACCTACTAGTCCCATACCTAGAAAGCAACCTAAAAATAAGGTGAGAACAATAACTATCCCAAAAATCCCGTCACCCCCGCGGTGCCAATTTTAATAAAATTAATAAATCACATAAGACATATTATCAACCTATAACAACAATTCTTCCAATTAAATTCTAAGATTCTAATTTTACCAATACGTCCATTTAATTTTAATTTTAATGCAACACTTTCGATTTTTAACAACTTATAAAATTTCCATATGCATGCATATTTCGGAGCATACAACAATAATTTTCTATTCTAAAAAATTCACATAATTAACATGATTTTATTAGCCAAATTCTATTTATGAAATTCAAACTATTTATTTTAACATGTGAACATCCAAATAGCCTAACAAAAGCCAAACCTCTAACCTAAACATACAAGGGTTTTGAGTCTTAATTCGTATTTAAGATTTGAATAAAAACAGTCCTAGCTTTAAATTTCACTTTCCAGAATCATTCACTCAAATATATTTTAAGAAAACAATGATTATTAATGTTTAGGGAACATTTGAAACACATAATTCTAAAGGGGAACAATAAAAGTATTTATGCCTATAAAGAAGTCGTTTTCCAAATGTGATCACACGGTTGTGTTCCTCTCACGAAAATAGTAAAGACACCTTCTTGGTGGTTCTTGAGAAAACTTGATTTAAATCTTTAAAAGTTAGGTTGAAAGTTGTGTTTAATGGGATTTAGATTTTGTAGATAAGAGGAAATAATAATTTGGGAGGCTACTGTTTTTGAAAAGGGTTAAAAGTATTTTAAAAAGTCTAAACACGTCCATTATATAAAGGATATAAAGAAAGAGTCATAATCAAACAAAAACACTAAAAAAGCATTACGCTTGACCGGATCATCGAATTCGGCTAAAATTTTGATATGTTGTAGCTGATGGAGAGACGAAGCTGCTGTAAAAAAAATCAGCTCGATCGGACGATCAAATTTTTTTGTTATTTTTTTTCCTCCTTAGGCCAGATCCTCCCCCGATTTTTATATAGAAAGTCATAATTTCTAAATTTTAAATCTCGATTCAAATTCCACTTAAAAGCTTCTTTTTATATATAAAAACCAACATTTTTACATACAAAAATGAAATAGATTCCAAAAATTTATTTTTCCAAAATTTTTAATTGAACAAAGATTTTTACGGCTAATAAATCACGGGTGTTACATACTCCCCCACTAATACAGGAATTTCGTCCTCGAAATTTGAAAAAGCGTAAACTTCAAATGTAAAGTCATGCAAAAAAAATAAGGCTTATATATGCCTACCCGTAGAATTTCGCTATTGGGCCCCCATATACTCAATCCTACACGTACCTATCCCACGAACAAAAATACAATATATATCCTAACTATATATACGCATAACTATGAAAATAATGTCGTAACGTGCTTTCTCGCGAATCACCATTCAATTTTATCTCCAAAATGCATCGCAAACTTAAATCCTCAAATCAAATCAGATCACTACATCCATACTAGATATACCCAAAATGTATACTAACGATCTGCCAAATAAATATCGTCTCCAAAATTAACTCTAAGGATCCTCACCTCAAGATTACTACTACTATCCTCAATATCTACAACGTCCTGAATACAAAACTCCATATATTCAAGAAATACATCTAACACGTATGTTAGACCCAATACCTTAAGGAGTACGAATCAACAAAGGGGATCAAGGATTGGCAACACATAAGCTAAACGGACTCACAATCTACGAGACCTAAGACCATACTATGATTCCATCTGTAACACCTCGTACATTCTGGTGTCGACTGCCACCAAAATACGCCAGATGTTACTAAATCAAATACAATTCTTAGCATGTGACAGATATATGAGACAATTGAAATTTTTCTACAATATATCCTCAAGTTTTCAACAAATATAACCATTCACGAAATATTAAAATCCATCACCATCTTATCTCCAAAATAAATCTAACTCAAATTTTACAAAATAATAGCCAATAAATAATCCCACTGCAAATCTCTGACTGAAGTCCATAAACAACTGTGGAACCAAATGGCCAACAAAAAATAAATAAATAACTGTCTCAAAATAAAATGACGGAATGGAAAGTAAATCTAAACTAATAAAGTAAATAAAATAAATCTCCAATTGCTCTCTAAAGATATCCAATACATCATATGCGGCTACTCCTGCAACTATACCTGAAATATTAGTCAACATAGTGGATCAGAGCCCACCTCATGAATAGTAGCTACTCCTCCCAATTAGGGTCCGTAAACCTAAACAATAGCATTATACATGATAAACATCACAATAGAATATTTTAAATTAATTGAGATATATAAACAAGCGAGTAAAAATAAACTATTATCATCTACCCACATAACTAAATCACACCAATATTCAAGTCCAATTATTGTTACAACATAAATCCAACTTCTACTAGTTTCATTAAATAAATTCAACTCATTTTATTGTGCGACACCATTATGGCCAGTTAACCCCTTATCGGTTCTGCGCACACTCTTGGTGGTCTTAAAGCTCCAACACATCACACGCATTCCCCTCACTATGGCCAGTCAACCCGTATTCTATCAGCTCTACACATACTCATGAGGTTCCACGCACGACACATCTCTATAGCCTAATCGCCCGTATTCTGTCAGCCTTGCACATACTCGTGACGCCACACACACACGTCTCTATAGCCAGTCGACATGTATTCTGTCATCCCTATACATACTCGTGATGCATATTCCTTTTAATAACCATTTATTATCTCAGACATTAATTCAAAAAAAATCAAATTCTCATTGTATTCTATTCCCCCCATCCTTTCATTGAGAATAAATCCTCAAAACACACCTAGTCCCATACCTAGAGGTCTCCAAAACACAACTATCTCAAAACTTATCATTTAGGAAGAATACCTACCAATGACTACTACCTAGCCTCACTCCTAGGATAATGATCCAACGAAAATGACATACAATTCGACCCCACATCGGAATTATCCATCCATAAAACCTTCACTAACTAGTCCCATACCTAGAAAGCTTTACCAACAACTAAGGCCTACCTATTAGTCACATGCCTAACAAGCAACCTAAAATAGGGTGAGAGCCTATTTTCAACCTATAACAACAATTAATCCAATTTAATTCCAAGATTCCAATTTACCCAATACGTCCGTTTAATTTTAATTAAACACTTTCGATTTTCAACAACTTATATGCATGCATATTTCGAAGCATACAACAATAATTTTCAATTCTACAAGATACACATAACTAACATGATTTTACGAGTCAAATTCCATTTATAAAATTTAAACAATTTATTTTAACATGAGAATGTCCATAGAGTGTAACGAGAGCCCAGCCTCTAACTTAAACATACAAGGGTTTTAAGTCATAATTTTATTGAATATTTGAATAAAAACAGTCCCAACTTTAAAATTCATTTTCCCTTATTAGTTTCTCTAATATATTTTAGGAAAATAATGTTTTTTAGTGTTTAGGTAAACATTTAAAACGCATAATACTAAAGGGTAACATTAAAAGTATTCATGCCTGAAAAGAAGTCGTTTTGCAAATCTGATCACATGGTTGCGTTCCTCTAGCAAAAAAAGTAATGACGTCTTCTTGCTTGTTCTTTAGAAAACTTGATTTAGATCTTCAAAACTTAGGTTGAAAGTTGTATTTAATGGGGTTATGGTTTATAGAAGAGAGGAGAAAATAATTTGGGAGGCTACTGCTTTTTGAAAAGGGTTTAAAGTGTTTTAAAAAGTCTAAACATGTCCATTATATAAAGATTTTAAAGAAAGATTCATGATAAAATAAAAAAACTAAAAAAACATTACGGACGATCGGACCGTGAGATTTGGCTGAAATTTTGATATGTTATAACTGATGGCGAGATGAAGCTTCTGTAAAAAAATTCAGCTCGATTAGACCTTCAAAATTTTTCGTTATATTTTTTCCATCTTAGGCTAGATCCTCCCCTGATTTTTATATAGAAAGTTATAAATTTTAAATTTTCAATCCCAATTGAAATTCTACTTAAAACCTTTATAAATAAAAACCAACATTTTTACATTCCAAAGTGGATTCCAAATATTTATTTTTCCAAAATTTTTAATTTTACAAAGATTTTTACGGCTAAAAAATCACGGGGTGTTACATACTCGCCCACTAATACAGTAATTTCGTCCTCGAAATTTGACGAAGCGTAAACGTCAAACGTAAAGTCGTACAAATAAAATGAGGCTTATATATGCCTACCCGTATAATGTCACGATTGGGCGCTCATACACCCAATCCTACACGCACCTATCCCACGAACAAATATACAATATATCGCCCACTATATATATACGCATAACTATGAAAATAACGGCGTACCACACTCTCTCACGAATCACGACTCAATTATATCTCCAAAAGACTTCTCAATCTTAAATCCTATAATCAAATCACATCACTTCATCGGTACTAGATATATCCAAAATGTATACTAACGATTTGCCAAATAAATATCATCTCCGAAATCAACTTTAAGGATCCTCACCTCAAGATTACTACTTCTATCCTCAATTTCTACAACGTCCTTAACACAAAACTCCATATCTTTTGGGAAACACATCTAACACGTATGCTAGACCCAATATCTTAAGGAGTATGAATCAACAAAGGGGATCAAGGATCGGCAACATGAAAGCTAAACGAACTCCTACGAGACCTAAGAGCATACTCTGATACCATTTGTAATACCCCGTGCATTCTAGCATCACCTGCCACCAAAATACGCCGGACATTACAAAATTAAATTCCATTCTTAGCATGTGACAGATATGTGAGACATTTAAAAATCTTCCACAAGATATCCTCAAGTTTTCAACAAATATAACCATTCATGAAATATTAAAATCCATTACCATGCTATCTCCAAAATAATTCCAACTCAAATTTTATAAAAGAATAGCCAATAAATAATACCACTAAAATCTCTAACTGAAATTCATAAACAATTGTGGAACCAAATCGCCTACCAAAAATCCATAAATAATTGTCTCAAAATAAAACGACGAAATAGAAAGTAAATCTAAACTACTAAAGTAGATAAAATAAATCTCCAACTATGCTCTAAAGATATCCAATACATCATATGAAGCTACTCCCGCAACTATACCTGAAATATTAGTCAACGCAATGGGTCAGAGCCCACCGCATGAATACTAGCTACTCCTCCTAATTAGGGTCCCTAAACCCAAACAATAACATTATACATGATAAAAATCACAATATAATATTTTAAATTAATTGAGATATATAAACATGCGAGTAAAAATAACTACTATGATCTACCCACATAACTAAACCACCCCAATATTTAAGTCCAATTATTGTTACAACATAAATCTAACTTCTACTAGTTTAATTAAATAAATTTAACTCATTTTATTCGTGTGACACCGTTATGGCCAGTTAACCCCTTATCGGTTCTACACACACTCTTGGTACGCTTAAAGTTCCAACACATCACACCCATTCCCCTCACTATAGCCAGTCAACCCGTATTCTGTTAGCTTTGCACATACTTGTGAGGTTCCACGCATGACACATCACTATAGCCAGTTCGCCCTTATGTTGTTAGCGCTGCACATACTCGTGACGCTACATACACACACACATGTCGTTATAGCTAGTCGATCCGTACTCTGTCAGCCCTGCACATACTCGCGATGCAAATTCATTTTAATGCCCGTTTATTATCTTAGGCATTAATTCAAAAATTTCTCAAATTCTCATTATTTTCTATTAGCCCCACCCTTTTATCTAGCATAAATCCTCAAACCACCCCTAGTCCTATACCTAGAGGTATCCAAAACAAAAGTATCTCCTAACTTATCATTTAGGAATAATACCTACTACATAGCTTCTTCCCTAGGCTAATGATCCAATAAAAATGACATGCAATTCAACCCGACCCCGGAATTATCCATCCCTAAAATCTACAGTAACTAGTCTCATAACTAGAAAGTGTTACCAACAACTAAGGCCTGCCTACTAGTCCTAGACCTAGCAAGCAGCCTAAAATAAGGTGAGAGCAATAACTATCCCAATAATCCCGCCATCCCCGAGGTGTCAATTATTAATAAATCACATTAGGCATATTTTCAACCTATAACAACAAGTCATCTAATTAAATTCCAAGATTCTAATTTAACCAATGCGTTCGTTTAATTTTAATTTTAATTAAATACTTCTAATTTTCAAAAACTTATAAAATTTCCATACACATGCATATTTCGGAGCATACAACAATAATTTTCTATTGTAAATGATACACTTAAATAACATGATTTTATGAGTCAAATTCCATTTATAAAATTTAAACGATTTATTTTAACATGTGAACATTCATATAGTCTAACGAAAGCCCAACCTCTAACCTAAACATACAAGGGTTTTGAGTCTGAATTCGTATTAAAGATTTGAATAAAAACAATCCCAACTTTAAATTTCATTTTCCCTAATTAGTGTCTCTAATATATTAAAGAAAATAATGATTTTTAGTGTTTTGACAACATTTAAAACGCATAATACTAAAGGGGGACAATTGAAGTATTCATGTTTGTAAAGAAGTCATTTTGCAAATCTGATCACAGGGTTGCGTTCCTCTCGCGAAAATAGTAAAGACATCTTCTTGGTTGTTCTTGAGAAAACTTTATTTAGATCTTCAAAACTTAGGTTGAAAGTTATGTTTAATGGGGTTTAGGTTTTGTAGATGACAGGAGATAATAATTTGGGAGGCTACTACTTTTTGAAAAGGGTTAAACTTGTTTTAAAATGTCTAAACAAGTCCATTATATAAAGGATTTAAAGAAAGAGTCATAATAAAATACAAACACTAAAAAAATATTACGGACGATCGGGCCGTCGGATTTGGCTAAAATTTTGATATGTTATAGCTGATGGCGAGACGAAGCTGCTGTTAAAAAAGTCAGCTCGATCAGATGCTTAAAACTTTTCGTTATTTTTTTCCTCCTTAGGCTAGATCCTCACCCAATTTTTATATAGAAAGTTATAAATTCTAAATTTTCAATCCCGATTCAAATTCCACTTAAAACCTTACTTTTATATATATAAACCAAAATTTTTACATACCAAAATGAAATAGATTAAAAAAAAAAAAATTTGAAAATTTTAAATTAACAAAGATTTTTACAACTCAAAAATCAAGGGGTGTTACATATACCTTTTCTCTCTTGATAACATTTCTCCATATAATCTAGGACATATCCAAGGAGCAACTTCCCCATTCTACCGGAGTTATCCTCAAGAGTGACTTTAACATCACAATAAACCTCAAGATTTTTCTTAAGTTTGACAATTTGGACTTCTAGCTTCTCTCGAACTTCCAAAGAGTCATGAATGTCCTTAGTAAGCCTCATGACTTTAGCAGTCACGTCATGCTTATTTTTTCCCACCAAAATGAGATTATCCAATAGAGAAACTTTAATTGCATCGAGTTGACTCACCAATGCCTTATTCTTCTTTAAGGCAGCCAACTCTTTTCCAAGCACCAAAATCTTTATAGTCAACTTTGTATTCCTTTTTGAATTTTCAAGGACTCGGTGTAGAGCTCAAAATAGGCAAATTGGATATTATCTTTATCCACATCTCCATCACTGAAACCATTATCATTTTCAGTGCCTTGGGAAAGATTTGACCTAGTGTTGAGGCCGTCAAGCAGAAGATTGTCTTCAATAGAATAGGACATACTATAGTTACTGGCATGATTAGTTGTGAATGTAGTGAGGTTGCATCTAGAAGGTGAACATTTACCTGAATCATTTAACTCGACATCACTATCTCTTAGAGTAGCATTATAAACAACTTTATATTTTCTTTGTCTCTTGAGCTTTGTGGGACACACACACTCTATGACCGCGACCCTCACACTCAAAACATATTTAAGATTTATCATTCTATGAGTTATCATTCTTGTTTTTCTTAAAGTCATTATCGTTGAAATTCTTTCTCGGCCTATTATATTGTTTTTATCCATTTTTGTTTATAAAATATTGAATTTTGTTTCTTAAACTTGAGATTTTTTTTTATTTTTTTAGCAAATAAGGCCATGTCGTCGGGATATAGGTCAGACTCAAATGTTTCCTCCTTCTGTGATTTTAAGTAAATTCCCTTATCTTTCTTCATCTTAAGTTGAGGAAACATGCCAAGCTCGTAGGTTTGTCGATCACCAATAAGCTATTCTAGTCTCATTGCGTTGGTGTTGCCCAATAAGTTAAACATAGTGAATTTTTGGTTAAACGTTCAGGTAAGGACCTTAATATTTTCTTCACAATCCGAGTTTTGGGAATTCTCTCTCCCAAATTAAATGACGAGTTTACGATGTCAAAGAATCGTGCATATAACTCATAAAATGTCTCACTCTCACTCATAAAGATGGTTTCAAATTGAGTAAAGAGATTTTGAAGCTTGGAAGCTTTCATGACATTCGTTCCTTTATGAGTAAGTTGGAGTATGTCCCAAGCCTGCTTAGAGTTTTCACATGTCATGATTCAGTGGAACTCCTCTGGAGAGGCGGCATTGAATAGAACGTTAAGACCAGGGGAATTATAATTGCATGGTTTATGTTAGTCCTCTCTCTAACTCTCAATCGGTTTAACGATAATATGCTCTCCTATAATAGCTATGTGTGGAGCCCGTTCTCTAACTACTGCCATCCGTACTCGCTCATCAATCGACTTAAGCTCAAATTTCATACGAGCATTCCAATACGCACAATTTGACACGTCAAACAACGGTAACCTATTTATTGACTCCATAGAAAAATCTCCCAAAAGACATACCTAAGTAACTTATAGATAATCGCTCTCATGCCAATTAAAAGACTGATTTTCTAATTAAGAATGAAATATAATAATACAGAGATTAATATGATAACAATTTATACCAAATTTAGTCTAATCCTTGTAAAATATGTGGATGAGTTTATTACCAATTTTATCTTGTTTAACATAATTCCTAGGTTTACAAGCAAGATTAAAAAGGTAATTAAGCATCAATCACAACCACATAAGAGACCGTGATGTATGAGGAAATCCCAACTGGGAAAAATCTCAGACGTCCAGGCCTAGACAAATTTCGCTATAAACCCGATATCACAAGAAGGCTACAATGAATTACAACTCTTAACTCCTCAAGCCTATGCATTTTCAGTTTTCAAACCTCTGTTTATAGTCATTACGTAATCCGGCATCGACCTCACGGTAAATCCATGCCTCAGACTCCTCCGATAACTTTGACCGTCACCAAAACGTGTAGATTCCACCACACTTGTGATATGAAGAATTATGTTTGTGGGTTTGATCTTGAAAGTATGGCCAAGATGATCAAATAGGTATTTGGATTTAGGTAAAAATGCATTTTTTGTTCTCTAGAGGTTTAAAAGAGTTGGTGCAGTAAAAACTGAACGAAATCTCAGAAAACCCTTGTTTTTGTGAAAGAGTTTCCATGAAGAAAAAGTCAAAACCATTTTCTCAAATTTTCAAGAACTTGGTTCGAACGAGATTATAAAGTCATTCAAATGAATTTATACGCCTCGTTAGAATAAGATTAGTCATTGTTCGAACGACGTGATAAAACTCATTCGAACGAGCATCCAACGAATTTCAAACAATAATATAAATAAAATAGACCATGGGTCGTTTTAATGCCGTTTGAACGATGTTGGAACACGAGGCCCCCAAATTTTAAATTTATAAATAAATGGATTTCCTTAAAGTGAGGAAGCGGTAGATGGTTCAATTAAACACACACAAACACCAAATTTTAATTTCTTTCAAATTAAAATTAAACCAAGTGAAATAATATTAAATCCACACGTATTTTAATTTCACTTAAACCAAATTAATTTAACTCAAGGCCTAAAAATTTGCCTAAGTCATCTTTTCAATATTACCAAAATAGGCCAAACAAATTTTTATCAAATTAAGGTAAATGACTTGAACTAAATTAATTAAACATTACCGAAATTAATTTTGTACCAAATTAAGTAAGTAGTGACTTAAACCAATTTTATCTTTTTACCTAAGCATACATCTAAGGTGAGTTATGTAAAAGATAAAATAAATAAATAAATCACTACGCCGCAATGTACGAGGAAAAACCCACAACGGGAATAAACCTCGGACGACCCTAGCATTAAATCCACTAAGTATGGTTTTACAATTACAAGACAGATGGCTTACTTCCTCGACTCGACTCCTTTCAAGCCTTGACGCGTCTTCTTGTAAATACCTCCACCTAGTCGATAACCTTAGAGATCCATCGGAACCTTGGACTTCACTAATGAGACTTTAGGAATACCGTCAACCACACATGGTACCTTTCACCATGTGAGAATGCTGTAGCAAAACAACGAGACTTCTTCTTTGAGGAATGTAGAAGTAAACCCAAATGAACTCTTCAACTCGGTAAAGTAAACCCGGTACCAAACACTCCAAGAAAGATATATATATGAAAACTTGGAATAAACAAACTATGTGTGTAAGAAAGTGTTTTTAAAATAATGTTCTTGAACTACAAACACTTAAACATGAACTTTTGAACATAGTAATTTTTTTCTCAAAAATGTTCTCTCTAAAAGGTGTTTAGCAAATGTCTAAAGTTGGTTTTTCAAGCTTGGTTCCCACACATATAACTTCTGTCAAAAGTTAGTGTAGAAAAAGTAGTGGAAACATGGGAAAAACTGCTCAAAACTGCCAGAAATATTTCCCGCCTGAAACTCGTTCAAACGAGATTTTCGTTCGAACGAAGTCTCCTTCGAACGATACTTCTAACGAAGTTCCAGAGACAGGTCGTTGGAAAACCTCGTTCGAACGAAAAACTCGTTCGAACGACAATTTCGAACGAAAATCCAGAAAGCTTAGAAATTTGATTTTAGCCCAGAAACTTTATTTTAAAGTTTTAATGAAACCTTCTGAAAATAAACAACAGTTTAAACAAAACTTACACCCAATACAAATTGTTCCAAGCTCCTATATAAATATGTAATGCATTCATACCTTAGGAGTAAACGGAACATAAGTTCTTGACGTAGAAACGAGGCACAACAAACTCGGCATTTGATGAAGCTTTATACTCTTGGCCGCTACATCTTCAACTAACATGTCATAGGCTTGAATGGATAAACATGAACACTATCCTATGACTCAAATTTTTTTTTCCAAAATTAAGCCAAAACTACATTAAGACTCAATCGGAGAATTGTGTCCCTACAAACGAGAATGTCATCTCGTTTGAACTCTCATTCAAACAATATTGCATTCTCGTTCGAATGTCATTGACATTGTCATTTGAATGACTTAAAAAAATCATTTTTTTGAAAAAATAATTTTAAACATAAAATGGCTCAGCATAAAAAATTCCAAATACACTATCGAACATTTTGACGCATAAAACATATACTTTTATTCTTGAGCTGGGAAGCAAATTATAGCCACTTGCGTGTCTCATATCATAGGCTTAAGTAATAGAAATATGACATAAATTAAACCTATATGTTTTGACCAGCGAAATAAGTCAATACATATATATATGACTCAATTGAAAATTTTCCCTTACACAATAAATAACAAAAATTAAAGGAAATAATCAAATTATTACTTGAAAATAAAGGCTTTGAAGATTGTTCATTTGGTGGAAAAGGCTTTAAATAAACCTTGATGTACTCAGCCCAACAATGTTGAAAAAATATAGTCATTTCGATATAAAAAAATTCCCAGTGATGTTAAAAGTGCTTTGAATCCTATGGTGCTCAGTTATTCCATGAAAAATGGTAGCCTTTGAAATTTTGGAGGGCCCAAAAAACACAACTGGATTAGTTGGCTCCTTATTGTGATAGGAACAAACTTGTGAAACCCCAATTTCCTTTCAAATTGGAAAGATATACACAACTCCCGATAAGACTTAAAGAAATTAAAATTAGAGTTATAAAACAAATGAAACTAAAAATGGAAAACTGATCAAACTCTATATCTTCGCGATAGAGTTTAACAACATGAAAAATGCCAGACTTCTCCAAATCACTACCTTTGAGAGACATCATCCCCGCCACCCATTTAATCCAAGTTTCCTTATCCGACTTGTTGTGATCCAATTTTTGGGGCCAAAACCTAAATTTGAACGAAAAAGGCACTTGAAGAGTATCTAAGTCTTGAACAAAAATGTTTTGATCTCCAAACCTTGGATAATAGATCGTAATGGAAGCTCTTGGGGAAACTAAGGGCCAATAGTGGTGAGTTCTATCCCACCAGAAACTTTAAGAGCGCAAATATCCCTAGTAACAACACCATCGTGGACAGAAAGCCTATTAACAGTCTCTTTAAATGACAAAAATTCATTAACATCTGATGAATTGGACACCATTGTTGGTGAGGGTTTTTGAAGGAAATAAAGAGAGTATTTATAGGTTAAGGGTTTGCCAAGGGGAAAAGTGGACGATAAAAAGAAAATGTGAAAAGGAAATAAGCTTAACATCATTTGGGATATAAAAGTGAAGCGAGTAGGTCATAACACAAGGCTTTGCAAAAAAAAAACCTTTAAAAGGAAAATTTGTGGCGAAGTGAATAGAAATACAGAACTTTTGGTTGCTATGTAATCCTAAAAGTTTCTTATGATTGTTTTTTAGTGCAATAAAACTAAAAATAGCTTAAGGATTAGATGGTGACAGTCCTAAGACATGCCAAGTGTGTTGGCTGAAGCAAAATAAAAAAAGTTGCCTAAATTTAAATTGATTGTCCCATTTGGCAACTAAAAGTTGTCATGTGACTGCTTCTACACATGCTATGATATCTGATGAACGCACTGCCAATAAAAATACATCCATGCGAATAAACCTTGAATTTTAACAGTTTAAGGGTCCTTAAAATTTCAAACTAATGTACCATATTTGGTTCTAAGTTCGAATTGCTTGAAAATTATTATCCCGCCATAATTAATTAAAATTAGTTAATCCAACAATCATACCAGTCTAAAGCATATATTAACAATGCAGTGAGTTTAGTAAAAAGTAAACCATACACAAACATTCAAAACAAGATTTTCATCCATTAATTAACCCAAAAGGGAAATTATAAAAGGAGAAAATAGATACAACATTCTTTTCCCAAAAATGGTGAAGAAGTGAAGGAATGAATAAGTCAGAAAATTATGAAAAGTGTTACACATGTTATCAAAATGCTTTTCATCTAGATCCAAATAAGCTAGAGCTTGCCCCACCTCTAGGAGCAAAGCTTTGTGACATTGGAAGTGGGACACAACGTCAGTGGACAGGCGTTACAACACATTAGACCAAGCAATATGATAAGCACCTAACAGTGTTAAATTTATGACTTGAATATGTGCATTTTAGTCGCTCATTTTTAATAAAATTGGTCTTATGTTTGTATTTCTTTATATTGCAGGTCAATATGAAGTTGCGGTATCAATTTGTGCTAAATCAACGTAATTGCAACAAAGTAGCGGTCAAAAGCGTTCAATGAAGAAAATCAAAGCGACCGTGAAGACTGAAGTCCCGTTTGAGCTTCCCAGATGAGTTTCGATGCCATGAACCCAGTCCCGAACTAAACCTAAGCCTAAATTGAACCCGAGCCATCACCCGAGCCTCGTGTGTGTTTAGTTTGTATTTTTAGATTTTTAATTGAGTTGTGTATATTTTTAGGATTTATTTATATTTTATTTGTGTGTGTATATTTGTAAATGTTAGGGTCCATTATTGTGCCTCGAGTTTTTTTATATTTTTCTGTAATTATAATTGTTGTGTTTATTTTATTAGGTATATCTTTATTTTATTTTATTTTATTTATTTTCAATTCCTTTAGATTATTTATTTTTATTTTATTTAATTTTGAGACTTTTATTAATAGGTTAGGAATTTAATTTTAGTAGATGTTATTTTTTTAGAATTATTAACTTTATATAATTTAGTTGAGTCATTATATAGTTTTATTTGAATTGTTTTAGACATAAAACACACACACACACCATACTCCTATATACTCACCTACACCATAATAACCCTCTTACCTCTCTCCTCTCTTCAACCATCTAACCCATGACCACATCCCCTCACCCTTATCCCTCCATCCGCCTTCCATTCCTTCTAACTATAAAACCAAACTCCGGTCGACCTTTAAACCCAACCCGATGACCTGCTTCTTCCACCAACCCATACCGAATTCATCCGGAACTGCCCAATAACTGGGACCCGCCTAATCCCAAAGAGTAAATCTATATATCCCGCCTGTTTGTCCCGCCTAGTGACTGCTTTGCCTTTTTTTTTTTCTTTTTTTCTTACTTTTTTACTGTTTTATTTTTAACTTTTAATATAAAAATAGTTTTTTATATTAAAAAAAACAGTTTTTATATTAGAAAAACAGTTTTTTATATAGAAAAAAACAGTTTTTACAATTAATATAAAAAAACATATTTTTAATTAAAATCAAACAGTTTTTTATTAAAATTAAAAATAAAAAATATTTTTTCGTAATATCGTGTTTAATTAGTGTTGCTGGTAAAATATCGCGATTAATTAGTGTCGATGGTGCGGACGCACATTCCCGGATCCACACCATTTGGCACTAATTAATCGCGATATTTTTTCAATAAAATATCGCGATTAATTAGTGCCGCTGGCGCGGACCCACATTCCCGGATACACATCATTTGTTGAATGTGGGTCCGTGCCAACGACACTAATTAATCATGATATTTTATTGAAAAAATATCGCGATTAATTAAAAATATCGCAATTAATTAGTGCCGCTGGCGCGGATACAGATTCCCGGAGCCACATCATTTGTTGAATGTGGGTCTGCGCCAGCGTCACTAATTAATCACGATATTTTATTGAAATAATATCGCGATTAATTAGTGACACTGATGCGGACCCACACACATTCAGAAACGTGGGTCTAAGACATCAAATTAAAAAATATATATTAAAATAAAAATAAATAAATTTAAATGCTATTTTTTTATTTATAAAAAAATATTTTTTTTAATAAAATGTTGTTTAATTTTAATAGGAAACTTTTTTTTATATAAAAAATTATTTTTATATGCATGGTTAAAACAAAAGAGTAAGTGAAAAAAAAAAGAAAAAAAAGAAATGGGATATGCGGTCACTAGGCGGGCTGAGGGCGGTTCATGTAGAACAACTCAGTCCCAAAACCTGAACTCAAAACCGGCCTAACTTTATCACTCAGGCAAACAGTATTTTACCTGAGAAAACCATGACCCAAAACCAATCCCGATATCCACAACACATTTGCTTTCAATCCCATAAATCTCGAAACCAAGAACCCTTCCAATACCAACCTGTCGTATTCCTTTAAATTAGGAACAACTCAAACCAAAGCGAATTCAAAAATAACCCACGTGCCTATCTAAATAGAACTTTTGACTTAGCCTTTTAATATCCCACCAAATTGTCCAACAAAACCAAACCATCATTCGTGAGTTATAAAAGAACTGGCTACTCATTTTAACAAAGAAGACTCTCTCACAGAGACAAAATAAAAGAGAGAAAAACATTGTAAATTTTTGTAAAGTTTAGAGAAAAAAATAGGTTCAGAAAAATACAAAAAAAATAGTTTAGCTTTAAAATAATTTTTAGGTTTAGTTTTTATGTTTTTATTTTTGTAATCAAGTGAGTTGATTGTGAAGAGATTATGACTCAATTCAAGACCGCGATTCGAAAAAGAGACTCTGCGTATCGTATTATTTCTCTATTTCAATGTTTATTGATGTTATTGTGATTGTGCATGATTATTTAAACATATTCGGGTAATCACCATGTTCAAGGCGTGAGACAAAACTGCGTAGGATGTTTTTTTAATTAATTAATTTAGTTAATTATCATATTTCTACGAGAATTAATTTTTAATTACCAAAAATCAATTTAAGTATCGAGAGATAGTAAATTAGTGTAGCTTTAATATTTGATTTTGGAATTGAACAGGGGATAGGTTTTTCCTAAAATTTGAATATTAATTCGGTGCTCAAATTTGAGTATTCATACAATTTTCATTAACTTGATCCTAGCGGGTGATTTCTTTAAAAAGAGTATAAGTCTTAGATTTTCATATTGTGACATTTTTAAATTAATTTTTTGAAAAATATACTATTTAATTTATAATTGTAACGAGAGTTAGATTATGAATTTAATATTATCTCGAAATATTTCAATTCAATAAATCAAAAAATTAAAAATAACTGAACACGCAGTGTAATCCCATCTCTTAAATCCTCTCACATTTATCACACCCGATTTCGTATTATTTTTAGTTTACATAATCACATTTGATTTTAGCAGTAATTCATTCATTCTCCCTTGACGTTGTTTTAATATATATATATATATATATATATATATATCAGTCCTGCTCTTGTGAGGACCAATTCGCATTTTAAGAATGCGGACCGGACATGTGTCACCTGGCGGTGAGCCCAGAAAAGAGAGAGTATGCCGATAATTTAGGCGATAATTTCTAGGCGCACCATTAGGTGACACATATCCGGTCCGCATTCTTAAAATGCGGACTAGTCCGCACAGGAGCATTACTATATATATGTATATATATATATATATATATATATATAAAGTTTTAATAGAAATTTGAATTGCAAGCATTCACACTATTTGCTTCACCTTAAAAGTTGGATTGATACCTCTACTTATCACAATACGAGTTATTTTACAAGTTTTGTAGGTATTCAAGGAATTTTGAGACTCGGCTTTTAAAGACAACGACTATATGCAAAAACCGTGTTATCAAAGTGATATCACTCGCTCAAAAGGGTTCGAAGCCTAATTCAATTTCATGTACGGGACCATACATATAAACCTCCTCAAAGTTTTTATTTTCTTTAGAAATCTTATGCAGTAAGAAAGAAGCTCATCACAAGCTTGAAGTCATCTCTGGTGTTTTATGTGACGAGTGGTGTGTTGTCTCAATCTCCTCATATAAAAAATAAAAAGAAATAAAATAGGAGATGTGAGTTTTAGGTTCACAAGAACAATTTGGGAGGATTTCAAGGGCCATGCAAGCCCAAGTAAAGTTGTTTATTGCATGATCCTTTAATAAAATAGAAGGAGGAAAATGGGGAATTCGTGAAGATCCTCCAAATCCTTACTGAAATCGTAGGCATAAGGTGGAGACTTAAGAGAGGGGCATTTAGTGGAAAAAATGTCCTTAACATATTTTTCCAAATTTTGGAAGCATCCTCCCCAAAACATGAGGTTGAGACATAAATTCATAAAGGCGGAGAGAGGGAGATGATAGTCCGGGTTACCAGGAGTTCAAGAGTATCCAAGTCGAAACTATCATACTCAAGAACAAAAGAACTATATTTACCATTCGAAACAACTTGGTACGTTGGTTGGATAAAGGTATGAGAGGTACCACCTGAAATTCCATACCTATGAGAGTCATAAGTGGCGCAGTGCCAAGAAGCCAAGACATTTAGGTATTCATTCAAAAAATCCTGAAACGGATAAAATTGATTGATGGCCAAAGACCACGCGTAATCTCCCTAAAATCGTGATTGAATAACGGATACTCCTCTTAAGGCATATACCTAAAAAATAGCGAGGACGTATGGTTTCATGGTGAATGGCCACCTCAAGGGGAGATATAAATATTTACTATCAATGGAGAGAGGGTTCCCTAAACCAAAAGTCACATTGATGCCTAAAGCAGTCTCTTCCTCTTCAAATATGTCATCCTCAACTTGAGGTTGTTTGGTCAAAGGAAAAGACTCTGGAGTTGTACAGAATGTAGGGGAAATGAAAGAATTGATTATCCCAAACTTTGAAAAGTCTGAAAACAAAAGGCCTATCACACAAAGGCTCAGAAGTAAAGACTTCAGAGGCTCAAAAATATAGAATCCATTCAGTATGGGTACAGAGGGGACACTAGGACTAGGGGAACAAGCATGGGGCTCAATGTCATTCCAAGAGCCCCAATTATTAGCCTTATTTTGGTCGAAACTTGTAGAAGTTTTAAGGAGAATCAACCAAAGACAAAGGTTCTTCGAGCATAGGATGGGGATTAGAGGAGTATGTGACACCCCGTGCATTCCTGGCATCGGCCACCACCAAGACTACGTCGAACGTTGCTAAATTTGTTATCATTCTTCGCATGTGATAGATATGAGACATATAAAATTTCATTCCCACAAGATAATAATCAGATTAATCCAATAAATGTAATCATCCATGAAAATTTTAAAATCCATCACCATGCTATCTCCAAAAGAATCCAACTCCAAATAAATATAAACTCGAATAAATAATTAAACTGTAAATATCTGAATAAAACCGCAAACAACTGTGGAACCGATTGGCCCACCAAATCCATAATAAATGAAACAGAATGGAAAGTAAATCCTAAACAACTAAAGCATCTAAAGTAAATGAGTCTACAGTTGCACCTCCCAAATATCTCATATCACTCCTATGTAGTTACTCCAGCGTTTAACCTGAAATGTTAGTCAACCCAATGGGTTAGAGCACCCCATGAATCCAATCTACTCTCCCCAATTAGGGTCCGTGAACCCAGACAATAACATTATACATAATAAACACCACAATAGAATATTTTGAATTAAATGCAATAATTAATAATATGCGAGTAAAATAAACTTCAAACACTACATCACGTAATTAAGCCACCCCAAAGTATAAGTCCAACTTATGTTATCCCAGTCTTGTAATTATTTTAAAGCCACCATCTTTATTTAAATTGATTTATCACATTACTGTTATTATTATTATTATTATTATTATTATTATTATTATTATTATTATTATTATTATTATATAGTGGTACCGTCATAGCCAGTCGAGCCTACTATATATTCTGCAATTATTCGAGCCCGTCTAAAGTTTTACATCACACACAATCCCCTCGATATAGCCAGTCGACCCGTATTCTATCAGCGCTGCACTTATTGATGAGGTTCCATGCACGACACACCATAATAGACATCCAGCACATATTATGTCATCCCTGCACTTATTAACGACGCCAACATATCCCCATGTCGCAATAGCCTGCCAACCCGTATTCTGTTAGTCATGCACTTATTAATGATGCCAATTTATTTTAATACCCGTTTATTATCTTAGGCATTAATTCTCAACTTCTCAAGTTTTCATTATTTTAATTTATCCCCGCCCTATTATAGAGCATACATTCTCAATCCTACCCTTAATCCCATACTTAGAGGTTTCCAAACACAAGCACGTCCCACCCTATGTTATAGGATGGATTTCTATCATTTAATTCTTCCTAGTCTTGCACCTAGGCTATCCAAATCAACGGAACGACACAAAAATCATCCTCACCCCGGAATATCCCATCGGTGAAAATCTACACGAACTAGTCACAAACCTAGAAAGTGTTTCTCGCAGCCAAGGCATACCCACTAGTCCCATACCTAGCAAGTATTCCTAAAATTAAGGTGAGACCATAAATAACAAAAAATCCCGTCTTCCCCGCAATGATAATTATAATCAAAACAATAAGTCGCACAATTCAATTTATCAACAATTACACAAATTACTCATACGGTCACAATTAACTTTAATTTAATTCGTTCAATCCAATGTCATAATTAACACAATTTATTTTATTCAATAATTTTAATTTCGGCATCATGCAAGTTTATGGGGTACATAAGAATAATTCACTTTGATCATATCTACATAATTTCATATTATTGCACAAGTCCCTTTTTTTATTTAAATAAAATTACTACGGTTTCTACATGCAAACCTACACCCATATTAACCGAAATCCAATCTCTACTCTAAGCAATCAAGGATTACAAGTATTAATTCATATTAAGATTTTTCACAAAAACAGTCCCAAATTAGAATTCACTTTCCTTAATTAAGGTTGCTAATTTATTTTAAGAAAAGCATGTAAATTAATGTTTAGGCGATATTTAAAAAGCATAATACTAAAGAGAGAGAATAGAATAATTCATACCTGAAGAAAATTCTGTTGAAAATTCTGTTGAAAATTCTAATTAGATGGTTGTATTCCTCCCAAAAAATTAATAAAGACTCGTTCTTGAACAATCTTCATAAAACCCGGTTTGAACCTTAAAAAACTTGGGCTAAATCTTGATTTAATTTGGGGGTAGGGCTTTATTGATGGAAGAATCAATAAAAAAGGAGTCTACTGCTCTTAGGTTATGTGTAAATGTATTTTTGAAAATCTATCCACGAAATAAATTTATATAAATAAGAGAAAGAGTTTTAGCCCAACTCAACAACTTAAAAGAAAAGAGATGTTGTTGTCGACCTGGGCGAACCGGTCCCCCCCTCCCCCCGAAGTAGTTCGGGTGCCCTTACTCCCAAAGTCCTCCATTTTTATTTTAAAAGTAGTAATACTTAAAATTGAATTCCGATTAAAATCCTAATTTCCATAAATAAAATCCAACATTTTACGTTGCTAAAAATAATTAAATCCAAAAAAAATTATTTCTCCGAATTCCGAATTAATTTAAATTATTATCGATTTAAAATTATGGGGTGTTACAACGAAGACATATTCAATGGTCTTTCGCACTCTTCATTTTTATCTCTAAAAGGTTCCCTTTTTGGTAAAGAAAAAAATAAAACAAAGACGATGAGAGTTAATAAATGAAATAACAGTTGATTACAACAGTGATAGCCTCTCAGCCATAAGACGTGTATTTAGGGAGAGCATAATGAAGATTGACCTGGGATTATGGATTTGAGAAACTCACCATTTCACTAACTAATCTTCTTCGTAAATCAATTAGTGTAGGGGTTATATTTACACCACATTAACACAAATCAATAAGGCGTGGCCACATAATATTTCAACCGGTAAAAATAATTGAAGTATAATATAAAAATATAAAATAGTTGGAAGCATGCATGTCTGACATTTGTCACAAGTTGGGACATGTTATTCAAAATTGGAGCATACTATAATTAAAATTGGGGCATTAGTGCACCAAAGCGGGAAAAACTCAAATGGGTGAGTAACCACCCATTACTTACCAAAGAGCAGTTATGTTGCATGCCAAGAAATACTATAAATAAGAAACAAACACAACAAGAAGGAGATGACTCCCTCACCAAAAATGCATTTACATTACATTTATCCTTTTTTCCTTTTCTTTTATTTTTCTTTCTTTTATTTACCACATTTCTTTCATTACTCAATTAAATTGTAAGGTAGTTTGTAATATTTTCTTTTAAAGTTTATTTAAAGTTTCTGGCCTTTATATTTTGTTGTAATTTACTTTCTTGCTTTATGTTTCCTTAGTCTAATTCTTTACTTTATCTCCACTTTACTTTCTTGAAATCTTTTACTTCAAACGCATTTTCTTTTCTTTTATTTACAAATATTTACTTTCTTTTATTCATGCAATTTTCATTTTTTTCCTAGGTAATTGCCACAACTAAGCATTCACATCAAACTATTCCATAAGCGAAGCATAAGTTCCTTTAATTAAGGCATCAAATGCAACACAATCACCTGATAATTATCACTAGGCTAAGATATTTGGTTGAGAAGACCAAAAATCTTGTATGGCGCGCTCTCAATACTAATTATTCACCAAGCTAAGTGAAAAATAACTAAACAACGCATTCCTTACCTTTGTTTGGAAACATAATTGGGAAAAATTATTGTTTTTTTGTGCAGTGACATATGGGCTGTGACTTGGCTTGTTTTTGTGTGTTGTAAAAAATAAGAAAAGGAAAAAAAGAAAAAGAAAAGAATAAAAAGAAATAAAGGGGATTCAAACCTGCCATTGTTGGAAGAAATAAAAAGCCATACTCCTTTTGATTGTTCATTACTTATTCTTGAATTGAGGAACTTATGTTTCAATTTTGTTTTATTTAACACTTTACCAATGTCCCAAGTTTCATCCCCAATCACTTTGGATCCCAAATTTCTTTCATTTCATAAGCATCGCCTAACCTAAGTTACAACCCTCAAAAGTTTTATGCGATCCTTGGGTAAATATGATTTGGACGTCAATGTGATTGAAACAAGCCGTTGGGGTTTATTTCACATCTTATAATGAATAATATCTTTTATGAGATTACTTTTTCCATTTAAATTTAGAATTTTTCATAATTGGCATGTGTGTGGCCTTCACTTTACTTACAATTACTCTTTATGACCGTATTCCACGAGTGTCACACCTTTTCATATCATTTCATTTGTAAAGTGTAATCCTTATTAAGAATTGAGTTGAAACATGCTTGAAATTTTATTTGAATTATGGGAGTTTTAACTGAATCAAAACATGATTTGTTCAACATCACACAATTTCATGATTTCAAAATATGAAGTATTTTCAGTAATATTGCTAGTTAAAGAACTCTTGCATGCTAATATCTTGTTAAAATCTTTTTATGATGTTGAGATTGTACTTGAATTTTTGCTAATTATTTTTTAGCAAACCTTATGTTTATGGGTATCATCCCTGGAAACCGTCATGAGATAAAACTCATCCACTAGGGTAACTTAGGAGTTTTAATGACTTTTTGCATATATTAAATCCCATAGTATTCCCGCACGAAAGTGGTTTTCTATTTTATATATATATATATATATATATATATTGGTATATTGCTTGTACTCTTGTTCATTCGATTTCATTGCGGAGGACTAGCAATAGGTAAGTTAGGGGGTTTGATTAATATTACAATTAGTACCCCTATTCTTGTGCATTAGAGATCTCCCATGTTCATTAATTCCAATAATTAAGCTATTATATTGTATAACCTTTGTTATTGATGTTTATTTATTTTTTGAGGTTTATTTGAGCTTTTATAGGTATTGACGATGTTAAGGTGAAGTTTGGTAGTGTTTAAGGAAAATTTCATCGATATATTAAACTTTAGGGGGGGAATCTCGTAATTTAAAACTTCAGAATTGGAACTTTATGAAATGAGGGTGACCTAGCTCTTCAAGTTAACTTCGCGTAGCCTCTGATCGTGCATCAATCTAAGTCTAAATGGGTGAGTTATGTTCATTCCCGTCAAATGTTGCTAGAAAGAATGAAATTGGAAAGAACCCATGAGTTTGTTATCCTCCTAGACCCGATTGATCGGGAATTGTTGGATTCATAGGGTTTTGTTAAGATCTTTTTGGAATTTTCATTAATTTCCTTTTATTTTCTTTATGTTTGGCATAAATATAAAGTTGTTTTAGATATTTGAGGGATTCATTTTTTTTACTTCATTTTAGGTTAGCTTGAGGATATTTTTGGCCTCTTGGTTAGGAGTTTCACTCCTATTATCTCTCTTAGGGTGTGTGTATATATTAATGGGTATTGTATCTTTTTCTCTGTCTTTCTCCATTTTTATTGCTTTCTTATCTTAGTTTAATCCTTTGTAACCTAGCATGTTTCAATACAATTAATTAATTTTTTTTATTTCATTACATTATTGTATTTGACTTAAATATGCTTTGTATATAATTAAATTAAGCTGAGATTGTTGAACCCACCATGAGTTACTTGGTTGATTTGTTAAGGTATGATGGTTTATTAAGGTTTTGATGGCTTTATTGTGTGTTGAAATTTCAGCTTGGAACCTTAATGGATTATATCATAACTTTCATGTGTTGAAACCTTTATGCTTAATTTCAAACATATTGCTGACACCAACTCAAATTTAGGATATTGTGAAGATTTAAGTAGTGACACTTGAGGTGCTTGATTAATTTTCTAAATGAGTTACAACTTATGAAAATTTTCTCTTTTTATGTAACCATTTTTGCTAAGTAGCCCATGGTGGGGGAAATTATTCTCAATCTATAGTTTCATTCTTGTTACTTAACTTGGTTTAAATACTTTAATAGTTTAAATGGTAGTATAAAATATTTAAATAAAAAATCTTCTTTTACAACTTTATTGAAGAAGTAATAAATTAACTGAATTCTAAGCATGCTCTTTGTGGATTCAATACCTAAACTAGTCGTTAAACTCCCATAGAGTGTAGTTAAAATTTAGGTTTTGCATTGAGGTGGTAAACCAAACAAGATAGTGTCCTTAAATGACCACTTAGTTTTCCCACCAATCAGTTTCCATCCTTAGAAAAATATGTTTCAGAGGTCTTATGTCCCTTTAAAGAACAATGTTTCAAACATCCAGAAGGCTTAATTATAAATCTGAGGTCTTCAGAATCTTAATAGGTTTGCTTTTTGACTTCCATTCTCCAAATTTTCAAGGGGCTAAGTGTCCACGTACAAACAATTTGAGACACTTAGTCTTAAAATGAAAATTTTACATTCTCTTAATGTTATTATGTTTCCAAGGTCTTATGACCCATTCTGGAATATCAATCTTGACTTTAAAGGTCGTCGCACTTGTATATCAGACCCTCAAATCTACCTTCGGACAACTACTGTTCATTTCTCATTGATTTATCTAGAAATATTGGGGCTAGGGGTAACATCACCTACTTGGCAGACCTCAGACAAACACATGCAAAAATAAATATTCATTGGAAAAATTAAAAAAAAAAGATATCAATAATGAAGAAGTAAAAAAACTTTAAAACCAAGCCATTGTCATTAAAATATTGAGAGTTTAGAGATTACATCAAATTTCCTATGGCCAAATTTCACAAAAACATGTAAAAATCCTTTTTAAGGCTAAGGTTCAATCTCGAGTTCCATCATAACATCTTCAAGTTCCTTCACTAAAGGGCTTGGCGTAGTCATAGGAGAAGGGGATTCATCTCCCGATTTCCCTTCCTCGACCTCTAGAGCAGGACCCTATGAAACTTCACCCCCATTACTTATCTCACTATCATAACGTTCGTCAACAAAGTGGGGTTCCTCGAGCAAGAGGCTAGAAATGTTAACCTCTAAGAAAAGAATTTGCGCCTTGTCCTTCTAGGCTTCGAAGCCCGAAGAATACTTTTGGAAAAAACCATATGATAAACCTCAAAGTCTAGATACCCACCCAGCTAAATCTTCACCATAGAATGAATCCTCCTTTGAAGCTTAGTATATTTCACTTCAAGTCCAGAATATTCATCCTGCAAGTTTTGGCCAACAGACATCAAGATGTCTTTTACAGCATTGAGGTCCAAAATACTACTTCAGGAATGTCCTCAGTCGAGTGGTGAAGATTATCATTAGCATTTAGGAGATTGAAAACCTCATACTTGATACACACCATGACCTACCTATGTTTAATCAAATCTTCGGCATTGGACCTTTCATCCTTGGCTAAAGAATCCCTAGTAGTATCACACAAGGGTGCACTAACCCTAATGGTTTTCTCATGCAAAAGTTAAGTCTCATCCAAAGAGTTGATTTTTCACCTCAGACTTGCTCGTTCATACTTATGGTAGCTATATCCAAACTCTAATCACAACCCGCCTAATGCAGCTCCATCTTGGCTAAATCCCACTGATTATCCATGACCAATGCCTTCTTCCATTCCATTTAACCCTTAATATTGTCATCCTTCAGAAGAAAATTATGAGAATGAGGCATGTCAAAGAACAAGAAACTATAAAAGAAAATAAAAACAATATGAGGATTTCTGCCAAGAAAATGGACCAACTCCTTCGAATTAGTTAAGGTCCCACTACCCCTTAGGGTAGAAACCATCACAGAATGTTAGTTTTGGTCATTGATGTTAAGGCCTTTATGACTGAGGTATATTAATTCCTCCCCTCATAAGAAGAGGGTGTGGAGTACATCTCTACCTCGGAGAACTCATCCCTCATTTTCCACCTTTAGCTAGCACACTAGGTTAGACAGTGACCTCAAGGGCACGTGCTTTGACCATTTCCTTTAGAGGAGACACAACCACCTCTTTACCCTTTGGTGTGGAGCCAATAAACTTTTCCTCAATAACTTTTTAGACCAGGAGCTGTAAGTCCCCTAGAATTGAAGGAGCACTTTGGGTTGCTCCTAAGGCTCCACCTACCCACGATGATACTTTCAGAAAGGGCCTGACTTTCATGGATGACTCCCACATTGAGCCTTCACCGAGACTAGACTTCACCTTACCTCTTCACCAGTTTGACAAGAGGACCAGGAATGTCCACCACTGTTTTGAACTTAATACGCTTAGTGGCCTTAGCCCTTTTTCATTTTTTTCACTACAGGTGGAGCAGAGGCTTTCTTGGAATAAATTCGAGTCATCCTCCATTGCCCACATGCATCTACTGAATAAATAAGAATTCAAAATTAATGAATGAAGTCTAAACAAAGAATAAATAAGGAAATACATGAGAGTCCAAGGTACTTACTTGGAGAACAATTAGAGTCCAAGGCAATTACTCCCTCCACAGTAGGAAATACCTCCTCAATATTTGGAACAAGCTCAGCTTTGAGAAGGCCCCTATAGTGTATGTCATATAGGTAAGGATGGTACAAATAAACACAAGTCCAATTTTTATATTTTTCAAGTTTTAAAGATTGAGACTCTAAATAAAATTAACCCAATTAAACTTAGAACCGATTTAAAAACTTCCTTAAGGAAAACTAATTTACCAAATTTCATTTTTTTACCCTATGGCATGCATCTAAGTTGATAGCAGATAAAAATATATAAATCAACCACATGATGCCGATGTACGAGGAAAACCACAAAGGGTAAAACCTAGGACAACCTAGCCAAACAAATCACTATGATATGATTTCATAAAGCATAGATAATAGACTTACACAATGACTCGATCCTCCCTAATACTTTACGCTCTTTTATCTTCCACCACTTCTCTACAGTGCAATATAGGATTCCACCCAAGAAAGTTGTCACAGTACACGAGTCCGCGTGCACCTCGGTATCCACCGATGAGGGTTAACAACCGTCACAGATCGAAAATAGCACACACGGAATCCACCGCACGAAACAAGTTTTCTCAAGATGAAAGAAACAACTTTTGGTGCTCAAAATGATCTTTAAAGCATATGTGTATTGAATGTTGGATCTTAAACTTGTTGGGTGAAAAGCTAAAGTTCTTGGAGATTTTAAACACAAAAGAAACTCTCAAAAAGGCTCACATCCAAGTTTAATCCTGTATCTCAATTTACAGGTAAAGTAATTGCAAATAGATAAGCATTAGAGATAAAGATCATATTTGTTTTAAAAAAAAATTCGTCTGGTCGTTCGAATAAAATGGGAAGTCATTCGAACGACTTGTACAATCTCATTAGAACGAGATCAAACGAGGTCATCGAACGAAATTCTAGAGAAATAGGGAAAACAATGTCATTTGAAGTTTACACTAACTAGTTCGAATGACGGGACAATCTCGTTCGAACGACACTTGTTCTCGTTCGAACGAGGCATAAAAAATCTGAAGATTTTTTATATAAAAAACTTACGCCTAAATATGAAGATTATTTATATAAAAAGCTTACGCCTTTTTAAATAAAATAACCTTTAAAAAAGTTTTAAACCATTTTATAAAATATTGTCACCCAATAATGAAATATCCAAGGCTCAAAATAAATACGCATTCATACCTCATATCCTTGGAATCTTGAAGACAAACTTCGCACTAAACATGACACGACATATTCAATATTTGAAGCTTGGCCAATCCGTCTTCGTCAAACAACATCATAGGCTTATGGGATCAACACACAAAGTTTATCATATAACTCAAATGTTTTGTCCAGAACAATGCCAAATACATACAAATTGACTCGATTGAAATTTATTCTTACAAATCACCCCCTTTAGATATTTAGGACAAAACTAAAAAAAATCTTATAGGACGTTAAGCTCTCTAAAAAGACTCATTCCCCAATCCCCAAAAGGAAAAAAATACAGGCTCTCGAGAGACACACAAACATGAGTAGATTTGCATTGCTTGAACACTTTATCGCATCGATGTAAACTTATAACCATGCACACTTAAACACACCTTTAAATGGAAAGAGATTATAAAAAGTATAAATCCGCAAATTGATAAACATATAACAATGTATAAAACAATCTCAGCCTAGGTAAGACGTCTCCTCCTAAGAAAAAGATATCCTAATCATGTAAAGAAAAGATACCATTTCTCTCGCTTTTTGTTCAAGATAGACAAAGCAAGACAACATCAAACAATTACTTCCCCAAAATAAAATCTCCCCTCAAATACATGATCGTAAGATACCAATTTTAGAAAATTTGATACCACAAGTTTAAATATAAGGAGTAGGGAATAAAGCATGTAACCGTGTAAAGTGTAGCAAACACACAACACTGAAAGTCAAGAAAAAATAATTAAAATGCTAAAGCATATGACAAATACGGACTAAGTGTAAACTGGAAAGACTCGAAAATAGAATACCATATGAAATACATGCAAAATATATCGATGAAAATCTGGCACATATAGATAGGTATAAACCACAACAAAACTCGACACAAAACACATAAGCTTTACACACTAGAATAGTATCGATATGTATAAATATATGGAATGGAATGAATGGGCGTGAACTAGATACATATCAATTATAACCCAAACACTCAAATATGTTCAAGAAGTTCTAATTGATCGCAAACCTTATCAAATTAAGAATTAACCTAAATTAAAGATAAAGTGAGCTTAATGACCAAACAAGAACAATGCACACATGCCTAGAATATTGATAATTCTAAAAATCAATAACGTCGTGACAAAATAAGTACAACTAGGATTCATTGTGCACCCCATTGATGTTCAACTAAACACCCTCAAAAGATAAACATATAACATATTTTCTTTAATTTTCTCAATTCTTTTGAAGTTATTTCTTTTAAAAGATCAAACAAACTAAACCTATGTTGGCCTTTGACAATTTTTCTTTTTTATTGCCTATAATCTTTTCATTAGGCTCTTACCAACAGTGGCTTTCACGAAAAGGAGATTTGCTCCTTTCGTAGCCCTTTTCCGTGCACCCTCTGATTTTTCAAAACATAACCAAATAAAGTTCATGGGCAACGGTTCTTACATGAATAAATCCCCTAGAGTCACAAAATATGTAGATGAAAAAATTGATCTCAGAACATCTCACAAAGCTCAAATATACATATAAATTTAAAATTCAAGAAGCTCGTACATGTGTGTGAGGAGGCATATACAAAGTCGAATCCGTAGATCAAATCAAGTTCGAAACAACTCCATGATAGCATGGTTAAGAACAATCTAAGTATCTACAATTATTATCAAATGTCCTAGTCACATGGAAAGTACAGAGTGAATTGGATTTAAGCACACCAATATGCCATTAAATGTGTAAAACTAAGATACGCAAAAACCAAAAATCTTTATGAGTTTTTATAATATTTTTCAGACAAAAGTACCAATTTTTATTTTATGAAAACAAACTCTAACTCAAAAGACAAACAAAATCTTTTTGTATTTTTCAATATGACCCAATAAAAGAAAAAGAAAATACAAAAGATACACATGTCATAACACTAGCAAACATATATCATGAGGCACAAAATATATTATGACAAACAAACTAACATAATCAACCATTTGATATTGTAGAGTGGGGTTAAAGAAATTAACCACCAACACTCTAAAAAAAACCCACAGATTTGATCATACATTGATTTATGATTTATCAAGTTTTACTACAATTTAGACCCTACACGGGCCGAGATACTATTACATGCGACTAATATACCGCGTATACCGTGAGTCTGATGGATTAAGCTAGACAATACTCTAGTAATGATTTAAATCAATTAAATGAGATACCACCACACCACCACATATGACAAGTGACACCATAAATGTTGGACACTTGGTTCCATAGAAAACATGACATGTCTCAAACCCCACTAGGGGTATTTTGGCTATAAAAAGAGGGTTTCCCCACATTTAGTAGGATGATGGTCTTGGGGGCAAGGTAAGGAGAGGAAATCCAACTCTTCTCCCCCATGAACCTCATGATCTCTATCATGAGTTTGATAGTGACGAGCAAATTTCATAAGTTTCATTACGAGATTTATATATTTTTATATGGTATATCGGCATTTGGAGGCGGCTAGCCGGATTTGGGCACCCCCGCGCACAAAAAACACCAAAAATCGAGTTTTTAGACGTATCGTACGGACCCACGAACTACGTAAACTTTGATTATATGAAGAGACAAATACGTAGGCACAATAATATTTCTCAAGTCTAAAACAGGCTAAATGCGATGCTTCCCCAAATCTGGACTACTCTCGTACATTTGGCGACTCTGCTGGGGAGGTATTTTCGATTCCAATTGTGTAACCCCTCGTGCGCATACGGAGAGCTCGATGAAAATAGAAAATTTTCCACAAAGATAAGTATTAATGCTTATATTATCCCATTTGTGCTATTGGATATTCCATAATATCTTTTTGTTGCTTTGAACCATATTTATTAATATGCATAAAAAATATGCTAACATTTATTTCAAATGAAATCATCATGATTATTCAAATAGACAATATATATGGATAATTATGCTATAAAAAAATTTATTATCGTTGTTTTCATCATTAGTTTGGTTAAAAGTTCTTATTAGTCCTAATATTAGCCATATAAACAAAGATACTATCGGTTTTTGTGTAGTACACGAAAAGATTTGCGCAGATTTTAATAGTTTGCGTGTGTCAGTACACCTTATTGTAACATTAAATCAAGTGGACCTTTATGTAAGTTCACGTGTGTTAGTACCATTACATAAAAGAAAAATAAGGATTCCACCTATTCACAGCTATTGACAACTATTTACACACTGTGACACGCTTTTACAACTGCGCGAGTCAGAACTCCTGTGTGTAATAAGAAAATGTAACTTATAAGTGGGGATCACGTGCTTTATATTCTCATCTAAAAAAAATACCACACTTGTTTCAGTGACTCATCATAATCTTTACAAATGCACATTAAAAGAGGAAATGGTGAGACCCAACTCCAACTTACAACCACCATGAATTTAAATAGTGATTCAGTCGAATTAAAAAAAAATATGACTAAAAAAAGGGTAGAAAATGGAGGCATTAAACTCGTACATCTACAATCAATCCTTTCTACCATCTCGGACAAACCATCGCACGAGACATCTCGGCCTCAATCAAACCTTTCTCTTTTGCAATTTTGATTTTGTGAATTAATGTTGTTGTACAAGCAAAAGAAGAATCATTCAAGTAGGGGAAATCGTATTTTGAATAAAATTAGAAGCACATCCCATCGATCTCTCTCTGCTGATATACCTTGGGTTTGGACCTGGGTTTTATCAAGGAACTCAGTCTTAGAAAACACAGAGATTGAAGATTATTACACCTTGAACAACCATATCCGAGAAACTTCAATTTTTGAGAAATCTCAATCGTCCGAATAGTTACCTCCGAGCTGCTTGACCTCCGAAAAATTTCAAATCCGAACTATCATCTCTGAACAAAACATGATTCATCTCAACTTAAATTATATTTTTATTGTTTAGGGATACCTCCTTTTTAAAATAATAATTCATGTTGGGTTATTACGCGATTCACCTCAACCTCCGAACATCCTCGACAGTCTTGACCTTCGAACAACTCCGGATCTTCGAAAAGGTTGATCTTCGAGCTACCTTGGAAAATGCGAGCAGCCTCGTGTGAAACACTAAGAAACTATGAACTACTATCCACTATCTTACTCGAACTCCGAACAACATTATTCCTCCTTTGAACAATCTCCAATCTTTGAACAATTAGTATAGCCATCTTTAAACAACTACCAACGAGTAATATGACCGCCGAACAACCTCGACCTCGGAGCAACCTCAAGGCTGATTTCCATATTTTAGGCTAATTATTGGAGCATAAAATCCAATCCCATATATTTAACGAGGGACAAGACATGTGTTATTTAGAGGAAGTGAATCACTTTGCAAAATCTCTTTTAAAATGGTGCACGATGTTAATTATAAGGTTGCCCAGCATTTTTAAATGGCATAAAAATATTTTATCATTTTCATGATTTATACATATATACACCTTTTAAAAAATCCAAGTGGTTCGGGTTGAAAAAACATTTATTTCGAGAAAATCCCTTAAAATTTGTAAACTCAAATAAATGCAAGTTTGGATTTGAGAAACTTCTATTTTGAGCTATATTATTGTTTAAATTGCCCGAGGCACCTTGTTGCTTAAACTTTTGCGCAAAGCACCATGTTGCTTAAATTTTTCCACTAAGAAACCACATATGCCTTAAAATTCCGTAACTATTTTATGTTGTCTCGAGAAAGACCATTTAAAGAATTGGTATGTACATACTCGAGAGAACTTTGTTAAAATGATGCCTTTGAGCAACCTTGCCAAAATAATAATTTCGAGCAACATTGTCAGAGTGAAATCCTTTGACCTTATCAAAAATGACATTTTTTTATAGAACAACCATGTCAAAATAATATTTTACGCTCAAGTCCTAGCGTCCTGCTCAATCATAGTCACTCGAGAAACCTTAGTCATAGCCCCTCGAGCAACCTGCTCCATTGTCATTCTGAGTTATGATTTATTCACATTGTGATATTAATTACATGAAAATTCAAAAATGATGTTTATTATTCACCTCAAGGTGACTCAGCATGCTTACTGACTGAATTTTTCTATATATGATTTAATAGACGACTTATGAGTCTTTCTCGGCTTTGATAAAATAATGGGTCCATGAGATCAATCGCTCACCACATGATATATCTTCACTCTATCATATTATGCTAAATTATGACGAGATTAGAAAAATTATGAACTACATATTGTATCATATTAAACTGGCATCATGAAATTGCATGAAACAATATGTTTTATGATTCCTCGAGACATGATTCTAAGTTTATTTTATTATATTGGCATAAAATAAAATGAAGGGGGTAGGATATACCCCACATGATTATATATGGCATTATAATATGCCTCACAAGTTATTAATGGTTTTGTGCCAGAATCATAGATGATTTTTTAACTTGCAAATATTGAACACGCATGATCAAATCAAGCTCGAGCAGTTACAACAGGCCTTACGGACGTCAAAGTCAAATGCTCAAAAGATTTTTTTTTAATTTGGGATATCACCAAGTGAAATGTATTGAATTGTATTCATATGGTGTTTTAACCGATATATGAGTTTTTCTTTACTTTTCTTTGTCTTGAGATAAAAGACAAAATAAAGAAAAGAGGGGGGAAAATTATTGTATGATGTAATATTTAGTTGCATAGGAGTCCGAGTAATAAACAAGCTCAGATATGGTAATAGAATAACCATCATTTATGAGGCATCTCCAAAAGAAACATCAGAGTTGTTCAGCATAACCATCGGTTGGCTCACATACAACACTGACTATATGACATTATTTCAGCAAAGTGACAGGGGGCAAGCAAATTGCCGCAAAACCTGGAGCACGGAAACATATTTTGCATACAAACCTCTACAGTATTGTGGAAATTTGTCCACAACGGTGCATTGCAGTCCTCACAAACCTTATCGATATTGTGGTAAGTCGCCCAAAGCGGTGAATTATAGCTTCGAGAAACCTTACCGATATTATGGTAAGTCCTTCAAAGCGGTGCATTATAGCTTTGAGAAACCTTACTGATATTGTGGTAAGTCGCCCAAAGCGGTGCATTATAGCTTCAAGAAACCTTAACGATGATGTGGTATGTCACCCAAAGCGGTGCATTACAGCTTCGAGAAACCTTACCGATATTGTGGTAAGTCATTCAAAGCGGTGCATTATAGTTCCAAGAAACCTTACCGATATTTTGGTAAGTCGCCCAAAGCGGTGCAATATAGCTTTGAGAAACCTTACCAATATTGTGGTAAGTCGCCCAAAGTGGTCCATTATAGTTATGAGAAACCTCGACCTATATGGTAATCCCAGCTTACTAAAGGACCAAATTGGTTGCTCGACTAAGCAAGTTGGGCAGGTTTAAAGCCGTAGTGTGCCTAAACGACCTATATGGAACCTCGACTAGGTACACTATGGTCGCTTAAAAAATTCCCAGTTGTACTTAAAGCACCAGAATGGTTGCTCGACTAAGTAAAATTGGGCATTCTCCAAGCCCCAATTTGCCTAAATCACCTTTATGGTTGCTTGACTAGGTAAATTGTTGTCACCTAAAAGCCCCAGTTTTACTTAAAGCACTAAACTGGTTGCTCGACTAAGTAAAATTGGGAATTTTCCAAGCCCTAATTTGCCTAAAGCACCTTTATGGTTGCACAACTAGGTAAATTATTGTCTTTTAAAAGCCCCAGCTTTACTTAAAGCACCAGAATGGTTGGTCGACTAAGCAAGTTGGGAAGGTTTAAAGCCTAATGTTCCTAAAGGACCTATATGGAACCTCGACTAGGTATACTGTGGTCGCTTAAAAAGTCCCAATTTTACTTAAAGCACTAGAATGGTTGCTTGACTAAGTAATATTGGGCATTCTCCAAGCCCCAATTTGCCTAACGTACCTTTATGGTTGCTCGACTAGGTAAATTGTTGTCACTTAAAAGCCCCAGTTTTACTTAAAGAACCAGAATAGTTGCTCGACTAAGTAAAATTGGGCATTCTCCAAGCCCTAATTTGCCTATGGTTGCTCGACTAGGAAAATTGTCATCGCTTAAAAGCCCCATCTTTACTTAAAGCACCAGAATGGTTGCTCGACTAAGTAAAATTGGGCATTGTCCAAGCCCCAGTTTGCCTAAAGCATCTTTATAGTTGCTCGACTAGGTAAATTAAAAGCCCTAGTTTTAGTTATAGCACCAAAATGTTTCCTCAACTAAGTAAAATTGGGCATTTTCCAAGTCCTAGTTTGCCTAAAGAACCTTTATAGTTGCTCAAGTAGGTAAATTATTATCGTTTAAAATCCCCAGATTTACTTAAAGCACCAGAATGGTTACTCAACTAGGTAAATTGTTATCGCTTAAAAGCTCTGCTTTTACTTAAAGCACCAGAATAGTTGCTCAACTAAGTGAAATTGGGCATTCTCCAAGCCCCAATTTGCCTAAAGCATCTTTATGATTGCTCGACTAGGTAAATTATTATGACACCCCGCTTATTAAAATAGGAGGTGGCCAGCCCAATACTCCAATAAATACAGAAATCATAGATGGTCCATTCTTAGCATCACTGTCGTAAAAATAATAATACGAGATAACCACCAATTATTTTAGAAACGGATGCCAAATTAATTTTGTAAGTTTAAATAAAAACATTAAGATAATCCAATTTTAAAAGAAGGTGGATATAAATAAAGAGAGATAACAGTTTAACAATCATTCACAACATAATAACTTAATAAGTTTTCGATTAACAGACCAATACAAACGGTTACACCGAGTATTACAAATAAATATCACAGTATATAAGCAATTACAAAACTTCGGCAACACGCCCGAATGAGTAGGCTGATCATAACTAGAGTGTATAAAATATTGATGCATCTATCAAAATAGTCCTATAGCATTCGAAAAAATGCCATAGTCCCTGGACACTAGTAAGGAAGGGTCAACACGGGCGTCCTTGCGACGGAGTACCTGGGCGAAAAAGAGATCCATACAAAACAAAGAGATATAAATGGGTCAGGGCCCGATTTGATATGATATTCATGTGAATAAAATGCATGACAGTTATGAATTGATAACATCATAATCAAGCTTAACTCGCCCTTCACAAGAATAATAATCCTCACCTCTCATCTAAATGCACAACGTAGCGCAATATCATTTATAATGTAAACTATTCAATAATGCAAGAGAAATAACTCAAATCCAACTTAATAAGCTTTACATTTCAGTTTTACACAATATGACTTCACAAGTCCATTCCTCATTTGGAAACTTATTCATAATAGTTGATTTATAAAATGCTTCAGCCATTTATAAAATGTCACATTCGTGACAATAGTTATAATCACAATATATAACGATTCTAAGACCATCCTTCCGGGAGTCACCCCACTAGATGCGCCCCTAAATAGCTATCATCTTCCAGGGCCTATAACCAAGACCACCCAGGCATCCTAAATCACTTCGCGTCGGAAGCGTCCATATACCTTCGACAGCGAGTCATAACCAAACCCGAAATTACCCCACTTTGAATAAAATAACATCACAATATAACCACTGGTCCTATGGCCGAGGACTATATTCACCCTGCATTCACTAGCCAGGGGACTTGACCTCATTCGCGTAACTTCCCATATGATAGAATTTAGATAGGTATGTACATGCAAATCAATATTCACAAGATATGCCAATGAAATTTGCATTACATTATATTCGGAGCCATATGTGTTTAACGACGTAAAACACAACATTTAATTATCTTCATAATAGTCTCCAAGAATTAACGACAACCCTATAAGCCATCCAGTATAATATTACCTCATCCCAATTCTAAAAGTCCAAAATTATATAACCCTACTTTCCCTTAGTCCTAAGCTAGCTCACTATATGAAAAGGACCCTTACCTTCTTCTAATAACTAATTAATTCCCGACCTAAGCCCGAACACTCAATTTCTAACCTAGGTTCTTGATTCCCTTAATACTAGACTCTAACACTCTAGTTTTACTTCATGCAACAAGGTTTCTAGGTCTAAACCTTAAAAGAAACTAAAGAAAACTAAAGTTTTCGGGGTGAAAAATGGAGGACTGGTCGACCGACCCCTGACCCCCAATCGACCGCATTTCTAAGGTTTTGACTTATAAGAAAATCAGTAAGCCCAATTCTCAATGCCCGGTCAATCGTTCATGAGACCGCGGTCGATCGCGCTTTCTACATATGCCTATCGAGAGAAGTAGTGGGCTGGACCGCGGTCGATCGACCTCACCAGATCTCACGTCTAACCTTTTTTTAACAAACCAAACCTAAAACCCTAACCCTATTTTCCTCCACTTCCCTCAAACTCATCATCTAATAACATTACCCCAACCTTTCTACACAACAACAACCCAATATATTCAACTCAAATCATACAAACATCAAAATCTAAGGGTTAAACACCAAAATTCATCAAAACCCACAATTTGTTCCATTTTCCAAATACACAACTGTGAATACAATTTATCCATACTAAATCATACATTTGCAAGTTAGAAACCTGCCTTAGGGTTGTAGTCTCAGATTATCTTCCGGTAGCAACAAATTTAAGCTCCAATCTTCAATTATCCGTATTTTCTCTTCTTTTCTCCCAATCTCTCTTTCTCTCTCTCTAGGTTTAGAACACATAAATGTGAATAAATGTTGTTGGAAGACTTAAATGCCCATTGACTCTAAATTCAAACTTTAAATGTTACTACACCATTAAAATGACTCGTAACAACATAATTAAGTCCTAACCGATCAAAAGTACCCGGAACTCAAAAATACAACATGGTACTTATTTTGACTATTTTGACTATTTCTGGACTAACCGTGCCCTCTAAATTGGTATCCGGGATAACATAAATTATTTCATGTTCCAACATCATTTTAATTATCAATAATGATTCAATTGGAATATAAGCCATACACGTCGCTTAAAGCACAATGACGCAATAAAACATAATATGATGCAATTTACATTCACTTAATAGTAAATATGCAAAACTCAGTAAATATTATCTCTTAAATCGCTTAAAATAATATTTACTCCAACTTCCTTTATTTTATATAATTAACCCGCATGGTAAATTAATATAAAAATAATTACTCAAAAATAAGGGGTATTACAAACTCCCCCCCCCCCCCTTATAAGGGAATTTTTCCCTCAAAATTCTGGCGTACCTTGCAAGAAGAGGTGTGGATACTTCTCTCGAATATCTTCCTCACGCTCCCATGTTGATTCCTCGGCATTGTGATATCCCCATTGGACATGAACCAAGGGCACCACCTTCGACCTTAGCCTACGCTCTCCGTGATCTAAGATTGCAACTAGTTGTTCCTCGGATGAAATATCGGGTTGCAATTCGATATCATCCAAAGGAATGTGCCAGTGAGATCCGTCACACCTCTAGTACTTCTTAAAGGATGAAACATTAAACACATCGTGAATCTGTTATAGGCATTCTGGCAACGCGAGTTGATATCTTACGGGGTCTATCTTTGCAATAGCAGGAAAATGGCCTACATAACGAGGCGCAAGCTTGCCTTTCTTCCTAAATCGCGTTATACCCTTCATTGGTGACACCCATACAAAAACTTGGTCTCCTACCTCCAATTTAACATGCCTTCTATTCGCATCGGCATAGCTTTTCTGACGGTTTAGGGCGATTCAGATGCGGTTGCGAATAAGTTCAATCTTTGAAGAGGTGTCTTGGATCATTTCAGGTCCAAGGAGCTTATTATCCCCTACTTCCAACCAACAAGTAGGTGATCTACATCGCCGGCCATATAATACGTCATAAGGTGCCATACCTGTTGTGAATTAGTATGACTTATTATAAGAAAATTCGACCAAGTATAGGTATTGCTCCCATCCTCCCTTAAAGTCAAGTACACACGTTCTAAGCATGTCCTTCGATATCTAGTTGACTCTTTTCGTCTGTCCATCCGTTTGCGGGCGGTATGAGGTGCTCAACTTCAATTAGATTCCCATTGCTTCTTGGAAACTTCGTCAAAAATGGGACACAAAAATCTTGTTTCGATCGGAGACTATATTGATGGGCACCTTGTGGAGTCTCACAATCTCCGCAATAAAAAGTCGGGCGTAATGAGTCTTATTGTAATCCATTCGTGCTGGTAAGAAATGTGTCAACTTGGTCAGACGATCGACGCTAACCCAAATGGAATCATTATCGCTTTGTGACGTTAGCAATCCCGTGATGAAATCCATCGAGATACTCTCCCATTTCCATATCGGTATTTCTAACGGTTGTAGCAGTCATGTTGGTCACTGGTGGTCTACTTTCACCAATTGACAAGTAGGACATTAGGAAACAAATTCAAAGATGTCCCTTTTCATACCCGCCCACCAATACTGACGGCGCATGTATTGGTACATTTTGTCTCCACCTAGATGTACTGCAAATCTGAACCCATGAGATTTAATCATGACGGCATGCCTTAAATCTCCCTCATCTGGGATAATAAGTCTCCCGTGGAAACGTAAAATCCCCTCAGAACTTAGGGATTAGGACTCCGCTCCCTAGGTTAATAATTGGGGTATACGATCTTGGCAATCTTTATCCCTTCCGTGAGCTTCCACGACTCTTGTTACAATCGCAGGCGTAACGGTAAACACTGACAAAAATTCCCTCGCTACAACATCCTCATGGCTAAGTTCTTTCCACTTAGCCTTCCATACCTTCGCTAACTCCCCCTCGGTTTTTCAACTCAGTGCATCCGCCACCAAATTTTCCTTGACCGAGTGATAATGGATATCAAATTGATATACCTTAACAAACTCTAACCATCGACGTTGTCGCATATTCAGATCCTTTTGCGAGAATAAATATTGCAATGATTTGTGGTCCGTGAAAAGACTAAACTTCTCTCCCACGAGTTAATGTCTCCATATCTTCAAGGCGAACACTATTATAGCAAGCTCCAGATCATGCACGGGGTAATTCTTCCCATGGAGGTTTATCTTGCGAGAAGCATAAGCAATAGTCCGATGCTCTTGTTGTAACATACCTCCCAATCCTTGCAGATATGCATCAGTAAAGACTAAGTAGTCCATCCCGGTCTTGGTAACGCGAGTACTAGAGCAGAAGTTAACTTATTCTTCAACTCATCGAAAGCTAGTTGATAGGAATCACCTCAAATGAATTTCACTCCCTTTCGAGTCAAGTTTATCAAAGGGTTAGTGATATTGGAAAAACCCTTAATGAAACGGCGGTAATAGCCCGCCAAACCCAGAAAACTACGAATTTCTATGGGCATCGTGGGCTGACCCCATTCCCTCAACGCGATAACTTTACTCGAATCTACCGAAATGCGCCCTCAGTTGTCACAATGTGACCCAAAAACTGCACTTCCTGTAACCAGAAACCACACTTCTCGAACTTAGCATTCAATTGATGATCCCGTAATATTTGTAGGACCAATCGTAAATGTTTAGCATGGTCTACTTCAATCTGAGAATAGACTAGGATGTCATCAATAAACACTATAACAATCTGGTCCAGGAAGTCCCGAAACACTCTATTCATAAGATCCATAAATATAGCAGGAGCATGGTTAGCCCAAAAGGCATGACCAAAAACTCATAAGACCCATATCTAGTCAAGAATGCAGGTTTGGACACATCCTGCTCTCGAATTCGGAGCTGATGATACCCAATCCTCAAATCTATCTTAGAGAAATATGACGATCCCCTGAATTGATCAAATAAATCATCAATCCGAGGCAACGGGTATTTATTCCTGATGGTAACCTTATTCAATTCCTAGTAATCAATGCATAACCGGAGGGAACCATCTCTCTTCTTCATAAACAATATAGGAGCACCCCACGACGGCGTGCTATGCCGAATAAATCCTTGTCCTAATAACTGCTGAATTTGATCCCTTAACTCCCTCAATTCCATAAGAGCCATACGGTATGGAGCTCTATCAATCGGCCGAGTTCTCGATGCTAAATAAATCACAAATTCGATCTCACGACTTGGAGGTAAACCCGAAATCTCTTGAAAAACATTCTCAAATTCCCTCACAACGGGAATCGAATCTAAGGAAACGATTATATCACTTGAAGTCACCTCAGCAATATAATATAAGTACGTGCTCGAACCTCCCTCCAAAACAGGCATAGCCACTAGAAACATTTCTTGCCCCGGAATGGCAAAGAATATACTCCTCCCATAACAATTTACCACATCACGGTATTTCACTAACCAAACCATACCCAAAATAACATCATACCCGACCATATCCAGGACGAGTAAATCGGCCTCAAAATGCAAATTACCAAGGTCTATTCCTACCCTTTTACAAACAGAGAATATAAGAGAACCATCACCCATGGAAGATTCCACACTAGTGAAGGTACTCTCCGCAGACTTAATCAACCCCGTCGATTAAGCAAAATGTCTAGCAACAAACGAGTGCCTTGCACCCATATCAAATAACACACGACCTACATACACATGAATGGGAAACTAACCCTCGATATCTGGTGGCGTGGGTAAGGCTGGGGCAAGTAAAGCATCCTAAATATGATAAACATGCCCATACTGTAGTTACCCCTGTTATAGAGGGACGACTGGAATAGGCGCTGGTGGCAGTAACTGTCCCCCAATCAACTGTAGACAAGCTTTCTTAAAGTAACCCAATTCCCCACATTAAAAGCAGCGGCCCGCCATATTCTCCGGATAACGACCCCGATTATTATTTCAAAATTGCCCCATGCCTTGGTCCAGATGGCCTCGGCACCCATTATTACCTCGGCCTTCTTGTCCTTGCTGGCCCACCTTCTACTGCTGCTGCTGGGCACCCTGATCGTGCCTAAAATTGCCTCTACCAAAATTACCCCCCCCCCCAAATGTTGTCTCTTAGACGAATCCCCCTGCTGGGTGTCTCTCTCTTTTTGTTTACCTCCTGACTGTTGTGATGAGGGTAGTGCTCCACCGGCACCATTACCTCATGACTTACTAGCTTGACCCGAATCTAAAATCTTCTTACTCCCTTTCATATGTAGATGGTGATCTTGGTAATGAAGCAAGGCTGCATTCATCACGTCACCAAATGTTTGTAAAGCTGAATTTCCCAACAAGTGATGCCGTATCATCCAATGCAAACCCCCAATAAACTTCAATATTCTCCTTTCCTCTAAAATTACTTCATCCGGCATAAAGCTTGCTAGACGAGTAAATTCCTCTTCATACTCTGCAACTGACCATTCCCCTTGTACCACATCCTAGAGTTTCCTCCTCATCTCCTTCTGGACTACGAGAGGAAATACTTTCGGTCAAACAAAACCCAAAAGTTTGATATAGACATGGTATCCCTCTGCTCCGGTGTGGTCACTGACTCCCACCCATGTAAAGCTCCTCCTACTAGTTTGAAAGTGGCAAGGATCCATTTTTGTTCCCCACTACACTCTACCTTTCGAAGATGTCGTTGCGTATCTTTCTTCCACTGGTTTACTACTATGACCATTTAAGAAAGATTCTCTAACTCTCTCCCACGGGGAGGGTCCCACATGGGCTTGCACCTCTGGTACTACCGGTTGTTGGGCTTGAGGAAACTGTTGAGCTGTAGCAGTCATTGCAGTGTTGACTTCCTAGGCAACGATGTTAGCCACCATCGCGGCATGAATCGTTCCTTGCTATGGTGGGGGTTTGTACATTATCTTCTACAACTCAATTTCTCTTAGCTGGGCGACCTCTTCTAGGCAGCATCTGAGACGAAGAAACAACTGAATCAGAATACAATTTAAAACAGTTTATCTTTGCAGAAGATCGCAAGCATAAACAAACAAAATAGTCTTAAAAATAGGGCTCTATATCAAAGAACGCTACGGTAGAACATGATAAGTCCGCATAGATCCTAAGGACTCTAGAACCTTATGCTCTTATACCATCTGTGACACCCCGCTTATTAAAATAAGAGTTGGCCAACCCGATACTCCAATAAATACAAGAATCATAGATGGTCCATTCTTAGCATCACTGTCGTGAAAATAATAATACGAGATAACCACTAATTATTTTAGAAAACGAATGTCAAATTAATTTTGTAAGTTTAAATAAAACCATTAAGACAATCAAAATTTAAAAGAAGGTGGATATACATAAAGAGAGATAACAGTTTAACAATCATTCACAACATAATAAATGAATAAGATGTCAGTTAACAGACCAATACAAACGATTACACCGAGTATTACAAATAAATATCACAGTAAGATTGATGCGTCTATCACAAAAGTCCTATAGCATCCGCAAAAATGCCATAGCCCCCGGACACTAGGAAGGAAGGGTCAACACGGGCGTCCTTGCGGCGGAGCACCTGGGCAAAAAAGAGATCCATACAAAACAAAGAGATATAAATGGGTCAGGGCCCGGTTTGATATGATATTCATGTGAATAAAATGCATGACCGTTATGAATTGATAACATCATAATCAAGCTTAACTTGCCCTTCACAAGAATAATAATCCTCACCTCTCATCTAAATGCACAACCTAGCGCAATATCATTTATAATGTCAACTAGTCATTAATGCAAGAGAAATAACTCAAATCCAACTTAATAAGCTTTACATTTCAGTTTTACACAATATGACTTCACAAGTCTATTCCTCATTTGAAAACTTTTTCCCAATAGTTTATTTATAAAATGCTTTAGCCATTTATAAAATGTCACATTCGTGAGAATAGTTATAATCACAATATATAACGATTCTAAGACCATCCTTCCGGGAGTCACCCCACTACATGCGCCCCTAAATGGTTATAATTTTCCAGGGCCTATCACCAAGACTACCCAGGCATACGAAATCGCATCACGTGGGAAGCAACCATATACCTTCGACGGTGAGTCATAACTATACTCGGAATTACCCCACTTCGAATAAAATAACATCACAATATAACCACTGGTCCTATGACCGAGGACTATATTCACCCTGCATTCACTAGCCAGGGGACTTCACCTCATTCGCGTAACTTCCCTTATAATAGCATTTAGAGAGGTATGTACATGCAAATCAATATTCATAAGATATGCCAATGAAATGTGCATTACATTATATCCGGAGCCATATGTGTTTAATGACGTAAAACACAACATTTAATTATCTTCATAATAGTCTCTAAGAATTAACGACAACCCTATAAGCCAACAAGTATAATATTAACTCATCCCAATTCTAAAAGTCCAAAATTATACAACCCTACTTTCCCTTAGTCCTGGACTACCTCACTATATGAAAAGGACCCTTACCTTCTTCTAATAACTAATTAATTAATTCCCGACCTAAGCCCGAACAATGAATTTCTAACCTAGGTTCTTGATTCCCTTAATACTAGACTTTAATACTCTAGTTTTACTTCATGCAAGAAGGTTCCTAGGTCTAAACCTTAAAAGAAAGGAACTAAAGAAAACCAAAAAGTTTTTAGGGTGAAAATAGGGGACCGGTCGACCGGCCCCTGACCCCCGGTCGATCGTATTTCTAAGGTTTTGCCTTATAAGAAAAGTAGTAAGACCAATCCTCAATGCCCCGTCGACCAGTCATGACACCACGGTCGACCGCACTTTCTAAATATGCCTATCAAGAGAAGCAGTGGGCTTTTCTCTTTAGGCCCGGTCGACCAGGCTCTGGACCGCGATTGACCGGCCTCACCAGATTTCACTGCCAACCCCTCTTTTAACAAACCAAACCTAAAACCCTAACCCAATTTTCCTCCACTTCCCTCAACCTCGTCATCGAATAACATTACCCCAACCTTTCTACACAACAACAACCCAATATATTCAACTCAAATCATACAAACATCAAAATCTAACGGTTAAACAACAAAATTCATCAAAACCCACAATTTGTTCAATTCTCGAAATACACAACTATCAATATTATTTATCCGTAATAAATCATACATTTAAAAGTTAGAAACTTGCCTTAGGGTTGTAGTCTCAGATTATCTTCCGGTAGCAACAAATTCAAGCTCCAATATTCAATTCTCCCTCTTTTCTCTTCTTTTCTCCCAATCTCTCTTTCTCTCTCTCTCTCTCTCTCTAGGTTTAGAACACATAAATGAGAATAAATGTTGTTAGAAGACTTAAATGCCCATTAACTATAAATTCCAACTTTAAATGTTACTACACATTTAAAATGACTCGTAACAACATAAGTAAGTCATAACCGGTCAAAAGTACCCGGAACTCAAAAATACAACATGGTACTTATTTTGACTATTTCGACTATTTCCGGACTAACCGTGCCCTCTAAATTGGTATCCGGGATAAAATAACTTATTTGATGTTCCAACATCATTTTAATTATCAATAATGATTCAATTGGAATATGAGCCATGCCCGTCACTTAAAGCACAATGACGTAATAAAACGTAATATGATGTTATTTACATTCACTTAACAGTAAATATGCAAAACTCAGTAAATATTATCTCTTAAATCACGTAAAATAATATTTACTCCAACTTCCTTTATTTTTTATAATTAAGCCGCATGGAAAATTAATATAAAAATAATTACTCAAAAATAATGGGTATTACAATTATGGTCGCTTAAAAGCCCCGATTTTTCTTAAAGCACCCAAGTGGTTGCTCGACTAGGTAAATTGTTGTCGCTTGAAAGCCCCTATTTTAATTAAAACACCAAAATGGTTATTCGACTAAGTAAAATTGGGCATTCTCCAATACCCAATTTACCTAAAGCACCTTTATGGTTGCTTGACTAGGTGAGTTATTATTGTTTAAAAGCCCCAATTTGCCTAAAGCACCTTTATGGTTGCTCGACTAGGTAAATTGGGCACACTTACAAAATACGTAGGTTTAGAAAACCCTAGTTCACTCGAAGCACTAATGGTTGCTCAACCGAGTACTGTTGATAGGTTTTGATCTTATGATTGCAAATGATCCACTGCCTCAGATAAGCACCAATGGGTTACTCAGGTCAGTACATCTGGAAAGTCTATTTTTCAAATATTTACGCAATAAACCACAATAATAGTGTGGCAAAATGTTCATACAAAAGGAATGGGGGCAACCCCAAAATACTCCTCCAAAATGAAAAGAAAAGGCAACAAAGATAGCCCTCAAAACTATACGCAAATGATATGTGTATATGCACGCATGATAACAGACCGAACATCGTTATGTATTGATTTTCTAGTAGAAACGGTCTAAATGATTTATTTTATACACACAGTTGATATGTCTCAGCAGAAGCATCAACACACTAACTATGCGTATGAGGGGGCAATTGCAAAGTGGGGTTAAATAAATTAACCACCAATACTCTAATAAATTAACCCCACAGATTTGATCTTATATTGATTTATGATTTATCATGTTTTACTACAATTCAGACCCTACACGGGCTGAGATATTATTGTATGTGACTAATATACCGCGTACACCACGAGTCTAATGGACTAAACTAGACAATACTCTAATAATGATTCAAATCAATTAAATGAGATACCACCACATATATTGTGACAAGTGGCCCCATAAATGTTGGACACTTGTTTCCATAGAAAACATGACATGTGTTAAACCCCACTTGGGATATTCTCTCTATAAAAATAGGGTTTCACCTCATTTAGTAAGATAATGGTCTTAAGGACAAAGTAAGGAGAGGAAATCTAACTCTTCTACCGCAAGAACCTCTTGAGTTGTGTCACGAGTTTGATAGTGACGAGCGGATTTCATAAGTTTTATATGAGATTGATATATTTTTATATGATATATGGGCATTTGGAGGCGGCTACCCGGATTTGGGAACGCCCGTGCACCAAAAATACCAAAACCACCAAAAATCGAGTTTTTTGGCGTATCGTACGGACCCACGAACTACGTAAACTTTGATTATATGAAGAGACAAATACGTAGGCGCAATAACATTGCTCAAGTCTAAAACATGCTAAATGCGATGCTTCCCCAAATCTGTACTAATCTCTTACAGATATAACATGGAAGTATCATTTGTAAGCAAATGACCATCAACGAGTCTAATGCGTAAAGCCTCCAAATTCTATTTCCTAACCCAAGTAGTTGTAACATGATGTTTAGGGGCTTTGGCAACTATGGCGACTCTATTCTGAGACTTCCTAGGACCGTTCTTATGATTATGAAAGAAAATCCTAAGGTGACCTTTCCTACCGAAATGACTACAAGTGTAAACACGGTGAGGAGTGTTACCTACTGGTTAACCTTTCCTGATGTTCCTAGTCAATTATGTTCCACTTAATCCCTTTTCCCTCTTTCATGGACACATATCTTTTCAGCTAATAAATGGTAAATCTTCCCTCAAACATATGATCTTAGCTTTAGAGGTGAAAGCATTATTATCATCGAAGAAAATTCCACACTTGTCATCTTTGATTTTGATGTTGCCTAAAATTTTATCTAACTTTTCTAACCCATCCTCTAAATCAAATTTGACACGACTCGAATCTCACAATCTCTCCTCAAGCTCAATACTCCTAAAATCGAGTAAACGCCTAGACTTCTCAAACTCTAGAAGCTCTTTCTACATAGTCTCCATCAAATTATGAAGGCTATCTCTCTCACCCTCTGTGTACTTTAGCTTCTCTCGAAGATTCCTCTCACGTGACTTAAGGTCCTCAATCAAAACACTATCATTATTACCTATGGTACATTTTTTTAACCTACCTTCCAACTTTAAGTTAGCCTTCTTAACCTTCAAAGTTTTTGCATACAACTCATGAAAGGCAACTGTAATACCCCGTACTTTTGTCTATATTTATTTTTGGGATTAATTAATTAAATGTGAATTAATTGGAAATTAATTCGGGTAAAATACTAGCGAGTTGTGAGTTGGTATTTGAATATATTGAGCATATATGATGTTATATGAATATTGAATTATGAAATTTGTCATGAGATTGATATATGGCAATTTGGTCATTTTATTGGGACGCGTGTGACAGTCGCATCGGGATATAAATATTTTGATTATAAAAGTGAATTTAAATTATTTAAACCGTATGGTCGTTTTGAGTGAGCCAACGCGTCCGGAAGGGTCGAGATAGTCAGAAAACACTAGCCGGGAGTGTAGTTTGGGTTTCGGGGTATTTTTAGGCCATACCGGCAATATAAAGGGTATTTTGGTAATTTCGTATTTTTAGGAATTAAAAATGACGAAAATTAGAGAAGTAAATCTGATTGGGAATAGACCCACTAAACCCACTAAACCCACTGCAGAAAGCCTTTACAAAATCAACACCAAATCCAGAGACAATCGAGGCAAGTGGTTTAATATCATTTAATTTCAGAGAATGTCCTTTCCATGTATAGGAATTGATTAAAATTGATTTGTTTTTGGTGTAATATGAAAACCCATGTATTTTGGAACTTAGAACTTGAAATCTTGAGGAGAATTGCATGTAGAATGATAGGTAGATGATTATACTGAGGATATTAGTGATTGGGTGAAATTAAAACGGATTTTTATTGGGTTAATTCATGGATTAAAATTTTAGGGTTTGTGTTCTTGAATAATTGGGGAAAAGTGATGAGATTTGATGATTTAATGATGATTGGAATGAATTAACTCAGTAAAAGACGTTAGTTTATAACCTTGATATGTTTAGGAGTGATTAGAGACCTTTAAACATTGTTAGGACGAAGTTTAGAGGAGATTTGAGGAGTAAAAATTGATGAAAAATGTAACTTAGAAATTCTGGGCCGAAACTGGTCCCTCGTTAGAAGACCTTCCCGGGTCGTTTGAACGAGCTCGTTCGAACGAGCTTCTAACGAGTTGACCAGTCGCTTCTAAAGAGGGGAGACTTCGTTCGATACCTTCGTTCGAACGAACTGTATTTCGTTCGATACATTCGTTTGAACGAGATGTCGTTAGAAGGTACAGTTCGTTCGAACGAACTGGAATCTCGTTCGAACAGCCTCGTTCGAACGAGACTTCTAACGAGCTGGCAGTTTAGGCCTTTTTGGCCTGTTTAGATTTTTGGAGTCCCGTGATCTTGTTCGAGGATATAGATAACCTTCCTTTGATGATGTATTGATAGGTTTGGGACGTTTGTAATATTTTGAGGAGTAAATTATATATGAGCGATTTAAATTAAAGGGATAGTTGGGTTGAGACGTGAGTGTCTACTACGATGTGAGAATATATTAGGGCGCGTATGATTATAAACCGGAATCGAATAAAGTGTGTAAATTATATATTGGTACTAGAATGAGAATAGTACTACAATTAAACTACGGGATTACTAAGACGTGTGTTTACTTAGTATTGGTATATGAATTGTGTGTATGACATACCTACCATACTTGCTATCACGGGAGGTTTGCGTTCGCTTAGGGCCCTCTAATCCTTGTGTTGCCCGGATTTAGACTGGTTACCTTGATGAACATAGGTCATAGAAAGACTTATTGGGATATTAATAAGTTCGCTGATCGTGGGAGTGTAGGTATGTGCGTGACCCATGCGATGTGACTGTGTTCGCCTCCACTATTTGTGATGTTGCTATTTGTGAACTATTCCTGAGAGATTCGGAATATGTAATCCTTATGTACGTGATGTACCGGGATGGATAGCAGAGTATGTGTGCACCGCAGCTTAGTTCTCGGGGTGCTTGTATTGTATATTTATGATGTGAATAATATACACTTAATTAATGGAAACCTTCATGTTAATGTTGTGAATATAATTACGGTATTGTTCCGAGAAAACATAACGAGTTAGCTGATAGTGATATATATTGCATATTGAGCATCTGAGTTTACGTTAAACCCCTATTTAATTACGAGCGTTATATGTTAATAGAACCGAGTAGTAAGGGTAGGACCTATGACCGTCTAGGTAGATATGATGTCACTTAGCTAGTGGTTTGTGTCGTTGTAAATGGGTACTTACGTTAGGAGTGCACAGTTAGACGAGAGGTGAGAATATTATGTGAGTGCACGTCCTAACATGTACTTTACATTTAATGTTTTAAATGTTTTTAAAGCACTTGCAGGTTTTTAAAATATCTCCACATTCGGGCTCTGACCCGTTTGCTTTCAAATCTATTTTTCTTGTAAAACCATTTTAGGTGCCCAGCCACAAGGACACCATGCGTAGGATACTCATTCAGGTGACGAGCTGTAGCTGTTTGTGGAAGCTACATGGATTTTCTTGTAGACGCTTCTATCATTTAGATTCCAGAGTTATTATCTATCATTTGTAGGGCATGTTGCCCATTTCTATTAGAGACATCTTTCCATTTCAGTTTTCAGACTTGGGCATGTATGGATTTAGTATTCAGTTTACTTATTTCAGTTGTGGGATTGTAGTGAGGAGTTTTCCTCCAGACTTTATTTACGTTATGTGATGATTATTCTATTTACTTCGTTATGGTGAATGGTGTTATTATTATTCATTATACTTGTTGTATGTTAATCAGACTTAAATTAAAATTTGGCAACTTACTTTTTAAATACTAGGTGGTCAGTAATCATAAAAATGTTTTCGACAGTGATGCTATCAACTGGACCAACTGGGCATTTTAAATTAATTTAATAAAGGAGTAGCTACCCGGTATTTAATTAGTTGGGGTGTCACAGGTGGTATCAGAGCATCAGGTTCTAGTGTCCTTTAGGATCTGACGGCTTATTATGTTTCCGCTAAGTTTCTTTGATATAGAGCCCTATATTTTAGGACTGTTGTACTCTTTTTGTGTATGCTACGTTCTTCAGCTATATTAAGTTTATAACTGCGAACTTATAAACTTCATTCTTATTTCAGATGCCTCCACGACGTGCACGACGAGTTCCCAGGAATGCAACGCCCGAACCCCAGCCCGCTCCAGTTCAGGGCATGATGAACGCCGCTGAGGTTGCAGCTATAGTAGCCCAAGCGGTAAATGCCGCAATTGCCGTTGTTCAGCAGGCACCACCTCAGGCGTCGGTTGCCGCGCCAGTACAGGCAAATGCATTCCCGTCTGCCTGGGAGCGTGTACGTGACGCTTTTCAGAAAGCGCATCCGCCAGAGTTTGCAGGTAGCTCATATGTGGTAGTCTCGAGCCAATGGAGGAAGGATATGCAGAGGCACTTGAGGATGTATCAGTGCACGGATGTTCAAAAGCAGGTGCTAGCTACTTTCAAGCTAGTTGGATCTGCACTGCAGTGGTGGGAGTCTATTACCACCATAGAGGAGAGGGAAACTCTCACTATTCAGGACTTCTGGGTGCGGTTTGACCGCAAGTACTTTCCGTCAGCTGTTCACACGAAAATGAGGAGGAAATTGATGAGTCTGAGGCAGGAGGGTAAAACTGTGGCCGAGTATGAGGCCGAATTCACAAATCTGTTGAATATCGTTCCGGATGAGATACCAACAGAGAAGAAGAAGATTGAGAAGTTCACCAACGGGTTGACTTGGAGGATCCGTCAGCATCTGCTAGGGAACCTTTCATTGGCCACATATTCTGATGTGGTTAACGCTGCTTTGTTACACTGCCAGGACCACCGCTTTCATATGGCTGAGGGTAAGAGGTCGGGAGAGTCTAGCCATCAGGGCAGGACTGGAGGACATGGTGCCGGTGGGGCACAATCTGTTCAGGGGAAGAGACAGGGTGAGCAGGGTACCCAGCAGGGGGATCAGAAGAGGTTCCGATCAGGGAACTACAGACAGGGACACGGAGGTTTCCGTCAGGGCCATCAGGGTCCAAACGGCCATCAGGGCCCACAGGGGCAGAATGGGCAGCAGTTTCACCAGGGACCGCAGGGGCAGAGAGGAGGGAACTTCCCAGGGAAGTGTTTTGTTTGTGGCAAGACTGTCCATAAACGACAGGATTGTCCTGAGAGGGGCAGGGCCCCACAGCAGCAGCAGCAGGGTGCTCGCCAGGAGCCATAGAGGCCTATGTTTCCCGCCACTCTCCCCGCACCGCCGCAGATGGCAGCATTACCACCCATTCTAGCAGTCCCAGCTCAGCAGGGGCAGCTACAGTATGGACGTGTCTATAACATCCACCAGGCTGCAGTTCCACAGGCACCGCCCGCGATTGAGGGTACGTTTCCTATCCATGGCACTATGGGTCGGGTATTATTTGATACGGGTGCTACACATTGTTTTATAGCTACACACTTCGCGAAAGCCTTAGGATTGTTATCTACGGCAGAGAGCACAGTGACGTGTGTCGACTCACCATTGGGGAGTGGGTCACTTATTTTCTTCATATGCCGGGGAGTGGGAGTAGGGATTGGTAGTCTGGTATTACCTGCAGATATGTTGGTGTTAGATATGCATGTTCACGATGTGATTATCGGTATGGATTGGCTCGTAGCTTATAGGGCTATGATTGATTGCTTCAGTGGGAGCATTGTTTTTGCCATTCCGGGGCAAGAGATGTTCGTAGTGGCGATGCCTCGCTCAGAGGGAGGATCGACCGCTCATTTGTATTACATAGAGGAGGATACCTCTAAGGAGGTTGTGATTCCTTTAGATTCGATCCCGGTTGTCAGGGAGTATTCGGATGTGTTTCAGGAGATACCAGGCTTACCCCCCAGTCGAGAGATAGACTTTGTTATAGACCTATTACCAGATACGAGGCCTATAGCACGTGCACCGTACCATATGGCTCCGGCAGAGATGCGAGAGCTACGAGATCAGATAGAGCAGCTATTAGGTCAGGGCTTCATTCGCAGGAGTACCTCACCTTGGGGCGCTCCAGTTTTGTTTGTGAAGAAGAGGGATGGTTCACTGAGATTGTGTGTGGACTACCGAGAGTTGAATAAGGTCACGATACGGAATAAGTATCCGTTGCCTCGAGTTGATGACTTATTCGACCAGTTGAGAGGAGCTTCTTTCTTCTCAAAGATTGATTTGAGATCGGGATACCATCAGTTGTGTATCAGGGAGGAGGATGTCTCGAAGACTGCGTTCTTGTCAAGATATGGTTCTTACGAGTTTCGGGTTATGCCTTTCGGTTTGACCAACGCTCTAGCAGTGTTTATGGACTTGATGAACAGAGTGTTCAGGGATTTCCTAGATCAGTTTGTAATTGTCTTCATCGATGATATTCTGGTTTACTCCCAGACAGAGGAGGAGCATGCCGAGCATTTGAGGCAAGTTTTGCAGACACTTCGTCAGAACGAGTTGTATGCAAAATATGAGAAGTGCGGGTTTTGGTTGAAGGAGGTTCAGTTTTTGGGACATATTATTTCCGACCGGGGAATATCTGTTGATCCGGGGAAAGTATCCGCGGTGAGGGAGTGGGGACATCCCACGACACCGACGGAGATTCGTAGTTCTTGGGTCTAGCAGGATACTACAGGAGGTTTATTCGGGGTTTCTCTGAGATAGCAGGTCCTTTGACACATCTGACTCGTAAGGGTGTGCCTTAGATCTGGAGTGATGCCTGTCAGTTGGCATTCGATGAATTGAAGGACAAATTGACCTCAGCACCTGTGTTAGCATTGCCGAGACCGGGAGTTGAGTATTTGGTTTACACCGACGCGTCTTTGCAAGGACTTGGAGGTGTATTGCAGCATGAGAGACAGGACATAGCTTATGCTTCCCATAAGCTTAAGACTCATGAGAAGAATTACCCCACGCATGATTTGGAGTTGGCGGCAGTGGTATTTGCCCTACGAATTTGGAGGCACTATCTTTTGGGGGAGAAGTTCCAACTGTTCACGGACCACAAGTCCCTGCAATACTTGTTCACGCAGAAGGAGTTGAATATGCGGTAGCGTAGGTGGCTTGAGTTTGTGAAAGACTACCAGTTCGATATCCAGTATCACCCGGGTAGGGCTAACGTGGTAGCAGACGCGTTGAGCCGTAGGCCAGCAGATGAGGTGGCAGAGGTGTGGAAGGCAAAGTGGAAGGAATTGGGACACCAGGATGCAGTGGCCCGATCTTTCATGTCTGTGATGACCGTTACACCGCAGAATGTCACGAAGGTAGTACGGGCACAAACTAATGACTCGTTCTGTCAGGAGCAGATAGTTCGATTACTAGCAGAGGGAGCCGAGTCCTATACCGTCAGCTCAGATGGGGGATTACGCTTCAATGGGAGATTGGTAGTTCCGAAGGGGGAGATATTGCGACATGAGGTGATGGCAGAGTCGCACGGCTCACGGTTCGTGGTACATCTCGGAGGGGACAAAATGTACCAAGACATGAGACGCCAGTATTGGTGGAGCGGTATGAAGAGAGATATCGCTGAGTTTGTTTCGAAATGCGCCACTTGTCAGCTTGTAAAAGTGGATCATCAGAGATCGTCAGGACTTCTACAGCCGTTGGAGGTCCCGATGTGGATGTGGGAGAGCATATCCATGGACTTTATCACGGGGTTGCCTACGTCGCAGAGGGGTCACGACTCCGTTTGGGTAATTGTGGACAGGTTGTTCAAAGTCGCTCACTTTTTACCCGTAAGGACTGACTACAATACGGGACAGTATACCCAGCTCTTCATTTCAGAGGTTGTGAGACTTCACGGTGTGCCCCTAAATATCGTGTCTGACAGAGACAAGATATTTGTTTCGAGGTTTTGGGAGAGTTTCCAGGAGGCAATGGGCACGGAATTGCAGTTGAGTACGGCTTATCATCCACAGGCCGATGGGCAGACAGAGCGCACAAATCAGATGTTGGAGGACATGGTACGTATGTGCATTATTGACTTTGGGGGTGGATGGGAGCAGTACCTTCCACTGGTGGAGTTTGCTTACAACAACTCCTATCAGTTCACTATTGGAATGGCTCCGTTTGAAGCACTGTACGGTAGGCCTTGTCGTTCCCCAGCATGTTGGCTAGAGGTGGGGGACAACAAACTACTTGGACCGGAAGTGATTCAGGATACTTCGGCAAGGATTGAGTTGATTCGAAGTCACATTCGGGTAGTTCAAGACAGGCAGAAGAGTTATGCTGATGCGAAGAGATTTTTCAGGGAGTTCCATGTAGGGGACCAGGTTTTGCTCAGAGTATCTCCTATGAAGGGGATTATGCGTTTCGGGAAGAAGGGGAAGTTGGCACCAAGGTATGTGGGACCGTTTCCTATTATTGAGCGGATCGGACCGGTTGCGTATAGACTTGGGTTACCGAAGCATTTGCATCAGATTCACGATGTGTTCCATATTTCCTCGCTGAGGAAATACCTTAGAGATAATTTGGCTCATTCTCACATTGCCGTGGAGGACATCGACCTCCAGCCGGATAGCTCCTACGAGGAGGGGTCGATTGCTATTTTGGACCGAAGCGAGATGAAACTGCGGTCAAAGATAGTCCCGTTAGTGCGTGTTCAGTGGCGACATCACAATGTCGAGGAGTCCACATGGGAGCGCGAGGATGAGATGCGCGAACGTTACCCAGAGTTATTTTTAGCAGGTACTTTCTAGTTTCGAATTTCGGGACGAAATTCAGTTATTAGGAGGGAAGTATGTAATACCCCGTACTTTTGTTTATATTTATTTTTGGGATTAATTAATTAAATGTGAATTAATTGGAAATTAATCCGGGTAAAATACTAGCGAGTTGTGAGTTAGTATTTGACCATATTGAGCATATATGATGTTATATGAATATTGAATTATGAAATTTGTCGTGAGATTGATATACGACAATTTGGTCATTTTATTGGGACGCGTGTGACAATCGCGTCGGGATATAAATATTTTGATTGTAAAAGTGAATTTAAATTCTTTAAACCATATGGTCGTTTTGAGTGCGCCAACGCGTCCGGAAGGGTCGAGATAGTCAGAAAACACTAGCCGGGAGTGTAGTTTGGGTTCCGGGGTATTTTTAGGCCATACCGGCAATATAAAGGGTATTTTGGTAATTTCGTATTTTTAGGAATTAAAAATGACGAAAATTAGAGAAGTAAATCTGATTGGGAATATACCCACTAAACCCACTAACCAACCCTCAATGACCCATTAAGCTACGGAGGTTATCATTTAGGTTTCCAACTTTCCCAAAGAAAACCCTAGCCACCATAGCCACCTTTGGAGAAGAAAGCTTAGAGAGGGAGAGAAGGAGAAGGAATTCTGCAAAAAGCCTTTACAAAATCAACACCAAATCCAGAGACAATCGAGGCAAGTGGTTTAATATCATTTAATTTCAGATAATGTCCTTTCCATGTATAGGAATTGATTAAAATTGATTTGTTTTTGGTGTAATATGAAAACCCATGTATTTTGGAACTTAGAACTTGAAATCTTGAGGAGAATTGCATGTAGAATGATAGGTAGATGATTATACTGAGGATATTAGTGATTGGGTGAAATTAAAACGGATTTTTATTGGGTTAATTCATGGATTAAAATTTGAGGGTTTGTGTTCTTGAATAATTGGGGAAAAGTGATGAGATTTGATGATTTAATGATGATTGGAATGAATTAACTCAGTAAAACACGTTAGTTTATAACCTTGATATGTTTAGGAGTGATTAGAGACCTTTAAACATTGTTAGGACGATGTTTAGAGTAGATTTGAGGAGTAAAAATTGATGAAAAACGTAACTTAGAAATTCTGGGCCGAAACTGGTCCCTCGTTAGAAGACCTTCCCAGGTCGTTCGAAAGAGCTCGTTCGAACGAGCTTCTAATGAGTTGACCAGTCGTTTCTAACGAGGAGAGACTTCGTTTGATACCTTCGTTCGAATGAACTATATTTCGTTCGATACATTCGTTCGAACGAGCTGTCGTTATAAGGTACAATTCGTTCGAGCGAACTGTAATCTCGTTCGAACAGCCTCGTTCGAACGAGACTTCTAACGAGCTGGCAGTTTAGGCCTTTTTGGCCTGTTTTGATTTTTGGAGTCCCGTGATCTTGTTCGAGGATATAGATAACCTTCCTTTTATGATGTATTGATAGGTTTGAGACGTTTGTAATATTTTGAGGAGTAAATTATATATGAGCGATTTAAGTTAAAGGGATAGTTGGGTTGAGACGTGAGTGTCTACTACGACGTGAGAATATATTAGGGCGCGTATGATTATAAACCGGAATCGTATAAAGTGTGTAAATTATATATTGGTACTAGAATGAGAATAGTACTACAATTAAACTACGGGATTACTAAGACGTGTGTTTACTTAGTATTGGTATATGAATTGTGTGTATGACATACCTACCATACTTGCTATCACGGGAGGTTTGCGTTCGCTTAGGGCCCTCTAATCCTTGTGTTGCCCGGATTTAGACTGGTTACCTTGTTGAACATAGGTCATAGAAAGACTTATTGGGATATTAAAAAGTCCGCTGATCGTGGAAGCGTAGGTATGTGCGTGACCCATGTGATGTGACTGTGTTCGCCTCCACTATTTATGATGTTGCTATTTGTGAACTATTCATGAGAGATTCGGAATATGTAATCCTTATGTACGTGATGTACCGGGATGGATAGCAGAGTATGTGTGCACCGCAACTTAGTTCTCGGGGTGCTTGTATTGTATATTTATGATGTGAATAATATACACTTAATTAATGGAAACCTTCATGTTAATGTTGTGAATATAATTACGGTATTGTTCCGAGAAAACATAACGAGTTAGCTGATAGTGATATATATTGCATATTGAGCATCTGAGTTTACGTTAAACCCCTATTTAATTACGAGCGTTATATGTTAATAGAACCGAGTAGTAAGGGTAGGACCTATGACCGTCTAGGTAGATATGATGTCACTTAGCTAGTGGTTTGTGTCGTTGTAGATGGGTACTTACGTTAGGAGTGCACAGTTAGACGAGAGGTGAGAATATCATGTGAGTGCACGTCCTAACATGTACTTTACATTTAATGTTTTAAATGTTTTTAAAGCACTTGCAGGTTTTTAAAATATCTCCACATTCGGGCTCTGACCCGTTTGCTTTCAAATCTATTTTTCTTGTAAAACCATTTTAGGTGCCCATCCACAAAGACACCATGCATAGGATACTCATTCAGGTGATGAGATGTAGCTGTTTGTGGAAGCTATAGGGATTTTCTTGTAGACGCTTCTATCATTTGGATTCCATAGTTATTATCTATCATTTGTAGGGCACGTTGCCCATTTCTATTAGATACATCTTTCCATTTCAGTTTTCAGACTTGGGCATGTATGGATTTAGTATTCAGTTTACTTATTTCAGTTGTGGGATTGTAGTGAGGAGTTTTCCTCCAGACTTTATTTACGTTATGTGATGATTATTCTATTTACTTCGTTATGGTGAATGGTGTTATTATTCTTCATTATACTTGTTGTATGTTAATCATACTTAAATTAAAATTTGGCAACTTACTTTTTAAATACTAGGTGGTGAGTAATCATAAAAATGTTTTCGACAGTGATGCTATCAACTGGACCAACTGGGCATTTGAATTAATTTAATAAAGGAGTAGCTACCCGGTATTTAATTAGTCGGGGTGTCACAGCAACTTAGAGTTTACTCTCCTCTGCCTCTTCTTCAGCCTCACTCTATTATCCATTCACTCGATAATCACTCATTTGAGACCCACAAATAATGCCCTCAGAAGTGTGATGCAAAGAAATATCTTTATGGGAAGATTTCTCATCAGAGCTCATATGACTAGCTAAGAATGCGGTAAAATTATGCACAATGGGGGAATCGTTTCCCTCTTTCGAATCACTATCACTAATGGTGGCATTATATGATATCAGTTTCTTGCCATTCTTCCTCAGTTTAGTGGGGCTCTCAGCTACCATATGGCCATAACCCTCACAACCAAAACATCCCTCCAAATTATCCCTCTTAAAGATCTAATTCATATTCTAAAGTACATGGTCGGCCTTGTTGTTCTTAATTTTCTCAAACTTTTTTTCATCTTTCGATCGCTTTTAGAATTTGAATTTTTTTTTGAATTTCTTTGCCAACATGGCCTCATCCTCGAAATCGACGTCAGACTCAGCATTTGAAACACGTGTTTCCTCCTTACGGACTTTGAAATAAATGTCATTCTTTTTCTTCATCACATTCTTGGAGGTAAACATGTTAAGCTCATAAGTTTGTAAGTCACCTAAGATCTTAGAGTTTTGTAGAGTCTAAAGTACCTAAAGAGTTCAATACAATCACCTTTGGATTAATTTTGTTCCGAAAAGACCTTAATATTTTCTTTATTACTCGGTTTCCAGCTATCTTCTCTCCCAAGTTAAGCGATGAGTTAACTATGACGAACAATCTAGCGTAAAACTCATCAAAGGTATCACTCTTCAACATTTTAATCGTTTCAAAATGGATGGTGAGGTTTTGGAGTTTGGAATCCTTGGCAGCACTAGTTCCTTCATGGGTGAGCTAGAGTATATCCTAAGCCTCTTTCGAGGTCTCACACGTCATAATACGACAGAATTCCTCCAATGTGAAAGAACAAAATACATCATTTAAACCTAGAGAATTATACCGTGATAATTTATGCTTAGCCTCACTCCACGATTCATGGGTTTAAGTGAATTACCTATCCATCACTCATGACTAGTGGTGATCACACCTTAACTACATTTAACCACACTCGCTCATCTATAGCCTTAAGTGTTCACTTCATACGCATTTTCCAGTATACGTAGTTCGACCCATCAAACACAGGGGTTCTAAAATCCATGCCTAAAGACACGGGATCAAAACACAAAAATTGAGTGTTCTAGCTCTGATACCAATTTGAGAAGGCCCCTTATAGTGTGTGTCCTACAGGAAAGAAATAATTACGAATTCCACCGCACAAAACAAGTTCTCTCAAGAAGAAAGAAATAATTTTTTGATGCCCAAAAGGATCTTTAAAGTATATATATATTAAATCTAGATCCTAAACTTATTGGGTGAAAAGCTAAAGTTCTTGGAGATTTTAAACACAACAGAAACTATTAAAAAGGCTCGCATCCAAGTCTAATCTTGTATCTCCATTTATGGGTAAAGTGGTTGCAAACAAATGAACATTAGAGATAAAGATCATATTTGTTTTAAAAAACAAAAATTCGCCCGGTTGTTCGAACAAAATGGGAAGTCGTTCGAAGGACTTATACAATCTCATTAGAACGATATCGAACAAGGTCATTGAATGAAATTCCAGAGAAAGAGGGAAAACATGGTCATTTAAAGTTTTAACAAACTCATTCAAACGAAGGGACAATCTTATTCAAATGACACATGTTCTATTTTGAATGAGGCGTAAAAAAAAACCTCTTACAAAAGTTTTAAAACATTTTATAAAATACTATCACCCAATATTGAAGTATCCACGACTTAAAATAAATACACATTCATACAAGATATCCTTGGAAACTTGAAGACAAACTTGACACTAAACACGGCATCAGATATTCAATCTTTGAAGCTTGGCCTCTCCGTCTTCATCAAACAATATCATAGGCTTATGGGATCAACAACACAAAGTCTATCCTATGACTTAGGCATTTTATTCGAAATAATGTCAATTACATATAAATTGACTCGATTGGAAATTTGTCCTTACAAGCTCCTCCTCTAATTTTATCTTCTATTCCTTTGGAAGCCTTAGGTACCTCAAACATCTTAGCTACCATAACCTTTCATTTCTTTAAGATCAATACAAAGGGCTCAGCTCCTACAGACTCTTCGACCACCATCCTTGGGGCCTCATGCACCCCTTTGAAAGTTATGGCTTTAGGCTAGGGCCTATAAGGTCGTTTTTGTAAAGCAGACTGCGAGAGACCAATATTTACAATGCACAAGAGGCTAGACTGACGAACTCAATTAACCTATTATTTTCCTCTTTATCGAGCTCAGGATATGCTACAAAAGAAAATTGTTATCAAAACTATAATCATAGATCAAAAGAGGAACTCATAGGTAAATGAAGTCTTACATGTGGTTGAAGGAGTGCATCAGATGGTAAGACAACCAATCATCTCCTCTGGGTCATGACTGGATCAAGTTCCCCATATAAAGAAAAAACTTTTCCTTCTATTGCTCGGAGCATTGCGCTTGTCCTAAACAGAGATAATTGAAACCCTAGGCGCCAGGTACTTTAGCCGTTTGTCCTTGGGCTTACTTTGCTCTTGGAGCCGGTAAATATTGAAGAACAAGGTTGGGGTGACATCATCTTTCCACCCACTGGACTCTTATAAACCCAAGATCGTGGTCATCTAGGGCGGCTAGGCATGCACTACTAGGTGGGAAGAGGCTACCCCAATAAACTTCAAGATCTTCACCACATGCAGAAGCATGCGAAACCTGACTTTATAAAGAAGAAAACATTGATTGAAGTAGACAAACATTTAGACTAAGGAATAAGACCCCTCTTGAGTCTTTTCATCCTTCAAGATCACAAAGTTTGGTATTTAATACTTCTCAGGGATCTCCATTAGGTCCTACTCCATGATCCATGAAGCTGCTTGAGCTCTACCTAAGAAATTAGGATTATTTGGCCCTAAATAATTGATACCTTGTGTACCGAGAGTAATGGACCACCGCGGTGGATGAGACGAAGTTTTAGCCTCTTATTTAGACAAAAAAGATAGTGAGATGTGATGTCCCATAACAAATAATGGTGTGGGGTTCAAAACCATTGAGGGAGAGATGTTCTCGAAAGACATTTTTTTATAAAGAGGAAGGAAAAGAAAGGTCGACTTCACAAAAATCTTGAAAGAGAGAGATATAGTTGCTAATGGAAATAGTGAAGACTCCCAACAATCTCAATGGGCTAATTTATAACCACCAAAGGCCTATCGCATCAATACTCTTAACCCTCTAAACACTCAATGTAATATCCTTTCCAATGAAATATCATAATGATAAGAATCTTTATGGGTGTTTGAGCTACTACCTATGTTCATGTAAATAACTAAGTGTCGTTATTTACAATCTTACAAGGAGAAACAATGGGCTACTAATGATACCACGTTTCATTATTGTAATTTCAAGGATTAACATCCCTTTCATACTCACACATGCATGAGAAGATGTCCTAAGGTCTAGCACATACTTCTTACTGACTTGAATTAATCTCTCAAGACCACAACAACCTCATAGAAGGGCCCACAATAGTGCTTTAGGCTTAAGATGCCCCACTACTCTTCCAAAATTCTCAATCACTCCATAAAATCGTAATAACCAATGTCAAAGACCTCATCTAGCATCCCTATATCTCAGACTTGTAGTGCGAACCTTGACATAAACAAAATCAGCCCTTAAAAATCCCATAACCCCTCTTCGAGGAAGATTTTTTTGTAAAACACCACAGGGCCACCTAAAACCTCTGCCAATTCCAAATCTCTTAGATGTTTGAATAAGCTCATATAACTTCTATGGTAGGCAAGTAAAATGGATATTCGTTGTTCTACCTACCCCCACCACTTACTCCAACTAGCATTGATGACTTCCATCTGCATTAAATTCACCCATTAATTATGCTACACCACTTAAAATCCTTTCTCCCACGCTTAAACTCGCTATTGTATTCGTTAGACCTCCAAGAGGCCCAAGCTTGTGAAAGTTTCAAGGAAATAAAATTCAAGTCGATTACTCTGAAATAATCAAATAATAGTAGAACAAGGGTAAGATAGATCAAACAAGTATACAACCATTGTAATACCCTCTATAAACCCACTATTAGTAGCGAACAATTGGAATTTTGGATCACTTTTAGCTACTTACATATTTTATAACCTATTGAGTCCTAAAATAAGACTTGGGAAACCTAAGAGAAGTCCATTATTTACTTCCTAAGGATCATTATATTATTGACAAAGGACGTAGTGACCTTTGACTCTTTTGGCGAATGCCCAAGAGGTATGTCAGATTGTAAAACCCTATTTTATGATCTAATACATGGAGAAACATCTTCAGCATTGGACATAGGTGTTATTTTATTCATTTTATTATTGGTCAATAAATGATTATTTTATTCATTTTGAAATGAGAATCAAGTTTATGAGAATGATTTATATTTGTTTTAAATATATTATTTCATATTAATTTCAGTTAATAGAGCTTAGTAGGAATTCAAGTCAGTCGTCTTCGTCTTAATCATAAGGAGATTGAAATTTTGGTTCTAACACAATTGAATAGTTCACAACCTAGATAGGGAGTTGACATCCTATGAAATAGGTACGATACAATCCTAGCAGTTTATCTTGTACTACGGGAACCTATATAATGGTTTGAGAACTTATATAATAGTTTAATAAAGAATTGTGATCGATACATCCCATGAATGTAATGAATAAGAACACCTATGAGATTTGAGTCTAAAACCTGTCTTGATTAGACTTGGACAATCTCACACCATTTCAAAGGGTGCATGAATTCTTAATCCCAATAATTATGAGGATTGAAATGCTTATGTTGAAGCACCTTATACCTTTGACTTGATTAAGTATATATTGTATAAGTGCTAAACTAATTTGGAAATAGTGACAAAATTGGTTGTCTAACCTAGAATCTAAAGAGCCTCAGAAGTTATCTCTCTAATCCTCTTCAATAATCCAAGAAGGTATAAATTGAATCACACTACACACAATTATAAGTGCATACATGTGTATATATTGCTTAAAATTGATTGTGTGATAAATTCCCCTGAAAATGTTGTTTTAATAATTTTTGGGAATTTTTAAAAACTTTTAAACATTTTTAAATTAATGTTTTCTTTAATAAAAGTGTGATTATAAAATTTGTGGGGTTAATTTGCTATTTTGAAAAATTCATTTTTCATTAGAATGTTTGATTGGGTAGAATGTAAATGCGCTAGAGACTTCAGGGTGCTGCCTGTAATTATTTTGACGCGCGTTTGTAAGCCAATCACATTGCAACACTTGTCACTTGCCTGATGCATCAATTTGTGTTTGTTATGTGAGAGCGTTGCCTGGTGGTTTGCTGATCATTGGATCAATCCTTATCGATGGCCTGCATGTGTTTTAAACCTATCCTTGTGCTATCCTGTGAACAAATTACATTCGACTTAACCACCGCCTTCTTATAACCCTTGGATCAAGTCAATTTTAGGAAGACTTGATCTCAACCCTTGATTGCCTTCGTCTTTCCAGAATCTTCCTTCCCTCCTATAAAAGCCCTATATTTCTCAACATTTCGAGACTTTTGGCTGTCGTCATTTCTGAGAGAAAAAAAAATAGAGAGAAGAGAGAAGTGAGAGAGAAGAGAGAAAAGAAAAGAGAAAAGAAAAGAGAGAAGAGAGAGAAAGGGAATACTGTTAGCCAAAACCTAACCCTAACCCTAAACACTTCATTTCTGATTCAAACCTTCGTATACACACAACCCCAAACACAACCTTGAGTGTTTGAGAGAGAGAGTGGTTTGTTCATATTGAAGCAGTAACCTCTTAGTCCATGATCTTATTACCAACTTAAACATTCGTGTGAAGAAGTGTATTTCTTCTTCATAGAAATTGTAGATCTACACTCTGCATGTTACATTTCACTAGATCTGCATATTTCTTTCTCGATTGAAGAAAATCCTTACTGATTTAGTTTTGAAAATGTTTTATGGTTTCTATTCTTACGAAACTTAACCTTGACCTAGTTGGATTCACACTTGGAGATTTTCAATCTCAAAAATATTTTTAAAACAGAGATTGATTAAGATCTTCACCGATTTTGAAGCAAGATATCCGTGGAATCTGGGTTATATTTAAAAGGTCAAAAAGGTTTCAAGTTCTGTAAGAAAGAAAGAAAAGAAAATCACAGCATATAGTCTTTATATGTAATTTTCTAGGACTGTCTGTAAAACTAAGTGTGTGTGAGTTCATGCATGTTGATAGGAATCACATCACAAACACTTAACACACTACTGCACTGGAAGTGTTGTGAATAAGATCAAAGATTATTGAGTCGACATAAGGAATCTAAAGCAAAGGAAGTTATCAAACTGGAAGAACATCATCAACAATCAGATCTATGAGAAGTTAGAAGGACACCAAGTGGGACATATTCCTAAACTTAGAATAGGTTGATTTGTGTGCATGTATGTTGTATTGTTTGTAACTATTATTTGTTGTTAGTGGATTTTTACTTTTGTGACTTAGAAGTCACCGTGGATGTTTCCTCTATTGGGAGAGGTTTTACCACGTTAAAAACTGTGTGTTCTGATTATCTTCATCTCCTCATCTCATTCTAAAGTGTGCTGATTTTTAAAACTGTCTTAGTTTTAAAACTGATTACAAAGTCTTGATTACTCTCGTACATAGGTTTTTGTAAACACATCTTGTTGTTTATAAGTTTTATTTTCAAAAGATTTCTTCAACAAACATCTCGGAGTTTCTTATACAGTTTAATCTTGTATTAAACGGCATTAGCAACGTTTTTCAATTGGTATCAGAGCCCTGTAAACTTTTATTTCAAAAAGATCTTGTGTTTCTGAAATCGTTTTCTGAAAAACCTAACTATGGACGAGAAGAATGAAAGGTTTGGTAATCTGTCCAGACCTCCACTCTTTGATGGAAACAACTTTGCTTACTGGAAAGTAAGAATGGTTGCCTTCATCCAAGGGTCTTTAGGAGATGATGTTTGGGACATTATTGAAAATGGATACACTTATCCTACTAAACCAGCCACTGAAGGAAGTGATGAGAGGATAAATAAAATCTTAAGTGAGTTTACCCAAGAAGAGAAAACTATTTCTCGAAATAACAATAAAGGCAAGAATGCCATTTTTATGTCTATTAATGAGTATGAGTTCAAGAGAATCTCATCTTATGCCACTTCTAAGGAAGCTTGGGACACATTAATCACTGCCCATGAAGGAGACTCAAGAGTTAAAGCTGCTAAAACTCAAATGCTTACCCAGCAGTACAACTCTTTGATTATTTCTGACTCTGAGTCTTTTGATGACTTTTACATGAACTTAACTGATATAGTTACTAAGTTGCATGCTAATGGTATAACTTATGATAGGAATGAAATTGTCTCTAAAATTATAAGATCATTACCACAAAAGTTTGACAGCAAGAGGTATGCTATTGAGGAAATGAGTGATCAAAACCTTACCCCTGAGTTACTCAGTAGCAAACTTAGGACTGTGGAAATGGAATTAGACTTTAAGAAACAATTAAATCATTCACGAAGAAAACATCCCAACTCTAACTTGAGTTTTGCCTCTAAGATCTCTAAACTTGAGACTAATTTGATCAACTCTGACTCTGATGAGGAGTGTGATATAGACAAACTAGATAATCAGATTGCCTTAATGTCTAAACAATTTAAGAAAATTGTTAAATTTAGAAACAAACAGGCAACTAAACAAGGCAAGCCTAATTATCCTACTCTGTCTAATCCCAAACCTCATGAGAGAGGTCTTGACAAACATCCTAAGGACAACAACACCAGACCCAGCAGAGACCTTAAAAAGATTGAATGTTTTAGATGTGGGAAACTAGGTCACATTGCTCATGATTGCAGAGCTAATCTGAATAAAGCCAACACACACAATAGAGCCAATGTCTGTAAAACTTGGAATGATTCAAGTGACTCTGATGAAGAGGAACTTGAGTCATCAAATGTACTTGACTCTTGCATGTCCTTTTATGCTAAGATCATTTACAATGATGATATGCCTGTGTGTGATAATGATGCTCCTACTCCTGCTTGTGTGAATACTGCTTTGACTGGCCTAGATGCTTTATTATCTGAAAATGTTGGTAGTTCTAGTTCCGTGTGTGTGAGTCAAAGTGATCTCGATAACGACGATGTAAATGGGTGCGTGAGTACTAAAACTGAATCGTTAGGGGTCACTACACACACTTCACTTAGCGACTCAGACACAGATGACCTCCCTGATATTCATACTTTGTATGCTAAAACCCTAAAAAAAGGCACTAGACTGGAGAAGACTGTTAGAGACCTGACTAAGAAATTAGATGATCTAAGTCTTATTGTGAAGCTGAATGCTAAAGAATACACTAACCAGTGTCTGTCTCATCAATCCGAAATTGAAACTTTTGATCAAAAATTAAAAGAGTTGACTAAAACTAATGAAACCCTGGAAATGAAATACAAGGGAACATTATTAGAACTGGAGGAAGCAAAAACAAAGACAGCAATTGTTTTCAAAAAAATTTCTAAGTTTGAAAACAATTCAAATTGTTTTACTGACTTTGTTGTTGAATCCAAGACCAATTCTGATGATAGAACCGGTATTGGATTTTGCCCTAAGAACAAACCACAAACTACAAATCTTGAACCTATTAAGTTTGTGTCTGGGGGCAAAAGACCAATCGAAACATGTCCAGACTTTCATTTTATTAAAGAGGAATTTGATCAAAAGCAACAACAGAAAGACATTGGAGAGTCTAGTAATTCTAAGTCTGACACTACACTTAAGACTAAATACGTCTATCCTTTGATCAGAAAGGCTGAATCTACCTTTAAAACCATCCCTCCTAGGAATAGGACTTCTGAACAAAATGCGGTTAAACCCATCTTTAGTAGTTTTCCTAAGGAAATTCATCCCTCAAGCAATCAATATTGCTCGTACTGTGACATTTATGGTCATTCCTTTGAAGGTTGTTATGCTAGGCGACTAAACACCCCTATGTACAACACTTCTGTCTACAAGAACTTTAACTATTCTAGGCAAAATCGTAACCATTATGTCCTTCCAAGACAACCTGACAAGAACTCTAACTACAGGAATAGAAAGACCAAAACTAAGAGTTCATTTAAGAGAAAGGCTCCCAGAAACTATCCTAAACCAAAAGCTCAAATTTTCCACAATAATCAGTTTGTTGCTCCAAATGTTTTTCAAAAATCTACTTCTCGAAAATTTTATCAAATGAGAGAAAACTTGCGCAAAATTAAAACTAGAGCTATTTGGGTTAGAAAAGATGATCTTTTACCCCAAATGAAGTGTAACATTGTTATCACTGCTTTAAAAGCTGAACACACTTCATCTGGTTGGTAATTAGATTCAGGATGCTCCAAACATATGACAGGAGATGAAACCAAACTCTTAAACAAAACCAGATTTTCTGGAGGCAAAGTTGTCTTTGGTGACGGAGTTTCATCCCAGATCATAGGTAAAGGAACCTTAAAAGAAGAAGGAATGCCTACTCTCAAAAATGTACTTTTAGTTAAAGGCCTTAAAGCCAACCTCCTAAGTATATCACAATTTTGTGACTCTGACCATACAGTTACCTTTTCAAAGAACAATTGTAAAATTCTAAATGATAAAGGTAAATGCATTATTACCGGATTTAGAACACCTGACAATTGTTATACTGTCAAGACTGGTTCTGAAACCTGTAACATTGTCAGAATGGATGACAATGAAATCTGGAATAATCGTATGGGTCACCTAAGTTATGATATCCTTGGTAGATTGTCTAGTCAAGACATTGTTAGAGGAATTCCTAAAATTAAACCTATTTCCAGTGTTGTCTGTGGTCATTGCCAGGAAGGAAAAATAGTTAAGACTTCGCATAAAAAGGTTAAAGACATTCTCACCTCTAGACCTCTAGATCTCAACCATATGGACCTTATTGGTCCCTCTAGAACTATTAGTCTTTGTGGACACAATTATATCCTTGTCATGGTTGATGATTTCACACGATTCACTTGGGTTGCCTTCTTCAAACAAAAATCTGACACGTTTAAGAATTTTTTGAAAATTTTACTAAGAATTGAAAATGAGAAGGACACACAAGTCAATCGTATTCGTAGTGATAGAGGGGGAGAGTTCATAGACACAGGAATAGTTGAATATTGTGACTACAATGGTTACAAACATGAATTCAGTGCCCCTAAGACTCCTCAGCAGAATGGTATTGCTGAAAGGAAAAACCGAACTCTTCAAGAGATGGCACGTGTCATGTTGCATGCCAAATCTCTACCTAAATACTTCTGGGTAGAATCTATTAGAACTTTGTGTCATATCATTAATAGGGTTTACCTTAGGAAAAACACTAAACAAACCCCTTATGAGTTGTGGTACGGTAAGAAGCCGAATTTGAAATATCTAAGGACTTTCGGTAGCCAGTGTTATGTCTGTAAAGACAGAGAACATTTGTCTAAATTCGAGACGCGTGGTGATAAAGCCATCTTCTTAGGATACACCCCAAACAGTCGTGCTTATCGTATATATAATATGCGTACTAAGGCCCTTATGGAATCGATAAATGTAATTGTAAGCGACACTATTGTCGAAAATAAGATATCTGAATCACCTATTGTGGTTGAATCTGAAAATGAGTTCAAAACTGATTCACCAGAAGTAGATGACTCATTACCTATTGAGAGTCTAGAAGTACCTGGATGGGTCTCTAAAGATCATCCCATTGACAACGTGGTCGGTAATCCTAATGAGCCAGTTCATACTAGATCCCAGTTAAGAAATTATGCTAATTATGCATGTTTCGTCTCCCTTGTGGAACCGGAAAATGTTAATGAAGCATTGAATGACACACACTGGATTTCTGCTATGCAGGAAGAACTTTTACAATTTGTCATTCACGATGTCTGGTATCTTGTACCATAAACTCAAAACAAAAATGTCATTGGCACACGTTGGATCTTTAAGAACAAATCTGATGAAAATGGGGTAATCCTTAGAAACAAAGCTAGACTAGTTGCTCAAGGTTACTCACAAATAGAAGGAATACATTTTAGCGAGACATTTGCCCCTGTCACTCGTCTTGAACCTGTTCGACTTCTTTTCGCCATAGCGTGTCACTTAAAATTTACACTTTATCAAATGGATGTCAAGTCTGCTTTCCTCAATGGAATTCTTTCCAAAGAAACGTATGTAGAACAACCCAAAGGGTTCATTGACCCTAAATACCCTGACCATGTCTTTCGTGTAAAAAAGGCTTTGTATGGCTTAAAACAAGCTCCTCGAGCTTGGTATGAACGCCTTTCCAACTTTTTGTTGGATAAGGGTTTTAAGAGAGGAGGAAATGACTAGACCCTCTTTGTCAAACATTTTGACAAAAACATTATTATAGCCCAAGTCTATGTAGACAACATCATCTTTGGGTCTACTTCAACATCTGAAGTTAAATCTTTTTCTGCTATTATGCATAAGGAGTTTCACATGTCCCTTATGGTGGAGCTACAGCTTTTCTTAGGATTTCAAGTGAAACATAATTTTGATGGACTATTTGTCTCTCAAACTAAGTATGCCTTAGATCTTGTTAAGAAATTTGGTTTAGATAATGCTAAAGTTGCCAAAACGCCTATGAGTACTACTGTTAAATTATGTAAAGATGAAAATGGAAAGTCAGTTGATTCCACACTTTATCGTAGTATGATTGGTAGCCTACTCTATCTAACTGCCTCACGACCAGATATAATGTATGCTGTATGTCTGTGTGCTCGTTACCAGAATAACCCTAAAGAGAGCCATTTATCGTGTGTAAAACGTATAATCAAGTACATAAAGGGCTTTCTTAATCTTGGACTTAGGTACACTAATGATACCTGCAGCACCATCATAGGGTATACTCATGTTGATTGGGCCGGATGTACTGATGATAGTAAAAGTACATCAGGTGCCTGTTATTATGTCGGCAATAATTTAGTTGGTTGGAGTAGCAAAAAACAGAATTGCACATCTTTATCTACGGCTGAGTCCGAATATATAGCATCAGGAAGTTGTTGTGCTCAATTGTTATGGATAAAACAAATGTTAAGAGACTATGGGATTCAAGAAGATCAGTTACAATTGTATTGTGACAATCAAAGCGCTATTAACATATCTAAAAACCCGGTTCAACACTCGCGAACTAAGCATATTAAAATAAGACATCATTTTATACGCGAACTTGTTGAAACTAAGGAGTTAGAAATCCATTACCTACCTACTGATCTGCAACTTGCAGACATGTTCACTAAACCTTTAGACTTTAACAGATTTCTGTATTTGCGTAATTCTATAGGTATGGTATGTGCTGATTAAACTCTGAAGACCTTAATTTTTACCTTTTGTCCATTTGAGACAAAATGGGGGAGAAATTTGAGTCTTTAGGGTTCAATGTTTTGTTCATATTTCATTTAAACTGCTTGATCTTAGTGTGCATATTTGCAGGAATCTCTTCTACTGATTGTCTACCTTTTCTAGTGTACAAATTTTGTAAATAGTTGAGTTATGTAATTTTTGACTTTCTAGGAAATGGGTAGATAGTATCTTTTGTATAGGACTAGGTTTTTTTTTTTTTTTTGGTTCCCTAAGAGTTTAAGCTAACTCAAAGGAGATTTTGTCTCATATTTCCAAAGGGGGTGATTGAAGCACCTTATACCTTTGACTTGCTTAAGTCTATATTGTATAAGAGCTCAACTAATTTGGAAATAGTGACAAAATTGGTTGTCTAACCTAGAATCCAAAGAGCCTCAGAAGTTATCTCTCTAATCCTCTTCAATAATCCAAGAAGGTATAAATTGAATCACACCACACACAATTAGAAGTGCATACATGTGTATATATTGCTTAAAATTGATTGTGTGTTAAATTCCCCTTAAAATGTTATTTTAATAATTTTTGGGAATTTTTAAAAAATTTTAAACATTTTTAAATTAATGTTTTCTTTAATAAAAGTGTGATTATAAAATTTGTGGGGTTAATTTGCTATTTTGAAAAATTCATTTTTCATTAGAATTTTGATTGGGCAGAATGTAAATGCGCTAGAGACTTCAGGGTGCTGCCTGTAATTATTTTGACGAGCGTTTGTCACTTGCCTGATGCATCAATTTGTGTTTGTTATGTGAGAGCGTTACCTGGTGGTTTGCTGATCGTTGGATCAATCCTTATCGATGGCCTGCATGTGTTTTAAACCTATCCTTGTGCTATCCTATGAACCAATCACATTCGACTTAACCACCGCCTTCTTATAACCCTTGGATCAAGTCAATTTTAGGAAGACTTGATCTCAGCCCTTGATTGCCTTCGTCTTTCCAGAATCTTCCTTCCCTCCTATAAAAGCCCTCTATTTCTCAGCATTTCGAGACTTTTGGCAGTCGTCATTTCCGAGAGAAAAAAAAATAGAGAGAAGTGAGAGAGAAGAGAGAAAAGAAAAGAAAGAAGAGAGAGAAAGGGAAAACTGTTAGCCAAAACCTAACCCTAACCCTAAACACTTCATTTCTGATTCAAACCTTCGTATACACACAACCCCAAACACAACCTTGAGTGTTTGAGAGAGAGAGTGGTTTGTTCATATTGAAGCAGTAACCTCTTAGTCTATGATCTTATTACCAACTTAAACATTCGTGTGAAGATCTGTATTTCTTCTTCATAGAAATTGTAGATCTACACTCTGCATGTTACATTTCACTAGATCTGCATGTTTCTTTCTCGATTTAAGAAAATCCTTACTGATTTAGTTTTGAAAATGTTTTATGGCTTCTATTCTTACGAAACTTAACCTTGACCTAGTTGGATTCAAACTTGGAGATTTTCAATCTCAAAAATATTTTTAAAACAGAGATTGATTAAGATCTTGACCGATTTTGAAGCAAGATATCTGTGGAATCTGGGTTATATTTAAAAGGTCAAAAATGTTTCAAGTTCTGTAAGAAAGAAAGAAAAGAAAATCACAACATATAGTCTTTATATGTAATTTTCTAGGACTGTCTGTAAAACTAAGTGTGTGTGAGTTCATGCATGTTGATAGGAATCACATCACAAACACTTAACACACTACTGCACTGGAAGTGTTGTGAAAAAGATCAAAGATTATTGAGTCGACATAAGGAAGCTAAAGCAAAGGAAGTTATCAAACTGGAAGAACATCATGAACAATCAGATCTATGAGAAGTTAGAAGGACACCAAGTGGGGTATATTCCTAAACTTAGAATAGGTTGATTGGTGTGCATGTATGTTGTATTGTTTGTAACTATTATTTGTTGTTAGTGGATTTTTACTTTTGTGACTTAGAAGTCACCGTGGATGTTTCCTCTATTGGGAGAGGTTTTACTACGTTAAAAACTGTGTGTTCTGATTATCTTCATCTCCTCATCTCATTCTAAAGTGTGCTGATTTTTAAAACTGTCTTAGTTTTAAAACTGATTACAAAGTCTTGATTACTCTCGTACATAAGTTTTTGTAAACACATCTTGTTGTTTATAAGTTTTATTTAAAAAAAAGGGTTTCTTCAACAAACATCTCGGAGTTGCTTATAAAGTTTAATCTTGTATTAAACGGCATTAGCAACGTTTTTCATATGTGATTATTGCTTTGATTACTATTGTTGAGATTCGATCTTAGATTGAAATCAAACGATCACAACATATTAGGTGACGATTATGTAAGTAAGCCTGAGATCTTAATTAAGAGGAATCCACGTCCGGGGATACCTATGATTGAAATCCCCCTTGGTTGTTTCCACCAGTAAACCTGATCATTGGATTATTTATAATTCGTTGCAGAATACAAATAAGTTAAGTCTCTGTAAAAACCCGACGTCTTGGAGACGATGATTTATTTATTTTGGGAGAAATAAATATTATTTTATTGAAGAATAATTAAATTGGCAATTGAGGTCAAAATTAAGAGCCATTAGAAAGTGTTTCAAATGGTGATTCTGAGGGTGTAGTTGTGTCCAGAAAGCTCGAGAAAGTCAAAATGACTGTACTTGGGGTCTATTTAGGCTTCGAAATAATTTAAGTTCGTTTGACTCGAATTAAAGTTACCGGGTCATTTAAAGTATGTATTATCATTTAAAGATGTGTATATTGGGAGTTAGGTTTTAAAAAGCCTACGTGAGATTATTTCTCCAAAGAGAGAAAGAGAAATAGAAAGAAAGAGAGAAGAAGAAAGAAGAAGAAGAGATAGAAGGAGAAAAGAGAGAGAAAGTGGAGGATTTTCGGTTTCTACGCAATTTCGAGGACGGATCAGACCCTACGAACCGGAGGATAGTGATTAAACTTGCTAAATAATTGTTGTGTACATTTATTTCATGATTTGTGGATCAAATTTATGGGTTTTAGGTTTAGTTTATCAAAACCTAACTTTTGGGTATAATCTTAGATTTGTTATGTAGATCTTGGATTTGATGATAGAAATTAGTTTAAATGTATTCTAGGATGAATATTAATGATATATATGTTATTGGTTTGAAGAGAAATGAAGAGAAAATGATTAAAATAAATTTTGGGATTTTTGGCTTACTAAAAAGTAGCCATTTTTGAGCCTCCAGGTAGGCTGGATCGATTCGGCCCCCTAGACGAATCGATTCGAAAATATGCAGGTGCCCAGGTCTGAGTGACCGAATCGATTCGGACCCCAGCCGAATCGATTCGGCCTGAGAAAGACTCCCAGGTCTGATGACCCGAATCATTTCAACTTGGAGGCAGAATCGATTCGCTGGGCCGAATCGATTCGGAATTGATTCGGAAATAGGGCTTTTGAGGGATGTTTTTCTAAGGAGAATTTCATTCCATTTTGTTCGAGGTTATCGATTGGGGATCTCTTTAGGAATTATTTGGAGTATGTTTTGGAGACGTTTAGAGAGTTTCCCTTATAAGAATTTTTGAAGTCATATAGACTTAAATTGGGGAATACCGATTAGAGATTTTGGTACATTCTAAGTGGGGAAGCCCACCTTTATTTGGAGATTCTATTGGGAGAGAATTATTAAATTCATAAGAAAGAATTAAAATAAGTTTAGAGATAATGGATCTTAGGATCCAATCCCAAATGGGATAACTTAAAGGTTCATAAAATGAATTGAACCCTATTATGGATGGAGAATTATAAATGCTAATTGATGAGCGTACGGATATAGAAATATCCTTATCGACGATTGATTTGGGAGATGTCTCACACAATGAGAAATGCTAATTGAGGTGCATCAGGTTATAGAATATCCTTAACCTAAATAGAATTGAGAGACAATTCATAATAGAAGCGACATGTGAGCTTCATGAGAGATATAGTATAGTGTATACTGAGTGTGGATGATGTGTGAGAATTGACGATGAGTATACCATGAGAGAAATAGACTAAATAATGATGTTAATCAAATTACGCCTAAGAGCGTATAATAAATGAAATAATGTGCTAGGTATACCTTATACGATGGTATATCTTTATATGATGTGATGATGTATGTATACCGTATATGATGGTATATATATATAGTTAAGCATACCCCCTCCTTGCTATCATTGGGATGTTGCGTGCGTTGAGGGTGAGCATCCTGGCTCAAAGAGAAGATTGTAGATATTCCCCAGGTCATAGTAGTCCATGGTGATTATTATATGATATACATTATTTATTTTGGGGGTGAGAAGTCGTGGGTATGTGTCGTTCTCACTTTACGATTCGGAGCTATGACCGCTTCCCGGACGTTGTGTGCATGAGTTGATCATGAGGTGGGTACCGTTGAACCCCACCAGGTGGCCCCAGTTTGCTACGTGTATTGGGCTACTGGAAGATGATAGCATGTGAGCCTGCGTCCTCGAGTTATAGCTCGGTTGTATGGTTATTATATTGTTGTGCTTATACATGAGTATTGAGGTCATAATAGACCTCAACGACCGACATTGCCAGGATTAGTGTATCCGGGGGGTTCCTTGTTTGGATTTTGCCTCGGCGAGACGTCCCACGCACGAACCGTAATGTAATGTTGGAACTTGGGGAGAAGTTAGTCCTTAATGTTCATACTTATATATATATATCACCTATCCCGACGATCGACTGTGCCAGAATTAGTGTAACAAGGGGTTCCTTGTATGGATTTTGCCTCGGCGAGATATCCCACGCATGAAACACCATGTACTGTTGAAAATTGGGAATTGAGGTCAAAATTAAGAGTCATTAGAAAGTGTTTCAAATGGTGATTCTGAGGGTGTAGTTGTGTCCGGAAAGGTCGAGAAAGTCAAAATGACTATACTTGGGGTCTATTTAGGCTTCGAAATAATTGAAGTTCGTTTGACTCAAATTAAAGTTACCGGGTCATTTAAAGTGTGTATTATCATTTAAAGATGTGTATATTGGGAGTTAGGGCTTAAAAAGCCTACAGGAGATTATTTCTCCAAAGAGAGAAAGAGAAATAGAAAGAAAGAAAGAGATAAGAAGAAAGAAGAAGAGAAAGAAGGAGAAAAGAGAGAGAAAGTGGAGGATTTCTGGTTTCTACGCGATTTCCAGGAGGGATCAGACCCTATGAACTCGAGGCAAGTGATTAAACTTGCTAAATAATTATTGTGTACATTTATTTCATGATTTGTGAATCAAATTTATGGGTTTTAGGTTTAGTTTATCAAAACCTAACTTTAGGGTATAATCTTAGATTTGTTATGTAGATCTTGGATTTGATGATAGAAATTTGTTTAAATGTATTCTATGAAGAATATTAATGATATATATGTGATTGGTTTGAAGAGAAATGAAGAGAAAATGATTCAAACAAATTTTGGGATTTTTGGCTTACTAAAAAGTAGCCATTTTCGAGCCTCCAGGTAGGCTGAATCGATTCGGCCCCCTAGAAGAATCGATTCGAAAATATGCAGGTGCCCAGGTCTGAGTGACCGAATTGATTCGGACCCCAGCTGAATCGATTCGGCCTGAGACAGAGTCCCAGGTCTGATGACCCGAATCAATTCAACTTGGAGGCAGAATCGATTCGCTGGGCCGAATCGATTCGGAATTGGCCCGAATTGATTCGGAAAGAGGGATTTTGAGGGATGTTTTTCTAAGGAGAATTTCATTCTGTTTTGTTCGAGGTTATCGATTGGGGAGCTCTTTAGGAATTATTTGGAGTATGTTTTGGAGACGTTTAGAGAGTTTCCCTTATAAGAATTTTTGGAGTCATATAGGCTTAAATTGGGGAATACCGATTAGTGATTTTGGTACATTCTAAGTGGGGAAGCCCACCTTTATTTGGAGATTCTATTAGGAGAGAATTATTAAATTCATAAGAAAGAATGAAAATAAGTTTAGAGATAATGGATCTTAGGATCCAATCCCAAATGGGATGACTTAAAGGTTCATAAAATGAATTGAACCCTATTATGGATGGACAATTATAAATGCTAATTGATGAGCGTACGGATATAGAAATATCCTTATCGACGATTGATTTGGGAGATGTCTCACACAATGAGAAATGCTAATTGGGGTGCATTAGGTTATAGAATATCCTTAACCTAAATAGAATTGAGAGACAATTCATAATAGAAGCGACATGTGAGCTTCAAGAGAGATATAGTATAGTGTATACTGAGTGTGGATGATGTGTGAGAATTGACGATGAGTATACAATGAGAGAAATAGACTAAATAATGATGTTAATCAAATTACCCCTAAGAGTGTATAATAAATGAAATAATGTGCTAGGTATACATTATACGATGGTATATCTTTATATGATGTGATGATGTATGTATACCTTATATGATGGTATATATATATATAGTTAAGCATACCCCCTCCTTGCTATCATTGGGATGTTGCGTGCATTGAGGGTGAGCATCCTGGATCAAAGAGGAGGTTGTAGATATTCCCCAGGTCATAGTAGTCCATGGTGATTATTATATGATATACATTATTTATTCTGGGGGTGAGAAGTCGTGGGTATGTGTCGTTCTCACTTGCCGGTTAGGAGCTATGACCGCTTCCCGGATGTTGTGTGCGTGAGTTGATCACGAGGTGGGTGCCGTTGAACCCCACCAGGTGGTCCCAGTTTGCTACGCGTATTGGGCTACTGAAAGATTATAGCATGTGAGCCTGTGTCCTCGAGTTATAGCTCGGTTGGATGGTTATTATATTGTTGTTCTTATACATGTGTATTGAGGTCATAATGGACCTCAACGACCGACATTGCCAGGATTAGTGTATCAAGGGGGTTCCTTGTTTGGATTTCGCCTCGGCGAGACGTTCCACGCACGAACCGCAGTGTAATGTTGGAACTTGGGGAGAAGTTAGTCCTTAATTATCATACTTATATCTATATCACCTATCCCGACAATCGACAGTGCTAGGAGTAATGTAACGGGGGGGTTCCTTCTTTGGATTTTGCCTCGGTGAGACGTACCACGCATGAAATGTCGTGTACGGTTGAGAATTAGGAATATTAATTAACTAAAATTAAAGTAATACTAATTGGGTTACATGCATCGAGCCTTGAGGGCCTAATGAACCTCGAAGATCAGTATTGTTAGAAGTAGAGTAACGAGGTGGTTTCTTGTTTGGATTTCGCTTCGGCGAGACGTCCCACGCATGAAATTCAGTACAATATTGAGAATCGGGAGGAGTTTAGTCTTTAACCCTTGATTCTAATAACTCATATATATATATATATATATATATATATATATATATATATATATATATATATATATATATGATTTCATGCCAAATGAGGGCATAACTAGAATATATGGAATTCTAGTAAAAGTGAATGTTGATGCATTGTGATGTTGTTGTGATGAGGATGGTTATGTAACTTTATATGTTCAACAAATGAAGAAATATAAAGAGAACTATAACATTTAATGTTAAACGAATATGATTATGATTTAGATGAAATTTATATAAGTGTAGATTGGGAGATAGGTTAGATGGTTTTAATTAATCATTCATTTTGGGATCTAGTTAGGTTTCATTGCCTAATTATATTTGGGCATTTATTTGGACTCACATGCATACGTTTAGTTGCGCGCTCTAGTTGAGAGGTGAGTTGGATTATTATGGAGAGGATGATTCCAGTAAATCATGTAAAGATGCATTTATCATTATTATGCATTTTAATGCACTTGCTATAAAATGTTTTCAACTCGGGCTCTGACCCATTTCTATTTTCTCCTCCATGTATATATATTGTATTGCATTAGGTGTTCCTCCGCAAGGACGTCATTGATGTTCATCCATCCAGTGTATTCGTGGAGCTGTGGTAGTAGCGGACTGTTGCGACACTTTGCTTTAGTCGATTCCTACATATTGTTTATCTAAATTAGGATCATGTTGGTATATCGAGTTTAGACTCAAGTGTTGTAGATGAACACTTTCATATTTTGTTCCTCAGATTATTGTATTATCTGTGACCCGACAGCTTATTCGGATATTCCATTGTAGTGATTTTTATGTACGTTGTATTGCACTCTTGTATATATTTGGAGTTTGCACTTATCACACTTCATATTTAGATGTGTATTGTTGGTTATGGTTGCATAATTGGTTTTGTTGTTGTTCTTAAATAAAAGTTTTAAATTTTTTTCAATCCACTCTTAATGGTTTCGGGTAGTTAGCCTTATATTATTTAGTATTGTTAGTTGATGTTGAGACTGTGCCATCGAAGATACCTGATTTAATGTAGTATAGGGCTAGCCACCCGTTATTATTTTGAGCAGGTTGTCACAGATGGTATCAGAGAATCAGGTTCTAGTGTCTTTAGGATCTGTATGAGTTACTATGATCTTCCGTAAGAGTTCTTGATGTAAAGCCTTATTATTTGAACGGTTGCATTCATACGTCCATATTTCTTCTGTGATTTGAAAACATTTGAAAAGCGTTCTGATACAATTGTTCTTGTTTCAGATTCCACTGAAGGGAGGTCGTTTAGTTAAGACAAACAAAGGGAATGTGTAACCCCAAACGCCTCAAAGGAACATGACTACAGATGAAGTTACCAATATTATGGCATACGCAGTAACTGCTGCCATTTCTACGATGGCATAACAATCTGCTATTCAAGCAGCCCAAACCAATATAGGATAATCTTTATGGGAGAGAGTGAAAGAAGATTTTTGTAAGGGGCATCCTCTTGAGTTTGTAGGGGGAGTTTATGCAATGGATGTAAATCAATGGAAGAATAGTATGTAGAGGCACCTCCGTATGGTTGAGTGTAGTGAGGTGCATAAGCAATTTTTAGCCACCTTTAAGTTATCGGGTGCAACTCTTCAATGGTGAGAGTCTATCACCACCTTTGAATAGAGAGATACCTTATCTATAATAGAATTTTGGAAACTTTTTGATCGAAGGTATTTTCCTTCCCAGACTCAGAATATGGAGATTTGTCAAGAAAATATAATGGTGGCAGGATATGAGGAAGATTTCTTTAGATGGGCAAAATTAGTACCTGATGAGGTAAATACGGAAGAGAAACGTATAACGAAGTTTGTTCGAGGTTTAGATTGGAGAATTCGGCAACAACTATTGGAGAGTCCTACGTTAGCGACTTTTATCGAGGTAGTGAATACAACACTTTTAAAGTGTCATGAACATCGTCTTCATTTGCAAGAGGGTAAGAACTTTGGAGATTCAAGTTCATCAAGTAAATTTGGCGATGAGAGTGACAATGACACGAGTGGGTATAAGTTTGACTATAGAGAGTCACAACAACGTTCTGTTCCTCAAGGTGGGTCGAGAGGAATTTCGGGTAGATGTTTCTTTTGTAAAGAAATAGTTCATAGAAAGAGAGATTGTCCCAAAAGAGGAAAAGGACCATGTTTTGATGAAATTTTTGAAGTGAAACCCCTACAATAGATAAGAGGTCATTTTCGACCGGGGGACTTTGTTTGGGAGCCCACTGATGATGAAGGGCATTCGGACTAGAGATGGATGATGTAAGTTAATTTTCCTTTATGAACGGGATAATTACTTTATGATGTTTTGGGAATATCGTATGAGAGATATTGTTGAGAGGGTAGTGTTATAACCCTATTATGTATGTTTTGACCCTAAGGGGAATTTTGAGCAAGTTAAGCTCTTATGTTATTATCTTGTGAAAGAATGGATAATTTTGTAATGTGCTCAAAGAGAGCTATAAACCTTGTGGTAAATGTAAGAATGGTTAATATGTGATAAGTAGTAATGATAAAGCTACTTCTCTTTATACGGTCATTTTAGACTTATATAATTGTTGTATTCCAGATATGGATGAGCCTTATAAATGGCAATATATTGTTATGATGTAAGATGTTATGTTTGAAAAGAGTTTTGAGATTGTGGTTTGGTGGGACACAGGAGAAAATTTTAGCTCAGAATTAGGCTAATTTTTGTGAGCTATATGTTGTTATATGCATGATAATTACAAAGACCTTGTGTTGCACATAAGGCCCTTCATATGAATATTGTATTATATAAACCGTTTTTAAAATAAAATGTTTTCAAAATCAAACTTTTTATCGGCCTTTGGGCCATTTCAAAATGATTTTCATAAAATTACTTTTTTCAAACTCTAGTACAGATTTAACATACTCTCAATCCTCGACGTCGCCACACAGTAGTGTATTGGGAGGGTTCCTTGTTTGAATTTCTCTTTTGCGAGACGTCCCCCGCACGAAAGTGGCGAATGTCAGGAATTGAGACGCGTTATTTCTTTTGACCATTGAAAATTTTTACTCTACTAATATTGTTAGTATAATTTATATTTATGGAATTGTGGAACTTCGAGGCAAATAAAGCCTCATTATGATTGATGCGAGCGATAGCTCAAATATAAAGGGTGTATGGGCGCCCTAGTAGTTAATGGATTGATTTTAGTACAACCTAAAATAACTTAAAACAAAATTAATTAAAATAATTCGCCCTGGGTAGTTAGAAATTTGGAGATAGGATTAGTGAGGATGAGTTTGGTAGGAACTAGTTGAGCTTTGGAGAATTAGGCTTAGCTAAATTTTGAGGACGAAATTTTTGTAAGTGGGGAAGTTTGTATCAACCCGAGGTCTTGGAGACGATGATTTATTTATTTTGGGAGAAATAAATATTATTTTATTAAAGAATAATTAAATTGGCAATTGAGGTCAAAATTAAGAGTCGTTAGAAAGTGTTTCAAATGGTGATTCTGAGGGTGTAGTTGTGTCCGGAAAGGTCGAGAAAGTCAAAATGACTGTACTTGGGGTCTATGTAGGCTTCGAAATAATTGAAGTTCGTTTGACTCAAATAAAAGTTACCGGGTCATTTAAAGTGTGTATTATCATTTAAAAATGTGTATATTGGGAGTTAGGGCTTAAAAAGCCTACGGGAGATTATTTCTCCAAAGAGAGAAAGAGAAATAGAAAGAAAGAAAGAGAGAAGAAGAAAGAAGAAGAGAAAGAAGGAGAAAAGAGAGAGAAAGTGGAGGATTTCTGGTTTCTACGCGATTTCGAGGAGGGATCAGACCCTACGAACTCGAGGCAAGTGATTAAAGTTGCTAAATAATTATTGTGTACATTTATTTCATGATTTGTGGATCAAATTTATGGGTTTTAGGTTTAGTTTATCAAAACCTAACTTTAGGGTATAATCTTAGATTTGTTATGTAGATCTTGGATTTGATTATAGAAATTAGTTTAAATGTATTCTATGAAGAATATTAATGATATATATGTGATTGGTTTGAAGAGAAATGAAGAGAAAATGATTCAAACAAATTTTGGGATTTTTGGCTTACTAAAAAGTACCCATTTTTGAGCCTCCAGGTAGGCTGAATCGATTCGGGCCCCTAGACGAATCGATTCGAAAATATGCAGGTGCCCAGGTCAGAGTGACCGAATCGATTCGGACCCCAGCCGAATCGATTCGGACTGAGACAAAGTCCCAGGTCTGATGACCCGAATCAATTCAACTTGGAGGCAGAATCGATTCGCTGGGCCGAATCGATTCGGAATTGATTCAGAAATAGGGCTTTTGAGGGATGTTTTTCTAAGGAGAATTTCATTCCATTTTGTTCGAGGTTATCGATTGGGGAGCTCTTTAGGAATTATTTGGAGTATGTTTTGGAGACGTTTAGAGAGTTTCCCTTATAAGAATTTTTGGAGTCATATAGACTTAAATTGGGGAATACCGATTAGAGATTTTGGTACATTCTAAGTGGGGAAGCCCACCTTTATTTGGAGATTCTATTGCGAGAGAATTATTAAATTCATAAGAAAGAATTAAAATAAGTTTAGAGATAATGGATCTTAGGATCCAATCCCAAATGGGATAACTTAAAGGTTCATAAAATGAATTGAACCCTATTATGGATGGAGAATTATTAATGCTAATTGATGAGCGTACGGATATAGAAATATCCTTATCGACGATTGATTTGGGAGATGTCTCTCACAATGAGAAATGCTAATTGAGGTGCATTAGGTTATAGAATATCCTTAACCTAAATAGAATTGAGAGACAATTCATAATAGAAGCGACATGTGAGCTTCATGAGAGATATAGTATAGTGTATACTGAGTGTGGATGATGTGTGAGAATTGACGATGAGTATACCATGAGAGAAATAGACTAAATAATGATGTTAATCAAATTACGCCTAAGAGCGTATAATTAATGAAATAATGTGCTAGATATACCTTATACGATGGTATATCTTTATATGATGTGATGATGTATGTATACCTTATATGATGGTATATATATATAGTTAAGCATACCCCCTCCTTGCTATCATTGGGATGTTGCGTGCGTTGAGGGTGAGCATCCTGGCTCAAAGAGAAGGTTGTAGATATTCCCCAGGTCATAGTAGTCCATGGTGATTATTATATGATATACATTATTTATTTTGGGGGTGAGAAGTCGTGGGTATGTGTCGTTCTCACTTGACGGTTCGGAGCTATGACCGCTTCTCGGACGTTGTGTGCATGAGTTGATCACGAGGTGGGTACTGTTGAACCCCACCAGGTGGCCCCAGTTTACTACGTGTATTGGGCTACTGGAAGATGATAGCATGTGAGCCTGCGTCCTCGAGTTATAGCTCGGTTGGATGGTTATTATATTGTTGTGCTTATACATGAGTATTGAGGTCATAATAGACCTCAACGACCGACATTGCCAGGATTAGTGTACCGGGGGGGTTCCTTGTTTGGATTTTGCCTCGGCGAGACGTCCCACGCACGAACCGCAATGTAATGTTGGAACTTGGGGAGAAGTTAGTCCTTAATGCTCATACTTATATATATATATCACCTATCCCGACGATCGACTGTGCCAGAATTAGTGTAACAGGGGGGTTCCTTGTTTGGATTTTGCCTCGGCGAGATATCCCATGCATGAAACACCGTGTACTGTTGAAAATTGGGAATATTAATTAACTAAAATTGAAGTAATAATTATTGGGTTACATGCATGAAGGCTTGAGGGCCTAATGAACCTCGAAGATCAGTATTGTCAGAAGTAGTGTAACGGGGGGGGGTTCATTATTTGGATTTTGCTTCGGTGAGACGTCCCACGCATGAAACGCAGTACAGTATTGAGAACCGGGAGGAGTTTAGTCCTTAACCCTTGATGCTAATAACTCATATATATATACAATATGATTTCATGCCAAATGAGGGCATAACTAGAATATATGAAATTCTAGTAAAAGTGAATGTTGATGCATTGTGATGTTGTTGTGATGAGGATGGTTATGTAACTTTACATGTTCAACAAATGAAAAAATATAAAGAGAACTATAACATTTAATGTTAAACGAATATGATTATGATTTAGATGAAATTTATATAAGTGTAGATTGGGAGATAGGTTAGATGGTTTTAATTAATCATTCATTTTGGGATCTAGTTAGATTTCATTGCCTAATTATATTTGGGCATTTATTTGGACTCACATGCATATGTTTAGTTGCGCGCTCTAGTTGAGAGGTGAGTTGGATTATTATGGAGAGGACGATTCCATTAAATCATGTAATAATGCATTTATAATTATTATGAATTTTAATGCACTTTCTATAAATTGTTTTCAACTCGGGCTCTGACCCGTTTCTATTTTCTCCTCCATGTATATATATTATATTGCATTAGGTGTTCCTCCGTAAGAACGCCATTGATGTTCATCCATCCAGTGTATTCGTGGAGCTGTGGCAGTAGCGGACTGTTGCGGCACATTGCTTTAGTCCATTCCTATCTATTGTATATCTAGATTAGGATCCTGTTGGTATATCGAGTTTAGACTCAAGTGTTGTAGATGAACACTTTCATATTTTGTTCCTCAGATTATTTTATTATCTGTGACCCGACAGCTTATTCGGGTATTCCATTGTAGTGATTTTTATGTACGTTGTATTGCACTCTTGTATATATTTGGAGTTTGCACTTATCACACTTCATAGTTAGATGTGTATTGTTGGTTATGGTTGCATAATTGGTTTTTTTGTTGTTGTTAAATAAAAGTTTTAAATTTTTGACAATCCACTCTTAATCGTTTCAGGTAGTTAGCCTTATATTATTTAGTATTTTCAGTTGATGTTGAGACTGTGCCATCGGAGAAACCTGATTTAATGTAATATAGGGTTTGCCACCCGTTATTATTTTGAGCGGGTTGTCATAGTCTCAGAATTAAAGAATTGATTATATGTTAGTTAAAGTAAATTAGAGGGAAATTGATTTAACCAAGTGGGTATCGAAAGCTTAAGGCGGGGAATCATATTGTGTATCATTATCGAATTTCCAAATAAGATCTCATTATATATGAGTGTTTTCTGATATAGTCAAATTAGAGTGCAATCATAATTATTTAGTGAACTTAATTATAATTAAATAAAAGGAATAAATTGTTGTAAACGTAATTTGGGATTTTCGAGTATTTATTTGGAGGTACTTTAATTATTTGTTTTGGTTCCCTCGTGTCATCCATATACCTAAGTAGTCAGGACCCCACTCTAAAGTAACCCAGTTTGGCCTAATCCCATCTTTTTACTTGTATATAAAGGTGTGGTAAGCGATTTTAATCATGATTATTGATCATTAGGGTTTTGAAGGGGTGAGAGAAAATACTATTCGCATTTTTAAGAAGAAGGCTAGGGAGAGACCACCGTATCTCAACCATAAGCTGGGTTTTCATCTCAAAAGGTGTCCACCCACCTATTTGACTTTGGGAGAGGATCATACACTAGAAGATCCTAGCGTCATAAGGTTTAAGAAAGATTTTAGAGATCTATAAGAAGGCATCTCTACATCATCAACAAATATCTTTCTCCCCATCGGATTGCAAACGGATCCATAAAGGTATTGTGTTTTAAACCCTAGGTTTGTTTTTCGAACCTAGTTTTTGATTTTATCTATTTCATGTGTTTGATTAATTGAAGGTCCATGGATGAATTATTTTATTCTGTGTATATCAATCCCCAATAGTATGATCCTCAACTGAGGTTCGAACCACTTTATCTACTTTATTATCAGTTTAACACATCTCCCCACTAACATGTATGAGGTCCTGTATTGGGGGGGGGGGGGGGCATGTTGGGTTTGAGGTCTTGTACTTTTTCAATACCCACCAAAAGTGATTAGGTTCATCTTAATTTCGAGTTTAATCAATAATGTGGGTATTTAATCATAAAATTATATTTTAAATACATGGTTCATCTATAACAATCATATTTAGAACATATCCAAACAAGTGTTAATCATATAATCATCATAATAACTAATGCACAACCAATTAATGTATCATATTCAAGTTCTCATTATAGCTCATTATATGACTGATGTATAACCCAATAATGCATTGGATTCAATCCTAGCACGTGTCTAATCCTAAGATAGATGAAAAAGACAATTAATCATAAATAAATTACATAAAATATGTTGTGAAACAAGTTATTTATTATTGGAATATGGAAGATTTAAGTCTCTTGTTGATTCCACTTGGTCATTCCTCAAGTTCTCCTAAAAATCCCCTATTTTTTATATCGTCAAAACTCCTGTGTTGCCTTGGGTTTATGTTATGTGTAAAGTGAGTGTTTAATGAGAGTTAAGTCTCTTTAAGACCCTAAACCCCACAGGTCTCCTACGAGCCTACTTTTAAAGGTCCAAATAATCTCAAATTGCCATCTAAGCACTCATAAAACTAAACCTAAAGAGGCACCCACCCTCATAACAAACTGATGCTGACAACACCTCTCTAAGCCTCTGTACTCCCTATAGCCTAGTCCAATAATACAACTCGCAACATAAAAAATAACACGCTATTATTAATTTATGAGTCATCCACATATAATTTAATTTCATCAACTAAGTTCAATATTAACGCGAAATTCATAATTTTAATAAATTACAGTAAGCATATTTAAAATAACTACTAAATATCGATTTATTTTATAAATTAAAAACACGTGGTAGTAAAAATTGTAAGGACATTATTTTTATTGTCCATTATCAATTGAGTATGTCATATACCACTACAACTGTAGAAGAATATTCAAGAACATTCATACATGATGACGAATCCGGATATCAAGTTCTTTAACAAGAAAAGGCTCTGCGAGACAGATTTTGGTAAGGTTATGTTTAAAGTACCTTAACGGTTCATATAAATGTGTTGGGATATTTTTACAAAATATTTTCTAAGTGTAGGATCAAAGTGTTTCGTCAAATTTTTTGTTCTAGACCTGTAGACAAATTTTTTGGAATAAAAAATTATTTTATTAACAGGTCGTTTGAGCGACCAGCAAACGACATTGTGTTGTCGCGTGAAGTCGCGTGATATTGTTCTAACGACATCAACATCTCATTCGAGCGACGCGCCACCTTGATTTTTTTTATAAATAAAGTACTCCAACTCCGTTTTTCATAAGAATACCTGCATTTTTATCAGCTACGAAAACTGCTTTGGCAGAATACTTTATCTTCTCAATTTTAAGGTTTGTTTTTAATTCATAATCATCCCAATAGTTTATGTGAATTATTTTGGAACCCAAGAACACAATTTTGTTGAAGTTTATCATGTAGAGAGGGTAAATCTAGTGCTGACTTGGTACCGCTTGAGGGAGGTGCTGGCAGACTATAACTGCGGTCATTGGGAGTGCTTGCAGGTGTTCCTTCTTATCTTGTGGATTCGCTGCGGGGGTCCATTGCTGATTTAGGTTGTGGTCTATGAGAGTTTGCTATGGTAAATTCTTTGTTGATTTCACTTGTAATATTGTAAGTTGTGGTTTGAAAATTATTAGTGAAATAAAAGGTTTTTTCCCTTTGGGCATTTTTTCATGAAAACTGGTTTCCTTTGCATGCTTCCTGATTTAATGATTTCAAATCACTTAAAGGCGTGAAAACTGGTTTCCTTTGCATGCTTCATGATTTTGTCATGTGTTTGATTAATCGAGGGTTGATGGAGACTATGAAAAAGGAGCTTTTAGAGTTTGAGGATTCCAGACGTGTACTTGAGTCAAGGATAGGTGAGCTTGAGAAAAGTTTAAAAGAGATAAGTAAGGTGAAGTTTGATTTGGAGTTTAGGTCAGAAAAGTTAGATATATGTTAGGCACTGTCCAAATCAAGGAGGATAGGTGTGGTATAGGCTTCAATGATAGTGTTTCACCCATTCCCAAAGTCATCCACACATGTGTGAGAGAGCCTCCTAGGATTGTGAAGAGAGAAGCACCTTGAGTTATTAGGAAAGAGGTACCTAGGAACATTGTGAGAGATCCACCTAGGGATTTTTAGGAGATCACTACCTAGAAACTTAGGAGAGGGCCACCTTTAGGTAGCACTTACCACCCGATTTATGCGTGTACACACTGTGGTAGGAGGCGTTTCTGTTATAAAGTTCAAAATTCTCCTAGGAAGTTTAATAAGAGAATAAATTAGATTCCCAAAACCCCCACATGTCGTTACAAATATGCTTGGGTTAGGAAATCGGATTTAGAGGCTTTTGGATTAATTGTTCTTGACTCCTGTTTGATTGCACGTGATTCACCTCATGTTAGATCGCTCGGTTGATAGTGTTTGATTGTTTGTTATACGCTAGTTGTGTTTCATGATATTTTCTTGCTAATGTTATGACTTGTGTACTTTTTGTACTAGATTTTTGTTTTTGATAAAATTTTGAAAAATACAAAAAGATTTTATTTTGATAAATTTTTTGGAAAAAGACAAAAAGAGTTTTTTAGTTTGTTTTGCACCATATATGAATGGACATTTAGGATGACTGAGTCACAATTTCATTCCATATCCATGTAACTTTCTTGATAGTGTTTTGATATGCGTCATCATTTCATTTTTGTGCTTTACAATGTTTGGAGTCATTGAGATGTGATTAGTTGTTACTACCTACATGTTTAACGCATGAGTTCCTTTAATGTACACTTGCATGGATTTGTTTGATTATTGTACTTGTTTATCACATATTGGTCGGAGTGTTGTCATCTCAATTCTATCTTTAAAATAAACCATATGCAATAAAACTTGAAAATGAAAGTAGTGCATGTAAGAACCGTTTACCGTGAGGATTTAATTGCAACAAAAATATTATGAGTGAATCATGGAAAATGACTGCGAGAGTATAAAATTAACTCGTCGTGAAAGTCAAAAGAGCCCGAAAAAATTAAAAGGCAATAAAAAGATAAATATGCCAAAAAGAAAAATAAATGATTATTATTTATGGGGGAGTTTGGATGGAAAGTAATGAAAACAGGTTTGCACGTCCTGACAACGTCATGAGAAAGTATTTACATAGTTTTAGACACTATTGGTTTAAGAATCATTCTTGACTTTGATGTGTTGATGGATTGAGTTGATGTCATTTAAATTCAACACTTTCAAGACCTAAGGACGATTTTGAGATTCATTCGTTAGGCATACACATATTCATCGTGCACATACGTTATGTTTGATTACTTTGATTTTCCTATCGAATATGTTCACACCCATTCATTTCGTTTTCATGATTTGGTTGTCTTACTGTAAATTCATGGTGCGTGATTTTTTTAAAATTATTTTTTCATTTTTTGTATGAAAAATTGAAAAATAAAAAATAGTTTGTAAAAGCTTTTGGGTTACTCCTTTGCATAAGCGTAGTTTGATCCATGTTTTCTATGCATTTTTTATCGTGACAACTCCATATTTATTTTGTTTATTCTTTTCCTTGTCTATTTCGGACAAATAAAAAGGGGGAGAATGAATTATGGGGGAGTTTGCATTACGGGGGAGATTTGATTATTGATTGATTTATTCTTATATCATTTAAATTCGATGCGTCACGAAGGTATTTGCTTTATCTCATGTGTGTGGGTACAAAAGTGAAGATCATTATGGTGCACACCTTGATGAGGAAAGCTTTGAGATTTGAAGATTTATTGTTCAACATTTTTGAAGAAAAGTTTAAGACTTGCAAATTAGTACATTTTCAGTTTTGGGTTTATGGGTGGGTATTAGATTTGTATAGGCATTTTGTTTTGATAATTCAGATTTTTCTTATTTTGTACCGGCATAAATATAGGGGAGATTCGTAAGGACATTATTTTTTTTGTCTGTTATCAATTGAGTATGTCGAATACTGCTACAACCGTCGAAGAATATTCAAGAACATTCATACATCAAGACGGATCCGAATATCAAGTTCTTCAACAAGAAAAGCTTCGCGAGACAGATTTTGGTAAGGTTGTCTTTAAAGTCCCTTAACGGTTCATATAAATGTGTTACGATATTTTTACAAAATATTTTCTAAGAGTAGGAGCGGAGTGTTTCGTCAAATTTTTTGTTCCAGACCTGTGGACGAATTTTTGGGAATAAAAAATTATTTTTTGTCAGGTCGTTCGAGCGACCAACAATCGACATTGTGCTGTCGTGCGAAGTCACGTGATGTCGTTCTAACGACATTAGCATCTCGTTTGAGCGACACCCTGTTTCATTCGAGCGACGCGCCGCTTTGATTTTTTATAAATAGAGTTCTCCAACTCAGCTTTTCATAAGAAGACCTACGTTATCAGCTACGAAAACTTCTTTGGCAGAATACTTTGTCTTCTCAATTTTAAGATTTTAATCCTTTGTTTTCAATTCACAATCATCCCAATAGTTTATGTGAATTGTTTTGGAACCCAAGAACACAATTTTGTTGATGTTTCTCATGTAGAGAGGGTAAATCTACGGCTTACTTGGTACCGCTTGAGGGAGGTGCTGGATGACTACGACTGCGATCATTGGGAGTGCTTGCGGGTGTTCCTTCCTATCTTGTGGATTCGCTGCGGGAGTCCATTACTTATTTAGGTTGCGTGTTATGAGAGTTTACTGCGGTAAATTCTTTGCTGATTTCGCTTGTAATATTGTAAGTTGTGATTTGCAAATTATTAAAAGATTTTTTCCCTTTGGGGATTTTTTCCTGAAAATTGGTTTCCTTTGCATGCTTCCTGATTTAATGATTTCAAATCACTTAGATGCATGATTTAGGGTTTAACTAAAATATGGGATTAATTGAATTTGGTTGATTTGTCATACAATTAAATCAATTTGAAAACACTTAAAATATTCCGTTGTACTGCACAAGTTTACAATTTAATATCATTTTAAGAAGATCACCGCATTCTCAGAAATGTAAATACTCTATTGTACAAAAGATTCAGAAAGAGACAATCAATTCAGAAGTAGACTATAACCAAACATAATCACTTGAATGCTATGACCAAATATGACTAATTTTTGTATAAATAAGACCCCCTGTTATAAGGAGGGTACGAGTATGCACAACCACTTTACATACTGCACTTTATACCAACGTCTTGGACTCTTAGCTAGCAACACTAATACTCCAAATCATTTCCCTATTAATGAAACCATTCCCCTCACTTCCCCATAGATGTAGGCAATGTTGACTTACCGAACCACTTAAAAAATCTTTTTTTAAACTATTTTACATAACACTCTAGGCCTGTTAAGGCAATTAATACTATTGTAGATTCGATTATTCTACATTTTTATCATTTTTGTAAATTTGATTCTTAGTTTTACTTTATTAAAATAAGGTGTTTTATTTTTAAAAAATAGTAATGTTATAGTATTTTCAAACATTGGACTAAGAATATCGCTAACCTTCCAGTTGTTAAACTCTTACCGTCGATATTTATTTGTCAAATTGCAAAATTAAAATTGCACTATCGTTTTTTATATTTTCTTCAATTGCTTTTAATGTTTTATATCCTTTATTTTCCAATTTCATAAAAAAAAAAGTTATAATTACACTAAATATTCAAATTTTTAGTGTTACACTACAAAATGAATTTATTACACATTTAATTTTGCAGTGAAAATTGCACATATAATTTTGTACTCGAGTGGTGGATTGACAATAATGAAAGATAAATAGTGGTACATTGGTATCACATCTAAAATATCAAAAAATCAAGTGGAATATAAAAATTTTATAGTGCAAAATTCATTTTACATTCCAACGAAGGAGTATCGGGGGCAGGAGTTTTGATCACAAGAGGTTCAGTGACGTTCTTGATCCAATGTTTGAAAAGGAAGACGAATTAGTATATTTTATAAAATAAAACACCTTAATCTAAGAAAAAAAAGATGGGCTAGTTTTATGAAAAAGATAAAGGATAATATTGGTATTTAAAAAACAAAGAACTTTGGTTCAAGACATATCTTTATAAAATAAATGTTGATTGTCTTCTTTTGGAGTGGTCCCCAAGAAAGGTCATGCTCTCTTCATACGCCTACTTCATCTATGTAGGTTTGGGCTTGGTCGTTGCGCTGGAGCAGTAAGTGAGTCTAAGAAAATAAAGATGATACTAGAACAATTGTATTTTAAGATACTAAAAAGACATTTTTGGTATTGAATAAATATAGGTACTAATTTTATTTTGGATCATCTGGCCTTTAGCTCCCATTAATTATGGTGTATACACCAAAATTTAATGTAATATTAATTTGGATACCATTTTCACTTTTGGGGGGAAAAAAGTGCTTCCAAGTGTTAAAAAAATACAAAAATGCATAACAACTAGTGAAAATTATATTACCTCAAACTTTAGTATGCAAAGTAATGAATGTTTTTCCTTTTTTGCGGGTAATTAACGAGTGACATAATGAAAATATTAACAAAATCTTTTTCTACATTTACGTATAATATTGGGTCATTTGAGGTTTGACCCCCATTAATGTCTTAATATTGACTTTGATCCACAATATTTTCACTTCAATTACATTTAGCGGCACAAAAAGTGTCGCAAACAATATTTGATAAAAAAATTTGCAATACCAAGAAATGAAAAATACATGGATTAAACTCAATTATAAAGAAATAATGATGGTTAAAGTCCAAAAACCCAAAAAGTTATTTTGAGAGCGAAACCCCAAAAAATAAAAATTTCAAAGAATTAATGAGGGATAAAGCCCAAATACCCAAAAAGTCATTGGGTGATAACCCCCCAAAATGAAAATTTTGGGGATTAAACTCAATTACAAAGAATTAATGAGGGTTAAGCCCAAATAACACAAAAGTCATTTCGGGAGCGAAATCCTCCCTCTCCCCACCCCAAAAAAAAATTATGAAGAATTAATGAGGTCTAAAACCCAAATAATTCAAAAAGTAATTTCGGGAGCAACCCCCCCAAAAAATGAAAAATACAGCGCTTTAACTCAATTACAAAGAATTAATAAGGCCTAATGCCCAAATAACCCAAAAAGTCATTTTGGGAGTGAAACCTCGAAAAATAAAATTTACAAATAATTAATTAGGGTTAAAACACAAATAATTCAAAAAGTCATTTTGGGAGCAAGACCCCCCAAAATAATAATTACAGGGATTAAACACAGTTACAAAGATTAATAAGGGTTAAAGCCCAAATAATCCAAAAATTCATTTTGGGAGAGAAACCCCCAAAAGTGGAAATTACAAAGAATTAATGAGTATTAAAACTTAAATAATCCAAAAAGTCATTTTGGGAGCAAAACCCCCAATAATGAAAATCACAGGGGTTGAACTCAATTGTAAAGAATTGAAGAGGGCTAAAGCCCAAATAACCCAAAAATTCATTTTGGGAGCGAAATCCCCAAAAATAAAAATTACAAAGAATTAATGAGGCCTAAAATCCAAATAATTCAAAAAGTCATTTTGGGAGCAAAACCCCCCAAAATGGAAATTAATAAGAATTAATGAGGGCAAACCCCAAATAATTCAAAATTTTATTTTGGGAGCGAAACCCTAAAAAATAAAAATTATGGGGATTCAACCCAATTACAAAGAATTAATGAGGAACCAAAGCACAAATAACCCCAAAAGTCATTTTGGGAGTGAAATCCCAAAAAACAAAAATTACAAAGATCTAAGGAGGGCTAAAACCCAAATAATCCAAAAAGTCATTTTGCGAACAAAACCCCCCAAAAATGAAAATTACATGAATTAAACTCAATTGCAAAGAATTAATGAGGATTAAAGCCCAAATAACCCCAAAAGTCATTTTGGGAGTGAAACCCCAAAAAATGAAAATTATAAAGAATTAATGATGGCTAAAACCAAAATAATTCAAAAGGTCATTTTGGGAGCTAGATCCCAAAAATTGGAAATTATAGGGATTAATCTCAATTACAAATAATTAATGACGGGCAGAGCCCAAATAACTTAAAAAGTCATTTTGGGAGCAAAACCTCAAAAAATGAAAATTACAAATAATTAATGAGGGCTAAAACCCAAATAATCCCAAAGGTCATTTTGGGAGCAAAACCTCAAAAATGGAAATTACGGAGTGTGTACCCAATTACAAAGAATTTATGAGGGTGAAGCCCAAATAACCCAAAATGTCATTTTGGGAGCGAAACCCCAAAAAAAAAAAATTACAAAGAATTAATGAGGGGTAAAACCCAAATAATCCAAAAAGTCATTTTGAGAGCGAAACCAAAAAAAATGAAAATTATCGGGATTAAACTCAAGTACAAAGAATTAATGGGTCTAAAGCCCCAATGACCCAAAAAATCATTTTGGGAGCGAAACACCCAAAGATGAAAATTACACAAAATTAATGAGGGCTAAAACCCAAATAATGCAAAAGTTTTTTTTTCATTTTAGGAGCAAAGCCCCCCAAAATAAAAATTACAAGGATTAAACTAAATTATATAGAATTAATGAGGGTTAAAGCCCAAATAACCCAACAAATCATTTTGTGAGCGAAACACTAAATAATTAAAATTATAAAGAATTAATGAGGGCTAATACCCAAATAATGCAAAAAGTCATTTTGGAATCAAAAGCCCCAAAAATAAAAATTATGAGGATTAAACACAATTACAAGGAATTAATACGGGCTAAAGCCCAAGTAACCCAAAAAGTCATTTTGGGAGCGAAACCCCCAAAAAATGAAAATTACAAAGAATTAATGAGGGCTAAAACCCAAATAATCCCAAAAGTCATTTTAGGAGCAAAACCCCTAAAAATAAAAATTATGTGGATTGAACTAAATTACATAGAATTAATGAGGGTTGAAGTCCAAATAATCCAAAAAGTCATTTTGGGAGAAAAACTCCAAACAATAAAAATTATGGAGATTAAGCTCAATTACAAAGAATTAATGAGGGATAAAGCCCAAATAGCCCAAAAATTTATTTAGGGAGCGAAACCCCCCAAAATTAAAATTACAAAGAATTAATGCGGGATAAAACCCAAATAATGCAAAAAGTCATTTTTGGAGCAAAACCCCCTAAAATGGAAATTACATGGGTTAAACTCAATTACAAAGAATTAATGAGGGTTAAAGCGCAAATAACCCAAAAAGTCATTTTGGGAACGAAACCCCAAAATATGAAATTATTATTAATTAATGAGGGCTAAAACCAAAATAATCCAAAAAGCCATTTTGGGAGCAAACCCCCGAAAAATGAACTAAAACCCAAATAACCCCAAAAGTCACTTTGGGAGCGAAACCCAAAAAAATGAAAATTACAAAGAATTAATGAGGGTTAAAAGCCAAATAATCCAAAAAGTTATTTTGGGAGTGAAATCCCAAAAATGAAAAGTATGGGGATTAAACTCAATTATGAATAATTAATAAGGGCTAAAGCCCAAATAACCCAAAAAGTCACTTTGGGAGCGAAACCCTAAAAAATGAAAATTATGGGGATTAAACTTAATTGCAAAGAAGGGGTAATAATTACTAAGTCTCGTTTACCTAATGAATGACCCGAGCGATCCTTTGACTGAATTAGTGGGGTCAAATGTGTTTTTTTGCACATTAAAATGGCAAATACACCACCAAAATATCTTTAACAAACATTGAATGGAGGTTAAAGTCGAAATTAAAAAAAATTATGCATGAGCTAAAGCTACTTCCAAACGCACCCTTAAGGTGAAATTTTCATCCATTACTGTATTAACAATGGTTACTTTGCCACTCAAACCAAAACCCTTAAAACCCTCTTAACAACATTTCAGAAAAATAGCTCAAAACCCACAATTATTATCACACCCATACATGTTGCGTACAAAACTTTATTCATTTTTATCAACCTCAATACACAATGGTTCTTTGTTTTGCACAAAACCCACATCAATTTCCCATAAAATGTCTAAATCCAAATTGGTTTAATGGGTTTGAGAGTATTAGGGCTTGTAGTGTATTGGCTTTGACTGATTTGAGAGATAATAAAGGGGCAAGACAACAAAAAACTAAAAAGGGTAGAGGGATTGGGTCTGGTAAGGGGAAACAGCTGGGAGGGGACATAAAGGGCAAAAATCTAGGGGGCTATGAAGTTTGGGTTTGAAGGGGGGGAAACTCCTCTTCGTCGTTGGTTACCGAAACGCGGGTTTCATAACCCATTTAGTCTCACATTTCAGGTATACATTATTTAGAACATTTTATGTGTTTTTTGGTTGATTGGATTTGTGGGGTTTTTGGATTTTATGTTATATGTAGGTCTGCAAATGAATCGAGACGATCATAGCTAAGCTCTTTTATTAAACGATCTTGAAATTGTGTTCGAGCTCACTTCATTTACTAAACAAATGAGTCGAACATGAGCTTTAAACAAGCCGAACATGAGTCGAACTCGAGAAACTTGGTTTTAAGTTGCCTAATAGTGCTCGTCTATGTATGCCTTAAATCCCGAACATGAGCTGAGCTTGAGACGATCCTAACGATCACATTTTTTTTAAACGAGCTCAAAATCGTGCTCGAGCTCGGTCCATTTGAGTAACAAACGAGCCGAGCTTGAGCTGTTCATAAACATCTCGATTCGTTTACAGCCCAAGTTATATGTTACACTATTTACCTTGCAAGGATGGACGTATTCACAAGTCACACATAAAAATAAATATATTTTTCAGATTAAGATTTAGACTTAACGATAAAAAAAAACAAGTGCAGCATAAGAGAGTAATTTGTTGCATACGGGGTAACATGTAGGATTATCTCTATCTACCACATTATATAAGTGGTAAAGAAGAACAAAACCAATTTCTTTCATATAGGATTTTATCACACTCCATAAAATCTCTAAATCCAAACCCGAATCTGGGTTTGAAAACATTAAGGCTTATAGTCTTTTAGCTTTGAATGATTTGAGAGATAATAAAGGGTTAAGAAAACCAAAAACTAGAAAGGGTCAAGGGATTGGGTCTGGTTAAGGGGAAAACATCTAGGAGGGGAAATAAAGGGCAGAAGGCTAGGGGGACTATGAAGTTTGAGTTTAAAGGTGGCCAAACTCCTCTTCGTCACTGGTTGTCGAAACGGGGGTTTATAATTCCTTTAGCCTCACATTTCAAGTATACATGATTTGAACCAGTTTTATGTGTTTTTTTAGTTTATTGGTTTTGTGGTTCTTCGGATTTTATTATTATGCTTGAATGAATGATTTACTATTTGTTGTTACACTATGTTTGTTGCTTAATGGTTAAGAAGTAAAAATGCATTTGAAATTGAAATACGTCCATTCAGAGGTTAAACATAAAAGTAAACATATTTTTGGATTCATACTTTAGATAAAAAAAGAAACGCAACATAAGAGTAGGTAATTTAGAACATGTAGGGTATCTCTAAATACCACATTATGTAAGAGGGTAAACTAAAAACATCATTTTTGATATACAACTCATCATACTCGATACAGTCCTAAAACCAAACCCAAATTCTAATGGGTTTTTTGGGTCTGAGAACATTTGGGCTTATAGTCTATTGGCTTTGAATGATTTGAGAGATAACAAAGGGGAAAGATAGCAAAAAACTAGAATGGGTATAGGGATTGGGTCTGGTAAGGGGAAAATAGCTGGGAGGGGTCATAAAGGCTAAAAGGCTAAGGGGACTATGAAGTTTGGGTTTGAAGGTTGGCAAACTCCTCTTTGTCGACGATTTCATAACCCATTTCGCCTCACATTTCAGGTATACACGATTTTAACCATTTTAATGTGTTTTTCAGTTGATTAACTTTGTGGGTTTTTTGAATTTTTTGCTTTTGTTGTTACACTTTGTTTGCCTTGCAATGGTTAAGAAGTAAAGGTGCGTCTGAACTTGACTAAATACATCCATTCAAAGTATAGATAGAGTTTAGATGTAAAAACAAACATATTTTTCGGATTTAGATTCAGACTTAAGATAAAATAACGAATGCAATGCATATGGGGTAACACTAATTATTAAACATGTAGGGTAACTCTAAATACCATAGTATCTAAGGGGGTAAACTAAGAACATCATTTTTTATATACAACTTTATCACATTTCATACGGTCCTAAAACCAAACCCAAATCCCAATGGGTTTTTTGGGTCCGAGAACATTAGGGCTTATAGTTTATTGGCTTTGAATGATTTGAGAGATAACAAAGGGGAAAGACAGCAAAAAACTAGAAAGGGTCGTGGGATTGGGTTTGGTAAGGGGAAAACAACTGGGAGGGGACATAAAGGGCAAAAGGCCAGAGGGACTATGAAGTTTGGATTTGAAGGTTGGCAAACTCCTCTTCGTCACCGTTGGCTGAAATGCGGGTTTCATAACCCCTTTAGCCTCACATTTCATGTATCAATGATTTTAACCATTTTTATGTGTTTTTAGTTGATCAGCTTTATGGGTTTTTTGAATTTTATGCTTTTATGTTTGAATGATTTGCTATGTGTTGTTACACAATGTTTGCTTTTAATTGGTTAAGAAGTAAAGGTTCAGAGGTAGGATTTAGATTGGGACGTAACATAAAATAACAAATGCAACATAAGAGAGAGTAATTTGCTGTATATATGGCAACTCTAAATATTGAAGATGTAGGGTAACTCTAAATACCACATTATCAAAGGGGTTAAACTAAAAGTATCATTTTTTATATTAACCCTAATCCCAATGGGTTTTATCGGTATGAGAGTATTAGGGCTTATAGTTTATTGGCTTTGAATGATTTGAGAGATAACAAAGGGGCAAGATAGCAAACAACTAGAAGAGTAAAGGGATTGGGTCTGGTAAGGAAAAATAACTGGGAGGTCATGAAGGGAAAAAGGCTAGGGTGACTATGATGTTTGGTTTTAAAGGTGAACAAACTCCTCTTCCCTGTCGACTGCCCGCGGGTTTTATAACCTATTTAGCCTCACATTTCAGGTATACATGATTTTAACCATTTTTATGTGTTTAATTGTATATTAGATTTGTGGGTTTTTCGGATTTTATGTTTTTATGCTTGAATGAATGACATTAGAATAAAAAGTTTTGATATTTGATAAGATAATGTGTTGCATATGGAGTAACTAATTATTGAACATGTAGGGGTATTTCTAAATACGACATTATATCACGGTTAAAGTAAAAAAAGAAAGTAATTTATATAAAATTTTATCACACTCGATAAAATCTCTAATCCAATTGGGTTTAAAGGTTTGAGAGTCTTGGGGCTTATAATCTATCGTCTTTGAATGATTTGAGACATAATAAAGGGCAAGACAACAAAAAACAAGAAAAAGTCATTGGATTGGGTAAGGGGAAAACAGCTGGGAGGGGTCATAAAGGGCAAAAGGCTAGGGGAACTATGAAGTTTGGGTTTGAAGGTGGTCAAACTACTCTTTGTCGGCGGTTTTCCAAATGAGGCTTTCATAATCCATTTAGCCTCACATTTCAGGTGCACATGATTTTAACCATTTTTATGTAGTTTTTAGTTAATTGGCTTTGTGGATTTTTTGAATTTTATGTTATATGTTTGAATGATTTACTATATGTTGTTAGCCTATATTTGCCTTTCGATGGTTAAGTATAAGTGCGTCTGAATTTAACAAAATATGTCCATTCACAGGTCAGACATAAAGCAAAAATATTTTTAAGATTCAAATTCAGACTTAAGATAAGAAAAACAGACGCAACGTAAGAGAAAGTAACTTGTTGCATATGGGGTAACGTTAATTATTGAACATGTAGGGTCTGTCTAAGTACCACACTATCTTAGAGGGTACGGTACAAATAACACATTTTTTGTATAAATTTTTAACGTAGTCCTTAAATCCTGAAAACCCAAATTCCAATGGTTTTTTTTTTAGGTTCGGAGTATTAGGGCTTATAGTTTATTGGTTTGAATGATTTGAGAGATAAAAAAGGGACTAGACAAAAAACTAGAAGGGGTCGAGGGATTGGGTCTGTAAGGGGAAAGACAATTGGGAGGGGTCATAAAGGGTAAAGTGCAAAAGGCTAGGGGGACTATGAAGTTTGGGTTTGAAGGTTGTCAATATCCTCTTCATCGGCGGTTGTCGAAACGGGGGTTTCATAATCCTTTTAGCCTGACATTTCAGGTATATATGATTTAGAACATTTTATTTGTTTTTTAGTTGATTGGCTTTGTAGTTTTTTTAAAGATTTTATGGTCTTATGTTTGCATGATTTACTATTTGTTGTAACACTATGTTTGCTGCTCAATGGTTAAGAAGTAAAAGTGCGTATGAATGAAAGCAAACATATTTTTCAGTTTCAGATTCAGATTCAGTCTTAAGATAAAAAACAAATGCAACATAAGAGGAAGTAATTTGTTGCATACGAGGTAACTATATTTATTGAACATGTAGGGTATCTATGAATACCACACTATCAAAGGGGGTAAGGTAAAAAAATACATTTTTTATATAAATTTATAATGAAGTTCGTAAAATCCCTAAAATCAAACCAAAAATCGCAACGGGTTTTTTGAGGTTCAGATTATTAGGGCTTATATTTTTTTTTGGCTTTGGATGATTTGAGAGATAATAAAGGAGCAAGGCAACAAAAAAATAGAAAGGATTGAGGGATTGGGTCTGGTAAGGAAAAATGGTAAGGGAAAAACATCTGGGAGGGGACTAAAGGGCGAAAGGCTAGGTGGACTATGAAGTTTGGGTTTGAAGGTGGACAAACCCCTCTTCGTCGGCAGTTGCCAAAATCCGGGTTTTATAACCCCTTTTGCCTCACATTTCATGTATACATGATTTTAACACTTTTCATGTGTTTTTATTGTTGAATGGCTTTGTGGGTTTTTAGGATTTTATGTTATATGTTTAAATGATTTACTATGTGTTGTTACATTATGTTTGCAGCTCAATGGTTAAGAGGTCAAAGTATGGCCACTAATTGTTCAGACATTAAAGAACATATTTTTCAGATTCAGACTTAAGATAAAAAAAAAACGCAACCTAAGAGAAAGTAATTTGTTATATATGGGGTAACTTTAATTATTGAAGATGTAGGGTATCTTTAAATACCACACTATCTAGGGGGTAAGGTAAAAAAAATACATTTTTATATAAATTTTCAACGTAGTCCATAAATCCCCAAAATCAAACCCAAGTCCCAATGGGTTTTGTAGGTTTGAGAGTATTAGGTCTTATAGTTTATTGGCTTTGAATGATTTGAGAGATAACAAAGGGGCATGACAACAAAAAACTAGAAAGGGTCGTGGGATTGGGCAGGGGAAAACAGTTGGGAGGGGACATAAAGGGCAAAAGGTTAGAGTGATTATGAAGTTTGGGTTTGAAGTTAGGCAAACTATTCTTTGTCGTCGGATGCTGAAACAAGGGTTTCATAACCCCTTTAGCCTCACATTTCAGGTTTATGCATGTTTAATCATTTTTCTATATTTTTTGTTGGCTGATTAGTTTTGTGGGTTTTTCAAATTTTATGTTTTTATGCTTGAATGAATGATTTACTATGTGTTAAACATTTACACTATGTTTAGGTTTTTTTGGGAGAAAGGGAAACGAATATAAAGATTCAATAAGAGATAAGATAAGAAAAAGTAATGGATTAGAGAAAGTAATGTGTTGCATATCGGGGTAGCTCAAATTATTGAATGAGTAAAGAATATCTGTAAGTACTACATTATATAGGGGTGAAATAATAAAAAACCATTTTCTTCGAGTATAAGTTTATCTAACTCAATAATATCTCTAAACCTAAACTCAATTCCAAATTGGTTTTCTGTGGGTTTGAGAGCATTAGGGCTTATAGTTTATTGGCTTTAAATGGTTTGAGATATAATAAAGGGACAAGACAAGAAAAACCAAGAAAGGGTCGTAAGCCTATGGGGAGTGCAAAGTTTGGTTTTGGAGGTTGTCAAACTCCTCTTCGTCTTCGGCTGCTAAAACGGGGATTTCATAACCCATTTAGCCTCACATTTCAGGTATACATTATTTTACCTTTTTTGTATGTCTTATTAGTTGATTGGCTTTGTGGTTTTCTCGGATTTTATATTTTTATATTTGAATGAATGTTATACTATGTGTTGAACACTTGCATTATGCTTGAGAGTTTAGGGAGAAAAGGAAAATAACATAAAGTTTTAATAAGTGATACGATAAGAGAAAGTAATGTGTATACTGGGTTGACTCTAATTATTAAACATGCAAAGAGTATTTCTAAATACCACATTATATCACGGTTAAAGTAAAAAAAAAACTTTTTTTTATAGAATTTTATCACACTCCATAAATCTGTAAACCCAAACCCAAATTCAAATGTTTTTTTGGGGGGTTTGAGAGTATTAGGGCTTATAGTCAGGCTTTGAATGATTTGAGAGATAACAAAGGGGCAAGACAACAAAAAGCAAGAGAGGGTCGTGGGATTGGGTCTGGTAAGGGGAAAATAGCTGGGAGGGCACATAAATGGCAAAAGGCTGGGGGGGCTAAGAAGTTTGGGTTTGAAGGTGGGCAAAGTCCTCTTCGTCGACGGTTGCCAACATGCGGGTTCATAACCCCTTTAACCTCACATTTCTGGTATTTATATGATCAACCATTTCTTTGACCTTTTTAGTTGGTTAACTTTGTGTGTTTTTTGAATTTTATGCCTTAATTCTTAATTTGATGTTGTGTCATGATTATTCACTACACCAAAATGGGCAAATTGTCACCTTTCAGCCGGCCAGCCTTGTCAAGGTCATTGACCGTGACAAAAAAACACGCGTTTTGTGTCACGGTCATTGACCTTGACACGACCGTGACAAAGACTTGTCACGGTCTTTGACCGTGACAAGTCCGTGACAAGTCCGTGGCAAGTAAATTTGTCACGGTCGTGTCACGGTCAATGACCGTGACAAGTCGTGTCACGGTCAAAGACCTTGACACGACCGTGACAATGTTCGCAGCAAAAACCCTATCCCCCTTCTTTTTTCCCTCCCGCGCCGTTCCCTCCATCTCTCTCTCTCTCTCTCGACGCTGCTCTCTCTCTCTCTCTACTTTCAGGTCCATTTTCTCTCTCTCTCTTCCATTTATATATATATTTGTGTGTATATTTATGTGTGTATGTGTATATATATATGTGTGTATGTGTGTGCGTGGAGGGGGGAAGGGGGTGGGGGGTGGGGCGGGGTGGGGCAGGGTGGGGGAGGGGGTGGTGGAGGGTGGGGTGGGGTGTGTGTGTGTGTGGTGGTGTGTGGTGGGGGAGGGGGTGGGGTGGGGTGTGTGTGTGTGTGTGGTGGGGGAGGGGGTGGATGAGGGGTGGGGCAGGGGGTGGGGTGGGGCAGGGTGTGTGTGTGTGTGGTGGTGGTGTGGGGTGGGGGAGGGGGTGGGGTGGGGTGGGGTGTGTGTGTGTGTGTGTGTGGTGATGTGTGGTGGGGGAGGGGGTGGTGGAGGGGTGGGGTGTGTGTGTGTGTGTGTGTGGTGGTGTGTGGTGGGGCAGGGGGTGGTGGAGGACGAAAATTATTTCCTTCATGGAATGTTAGAATTGTTTCTAGGATAATAATCCTACTATAAGATAATTGCTCAAAATAAATATTAAATAATAATTACTAAGATATCAATTCAAATAAAGTCTTAATAACCTAACCAAAAGAAATAAAATAAAATATCAAATAAATTATCATCCGCCTCATAGACATTCCCTACCAATCATTTTAAGATAATTTTTTTCTTATAAAGATAAATACCTTTGATTGCAAAGCATGCACTTGTATTATTATTATTATACAACATGTATTATTTCGACGTGTAATTCTAAAATCTCACCTAGTTTTCTATACTATTTTTAAAATCATACTATCAATTCACGAGACACTAAACAAGAAAGAGGGCATATTAATTTGGAAATGCTTGTTTTTCTTTCTAGAGATCCGTGTCGTCAAAACTTGGTATTAGATACTTGGGTGGTTTTACCTAACTTGAATGAATTAATAAATGTTTCAGTAAAGGTTGAAGTGGACAAAAAACGTGTGAATTGATTACTATCCATAATGTAAATAAAAGGTAAAGTAAGTGTGTAAATGGGTGGTTGAGCAAGCTAAGAGGTCTAACCCATATTTAATACATAGGTGTGTTATGAAAGGTTTTCAAAGGGTAATTAAGTATTTTCAAATAATGACCCCGAAACATAGAAATTTAATCTCAAGCAATTTAATTTCAATCTCTACAAATTTATGCATGTATTCAAGGGATTTATGAAGGATTAATATTAAAATTCAATTCATATACATAATCTAAAAATTATATGTGTGTGTGCGTGTGCGTTGGTGTGCGTGTGTGTGTGGCGGGGGGAGGGGGCAGGGGTGGGGCACCCATTTAATAACTCTTTAAATATTTGGAAAAAACATAATATTACAAAATTGAAATGAAATGGTATTGACGGAACTTACACATACGTTATAATATCTGTACTATAACATTTTTTTTATCTGTACTAATAACATTTTTTTTATCTGTACTAATAACATTTTTTTTACAACAAAAATGTCTCCTTCAGATGTTAGGGTGAAGATGATGATGCTGTTTATGATGATGTCGTCGTCTGGGTTCGGTGGTAGCGGAGGCGACGAGGGCTCCTCCGCCCCTAGGCTCCCCAAATATGGAAAATTTGGGATTACCGTCGAAAACAAGTCGGAGCTTTTAGCGAGATCCCTCGAGCTGCTAAAGACGGTCATCGGCCCGGGGTTTATGAGTTGGAAGGAGGTGCCGTATGAGCTCAAGTTAGCTGTTTGGGCGGCACTACAGGTAATATTTATATGAATATTTCAATTTCAATTTATATTTATATTTATATTTATATTTATATTTATATTTATATTTATATTTATATTTATATTTATATTTATATTTATATTTATATTTATATTTATATTTATATTTATATTTATATTTATATTTATATTTATATTTATTCGCAACTAACATTGTATTTGTTGGACAGGAACAATTCAACTTGGATCCAAAGCTACGCGATTCCGTCTTTGAGCAGTTGAGGGAGCAACACAAGACGTGGAAAAAAAATATGTGGACACGGTACTTTGGAAAAACACGAGAGACCATTTTACAATGGCGCGGATCCGTCCCGCCCAAGGAGCCGATCTCATTGGCACAATGGCAAAAGTTCATTGACAATGAGCTCGAGGATCGACAATTGGCATCTCGCCAATCGGGGAGGGAAAATCGGGCTAAAAAGACGGACCTGCACTACTCCGGCCAGACCTCTTACGCTGAGGTGGAGCATAGGATGAAGGTAATATTTAATTTATCTATAACTACAGAAATATATTATTAAATATTATTTTACTTTGCGGGGCCGATACTAATTTTACTTTACTTTATTTTATTTCAGGGGGTAGGGAGTGGGCCAGGGGGTAAGCCACATAGGCTCGATACTTATGTGGCTCTTCGGACGAAGAAGGGGAAGGACAAGGAGGTGTCCCCAAGCGTCGCGGCCACGATTGTAAGTAATCCGACAATTTAATTATTGTTAATTACGTTATAATTTTTTAGTTTACTTATTTTACTAATCATGTGCTTTTTGTCGTTTCAGGCAAAGCTTAAGGAAGTGCATGAGTCGCAGTCTGATGCCTACAAGGCATCTTTGTCCACAGACGCACTCAGCCAAGTGCTTGGTTCTGATCGCAAGGGGAGGACAAGGGGAGTGAGCTCGCGGGTGGCCAAATCTAGGATCATCGGATTGGAGACGAGCGACACCGGGTTGGCTCGAACGGTGGATTCACACGACGCGAAGCTGTCCCGTTTGGAGGCGACAGTCCAAGATATGTACGCATTCATGAAGCGTACGTTGGGTGAAGACCGTAAAGATAAAGGGAAAGGGAAAGGGAAGGAGAAGGCGGTGGAGGAGGAGGTGCGGGAGGACGAGGAGGTGCGGGAGGACGATGCGCAGGATGACGAGGATGTGGACCTCGCTACTTCATCACTGACACGTTCGTACTTCGACGATCCACTTCCCTATTTGACACCCTCCAACAGACCATTATCGACAATTGGTTGGCCGAGCGTGTTCATATTGGACATATTTGATGGCCAGCGGATAGGGCGGGGGTTGAGGGACCCGAACATCGTCGAGGGTGGAATAGTCCATGGACGTGTGCTTCAAAAGATGGAGTCCAGGGTGCTCGTCACGCATGTCATACCCGGGAAGGAGAACTCCCTATTGTGGTTGCGCGAACAATGCGGCACGACGTATATTAGTGGGTGTGTCAATTCGTATGTCGTGTGGCCTACTCACCTCCTCAGTTTTATCTAAGACATGTAGTAACATTATTTTTAAGTTTGTCCATTTTAATTATATTTGGATTATATCGTCATGTATATTATTTTTACTTTGAAGATTTGGATTATACTGTCATGAATATATATTTGCATTATCTTTAGTTTGTGTTGGATATATGATGTTTGGAACAGGTACAACGTTGCTATAACAGGTACAAATATACTGCTGGGCAGTGGCGGTGGCCATACTGCCCAGCAGATTTTTTTTAAATTCTGCCCAGAATTGTCACGGTCATTGACCGTGACAATTTTTTTAAAAAAGGGTCACGGCTTTGTCACGGTTTTAAACCGTGACAAACGTGTCAAGGTCAATGACCGTGACACGACCGTGACACAAAATGCGAGTTTTGTGTCAAGGTCAATGACCGTGACACGACCGTGACAAAAAAAGTTATCTCGCCTCGAAATGTCACGGTCATTGACCTTGACAAGGTGAATTTGTCAAGGTCAATGACCTTGACAAATGGGCAGATTTGGTGTAGTGATTAGATAATAGAGAATTATTATATTAATTACATATTATTAATTATCTGGTTAAGTAAATGGATTAGTTAGAAGAAAGGAATGGAATAAATTATCTAGACAAGCAATGGTGTCATGAGAGAGCATGTGAGAAAAGAGAAACTAGTTCACCTTGTGTACAAGTATCCAACTCTTGTATATTCAATCAATAAAAGGAAGCAATGAAAATTATGCTTTAGGCTCTATTGTCATGAGTTGATAGGTCCTTCTTTGTAAATCAAAGTTAGAATGCGGCTAAATCCATCTTTACCAATAATAGCTTATATTGTATCTTTCAAATTCTGTTACTACTCTTCATTCTTATATGTTAATTTTCTGTTGCGTCTCATTTAAATAGTTGGGGATATGACATGTTGGAATTATTTACCATTGTTTGAACACTTCAGCCAGATGATACAACTGCGATTGATGTCTTCATCAACAGTGAAATATTATTCTAGACTCTAGTTAGCCATTTTGAGTTTATTGACTGAAATGGATTATATCTTTTCCATCTACCCATAATTAAGCAGCTTGGGGTTGTTGTATTTTGGAATTTCTTTTTCCTTCTTCATTATTTGACGTTGAGAGGATTTAGGGTGCATTTGTTTCTATATAATCTTAAAATTATATTTAATTTTAGGAATAAAACATCTGAATGGATTTAGTTGGTAAAACTAAGAGGAAAAAATGACAGTTAATTTCTGATTATAAAAATAAACATTTTTTAGTACCCCCTAGGTATGAACAGCACATTTGGATTTAAGAGGAAAAACAAACACCTATTAGTTGAACACTTAAAAGACACTAGAATTGATCTCTTGAACAATGGTGAAATGTTACATTAGATGCAATTTCCCAGTTTGAGTTATGTGGAGATTTTTATTTTAATTTACTCATTTGAATATTCTTTTCAGAAATGTTTGAAGGGTAAACATTCATGAAAAATAGAATCTGAATATGCATTACGTGAAGGTCAATGCTCAACTGGTTTTAATTAAACTGGCTTTGGTGGAAGAGAGAGTTCTTGAGGTGCAAAGAAAAGTTAGACATCGTTGTAGTGAATTAAGACTTGGCTACTGTCTTAAGGTGTTAGAAAGATGGAATTAAATACCAGAAATAGAGATGGGGTTTCATCTTATATGGGTGTCCTCTTCTTTTATTGTTACTAATTTGCATCCTGCATTCCAACATGTTATTTGGCAAAAGTCAAGTGCATATGTTGTCCTTTGCTCGGAACAATGAGCATTAGGGCCACCCGCATGATTGAAAAGAAATAAGGAGAAAGGTTGTCGCATAACTAAAATCATTAAGAAGCTTGTCCAAAGCCGATTAGTAAGATGAGGCATTCTGATTTTTTCTAGAATTTTTGAACTCAAAAAAAGCTAGCTAGGATTTTAAAAAGACCTATGAGTGATTTTTTGTGGGTAGATAGAGGGAAAGAGAAAGTGATGTATATGCAAGAGGATTGCTGTGTGTCAAGAGTTCAAGTAGAGGGATCACTTTTCATTATAATTGTTGTATAGTTTTAAATTTTGATGCTTTAATTTTAGTTGAATAATGGAATATTCGTTAGGAACGTTTCATTGTTAATAGGGATATTTTAATATTTAAAGTCCATTTAGGGTAGTATATAGATTCACTGCCAGAACTCGCACCCTCTGTCTTACTTTTTTCACTCCTTGTTTTATATCTATTTTTTGACCCGTCATTTTAACCTTTCGCTGTTTTGTTTCAATCTTTGTTCTATTTTAGACTCCCAGTTTAAATACTTTCACGACTTGCTTTTCAATGTCCAGTGCATTCCAATAGAAACAAACAAAATACTAAATAAGCCAAAATTGTACTATTGGTTTATTTAGCTACCCAGGTCCCAGTCATATCTGATCATTTTAGGACTGAAACATATGGTTTGTTTTTTCCATTTAAATTACTGATCTCTAGGAAACAGTTGCTTGATAATGAGTCGGGCAGTATTTGAATTCTTGGATGTGTGCCTACTTGAGGCTTAGGCGTGGTAGTTCCTTTAAGTTTCACTCTTTAGTCCTGTATTAGGGTTGTGTTGATCACAATCCTAGTGCTTTGTTGCATAATATTGATGACTAGTCCTTTGCGTTATATGTGTCACGAATATTGTTATGGAATTATACTTAGTTTTTAGGTATTCGAAGTAGAAAAGTGTCTTCCCTCCTCTTTTTAGTATCACCAGGGTTTACGATGTGATTATGGGTGAGGGTGAGTTTGATCTGAATTATGAGTACGAGGGTTTATTCTAATATCATAATTGTACAATTGTGATTCATTTTCCTTTTTTTAAGTATTATTCTTAGTAGTATTCCCTCCTGCTCAAGCTAAGACCAAACTAAGAGTCCAAACTTTAAAACAAATTTCTTTAAGGAACTTCGCAACCAATGGATAAGATCGAGACTTGTTCACTATTGTTGAATTTTGTTCCTTGATTATGTCCAAAAAAAGGAAAGTGGACTCTAAGTTGGGACGTCCCAAAAAGGAAAGTAGGACTCGCAATTTGAGATGGAGGGAGTATTATTTATAGGGAATGTGGAAGGTTCTTATGTAATGTCATGGCTTATGTCACCATTATGAGGTCACCTATGACATTTTTCGGACCTAGAACATTCCCTTTTTAGCTAGGGTATGAGGGAATATTCTCCTCTCTTAATCATTATAAATTATAGCCATCCTTTTGGGAAAGACATGGAATAAAATATAGAGTAATACTAGGGAGAACCCATTTCGTGGACCTTTTTTTCAAACATGGTGATGTGTTAAGCACACATTGGGTGGTGTTCCCAACGTGTGCTTGACACATCACTGAGTTTGAAAAAAGGGTCCATGAAATGGGTCTATCTAGTATTACTCCAAAATATATAGAGAGTTTATTCTTCGTTTGTTGCTTTTCTTTTGCGTGCCATTTACGCATGTACTTCAATTAGTATCAGAGTGATGAACGCTCCCACCATTGTTTGTATGTAAACCATAAATCATCACACTACCTCAATGGCGCTGAGGAGACACGCCAACAGTTTTGGATCGAAATTTGGACCACGAAGTTGGATTGACGTCTTTGACCATCGTTTCACCGCCACACTCCACCATTCAACCACCATACCCATCCTTATGTCTTCGGATCCTTAAAACGAAGCTCAACATTGTCACCCCTCTTCCATAACCCATTGCAACCAGAATAAGCGCGAATGGAAGCTTAATTTGCAAGCCTAAGGTATGGGAGGCGAGAGATAAGGATTAGGATGAGGAAGGTTTGTGCAGGGTTGGTGAGCTCTTACTGACATCCAGTGCGTCTTCAACGACCCTGTAAACCCTCACCAACCCTTGGTTGCGTGTGATGCAAGCATCAAGAAGCTTCCGAGGCTTCAGATCGATATGGACTCAAAGCTTTAGATCGTCTGGAAATGGTTTAATCCAGGTCTTTCATCTCTGAACGCTCCACATTGATCCCCACCACTTTGCACTTTGCACTTAGGTGAGTTCTCTTTTAAGCCTATAATATCACAAAACAAAAGGCGGCCATTCGGATCTGCGCACCTCTAGCGAACTTAACTCTACCCCCCCCCCCCCCCCCCAATCACTTCATCCTTCTTATTTTCCGTAGAATAAAATCTTTCCCCAAAAAACTCCCTTCTCATCCTCAATCAAATCCTTGTTCTCCTTTTCTAATTTATTAATAAAGTTTTTACTTCTTTTGGCACTAACAATTTAAAAAAAAAAAGTTTGAGTTATTATCCCATTCTTTGTTCCATGTGGTATTATTAGCTTTTTTATGCAATATTTTTTCTTCCGTTGATAAAACTTTTCCCAATTCGTTAATTAGCTCCCAACTTTCCTTTCTTAAAAATTCATTTATAATGCCATCTTCATACCCCCTCAGTTTATTCATAAATTAAAAACCCTCCCACCCTTGGATTTGACACTCTCGCCACCAACTTTTGAAGTTTCCCGTAAAGTCCCTATGATCTAACCAACTGTTTTGAACAGAAAAGTTTAGAGAGCCCAGCACCCCCTATATCATCCAAGACAATAGGGAAAGTGATTGGTTGTAGCTATATATTCCTAGTTTCTTGCCTCATGTCTTGAACAACAATTCCCGTTCTAATCCAAGGAAAACATAAATACGTCAAGTTTAGATCATACAACCATCTCCATCACGTTAGACCAAATAAACCTACTGTTATAAATACCGATGTTACTTAGCCATGTCTCACTAATGAATGCATCAAAGTCCTGCATGCTACGGGTAACTCTCCTTGCCCTTGAGTTTTTGAACATCAATCTAATGAGCTCAGCCAACTTTGCTCAAAATTGTTTCCTCTCTTTAGACCTACAATGTCCATACATACCTGAAAACGCTAGCTCACACCCACTTGATGATTCAATTTTATAGAAGCAGTGAAATCTTTCGGGATTCATTCACTCACATTTACAGCCTCAGATCCGACATGATAAGAATCCCCGCTAATATACCTAAAATGGTGTGATTACCATCCCCTTAAACGTTCCTCTCCACAATCCAACGATTAATTTCTTGTTTAACTTTTCCTTTTTAGCATCTATAAGAACACTGATTTCTGGCTTTTGTTTTATCGAAAGTTTCTTGATTAATTTTTTTTTCTTCTTTGACCCCTACCCTCTTACATTTCATGAAATCTAAGTCTGTTTTTCATAATTAATTCTGAAAAAAAAAATCTTTAATTCCGTTGTGCCTTTGATTTTCCTTTGACCATTTCTACTTTCTTTTGTCTTGTTCAGATTCCTTGGACACAAACTGTAAATATTACATGATTCAAAACGTTTTCAAAATTTTCCCACTCCTCCCTTACATTAGGGGATATTACCCCTTGTGTTATCTCAGACTCTAAAAGGGAGATTAAAAAACACGCTTGTCATCCAAAAAGATCTTCAAGATGAACTCTGCTCTAATCCTTGAATTTATAACCCCGTGAGCTTTGATATTTTGACTGTAAAAAGGAGAATAAAAACAGGCCCGTCATTTAAAGAGAGCTACGATATTTTGTTGTCTACCTTTGTGAGCTTTCATTATACAATAAAAGAAGGCTTTCTCCGCATCTAAATCTATCTACAAGTTTGATCCAAAATCTCTCCATATATTTTAACCCTCTTGGCTTAAAAAGTTGGGTTATGATTCAACAAGAGTTCTTGTGAAGTCTGAAAATCTCATTCTTTTTGTGTTGGCTCAATCTTGAGACAAACAATTTTTATTTATATGCTCTTGCAATTTTTATTTTTTATTAAAATCTATTTTTTATACCTTAAATCATATTTTCATATATTTATTTAATATATAAATTATTGTTTATATAAAAACATCTTTTGTGGAGTGTACAATATGTTTTTGTCAAAATACAATTTGTTTTGTACTTTTTGTCAACATTTTTTGTATTCTCATAATCCGAGTCTAATATTTTTTTTGGTATTTGTTTTAACCTACTTGACTCGTTGGACAAATTTTCTTGAAAAAAATATCCGGAATGTTTTTTTGTGTTACATATTTTTTTTGGAGTTTCATTTTATGTTTTATTTTTTATTTTTTATTTTCGGATTTTATAATTTTGTGTGTTAAGGTTTGGGTTTTAAACGGTTTGGGCTTTAATAGGTATGGGCTTTTGAGAGCCCTTTAGGGTTTCTTTTGTCTTTAAATTAAAAAACCTTTATCTCTCTCTCTCAGACACGCATTTTTCATCCGCCACATGCTCTCTCCCTCTTTCATTTTTTTTGACGGGCGAAACCCTCCATCTCTCTCTACAAGAGCTGCCAACATATTTTGAACCTCTTTCTCTCTCAAAAACTTTCAAGTCTTCTACATTTGTGAGAGTTTGCTGGTTTTCTTTTAGATTGAAAAATATTGTTTGAAAGTATTGGAGGTTCCTTTTTTTGGCGGTTTGCATTTCTGGTTTGGATCTCCGACGGTACTCCCATTTTCCGGCGGTTTCCATCTTTTCTGGCGGTGTATTTTTAGAGGATATGTTTCTTTTTGCGGTACCGGATTTTGAGGTTTTCCGAGCTGTTTGCTGTTCCAGTGGAGATTATTTTCGGCGTCATTTTTTTTTGGCTCAGTCCGGCGTGGTTTGGATTTTGGACCTGTGTTCGGGTGTGCCGGTTCCTGTAGCGTTTTCCGACAGTTTCTGTTTTTTTCGGCGAATTTTTTATGTGGTAACATCTCTCTACTCCTATATATATATACACGGATATATATATATATATATATATATATATATATATATATATATATATATATATATATATATACACGGATCTCTCTCTCTCTCTCTCTCTATATATATATATATATATATATATATATATATTTATATGCACACTGTTATATAATATAAACATACATATATTGTGTTTGATTTGGATTTTGTTTTGTTTTGTGTTCGCCTCTCAACTATGTCCATGCCTGGGTTTTTTTCCAGGTTGCTACAGTAGCTACAGTATTGGTACAGTATTTTGCTAAGTATTGCTACAGTTTGGCTACAGTATTTTGCTACAGTGCGTGTGTGGGTTGTCAACTGTGTGTGTGTGCATCTGGTGTATCTAAACAACCCGGGTAGTGAAAGCGTGAGACACACACACACAACTACACACTCAAAACAGAGACGCCGTGTAGATGTGCAAAATAGATATATTAATAAAGATTGGTTTAATCAAAATAACAAAATAATCTTGTTTAAAAGTAGACCGAACAACCAAGGTTTAAATCTATTTTAATTGACAAGACAAATTACCAATCAGTGACTAAGTGAAAGGTAAGACAATATAGAATTAATCAATACTAAAAAGAATGATTAATTATTAAGTCACAAGACACAAGTAAGGTCTTCCTTCATAATTAATATTCAAGTAAAGATTATTCTAAAAAAACATTAGTTGGCACAAATGACCACAAATAAAATAGAAAATAAATTCCAACAATTGTGTCGCGCAACTAAAATAAAAATTAACTTAACACCAAATATAATATGAATCAATTTAAAGAGGTGTTATGTTAAAAATATTAAGTCCAACTAAAATGAGCAAAAGATAAATATGTGTAGCACTTAGCTCATATAAATTGGGACTTAAATAAATAAAATAAAGTTACACAAGTATTAAATTCCAATTTTAGTATAAACCAATACTATGACAAGGGTTGGATCAAAAGCTCATACACACACAAACACTACCTAAGTATAAAAGAATACAACAAAAAGTATTCAACTTAGGCCTTAAAAAGTGTACGAGTCAAATGATCCAATCCAAGTCAAGTGAGTACGAGATAAAGAGTGTAGCACTCGACTCGCTAAAATAGGATGAGTTTAACTAAAATAAAATTTAAATAAATAAAGATTATTATGATTTAAAGCCTAGACACTAATTAACCCAACTATATAAAGGGAACACACAAAATTTCAACTTAGAGGGTGTAATTAGTTAGAGGCACAAATCAGATTATCTTTATCCCAAATAAATTAAATTTAAATCAGATTTAAATAAAATATTATTTTAATAAAAAAAAAATGTGTGACACAAGCAAGTTGTCAAGTCCAATAAATAAGTGTACACACATAAACTGAAATGGATGTAAATAACTCTCCAAACCAAACACCCAAAGAAACCTACTAAAATTCAGTCCCAACAAATATTATCTCAAAACAAGCAGTTGATACAAAGGTTGGTTCACAATACTTGGGACTAAAATGGTAACCATTAAAAATGTCCAAGCCAACAACGAAGTGTTTTTCAAAAAAAATTGTTTTACAACAAAGTTTCCAAACAAACAATATATATCAGTATGTATATAACAAGATATAAATATATATATAGCAGGTGCACACACATACATTTGGGTGTAAATAGAATCACAACAACAAAGCACCCAAACCAAACTAAGATCTAAACATGATCCAAATAAAGTTTGCCCAAATAAAGTCAAAACAAACACCCAAACAATTTCAGATTTTAATTCCATTTTAAATCAAGTTAGATTTAAAATAACATAAAATTATTTTATTAAACAAAATATTTTACAAAAAAATGTGTGACACAACCAGTTTAGTTTAATATAGTAGATGCACACACACACATAGTTGACAACCCACACACGCACTGTAGCAAAATATTGTACCAATACTGTAGCGCCACTATAGTGCTACTGTAGCTACTGTAGCAAGCTGGGCAAAAACTCACGCACGGACACAATTGAGAGGCAAACACAAAACAAAACAAATTCCAAATCAAACACAATATATATGTATGTATATATTATATAACAGCTTGTATATATATAGATCCGTGTATATATATGTATATATTATATTATATATGTATGTATGTATATATGTATATATGTATGTATATATTATATAACAACTTGTATATATATGTATGTATATATTATATAACAGCTTGTATATATATATATCTATATATATATATATATATATATATATATATATATATATATATATATATATATATATAGATCTGTGTATATATATACATAGAAGGAGTAGAGAGATGTTACCACATAAAAAAGTCACCGGAAAAAATGGAAAACGCCGGAAAACGCTGCAGGAACCGGCACACCCGAACACGCCGGAAATAATCTCCACCGGAACAACAAACAGCCCGAAAAACCTCAAAATCCGGTACCGCAAAAAGAAACAGATCCTCTAAAAATATACCGCCGAAAAATATGGAAACTGTCGAAAAATGGGAGCACTATCGGAGATCCAAACTGGAAATGCAAACCGCCATAAAAGGAACCTCCAATACTTTCAAACAATATTTTTCAATCTAAAAGAAAACTAGCAAACTCTCACAAATGTAGAAGAGTTGAAAGTTTTTGAGAGAGAAAGAGGTTCAAAATATGTTGGCAGCTCTTGTAGAGAGAGATGGAGGGTTTCGGCCGTAAAAAAAAAAAAGAAAGAGGGAGAGAGCATGTGGCGGCTGAAAAATGTGTCTGAGAGAGAGAGAAATGGTTTTTAATTTAAACACAAAAGAAACCCTAAAGGGCTCTCAAAAGCCCAAACCTTTTAAAACCCAAACACACACAAAATTATAAAATCCGAAAATAGAAAATAAAAAATAAAACATAAAATGAAACTACAAAAAAAATATGTAACACAAAAAAACATTCCGAATATATTTTTCAAGAAAATTGGTCGAACGAGTCAAATAGGTTAAAACAAAAACCAAAAAAAATATTAGACTCGAATTATGAGAATACAAAAATTGTTGACAAATTGTATTTTGATAAAAACATATTGTACACTCAACAAAAGATATTTTTATATAAACAATAATTTACATATTAAATCAATATATGAAAATATGATTTAAGGTATAGAAAATAGATTTTAATAAAAAATAAAAAATTACAAGAGCAAATAAATAAAAATTGTTTGTCTCAAGATTGAGCCAACACAAAAAGAATGAGATTTTCATTCTCCCCCTTTGGCCAATTTTGAGACAAACAAAATCGAGACTCAAAAATAAAAAAAAACGACACAAATTACACAACTCTACTATACACATGAGTCCTAAAGAAAATAGAAGAGCACATAACTCAACTAACAACATTCAATCCTGAAGAAAATAGAAGAGTACGTAGCTTAAGTAATAACAAGAAATCCTAAAAGACTAAAAAAATTGTAAAATACAATACCAAAAGAGTCTCAAATTCTCCTCATGTTTGTCTCAAAGGGACAAAGGGTAGGGAAGAAACCAACAAAAATAAAGTTAGTACAACATAATTTACAAATAAGATGTACTAACAAACATAACTAAAACAAACTAGAAATAAAATTAGTTTGAAATTTCGATACTCTTCATTTGAGTACCTAAATCATCTTTCTTAACCCATTTGGATTTAACTTTTGGAATCATAGTTTTCATATAGGCATGACTAGAAACAATATAAGGACGATTTGCAACAAAGTTTGATTTTAAAGGAATCATGGGCATAAAATCTTTACCATCTCTATGTTGTGTATTCAAACTTAAATGCATACGACAAAATCGTCCTAATTGACCAATTTTAAAACAAACGTTACACCGATACACATGCCTAGCATTGAATTTTGCATTAAAAGGCACATTACATTATTCAACATTCCCATATTTCTAAGTTAAGTTCAAGCGCTTAAAATAAAACTTTTCTAAATGGCCCGATTTTGAACAAAAATTATAATGAAAAGTCTTTCTTTTAGCACATTTGACATTATTAGACTTAGTGGGCTGATTTTTATATTCAAAATTTGTATTTCGACCTTTTAAAACAAAATTTCTCCAAATGTCCCTTCTTAGAACAAAAACTACAATGAAAAGTAGGTTTGACATTTTGAACATTCCCAACGTTTTGAGGTTGCCTAAATTTGCGTAATTTAGTTTTATTTTGTCATAATTTCTTAAAACAAAATTCATCTAAATGGTCATTTTTATGACAAAAGTTGCAAACAAATACCGGCTTAACAAATGCGGTAGGCAACCCACAAAATTAGACTCAACAAATGTTTCGCTTTTAGACTCAATTTCTTTCAAAGGAACAAATTCTTCAACACTTAAATTCGAAATTAAAAGACTATCTACATTTTTCAAAGCGACCTTAAGATCTTTTTGACATTCATCATATTTATTCAAAACAGATTTAAGTTCAAATTGGGATTTATCAAATTTATTTAAAGCATCCTTATGTTGACTTTCAAGTAATAGATTATTTTTCGTCAACAAACAATTTTTTTTCTCAGGTAAAGAAATGGTAGATTTAAAATCATCAATATACATGACAGCATCTGCACTCATAAATTTGATTCGATCATTTAAAACATCAATCTTAGATAAAGGCCTAGCATTTACTTCGTCCAAGTATGTGTCGCCATCAATTGTGCTATTAATGGAAATATTATATTGTGAATAAAGATTTTCTTCATTAGAACATTCATAAAGGGATTTTTTCAAAGAAAACCTAGCATCACCAATTTGTTTTTCCATAATAAAAAATAGATTTTAAATGATATAAATATAGATTTTAAAAAGAGTTCAGGATCTTTACGGAATAAAAACTTTTATAAAGTGAATCCTGAAGCTCTGATTCCACTTGAAAAGACCTAAGGGTCACTAGTAAAGACCAAAGGGTACTTGCTAATGCGCATTAGGTTATTTAAAAATTCTCCAGCTCTTTTAAATCTTTAATACAAAATCTATTATAAAATTTAAGTGAGAAAACACTCATGCACACTAGTAAGTAAAAGGTGGTGATGCTAGGCGTAAAGAATAATTCTCTTTAAGAATGAGATGAGGAAAAGTAGAGTGTGACACAAGATTTGTTCTAGAGGAACCCACCTTAGTGGTAAACCCCGTGTCCCTAGTCCCAGGACAACACACGCACCCAAGTACACTATTACCAATTAAGGGTTACAAATTACAGTCCTCCAAGTCCACAATGAATTAAACTAAGCAAATGCAAACTCCTACAATCCAGCCTAGTCTAAAACAACCTAACTTGACTGAGTATCAGTCAGCCCAATAATAACCCGGTAATAGTGACTATCATTCACTCACAACACACGCAACACTAATACCAATGTTTAGATAATAATTTAGCAATCAAGTGTAAATGAAATAGTTACGCTGATACAATACCAGTATACCCTGACACAAACTAAACAACCCCACAATACTAAATCTATCTAAACAACCCAGGTAGTGAAAGCGTGAGACACACACACATAACTAAACACTCAAACTCGAGACCCCGTGTAGAATAGATATATTAGTAAAGATTGTTTTAATCAAAATAACAAAATAGTCTTGTTTAAAAATACACCAAACAACCAAGGTTTAAATCTATTTTAATTGACAAGACAAATTACCAATCAGTGACTAAGTGAAAGGTAAGACAATATAGAATTAATCAATACTAAAAAGAATGATTAATTATTAAGTCACAAGACACATGTAAGGTCTTCCTTAATAATTAATATTCAAGTAAAGATTATTTCTAAAAACAAATTAGTTGGCACAAATGACCACAAATAAAATAGGAAATAAATTCCAACAATTGTGTCGCACAACTAAAATAAAAATTAACATAATACCAAATATAATATGAATCAATTTAAAGAGGTGTTATGTTAAAAATATTAAGTCCAACTAAAATGAGCAAAAGATAAATATGTGTAGCACTTAGCTCATATAAATAGGGACTTAAATAAATAAAAGAAAGTTAGACAAGTATTAAATTCCAATTTTAGTATAAACCAATACTATGACAAGGGTTGGATCAAAAGCTCATACACACACAAACACTACCTAAGTATAAAATAATACAACAAAAAGTATTCAACTTAGGCAATAAAAAGTGTACGAGTCAAATGATCCAATCCAAGTCAAGTGAGTACGAGATAAAAAGTGTAGCACTCGACTCACTAAAATAGGATGGGTTTAACTAAAATAAAATTTAAATAAATAAAGATTATTATGATTTAAAGCCTAGACACTAATTAACCCAACTAAATAAAGTGAACACACAAAAGTTCAACTCAGAGGGTGTAATTAGTTAAAGGCACAAATCAGATTATCTTTATCCCAAATAAATTAAATTTAAATCAAATTTAAATAAAATATTATTTTAATAAAAAATGTGTGATAAAAACAAGTTGTCAAGTCCAATAAACAAGTGTACACACATAAACTGAAATGGGTGTCAATAACTCTCCAAACCAAACACCTAAAGAAGCCTACTAAAATTCAGTCGCAACAAATATTATCTCAAAATACGCAGTTGATACAAAGGTTGGTTCACAATACTTGGGACTAATATGGCCATCCTTAAAAATGTCCAAGCCAACAAAGAAGTATTTTTCAAAAAAAATTGTTTTACAACAAAGCTTCCAAACAAACAATATGTATGAGTATGTATATAACAAGATATAAATATATATAGCAGATTATATGAATATATATATATATATATAGCAGGTGCACACACATACATTTGGGTGTAAATAGAATCACAACAACAAAGCACCCAAACCAAACTAAGATCTAAACAGGATCCAAATAAAGTTTCCCCAAATAAAGTCACAAAAAACAGCCAAACAATTTCAGATTTTAATTCTGGGTATACTGGTATTGTATTGGCCTAACTATTACATTTACACTGAATTGCTAAATTATTTATCTAAACATTGATATTAGTGTTGCGTGTGTTGTGAGTGAGTGATAGTCACTATTACCGGGTTATTATTGGGTTGATTGATATTCAGTCAAGTTCGGTTGTTTTAGATTAGGCTGGATTGTACGGGTTTGTATTTGCTTAGTTTAATTCATTGTGGACTCGGAGGACTGTAATTTGTAACCCTTAAATTGTAATAGTGGACTTGGGTGCGTGTGTTGTCCTAGGAATAGGGACACGAGGTTTACCACTGTAGAGGGGGTTTGAAGGTAATCTTGAGATTAGGGACAAATCCCTAATTGGCAATAGTGTTTGAGATTAAGCAGCCGAGGCAGCTCAAGCGTGGCAACTCCGTGAGGTAGCTTGGTGTGGCAACTCATACTTTGGCTTGTGGTATTAGTCATATTGTATTTATGTTTATGTTAATTGTAAACTACAATAATTGTAATGATGTACAGAGAATAATAATGAGTTTGTGTGAGGTCAAACGGTACTTGCGAGAGACCAGGCTTGGCAGGGCCTGGGAGAGCTAACATGCTCTATCGAATGACCTCGTCGTGGGAACTTTAGAGGGACTTGGTTTGGAGGATTGAGAAGTGAGGCACCATTGGGGCTTGTCCTGACCATCTTAGATACACCTGGTAAAACACCGGAGGACCCTGATCGTGGAACCTCGGGCGGAACAGCTTGGAGTTCCATCGGGTATTGAGTTGTGAACCAAACAGCCCTCTACTTAATGTCACATCTACTGTAAGTGATGTCACTAGCCAGCTAAACAATGTTAGACCCGCACTTGAGTAAACCACCGTGGTATTTGGGGCTGTCAGGGAGTTGGTGAGCCACCTTTGCGACAACAGCCCCCTAACACACAGTGGTTAGGCAAAAGGCATGTCTTGGCATTTAATGATTATGACGTGGAGACAACTAGTGCATCAGGCATTTAATGTTGTGACATAAAGTATGAGGGATGTCTTTCATAGTTTTTAATGACTGAGTTGCCTCGGGGATGGCGTGGGGGCTATTTAAAGACCCCAACCACCCCTAAGGAAAGGGGGATCTTTTTGAGAGTTTAAGAAGTTATTACTGGAAAGAATACACATGAGAGAGAGAATTTATTACAAACCATAGGTCTTATCCACTAACCATTGTCATTCATTATGAAGCTTTAAATATTTGACAGAGATTCTTGAGGGTACTAGGTGTGTTTATACCTGCCTGCCAAGGTGTATCTAGGGTGCTTACTTCTCTCTCCCTCTGGCTAAATTACTTCTAAAGTTCATTACTATCTTGTAAGCTATACACGAGAGTCTTTGTGAGTTTAAACTGAGCCTATCTTCATTGCGTCTGTGTTTGTGCGTCCTATCATTAAACCCAAGGCTTTGGCCAAGTAGCTTATCATTACCACACTCGAATAGGGGTTACGCCTCCATTTATAGTCTAAAGTACCCTCTTACATTTGGCGACTCTATTGGGGAGGTATTCTCCTAGGTAATAAGTATGGTGCAAGATAATGATACTCGGAGACTCAACTTCGATGACATTCAGCATAGTGAAGAACAGGCTGCGAGGGAGCAAGAGGCCCTAAGGGATGGGGCTCCTCGAATAGAAGTACCTCAAGCACCAACGACGTTAGGCGGTCCAGGGGCAACACAACCTTCCACGAGTGCGGGGTTGGGACCCGCCCGGATGGCGCTTCTCATGAGCAAATTTTTTGAGTTTTTACAAACCCCAGTAGCTTCGACTATGCTGGGAGGAGTGGAGGCTAATGCTTTCATAACCCCAGGGGTAGCTCCAATAGCCCCACCAGGCGCGAGTATGGCTAGAACGGTCCCAGTAAGCGTACCCTCCATTGCAGTAGGGGTTTCAAGAGTTTTGATGACACCGCCGGTAACGTTCGTTCCTGTTACAACGGGCACTCAGCCCGTGGCCCCGCTGCTGGTTGCAACGGTGGCCTCGCCCATGGAGGAAATAAGAAAAGAGATGCAGAAGGAGATGTTGAAATTCATGCAAGCTTCCTCACAATCTGTGGGTAAGGTAGCTTCGGTCTACGACGACTTCGAACAGCTTACCCTCAGGAATACAACGACGAGCCTTATCCAAAGGATTATGTTCCTCCTATCTTTGAAAAATACATAGGGAAAGGTGGGAACCCGAAGGATCATATTAAGCGTTTTATTAAACACATGGGAGCACATTGCAATGATAAGAAGCTGAGATTGAGGGAATTTTCCAAATCCCTAACAGACAAGGCATACACCTGGTACTCCCATTTGTCTCCCAACAGTGTTTCTATGTGGGAGGAGATGCATGTATTCTTTGTCCAAAAGTTCTTCTTGGCAGAAGATGAGTTCACCCTAACCCAACTCGGTAGGGAGAAGCAGAGACCGGGAGAGGAGGTGGTGGCCTATATTCAAAGGTTCAAGGAAATGTCCCTCGATGTAATAGAAGAAGTCAAGGAATCCAAGTTGTTGCAGATTTGTGTTGAGGGAATACTTCCTGAGTATATTTGGCACCTAATCAACGAGACGCGCGAGGGAACTTTTTCAGCATTCCTAAAACCCACAAGAAACATCTTTTTGGTGGTACGACCCATCCCGGTGGTGGTTCCCATGATGTTTAGGCAACCGATGCAACCCGTCGGGGGAAGGTCCCAGCTCCCACAGGTAGGATACGTCGAGAGGGAAGACGGGGGCAAGGCACTGAAGAAGGGCAATAAGAAAAAGTTTAGAAGGGACATAGAAGACCCGCCACCATTGCCTTGCACGATAAAAGAGGAAGTGAGATGTTATAGTGCAATGGTCCAAGGTGGAATGGTTTACGAACCGAAAGGCATTTTGGTAGAAGAAACCGATGCTATGACGAGGGCTGATCCAAAATACTGCCAGGTTCATCGAAAAATCCAGCATCTAACGGAGAGCTGCTTCACACTGCGAAGAATCATCGACAAGTACATGAAGGTGGAAACACTGCAAATCCCCTTGCAGAACATTAATAACAACCCACTTCCAGCACACGGAGCCAATCTGGTGATGGTCTATGATGAGGAGGCAGAAAGAGAAGGAGGAAGGTTAACGATAAAGCGTAAGGAGTTCGATGAAGCTTTGGAACATTGCAGTAGGGGAATGGCTAGCATAGTTTTAGCCTACGATGAAGCAAGCGCTAAAGATATGGAAGACGTATATAGCGTTGAGGGGGAGGAAGCAGACCTGGTCATAGAATATAGTGAAATTTCAAAATCTCCAAAGTTGACTTGGTTCTTTGATCGAGTGGGAATCCCGAAGGAGAGCATGATAGAAATAACTCAGCCAGTTTTGGACATTACAAGAAGGAGCGCAGTCCCCTCGCTGAGATGGAGGGGACCCATGGATAGTCCGGTGAAGAAATTTCTATCAGAAGTAACCTTCAACGATGCAGATAGAGCTGTAAGGTTTCCTCAGAACAGGCCTCTGTATGTAACCGCTAGCGTCAACGGGGTTAGTTTTGCAAGGACTCTTATGGATGGGGGTGCTTCAATCAATATCATTCCAGTCAACTCCTTCCACGCAGCTAATATTCCAAAAGAAAGGCTGGTTCCCATGCCTTTGGTAATTTTGGGGTATGACAACCAATCTTCCAAGTCCATCGGGTATGTGAATGTTGGGATTGTAATGGGAAACCTGAGTTCCCACATCAAGTTCCATGTAATAGAAAGTTCAACTTCCTATCATTTACTAATAGGGAGAGTGTGGAAGCACAACCAAGGGTTAGTCCCTTCAACCTATCATCAATGCGCCAAGGAAAATATCAAGGGAATAGAAGTGACCATTAGGGCCACGAAGAGGCCTTTCGCTATCATGGAGGCGCACTTGGTGGATGCGGTGTTTTATACAGAGTTGGAGGAGGATGTGCGGGTCCTGACAAGGAGAATGGAGGGAGCATGGGTTCCCTAAATTAGAGAGAGAATGGGGACCTTAAACGATCAAAGCAAAGAGGGTGAAAGTAGCGAAGGGGTGAGGGCCGAAGACGCCCATCAGGTGATCCCTCAGCCCCAAAATATATCGAAGCAACTCAAAGATAAGAGGAGGCCTAGAACAGACCCGGTGGAGCATAAGGTCCAACGGCAAAGCGTGTTGAGTCACTTTTCAGGGAAAGAATTACTGAGGCCTCCAGAGAGAAGAAGAGGAAGGCCGTGGCAATAGCTACCAGCAGGCAATGCAAGAAATTTGTCACTGAGGAAGGAAAAGTGGTGTACCACTTATAATGGTGTGAACGGGCGAGCAAAGAGACTAAGGATGAGGTTGACCCGATATACGAGTGTTTCTTAGTGGATCAACATGGGCAGTGTATTGTGATTGACAACTCCAACATACAGGAGTTCGTAGAAGATGTCGCTGAAGAACCAGACTATATGACGGATCAACCAAAACCCCAGGCGCAAGAGTTAGTGCAGCTGAACCTAGCAAGAGAAGGGGAAGACCCAAGGCCTATCTTTATCTCGAAAGATCTCGATAAGGAGAAATGAGAAGCCTTGGTTGAGTTAATTCAGGAGTTCATAGACATCTTCGCATGGAAATACACTGAAATGGAAGGGCTGGATGAGGAAGTGAGCTGCCACAAACTGAACGTGATGCCTTCTAATGTTCCGGTGAAGCACGCAACGAGGACTTATAAACCTGAACTAGACCTGAAGATTAAGGAGGAGGTCTAACGTTTGTTGGCAGTAGGATTCATCAAGCCAATACAACATCCCCTTTGGCTATCTAGCATTATGTCAGTAGGGAAGAAAGACAAAACCCAAATAAGGATCTGTGTGGACTTCAGAGATTTGAATAGGGCTTGCCCTAAGGACAAGTTTCCCTTACCCTCCATAGACAGTTTGATAGATTCCAGGGCTGGTCATGAGATGTATAGCTTCATGGATGGCTATGTAGGGTACAACCAGATCAAGATGGACCCCACAGATGTAGAGAAAATGGCATTCAGAACTCCGTTGGGCAACTTCATGTACAAAGTAATGCCGTTTGGACTCAAAAATGCTGGGGCTACTTACCAGAGAAAATGATGGCCATTTTTCATAACTTCTTCGACAAGTTTATAGAGTTCTACGTGGACGACTTGGTCATCAAATCGAAGAAGGAGGAGTCCCATCTGAATGATTTAAGGAAAGTGTTTGTTCGGTGCAGGAGGTATAAATTGAGGATGAACCCGTTAAAGTGTGTCTTCGGAGTAACAAGTGGGAAGTTTCTAGGCTTCGTGGTTGATCGACAAGGGGTGCAGATGGACCAAGATAAACAGCGGGCGATCATAGAGATCCATGTCCAAGAACGAAAAAGGAGCAGAAGAGTTTTCTCGGTAAAGTCTCCTACCTTAGGAGATTTGTGCCTGGATTAGCCGAAATAACCCACCCACTGATGCATCTGTTACAAAAAAACACAAAATTCAGGTGGGAGGAGGTTCACCAGGAGTCTTTTGTTGAGCTGAAGAAATTGCTTGTTTCACCACAAATCATGGTTCCTCCCCAGGCAGGAGTATCGTTACAGCTATACCTTACGTCTACCACAAGGTTCGTTGGAGCTCTGCTGGCACAAGAAGTGGACGAGAAAGAACGGTCGATTTACTACCTTAGCAGAATCATACATGGGCCAGAGATTAGATATAATAGCTTAGAAAGGCATTGTTTAGCCTTAGTCTTTGTAGCACAGAAACTTAGACATTATATGTTTTCTTTTACAATTCATATTGTAACTAGATGTGATCCTATTAAGTATTTGTTGGCAAGGACTATACCGATTGGCAGGGCAGCCAGATGGTTCCTATCCTCTCAGAATATGACTTAAAGTGTGTGGTTCCTCGTGCGATCAAGAGCCAGGCGTATGCCGATATATTGGCAATATTTCCTTCAGGAACGTTTGAACCTCCTAAAGAAGACATTCCAGGAGATAACTTACAGGCTTATTATCTGGATACAACTGAGGAAGAATGGACAATGCAGTTCGATGGATCATCAGCGAAAAAGAAGGGAGGAGCAGGGGTTATTCTTTCAAAAGGGATGGAGGAGATTTGCCTTTCCTACAAGCTAGATTTCCCTTGTTCCAATAACGAAGCAGAGTATGAGGCGTTGGTACTGGGGCTGCTGGAGGCTCTTCGAAGGGGAATTCGTTCACTATGCATTAAGGGTGACTCGAACTTAGTGATTAAGTAAGTAAACGGAGAATATGCATTGAAGCACATGAATCTGGCGCCATACAAAACAATCATTCAGAGGCTCCTCAACCAGTTCCATCGGACCAAGATCAGAAGATATCTCAGAACGATGAATCACCATCCAGACGCCAATGCCACTATTGCTCAGCAGATGGTCATGAGAAATGATAAGACTATCATTGTGATCCAATGAAGGATAACTCCTTCGGTGGTACAGTCAATACTACCGATGGAGGAGGACACAGACTGGAGGGTAGAGATTAGGAAGAAACTGGAGTCTGTCAAAGGAGCTATGGGACTAAGAGAGTTAGCCCAATACTTTACGAACCAGGGAAATCTTTACTACATAAATGCTGAAGGATGGTTGTCAAGATGTATCAGCCCAGAGGAAGCAGAGCGAAGGTTGAAGAAAATGCATGAGGAGCACTGCGAGACGACTGAGATACCTTTATACAGGAGAATTCAAAGAGAGGGGTACTTTTGGCCTAAAATGAAGCAAGATGCGACAAAGCTGCAACGAAAGTGCGATAAGTGTCAGTTATTCTTTGAGGCAGCTGAGTGCCATTTCATTTAAGCTCAAACGGACTGGCGACAACCCTATATCGACTTCATTCGGGATGGAGTTGTCCCAACAGAGAAAATAGATGCGATGGGCCTGAGGCGAAGGGCCCCAAGGTTCTATGTTCATGAGGGGAAGCTTTATCTAAGGGGGTACTTCAACAAGCCGTTGCATTGCATCACAAAGGAAGAAGCAGCCGAGGTCCTCAAACAAGCGCACGATCCATCCCACATAGGAGGAGCCAAGTTGTATGATCAGCTGATGACGTTGGGGTATTATTGGCCAATAATGGAGAAAGACTCCACTGAGTTCGTCCGAAAATGCAAAGCTTTCCAACTTTATAGGAATATGATCCACACCCCATCGGTAGACTTACACTCTCTGGAAACACCCTATTCGTTTCACACTCGGGCGTTCGACCTGGTAGGGGCAATACATCCTTCTTCGAGGGGCAAGATATGGATACTGGTAGCAACAGAGTGTTTTACAAAATTGGACGAAGCGATACCACTCATAAGAGCAACGGTTGGGGTGGTGAGCAACTTTATCAGAGAATACATCATTTGTCATTTTGGGATCCCAAAGGTTATTCTTTCAGATAACGGGACTCCCTTTGTCAACTCAGAAGTAATAATGCTCACAAATAAGTACTCCATTGTTCACCACACCTCAACGGTGGTGTACCCAAAGGGAAATGGTCAAGCCGAAGAGACCAATAAAACTTTGGTTAATATTTTGGCCAAGATGATGGAGGACTTTCCAGGGTCGTGGGATGAAAAGATACCAGCTGTATTGTGGGCCTATCGAACAACCAAGCAGAAACCCACAGGATACACTCCGTTCTCTCTTGTTTATGGGGATGAGGCAATCCTTCCAGTGCAATTGGAAGTTCCCTCTTCTCGATATGACTTGCGAAGTAGCATGCTCCCTCAAAATAGATATGTGCAATTATAAGCGTTGGATGAACACAGAAATAATGCAATGTAACACTTTCAAATGTATACGAAAGAACTCTCTAGGGAATATGATAACTTGATAATGCCAAGGAGGTTCATGGAGGGAGACCTCATTTTGAAAGCAGTAGTGAAGCATATCAGGGGACTTCCTCTACCAAAATTCGCAGCTAACTGTAAGGGACCTTTCGTTGTAAAGAAAGCTCATGACTCAGGTTATTGTTTAATTTTGAAGATGGAGGAAGATAAGCCATTTAAGATAAATAATAAATGGCTTAAGGTTTATCATGTGTAAACAATCAATTTTGAATCATCGCTGTAACTAGTTGTTATGAATATAAAAGTTTTAGTTACGATTTGAACACAATGAAAGAATCACAGAAATGTAGAAATTTATAAACAGTCACAACACATGGAAGAATTGGAAAATATACATTCTTCATTCATGAACAATGGAATATTACAAAAGAAAATGTTGGGAGCTATCGCCCAAGAATTACATTGATAAAAGCAGCTGGAAGATATATATACAAGAGAAAATTAGCCTAAGAGAAACGATAGATCTGAAGAAGAGAAAAAATCTCCAGGAAGGCACGAAGAAGCCGCTGTGAAAGACCGTTGTGCGTTAGTAGAAACCTCCAGCCTCGTCTGCACTTGTGTATGTTCAATAAGGAGTTTCTCTCATTTTATCTTGGACAGGCACAAAGCTTCTTCGGCATCCTTTACCTCTTGATCCACTACTTCTAACAGGGGTGCTAAGGAGACCAACTTGGCTTCCTCAGCTCGCTGGTCCTCCTGATGCTTTCGCAGCACCTCCCTTTGGCCGATCAGTTGCTTGTTCTTCAAAGTCTTCAAATGTGTTATGAGCCAGTCAAAACGGAAGCCATCACGCTCCAACTCCCTTAAAAAACCCAGAAATTGGTTAAGTAGGGGTCGGGTAACGCTTGCCGTGGGGGTACTGGCAATTTTAGCAACAACGATCGCCATGCCTTGAAGTCTGTGACTTATCACATGAATATTAGAACGTAGGTAATCTGATGTGAAGGTCTCAGGGTGACGATTCACCAATTGTTCAATCACCAGGCGAAGATTAACAGGCATTAGAGGAGACTGCCAAAGCACCAGCAGGCAGAAAGCGTGAGGAGCCAAGTCAGGAATAGAAAGTTCGTAGCCAGATTCTCTCTCTGCGGCGACACCAGTCGTGGAACCTTGATCATCATGACCAGAATTTTCCGAAGCAGCAGGTTCCGGATGGGTGAGCCCATTGGCGAAAGAACTGGGGGAGAATTTTCCCGAGCAACCTGAAAAGAGATAAAGGGCATAATAAGTTTATGAAAAATCTTAACAAGAATTTTCATTGTTAAGTCACCGTTATAAGGTGGAGTTTATGAAAAATCTTAACAAGTGTTTTCATTGTTAAGTCACCATTATAAGGTGGAGTTTATGGAAAATGTTAACAAGCGTTTTTGTTGTTAAGTCACCGTTATAAGGTGGAGTTTATGAAAAATCTTAACAAGTATTTTCGTTGTTAAGTCACCGTTAAAAGGTGGAGTTTGTGAAAAATCTTAAGAAGCATTTTCGTTGTTAAGTCACCGTTATAAGGTGGAGTTTATGAAAAATCTTAACAAGCGTTTTCGTTGTTAAATCACCGTTATAAGGTGGAGTTTATGAAAAATCTTAACAAGAGTTTATGAAAATACCTCAGGGACAAGAACCGTTGGGGGCGAGACCGTTGCCTCAGAAGCCATAACGGGGTCCCTGGTCGCAGAGGCATCAACGCTTAGCAAAACTTCCTCGCCTACATAAGGCACCAAGGGCAGCATAGGGGATTCATCAGGAGAAGATAGTGAGCTCCCAAACGAAGCCTCAACAGGGGGGCGCAGAGGAGCCACTATGCTGGGAAAGAGCACCCACCTGGGCCTCGCCTACCTGAAGACCACCAAAAGAAGTAGGTGGTGCAAGATTAGGAGAAAGCTGTGACATGAAGAAAAGTGTTAGAAAACAGGAATACATACAAAAAAAAAAGAGCGAGAAGTTTCCCTAAGGGTTACTTGCCTCAGTTATGGCACTAAACAGGGGAATGGAGGCTAGAGGTCTCATTAACATCGTTGGAAGAAGAATGTTAGCTAATAACAAGGATACTTCAACCTGGGGCACCCAAAAACATCTCGAGGTTCAGCAAGATAAATAAATAAAAGGTGCGTAACCAAAAAGACACTATAACAAATAAACTAAAGAGGAAATCATACCTCGGGCTCACTTTACTCAACAAGAAAAATGGGTAGAGGAACCTCAGGTAGGGAAGGTAAATTGGAGGGGGCTGAGAGTGTTGTCTTGCGTTGCGTTACCTCTGGTGGCGAAGGGGCACCCGCAGGCTCAACAACATCACCTCCCTCAGCAACTTCCCTCGCATGTTGGTAGGCCGAACGACGAGAATAGGTAATCCCCGTCATGGGGGAACGGGGAGAGTCACATCAGTATGAGAAACAGTGAAACGTACCCCCACGAAAGGGCTCACAGAAGGACTAGGGGGGTCTGGTCTTTCCATTTCAATCCCCTGCACCACAGTTGTCAATAAAAAATAAGCAAATGCAGTCTTCCTTACGCAAAAAGGTGAATGAGTAAATCAAACATACATATCTCAGATTCAGAGGGGGAATGAGAAGATATGACCCTAGGTGAAGAAGGAGGAGAAGCAACAACAGAGGGGGCAAGAGTGAGATGCACCTCAGGAGTTCGATGCACCTCAGAAGTTTTCTTCTTCTGGGACATGGTACCTGATAAAAGGACTTTTGCGTATATATTGTCGTTGCTTGAAAAGCCCTTCTAATCAAAATCCTTATGTACCTACAAATATAATAAACTCAAGTGTAGAGGTAAGTAAGGGTATCAATCCACTTTCAAGGGAGTAAAGCTAGAGACAAATTCAATTGCAATTCACTTTTTATTTTCTTTTTGTGCTTTTTCACTTTTCTATTTTTTTTAAGCTTTTTCAATATTAAAACAAAAGGGTGAGGTGAGGTCTAAACTAAAATAAACTAAATGTAAAATGATAATAACTAACTAGAAAGTAACTAAAATGAAAATTAAAGTCTAAACTAAAAATAAGAGATAAAGTGAGGTAAATAATTGTGAGAACAATCAAGGAGTGGGATTACACCACAAATTTTAGTTATTCTAATTAATTAATTTAATTATTTGAATTCTCCCAAATTAATATTAAAATTACAAATCAACTCTCGTTGCAAGTGTAATTAGAATAGTAATCTTTTAGAAAGTTAAAATTAACACCCCACAACTCTAGAAAATTAGATCTACACTCCTTTTAATTAATCACCCGCTAGGATCGATCAATTAGAATTTATGTCAATCTTAGAAATTAAATTTAGAGTTGAAATTCAAATGATAATACCCCACTTAAGAAACCCCTATCTCTAGTTTGACTCTAAAATGGGTATTATCACTAGAATTTCGATTTTCTCTCGAAAATCATTTACCCTCTCTCGAGGCGTAAATCTAAGGGTGAGGGATCAAAATTAACATTCAAAGGGATATTTCAAGTAAGCAAACTAATTAAACTAAAATAATATCAAATAAGGGTTTCACCCCACCCCTTGAAAGGGGATTTAGCCTAACATAATATGAAATATGACAAATTAATAATCAAAGGCATAAAATAAATGAGAAGAGAAGAAAACAATCAAACCCCAATCTCTTGAAGTGAAATTGAACTTCCATTCCTTTGAAATTAAGCACAATCCATCCAATATGAGCATCCAACAATAATAAACTCAATAATCAACTCAATTGAATTTCACACATTTATCACTCACAAATATCTAAAAAAAAATGAAAGTAAAACTATTTACAAATATTTCTACCTAATTTATTCTAACCTAACTCTCTCTAGAATTTTCTCTCTACTTGATATCTAGAATTCTCCTCAAATGGCCTTGAGGTCTTCTTTTATATGCAATTGGAGCTAAGGGGTTAATTTGGGAAAATAAGGATGTGCACATGAGGGGTGTGAGGTATGATGATATATGGGTGACGGTAATATGGAGAGAATGCACAATTGTGCATGGATTGTGTGAGGTGTGGGGACAAGTGGGAAAATGGGGGAATAAATCTGATTTGGTTATAAGGGTATTTTTGGGTGTTGGGTAAAAGAGTAGGTTGGAGGGTATTATGGGAAAAATGGGAGTTAAAGGTTTAAGTGGGTTTATTGGCACATGGGAATTTAGTTGGCATTTGGTTTGTTATTTTGCAGGTTGAAATCGTGTGAGGGATATGGACAAGACAAATGGGTCTTGGGTTTTGGAATTTGAAATTGGGATTGATTTGGAAATGGGTATAAGGCAGGGTCTGCCCGGATATGGGTTTAGACGGGTTGGTTGCACATCCGGGTTCGGGTTGGAGGTGCCAGTGCAGCGCCGGAAGGGGTTAGAGGTCCGGAATCATCGCCGGAGTAGCAGGAATTCGGCTTTCAGAGGGTCGCCGCCGGCTGGAGGGACGGAGTTGGGGGTCGGTTGTCCGGCGATGGAGATCGGAGGTTGGCCGGAGGTGTGGCAGCGCGAGGAGAGAGAGGGTCGCGCCGGAGTTCGTTGGATGGCCGGATTCGAACCAGGTTTGCGGGTTCTGGAGCAGGGACACGGTTGGTTCACGATCCGGGTATGGTCGGGTTTGGGATCCGAGTTTGATAATGGGTAAGGGGGTTTTGAGTTGCGAGTTGTTGGGTTGGATTGATATGGTTGGTGGGTGTTGAGTTTTGGTTATGGGGATATGGGGATATGGGTAAGAGGAGAGAGAGAGTTGTGGTGAGGAAGATGAAGTGGGAGTGTAGGTTAGGGTGTAGGATAAGTGTATGATAATGATAATGCGTGTGTTTAATTTGGACTTTAAAATAACACTAACTAAAATAAAATTAATAAAAATAAACTAGAAACCTAAAAATAAAATAAAGAATCAAATAAAAATAAAACAAAAATCCTAAAATATAAAATCTAATAAACTAAACTAAACTCCTAAAATTAATTCTAATAAAATAGAATAAAATAAAACTAAAAATCAATAAAAATCAAAATAAAATAAAATTATATTAATAAAAATAAAATAGAAAAATAGAAAATAAAATCTAAAAATTCTAAAATAAATCCTAAAAATAGAAAAGACTCAAACTAAAAATCTAAAAAATAATAAAATGACACAAATAAAACACACACAGGCTTGGGGTAAGTTTGGGCTAAGTTTAGGGTAAGCTAGGGTACGGGAATTTGGTATTTAGCTCCGTAAAATGCACAATTGCCTTGAAATACGCGTTTGAACACCGCAACGTACATTAAACCTGCATAATAAACATTTAAGCGAATAAGACCCATATTGTCGAGAAATAGCAACTAAAATACAACTATTCGGGGTATAAATTGTACAGTTTTGGGTGCTTATCAGTACCTAGAGTCTTCTTCCTTGTCCCCGCTGCACCAGTACCAACATCTCGAGGAACCCTCGAACTCTTCCTCCTCCTTACCGTTGGCTCCGTGGGATCAACCACCACCGTGGGAAAAGCAACCGAAGGAGGAACAACGACATCGTGCCATTGATACTCAGCATTTATCCGATCTATCTCCACCTGGGCTTCCTCCCTTATGTGTTCGGCCATTTAAGCAGACATGGGGGGTGGAACGGAGGCTATAGGGAAGGCATCCACGGGAGCCTGGAGCTTCTGGGACTTATATTTTGACTTTGATGACCCACTCTTGGCCATTTTCGCCTTCTTGGCAAGTGGTTGAGAAGGCCCCTTGCCGGTGGTAGCTTCTGTTGAGGGGGTAGGCTTCTTCGGGGCTGCAGTGTTTTTGGGCTTGGGCGTAGCGACTGGGATCATGGAACAAAGCGGGGGAAGCTCGGTGGGAGGTGCCTTGGGGGTCATACTTAGAGGGAATTTCACCCCAAGTATGGAGTTTCCTTTTAGCCCCAAATCTAGGGCAGAAAAAGAAGAAACGGGAGGATACACTAGATCTCCCTCAACGAACTCATCAATTTCAGCCAGTTGTCTTGACCAGTATTTCATTGCAAACAGAAGGGTCACATCCCCTTGCCTAGTAATACTGGGAATGGTGACTCGCCCTGCCATGGTTGAACTTATCCCCCATGCAGCTGTTGAAGAAAAAAGAGAACATACCTCGCTAAAGGAGGCCTTAGGGTTTGACGATTGAAACACTGGACGTGGAACCCCCTCGTCAAACCCAAATTGGCGGCTACATCGGTTGGGATATAGTGATTACTAGTTTATCCCCATTCGGTGTAGGAAGGAAGATATCCTGGGAAGAACAGAAGGACCACGGCGAGCGAAGGATCCTCAATATTCGGGGTAGGGGCCTGTACCACTCTTGCTTTATGTTGAAAAAATTCACAAGTGTGAAAGAAGACTTCCTCCTGATAGGGCCCCATGACAAATTTCTCAAAACGGTCATCACACACGTTAACTCCTTTCGGCTTTGTCTCCTGTGATAAATAAAGGACCGTGGAGGTAGAATTGTTTCCCTCGAAGGAGGGCAGTTGGCTTTGGCCGCTACGGCAGGGAAGCAAAAGTAAAGGAAACTGATTAGAAGGACGCCGTTGGCAAAATTGGCCAAGTTATAACGGCCAAGTGATCATTCCATGTCGAACAAAGTCCTATCTAACCAGGTGTAGAGGGATCCCAAGGCAATTATAGCCAAGGGAAGTTTTATGCCCCTGGACAAACGAAGGGACATATTGATAAGGTCCCTTCGGGGCTGATCATTGGGTTTTCCCGTCAAAAGGAAATGGGAGTGAATTACAAGAATATAGGCAGGAAGTTCCAACGGGGTACCTTGACCAGGGGCATCTATTGAAGAACTGCCTTCACCAGAACCCTTGAAGAAATAATTAATCAAGGGAGAGAAAGTGGACTTGTTCGACGAACCAATGCACCTTCGGCATATACGATCCAACTCCAAATGATCGACAGTCTCTTGAGCATCAAGAGCCTCATCGGTATAAGGCTCATGACCTGTTGCATCGAGGCCCAGGAGCTCACACACATCCTCTAAAGTTATGCTGAACTCCCCCCACGCAGCGATGAATGTATGAGTAGTAACATTCCATCGAGAGACCAGGATAGGAAGAGAAGCATTGTTCTTCGAAAGAGTGAACTCACCAAACTATTTAGCCCATTGCAGCCCAAGATTTGTGAGAATATCAGCGTAAGAACTTTTCATATGGGAGTTCCAGGCAATAAAGTGGGCAGGAGATCCCCCGGGCACTTCGAAATCAATATGGGACCATGGGAAGTCCCCTCGCTCCAAGCGAAATCGTAGAGTCCCCTCTGGGGGAAGAAAGCCCCACTCAGAAGAATCTTCATCTTCATCACCCAAGAGTAAAGCGTCAAACTTAGAAGAAAAATGCACAGTCTTGTAGGTAACAGTAAAATCATCACCTTCTCCAAAAATAAGAGAGCGATAATAAAACCTCAACTGTTCCTAGCGGGCAACACCCAAGGCGAAGGCAGAAGTAGTGATGGTAGACGGAGCACCGGTAGTAGAGATAGCGGGGTTGCTGGAGAATGCCATGACAAACGACGATAAGATAGCAGAAAAGCTCCAAGCAAGAGAAACAGAAGTTAACGAGAATGGAGAAACACGAGCACCAGTGGAAATGGAGATGGTAATAGAAGAAAGAGGTCGGGAGGTAAGAGCTCAAAACAACAATGGAGGTCTCACAGACTTTTCTCTCTCAAGCAAATGGAAGTTTGAAGACGATGAAAACAAAGTAAGAGAAAAGAAAGGATAAGTGTTGGGTTATGGACGTTTGAAATTTTCGAACCCGACGTTTAGATTTACCCACCCTCGCACATGCGCGGCTGCCTGTAATCATTTCACATAAACACGTGGCACTTCGGGAAGTACTTTGGCAGTTGAAAAGACAGCGCCACGTCATTAATGAAGTGACGCATAGAAAACAGAAAGTGTTCCCTTCTTCAGCAAGTTCGAGTTTTGGAGCCAGAATTTTTGTCAGACATGTCCAATGACTCCCAATGAAGGCATTTCCCCAACGGCTTAACAAAGCTACAACGTGCCCTCGCCACATGTCAAAACGATGAACTGCGACTCAATTATATCAGGGATAATTCCGTTTACCAGGAGTCCAAAAGAGTATTTTGGGAAGGTCAATAGGCCTTTCAGGAGAATTTTACTTTTCTTCTAGAGACTCTAACGCTCTGGTTCTGAGTAAAGGAGAAGAGGCCTCAATCTTTTCACACGCAGAAAGGCCCATCGGCTTGAGGCATTTTGTGTAGACATTTCTTATTCCAACAAATCTCTCCAGAAGGGGGAAATGTAGAGGGGGTTTGAAGGTAATCTTGATATTAGGGACAAATCCGTAATTGTCAATAGTGTTTGAGGTTAAGCAGCAGAGGCAGCTTAAGCGTGGCAACTCAGCAAGGCAGCTTGGCATGGCAACTCATACTTTGGCTTGTGGTATTAGTCATATTGTATTTCCGTTTATGTTAACTATAAACTACAATGATTGTAATGATGTAATGATAATAATAATGAGTTTGTGTGAGGTCAAACGGTACTTGCGAGAGACCAGGCTTGGCAGGGCCTTGGAGAGCTTTCATGCTTTATCGAATGACCTCATCGTGGGAACTTTAGAGGGACTTGGTTTGGAGGATTGAGAAGTGAGGCACCGTTGGGGCTTGTCCTGACCATCTTAGATACACCTGGTAAAACACCAAAGGACCCTGATCGTGGAACCTCGGGCGGAACAACTTGGAGTTTCATCGGGTATTGAGTTGTGAACCAAATAGCCCTCTACTTAATGTCATATCTACCGTAAGTGATGTCATTAGCCAGCTAAACAATGTCAGACCTGCAATTGAGTAAACCAGCATGGTATTTGGGGCTGTCAGGCATTTGGTGATCCACCTCTGCGACAATAGCCCCCTGACACACAGTGGTTAGGCAAAAGGCATGTCTTGGCATTTAATGATTATGACGTTGAGACAACTAGTGCATCAGGAATTTAATGTTGTGACATAAAGTATGAGGGATGTCTTTCATAGTCTTTAATGACTGAGTTGCCTCGGGGATGGCGGGGGGCCTATTTAAAGACCCCAACCACCCCTAAGGAAAGGGGGATCTTTTTTAGAGTTTAAGAAGTTATTGCTGGAAAGAATACACATGAGAGAGAGAATTTATTACAAACTAGAGGTCTTATCTGATATACCTGAATATATCCTCGGCCTGGCCGAGGGATCCCTCTAACCAGAAGACCCCTCAGGGGGCCGACCCTTCATCAGGCTCCGAACGACCCCTCAGGGGGCTGACCCTTCATCAGGCTCCAGACGACCCTCCGAGGGTACGACCCTTCATTTGTCTCCGAACGACCCTCCGAGGGTACGACCCTTCATCAGGCTCTGGATGACCCCTCAGGGGGTCGACCCTTCATCAGGCTCCGGACGACCCTTCGAGGGTACGACAGCACGAGGCCAGAATTAGGCCAGACTAACTACCAGAAGGAACTTTGCCCTCGGCCTCGTATCATAGGCCGAGGGTGACATCATCACAGCGCGTGGTTTGGGAGACGCATGGAACAGTGTGCGTGAGGTTCACATGGCACGTGGAAGACCGTTATAACCAAATCACACCCTCACGCGAGGGAATATTATGTCATAATTGGCATCTACAGGTGTCAACAGGAGATTGGCTAGATCATCATTCACATGTACCATGCATACTTAGGGGGTACACTACACCCCCCAAGACATATATATACTCGTCACCTACAACCCTACAGGGGGAGGATCGATTAACGGATGGATAATTGTAACCCTAGTAAAAACACTGCTTGTACACACAGTAGAGAGAGAAAGTGAGCTTATGTGCATTGTATCCAAGGCCATTAGTGCCCATACTTAGGGGATCACACACTCACAGTGGATGTAAGCCTAATTGGTTGAACCACTATACATCATCGTCTTACTCCTCTTATACTCATCTCCTTCTTTATACTTATACACTTACATCTCTATGGCTGCTATGGTTACTGTTGTTTGAGCTCATCATCACTTACCTGGTGGTGCTAGATTTCAGCATCATCAGTTTGGCGCCGTCTGTGGGAATGAGAAGACATCTTTTCCTTTGTATAACTTGACCTCACTGAGCACTCTGGTGGTGAACCATCTCTCCCCATCGTTTCACCATTGAAAGAGACCAATTAAGGTTCTCAGGCTCACCAGTCTTCTTTCCAGTTCAGCTCTTCACATCTCAAATACATGGCAGCAGAGATGCCACCACCACCACTTCCCCTACCGGATGATGGGGGAGGACCCAGTTCCAGTCAGCCACCACCTCAGTCCGAGATGGCCGATGTAGCGGCAGCCTTGAAATCTCTGGCAGTAAGCCAGCGGATCATGTAGGAGCAGTTCACAGCTCTGAGCTAGAACATACTAAGACCACTAGGGGTCTCATCTGAGATGATTACTCTGGCAGTAGCTCCAGGGAAGCATGAGGCCAGGGGACTACCCTAGGCACCACGCAAAGACCTGCCACCCCCTCAGCGGCGCAGGGATGTTGCTGACCCCCGACGTCTATGCCTGGGGAGGCAAGGAAACCCTTACCCTGAAGACAGGTATGATGATCTGGAGGGAGAGGAGGACCCCATAGAATGCTGGGAGCCGTACGAAGTCTCCAATAATACTGTACGACCCCTCCAGGAGAGCAGAGGGAAGTGTGGGAGACCATACCCTGAAGATCGCCCAAGAGGCTCCGCATTTGATCGCTTGAGCAGGGGGTCAGCCTTTGAGAGGCTGGGCCGAGTAAATGACATGCGGGAAAAGTTGTCTAGATCAAGAAGTGCTGCGAAGTCTAGAAAGGAGGTAGAACATGAATGACCCCTAAGATGAGATGACGGTCAGGGGGAAGTAAGCAGCCGGTGCAGGCCAGCAGTGGCAGGACCCTCCGTCCATCTCAAAGAGGCGATAGGGGATAACATTGACCAAGCCGACCCCACGAGGCCCTGGAATGACTCGATCCAACAATTGGAGGATAAGATTGGCGACATACTGAAGAGCCATGACCCTCTTCAGAGGGGATACACCATAGGCTCACCCTTTGTGGCGAAGATAGTCAACTTCCCCACGCCATCAAAGTTCAAGCCACCAGTGGTCACCCCAAGATATGACGAGAGCACCAACCCTATCCACCATGTTGAGATGTATCAGTCAGCAACAGACATATACTCTATCTCAGATGAGATGAGGTGTTGTTCCTTCTCTGGCACCTTGACTGGGGCTGCACATGTCTAGTACACGTCTCTCCCAAAAAACTCCATTGAAAATTTTAAGTAGTTGGTAGACCGATTCATCCACAACTTCTGCTTCAGGATGAGGCCACAAAAGAAGACCACCCACCTGCTCTATGTTAAGCAGGGGAAAAATGAGAGTCTAAGAGACTACATAGCCAGATTCAACAAAGAGAAACTGGAGGTAGAAGACTATGAGGAGAGCATAGCGATGACAACCCTGATTGGGGGAATCCAAAAAGGGAAGCTGTTATGGAAGCTTGCTGAAGACCCCCCAAGGACGATGGCTGAATTACTGTCAATGGCAGGAAAGGTGATGAACGCCGAAGAGGCGATGGCTGCGAAATACGAAGACGAAAAAGGAGGCGCTAGTGGGGGTAAATACCCTAAGAAGAATAAATAGGGGAAGAAGAGGTCTATGGACGATAAGTTCGCTGATTACACCCCTCTAATGGTCAGCTGTGAGCATATTCTCAATGAGATAAAGAATGACCGTTCTTTGAAGTGGCCTGAGAAGTTGAGGGCAGCCCCCAACAAGAGGAATAAAAACCCGTGGTGTGAATTTCACCAAGACCACGGCCACGTGACAGATAAATGCTTTGCTCTGAAAGACAAGATTGAGAGGATGCTGAAAGAGGGGAAGCTCAGAAAGTATGTTGACAAAGGTGGCTTCAAGAGGGGCCGAGGGGACGACCCCAGAAAAAAGCGTGTTGATGCATGTTAAGAAGGTCCTCAAAAAAGAGGGGACGAACCTTCTGATGATGAGGATGACCCAGACCTCCCGCCGAGAGACGACCAAGGCCCAGTCAAGAGGCTAAATATAATCTCGCTTGGAGTGGGAATGATCTCCGGGGGTCTGGCAGGAGGAGGGTCTGAAGTCGCAGATAGGAAGGCCCACGTGGCTGAAGCCAGGGCAGTAACGAAGACAGTACACTCAACCTCTCTGGAGGTCAAGTCAGAAAAGAGGAAGAAGGTTGATATGGACACTCTGATAGTAGGGTTCTCAGGAATGGACTTCAAAGGCCTCTTAGCCCCGCATGATGACCCTCTCGTCATCACTACCAGGGTGCATGGGTGCGAGGTGCCGAGGATCCTGGTAGATGGGGGCTCATCTGCAGATGTAATGTTTTGGCCATGCTTCAAAGCCTTAGGTCTCAGTCGTGCTAGAATCTTCCCCTACCATCACCCATTGATTGGGTTCAGTGGGGAAAAGGTTCATCCCCTTGGCGTCTATGAGGCCGATGTCAGGATGGGGGATGAGTGGCCGAGGTGGCTTACCAAGAAGGTCAGTTTCTTCATGATGGATGAACATGTGTTTTCATCCTACAACATCATATTGGGGCGGGTGTCCCTCAAGGGGTTTGAAGCTGTGCCATCTACGGTCCATCAGATGATTAAATTTCCTACCGCCTACGGGGTGGGGGAGGTTCAGGGAGACCAGACGACAGCGCGTGAATGTTACTACAACTCCGCTGAAGAAAGAGAGGCACACAAGAGGGCTACTACTACTTAAAATATTGACACCCTAGACCCTAGGGATGAGACGAAGTTAAAGAAAGGAGAGGCCACGAAAGAGGTAGAATCCATCATCCTCGATGAGGATGACCTGGAAAAAACCGTCCAAGTAGGCAAGTCTCCAAAGAATAATATCAAAGAAGACCTCATTAAACTGTTGAGGAGAAGACGAAGCATCTTTGCGTCGATCCATAAAGATATGCCAGGGATCGACCCTGAAATCATGTGCACAAGCTCAATGTGGTAGAGGGAGCAAAGCCGGTGAAGTAGAAGAGGAGAATTTACTCTAGAGAAAAGTATGAGGTCATAAGGGATGAGGTCAAAAAATTAGAAGACGCTGAATTTATCAGAGAAGTCATCTACCCTGAATGGTTTTCCAATGCAGTCATTGTCCCAAAGGCCAACGAAAAGTGGAGGATGTGTGTAGACTTCACAGACCTCAATAAGCATTGTCCCAAAGACAGCTTCCCTCTCCCCCGTATTGACCAGATGGTAGACGCTACCGCAGGCCATGAGCTCATGAGCTTCATGGATGCCTATTCAGGGTACAAACACATCTTCATGAACCCTGAAGACTCGGAGAAGACAACCTTCATTACTGACAAGGGGACCTACTGTTATAGGGTCATGCCCTTTGGCCTAAAAAATGCGGGGGCAACATATTAGCACCTTGTAAATAAAATGTTTGAAGACCAAATTGGGATGTCTATGGAGGTTTATGTAGATGGCATGCTGACTAAGAGTTTGAAGGCAGAGGATCATGTGGCAGACCTGGAGAAGACCTTTAACACGATGGACAAGTACCAGATGAAGCTCAACCCGGCCAAGTGTGTCTTCGGGGTCAGAGCAGGAAAGTTCCTGGGGTTCATAGTCAACCAAAGAGGCATCGAGGCCAATCCCGAAAAGATAAAAGCCCTTGTTGAGATGAAGACCCCCAAGTCCATTAAAGACGTTCAAAGACTCACGGGGAGAGTTGTTGCCTTGAACAGATTTATGTCTAGGGCCACAGACAGGTGTCTACCATTCTTCAAGATCCTCAGGAAGGCCTTCTAATGGAGTGAAGAGTGTGATGAGGCTTTCAAGGAGTTAAAATCATACCTGGGGTCTCCCTTGCTGTTGTCACGGCTCGTGCAGGGTGAATGACTTTATGTGTACCTCGCCGTCTCAGAGTCAGCCATCAGTGTAGCCATTATGAGAGACAAAGATGGGATACAGAAGCCTATGTATTTTAACAGCAAGGCACTCCAGGGGGCAGAAAAAAGATATCGAAGGATGGAGAAGTTGGCCTACGCCTTGATTCATGCATCAAGAAAGATGAAGCCACACTTCCAGTCCCATACAATGGTCATCCTTACTGACTCTCCTCTTAGGCAGGTCTTGCACAGGCCTAAAAAATCAGGAAGGCTAATGACCTGGGCTATAGAGCTGGGGGAGTTCGACATTGTGTATCAGCCTAGGACGGCCATTAAGGGGAAAGCATTAGTAGATTTTGTGGCCGAGTTTACTTGGGAAGTGTGAAGCCGAGGGTGAGAGCCTCGTGAAGACAGATACCCAATAAGGTAGACTCATCGATCCTTCTGCAGATATGGTTGAGACAAGCACCGCTAGAAGGAAAGTGGCTAAAAATGAAGAGGGAAGGTATCTCTTCAGGCAGGGTCACTCACCGAGGGAAGTTTCTCAGAAGAACATACTATGTGGAGTCTCTTCATTAATGGGTCCTATTGTGAAAGCGGGAGTGGGGCTGGATTAATAGTATCAGCACCCGATGGAACAGACATTGAGTACCCCCTGAGGTTCAACTTCAAGGCCTCCAACAATGAGGCTGAATATGAGACCTTGATAGCAGGCCTCTCCTTGGCCAAATCTCTTAGTGTCGGCCAGATTTTGGTTCATAGCGATTTGAGGCTAGTAGTGAATCAGATACTAGGAGCCTACGAGGCCAAGGACGAGAGGATGGCTAGATACCTTGAGAAGGTGCGGTCATTATTGAAGAGCTTCAGAGAAGTAAGGTTAAAGAGGATGCCTAGGCTAGATAATGGATGAGCTAACGCCCTTGCTAGGTTGGCCTCGGCGACCAGGACAGACATCAGGAGGACAGTCCCAGTGGAAATTTTTCTTCGACCGACTATTGAAGATGCTAGGAACACTTAGCAATTACCTGAATGTTACTCAGGAAGCTTCATGGATGGACCCTCTGATCAGATACATTAAAGAAGGAGAGATGCCAGAAGCAAGCCAAGAAAGGAAGAAGCTGAGATACAGGGCTGCAAAATTCACTGTCATCGGAGACACTTTGTACAAAAAGGGGTTTTTGCTCCCCTTATTTAGGTGTGTGCATCCCTCAGAAGTCCCTTCCATTTTGCAAGATGTGCATGAAGGATCGTGCTCAAGCCACATTGGGGGTAGATCCTTAGCGAAGAGGGTGATCACACAAGGCTACTGGTGGCCGACCCTGGGGAAAGATGCCGCAGCATATGTAAAAAAGTGTGATAAATGCCAAATATTTGCTACCATCCCTCACCAACCTCATCAGCCTCTTACCCCCATTACATCCCCATAGCCATTTGCAGTGTGGGGGATCAACCTGGTAGGACCCTTACCGAGAGCAGTCAATAGCTATCGGTTTCTCATCGTAGTGATTGACTATTTCTCAAAGTGGGTGGAGGCCGAACCGATGGTCACGATTACAAAGCAGAAGACCTTCCAATTCATCAACACCCTCATCTCGGATAACGGGACTCAGTTAAAAAATACCTCTCTACAGAAGTACTGTGAAAGGGTGAGTATCAAACAATTTTTCTCCACCCTGGGCCGACCTCAGGCCAATGGGAAGACAGAGGTTACAAACAGGACAATCCTAGATGGAATCAAGAAGAGGCTTGAGGAGGCAAAAGGAAGATGGGTCAAGGAGTTATATGCCGTGCTGTGGGCCTACAGGACGACAGTGAGGACCTCTACCGGAGAGACCCCATTCATGCTAGCTTATTGCTCAGAAGCCGTCATCCCTACTGAGATTGGGTTTCCTACTCATAGGGTCCAAATGTATGACGCCCAGAGAAATGCAGAAGAGAGGAGACTCGATTTAGACCTAATTGAGGAAAGGAGGGAAGATGCCGAGATAAGACAAGCCGCCTACCACCAGAGGACTGCAAGGTTTTACAATCAGAGGGTGAAACAGAGACCAATTACGGTAGGGGACTTGGTCCTCAAAAAGACCTGACAGAAGGCCAACAAGCTCCATCCTAATTGGCACGACCCATATAGGGTCATCGATGAAGTCGTCCCAGGGACCTATAGGCTAGAAAACCTAGAGGGGGAACACTTTTCCAACCCCTGGAATGCAGATCATTTGAAAAAATACTATCAGTAGTGTTGTAAGGTTTTGATGGGCCATAATTGTAATAGGTATTGCTTCGACAGAACACATTGAAAATTAATGAGAAATATCAGTGTTTCCCATCATCTTGTGTTTGTCAGTTCTAGTGCCCATGGAAACATCTTCAAAGGATAACCCTCGGCTATAAGGATGGCCAGTGGAGGGGATTACCCCACCACTATCCTCAAGAAAGATGAGGGAAAACCTTATTAAAAACCATTAATTTGGTAAGTCGAGCCCTCGGCTATAATGAGGGTCAATGGAGGGGACGACCCCACCATTGTCCTCAAGAAAGATGAGGGAATACTTTGTTTAAAACCATTAAATTGGTGATTATAACCCTCAGCTATAATGAGGACCAGTGGAGGGGACGACCCTACCACTGTCCTCAAGAAAGACGAGGGAAAACTTTATTAAAAACCATTAATTTGGTAAGTTGAACCCTCGGCTATAATGAGGGTCAATGGAGGGGACGACCCCACCATTTTCCTTAAGAAAGACGAGGGAATACTTTGTTTAAAACCATTAAATTGGTGATTATAACCCTCGGCTATAATGAGGGCCAGTGGAGGGGACGACCCCACCACTGTCCTCAAGAAAGACGAGGGAAAACTTTATTAAAAACCATTAATTTGGTAAATTGAACCCTCGACTATAATGAGGGTCAATGGAGGGGACGAGCCCACCATTGTCCTCAAGAAAGACGAGGGAATACTTTGTTTAAAACCATTAAATTGGTGATTATAACCCTCGGCTATAATGAGGGCCAGTGGAGGGGATGACCCCACCACTGTCCTCAAGAAAGACGAGGGAAAACTTCATTAAAACCATTAATTTGGTAAGTTGAACCCTCGGCTATAATGAGGGTCAATGGAGGGGACGACCCCACCATTGTCCTCAAGAGAGACGATTGAATACTTTGTTTAAAACCATTAAGTTGGTTAAAAACCCTCGGCTATAATGAGGGCTAGTGGGGGGGGGGGGACGACTCCTCATTCACCCTCAAGAAAGACGAGGGAGGGGTTAGTCGCATTATCAAAGACACAACACAAATAATACAAGAGGCAAATATGGAAGATAGCAAGGGAGATGATAATATATATGAAATATTACAAAGTGTTCTACAAGATAGAGTACAAAAATGTTAATTACATTAAGAGGGTATGGGCTACAGACAACCACCTTATGGAACAATATCAGAGGGCAGGGCCTCAACATCCACAAGAGCGGTTTTCTCAAAGACCACAACTGGCTGGTCTTCAGACGTGCCGACACCCTCAACTTGCACTTGGGATTCCACCTGGGTTAGAGCCTCGGCAATCAAGGGGACGTCCAGTTGAATCGCCTCCAGAGAGGGACGGATTGAAGAGACGACGTCGCCGAACTTGAGGACGACCCACCGACAAGCCGTCCTTACCCCTCTCTCCATGTACTCAAGGACAAAGCCTTGGAACTCATCTGAAAGCTTGTAGGCCTCCACAGCGTCGGCCCCTGCCTTCCTCACTACCTCAGATAGCTCAACTTTGAACTGATCCCCTTGATTGGTCAAGGCTTCATCCCTCTCCTTAATGAGCAAGTCTTTGGACTTCAGGTCCTCATCATGCTGCCTCGTCAGCTCGTCTAGAATTCGTGCATGTTCAGTTCTAGCACTCTCTAGCTCAGCTTTTGCAGTCGCTAAGTCGGCTTGTAGGTCGGCCTCATACTGGATGGCCCTCTCGGCCTCATGGAATTTCTCTTGATTCTCAGTCATCCATTTAGTTGCTGGGGTAAAGGCGCACATAAACTTCACAGAAAAAAATAAACAGATGTCAAGAGGCCGTGGAAACAGTTATTGAAAGAATGCAATTAAAAGAAATTAATCAAGACCAATACCTGGGCTAGAGCGTGCAGAGCATAGTCAAACACTTTGGCTGGAGGAATCTTTGACAGAAAGTCGTAATCAGCAGCTGAGGGAGCATAAAACATTGATGCCTTGGCTGCCCTCAAATTTGCGATGAGTGATGAGGGCTCGGCCCTCAGAAGTGCCAAGTTCTGGGACCAGAAGGCCCCCATGCTGGATGAAGAAGCAGTCCCTTCAGATGCTTCGACCCTGGCCCTCGTACGGGAATCCGACCGAGGGTCAATAGGAATCTCAGGCTATTTTCTTTTGTGGCTATCGGCTGTCGGCTCAGCAACCATCGGCCCCACGGCCTTCGTCTTCCTCGGAGCCTGCTGAGGCTCCTTACCCTTCTTCTTTGCCAAGCCTGATAGTAAACTGGGAGCAATCATTTCCCAGAGATAGTCTGATACACCAGCAGGACGACTTGAAAAGGGTACGACACGTGAGAAAAATGTAGAGATAAAAAGGAAACACTTGAAAAAAGTAAAAAAAAGTACAACTCACATAGTTCTGTAAGGGGGCCGACCTTCAGACCAGCTTCCTTGAGGAACCAAGGGGTCATCAGATCTTCAAACTTTGGAAGTTCACCCCCTCTCCCTCATCCTCTCAGATATTCAACAATATCTTTCTCTTCCAAGATAAGTCCGGGGTCTGACCTGGCCTTCATTGACGGGTTAGAGCATCTTCTAGGGACCCTCGGACCATCGGCTATAGGAGATGCCTCGGCGGAGAACTCCCACTCCCCAGAGACGAAGAAGAATCTCTTCTTCCAATCGTGGTTGGAGGTTTGTGCCACATGGAGCAGTTTTTTCTCAGGCCTCCTCGCCCCTAAATGATAGTACTCAGGCTATTTGGACAAAGAGGTGATATTGTAGCAGGCCAAGAATATGTCAATCGAGGGCTCATCAGTGAAAGAATTCTTCCACAGGGATATGTAACCTAGTATCGTCCTCCAAGAGTTGGGAGGAAGCTGAGAGGGGGTGATACCGAGGGCTGATAGGATATCTACGATAGCAGGATGCAGAGGGAACCTGACGCCAACCTTGAACATTTGTTCATACACTTCAACCTCTCCCTCTTCACCCTCAAAAACCATCTTAGACTCAGAGGGAACCCTCATGGTTATGCCGGGGGCACTCCATAGGCATGTCTCCACAATAAGAGGTCGCGATTCCTAATGGAGGAGATATAGGGCGAGGCATGGGAGGTATCAACCTGGTCATCTGAATCATTGCGCTCGTCCTCAGTCCCCTCTCCCTCAGCCTCGGCATCTACCAGAGGTCCCTGGGGAAAGGCCATCTAGAAGGCATGTGGAGATAGGGTTGTCACAGGGACAGCTTCAGAGAAGACCATACCCTCAGCCTGTCATCCCGGGCTTAGGTCAGATGTATCTATTCTACCAGAAGGTCCAGCGCCAGCTGGTGAGGATGCTCTCTCGTCCATCTCACTTGAATGACACTCGGTTGGACGATGGGATGACCCACAAGACTCTGATGGCTCAAATGGTTTTATTGTGGCTAGAGGAATAGGAAAAATGGGTCGTATCCAATTAGGGTCGGCCCCTTGTCTCCTCTCCTCCTCTTCCTCTATTCGTCTGATCTCAACAAATAATTTCTCTCACAGGGAAGGGAACTCCTCAGCTAAGCTATAAAGCCTCCTAAGCATCAAGGGGGAGACCTTACACTTGGAGGAATTTGGGGAGCTTAACTACAAACAAGTTCGCAGTTGACCAAATTAGACTTTTGGATTAAAACAAAGGGAATCAATGGTTTTCACTCAAGAACACCCAAGAAACTCAAGTACAATCAAAGGACAGTCGCCGAAAAAGCTGTAAAACGACCTAAATCAAGCCTACAAGCCTAAAACAGAAAAGCAAAAAGAGAAATGAAAGTAAAGAGGGCGTTGGTGGTGAAAGATTACCTGAAGAGAAGGGGCGAAGCTGCTAAGTTGAAGGTTTGAAAGCTGCAGAAATGGCAAGAAGGCTGGAGACTAGAGAGAGAGAACACTTGGGTGCGAAGAAGAAGAAGAGAGTGAAGGGTTTCAAAAATTGCTTAAATACCTTAGTAATGAGTGGGCCCATTAACCAAGAAGGGCATCATTAGGGCACAAATCCCCAGGCTAAGTATGCAGCCGCCATGCCTTGGAAACTGAAATGGCAATGAGTACCCATCTAGGTGTCATATCAGCTTAACAGGTGTCACTCACCTAACTGATCATACACCCATCTCAATTACAATACTATCCTTTAGCCATCTCAACAACATCTATGGCTAAGAGCTGGGGGTGATTGATATACCCGAATATATCCTCGTCCTGGCCGAGGGCTCCCTCTAACCAGACGACCCCTTAGGGGGCCGACCCTTCATCAGGCTCTGAACGACCCCTTAGGGGGCTGACCCTTCATCAGGCTCCGGATGACCCTCCGAAGGTACGACCCTTCATTAGGTACCGGACGACCCCTCAGGGGGCTGACCCTTAATCAGGCTCCGGACGACCCTCCGAGGGTACGACAGTACGAGGCCAGAATTGGGCCAGACTCACTACCAGAAGGAACTTTGCCCTCGGCCTCGTATCATAGGCCGAGGGTGACATCATCACAGCGCATGGTTTGGGAGACGCGTGGAACAGTGCACGTAAGGCTCACATGGTACGTGGAAGACCATTATAACCAAATCACACCCTCACGTGAGGGAATATTATGTCATGATTGGCATCTACATGTGACAACAAGAGACTGGCTAGATCATCATTCACATGTACCATGCATACTTGGGGGGTACACTACACCCCCCATGACATATATATACTCGTCACCTACAACCCTACAGGGGGAGGATCGATCAACGGATGGATAATTGTAACCCTAGTAAACATCTGCCTGTACACACAGTAGAGAGAGAAAGTGAGCTTATGTGCATTGTATCCAAGGCCATTAGTGCCCATACTTAGTGGATCACAAACTCACAGTGGATGTAGGCCTAATCGGCTGAACCACTATACATCATCGTCTTACTCCTCTTAGAATCATCTCCTTCTTTATACTTATACACTTACATCTCTATGGCTTCCATGGTTACTGTTGTTTGAGCTCATCATCACTTACCTGGTGGTGCTAGATTTCAGCATCATCATTATCCACTCCCCAGTGTGATTCATTACGAAGCTTTTAATATTTGACAGAGATTCTTGATGGTACTAGGTGTGTTTATACCTGCCTACCAAGGTCTATCTAGGGTGCTTACTTCTCTCTCCCTCTGGCCAAGTTACTTCTAAAGTTCATTACTATCTTCTAAGGTATACACAAGAGTCTTTGTGAGTTTAAAATGAGCTTATCTTCATTGCGTCTGTGTTTGTGCATCCTATCATTAAACCCAAGGCTTTAGCCAAGTAGCTTATCATTACCATACTCGAATAGGGGTTACGCCTCCATTTATAATCTAAAGTACCCTATTACAACCACTAAGGTGGGTTCCTCGAGAACAAATCTTGGGTCACACTCTACTTTTCCTCATCTCATTCTTAAGGGGAATTATTATGTACACCTAGCATCACCACCTTTTACTTACTAGTGTGCGTGAGTGTTTTCTCACCTAAATTTTATAATAGATTTTTTATTAAAGATTTAAAAGAGTTGGAGAATTTTTAAATAACCTAATACGCATTAGCAAGTACCCTTTGGTCCTTACTAGTGACCCTTAGGTCTTTTCAAAGTCTATAGAAGATTGGGATCATTGAGGACATATGTTGGCTTCTAAAGATAACGCGTTATCTTAAATCTCTCAACCGGGCCTATTTGAAACAAACCTTGAAGACCTAGCAAGAAGAGAACCCATTTAAGTCTCTTATCAAATCCCTAATTTTTTTATTAACTCTAGCTAATTGGTTTGAATTAACATCCATATTTCTTTCATAATTGCGAAATGGAATTTCCGAGAAAACATATTGTTTGGCTAAATGAACCCTTTCTAGTTTCCACCTGTTCTTTCTTAAGAAAACCACCTTCTAAAGCCCAAGATCACTTGCATTGCTAAACCAAACCCACCTTTAGATGGATCCAAACTCTGTGTATTCTCCACAGTTTCACTGCCACATAGGCTTGTCTTGATCGCATCAACAAAACATGTACATGTCGCTTTTGTAAAACTACTTACTTAATTTTGTTCATGCCCTCCTTCCCATTGACGACGTTTTTTACGGGTTTTTCCATGAAAAATATAATGTTGGGTTCGATGGGCAAAATTTTATTCAGCAAAATTTAAAGATTCCTGTCTTCCAACTTTTGGTGTGTTTGATAAGTACAATACTTTATTCTCTTTAATTTTTGAAAATAAATTGGCATTAATTTTTTTCAATCAAGGATTATGTTTAAAAGAGTGTTAAATTTTCCATCATTTTTGGTAAAGGTTGTTCTGTTGTATGTAGATCTCTGAGTTAGTCAGTCAAAGGTGTATCCTAAAACTGATTAAAAATCATTTATTATTAGTATTAGACAATTAATTAGGACAATTATCAAAACTTATTAGATCTAGTTAGGATTTATGTATTTTATCTTTTGGATGTATATATATATATATTAGAAAAAGTACTCTAGTTAGCATTAGTCTATACATAAGGCCTTTGGCTAGCCATTGTATATAATTTGATTCTACTTTATTATGTTTTAATATGTTTCTTTGAGCTTTGCTAGCTGACTTTCAGTATGATTAGCTTTTTGTGTAGTTGTCATAATCTTACGATTCACGATTCGATTCACACGATTCGATCCGATTCACATACTAATCGATATGAATCGAGAATAGAATCGGAGGGGTTCCAAAAATCGGGTTGAATTGGCCGATTCCAGGGCTGAATCGTGAATTGCACCAATTCACGATTTAGGTGCGATTCATGTTTCTAGAATAATGTTGGGTATTTTCAATCGACTTAAAGCTTGTGCTTGTTTTTTGTTCATTTTAAAATAACCCTAAAAAATATTTTATTATTAAAATAATAATTAGTTAGTACAAACATAAGTAACCCTTTGCGAAAGAGAGTGACTCAAATACATACTAAAACGAATTCAAAACTGCGATAATTTTTCTTCTTCTCTTTTAACGTGTTCGAATCAGTGATTTGATCAGTTTTTCTTCTCATCTTACATGTTTGATGTTTGAAGCGGATCGAGAGATGGAGGTAGCTTTCATTCTATTGAAGACAACAAATTTCATGTGAGGATTTTATAAGTTATATCATATGGTATTGTTATTATAATTTATATTTTATAGTATTATGCCTAATCTTTATATGTTTTATTATATTATATAATATATTGTTCTGTTTAAATTTGAACATTGATGGTGGTGGTATTGTTAGAGTTTGGTCATAATCTGGACATGGAAGTTCATTTGTTAGCTATATTTTAATGAAATCGTCTTATAATTGATTTTAGATCATAATATGTTTTATTACATATTCTTAATGTGTTCTCTTTGCGTTTATATATCATTTCCTACATATTTTACATTTATACTGATTCTTACAATTCGATTCACGGTTCACGATTCATATGATTTTCGATTCAAGATTTGACAACAATTTTTTATGTGTTAACTGCTTCGTTTACACCGGGTTTAAGAAGCACCATCCAAGTGTTGAAGCCTACATTATGATCTTATACTCCATTAGTCTAGAATTAACAGTGCTACTTCCTTTTCTGATACGTCCCAAATTAAGAGTCTAGTTTACATATTAATGAAACAAATTCCACTATATTCAAGTAAAGCTCTAATTATGTCCATGATTATGTTAAAAGTCAATTTCTCCTTACAATTTTTGAATTCTGAATGTGGATTATGGTGAGGAGTATGGTTTGACAGATGAAGTATATAAGATGCATTATATGTAGGTAAAAAATAAATAAATCAAAACATGATATATTATAGTGTTATAGGTTTTGAGAACAGTGGATTGAAATACGTGTGATACTGCTGACCACTGAATTTACACACAATTGCAATAAGGCAGGGAAATGAACCCAACATTTAATTATCAATTTATTAATTAATTAATGTATACAGATTTTTGAATGTGGATCATGGGATTGCATAGTTGGAATTTAATCTTTGACATACCAAGGTTGCATGTAAGTTTATATATGTTATGTATCATTAAATATATTTATTTAACTTATGGAGGCACATTAAAGAATAGAGCGGCTTATCCAGTCACGTATGCTCATATATAGCAATGCTAAAATTGTTCAACATGATTGTTCAAACAATATTTTGCTTAGGTGGTTCCTTATCAATATTGTAGTAACATTAACTAGGATGACATGTCATGCTAGCTAATTAGTTTTTGCATCTGTCCTTGTAGCATGATCCGAATACATAATCTTAACAAGTCTTGGCAGGAAGAGAACAAATTAAGTGCAATAATTCGTGTTTTTGGGTCATGTTTTGGCATGACATGTCACAGCATGATAAGAACTTCTAAGATATGACACAAATTCCTTTTTTTTTACTTGATACGCACACAACCGATCTAGTAGTAATAATTTGTTTACCATATTAAACACAACATTACATGAATAAAAAAGTACCACACGAATAGAGTGGCATGCCATGATTAACACAACTAACACAAGTCATAATATGACATGAACACGACACGGTATGAATACATGTGTGTTAATTTCTTGTTGTGTTTAAATTGTCACCCTTAATGCAGATGTACTAGCTTCCTAATATTTTTTCACGCTTTTGAGTTATTCCCTTGGTGTTAAACATGTCGAATGATCAACCCAACCCTAAAACATTCTTAGTTAGAACCCCTAATCAGCGTAAACTGTTTTTCCTAGACAGTTTTTCCAATAACTTTATTTTGTCTTCTTCAGCGCAAACTTTAAAATTAAATATCTCCGAAAATATAAGTTCGTTTAAGACAAAATTTATACGTTTGGAAAAGTCTCGATAAGAACTATCAAAAGAGATCCATGAATCATATTTAATTTTGAAGTTCAAAAATTGGAATTACAAAGAATTTTTCGACGTGTTTTCCGGTGGTAAAATTTTCACTTCGAAATTTACTTTGTAAAATTTCACATTGCAAAATTTACTTGTTTTTACACATTTCGCAGTGTGATGGTACTATAATTTCACAATGAGAAATTTCAGTGGTTGTCGGAGCATCGCTGGATGGTCGTCAGCATCGGCGAAGTCACATTCATGCTATGAAGCGCAGACTCGTAATATGCATTTTGACACGCGACATGTGATTTTTTCAAAAACTAGGATACGACGCGCTAGGATATATATATATATATATATATTAATGAAATTAAACATATTTTTTCCATAAAATACATTATTAGAGCATTCTTAACATGAAATTAAGAAAATGGACTATTTAAAACAAAATTCAAATACACTTTATTATTAAAAATCATAAATTAAGCAGAATCACCATCACATGTCCCAGCATGTCCACATCCTGTCGGTAGCGTGTTGGAGCATGCACATAATTCATGTCATCTCGGGTAGTCGCCAGAGTCACATACATGTCGCTCGAGTGTCACTGATGTGTTGCTGGAGCTATCGAAAGTCCTTTTTGTTGGGAGTTTAGATGCTTCTAAATTCCTCCAATAATATTTTGCAAGACCTTGAACATTAATGGGTCAAGAAAATAATGCAAAAGTAATACTGCGCATAAAATACAAGAGATTTACGTGGTTCACCAATTTGGCTACGTCCATGGCTCACACCCACTTTCACTATAAAAATATAGGAACACTTTTACAACTCTCTTGTATGTACTCCTGCACTCATTATTTTTATGGAGGCTAAGCACCAAGGTACTTCGTGTAAGATGGGTAGTTATACAAATGAGGCTACCATGACAGGCCCCTAAGGTACATAAGGCGAGAGGAGGCTGAAGAAGTTTTGAAGTAAGTTCACGAATCGGGGAACATTATATGATCCAAGCTTTATGATCAACTAATGACTTTGGGTTATTATTGGCTTTCGATGGAGAAAGATTCGGCAGAATTTGTTCAAAAGTGTAAAGCTTGTCAACTACATGGGAATATGATCCATGCTCCTTTAGTGGACCTGCATTCTCTCTATACCTTTTCTGTTCCATACTTGGGTGTTTGATTTAGTAGGGGCCATAAACCCTTCAGCGTGAGGGAAGATCTGGATTTTGGTAACCACAGAGTGTTTTACGAAGTGGGCAAAGGCCATACCACTCAAAAAAGCCACAACGGGGGTTGTATCTCGATTCATGAAGGAGTACATTATTTTTTATTTTAGCATCCCGAAGGTGTTTCTATCATATAAAAACACCCCTTTTGTAAATAGTGAGGTACACTTGCTAATGGATAAGTACTCTATCATCCATCACAGGTCGATGGTAACATACCCGAAGTACAACCGAAAGGCGGAGGCCACCAATAAAATCTTAGTAAACATTTTGGCAAATATGTTAGAAGACTTTCTGGGCATATGGGATGAAAAGATCCCCAAAGTACATTGGGCTTATCGAACAACGAAGAGGAAACCAACGGGATACACCCCATTTTCCTTAATATTTGGGGCATAAACTGTGTTACCAGTTGAACTCGAGGTGCCTTCCGCCCGCTACAACTTGTGAAGTTCCGTACTCCCTCACAACCGCCATGTATAACTCGAAGCACTAGAAGAGCACCGAGATAATGCTACGAGACACTTCAAGATATACATGAAGCAGTTGTCTAGATCCTATCACCAGTTGGTGAGGCCAAGGAAGTTTAAAGAGGGGGACTTAGTTTTGAAAGCATGCATGAGGCATATTAGGGGTTTATCATTGCCCAAGTTTGAGGCTAACTGGTAAGGGCCTTACATCGTTCAAGAAGCTCATAATTCGGGTTATTACGAGATATCCAAGGTGGAAGACAATGTTACTTTCAAATTCAACAATAAGTGGATGAAGATATACCACATTTAACTGTATGTCTTTCCAACACTTTTATGTATTACACTGTACCTTGTCAATATCCGTCCAAAAAAGGATTTTCGCTTTAAAATAAATGGGCTTGTTTATTTAATATAGCTCGAAGCAATGTTCATGTGGAAAATATTAGACCCCGATTTTTTTCCGATTGCTGTTATCCTTATCATGCATGGTGTAATTTTTATTGATGTTAGCCGCTATTAAAAGAAAATAAGGGGAACGGAAAAAGACACCGAAGTCACCAATGTTTATTTATTTAATATTAGAGATAACTGTGATTACACTCGAACAAAATAGAAGAGTTCAAAATCCCATAATGAGAAACATCAATAAAAGAAAAATTGAACAAAGAGGCCTAGGGTCTGTCCATGATGAAATGAAGATTTGATGATTCAAGCAGCCTATGTTGATGTTAGGGAAGAATCTGCACAAGGCTATTTTGGTCTAAAATAAGGCCAGCCAAATCCTGGCGAAGCTCCATCATCTGTTGAACGTTCTCCAATTCCTGCTCTTTCTTAATAAGCTCGTCCTACGCACGAGAAACAACCCCACGGGCCTCCTGCACCTCTTGCTTAGCTGATACCAATTTGGTCTCCAGGCTTGCAAGTTCTTCTGAAATGGCTACCTACGAGCGATGTGAACTTTGGAGATGGTGATAGAGGGAAAGCAAGTCAACATTCTTAAAATCATGAAGCAGCTTCACCAGCTAGGATAGGGAGAACCCATCATTTATGAGCACAATAACTTTCCCCAATAAAGACTTGATTGTATCCGGGATGAGAGATTGGAGGGCAGTATTGAGGATTTCCTCCAAGACTATGGTAAGCCCGAGAAAATGGCATGCCATCATCCCAGGAATAGGTTAAATACTGTGGGATGTTAAAGTCAAAGAAAAACGGACCAGCAGCTGTTCGATCAGTGAACGAAGACCTTCAGTTAAAATATGGGGGAAATTAGCCAAAGTCTGCCTGACAACAACCTCGAGGGCTACCTCAGGAGGATGTGCACTAAAGACGCTATCACTTTTAGAAGGACGATGAGTTTATAAAATGCTATCACTTTCTTGAACTTGAGGGGCAAATACCTCAGGCACCGTACCAATGATGGGCGTTGTTTCTTGAACCTGTATAGTAGGGGCATCGGCCAGAGAAGCAAATTTAGCTAAATTTTTCACTTGCACAACTTCTTGAGCAATAACCCCAACTGCAGGCCCACGTGCTGTAGGCTGCTCAACCTCCACCTGAAACAAAATAAATTGCCATGTAAGAAAACAGAATGAGGAAAAATGTACAAATTATCTTGCAAGTATGAACTTTATGCCAATAAGACTTGGCCTGCCTGACCCTCGGTTATGAGAGATTATGCCAATAAGACTTATCCCAACGGACCCTCGATTGTGGGAGATTATGCCAATAAGACTTAGCCCGCCTAACCCTCAATTATGGGAGATTATACCAATAAGACTTTGCCCACCAGACCCCCGATTATGGGAGATTATGCCAATAAGACTTGGCCCGCCTGACCCTTGGTTATGGAATATTATGCCAATAAGACTTGTACCGTTAGACCCTCGATTATGGGAGATTATATCAATAAGACTCGGCCCACTGGACCCTCGGTTATGGTAGATTATGCCAATAAAACTTGGCCCGCCTGACCCTCGATTATGGAAGATTTCTAAGACCAATATAACTTAGCAAAATTAAAACGTTTACATCCCGAAAAAGATATAAGAATAAAAAGTACCTCCGAATACTGCCCCTCGGCAAATTCACGGGTGGCCATCTGTACAATGTCCTCCTCCTCAACCGGACCAAGTGCGACCAACATATATGGAATTTGGGGGGCAATCATATCCCCCCACCTCAGCAACCTCTTCTCTCCCCATTTTCATTGGCCTATAGCAGCAATGTTAATCGAGGGCCCAAAAATAGTAACAAGAACCTGGTCATGAGAGGGAGTGGGGGATAACAGAGAAACGGGCCCGGGCAAAGATACCTATAAAGCACAATGGAGAGAAAGTTAGAACATAAATACAAAAGGAACAAAACGAATTTAGAACATCAAGAGAACAAGCCTACCACGGGCAGCGAACTAACAACAGTGGGGGATTTAGGAACAGCCTCAACAATCCTTGTAGCTGACACACATACTTCAAGACTAGCCTACTCGATCAAAAATGTAGGATCAGGTGAATAGCCGCTACTTGATTTCGTGAAAGTATCAGAAATAACTGCCCCTAGGGGGAAATTATAGGTTTGCTACAAAATAGTAGGGGAAACTATCTCCTGTGGAACAGCTTCCTTCGAGGCAAGTAAGGTCGTGCCATGCTTCTCCAATAGATTTCTCTCCACAACATCATCGCGTGTACCACCTCATGCATCAACCTGCAAAAGAGGGAGAGTTAGAACAAAATAGATTCATCACAAGGTAAAGAGGGGAAAGTTAGGGACAATAAAAGAATTACAGAAATTATACCACTTCTTCTTCCAAAACGTCCTCTAAAGCTTCATAGTCTTGAGGAGGTGAGGTAGGCTTAGAAGGGGAAACCATTCTCCTCAACTTGTGTCGTCGGACCAATGTAGTGACCTCCTTTTCCTCTTCTTCTTCTTCTTCTTCTTCTTCTTCTTCTTCTTCTTCTTCTTCTTCTTCTTCTTCTTCTTCTTCTTCTTCTTCTTCTTCTTCTTCTTCTTCTTCTTCTTCTTCTTCTTCTTCTTCTTCTTCTTCTTCTTCTTCTTCTTCCTCATCCTATTCCACTACTTCCTTTCCTCCGTCCTCACCACCATTATCGTCATCACCCTCATCATCATAACCAACCGCTACATGTTTCTCAGGCAGGTCCTCCTCACTTGATTCGCTCGATTCCTATAGTACAAGCTTAAGAGGGATAATTGCCTTCCTTTTTTTACTACCTCCGATGGTATGAGGGACGTATGAGAAACCATGAGAAGCCATTTCAGCGGACATAAATTCCCTGTCCTCTTCACTAAAGTTCTCCCAGGTCTATCTAAGTTGGTCAACCATTACGCTGACTGCTTGAGTGACTTTATCATCAGGAGTATGGGCTACTGGAGTTTGTTAAACAATCTTGGGCTTCTTCATTGGATCTTTTTTAATAGCACTAATCGCTGCCCAAAATGTGGCAACATGTGGAGAATCACCTTTTTAAACTGGTCTTGAGGGACCAAGGGAAAAGATGGCTACCTCGACTGGAAGTGAGGTTTGAGAGGCTTTATTCTTCTTAACAACTACCTGGTCAACATGAGCTAATGGAGGCAGTTCGGAGGGGACAATGGCATTGGAAGTACTAAGAGGAAATACGAACGAGAAGGTGGTGCAATTTCTTAAACCCAACTCTGTGGGTGGGAATATTTTAACCTCGGGGTACCGAGGTTCCTTCATAATGTTACTTTGAAGACGGACCAATTAGTTTTGCCAAAATACATTTATATACATGGTTGATCTCTCTCCTCGAGCCTCTTTGCCAGGAATAACAGATTTGGATGAATAACTGTCACATAGACTCAACATAGCTGAAGTCAAATAGTTTGTACAAGCAAAAGAAAATTTTGTTGGTTTTTTACGGGTGAAATGGCTCATCAGAGGGGCTCCTTGATCATAGCCAAATTTAAGGGCTACACGGTGGGGACTATAAATGGAATAGAAATAGGACCACTCCGTATATGATGGCAGGAAACAAGGGATTAACAAAAGGGGGACACTATTCGAGGAAAAATTCCTTCGCAAGATCTTCATTAATGGGAACAATGGGGATTTCCTCCTCAGAAAATTGTAAGTAAAAAATTGATCCACCCCAATGTAGGGGAAGGGTAAGAAACTTTTGGCTCAATCCATCAAAGAAAGAAGGGTTTTGTTAACACTTTTATTCTTCCAACAGCAAATACATGGGATTTTTATGGGCTAAGAACTGGGGTAGTTTCCAGTAAGAGCATACTCGAGGAAATGAGCGTAAAGGAAAGATGTTAAAAGGACATTATCTGCATAATTAGAGACATCAAACCTATTGATCCTTCACACAGAATTGGCCACCACATGATCTAACCAGGTGTATAATGAGCCAAGAACGATAGCTGCAAGATAGATCTTTACACTGCTCGCCATTCGGACAACCATATTTATTAAGTCCTTTTGGGGGTAGTCATGGGGCTTGCCCAGAAGGTAAAATTTTGATAACATCACCCAAATATACCCATCCAACTCGATCTGGGAATTAAAGCCCTTTCCTACCATGGGATGTTTAAACAATTGCTTCCCCTGGGGATTCTCCTTGGCTGCCTCGCAAGCCCTAATAATAGCTTTGTCTTTAATGAAGTAAAAGTACCTAATCACTTTAGAGTAGGTGCACTTGTTGTAAGTAACCATACAATCCTTTACCACTACCTCCAATTCAGTCCTCAAGGCTTTTTCCTTGTTGGAGACTGCCTCCTCAAAAAAAGTATCAAACCCTGCAGCTTCCAACCCTAGAAGCTCACAAACATCTTCCAGGGTGATAGTGAACTCGCCCCAGGAGGCTACAAAAGTGTGTGACCTATGGCTCTAACAGGAAATCAACAATTAGAGAGCGGTGTTGTTTTTCGCGAGGGTAAGATCACCCAACCAGAGGGAATAAGACAAACTAATACAATCCAACTGGACATAATACTTAGAGTGGATATATTAAGTCCAAGGACCTAACCCCTTGCAAGAGCCAAAGGAATCTTCAAATTTTACTTTCGAATAAGGGAAATCTTTTCAATGCGAAAGAGGGTGACGGTAGCAGTAAGGATATAAGAAAAGTCTTCAGCATTCTCGCCCTTCGCCATTAGTAGATTAGGGTTCTCAGTTAGCACTAACTCACCAGGGAATTGCTCCGCCATTTGTCAGAAGAGGTCAGACTCATCGAAATATGGAGTACAAAAATAATGCTCCCACTAGTGTTGGCACGCTTGAGTTTCAGGGGAAGAACTCCTGGAGGAGTGGGTTCGTTTAACGATAGATTCCATGGAAGTTTAGAAAAATGGAGTGAAGGGTTAAGTTGAAGGAGTAAAAGAGATAAAGATGGAAAAACTCTCGTAAAGGCTCAGTACAAGAGAAAGAAAACCCAAAGGCGAATGTTCGAAAGAAGGATACCCCTTTTTATAGGGGAAATGCGGACCCCAAAAGGTGACACTTGGAAAAGCGTAATAATGAATAGTTTAGATGGAATTTTTGTCAAGAACGAAGGGCTGTAGAAGATTAAAGGTTGTAATGATGACATTTCGAGGGCTTATGCACGAATTAGCGGCGTGGGTTACACGGGTGTACCCAGGTGCAACCATATGTCACATACAGAAGTACAAAAGACAACCTCATTTAATGCAAGATGCTTGGGGTCTTTTCATCTTCTCGAGCAAAGAGTTTTAGGGGAAATTTGAATAAGCCTCTTCACTTTCTCCAAGGCATCTCCCACAAGTAATTATGAAGCCTAACAAAGGGAAGAAATATTGTCCAAGTATGGTGATATGCTTATTAAACCAATGAGGTGGTTTGAACAATAGAGAAGGAAAAAATTGAAGACCAACAATGGGTTTCGTACAGATATTTCTTCAGGCAATAAATAAATATCTCCACGAAGGGGCAAATGTAGGGTGTGAGTACCCATCAAAGAGTGATTAACATAGTTAAAAGATTGATTGACATATTGTAACACCCCGTACTTTCATGCATTAAATATTTAATTAATTCGGGAATTGAAAATTTCGGATGAGTCGTAATTTTAATTGAATTAATTAAGGAAAATTTTATTTAAATATTAATAGGGAAGTGAATGGTTAATATTTACGAGAATTTATTTACTAGGTGAATAGTAATCATTTATTTAAGTTATTTCGAGTATTAATGACAGGATATGCACTTATCTCAACCGGGAGTCGGTATAGACTAAAGGGGTGGGGGGATAAGTATTTTTACAAATTAATTCGAATGCCAATTCCGAGTGTATGGTTTAGTCCGAATGGGCCAAGATAGTCGGGAAAGTGTACCCGGGGGTAGTAAACGACTCACGGGGCATTTTTAGACATAGCCGGGCCCACATGGGGGCATTTGGGTCACTTGGGCTTGGCCCATTAGACAAAAAACGGGATTTAGGTAAATGGAGGAATTAAGGGGAATAAGAAAACGGCTGATAGAGTTTTAGAAAAAGGTTAAGTGTATTAAGGAACCCTAACAGTAGTTGGAGGCAGTTTTGGGATCACTATAGAGCCAACAGGATCATCTTCAACCTTGGAAATTCATCTCCGAATCAGACACTATGAAACCTAAGGCAAGTGGATAACTTGCAATAGTATCAAATCTGTATTTCAATTCATATTCATGTGATGTGTTTAATCAAAAATTCATTTTGAGTGTTCATAGCATAAATATGAGGTTTTGAAAGTAATAATCTGATTTGCGAATTTGGATAAGAATTCTTGAAGAAATCTGATATTACAAATTGATACGAATATGGTTGGGGATATCTGGATTTTTAGAAACGAATTTGGTGACTGAAATTGGGATGTAAATGGGTAAGAAATTAAAGATGAATAATTTCCCAAATTCAGAAATTGTAGTTAATGGACGAATTAACAATGTTGGTGGACACTCTGGAGGTCCCTAATAAGGTTTCGAACAGGTATTAGTGTTAAGATGGCTTAAGGTTGCTGGTAGAGAAAGATAGGGTTTGAGAAAAATCGTCCATGGCTGATTCTGTCTTCGCGAAGAAGACGAAGACCTGCTCGATCGATCGATCGAAGGTCTGGGGTCGATCGATCGATGGTCAGTGGATTTTGACAGTTCGCCCAGTTTTCTTGTATATGAAGAAAAATTTAATTTAATCTTTTTTCCATGGATTTATTTGATGAGAAATCTATACATGGGTTTTAAATATAATTAATGGTGAATAAAGTTAATTATAATTTGGAGACGACTTAGTGTGACAGTGTATTTTAAATTGTTGGGTTTTTGGGAGAAATTAGGTGTGACACACTAAAGTTGAATTTTTGGGAAGGTGTACGAAAGGATTAAATATGGATGTAGTGAACAAGTCCGGAGTAATCGGTTGGGGAATACCGAGAGATAAATCTTATTTAATTAAAGGCTAAATAATTCGGGAGTCGGGAATTCAGACTCGGGTGAGGTTAATTCGGACTGCGAGAGTAAGTCCAAATTTTATGGTGGGGCGACACCAAAGGTGACTAAATTAATTAATGTGAGAATTAATTAATAAATAGGATTGGACCATAAACTCTTAATAAATTTGATAGGCTTATGTTACGGATTTTGTACATGGGGTAGCCGGGACATTTTTATATTTATATATATACGGAGTGTTGCAGTATATATGTATATATAGTGTGTGTGCATTAATATCAGTGAATGAATATTATTGGTATATATTCTAGTGCTATAAGGGGAGGTTGCGTGTAGTGGATGAATCCCCTAGCTTAAGGAGTAGGGCGAGTATAATCCCAGGTCATAGCGTCCGTTATATGGGTGAGGGGCATATCACTTTCAGGGAAGGAATATGACCGCCTCCAAATCGTATGTTGAACTAAGTTATTGAGCGAATCTAACTTGGATAACTAGGTTGTGCGAATACACCTAGTGGGATAGCACTTGGGAAAATTTATATTTTGTGAGCATTTTTACTCGGTGGAATGTTTGTATTAAATATTATTTCAGTATGTTAGTGAATACTGTAATATGTTTAAATATATAATTAGGTAAATAATTATATATGGGATAATAAATACAGAGTGAAAAAAATGTATTATGTGCATAACAGGTGTGAACGTTATATGAAATAAAAAGGGTAATGATTTAATTAAGTTTGACGTTCATAATAACTTAAAAATCAGGAACTAAGGCATACTCGGTTAGAGTAGGAAAATTTCAAGAGTTAAAATAAGTATTGGGTCAGGAGCGTAGGACCTAGTAAAATTAATGGAAGCGTTAGTAGTGCACATTAGAGGAGGGGTGAGGAAGTCCTCAAGAGAGTGTGGCACTAACTAAAATATGAAGAGCATGCATATTTATTTATTACTGCAATTTAATCATTTGTTAAATGTTTTCAAATGTTTTTGGGTACTAACCCTTGCTATAAATTTTTTTAAAAACCTTTTAGGTGTCCAACCACAAGGGCGCCAGGCTTGACTCTATTCCAGGTATTCGTTGCTGCAGCACCTGTGGATGTTGCGGGTCTTTGAAAGACGCCTCCTTCTTTCCTTCATGTAGAGACTCTCTAGTAGTTATCTGAGCTTGTCGCTCACAATTCATTTATCAGTATTAGACTTGTTGAGATTGTACTTATTATCTTTACTTGTATTGGTTTTGGACCGATGGTTTATTCGGTTGGGTATTTTAATTGTGGACGTTTATCTTAGTTAACTGTGATTGTGTATTATTTATGTTCCGCAAGAGTTTTTATAATTAATTTGAAGTTAAAAATTGGCACCAGTCTACTTTTCTCACTTAGGTGGTTAGTAATTAAAAAGACGATAGTGATGCTAAGAATGGACCAACTGAGAAACCTTTTCTAACTTGATTTAGGACTGATCACCCGGGATTAATTAGGCGGGGTGTCACACATACGAAGAGGAGAATGAAGGCCACTCGACCTAGTTTCCTTGAAGATCCTACATGAATGTGGCTCGAAGGACCCACCTCGAAGATTCTCCATAAATGTTGATCAAAGAACCTACCTCAAAGATTCTCCAATGAACCCAGTTCGAAGGATCCAACTTGTGGACCAAAGTCACCTGGATGACAATAGTTTGTAATAAGAAATAGAATAATCTGTATAACTTACTTTATTTTTATAAATGTATGTTGAGTGAGGTTGTTTGGTACCCACTCAAGCACCTTATACCTTTTACTTGTTTAAGTCTACATTGTATAAGTGCTCAACTAATTTGGAAATATTGACAAAATTGGTTGTCTATCCTAGAATCCAAAAAGCCTCAGAACCTATCTCTCTAATCCTCTTCAATGATCCATGATGGTATAAAATGAATCACACTACACACAATTAAAAGTGCATACATGTGTTCATATTTCTTAAAATTGAGTGTGTGTTTAATTCCCTTTGAATTGGAGCTTTAATAATTTTTTGGGAATTTTTAAAAAAATTTTAAACCTTTTTAAACATTTTTTAATAAATGTTTTTATTAATAAAATGGGTTAATATAATTTGTGGGGTTAATATTCTATTTTGGAAACTTCTGTTTTCATTAAAATGTTTGGTTGGGTAGGATCTCAAAGCGCTAGAGACTTCAGGGTGATGTTTTGTAATTAATTTGATGCGCGTGTGAGAGCCACTCACAGGCCAACACTTGTCATCCTCCGGGTGAATGTATTTGTGTTTGTTATGTGAGAGGGCTGGATGGATGGTTGATGATCGTTGGATCATTCCTAATCAAGGGTTTGCATGTATTCTTGGTTAATCCCGGTGCTATCCATATGAACCAATCAGAATCATTTTAAACCACCGCTGTTTTATAACCTTTGGATCAAGTCAAACCTTACAAGACTTGATCACAGCCCTTGATTTCCCTCGAACGTCCAGAACCTTCCCTCAGCCCTATAAATACCCTCCACTTCTCAGCCTTAGAAGACTTTTGGGCATTTGTCTTTCTGAGAGAAAAAATAAGAGAGAAGAGAGAAGTGAGAGAAGAGAGAAAAGAATAGAGAGAAGAGAGAGAAAGGGAAACAGTTAGCCCAAAACCAAACCCTAACCCTTAAACACTTCAACTCAGAAACAAACCTTCGTATACATTCAACCCCAAACACAACCTGAGTGTTTGAGAGAGAGAGTGGTTTGTTCATATCGTTGCTGTAACCTCGTGATCTTTTGATCTTGTTCACATCTTAAACTTTAGAGTGAAGATCTTGTTTCTTTTTCCATAGAAACGTTAGATCTATACTCTGCATGTTACATTTTTCACTAGATCTGCATATTTTCTACTTGGTTAAAGAAAATCATTTCTGATTTGGTTTTAAAATGTTTTATAGTTTCTATTTTTACAAAACTTAACCTGACCTAGTTGGATTCACACTTGGAGATTTTCAATCTCACAAATGTTTTCAAAAAGAGATTGATTAAGGTCTTGTCCGATTTTGAAGCAAGATTTTCGTGGAATCTGGGTTGTATTAAAGGTCAAAAAGTTTTTTAGTTTTGTAAGAAAGAAAGAAAACAAAATCACTACATATAGACTTTATATGTAATTTTTATAGGACTGTCTGTAAATCTAAGTGTGTGTGAGTTCATGCATGTGAATAGGGATCACGTCACAAACACTTAACACACTACTACACTGGAAGTGTTGTGTTTAAGATCTGAGATCATTGAGTCGACATAAAGAAGCTAAAACAAAGGAAATTAGCAAACTGAAGAACATCATCAACAAATCAAATCTATGAGAAGTTAGAAGGACACCAAGGGGGTATATTCCTAAACTTAGAATAGGTTGATTTGTGTGCTTGCATGTTGTATTGTTTGTAACTGATTTTTGTTATTAGTGGATTTTTGTTTTTGTGACTTAGAAGTCACCGTGGATGTTTCCTCTGTTGGGAGAGGTTTTACCACGTTAAAATCATTGTGTTGATTATCTTCATCTACTCATCTCATTCTATAAGTGTGCTGAATTTTTGAAACTGCCTTAGTTTTAAAAACTGATTACACAATCTTAATTACTCTCGTACATAAGTTTCTTTGTAAACAAATCTTGTTTATAATTTTTATTTTCAAAAGAAAAGGGTTTCTCCAACAAACATTCGGAGTTGATTATACAGTTTAACCTTGTGTTAAACGACATTAGCGACGTTTTTCAATTGGTATCAGAGCCCTGTTAACTTTTATTTCAAAAGATCTTGTGTTTCTGAAATCGTTTTCTGAAAAATCTAACTATGGACGAGAAGAATGAAAGGTTTGGTAATCTGTCCAGACCTCCACTCTTTGATGGAAACAACTTTTCTTACTGGAAAGTAAGAATGGTTGCCTTCATCCAAGGGACTTTAGGAGATGATGTCTGGGACATTATTGAAAATGGATACACTTATCCTACTAAACCAACCACTGAAGGAAGTGATGAGAGGGTAAAGAAAATCTTAAGTGAATTTACCCAAGAAGAGAAAACCATTTCTCAAAATAACAATAAAGGCAAGAATGCCATTTTTATGTCTATTAATGAGTATGAGTTCAAACGAATCTCATCTTGTGCCACTTCTAAGGAAGCTTGGGACACATTAATCACTGCCCATGAAGGAGACTCAAGAGTTAAAGCTGTTAAAACTCAAATGCTTATCCAGCAGTACAACTCTTTGATCATGACTGATTCTGAGTCTTTTGATGATTTTTACATGAACTTAACTGATATAGTTACTAAGTTGCATGCTAATGGTATAACTTATGATAGGAATGAAATTGTCTGTAAAATTCTAAGGTCAATACCACAAAAGTTTGACAGTAAGAGGTATGCTATTGAGGAAATGAATGATCAAAACCTTACCCCTGAGTTACTCAGTAGCAAACTTAGGACTGTGGAAATGGAATTAGACTTTAAGAAACAATTAAATCATTCTCAAAGAAAACAACCCAACTCTAACTTGAGTTTTGCCTCTAAGATACCCAAACTTGAGTCTAATTTGACCAACTCTGACTCTGATGAGGAGTGTGATGTAGACAAACTAGATAATCAGATTGCCTTAATGTCTAAACAATTTAAGAAAATTGTCAAATTTCGAAACAAACAGGCAACTAAACAAGGCAAGCCTAATTATCCTACTTTGTCTAATCCCAAACCTCATGAGAGAGGTCTTGACAAACATCCTAAAGACAACAATTCCAGACCCACTAGAGACCTTAAAAAGATTGAATGTTTTAGATGTGGGAAACTAGGTCACATTGCTCACGACTGCAGAGTTAATCTGAATAAAGCCAACACACACAATAGAGCCAATGTCTGTAAAACTTGGAATGATTCAAGCGACTCTGATGAAGAGGAACTTGAGTCTTCAAATGTACTTGACCCTTGCATGTCCTTTTAAGCTAAGATCATTTACAATGATGATATGCCTGTGTGTGATAATGATGCTCCTACTCTTGCTTGTGTGAATACTCCTTTGATTGGCCTAGATGCTTTATTGTCTGAAAATGTTGCTAGTTCTAGTTCCGTGTGTGTGAGTCAAAGTGATCTCGATAATGACGATGCAAATGGGTGCGTGAGTACTAAAACTGAATCGTTAGGGGTCACTACACACACTTCACTTAGCGACTCAGACACAGATGACCTCCCTGATATCCATACTTTGTATGCTAAAACTCTTAAAAAAGGCACTAGATTGGAGAAGACTGTTAGAGACCTGACTAAGAAATTAGATGATCTAAGTCTTATTGTGAAGTTGAATTCTGAAGAGTACACTAACCAGTGTCTGACTCATCAATCTAAAATTGAAACTTTTGATCAAAAATTAAAAGATTTGACTAAAACTAATGAAACCCTGGAAATGAAATACAAGGGAACATTATTAGAACTGGAGGAAGCAAAAACAAAGACAACTACTGTTTTCAAAAAAAATTCTAAGTTTGAAAACAATTCAAACTGTTTTACTTACTTTGTTGTTGACTCCAAGACCAATTCTGATGATAGAACCGGTATTGGATTTTGCCCTAAGAACAAACCATAAACTACAAATCTTGAACCTATTAAGTTTGTGTCTGGGGGCAAAAGACCAATTGAAACATGTCCAGACTTTCATTTTATTAAAAAGGAATTTGATCAAAGGCAACAAGAGAAAGACATTGGAGAGTCTAGTACTTCTAAGGCTGACAATGCACTTAAGACTAAATACGTCTGTCCTTTGATTAGAAAGGCTGATTCTACCTATAAGACCATACCTCTTAGGACTAGGACTTCTGAACAGAATGCTGTTAAACCCATCTTTAGAAGTTTTCCTAAGGAAATTCATCCCTCAAGCAATCAATATTGCTCCTACTGTGACATTTATGGTCATTTCTTTGAAGGTTGTTATGCTAGGCGTCTAAACACCCCTGTTTACAACACTTCTGTCTACAAGAACTGTAACTATTCTAGGCAAAGTCATAACAATTATCCAAGACAACCTGATAAGAACTCTAAGTACAGAAATAGAAAGACCAAAACTAAGAATTCATTTAAGAGAAAAGCTCCCAGAAACTTTCCTAAACCAAAAGCTCAACTTTTTCACAACAATTAGTTTGCTGCTCCAATGTTTTTCGACAAAAAACTGTGTCTCGAAAATTTTATCAAATGAGGGCAAACTTGCGCAAAATTAAAACTAGAGCTATTTGGGTTAGAAAAGATGATCTTTTACCCCAAATGAAGTGTAACATTGTTATCAATGCCTTAAAAGCTGAACACACTTCATCTGGTTGGTATTTAGATTCAGGATGTTCCAAACATATGACAGGAGATGAAACCAAACTTTTAAACAAAACCAGATTTGCTGTTGGGAAAGTTGTTTTTGGTGATGGTGTTTCATCTCAGATCATAGGTAAAGGAACCCTAAAAGAAGAAGGAATGTCTGTTCTCGAAAATGTTCTATTAGTTAAAGGCCTTAAAGCCAACCTCCTAAGTATATCACAATTTTGTGACTCTGACCATACAGTCACCTTTTCAAAGAACAATTGTAAAATTCTAAATGATAAAGGTGAATGCATTATTACAGGATTTAGAACACCTAACAATTGCTATACTGTCAAGACTAGTTCTGAAACATGTAACATTGTCAGAAGGGATGATAATGAGATCTGGCATAACCGTATGGGTCACTTAAGTTATGATATCCTTGGAAGATTGTCTAGTCAAGAGATTGTTAGAGGAATTACTAAAATTAAACCTATTTCAAGTGTTGTCTGTGGTCATTGCCAGGAAGGAAAAATAGTTAAGACTTCGCATAAAAAGGTTAAAGACATTCTCACCTCTAGACCTTTAGATCTCATCCATATGGACCTTATTGGTCCTTCTAGAACTGTTAGTCTTTGTGGACAAAGTTATATCCTTGTCATGGTTGATGATTTCACACGATTCACTTGGGTTGCCTTCTTGAAACATAAATCTGACACGTTTCAGAATTTTTTGAAAATTCTTCTAAGAATTGAAAATGAGAAGGACACACAAGTCAATCGCATTCGCAGTGATAGAGGGGGAGAGTTCATAGACACAGGAATAGTTGAATATTGTGACTACAACGTTTACAAACATGAATTTAGTGCCCCTAAAACTCCTCAGCAGAATGGCATTGCTGAGAGGAAAAACCGAACTCTTCAAGAGATGGCACGTGTCATGTTGCATGCCAAATCCCTACCTAAATACTTTTGGGTAGAATCCATTAGAACTGCCTGTCACATCACTAATAGGGTCTATCTTAGGAAAAACTCTAAACAAACCCCTTATGAGTTATGGTACGGTAAGAAGCCTAATCTGAAATACCTAAGAACCTTCGGAAGCCAGTGTTATGTCTGTAAAGACAGAGAACATCTGTCTAAATTCGAGACTCGTGGTGATAAAGCCATCTTCTTAGGATACTCCCCAAACAGTCGTGCTTATCGTATATACAATCTGCGTACTAAGGCCCTTATGGAATCGATAAATGTAATTGTAAGTGACACTATTGTCGAAAATAAGATATCTGAATCACCTATTGTGGTTGAATCTGAAAATGATTTCAAAACTGATTCACCAGAAACAGATGACTCATTACCTATTGAGAGTCCAGAAGTACCTGGGTGGGTATCTAAAGATCATCCCATTGACAACGTGGTCGGTAATCTTAATGAGCCAGTTCGTACTGGATCCCAATTAAGAAATTATGCTAATTATGCATGTTTCATCTTCCTTGTGGAACCGAAAAATGTTAATGAAGCATTGAATGACACACACTGGATTTCTGCTATACAGGAAGAACTTTTACAATTTGTCATTCACGATGTCTGGTATCTTGTACCTCGGCCTCAAAATAAAAATGTTATTGGAACACGTTGGATTTTCAAGAACAAATCTGATGAAAATGGGGTAATCCTTAGAAACAAAGCTAGACTAGTTGCTCAAGGCTACTCTCAAATAGAAGGGATAGATTTCAGCGAGACATTTGCCCCTGTCACTCGTCTTGAATCTGTTCGACTTCTTTTCGCCATAGCGTGTCACTTAAAATTCACACTTTATCAAATGGACGTCAAATTTGCCTTCCTAAATGGAATTCTGTCCGAAGAAACATATGTAGAACAAACCAAAGGGTTCATTGATCCTAAATGCCCTAACCATGTCTTTCGTCTAAAAAAAGCTTTGTATGGCTTAAAACAAGCTCCTAGAGCTTGGTATGAACGCCTTTCCAACTTTTTGTTGGATAAGGGTTTTAAGAGAGGAGGAAATGACCAGACTCTCTTTGTCAAACATTTTGACAATAATATTATTATAGCCCAAGTCTATGTTGACGACATCATCTTTGGGTCTACTTCACCATCCGAAGTTAAATCCTTTTCTGCTAGTATGCATAAGGAATTTCACATGTCCCTTATGGGGGAGCTACAGCTTTTCTTAGGATTTCAAGTGAAACATAATTCTGATGGTCTATTTGTCTCTCAAACCAAGTATGCCTTAGATCTTGTTAAGAAATTTGGTTTAGATAATGCTAAAGTCGCCAAAACGCCTATGAGTACTACTATTAAATTATGTAAAGATGAAACTGGAAAGTCAGTTGATTCCACACTCTATCGTAGTATGATTGGTAGCCTACTCTATCTAACTGCCTCACGACCAGACATAATGTATGTTGTATGTCTGTGTACTCGTTACCAGAATAACCCTAAAGGGAGTCATTTATTGAGTGTAAAACGTATAATAAAGTACATAAAAGGCACTCTTAATCTTGGACTTAGGTACACTAAGGATACCAGTAGCACCATCATAGGGTATACTAATGCTGATTGGGCCGGTTGTACTGATGATAGTAAAAGTACATCAGGTGCCTGTTATTATGTCGGCAATAATTTAGTTGGTTGGAGTAGCAAAAAACAGAATTGCACATCATTATCTACGGCTGAGTCCGAATATATAGCAGCAGGAAGTTGTTGTGCTCAATTGTTATGGATCAAACAGATGTTAAGTGATTATGGGATTAAAGAAGATCAATTACAATTGTATTGTGACAATCAAAGCGCCATTAACATATCTAAAAACCCGGTTCAACACTCGCGAACTAAACATATTAAAATAAGGCATCATTTTATTCGCGAACTTGTTGAAACTAAGGAATTAGAAATTCATTACCTGCCTACTGATCTGCAACTTGCAAACATGTTCACTAAACCTTTAGACTATAATAGATTTATGTATTTGCGAAATTCTATAGGCATGGTATGCGCTGATTAAACTCTTAAAACCTTAAGTTTTACCCTTTGTCCATTTGAGACAAAATGGGGGAGAAATTTGAGTTTTATGAGTTCAATATTTTGTTCACATTTCATCTAAACTGCTTGATCTTAGTGTGTATATTTGCAGGAATTTCTTCTACTGATTGTCTACCGTTTCTAGTGTAAAAATTTGCAAATAGTTGAGTTATGTAATTTTTGACTTTATAGGAATTGGGTAGATAGTATCTTTTGTATAGGACTAGGTTTTATTTTTTTTGTTCCCTACGAGTTTTAAGCTAACTCAAAGGAGATTTTGTCTCATATTTCCAAAGGGGGAGATTGAATCACCTTATACCTTTGACTTGTTTAAGTCTACAATGTATAAGTGCTCAACTAATTTGGAAATATTGACAAAATTGGTTGTCTATCCTAGAATCCAAAAAGCCTCAGAACCTATCTCTCTAATCCTCTTCAATGATCCATGACGGTATAAAATGAATCACACTACACACAATTAGAAGTGCATACATGTGTTCATATTGCTTAAAATTGAGTGTGTGTTTAATTCCCCTTGAATTGGAGCTTTAATAATTTTTTGGGAATTTTTAAATATTTATTAAACCTTTTTAAACATTTTTTAATAAATGTTTTTATTAATAAAATGGGTTAATATAATTTGTGGGGTTAATATTCTATTTTGGAAACTTCTGTTTTCATTAAAATGTTTGGTTGGGTAGGATCTCAAAACGCTAGAGACTTCAGGGTGATGTTTTGTAATTAATTTGATGCGCGTGTGAGAGCCACTCACAGGCCAACACTTGTCATCCTCCAGGTGAATGTATTTGTGTTTGTTATGTGAGAGGGCTGGATGGATGTTTGATGATCGTTGGATCATTCCTAATCAAGGGTCTGCATGTGTTCTTGGTTAATCCCGGTGCTATCCATATGAACCAATCAGAATCATTTTAAACCACCGCTGTTTTATAACCTTTGGATCAAGTCAAACCTTACAAGACTTGATCACAACCCTTGATTTCCCTCGAACGTCCAGAACCTTCCCTCAACCCTATAAATACCCTCCACTTCTCAGCCTTAGAAGACTTTTGGGCATTCGTCTTTCTGAGAGAAAAAATAAGAGAGAAGAGAGAAGTGAGAGAAGAGAGAAAAGAATAGAGAGAAGAGAGAGAAAGGGAAACAGTTAGCCCAAAACCAAACCCTAACCCTTAAACACTTCAACTCAGAAACAAACCTTCGTATACATTCAACCCCAAACACAACCTGAGTGTTTGAGAGAGAGAGTGGTTTGTTCATATCGTTGCTGTAACCTCGTGATCTTTTGATCTTGTTCACATCTTAAACTTTAGAGTGAAGATCTTGTTTCTTTTTCCATAGAAACGTTAGATCTATACTCTGCATGTTACATTTTTCACTAAATCTGCATATTTTCTACTTGGTTTAAGAAAATCATTTCTGATTTGGTTTTAAAATGTTTTATAGTTTCTGTTTTTACAAAACTTAACCTGACCTAGTTGGATTCACACTTGGAGATTTTCAATCTCACAAATGTTTTCAAAAAGAGATTGATTAAGGTCTTGTCCGATTTTGAAGCAAGATTTTCGTGGAATCTGGGTTGTATTAAAGGTCAAAAAGGTTTTTAGTTTTGTAAGAAAGAAAGAAAACAAAATCACTGCATATAGACTTTATATGTAATTTTTAGAGGACTGTCTGTAAATCTAAGTGTGTGTGAGTTCATGCATGTGAATAGGGATCACGTCACAAACACTTAACACACTACTACACTGGAAGTGTTGTGTTTAAGATCTGAGATGATTGAGTCGACGTAAAGAAGCTAAAGCAAAGGAAATTAGCAAACTGAAGAACATCATCAACAAATCAGATCTATGAGAAGTTAGAAGGACACCAAGGGGGTATATTCCTAAACTTAGAATAGGTTGATTTGTGTGCTTGCATGTTGTATTGTTTGTAACTGATTTTTGTTATTAGTGGATTTTTGTTTTTGTGACTTAGAAGTCACCGTGGATGTTTCCTCTGTTGGGAGAGGTTTTACCACGTTAAAATCATTGTGTTGATTATCTTCATCTACTCATCTCATTCTATAAGTGTGCTGAATTTTTGAAACTGCCTTAGTTTTAAAAACTGATTACACAATCTTAATTACTCTCGTACATAAGTTTCTTTGTAAACAAATCTTGTTTATAATTTTTATTTTCAAAAGAAAAGGGTTTCTCCAACAAACATTCGGATTTGCTTATACAGTTTAACCTTGTGTTAAACGGCATTAGCGACGTTTTTCACCCACGAGGGACCATGCCCGGTAGGGCATGGGATAGCTAACATGCTCTATCGAGCAACATCCTCTTGGGAACTTCACATAGACATGGTTTGGAGGATTGAGAGCAAGGCAACGTTGGGAATACAGTTACTAACCCTCTTGGAAAACTTGGGCAAAACTTCATTCCGCACTTATGGTCGCTCGAGCAACTACATCCGAGCCACCTCAACTCTTACCTGTTCGAGGGAACCTCCTCGAGGTACCTCAATCTTGCACCACCGATTCTATGATAACTCTTAACTAACAAATAGAAACCAGGTTACTCGAGCTAACTATTAGTTGAGCAACCTTAGAATAGATACTAGCCCGTCTGGCTGATGTGACCATGCACCTAACAGAGTCACTATTTAACCACTCTTTGACATCACAGTGTCTGACATTTAGGGACTCGAAAATATAGCACTTAAGTAGGTTTATCCTTAGGACAACAAGTCTAGTTCTCCAAACCTGACTCTTTGGCCATACTAGGGTATGCCCCAAGCTTACGTATCATGCTCCTCATGAATGCCCACAATACTTCCAGCCAATAGAATGGCTTCCCACCAAAACTAGAAGATCCAATGCATTTAATGCAACATCCCATGCATTTAATGCAATATCTCTCGCATTTAATGCACCTAATAAGATCAATCGCATGCAATCTTACTCGAGCAACCTCGCCCCCGTATAATACACCAGATGAACAAATTAGAGGAGAGATTTTGAGCCTAGAATTGCTGCCCAAATTCCTCCATATATGAAAGCTATTGTAAGAGTATTAACGTCTCATACCCATTTAATACCCCTATCATTGAGCATTAATTGAGCTTGAAGTTCCTGCCATGCCTTTATTGTGCTTAGAGTGCTTGCTCTTTCTCCCTCCGACCACAGTACCTGCTGGTACCATCCATTTTTTACGAATGTTATGTATTTCTTATGGCAGTATATCATTTAATACAAGTCTGAATATTGAATCCCTTTGTCTTTTATTCATATGTAGTCATTGCTAACACTTAATACTGAGTGGTGTCAATCCCAGTCTTGATAAGGGGTTACGCCTCACTTGATACCAACTGTATTTCAAGAATCCACATCTTACATTTATAACCGAGAATCTTCTATGAGGGGCCTCTAATTTTTCAATGACAAAGGAAAACTCAGGCACCCTAATGTCAATATATACCAAAGCATATGATCCACCCGGATAATCTGCCACAGGAGATACTGGAAACCATATGTGGGGATATCAAAGTAGACCCCAACTCTCAAGAAGATGTCCCCCAACTCGGGGGACAACTCACACGGAACCATATTGTCTCTCACAGTGAATTGGACTTACTCATAATAAGATTGGACTTCGACCTATCTGTAGTAGGCATATCACCATGGACCCATTACTACACCAGTGTGGGACACAATTATATAAGTAAATATTTAAATTTTTCTCACATCATTGACATTATCAAATTATAAAATGATGTGACTCATCGAGGCCATGTTTTTCCTGAAATCCCCCTACTCGAAGATATTCCTAGAATATGTGGATGAAGATGGTCAAACCGTCTCTCCACGATGACACTCATGGACAACTTAACGAAAAGTAATCTATTACACGAAAGTGTTAAGATTAGAAAATTCTCTTTTAATTATTTAATAAAAACCTTTTAAACTTCTATGGTAGAATACACACACCAAAAAAAAAAATTAGTTTTGGTTGGTGTGGTGTTCAAAGTAAAATGAATAAAATTTTGAAACATAATGAGATGAGGAGAAGAGGATTTGAACACAATAAATTTATTAACGAGAAAACCATTATACTGGAAAACCCCGAGTTGTTTAGTTTTAATACTACACACACCACAAGTCCACTATAACAACAATTTAGGTACAAAATACAATTGACAAAGTGTAAATGAATTAGTATAACCAATACACCAAGTATACCAAAGTTAGTACTAAACAACCGCACAACTATTGAAATATAGCAAACAACAAAATAAAAGACTTAGTATTACACACACAACTTCACACTCAAGCCAAGAGTATCCACTGAAGATGTAACATAAAGATCAAGTTTTAATAATTTTTAGTTTTTAGAGATGGTTTGAAGATCAAATCTAAAGTAAAAGATAAAAAGAGTCGTTACTTTGGGATTTGAAATTTCAGCCGTGTGAAAACAGAAAGTTATTTTGTGTATAAAATATTTTAGATCGTGAGTTTTACAAATCACAAATGGGTCCACACAAATCTCAACAGGACAAAACCAAATCTTAGAAAGAGTTATAAATATACCCCAACATATTAAATGCCAAATAAGAGTTTCAAGTCAGTAAACTCCAAGAGCCTCAAACGATCCAACCAGAATACTCCAAAAAGCTTACAAAAATATAAATTGTAAAGTTTGTTGGATAAAAATGTGTTTAGAAAAGGATTTGAAATATTTTTAAACATATGTGAAATTTGAACAAGTTTAGAGAGACAAAGGGCTGAGAAAATTTTGGCAGCGTTTATTTTTTCTTTAGAATTTTTCCTGGCTTTAAAAAATGAACCCCAAGACCTCTATTTATAGAGATGGAGGAATGGCCCAGTTAAAAGATTAATTCCTCTACAAATAAGGACAAAGAGGTAAACAACCAAGGGAATCAAAGGGTAGAATAAGCATTGGACAAAATAGAGGTCGACGAGGGTAGATGTCTAAACAACCATGCTATTGTGGAGGGAAATATGGTAAAAAAAAATAGACAACCCATCAGAACAACCCCAAAGCTCACGCATGATGAAATTTCATGGTCCACACACCAACCTCCAATTGGCCAAAAACCAATCATGCGGATCAAACCAAAATGAACCTTCATTAAGTTAAAATGATCTCGTTTTATTTTTGTGCTGAATTTAATTAAGAAACAAAAATGATTTTAATTTTGTTTATTTTTAAATGTCTAAATCAACTTTTAAAAATTCCAAAAAACCATAACAAATATGAATATTAATTTTAAAAATATTGAAAATTATAAAGCCAAGAAATTGGTAATATAAAGAATATTTGAGTATAAAATACATATATTATGTATAAGTACAAACATATATAAATTTAACTTAGGATTAAAATAGAAGAATTGATTTTAAAATTCTTTAGAAATGTTTTTAGGATAATGTTTAGTGTGTGCCATGGCTCGAGTGTATTTGGGACAGTTGTTACAAAATTGAGCCAATTCAAACCCCGTGGGATTTTAAAAGGGTAGTTTCATTAAAAACCTCTGATACGTAGTGCCTACCTTAGTAGAATCCATATTTTTTACGATAATTCCATAGCGGGGACCAAAATACGCATACTACCAGTAATATTACGGGGACATCTATTGTCAGGCTCCAACATTATGAGAGGAATAAACCCGAAGGAACTCGGAAACACCTCCGATGAAAATAATGACAACATTCGAGAACCCTCCTTTGATCATGAAAATGATGACATCTGAGAACCCTCCTCAGATGATGACGATGAAGACATTCGAAAGATCGCCTATGATGATGAAATTTGGTTAGGACCATCCATGTTTATAGAACCACCTCAAGATACCTTGAGTTAAGGGTACAAGCAAGTCCTGGCTATGGTGGTAGAAATCCTTACCCTTGTCCAGAATTCTGATGTGTCCATACGGCGTATAGATAACTCCATGTCCCGAACTCAGAAAAAACTCTTAAGGGCTCGAAACTATCCCCTGACATTGATTACACTGATGTGATGCCCTCAAACCAACATCGCTTTCATTCGACCCCACATCCTTGACTGGCATATTGATATGTCTAGAGAAAGCTGAATAAGAAGCTCAGACAGAACCCATACTATCTCTAGACAAAGAGGTCAACTTCCTCACTTTGTTCGATCGGCACACCACTCCTACGAACCCAGTTAGTACGAAGAAAGGTCCCCCCGAAGAAGTTATCACACATCATCCTTAGGAAAATAACAAAATGGAGGAACAAATTTGTTGAATATCAACTAACATCACCATATGAGAGATTCTAGATACATCTCGAGAATGCCGAGCTGCCTTATGTAAGGACATAAATTTCCAATTGAGTTCCTGTATTGTTTTGACTTAATTCCATGAACAAAACATTGTTTGTAATATGTCATTTGTAGAATTTTATTTTGTCACGATCCCACTTGGTCTATGACATATTGAAGAAAATTGAAGACGTTGTGGCAAAGCTTCAAAGAATAAATCATGCCAATGTTTAATTGGTGCAAGTTTACTCGTCTTCAAAGTTAATTGCATTTCAAGATCACTCAGGTATGAATGCGTATAATTAATGGTGCTCAGAATTGATTTTATAAAAGATAAGGATGTATTTTTATAAACAAAAATTTTTTAAAATGTTTTTAAAAGTCTTTTAATTATTTACACTACATTTTATTCTAATATACTCGAAATAGAGTTTGACTTATTTGGATCTCCTTTAAAAGATACGTTTTGAACAAAAAATCAAATAGTCAAACTACCACGTCAGTTCGTTAAAACGATATAGGGATCTCGCTCGAACGACATGCCTAAGTCGCGCGAACGACATGGCCTTGTCATTCGAATGACACGATTTTCAAGGCAGTGCTAAATTGTTATTTAAAGCGTGTTTCTATTAGAGTTTCATAAGTGTGCAACTTGAAAAAAAAGAATACATTCCAGTACGTTGTTTACACATGTTTTTTAAGGTTTACAAATCATAAAAACATCCTTAGAGTTTACAAAGATCCGAGTTATCAATCTTACATGCTTATGTGATCTTACGGCACCAAAGAATTTTATTATATACATTGAACATCAAAGGGTTTTGCGGTGAAGAAAAGAGAAGGACTTCTTGTTCGACATCGTAGACGAATCAAAGCCAATCGGTGGACACCAAGACATACGTGGATGCGTGTGTTATGGACATGTATCGTGGAAGATGGAATTTCTGCATGGGCACTATTGAAGAATGGTATAAGATCAGAAGGATCATCAAGACCCGTGGGGATCGAGTCTTAGTGTAAAGTTAATCTATCTTTGTAAAACCATTATTCATAGTGATTGTATGGCTTGGGCCGTCCGAGGTTGTTTTCCCATTTTCGGTTTTTTCCTCATACATCCGGCGTTGTTAGTATTCTTTACTTTATTTTACTTGCTTTAATCAAGATAAAATTGGTTTAAAGTCAGAATTAGGTTTTTCACAACTTGGTTTGGTGCATAATTAAAAGTTGGATAATTTTTCTGAGAAAAATTTGGTTTTGTTTGAAACACACATATTGGGCACTCTTCAAATTGGTATCAGAGCTAGAATTTTTTTTATTTTGTTTTGTGATCCGTGTGTTTCAAAGATGACTTTTGGATATAATGAATTTTATCGAACTCCTATTTTTTATGGCACTAATTACACTTATTGGAAGATGAGAATGAGATGTGCATTAAAATCTATTGATGAGCGTGTATGGCTAGAAGTTGAGAAAGGTTGGACACCCCCTGTCACTATTGTAGGAGAGGTCACTAGTTTAAAGCCTGTTGAGTCATGGACCGAAACTAAACAAAGACTTGCACACTATAATTCTAAGGGCCTGCACGTTATTGCTTCACAGGTCACACATGAAGAATATAATAGAATTATGACTAGTGAAACATCAAAAGAGGCTTGGGATATTTTGGCACTCACTCACGAGGGCAGTAGCACGGTTAGGGCGTCAATACTTCAAAATCTCACTACACAGTTTGAGACCATTAGGATATTAGAAAGTGAGAGTTTTGATGAGTTTTATGCTAGGTTTTCCAATATTGTCAACTCTTCGTTTAACCTAGGTGAGAAAATTCCTGATAACCGTGTCATTAAGAAAATCCTTCGGTCGTTGCCTAGTAGGTTTGATGCAAAAGTGACCATTTTAAACTCCTTGGGTAGGTTAGAGTCGACGAAACTAGAAGAGATTGCAGGTGACTTACAAACCTATGAAATTGACATGATTACCTCCAAGCAAGTGCCTAAGAAAGAAAAGGGTATTGCTTTGAAAACCCGAAAGGAGGAAATTAAAGTTTCAAATTCCAATTTTGATTTTGATTTTGAGGATGTTGCTTTGTTGGCAAAGAAATTTAAAAAATTTATTAAGTTTCAAAAGAAATAGAAATATGCCAATAAATTTAAAAAATTCAAGAACAACAAAGTAGATCCCACCTCTAAGGATAAGTTTGAGAAGCCTAAGAGAGATGAGTCAAATAAGTGTTTAGGGTGTGAGGGGTATGGTCACAAAGTTAAAAAGTGTCCCACTAGACTTAAGAAAGAGGGCAAGCAACCCATTGTTTATAATGCCACCTTAAGTGATAGTGATTCAGAAGAGGGAGAGAGTTCCCCCATTGATCATAACTTTGTTGTGTTTATGGCATGTCATGTGAGCGACGCTGATTGTCATGTGCATGACACTTCCAAGGAGGTTTTGAGTGTATCCCATGTTAGTGAGGGTGAAGAGAGTTACGAGGTGGAGATAGATGTGAAAGATTTATAAGTTGCGTTTAATGAGATGTATGTCGAAACGGTGAAGATGAAAAAGGCTAACTCAAAATTGCAAGCTAAGTTGAATGAGCGTGCCATAGAAAATAATAATAATTTAATTGAGGATCTTAGGGCAGGAGAGAAGAAGTTTAGGGAGAAACTAGAGTTTGAGGAGAAAAATAGAGATAATCTCCATGGTTTGATGGAGTCCTTGAAAAAGGAGATTTTAGATTTTGAGGAGTCTAGGCGTTTGCTCGAGTCTAGGATTCACGAGTTGGAGGAGAGATTGAGAGACTCGTCTAGAGTCAAGTTTGATTTGGCGGCTAGGTCGGAGAAGTTAGATAAGATCCTAGGAGCCTTCCAAATTAAGGGAGATAGTGGAGGTATAGGTTTTGGTGAGAGAGTTGTTCCCATACCCCCCACAAGTGTGAAAAACACTAGGAAGTTTAGAAAAGGTCCACATATAGGTAATCATTCCTATCACCGCTACACTTGCACGTTTTGTGGTAGGAAAGGTCACCTTAGGCGTTATTGTTACGACCTTATACAAACTCCTAGTAAGTTTAGGAATAAAGTTGCCCCGGTTCCCAAAACTCCCATGCATCATTTTACACCTACATGGGTTATGAAATCGGATTTAGTGGCTTCAGGAATTAAACTTCATGATTCTCGTTTGGGTGCACTTGATTATTACCATGCTAAAACTAAAGGATGATAGTGTTTCCATGTTTGTCATATACTATTTTGCTTCATGATATATTCATTGCTAGTATAGTGACATGTTTATCTCTTTGTATTACGGTTTTCATTTGTTTGAGTCTTATTGAAAAATACAAAAAGATTTTGTTTTTTTAGAAAATTTTTGAAAATGCAAAAAGATTTTATTTTTTTGAGAAAACTTTTGAAAACCCAAAAGATTTTTCTTTTGTTTGAGTTAAAATATGAAAAGCCACAAATATTTTCGATTTTTGTTTTTGAGTTTACATGTTTGATGTGGCATATTAGTGTGTTTGGACCCCCCATCGTTTTATTATCCATGTGGCTAGGACATTTGGTCATTATTATCGATTCTTAGAATGATCTTAACCATTGTTTATATGGGGTTGTTTCGAAGTTGGTATGCATTTTGATTTGACTTTGTATATATGCCAACATTGCACATATGCACGAGTTTATATGGATGTTTGACTTCTCTTGCATATTTGAATTTATTGAGGCGTTCTTATCTTAATCTTGTCATCTATGCGTAAGTAGACTTAAGGAGAATTGTGCATGTAAGAACCGTTTACCATGAGGATTTAAATTGGTAAAAATGATGAGTGATTCACGAGAAAGGGCTACGAGAGTTCAAAATTAACTTGTTATGAAAGCCGCCGTTTAAAAGAGACTCAAAAGAAAATGGAATATGCTAAGAAAAGGTCCAAATTAGTTTAAGTTCATTCCAAAGAAAACATGATATTATTGAGGGAGTTTGGATGGATTAAAAATTTAAACTGGTTTGCATAACTAATCCTAATTTTGAAACATTACAATTTGACGCTATTATTTGTAGAATCGTCAAAATTATGGATTTGTGTGCATGTAGTATGTTTAGTTCATTAAGCTCACACTTTTAATTGTCATATAGCTATGATAAAGTTTGATGATTTATCGCTATCAATTAGAGCTTCTTGATCGTTTCGATGTGTTGCAATTGTGACTCATTTGTTGTAGTTTCACACCTATACATTCCATATCCATATTTGAGCACATCGGTTCTATGTTTGCATGTAACTCATATTTTTAGTTTTTATGAGTGTTTGCGGTTTTTGTTAAAAGCCTACTGTTTTAATACTGTTTTGTTTCTGTCAGGCCCTTCCTGGAATTTTCTTGTGAAAATTTTCTCACTAGGAAATATTATATCATATTTCTGGGAATGTGGGAAATTTTGGCAGGTCACGCGAAGTTGTTCAAACGACATATTCATCTCGCGTGAACGACAGCTATACTTCGTTCGAGTGACATCCTTAACTCGTTTGAGCGATGTCCCTAGCTCGTTCGAACAACAGGCTGATGTGGAGGCTTCTGATTGGTTTGCAGTCGACTGGGTTAAATTGGTATTTTTTTGGTACTGCCGGAATCTTTTTTGGACTGGCTGGTTTATATGCGGGCTTTATTGGTTCAAATTTGGTTTTGGCATATAGTCCGTTTATCACACCTGATTAGTTTGATATATTCTTTATGTGATTCCTTAGTTTACTAGCTACTGATTTGTCCTTTCTTGATCCTATTTAGCTGGTTGATCATATCCAATTAATTCATATTAGTATATTCTCATGCTAGATACTTTGATTGGTTTATCTTTTCACAGGATTGTCTATTCGAGACAAAAAGGGGGAGAGATGTATGTGATGTAGGGGGATATTTGTAAGGCATTTTGATTGATATGTGGATTTATATATTATTTGATTATATTTCTTTCAAATTGGTATCAAATAATTGCTCACATGTTTCAAATGATTTGTTCTTATTGTAAATATAAATTGGTATCATTTGTTCCTCCATACTTCACATGGTATTTGTTTGTCTGTTTCATGTGTGTAGGTATGCTTCAGTGATTCGAGATTTCAAGTCTACATCACATTCAGACAGTTCATACTTATCGGTGCTACATATTCTAGTCCATGTCCTGTATTTTTTATTTTGGGTTTATGGGATGGGATTTAGGCGTCATACGGCTTGACGACCTGGTTAGGCATTTCACTGGTTTACTTTTGTCCCCGAATAGTCAAAGGGGGGTATTTGTAAGGATATAAATTTTTAATTAAGTCCCTGTATTGTTTTGACTTAATTCCGTGAACAAAACTGTGGTTATAATATGTCATAGGTAAAATTTTATGTTGTCACAATCCCACTTGGTCTATGACGTATTGAAGAAAATTGAAGATGTTGCGAAAAAGCTTCAAAGAATAAATCATGCCTATGTTTAATTGGTGCAAGTTTACTCGTCTTCAAAGTTAATTTCATTTCGAGATCACTCAGGTATGAATGCGTATAATTAATGGTACTCGAAATTGTTTTTATAAAAGATAAGGATGTATTTTTATAAAGAAAAATGTTTTAAAATGTCTTTAAAAGTTTTTTAATTATTTACACTACGTTTTATTCTGATATACTCGAAATAGAGTTTGACTTATTTGGATCTCCTTTAAAAGAGACGTTTTGAACAAAAAGTCAAATAGTCAAACTGCCACGTCAGCTCGTTCAAACGACATAGGGATCTCCCTCGAACGAGATGCATAAGTCGTGCCAACGACATGGCCTTGTCGTTTGAACAACACGGTTTTGAGGCGACGATTAATTGTTATTTAAAGCGTGTTTCTTTAGAGTTTAATAAGTGTGCAACTGGAAAAAATAGAATACATTCCAGTAAGTTGTTTGCACATGTTTTCTAAGGTTTACAAAGCATAAACACATCCTTAGAGTTTGCAAAGATACGAGTTATCATTCTTATATGCTTACGTGATCTTGCGAAACCAAAGAAGTTTGTTCTATACATTAAACATCAAAAGGTTTTACGGTGAAGAAAAGAGAAGGACTTCTTGTTCGATGTCGTAGACGAATCAAAGCCAATCAGTGGACACTAAGACATACGTGGACACGTGTGTTGTGGATAGGTATCGTGGAAGATGAAATTTCTGCGTGGGCACTATTGAAGAACGGAAAAAGATCATAAGGAGCGTCAAGACCCATGGGGATCGATTCTTAGTGTAAGGCTAATCTGTCTTTGTAAAACCATTGTTCATAGTGATTGTCTGGCTTGGGCCGTCGGAGGTTATTTTCCCGTTTTGGGTTTTTTCCTCGTACATCCGGCGTTGTGAGTATTCTTTACTTTATTTTACTTGCTTTAATCACTAGATGCATGTTTAGTAATAATCAAGATAAAATTTATTTAAAGTAAGAATTGGTTTTTTCACAACTTGGTTTGGTGCATAATTAAAATTTGGAGAATTTTTCTGAGAAAAATTTGGTTTTGTTCGAAACACACATATTGGGCACTCTTTACCTTATTCATATGTTGTCTCAAGATTCTGTACCACAAGACCTAGCCTCGGGCGAGATGTCATCCACCATAGGTTCCATTACCATTCAAAATCACATGGGCTTCTCTTATGAGTACCTCAAATACAAGGTCGTATTCCCCGGTTCGCACTACATATCACCACTGAAGCCTGCGAACATATCGGCCCCTAGTACTGATAAATAACGAATCCACCATCAACGTGTGCCATATTTTCACTGTCGCCAACCTAGGATACACCACCTCTAAGTTCAAACCATCTTCTATGGCCATCAAAGCCTATAATAATAATCTCTAAGAGGTCCCAGGATGTATCACTTTCACTCTTATATTTGGGCCCAACTAGTGTAATGTGGAATTTCAGGCACTCGACGTCCCTATCAGTTTCGACCTCTTGCCCAGAAGGTCCTGAATACACCTTGTAGGAGCATTACCCTCATTATTACATATATAAGTCATGTTTTCATTCAATATAGAGGTCACTACGATCCAAGGGGGCGAAGAATTGGCCATAGTGTCTAACACAAGTATCCTTCCACTCATTGATACCCACCATGACAATAGCGATATCTTCCTTAGTGGATTTTGAGTTATCCCCTCGCTAATATGATAGAAGAAAAGTCGGTTATTCATAATGTAGCCTCCCGAATAATCCACAAAATGGGGTACATGTAGGATTTAAACTTGGAAGGACTCAACAAAGAACCCTCTAAGTTGTCACCGCCACGAAATGCATGGAAAAGATCGCTCTCACATACACCCTTAATAACAAAGCCATAACCCCTAGTCCCAAAATCTCTCATAAAGGGTGGAATGGTCACTTTCATCTCTAAAGAAAGGCCTTCCCATATCACAGACTTCCCCAAACCATAGTGGGATAAAGAAAATAAATCCTTACAACTTGAGATAGAGATCCTCTCCAAAGAAGGATTGTACATGGATTATGAGATGATCCACAAGATCAGCCACAATGAGCTCAATGCATTATGGGTTACTGTGAAAGATATAAAAATCCCCGAGCCATAACCTGAATGGGGGTTACCCGAACAATTTCCTACTGAAGTTGCTCTAGTAGCCATGTTGGGGTTCTCAGACTTAAGCCTTACATAACTCTTCCATGAATGGTACACTGCCTCCATAGCCCGCAGTATCACTACTGAAAAGGGACGATTAGTCAGCATTCCTGATCTTATCCTCTACCTCCATGTACCGGATGCAACGACCCCACCCCCTAAGATGAAACCTTCGATCGAGCCTCAAGATGAGATAAAGAAAGCCACCATTTTTTTCTACAAGCCCTCCTTAAGTCACTCCCCTACGCTGATGCCGTGGAAGGCCCAATAGAGGAGCCCACTACAAACACTAAGGGGAAAAATCAACTAAAGAAACACCGCTTACCCCATCCCACAGTCTGTGCCAATATCATAGAGCAACCAAAGACCACTCCAAAGATCCCCTAGCAGAATCCGACCCACCATATCACCAACATCAGGATAATTAGAGTACTCAATAACTCGACTTCTGTTTGATACGTTCCAACGCTCGTCATTCGAAGGACCTCTGAGTCTACCCTATTAAAAAAAGAGTCTCCCCCTCATCCCCTCTCCTAATGTATCCCTCTATAAAGTATACTTTTCTGCTATTATTGATGATGTCATTCTTCCCTTTGAGAGAACACTAAACAGTGATTTGCAGTATTTGTTCTCATGTGTTGCATGTGATGATTATGAATCCAGCGATGGATTAGAACTCAAACATAATAATTATTACTATGTGGGCCTAAAATTCTTAAAACACTTACAAAACTTAACCAAAGTCAATAGTGAGGATGACACAATAACCATAAACTCGGGCACTCCCTAAAGCCCCAAACAGTTACAAATATGTTCCTCCCTAGACGAGAACAAACAAAAGGAGATCACCAATATCCTCACCAGCTTCGTGGATGTATTCGCTTGGTCTTACATCGATATGCTAGACATCGAACCCATTATCATTATGAATTAGATATCCACTCTCCCTGATGTAAAACCGATAAAGAAGAGACTCTATAAACTGATACCCAAATGGTTCTTAAAAGTAAAGGAGGAAGTGGAGAAATATCTCAATGTCGGGTTCATATGAGTAGTAGAATATCCAATTAGTTTATCTTACATCCTACTAGTATCTAAAATCAATGGTATAGTCTGAATATGCGTAGACTTTAAGGATCTCAATCGGGCCTACCCCAAGGATGATCTTACTGATTTTCTTCTATCACACATCGAATTATTGGTAGATAGAATGGTCTTCAAGGCACTCAAGTCCTTTACAAACGGGTTCACTGATTATAATCAGATAAAAATGTACCCCGATCACTAGGGGAAAACCGAATTCATCACCCTATGAGGAACAGACTGTTACACAATCATGCCCTTTAATCTTAAAAATGTCTTTGTCACTTACCAAAGAGAAACCACATATATCCTACACAACCTCATACATAAGAAAGTGGAGGTCTATGTGGACGATATGATCATAAAATCCAAGGACCACGAAGGCATATTCCGACACTCCAAAAATTCTTTCAAAGGTTATGCCTATTCAAAATGAGGCAAAATCCCTAAAGATCTGTCTTCGGAGTCACTAAAGGGAAAGTGATTGGATTTATCATAAAGAAAGAGGGAATCTAGGTAGACCCCACCAAGGTGAAAACCATATGGGAGATGCTCGAACCCAAGACATAAAAAGAGTTCCAAGGGTTCCTAGGTCAAATACAATTCATAAGTCGGTTCATCAACTAGCTTACCATTATTTTCAAACCCATCTTCCAGAGAAAGACTTTCCAAAAGAGTGGAAATCCCAATGATAAGAAGAATTTGAGAAAATGCAGGAGTATCTCACTCACCCCCTCATATTAATACCTCCACAACTGGTACAACCTATCCTACTTTACATGACCATAACCGACATTACTGCAGGAGCCATGTTAGACTAATATATAATGATTTTCTGAAAGGAATGTGCCATATACTACTTCAATAAAAACTAGTATCCTTCGAGCTCAAATACACCGCAGTGGAAAATTCTTATGTATATCTAGTATGGATCACTCACAAGTTCTGTCATTATATGATATTCTTATGCAAACGACTCATCTCCTAGATAAATCCCCTAAAAAACCTGTTCGAGAAAACCACTCTCCATAGCCTGATTTCCAAATGGTTGCTAATGCTGTTTGAGTTCGAAATCACATATGTCATGCAAAAATCCACTAAAGGGTGAGTCATCTCTTACATTCTCGTAGATGAAAAAAAAGGGAATGAGGTAGAATTCCCTGATGAGGACCTCTTCTGAAATTTGGGAAGTTTACTTCGACGGGGTCTCTAAAAAATGGGGATTTGACAACAGGATGCTCCTTATATCTCTAGACTCGTAATGAATCCACATTGCTATCAAATTCACCTATGAATGCACAAGCAATATGTTCGAATATGAGGCATCCCAGGTCTTAAAATTTCCTTGGAAATGGGAATCACTGACCTGAAAGCCTACGGAGACTTAAGCTCAATCATCAACCAGATAGTATGAATGTGGAGAAATCAGGATTATAAATTGCAACCTTAACATGCCTACTTAGAAGAAGTAGCTTTTCAATTCGAGCATATTGAATTCGACTTCTTCTCTAGGGCCAAAAATAACTCCGCAGACGCATTTTCCACTCTAGCCTCCATGATAGACATGTTAGAATGAACCACAAATCATGTTTATCCCCACCAGACGTGACACCCCTTTCTATTGCTTTGAGATTGATGCCATTAAAGAAATAATGGAAGGACCAATAATATGGTACTACGACGTATAGAAGTTGTGTAACAAGAACCACTATCAATCCAATACGTCTCAAACGACCGACTAACCCTAAGATGATTGGCATCCCAAATAATTATTCGCGGGGCCACTACAAAAGACAATTCGATGGAATACACTTACGATGCATGAAAAAAAATGATACCATTAAGACTATGAACAAAATCTATAGTGGTGAATGTAGCCCGCACATGAGTGGACACACCATTCCTAGAAAAATCCTCACACATTCGTATTACTGGACTACCATGCAAAAAGATTGCATGGATTACATCAGGAGTTATTTCAAATGTCAACTTTACACCCTTGACAATATTTACCTCCCCGAGAGCTCTACTGCATGGCCTCACCTTAGATTTTCTTCACCTGGGGGATATAAATCACAGTTAAGTTAACCCCTAAGGCCTCCACTGAGCATGAATTCATCCTGGTCTCCATCAATTATTTCACTAAATGGGCCATACCCTAATCTTACAAAATGCTGAACGCTAATAAGGTGGCCAAATTCATACGTCAAAACATCATTTTCCACTTTGGCGTACCCTATGAATTGGTATTAGACAATAGGTGCCACTTCGAAAAGAGGTTTCAAAATTACTACACAAATACGGGATTACTTGGCATAATTCTTCCACATACAGACCTCAAAATAAAAGAGCAGTCGAAGTTGATAACATACATATCAAGAACATCATCAACAAGATGACTAAGACCTACATCGATTGGTCAGACAAACTCCCATATGCCCTCCGTGATTACCAACCTATAAAGAAAAATTCAATAGGGCCACCCTAACTCCTTAATATATGTCATAGAATGAGTCCTACTCATAGAGCACAAGATACCTTCATTATAGTTCATGCTCAAACGTTGTGTGGTTGAAATCAAATGGGTCCAATATCGTTATGATGAACTATCTGTCCTCGACGAGAGAAGGCTAAAAGCCTTTCATCAAAATTAGGGCCACCAGCAGAGTATCGCCTGAGCATTTTAAGATGAGGGTAAAAACTAAAAACATACAAGAGGGCTATCAAGTCCAAAAAGATAATCTTAAACCTGCCCAGACTCTCAGAGGAAAATTTGCACCCGATTGGAAAGGACACTACCTCATCACAAAAATAAACTTCAATGGAGGCACTACTTTAGCTGATCTCAATGGAGTCACACTTTACCAACACTTTAATATAGAATGATATTAGAAATTATTTCCATGAAGCTACCCAGGGTGAAAAGGAAAAAAATGATATGACACAAAAATAATCGATCATTATGGGAATGAAAGACTATGCAAGCCCATACACATTCCAGCCTTATATAAAAAAGACCACTTGAGCAACCAATCTTTCACTTAAAGTTATCAAAAACACTTTAAGCCCCTAACTTTTTCATTGAAAATAACTACGTAGAACTGATTCTCTGTTATATTATTATTACAGACATTCCAATATAGACACAGTGTTGTCTTTCAATCAGAGATATATACGTAACCCGAGATATCACTTCAAGCCCGGTATAAACAAACACCAAAGAATCCTATATTATGGGAAAACCCTATTTATGGTCCTTGTTCCCTCCCTCCAAAATAGACGTCATGGTCTAAATAGGCTAAATGTCAAATAATAGCACAGTGCCCTAAGGCATTTTGGGACTCCGTAAAGTAATTGTTATTTAAGAAATAACAACGAAAAGGCTGATGCTATGAAAGAATCAATTGAAGGAAGCCTAGTAGGAAGAAACACTAACTCTTATTCCTAATGAAATAAAAATAGAACAAATTCCCCCTCTAAACACTAATCAATAGACAGACTCACGAAATGCTCCATGAAGAGCGACACTCTATCTTGGCTAAAGGACGATGCTTTGATTCCTAAGATATATCCAATGAATCTCGAGTGAAAGGTGATGATGCTGAGATTTAGCACCACCACGTAAGTGATAGTGAGCTCAAACAGTAGTAGTTATGGCAGCCATAGAGATGCAAGTATATAAGTATGTAAGTGTGTAGAAGGGGATGAGTATAAGAGGAAGTAAGACAATGATGTATAGTGGTTCAGCCAATTTGGCCTACATCCACTGTGAGTGTGTGATCCACTAAGTATGGGCACTAATGGCCTTGGATACAATGCACATAACCCCCTCTCTCTCTCTCTCTACTGTGTGTACAAGCAGAGTTTTAGCTAGGGCTACCGTTAATGGATCGATCCCCTGTAGGGTTGTAGGTGACAAGTATATATAGGTCTTGGGGGGTGTAGTGTACCCCCCAAGTAAGCATGGTGCATGTGAATGATGATCTAACCAATCCCCTGTTGACACCTGTAGATGCCAAATGATGACGTAATATTCCCTCACGTGAGGGTGTGATTCGGTTATAACGGTCTGTCACGTGTCATATGAGCCTGACGCGCACTGTTCCACGCGTGTCCCAAACCACGCGCTGTCATGATGTCACCCTCGGCCTATGAGTCGAGGCCGAGGGCAAAGTTTCTTCCGGTAATGAGTCTGGCTTGATTCTAGCCTCGTACTGTCGTACCCTCGTAGGGTCGTCTGGAGCCTAGGGAAGGGTCGGCCCCTCGTAGGGTCGTCTGGAGCCTGGTGGAGGGTCGTCCCCTCGTAGGGTCGTCTAGAACCTGGTGGAGGGTCGGCCCCTCGTAGGGTCGTCTGGACCTGGTGGTGGCCAGCTGGGGCCTGTATAAGGGTCGGCCCATCGTAGGGTCGTCCGTATTGGAGGTAATCCTCATCCAGACTGAGGGTATAAACGGGTATATCAATCACCCCCCAGCCCTTAGCCATAGGTGTCATTGAGATGGCTGAGGGATATTTGCTAAATCCGAGACACGTGTGATCAGTTAGGTGAGTGACACCTGTGCAGATACTCATTGCTATTCCAGTTTCCAAGGCAGGGCGGCTGCGCAGTACGCTTGGGGCCTTGTGCCCTAATTATATCTTTCTTTGGTAAATGGGCCCACTCATTACCAATGTATTTAAGAGATTTTCAAACTCTCTCTCTTCATCTTCTTTTTCTTCGCGCCCAAGTCTATTCTCTCTCTAGAACCAGTAAGCTTCGCCACTTGCAGCCTTCGTTTCGTCAGGTCTCAGCAGCATTACTCTCCCTTGTTATCAGGTATTCTCCTTCATTAAGAGCTTTCCTTTGTCTTCATTTCTGTTTATATTTTTTTTTAGGGTCGTAGGGCAGCACTTTCTTTTGAGTTACCCCATAGCTTTTTCCGGTGTCTTCTCCGGCCACTGGTTCTTTGAATGTTCTTGACGAAAACATTTGAGTTCTTTGTTTAATCCAAAAGTCAAACTTGGTCAATCCCCCAAGTGTTTGTAGTTGAATTAGCCAAGTTTAGTATAATTTCTCTAAGTGTAGGGTCTTCCCTTTAATGCTTAGGAGGCTTTACAACCTAGTGTCTGAATTCCCACCCTTGAGAGAGAAACTATTTACCGAGATCAGACGAATAGAGGAAGAGGAAGAGAGGAGACGAGGGGCCGACCCTAATTGGGTACGACCCATCTTTCCCATTCCTCTTGCCACCATAAGACCATCTGAACCCTCTGAGTCTTGCGGGTCGTCGTCTCGTCCTGCCGACACTCCCAAACCAAGTGAAATGGACGAGAGAACCTCCTCTCCAACTGGTGCCGAGGCGTCTGGTAGAAGGGACACGTCTGATCTTAGCCCTCCCCGAGAGGCCGAGGGTACGATCCCCTCTGAGGCTGTCCCTGTGACAACTCTTTCCCCCAATGCCTTCCAAGTGGCTTTTCCCCAGGGTCCTCCTGCAGGTGATGAGGGGGAAGGAGATGAGGACGAGGACGATGATACAGATGATGAGGTTGACACCTCCCACGCCTCGTCCTTTATCTCCTCCGTTAGGGATATAGACCTTCTGATATGGAGGCATATTTACGGAGTGCCCTCTGGGGTAACTATGAGGGTTCCCTCTGATACTGAGAGGGTTTTTGACTGTCAAGAGGGAGAGGTTGCAGTTTATGAGCAAATGTTCAAGGTAGGTGTCAGACTTCCCTTCCACCCTGCCATTGTAGATATTCTGTCGGCTCTGGGTGTCTCTCCCTCGCAACTTCCACCCAACTCTTGAAGGACGATTCTGGGGTATATCTCTTTGTGGAAAAACTCTTTCACTGATGAGCCCTCGTCCGACGTGTTCTTGGCCTGTTACAATATCACCTCTTCATCTAAACAGCCCGGATACTATCATCTGGGGGCGAGAAGGTCTGAGAAGAAGCTGCTCCACGTGGCTCAAACTTCCAATCATGATTGGAAAAAGAGGTTCTTCTTCATATCTGGGGCATGGGAGAGCTCTGCCGAGGCGTCCCCTTCTGCCGACGGTCCGAGGGTCCCTAAAAAATGGTCTAATCCCTCAATTAAAGCTAGGTCAGACCCCGGACTTAGCCTGGAGGAAAGGGATATTGTTGAGTATCTGAGGGGACGAGGGAGAGAGGGTGAGATCCCAAAGTTCGAAGATCTGATGACCCCCCGCTTCCTTAAAGAAGCTGGTCTGAGGGTCGGCCCTCTGACAGAACTATGTGAGTTATACTGAACATTTTCCCTTCTTTACTTATTTTTCAAGTGTTCTCTCTTTATCTTTGAACTTTTCTGACATGTCGTCGTCTTATTAGATCGTCCTGCAGGTACACCAGACTACCTCTGGGAAATGACTGCTCCAAGCCTACTTGCTGGTTTGTCGAAGAAAAAGGGGAAGGAGCCTCAGCAAGCTCCAAAGAAGACAAGGGCCTCAGGGCCGACGGTTGTTGAGCCGACCTCTGATAGCCACAAGAGGAAGGAGCCTGAGCCTCCTGTTGAGCATCAGCCTGATCCAAGGACGAGGGCAAGGGTCGAAGCCTCTGAGGGTACGACCTCTTCGTCGAGCATGGGGGCCTTCTGGTCTCAGAATCTGTTCCATCTGAGGGCCGACCCCTCATCCCTTATTGCCAACTTGAGGGCGGCCAAGGCCTCAATGTTCTCTGCACCATCAGCCTCTGACTTCGAGTTCTTGGCAAAGATGGCTCCAGCTAAAGTGTACGACTTCGGTCTGCACTCCCTTGCTCAGGTATTGGTCTTGACCTTTAATTTCATTCTTTCATTAACTGTTCCCTCAGCCCCTCTTGACATTTGTTCATTTTTTCTTGCAGTCCGCCTGTGCCCTCACCTCAGCCACCAAGTGGATGGCTGAGAACCAACAGAAATTCCACGAAGCTGAGAGGGCCATTCAATAAGAGGCTGACCTACGGACAGAGTTGGACACTGCTAGGGCCGAGCTGGAGAGCACAAGGACTGAGCACGCTAGAGTCCTTGATGAGCTGACGAAGCAACATGACGCCGATCTGCAGGCTAAGGACTTGTTGATCAAGGACAAGGACTTGTTGATCAAGGACAAGGACTTGTTGATCAAGGACAAGGACGAGGCTCTGATCAACCTGGAGGCCCAGCATAAGACTGATCTGGAAGCAGCCATCAAGAAAGCTGATGCTGATGCTGTGGAGGCATACAAGACTTCAGATGAATTTCAAGGCTTCGGCCTTGAATATCTTGAAAGGGGGATTAGGACGGCCTGCCGATGGGTCGTCCTCAAATTTGGCGATGTGGTTTCCTCTGTTCGCCCTTCACTAGAGGGTGTTCAATTGGACGATCCCCTAATTGCCGAGGCCCTCAACCAGGTGGAGTCCCAAGTCCAGCTCGAAGGGGTCGGTACATCTGAAGATCATCCGGTGCTGGTAACAGAGGAGGCCATTCCCCTTGATGTTGAGGCTCTGCCTTCTGATATCATCTCTTAGGGTGGCCGTCTGTGGCCCATACCCTCCTTTTTGTGTTTTTGTTCTATGTATTGTAAAACACTTGATGCTTTATATTAATACCATCATCTCTTCCTTTCACAACTGTCTCCCATAACTACTGTCTTCCATATTTAATTCTGCTATGGTTTGTTCCTTGCTAATTTGCCTCTTCGTTGATGATGATAATACTAACCCTTCCCTCATCTTTTTGAGGACCAATGTGGGGTCGTCCCCTCATCAGGCTTCATTATAGCCGAGGGTTCAAATAATCAAATTAATGATTTTTAACGAAGTCTACCCTCGTCTTTTTTTAGAACAGTGGAGGGGTCGTCCCCTCCACTGGTCCTCATTATAGCCGAGGGTTCAACTTACCAAATTAATGGTTTTTAACGAAGTCTACCCTCGTCTTTTTTTAGAACAGTGGAGGGGTCGTCCCCTCCACTGGTCCTCATTATAGCCGAGGGTTCAACTTACCAAATTAATGGTTTTTAACGAAGTCTACCCTCGTCTTTCTTGGGGACAGTGGTGGGGTCGTCCCCTCCACTGGTCCTCATTATAGCCGAGGGTTCAACTTACCAAATTAATGGATTTTAACAAAGTCTACCCTCGTCTTTCTTGGGGACAGTGGTGGGGTTGTCCCCTCCACTGGTCCTCATTATAGCCTAGGGTTCAACTTACCAAATTAATGGATTTTAACAAAGTCTACCCTCGTCTTTCTTGGGGACAGTGGTGGGGTCGTCCCCTCCACTGGTCCTCATTATAGCCGAGGGTTCAACTTACCAAATTAATGGATTTTAACAAAGTCTACCCTCGTCTTTCTTGGGGACAGTGGTGGGGTCGTCCCCTCCACTGGTCCTCATTATATCCGAGGGTTCAACTTACCAAATTAATGGATTTTAACAAAGTCTACCCTCGTCTTTCTTGGGGACAGTGGTGGGGTCGTCCCCTCGACTGGTCCTCATTGTATCCGAGGATTCAACTTACCAAATTAATGGATTTTAACAAAGTCTACCCTCGTCTTTCTTGGGGACAGTGGTGGGGTTGTCCCCTCCACTGGTCCTCATTATAGCCGAGGGTTCAACTTACCAAATTAATGGATTTTAACAAAGTCTACCCTCGTCTTTCTTGGGGACAGTGGTGGGGTCGTCCCCTCCACTGGTCCTCATTATAGCCGAGGGTTCAACTTACCAAATTAATGGATTTTAACAAAGTCTACCCTCGTCTTTTTTGAGGACTGTGGTGGGGTCGTCCCCTCCACTGATCCTCATTATAGCCGAGGGTTCAACTTCTTTGCATGTATACTAGAACTGATAACCACTGGATGAGGGAAACACTGATACTTGTCATTAATCTTCAATGTGTTCTGTCGAAACAATGCTTATTACAACTATGGCTTATCAAGACCTTGCAACACTACTGGTAGTATTTTTTTCAAATGATCTGCATTCCAGGGGTTTGAGAAAGGTTCCCCCTCCAGGTTTTCTAGCCTGTAGGTCCCAGGGATGACTTCATCGATGACCTTATATGGGCCATGCCAATTAGGGTGAAGCTTGTTGGGCTTTTGCCAAGTCTTCTTGAGGACCAAGTCCCCCACTGCGATGGGCCTATGTTTCACCCTCTGATTGTAGAACCTTGCGGTCCTCTGTTGGTAGGAAGCCTGCCTTATCTCAGCATCCTCACTTCTTTCCTCAATCAAGTCCAGGTCAAGTCTCCTCTCTTCTGTATTTCCCTGGGGGTCATACACTTGGACCCTATGAGTGGGAAACTCGACTTCGGTGGGGATGACTGCTTCTGATCCATAAGCTAACATGAATGGGGTCTCCCCAGTAGAGGTCCTTACTGTCGTCCTGTACGCCCACAACACTTCATATAACTCCTCGACCCATCTTCCTTTTGCCTCCTCAAGCCTCTTCTTAATCCCATCTAGGATTGTCCTATTCGTAACTTCGATTTGCCCATTGGCCTGAGGTCGGCCTGGGGTGGAGAAATTTTTTTTGATACTTACCCTCTCACAGTACTTCTGCAGAGAGGCATTCTTGAACTGGGTCCCGTTATCCGAGATGAGGGTGTTGGGTAGACCATATCTGCATATCACATTCTTCCAGATGAACTGGAAGGTCTTCTGCTCTGTAATCGTGGCCATCGGTTGGGCCTCTACCCACTTTGAAAAGTAGTCAATTGCTACGATGAGGAACCGATAGTTATTGACTGCCCTCGGTAAGGGTCCTACCAGGTCAATCCCCCACACTGCAAATGGCCATGGGGATGTAATGGAGGTGAGGGGCTGATGAGGTTGGTGAGGGATGGTAGCAAATCTTTGGCATTTATCACACTTTTTAACATATGCGGCAGCATCTTTTCCTAAGGTCGGCCACCAGTAGCCCTGGGTGACCACCCTCTTCGCTAAGGATCTACCCCCAATGTGGCTTGAGCACGACCCTTCATGCACATCTTGCAGAATAGAAGGGACTTCTGAGGGATGCACACACCTAAGTAAGGGGAGTAGGAACCCCTTTTTGTACATCGTGTCTCCGATGACAGTGAACTTTGCAGCCCTGTATCTCAGCTTCTTCCTTTCTTGGCTTGCTTCTGGCATCTCTCCCTCTTTAATGTATCTGATCAGAGGATCCATCCATGACGGTTCTTGAGAAACATTCATGCAAATGCCAAGTGTTCCCTCGACGTCTTCAATAGTTGGTCGAAGCAAGATTTCTACCGGGACTGTCCTCCTTATGTCTGTCCTAGTAGCTGAGGCCAACCTTGCAAGGGCGTCAGCACGGCCATTGTCGAGCCTAGGTATCCTCTTGAATTTCACTTCTTTAAAGTTTTTCAGCAATGACCTCACCTTCTCAAGATACCTAGCCATCCTCTCGTCCTTGGCCTCGTAGGCTCCTAGTATCTGATTCACCACCAGCCTTGAATCGCTGTGAACCAAAATTTTGCCGACACTAAGGGACTTAGCCAAGGAAAGTCCATCTATCAAGGCCTCATACTCAGCCTCATTGTTGGAGACTTTGAAATTGAACCTCAGGGCGTACTTGATGCCTGTGCCGTCGGGTGCTGACACTATCAATCCATCTCCGCTCCCGCTTTCGCAAGAGGACCCGTCGATGAAGAGACTCCACACAGCATGTTCCTCTGAGAAATTTCCCTCGATGAGTGACCCTTGTCTAAAAAGGTATCTTCCCTCTTCGTTTTCAGTCGCTTTCTCTCTTGCGGTGCTCGTCTCAGCCATATCTTCTGGTGTGTCTGCAGGTCTGTTTTCTGTATCCGTCTTCCCGAGGGTCTCACCCTCGGCCCCATCATCTTCCTAAGTGAACTCAGCCACGAAGTCTGCCAATGCCTGTCCCTTAATGGCTGTCTTAGGCTGATACACAATGTCGAACTCCCCCAGCTCTATAGCCCATGTCATTAGCCTTCCTGATTTTTCAGGCTTGTGTAGGACCTGCCTAAGAGGAGAGTCAGTAAGGATGACCATAGTATGGGACTGGAAGTACAGTTTCATCTTCCTTGAGGCATGGATCAAGGCATAGGCCAACTTCTCCATCCTCGTGTATCTCTGCTCTGCCCCCTGGAGTGCCTTGCTGTTGAAATATACGGGCTTTTGTATCCCGTCTTCGTCTCTTACGATTGCTGCACTGATAGCGGACTCTGAGACAGCAAGGTACACGTAAAGTCGTTCACCCTGCACGGGTCGTGACAGCAGCAAGGGAGACCCTAAGTATGATTTTATCTCCCTGAAATCCTCATCACACTCTTTACTCCACTCGAAGGCCTTCCTGAGGATCTTGAAGAATGGTAGACACCTGTTTGTAGCCCTTGACACAAATCTGTTCAAGGCAGCCACTCTCCCTGTGAGCCTCTGAACGTCTTTAATGGACTTGGGGGTCTTCATCTCAATAAGGGCCTTTATCTTTTCAGGATTAGCCTCGATGCCTCTTTGATTGACAATGAACCCCAAGAACTTCCCCGCTCCGACCCCGAAGACACACTTGGTCGGATTGAGCTTCATTTTGTATTTGTCCATTGTATTAAAGGTCCTTTCCAGGTCTGCCACATGATCCTCTGCCTTCAGACTCTTAGTCAGCATGTCATCTACGTAAACCTCCATAGACTTCCCAATTTGGTCTTCGAACATTTTGTTTACGAGGCGCTGGTACATTGCCCCCGCATTTTTTAGGCCAAAGGGCATGACCCTATAACAGTATGTCCCCTTGTCAGTGATGAAGGCGGTCCTTTCCGAGTCCTCGGGGTTCATGAAAATCTGGTTATACCCTGAGTAGGCATCCATGAAACTCATGAGCTCATGGCCTGCGGTAGCGTCCACCATCTGGTCGATGCGGGGGAGAGGGAAGCTTTCTTTGGGACAATGCTTGTTGAGGTCTGTGAAGTCCACGCACATTCTCCACTTGCCGTTGGCCTTTGGGACGATGACTGCATTGGACAGCCACTCAGGGTAGATGACCTCTCTCATAAATTCACCGTCTTCTAATTTTTTAACCTCATCCCTGATGACCTCATACTTTTCTCTAGAGTAAATCCTCCTCTTCTGCTTTACCGGCTTCACTCCCTCTACCACATTGAGTTTGTGGCACATGATTTCAGGGTCGATCCCTGGCATATCTACATGACTCCACGCGAAGACGCTTCGCCTTCTCCTCAACAGTTTGATGAGGTCTTCCTTGATACTGGGCTTCAGATATTTGCCAACTTTGACGGTTTTTCCCGGGTCATCCTCATCGAGGATGATGGGTTCTACCTCCTCAGCGGCCTCTCCTTTTTTGAGCTTCGTCTCGTCCCTGGGTTCTAGGGTATCAATGTTGTAAGTGGTTGTAGCCCTCTTGTGTGCCTCCCTTTCTTCAGCGGAGTTGTAGTAGCACTCTCTCGCTGTCGTCTGGTCTCCCTGAACTTCCCCCACCCCATAAGGGGTAGGGAACTTAACCATCTGGTGGACTGTGGACGGCACAGCTTCAAACCCCTTGAGGGCCACACGTCCCAGTATGATGTTGTATGCCGAAAACACATGCTCATTCAGCACAAAGAAGCTGACCCTCTTGGTGAGCCATCTCGGCCATTCGTCCCCCATCCTGACATCAGCCTCATATATTCCTAGGGGGTGAACCTTCTCCCCACTGAACCCAATCAATGGATGATGGTATGGGACAAGTCTGGCACGACTGAGGCCCAAGGCCTTGAAGCATGGCCAAAACATCACATCTGCGGATGAGCCCCCATCCACCAGGATCCTCGGCACTTCGCACCCGTGCACCCTAGTGGTGATGACGAGAGGGTCATCATGCGGGGCCAATAGGCCCTTGAAGTCCATTCTTGAAAATACCACAATCAAAGTGTCCATATCAACCTTCTTCCTTTTTTCTGACTTGACCTCTAGGAAGGTTGAGTGCACCATCTTCGCCACTGCCTCAGCCTCAGCGACATGGGCCTTCCTGTCGGCGACCTCAGACCCTCCTCCTGCAAGTCCCCGGGAGATCATTCCCACCCCGATTGAGATCATATTGAGCCTCTTGACAGGGCCTTGGTCGTCTCTCGGCGGGAGGTCAGGGTCGTCCTCATCATCAGAGGGGTCGTCCCCTCTTTTTTGAGGACCTTCTCTGCAGGCATCGACTCGCTTCTTTCTGGGGTCGTCCCCTCGGCCCCTCTTGAAGTTGGCTTTGTCGACGTACTTTCTGAGCTTCCCTTCCTTCAGCATCTTCTCAATCTCGTCTTTCAGGGCGAAGCATTTATCCATCACGTGGCCGTGGTCTTGGTGAAATTCGCACCACAGGTTCCTATTTCTCTTGCCGGGGGCTGCCCTCAGCTTCTCAGGCCACTTCAGCGTCCGGTCACTCTTTATCTCATTGAGGATCTGTTCACAGCTGACCGTCAGAGGGGTGTACCCCGCGAACTTATCATCCATGGTTCTCTTCTTCCCCTCTTTGTTCTTCTTGGGGTATTTACTCCCACTTGCACCTCCTCTTTCGTCCTCATATTTTGCAGCCATCGCCTCCTCGGCGTTCATCACCTTTCCTGCTGTTGACAACAGCTCGGCCATCGTCCTCGGAGGGTCTTCGGCAAGCTTCCATAATAGCTTCCCCTTTTGGAGCCCTCCAATCAGGGCTGTCATAGCTATGCTCTCCTCATAGTCTTCCACCTCCAGCTTCTCTTTATTGAATCTGGCTATGTAGTCTCTCAGAGTCTCATTCTTTCCCTGCTTAACATAGAGCAGGTGTGTGGTCTTCTTCTGTGGCCTCACCCCAAAGCAGAAATTATGGATGAACAGGTCTGCCAACTGCTTAAAGTTTCCAATGGAATTTTTCGGAAGAGACGTGTACCAGACATGCGCAGCCCCTGTCAAGGTACCAGAGAAGGCACGACATCTCATCTCATCTGAGATAGAGTATATGTCTGCCGCGGATTGATACATCTCCACGTGGTGGACATGGTTGGTGCTCCCATCGTATCTTGGGGTGACCACAGGAGGCCTGAACTTTGATGGCGTGGGGAAGTTGACTATCTTTGCCACAAAGGGTGAGCCTATGGTGTATCCCCTCTGAAGAGGGTCCCGGCTCTTCAGTATGTCGCCAATCTTATCCTCTAACCGCTGGATTGAGTCATTCTAGGGCCTCACAGGGTCGGCTTGGCTGATGTTATCCCCTGCTGCCTCTCGGAGGTGGATGGAGGGCTCCGCTACGGCAGGTCTGTGTCGGCTGTTTACTTCCCTTTGGCCATCATCCCGTCTTTGGGGTCGGCCTTCTGCTGACTCTTTCCTAGATCTCGCTGCGCTTCATGACTTGGACAACTTGTCCCGCAGGTCATTCACTGGGCCCAGCCTCTCGAAGGCCGACCCCCTGCTCAGGCGGTCAAAAGCAGAGCCTCTTGGGTGATCATCAGGGTTTGGTCTCCCGCACTTTCCTCTACTGTCCTGGAGAGGTCGTACAGTATTTTTGGAGACCTCATACGTCTCCCAGCATTCTACTGGAGCCTCTTCCACCTCCAGATCGTCATACCTGTCCTCAGGGCAAGGGTTTCCTTGCCTCCCCAGGCGTAAACGCCGGGGGTCAGCAACATCCCTACGCCGCTGAGGGGGTGGCAGGTCTTTACGGGGTGCCTGGGGTGGTCCCCTGGCCTCATGCGGTCCTGGAGCTACTGCCGGAGTAATCATCTCAGATGATACCCCTGGTGGTCTCAGTATGTTCTGACTTAGAGCTGTGAACTGCTCCTGCATCATCCGCTGGCTGGCTGCCAGAGACTTTAGGGATGCTGCCACATCAGCCATCTCAGACTGAGGTGGTGGCTGGCTGGGACTGGGTCTTCCCCCCTCATCCGGCGGGGGAAGAGGTGGTGGTGGCATCTCATGTGCCATGTGCTTGAGCTATGGAAAGTTGAACTGAAGAAAATGCTAGTGAGCTTGGGAACCCTAGTGGGTCTCTTTCAATGGTGAAACACCTCCTCTCAGGGGGAGTGTTGGTTCACCACCAGAGTGCCCAGTGAGGTCAAGCTGTACAAAGGAAGAGATGTCTTCTCGTTCCCACAGACGGCGCCAAACTGATGATGCTGGGATTTAGCACCACCAGGTAAGTGATAGTGAGCTCAAACAGTAGTAGTTATGGCAGCCATAGAGATGCAAGTATATAAGTATGTAAGTGTGTAGAAGGGGATGAGTATAAGAGGAAGTAAGACAATGATGTATAGTGGTTCAGCCAATTTGGCCTACATCCACTGTGAGTGTGTGATCCACTAAGTATGGGCACTAATGGCCTTGGATACAATGCACATAACCCTCTCTCTCCCTCTCTACTGTGTGTACAAGCAGAGTTTTAGCTAGGGCTACCGTTAATGGATCGATCCCCTGTAGGGTTGTAGGTGACAAGTATATATAGGTCTTGGGGGGTGTAGTGTACCCCCCAAGTAAGCATGGTGCATGTGAATGATGATCTAACCAATCCCCTATTGACACCTGTAGATGCCAAATGATGACATAATATTCCCTCACATGAGGGTGTGATTCGGTTATAACGGTCTGCCACGTGTCATATGAGCCTGACGCGCACTGTTCCACACGTGTCCCAAACCATGCGCTGTCATGATGTCACCCTCGGCCTATGAGCCGAGGCCGAGGGCAAAGTTTCTTCCGGTAATGAGTCTAGCTTGATTCTGGCCTCGTACTGTCGTACCCTCGTAGGGTCGTCTGGAGCCTGGGGAAGGGTCGGCCCCTCGTAGGGTCGTCTGGAGCCTGGTGGAGGGTCGGCCCCTCGTAGGGTCTTCTAGAACCTGGTGGAAGGTCGGCCCCTCGTAGGGTCGTCTGGACCTGGTGGTGGCCAGCTGGGGCCTGTATAAGGGTCGGCCCATCGTAGGGTCCTCCGTATTGGAGGTAATCCTCATCCAGACTGAGGGTATAAACGGGTATATCAAAAGGTAACCTCCTTCTCTCATGATAAATGTAAGTACAAATGCATGGCTCATCAGCAAGCAGATAAAAGATATCTATCTCCAAAAGAAATGTCACAAAAACACGGGGCACTTTTATCTCCACATGTATATGTATCCCTTTTATTTTATTTTTATAAATAAGATTATATTTGTCAACACCATTTAAATGAAAAGAGCTTAGGTTCGTTTGGTCCATATACGCATTGTTCATCACTCTTATGCATAATTACTGAAAATTAAAGGGAAACATAGTGACACATGCAAATACGAACAATTCATCACCAAGTTAAAGGTGTATTCCTCTTACAAGCCAAAACTGTAATGGGGATTCTTCCCATTCCTCTATAAAAGTGACATACTAAATACACAGGGCTTTACCCCGGACTACCCACAAAAACCATAAAAAATGCCTTTTGGGAGGTTACATAAATCCCACCCAAAGGCCCAGGAAAAATACTATCCCATTAAACCATTACACGTGGATCCTCTTCCCTGAATGAACACTTGCATAGCCTCTTTTCAAAGACCTTGGATTCTATATCCTGTCTCACATGCTAGATAAAGAAGCACAAACAGGATAAGTAGGACCCCAATACACTTTATCAAGCCCAATGACTACCCAACACACTTTATCAATACCGATGTTATCGGTGGTCTGATCAACAGAGACCTTAATAACCAGTTGACACAGAGATGAATGCTTAAAAGACCATTGGGTCAATATCTTCCGGAGCTAGGAAACATCAACCCTCACTTGCTAAAAATTTGGAAAACATCAAAAAATCAATTAGTTTAAGAATAAAAAGCAAGCATTCACAAGAATATGCTAAAATATCAACTCACGCCATTTGAAAAAAGAGTCACATCCAAATCCGTCACAAGCAGGCTAATGCTAAATCACACTAGCAAATATGCACAATTTAATCCTCACCATGGAGGACCAAAGTAAACATCGACGGGAGCATTGCAAGGATGCAACGGTCAACTTAGATCATTGGCAGAGACGGAGTGGAGAAACCAAAAGATAATGAGGTGGCATCCCCCACACCCATCGAGACTTCCCCCACACCCATTGAGACTACCAGCACAAAAGTAGAGGCCGACGCCCCCATGGAAAGACTGCTCGACAAAGACAAGAGAAATGGGGCATTAGTCATGCTGAAATATTTATCGCTTCCCATATCATAGTGATACGATAAAGACAAGATTATTGGAGAAACAAAGGCAACGTAAACCAATTAAACTATAGTGATAATTGAATATGACTAGTCATTAAGAGAAATTAAGAGGACATAAAAAAAAGGAAATATTAATCCACATTAAATATCTTTCGAGCTTTTGAAAAGAGATGACAAAATGAGTAAACGTTTCCTTGTGGATGACCGAATTGTCTAAGGGTCTGGTTAACTTCCTAACCATGTTCCAAAAAATCCCCTCCCCTGTAGTTTTTTACCTTTCACCCCCATCCACACCCATTCTAAATATAGGCAAACCTATTTTTAATAGTTTCAAATTCGCCAGGGAGTGTTTGCATGCACACCACTTTAGTTCACCGCCTCTGCGGACTCCCCGATTTGCAATCGAGATGTGCATATTTTTATCACATTCAGTAGAAAACCCTCGACCTACACCCAACTAAAACCCTAAGAAAGAAAGTTAGAAACCACCCTAAAGAAAACAAAGAAGGTCAAAACCATAATGATGGAACTTTGAGGGGAAAAAGTGGAAATACCAAAAACTAGAAAAAAAATTAAAAACATTCATAGGGGGCCCTTAACTAAAAGGTTAAAGTACCCATCCCCTTTAATTGAATGGTTAACCTCCCCCATGTAGGTAATGATTGATAAATCTCTGTAATTTTAACCATGGCCCTACATGTTCCCTCCACCCCTATCCACCATACACGTGGCATCCCTTTAATCGAACGGCTGGAAGGATTGTTTGACAAAATAGTTAAAGGAGTCCAATTGACCCCTATAAAATGAGGTCCCCACCAAACCTGAAAAGAACCCCAAAACCAAACATTGACTCAATTTTATAACATTCTTTAATTTTTAGCGCCCGAGATACTCGAGCTAGTTCTAAAAAGTTCCTAGTGAAGTTCTTACTTCTAAAAAGTCACTTCCTCCAAACTAAGTTCATACTTATGAAAAGTGGATTCCCCCTAGTGAAGTTTGTACATCTAAAAGTGACTTCCCCAAGTGAAGTCGTAATTCTGAAAAGTCGCTTCCTCCAAAAAACAAAGGCAACCCTTTGCACGCATTTTACGAAAATTGGTACTTCCAAATGGAGTTCTAACTAACAGAGCACCTCAATAAGGGACATTCCCCTAGGAAAACATCGTCTCACCCTACAAGGTTAAATAAAACCAATAGAATACGGGTCTATACCTCATATATATAGTGATAAACCATTTATATCTCTTTATCTCATTTTCCCCGTCCCTTATTTAGGGGACCAAGTATGCACCTTAAAACGTTTATATTTTAAATCCCAATTTTTAGCCCAACACCTCTCTATATTGAAATGATATACTCATATGTTAAATAAATTTTAATAAAATGCCACAACTAAATACAAATATGAAAATATAATTTTCAAAATCGTTCTCAGGAAAGTGTCAGTGAGCCGAGTAAATCCAAAACTTTACAAAGCCAAAGTATAATATCATACTCAGCGCTTCTCCGAGCGAACAAAGCCTATCCCAATAGTGGAATCCACGAATATGTGTTTTCCTGCAAATACTTGTCAAGCATCGACATTTGATTAACTTAATTTCAACATATAAGTATATCAATCCAACAAAAATAACATGCTATATTAAGGACTAAGCTCCATAAATACCATAATGTTGTATATTGTATACCTGGTATCCCGTTGCCAATACTCGTAAATATGTCCCATTAGTTAGAACTATGTTGGATTTGATCCCAAGTCTCCTTTGGTACGTAGGCGCTAGAACGAACTAAACTCGTGAAGCCCAAGCCTCATAATACATCTTTTGGCATAATATTTTGTAGGGATGCATCCATCTCTAGTATAAACCCCCTCCTCAAACCAGTCCAAGGACTATGACACCTCCGAGAATTTTTCTATATCGATAAGGGATGCATAGATCTTTGTCGATGGATTTTGGTCCACTTAAACCCCAAGTTGTAGTGTTTTACTCAGTTTCTTAACCCCACTATTCATTCTGATTAACACAATGCATGCCAATAAATATGTATATAAATTCTCTTTAGTCTTTTCTTTGTGATACACCTTGGCGGACAGGGTAAAAAATTCTATCTCCATATGATAGTTGATCTCTTCATGGTTATCTTTACACTATCACCATGAATGGACACAAATCACAACTTGCATGAGAGTTAATTCATCAGTACATTCACATTAATTACATGTATGGATAGTTAGCTAAAGAGAGCACGCATGCGTGCGAGTGTGCGCGTGGGAGAGAAAGAGAGTCAAATATATCCAATTAAAGTCAACAAACTCCACAACAAATAAGGTACTAGGTACTATCTCTTGCATCCACTTGAAAAGATTTCTGAAAAATCTCGGGATATTGCCCACCACTCAATTGGTTCTTCCCATTAATTTGCCAAAGAACCACCTTTGTAATTTATTGCATAAAATTACATTTATAAATTAATCTAGGATAAGTACCCCTAAATGCCAATAGACCTTGATACATAAAAAATAATGGTAAAGTACTTGTCCATGATCATTTTTTAATATTATTGGCACCATCTTTTCATAAGCAGACATATTGACTGGACACGAAATTCTATTATCGGTATAATGGCCCAATAATAAAATAAATTTTATACCTGGCTTCAGTAAACCATAATAATTCAACAATACACCATTGAGGGCATCAATAATGTGCCAAGGGTTTTTCACCTACAAGCATAGTAACATTCCAAATTGAATACTAATTTACCTATATCTTAAATAGTTGGAACTTTGGTCTTCACTTTGAATTATTTCTGAACTTTGGTCTTCACCTGTGAATTATAGATTTATTTTGAAAAGACAATTTTAAAGAAGAATTTTTAATTTAATCTATAATTCACAATCCATTCAAAATAATCTACCACGAATGGTACTTGTGTAGATAATAGACAAATATCAATTTGGATTAAAAACATTTAGCAGAAGATGTTTATCTTATTTATTATTCGGGTATTGCTTGAGGTATTATTTCTTTCAATTATACATGAGAATTGAGGTTACGTTTCCAAGTTCTGTAAGAATTGGAAGCTCCATGTCATAAAACTTCGAAACCTATTAAATCGAAAAATAACTTAATATGTTATATCATAATGAATTGGACTTCAATTTACCAATAGTTGTGCCAAAATGCACAACCACAATATGTTATCAAGGCTCAAGTCATAACCATCTTGAACAACAGATCATAGGGTAACTGATTCAATGCAAACTCCCTTTGGCACATGTATCAAGTTGCCAAAATGTGATCTTCATTATATAAAGTAATAAGAAGAAATTTCAAAAATGCATATTTTGCGGATTCATGACTAAATAAAACAAGTAAACATCTATTTGATGTTCATACAGACATAAAGATAACTAGTTATTTAGAATATAAATTGATTAAGAGATACCTTTGTGACTTGGATGGGGCACATTAGTCAGGCCATGGACTTGAAGTCCTATTTTGATCACATCCAGCGGGCACCTAAAAGTTGCAGCTATAGCTTCTGCAAGGAATGCATTGAGTATATAAAATCATAATAATGGATTGTTATAATATGGTGTGAAATGAAAGTAAACCCTAGATGTTAAAAGAGAGGGAGGTGAGGAAATTTGCAAATGCACCAACATCGGCATCATATATGATATATGTATCACTCTTATGGTTTCCTCCAGTCGTCTTCAACAAATATATTCCCCTTTTTATTGGATGCAAAAGTTGAATCAAAGACCTCAACCATAACTATCTTATGGCAAGTACCCTCTACACTGGTCATAGCTATTGCCATTTCTACATAGGACGCATCATGTACATCATCCATAGATAGTATAAGCTGAGATATAGACTTTGCAAAGTAATACACTATTCAGTGTTGAACAATTTTTGAAAGATTTAATGAGAAGACTAAGTGATAGAACTTAGTATGTAATTGAAGATAAACCTACAATTTATAAAAGCAACAGTGTCAGCTCAGACCCTATGTGCTACTGCTTGCTTTTCTAGTGCCCTCGATGACGGAGATGGTGTTTTATTGTGTTGCATATATCGCATTATATATAATAGTAATACATAAATAAACTAAATTTTCATGTATTTTATCTTACTAATCATATCATTCACATGATTCACACGATAACAATAATGTGAGACTAAACAACATTGAAAATTAACCAGGATTGATTGATTGCCAAAAATAAGACAAAAATAATCCAATTTTTTCAAAAGTATTTAATGTTTTATGATTAGGTTGAAAGAAAAAAATACAGTCATTCACAAATGGGCATGAGCATAACATGTGATCATCATTCTGATAATGTGAACAAGAGAACATTCCACAATATGAGATTGTATATGGTTCCTAAGCACTTGATCAATAGTTAACTTCTTATGAATGTTCTCCACGTGAAAATATATCTTCTAGGAGGGATGAAATAAGGCCAAAATACCACATGTTTCTTTAATTTAGCACCATGGGGTTGACAAACATCATGGATACTCTCGGGGGGAAATTCACCATTATTAAATGTCATCCATACAAAAGGTTATTCATTGAACAATATCTATATTTGCATTATATTCTTTATTGACATTACATAGGTGAGAGCCCATTTCTAATCAATAATAAAGTTAGCTACAACTGCTTTGAGATTTACTGTAGTGTGAAAAGGAATATGAAGCACTAAAGCAATAGAGTACCCAACCAATTTTCATTCCAAAAATTAATGGTAGATACATCCCAATATGATTTTGATTCAGTTTCGAGTTTAGGAACAATTTAAAATCTATTGAATAAAGTACAATGAGATACTTATTCAAAACAAAAGCTTTATGCAATAAAATAACTAAACTTCCTTCGAATTAACTATAAAAACAAGTAAATATATCATAACAAGTGAAAGAACTTACCTGCCTTATTGAGACAGGGCCCTAAGATATGGGAATTTGCTTGATGATCGCTGCAGATGCTAAGAAGAAATGGTACTTCTTGGCAAGTTTCTTGACAAATTACTTAGTTTTTAAGATTTTTAACCCTTCCACGTCCATATACTCTAATCCTATCTTCTCTGCCTTTAGCACTCAATACAAATAATATTATTGGTATTCTCTCTGATATGGCTAAGTAAGAGCAGGTTGGTTAGGAATCTATTGCTAATTCTGATGTCAATCCTGTGGATATGAGATTTAATGCTATAGATATGGATGCACCTAATGTCTATATGAAGTATATATGGTGTGAGCGCCATGTGGATAGGTTTCTCCAGGAAGATCGAGTTATCTTTAATTTAATCATTGAGTGTTATCCAGAAACCTTTACAAGCCAATTAGTGTGTAATATGGAAGGCATTTATATTACCAATTTAAATACACTCGCCACCCATGTTCGTCGATTTACTTCAACTACGCCGAATGAGATCACCCCCACAAGTGGTCTTAATTTATTGGCTACCAAAAAAAACTTGGAGAATCGTTACCATTTTAAATTGGCTTGGATGGATGATACCGTTCACAGGATTAATCATCCTACCATGAGGATATTGATGAAGGCTAAATATTCTGAGAATGATAAGGCTGAGCAATGCCATCAGCGAGCGGATGCCTTGAGAGAGCAGATCAAGTCCCTTGAAATCGAATTGAGCAAAGTTTTATTTGGAGAGGAAAAAAGGTGTTGCTCGTACTACCAAGATTGAAAAGGTCGTGAAGTGAGAAGTGGGTGCCCTCCGGGAGGGATTATATAGGAAAGAGAATCTACTTTTCCTCTTGACAAATAATTACTCTTGTAACCCTTCCCTCGTGTTTGTATTATCTTTTCCTGCCTTTCGAGCATGTTATTTACCTTGTGCATATACTTTTCACTTTTATTACTTTCCCCTTATACTGTGGGACTATATGGTCGCAAATATTTTGTACGTAAAACAGTCGCGAGTAAAGTTTTTACACTGTTATCTTTACCGCATACTATGGGGATGCCTATTCGTAAATTCTGTATGTTTTCAAATATTTGCGAGTAAATGAACATTGACTGAATAAAATAATACCATCATACTTTGGTAACTCACTATTGTTCTCATCATATTTTATTATTTGAGCTTTTGCAATAATGATTGTGTAAGCATATCCCCTAAAATATTGCGGGTATTTCCTTCCTTGAATATTTTTTTACTGTTATGCTTGCTATATTCTGTCAAAGAAAATTAAAACTGGGGAGTATATCTCATCAAAATTTTTCAAGAAATTGTGAACCATTAACATTTTTATTTCCCTGTACTTTTGGAAATTTTGTACTTTATTGTTTGCTATATTTTATTGAGGACTTTATCATGAAAGTATATCCCCTCGAAATATTATGAGCGAAGGAGAACTTATTAAATAAAAGAAATGTATATCCTCCTATTTTAGAAATTCTCAGGTATATTGCTCGTCATATTTTTCCATTAGGAAGTATATTCCCTCAAAATATGGCGAGCAATGAACCTCTTGATGTGAAGATACATTTTACCATAAATTAAGGTAATGCTGTGAAAATTTTGCTTGTTATATGCAATTAACTGAAATAGTATAATCATAAATTTTTGAAATGTATCCCCTCGCACAGTCTTGCAAGTAAATACATAAGAAAACAAAAACAACTTATTGGTTATATAACCCAATAAGTATTATAATTACCATTATAAATTTGTGAAAGAAAACTGGGCATAATCAAACAAGATCTATTGCATTCATTATACCAAAATTAATGTTTTCTAGTAGTGCTCTTACAAAAAAGAGAGGTTTCCTTACCGTAAGAGAAAATTTTAATTTTAATAAATAGTCAAATAAATAAACACTAAGATACCTCCTGCATAAGACTTATTTATCCACTTGCAGTTGATTGACTGAATACAATCACTCTCAGGCTCTGAAATCTGGCAGTGTCCTGATTTACCTATCCTCATACCAAAAATGGGCATTCCCTGCTAGTCTTAAACTTAGAGGAAGACATGCTCCTTATATGATGAGTAGATGCTCGTTGAACTAAATCTCCCACATATGACTCTTTTGGATTGACTAGATTCTCATAAGACCTCACAGTTGTTGGGTATATAGTTTAAGATTCTCCTTTGCTTTGTCACAATACTCATCTAAAGCTTTTAATTGCACATGTCTTAGATTAGGCAGCAGATCGTGGCTTAGAGCCACTCCTGCTAATGGTACTATCAATTCCACTGGTAAGACAACCTATGTTCCATATACTAAAGAGAAAGGAATGGATCCTATTGGTTTCCTTTTAGAGGTATAGGCCCACAAAAGCATTGTCAAATATTTCATCCCATGTTCTAGGGAGATCCTTTAACATCTTCTTCAAAATGTCAATCAGGGTTTTGTTGGTCGCTTCTACCTGTCCGTTTCTCTTCGAGTAGGAAATGGTTGAATTATTCCAAAATGATCTTATATTTATCACTGAGCAAACTCATTTCCTTACATACAAACTTCTTTCCATTGTCTGTTAGTGTGACTTTTGAAATGCCAAACCTATAAATTATATATTCTCGAATAAATTGAGTTACTATTTGAGTAGTAATCCTTGTTAAGGGAATCGCCTCTGCCCACTTAGTATACAACTCTGTAAAAATCCAAATGAATTATTTTCTACGGGAGTCTGGGCTGATCTTTCCTACCAAATCAAATGCCCAAGTATAGAATGGGAATATAATAACCAAAATATGTAGGCTAACTGAGGGGGAATGGACCATGTTCCCATGCACTTGACATGTTCGATATTTCTTCACGAAATCTATGAAGTCTACTTCTATAGTTGGCAAGTAGTAGCCCAGAGTCATTAGTTGGCCGTACAATTTTGCTCCACCCATATGTGAGGGTTCATGAACTTCTTTTAACACCTTCGCTAGTTTTTTAGACACATTTCATAGATTTTCATTACATTCTACAAAGTTCCCCTCTCACTAGGTAGAACCGGGTAACCATCTTTTTTAAGTAAATCTCATCTACCTGCTTAATGTCTAACTCTCCATCTATATAAGGATTTATCCAGTCCTCCAAGATCTCCACTGAGTTAGCTTCAGTTGTCTCACCAAATTAGATATTGCATTTTAAACAACTTTATTGGAGACAAGCAACCTCTGTACTCATATTCGTCCACCCCTCGCTACAGACGCCTACAGAGTGGAATTTTTGTATCTCCACACTGCCTTGTGTGCATTGCTTGTAGATTTTCATTAGCCTCTTCTTCTCCCACACGCCGTACTAAGTAATGATCCGAACTTTTGAAATAAAAAGTTATTTGAAGCATATAGAAGTTCTCTAGTTTTAACAACTTCATGCCTGCTTCATGAGTTTCTAATTTCTTTGCTATTGAGGATATCCAATATTTAGGCTCCTCATGATAAGCATCCCTGAGTGTTTAATTTATACAAATAATAGATTCATTTTAGTCCCTTATTCTTGATAAAATTGGCCTTATGTTCATATTTAATTATTTCGCAGGTCAATCGGTAGTCGCCGTATCAAATTATGCTAAATCAATAGTGGTCAAAAGCATGGAATGAAGAAAATCAAAGCAATCGTGAAGACTAAAGTCCCATTTGAGCTTGCCCAGATGAGTTCCGATCCCCCGAACCCATTCCCGTATCAAACCTAAGTCGAAACCTAGCCCAATCCGTTACTTGAACCTTGTGTGTGTTTAAGTTATACTTTTATTATTTTTTTAGATTTTTATTTTAGTCGTGTGTATACTTTTAGGATTTATTTTATATTTTATTTGTGTGCGTATAGTTGTGAATAATGGGGTCCGAATATTTTTAATTTGTGCGTCGAGTGTTTGTATATTTTAACGTAAATATAATGTGTTATGTTTTATTAGATCTTTTCTTATTTTATTTTATTTATTTTTAGTTTTTAATCAGTTTAGTTCTATTCTTTTATTTTATTTTAAGTCTTTTATTTTTAGGTTAGGAATTTATTTTCTTCAATAGATTTTATTTCTTTTACATTTATTTTTAGTTAGGTTGTAAATATTTCATTAGTTTTTACTTTCTTTTATTTTTTTTAAGACAAACAAAACACACACCATTTCCCCTACACTTTACCGCACTTTAACTAGGACTGTGAATTTTTGACATGGTAATCCATTTACGCTAATAACCCGAAATGACTCGAACATGATACTATTAACTTATATAGATTTAAGAGTACCCAAAACTCATACTCAAATCAAAATCAAAGCGACTCGAAAATGACACAATTAACCCGAATTGTCATTGCTAGCTTTAACACCCCTCATCATCTTCTCCCCTACAACACCCACACATTCTCTCTCTTCTCTCTTCCTCCGTAACCTACCACTCAAAGTATCCATCTCTCCACCTTTCAACACAAAACCGGACAACCTACCTAGCCACCCGTTAACCTGGCGATAACCCGCCGAAAAAATCCAGTAAACTCTCATCAACATTTCCCATGACTAGAGGTGGAAAAACTGGCCTAACTAAGGTATGCCGCCCAAACATAGCCCACTCAAAAGATTATAGGCCCCGTTTTTATAAACATCGGGTCAAATTTAGGCCGAGAGAATGGAAATTTATGGGCCATTTCAGAGCTTAAATGTTAAACACTTGTGCTATAAAATGCAACAGCTAAACAACAAATCCTTAACATTTTCCCGAATCATCTTTCTCATGCCCTCTCACCAAGTTACAAAGGTGACTCTCTCTCTCTCTCTCTCTCTCTCTCTCTCTATATATATATATATATATATATATATATATATATATATATATATATATATATATATATATATATATATATATATATAGTGTGTGTGTGTGTGTGTGTGTGTGTTCTTCATCTTTCTCGGTAAATAATCAGAAAATATAAAATCAGTAGCAGAGAAGAACTATTGGGTCTTCTCTCTCTCTCTTAGAGCATCCTTCATTTCATTATTCAATTGGGTGGCCCGGTCCAAACGTAGATTGATCATTTGATCTGACCCATTTAGACCCGTCGATTTATGAACCTATCCATATTTGATGCACCTAAGTTTACCCCAACCCACCTTATTGATGGTTCTACCCACAACCTTAAATTCTCCCACTGCCGTAACCCATTAACCTACCTTTAATCCGGACCTACCGGCAACCATACCCAGTTCAACTCCAAACCCGAATACTACAACCCGATCACCATGAACCCAAAACCATTCGTGGGTTATAAAAGAAAGGGCTGCTCATTTTAAGAGAGGATCGAAGACTACATAGGGAATAAGGAGAGAATCTACACTACATTGTTATCGTGTACATATTAGGAATAAAAAATAGGTTTAGAAAAATACAAAAAAAACTAGTTTAATTTAGAATAATTTTTAAGTTTAGTTTTTATTCTTGTTGGTGTAATCAAGTGATTTTCTTTGTGGAATAATTTGAACGCACTTCAATTCGACAAGGAAATATTACGTATTGTATTTCTATCTCCCTACTTATATTTATGTCCATATTTTTCTTTAATGCTGTGCATGCTAGAATGAGAATGTTCGCTAATCACCCCATTCAAGGGGTGAGATAAAACTGCGGAGGATGTTCATTTAGTTAATTAATTCTATTGATTTTCATATTTATAGGAAAATTAATTTTTAATTGTCACAAATTAATTAACGTATCGAGAAATAGTAAATTAATTTAGTTTTAATATTTGATTTTGGGGATCGAACTAGAGATAGGTTTTCTTAAATTTTTAATATTAATATAGTGATTAAAGTAGAAGATTTATATAATTTTTATTAAATTGATCTTAGCGTGCAATTTATTAAAAAGAGTATAAATCTTAGTTTTTTAAAGTGTGACATTTTTAATTTAGTTTTCTGAAAAAGATATTATTCAAGTTATAATTGTAATGAGAGTTAGATTATGAATTAAATATTATCTCGAATAATTTGAATTCAATAAATTAAGAAATTAAAATAATTGATCACACAGTGTACTCACAGCTCTTGAACCTTCTCACATTTATCACACTCGGTTCCATGTCATTTTTAGTTATTTAGTCACTTCAGATTTCAGCATTAATTAGTTAATTCTCCCTTGAAATTGTTTTAAAAAAAATATAACAAAATTAAAGAAAGACGATTTTAATAAGAAAAGTTAAAATTGCAAGCATTCACATTATTTGTTTTCTGCTTAAAAGTTGGATTGATAACCGTACTATGGGTACCATTTTAGCCACCACGGGCCCAAACAAGTAGCCCGGTAAAGGACCAAAGTCTGGGAGCCCCGAATCCCTACCGAAATTAGTTATGACTTAGTCTCTACCTAAAATCTCATAAGGAGATATTCTAGGAAGTGATGGACTAACACGGGGGAGTCCAACACCCACACTCCCCGAGAACAAGCATGAATATGACAAACCCTAAGCCTGGGGTAAAAGGCACGTAATATATTTCCTAAAAAATGCTCTCCGGAGTAAAAAGAAATAATACTGAGAGCACCACCGTGGACGTAGGCATTCTTGCTGAATCACGTACATAATGTGTTGTGTGATTGGCATTATTTACATTCCTTATTTGCTTTGGTGATTGTCTTTTCCTATTAATTTGTGTTGAACTTAATTGTCACCACAATTTGTGCCATCTGTGAGAAACATTTGTCTTCCTTTAAGAAAGACCTCAACAATAAATATTTTGGAATGTCTTGACACAGCAGCAACGACCCTCAAGTAGGGGATATCTAAGAAAAGCCTGCCCCTCGCAGGATCATATCTGAAGTTCGACGTTCAGATTAAAGGGATGACCGAGAGCGGCAGGCCTGAGAAGAAAGTTAGGACTAATGAGGTCCACACAAATCTTCAGGTTGATCGATGCCTATGAGGCAAGGATCCAAGAGCAAGGAGAGGTCGCTCGCAAGAAAGAGGCTGAGAATGCTTACCTCAAAAGGAGATTGGAGAGGATGGGGAGGGAACCCCATCGCAGAACCCGACGATGCCTATACCTCACTCCTAGTCCTCAGGCGAGCAAGTCTCACAGCCGAGGAAGGATCCCTAGACGCGAATCCCAGAGATTCAAGGAGAACGAGTCGGATGACAACTTGCTCGAAAAATAGCGACCGGTTCGCCATTACAGGGTCCCAGCTCGAGGTGATGAGGATATATAAAACTTGTTCCGAAGAGAGATGGACCAGCACCCAACACATCGGGGTGCCGCATCAACCAGAGAACTTGCTCATCGATCTCTCAAGACCTAATTGAAATCCCCTTTCTCATGGAAGATAGAAGAAGAAACCCCCAAGAAGTTTGGTATTCTGAGATTCAAGTTTCATAATGGAAAGACTGACCTTATCGATCACGTTAGGCAGTACAGGCAGGCCATAAATCGCTGGAACCATCATGATGCACTAATGTGCCGGATTTTCCCCTCGAGCCTGCATGATGTGGCCCAAAAGTGGTTCGAGAGGCTCCCTCATAGGTCTATCAAGAACTTCAAGTCCTTGGACGATCTTTTCACGCCTCACTTCATTACCAGCAACTCCCATCCCAAGAAGATGGATGCTTTACTAACAATGAAGAAGACGCCACAGGAGAGCCTTCGGGACTACACAAAGAGGTACTAGGAGTTGTTTAACAAGGTCAAGGACTGCTCGAAACAGGTAGCAATGGCCTCTTTCAAGATCGGCCTACCCAGCTCTTTCCTTCTGTACCCATCCATGATGATGAAGGAGTCCATAACCATTGATGACCCGATGGTTCACATCGATAAGTACGCCAAGGTGGAAGATGTGACCCACCTCAATTTAGGGGAGAATGGTCGGGCTAAGCTCACTGCCAAGGGAAATGCCAAGGTCGAAAACTAGAAGAAAGGATGTAAGAATGGGAGCAAGGGTGGCTCCAATAATGGAGGCAAGAACGATGTTTCGAAAGCATTTTAGGCAGTAAACATTGTCTTCAAAGAACTAATCTATAAGATCCTAGTGAAGATTAAAGATGAGCCATTTTTTAAGTGGCCCAAGAAGATGGGGGAGACCCTTCAAAGAGAAATAATGCGCTGAGATGCGCTTTTCACAAAGAGGGAGGGAATAAGACTGAGCACTGCAAGGATCTCAAGTCTCACCTTGAAGAGTTGGCCCAAACCGGGCATCTGAATGAGTTTTTAGAGAAGAAGGCAGAAAAGGTTGCTACTCATAGAGACACAAGGCTTGATAATGTACTAGAGGATGATGCTAGCCATGAATTTACTGTAATCCATGGGGCATCATACATGAAGCAGATTCAAGGGAATTCATCTCGAATGGAGGTGAAAGAGCTTACAGTAGTAATGAAAGCTTTTCAGATTGATCCAGCGAAGACATAGTCAGGAAAGCATCGACGAGCAGATGACGTCGACTATAATAAACACATCGTGTTTACAGATGAAGATATAGTAGGGGTGAGAACCCCGCATCATGACTCTTTGACCATTACGCTCAGTATTACCAACTATGATGTTGATAAGTTTCTCGTCGACTAGGTAATATCATCCGAGGTAATGTATCTCGACCTATTCAAAAAATTGAAATTAAGCATTGCCGACTTGAAGGAAGCCACTATCCCTCTAGTTGGCTTCGCTGGAAAAATGACTATTCCATTAGGAAAGATCGCGGTGCCATTAAGGGCAGGGAGTGTCTCCAAGATGATCGAGTTTCTGGTAGTCGACATTGACTCTCCATACCAAGCAATCGTCGACAAAGGATGGCTACATGCAATGAAGGCAGTCCCCTCAACCTACCATCGGAAACTCAAGTACATGACTGAGCGAGGAGTTATAGAGATCCACGGAGATCAAGCGATGGCAAGAAGGTGCTTCATAGCAGCCATCTGCCCGAAACCAGAGAAGAAGGCCGAGAAGGCTAAAGAAAAGGTCGAGGAGCAAGAAGGTCTAATACCTTCAAAATAGTAGTAATGTATAACAGACCCGGAGTGGAGGAGACCAGGATCCTCCCCTCTGATCGGTTCATTGAGAACTTGGAAGAAGTCACAGCCGATGGTAATAAAAAAGATAAGAGTTTCTTGATTGGAACATCCCTCATAGATAAAGAGAAGAGAGAATTGAAAATGTACTAAGGAGTAACTTTGATGTTTTTGCGTGGGAAATGTACGAGCTACTGGAATTAATCCTAGTGTGGTTTGTCATCAGTTTCACGTAGACCCCACTTTCAGACCTATCGTACAGAAGTCACGTCAAACTGCACCAGAAAAAGCCAAGGCTGTAGAGAAGGAAGTAGAGAAGATGCTGGATGCAGGATCTATACGAGAAGTTCAATTCCCTAAATGGCTGTCCAACCCAGTAGTGATTCCGAAGAATAATGGGAAATTGAGAGTTTGTATCGATTTCAGTGACCTAAATAGGGCATGCCCTAAAGATAGTTTCCCTCTCTCAAAGATCGACCAATAGGTAGACGCTACAGCAGCTCATGAGAGAATGAGTTTTCTAGATGCATATTCAGGGTATCACCAGATTCCTCTATATGCACCAGACCAAGACAAGACTGCATTCATTACCACCGTTGATTTATACTATTATAAAGTTATGCCCTTTGGGCTCAATAATTTAGGATCAACTTACCAGAGGCTAGTCTCCAAGATGTCCAAATACCAAATGAGAGATACCATAGAGGTCTACATTGACGATATGCTCGTCAAGAGTAAGCGCAAAGAGGACCATCTCTCAGACATATCAAATACCTTCGAGATCCTCAGGAAATACCGAATAAAACTCAACGTGAGCAAGTGTTCTTTCCGTATCCAGTCAGGAAAGTTCCTCAGGTATAGCGAGAGGGGCATTGAGGCCAACCCGGACTAGATCGATGCGATCAATAGGGTACAACCCCCTCGCATGATACGAGACTTACAGAAGCTCACGGGCATGCTCATCGCTTTAAATTATTTCATCTCTAAGTCCTTTGAAAATTGCAAGCCATTCTTCCAGCTCTTGAAAGGAAACAAGACATTAGAGTGGACTCAAGATTGTTCGAAAGCATTGGAACAACTCAAGCCATATATCAGCACACCACCCTTGCTCGTCATACCTCAAGAAAGTGATTCCCTATACTTATACCTCGCCGTCTCCAGCCACGCCGTCAATTCTGCGTTAGTGTGCGAAAAAGTAAGAATCCAGCACCCAATTTACTACACGAGCAAGACCTTATTGGACGCCGAGAAGCGGTACCTACCACTTGAAAAACTCGACTTGGCACTAGTGATAGCTTCGAGGAAGCTAAAGTACTACTTCGAAGCCCACACTATCATCGTCCTTACATCACACCCCTTTAAAGCAATCCTATGAAAAGTGGATCTGTCTGGCAGGCTATCCAAGTGGTTAGTCAAGCTCGGATGGTTTGACATCCAATTTCAACCCAGGAATGCAATCAAGGGGCAGGTCCTCACTGATTGCATCGCGGAGTTCACGGGCGAGCAGCCTTGTGACCAGCCTCAGCCCATGAAGAAAAGGGAAGATCACTCATGAGAAGGAGTTTGGCAATTGTTTGTTGATGGAGCCTCCAACTCAAAGGGGGAAGGAGTAGGCATTGTACTTGTTACTCCAAAAGATACATTCCTCGAGCAGGGAATTAAACCTGGATTTAAAGCCTCCAACAACGAGGCAGAATATAAGGCTCTGAAATCCGTCCTATAAAAAGCACAGGCATTGGGGGCAAAGCAGTCGTAGGTGTTCGGTGACTCACAATTAGTCTCCAATCAGATAAGTGGGAATTTCAACACAAGAGATGCAATAATGGCATCCTACCTCGCCTTGGCAAAGAAGTTAATGTCCAGCTTTAAGAAAGTCAGTGTCCAACAGTTTCCCAAAGGACAGAATAACCATGCCAATTCCCAGGTATCCCTGAGTTCAGTAATCGATTCTGACTTAAAGAGAACAATCCCTATCGACTTCCTCGCCCATCCAAGCATCAACCAAAGCGATGAGCTGCTGGACATGGGACATATGCTCCAGATTGAGTCAGCACCCAGCTGTATGGACCCACTGAGGGACTATTTAAAGGATGGTACACTTCCAGAAGATAAGAAGGTCACTCATCGGATAAGAGTCAAAGCTTCCCACTTTCACTCATCTCTTGAGGGAAGAGTATACAAGAGATCATTCACCGGTCCTTACCTTCAATGGGTTCACCCAAAGGACATCGAGTAAGTTTTCTGCGAGCTTCATGATGGAATATATAGAAGCCATGTTGGAGGAAGGTCATTAGCTTTCCGAGAAATGACGAAAAGCTACTGGTGGCCATATATGCAAAGAGATTCTGGGGTATATGCTCGCAAGTGAGAGAAATGTCAACTCCATGGTCCTATGGTCCACTAACCTACCAGTGATCTAAAATCACTTACCAGCCCCTAGCCTTTCTCCCAATGGGGAATGGACATCATAGGCCCTCTTCCTACCACTGCCGGCAATCGCAAGTATCTATTGGTCGCAGTAGATTACTTCACCAAATGGATCGAGGTAGAGCCACTGGCGAACATCAGAGATGGAGATATGATGAGATTCATCTGGAAAAATATAATTACCCACTTTAGAATCCACAGAACCATCATCACTGACAATGGAACGTAGTTCGAGAGTAGCCCCTTCCAGAACTTCTGTAATGAACACGAGATAAAGCACTATTTCAGCTCGGTGGCCTACCCCCAGAGTAACGGTCAAGCCTAAGCTTCCAATAAAATAGTGATCAATGGGATGAAGAAATGACTACAGCAAGCTAAAGGCGCATGGGTGAGTGAGATTCCACATATTCTATGGGCCTACCACACTACCCCACAGCGGGCAACTGGGGAAACCCCATTCTCATTAACGTATGGAATTGAAGCAATCATCCCTTTGGAAGCTGGCCTACCAACCATGAGGTCCAACCTAGTCGACCAGGGCCAGAATGATGCAGTACTACTCGTTGAACTTGACCTAGCTGACGAACGTAGGGAACTAGCCTTAGTGAGACTAGCGAGCTATCAGTAACAACTCGCGAAACACTATAATAAGAGGGTCAATCCAAGAGCATTCTAGGTTGGGGACTACGTCCCAAGGAAAATCCTTGGCAGCACAGTGAAACCATCAGATGGCAAGTTAGGGCCGAACTGTGAGGGACCATTCAAGGTAACAAGAGATGATCTACAAGGAGCTTATCAGTTAGAAATGCTAGAGGGCAGAGAGATACCCCGAGCTTGGAATGCTGCCAACCTGAAAAAAATTCTATTTCTAGCTTTTCTTCATTTATATTTTATTACATTCTTTGAAGTGGCAATTCATTTTTTTTATTAATAAAAGACTATTTGGCAATGGCAGTTTACGAAATGTTAATTCTTTATTAGGAACTTTATAACTTGCACATCTTTTCCAAGCGACATGCACCTTACTCAAAGCATAAAAGTTGGGTCTCACCCTCCTCAGGTTTTCATTATGAAACACCAACAACCTCCTAGCATTACCCTGGAAATATATGAAGCCCTATAGGGGACCCTTAGGCAGCTCGACCAAATCAAATTGGTCACCAAACTATGTTTGGATCAGAAAACCTGATCGGATAGAACATCCAACACTAGGTGTATCCTCACCATTTCCATACTTAGGCCTAAGGTAGTGTGACGACACGACCTAAAAGGTAAAGTGAGGCAAAATGGTATCCCAAAAGCATACTGGACTGGGAGGGTACTCACTCAAGGAAACAACCCTACAAATCTAATCGGCAACGAAGGGCCCAATATAATCAAGTAGGAAATAAATGAAGTAAAAAATATACAATGCATGTTTAGTTGGAAAAATCGCCCAAGACATAAATATTACATTACTTCATTACAAGTAAAATGAGTTACATTCAGTAAAATCTTATTGAAGATTAGGCCTCTGAACAAGATAATCAGCCACTTATGCTCTTTGTCCTTCGTCCGGATGAGGAGACAACTCCTCCTCGACCTCATTCGCATCTGGCTCTAACAGCTGCCTGGGGATAACATCTATAGGGATCCAATGGTTGTCCCCCTGAAAGGATTAGGCCTCAAAGTTGAAGGAGAGATCTTGTGACGGTACCAGAGTACTGAGTTCCTTGGGACTTGTAGCTCCCTAAGGATGCTCAACCATCCCCTAATAAAGGATAATTCTTCAAACTCTAACAGCCTCGTCGGAGCATTTATCCAACCTTGTTCATAACCGTCAGCCCACACTCGCTGAGGACCTTTCTTAAACAGATGCCTTAGCTGTGTGACGTCCCTTTGAAGCCTAGAAGCAATCAAGTATGCTTGACGAACGTCTTCTTGAAGATCATCCATCTCCCTAGCTGCACCCTCTGCATCTCTACTAGCTCGCAGACTAGCTGGTGGGGTAGAACCTCGTAAAGATTGAGGGGCAGTGCTCGGCCCTGTGCCAGTTCACGGAATAGCCGATGAAGAGGAACCTCACAAAACTCAAGGTACGACGCTCAACGCATGCTCCCTGAGTCGCGATACCTCCCTCCTCAGAGTTTTATTCTCCTGTTGAAGAACTTCTCCGACTTGGTTGATTTCAGAGGTATCTAGAAGCTTCGCTCTTAAAGTATTTACTTCCTCTTAGAAAAAGGCGCCAACTTCTTCCATCTCCTTAAGTCTAGCCTTCAGTTTGGCGACGAGCTCACACTGGTCCTTAAAACTCTTATTTCTCGACCTGAGAGACTTGCAAATCCTAACGAAGTCCTGAAGAACTTGGATGTTCGCATTAGGACCAAGGATCCTTCCCAGTTGAGAGGTGGCATGTATATACTCATCTACATCAATTAACTTCAAGCCATACAAGCAGAAGAATGAGTGCACAGAAAAGAAAGTACTTTCATTTCATTCAAATAAAGGGGTCCAAGTACATCGGTAACTAAAAACTAGCAGTAAAAATAAAGAAAAAAATACAGAGGAAATCTTAAGAACAGGCTAGTTAGCAACCTCAGTTTGTTCAGAGGTCGCTGGTTGCTTTCCCTTATCGACAGCAGCAGACACAGCTCCATCAGATGAAATAACTAATGTTCCCTGAGCAGGAGAAATACCAATAGGAATGGTCTAAGAAGTAGGGACTACACCTTCAATGGATGGGGCAGGCACATCATCTAAAACAGGCTTTGGGTCTGGATCATGCTCTTCGAATACAAGTCAATAAACAGCCAGAAGAGCCTTATTATAGCCCTTCTTGAAGTTTAGACGACTGATGTAGCCTATCTGAACATTAGTGTCCTCGTATGCGGCAATCCACCCAGAATTATACAAACTTTCCTTAAAAGTGACTACCTCAGACTCCATCTTCTTCACCTTCTCTGCCAGCGCCTTATATTCCTTGACCACGACCAACTTTATCGTGCAAACCAGTTCGTAGGAGCACCGCAACTTATTTAGCTCATTAATTATCGTGTCCTTCGCTCTATTAGCTTCAGCAAGGGCGAGATCGGAGGACTTCTAGGCCTCGTTGGCAACCTTCAAACTAGCCTCCAGCTCAATGCCTTTCCCCTTTAATTCAATATTTTTCTTTTCTAAATCTGCATTCCTACCCACCACCTCATCGTAAGTACGGTAGAGAATGGTAAATTCGGTCACGAACTGCAAGAAAAGAGAGAGCATTAGAAGAAAGTATTGAAGAGAATATTACAAGTATTAAAAAATGGAAACAGACTTACCAAGGATAGCCTCTAACTTTCTTGCAAGGCTAACTGGTCAGTCCTCATTGCCCTTTGTCGATCAATAGGCAAAACTGCTCTCTCGAGCAGCGCAGGAGACAATTGGGGAGAAGTGGCGACAGAGGACCCCTAGGGCAACGCTGACATGGGCACCAAAGCTTACCCGACCTTCGTCCTCGCTTCCACTCTCCTTCTCTCCTCTTCCCTCTCTTTTTCCCTCTCAGCTCTCCTCATTTCTTCCATCTTCTTTTTCTCTTTCGCCTTCTTTCTCTCCTCTTCCCTCTTTCTCTTTCTCTCTCAACTGTTCTTCCTCCCTCCTCTTCTTTTCCTGCTCAATGGAAGTAGGCTGAGAGCTAGTGGCAACTTCTTCACTACCATACTTTTGCTTCTTTGACCTCCTATAAAGAAGCACATCATCCTCATCATCATTATCCCTGATCAGATTTCTTCTGGGAGGAGCCATTTCTTCCTCGCTAGAGCTGCTAGACTCGCTGGAAGAATCTCGAGCCTCTGAAACCTCTTTCGAGCTGAAAGACTCTTCACCAGAGCTCTCTACACTGGAACTACCATCAGCAAAGCCCCTATTATCACCCTCACTATCCTCACCAGAGCTGCTCTTTTCCTTGTCCAATTGGATAGGGTCTACAATAACTTATTCAGTGATATCAAGCTCGGGGATACTGTCTACAGGATGTGCGATGAAACTAGACCTAATATTCTTATACTCAAAAAGAAAAGAAGCTGAATGAGGATGATCACCGTCAGCCAAAGGTTCTCTGATGGTCCAAGCTTTAATCAGCTCGGCAGCTCGAACCTCACTGAGATCAGGTTCCAAATTCTTTATCCTCGCTGAAAAAAAGAGAGAAGAATATTAGAAAAGTCATATTTTAATAATAAGGTCAAAGAGCAGAACAAAAATTAAGCCTACCTATGTACTCCTCTCCATAAAAAGGGACCTTGAAACTGTCAGACCTCGACCCCTCGGTATGGGGAGGAAATTGCCAGTTCCTAGCAAGAAAACCCTCTTGCCAATAAACCTTATGGGAATCAGGTAGATTTACTACCAATACCCTGTCAGGACTCATGGCCTTGAGGTAAAGAGGACCAGAACTTGTACGCGAGAAACAGTATCAGAAGCATATCTCAGCAAGCCCTAAATTGGTGCTATATAGCTGATTTATTCTATGAACACCATTAACTATCTTCCAAACATTTGGTGAGCACTGTGCGGGACAATATTGAAATAATGAAATAAGTATAAATAAATTACTTGGGGGGAAGTGAGCCCCCCTTGGGACAGTAAAAAAACATGGATCCAGTGAGCACCCTATATTTCTCTAATACTTTTATGGACAGGGGCACACTCAATGTCTACCCAATCCGGGATGTTGTAATATTTCGTGAATTTAGTTACCGACCTATTGCCTATTTTCGCCATTTGAAAAGCCCTAACTACAAATGCAAGGAGATTGCAAAAGAAAAAAAAGAACAGAGAGAGAACAAGAAGAACTTACGAAATAAAAACTTGGATTGGGACGACGCGAAGTCACAAGTGAAGACGATGGAGGAGATTGAGATTGAAAGATGATGACTTGCGAATGAGGGAACAACGGTAGGAGCTTAGAGAAGATGAGAAAATTTGAAGAAGTTTGAAATAAAAACTACAAACTGCTGTTCCAAAGGACTTTTAAATGCTTCTAATCATCGTGCACAAGACATGAAGTAAGCTGCCGCCTAAATTAATTTTGGATCCTGTGAAGAGATGAGCAATTTACAAGGAAGCCATTATGACAAATCATTTAAATTTATTGAGCCCAAAGTGTGTCCCAACAACTTTAGGGGAAATTGTGGGTATTATTTTAGCCACCACGGGCCTAGACAAGTAGCCCAATAAAGGCCTAAGTCTGGGAGCCCCGCATCCCTACCGAAATTAGTTATGACTTAGTCTCTTACTAAAATCTCGTAAGGAGATATTCTAGGAAGTGATGGACTAATGTGGGGGAGTCCAACACCCCCACTCCCTGAGAACAAGCATGTATATGACAAACCCTAAGCCCCAGGGGAAACGCACATAATATATTTCCGAAAAACACTCTCTAGAGTAAAAAGAAATAATACTGAGAGCACCACCATGGAAGTAGGATTTCTTACTGAACCACGTACATACTGTGTTGTGTGATTGGCCTTCTTTACATTCCTTATTTGCTTTGGTGATTGTATTTTCCTATTAATTTGTGTTGAACTTAATAGTCACCACATGTACTTATCGCAATACGAGTTATTTAACAAGTTTTATAGGTATTCAAGTGATTTTTGAGACTCGATTTTTGAAGACAATGACCATATACGCCTAAAAAGTCGGTTGTCACCTCACTTAGAAATAAAGATATCAACGATGTAGTCATTGACATCCGTCAAATGGTGATCGTAGCCTCTGGCTCATTCATCTTTAACTTCTGAGTGATCATGGCTAAAGTATCAGTGTGTCTATTCATCATTATGGGGTGTCTTTTTATCTTGGCAGTTAAAAACTAATTCAACAAGCTTTGGATAATATCTTTATAGGGAGCGAAGTTGTCATAATTAAAATAAAATTCTCCATTGACTTTTTTTACCATGAAAAAACAAAGTACTCTAATCCATCTTCTCAAATCTTCTAATAGGCCGAGTATGAGTGTCTCATATTTCATTTCATTGTTTGAGCACTTGAAGTCCAGCTTATAAGAAATAGTGAGTTTCTCTTTGTTGTTAGAGAGTATGACTCCTGATCCGCCCATACCTTGTGCACACGGGCCATCGAATTACATCTTCCATTCTTCCATCTCCTCAACTAAATAATATTGAATGTTATCCTCTAGTAGCTGCTCACTTAGAGGCTTAAAATTCTGGGTTTGAGAGTTTGATAATAGGTTTTCTATAACTTAACTTTTAATGGCCTTTGGAGCAAGGCACTTCAAATAGTATTTTGAAAGTATTAGGAACCACCTAGCGGCTCATCCTATGAAAATGGTTCTCGCATGCAAGTGCTTGATAGGATCACACTGGGTGATAATACGCATAGTAAATGCGAACATGTAGTGCCTTAACTTCTGGGCCACAAAAACCAAGGCCAAATAGTGCTTTCATACATCTGTATATTTGGACTCTATCCCAGATACCAGCCCGGATAAATAATACACAAGTCGTTCCTTCCCCTCTTTCTCTTGGGAAATCAAGGCCCCAATAGATCGCTCGGTGGAAGTTAGGTATAAAAGCCAAGGCTTGTCTGTCTATGGAGGAATCATAGTTGAAGGAGTCATTGAAATCTCCTTAATGATATTTGATGCTTTCTTCTTCTTACCACCCTATACCCATTTCACCTTTTCTTTCATGAGTGGCGAGAAATGGCGAGTCACTTCTGCCAATATTGGTATAAACCTTCTCAAATAAGATAATTTAACTAATAAGATTTTGAGTTGTCTCTGATTTTTCAATGGAGGCATCATCAAAATGGGTTTTTTCATTTCAACATCAACTTGTAAGACTTTTATATTGATGAAAAATCTGAGGAATTTACTTGCAGTAACCCCAAAGGCACATTTAGAGGGATTCATTCTAATCTTATACTTCCAGCAACATTCGAAAACTCTTCTAAGATCTTATATATGTCTGCTCTTTTTCTTGGATTTCATCACCAAATCATCCACATAAAATTCTAATATATTTTGGAATAGGTCAAGAAATATTGCCATCATAGTTTACTGGTACGTTGCTTTAGCATTCTTCAAGCCAAACGACATAACCTTATAGTGAAAGTTTCCGAGAGAAGTCAAAATTAGTTTTCTTCGCATCCGTAAGATCCATTTTGATTTGATTGTAGCCAACATACCCATTTACGAAACTATACATTTCGTGTCCTGCTATTGCGTCTACAAAGCTATTAATGCCTGGCAAGGGAAATTCACATTTTGAACAAGAACAATTTAAATCTCTAAAATCCATGCAGACTACGATTTTCTTCATTTATTTCTTAGCAACAGACACAATACTTGATAGCCACACAAGATGTTGGATGGGTTTGATGAATTCAACGATGATCAACTTCTCCACTTCTTTGTTAATATTTAGATTTAGCTCAGCCTTATAAGTGCGCATGGCTTACCTCATTGGTAAGGAATTAGGAAAAGTACTCAATATATGAGAGCTCACGTCGGGGTCTATACTCGATATCTCAGTGTATCTCCATGCGAACACATCCATGAATTCCTTGAACAAGTTGGCAACTTTTTCTCATCACATTCGTGAATTCCTTGAGTAGGTTGACGATTTCTTCTCATCACTTTGGACTTAAAACCTTAAAGATGAAGATGGGCCTATCATCTCCAACCTTTTCCCCTAAATGAATCCTTTGAGCTTCTAAATATTCTCTCTGGGTCCATCTTTCATACACTCTGACGCTTCCTTTAGTTATTCAATATGCTTCACTATATAGGAATCGTTAATTAAAAAGCACTCGAGCGTCGGGTCGATTATATCATCTGGAAACGCCACCCGTGAAAACTGTTACAAATGGTTGATAACTTTTCCATTGGGAAAAAAAAATTTGTTTTAAGTCCGAACAGGTCTTGAACCTTCTTCCAACTTTCTCTTTTCTATTCCTTTCTTCTTGAGAGGTACTACTCACGGACCTAACCTATTGTGCATAGACTTTTTAACTTTTCCTCCTTCTTGAACTTCTAAGGGCTCCGCTATTTCCCTGCTCAAAAAACTTATTTCTTTCATCATTAAACTCTGTATAGAACGCTAAATTAACTAGGTGATCTTATTCTACTAAGAAAGGTCTTTTGTGGACTTGATTACTATTTCAGTCCCACCAATGTTAGCTTTCGCACGCTGGTGGAACGTAGAAGGCACAATTCCATAATTATGCATCCACACTTGGCATATCAGTAGCTGATACTTGTATTGGCATTAATTACATGGAATTTGTGTGGCATGTGAAATTTCCCAGGTTAATTCCAACATTCACACACCCGAGTGATTGCATCTCGACGCTATAAGAGTCTAAAATCACTAAAAAAACTAGCACAATCTTATCGTGTGAGATTTTCATCTCATAAAAAGTTCTTACGGGCATGATGTTGATCGATGCTCCACCATCCAACAACACTCTTGTGAAACTAATCCTATTAATGGACCAGTAAAATAGAGTGTTCTATTATGAAAGATTAGTAACTATCTGTCTTCTTATGAAAAAACTACCTCTAAGGTGTACTTTTTGACAAGTCTTCTAATGAGGTCATTCCAATTGATGGATGGATCCACTCGGTCTTGTACCGCCTCGAGAATATTCTTAGTAATTTCCAATCTAGTTTCATATTTGACTCTAATTCAATCAATAAACAAATTGAACTTTAGACTTTTCATGATCGTCGTGCATTATGAATCAATTACCACATCATAAGTTTGAGCATTACAAAGATACCTAACTTTACATGTTCCTCCTTCATCAAGTGAAAGCACCACACTAGCATTGCCTTCTTTAATTTTAACCTCTTCATCCCAATCATACTTGTAATATGTGTTGACCAACCCAAACATCCACTCATCACATTCTTTATCATTTTTCACCCATTCTGTAGAATCTATTATCTCATCCAAGTCATGAGCTATCTTCATATTTGCGGAATAATATCGATGGACTAGCAATGAAATCTTATTGACACCCATGGGATGAATCTGAAGAGTGCTGTTTGAAACCTTTTCATTTATTATCTTACTTAGATAATAATAATCTATTGTCGAGCGCCGGACAATCTAATATAGCTCGCAAAACTTTGCATATATCTTCTTAGCGTCTGTGGGCATTTGACCATTTGTTTGAGGCTCGTGTAGTAACATCTAGTAATAATCCATGTCTTTTTCCACGCTGCATGGTAGTGGTGGTGGAAGATTACTTCCAAAGTTTCTCTTTCCTAAAATATTAATCTTGGGTCTTTGACCACCTTTCTTCCCTTTGGGTATGCTATCCACATAATTAATCGATTTCCAGCCAGTGACCTAGAATCTTTCCTGGTTGAAGAGACACCTGAGTCCTCTAACTCTAAGATTTTGGCTTTCTGATTATGGATATATTCCTTGTTGATTAAGTGAACTCCATAAAGGTGCCCTCACGAGTTTTATTAATCAAGTGGACTTTGTATTCCTCGAGTAAGCTTTCCACGCATATCTGCAACAATATTGCTTATATGGCCTCCTCATGGACATCAAGATATTTTTCTCTAAAATGCTTAATGTACTGTATTATCTCCTCACCAGGTTTTTGGACTTCTTAGATTAAATACCTTAAAGTAAACACATCTTCGGCTAATTTTGTTTTTAAGAATTTTCTGTGCATCTCTTCCCATGTGGGAATGCAATCTGGCACTAGGTGGGAGTACCACGAGTAAGATTATTTGGGGACAGACTTAGAGAATTACCTCAACCTCAAATTCTTATCTATGCAGTGCACACCAAGGTTTTCTATGAACCTTTTAAAATGCTCTCTAGGAGTTTTTCCTTTTCCATTGAACTTCATGAACTTTGATGGAATATACTCCTCGAGGTATGGATTCTCATTGGCACTATCTGGATAAGGATGTTTTAACTGCTCATACATGAGATGAGTTCCTGCTTGAGTGATAAGATCCTCTTCCCCCCCTCTATTGTAAAAAACTTGAGGGCTATTCCCCCACCTCTGTTTTCTTTATTATTGGTGATTCAACGGGGGTTGGGGTTTGCTCGACCGCCACCTTATTTGCTGGATCCACCTCTGTTGCGACTACTTCTCTAGTAGGAACCACCACTAGCATAACATAAATTTTGACTAAACTTTCCATGTCCACGTTGTGCTGCTTCACAAAATCGAAAAACAAACTCATACGATTTATTAAGTTTATATGTGGAATAGGTGAGTTGCTCGTTTGACCCATAAGAGGGTCGAGACCACTCGTTCCTATAACAACAACGTTTCATTTATGGTTTTTGTGTTTTTAAACTCCATTACCTACCGGAGTGTCTTCAAAGATTAACTTCTTGAAAACATTGTAACCTTATTTTTCCATGGTAGGATACCTCCCTAGCGGAGTGGCTAAATGTATGAGGGTCATGGTATTGGGGTTTATGAATAACTATAAATGGGTGAGACATGATCCACTCCAATGGAAAATATCTTCAAGGTAACAATATTTTAAGAACAGTAGTAGAGACCAAAAAACCAACTTTCCAATATAACAATAATGATTCAACAACTTTTTCAAAATAAATGAGGGAATAAACTACTTGAGAGCAGTGATTCTCTGATAGTGAAGACATGAGAACCTCATTATCTAGGAGAGAGTAGGGAGAGAATATTAGTGGAATTTGTGCAGAGTAACAATTCTAATGAGAAAACAATTGTAACTATACCCCAAGTTCTCTATTTATAGTAAGACATTAGGGCTGCCATGGCACATACGCTCCAAAGGGATATTTCCATGAGATAAATATTTAAAAATATATTTTTTCCATATTACTATTTGTCACTGTCCACCATGATCTATCTGTTGTGGAGTGACAACCAGTGTAATAGTGTTAAAGAAGGTGATCTTGTCGGCCATGATTCCAAAAGTACTATTTTGTCTGTTTATAAATGGTTGCTTGGTGAACAATTTTTAAAACTTACGAGTGACCTTGAGGGTCACTCGCCATTGTCTTTGTTAATTATTCTTATGAGCAAGTTAGTGATTGCTCGCTAATAAGTAAATGTGGGCTGTGTAATGTGAGTGAATGCGAGTGACTTCTTAGATCCCTCGCCTAAATATTTTCTCTTTCTTAAGATATTAAAGTGGTTGCGCCTTAGTTTGCTCATTAAGACTTACCTCTCAGCCTCCAAACCAAAAATCCTAAAAAGTTCCAACTGATCATCAGCTCGAGCCCTGATTGTTCGGCCAAGACTTCTTGCTAATTAAACATGTGTAAAAATAATGAGACTATTGTAACAACCCAGGATTTTGAGCGACTATTTAATAATATTATGCCTAATGGGATAATTTTATAAAATAGGGGAAGTTGTGGTAAATATTATTTCCCGTGATATTAGGGGATAATATTTACTATGTTTTGTCTATTTACCGTTATGAGAAGGTAAATAGTATTATATTGTGTTTTCTTGCGACGTTATATGGAAAGCGATGGTTATGACCTATAAATAAGTTGGAACCTAATTAATGAATTTGGAACACAAAAAGGGTTCACATTACTCCAAATGCCAAAATAGGGGTTGCGGTTGTTTTTAGAATAGTCGAGATAGTCGAAATAAGTACCAAGTTGTATTTTTGAGTTTTGGACACTTTTGGGGTGTTATGACTCAATTATGTGGTTATGAGTCATTTTTATGGTGTATTATCTATTAAAAGCGGGGAATTAATGTTTAGAACTGTATAAGTTCTCCCCACCCCTTTTATTTCTTCATTTTGTGTTAGAAACCAAAGGAGAGAGAGAGAGAGAGAGAAAATTAGTTGGGAGAAATAGTGAGAAAGAGAGAGAAATACAGATTTGATGCCGGATTCCATTACTACCGGAGGAGGATCCGAGACTACAACATCGAGGCAAGTTTCTTACTTGCTAGTATATGATTTAATGTGAATAAATTGTGTGATTGTTATGTAAATTGGAAATTTGGTGAAAATAATAGGTTTTTTTGTAAGATTTTGATGTTTTTAGCCTTGGATCTTGTTGTTGATGAGATTTGAGAGATTATAAGGATTTATTTTGGTCTATAATTGTAGTGGTTATGTTGTGGAGTGATAAGAGTAGAGAAATTGTAAGAATAAAGGGTGTAAGGTATAGATTTGGCTGTGAAGAGAAAGGAAGTTTCAAGGACCTGATAGGCGCAGTCGATCGCGGTCCCAGAACCGGTCGACCGGTCATGCCAAAACGAGCTTACTGCTTGCTGTGGTAGGCAAAATTTGAAAGGGCGGTCGACCGCGGTCCCCTGACCGGTCAACCGGTCCCCTGTTTTTCACCTTTATTTTCCTTAGTTTCCTCTAGCTCTTTATTTTAAGATAGGAACTGAGGAACCTTCCTTTGGGAAGTAATGAGGAGTCCTAGAGGGTTGTATTGGGTAGACTAATTTTCTAGAATAAATGAGGATAATTAGGCTTACCCCGAGGGCTTGTTTGTATAGGTTAATGTCCGAATGATATAGGAAGTTAACCTAAATATAAATTGGAGATAAAATGTTAATGTTGAGACTTTTGGGAGACACTCCCTGAGGGAGACTCACTTTGATGATATGTGAGATTAGGTTGAACTCTTGGAGACTAGTTTGAGAATTATGGTACGTCGGGTCTTAGGTCATTAATAAATATGACTTAATGAATAAGAAATGGATAATATGAAATGTGGTAATTAATGAATAAGTACAAATGAGTTTGAGAATGTAAAAATGGATGTTTTCAGATGAAAAATAAAAATGGTTTTTATATAAAGGATAATTTATGGTTAACACCCTCTCTAAATGACGTCATAAGAGAAGTTCGCGCGTGAGGTAAAGCCCCCTGGCTAGTGAATGCAGGGTGGATATAGTCCTAGGCCATATGAACGTTTATGCTATGTTTTTCTGCGATGGTTAGGTAACTTTGGTTGTGGTTAGGACTAGCCCGTAGGCATATGGCCACTTCCCGACATCTTGCGTTATAGGTGCCCAGGTGTCGTAATTGATAGGCACTTGAAGATGATGGTCATTTAGGGTCGCACCCAGGCGGGCGGCCTTTGAACGCGTTATATGATATATTAAAGAAATTCATGATAATGGATTGGCTTTAATTACATTTCCTGGATATGAGAATGGAAATGGGTTATATGGGTTGGCTAAGGTAACATTTCCGTGATGGAAGAAGGGAGATGGAAGCATATGGTATGCAAGAGCATTTTTATGACAATAAAAATGAATTTTGATTACACTTCCTGGATGGAAGAAGTGAAGTGGGATTTTATGGAAAAGGATAAAGCATTTTTATGATAATAAAACTTGCTTTAAAAATGTATATTTTTCCTGGATGTAAGAAAGGAAATAAAATTGGTAACGAAAGCTTTGAAATGAGAAATTGGTAAACATTTAATAAAATGAATTTACCATAAATGTAAATTCCTAAAGAAAGAAATAGGAATTGTGCCCCTAGGTTGTGGACGGATTTACATTATATCTCCTTATGGAGCTGTAGATATGACCTCTCACGTGTATATATATATATATATATATATATTAATTTCGTGCTTAGGGTCTAATGGATCTCAACGATCAATCTTGCCTAAGTAGTAGTGTATCGGGGGGGTTGCTTGTTTGGATTTCGCTTTGCGAGACACCCCACGCACGAATAGGGCATAGTGTTGAGACTGGGGAGAAGTTAGCCCTTAGTACTTGGGTTAACTAGAGCATCTCATGATATTGCGCTAGGTTGTGCTTCTAGATTGAGAGGTGAGAAATATTATGTTAATTGCGAGAGAATTACGCACTTAACTGTCATGCATTTTAGTCACATGGAAATCATATCAAATCGGGCCCTAACCCATCTATATTCTTTGTTTTTTCATATACTCCTTGCCATGCAGGTGCTCTACCGCATGGACACCCGTATTTACATTTCCATTCATGTTGTCCTGGAGCTACATCATATTGCGGATGTTGTAGGTTATTTGTATTAGATGCTTCTTTCCATTGTACTCTAGTTATGTTCAGTTTATTTATTCGGGCGTGTTGCCCAAGTGTTGTACTCATTCATTATATTGTAATAATTAAATTGTAATACTTGGTGTAACTATTTGTATTAGTTTGTTCACCGACAGCTTACTCGGTGATTATTTATTATATTGTCATTCTATATCTATTGATTTTTTATATCCACCGTTGTTGCAAATGGGATTGTCTAAGTGATTTCTTTTACTTTCAAAATTTTTAAATTGACAGTCCGTTTTCTAAAATGATTGGCGGTTATCTCGTACTATTATTTTAATTGATAGTGATGCTAAGAATGGACCATCTATGATTCCTGTGATTATTAGAGTATTGGGCTGGCCACCTATTATTTTAGTAGGCGGGTTGTTACAGATGGTTTCAGAGCATTAGGTCCTAGAGTCCTTAGGAATCTATGCGAAAGTACTGCATCTTCTGTGTTACTTTTAATTTCATATAGAGCCCTAAGATTAAGATCGTTGATTTCTCTTATGAGATTTCGCTCTCCTGCTATGATACAAGAACCCTAAAAATCTTTTGCGTGTTCATGTAAGGCTCATAAGTTGTCAGATGTAGGGCGTCATGGAGTGTCGTTGTGAAGGCGTCGTGAGATGGGATTTCTAAGAGCTGTGAGCGGTAGTCAGGGATGAGGGCCACTTTAGAGGCCGCTCCCTTCGTAGCATTATTTTATATATTGTACCGTGACTACTAAGTATAATAGATATATTTTTCTGAGTACTACTGCAAGTAGAGAGTGGTACTGAGCTTGGGACTCCAAGCGAGGTTGATTTGAAGTTGAGAGGTCCTTGACAAGGACCATATGTAAAGGTTTGATCGGATGAAGGAAGAGTAACCTCATTCAGTAAGAACATAAGGCCCGAGAGTTTGGCCTAGAGTGGGGTATAGCAGTGACCAGGTGCGAAAGATTAGAGGAAAAGTCTTTCACCCATTGGAATAAGGTTGAAGTGGCGGACATAGTAGTCCCCATATTTTTGGTGGAGTGGGAAGTTTCCCATAGAGAAACCCGTTAAATAATTTTATTAGCGAATTTCTCTAGGATGTCAAGAATGATGAGAAAGTAGATTATCAAGTATTCACACGAGGTTCGGTTAGAGACCGACAGTGAATAAAGGGTGTTACGGTTAAGGAAACTATGCATCGAAATAAGGATGTTATAAGGTAAAGAGAGAGCCCTTCAGTGGGTTGATATAATGAAGAGAGAGTTCTACAGTAGAATGATAGGCTCACAAGTGTTGCTAACACTTCTAGAGAAGTAGTGTTCTTGAGGCCCCATTGGTGGACCTCCACCCGGGGAAGACTCATTGAATTAAGGCCGGGGAGGCTAGTATAATGTTCTCTTTACCGAAGGAGTTAAGGGAACTACGCGTTTTGATTTTGTCTATTGGAAAACAAGGGCAAGAATAGGATGCCTAGTTGGGGCATTGATGGAAGTATTTTGGTTCGGACAAGGCTAAAATGATGTGTCTTGGAACCATTAGTTGTGGTCAAAGAGATTGGTAAGAATGTTGGCGGGAATTTCCACCTTAGTTGAGGGTGGAGTATTCCTTATGATAAGATGAAGTAGTATGATATTAACCCTAGATACAGGTGTGTATATCGAGTTTGTGGTAGTATTGATGTTACTATGTAGTGCATCTATATGATTTCTGTGGTAGGGGAGTTCTATATTTTCATTCATTTGCTAATGGCGGGTGACGATATACATAAAATAGATATGTGGTATGTGCTGCTTGTATTATATGTATCATACGAGTAGAGGTATTCTTGGTTTTGTTGGGGCGATAGCAAGCGAATAAATCGTGAGGCTATCTTACTTCTAGATCTAGAGAAGAGCTAGTTGTTCCATAATATCTCTCCTGGATACAGGTTGAGACTTTATAGTGGTGGTTTACGGTATGTAGGTAGTTTTCATTATTTATTTTGTTTGTTTTGCTTGATTGCCTGTTTGCCGTGTTTGTGCATGATTGTTGCATTTTCTTTTCTTTTCCTTTACTTTTTTCTTTTTGTTTGGTTAGATGTTGGGTTGTAAATTTTAGCCGAAAATCACGTAAATGAGTGATTGAAGGGGGTAAAATAAAGTTGAAGTGCGAGATAGAAGCACTGTGATAGCTTTTCCTCTAATCATTGTGGGGAAGGCTAAGATATGAAAGTCTGATAGAGACTTATGGTTGTGCCTTAATGAGAAGGCCATTTATAAAGATGATATGTGTGTATATTGAGATAAAGTGTTAGTGGCATTTACAGACAGTGAATGCCAGGTTAGTTAAATTTTTAGTTAATTGAGATGGTAGGATTTAGAAGTAGAAGCGTAATAGTAGGGTTACGAGTTAGGACTTTAGCGGTCCCGATCATGTGTCTTCGACCGTTATTTCTCGACGACCGACGATGCAAGGTAGTAGTGTAACGGGAGGGTTTCTTGTTTGGATTTTGCCTCGGCGAGACGTCCCACGCATGAAATCGAGCTAATGTCGAAAGTCGGGAAAGGTCTTGGACACTAGGGATATAATTAGTATTAGACTTATACGACTCGATTAGGATATAGACCGACTTTAGGATTATTAGGACGTAAGGCCCTTAGGGTAGGTACACATTATTTTAGGAATGTGGAAGGGGGTTGACCACAATAGGTTTGTGGGTTGACTCTAAGTAGGATTGGGTCCCTAGAACGGAGAAGGATGGGATTTCGAGTGATTCGGAATGGTAGGCCATAGGTGGTGGAGCCTCTCTTAGAAAGAGTGTTACGTTGGTAACCTATCTTTCGGGGAGTTAAAAGGATGAGTTGATTTTTACTCCTGCACTCGTGTTGTTAAGATTGAGAGTGGATTTAACGAACGAGTCTCTACCAGGAACGGGAAGTATTAATACGGGAGCATGGATCTATTATTCATGTATCTCACAATTTTAAACCTCGTGAGAGGTGTTATCCCCCGCTTGATTTAGAGTTCATAGCGATAGTACTTGCCTTAAAGAAATAGAGGCACTACTTCCTGGGCAGGAAATTAGGTCTTTTTACGAGTAACAAATTGGTGTTTGTAAAGGACTATCGATTGGATATTCCCTTTCGCTAAGGAAATGAGAATGGGGTAGTTGATGCACCGAGTAGAAAACTAGTCGGAGATATTAGTTGAGGCATGGAATGCCAAGTGGGACGAGCCTAACTAGGAGGATGCTATAGCAAGAGCATTCATGTTCGTGATTGACTAGTTCACCTACTTGTTAAGACAATAGTGTGGATAGAGGTAGGGTATATTCGTGCACATTCTCATTAGACTGCTGGCACCAAAATAGTCATGATCTTAATTGAGAAAATTGTTGATCGTTTGACCAAATCGTCGCTTGTCCAGTGAATGTGGGTGGATAATGGTAGAGAAGTACGCCCAACTTTTATGGTGAAGTTATGGAACTATGTTAGGTGCCTATCCAAATAGCGTTCGATCGAGAATAGATCCTCGTGTCGCAAGGTTGGTAAAGTTTCCAGAAGGAAATGGGAACCATATGGATATGGGGTATATCCTATCACCCGTAAGTGGATGGGTGGGTTTGATGTAAAGGAAGGATGGGAGTTGTAGCTTTTTGGGTCAAATTTTCTTACAATAGTTCAGGTCATTTCCTATAAGTATGGTGCCGTGTGTGTATCCTAGTTTAGTTGACGGAGTAATTTACCTGTACATTGGAATGGAACTAGTGGACAATGTATTCCTTGGGCTTGGAGTGGTCCGGGAATTTTCTTTAATGATTGGGCTCATTGAGCCGTATACTTTTAAGGACTACGCCAATGCGAATAGAAGTTAGTAGTGTTGGGGTGAGCAATTGTAAGTTAGTGTAGTTATTCCCTAGTAAGGGTGTAACGTATTCCGGGATGTAAGGAAATCGGCGTCGAGGTGTGTATGTATCTCCTTCCACAGTAGGGAGGTAGGATTAATAGTTGTGAGGAACAATTCGGTGCTATGTTAGAGCACGAAGAAGGTGGACTGAGATCGAGTAGTTATGACCTTAGTCCGAGTCCTATGGGGACGTCGCATTGCCGAGGGGTTTGTTATGAATGATAGAACGATAGTTTCATATAGTATACCCTTTGTATCATTATGGGTTATGCCTCAATTTTGAGGGAAAAATTCCCTTCTTAGGGGGGAGTATGTAACAACCCAGGATTTTGAGCGACTATTTTATAATATTATGCCTAATGGGCTAATTTTATAAAATAGGGGAAGTTGGGGTAAATATTATTTTCCGTGATATTAGTGGATAATATTTACTATGTTTTGTCTATTTACCGTTATGAGAAGGTAAATAGCATTATATTGTGTTTTCTTGCGTCGTTATATGGAAAGCGACAGTTATGACCTATAAATAAGTTGGAACCTAATTAATGAATTAAAATGAATTTGGAACACAAAAAGGGTTCACGTTACTCCAAATGCCAAAATAGGGTGTGCGGTTGTTTTTAGAATAGTCGAGATAGTCGAAATAAGTGCCAAGTTGTATTTTTGAGTTTTGGACACTTTGGGGGTGTTGTGACTCAATTATGTGGTTATGAGTCATTTTTATGGTGTATTAGCTATTAAAAGAGGGGAATTAATGTTTAGACACGTATAAGTTCTCCCCACCCCTTTTATTTCTTCATTTTGTGTTAGAAACCAAAGGAGAGAGAGAGAGAGAGAGAGAGAGAGAGAGAAGAGAGAGTTGGGAGAAATGGTGAGAAAGAGAGAGAAATGCAGATTTGAGGCCGGATTCCGTTGCTATCGGAGGAGGATCCGAGACTACAACCTCGAGGCAAGTTTCTTACTTGCTAGTATATGATTTAATGTGAATAAATTGTGCGATTGTTGTGTAAATTGGAAATTTGGAGAAAATAATAGTTTTTTTGTAAGATTTTGATGTTTTTAGCCTTGTATGTTGTTGTTGATGAGATTTGAGAGATTATAAAGATTTATTTTGGTGTATAATTGTAGTGGTTATGTTGTGGAGTGATAAGAGTAGAGAAACTGTAAGAATAAAGGGTGTAGGGTCTGGATTTGGCTGTGAAGAGAAAGGAAGTTTCGAGGACTTGATAGGCGCAGTCGACCGCGGTCCCAGGATCGGTTGATCAGTCATGCCAAAATGAGCTTACTGCTTGTTGTGGTAGGCAAAATCTAAAAGGGCGGTCGACCGCGATCCCTTGACTGGTCGACCGGTCCCCTATTTTTCACCTTTATTTTCCTTAGTTTCCTCTAGCTCTTTATTTTAACATAGGAACTTAGGAACCTTCCTTTGGGAAGTAATGAGGAGTCCTAGAGGGTTGTATTGGGTAGACTAATGTTCTAGAAGAAATGAGGATAATTAGGCTTACCCCGAGGGCTAGTTTGTATAGGTCAATGTTCGAATGATATCGGAAGTTAACCTAAATATAAATTGGAGATAAAATGTTAATGTTGAGACTTTAGGAGACACTCCCTAAGGGAGACTCACTTTGATGGTTTGGGAGATTAGGTTGAACTCTTGGAGACTAGTTTGAGAATTATGGCACGTCGGGTCTTAGGTCATTAATAAATATGACTTAATGAATAAGAAATGGATAATATGAAATGTGGTACTTAATGAATAAGTACAAATGATTTTGAGAATGTAAAAATGGATGATTTCAAATGAAAAGGAAAAATGATTTTTATATAAAGGATAATTTATGGTTAACACCCTCTCTAAATGACATCATAAGGTAAGTTCGCGCATGAGGTGAAGCCCCCTGGATAGTGAATGCATGGTGGATATAGTCCTAGGCCATATGAGCGTTTATGTTATGTTTTTCTGCAATGGTTAGGTAACTTTGGGTGTGGTTATGACTAGCCCTCAGGCATATGGCCGCTTCCCGACGTCTAGCGTTATAGGTGCCCAGGTGTCGTAATTGATAGGTACTGAAAGATGATGGTCATTTAGGATCGCGCCCAGGCGGGCGGTCTTAGAACGCGTTATATGATATATTAAAGAAATTCATGATCATGGATTGGCTTTAATTACATTTCCTGGATATGATAAGGGAAATGGGATATATGGGTTGGCTTCGGTAACATTTCCCGGATGGAAGAAGGGTGATGGAAGCATATGGTATGCAAGAGTATTTTTATGATAATAAAAATGACTTTTGATTACACTTCCTGGATGGAAGAAGGGAAGTGGGATTTTATGGAAAAGGATAAAGCATTTTTATGATAATAAACTTGCTTTATAAATGTATATTTTTCCTGTATGGAAGAAAGGAAATAAAATTGGTAATGAAATATTTGAAATGAGAAATTGGTAAACATTTAATAAAATGAATTTACCATAAATGTAAATTCCTAAAGAAAGAAATAGGAATTGTGCCCCTAGGTTGTGGATGGATTTATTTTATATCTCCTTGTGTAGCTGTAGATGTGATCTCTGACGCATATGCATTATATATATATATATATATATATATATTAATTTCGTGCTTAGGGTCTAATGGATCTCAACGATCAACCTTGCCTAAGTAGTAGTGTATCAGGGGGGGGGGGTTCCTTATTTGGATTTCTCTTTGCGAGACACCCCACGCACGAATAGGGCATAGTGTTGAGACTGGGGAGAAGTTAGCCCTTAGTACTTGGGTTAACTAGAGCATCTCACTATATTGGGCTAGCTTGTGCTTTTAGATTGAGAGGTGAGAAATATTATTTTAATTGCGAGAGAATTACGCACTTAACTGTCATGCATTTTAGTCACATGGAAATCATATCAAACCGGGCCCTGACCCATCTATATTTCTTTGTTTTTTCATATACTCCTTTTCATGCAGGTGCTCTACCGCATGGACACCCGTATTTACATTTCCATTCCTGTTGTCCTGGAGCTACGACATATTGCAGATGTTGTATGTTATTTGTATTAGATGCTTCTTTCCATTGTACTCTAGTTATGTTCAGTTTATTTATTCGGACGTGTTGCCAAAATGTTGCACTCATTCGTTATATTGTAATAATTAAATTATAATACTTGGTGAAACTATTTGTATTGGTCTGTTCACCGACAGCTTACTCGATGATTATTTATTATATTGTCATTCTATATCTATTGATTTTTTATATCCACCGTTTTTGTAAATGGGATTGTCTAAGTGTTTTCTTTTACTTTCAAATTTTTTAAATTGACAGTCCATTTTCTAAAATGATTGGTGGTTATCTCGTACTATTATTTTAATTGACAGTGATGCTGAGAAGGGACCATCTATGATTCCTGTGATTATTAGAGTATTGGGTTGTCCACCTATTATTTTAGTAGGCGGGTTGTCACAACTATGTGTTAGTGAATTAGGTTCTCGCTCACATATTTTTTTGTTGCTTAATAAGTGATAGAGTTGCTTTTTCATATATTTGCGTCATTGTTTGAAAGCTCCTCTAATAAAAACCTTTCATACCTACAAAAATATAACAATACTAGGGTGTAGAGGTAAGTAAGGGAATCAATCCATTTCAAGGGAGTGAAACTCGATGCAAATTCAAATGTAATTCAATTTTATTCTCTTTTTGGAATTTTTTTCTTTTTCTATTTTTTTAGCTTTTTCAAAATTAAAACACTTTGAGAATGAGGTGAATTTTAAACTAAGAACTAAATACAAAATGTTAATTGAACTAAAATAAAAGTGTGAAAAATATAAACTAATGGGTGATGAAAATGAGTGAAATGTAACTAAATAAGAGAATGAATCAAGGCATGTATATCCACCCTCAATTCACATAACTAATTTAGCTTGAAATATTTTAATTTGATTGAATTCCAAAATATTTAGTTAATTCAAAAGGTAATTATCATTACTCAAGTGAACTAATTGAATATTCTTTTAGAAAAGTAATTTCAATTCCCACGAATACTACTAAAAATATAATTAAAATTAATCAAATTAATCACCCGCTAGGATAGATTCACCCAACTTGTTTTAATTTTGACAAGATTAAACAATAGTAGGTGAAAATAATATTAACATTTTAATCAATTTGATATGCCTATCTCAATTTTGAATCAAATGATAAAAAGTCAACACAATTTTCAATCCTCTCTCAAGGATTATTTTTCATTTTTCAATGAAAAATTAAGAGTAGGAATTTAATTTACTAATAAAAGGAATTCAATAAAATTGAAACTAACAAACTAAACTAATTGGATTCATGGAGGATTCAACTTATCCCTTGATTGGGAGATTAGCCTTCCATAATCATCATCCAATCAACAATAAGACAATAGAGAATTAAAAGCATGAGATGATGTAATATCCCGTACTTTTGGCTATATTTATTTTTGGGATTAATTAATTAAATGTGTATTAATTGGAAATTAATCCGGGTTATAAATACTGATGTGATGCGAATTGGTATTTGATTATGTGCATATACGATTATATATGTACTTGGTATTATAAAATTTGTCGTGGGATTTATATACGACATTTTAGAAATTTTGTTGAGACGCGTGGGACCGCCGCGTCACGGTATAATATTTTGATATTAAAAGTGAATTTAAAATCGATAATCCGTATGGTCGTTTCGAGTGCGCCAACGCGTCCGAAAGGGTCGAGATAGTCAGAAAACACTAGCCGGGGGTATAGTTTGGGTCCCGGGGTATTTTTAGGCCATCCCAGCACTATAAAGGGTATTTTAGTAATTTGATATTTTTGGGTAATTAAAAGTGACGAAAATTGAGAGTTGTAATCTGATAAGGGATTGATCCAACCAACCTTTATTAACCCAACAAGCTACGGAGGTTTATTAAATTAGGTTTTCATAAGTTCCCTCAAAGCAAACCCTAGCCACCATAGCCTTTTGGAGAAGAAAGCTTGGAGAAGGAGAGAGAGAGAGGAATTCTGCAGAAATTCTACACCGAATCCACACCAAATTCAGAAATCAAACCAAGGCAAGTGACTTTATTTCATTTAAATTCGAAGAATGTCTTTTCCATGTTAGAAATTGAAGAATCTTAATTGTTCTTGAAAGATTAAAAGAAAACCCATGAAATTTGAAGTTATTATTGAATGTTGGGATAGGTTTGCATGTAGAAACATTGTTGGGAGATTTAATTTCGGAGACTTCATATCTAGGTGATGCAATAAACGAATTAAAATCTGGAAATTTATGATGAGAAAAAGTTAGGGTTTATGTTCTTGAAGAAAATTGGGAATTAATGTAGAAATTGTGATTTAATGATGTTTAGATGATATCAAACCCTTTAATGATGTTAGTATAGCCCCTTAACATGTTTGAGGATGATTAGAGAACTCAATATATTGTGGGAACGAATTTTAGAAGAGGTTTGAGGAGTAAAAATGGTGAAAAACGATTTTTGGGAAGTTCTGGGCCGAAACTGGCATCTCGTTAGAAGCAGCCCCAGGTCGTTCGAACGAACTCGTTCGAACGAGCTTCTAACGAGTTGACCAGTCATTATTAACGAGTAGGATTTTCGTTCGATATCTCGTTCGAACGAGATATCGTTAGAAGAGTCAGTTCGTTCGAACGAACTGGGACCTCGTTCGAACAGCCTCGTTCGAACGAGACTTCTAACGACCTGACAGTCCAAACTCGTTCGAAGCCTCGTTCGAACGAGACTTCTAACGAGTTGACAGTTTGGTCCTTTTTGGACTGTTTTGACTTTTGGAGTCCCGGAAACTGGTTCAAGGGTAGAGTTAGCATCCCTTTGATAATATAGTGATTGATTTGGGACTTTTGGGTTATTGAGATGAGTAAATCATACACTAGAGTTATATTCAATGAACCGTTTGGGTTGAGACGTGAGTGTCTACTACGATGTGAGGATAAATTATGGCACGTATAATTATGAACCGGAATAAAATAAGTTGTGATAATTATAATTAGTACGAGAGTGTAATATGTACTACGAATATAATACGATATTACTAAGATGTGTGTTTACTTAGTATTGATATATGGATTGTATGTATGACATACCTACCATACTTGCTATCACGGGAGGTTTCGTTCGCTTAGGACCCTCTAATCCTTGTGTGCCTACGGGGGGGATATAGACTGGTACCTTGATGAACATAGGTCATAGAAAGACTTATTGTGATATTAATAAGTCCACTGACCATGGGAGCGTAGGTATGTGCGTGACCCATGTGATGGTGACTATGTTTGCCTCCACTATTTGTGATTTGTGTTATCTGAACTATTCCTGAGAGATTCGGAATATGTGATCCTTATGTACGTGATGTACCGGGATGGATAGCAGAGTATGTGTGCACCATAGCTTAGATTGCGGGGTGCTTGTATCGTATATTTATGATGTGAATAATATACATTAAATTTATGGAAATCCTCATGTTAATGTTGTAAAAATATTCCGGTATTGTTTCGAGATATATAATGAGTTAGCTGATAGTTATATCAATGGCATACTTAATAACTGAGTTTACGTTAAACCTCTATTAAATTACGAGCGTTGTTATGTTAAATTAACCAAGTAAAATGGGTAGAACCTTTGGTTGTCTAGCTAGTTTACGTTGTCACTTAGCTAGTGGAAAGGGTAGTTATAGATGGGTACTTACGTTAGGAGTGCACAGTTAGTCGAGAGGTGAGAATTTAATGTGAGTGCACGTCCTAACATGTACTTTGCATTTAATGTTTTAAATGTTTTAAAGCACTTGCAGGTTTTTAAAATGACTTCCACTTTCGGGCTCTGACCCATTTGCTTTCAAATATATATTTTTGTAAAACCATTTTAGGTGCCCAGCCACAAGGACACCAAGCATAGGATTCTCATTCAGGTGACGAGCTGTAGCTGTTTGTGGAAGCTACAGGTATTTGCAAGTAGACGCTTCTCTCATTTGGATTCCAGTCTCAGCATCTATCAGTTGTAGGGCATGTTGCCCATTCCTATTTAGAGCATTTTTACATTTCAGTTTTCAGACTCTAGCATGTATTGCTCAGTATTCAGTTTTAGTTATTTATTTCAGTTTACTTATCAGTTGTGGGATTTGTATTGAGGAGTTTTTCCTCCAGGTTTTATTTACATTTTGTGATGGTTATTCGTTTCACTTCAGTAGGGTGAATGGTGTTATTTATTTCTTCATTACTTTTGTTGCATGTTAATCAGATTTAATAAAATTTGGCACTTACTTTTTAAATACTAGATGGTTAGTAATCTTTAAAATGTTTTCGACAGTGATGCTATTAACTGAGACAACTTTGCATTTTGAATTAATTTTATAAAGGAGTAGCTACCCGATGTTTAATTAGTCGGGGTGTCACAGGTGGTATCAGAGCATCAGGTTCTAGTGTCCTTTAGGATCTGTACGGCTATTATGTTTCCGCTACGTTTTCTTTGATATAGAGCCCTATATTTTAGGACTGTTGTACTCTTATTGTGTACGTTTCGTTCTTCAGCTATATTAAGTTTATAAACTGCGAACTTATAAACTTTGTTCTTATTTCAGATGCCTCCACGACGTGCACGACGAGTTCCCAGGAATGCTATGCCCGAACCACAGCCCGCTCCAGTTCAGGGCATGTTGAACGCCGCTGAGGTTGCTGCTATAGTAGCCCAAGCGGTAAATGCCGCGATTGCCGTGATTCAGCAGGCACCACCTCAGGCGCCGGTTGCCGCGCCAGTACAGGTTAATGCATTCCCGTCTGCTTGGGAGCATGTACGTGACGCTTTTCAGAAAGCGCATCCGCCAGAGTTTGCAGGTAGCTCAGACGTGGTAGTCTCAAGCCAATGGAGGAAGGACATACAGAGGCATTTGAGGATGCATGAGTGCACTGATGTTCAGAAATAGGTGCTAGCTACTTTCAAGCTAGTGGGATCTGCATTACAGTGGTGGGAGTCTATTACCACCGCGGAGGAGAGGGATACCCTCACCATTCAGGAGTTCTGGGTGCGGTTCGACCGCAAGTACTTTCCGTCTGCAGTTCATACAGAGATGAGGAGGAAGCTGATGAGTCTGAGGCAGGAGAGTAAGACAGTGGACGAATATGAGGCCGAGTTTACTAACCTGTTGAACATCGTTCCAGACGAGATTCCAACAGAGAAGAAGAAGATAGAGAAGTTCACTGATGGGTTGAATTGGAGGATCCGTCAGCATCTGCTAGGGAACCTATCGTTGGCCACGTATTCTGATGTGGTTAACGCTGCACTATTGCACTGCCAGGACCACCGCTTTCATATGGCCGAGGGAAAGCGGTCAGGGGAGTCTAGCCATCAGGGCAGGACTGGAGGACATGGTGCCAGCGGGGCACAGACCGGTCAGGGGCAGAGACAGACTGATCAGGGTAACCAGCAGGGGGACAATAAGAGGTTCCGGTCAGGGAACTACAGGCAGGGACAGGGAGGTTTTCGCCAGGGCCATCAGGGTCCAAACGGCCATCAGGGCCAGCAGGGGCAGAATGGACAGCAGTTCCATCAGGGCCAGCAGGGCCAAGGGAGGAATGGTAACGGCCACCAGGGCCGGGGACAGCAGGGGCAGAGGGGAGGGAACTTCCCAGGGAAGTGCTTTACTTGTGGCAAGACTGGCCATAAGAAGCAGGATTGTCCTGATAGGGGCAGGGCCCCACAGCAGCAGCAGCAGGGTGCTCGCCAGGAGCCACAGAGACCTATGTTTCCCGCCGCTCTTCCTTCACCGCCACAGATGGCAGCATTGCCACCCATTCCAGCAGTCCCAGCTCAACAGGGGCAGCTACAGTATGGACGTGTCTACAACGTTCACCAGGCTGCAGTTCCACAGGCACCGCCCGCGATCGAGGGTACGTTTCCTATCCATGGCACTATGGGTCGGGTGTTATTTGATACGGGTGCTACACATTGTTTTATAGCTACACACTTCGCGAAAGCTTTAGGATTGTTAGCTACGGCAGAGAGCACAGTGACGTGTGTCGACTCACCATTGGGGAGTGGGTCACTTATTTTCTTTATATGCCGGGGAGTGGGGATAGAGGTTGGTGGTTTGGTATTGCCTGCGGACATGTTAGTGTTAGACATGCATGTTCACGATGTGATCATCGGTATGGATTGGCTCGTATCATATAGGGCCATGATTGATTGCTTCAGCGGGAGCATTATTTTTGCCATTCCGGGGCAGGAGATGTTTATAGTGGCGATGCCTCGCCCAGAGGGAGGATCGACCGCTCATCTGTATTACATAGAGGAGGATACCTCTAAGGAGGTTGTGATTCTTTTAGATTCGATCCCGGTTGTCAGGGAGTATTCAGATGTGTTTCAGGAGATACCAGGCTTACCGCCCAGTCGAGAGATAGACTTCGTTATTGATTTGCTACCGGGTACGAGACCTATAGCACGTGCACCGTACCGTATGGCTCCAGCTGAGATGCGAGAGTTACGGGATCAAATAGAGCAGCTGTTAGGGCAGGGCTTTATTCGTAGGAGTACCTCACCTTGGGGCGCTCCAGTCTTGTTTATTAAGAAGAGGGACGGTTCACTGAGGTTGTGTGTGGACTACCGAGAGTTGAATAAGGTCACGATATGGAATAAGTACCCGTTGCCTCGAATCGATGACTTATTCGACCAGTTGAGAGGAGCTTCCTTCTTCTCGAAGATTGACTTGAGGTCAGGATACCATCAGTTGCGTATCAGGGAGGAGGATGTCTCGAAGACTGCGTTTTTGTCGAGATATGGTTCTTACGAGTTTCGGGTTATGCCTTTCGGCTTAACCAACGCTCCAGCAGTGTTTATGGACTTGATGAACAGAGTGTTCAGGGATTTCTTAGACCAGTTTGTCATTGTCTTCATCGATGATATCCTGGTTTACTCTCAGACAGAGGAGGAGCACGCCGAGCATTTGAGGCAGGTTTTGCAGACACTTCGTCAGAACGAGCTGTATGCAAAATATGAGAAGTGCGGGTTTTGGTTGAAGGAAGTCCAGTTCTTGGGTCATATTATTTCTGATCAGGGAATATCTGTTGATCCGGGGAAGGTGTCAGCGGTGAGGGAGTGGGGACAGCCCACGACACCAACGGAGATTCGTAGTTTCTTGGGTTTAGCAGGATACTACAGGAGGTTTATTCGGGGTTTCTCTGAGATAGCAGGTCCTTTGACACATCTTACTCGTAAGGGTGTGCCATATATCTGGAGTGATGCCTGTCAGTTGGCATTCGATGAGTTGAAGGACAAATTGACCTCAGCACCTGTGTTAGCATTGCCGAGACCGGGAGTTGAGTATTTGGTTTACACCGATGCGTCTTTGCAAGGGCTTGGAGGTGTTTTGCAGCAGGAGAGACAGGCCATAGCTTATGCTTCCCGTAAGCTTAAGCCTCATGAGAAGAATTACCCCACGCATGATTTGGAGTTGGCGTCAGTGGTATTTGCCTTACGGATTTAGAGGCACTATCTTTTGGGGGAGAAGTTTCAGCTGTTCACGGATCACAAGTCACTACAGTATCTATTCACGCAGAAGGAACTGAATATGCGGCAGCGTAGGTGGCTTGAATTTGTGAAGGACTACCAGTTCGACATTCAGTACCACCCGGGTAAGGCTAACGTGGTAGCAGACGCGTTGAGCCGCAGGCCAGCAGATGAGGTGGCAGAGGTGTGGAAAGCGAAGTGGAAGGAATTGGGACACCAGGATGCAGTGGCCCGATCTTTCATGTCTGTGATGACCGTTACACCGCAGATTGTCACGAAGGTTGTACGGGCACAGGCAAATGATTCGTTCTGTCAGGAGCAGATAGTTCGATTACTCGCTGAGGGAGCTGAATCCTATACCGTTAGCTCAGACGGGGGATTACGCTTCAATGGGAGATTGGTAGTTCCGGAAGGAGAGGAACTGCGACACAATGTGATGGCAGAGTCGCACGGCTCACGGTTCGCGGTACATCCCGGAGGGGACAAAATGTACCAAGTCATGAGACGGCAGTATTGGTGGAGCGGTATGAAGAGAGATATCGCTGAGTTTGTCTCGAAATGCGCTACTTGTCAGCTTGTAAAAGTGGATCATCAGAGACCAACAGGATTGCTACAGCCATTGGAGGTTCCGGTGTGGATGTGGGAGAGCATATCCATGGACTTTATCACGGGGTTGCCTACGTCGCAGAGGGGTCACGACTCCGTTTGGGTAATTGTGGACAGATTGTCCAAGGTCGCTCACTTTTTACCCGTTAGGACTGATTACACTGCGGGTCAGTATGCCCAGCTCTTCATTTCAGAGATTGTGAGACTTCACGGTGTGCCCCTAAATATCGTGTCTGGCAGAGACAAGATATTTGTTTCGAGGTTTTGGGAGAGTTTCCAGGAGGCCATGGGCACGGAATTGCGGTTGAGTACGGCTTATCATCCGCAGACTGATGGGCAGACCGAGCGCACCAATCAGATGTTGGAAGACATGCTACGCATGTGTATTATTGACTTCGGGGGTGGATGGGAGCAGTACCTTCCACTGGTGGAGTTTGCTTACAACAACTCCTATCAGTTCACGATTGGCATGGTTCCGTTTGAGGCATTGTACGGTAGGCCTTGTCGTTCCCCATCATGTTGGTTAGAAGTGGGGGACAACAAACTACTTGGGCCGGAAGTGATTCAGGATACTTCGGCAAGGATTGAGTTGATTCGGAGTCGCATTCGGGTAGCTCAAGACAGGCAGAAGAGTTATGCTGATGCGAAGAGGTTTTTCAGGGAGTTCCAAGTGGGGGACCAGGTTTTGCTCAGGGTTTGTCCGATGAAGGGGATCATGCGATTCGGGAAGAAGGGGAAGTTGGCACCGAGGTATGTGGGGCCGTTTCCTATTATTGAGCGGATCGGACCGGTTGCGTATAGACTCGGGTTACCGGAGCATTTGCATCGGATTCACGACGTGTTCCATATTTCCTCGCTGAGGAAATACCTTAGGGATGATTTGGCTCATTCTCACATTGCTGTGGAGGACATCGATCTCCAGCCGGATAGCTCTTATGAGGAAGGGCCGATTGCTATTTTGGACCGAAGCGAGAGGAAACTACGGTCAAAGATAGTCCCGTTAGTGCGTGTTCAGTGGCGACATCACAAGGTCGAGGAGTCCACATGGGAGCGCGAGGATGAGATGCGCAAACGTTATCCAGAGCTGTTTTTAGCAGGTACTTTCTAGTTTCCAATTTCGGGACGAAATTCAGTTATTAGGGGGGGAGTATGTAATACCCCGTACTTTTGGCTATATTTATTTTTGGGATTAATTAATTAAATGCGTATTAATTGGAAATTAATCCGGGTTATAAATACTGATGTGATGCGAATTGGTATTTGATTATGTGCATATACGATTATATATGTACTTGGTATTATAAAATTTGTCGTGGGATTTATATACGACATTTTAGAAATTTTGTTGAGACGCGTGGGACCGCCGCGTCACGGTATAATATTTTGATATTAAAAGTGAATTTAAAATCGATAATCCGTATGGTCATTTCGAGTGCGCCAACGCGTCCGAAAGGGTCGAGATAGTCAGAAAACACTAGCCGGGGGTATAGTTTGGGTCCCGGGGTATTTTTAGGCCATCCCGGCACTATAAAGGGTATTTTAGTAATTTGATATTTTTGGGTAATTAAAAGTGACGAAAATTGAGAGTTGTAATCTGATAAGGGATTGACCCAACCAACCTTTATTAACCCAACAAGCTACGGAGGTTTATTAAATTAGGTTTTCATAAGTTCCCTCAAAGCAAACCCTAGCCACCATAGCCTTTTGGAGAAGAAAGCTTGGAGAAGGAGAGAGAGAGAGGAATTCTGCAGAAATTCTACACCGAATCCACACCAAATTCAGAAATCAAACCAAGGCAAGTGACTTTATTTCATTTAAATTCGAAGAATGTCTTTTCCATGTTAGAAATTGAAGAATCTTAATTATTCTTGAAAGATTAAAAGAAAACCCATGAAATTTGGAGTTATTATTGAATGTTGGGATAGGTTTGCATGTAGAAACATTGTTGGGAGATTTAATTTCGGAGACTTCATATCTAGGTGATGCAATAAACGAATTAAAATCTGGGAATTTATGATGAGAAAAAGTTAGAGTTTATGTTCTTGAAGAAAATTGGGAATTAATGTAGAAATTGTGATTTAATGATGTTTAGATGATATCAAACCCTTTAATGATGTTAGTATAGCCCCTTAACATGTTTGAGGATGATTAGAGAACTCAATATATTGTGGGAACGAATTTTAGAAGAGGTTTGAGGAGTAAAAATGGTGAAAAACGATTTTTGGGAAGTTCTGGGCCGAAACTGGCATCTCGTTAGAAGCAGCCCCAGGTCGTTCGAACGAACTCGTTCGAACGAGCTTCTAACGAGTTGACCAGTCGTTATTAACGAGTAGGATTTTCTTTCGATATCTCGTTCGAACGAGATATCGTTAGAAGAGTCAGTTCGTTCGAACGAACTGGGACCTCGTTCGAATAGCCTCGTTCGAACGAGACTTCTAACGACCTGACAGTCCAAACTCGTTCGAAGCCTCGTTCGAACGAGACTTCTAACGAGTTGACAGTTTGGTCCTTTTTGGACTGTTTTGACTTTTGGAGTCCCGGAAACTGGTTCAAGGGTAGCGTTAGCATCCCTTTGATAATATAGTGATTGATTTGGGACTTTTGGGTTATTGAGATGAGTAAATCATACACTAGAGTTATATTCAATGAACCGTTTGGGTTGAGACGTGAGTGTCTACTACGATGTGAGGATAAATTATGGCACGTATAATTATGAACCGGAATAAAATAAGTTGTGATAATTATAATTAGTACGAGAGTGTAATATGTACTACAAATATAATACGATATTACTAAGATGTGTGTTTACTTAGTATTGATATATGGATTGTATGTATGACATACCTACCATACTTGCTATCACGGGAGGTTTCGTTCGCTTAGGACCCTCTAATCCTTGTGTGCCTACGGGGGGGATATAGACTGGTACCTTGATGAACATAGGTCATAGAAAGACTTATTGTGATATTAATAAGTCCGCTGACCATGGGAGCGTAGGTATGTGCGTGACCCATGTGATGGTGACTATGTTCGCCTCCACTATTTGTGATTTGTGTTATCTGAACTATTCCTGAGAGATTCGGAATATGTGATCCTTATGTACGTGATGTACCGGGATGGATAGCAGAGTATGTGTGCACCATAGCTTAGATTGCGGGGTGCTTGTATCGTATATTTATGATGTGAATAATATACATTAAATTTATGGAAATCCTCATGTTAATGTTGTAAAAATATTTCGGTATTGTTTCGAGATATATAATGAGTTAGCTGATAGTTATATCAATGGCATACTTAATAACTGAGTTTACGTTAAACCTCTATTAAATTACGAGCGTTGTTATGTTAAATTAACCAAGTAAAATGGGTAGAACCTTTGGTTGTCTAGCTAGTTTACGTTGTCACTTAGCTAGTGGAAAGGGTAGTTATAGATGGGTACTTACGTTAGGAGTGCACAGTTAGTCGAGAGGTGAGAATTTAATGTGAGTGCACGTCCTAACATGTACTTTGCATTTAATGTTTTAAATGTTTTAAAGCACTTGCAGGTTTTTAAAATGACTTCCACTTTCGGGCTCTGACCCATTTGCTTTCAAATATATATTTTTGTAAAACCATTTTAGGTGCCCAGCCACAAGGACACCAAGCATAGGATTCTCATTCAGGTGACGAGCTGTAGCTGTTTGTGGAAGCTACAGGTATTTGCAAGTAGACGCTTCTCTCATTTGGATTCCAGTCTCAGCATCTATCAGTTGTAGGGCATGTTGCCCATTCCTATTTAGAGCATTTTTACATTTCAGTTTTCAGACTCTAGCATGTATTGCTCAGTATTCAGTTTTAGTTATTTATTTCAGTTTACTTATCAGTTGTGGGATTTGTATTGAGGAGTTTTTCCTCCAGGTTTTATTTACATTTTGTGATGGTTATTCGTTTCACTTCAGTAGGGTGAATGGTGTTATTTATTTCTTCATTACTTTTGTTGCATGTTAATCAGATTTAATAAAATTTGGCACTTACTTTTTAAATACTAGGTGGTTAGTAATCTTTAAAATGTTTTCGACAGTGATGCTATTAACTGAGCCAACTTGGCATTTTGAATTAATTTTATAAAGGAGTAGCTACCCGGTGTTTAATTAGTCGGGGTGTCACAATGAAAAATTAGAGATAAGATAATCAAACCTAATTTGAGGAGAATGGAAATCGATCTTCAATTAATGCAACAATCTTCTCAATTAATTACAATCACTCCAAAAAAAAACTAAAATGAATTTCTAAAAATAAAATTCTACTCTCTACAATTTTCTCTAGAATTCTCTTCTTCTTCTCTCTACAATTTTTCCTCTTTAAAAAGTTCTCTCTCTTTTGGGTCTTCTTTCTTCAATTTATATGTGCCAATGGGGCGAGGAGTAAACTGGAAAGAGAGAGGATAAGTGTGCATGAGGTATGTAAGGTGTGGGAAGTATCCACACATGTGCATGTGAATGAGATGGTAAGAGCACGTGGGAGAAGAAATAAGATTTGTTTAATGGTGATTGGGGATATTTTGGGTAAATGGTTAAAAGAAGTTAGTTGGGGGTTAAAATGGGAAGATGGGAATAAGTGGGTTTAAAGAACAAGTGGGGTGATTTTGTTTGTATCTTGACATTTGGCAGGTGATAAAACCATTTTTCATTTGGGTTTTGAATTTGGACTTGGGTAAATGGGTTAAGTTGGACTGAGCTGAAAATCGGGTTGGAACGATTTGGATTATGGGTATAGAATCGGGTTTGGAGTTGTTTTGCTGCTGGGAGTTGGTTTCGGGTTTGAATGGAGTTGGGGCACGTCTCGGGTTGGAGACCCGAGTTAGAAGAATGGGAGCGCGTCATGGGCTGATTGGGTTTGATTCTAACGTTTGGGTTTGTGGGTAGAGTGATGGTGATGAAGTTGGTTAATGGAGGTGAGTGGTAAGAGGTTGGCTTGGTTATGGAGGTAAGAAAGAGATAATGTGAGAGGTAGAACATGGTGGAGGGAATGGTTGGGTGTAAGTGAGGTGTATGGTGTTAGAGTGTGTGTGGGGGATTTGTTTTAAGTGTATGGACAATTAGTATAAGAGTGTGTGTTAGTTTGGACCAAAAAAATAAAATTAAAACTAAAAATATAAAATTAATAAAACTAAAAAATAAGGCTTTCTATAATTGTGAGGATACTTGTGTACCCCTATACAATTTTATACAAATCATCATAAATAAGACTTTCCATTTATCTTTTGTCCCCTAATAATCATTAAATTTTAGACCGCCGCAATGGATTGCATAATTTAAAAAGTCAAAAGTCACATGATTTTCGTTAATTCATTTGGTATAAAAATTTAGAATATCAGAATTAAAAAAATTAAACAGTTTGACCAACTCTAATTTATTCACATTTTCAACTCGTAAATAAACTTAGTATATAAAAATATTAGAGAATACTAATTGAAAAAGGAGGTAACAAGTGAACATATAATGTTTGGATTACGTTTTTCATGTTTTCTTAAAACGAGAAAAACTTGAATATATTTGTATTAGATTATGTATTTTTAGGACTTAAAATAATACTGATTATGGATATAGGACAACTTACATTTCGTTTCCATTTTTAGTCCCTATTTTCAAATTAAAGTGACACGTGGCATACTGTGATTGGTTGACGTTTTATGAAGATGGGTCCGCGCCAGCGGCTTTATTCAAAAATAGGGACTAAAACTATTAAAAAAATGTTTGTTGTCCTATTTACAAAATACATATTATTGTATTTTCATTTTTAAAGATCTTATTTATTGATTAAATGCTTAGAGTTAAGTATGCTAATCAATCACACACGACATGTGTGCTGCACAACCTTTTTTCAAGATCGACAAAGCACCTCTATAAGTTTGACAAGTATAGGTGTTTTTTGAACAAAATATGAAGTGCCAGTGAAATATTCAAATACAAACTTTTAAAAAGTTGTTGATAAAGGTACCAAAAATATATCTTCCTAACACAAAAGTATTGATTTTAAAACATAGTGTACCATATTTTTTATTCATTGTGTGGTGCTAGGAAAATATTTTGGGTGCCTTTATTAGCACCCATTAAAAAACTAAAAAAATACCATGTATTTTTTTTAACAATTTTCTATTTCAAAGTGATTTCAAGTATTGTACATATATATAATTTTATGCACTTCAAATACAAACTTGGTAAAAATAACTTAATATGTATAGCATTATTGAAAAAAAAAATATGCGAGTTCTGTTCCAAACACCCAAGCACACGGAGCTGGGAGTTGGACTTGGACTACTTCTCCTTGAAGTCTTACCCTATGGGAAGAAACAACAATTTTATTAGTCCCCAAAACAAAAATAATCAATGGAAATAATGTTCGATAAAGGAATATCATTTTGCGACATCTCTTTCTGTCCTAAAAACGACTCAAGAAAGGTCAGAAAGACTTGTACAAATTGTTGAGATTTTATTTCTTACCAAGCTTAAATAAACATTGCTAAAAACAAGAAAATTCATCGCTAAACTAAGCATTGATTGTTAGACATTCGAGGAATCATTTTATATCAAAACTAAGTTTATTAGTGCTTATTAATGACAATTATATTATGTTGCAGACATATTATTATATTTAATAACAATTTTAAGATTGTAAATAAATATTTAGCACATATATTTGAATGTCCATAATAGTAACTCTTGTGCAGAAGCGCCCCATATCACTTTGGAATCCATAACGTGCATGTCATAGATACCAAAAGTTGTCTACAAATAAACCGTTTGAATCATGACAATAATAAATGATGAAAGCAATATTTGAATGTAAGCTAAGGTGTACGTGAGAGAAAATAAAATAATTGGGCACACCAAGAATTTAGTGGTTCACCAATTTGACTACATACACTAAGAGACCGGTTCCAGAAATTTTGACAGAGGTTACAACGTACAATAAATAATATCTTAAGGATAAATTTCATATCCTCAACTCTCTTACCCTATACATGGATAGCCACTATACATTCACTCTCCCCCCCAAGTGAACCAAGTTCTAAGCCTTGAACTCTCTCAATCTTTTTGCCCTCAAATGTACCTAATCTGGTGTGTGTGTGTGTGTGTATATATATATATATATATATATATATATATATATATATATATAATACTCTTGTGTGAACTAATATGCATTTTAAGAAAGCGGACCGGACATGTGTCACCTGACGATACATCTAGAAATTATCGCCTAAATTATAGGCATGCTCTGTAACACATGTCCGATCTGCACAAGAACAGTCTTACTCTTGTGCGGATCGGACATGTGTCACCTGGCGGTTAGCCTAGAAAAGAGAGAGTGTGCCTATAATTTAGGCGATAATTTCTAGGGACGCCGTCAGGTCACACATGTCCGGTTCGCATTCTTAAAATGCTGATTAGTTCGCACAAGAGCAGCCCCGGGCGCCGTCCGGTGACACATGTCCGGTTCGCATTCTTAAAATGCTGATTAGTTCGCACAAGAGCAGCCCCGTATATATATATATATATATATATATATATATATATATATATATATATATATATATATATATATATATATATACACTATAAAGATAAATAACATCTACTACTAGTATAAATAATAATGATAATACACATAGTTGATGCAAGAAAAATTGGAATGGGTTATGAAGTAGTACATGACATGGTTAATTACTTTTCTGCTATCTCGGGTCACGAAAATTTTGAGTCGACGCATTTTCGTCATTTTGCTATAATTTGCATTGTATTGAACTCCTAGACTTCACCTGCACATATTGACCTAAAAATGAAGAATTAAGGACATTAGACCAGTTTTAGAAAAACTTGACGATTAAATTGAGACTATTTAGGGATTAATATGAACCTTTTAGGTATCAATAAAAACATTTTTTTTATGAAAACACATTCAAAAGTAGACAAAGTACACGTGCTTGTTTTAAATTACGAGTGAAAATTTTGAAAGGAACATGCACAAAATACACATTTTTATGAAGATGATACTTTTGCGCCAAAGTACATGCATTTTTCCGAAAGCATGTACTTTACCCAACAACGGACATTAGCCTATGTTTAAAGAAAATGGCCGAGGACTAAATAATAAAAGTTAGTATACAAAATTCGATCCAATATAATCGTTATTGAATCGGATTGACATCAATCCATAAACGGATTATCAAATAATCCATTTTGGATCAAAAATTTAATCCAAACCAAATTATATGAGTCAAATTCGGATCCAAATACGATCGTTTGACAACTCCAAATTTATAGTTGTTGGCCTTAATATGAGACTTAGGTCTATGACTAAATTTACAATATTTATGAAAGCTTCGTAATATCTATAATCACATTAAGATCAAGTAGGGAATAATATATATATTTTTTTGACCCATTAGGTTTTTTAAGTTGCCAGGACTATAAACTTAAGGGGATGGCTATTCCCACTCCACCAAATTCTTCCCACACTCCATTTAAACATGAAATGACAATTATACCCTTCTTTTGCCCACTTTTTTACCTCCAACTAAAACAATTGATAAAAATAAAAAATTTGTGTTTTGAATAAAAAAAAATTTAGTAAAAAACTGCTTTTAATAAGAAACTGTTTGAAAACTAAAAAAAATTGTTTTCAAATTTTATAACTATTTCAAAAAAATATTTCATCTCTTTTAAAAAAATAAAGTTTTTACCTATATTTTTTAATTAAAAAGTTGTTTATAAAACGTAAAAAATATATTTAAAAATAGTCTCTACAAAAATAAACTGTTTTAACTAATTAAAAAAGCATTTTTTATTTTTTTTACGAAAGCCTTGTTTTTAAACATGTGCCTAAAATATGAGTCTAAAATAAACCAACCGTTTTGATTATAAAAAATATTTATTTTAGAAAATTGTTTCTTTAAAGGAAATTTGTATAATTTTTACAAAACTTTATATAGATGTTATAAAAAAAAAAAAAACTATTTCAACACTTAAAAAAAATCAATTGTTATTTCTATTCGGTCGTGTTTCTGGGTTTGTAAATAAATTAAAATAGAAAAAATTTGGTCGCTTTTACGAAATCATTTTAATTTGGTCGCATTTACTTGGATCGTATTTGTGTCAAGTAAAAAATATCATGAGGTTTCATATTTTAATTTGGTGATGTTATTATTTGGATAAAAAAAAGAATTTATATTTATTAATTTTAAAGCTAACAGTACGAAATCATTATTAATTTTAATCAATTTGGTCAAATCAAATGCACACAATACGAAATCATTATTTTTTTACCAAAATGGACAAGTAAAAGCGACACAACATGATTGTTTTTTAACAAACACAAACACGATCCAATCTAATTTATCAAACACAAACATTAAAATGCAACACAATACGAAATCTTTTCCTACGAAACACAAATATGGCCAAGTAAAAGCGTTACAACATGATTTTTTTTCTAAACACGTATTGTGTCGCATTTTAATTGTGTTTGCATTTGGTAAAAAAATTATTATTTGTGTTTGGAAAAAAAATCTTGTTGTATCGCTTTTACTTGGCCATATTTGCGTTTCGTAAAAAAAAGATTCGTATTGTATCGCATTTTTATTCGGTCGTGTATCTGTTTTTGTAAATAAATTTAAATAATATTTCGTGTCATTTCGTGTCTTTTTTAATTGGATTGTGTTTAGGTTAAAAAAATATTTCGTGTTCGTCTAAGATCAAAAAAATAAGATTTCGTGAAATGTCACTTTTATTTGAGTTTTCTTTTTGTTAGATAAAAAATAAAATTTCGTGTCGTGTCGCATTTTAACTGGATCGTGTTCATATTTGGTAAAAAAAAATAAGTAAGAACTAAAGTATAAATTAATTAATGGCTAAGTTGTTAATAATTGTTATTTAAAGTTAAAAAAATTATTTGCTTAAATTGTAAAGGTTAAAGAATAAAGAGTAAAGGGTAAATGTTAAAGGTTAATATCGTCAATTAAAATTTTTTTGAAGTGTTTCCATGGAGCATCTTTAGCTGCACCCTAAACTCAAATAATTCGATATTTAAATTTATTTGCTTTTTAAGTACAATTTCTCACAGCTTGCATAATGGTCTACCCATGTGACGCTTGGCCTCCATTTTATGTGTCCGATCAATGACAACTTAAAAAGTAAAATAACAGACCAACCATCCCATTTCACGTCTTCTGGGTTTAAAGGTATTAAAACATTTAAAATCTTAAAAAATAAAATAACAGAAAACCAACCATCCCATTTCACGTCTTTTGGGTTTTAAGGTATTAAAACAGTTAAAATCTTAGTTAATAAAAAAAAACCTATCTATTCCCCTACCCACTTTAATTTCTATAAATTCAATCGCATTTCATTTATTTTTTTCCATCCCAAAACACATTTATTTTAACATCATGGCAGTGAAATTTGTTCTAGCACTCTTTCTCATGTTCACTTTGTTCATGACATTCACATGTAACGTTTCATCAAGGGAGCTTGTGACGCCAAAACATCTTATGGATGATTGTTGGAATGCCCTTGCTGATATACAATCATGTTCAAATGAGTATGAATTGTTCTTATCAAAGACCACGAGTTATATCAATGACAGATGTTGCCAACCTATTGAGTTGATTACGCGTGAATGCTATCATGACATGTTGACGAAGCTCGAGTTTAACCTCAACGAGAGACGCGCTTTACTTGGCTATTGTAATGACCAATCCGCTCCGGCTTCGGCTCCGACCTCGGAGGAGTAGTCTATGGTTATGGGAAAAGAGGGTGCTTGGTTTAGTTATGAATTATAATAAGGGTGGTTATGGCATATTTACAGTGTGTTTTGTTTTGATTTCGGATGTATGGTTATTGATTCTATAATAAAATAGACTCGCTATCATTCTCTCGTTATATATATGCATGCGCATGCGAGCATTCACACACGCACGCGTATGTATGTGTTTGGTGTAATATTTTTATTTAAAGTTTGAGCTAATGTCGAAATGATCTTTGCACAATATGTTATTGGCCAAAACCAAAAATACGCCTACAAAACTGCTACAAATCCATCCACAATGTAGAAGAGATTAGGGAAACTTTGAAATTTCATTGCAATAGTTTTTTGGCTTGGACCATGTGAGGAAATAAAATATATTTTAGATGGATCGTAATTTGTTGATTGATTTGGAAAATCTTTTAGTTCTGTTAATTGGTCTGAAAAAATCTTTTTGGAAAGAGGAACATTATGCATTAATCAATTAAATTATTATATGGTTTGATTTTGTTGTTATAGTGTACGCATATATAGAAAATTGCGAATATCTAAAAAAATAATTGTTCATTTAAAAGATTTGGTAATTGACCTTTTATGTTGCTTTTTAGTGATTGTAATATTTTTAGCCCTATTTTATGTCGATTTTCCTTTATTTTTGTCCCCTAATAGATAGTTGTCAAATCATGTTGATTACATAATTTAGAAATTTGTAAGTTAGATTTGTCCAAGAAGACCGTTAGTTGTTTTTGTGAGTAAATAAAGGAACAGAAAAATAAAATGAAAAAACCATGCCTTTTGGTCAAGTGGTATAAGGTGGTCATTGTGATAGTCTGGGGGGTGGATTGGGTTTGGTCCTGAGTTCGATAATAATGCTTGGCCAGCGGAAGCCACGAACTACGAATAAGGATTAGTCGAATTGTGCATAAACTGGCCCGGACACCTCATAAAAAGAAACGAAAATTTAATCAGCTCTTACTTATTTACCTTGTTAATGAAACTAGAAAATAATTTTACTTTGACAAAATATTATTCAATACTGGTGAAAGGAAAAAGGAGGTGACATGTGAACTTGAAATGCAGGGCAGTGTTCCCATTCAGATCATCAACTTTGTTCTTTACTTCATCCAAGGCAAGAGAAGCTAACAGAGCATCATTATTAGCGCCATTGACCATGGGGGGATATGGTTAACACATTGGTCTTCTTGGTAACTGGATACATGTCCAGAAAACAACATTGAGTAGTATTTGATCCCTTCATTTTTAATCTGCTATTGGTCAAATAATAAGTCCCCATGTTCATCCTTTTTCTTTTGAATGAAATTAGAAGATTTCCTAGCCTTTAGGAAAGAGTGGAAAAATTTAGAGTTTATATTTGCCTTATATCTCCAGTAGTCCTCCTCTCTTTGGAGATGCATAAGGTATTATTCAACATTAGCTTTGGCATATGCCTCTCTTTTGTGATGTGAGGGATTCATTTCAATCTCACGTTCTCTAAACACCACATCATCTTCAGGATTAGCAGAGATTTCGAAGATGTGTCCAAAAGTCTCCTTGCTCCGATCACTCAACGCGGGTTCAAAATTCTTTAAATTTTGAGGTAAGGCATAAAGGGGCTTACCAGCAATATAACTTCACCCATGTCATCTGAATTTGGAGCTTAAAGTCTTTGTGTTTTGTCCAGAAATTTAGGAATCTGGATATTTTCTTTTCGGCACTTCTACCACGTAGAGGGGAGTGGTCAGAGGTTGCCCTGTTGAGATGCACAACTTTATCCATTGAGAAACATGTCTGCGATTGAGGGCTCACAAGAACACTGCTTAGTCTAATCAAAATTATGCTTTTTCCATGTTTTTTATAAACCAGTTATATCTTGAACCTAAATACCTACTGTCCAACAAGCCTGCATCAATCATACAATCTTAAAAATCATTGGTAACATATAATTTGATAGGATTACCCCTAGATTCTAATTTGAAGGTAAAACTTCATTGAAATCTCCTCCCACCATCCATGCAGTGTATACTGCATTAGATTGTAAATATTCTCATAGGGACGGCCTATCTCTTTTAGAACACTTGGTATAAACAATGCAGACTTGTATTGTATAAGGTAACTGTGTTTTCTCGACTTACAAGGTTATGCATTGGTCCATTTGGGAAGAGGCTATGTAGGTTAGTCCATGATTTACAAAGATCCATATAGAACTGGACTCATTAGAGACACCACTCTCAAACGCAATCTTCCTTACTAATTCCTAAAGCTTATTTTGGGAACTTTGGGCTCAATAGTCACTAGCATGGACAAGTTATGCATTCTTTTTAGTTTTTTAAGTCCAAAACTTCTCCCTTTTCTAGACACCCCTAACATTCCATATTAGCCAATTAATCGTTTAGAGAACAAGGATTTTAGTGTTGGATCTCAGAGTTCTCATGCTTCCACTTTTCTAGACACCCCTAACATTTCATTTTCGTGAGTGGGAGATGGAGTATGCCTGGGAGAAAGATGCAATCTTCTTTCCACCTCCTGATGTTCCACTGCTACATTATTGACTTGTCCCTCCTCTCTATCTTTGATGGTTTCTTGTTAAACATTGAGCAGATGTTAGGCTTCTAGATTTTCTAGACTCCCTTTTCTACTAGCGACATTGGCTTGATTGATGTTCTTTGAATCGTGGGCTTGTCTATGACAAGTATTTAAATAAAATGGGATTCTCTCATATTTGGTTGGCTGCCAGAATCCCTTGCCTTCAAGACCATATCCAAAATATACTTTGTTTGTCAATTTCTTTGTCAGGTCCATCTACACACAAACTCTTATCACATTTGTCTAAGTTAATGTAACAGTGGCCTCATCAAGTTTAAGTGGAGGGTCTACAACACTAGCAATTGAGAGTATGTTGTATATCTATAAAAAGTACGTGCATAGATATCCATACAGGTACCTTAAGTAATTTATTGCTTGTCTCAAATTCGTATCACCATTTAATGACCCTCATGGGGTGGCTTCTCATATATCAAGTTAATATAAACAAAAGTCTAACAAAGTCAGGGGCATAACCAAGAATTTATATCCGGGTGGACTGACTTTTTTTGAGGTTATTTTTAAGTATTTACTTAAAAATAATGAAAAATAATGTTAATTAAAAAATATAGGCGCAAAATAATGCCCAAAATAATGGTTCGTATAGTTTTTTTTTTTTTTTTGAAGTGGATCATTGAGGTTTGATTGTTTGGGCGGGCTAACTTTTTTATTTATTGGGTGGGCTGTGATGTATTGGACCTTAAAATTTACACTAATTTTTTTTTTAAAGTGACCCGGGCTTGAGCCCGGCCTGGCCTTCCACATGGCTACGCCCCTGAACAAAGTCTACTTCATTTTATAGTCTTACATGTTATGTTTGTTTTCTATTATACCAATATTGAATGTTCCTTTCAGCCGAAAATATTGAAATATCTTTCTAATTTCCGGCAATAAAGGTCCCGTGTAGAAATTCGTTTTATAATCTAGAATAATTCATGTTATGTAGTAAATCTTAAATTTAAAATACATGTTTATGATTATTATTTAGTATCTTGATCATGTTCTTTTTATGGATTAATTGGAACTAGTGCTGAGTTAATTACGACTTGAAATATTATAGAATTTGAAGAGAAATCCTTAAATTGAATCATCATGAACCATGAATCTATGATTAGAACTCATGTTTAATATTTAACTTCATATTTAAGTTGAACCCCGATGTTAATTTGATTATTGGATATGAAATCCTAGGTGTATTAGACTTCATTCAATGTAAAAGAGTAACTAGTATTAATTTGTGAACTTTGTGGAATTAAACCCTTCTTTTGATGTGTTTGGACTATAATCGTTGTAGAATCTATATAGGATCATGATCCCATGATTAGATGTTTATTGAATTATAGTTGGGATTGATGGTAGTAAGTTTTGGTTTAACAATGGAGGTTAATTCTTGAACTTGCATTTGTGGGACGAAAGAGACGATCTTTATATATATTGTTCGAACGATATTGGTGTTTCGTTCGAACGACATTGACATATCAGCCGACTTTAGGGAAGCAAATGATGGTTTGGTCTTTATTCACATAATTAGTTCTCGAGTTGTTTTTACTCACTTAACATACAATTTATAATATAACTGAACTAAAGGATTATGAGCAGATATATTAATTTAGGGTTGGGAATTTTAAAGCTTTATTTAGTTAGCACATTCAAGGTTGGGGATTGGGATGAGAGTGAACATACTGCTACTCATATGGAATCAATCGATCGAGGTTGCTTTAAATATTTTGATTATGTATTCCAATCATACATGTTGAAGAAAGTCATTGTGGAGGTCGTTACATTTGATCATGCATTAAAGATGGTCATCGTTTCATGAAAAGAGAGGGTATAGGCTCGATCCATTGAGAGTGTCAGGGTATGGGGCTTGTTTATGGTGTTATTGTGTAATGATCTCCATGTTCTTATTTGTGTGTTTGTTTAGGAACGGTAGGTGTTTTAGATATAAAATCTTAGGTGTATTAGACCCCATTCAATGTAAAGGAGAAATTAGGTGTAATTTGTGAACTTTTTAGAATTAAACCTTTGTTTTGATGTGTTTGGACTATAACCGTTGTAGAATCAATGTAGGATCGTGAAGCCATGATTAAATTTGATTATGGTAAAAGTGAGATTTCTAGTTGAAAGATTTCTGCATTGACAATGGAGGTTAAATTTCAGTACTTTCATTTCTAGGACGAAGGAGATGATATTTGTCCATCTTATTCGAACAAGATTGGGGTTTCTTAAGAATGGCATTGCACTGTCAGTGACGTTTGGTGAAGCAAATGATGGTTTGGATTGTAATCACATAATTAATTCTTGGGTTGTTTTTATGCATTAAAACACTGCTTATGATGATAATTAAACTAAAGGATTAGGAGTAAAAGATAATGACTTAGGGTTGAGAATTATAAACCTTAATTTACTTAGCACATTCAAAAATTGGGGATTGGGACGATTGGGTGTATACCCGAGAGTCATGCGACTATATATATATATATATAAAATAATGCTCATGTGCGGACTAGTCCGCATTTTAAGAATGCGAACCGGACATGTGTCACTTAACGGTGCACCTAGAAATTATCGCCTAAATTATAGGTACACTCTCTCTCTTTTCTGGGCTCACCCCCAGGTGACACATGTCTGGCCCGCATTCTTAAAATGCGGACTAGTCCGCATAAGAGCAGGACTGTATATATATGTATATATATTTGTGTGAACATACAAAACATCAAATTAGGCAAACGGTCGTAAACATTGGCTATGACCAAGCCTCCTGGGCCATGACCATATCACGCATGACTAAAGTTTCCGATCATTGCCAAAATTCCTGACCAAATGATGTGGTCATGGAGAATGACATGAGGGATAATGATCGCAAACAAGGTCCATGACCATCTGGTCAAGGACCAAATCTGTAACCATGCCGGACTAGCCTCGAAAACTAGTCATAACCCAAAGCCGTGATCCAGACATGGACTTTCACAGTCCTGGTACGTCCTAAAGCCATGTCCCAGGCTTGGACAATCACAAACCTGGTCACGGACCAAAACCATGACTAACTATTTCCCCTTTAAATGGATTCATAGACCTTAGGCGTGACCATCTTTAGCTATGAAAAATTAATAGAATATGGTCATGGATTTAGGCCGTGACCATATTTAATTGACAAAAAAATTACAGGTTCTTTGGGTCCTATTCCCAAATCAGGAATCCCACGATTATCGATTTCTATATTTTACGTTGCATGTGCATGAGGTGTTGGTGCCACTCCAGTGCCGTTTGAGGGCCGTTTGGGTTGTCCGTCCCCTCGCGGCACGTTTTATAGACCAAGTTTGTCTGTTTTTAAATTCGTGTCCTATTTAAAAATTGAAAGTCCAACGACTACGCGACCGGTTGCTACGTGTGACGTTGGACGTGCACAAGTTGTTCGTGCCACTCGCAGTGCCATTTGGGGTCGTTAGGGGTTGTTCGACCCTTATGGCTCCTTTTCCAGCCCAAGCGTGTCTGTGTTTCAAATTCATGTCCTATTATCAAATCATGGTTCATGCGACTATGCAGTCGGTTGCTATGTCTTACGTTGGATACGTACGAGGTGTTCGTTCCACTCGCGGTGTCGTTCGGGCTGTCTGCCCCCTCGTAGCACGTTTTTAAGCCCAAGCGTGCCTATTTTCAAATTCGTGTCCTATTACCAAACTGGGAGTCCCACCACTATGCGGCCGGTTGCTACGTGTTACGTTAGATGCATACGAGGTGTTTGTGCCACTTGTGGTGTCGTTTTCTAGGTCGTTAGGGGTGTTCGCCCCCTCGCAACACGTTTATAAGCCTAAGTGAGTCTGTTTTCAAATTCATGTCCTATTCCCAAAGTAGGAGTCTCGCGACTGCGCGAACGGTTGTTACGTGTGACGTTGGATGCTCACTAGGTGTTTGTTCCACTCATGGTGCCATTTGGGTGCCGTTAGTGGTGTCCTCCCCCCCCCCCCCCCCCCCGTGACACTTTTCCAAGACCAAGTGTGCCTGTTTTTATATTCGTATCCTATTCCCAAATCGAAAGTCCCACGACTATGAGGCCGGTTGCTACGTGTTGCGTTGGATGCGCACGAGGTTTTCATGCCACTCGTGGTGCCGTTTGGGGTGTCTGCCCACTCGTGGAACGTTTTCAAGCTCAAGTGTGCCTGTTTTCAAATTAGGTGTGTCCATGTAGAGGCCCTTTTTATGTGTGCTTTAGGGTGAAAATAATTTTTTCAAAAATTCCTTCCAATTTTAATATGCATTAATTTTGTGAACCAATTTCAATTAACCCAATTTTATCTTGTTAATTCTAAACATGCATCTAGTGTGATTAAGAAAGTAAAATAAAGTAAATCAACTCCACAAAACGCGTCGATGTATGAGGAAACCACTAAGGGAAAAAATCTCGGATGGCCCAAACCAGAGAATCACAATGATATGGTAATACAAAGTACATATAGTAGACTTATTGAATGACTCGATCCCCATAAGCCTTGACGCTTTTATGTGCTTCAATCACTCCCCCACAGTGCAACGCATGAGTCCGCCTATGCCAGGTCGACGACACACGAATCCATGCGTGCCTCGGTATCCATCGATACAGCTACGACAACCGTCTACGATTCAGAACATGTATTCTGCCACTTCTTCACCGCTAAAATCCACTAGCACATCTTGAAACAACCTATTCTCCCGAAAGATACCATCCATGTGTCACATATACTCACTCCTCCCTCCAAGGAAATCTTATGCACAATATGGTTATAACAACTAACCACTCACTAAACCTTAAATGCGGTGCTCCCAATTTTGCTCAAAACACGACCTAGGCACAAGGGAGAATAATTTACCTTATACCTCCATACTCCAATTACCTCATATAATCAATGGGTCCCATTCAAAGTTTTCTTCCTCAAATAAGCTTAGGATCTGTTATAGGAATTTCACGTCCAAGACCTCCTCAAAAGTTGCCATCTACTTCTTCTAAGATAATTCCTGCTCTTTTGGTCTAGTTCTCATCTCCCAAGAATTTTTTCCTAACCATCCTGAGGGAAAAAATGAGGTTATGGCCCTCGATAGACCTGCCTAAAACCCAGTCGCGGCGATGATCTTGCTCCATTGGCATCATACCCTCCAGTCCTATTTGATGAACCTGAGTCCCCAAATTTCTTACTCCCTTAAATGAAGACGATACTCCAAATAGTTTAACACTGCCATGTTCATCACATTAGTGAAAGTCAAAAATATCGGGTTCCCTCACAAATGCTACCGAATTTACCAGTATCATCCTCCCAATGACTTCACTATTCGCTCCTCTTCCATATATATATACCTCACTGGGCACAAAATTCGATAGTCGAGTAAATTATTCTTCGTACTCGACTACCGTTCGATCAACATAAGACACCTCTAGTAATCATTTTCTCATTTCCATCTGAACTGCAGAACGAAAAGACCTCCAGTCAAAGTGTACCCAAAAATCAGATATGAGACTTGCATCGCTATCTGCTCCGATGGGGCGACTGACTCCCACTGTTGGGGAGTTGTACCCAAGACTTTAAAGACGACGAGAATTCATTTAGGCTCCTCACTACATTCCACCATCCTAAGCCGCCTTTTATGTCCTTCTTCCACTGACATAAAATAATTGCATCAGCTCCCCTCCCTCGAATTCTTTGGAAGATGTTCTTTCTATAAAGGATTCTTGTACTCTTTCCCACGTAGGTGGCCCTGGGTGGTACTGAGCTATCGAGACTGCCAGATGAAGTGCCATCCCAGCAATGGCAACATCAACGGCTTGTGCCACCAAAATGGCAACTTCGGCTACAGTCACAGTTCCCATAGGCATTTAGGGTTCCATATTCTCAGCCCCTCTGTTTTCCCTGCTTGGACGACATCCTCTCGGTGATGTTTGAGACAAAAGCAACTGTATAAGAATGTCATTAAAATGACAACACATCGCAAAAGAAAATATAGGCATAGTGAATACAACAATCTTAATGATTGGGTTAAGAACACTAACGGAAGAAAGAAGAAAACCCACACAGATCCTAAGGACACTAAAACTTGATGCTCTGATACCACCTGTGACACTCCGCTTAAAATAATAACGGGTGGCCAGCCTATACTAAATCAAAACAGGAATCTCAAGTGGATCACTCTTAGCATCTACTGTCGATACCAAAATAAAATTGCTAGCTACCCAAAACCATAATAAATTAACTAATAAGTAAGATAAAAATGCACTCACGTACAACTAGAAAAGGATGTACTCGTATAAAATGTAACAATTACAATAAAAGAAATATACCTAAATATGCTGTCGGGTAACAGATAATACAACATTCTAGAGGAGAGAAGTGTAAAATTGCTAAAAGTAATCTTGCGTATAAACCTGATACAACAAAATGAATCCTATCTCTATTTATAAATAGTAGGAGCCGACTATAACAAAATCCCCCAACAGTCCGCGTCTGCTACGGCTCCCAAGATACTGGATAAAATAGCATCATCGGTATCCATGTGGTGGGACACCTATTGTACACAATATATATATGTATAACAAGAGGGGAAAAATAAACGGGTCAGAGCCCGAGGTGTAAAAACGTTTATAGCAAGTGTATATATGCATAATAATTAATAAATGCTCAATTTCATAAATAAAGTGGAGTCTCACTCTCATGGAACCCCCAAACTCACCCCTCAACTAAAGTGCGCACCTAAACGTATGCACATGAACCTAAGTTTATCTACCCGACATCTTCTAAGGATAACCCAAAATTCTCTCATCTTATCAGACCCTAAGTTTATACCCAAACTTATATATATATATATAAGAATCATATAAGCACACACATGTAACTTACTAAAGTCCATCCGAATCTGATTATAACTTAAACAAGTCCCTAACAACAGAATAGTCACACATTAACTTCCTATTCTTATAAAACATTCAAACACACATCAACACAAACTCGAGTACTATGGACAAAACTTCTCCCCACTCCCAACATTGTTCTACGTTTCGTGCGTGGGTTGTCTCGCAAAGCAAAATCCAAACAAGGAACCCCCCGATACACTACTCCTTGACAATGTTGATAGTTGGGATCCATTATGCCCTCAACACACACATCCTATATATTTAGCTACTTATATTGAGTACCACCTCTAATATCCAAGAAAGTCCTCTATTTAAATCCTTGGGGTTCTATATATGAGCAATTGTCTCTAAGTGCGATCGTTCGACCCTAATAGGCTGGTACACTAAAATCACACAAGATCTACATCTTACAAAACTCGTATCACCTTCACCTATAGGACATGTATATATATATATATATATATTCTCTAAATATATAATCCAATAATTTAATCCTATAACCATGTATACATACCACACATAATGCACACTTTGCAATACTCATAACATATACGGTTATAAGATACAAATATACTGCACAATGCTGTCATCTTCCAGGAATTACTCACATTATCCCGGGTTACCATACACCGGACTATTATCACACCGCCATGGTAATAAAACAAAACACAACGTATGGGAAGCGGTCATAGTTACTAACTAGAATGTTAGAACGAATCATACCCAAGACTTCTCACCCCCAAATAAAATCACACAAATAATAATGGACGACTATGACTGGGGGACTATACGTACCCTGCTCCTCAAGCCAGGGGCCTCACACACATCGCGCAACCTCCCATGATAGCATATGACGGGTATGCTCACACAAAGTATATATATATATACACGCAATCACACTATATGTATAAATCATCACACAAGAAATATACATTCGCCCCATATGACCACACATTTATATATATACGTACTATCTTCGATCCTTATTTATAAAGGAAAAGAATATGGCGATATTTATACAACTCTCATAATACTCACCATCATTATATCGCATATCTAAACAATGCATTTTCCTTACACGATCCCTTACTTGAAATCTATTCAGTCAAATCACCTATGATATGAATAGTCTCCGATTATATCCAACATTAAGGACACTATCTCAAAATCAAATGTATGTGTCAATTCCTATACACACACCATCCATATCCGGATGCCCACCGATATATAATAATTATTCCATCTATAGGTACACCCAACTAATAATCAGTAGTCTATTTAATCCTTTCGAACTAAGATCTCGGTTTGTTTATTGAAGTGAACCCTTAATAAGACCGCGTTTTTTATTTAATCCCCAAATTCATCGTCACTAAGGATATTTCACCTCTCTCATTGGTCTACCCGTAATATCTAGATAAAATCCTATCGCTAGAAGGATTCGACACAAAAGTCGGTATAACAATATCTCGCCATACCTTCAAAACTTCCTCGAAAGGTCCTTACCCTTACATCCTATGTTAACTCACTTTTTAAACTCTAAATGGGACTCTCATCCCTAATGAAAATTCCACTATATCGATACGACAAACTCCAATACATATATATGTTCCCAAACTATTTTGATACGTCCCCACGATCATATCCTATTTGAAATCCTCAATAAATCCCCAAAAACGTAACTCTCACATCATATATAAAAGTTCTTAAACGAGAAACCCAACTGAAATGGAGTAAAACTCCCTCTAGAAAAAGTACTGAAAACTGCCCTGTTTTCGAAATGAAGTCCCGGTGAAATATTCTCATACAAACTTTTACAAAGTTGTTGATAAAGGTACCAAAAAAATATCTTCCTAGCACAAAAGTATTGATTTTAAAACATAGTGTACAATATTTTTTATTCACTGTGTGGTGCTAGGAAAATATTTGGGGTGCCTTTATTAGCACCCTTTAAAAAAAAATACCATGTATTTTTTTTAACAATTTTGTATTTCAAAGTGCTTTCAAGTATTGTACATATATGCACAATAATTTTATGCACTTCAACTACAAACTTGGTAAAAATAACTTAATATGTATAGCATTATTGCAAAAAAAATAATATGTGAGTTATGTTCCAAACACCCAAGCACACAGAGCTGGGAGTTGGACTTGGACTACTTCTCCATGAAGTCTTACCCTATGGGAAGAAACAACAATTTTATTAGTCCCCAAAACAAAAATAATCAATGGAAATAATGTTCGATAAAGGAATATCATTTTGCGACATGTCTTTCTGTCCCAAAAATGGCTCAAGAAAGGTCAGAAGGACTTGCACAAATTGTTGAGATTTTATTTCTTATCAAGCTTAAATAAACATTGCTAAAAACAAGAAAATTCATCGCTAAACTAAGCATTGAATGTTAGACATTCGAGGAATCATTTTATATCAAAACTAAGTTTATTACTGCTTATTAATGACAATTATATAATGATGCAGACATATAATTATATTTAATAACAATTTTATGATTGTAAATAAATATTTAGCACATATATTTGAATGTCCATAATAGTAACTCTTGTGCAGAAGCGCCCCATATCACTTTGGAATCCATAACGTGCATGTCATAGATACCAAAAGTTGTCTACAAATAAACCGTTTGAATCATGACAATAATAAATGATGAAAGCAATATTTGAATGTAAGCTAAGGTGTACATGAGAGAAAATAAATTAATTGGGCACATCAAGAATTTAGTGGTTCACCAATTTGACTACATACACTAAGAGACCGGTTCCAAAAATTTTGACAGAGGTTACAATGTACAATAAATAATTTTTTAAGGATAAATTTTATATCCTCAACTCTCTTACCCTATACATGGATAGCCATTGTACATTCACTCTCCCCCCCAAGTGAACCAAGTTCTAAGCCTTGAACTCTCTCAATCTTTTTGCCCTCAAATGTACCTAATTTGGTGTGTGTGTGTGTGTGTGTGTGTATATATATAATAATAATACTCTTGTGTGAACTAATCCGCATTTTAAGAAAGCGGACCGGACATGTGTCACCTGACGATACATCTAGAAATTATCGCCTGAATTATAGGCATACTCTGTAACACATGTCCGGTCCGCAAAAGAGCAGTCTTACTCTTGTGCGGACCGGACATGTGTCACCTGGCGGTGAGCCCAGAAAAGAGAGAGTGTGCCTATAATTTAGGCGATAATTTCTTGGGGCGCCGTCAGGTGACACATGTCTGGTTCGCATTCTTAAAATGTTGATTAGTTCGCACAAGGGCAGTCCTGTATATATATATATATATATATATATATATATATATATACTATAAAGATAAATAACATATACTACTAGTATAAATAATAATGATAATACACATAGTTGATGTGAGAAAAATTGGAATGGGTTATGAAATAGTACATGACATGGTTAATTAGTTTTCTGCTATCTCGGGTCACGAAAATTTTGAGTCGATGCATTTTGGCCATTTTGCTATAATTTGCATTGCATTGAACTCCATGACTTCACCTGCACATATTGACCTAAAAATGAAGAATTAAGGACATTAGACTAGTTTTAGAAAAACTTGACGATTAAATTGAGACTATTTAGGGATTAATTTGAACCTTTTAGGTATCAATAAAAACATTTGTTTTATGAAATCACATTCAAAAGTAGACAAAGTACACGTGCTTGTTTTAAATTACGAGTGAAAATTTTGAAAGGTACATGCACAAAATACACATTTTTATGAAGATGATACTTTTGCGCCAAAGTACATGCATTTTTTCGAAGAGCATGTACTTTACCCAACGAGGGACATTAGCGTATGTTTAAAGAAAATGGCCGAGGGCTAAACAATAAAAGTTAGTATACAAAATTCGATCCAATATAATCGTTATCGAATCGGATTGACATCAATCCATAAACGAATTATCAAATAATCCATTTTGGATCAGAAATTTAATCCAGACCAAATTATATGAGTCAAATTCGGATCCAAATACGATCGTTTGACAACTCCAAATTTATAGTTGTTGGCCTTAATATGAGACTTAGGTCTATGACTAAATTTACAATATTTATGAAAGCTTCGTAATATCTATAATCACATTAAGATCAAATAGGGAATAATATATTTTTTTTTACCCATTGGGTTTTTTAAGTTGCCATGACAATAAAGTCAAGGGGATGGCTATTCCCACTCCACCAAATTCTTTCCACACCAATTATAACATGAAATGACAATTATACCCTTCTCTTGCCCACTTTTTTTACCTCCAACTAAAACAATTGACTAAAATAAAAAAAATTGTATTTTGAATAAAAAAACATTTTTTAGTAAAAAACTGCTTTTAATAAGAAACTGTTTGAAAACTAAAAAAAAATTGTTTTTAAATTTTATGACTATTTCAAAAAAATATTTCATCTGTTTCAAAAAAATAAAGTTTTTACCTATTTTTTTTATTTAAAAAACTGTTTATAAAACGTAAAAAAATATATTTAAAAAACAGTCTTTACAAAAATAAATTGTTTTAACTAATTAAAAAAGTATTTTTTATATTTTTTCCGAAAGCCTTGTTTTTTAACATGTGTCTAAAATAAACCAACTGTTTTGATTATAAAAAATATTTATTTTAGAAAATTGTTTCTTGAAAAGAAATTTGTATAATTTTTACAAAACTTTATATAGATGTTTTAAAAAGAAAAAAAAACTATTTCGACACTTAAAAAAATTAATTGTTATTTCTATTCGATCGTGTTTCTGTGTTTGTAAATAAATTAAAATAAAAAAATTGGTCACTTTTATGAAATCATTTTAATTTGGTCGCTTTTACTTGGATCGTATTTATGTCAAGTAAAAAAAATCATGAGGTTTCATATTTTAATTTGGTGATGTTATTATTTGGATAAAAAAAGAATTTGTATTTATTAATTTTAAAGTTAACAGTACGAAATCATTATTAATTTTAATGAATTTGGTCAAATTAAATGCCACACAATACTAAATCATTATTTTTTTTTACCAAAATGGACAAGTTAAAGCGACACAACATGATTTTTTTTAACAAACACAAACACGATCCAATATAATTTATCAAACACAAACATTAAAATGCAACACAATACAAAATCTTTTCCTACGAAACACAAATATGGCCAAGTAAAAGCGTTACAACATGATTTTTTTTCTAAACACAAATAATAATTTTTGTTACCAAATACAAACACAATTAAAATGCGACACAATATAAAATCTTTTTTTAATCAATACGGCCAAGTAAAGGAAACACAACATGATTTTTTTTACCAAACAAAAACACGATCCAATGTGGTGTGGTGTTTATGTTTTACTTCGATCGTGTTCGTGTTTGTGCTCGGCAAAAAAATGCAAAATTACCTAACACGGCTAAAATAAACGCGACATGACACGAAATCTTATTTTTTTTATCTAACATGAACACGATCTAATTAAAATACAATTTTACATTTTGTTTGTTTTAAAATTCATGATTCATATAGTAAAAGCGACACAATATGATTTTTTTTCGAACACAAATAATAATTTTTTTACCAAATACAAAAACAATTTTTTTACCGAGCACAAACACAAACACGATCGAAGTAAAACATAAACACCACACCACATTGGATCGTATTTTTGTTTGGTGAAAAAATAAAAAAAAATCATGTTGTGTTGCTTTTACTTGGTCATATTAATAAATAAAAAAGAGATTTCGTATTGTGTCGCATTTTAATTGTGTTTGTATTTGGTAAAAAAATTATTATTTGTGTTTGGAAAAAAAAGCTTGTTGTATCGCTTTTACTTGGCCATATTTGTGTTTCGTAGAAAAAAGAATCGTATTGTATCGCATTTTTATTCGGTCGTGTATCTGTTTTTGTAAATAAATTAAAATAATATTTCGTGTCATTTCGTGTCTCTTTTAATTGGATTGTGTTTAGGTTAAAAAAATATTTCGTGTCCGTCTAAGATAAAAAAAATAAGACTTCGTGAAATGTCATTTTTATTTGAGTTTTCTTTTTGTTAGATAAAAAATAAAATTTCGTGTCGTGTCGCATTTTAACTGGATCGTGTTCATATTTGGTAAAAAAAAAATAAGTAAGAACTAAAATTTTAAAGGGTAAATGTTAAAGGTTAATATCGTCAATTAAAATTTTTTTGGAGTGTTTCCATGGAGCATCTTTAGCTGCACCCTAAACTCAAATAATTCGATATTTAAATTTATTTGCTTTTTAAGTACAATTTCTCATAGCTTGCATAATGGTCTACCCATGTGACTCTTGGCCTCCATTTTATGTGTCCGATCAATGACAACTTAAAAAGTAAAATAACAAAACCAACCATCCCATTTCACGTCTTCTAGGTTTAAAGGTATTAAAACATTTAAAATCTTAAAAAATAAAATAACAGAAAACCAACCATCCCATTTCACGTCTTTTGGGTTTTAAGGTATTAAAGCAGTTAAAATCTTAGTTAATAAAAAAAACCTATCTATTCCCCTACCCACTTTAATCTCTATAAATGTATAAATTCAATCGCATTTCATTTATTTTTTTCCATCCCAAAACACATTTTTTTTAACATCATGGCAGTGAAATTTGTTCTAGCACTCTTTCCCACATTCACTTTGTTCATGACATTCACATGTAACGTTTCATCAAGGGAGCTTGTGATGCCAAAATATCTTGTGGATGATTGTTAGAATGCTCTTGCTGATATACAATCATGTTCAAATGAGTATGAATTGTTCTTATCAAAGACCACGAGTTATATCGATGACAGTTGTTGCCAACCTATTGAGTTGATTACGCGTGAATGCTATCATGACAAGTTGACGAAGCTCGGGTTTAACCTCAACGAGATCCGCTCTCTACTTGGCTATTGTGATGACCAATCCGCTCCGGCTCCGGCTTCGGCTTCGACCTCGGAGGAGTAGTCTATGGTTATGGGAAAAGTGGGTGCTTGGTTTAGTTATGAATTATAATAAGGGTGGTTATGGCAGATTTACAGTGTGTTTTCTTTTGATTTCGGATGTATGGTTATTGATTCTATAATAAAATAGACTCGTTATCATTCTCTCGTTATATATATGCATGCGCATGTGAGCATTCACACACGCACGCGTATGTATGTGTTTGGTGTAATATTTTTATTTAAAGTTTGAGCTAATGTCGAAATGATCTTTGCACAATATGTTTTGGGCCAAAACCAAAAATACGCCTCCAAAACTGCTACAAATCCATCCACAATGCAGTAGAGATTATGGAAACTTTGAAATTTCGTTGCAATAGTTTTTTGGCTTGGACCATGTGAGGAAATAGAATATATTTTAGATGGATCGTAATTTGTTGATTGATTTGGAAAATCTCTTAGTTCTGTTAATTGATCTGAAAAATCTTTTTGGAAAGAGGAACATTATGCAATAATCAGTTAAATTATTATATGGTTTGATTTTGTTGTTATAGTGTACGCATATATAGAAAATTGCTAATATCTAAAAAAAGAATTGTTCATTTAAAAGATTTGGTAATTCACCTTTTATGTTGCTTTTTAGTGATTGTAACATTTTTAGCCCTATTTTATGTCGATTTTCCTTTATTTTGGTCCCCTAATATGTAGTTGTCAAATCATGTTGATTACATAATTTAGAAATTTGTAAGTCAGATTTGTCCAAGAAGATCGTATTTTTGTTTGCTAAAAAAATAAAAAAGAATCATGTTGTGTTGCTTTTACTTGGTCATATTAATAAATAAAAAAGAGATTTCGTATTGTGTCGCATTTTAATTGTGTTTGTATTTGGTAAAAAAATTATTATTTGTGTTTGGAAAAAAAAGCTTGTTGTATCGCTTTTACTTGGCCATATTTGTGTTTCGTAGAAAAAAGATTCGTACTGTATCGCATTTTTAATCGGTCGTGTATCGGTTTTTGTTAATAAATTAAAATAATATTTCGTGTCATTTCCTGTCTCTTTTAATTGGATTGTGTTTAGGTTAAAAAAATATTTCGTGTCCGTCTAAGATCAAAAAAATAAGATTTCGTGAAATGTCATTTTTATTTGAGTTTTCTTTTTGCTAGGTAAAAAATAAAATTTCGTGTCGTGTCGAATTTTAACTGGATCGTGTTCATATTTGGTAAAAACAATAAGTAAGAACTAAAGTATAAATTAATTAATGACTAAGTTGTTAATAATTGTTATTTAAAGTTAAAAAAAATTATTTGGTTAAATTGTAAAGGTTAAAGAATAAAGAGTAAAGGGTAAATGTTAAATGTTAAAGGTTAATATCGTCAATTAAAATTTTTTTGGAGTATTTCCATGGAGCATCTTTAGCTGCACCCTAAACTCAAATAATTCGATATTTAAATTTATTTGCTTTTCAAGTACAATTTCTCACAGCTTGCATAATGGTCTACCCATGTGACTCTTGGCCTCCATTTTATGTGTCCGATCAATGACAACTTAAAAGGTAAAATAACAGAACCAACCATCCCATTTCACGTCTTCTGGGTTTAAAGGTATTAAAACATTTAAAATCTTAAAAAATAAAATAACAGAAAACTAACCATCCCATTTCACGTCTTTTGGGTTATAAGGTATTAAAACAGTTAAAATCTTAGTTAATAAAAAAAAAACTTATCTATTCCCCTACCCACTTTAATCTCTATAAATTCAATCGCATTTCATTTATTTTTTTCCATCCCAAAACACATTTTTTTTAACATCATGGCAGTGAAATTTGTTCTAGCACTCTTTCTCACGTTCACTTTGTTCATGACATTTACATGTAACGTTTCATCAAGGGAGCTTGTGACGCCAATACATCTTGTGGATGATTGTTGGAATGCTCTTGCTGATATAGAATCATGTTCAAATGAGTATGAATTGTTCTTATCAAAGACCACGAGTTATATCGATGACAGTTTTTGCCAACCTATTGAGTTGATTACGCGTGAATGCTATCACGACATGTTGAAAAAGCTCGGGTTTAACCTCAACGAGAGTCGCGCTCTACTTGGCTATTGTGATGACCAATCCGCTCCGGCTTCGGCTCCGACCTCGGAGGAGTAGTCTATGGTTATGGGAAAAGGGGGTGCTTAGTTTAGTTTTGAATTATAATAAGGGTGGTTATGGCATATTTACAGTGTGTTTTGTTTTGATTTCGGATGTATGGTTATTGATTTTATAATAAAATAGACTCGCTATCATTCTTATAACAACTCGCCTAATGGGATACCGGGCGATCACTCCTATATCGAATTAAAACAGGAGTTACTTATGGATCATTCTTAGCATCACTGTCGAAAGTCCATTTAATTACTAATATCCTATTAGGCGAGCGTTAAAAACTTTTACTTAACTACTCTTTTTAACGATTATAATAAAACATACACACAGTTTAAGCTTAAATGAAACTGAAAGGAAAATGAAATGAATAAAATAATCGAACACTCGGTTCAAATTATACAACCATATCGAATAAGGTGCGAAGAATAAATAAAAACAGTTGGACCATGGGCCCAAATGTTTGTACAATACCTCCTATCTAGAGTACAAGGAACGAAGCATCTACCGAGAACCCGCAAGCATCCACAGCTGCTGCAGCAGACGTCTGACTCGAAAGAATTTCCATCCAGGCGTCCCTGTGTCTGGACACCTATATAATATATATATATATATATATATATATATATATATATATATATATATATATATATATATATATATATATATATATATATATATATACAACAAGAGAGGAAAAGTAGATATGCAGGTCAGAGCCCGAATTTTGAAAATATTTTGCAAGTGCATAAATGCTTTATTTTTAGAACAATAGTTTTATCTCATATTTAAATTGGTATCGCACTCCCATGAGATACCCCTCACCTCTCCTCTAATAGTGCACACCTAACGCACCATAACAACATACCCTAGTCAAGTTATCCCTGCCTAACTAGTCTAATTTACACATCTACTATCTACCCCAGATAGTCCAAGTACTAAGGGCTAAACTTCCCTCCATTCTCAACACTGCACTAAGTTCGTGCGTGGGGTGTCTCGCAAAGCGAAATCCAAACAAGGAACCCCCCCGATACACTACTACTTGGCAGGGTTAATGGTAGAGATCCATTAGGACCGTAGCACACACAAATGTATAAATATATATATATATATATATATATACATCAACAATATACGTCCGGATAATATCTCCTGGATTGAGGTTTACATAATAAAGTATATAATATATATCCGGATCTACCTCCCGGACTGAGGTGTATTGTTTACTCATATCAAAACCTTCCATTTCCCTTATCATATCCAGGAAATGTATTTAAAACCCAATTCATTAGCATGAATTGCTTTACCATATCATATACTTTTCAAATGCCAATTTATTATTATAAAAATGCTTTTCCTTTATATATCATCCCATTTCCATTTTTATACTCAAGAAATGTACCCAAAGCCATTTTCATTAGCATGAAAATGCTTTGATCAAATCATATGTTTCCACATCCCTTCTTCCATCCGGGAGTATTACCGAAGCCAAACCTTTATCCCATTTCCCTTTTTATACTCAGGAAATGTAAATTAAAGCCAATCCATTATCATGAATTCCTTTAATAAATCTAAGACCGCCCCTCCGGGTTTCCCCACTGGACGCGCCCCTAAATGGCTATCATCTTCCAGGGCCTATCTATACAAGACAACCTGGGAACCTACCAACGTCGGGAAGCGGACATATGCCTGCGGGAAAGTCCGGACCACACCCAGAATCCCCTAACCAGCGCAGTAAACAAATAAACGCCCATATGGCCTAGGGACTATATCCAACCTGCTCAATAACCAGGAAGGCTTCACAACAACGCGCACAACTTCCCTTATGATAGCGATTTAGGGAGGTGTGTAACCATAATTTATCAATTATGAAAATCATTTATCTTTCCATTTTGAAAATATTCATTTTTATATTTTCAAAATCATTTACATCATATCACATATATATATACTTTAATCACATAGTATATACATATATATATTCCCAATTCCTCAAGTTCTTTAGGACATAACCCTCCATATTACTCTAATTTAGAGGGCCCTTAAACTTTAAACTTAAAGAGGAGAAGTCATCCTAATCTCCAAAATCTTGGGCTGAAAACAGGGCACCGGTCGACCGGTCCTAGAACCCCGGTCAACCGCGGGTTGCAAATAAGCCTAGGAAACAAAGCAGTAGGCCCTTTCTCCTTGACGCGGTCGACCGGCCTTTGGGGCGCGGTCGACCGGTTACACCAGGTCTCCAAAACTTAAATCCTCAAGTCCCTTATCCAACAACCCAAATTCATTTTCGGGGTTTCTAAACTACCCCAAAAATTATCCCGAACATCTACCAAATTAATTCTAGCCGTAATTTTTCCAATTTCCGATTTGATTTCCGAGTTGATGATTTCATCCCGGAGCTGCCATCTTGTAAAAATCATATCAAATCGTAGAAAAATCAGAAAAATACGCGGTTGGCTCCCTCGCGACCGTATCGAAAATATCTACAACTTCCGTATTTTGTCCAAGAGCTAAATCATTTATCTTCTTGGCCGAGAATGACCCCAAAGGATACGAGTTCACTATTCATTATCTTCCCCAAACTCCCAAACTCCATTTTTCCCCATTTTTGTTGTCTCTAACCTCATCAAACAACTCAACCAACATCTAATCTATATTTTTCAACTAACACATCAATTAATTTGGGGTATTAAACTATTTTCTTAGGTTTTGGATCTTAAAACCCCAAAACCCTAGATTTGACATTTCTCCCATTTCAATTCCATTTATTACTCCATTAACATGGTTTTAATACTAGAAATCATTAAGAGTTTACATTACATCAATATGTAAACTCATATCTAAGTTTTCCCAATTTTATTTTAAGGGTTCTAACCCCAAAATCATATTTTTACCAACTATGATATGAGATTAATGCACAAAAGTAAATAAAGCATGTAAACACTTGCCTCATGGATAAAATCCGACGACCTCGAGTCGAATCCGACGGAGTTTGGCCCGAATCTCCCTTTTTCTCTCCACTTTCTTCCTTCCTCTCTCTTTCTTCTCTTTTCTTTCTATTCTCTCCCTCTCTCCCTCTTTATAAAGAAATAAAAAGGGTTTAAACCCTTAAAACCCAAAAATGACTCGTTTACCCAATTACGAGTTACTTTTACCTCTAAAATTACCCGAAACTCAATTTCGACAATCGGACACTCTTTTTTGACTATCTCGGCCATTTCGAGAATCATGGCACAGTCGAAATTCCCATCCGAGGTATTTGACCGCAAATCACTATTCCAACCCAAAATAAATAAATGCGGTTTTTCCAATTAAAAATCTTACCTCGTGTCGCTTTACTCAACAGCGACATATAATTTAAAATATTTCGACCTATATAGTCCCAGAAATAATTACAACCTTCCTCGAAAATCATTAAATCCTCGAGAATCCCCAAAATCACTATTTAGAGAAATTCCTCAAATCTCCAATTTATATCCAATTATGGATTTTAAGTGTCTCTAAAAGGGCGGGTTGTTACAATTCTCCCTCCCTACAATGGAATTTCGTCCTCGAAATTCGGATATAACCTACACCATTTAACTAGGATCACTACAAATCCTAAAACCCCAAGGGAAAGATACTAACCCAATGGTTCCCAACCATATGCTACACGACTACCACGATCGTAAAGTGACACTAATACGTCACATAATACCCATCATCTATATTGCCTATCGGCATGAATTTCAACCTTACATACTACGCCCCTCCTATTTCAGGCGGTATATAAGACCATCTTACCAAGGTGCCCATACACCTTTCTAACTTGTGCATATCTGCACATCCGTAGTGAACGATCGACACGTAACACTCTCTCCCAAATAAGGAGCTCCTTTCCTCGGTGTAATACTCATCTATGGGTCCTCCCGACCCGCGAAATTCATCCGCCTAACCTCGGGGCCACTAACTTTACCTAGCCTACATCCTAATAATACTAAGGTCGATGCAATGTCCTACCTACGAGAAACTAATATCCTAAATATGTCCCTAGTGCCCAAGGCCTCTCTCAACTTCCAACATTTGCTCGATTTCGTGCATGGGACGTCTCGCCAAGGTGAAATCCAAACAAGGAACCCTCCCGTTACACTACTCCCTCGCGTTGTCGGTCATCGAGATGTAACGGCCTAAGGCACACCAGCGGAATGTCCTGAATCCTACCTCGCTAACCTACGAACGCATTCCTACTATCTTATCCTTCTGCCCATACGAAAGGAAACCTAACTAATCAAAGTGCCTACTCTCTGTAGGAACACTACTTACATTACACCGATCACAGATTTCCTCCAATTTTGCCCTCTTATTAAGGCCTGGCTATCATCCTCAAATCAATTTCTCTAAGTCCTACTCCACCCAACTACTTGTGGTGAGAGGACCACTTTAGTGCTTTTCCATAGCACAATATTTCCATAAACATACCGTCATCATAGGGCTCATAATCTATAGTGGTTCATCCACACTATAAGACTAACCCCCATCCTTGCATCCTATAACATCTCTCCACGCCCGACGTCGTTAAGAGTCATGTGTGGAGCGTCTCGCAAAGCGAAATCCAAACAAGGAACCCCTCCACACATTAACACTTGACCTCGTCGGTCACGGAGTCCCGTTATTTCAGACATGCAATCGGGATAATCATATCCCTTATCATCGAAAGGTGATCTGAACTCCTATCTCTAACTAAGAGTCATACCACCCTGCGCTCGCACTCATTTTTAAGTCCTTGCGTAAATAGTAATGATCTAAATCTTACAGCTCAACACAAATCCTGCGACCTTAAATCATATATATAAGGTCGCCATATACCCAAATCACGATAATGAAATCTCTACTCATCGAAGTTTCGTATCCCACAATAAATAAGGTGAACTCAACCTATATCTAGGTGAGACACCGCAACAATAACATGTTCCCTCCAGGAACCATGGACACGATAGACTTGCCATTCTTAGCCTGCTATCGCTCCAATCAACCAAATACATTATACGTATATATAAAAAATATAAACACTCGCCTCTATGACGAGTGAATGAAAACAAAACTCCGCTATCGCGGAAAAACGCATAAACATACATGATATTATGTTATCGTGACCGCCATAATTCAAATTACACACACGAGTCTAGGGCTAACTAATACCGCGACTTTATCTAGCCACGCCAAATATACCTCCTCGATTGAGGTAAAACTCATAACAACAACCTCATTTTAACAAATTCCCCAGGTGGATGTCCAACAATGTGGTCCTCGAACATACCCATTCTTTAGTGAGCCCATCCTTCCTGGAAATGACTCATTATTCAATGCACCTAACTCACTTAGGTACAAGGTTCACTTCGCCATAATACTCTTTATTCACTGTCGGCCTCTAGCCGGACCTTATGTGAATAACTCCCAAAACAGCATTCTTCTCATCCTGCTGATTCATGGGGACTCACGGTTAGAACTATCCGTAAGATCCCTTTCGAACCCTCAATTTCAATGAGGAATTCGACTTTAGTACCACTCTCTACTTCAGTGGTACTGCGGTACTCCTAACTACCATTATTTAGTAGTCGCCGCCAAAATCCTTAGCAATTACCATAAGGAGAGTGACCTCTACTAAGGTCCTCATCCCAACGTTCTACTAGCTGCTCCAGCTAAGCCTCACCTCCTGCCACCATCCAAGCTCCGCACACGATTCTCAAATGAGCGCGCAAAAGATTTCTATAATTTCATAATATGGCAGGAGAACGAAATCTCACAAGAGAAATCAACAATACTAGTCTTGAGGCTCTATATCAAATCGAGAGCAACGCTGAAAGCGTAGTACGTCCGCACAGATTCTTAAGGACACTAGAACCTGATGCTCTGATACCATCTGTAACAACCCGCCTAATGGGATACCAGGCGATCACTCCTATATCGAATTAAAACAGGAGCTACTTATGGATCATTCTTAGCATCACTGTCGAAAGCCATTTAATTACTAATATCCTATTAGGCGAGCGTTAAAAACTTTTACTTAACTACTCTTTTTAACGATTATAATAAAACATACCCACAGTTTAAGCGTAAATGAAACTGAAAGGAAAATGAAATGAATAAAATAACCGAACACTCGGTTCAAATTATATAACCATATCGAATAACGTGCGAAGAATAAATAAAAACAGTTGGACCATGGGCCCGAATGTTTGTACAATACCTCCTATCTAGAGTACAAGGAACGAAGCGTCTACCGAGAACCCGCAAGCATCCACTGCTGCTGCAGCAGACGTCTGACTCGAAAGAATTTCCATCCAGGCATCCTTGTGTCTGGACACCTATATAATATATATATATATATATATATATATATACACACAACAAGAGAGGAAAAGTAGATATGCGGGTCAGAGCCCAAATTTTGAAAATATTTTGCAAGTGCATAAATGCTTTATTTTTAGAAAAATAGTTTTATCTCATATTTAAATAGGTATCGCACTTCCATGAGATACCCCTCACCTCTCCTCTAATAGTGCACACCTAACGCACCCTAACAACATACCCTAGTCAAGCTATCCCTGCCTAACTAGTCTAATTTACCCATCTACTATCTACCCCAGATAGTCCAAGTGCTAAGGGCTAAACTTCCCTCCATTCTCAACACTGCACTAAGTTCATGCGTGGGGTGTCTCGCAAAGAGAAATCCAAACAAGGAACCCCCCCGATACACTACTACTTGGCAGGGTTAATGGTAGAGATCCATTAGGCCCGTAGCACACACAAATGTATAAATACATATATATATATATATATATATATATATATATATATATATATATATATATACATCAACAATATATGTCCGGATAATATCACCCGGACTGAGGTTTACATAATAAACTATATAATATACATCCGGATCTACCTCCCGGACTGAGGTGTATTCTTTACTCATATCAAAACCTTCCATTTCCCTTCTCATATCCAGGAAATGTATTTAAAAGCCAATTCAATATCACGAATTTCTTTACCATATCATATACGTTTTAAAATCCAATTTTATTATTATAAAAATGCTTTTCCTTTATACATCATCCCATTTTCCTTTTTATACTCAAGAATGTACCCAAAGCCATTTTCATTAGCATGAAAATGCTTTGATCAAATCATATGCTTCCACATCCCTTCTTCCTTCCGGGAGTGTTACCGAAGCCAAACCTTTATCCCATTTCCCTTTTTATACTCAGGAAATGTAAATTAAAGCCAATCCATTATCATGAATTCCTTTAATAAATCTAAGACCGCCCCTCCGGGTTTCCCAACTGGACGCGCCCCTAAATGGCTATCATCTTCCAGGGCCTATCTATACAAGACAACCCGGGAACCTACCAACGTCAGGAAGCGGCCATATGCCTGCGGGAAAGTCAGGACCACACCTAGAATCCCCTAACCAGCGCAGTAAACAAATAAACGCCCATATGGTCTAGGGACTATATCCAACCTGCTCAATAGCCAGGAAGGCTTCACAACAACGCGCGCAACTTCCCTTATGATAGCGATTTAGGGAGGTGTGTAACCATAATTTATCAATTATGAAAATCATTTATCTTTCCATTTTGAAAATATTCATTTTTATATTTTCAAAATCATTTACATCATATCACATATATATATACTTTAATCACATAGTATATACATATACCATATATCCCTCCTAGAATATATATATATATATATATATATATATATATATATATATATATATATATATATATAATGGCCATATTTGCCAAACCATCTATCGATGACCAATAATCCCAAAGATTCTCTCAAAGAATCATAATCATGCATTCATATATGCATAATACTAAACCCAATGTATATTCTTACTTTAATAAGTAATATATACCAAAATCCCATCTACGGATTCATTTGGATATCTCCAATTATACTAATTCACTCTAAGTGAATATACACATATATATATTCCGAATTCCTCAATTTCTTTAAGACATAACCCTCCATATTACTCTAATTTTGAGGGCCCTTAAACTTTAAACTTAAAGAGGAGAAGTCATCCTAATCTCCAAAAACTTGGGCTGAAAACAGGGCACCGGTCGACCGGTCCTAGACCCCCGGTCAACCGCGGGTTGCAAATAAGCCTAGGAAACAAAGCAGTAGGCCCTTTCTCCTTGACGCGGTCGACCGGCCTTTGGGGCGCGGTCGACCGGTTACACCAGGTCTCCAAAACTTAAATCCTCAAGTCCCTTATCCAACAAGCCAAATTCATTTTCAGGGTTTCTAAACTACCCCAAAAATTATCCCGAACATCTACCAAATTAATTCTAGTCGTAATTTTTCCAATTCCCGATTTGATTTCCGAGTTGATGATTTCAACCCGGAGCTGCCATCTTGTAAAAATCATATCAAATCGTAGAAAAATCAGAAAAATACGCGGTCGGAGCCCACATGACCGTATCGAAAATATCTACAACTTCCGTGTTTTGGCCAAGAGCTAAATCATTTATCTTCTTGGCCGAAAATGACACCAAAGGCTAGGGGTTCACTATTCATTATCTTCCCCAAACTCCCAAACTCCATTTTTCCCAATTTTTGTTGTCTCTAACCTCATCCAACAACTCAACCAACATCTAATCTATATTTTTCAACTAACACATCGATTAATTTGGGGTATTAAACTATTTTCTTAGGTTTTGGATCTTAAAACCCTAGATTTGACATTTCTCCCATTTCAATTCCATTTATTACTCCATTTACATGGTTTTAATATTAGAAATCATTAAGAGTTTACATTACATCAATATTTAAACACATATCTAAGTTTTCCCAATTTTATTTTAAGGGTTCTAACCCCAAAATCATATTTTTACCAACTATGATATGAGATTAATGCACAAAAGTAAATAATGCAAGTAAACACTTGCCTCATGGATAAAATCCGACGACCTCGAGTCGAATCCGGTGGAGTTTGGCCCGAATCTCCCTTTTTCTCTCCACTTTCTTCCTTCCTCTCTCTTTTCTCTCTTTTCTTTCTATTCTCTCCCTCTCTCCCTCTTTATAAAGAAAGAAAAAGTGTTTAAACCCTTAAAACCCAAAAACGACTCATTTACCCAATTACGAGTTACTTTTACCTCTAAAATTACCCGAAACTCAATTTCGACAATCGGACACTCTTTTCCGACTATCTCGGCCATTTCGAGAATCATGGCGCAGTCAAAATTCCCATCCGAGGTATTTGACCGCAAATCACTATTCCAACCCACTATAAATAAATGCGGTTTTTCCAATTAAAAATCTTACTTCATGTCACTTTACTCAACAGCGACATATAATTTAAAATAATTCGACCTATATAGTCCTTGAAATAATTACAACCTTCCTCGAAAATCATTAAATCCTAGAGAATCCCCAAAATCACTATTTAGAGAAATTCCTCAAATCTCCAATTTATATCCAATTATGGATTTTAAGTGTCTCCAAAAGGGCGGGTTGTTACAATTCTCTCGTTATATATATGCATGCGCATGCGAGCATTCACACACGCACGCGTATGTATGTGTTTGGTGTAATATTTTTATTTAAAGTTTGAGCTAATGTCGAAATGATCTTTGCACAATATGTTATTGGCCAAAACCAAAAATACGCCTCCAAAACTGCTACAAATCCATCCACAATGTAGTAGAGATTAGGGAAACTTTGAAATTTCATCGCAATAGTTTTTTGGCTTGGACCATGTGAGGAAATAGAATATATTTTAGATGGATCGTAATTTGTTGATTGATTTGGAAAATCTCTTAGTTCTGTTAATTGATCTGAAAAAATCTTTTTGGAAGGAGGAACATTATGCAATAATCAATTAAATTATTATAGGGTTTGATTTTGTTGTTATAGTGTACGCATATATAGAAAATTGCTAATATCTAAAAAAACAATAGTTCATTTAAAAGATTTGGTAATTGACCTTTTATGTTGCTTTTTAGTGATTGTAACATTTTTAGTCCTATTTTATGTCGATTTTCCGTTATTTTGGTCCCCTAATATGTAGTTGTCAACTCATGTTGATTACATAATTTAGAAATTTGTAAGTCAGATTTGTCCAAGAAGATCGTATTTTTGTTTGGTAAAAAAAAAAAAAAATCATTTTGTGTTGCTTTTACTTGGTCATATTAATAAATAAAAAAGAGATTTCGTATTGTGTCGCATTTTAATTGTGTTTGTATTTGGTAAAAAAATTATTATTCGTGTTTGGAAAAAAAAAGCTTGTTGTATCCCTTTACTTGGCCGTATTTGTGTTTCGTAGAAAAAGATTCGTATTGTATCGCATTTTTATTCGGCCGTGTATCTGTTTTTGTAAATAAATTAAAATAATATTTCGTGTCATTTCGTGTCTCTTTTAATTGGATTGTGTTTAGGTTAAAAAAATATTCTGTGTTCGTCTAAGATCAAAAAAATAAGATTTCGTGAAATGTCATTTTTATTTGAGTTTTCTTTTTGTTAGGTAAAAAATAAAATTTAGTGTCGTATCGCATTTTAACTGGATCGTGTTCATATTTCGTAAAAAAAATAAGTAAGAACTAAAGTATAAATTAATTAATGACTAAGTTGTTAATAATTGTTATTTAAAGTTAAAAAAAATTATTTGCTTAAATTGTAAAGGTTAAAGAATAAAGAGTAAAGGGTAAATGTTAAAGGTTAATATCGTCAATTAAAATTTTTTTGGAGTGTTTCCATGGAGCATCTTTAGCTGCACCCTAAACTCAAATAATTCTATATTTAAATTTATTTGCTTTTTAAGTAATATTTCTCACAGCTTGCATAATGGTCTACCCATGTGACTCTTGGCCTCCATTTTATGTGTCCGATTAATGACAACTTAAAAAGTATAATAACAGAACCAACCATCCCATTTCACGTCTTCTGGTTTTAAAGGTATTAAAACATTTAAAATCTTAAAAAATAAAATAACAGAAAACCAACCATCCCATTTCACGTCTTTTGGGTTTTAAGGTATTAAAACAGTTAAAATCTTAGTTAATAAAAAAAACCCTATCTATTCCCCTACCCACTTTAATCTCTATAAATTCAATCGCATTTCATTTATTTTTTTCCATCCCAAAACACATTTTTTTTAACATCATGGCAATGAAATTTGTTCTAGCACTCTTTCTCACGTTCACTTTGTTCATGACATTCACATGTAACATTTCATCAAGGGAGCTTGTGACGCCAAAACATCTTGTGGATGATTGTTGGAATGCTCTTGCTGATATACAATCATGTTCAAATGAGTATGAATTGTTCTTATCAAAGACCACGAGTTATATCGATGACAGCTGTTGCCAACCTATTGAGTTGATTACGCGTGAATGCTATCACGACATGTTGACGAAGCTCGGGTTTAACCTCAACGAGAGCCGCGCTCTACATGGCTATTGTGATGACCAATCCGCTCCGGCTCCGTCTTCGGCTCCGACCTCAGAGGAGTAGTCTATGGTTATGGGAAAAGTGGGTTCTTGGTTTAGTTATGAATTATAATAAGGGTGGTTACGGCATATTTACAGTGTGTTTTGTTTTGATTTCGGATGTATGGTTATTGATTCAATAATAAAATAGACTCGTTATCATTCTCTCGTTATATATATGCATGCGCATGCGAGCATTCACACACGCACGCGTATTTATGTGTTTGGTGTAATATTTTTATTTAAAGTTTGAGCTAATGTCGAAATGATCTTTGCACAATATGTTATTGGCCAAAACCAAAAATACGCCTCCAAAACTGCTACAAATCCATCCACAATGTAGTAGAGATTAGGGAAACTTTGAAATTTCATCGCAATAGTTTTTTGGCTTGGACCATGTGAGGAAATAGAATATATTTTAGATGGATCGTAATTTGTTGATTGATTTGGAAAATCTCTTAGTTCTATTAATTGATCTGAAAAAATTTTTTTGGAAAGAGGAACATTATGCAATAATCAATTAAATTATTATATGGTTTGATTTTGTTGTTATAGTGTACGTATATATAGAAAATTGCTAATATCTAAAAAAATAATTGTTCATTTAAAAGATTTGGTAATTGACCTTTTATGTTGCTTTTTAGTGATTGTAACATTTTTAGTCCTATTTTATGTCGATTTTCCTTTATTTTGGTCCCCTAATATGTAGTTGTCAACTCATGTTGATTACATAATTTAGAAATTTGTAAGTCAGATTTGTCCAAGAAGATCGTATTTTTGTTTGGTAAAAAAATAAAAAAAAATCATGTTGTGTTGCTTTTACTTGGTCATATTAATAAATAAAAAAGAGATTTCGTATTGTGTCGCGTTTTAATTGTGTTTGTATTTGGTAAAAAAATTATTATTTGTGTTTGGAAAAAAAAGCTTGTTGTATCCCTTTACTTGGCCATAATTGTGTTTCGTAGAAAAAAGATTCGTATTGTATCGCATTTTTATTCGGTCGTGTATCTGTTTTTGTAAATAAATTAAAATAATATTTCGTGTCATTTCGTGTCTCTTTTAATTGGATTGTGTTTAGGTTAAAAAAATATTATGTGTTCGTCTAAGATCAAAAAAATAAGATTTCGTGAAATGTCATTTTTATTTGAGTTTTCTTTTTGTTAGGTAAAAAATAAAATTTAGTGTCGTATCGCATTTTAACTGGATCGTGTTCATATTTCGTAAAAAAAATAAGTAAGAACTAAAGTATAAATTAATTAATGACTAAGTTGTTAATAATTGATATTTAAAGTTAAAAAAAATTATTTGCTTAAATTGTAAAGGTTAAAGAATAAAGAGTAAAGGGTAAATGTTAAAGGTTAATATCGTCAATTAAAATTTTTTTGGAGTGTTTCCATGGAGCATCTTTAGCTGCACCCTAAACTCAAATAATTCGATATTTAAATTTATTTTTGCTTTTTAAGTATAATTTCTCACAGCTTGCATAATGATCTACCCATGTGACTCTTAGCCTCCATTTTATGTGTCCGATTAATGACAACTTAAAAAGTAAAATAACAGAACCAACCATCCCATTTCACGTCTTCTGGGTTTAAAGGTATTAAAACATTTAAAATCTTAAAAAAATAAATAACAGAAAACCAACCATCCCATTTCACGTCTTTTGGGTTTTAAGGTATTAAAACAGTTAAAATCTTAGTTAATAAAAAAAAACCTATCTATTCCCCTACCCACTTTAATCTCTATAAATTCAGTCGCATTTCATTTATTTTTTTCCATCCCAAAACACATTTTTTTTAACATCATGGCAATGAAATTTGTTCTAGCACTCTTTCTCACATTCACTTTGTTCATGACATTCACATGTAACGTTTCATCAAGGGAGCTTGTGACGCCAAAACATCTTGTGGCTGATTGTTGGAATGCTCTTGCTGATATACAATCATGTTCAAATGAGTATGAATTGTTCTTATCAAAGACCACGAGTTATATCGATGACAGTTGTTGCCAACCTATTGAGTTGATTACGCGTGAATGCTATCACGACATGTTGACGAAGCTCGGGTTTAACCTCAACGAGAGCCGCGCTGTACATGGCTATTGTGATGACCAATCCGCTCCGGCTCCGTCTTCGGCTCCGACCTCAGAGGAGTAGTCTATGGTTATGGGAAAAGTGGGTTCTTGGTTTAGTTATGAATTAGAATAAGGGTGGTTATGGCATATTTACAGTGTGTTTTGTTTTGATTTCGGATGTATGGTTATTGATTCAATAATAAAATAGACTCGCTATCATTCTCTCGTTATATATATGCATGCGCATGCGAGCATTCACACACGCACGCGTATGTATGTGTTTGGTGTAATATTTTTATTTAAAGTTTGAGCTAATGTCGAAATGATCTTTGCACAATATGTTATTGGCCAAAACCAAAAATACGCCTCCAAAACTGCTACAAATCCATCCACAATGTAGTAGAGATTAGGGAAACTTTGAAATTTCATCGCAATAGTTTTTTGGCTTGGACCATGTGAGGAAATAGAATATATTTTAGATGGATCGTAATTTGTTGATTGCTTTGGAAAATCTCTTAGTTCTGTTAATTGATCTGAAAAAATCTTTTTGGAAAGAGGAACATTATGCAATAATCAATTAAATTATTATATGGTTTGATTTTGTTGTTATAGTGTACGCATATATAGAAAATTGCTAATATCTAAAAAAACAATTGTTCATTTAAAAGATTTGGTAATTGACCTTTTATGTTGCTTTTTAGTGATTGTAACATTTTTAGTCCTATTTTATGTCGATTTTCCTTTATTTTGGTCCCCTAATATGTAGTTGTCAACTCATGTTGATTACATAATTTATAAATTTGTAAGTCAGATTTGTCCAAGAAGATCGTATTTTTGTTTGGTAAAAAAATAAAAAAAAATCATGTTGTGTTGCTTTTACATGGTCATATTAATAAATAAAAAAGAGATTTCGTATTATGTCGTGTTTTAATTGTGTTTGTATTTGGTAAAAAAATTATTATTTGTGTTTGGAAAAAAAAGCTTGTTGTATCCCTTTACTTTGCCATAATTGTGTTTCGTAGAAAAAAGATTCGTATTGTATCGCATTTTTATTCGGTCGTGTATCTGTTTTTGTAAATAAATTAAAATAATATTTCGTGTCATTTCGTGTCTCTTTTAATTGGATTGTGTTTAGGTTAAAAAAATATTCTGTGTTCGTCTAAGATCAAAAAAATAAGATTTCGTGAAATGTCATTTTTATTTGAGTTTTCTTTTTGTTAGGTAAAAAATAAAATTTAGTGTCGTATCGCATTTTAACTGGATCGTGTTCATATTTCGTAAAAAAAATAAGTAAGAACTAAAGTATAAATTAATTAATGACTAAGTTGTTAATAATTGTTATTTAAAGTTAAAAAAAATTATTTGCTTAAATTGTAAAGGTTAAAGAATAAAGAGTAAAGGGTAAATGTTAAAGGTTAATATCGTCAATTAAAATTTTTTTGGAGTGTTTCCATGGAGCATCTTTAGCTGCACCCTAAACTCAAATAATTCGATATTTAAATTTATTTTTGCTTTTTAAGTACAATTTCTCACAGCTTGCATAATGGTCTACCCATGTGACTCTTAGCCTCCATTTTATGTGTCCAATTAATGACAACTTAAAAAGTAAAATAACAGAACCAACCATCCCATTTCACGTCTTATGGGTTTAAAGGTATTAAAACATTTAAAATCTTAAAAAAATAAATAACAGAAAACCAACCATCCCATTTCACGTCTTTTGGGTTTTAAGGTATTAAAACAGTTAAAATCTTAGTTAATAAAAAAAAACCTATCTATTCCCCTACCCACTTTAATCTCTATAAATTCAGTCGCATTTCATTTATTTTTTTCCATCCCAAAACACATTTTTTTTAACATCATGGCAATGAAATTTGTTCTAGCATTCTTTCTCACGTTCACTTTGTTCATGACATTCACATGTAACGTTTCATCAAGGGAGCTTGTGACGCCAAAACATCTTGTGGATGATTGTTGGAATGCTCTTGCTGATATACAATCATGTTCAAATGAGTATGAATTGTTCTTATCAAAGACCACGAGTTATATCGATGACAGTTGTTGCCAACCTATTGAGTTGATTACGCGTGAATGCTATCACGACATGTTGACGAAGCTCGGGTTTAGCCTCAACGAGAGCCGCGCTGTACATGGCTATTGTGATGACCAATCCGCTCCGGCTCCGTCTTCGGCTCCGACCTCAGAGGAGTAGTCTATGGTTATGGGAAAAGTGGGTTCTTGGTTTAGTTATGAATTATAATAAGGGTGGTTATGGCATATTTACAGTGTGTTTTGTTTTGATTTCGGATGTATGGTTATTGATTCAATAATAAAATAGACTCGCTATCATTCTCTCGTTATATATATGCATGCGCATGCGAGCATTCACACACGCACGCGTATGTATGTGTTTGGTGTAATATTTTTATTTAAAGTTTGAGCTAATGTCGAAATGATCTTTGCACAATATGTTATTGGCCAAAACCAAAAATACGCCTCCAAAACTGCTACAAATCCATCCACAATGTAGTAGAGATTAGGGAAACTTTGAAATTTCATCGCAATAGTTTTTTGGCTTGGACCATGTGAGGAAATAGAATATATTTTAGATGGATCGTAATTTGTTGATTGATTTGGAAAATCTCTTAGTTCTGTTAATTGATCTGAAAAAATCTTTTTGGAAAGAGGAACATTATGCAATAATCAATTAAATTATTATAGGGTTTGATTTTGTTGTTATAGTGTATGCATATATAGAAAATTGCTAATATCTAAAAAAACAATTGTTCATTTAAAAGATTTGGTAATTGGCCTTTCATGTTGCTTTTTAGTGATTGTAACATTTTTAGTCCTATTTTATGTCGATTTTCCGTTATTTTGGTCCCCTAATATGTAGTTGTCAACTCATGTTGATTACATAATTTAGAAATTTGTAAGTCAGATTTGTCCAAGAAGATCGTATTTTTGTTTGGTAAAAAAAAAAAAAATCATTTTGTGTTGCTTTTACTTGGTCATATTAATAAATAAAAAAGAGATTTCGTATTGTGTCGCATTTTAATTGTGTTTGTATTTGGTAAAAAAATTATTATTCGTGTTTGGAAAAAAAAGCTTGTTGTATCCCTTTACTTGGCCGTATTTGTGTTTCGTAGAAAAAGATTCGTATTGTATCGCATTTTTATTCGGCCGTGTATCTGTTTTTGTAAATAAATTAAAATAATATTTCGTGTCATTTCGTGTCTCTTTTAATTGGATTGTGTTTAGGTTAAAAAAATATTTTGTGTTCGTCTAAGATCAAAAAAATAAGATTTCGTGAAATGTCATTTTTATTTGAGTTTTCTTTTTGTTAGGTAAAAAATAAAATTTAGTGTCTTATCGCATTTTAACTGGATCGTGTTCATATTTCGTAAAAAAAATAAGTAAGAACTAAAGTATAAATTAATTAATGACTAAGTTGTTAATAATTGTTATTTAAAGTTAAAAAAAATTATTTGCTTAAATTGTAAAGGTTAAAGAAAAAAGAGTAAAGGGTAAATGTTAAAGGTTAATATCGTCAATTAAAATTTTTTTGGAGTGTTTCCATGGAGCATCTTTAGCTGCACCCTAAACTCAAATAATTCGATATTTAAATTTATTTGCTTTTTAAGTACAATTTCTCACAGCTTGCATAATGGTCTACCCATGTGACTCTTGGCCTCCATTTTATGTGTCCGATTAATGACAACTTAAAAAGTATAATAACAGAACCAACCATCCCATTTCACGTCTTCTGGGTTTAAAGGTATTAAAACATTTAAAATCTTAAAAAATAAAATAACAGAAAACCAACCATCCTATTTCACGTCTTTTGGGTTTTAAGGTATTAAAACAGTTAAAATCTTACTTAATAAAAAAAAACTTATCTATTCCCCTACCCACTTTAATCTCTATAAATTCAATCGCATTTCATTTATTTTTTTCCATCCCAAAACACATTTTTGTTAACATCATGGCAATGAAATTTGTTCTAGCACTCTTTCTCACGTTCACTTTGTTCATGACATTCACATGTAACATTTCATCAAGGGAGCTTGTGACGCCAAAACATCATGTGGATTATTGTTGGAATGCTCTTGCTGATATACAATCATCTTCAAATGAGTATGAATTGTTCTTATCAAAGACCACGAGTTATATCGATGACAGCTGTTGCCAACCTATTGAGTTGATTACGCGTGAATGCTATCACGACATGTTGACGAAGCTCGGGTTTAACCTCAACGAGAGCCGCGCTCTACATGGCTATTGTGATGACCAATCCGCTCCGGCTCCGTCTTCGGCTCCGACCTCAGAGGAGTAGTCTATGGTTATGGGAAAAGTGGGTTCTTGGTTTAGTTATGAATTATGATAAGGGTGGTTATGGCATATTTACATTGTGTTTTGTTTTGATTTCGGATGTATGGTTACTGATTCAATAATAAAATAGACTCGCTATCATTCTCTCGTTATATATATGCATGCGCATGCGAGCATTCACACACGCACGCATATGTATGTATTTGGTGTAATATTTTTATTTAAAGTATGAGCTAATGTCGAAATGATCTTTGCACAATATGTTATTGGCCAAAACCAAAAATACGCCTCCAAAACTGCTACAAATCCACCCACAATGTAGTAGAGATTAGGGAAACTTTGAAATTTCATTGCAATAGTTTTTTGGCTTGGACCATGTGAGGAAATATAATATATTTTAGATGGATCGTAATTTGTTGATTGATTTGGAAAATCTCTTAGTTCTGTTAATTGATCTGAAAAAATCTTTTTGGAAAGAGGAACATTATGCAATAATCAATTAAATTATTATATGGTTTCATTTTGTTGTTATAGTGTACGCATATATAGAAAATTGCTAATATCTAAAAAAACAATTGTTCATTTAAAAGATTTGGTAATTGACCTTTTATGTTGCTTTTTAGTGATTGTAACATTTTTAGTCCTATTTTATGTCGATTTTCCTTTATTTTGGTCCCCTAATATGAAGTTGTCAAATCATGTTGATTACATAATTTAGAAATTTGTAAGTCAGATTTGTCCAAGAAGATCGTATTTTTGTTTGGTAAAAAAATAAAAAAAAAATCATGTTGTGTTGCTTTTACTTGGTCATATTAATAAATAAAAAAGAGATTTCGTATTGTGTCACATTTTAATTGTGTTTGTATTTGGTAAAAAAAATATTATTTGTGTTTGGAAAAAAAAGCTTGTTGTATCGCTTTTACTTGGCCATATTTGTGTTTCGTAGAAAAAAGATTCGTATTCTATCGCATTTTTATTCGGTCGTGTATCTGTTTTTGTAAATAAATTAAAATAATATTTCGTGTCATTTCGTGTCTCTTTTAATTGGATTGTGTTTAGGTTAAAAAAATATTCCATGTTCGTCTAAGATAAAAAAAAATAAGATTTCGTGAAATGTCATTTTTATTTGAGTTTTCTTTTTGTTAGGTAAAAAATAAAATTTCGTGTCGTGTCGCATTTTAACTGGATCGTGTTCATATTTGGTAAAAAAAATAAGTAAGAACTAAAGTATAAATTAATTAATGACTAAGTTGTTAATAATTGTTATTTAAAGTTAAAAAAAATTATTTGGTTAAATTGTAAAGGTTAAAGAATAAAGAGTAACGGGTAAATGTTAAAGGTTAATATCGTCAATTAAAATTTTTTTGGAGTGTTTCCATGGAGCATCTTTAGCTGCACCCTAAACTCAAGTAATTCGATATTTAAATTTATTTGCTTTTTAAGTACAATTTCTCAAACATCTTGCTTAATGGTCTACCCATGTGACTCTTGGCCTCCATTTTATGTGTCCGATTAATGACAACTTAAAAAGTAAAATAACAGAACCAACCATCCCATTTCACGTCTTCTGGGTTTAAAGGTATTAAAATATTTAAAATCTTAAAAAATAAAATAACAGAAAACCAACCATCCCATTTCACGTCTTTTGCGTTTTAAGGTAATAAAACAGTTAAAATCTTAGTTAATAAAAAAAAACCCTATCTATTACCCTACCCACTTTAATCTCTATAAATTCAGTCGCATTTCATTTATTTTTTTCCATCCCAAAACACATTTTTTTTAACATCATGGCAATGAAATTTGTTCTAGCACTCTTTCTCACGTTCACTTTGTTCATGACATTCACATGTAACGTTTCATCAAGGGAGCTTGTGACGCCAAAACATGTTGTGGATGATTGTTGGAATGCTCTTGTTGATATACAATCATGTTCAAATGAGTATGAATTGTTCTTATCAAAGACCACGAGTTATATCGATGACAGTTGTTGCCAACCTATTGAGTTGATTACGCGTGAATGCTATCACGACATGTTGACGAAGCTCGGGTTTAACCTCAACGAGAGACGCACTCTACTTGGCTATTGTGATGACCAATCCGCTCCGGCTTCGGCTCCGACCTCGGAGGAGTAGTCTATGGTTATGGGAAAAGAGGGTGCTTGGTTTAGTTATGAATTATAATAAGGGTGGTTATGGCGTATTTACAGTGTGTTTTGTTTTGATTTCGGATGTATGGTTATTGATTCTGTAATAAAATAGACTCGCTATCATTCTCTCGTTATATATATGCATGCGCATGCGAGCATTCACACACGCACGCGTATGTATGTGTTTGGTGTAATATTTTTATTTAAAGTTTGAGCTAATGTCGAAATGATTTTTGCACAATATGTTATTGGCCAAAACCAAAAATACGCCTCCAAAACTGCTACAAATCCATCCACAATGTAGTAGAGATTAGGGAAACTTTGAAATTTCATTGCAATAGTTTTTTGGCTTGGACCATGTGAGGAAATATAATATATTTTAGATGGATCGTAATTTGTTGATTGATTTGGAAAATCTCTTAGTTCTGTTAATTGATCTGAGAAAATCTTTTTGGAAAGAGGAACATTATGCAATAATCAATTAAATTATTATATGGTTTGATTTTGTTGTTATAGTGTACGCATATATAGAAAATTGTTAATATCTAAAAAAATAATTGTTCATTTAAAAGATTTGGTAATTGACCTTTTATGTTGCTTTTTAGTGATTGTAACATTTTTAGTCCTATTTTATGTCGATTTTCCTTTATTTTGGTCCCCTAATATGTAGTTGTCAAATCATGTTGATTACATAATTTAGAAATTGGTAAGTCAGATTTGTCCAAGAAGATCGTATTTTTGTTTGGTAAAAAATTAAAAAAATCATGTTGTGTTGCTTTTACTTGGTCATATTAATAAATAAAAAAGAGATTTCGTATTGTGTCGCATTTTAATTGTGTTTGTATTTGGTAAAAAAATTATTATTTGTGTTTGGAAAAAAAAGCTTGTTGTATCGCTTTTACTTGGCCATATTTGTGTTTCGTAGAAAAAAGATTCGTATTCTATCGCATTTTTATTCGGTCGTGTATCTGTTTTTGTAAATAAATTAAAATAATATTTCGTGTCATTTCGTGTCTCTTTTAATTGGATTGTGTTTAGGTTAAAAAAATATTCCGTGTTCGTCTAAGATAAAAAAAAATAAGATTTCGTGAAATGTCATTTTTATTTGAGTTTTCTTTTTGTTAGGTAAAAAATAAAATTTCGTGTCGTGTCGCATTTTAACTGGATCGTGTTCATATTTGGTAAAAAAAATAAGTAAGAACTAAAGTATAAATTAATTAATGACTAAGCTGTTAATAATTGTTATTTAAAGTTAAAAAAAATTATTTGGTTAAATTGTAAAGGTTAAATAATAAAGAGTAAAGGGTAAATGTTAAAGGTCAATATCGTCAATTAAAATTTTTTTGGAGTGTTTCCATGGAGCATCTTTAGCTGCACCCTAAACTCAAATAATTCGATATTTAAATTTATTTTCTTTTTAAGTACAATTTCTCAAACATCTTGCTTAATGGTCTACCCATGAGACTCTTGGCCTCCATTTTATGTGTCCGATTAATGACAACTTAAAAAGTGAAATAACAGAACCAACCATCCCATTTCACGTCTTCTGGTTTTAAAGGTATTAAAATATTTAAAATCTTAAAAAATAAAATAACAGAAAACCAACCATCCCATTTCACGTCTTTTGCGTTTTAAGGTATTAAAACAGTTAAAATCTTAGTTAATAAAAAAAACCCTATCTATTACCCTACCCACTTTAATCTCTATAAATTCAGTCGCATTTCATTTATTTTTTTCCATCCCAAAACACATTTTTTTTAACATCATGGCAATGAAATTTGTTCTAGCACTCTTTCTCACGTTCACTTTGTTCATGACATTCACATGTAACGTTTCATCAAGGGAGCTTGTGACGCCAAATCATGTTGTGGATGATTGTTGGAATGCTCTTGCTGATATACAATCATGTTCAAATGAGTATGAATTGTTCTTATCAAAGACCACGAGTTATATCGATGACAGTTGTTGCCAACCTATTGAGTTGATTACGCGTGAATGCTATCACGACATGTTGATGAAGCTCGGGTTTAACCTCAACGAGAGCCGCACTCTACTTGGCAATTGTGATGACCAATCCGCTCCGGCTTCGGCTCCGACCTCGGAGGAGTAGTCTATGGTTATGGGAAAAGAGGGTGCTTGGTTTAGTTATGAATTATAATAAGGGTGGTTATGGCATATTTACAGTGTGTTTTGTTTTGATTTCGGATGTATGGTTATTGATTCTGTAATAAAATAGACTCGCTATCATTCTCTCGTTATATATGTGCATGCGCATGCGAGCATTCACACACGCACGCGTATGTATGTGTTTGGTGTAATATTTTTATTTAAAGTTTGAGCTAATGTCGAAATGATCTTTGCACAATATGTTATTGGCCAAAACCAAAAATACGCCTCCAAAACTGCTACAAATCCTTCCACAATGTAGTAGAGATTAGGGAAACTTTGAAATTTCATTGCAATAGTTTTTTGGCTTGGACCATGTGAGGAAATATAATATATTTTAGATGGATCGTAATTTGTTGATTGATTTGGAAAATCTCTTAGTTCTGTTAATTGATCTGAGAAAATCTTTTTGGAAAGAGGAACATTATGCAATAATCAATTAAATTATTATATGGTTTGATTTTGTTGTTATAGTGTACGCATATATAGAAAATTGTTAATATCTAAAAAAACAATTGTTCATTTAAAAGATTTGGTAATTGACCTTTTATGTTGCTTTTTAGTGATTGTAACATTTTTAGTCCTATTTTATGTCGATTTTCCTTTATTTTGGTCCCCTAATATGTAGTTGTCAAATCATGTTGATTACATAATTTAGAAATTTGTAAGTCAGATTTGTCCAAGAAGATCGTATTTTTGTTTGGTAAAAAAATAAAAAAATCATGTTGTGTTGCTTTTACTTGGTCATATTAATAAATAAAAAAGAGATTTCGTATTGTGTCGCATTTTAATTGTGTTTGTATTTGGTAAAAAAATTATTATTTGTGTTTGGAAAAAAAAGCTTGTTGTATAGCTTTTACTTGGCCATATTTGTGTTTCGTAGAAAAAAGATTCGTATTCTATCGCATTTTTATTCGGTCGTGTATGTGTTTTTGTAAATAAATTAAAATAATATTTCGTGTCATTTCGTGTCTCTTTTAACTGGATTGTGTTTAGGTTAAAAAAATATTCCGTGTTCGTCTAAGATCAAAAAAAATAAGATTTCGTGAAATGTCATTTTTATTTGAGTTTTCTTTTTGTTAGGTAAAAAATAAAATTTCGTGTCGTGTCGCATTTTAACTGGATCGTGTTCATATTTGGTAAAAAAAATAAGTAAGAACTAAAGTATAAATTAATTAATGACTAAGCTGTTAATAATTGTTATTTAAAGTTAAAAAAAATTATTTGGTTAAATTGTAAAGGTTAAATAATAAAGAGTAAAGGGTAAATGTTAAAGGTTAATATCGTCAATTAAAATTTTTTTGGAGTGTTTCCATGGAGCATCTTTAGCTGCACCCTAAACTCAAATAATTCGATATTTAAATTTATTTGCTTTTTAAGTACAATTTCTCAAACATCTTGCTTAATGGTCTACCCATGTGACTCTTGGCCTCCATTTTATGTGTCCGATTAATGACAACTTAAAAAGTAAAATAACAGAACCAACCATCCCATTTCACGTCTTCTGGGTTTAAAGGTATTAAAATATTTAAAATCTTAAAAAATAAAATAACAGAAAACCAACCATCCCATTTCACGTCTTTTGCGTTTTAAGGTATTAAAACAGTTAAAATCTTAGTTAATAAAAAAAACCCTATCTATTACCCTACCCACTTTAATCTCTATAAATTCAATCGCATTTCATTTATTTTTTTCCATCCCAAAACACATTTTTTTTAACATCATGGCAATGAAATTTGTTCTAGCACTCTTTCTCACGTTCACTTTGTTCATGACATTCACATGTAACGTTTCATCAAGGGAGCTTGTGACGCCAAAACATGTTGTGGATGATTGTTGGAATGCTCTTGCTGATATACAATCATGTTCAAATGAGTATGAATTGTTCTTATCAAAGACCACGAGTTATATCGATGACAGTTGTTGCCAACCTATTGAGTTGATTACGCGTGAATGCTATCACGACATGTTGACGAAGCTCGGGTTTAACCTCAACGAGAGCCGCACTCTACTTGGCTATTGTGATGACCAATCCGCTCCGGCTTCGGCTCCGACCTCGGAGGAGTAGTCTATGGTTATGGGAAAAGAGGGTGCTTGGTTTAGTTATGAATTATAATAAGGGTGGTTATGGCATATTTACAGTGTGTTTTGTTTTGATTTCGGATGTATGGTTATTGATTCTGTAATAAAATAGACTCGCTATCATTCTCTCGTTATATATATGCATGCGCATGCGAGCATTCACACACGCACGCGTATGTATGTGTTTGGTGTAATATTTTTATTTAAAGTTTGAGCTAATGTCGAAATGATCTTTGCACAATATGTTATTGGCCAAAACCAAAAATACGCCTCCAAAACTGCTACAAATCCATCCACAATGTAGTAGAGATTAGGGAAACTTTGAAATTTCATTGCAATAGTTTTTTGGCTTGGACCATGTGAGGAAATATAATATATTTTAGATGGATCGTAATTTGTTGATTGATTTGGAAAATCTCTTAGTTCTGTTAATTGATCTGAAAAAATCTTTTTGGAAAGAGGAACATTATGCAATAATCAATTAAATTATTAAATGGTTTGATTTGATTGTTATAGTGTACGCATATATAGAAAATTGCTAATATCTAAAAAAACAATTGTTCATTTAAAATATTTGGTAATTGACCTTTTATGTTGCTTTTTAGTGATTGTAACATTTTTAGTCCTATTTTATGTCGATTTTCCTTTATTTTGGTCCCCTAATATGTAGTTGTCAAATCATGTTGATTACATAATTTAGAAATTTGTAAGTCAGATTTGTCCAAGAAGATCGTATTTTTGTTTGGTAAAAAAAAAAAAAAAAACATGTTGTGTTGCTTTTACATGGTCATATTAATAAATAAAAAAGAGATTTCGTATTGTGTCGCATTTTAATTGTGTTTGTATTTGGTAAAAAAATTATTATTTGTGTTTGGAAAAAAAAGCTTGTTGTATCGCTTTTACTTGGCCATATTTGTGTTTCGTAGAAAATAGATTCGTATTCTATCGCATTTTTATTCGGTCGTGTATCAGTTTTAGTAAATAAATTAAAATAATATTTCGTGTCATTTCGTGTCTCTTTTAATTGGATTGTGTTTAGGTTAAAAAAATATTCCGTGTTCGTCTAAGATAAAAAAAATAAGATTTTGTGAAATGTCATTTTCATTTGAGTTTTCTTTTTGTTAGGTAAAAAATAAAATTTCGTGTCGTGTCGCATTTTAAATGGATCGTGTTCATATTTGGTAAAAAAAATAAGTAAGAACTAACGTATAAATTAATTAATGACTAAGTTGTTAATAATTGTTATTTAAAGTTAAAAAAAATTATTTGCTTAAATTGTAAAGGTTAAAGAATAAAGAGTAAAGGGTAAATGTTAAAGGTTAATATCGTCAATTAATTTTTTTTTTTAGTGTTTCCATGGAGCATCTTTAGCTGCACCCTAAACTCAAATGATTCGATATTTAAATTTATTTGCTTTTTAAGTACAATTTCTCACAGCTTGCATAATGGTCTACCCATGTGACTCTTGGCCTCCATTTTATGTGTCCGATTAATGACAACTTAAAAAGTAAAATAACAGAACCAACCATCCCATTTCACGTCTTCTGGGTTTAAAGGTATTAAAACATTTAAAATCTTAAAAAATAAAATAACAGAAAACCAACCATCCCATTTCACGTCTTTTGGGTTTTAAGGTATTAAAACAGTTAAAATCTTAGTTAATAAAAAAAACCCTATCTATTACCCTACCCACTTTAATCTCTATAAATTCAATCGCATTTCATTTATTTTTTTGCATCCCAAAACACATTTTTTTTAACATCATGGCAATGAAATTTGTCCTAGCACCCTTTCTCACGTTCACTTTGTTCATGACATTCACATGTAACGTTTCATCAAGGGAGCTTGTGACGCCAAAACATCTTGTGGATGATTGTTGGAATGCTCTTGCTGATATACAATCATGTTCAAATGAGTATGAATTGTTCTTATCAAAGACCAAGAGTTATATCGATGACAGTTGTTGCCAACCTATTGAGTTGATTACGCGTGAATGCTATCACGACATGTTGACGAAGCTCGGGTTTAACCTCAACGAGAGCCGCACTCTACTTGGCTATTGTGATGACCAATCCGCTCCGGCTCCGGCTCCGACCTCGGAGGAGTAGTCTATGGTTATGGGAAAAGAGGGTGCTTGGTTTAGTTATGAATTATAATAAGGGTGGTTATGGCGTATTTACAGTGTGTTTTGTTTTGATTTCGGATGTATGGTTATTGATTCAATAATAAAATAGACTCGCTATCATTCTCTCGTTATATATATGCATGCGCATGCGAGCATTCACACACGCACGCGTATGTATGTGTTTGGTGTAATATTTTTATTTAAAGTTTGAGCTAATGTCGAAATGATCTTTGCACAATATGTTATTGGCCAAAACCAAAAATACGCCTCCAAAACTGCTACAAATCCATCCACAATGTAGTAGAGATTAGGGAAACTTTGAAATTTCATCGCAATAGTTTTTTGGCTTGGACCATGTGAGGAAATAGAATATATTTTAGATGGATCGTAATTTGTTGATTGATTTGGAAAATCTCTTAGTTCTGTTAATTGATCTGAAAAAATCTTTTTGGAAAGAGGAACATTATGCAATAATCAATTAAATTATTATAGGGTTTGATTTTGTTGTTATAGTGTACGCATATATAGAAAATTGCTAATATCTAAAAAAACAATTGTTCATTTAAAAGATTTGGTAATTGGCCTTTCATGTTGCTTTTTAGTGATTGTAACATTTTTAGTCCTATTTTATGTCGATTTTCCGTTATTTTGGTCCCCTAATATGTAGTTGTCAACTCATGTTGATTACATAATTTAGAAATTTGTAAGTCAGATTTGTCCAAGAAGATCGTATTTTTGTTTGGTAAAAAAAAAAAAATCATTTTGTGTTGCTTTTACTTGGTCATATTAATAAATAAAAAAGAGATTTCGTATTGTGTCGCATTTTAATTGTGTTTGTATTTGGTAAAAAAATTATTATTCGTGTTTGGAAAAAAAAGCTTGTTGTATCCCTTTACTTGGCCGTATTTGTGTTTCGTAGAAAAAGATTCGTATTGTATCGCATTTTTATTCGGCCGTGTATCTGTTTTTGTAAATAAATTAAAATAATATTTCGTGTCATTTCGTGTCTCTTTTAATTGGATTGTGTTTAGGTTAAAAAAATATTTTGTGTTCGTCTAAGATCAAAAAAATAAGATTTCGTGAAATGTCATTTTTATTTGAGTTTTCTTTTTGTTAGGTAAAAAATAAAATTTAGTGTCTTATCGCATTTTAACTGGATCGTGTTCATATTTCGTAAAAAAAATAAGTAAGAACTAAAGTATAAATTAATTAATGACTAAGTTGTTAATAATTGTTATTTAAAGTTAAAAAAAATTATTTGCTTAAATTGTAAAGGTTAAAGAAAAAAGAGTAAAGGGTAAATGTTAAAGGTTAATATCGTCAATTAAAATTTTTTTGGAGTGTTTCCATGGAGCATCTTTAGCTGCACCCTAAACTCAAATAATTCGATATTTAAATTTATTTGCTTTTTAAGTACAATTTCTCACAGCTTGCATAATGGTCTACCCATGTGACTCTTGGCCTCCATTTTATGTGTCCGATTAATGACAACTTAAAAAGTATAATAACAGAACCAACCATCCCATTTCACGTCTTCTGGGTTTAAAGGTATTAAAACATTTAAAATCTTAAAAAATAAAATAACAGAAAACCAACCATCCCATTTCACGTCTTTTGGGTTTTAAGGTATTAAAACAGTTAAAATCTTACTTAATAAAAAAAAACTTATCTATTCCCCTACCCACTTTAATCTCTATAAATTCAATCGCATTTCATTTATTTTTTTCCATCCCAAAACACATTTTTGTTAACATCATGGCAATGAAATTTGTTCTAGCACTCTTTCTCACGTTCACTTTGTTCATGACATTCACATGTAACATTTCATCAAGGGAGCTTGTGACGCCAAAACATCATGTGGATTATTGTTGGAATGCTCTTGCTGATATACAATCATCTTCAAATGAGTATGAATTGTTCTTATCAAAGACCACGAGTTATATCGATGACAGCTGTTGCCAACCTATTGAGTTGATTACGCGTGAATGCTATCACGACATGTTGACGAAGCTCGGGTTTAACCTCAACGAGAGCCGCGCTCTACATGGCTATTGTGATAACCAATCCGCTCCGTCTCCGTCTTCGGCTCCGACCTCAGAGGAGTAGTCTATGGTTATGGGAAAAGTGGGTTCTTGGTTTAGTTATGAATTATGATAAGGGTGGTTATGGCATATTTACAGTGTGTTTTGTTTTGATTTCGGATGTATGGTTACTGATTCAATAATAAAATAGACTCGCTATCATTCTCTCGTTATATATATGCATGCGCATGCGAGCATTCACACACGCACGCATATGTATGTATTTGGTGTAATATTTTTATTTAAAGTATGAGCTAATGTCGAAATGATCTTTGCACAATATGTTATTGGCCAAAACCAAAAATACGCCTCCAAAACTGCTACAAATCCACCCACAATGTAGTAGAGATTAGGGAAACTTTGAAATTTCATTGCAATAGTTTTTTGGCTTGGACCATGTGAGGAAATATAATATATTTTAGATGGATCGTAATTTGTTGATTGATTTGGAAAATCTCTTAGTTCTGTTAATTGATCTGAAAAAATCTTTTTGGAAAGAGGAACATTATGCAATAATCAATTAAATTATTATATGGTTTCATTTTGTTGTTATAGTGTACGCATATATAGAAAATTGCTAATATCTAAAAAAACAATTGTTCATTTAAAAGATTTGGTAATTGACCTTTTATGTTGCTTTTTAGTGATTGTAACATTTTTAGTCCTATTTTATGTCGATTTTCCTTTATTTTGGTCCCCTAATATGAATTTGTCAAATCATGTTGATTACATAATTTAGAAATTTGTAAGTCAGATTTGTCCAAGAAGATCGTATTTTTGTTTGGTAAAAAAATAAAAAAAAATCATGTTGTGTTGCTTTTACTTGGTCATATTAATAAATAAAAAAGAGATTTCGTATTGTGTCGCATTTTAATTGTGTTTGTATTTGGTAAAAAAATTATTATTTGTGTTTGGAAAAAAAAGCTTGTTGTATCGCTTTTACTTGGCCATATTTGTGTTTCGTAGAAAAAAGATTCGTATTCTATCGCATTTTTATTCGGTCGTGTATCTGTTTTTGTAAATAAATTAAAATAATATTTCGTGTCATTTCGTGTCTCTTTTAATTGGATTGTGTTTAGGTTAAAAAAATATTCCATGTTCGTCTAAGATAAAAAAAAATAAGATTTCGTGAAATGTCATTTTTATTTGAGTTTTCTTTTTGTTAGGTAAAAAATAAAATTTCGTGTCGTGTCGCATTTTAACTGGATCGTGTTCATATTTGGTAAAAAAAATAAGTAAGAACTAAAGTATAAATTAATTAATGACTAAGTTGTTAATAATTGTTATTTAAAGTTAAAAAAAATTATTTGGTTAAATTGTAAAGGTTAAAGAATAAAGAGTAAAGGGTAAATGTTAAAGGTTAATATCGTCAATTAAAATTTTTTTGGAGTGTTTCCATGGAGCATCTTTAGCTGCACCCTAAACTCAAGTAATTCGATATTTAAATTTATTTGCTTTTTAAGTACAATTTCTCAAACATCTTGCTTAATGGTCTACCCATGTGACTCTTGGCCTCCATTTTATGTGTCCGATTAATGACAACTTAAAAAGTAAAATAACAGAACCAACCATCCCATTTCACGTCTTCTGGGTTTAAAGGTATTAAAATATTTAAAATCTTAAAAAATAAAATAACAGAAAACCAACCATCCCATTTCACGTCTTTTGCGTTTTAAGGTATTAAAACAGTTAAAATCTTAGTTAATAAAAAAAAACCCTATCTATTACCCTACCCACTTTAATCTCTATAAATTCAGTCGCATTTCATTTATTTTTTTCCATCCCAAAACACATTTTTTTTAACATCATGGCAATGAAATTTGTTCTAGCACTCTTTCTCACGTTCACTTTGTTCATGACATTCACATGTAACGTTTCATCAAGGGAGCTTGTGACGCCAAAACATGTTGTGGATGATTGTTGGAATGCTCTTGTTGATATACAATCATGTTCAAATGAGTATGAATTGTTCTTATCAAAGACCACGAGTTATATCGATGACAGTTGTTGCCAACCTATTGAGTTGATTACGCGTGAATGCTATCACGACATGTTGACGAAGCTCGGGTTTAACCTCAACGAGAGACGCACTCTACTTGGCTATTGTGATGACCAATCCGCTCCGGCTTCGGCTCCGACCTCGGAGGAGTAGTCTATGGTTATGGGAAAAGAGGGTGCTTGGTTTAGTTATGAATTATAATAAGGGTGGTTATGGCGTATTTACAGTGTGTTTTGTTTTGATTTCGGATGTATGGTTATTGATTCTGTAATAAAATAGACTCGCTATCATTCTCTCGTTATATATATGCATGCGCATGCGAGCATTCACACACGCACGCGTATGTATGTGTTTGGTGTAATATCTTTATTTAAAGTTTGAGCTAATGTCGAAATGATTTTTGCACAATATGTTATTGGCCAAAACCAAAAATACGCCTCCAAAACTGCTACAAATCCATCCACAATGTAGTAGAGATTAGGGAAACATTGAAATTTCATTGCAATAGTTTTTTGGCTTGGACCATGTGAGGAAATATAATATATTTTAGATGGATCGTAATTTGTTGATTGATTTGGAAAATCTCTTAGTTCTGTTAATTGATCTGAGAAAATCTTTTTGGAAAGAGGAACATTATGCAATAATCAATTAAATTATTATATGGTTTGATTTTGTTGTTATAGTGTACGCATATATAGAAAATTGTTAATATCTAAAAAAACAATTGTTCATTTAAAAGATTTGGTAATTGACCTTTTATGTTGCTTTTTAGTGATTGTAACATTTTTAGTCCTATTTTATGTCGATTTTCCTTTATTTTGGTCCCCTAATATGTAGTTGTCAAATCATGTTGATTACATAATTTAGAAATTGGTAAGTCAGATTTGTCCAAGAAGATCGTATTTTTGTTTGGTAAAAAATTAAAAAAATCATGTTGTGTTGCTTTTACTTGGTCATATTAATAAATAAAAAAGAGATTTCGTATTGTGTCGCATTTTAATTGTGTTTGTATTTGGTAAAAAAATTATTATTTGTGTTTGGAAAAAAAAGCTTGTTGTATCGCTTTTACTTGGCCATATTTGTGTTTCGTAGAAAAAAGATTCGTATTCTATCGCATTTTTATTCGGTCGTGTATCTGTTTTTGTAAATAAATTAAAATAATATTTCGTGTCATTTCGTGTCTCTTTTAATTGGATTGTGTTTAGGTTAAAAAAATATTCCGTGTTCGTCTAAGATAAAAAAAAATAAGATTTCGTGAAATGTCATTTTTATTTGAGTTTTCTTTTTGTTAGGTAAAAAATAAAATTTCGTGTCGTGTCGCATTTTAACTGGATCGTGTTCATATTTGGTAAAAAAAATAAGTAAGAACTAAAGTATAAATTAATTAATGACTAAGCTGTTAATAATTGTTATTTAAAGTTAAAAAAAATTATTTGGTTAAATTGTAAAGGTTAAATAATAAAGAGTAAAGGGTAAATGTTAAAGGTCAATATCGTCAATTAAAATTTTTTTGGAGTGTTTCCATGGAGCATCTTTAGCTGCACCCTAAACTCAAATAATTCGATATTTAAATTTATTTTCTTTTTAAGTACAATTTCTCAAACATCTTGCTTAATGGTCTACCCATGTGACTCTTGGCCTCCATTTTATGTGTCCGATTAATGACAACTTAAAAAGTAAAATAACAGAACCAACCATCCCATTTCACGTCTTCTGGTTTTAAAGGTATTAAAATATTTAAAATCTTAAAAAATAAAATAACAGAAAACCAACCATCCCATTTCACGTCTTTTGCGTTTTAAGGTATTAAAACAGTTAAAATCTTAGTTAATAAAAAAAACCCTATCTATTACCCTACCCACTTTAATCTCTATAAATTCAGTCGCATTTCATTTATTTTTTTCCATCCCAAAACACATTTTTTTTAACATCATGGCAATGAAATTTGTTCTAGCACTCTTTCTCACGTTCACTTTGTTCATGACATTCACATGTAACGTTTCATCAAGGGAGCTTGTGACGCCAAAACATGTTGTGGATGATTGTTGGAATGCTCTTGCTGATATACAATCATGTTCAAATGAGTATGAATTGTTCTTATCAAAGACCACGAGTTATATCGATGACAGTTGTTGCCAACCTATTGAGTTGATTACGCGTGAATGCTATCACGACATGTTGATGAAGCTCGGGTTTAACCTCAACGAGTGCCGCACTCTACTTGGCAATTGTGATGACCAATCCGCTCCGGCTTCGGCTCCGACCTCGGAGGAGTAGTCTATGGTTATGGGAAAAGAGGGTGCTTGGTTTAGTTATGAATTATAATAAGGGTGGTTATGGCATATTTACAGTGTGTTTTGTTTTGATTTCGGATGTATGGTTATTGATTCTGTAATAAAATAGACTCGCTATCATTCTCTCGTTATATATGTGCATGCGCATGCGAGCATTCACACACGCACGCGTATGTATGTGTTTGGTGTAATATTTTTATTTAAAGTTTGAGCTAATGTCGAAATGATCTTTGCACAATATGTTATTGGCCAAAACCAAAAATACGCCTCCAAAACTGCTACAAATCCATCCACAATGTAGTAGAGATTAGGGAAACTTTGAAATTTCATTGCAATAGTTTTTTGGCTTGGACCATGTGAGGAAATATAATATATTTTAGATGGATCGTAATTTGTTGATTGATTTGGAAAATCTCTTAGTTCTGTTAATTGATCTGAGAAAATCTTTTTGGAAAGAGGAACATTATGCAATAATCAATTAAATTATTATATGGTTTGATTTTGTTGTTATAGTGTACGCATATATAGAAAATTGTTAATATCTAAAAAAACAATTGTTCATTTAAAAGATTTGGTAATTGACCTTTTATGTTGCTTTTTAGTGATTGTAACATTTTTACTCCTATTTTATGTCGATTTTCCATTATTTTGGTCCCCTAATATGTAGTTGTCAAATCATGTTGATTACATAATTTAGAAATTTGTAAGTCAGATTTGTCCAAGAAGATCGTATTTTTGTTTGGTAAAAAAATAAAAAAATCATGTTGTGTTGCTTTTACTTGGTCATATTAATAAATAAAAAAGAGATTTCGTATTGTGTCGCATTTTAATTGTGTTTGTATTTGGTAAAAAAATTATTATTTGTGTTTGGAAAAAAAAGCTTGTTGTATAGCTTTTACTTGGCCATATTTGTGTTTCGTAGAAAAAAGATTCGTATTCTATCGCATTTTTATTCGGTCGTGTATGTGTTTTTGTAAATAAATTAAAATAATATTTCGTGTCATTTCGTGTCTCTTTTAACTGGATTGTGTTTAGGTTAAAAAAATATTCAGTGTTCGTCTAAGATCAAAAAAAATAAGATTTCGTGAAATGTCATTTTTATTTGAGTTTTCTTTTTGTTAGGTAAAAAATAAAATTTCGTGTCGTGTCGCATTTTAACTGGATCGTGTTCATATTTGGTAAAAAAAATAAGTAAGAACTAAAGTATAAATTAATTAATGACTAAGTTGTTAATAATTGTTATTTAAAGTTAAAAAAAATTATTTGGTTAAATTGTAAAGGTTAAAGAATAAAGAGTAAAGGGTAAATGTTAAAGGTTAATATCGTCAATTAAAATTTTTTTGGAGTGTTTCCATGGAGCATCTTTAGCTGCACCCTAAACTCAAGTAATTCGATATTTAAATTTATTTGCTTTTTAAGTACAATTTCTCAAACATCTTGCTTAATGGTCTACCCATGTGACTCTTGGCCTCCATTTTATGTGTCCGATTAATGACAACTTAAAAAGTAAAATAACAGAACCAACCATCCCATTTCACGTCTTCTGGGTTTAAAGGTATTAAAATATTTAAAATCTTAAAAAATAAAATAACAGAAAACCAACCATCCCATTTCACGTCTTTTGCGTTGTAAGGTATTAAAACAGTTAAAATCTTAGTTAATAAAAAAAACCCTATCTATTACCCTACCCACTTTAATCTCTATAAATTCAATCGCATTTCATTTATTTTTTTCCATCCCAAAACACATTTTTTTTAACATCATGGCAATGAAATTTGTTCTAGCACTCTTTCTCACGTTCACTTTGTTCATGACATTCACATGTAACGTTTCATCAAGGGAGCTTGTGACGCCAAAACATGTTGTGGATGATTGTTGGAATGCTCTTGCTGATATACAATCATGTTCAAATGAGTATGAATTGTTCTTATCAAAGACCACGAGTTATATCGATGACAGTTGTTGCCAACCTATTGAGTTGATTACGCGTGAATGCTATCACGACATGTTGACGAAGCTCGGGTTTAACCTCAACGAGAGCCGCACTCTACTTGGCTATTGTGATGACCAATCCGCTCCGGCTTCGGCTCCGACCTCGGAGGAGTAGTCTATGGTTATGGGAAAAGAGGGTGCTTGGTTTAGTTATGAATTATAATAAGGGTGGTTATGGCATATTTACAGTGTGTTTTGTTTTGATTTCGGATGTATGGTTATTGATTCTGTAATAAAATAGACTCGCTATCATTCTCTCGTTATATATATGCATGCGCATGCGAGCATTCACACACGCACGCGTATGTATGTGTTTGGTGTAATATTTTTATTTAAAGTTTGAGCTAATGTCGAAATGATCTTTGCACAATATGTTATTGGCCAAAACCAAAAATACGCCTCCAAAACTGCTACAAATCCATCCACAATGTAGTAGAGATTAGGGAAACTTTGAAATTTCATTGCAATAGTTTTTTGGCTTGGACCATGTGAGGAAATATAATATATTTTAGATGGATCGTAATTTGTTGATTGATTTGGAAAATCTCTTAGTTCTGTTAATTGATCTGAGAAAATCTTTTTGGAAAGAGGAACATTATGCAATAATCAATTAAATTATTAAATGGTTTGATTTGATTGTTATAGTGTACGCATATATAGAAAATTGCTAATATCTAAAAAAACAATTGTTCATTTAAAATATTTGGTAATTGACCTTTTATGTTGCTTTTTAGTGATTGTAACATTTTTAGTCCTATTTTATGTCGATTTTCCTTTATTTTGGTCCCCTAATATGTAGTTGTCAAATCATGTTGATTACATAATTTAGAAATTTGTAAGTCAGATTTGTCCAAGAAGATCGTATTTTTGTTTGGTAAAAAAACAAAAAAAAAACATGTTGTGTTGCTTTTACTTGGTCATATTAATAAATAAAAAAGAGATTTCGTATTGTGTCGCATTTCAATTGTGTTTGTATTTGGTAAAAAAATTATTATTTGGGTTTGGAAAAAAAAGCTTGTTGTATCGCTTTTACTTGGCCATATTTGTGTTTCGTAGAAAAAAGATTCGTATTCTATCGCATTTTTATTCGGTCGTGTATCTGTTTTTGTAAATAAATTAAAATAATATTTCGTGTCATTTCGTGTCTATTTTAATTGGATTGTGTTTAGGTTAAAAAAATATTCCGTGTTCGTCTAAGATCGAAAAAATAAGATTTCGTGAAATGTCATTTTCATTTGAGTTTTCTTTTTGTTAGGTAAAAAATAAAATTTCGTGTCGTGTCGCATTTTAACTGGATCGTGTTCATATTTGGTAAAAAAAATAAGTAAGAACTAAAGTATAAATTAATTAATGACTAAGTTGTTAATAATTGTTATTTAAAGTTAAAAAAAAATTTTGCTTAAATTGTAAAGGTTAAAGAATAAAGAGTAAAGGGTAAATGTTAAAGGTTAATATCGTCAATTAAAATTTTTTTGGAGTGTTTGCATGGAGCATCTTTAGCTGCACCCTAAACTCAAATAATTCGATATTTAAATTTATTTGCTTTTTAAGTACAATTTCTCACACAACTTGCTTAATTGTCTACCCATGTGACTCTTGGCCTCCATTTTATGTGTCCGATTAATGACAACTTAAAAAGTAAAATAACAGAATAAACCATCCCATTTCACGTCTTCTGGGTTTAAAGGTATTAAAACATTTAAAATCTTAAAAAATAAAATAACAGAAAACCAACCATCCCATTTCACGTCTTTTGGGTTTTAAGGTATTAAAACAGTTAAAATCTTAGTTAATAAAAAAAACCTTATCTATTACCCTACCCACTTTAATCTCTATAAATTCAATTGCATTTCATTTATTTTTTTCCATCCCAAAACACAATTTTTTTAACATCATGGCAATGAAATTTGTTCTGGCACTCTTTCTCACGTTCACTTTGTTCATGACATTCACATGTAATGTTTCATCAAGGGAGCTTGTGACGCCAAAACATGTTGTGGATGATTGTTGGAATGCTCTTGCTGATATACAATCATGTTCAAATGAGTATGAATTGTTCTTATCAAGGACCACGAGTTATATCGATGACAGTTGTTGCCAACCTATTGAGTTGATTACGCGTGAATGCTATCACGACATGTTGACGAAGCTCGGGTTTAACCTCAACGAGAGTCGCACTCTACTTGGCTATTGTGATGACCAATCCGCTCCGGCTTCGGCTCCGACCTCGGAGGAGCAGTCTATGGTTATGGGAAAAGAGGGTGCTTGGTTTAGTTATGAATTATAATAAGGGTGGTTATGGCATATTTACAGTGTGTTTTGTTTTGATTTCGGATGTATGGTTATTGATTGTGTAATAAAGTAGACTCGCTATCATTCTCTCGTTATATATATGCATGCGCATGCGAGCATTCACACACGCACGCGTATGTATGTGTTTGGTGTAATATTTTTATTTAAAGTTTGAGCTAATGTCGAAATGATCTTTGCACAATATGTTATTGGCCAAAACCAAAAATACGCCTCCAAAACTGCTACAAATCCATCCACAATGTAGTAGAGATTAGGGAAACTTTGAAATTTCATTGCAATAGTTTTTCGGCTTGGACCATGTGAGGAAATATAATATATTTTAGATGGATCGTAATTTGTTGATTGATTTGGAAAATCTCTTAGTTCTGTTAATTGATCTGAAAAAATCTTTCTGGAAAGAGGAACATTATGCAATAATCAATTAAATTTTTATATGGTTTGATTTTGTTGTTATAGTGTACGCATATATAGAAAATTGCTAATATCTAAAAAAACAATTGTTCATTTAAAAGATTTGGTTATTGACCTTTTATGTTGCTTTTTAGTGATTGTAACATTTTTAGTCCTATTTTATGTCGATTTTCCTTTATTTTGGTCCCCTAATATGTAGTTGTCAAATCATGTTGATTACATAATTTAGAAATTTGTAAGTCAGATTTGTCCAAGAAGATCGTATTTTTGTTTGGTAAAAAAACAAAAAAAAAAACATGTTGTGTTGCTTTTACTTGGTCATATTAATAAATAAAAAAGAGATTTCGTATTGTGTCGCATTTCAATTGTGTTTGTATTTGGTAAAAAAATTATTATTTGGGTTTGGAAAAAAAAGCTTGTTGTATCGCTTTTACTTGGCCATATTTGTGTTTCGTAGAAAAAAGATTCGTATTCTATCGCATTTTTATTCGGTCGTGTATCTGTTTTTGTAAATAAATTAAAATAATATTTCGTGTCATTTCGTGTCTCTTTTAATTGGATTGTGTTTAGGTTAAAAAAATATTCCGGGTTCGTCTAAGATCGAAAAAATAAGATTTCGTGAAATGTCATTTTCATTTGAGTTTTCTTTTGGTTAGGTAAAAAATAAAATTTCGTGTCGTGTCGCATTTTAACTGGATCGTGTTCATATTTGGTAAAAAAAATAAGTAAGAACTAAAGTATAAATTAATTAATGACTAAGTTGTTAATAATTGTTATTTAAAGTTAAAAAAAAATTTTTGCTTAAATTGTAAAGGTTAAAGAATAAAGAGTAAAGGGTAAATGTTAAAGGTTAATATCGTCAATTAAAATTTTTTTGGAGTGTTTGCATGGAGCATCTTTAGCTGCACCCTAAACTCAAATAATTCGATATTTAAATTTATTTGCTTTTTAAGTACAATTTCTCACACAACTTGCTTAATTGTCTACCCATGTGACTCTTGGCCTCCATTTTATGTGTCCGATTAATGACAACTTAAAAAGTAAAATAACAGAATAAACCATCCCATTTCACGTCTTCTGGGTTTAAAGGTATTAAAACATTTAAAATCTTAAAAAATAAAATAACAGAAAACCAACCATCCCATTTCACGTCTTTTGGGTTTTAAGGTATTAAAACAGTTAAAATCTTAGTTAATAAAAAAAACCTTATCTATTACCCTACCCACTTTAATCTCTATAAATTCAATTGCATTTCATTTATTTTTTTCCATCCCAAAACACAATTTTTTTAACATCATGGCAATGAAATTTGTTCTGGCACTCTTTCTCACGTTCACTTTGTTCATGACATTCACATGTAACGTTTCATCAAGGGAGCTTGTGACGCCAAAACATGTTGTGGATGATTGTTGGAATGCTCTTGCTGATATACAATCATGTTCAAATGAGTATGAATTGTTCTTATCAAGGACCACGAGTTATATCGATGACAGTTGTTGCCAACCTATTGAGTTGATTACGCGTGAATGCTATCACGACATGTTGACGAAGCTCGGGTTTAACCTCAACGAGAGTCGCACTCTACTTGGCTATTGTGATGACCAATCCGCTCCGGCTTCGGCTCCGACCTCGGAGGAGCAGTCTATGGTTATGGGAAAAGAGGGTGCTTGGTTTAGTTATGAATTATAATAAGGGTGGTTATGGCATATTTACAGTGTGTTTTGTTTTGATTTTGGATGTATGGTTATTGATTGTGTAATAAAATAGACTCGCTATCATTCTCTCGTTATATATATGCATGCGCATGCGAGCATTCACACACGCACGCGTATGTATGTGTTTGGTGTAATATTTTTATTTAAAGTTTGAGCTAATGTCGAAATGATCTTTGCACAATATGTTATTGGCCAAAACCAAAAATACGCCTCCAAAACTGCTACAAATCCATCCACAATGTAGTAGAGATTAGGGAAACTTTGAAATTTCATTGCAATAGTTTTTCGGCTTGGACCATGTGAGGAAATATAATATATTTTAGATGGATCGTAATTTGTTGATTGATTTGGAAAATCTCTTAGTTCTGTTAATTGATCTGAAAAAATCTTTTTGGAATGAGGAACATTATGCAATAATCAATTAAATTATTATATGGTTTGATTTTGTTGTTATAGTGTACGCATATATAGAAAATTGCTAATATCTAAAAAAACAATTGTTCATTTAAAAGATTTGGTAATTGACCTTTTATGTTGCTTTTTAGTGATTGTAACATTTTTAGTCCTATTTTATGTCGATTTTCCTTTATTTTGGTCCCCTAATATGTAGTTGTCAAATCATGTTGATTACATAATTTAGAAATTTGTAAGTCAGATTTGTCCAAGAAGATCGTATTTTTGTTTGGTAAAAAAACAAAAAAAAAACATGTTGTGTTGCTTTTACTTGGTCATATTAATAAATAAAAAAGAGATTTCGTATTGTGTCGCATTTCAATTGTGTCTGTATTTGGTAAAAAAATTATTATTTGGGTTTGGAAAAAAAAGCTTGTTGTACGCTTTTACTTGGCCATATTTGTGTTTCGTAGAAAAAAGATTCGTATTCTATCGCATTTTTATTCGGTCGTGTATCTGTTTATGTAAATAAATTAAAATAATATTTCGTGTCATTTCGTGTCTCTTTTAATTGGATTGTGTTTAGGTTAAAAAAATATTCCGTGTTCGTCTAAGATCGAAAAAATAAGATTTCGTGAAATGTCATTTTCATTTGAGTTTTCTTTTTGTTAGGTAAAAAATAAAATTTCGTGTCGTGTCGCATTTTAACTGGATCGTGTTCATATTTGGTAAAAAAAATAAGTAAGAACTAAAGTATAAATTAATTAATGACTAAGTTTTTAATAATTGTTATTTAAAGTTAGAAAATTTTTTTTGCTTAAATTGTAAAGGTTAAAGAATAAAGAGTAAAGGGTAAATGTTAAAGGTTAATATCGTCAATTAAAATTTTTTTGGAGTGTTTGCATGGAGCATCTTTAGCTGCACCCTAAACTCAAATAATTCGATATTTAAATTTATTTGCTTTTTAAGTACAATTTCTCACACAACTTGCTTAATGGTCTACCCATGTGACTCTTGGCCTCCATTTTATGTGTCCGATTAATGACAACTTAAAAAGTAAAATCACAGAACCAACCATCCCATTTCACGTCTTCTGGGTTTAAAGGTATTAAAACATTTAAAATCTTAAAAAATAAAATAACAGAAAACCAACCATCCCATTTCACGTCTTTTGGGTTTTAAGGTATTAAAACAGTTAAAATCTTAGTTAATAAAAAAAAACCCTATCTATTACCCTACCCACTTTAATCTCTATAAATTCAATTGCATTTCATTTATTTTTTTCCATCCCAAAACACATTTTTTTTAACATCATGGCAATGAAATTTGTTCTGGCACTCTTTCTCACGTTCACTTTGTTCATGACATTCACATGTAACGTTTCATCAAGGGAGCTTGTGACGCCAAAACATGTTGTGGATGATTGTTGGAATGCTCTTGCTGATATACAATCATGTTCAAATGAGTATGAATTGTTCTTATCAAAGACCACGAGTTATATCGATGACAGTTGTTGCCAACCTATTGAGTTGATTACGCGTGAATGCTATCACGACATGTTGACGAAGCTCGGGTTTAACCTCAACGAGAGCCGCACTCTACTTGGCTATTGTGATGACCAATCCGCTCCGGCTTCGGCTCCGACCTCGGAGGAGTAGTCTATGGTTATGGGAAAAGAGGGTAATTGGTTTAGTTATGAATTATAATAAGGGTGGTTATGGCATATTTACAGTGTGTTTTGTTTTGATTTCGGATGTATGGTTATTGATTCTGTAATAAAATAGACTCGCTATCATTCTCTCGTTATATATATGCATGCGCATGCGAGCATTCACACACGCACGCATATGTATGTGTTTGGTGTAATATTTTTATTTAAAGTATGAGCTAATGTCGAAATGATCTTTGCACAATATGTTATTGGCCAAAACCAAAAATACGCCTCCAAAACTGCTACAAATCCACCCACAATGGAGTAGAGATTAGGGAAACTTTGAAATTTCATTGCAATAGTTTTTTGGCTTGGACCATGTGAGGAAATATAATATATTTTAGATGGATCGTAATTTGTTGATTGATTTGGAAAATCTCTTAGTTCTGTTAATTGATCTGAAAAAATCTTTTTGGAAAGAGGAACATTATGCAATAATCAATTAAATTATTATATGGTTTGATTTTGTTGTTATAGTGTACGCATATATAGAAAATTGCTAATATCTAAAAAAACAATTGTTCATTTAAAAGATTTGGTAATTGACCTTTTATGTTGCTTTTTAGTGATTGTAACATTTTTAGTCCTATTTTATGTCGATTTTCCTTTATTTTGGTCCCCTAATATGTAGTTGTCAAATCATGTTGATTACATAATTTAGAAATTTGTAAGTCAGATTTGTCCATGAAGATCGTATTTTTGTTTGGTAAAAAAAATAAAAAAAATCATGTTGTGTTGCTTTTACTTGGTCATATTAATAAATAAAAAAGAGATTTCGTATTGTGTCGCATTTTAATTGTGTTTGTATTTGGTAAAAAAATTATTATTTGTGTTTGGAAAAAAAAGCTTGTTGTATCGCTTTTACTTGGCCATATTTGTGTTTCGTAGAAAAAAGATTCGTATTCTATCGCATTTTTATTCGGTCGTGTATCTGTTTTCGTAAATAAATTAAAATAATATTTCGTGTCATTTCGTGTCTCTTTTAATTGGATTGTGTTTAGGTTAAAAAAATATTCCGTGTTCGTCTAAGATAAAAAAAAATAAGATTTCGTGAAATGTCATTTTTATTTGAGTTTTCTTTTTGTTAGGTAAAAAATAAAATTTCGTGTCGTGTCGTATTTTAACTCGATCGTGTTCATATTTGGTAAAAAAAATAAGTAAGAACTAAAGTATAAATTAATTAATGACTAAGTTGTTAATAATTGTAATTTAAAGTTAAAAAAATTATTTGCTTAAATTGTAAAGGTTAAAGAATAAAGAGTAAAGGGTAAATGTTAAAGGTTAATATCCTCAATTAAAATTTTTTTGGAGTGTTTCCATGGAGCATCATTAGCTGCACCCTAAACTCAAATAATTTGATATATAAATTTATTTGCTTTTTAAGTACAATTTCTCACACAGCTTGCTTAATGGTCTACCCATGTGACTCTTGGCCTCCATTTTATGTGTCCGATTAATGACAACTTAAAAAGTAAAATAACAGAACCAACCATCCCATTTCACGTCTTCTGGGTTTAAAGGTATTAAAACATTTAAAATCTTAAAAAATAAAATAACAGAAAACCAATCATCCCATTTCACGTCTTTTGGGTTTTAAGGTATTAAAACAGTTAAAATCTTAGTTAATAAAAAAAAAACCTATCTATTACCCTACCCACTTTAATCTCTATAAATTCAATTTCATTTCATTTATTTTTTTCCATCCCAAAACACATTTTTTTTAACATCATGGCAATGAAATTTGTTCTAGCACTCTTTCTCACGTTCACTTTGTTCTTAACATTCACATGTAACGTTTCATCAAGGGAGCTTGTGACGCCAAAACATCTTGTGGATGATTGTTGGAATGCTCTTGCTGATATATAATCATGTTCAAATGAGTATGAATTGTTCTTATCAAAGACCACGAGTTATATCGATGACAGTTGTTGCCAACCTATTGAGTTGGTTACGCGTGAATGCTATCACGACATGTTGACGAAGTTCGGGTTTAACCTCAACGAGAGCCGCACTCTACTTGGCTATTGTGATGACCAATCCGCTCCGGCTTCGGCTCCGACCTCGGAGGAGTAGTTTATGGTTATGGGAAAAGAGGGTGCTTGGCTTAGTTATGAATTATAATAAGGGTGGTTATGGCATATTTACAGTGTGTTTTGTTTTGATTTCGGATGTATGGTTATTGATTCTGTAATAAAATAGACTCGCTATCATTCTCTCGTTATATATATGCATGCGCATGCGAGCATTCACACAAGCACGCGTATGTATGTGTTTGGTGTAATATTTTTATTTAAAGTTTGAGCTAATGTCGAAATGATCTTTGCACAATATGTTATTGGCCAAAACCAAAAATACGCCTCCAAAACTGCTACAAATCCATCCACAATGTTGTAGAGATAAGGGAAACTTTGAAATTTCATTGCAATAGTTTTTTGGCTTGGACCATGTGAGGAAATATAATATATTTTAGATGGATCGTAATTTGTTGATTGATTTGGAAAATCTCTTATTTCTATTAATTGATCTGAAAAAATCTTTTTGGAAAGAGGAACATTATGCAATACTCAATTAAATTATTATATGGTTTGATTTTGTTGTTATAGTGTACGCATATATAGAAAATTGTTAATATCTAAAAAAACAATTGTTCATTTAAAAGATTTGGTAATTGACCTTTTATGTTGCTTTTTACTGATTGTAAAATTTTTAGTCCTATTTTATGTCGATTTTCCTTTATTTTGGTCCCCTAATATGTAGTTGTCAAATCATGTTGATTACATAATTTAGAAATTTGTAAGTCAAATTTGTCCAAGAAGATCGTATTTTTGTTTTGTAAAAAAATAAAAAAAAATCATGTTGTGTTGCTTTTACTTGGTCATATTAATAAATAAAAAAGAGATTTCGTATTGTGTCCCATTTCAATTGTGTTTGTATTTGGTAAAAAAATTATTATTTGTGTTTGGAAAAAAAAGCTTGTTGTATCGCTTTTACTTGGCCATATTTGTGTTTCGTAGAAAAAAGATTCGTATTCTATCGCATTTTTATTCGGTCGTGTATCTGTTTTTGTAAATAAATTAAAATAATATTTCGTGTCATTTTGTGTCTCTTTTAATTGGATTGTGTTTAGGTTAAAAAAATATTCCGTGTTCGTCTAAGATCAAAAAAATAAGATTTCGTGAAATGTCATTTTCATTTGAGTTTTCTTTTTGTTAGGTAAAAAATAAAATTTCGTGTCGTGTCGCATTTTAACTGGATCGTGTTCATATTTGGTAAAAAAAATAAGTAAGAACTAAAGTATAAATTAATTAATGACTAAGTTGTTAATAATTGTTATTTAAAGTTAAAAAAATTTTTTTGCTTAAATTGTAAAGGTTAAAGAATAAAGAGTAAAGGGTAAATGTTAAAGGTTAATATCGTCAATTAAAATTTTTTTGGAGTGTTTGCATGGAGCATCTTTAGCTGCACCCTAAACTCAAATAATTCGATATTTAAATTTATTTGCTTTTTAAGTTCAATTTCTCACACAGCTTGCTTAATGGTCTACCCATGTGACTCTTGGCCTCCATTTTATGTGTCCGATTAATGACAACTTAAAAAGTAAAATAACAGAACCAACCATCCCATTTCACGTCTTCTGGGTTTAAAGGTATTAAAAAATTTAAAATCTTAAAAAATAAAATAACAGAAAACCAACCATCCCATTTCACGTCTTTTGGGTTTTAAGGTATTAAAACAGTTAAAATCTTAGTTAATAAAAAAAAACCTATCTATTACCCTACCCACTTTAATCTCTATAAATTCAATCGCATTTCATTTATTTTTTTCCATCCCAAAACACATTTTTTTTAACATCATGGCAATGAAATTTGTTCTGGCACTCTTTCTCACGTTCACTTTGTTCATGACATTCACATGTAACGTTTCATCAAGGGAGCTTGTGACGCCAAAACATGTTGTGGATGATTGTTGGAATGCTCTTGCTGATATACAATCATGTTCAAATGAGTACGAATTGTTCTTATCAAAGACCACGAGTTATATCGATGATAGTTGTTGCCAACCTATTGAGTTGATTACGCGTGAATGCTATCACGACATGTTGACGAAGCTCGGGTTTAACCTCAACGAGAGCCGCACTCTACTTGGCTATTGTGATGACCAATCCGCTCCGGCTTCGGCTCCGACCTTGGAGGAGTAGTCTATGGTTATGGGAAAAGGGGGTAATTGGTTTAGTTATGAATTATAATAAGGGTGGTTATGGCATATTTACAGTGTGTTTTGTTTTGATTTCGGATGTATGGTTATTGATTCTGTAATAAAATAGACTCGCTATCATTCTCTCGTTATATATATGCATGCGCATGCGAGCATTCACACACGCACGCGTATGTATGTGTTTGGTGTAATATTTTTATTTAAAGTATGAGCTAATGTCGAAATGATCTTTGCACAATATGTTATTGGCCAAAACCAAAAATACGCCTCCAAAACTGCTACAAATCCATCCACAATGTAGTAGAGATTAGGGAAACTTTGAAATTTCATTGCAATAGTTTTTTGGCTTGGACCATGTGAGGAAATATAATATATTTTAGATGGATCGTAATTTGTTGATTGATTTGGAAAATCTCTTAGTTCTGTTAATTGATCTGAAAAAATCTTTTTGGAAAGAGGAACATTATGCAATAATCAATTAAATTATTATATGGTTTGATTTTGTTGTTATAGTGTACGCATATATAGAAAATTGTTAATATCTAAAAAAACAATTGTTCATTTAAAAGATTTGGTAATTGACCTTTTATGTTGCTTTTTAGTGATTGTAACATTTTTAGTCCTATTTTATGTCGATTTTCCTTTATTTTGGTCCCCTAATATGTAGTTGTCAAATCATGTTGATTACATAATTTAGAAATTTGTAAGTCAGATTTGTCCAAGAAGATCGTATTTTTGTTTGGTAAAAAAATAAAAAAATCATGTTGTGTTGCTTTTACTTGGTCATATTAATAAATAAAAAAGAGATTTCGTATTGTGTCGCATTTTAATTGTGTTTGTATTTGGTAAAAAAATTATTATTTGTGTTTGGAAAAAAAAGCTTGTTGTATCGCTTTTACTTGGCCATATTTGTGTTTCGTAGAAAAACGATTCGTATTCTATCGCATTTTTATTCGGTCGTGTATCTGTTTTTGTAAATAAATTAAAATAATATTTCGTGTCATTTCGTGTCTCTTTTAATTGGATTGTGTTTAGGTTAAAAAAATATTCCGTGTTCGTCTAAGATCAAAAAAAATAAGATTTCGTGAAATGTCATTTTTATTTGAGTTTTCTTTTTGTTAGGTAAAAAATAAAATTTCGTGTCGTGTCGCATTTTAACTCGATCGTGTTCATATTTGGTAAAAAAAATAAGTAAGAACTAAAGTATAAATTAATTAATGACTAAGTTGTTAATAATTGTAATTTAAAGTTAAAAAAATTATTTGCTTAAATTGTAAAGGTTAAAGAATAAAGAGTAAAGGGTAAATGTTAAAGGTTAATATCCTCAATTAAAATTTTTTTGGAGTGTTTCCATGGAGCATCATTAGCTGCACCCTAAACTCAAATAATTCGATATATAAATTTATTTGCTTTTTAAGTACAATTTCTCACACAGCTTGCTTAATGGTCTACCCATGTGACTCTTGGCCTCCATTTTATGTGTCCGATTAATGACAACTTAAAAAGTAAAATAACAGAACCAACCATCCCATTTCACGTCTTCTGGGTTTAAAGGTATTAAAACATTTAAAATCTTAAAAAATAAAATAACAGAAAACCAACCATCCCATTTCACGTCTTTTGGGTTTTAAGGTATTAAAACAGTTAAAATCTTAGTTAATAAAAAAAACCCTATCTATTACCCTACCCACTTTAATCTCTATAAATTCAATTGCATTTCATTTATTTTTTTCCATCCCAAAACACATTTTTTTTAACATCATGGCAATGAAATTTGTTCTAGCACTCTTTCTCACGTTCACTTTGTTCATGACATTCACATGTAACGTTTCATCAAGGGAGCTTGTGACGCCAAAACATGTTGTGGATGATTGTTGGAATGCTCTTGCTGATATACAATCATGTTCAAATGAGTATGAATTGTTCTTATCAAAGACCACGAGTTATATCGATGACAGTTGTTGCCAACCTATTGAGTTGATTACGCGTGAATGCTATCACGACATGTTGACGAAGCTCGGGTTTAACCTCAACGAGAGCCGCACTCTACTTGGCTATTGTGATGACCAATCCGCTCCGGCTTCGGCTCCGACCTAGGAGGAGTACTCTATGGTTATGGGAAAAGAGGGTGCTTGGTTTAGTTATGAATTATAATAAGGGTGGTTATGGCATATTTACAGTGTGTTTTGTTTTGATTTCGGATGTATGGTTGTTGATTCTGTAATAAAATAGACTCGCTATCATTCTCTCGTTATATATATGCATGCGCATGCGAGCATTCACACACGCACGCGTATGTATGTGTTTGGTGTAATATTTTTATTTAAAGTTTGAGCTAATGTCGAAATGATCTTTGCACAATATGTTATTGGCCAAAACCAAAAATACGCCTCCAAAACTGCTACAAATCCATCCACAATGTAGTAGAGATTAGGGAAACTTTGAAATTTCATTGCAATAGTTTTTTGGCTTGGACCATGTGAGGAAATATAATATATTTTAGATGGATCGTAATTTGTTGATTGATTTGGAAAATCTCTTACTTCTGTTAATTGATCTGAAAAAATCTTTTTGGAAAGAGGAACATTATGCAATAATCAATTAAATTATTATATGGTTTGATTTTGTTGTTATAGTGTACGCATATATAGAAAATTGCTAATATCTAAAAAAACAATTGTTCATTTAAAAGATTTGGTAATTGACCTTTTATGTTGCTTTTTAGTGATTGTAACATTTTTAGTCCTATTTTATGTCGATTTTCCTTTATTTTGGTCCCCTAATATGAAGTTGTCAAATCATGTTGATTACATAATTTAGAAATTTGTAAGTCAGATTTGTCCAAGAAGATCGTATTTTTGTTTGGTAAAAAAATAAAAAAAAATCATGTTGTGTTGCTTTTACTTGGTCATATTAATAAATAAAAAAGAGATTTCGTATTGTGTCGCATTTTAATTGTGTTTGTATTTGGTAAAAAAATTATTATTTGTGTTTGGAAAAAAAAGCTTGTTGTATCGCTTTTACTTGGCCATATTTGTGTTTCGTAGAAAAAAGATTCGTATTCTATCGCATTTTTATTCGGTCGTGTATCTGTTTTTGTAAATAAATTAAAATAATATTTCGTGTCATTTCGTGTCTCTTTTAATTGGATTGTGTTTAGGTTAAAAAAATATTCCGTGTTCGTCTAAGATCAAAAAAATAAGATTTCGTGAAATGTCATTTTCATTTGAGTTTTCTTTTTGTTAGGTAAAAAATAAAATTTCGTGTCGTGTCGCATTTTAACTGGATCGTGTTCATATTTGGTAAAAAAAATAAGTAAGAACTAAAGTATAAATTAATTAATGACTAAGTTGTTAATAATTGTTATTTAAAGTTAAAAAAAATTATTTGCTTAAATTGTAAAGGTTAAAGAATAAAGAGTAAAGGGTAAATGTTAAAGGTTAATATCGTCAATTAAAATTTTTTTTGAGTGTTTCCATGGACCATCTTTAGCTGCACCCTAAACTCAAATGATTCTATATTTAAATTTATTTTCTTTTTAAGTACAATTTCTCCCAGTTTGCATAATGGTCTACCCATGTGACTCTTGGCCTCCATTTTATGTGTCCGATTAATGACAACTTAAAAAGTAAAATAACAGAACCAACCATCCCATTTCACGTCTTCTGGGTTTAAAGGTATTAAAACATTTAAAATCTTTAAAAATAAAATAACAAAAAACCAACCATCCCATTTCACGTCTTTTGGGTTTTAAGGTATTAAAACAGTTAAAATCTTAGTTAATAAAAAAAACTATCTATTACCCTACCCACTTTAATCTCTATAAATTCAATCGCATTTTGTAAATGCGGTTTTGTCCCAATTAAAATATTTAATTTCCTTTTGCGTAAATCAATGCGGAAGCGTTGAGATGGTTTTAACTTTCAAAACAATTAACAACAAGTTTTAATTTCTCAAAACAAATTAAAACATAATTCAAGTCCTAGAATTAGCCTAAGTCATGATTATTCATTTAAACAAAGTTAGGCGAAACCAATTTTATCAAATGACTAGAATAAACCAAATTTTACCCAATATTAAATTAAACTCCCAATTTAAATTAGTGTGATTGTAAAACCAAATTTTATCTTGAAATTAATCTAGCATGCGTTCTAAGTGATATAGAGCAAGATAAAATCAACAGTCACACTACACCGCGATATACGAGGAAAAACCCACTAACGGGAAAAAAACCTCGGGACGGCCCTAGCCTCAAATCCACTAAAAACGGTATTACAAAATACAAGACAAAAGACTTACTTCCTAAACTCGAACCCTCTCAAGCCGTGATGCTCCTTCTTGTATCAACCTCCAATTAGCGGATAACCAATGGAGCTCCACCGTGGTCTTGGACTCCCACCGATCGGGCAATTAGGCACACCGTCACCCCAACATGGAGCCTTTCTCCAAATGGGTAGAAATGAAACGAACTTCTCTTCAATTCGGTGTAGAGAAAAACCGGTGCCAAAACAATCTCCAAGCATTTGATATTTATATATGGAACTTGGAAAAAACAACAATGGGTGTAAACTAAGTGTTTAAAGATTTTTCTTTAAGTTGAAGAACACTTAAAACATGAACATTTTCCTTTTTGGAATGATCTCTCAAACTCTCCCTAGGAGATGTATTAGGATGGAAAAGTTATCTTGGAAAATGTGTTTCCCGCACATAATAATGTATGAAAAAGTTGGTTGAAAACCAAGTGGAGGAGTGGGGAAAAAACTGCCAAAAACTGCTCAAAACCGTTCCCGCCTGACGTCTCGTTCGAACGAACTTGACTCTCGTTCGAACGAGACTTCTAACGAGCGACCAACCTGGGCTCGTTAGAATCTCGTTAGATAACTCGTTCGAACGAAATCTGGTTCGAACGAAAAAACTCGTTCGAACGACATTTCTAACGAACGTCCAGAAAGTTTGTAAAATTCGATTTTGGCCCAGAAACTTTTATAAACTTTTATATACTTATTTTTTAAGTTTCTAATTGATTCTTTCTGAAAAATAAAATGCAGTTTTTATTATACCTAACACCCAATACAAATTGTTCCAAGCTCCTATATACATATAATTACATTCATACCTTGGGAGCATGGAACCTTAGTTGATGACGTAGAAACGAGGCACGCAAACCGGCATTTTGATGAAGCTTTGAATTCTTTGCCGCTACGTCTTCAACATACACTTCATAGGCTTGAGAATATTACAATAAATACTATCCTATGAATAAATGTTTTTGTCCGAAATTGAGCCAAAACTATATATGGACTCTATTGGAAATTTGTGTCCTTACAAATCTCCCCCTTTGGCTATTCCGGGACAAAAACCAAACAAAAATCCTAAAGGGCCGTCAAGCTCTACTAGACTCAAAACATAACCCGCCCAATCTTGACTCAACCCAAGGATCAAACGCTTTGCCATAGAAAGATGCCGCTTTAGAATAATTCCTGCACACTTAAGCAAACTCATCAAATGCATAGGGAATATCAAAATATTAATTAATTACTCCCCCGAAATTAATTCTCCCTTTAAACACATGACCTACTTAGAAAGACGTCTCCCCCTAAGATAAATCTCCCCCAAACGAAGATACGATAATAATAGGATTAGATACCATTTCTCCCCCTATCATCATTCTCCCCCTTTTTGTTCGGGAATAAGCAAAGGATAAAGAACTAATAAACAGCATGTGAAAGCTTAAAGTGATAAGACATGACAACATATGGGCAATAAAAGCAGGGCAAAGACAAACAAATATCATATATATAGATACAAAAAAAATATACCAATATAGCACTTGCATATATATATAGATATAAACACACACATGACACAAAATACAATAAGATTGCGCACTCGTATGGCAAAAATGTGTCATATGGAAACGGAAGTGTAGGGGTGTGTACTAGCAACAATTAAATTTAGACCCAAACACTTAATAAACGTTCACGGAGTTCTCATTTGATTGCAAACTTCATCACAGTTAAATATAACCTCATGTGACAATATAAATATTGAACTCAATGAACAAACATGCACAATGCATACAAGCCTAGCATGATGATGATTCTACAAACCAAATAGAGTCATGACATTAAAGACAACTAGGATAAACGGACATTGTGCAAACCGTTGATATACCATCCAATTCTCCCTCAATGAGCATATATATTCTTGTTATTGAATGAATATATCAAACAAACATAGGCCTTGGCAATTGCTTTTTTTTTGTTGATGCCAAATATTCTGTTTTTAGGCCTTTGGATCACGTATTTCTTTTAGATCCAATCAACGGTGGCTTACTATCGCAAAGGATTTAATTCATCCTTTCGGAGCCCTTCCCTGTGCATATATTAATTTAGCATGTTTTCATTTTTCGCACAAATCTCACATGCAACGGATTTTGACATGCACTAGTCCTCCTAGGTCATAGATATGTAGATGACTAGATTGATAGGAGAACACCTCAAAAAGCTCAAATATAACATGTGACATTAAGATTTCAAAAGAGCTCATGCATGTGTGAATAGAGGCATATAGAAATAGAATCCATTTAAACAATACAAAATCCAACTACTCCATATAAACATGGTAAAGAATATTTTAAGGATTGAAAATCTAAACCAAAAGTTCTAGCCACATGGGAGCGTAAACGATAGGATTCAAACACAAGTATATGCCACATAAAGTGTGTCAAACAAAATACACACAAAATAAAATCTTTTTGAGTTTTTAACATTTTTAATCAAAAATAAATATTTACTCAAAAGGACAAACAAAATTCATTTGTATTTTTCATTAAGCTTAAATGAAATAAATAAAACACAAATGATAAACAAAAATCTTTTTATATTTTTCAATTAATTCAAACACAAAATATAATACAAAAAGATAAACAAGTCATAATTTCTAGCATGTGATATGATATAAGGCAATGACTAGAACATGACTAAACAAGAATACATTTAGCATATGAATATAGCATGAAGTACAAAAGCTAAAGTATGCAAACACTAACACATTTATCCATTAGATTTAGCAAGGGAGGAAGCATGTGCAAGTAAATGAGAATCAAAATCCCTATTTTGTAAGGCAACCAAGTCGGATTTCCTAACCCAAATTAATGAAGAATTACTATCTTGGGGTGTAGGAACGTTAGCTATAGTGGTTACTTTACTATGGGATTTTCTAGGAATTCGTTTAAGATCTAAACAAAATTTCCTAAGATGACCTTTTCGACCACAATGTGTACAAGTAAGAATATGTCGAAAAGATTTATCTAAGGAGTGATCATTAAATGCATTCCTAGAAGATTCTCCTAAAACATTGGTTTTGACTTTAGGGTTAAAATCATTACAAGAATTGAAGCCTAAACCAAAAGTGTAATTTTTAATTTGGACCGTTCCTAACATTTTATCTAGTTTTTCCGAACGACACTCCAAATCAAATTTGACATTACTAGAATCTTTTAATTTATTTTCCGATTCTAAAATTTTAGATTCTAGTAAAACATTTCGCTCTTCAAAAGCAAGAAACTCCTTTTTCAAGGATTCCATTAAACCCCTAAGGCTATCTCTCTCGCCTTCTACATAGTTAAGCTTCTCTTGAAGAGTCCTCTCATGTGTCCTAAGGTATTCTATTAAGGCACTTTCATCAATGACCTTGACACTCTCTCTTAAACTCGCTTCTAACTTCAAATTAGCTCTTTTCAATTTAATAGACTCTTTATATAATTCATGAAAAGCATTTTGAAGTTCACTCATATAAACCTCATCTTCATTTTCACTCTCTCTTTCTTCTTCACTCTCATTATCATAAAAAATAAGAGAATCATGTACAATGACCTTGGAAGTGGCATGTGCTATAATTTCATCATTCGATGAGTTCTCATTATCACTCACATGTCTAGCCATAAAAGCCACAAAATTTTTCTTAGTGGGGGATTCGGGCTTCTCTTCCTTATCACTATCACTAAGGGTCGCATTATATGAAATGGGTCGTTTACCCTCTTTCCTTAGTTTAGTGGGCCACTCATAAGCCCTATGGCCATAACCTTCACAACCAAAACATTTATTAGACTTGTCCCTATCTAAATTTTCATTACTAGGTTTAGCGATCTTCTCGGCTTTAGAAAACTTCTCGCTTTTATCATGTTTAGAAGTATCAAATTTCTAAAAATCATTTTTAACTTTATCTTTGTTAAATTTAAGAAATTTTCTAAATTTACGAGCAAACAAAGCCATATCTTCCGAGTCACTATCACTATCGCTCTCTACTACTTGTTTGACCTCTTTTCAGGCTTTTAAAGCAACTCCCTTTTCGATTTTCTTTTCATTTTTAGAGGGAAACATATCTAGTTCATAGGTTTGTAAATCACCTACAAGCTCTTCTAATTTCGTAGAGGCTAAAGTGGGTAAAGAATTTAAAACGGTCACTTTAGGAATAAATCTATCGGGTAGGGACCTTAAAATTTTCTTTACAACACGGTCGTCAGGTATTTTCTCTCCCAAGTTAAAGGATGAATTAAAAATATCAGACAGTCTAGCATAAAATTTATCAAAAGTTTCTTTTTCATCCATTTTGATAGTTTCAAATTGAGTGGTGAGGTTTTGGAGTTTAGAAGCTTTAACGACACTCGTTCCTTCATGAGTTAATTGTAAAATATCCCAAGCTTCTTTAGCGGTTTCACACGTCATAATACGTCGGAATTCATCCGGTGCGACAGCGCTAAACAAGGCATTTAAACCTCGGGAATTAAAGTTAGCAAGTTTAAACTCATTTTCAGTCCATCTATCGGCGGGTTTTAAAACACGTTCATTTTCAACTAAGTAAGTTGGTGGGGAATATCCGGTAACAACAGACATCCAAACTCTCTCGTCGATAGATTTTAGTGCCGATCTCATTCGCGCTTTTCAATATGCGTAGTTTGAACCATCGAAAATAGGAAATTTTGAAAATGGGGAAAAATCCATTTTAGCCAAAAAAATAAAGGATCTTAACTAAATAACTTATCGTTTTTGGCTCTGATACCAATTTGTAAATGCGGTTTTGTCCCAGTTAAAATATTTAATTTCCTTTTGCGTAAATCGATGCGGAAGCGTTGAGATGGTTTTAACTTTCAAAACAATTAACAACAAGTTTTAATTTCTCAAAACAAATTAAAACATAAGTCAAGTCCTATAATTAGCCTAAGTCATGATTATTCATTTAAACAAAGTTAGGCGAAACCAATTTTATCAAATGACTAGAATAAACCAAAATTTACCCAATATTAAATTAAAGTCCCAATTTAAATTAGTGTGATTGTAAAACCAAATTTTATCTTGAAATTAATCTAGCATGCGTTCTAAGTGATATAGAGCAAGATAAAATCAACAGTCACACTACACCGCGATATACGAGGAAAAACCCACTAACGGGAAAAAAACCTCGGGACGGCCCTAGCCTCAAATCCACTAAAAACGGTATTACAAAATACAAGACAAAAGACTTACTTCCTAAACTCGAACCCTCTCAAGCCGTGATGCTCCTTCTTGTATCAACCTCGAATTAGCGGATAACCAACGGAGCTCCACCGTGGTCTCGGACTCCCACCGATCGGGCAATTAGGCACACCGTCACCCCAACATGGAGCCTTTCTCCAAATGGGTAGAAATGAAACGAACTTCTCTTCAATTCGGTGTAGAGAAAAACCGGTGCCAAAACAATCTCCAAGCAATTGATATCTATATATGGAACTTGGAATAAACAACAATGGGTGTAAACTAAGTGTTTAAAGATTTTTCTTTAAGTTGAAGAACACTTAAAACATGAACATTTTCCTTTTTGGAATGATCTCTCAAACTCTCTCTAGGAGATGTATTAGGATAGAAAAGTTATCTTGGAAAATGTGTTTCCCGCACATAATAATGTTTGAAAAAGTTGGTTGAAAACCAAGTGGAGGAGTGGGGAAAAAACTGCCAAAAACTGCTCAAAACCGTTCCCGCCTGACGTCTCGTTCGAACGAACTTGACTCTCGTTCGAACGAGACTTCTAACGAGCGACCAGCCTGGGCTCGTTAGAATCTCGTTAGATAACTCGTTCGAACGAAATCTGGTTCGAACGAAAAAACTCGTTCGAACGACATTTCTAACGAACGTCCAGAAAGTTTGTAAAATTCGATTTTGGCCCAGAAACTTTTATAAACTTTTATATACTTATTTTTTAAGTTTCTAATTGATTCTTTCTGAAAAATAAAATGCAATTTTTATTATACCTAACACCCAATACAAATTGTTCCAAGATCCTATATACATATAATTACATTCATACCTTGGGAGCATGGAACCTTAGTTGATGACGTAGAAACGAGGCACGCAAACCGGCATTTTGATGAAGCTTTAAATTCTTTGCCGCCACGTCTTCAACATACACTTCATAGGCATGAGAATATTACAATAAATACTATCCTATGAATAAATGTTTTTGTCCGGAATTGAGCCAAAACTATATATGGACTCAATTGGAAATTTGTGTCCTTACACATTTCATTTATGTTTTTCCATCCCAAAACACATTTTTTTTAACATCATGCCAGTGAAATTTGTTCTAGCACTCTTTCTCACGTTCACTTTGTTCATGACATTCACATGTAACGTTTCATCAAGGGAGCTTGTGACGCCAAAACATCTTGTGGATGATTGTTGGAATGCTCTTGCTGATACACAATCATGTTCAAATGAGTATGAATTGTTCTTATCCAAGACCACGAGTTATATCGATGACAGTTGTTGCCAACCTATTGAGTTGATTACGCGTGAATGCTATCACGACATGTTGACGAAGCTCGGGTTTAACCTCAACGAGAGCCTCACTCTACTTGGCTATTGTGATGACCAATCCGCTCCGGCTTCGGCTCCGACCTCGGAGGAGCAGTCTATGGTTATGGGAAAAGAGGGTGCTTGGTTTAGTTATGAATTATAATAAGGGTGGTTATGGCATATTTACAGTGTGTTTTGTTTTGATTTCGGATGTATGGTTATTGATTCTGTAATAAAATAGACTCGCTATCATTCTCTCGTTATATATATGCATGCGCATGCGAGCATTCACACACGCACGCGTATGAATGTGTTTGGTGTAATATTTTTATTTAAAGTTTGAGCTAATGTCGAAATGATCTTTGCACAATATGTTATTGGTCAAAACCAAAAATACGCCTCCAAAACTGCTACAAATCCATCCACAATGTAGTAGAGATTAGGGAAACTTTGAAATTTCATTGCAATAGTTTTTTGGCTTGTACCATGTGAGGAAATATAATATATTTTAGATGGATCGTAATTTGTTGATTGATTTGGAAAATCTCTTACTTCTGTTAATTGATCTGAAAAAATCTTTTTGGAAAGAGGAACATTATGCAATAATCAATTAAATTATTATATGGTTTGATTTTCTTGTTATAGTGTACGCATATATAGAAAATTGCTAATATCTAAAAAAACAATTGTTCATTTAAAAGATTTGGTAATTGACCTTTTATGTTGCTTTTTAGTGATTGTAACATTTTTAGCCCTATTTTATGTCGATTTTCCTTTATTTTGGTCCCCTAATATGTAGTTGTCAAATCATGTTGATTACATAATTTAGAAATTTGTAAGTCAGATTTGTCCAACAAGATCGTATTTTTTTTGGTAAAAAAATAAAAAAAAATCATGTTGTGTTGCTTTTACTTGGTCATATTAATAAATAAAAAAGAGATTTCGTATTGTGTCGCATTTTAATTGTGTTTGTATTTGGTAAAAAAATTATTATTTGTGTTTGGAAAAAAAAAGCTTGTTGTATCGCTTTTACTTGGCCATATTTGTGTTTCGTAGAAAAAAGATTCGTATTCTATCGCATTTTTATTCGGTCGTGTATCTGTTTTTGTAAATAAATTAAAATAATATTTCGTGTCGCTTTTAATTGGATTGTGTTTAGGTTAAAAAAATATTCCGTGTTCGTCTAAGATCAAAAAAATAAGATTTTGTGAAATGTCATTTTCATTTGAGTTTTCTTTTTGTTAGGTAAAAAATAAAATTTCGTGTCGTGTCGCATTTTAACTGGATCGTGTTCATAGTTGGTAAAAAAAATAAGTAAGAACTAAAGTATAAATTAATTAATGACTAAGTTGTTAATAATTGTTAAAAAAATTATTTGCTTAAATTGTAAAGGTTAAAGAATAAAGAGTAAAGGGTAAATGTTAAAGGTTAATATCGTCAATTAAATTTTTTTTGGAGTGTTTCCATGGAGCATCTTTAGCTGCACCCTAAACTCAAATAATTCGATATTAAATTTTTTTTTTGCTTTTTAAGTACAATTTCTCACAACTTGCATAATGGTCTACCCATGTGACTCTTGGCCTCCATTTTATGTATCTGATCAATGACAACTTAAAAAGTAAAATAACAGAACCAACCATCCCATTTCACGTCTTCTGGGTTTAAAGGTATTAAAACATTTAAAATCTTAAAAAATAAAATAACAGAAAACCATCCATCCCATTTCACGTCTTTTGGGTTTTAAGGTATTAAAACAGTTAAAATCTTAGTTAATAAAAAAAACTATCTATTACCCTACCCACTTTAATCTCTATAAATTCAATCGCATTTCATTTATTTTTTTCCATCACAAAACACATTTTTTTTAACATCTTGGAATTAAAATTTGTTCTAGCACTCTTTCTCACGTTCACTTTGTTCATGACATTCACATGTAACGTTTCATCAAGGGAGCTTGTGACGCCAAAACATCTTGTGGATGATTGTTGGAATGCTCTTGCTGATACACAATCATGTTCAAATGAGTATGATTTGTTCTTATCAAAGACCACGAGTTATATCGATGACAGTTGTTGCCAACCTATTGAGTTGATTACGTGTGAATGCTATCATGACATGTTGACGAAGCTCGGGTTTAACCTCAACGAGAGCCGCGCTCTACTTGGCTATTGTGATGAACAATACGCTACGGCTCCGGCTCCGGCTTCAGCTCCGACCTCGGAGGAGTAGTCTATGGTTTTGGGAAAAGAGGGTGCTTTGGTTTAGTTATGAATTATAATAAGGGTTGTTATGGCATATTTACAGTGTGTTTTATTATGATTTCGGGTGTATGGTTATTGATTCTGTAATAAAATAGACTCGCTATCATTCTCTCGTTATATATATGCATGAGCATGCGAGCATTCACACATGCACGCGTATGTAAGTGTTTGGTGTAATATTTTTATTTAAAGTTTGAGCTAATGTCGAAATGATCTTGGCACAATATGTTATTGGCCAAAACCAAAAATACGCCTCCAAAACTGCTACAAATCCATCCACAATGTAGTAGAGATTAGGGAAACTTTGAAATTTCATTGCAATAGTTTTTTAGCTTGGACCATGTGAGGAAATAGATTATATTTTAGATGGATCATAATTTGTTGATTGATTTGGAAAATCTCTTAGTTCTGTTAATTGATCTGAAAAAATCTTTTTGGAATGAGGAACATTATGCAATAATCAATTAAATTATTATATGGTTTGATTTTGTTGTTATAGTGTACGTATATATAGAAAATTGCTAATATCTAAAAAAACAATTGTTCATTTAAAAGATTTGGTAATTGACCTTTTATGTTGCTTTTTTGTGATTGTAACATTTTTAGCCCTATTTTATGTCGATTTTCCTTTATTTTGGTCCCCTAATATGTAGTTGTCAAATCTTGTTGATTACATAATTTAGAAATTTGTAAGTCAGATTTGTCCAAGAAGATCTTATTTTTGCTTGGTAAAAAAAAAAAAAAATCATGTTGTGTTTGCTTTTACTTGGTCATATTAATAAATAAAAAAGAGATTTCGTATTGTGTCGCATTTTAATTGTGTTTGTATTTGGTAAAAAAATTATTATTTGTGTTTGGAAAAAAAAGCTTGTTGTATCGCTTTTACTTGGCCACATTTGTGTTTCGTAGAAAAAAGATTCGTATTGTATCTCATTTTTATTCGGTCGTGTATCTGTTTTTGTAAATAAATTAAAATAATATTTCGTGTCATTTCGTGTCTCTTTTAATTGGATTGTGTTTAGGTTAAAAAAATATTCCGTGTTCGTCTAAGATCAAAAAAATAAGATTTCGTGAAATGTCATTTTTATTTGAGTTTTCTTTTTGTTAGGTAAAAAAATAAAATTTCGTGTCCTGTCGCATTTTAAGTAGATCGTGTTCATATTTGGTAAAAAAAATAAGTAAGAACTAATGTATAAATTAATTAATGACTAAGTTGTCAATAATTGTTCTTTAAAGTTAAAAAAATTATATTCTTAAATTGTAAAGGTTAAAGAATAAAGAGTAAATGGTAAATGTTAAAGGTTAATATCGTAAATTAAAATTGTTTTGGAGTGTTTCCATGGAGCATCTTTAGTTGCACCCTAAACTCAAATAATTCGATATTTAAATTTATTTTTGCTTTTTAAGTACAATTTCTCACAGCTTGCATAATGGTCTACCCATGTGACTCTTGGCCTCCATTTTATGTGTCCGATCAATGACAACTTAAAAAGTAAAATAACAGAACCAGCCATCCCATTTCACGTCTTCTGAGTTTAAAGGTATTAAAACATTTAAAATCCTAAACAATAAAATAACAGAAAACCAACCATCCCATTTCACGTCTTTTGGGTTTTAAGGTATTAAAACAGTTAAACTCTTAGTTAATAAAAAAAAACCTATCTATTCCCCTACCCACTTTAATCTCTATATATTCAATCGCATTTCATTTATTTTTTCCCATCCCAAAACACATTTTTTTTAACATCATGGCAATGAAATTTGTTCTAGCACTCTTTCTCACGTTCACTTTGTTCATGACATTCACATGTAACGTTTCATCTTGGGAGCTTGTGACGCCAAAACATCTTGTGGATGATTGTTGGAATGCTCTTGCTGATATACAATCATGTTCAAATGAGTATGAATTGTTCTTATCATAGACCCCGAGTTATATCGATGACAGTTGTTGCCAACCTATTGAGTTGATTACGCGTGAATGCTATCACAAAATGTTGACGAAGCTCGGGTTTAACCTCAACGAGAGCCACGCTCTACTTGGCTATTGTGATGACAAATCCGCTCCGGCTCCAGCTTTGGCTCCGTCCTCGGAGGAGTAGTCTATGGTTATGGGAAAAGAGGGTACTTGGTTTAGTTATGAATAATAATAAGGGTGGTTATGGCATATTTACAGTGTGTTTTGTTTTGATTTCGGATGTATGGTTATTGATTCTATAATAAAATAGACTCGCTATCATTCTCTCGTTATACATATGCCTGTGTATACGAGCATTCACACACACACGCACGCGTATGTATGTGTTTGGTGTAATATTTTTATTTAAAGTTTGAGCTAATGTCGAAATGATCTTTGCACAATATGTTATTGGCCAAAACCAAAAATACGCCTCCAAAACTGCTACAAATCCATCCACAATGTAGTAGAGATTAGGGAAACTTTGAAATTTCATTGCAATAGTTTTTTGGCTTGGACCATGTGAGGAAATAGAATATATTTTAGATGGATCGTAATTTGTTGATTGATTTGGAAAATCTCTTAGTTCTGTTAATTGATCTGAAAAAATCTTTTTGGAAAGAGGAACATTATGCAATAATCAATTAAATTATTATATGGTTTGATTTTGTTGTTATAATGTACGCATATATAGAAAATTGCTAATATCTAAAAAAATAATTGTTCATTTAAAAGATTTGGTAATTGACCTTTTATGTTTCTTTTTAGTGATTGTAACATTTTTTGCCCTATTTTATGTCGATTTTCCTTTATTTTGGTCCCCTAATATGTAGTTGTCAAATCATGTTGATTACATAATTTAGAAATTTGTAAGTCAGATTTGTCCAAGAAGATCGTATTTTTGTTTGGTAAAAAAAAAATCATGTTGTGTTGCTTTTACTTGGTCATATTAATAAATAAAAAAGAGATTTCGTATTGTGTCGCATTTTAATTGTGTTTGTATTTGGTAAAAAAAATTATTATTTGTGTTTGGAAAAAAAAGCTTGTTGTATCGCTTTTACTTGGCCATATTTGTGTTTCGTTGAAAAAAGATTCGTATTGTATCGCATTTTTATTCGGTCGTGTATCTATTTTTGTAAATAATTTAAAATAATATTTCGTGTCATTTCGTGTCTCTTTTAATTGGATTATGTTTAGGTTAAAAAAATATTTCGTGTTCGTCTAAGATCAAAAAAATAAGATTTCGTGAAATGTCATTTTTATTTGAGTTTTCTTTTTGTTAGGTAAAAAATAAAATTTCGTGTCCTGTCGCATTTTAACTGGATCGTGTTCATATTTGGTAAAAAAAATAAGTAAGAACTAAAGTATAAATTAATTAATGACTAAGTTGTTAATAGTTGTTATTTAAAGTTAAAAAATTATTTTCTTAAATTGTAAAGGTTAAAGAATAAAGAGTAAAGGGTAAATGTTAAAGGTTAATATCATCAATTAAATTTTTTTTGGAGTGTTTCCATGGAGCATCTTTAGCTGCACCCTAAACTCAAATAATTCTATATTTAAATTTATTTGCTTTTCAAGTACAATTTCTCAGAGCTTGCATAATGGTCTACCCATGTGACTCTTGGCCTCCATTTTATGTGTCCGATCAATGACAACTTAAAAAGTAAAATAACAGAACCAACCATCTCATTTCACGTCTTCTGGGTTTAAAGGTATTAAAACATTTAAAATCTTAAAAAATAAAATAACAGAAAACCAACCATCCCATTTCACGTCTTTTGGGTTTTAAGGTGTTAAAACAGTTAAAATCTTAGTTAATAAAAAAAAAACCTATCTATTCCCCTCCCCACTTTAATCTTTATAAATTTAATCGCATTTCATTTATTTTTTTCCATCCCAAAACACATTTTTTTTAACATCATGGCAGTGAAATTTATTCTAGCACTCTTTCTCACGTTCACTTTGTTCATGACATTCACATGTAACGTTTCATCAAGGGAGCTTGTGACGCCAAAACATCTTGTGGATGATTGTTGGAATGCTCTTGTTGATATACAATCATGTTCAAATGAGTATGAATTGTTCTTATCAAAGACCACGAGTTATATCGATGACAGTTGTTGCCAACCTTTTGAGTTGATTACGCGTGAATGCTATCACGACATGTTGACAAAGCTCGGGTTTAACCTCAACGAGAGCCGCGCTATACTTGGCTATTGTGATGACCAATCCGCTCCGGCTTCGGCTCCGACCTCGGAGGAGTAGTCTATGGTTATGGGAAAAGAGGGTGCTTGGTTTAGTTATGAATTATAATAAAGGTAGTTATGGCATATTTACAATGTGTTTTGTTTTGATTTTGGATGTATGGTTATTGATTCTATAATAAAATAGACTCGCTATCATTCTCTCATTATATATATGCATGCGCATGCGAGCATTCACACACGCACGCGTATGTATGTGTTTGGTGTAATATTTTTATTTAAAGTTTGAGCTAATGTCGAAATGATCTTTGCACAATATGTTATTGGCCAGAACAAAAAATAAGCCTCCAAAACTGCTACAAATCCATCCACAATGTAGTAGAGATTAGGGAAACTTTGAAATTTCATTGCAATAGTTTTTTGGCTTGGACCATGTGAGGAAATAGAATATATTTTAGATGGATCGTAATTTGTTGATTGATTTGGAAAATCGCTTAGTTCTGTTAATTGATCTGAAAAAATCTTTTTGGAAAGAGGAACATTATGCAATAATCAATTAAATTATTATATGGTTTGATTTTGTGGTTATAGTGTACGCATAGATAGAAAATTGGTAATATGTAAAAAAACAATTGTTCATTTAAAAGATTTGGTAATTGTCCTTTTATGTTGCTTTTTAGCGATTGTAACATTTTTAGCCCTATTTTATGTCGATTTTCCTTTATTTTTGTCCCCTAATATGTAGTTGTCAAATCATGTTGATTAAATAGTTTAGAAATTTGTAAGTCAGATTTGTCCAAGAAGATCGTATTTTTGTTTGGTAAAAAAATAAAAAAAAATCATGTTGTGTTGCTTTTACTTGGTCATATTAATAAATAAAAAAGAGATTTCGTATTGTGTCGCATTTTAATTGTGTTTGGAAAAAAAATTTTGTTGTGTCGCTTTTACTTGGCCATATTTGTGTTTCGTAGAAAAAAGATTCGAATTGTATCGCATTTTTATTCGGTCGTGTATCTGTTTTTGTAAATAAATTAAAATAATATTTCGTGTCATTTCGTGTCTCTTTTAATTTGATTGTGTTTAGGTTAAAAAAATATTTCGTCTTCGTCTAAGATCAAAAAAATAAGGTTTCGTGAAATGTCATTTTTATTTGAGTTTTCTTTTTGTTAGGTAAAAAAAAAAATTTCGTGTCGTGTCGCATTTTAACTGGATCGTGTTCATATTCGGTAAAAAAAATAAGTAAGAACTAAAGTATGAATTAATTAATGACTAAGTTGTTAATAATTGTTATTTAAAGTTAAAACAATTATTTGCTTACATTGTTAAGGTTAAAGAATAAAGAGTAAAGGGTAAATGTTAAAGGTTAATATCGTCAATTAAATTTTTTTTGGAGTGTTTCCATGGAGCATCTTTAGCTGCACCCTAAACTCAAATAATTCGATAATTAAATTTATTTGCTTTTTAAGTACAATTTCTCACAGCTTGCATAATAGTCTACCCATGTGACTCTTGGCCTCCATTTTATGTGTCCGATCAATGACAAATTAAAAAGTAAAATAACAGAACCAACCATCCCATTTCACGTCTTCTGGGTTTAAAGGTATTAAAACATTTAAAATCTTAAAAAATAAAATAACAGAAAACCAACCATCCCATTTCACGTCTTTTGGGTTTTAAGGTATTAAAACAGTTAAAATCTTAGTTAATAAAAAAAACCATATCTATTCCCCTACCCACTTTAATCTCTATAAATTTAATCGCATTTCATTTATTTTTTCCATCCCAAAACACATTTTATTTAACATCATGGCAATGAAATTTGTTCTAGCACTCTTTCTCACGTTCGCTTTGTTCATGACATTCACATGTAACGTTTCATCAAGGGAGCTTGTGACACCAAAACATCTTGTGGATGATTGTTGGAATGCTCTTGCTGATATACAATTATGTTCAAATGAGTATGAATTATTCTTATCAAAGACCACGAGTTATATCGATGACAGTTGTGGCCAACCTATTGAGTTGATTACGCGTGAATGCTATCACGACATGTTGACGAAGCTCGGGTTTAACCTCAATGAGACCCGCGCTCTACTTGGCTATTGTGATGACCAATCCGCTCCGGCTCCGGCTCAGGCTCCGGCTCCGGCTTCGGCTTCGGCTCCGACCTCGGAGGAGTAGTCTATGGTTATGGGAAAAGAGGGTGCTTGGTTTAGTTATGAATTATAATAAGGGTGGTTATGGCATATTTACAGTGTGTTTTGTTTTGATTTCGGATGTATGGTTATTGATTCTATAATAAAATAGACTCGCTATCATTCTCTCGTTATATATATGCATGCGCATGCGAGCATTCACACACGCACGCGTATGTATGTGTTTGGTGTAATATTTTTATTTAAAGTTTGAGCTAATGTCGAAATGATCTTTGCACAATATGTTATTGGCCAAAACCAAAAATACGCCTCCAAAACTACTACAAATCCATACACAATGTAGTAGCGATTAGGGAAACTTTGAAATTTCATGGCAATAGTTTTTTGGCTTGGACCATGTGAGGAAATAGAATATATTTTAGATGGATCGTAATTTGTTGATTCATTTGGAAAATCTCTTAGTTCTGTTAATTGATCTGAAAAAATCTTTTTGGAAAGAGGAACATTATGCAATAATCAATTAGATTATTATATGGTTTGATTTTGTGGTTATAGTGTACGCATAGATAGAAAATTGCTAATATCTAAAAAAACAATTGTTCAATTAAAAGATTTGGTAATTGACCTTTTATGTTGCTTTTTAGTGATTGTAACATTTTTAGCCCTATTTTATGTCGATTTTCCATTATTTTGGTCCCCTAATATGTAGTTGTCAAATCATGTTGATTACATAATTTAGAAATTTGTAAGTCAGATTTGTCCAAGAAGATCGTATTTTTGTTTGGTAAAAAAATAAAAAAAAAATCATGTTGTGTTGCTTTTACTTGGTCATATTAATAAATAAAAAAGAGATTTCGTATTGTGTCGCATTTTAATTGTGTTTGTATTTGGTAAAAAAATTATTCTTTGTGTTTGGAAAAAAAGCTTATTGTATCGCTTTTACTTGGCCATACTTGTGTTTCGTAGAAAAAAGATTCGTATTGGATCGCATTTTTATTCAGTCGTGTATCTGTTTTTGTAAATAAATTAAAATAATATTTCGTGTCATTTCGTGTCTCTTTTAATTGGATTGTGTTTAGGTTAAAAAAATATTTCGTGTTCGTCTAAGATCAAAAAACTAAGATTTCGTGAAATGTCATTTTTATTTGAGTTTTCTTTTTGTTAGGTAAAAAATAAAATTTCGTGTCGTGTCGCATTTTAACTGGATCGTGTTCATATTTGGTAAAAAAAATAAGTAAGAACTAAAGTATAAATTAATTGATGACTAAGTTGTTAACAATTGTTATTTAAAGTTAAGAAAATTATTTGCTTAAATTGTAAAGGTTAAAGAATAAAGAGTAAAGGGTAAAAGTTAAAGGTTAATATCGTGAATTAAATTTTTTTTGGAGTGTTTCCATGGAGCATCTTTAGCTGCACCCTAAACTCAAATAATTCGATATTTAAATTTATTTGCTTTTTAAGTACAATTTCTCACAGCTTGCATAATGGTCTACCCATGTGACTCTTGGCCTCCATTTTATGTGTCCGATCAATGACAACTTAAAAAGTAAAATAACAGAACCAACCATCCCATTTCACGTCTTCTCGGTTTAAAGGTATTAAAATATTTAAAATCTTAAAAAATAAAATAACAGAAAACCAACCATCCAATTTCACATCTTTTGGGTTTTAAGGTATTAAAACAGTTAAAATCTTAGTTAATAAAAAAAACCTATCTATTCCCCTACCCACTTTAATCTCTATAAATTCAATCGCATTTCATTTATTTTTTTCCATCCTAAAACACATTTTTTTTAACATCATGGCAGTGAAATTTGTTCTAGCACTCTTTCTCACGTTCACTTTGTTCATGACATTCACATGTAACGTTTCATCAAGGGAGCTTGTGACGCCAAAACATCTTGTGGATGATTGTTGGAATGCTCTTGATGATATACAATCATGTTCAAATGAGTATGAATTGTTCTTATCAAAGACCACGAGTTATATCGATGACAGTTGTTGCCAACCTATTGAGTTGAGTACGCGTGAATGCTATCACGACATGTTGACGAAGCTCGGGTTTAACCTCAACGAGGGCCGCGCTCTACTTGTCTATTGTGATGACCAATCCGCTCCGGCTCCGGCTTCGGCTTCGACTCCGACCTCGGAGGAGTAGTCTATGGTTATGGGAAAAGAGGGTGCTTGGTTTTGTTATGAATTATAATAAGGGTGGTTATGGCATATTTACAGTGTGTTTTGTTTTGATTTCGGATGTATGGTTATTGATTCTATAATAAAATAGACTCGCTATCATTCTCTCGTTATATATATGCATGCCGATTTGAGCATTCACACACGCACGCGTATGTATGTGTTTGGTGTAATATTTTTATTTAAAGTTTGAGCTAATGTCGAAATGATCTTTGCACAATATGTTATTGGCCAGAACAAAAAATAAGCCTCCAAAAATGCTACAAATCCATCCACAATGTAGTAGAGATTAGGGAAACTTTGAAATGTCATTGCAATAGTTTTTTGGCTTGGTCCATGTGAGGAAATAGAATATATTTTAGATGGATCGTAATTTGTTGATTGATTTGGAAAATCTATTAGTTCTGTTAATTGATCTGAAAAAATCTTTTTGGAAAGAGGAACATTATGCAATAATCAATTAAATAATTATATGGTTTGATTTTGTTTTTATAGTGTACGCATCTATAAAAAATTCCTAATATCTAAAAAAACAATTGTTCATTTAAAAGATTTGGTAATTGACCTTTTATGTTGCTTTTTAGTGATTGTAACATTTTTAGCCCTATTTTATGTCGATTTTCCTTTATTTTGGTCCCGTAATATGTATTTGTCAAATCATGTTGATTACATAATTTAGAAATTTGTAAGTCAGATTTGTCCAAGAAGATCGTATTTTTGTTTGGTAAAAAAAATTAAAAAAAATCATGTTGTGTTGCTTTTACTTGGTTATATTAATTAATAAAAAAGAGATTTCGTATTGTGTCGCATTTTAAGTGTGTTTGTATTTGGTAAAAAAATTATTATTTCTGTTTGGAAAAAAAAGCTTGTTGTATCGCTTTTACATGGCCATATTTGTGTTTCGTAGAAAAAAGATTCGTATTGTATCGCATTTTTATTCGGTCGTGTATCTGTTTTTGTAAATAAATTAAAATAATATTTCGTGTCATTTCGTGTCTGTTTTAATTGGATTGTGTTTAGGTTAAAAAAATATTTCGTGTTCGTCGAAGATCAAAAAAAAAAGATTTCGTGAAATGTCATTTTTATTTGAGTTTTCTTTTTGTTAGATAAAAAATAAAATTTCGTGTCGTGTCGCATTTTAACTGGATCGTGTTCATATTTGGTTAAAAAAATAAGTAAGAACTAAAGTGTAAATTAATTAATGACTAAGTTGTTAATAATTGTTATTTAAAGCTAAAAAAATTATTTGCTTAAATTGTAAAGGTTAAAGATTAAAGAGTAAAGGGTAAATGTTAAAGGTTAATATCGTCAATTAAATTTTTTTTGGAGTGTTTCCATGGAGCATCTTTAGCTGCACCCTAAACTCAAATAATTCGATATTAAATTTTTTTTTTGCTTTTTAAGTACAATTTCTCACAACTTGCATAATGGTCTACCCATGTGACTCTTGGCCTCCATTTTATGTATCTGATCAATGACCACTTAAAAAGTAAAATAACAGAACTAACCATCCCATTTCACGTCTTCTGGGTTTAAAGGTATTAAAACATTTAAAATCTTAAAAAATAAAATAACAAAAAACCAACCATCCCATTTCACATCTTTTGGGTTTTAAGGTATTAAAATACTTAAAATCTTAGTTAATAAAAAAAAACCTATCTATTCCCCTACCCACTTTAATCTCTATAAATTCAATCGCATTTCATTTATTTTTTTCCATCCCAAAACACATTTTTTTAACATCATGGCAGTGAAATTTGTTCTAGCACTCTTTCTCACGTTCACTTTGTTCATGACATTCACATGTAACGTTTCATCAAGGGAGCTTGTGACACCAAAACATCTTGTGGATGATTGTTGGAATGCTCTTGCTGATATACAATCATGTTCAAATGAGTATGAATTGTTCTTATCAAAGACCACGAGTTATATCGATGACAGTTGTTGCCAACCTAGTGAGTTGATTACGCGTGAATGCTATCACGACATGTTGACGAAGCTCGGGTTTAACCTCAACGAGAGCCGCGCTCTACTTGGCTATTGTGATGACCAATCCGCTCCGGCTCCGGCTCCTCCTTCAGCTTCGGCTCCGACCTCGGAGGAGTAGTCTATGGTTATGGGAAAAGAGGGTGCTTGGTTTAGTTATGAATTATAATAAGGGTGGTTATGGCATATTTACAGTGTGTTTGGTTTTGATTTCGGATGTATGGTTATTGATTCTATAATAAAATAGACTCGCTATCATTCTCTCGTTATATATATGCATGCGCATGCGAGCATTCACACACGCACGCGTATGTATGTGTTTGGTGTAATATTTTTATTTAATGTTTGAGCTAATGTCGAAATGATCTTTGCACAATACGTTATTGGCCAAAACCAAAAATATGCCTCCAAAACTGCTACATATCCATCCACAATGTAGTAGAGACGTCATTGCAATAGTTTTTTGGCTTGGACCATGTGAGGAAATAGAATATATTTTAGATGGATCGTAATTTGTTGATTGATTTGGAAAATCTCTTAGTTCTGTTAATTGATCTCAAAAAATCTTTTTGGAAAGAGGAACATTAGGCAATAATCAATTAAATTATTATATGGTTTGATTTTGTTGTTATAGTGTACGCATATATAGAAAATTGCTAATATCTAAAAAAATAATTGTTCATTTAAAAGATTTGGTAATTGACCTTATATGTTGCTTTTTAGTGATTGTAACATTTTTAGCCCTATTTTATGTCGATTTTCCTATATTTTAGTCCCCTAATATGTAGTTGTCAAATCATGTTGATTACATAATTTAGAAATTTGTAAGTCAGATTTGTCCAAGAAGATCGTATTTTTGTTTGGTAAAAAAATAAAAAAAAAATCATGTTGTGTTCCTTTTCTTTGGTTATATTAATAAATAAAAAAGAGATTTCGTATTGTGTCGCATTTTAGTTGTGTTTGTATTTGGTAAAAAAATTATTATTTGTGTTTGGAAAAAAAATCTTGTTGTATCGCTTTTACTTGGCCATATTTGTGTTTCGAAGAAAAAAGATTCGTATTGTATCGCATTTTTATTCGGTCGTCTATCTGTTTTTGTAAATAAATTATAATAATATTTCGTGTCATTTCGTGTCTCTTTTAATTGGATTTTGTTTAGGTTAAAAAAATATTTCGTGTTCATCTAAGATCAAAAAAATAAGATTTCGTGAAATGTCATTTTTATTTGAGTTTTTTTTTTGTTAGGTAAAAAATAAAATTTCTTGTCGTGTCGCATTTTAACTGGATCGCGTTCATATTTGGTAAAAAAAATAAGTAAGAACAAAAGTATAAATTAATTAATGACTAAGTTGTTAATAATTGTTATTTAAAGCTAAAAAAATTATTTGCTTAAATTGTAAAGGTTAAAGATTAAAGTGTAAAGGGTAAATGTTAAAGGTTAATACCGTCAATTAAAAATTTTTTTGAGTGTTTCCATGGAGCATCTTTAGCTGCACCCTAAACTCAAATAATTCGATATTTAAATTTATTTTTGCTTTTCAAGTACAATTTCTCACAGCTTGCATAATGGTCTACCCATGTGACTCTTGGACTCCATTTTATGTGTCCGATCAATGACAACTTAAAAAGTAAAATAACAGAACCAACCATCCCATTTCACGTCTTCTGGATTTAAAGGTATTAAAACATTTAAAATCTAAAAAAAAAAATAGCTGAAAACCAACCATCCCATTTCACGTCTTTTGGGTTTTAAGGTATTAAAATAGTTAAAATCTTAGTTAATAAAAAAAACCTATCTATTCCCCTACCCACTTTAATCTCTATAAATTCAATCGCATTTAATTTATTTTTTTCCATCCCAAAACACATTTTTTTAACATCATGGCAGTGAAATTTGTTCTAACACTCTTTCTCACGTTCACTTTGTTCATGACATTCACATCTAACGTTTCATCAAGGGAGCTTGTGACACCAAAACATCTTGTGGATGATTGTTGGAATGCTCTTGTTGATATACAATCATGTTCAAATGAGTATGAATTGTTGTTATCAAAGACCACGAGTTATATCGATGAGAGTTGTTGCCAACCTATTGAGTTGATTACGCGTGAATGCTATCACGACATGTTGACGAAGCTCGGGTTTAACCTCAACGAGAGCCGCGCTCTACTTGGCTCTTGTGATGACCAATCCGCTCCGGCTTCAGCTTCGGCTCCGACCTCGGAGGAGTAGTCTATGGTTATGGGAAAAGAGGGTGCTTGGTTTAGTTATGAATTATAATAAGGGTGGTTATGGCATATTTACAGTGTGTTTTGTTTTGATTTCGGATGTAAGGTTATTGATTCTATAATAAAATAGACTCGCTATCATTCTCTCGTTATATATATGCATGCGCATACGAGCATTCACACACGCACGCGTACGTATGTGTTTGGTGTAATATTTTTATTTAAAGATTGAGCTAATGTCGAAATGATCTTTGCACAATATGTTATTGGCCAAAACAAAAAATACGCCTCCAAAACTGCTACAAATCCATCCACAATGTAGTAGAGATTAGGGAAACTTTGAAATTCCATTGCAATAGTTTTTTGGCTTGGACCATGTGAGGAAATAGAATATATTTTAGATGGATCGTAATTTGTTGATTGATTTGGAAAATCTCTTAGTTCTGTTAATTGATCTGAAAAAATCTTTTTGGAAAGAGGAACATTATGCAATAATCAATTAAATTATTATATGGTTTGATTTTGTTGTTATAGTGTACGCATCTATAGAAAATTCCTAATATCTAAAAAAACAATTGTTCATTTAAAAGATTTGGTAATTGACCTTTTATGTTGCTTTTTAGTGATTGTAACATTTTTAGCCCTATTTTATGTCGATTTTCCTTTATTTTGGTCCCCTAATATGTAGTTGTCAAATCATGTTGATTACATAATTTAGAAATTTGTAAGTCAGATTTGTCCAAGAAGATCGTATTTTTGTTTGGTAAAAAAATAAAAAAAATCATGTTGTGTTCCTTTTCTTTGGTTATATTAATAAATAAAAAAGAGATTTCGTATTGTGTCGCATTTTAGTTGTGTTTCTATTTGGTAAAAAAATTATTATTTGTGTTTGGAAAAAAAATCTTGTTGTATCGCTTTTACTTGGCCATATTTGTGTTTCGAAGAAAAAAGATTCGTATTGTATCGCATTTTTATTCGGTCGTCTATCTGTTTTTGTAAATAAATTATAATAATATTTCGTGTCATTTCGTGTCTCTTTTAATTGGATTTTGTATAGGTTAAAAAAATATTTCGTGTTCATCTAAGATCAAAAAAATAAGATTTCGTGAAATGTCATTTTTATTTGAGTTTTTTTTTTGTTAGGTAAAAAATAAAATTTCTTGTCGTGTCGCATTTTAACTGGATCGCGTTCATATTTGGTAAAAAAAATAAGTAAGAACAAAAGTATAAATTAATTAATGACTAAGTTGTTAATAATTGTTATTTAAAGCTAAAAAAATTATTTGCTTAAATTGTAAAGGTTAAAGATTAAAGTGTAAAGGGTAAATGTTAAAGGTTAATACCGTCAATTAAAATTTTTTTTGAGTGTTTCCATGGAGCATCTTTAGCTGCACCCTAAACTCAAATAATTCGATATTTAAATTTATTTTTGCTTTTCAAGTACAATTTCTCACAGCTTGCATAATGGTCTACCCATGTGACTCTTGGACTCCATTTTATGTGTCCGATCAATGACAACTTAAAAAGTAAAATAACAGAACCAACCATCCCATTTCACGTCTTCTGGATTTAAAGGTATTAAAACATTTAAAATCTTAAAAAAAAAATAGCTGAAAACCAACCATCCCATTTCACGTCTTTTGGGTTTTAAGGTATTAAAATAGTTAAAATCTTAGTTACTAAAAAAAACCTATCTATTCCCCTACCCACTTTAATCTCTATAAATTCAATCGCATTTAATTTATTTTTTTCCATCCCAAAACACATTTTTTTAACATCATGGCAGTGGAATTTGTTCTAACACTCTTTCTCACGTTCACTTTGTTCATGACATTCACATCTAACGTTTCATCAAGGGAGCTTGTGACACCAAAACATCTTGTGGATGATTGTTGGAATGCTCTTGTTGATATACAATCATGTTCAAATGAGTATGAATTGTTCTTATCAAAGACCACGAGTTATATCGATGACAGTTGTTGCCAACCTATTGAGTTGATTACACGTGAATGCTATCACGACATGTAGACGAAGCTCGGGTTTAACCTCAACGAGAGCCGCGCTCTACTTGGCTCTTGTGATGACCAATCCGCTCCGGCTTCAGCTTCGGCTCCGACCTCGGAGGAGTAGTCTATGGTTATGGGAAAAGAGGGTGCTTGGTTTAGTTATGAATTATAATAAGGGTGGTTATGGCATATTTACAGTGTGTTTTGTTTTGATTTCGGATGTAAGGTTATTGATTCTATAATAAAATAGACTCGCTATCATTCTCTCGTTATATATATGCATGCGCATACGAGCATTCACACACGCACGCGTACGTATGTGTTTGGTGTAATATTTTTATTTAAAGATTGAGCTAATGTCGAAATGATCTTTGCACAATATGTTATTGGCCAAAACAAAAAATACGCCTCCAAAACTGCTACAAATCCATCCACAATGTAGTAGAGATTAGGGAAACTTTGAAATTCCATTGCAATAGTTTTTTGGCTTGGACCATGTGAGGAAATAGAATATATTTTAGATGGATCGTAATTTGTTGATTGATTTGGAAAATCTCTTAGTTCTGTTAATTGATCTGAAAAAATCTTTTTGGAAAGAGGAACATTATGCAATAATCAATTAAATTATTATATGGTTTGATTTTGTGGTTATAGTGTACGCATAGATAGAAAATTGGTAATATGTAAAAAAACAATTGTTCATTAAAAAGATTTGGTAATTGTCCTTTTATGTTGCTTTTTAGCGATTGTAACATTTTTAGCCCTATTTTATGTCGATTTTCCTTTATTTTTGTCCCCTAATATGTAGTTGTCAAATCATGTTGATTAAATAGTTTAGAAATTTGTAAGTCAGATTTGTCCAAGAAGATCGTATTTTTGTTTGGTAAAAAAATAAAAAAAAATCATGTTGTGTTGCTTTTACTTGGTCATATTAATAAATAAAAAAGAGATTTCGTATTGTGTCGCATTTTAATTGTGTTTGGAAAAAAAATCTTGTTGTATCGATTTTACTTGGCCATATTTGTGTTTCGTAGAAAAAAGATTCGAATTGTATCGCATTTTTATTCGGCCGTGTATCTGTTTTTGTAAATAAATTAAAATAATATTTCGTGTCATTTCGTGTCTCTTTTAATTTGATTGTGTTTAGGTTAAAAAAATATTTCGTCTTCGTCTAAGATCAAAAAAATAAGGTTTCGTGAAATGTCATTTTTATTTGAGTTTTCTTTTTGTTAGGTAAAAAAAAAAATTTCGTGTCGTGTCGCATTTTAACTGGATCGTGTTCATATTCGGTAAAAAAAATAAGTAAGAACTAAAGTATGAATTAATTAATGACTAAGTTGTTAATAATTGTTATTTAAAGTTAAAACAATTATTTGCTTACATTGTTAAGGTTAAAGAATAAAGAGTAAAGGGTAAATGTTAAAGGTTAATATCGTCAATTAAATTTTTTTTGGAGTGTTTCCATGGAGCATCTTTAGCTGCACCCTAAACTCAAATAATTCGATAATTAAATTTATTTGCTTTTTAAGTACAATTTCTCACAGCTTGCATAATAGTCTACCCATGTGACTCTTGGCCTCCATTTTATGTGTCCGATCAATGACAAATTAAAAAGTAAAATAACATAACCAACCATCCCATTTCACGTCTTCTGGGTTTAAAGGTATTAAAACATTTAAAATCTTAAAAAATAAAATAACAGAAAACCAACCATCACATTTCACGTCTTTTGGGTTTTAAGGTATTAAAACAGTTAAAATCTTAGTTAATAAAAAAAACCATATCTATTCCCCTACCCACTTTAATCTCTATAAATTTAATCGCATTTCATTTATTTTTTCCATCCCAAAACACATTTTATTTAACATCATGGCAATGAAATTTGTTCTAGCAATCTTTCTCACGTTCGCTTTGTTCATGACATTCACATGTAACGTTTCATCAAGGGAGCTTGTGACACCAAAACATCTTGTGGATGATTGTTGGAATGCTCTTGCTGATATACAATTATGTTCAAATGAGTATGAATTATTCTTATCAAAGACCACGAGTTATATCGATGACAGTTGTGGCCAACCTATTGAGTTGATTACGCGTGAATGCTATCACGACATGTTGACGAAGCTCGGGTTTAACCTCAATGAGACCCGCGCTCTACTTGGCTATTGTGATGACCAATCCGCTCCGTCTCCGGCTCCGGCTCCGGCTTCGGCTTCGGCTCCGACCTCGGAGGAGTAGTCTATGGTTATGGGAAAAGAGGGTGCTTGGTTTAGTTATGAATTATAATAAGGGTGGTTATGGCATATTTACAGTGTGTTTTGTTTTGATTTCGGATGTATGGTTATTGATTCTATAATAAAATAGACTCGCTATCATTCTCTCGTTATATATATGCATGCGCATGCGAGCATTCACACACGCACGCGTATGTATGTGTTTGGTGTAATATTTTTCTTTAAAGTTTGAGCTAATGTCGAAATGATCTTTGCACAATATGTTATTGGCCAAAACCAAAAATACGCCTCCAAAACTGCTACAAATCCATCCACAATGTAGTAGCGATTAGGGAAACTTTGAAATTTCATGGCAATAGTTTTTTGGCTTGGACCATGTGAGGAAATAGAATATATTTTAGATGGATCGTAATTTGTTGATTGATTTGGAAAATCTCTTAGTTCTGTTAATTGATCTGAAAAAATCTTTTTGGAAAGAGGAACATTATGCAATAATCAATTAGATTATTATATGGTTTGATTTTGTGGTTATAGTGTACGCATAGATAGAAAATTGCTAATATCTAAAAAAACAATTGTTCAATTAAAAGATTTGGTAATTGACCTTTTATGTTGCTTTTTAGTGATTGTAACATTTTTAGCCCTATTTTATGTCGATTTTCCATTATTTTGGTCCCCTAATATGTAGTTGTCAAATCATGTTGATTACATAATTTAGAAATTTGTAAGTCAGATTTGTCCAAGAAGATCGTATTTTTGTTTGGTAAAAAAATAAAAAAAAAATCATGTTCTGTTGCTTTTACTTGGTCATATTAATAAATAAAAAAGAGATTTCGTATTGTGTCGCATTTTAATTGTGTTTGTATTTGGTAAAAAAATTATTCTTTGTGTTTGGAAAAAAAGCTTATTGTATCGCTTTTACTTGGCCATACTTGTGTTTCGTAGAAAAAAGATTCGTATTGGATCGCATTTTTATTCAGTCGTGTATCTGTTTTTGTAAATAAATTAAAATAATATTTCGTGTCATTTCGTGTCTCTTTTAATTGGATTGTGTTTAGGTTAAAAAAATATTTCGTGTTCGTCTAAGATCAAAAAACTAAGATTTCGTGAAATGTCATTTTTATTTGAGTTTTCTTTTTGTTTGGTAAAAAATAAAATTTCGTGTCGTGTCGCTTTTTAACTGGATCGTGTTCATATTTGGTAAAAAAAATAAGTAAGAACTAAAGTATAAATTAATTGATGACTAAGTTGTTAACAATTGTTATTTAAAGTTAAGAAAATTATTTGCTTAAATTGTAAAGGTTAAAGAATAAAGAGTAAAGGGTAAAAGTTAAAGGTTAATATCGTGAATTAAATTTTTTTTGGAGTGTTTCCATGGAGCATCTTTAGCTGCACCCTAAACTCAAATAATTCGATATTTAAATTTATTTGCTTTTTAAGTACAATTTCTCACAGCTTGCATAATGGTCTACCCATGTGACTCTTGGCCTCCATTTTATGTGTCCGATCAATGACAACTTAAAAAGTAAAATAACAGAACCAACCATCCCATTTCACGTCTTCTCGGTTTAAAGGTATTAAAATATTTAAAATCTTAAAAAATAAAATAACAGAAAACCAACCATCCAATTTCACGTCTTTTGGGTTTTAAGGTATTAAAACAGTTAAAATCTTAGTTAATAAAAAAAACCTATCTATTCCCCTACCCACTTTAATCTCTATAAATTCAATCGCATTTCATTTATTTTTTTCCATCCTAAAACACATTTTTTTTAACATCATGGCAGTGAAATTTGTTCTAGCACTCTTTCTCACGTTCACTTTGTTCATGACATTCACATGTAACGTTTCATCAAGGGAGCTTGTGACGCCAAAACATCTTGTGGATGATTGTTGGAATGCTCTTGATGATATACAATCATGTTCAAATGAGTATGAATTGTTCTTATCAAAGACCACGAGTTATATCGATGACAGTTGTTGCCAACCTATTGAGTTGAGTACGCGTGAATGCTATCACGACATGTTGACGAAGCTCGGGTTTAACCTCAACGAGGGCCGCGCTCTACTTGTCTATTGTGATGACCAATCCGCTCCGGCTCCGGCTTCGGCTTCGGCTCCGACCTCGGAGGAGTAGTCTATGGTTATGGGAAAAGAGGGTGCTTGGTTTTGTTATGAATTATAATAAGGGTGGTTATGGCATATTTACAGTGTGTTTTGTTTTGATTTCGGATGTATGGTTATTGATTCTATAATAAAATAGACTCGCTATCATTCTCTCGTTATATATATGCATGTCCATTTGAGCATTCACACACGCACACGTATGTATGTGTTTGGTGTAATATTTTTATTTAAAGTTTGAGCTAATGTCGAAATGATCTTTGCACAATATGTTATTGGCCAGAACAAAAAATAAGCCTCCAAAACTGCTACAAATCCATCCACAATGTAGTAGAGATTAGGGAAACTTTGAAATGTCATTGCAATAGTTTTTTGGCTTGGTCCATGTGAGGAAATAGAATATATTTTAGATGGATCGTAATTTGTTGATTGATTTGGAAAATCTATTAGTTCTGTTAATTGATCTGAAAAAATCTTTTTGGAAAGAGGAACATTATGCAATAATCAATTAAATAATTATATGGTTTGATTTTGTTTTTATAGTGTACGCATCTATAAAAAATTCCTAATATCTAAAAAATCAATTGTTCATTTAAAAGATTTGGTAATTGACCTTTTATGTTGCTTTTTAGTGATTGTAACATTTTTAGCCCTATTTTATGTCGATTTTCCTTTATTTTGGTCCCGTAATATGTATTTGTCAAATCATGTTGATTACATAATTTAGAAATTTGTAAGTCAGATTTGTCCAAGAAGATCGTATTTTTGTTTGGTAAAAAAAATTAAAAAAAATCATGTTGTGTTGCTTTTACTTGGTCATATTAATTAATAAAAAAGAGATTTCGTATTGTGTCGCATTTTAAGTGTGTTTGTATTTGGTAAAAAAATTATTATTTCTGTTTGGAAAAAAAAGCTTGTTGTATCGCTTTTACATGGCCATATTTGTGTTTCGTAGAAAAAAGATTCGTATTGTATCGCATTTTTATTCGGTCGTGTATCTGTTTTTGTAAATAAATTAAAATAATATTTCGTGTCATTTCGTGTCTGTTTTAATTGGATTGTGTTTAGGTTAAAAAAATATTTCGTGTTCGTCGAAGATCAAAAAAAAAAGATTTCGTGAAATGTCATTTTTATTTGAGTTTTCTTTTTGTTAGATAAAAAATAAAATTTCGTGTCGTGTCGCATTTTAACTGGATCGTGTTCATATTTGGTTAAAAAAATAAGTAAGAACTAAAGTGTAAATTAATTAATGACTAAGTTGTTAATAATTGTTATTTAAAGCTAAAAAAATTATTTGCTTAAATTGTAAAGGTTAAAGATTAAAGAGTAAAGGGTAAATGTTAAAGGTTAATATCGTCAATTAAATTTTTTTTGGAGTGTTTCCATGGAGCATCTTTAGTTGCACCCTAAACTCAAATAATTCGATATTAAATTTTTTTTTTGCTTTTTAAGTACAATTTCTCACAACTTGCATAATGGTCTACCCATGTGACTCTTGGCCTCCATTTTATGTATCTGATCAATGACAACTTAAAAAGTAAAATAACAGAACTAACCATCCCATTTCACGTCTTCTGGGTTTAAAGGTATTAAAACATTTAAAATCTTAAAAAATAAAATAACAAAAAACCAACCATCCCATTTCACATCTTTTGGGTTTTAAGGTATTAAAATACTTAAAATCTTAGTTAATAAAAAAAAACCTATCTATTCCCCTACCCACTTTAATCTCTATAAATTCAATCGCATTTCATTTATTTTTTTCCATCCCAAAACACATTTTTTTAACATCATGGCAGTGAAATTTGTTCTAGCACTCTTTCTCACGTTCACTTTGTTCATGACATTCACATGTAACGCTTCATCAAGGGAGCTTGTGACACCAAAACATCTTGTGGATGATTGTTGGAATGCTCTTGCTGATATACAATCATGTTCAAATGAGTATGAATTGTTCTTATCAAAGACCACGAGTTATATCGATGACAGTTGTTGCCAACCTAGTGAGTTGATTACGCGTGAATGCTATCACGACATGTTGACGAAGCTCGGGTTTAACCTCAACGAGAGTCGCGCTCTACTTGGCTATTGTGATGACCAATCCGCTCCGGCTCCGGCTCCTCCTTCGGCTTCGGCTCCGACCTCGGAGGAGTAGTCTATGGTTATGGGAAAAGAGGGTGCTTGGTTTAGTTATGAATTATAATAAGGGTGGTTATGGCATATTTACAGTGTGTTTGGTTTTGATTTCGGATGTATGGTTATTGATTCTATAATAAAATAGACTCGCTATCATTCTCTCGTTATATATATGCATGCGCATGCGAGCATTCACACACGCACGCGTATGTATGTGTTTGGTGTAATATTTTTATTTAATGTTTGAGCTAATGTCGAAATGATCTTTGCACAATACGTTATTGGCCAAAACCAAAAATACACCTCCAAAACTGCTACATATCCATCCACAATGTAGTAGAGACGTCATTGCAATAGTTTTTTGGCTTGGACCATGTGAGGAAATAGAATATATTTTAGATGGATCGTAATTTGTTGATTGATTTGGAAAATCTCTTAGTTCTGTTAATTGATCTGAAAAAATCTTTTTGGAAAGAGGAACATTAGGCAATAATCAATTAAATTATTATATGGTTTGATTTTGTTGTTATAGTGTACGCATATATAGAAAATTGCTAATATCTAAAAAAATAATTGTTCATTTAAAAGATTTGGTAATTGACCTTATATGTTGCTTTTTAGTGATTGTAACATTTTTAGCCCTATTTTATGTCGATTTTCCTATATTTTAGTCCCCTAATATGTAGTTGTCAAATCATGTTGATTACATAATTTAGAAATTTGTAAGTCAGATTTGTCCAAGAAGATCGTATTTTTGTTTGGTAAAAAAAAAAAAAAATCATGTTGTGTTCCTTTTCTTTGGTTATATTAATAAATAAAAAAGAGATTTCGTATTGTGTCGCATTTTAGTTGTGTTTGTATTTGGTAAAAAAATTATTATTTGTGTTTGGAAAAAAAATCTTGTTGTATCGCTTTTACTTGGCCATATTTGTGTTTCGAAGAAAAAAGATTCGTATTGTATCGCATTTTTATTCGGTCGTCTATCTGTTTTTGTAAATAAATTATAATAATATTTCGTGTCATTTCGTGTCTCTTTTAATTGGATTTTGTTTAGGTTAAAAAAATATTTCGTGTTCATCTAAGATCAAAAAAATAAGATTTCGTGAAATGTCATTTTTATTTATGTTTTTTTTTTGTTAGGTAAAAAATAAAATTTCTTGTCGTGTCGCATTTTAACTGGATCGCGTTCATATTTGGTAAAAAAAATAAGTAAGAACAAAAGTATAAATTAATTAATGACTAAGTTGTTAATAATTGTTATTTAAAGCTAAAAAAATTATTTGCTTAAATTGTAAAGGTTAAAGATTAAAGTGTAAAGGGTAAATGTTAAAGGTTAATACCGTCAATTAAAAATTTTTTTGAGTGTTTCCATGGAGCATCTTTAGCTGCACCCTAAACTCAAATAATTCGATATTTAAATTTATTTTTGCTTTTCAAGTACAATTTCTCACAGCTTGCATAATGGTCTACCCATGTGACTCTTGGACTCCATTTTATGTGTCCGATCAATGACAACTTAAAAAGTAAAATAACAGAACCAACCATCCCATTTCACGTCTTCTGGATTTAAAGGTATTAAAACATTTAAAATCTTAAAAAAAAATAGCTGAAAACCAACCATCCCATTTCACGTCTTTTGGGTTTTAAGGTATTAAAATAGTTAAAATCTTAGTTAATAAAAAAAACCTATCTATTCCCCTACCCACTTTAATCTCTATAAATTCAATCGCATTTAATTTATTTTTTTCCATCCCAAAACACATTTTTTTAACATCATGGCAGTGAAATTTGTTCTAACACTCTTTCTCACGTTCACTTTGTTCATGACATTCACATCTAACGTTTCATCAAGGGAGCTTGTGACACCAAAACATCTTGTGGATGATTGTTGGAATGCTCTTGTTGATATACAATCATGTTCAAATGAGTATGAATTGTTGTTATCAAAGACCACGAGTTATATCGATGAGAGTTGTTGCCAACCTATTGAGTTGATTACGCGTGAATGCTATCACGACATGTTGACGAAGCTCGGATTTAACCTCAACGAGAGCCGCGCTCTACTTGGCTCTTGTGATGACCAATCCGCTCCGGCTTCAGCTTCGGCTCCGACCTCGGAGGAGTAGTCTATGGTTATGGGAAAAGAGGGTGCTTGGTTTAGTTATGAATTATAATAAGGGTGGTTATGGCATATTTACAGTGTGTTTTGTTTTGATTTCGGATGTAAGGTTATTGATTCTATAATAAAATAGACTCGCTATCATTCTCTCGTTATATATATGCATGCGCATACGAGCATTCACACACGCACGCGTACGTATGTGTTTGGTGTAATATTTTTATTTAAAGATTGAGCTAATGTCGAAATGATCTTTGCACAATATGTTATTGGCCAAAACAAAAAATACGCCTCCAAAACTGCTACAAATCCATCCACAATGTAGTAGAGATTAGGGAAACTTTGAAATTCCATTGCAATAGTTTTTTGGCTTGGACCATGTGAGGAAATAGAATATATTTTAGATGGATCGTAATTTGTTGATTGATTTGGAAAATCTCTTAGTTCTGTTAATTGATCTGAAAAAATCTTTTTGGAAAGAGGAACATTATGCAATAATCAATTAAATTATTATATGGTTTGATTTTGTTGTTATAGTGTACGCATCTATAGAAAATTCCTAATATCTAAAAAAACAATTGTTCATTTAAAAGATTTGGTAATTGACCTTTTATGTTGCTTTTTAGTGATTGTAACATTTTTAGCCCTATTTTATGTCGATTTTCCTTTATTTTGGTCCCCTAATATGTAGTTGTCAAATCATGTTGATTACATAATTTAGAAATTTGTAAGTCAGATTTGTCCAAGAAGATCGTATTTTTGTTTGGTAAATAAAAAAAAAAAATCATGTTGTGTTGCTTTTACTTGGTCATATTAATAAATAAAAAGGAGATTTCGTATTGTGTCGCATTTTAATTGTGTTTGTATTTAGTAAAAAAATTATTATATGTGTTTGGAAAAAAAACCTTGTTGTATCACTTTTACTTGGCCATATTTGTGTTTCGTAGAAAAAAGATTCGTATTGTATCGCATTTTTATTCGGTCGTGTATCTGTTTTTGTAAATAAATTAAAATAATATTTCATGTCATTTCGTGTCTCTTTTAATTGGATTGTGTATAGGTTAAAAAAATATTTCGTGTTCGTCTAAGATCAAAAAAATAAGATTTCGTGAAATGTCATTTTTATTTGAGTTTTCTTTTTGTTAGGCAAAAAAAAAAATTGTGTCGTATCGAATTTTAACTGGATCATGTTCATATTTGGTTAAAAAAAAGTAAGAACTAAAGTATAAATTAATTAATGACTAAGTTGTTAATAATTGTTATTTAAAGCTAAAAAAATTATTTGCTTAAATTGTAAAGGGTAAAGATTAAAGAGTAAAGGGTAAATGTTAAAGGTTAATATCGTCAATTAAATTTTTTTTGGAGTGTTTCCATGGAGCATCTTTAGCTGCACCCTAAACTCAAATAATTCGATATTTAAATTTATTTTTCCTTTTTAAGTACAATTTCTCACAGCTTGCATAATGCTCTACCCATGTGACTCTTGTCCTCCATTTTATGTGTCCGATCAATGACAACTTAAAAAGTAAAATAACAGAACCAACCATCCCATTTCACGTCTTCTGGGTTTAAAGGTATTAAAACATTTAAAATCTCAAAAAATAAAATAACAGAAAACCAACCATCCCATTTCACGTCTTTTGGGTTTTAAGGTATTAAAATAGTTAAAATCTTAGTTAGCAAAAAAAAACCTATCTATTCCCCTACCCACTTTAATCTCTATAAATTCAATCGCATTTCATTTATTTTTTTCCATCCCAAAACACATTTTTTTAACATCATGGCAGTGAAATTTGTTCTAGCACCCTTTCTCACGTTCACTTTGTTCATGACATTCACATGTAACGTTTCATCAAGGGAGCTTGTGACACCAAAACGTCTTGTGGATGATTGTTGGAATGCTGTTGCTGATATACAATCATGTTCAAATGAGTATGAATTGTTCTTATCAAAGACCACGAGTTATATCGATGACAGTTGTTGCCAACCTATTGAGTTGATTACGCGTGAATGCTATCACGACATGTTGACGAAGCTCGGGTTTAACCTCAACGAGAACCGCGCTCTACTTGGCTATTGTGATGACCAATCCGCTCCGGCTTCGGTTTCGGCTTCGGCTCCGACCTCGGAGGAGTAGTCTATGGTTATGGGAATAGAGGGTGCTTGGTTTAGTTATGAATTATAATAAGGGTGGTTATGGCATATTTACAGTGTGTTTTGTTTTGATTTCGGATGTATGGTTATTGATTCTATAATAAAATAGAGTCGCTATCATTCTCTCGTTATATATATGCATGCGCATGCGAGCATTCACACACGCACGCGTATGTATGTGTTTGGTGTAATATTTTTATTTAATGTTTGAGCTAATGTCGAAATGATCTTTGCACAATATGTTATTGGCCAAAACCAAAAATACGCCTCCAAAACTGCTACAAATCCATCCACAATGTAGTAGAGATTAGGGAAACTTTGAAATTTCATTGCAATAGTTTTTTGGCTTGGACCATGTGAGGAAATAGAAATTTATTTTAGATGGATCGTAATATGTTGATTGATTTGGAAAATCTCTTAGTTCTGTTAATTGATCTGAAAAAATCTTTTTGGAAAGAGGAACATTATGCAATAATCAATTAAATTATTATATGGTTTGATTTTGTTGTTATAGTGTACGCATCTATAGAAAATTCCTAATATCTAAAAAAACAATTGTTCATTTAAAAGATTTGGTAATTGACCTTTTATGTTGCTTTTTAGTGATTGTAACATTTTTAGCCCTATTTTATGTCGATTTTCCTTTATTTTGGTCCCCTAATATGTAGTTGTCAAATCATGTTGATTACATAATTTAGAAATTTGTAAGTCAGATTTGTCCAAGAAGATCGTATTTTTGTTTGGTAAATAAAAAAAAAAAATCATGTTGTGTTGCTTTTACTTGGTCATATTAATAAATAAAAAGGAGATTTCGTATTGTGTCGCATTTTAATTGTGTTTGTATTTAGTAAAAAAATTATTATATGTGTTTGGAAAAAAAACCTTGTTGTATAACTTTTACTTGGCCATATTTGTGTTTCGTAGAAAAAAGATTCGTATTGTATCGCATTTTTATTCGGTCGTGTATCTGTTTTTGTAAATAAATTAAAATAATATTTCATGTCATTTCGTGTCTCTTTTAATTGGATTGTGTATAGGTTAAAAAAATATTTCGTGTTCGTCTAAGATCAAAAAAATAAGATTTCGTGAAATGTCATTTTTATTTGAGTTTTCTTTTTGTTAGGTAAAAAAAAAAATTCTGTCGTATCGAATTTTAACTGGATCGTGTTCATATTTGGTTAAAAAAAAGTAAGAACTAAAGTATAAATTAATTAATGACTAAGTTGTTAATAATTGTTATTTAAAGCTAAAAAAATTATTTGCTTAAATTGTAAAGGGTAAAGATTAAAGAGTAAAGGGTAAATGTTAAAGGTTAATATCGTCAATTAAATTTTTTTTGGAGTGTTTCCATGGAGCATCTTTAGCTGCACCCTAAACTCAAATAATTCGATATTTAAATTTATTTTTCCTTTTTAAGTACAATTTCTCACAGCTTGCATAATGCTCTACCCATGTGACTCTTGTCCTCCATTTTATGTGTCCGATCAATGACAACTTAAAAAGTAAAATAACAGAACCAACCATCCCATTTCACGTCTTCTGGGTTTAAAGGTATTAAAACATTTAAAATCTCAAAAAATAAAATAACAGAAAACCAACCATCCCATTTCACGTCTTTTGGGTTTTAAGGTATTAAAATAGTTAAAATCTTAGTTAGCAAAAAAAAACCTATCTATTCCCCTACCCACTTTAATCTCTATAAATTCAATCGCATTTCATTTATTTTTTTCCATCCCAAAACACATTTTTTTAACATCATGGCAGTGAAATTTGTTCTAGCACCCTTTCTCACGTTCACTTTGTTCATGACATTCACATGTAACGTTTCATCAAGGGAGCTTGTGACACCAAAACGTCTTGTGGATGATTGTTGGAATGCTGTTGCTGATATACAATCATGTTCAAATGAGTATGAATTGTTCTTATCAAAGACCACGAGTTATATCGATGACAGTTGTTGCCAACCTATTGAGTTGATTACGCGTGAATGCTATCACGACATGTTGACGAAGCTCGGGTTTAACCTCAACGAGAACCGCGCTCTACTTGGCTATTGTGATGACCAATCCGCTCCGGCTTCGGTTTCGGCTTCGGCTCCGACCTCGGAGGAGTAGTCTATGGTTATGGGAATAGAGGGTGCTTGGTTTAGTTATGAATTATAATAAGGGTGGTTATGGCATATTTACAGTGTGTTTTGTTTTGATTTCGGATGTATGGTTATTGATTCTATAATAAAATAGAGTCGCTATCATTCTCTCGTTATATATATGCATGCGCATGCGAGCATTCACACACGCACGCGTATGTATGTGTTTGGTGTAATATTTTTATTTAATGTTTGAGCTAATGTCGAAATGATCTTTGCACAATATGTTATTGGCCAAAACCAAAAATACGCCTCCAAAACTGCTACAAATCCATCCACAATGTAGTAGAGATTAGGGAAACTTTGAAATTTCATTGCAATAGTTTTTTGGCTTGGACCATGTGAGGAAATAGAAATTTATTTTAGATGGATCGTAATATGTTGATTGATTTGGAAAATCTCTTAGTTCTGTTAATTGATCTGAAAAAATCTTTTTGGAAAGAGGAACATTATGCAATAATCAATTAAATTATTATATGGTTTGATTTTGTTGTTATAGTGTACGCATCTATAGAAAATTCCTAATATCTAAAAAAACAATTGTTCATTTAAAAGATTTGGTAATTGACCTTTTATGTTGCTTTTTAGTGATTGTAACATTTTTAGCCCTATTTTATGTCGATTTTCCTTTATTTTGGTCCCCTAATATGTAGTTGTCAAATCATGTTGATTACATAATTTAGAAATTTGTAAGTCAGATTTGTCCAAGAAGATCGTATTTTTGTTTGGTAAATAAAAAAAAAAAATCATGTTGTGTTGCTTTTACTTGGTCATATTAATAAATAAAAAGGAGATTTCGTATTGTGTCGCATTTTAATTGTGTTTGTATTTAGTAAAAAAATTATTATATGTGTTTGGAAAAAAAACCTTGTTGTATCACTTTTACTTGGCCATATTTGTGTTTCGTAGAAAAAAGATTCGTATTGTATCGCATTTTTATTCGGTCGTGTATCTGTTTTTGTAAATAAATTAAAATAATATTTCATGTCATTTCGTGTCTCTTTTAATTGGATTGTGTATAGGTTAAAAAAATATTTCGTGTTCGTCTAAGATCAAAAAAATAAGATTTCGTGAAATGTCATTTTTATTTGAGTTTTCTTTTTGTTAGGTAAAAAAAAAAATTGTGTCGTATCGAATTTTAACTGGATCGTGTTCATATTTGGTTAAAAAAAAGTAAGAACTAAAGTATAAATTAATTAATGACTAAGTTGTTAATAATTGTTATTTAAAGCTAAAAAAATTATTTGCTTAAATTGTAAAGGGTAAAGATTAAAGAGTAAAGGGTAAATGTTAAAGGTTAATATCGTCAATTAAATTTTTTTTGGAGTGTTTCCATGGAGCATCTTTAGCTGCACCCTAAACTCAAATAATTCGATATTTAAATTTATTTTTCCTTTTTAAGTACAATTTCTCACAGCTTGCATAATGCTCTACCCATGTGACTCTTGTCCTCCATTTTATGTGTCCGATCAATGACAACTTAAAAAGTAAAATAACAGAACCAACCATCCCATTTCACGTCTTCTGGGTTTAAAGGTATTAAAACATTTAAAATCTCAAAAAATAAAATAACAGAAAACCAACCATCCCATTTCACGTCTTTTGGGTTTTAAGGTATTAAAATAGTTAAAATCTTAGTTAGCAAAAAAAAACCTATCTATTCCCCTACCCACTTTAATCTCTATAAATTCAATCGCATTTCATTTATTTTTTTCCATCCCAAAACACATTTTTTTAACATCATGGCAGTGAAATTTGTTCTAGCATCCTTTCTCACGTTCACTTTGTTCATGACATTCACATGTAACGTTTCATCAAGGGAGCTTGTGACACCAAAACGTCTTGTGGATGATTGTTGGAATGCTGTTGCTGATATACAATCATGTTCAAATGAGTATGAATTGTTCTTATCAAAGACCACGAGTTATATCGATGACAGTTGTTGCCAACCTATTGAGTTGATTACGCGTGAATGCTATCACGACATGTTGACGAAGCTCGGGTTTAACCTCAACGAGAACCGCGCTCTACTTGGCTATTGTGATGACCAATCCGCTCCGGCTTCGGTTTCGGCTTCGGCTCCGACCTCGGAGGAGTAGTCTATGGTTATGGGAATAGAGGGTGCTTGGTTTAGTTATGAATTATAATAAGGGTGGTTATGGCATATTTACAGTGTGTTTTGTTTTGATTTCGGATGTATGGTTATTGATTCTATAATAAAATAGAGTCGCTATCATTCTCTCGTTATATATATGCATGCGCATGCGAGCATTCACACACGCACGCGTATGTATGTGTTTGGTGTAATATTTTTATTTAATGTTTGAGCTAATGTCGAAATGATCTTTGCACAATATGTTATTGGCCAAAACCAAAAATACGCCTCCAAAACTGCTACAAATCCATCCACAATGTAGTAGAGATTAGGGAAACTTTGAAATTTCATTGCAATAGTTTTTTGGCTTGGACCATGTGAGGAAATAGAATATATTTTAGATGGATCGTAATATGTTGATTGATTTGGAAAATCTCTTAGTTCTGTTAATTGATCTGAAAAAATCTTTTTGGAAAGAGGAACATTATGCAATAATCAATTAAATTATTATATGGTTTGATTTTGTGGTTATAGTGTACGCATAGATAGAAAATTGCTAATATCTAAAAAAATAATTCTTCATTGAAAAGATTTGGTAATTGACCTTTTATGTTGCTTTTTAGTGATTGTAACATTTTTAGCCCTATTTTATGTCGATTTTCCTTTATTTTGGTCCCCTAATATGTAGTTGTCAAATCATGTTGATTACATAATTTAGAAATTTGTAAGTCAGATTTGTCCAAGAAGATCGTATTTTTGTTTGGTAAATAAAATATAAAAAAATCATGTTGTGTTGCTTTTACTTGATCATATTAATAAATAAAAAAGAGATTTCGTATTGTGTCGCATTTTAATTGTGTTTGTATTTAGTAAAAAAATTATTATTTGTGTTTGGAAAAAAAAGCTTGTTGTATCGCTTTTACTTGGCCATATTTGTGTTTCGTAGAAAAAAGATTCGTATTGTATCGCATTTTTATTCGGTCGTGTATCTGTTTTTGTAAATAAATTAAAATAATATTTCGTGTCATTTCGTGTCTCTTTTAATTGGATTGTGTATAGGTTAAAAAAATATTTCGTGTTCGTCTAAGATCAAAAAAATAAGATTTCGTGAAATGTCATTTTTATTTGAGTTTTCTTTTTGTTAGGTAAAAATTAAAATTTCGTGTCGTGTCGAATTTTAACTGGATCGTGTTCATATTTTGTTAAAAAAAAGTAAGAACGAAAGTATAAATTAATTAATGACTAAGTTGATAATAATTGTTAATTAAAGCTAAAAAAATTATTTGCTTAAATTGTAAGGGTTAAAGATTAAAGAGTAAAAGGTAAATGTTAAAGGTTAATATCGTCAATTAAATTTTTTTTGGAGTGTTTCAATGGAGCATCTTTAGCTGCACCCTAAACTCAAATAATTCGATATTTAAATTTATTTTTGCTTTTTAAGTACAATTTCTCACAGCTTGCATAATGGTCTACCCATCTGACTCTTGGCCTCCATTTTATGTGTCCGATCAATGACAACTTAAAAAGTAAAATAACAGAACCAACCATCCCATTTCACGTCTTATGGGTTTAAAGGTATTAAAACATTTAAAATTTTAAAAAATAAAATAACAGAAAACCAACCATCCCATTTCACGTCTTTTGGGTTTTAAGGAATTAAAATAGTTAAAATCTTTGTTAATAAAAAAAAAACCTATCTATTCCCCTACCCACTTTAATCTCTATAAATTCAATCGCATTTCATTTATTTTTTTCCATCCCAAAACACATTTTTTTAACATCATGGCAGTGAAATTTGTTCTAGCACTCTTTCTCACGTTCACTTTGTTCATGACATTCACATGTAACGTTTCATCAAGGGAGCTTGTGACACCAAAACATCTTGTGGATGATTGTTGGAATGCTCTTGCTGATATACAATCATGTTCAAATGAGTATGAATTGTTCTTATCAAAGACCACGAGTTATATCGATGACAGTTGTTGCCAACCTATTGAGTTGATTACGCGTGAATGCTATCACGCCATGTTGACGAAGCTCGGGTTTAACCTCAACGAGAGTCGCGCTCTACTTGGCTATTGTGATGACCAATCCGCTCCGGCTCCGGCTCCGACCTCGGAGGAGTAGTCTATGGTTATGGGAAAAGAGGGTGCTTGATTTAGTTATGAATTATAATAAGGGTGGTTATGGCATATTTATAGTGTGTTTTGTTTTGATTTCGGATGTATGGTTATTGATTCTATAATAAAATAGACTCGCTATCATTCTCTCGTTATATATACGCATGCGCATGCAAGCATTCACACACGCACGCGTATGTATGTGTTTGGTGTAATATTTTTATTTAAAGTTTGAGCTAATGTCGAAATGATCTTTGCATAATATGTTATTGGCCAAAACCAAAAATACGCCTCCAAAACTGCTACAAATCCATCCACAATGCAGTAGAGATTAGGGAAACTTTGAAATTTCATTGCAACAGTTTTTTGGCTTGGACCATGTGAGGAAATAGAACATATTTTAGATGGATCGTAATTTGTTGATTGATTTGAAAAATCTCTTAGTTCTGTTAATTGATCTGAAAAAATCTTTTTGGAAAGAGGAACATTATGCAATAATCAATTAAATTATTATATGGTTTGATTTTGTGGTTATAGTGTATGCATAGATAGAAAATTGCTAATATCTAAAAAAACAATTGTTCATTTAAAAGATTTGGTAATTGACCTTTTATGTTGCTTTTTAGTGATTGTAACATTTTTAGCCCTATTTTATGTCGATTTTCCTTTATTTTGGTCCCCTAATATGTAGTTGTCAAATCATGTTGATTACATAATTTAGAAATTTGTAAGTCAGATTTGTCCAAGAAGATCGTATTTTTGTTTGGTAAATAAAATAAAAATAATAATCATGTTGTGTTGCTTTTACTTGGTCATATTAATAAATAAAAAAGAGATTTCGTATTGTGTCGCATTTTAATTGTGTTTGTATTTAGTAAAAAAATTATTATTTGTGTTTGGAAAAAAAAGCTTGTTGTATCGCTTTTACTTGGCCATATTTGTGTTTCGTAGAAAAAAGATTCGTATTGTATCGCATTTTTATTCGGTCGTGTATCTGTTTTTGTAAATAAATTAAAATAATATTTCGTGTCATTTCGTGTCTCTTTTAATTGGATTGTGTATTGGTTAAAAAAATATTTCGTGTTCGTCTAAGATCAAAAAAATAAGATTTCGTGAAATGTCATTTTTATTTGAGTTTTCTTTTTGTTAGGTAAAAAAAAAAATTGTGTCGTATCGAATTTTAACTGGATCGTGTTCATATTTGGTTAAAAAAAAGTAAGAACTAAAGTATAAATTAATTAATGACTAAGTTGTTAATAATTGTTATTTAAAGCTAAAAAAATTATTTGCTTAAATTGTAAAGGGTAAAGATTAAAGAGTAAAGGGTAAATGTTAAAGGTTAATATCGTCAATTAAATTTTTTTTGGAGTGTTTCCATGGAGCATCTTTAGCTGCACCCTAAACTCAAATAATTCGATATTTAAATTTATTTTTCCTTTTTAAGTACAATTTCTCACAGCTTGCATAATGCTCTACCCATGTGACTCTTGTCCTCCATTTTATGTGTCCGATCAATGACAACTTAAAAAGTAAAATAACAGAACCAACCATCCCATTTCACGTCTTCTGGGTTTAAAGGTATTAAAACATTTAAAATCTCAAAAAATAAAATAACAGAAAACCAACCATCCCATTTCACGTCTTTTGGGTTTTAAGGTATTAAAATAGTTAAAATCTTAGTTAGTAAAAAAAAACCTATCTATTCCCCTACCCACTTTAATCTCTATAAATTCAATCGCATTTCATTTATTTTTTTCCATCCCAAAACACATTTTTTTAACATCATGGCAGTGAAATTTGTTCTAGCACCCTTTCTCACGTTCACTTTGTTCATGACATTCACATGTAACGTTTCATCAAGGGAGCTTGTGACACCAAAACGTCTTGTGGATGATTGTTGGAATGTTGTTGCTGATATACAATCATGTTCAAATGAGTATGAATTGTTCTTATCAAAGACCACGAGTTATATCGATGACAGTTGTTGCCAACCTATTGAGTTGATTACGCGTGAATGCTATCACGACATGTTGACGAAGCTCGGGTTTAACCTCAACGAGAACCGCGCTCTATTTGGCTATTGTGATGACCAATCCGCTCCGGCTTCGGTTTCGGCTTCGGCTCCGACCTCGGAGGAGTAGTCTATGGTTATGGGAATAGAGGGTGCTTGGTTTAGTTATGAATTATAATAAGGGTGGTTATGGCATATTTACAGTGTGTTTTGTTTCGATTTCGGATGTATGGTTATTGATTCTATAATAAAATAGAGTCGCTATCATTCTCTCGTTATATATATGCATGCGCATGCAAGCATTCACACACGCACGCGTATGTATGTGTTTGGTGTAATATTTTTATTTAATGTTTGAGCTAATGTCGAAATGATCTTTGCACAATATGTTATTGGCCAAAACCAAAAATACGCCTCCAAAACTGCTACAAATCCATCCACAATGTAGTAGAGATTAGGGAAACTTTGAAATTTCATTGCAATAGTTTTTTGGCTTGGACCATGTGAGGAAATAGAATATATTTTAGATGGATCGTAATATGTTGATTGATTTGGAAAATCTCTTAGTTCTGTTAATTGATCTGAAAAAATCTTTTTGGAAAGAGGAACATTATGCAATAATCAATTAAATTATTATATGGTTTGATTTTGTTGTTATAGTGTACGCATCTATAGAAAATTCCTAATATCTAAAAAAACAATTGTTCATTTAAAAGATTTGGTAATTGACCTTTTATGTTGCTTTTTAGTGATTGTAACATTTTTAGCCCTATTTTATGTCGATTTTCCTTTATTTTGGTCCCCTAATATGTAGTTGTCAAATCATGTTGATTACATAATTTAGAAATTTGTAAGTCAGATTTGTCCAAGAAGATCGTATTTTTGTTTGGTAAATAAAAAAAAAAAAATCATGTTGTGTTGCTTTTACTTGGTCATATTAATAAATAAAAAGGAGATTTCGTATTGTGTCGCATTTTAATTGTGTTTGTATTTAGTAAAAAAATTATTATATGTGTTTGGAAAAAAAACCTTGTTGTATCACTTTTACTTGGCCATATTCGTGTTTCGTAGAAAAAAGATTCGTATTGTATCGCATTTTTATTCGGTCGTGTATCTGTTTTTGTAAATAAATTAAAATAATATTTCGTGTCATTTCGTGTCTCTTTTAATTGGATTGTGTATAGGTTAAAAAAATATTTCGTGTTCGTCTAAGATCAAAAAAATAAGATTTCGTGAAATGTCATTTTTATTTGAGTTTTCTTTTTGTTAGGTAAAAAAAAAAATTGTGTCGTATCGAATTTTAACTGGATCGTGTTCATATTTGGTTAAAAAAAAGTAAGAACTAAAGTATAAATTAATTAATGACTAAGTTGTTAATAATTGTTATTTAAAGCTAAAAAAATTATTTGCTTAAATTGTAAAGGGTAAAGATTAAAGAGTAAAGGGTAAATGTTAAAGGTTAATATCGTCAATTAAATTTTTTTTGGAGTGTTTCCATGGAGCATCTTTAGCTGCACCCTAAACTCAAATAATTCGATATTTAAATTTATTTTTCCTTTTTAAGTACAATTTCTCACAGCTTGCATAATGCTCTACCCATGTGACTCTTGTCCTCCATTTTATGTGTCCGATCAATGACAACTTAAAAAGTAAAATAACAGAACCAACCATCCCATTTCACGTCTTCTGGGTTTAAAGGTATTAAAACATTTAAAATCTCAAAAAATAAAATAACAGAAAACCAACCATCCCATTTCACGTCTTTTGGGTTTTAAGGTATTAAAATAGTTAAAATCTTAGTTAGTAAAAAAAAACCTATCTATTCCCCTACCCACTTTAATCTCTATAAATTCAATCGCATTTCATTTATTTTTTTCCATCCCAAAACACATTTTTTTAACATCATGGCAGTGAAATTTGTTCTAGCACCCTTTCTCACGTTCACTTTGTTCATGACATTCACATGTAACGTTTCATCAAGGGAGCTTGTGACACCAAAACGTCTTGTGGATGATTGTTGGAATGCTGTTGCTGATATACAATCATGTTCAAATGAGTATGAATTGTTCTTATCAAAGACCACGAGTTATATCGATGACAGTTGTTGCCAACCTATTGAGTTGATTACGCGTGAATGCTATCACGACATGTTGACGAAGCTCGGGTTTAACCTCAACGAGAACCGCGCTCTACTTGGCTATTGTGATGACCAATCCGCTCCGGCTTCGGTTTCGGCTTCGGCTCCGACCTCGGAGGAGTAGTCTATGGTTATGGGAATAGAGGGTGCTTGGTTTAGTTATGAATTATAATAAGGGTGGTTATGGCATATTTACAGTGTGTTTTGTTTTGATTTCAGATGTATGGTTATTGATTCTATAATAAAATAGAGTCGCTATCATTCTCTCGTTATATATATGCATGCGCATGCGAGCATTCACACACGCACGCGTATGTATGTGTTTGGTGTAATATTTTTATTTAATGTTTGAGCTAATGTCGAAATGATCTTTGCACAATATGTTATTGGCCAAAACCAAAAATACGCCTCCAAAACTGCTACAAATCCATCCACAATGTAGTAGAGATTAGGGAAACTTTGAAATTTCATTGCAATAGTTTTTTGGCTTGGACCATGTGAGGAAATAGAATATATTTTAGATGGATCGTAATATGTTGATTGATTTGGAAAATCTCTTAGTTCTGTTAATTGATCTGAAAAAATCTTTTTGGAAAGAGGAACATTATGCAATAATCAATTAAATTATTATATGGTTTGATTTTGTGGTTATAGTGTACGCATAGATAGAACATTGCTAATATCTAAAAAAATAATTCTTCATTGAAAAGATTTGGTAATTGACCTTTTATGTTGCTTTTTAGTGATTGTAACATTTTTAGCCCTATTTTATGTCGATTTTCCTTTATTTTGGTCCCCTAATATGTAGTTGTCAAATCATGTTGATTACATAATTTAGAAATTTGTAAGTCAGATTTGTCCAAGAAGATCGTATTTTTGTTTGGTAAATAAAATATAAAAAAATCATGTTGTGTTGCTTTTACTTGATCATATTAATAAATAAAAAAGAGATTTCGTATTGTGTCGCATTTTAATTGTGTTTGTATTTAGTAAAAAAATTATTATTTGTGTTTGGAAAAAAAAGCTTGTTGTATCGCTTTTACTTGGCCATATTTGTGTTTCGTAGAAAAAAGATTCGTATTGTATCGCATTTTTATTCGGTCGTGTATCTGTTTTTGTAAATAAATTAAAATAATATTTCGTGTCATTTCGTGTCTCTTTTAATTGGATTGTGTATAGGTTAAAAAAATATTTCGTGTTCGTCTAAGATCAAAAAAATAAGATTTCGTGAAATGTCATTTTTATTTGAGTTTTCTTTTTGTTAGGTAAAAATTAAAATTTCGTGTCGTGTCGAATTTTAACTGGATCGTGTTCATATTTTGTTAAAAAAAAGTAAGAACGAAAGTATAAATTAATTAATGACTAAGTTGATAATAATTGTTAATTAAAGCTATAAAAATTATTTGCTTAAATTGTAAAGGTTAAAGATTAAAGAGTAAAAGGTAAATGTTAAAGGTTAATATCGTCAATTAAATTTTTTTTGGAGTGTTTCAATGGAGCATCTTTAGCTGCACCCAAAACTCAAATAATTCGATATTTAAATTTATTTTTGCTTTTTAAGTACAATTTCTCACAGCTTGCATAATGGTCTACCCATCTGACTCTTGGCCTCCATTTTATGTGTCCGATCAATGACAACTTAAAAAGTAAAATAACAGAACCAACCATCCCATTTCACGTCTTATGGGTTTAAAGGTATTAAAACATTTAAAATTTTAAAAAATAAAATAACAGAAAACCAACCATCCCATTTCACGTCTTTTGGGTTTTAAGGAATTAAAATAGTTAAAATCTTTGTTAATAAAAAAAAACCTATCTATTCCCCTACCCACTTTAATCTCTATAAATTCAATCGCATTTCATTTATTTTTTTCCATCCCAAAACACATTTTTTTAACATCATGGCAGTGAAATTTGTTCTAGCACTCTTTCTCACGTTCACTTTGTTCATGACATTCACATGTAACGTTTCATCAAGGGAGCTTGTGACACCAAAACATCTTGTGGATGATTGTTGGAATGCTCTTGCTGATATACAATCATGTTCAAATGAGTATGAATTGTTCTTATCAAAGACCACGAGTTATATCGATGACAGTTGTTGCCAACCTATTGAGTTGATTACGCGTGAATGCTATCACGCCATGTTGACGAAGCTCGGGTTTAACCTCAACGAGAGTCGCGCTCTACTTGGCTATTGTGATGACCAATCCGCTCCGGCTCCGGCTCCGGCTCCGACCTCGGAGGAGTAGTCTATGGTTATGGGAAAAGAGGGTGCTTGGTTTAGTTATGAATTATAATAAGGGTGGTTATGGCATATTTACAGTGTGTTTTGTTTTGATTTCGGATGTATGGTTATTGATTCTATAATAAAATAGACTCGCTATCATTCTCTCGTTATATATACGCATGCGCATGCGAGCATTCACACACGCACGCGTATGTATGTGTTTGGTGTAATATTTTTATTTAAAGTTTGAGCTAATGTCGAAATGATCTTTGCATAATATGTTATTGGCCAAAACTAAAAATACGCCTCCAAAACTGCTACAAATCCATCCACAATGCAGTAGAGATTAGGGAAACTTTGAAATTTCATTGCAACAGTTTTTTGGCTTGGACCATGTGAGGAAATAGAACATATTTTAGATGGATCGTAATTTGTTGATTGATTTGAAAAATCTCTTAGTTCTGTTAATTGATCTGAAAAAATCTTTTTGGAAAGAGGAACATTATGCAATAATCAATTAAATTATTATATGGTTTGATTTTGTGGTTATAGTGTATGCATAGATAGAAAATTGCTAATATCTAAAAAAACAATTGTTCATTTAAAAGATTTGGTAATTGACCTTTTATGTTGCTTTTTAGTGATTGTAACATTTTTAGCCCTATTTTATGTCGATTTTCCTTTATTTTGGTCCCCTAATATGTAGTTGTCAAATCATGTTGATTACATAATTTAGAAATTTGTAAGTCAGATTTGTCCAAGAAGATCGTATTTTTGTTTGGTAAATAAAATAAAAATAAAAATCATGTTGTGTTGCTTTTACTTGGTCATATTAATAAATAAAAAAGAGATTTCGTATTGTGTCGCATTTTAATTGTGTTTGTATTTAGTAAAAAAATTATAATTTGTGTTTGGAAAAAAGAGCTTGTTGTATCGCTTTTACTTGGCCATATTTGTGTTTCGTAGAAAAATGTTTCGTATTGTATCGCATTTTTATTCGGTCGTGTATCTGTTTTTGTAAATAAATTAAAATAATATTTCGTGTCTCTTTTAATTGGATTGTGTTTAGGTTAAAAAAATATTTCGTGTTCGTCTAAGATCAAAAAAATAAGATTTTGTGAAATGTCATTTTTATTTGAGTTTTCTTTTTGTTAGGTAATAAATAAAATTTCGTGTCGTGTCGCATTTTAACTGGATCGTGTTCATATTTGGCAAAAAAAAATAAGTAAGAACTAAAGTATAAATTAATTAATGACTAAGTTGTTAATAATTGTTATTTAAATTTAAAAAAATTATTTGCTTAAATTGTAAAGGTTAAAGCGTAAAGGGTAAATGTTAAAGGTTAATATCGTCAATTAAATTTTTTTTGGAGTGTTTACATGGAGCATCTTTAGCTGCACCCTAAACTCAAATAATTCGATATTTAAATTTATTTTTTCTTTTTAAGTACAATTTCTCACAGCTTGCATAATGGTCTACCCATGTGACTCTTGGCCTCCATTTTATTTGTCCGATCAATGACAACTTAAAAAGTAAAATAACAGAACCAACCATCCCATTTCACGTCTTCTGGGTTTAAAGGTATTAAAACATTTGAAATCTTAAAAAATAAAATAACAAAAAACCAACCATCCCATTTCACGTCTTTTGGGTTTTAAGGTATTAAAATACTTAAAATCTTAGTTAATAAAAAAACCCTATCTATTCCCCTACCCACTTTAATCTCTATAAATTCAATCGCATTTCATTTATTTTTTTCCATCCCAAAACACATTTTTTTAACATCATGGCAGTGAAATTTGTTCTAGTACTCTTTCTCACGTTCACTTTGTTCATGACATTCACATGTAACGTTTCATCAAGGGAGCTTGTGACACCAAAACATCTTGTGGATGATTGTTGGAATGCTCTTGCTGATATACAATCATGTTCAAATGAGTATGAATTGTTCTTATCAAAGACCACGAGTTATATCGATGACAGTTGTTGCCAACCTATTGAGTTGATTACGCGTGAATGCAATCACGACATGTTGACGAAGCTCGGGTTCAACCTTAACGAGAGCCGCGCTCTACTTGGCTATTGTGATGACCAATCCGCTCCGGCTCCGGCTTCGGCTTCGGCTCCGACCTCGGAGGAGTAGTCTATGGTTATGGGAAAAGAGGGTGCTTGGTTTAGTTATGAATTATAATAAGGGTGGTTATGGCATATTTACAGTGTGTTTTGTTTTGATTTCGGATGTATGGTTATTGATTCTATAATAAAATAGACTCGCTATCATTCTCTCGTTATATATATGCATGCGCATGCGAGCATTCACACAGGCACGCGTATATATGTGTTTGGTGTAATATTTTTATTTAAAGTTTGAGCTAATGTCGAAATGATCTTTGCACAATATGTTATTGGCCAAAACCAAAAATACGCCTCCAAAACTGCTACAAATCCATCCAAAATGTAGTAGAGATTAGGGAAACTTTGAAATTTCATTGCAATAGTTTTTTGGCTTGGACCATGTGAGGAAATAAAATATATTTTAGATGAATCCTAATTTGTTGATTGATTTGGAAAATCTCTTAGTTCTGTTAATTGATCTGAAAAAATCTTTTTGGAAAGAGGAACATTATGCAATAATCAATTAAATTATTATATGGTTTGATTTTGTTGTTATTGTGTACGCATCTATAGAAAATTGCTAATATCTAAAAAAACAATTGTTCATTTAAAAGATTTGGTAATTGACCTTTTATGTTGCTTTTTAGTGATTGTAACATTTTTAGCCCTATTTTATGTCGATTTTCCTTAATTTGGTCCCCTAATATGTAGTTGTCAAATCATGTTGATTACATAATTTAGAAATTTGTAAGTCAGATTTGTCCAAGAAGAACGTATTTTTGTTTGGTAAATAAAAAAAAAAAAATACATGTTGTGTTGCTTTTACTTGGTCATATTAATAAATAAAAAAGAGATTTCGTATTGTGTCGCATTTTAATTGTGTTTGTATTTGGTAAAAAAATTATTATTTGTGTTTGGAAAAAAAAGCTTGTTGTATCGCTTTTACTTGGCCATATTTGTGTTTCGAAGTAAAAAGATTTGTATTGTATCGCATTTTTATTCGGTCGTGTATCTGTTTTTGTAAATAAATTAAAATAATATTTCGTGTCAATTCGTGTCTCTTTTAATTGGATTGTGTTTAGGTTAAAAAAATATTTCGTGTTCGTCTAAGATCAAAAAAATAAGATTTCGTGAAATGTCATTTTTATTTGAGTTTTCTTTTTGTTAGGTAAAAAATAAAATTTCGTGTTGTGTCGCATTTTAACTAGATCGTGTTCATATTTGGTAAAAAAAATATAAGTAAGAACTAAAGTATAAATTAATTAATGACTAAGTTGTTAATAATTGTTATTTAAAGTTAAAAAAGTTATTTGCTTAAATTGTAAAGGTTAAAGAATAAAGAGTAAAGGGTAAATGTTAAAGGTTAATATCGTCAATTAAATTTTTTTTGGAGTGTTTCCATGGAGCAACATTAGCTGCACCCTAAACTCAAATAATTCGATATTTAAATTTATTTGCATTTTAAGTACAATTTCTCACAGCTTGCATAATGGTCTACCCATGTGACTCTTGGCCTCCATTTTATGTGTCCGATCAATGACAACTTAAAAAGTAAAATAACAGAACCAACCATCCCATTTCACATCTTCTGGGTTTAAAGGTATTAAAACAATTAAAATCTTAAAAAATAAAATAACAGAAAACCAACCATCCCATTTCACGTCTTTTGGGTTTTAAGGTATTAAAACAATTAAAATCTTAGTTAATAAAAAAACCCTATCTATTCCCCTACCCACTTTAATCTCTATAAATTCAATCGCATTTCATTTATTTTTTTCCATCCCAAAACACATTTTTTTAACATCATGGCAGTGACATTTGTTCTAGCACTCTTTCTCACGTTCACTTTGTTCATGACATTCACAAGTAACGTTGCATCAAGGGAGCTTGTGACGCCAAAACATCTTGTGGATGATTGTTGGAATGCTCTGGCTGATATACAATCATGTTCAAATGAGTATGAATGGTTCTTTTCAAAGACCACGAGTTATATCGATGACAGTTGTTGCCAACCTATTGAGTTGATTACGCGTGAATGCTATCACGACATGTTGACAAAGCTCGGGTTTAACCTCAACGAGAGCCGCGCTCTACTTGGCTATTGTGATGACCAATCCTCTCCGGCTTCGGCTCCGACCTCGGAGGAGTAGTCTACGGTTATGGGAAAAGAGGGTGCTTGGTTTAGTTATGAATTATAATAAGGGTAGTTATGGCATATTTACAATGTGTTTTGTTTTCATTTCGGCTGTATGGTTATTGATTCTATAATAAAATAGACTCGCTATCATTCTCTCGTTATATATATGCATGCGCATGCGAGCATTCACACACGCACGCGTATGTATGTGTTTGGTGTAATATTTTGATTTAAAGTTTGAGCTAATGTCGAAATGATCTTTGCTCAATATGTTATTGGACAAAACCAAAAATACGCATCCAAAACTGCTACAAATCCATCCACAATGTATTAGAGATTAGGGAAACTTTGAAATTTCATTACAATAGTTTTTTGGCTTGGACCATGCGAGGAAATAGAATATATTTTAGATGGATCGTAATTTGATGATTGATTTGGAAAATCTTTTAGTTCTGTTAATTGATCTGAAAAATCTTTTTGGAAAGAGGAACATTATGCAATAATCAATTAAATTATTATATGGTTTGATTTTGTTGTTATAGTGTACGCATATATAGAAAATTGCTAATATCTAAAAAAACAATTGTTCATTTAAAAGATTTGGTAATTGCCTTTTATGTTTCTTTTTAGTGATTGTAACATTTTTAGCCCTATTTTATGTCGATTTTCCTTTATTTTGGTCCCCTAATATGTAGTTGTCAAATCATGTTGATTACATATTTTAGAAATTTGTAAGTCAGATTTGTCCAAGAAGATCGTATTTTTGTTTGGTAAAAAAAAAAAAAAAAATCATGTTGTGTTGCTTTTACTTGGTCATATTAATAAATAAAAAAGAGATTTCGTATTGTGTCGCATTTCAATTGTGTTTGTATGTGCTAAAAAAATTATTATTTGTGTTTGGAAAAAAAATCTTGTTCTATCGCTTTTACTTGGCCATATTTGTGTTTCGTAGAAAAAAGATTCGTATTGTATCGCATTTTTATTCGGTCGTGTATCTGTTTTTGTAAATAAATTAAAATAATATTTCGTGTCATTTCGTGTCTCTTTTAATTGGATTGTGTTTAGGTTAAAAAAATATTTCGTGTTCGTCTAAGATCAAAAAAATAAGATTTCGTGGAATGTCATTTTTATTTGAGTTTTCTTTTTGTTAGATAAAAAATAAAATTTCGTGTCGTGTCGCATTTTAACTGGATCGTGTTCATATTTGGTAAAAAAAATAAGTAAGAACTAAAGTATAAATTAATTAATGACTAAGTTGTTAATAGTTGTTATTTAAAGTTAAAAAAATTATTTGCTTAAATTGTAAAGGTTAAAGAATAAAGAGTAAAGGGTAAATGTTAAAGGTTAATATCGTCAATTAAATTTTTTTTTGGAGTGTTTCCATGGAGCATCTTTAGCTGCACCCTAAACTCAAATAATTCTATATTTAAATTTATTTGCTTTTCAAGTACAATTTCTCACAGCTTGCATAATGGTCTACCCATGTGACTCTTGGCCTCCATTTTATGTGTCCGATCAATGACAACTTAAAAAGTAAAATAACAGAACCAACCATCCCATTTCACGTCTTCTGGGTTTAAAGGTATTAAAACATTTAAAATCTTAAAAAATAAAATAACAGAAAACCAACCATCCCATTTCACGTCTTTTGGGTTTTAAGGTATTAAAACAGTTAAAATCTTAGTTAATAAAAAAAACCCTATCTATTCCCCTCCCCACTTTAATCTTTATAAATTTAATCGCATTTCATTTATTTTTTTCCATCCCAAAACACATTTTTTTTTAACATCATGGCAGTGAAATTTATTCTAGCACTCTTTCTCACGTTCACTTTGTTCATGACATTCACATGTAACGTTTCATCAAGGGAGCTTGTGACGCCAAAACATCTTGTGGATGATTGTTGGAATGCTCTTGTTGATATACAATCATGTTCAAATGAGTATGAATTGTTCTTATCAAAGACCACGAGTTATATCGATGACAGTTGTTGCCAACCTTTTGAGTTGATTACGCGTGAATGCTATCACGACATGTTGACGAAGTTCGGATTTAACCTCAACGAGAGCCGCGCTCTACTTGGCTATTGTGATGACCAATCCGCTCCGGCTTCGGCTCCGTCCTCGGAAGAGTAGTCTATGCTTATGGGAAAAGAGGGTGCTTGGTTTAGTTATGAATTATAATAACGGTGGTTATGGCATATTTACAGTGTGTTTTGTTTTGATTTCGGATGTATGGTTATTGATTCTATAATAAAATTGACTCGCTATCATTCTCTCGTCATATATATGCATGCACATGCGAGCATTCACACACGCACGCGTATATATGTGTTTTGTGTAATATTTTTATTTAAAGTTTGAGCTGATGTCGAAATGATCTTTGCACAATATGTTATTGGCCAAAACCAAAAATACGCCTCCAAAACTGCTACAAATCCATCCACAATGTAGTAGAGATTAGGGAAACTTTGAAATTTCATTGCAATAGTTTTTTGGCTTGGACCATGTGAGGAAATAGAATATATTTTAGATGGATCGTAATTTGTTGATTGATTTGGAAATTCTCTTAGTTCTGTTAATTGATCTGAAAAAATCTTTTTGGAAAGAGGAACATTATGCAATAATCAATTAAATTATTATTTGGTTTGATTTTGTTGTTATAGTGTACGCATATATAGAAAATTGCTAATATCTAAAAAAACAATTATTCATATAAAAGATTTGGTAATTGACCTTTTATGTTGGTTTTTAGTGATTATAACATTTTTAGCCCTATTTTATGTCGATTTTCCTTTATTTTGGTCCCCTAATATGTAGTTGTCAAATCATGTTGATTACATATTTTAGAAATTTGTAAGTCAGATTTGTCCAAGAAGATCGTATTTTTGTTTGGTAAATAAAAAAAAAAAATCATGTTGTGTTGCTTTTACTTGGTCATATTAATAAATAAAAAAGAGATTTCGTATTATGTCGCATTTTAATTGTGTTTGTATTTGGTAAAAAAATTATTATTTGTGTTTGGAAAAAAAAGCTTGTTGTATCGCTTTTACTTGGCCATATTTGTGTTTCGAAGTAAAAAGATTCGTGTTGTATCGCATTTTTATTCGGTCGTGTATCTGTTTTTGTAAATAAATTAAAATAATATTTCGTGTCATTTCGTGTCTCTTTTAATTGGATTGTGTTTAGGTTAAAAAAATATTTCGTGTTCGTCTAAGATCAAAAAAATAAGATTTCGTGAAATGTCATTTTTATTTGAGTTTTCTTTTTGTTAGGTAAAAAATAAAATTTCGTGTCGTGTCGCATTTTAACTAGATCGTGTTCATATTTGGTAAAAAAAAAATAAGTAAGAACTAAAGTATAAATTAATTAATGACTAAGTTGTTAATAATTATTATTTAAAGTTAAAAAAGTTATTTGCTTAAATTGTAAAGGTTAAAGAATAAAGAGTAAAGGGTAAATGTTAAAGGTTAATATCGTCAATTAAAATTTTTTTGGAGTGTTTCCATGGAGCAACTTTAGCTGCACCCTAAACTCAAATAATTCGATATTTAAATTTATTTGCATTTTAAGTACAATTTCTCACAGCTTGCATATTGGTCTACCCATGTGACTCTTGGCCTCCATTTTATGTGTCCGATCAATGACAACTTAAAAAGTAAAATAACAGAACCAACCATCCCATTTCACATCTTCTGGGTTTAAAGGTATTAAAACAATTAAAATCTTAAAAAATAAAATAACAGAAAACCAACCATCCCATTTCACGTCTTTTGGGTTTTAAGGCATTAAAACAATTAAAATCTTAGTTAATAAAAAAAACCCTATCTATTCCCCTACCCACTTTAATCTCTATAAATTCAATCGCATTTCATTTATTTTTTTCCATCCCAAAACACATTTTTTTAACATCATGGCAGTGACATTTGTTCTAGCACTCTTTCTCACGTTCACTTTGTTCATGACATTCACAAGTAACGTTGCATCAAGGGAGCTTGTGACGCCAAAACATCTTGTGGATGATTGTTGGAATGCTCTTGCTGATATACAATCATGTTCAAATGAGTATGAATGGTTCTTTTCAAAGACCACGAGTTATATCGATGACAGTTGTTGCCAACCTATTGAGTTGATTACGCGTGAATGCTATCACGACATGTTGACAAATCTCGAGTTTAACCTCAACGAGAGCCTTCTCTACTTGGCTATTGTGATGACCAATCCTCTCCGGCTTCGGCTCCGACCTCAGAGGAGTAGTCTATGGTTATGGGAAAAGAGGGTGCTTGGTTTAGTTATGAATTATAATAAGGGTAGTTATGGCATATTTACAATGTGTTTTGTTTTCATTTCGGCTGTATGGTTATTGATTCTATAATAAAATAGACTCGCTATCATTCTCTCATTATATATATGCATGCGCATGCGAGCATTCACACACGCACGCGTATGTATGTGTTTGGTGTAATATTTTGATTTAAAGTTTGAGCTAATGTCGAAATGATCTTTGCACAATATGTTATTGGCCAAAACCAAAAATACGCATCCAAAACTGCTACAAATCCATCCACAATGTATTAGAGATTAGGGAAACTTTGAAATTTCATTACAATAGTTTTTTGGCTTGGACCATGCGAGGAAATAGAATATATTTTAGATGGATCGTAATTTGAGGATTGATTTGGAAAATCTTTTAGTTCTTTTAATTGATCTGAAAAATCTTTTTGGAAAGAGGAACATTATGCAATAATCAATTAAATTATTATATGGTTTGATTTTATTGTTATAGTGTACGCATATATAGAAAAGGGAACCGCTAATGGCACTCCAAAAATTCTTAAGGCACTCCAAAAATGTTGCTCAATGACTCTAATACCCTTAAGTCCCACAATCTTCTTTTCTCTCCTTCAGAACACACGGCCAAGTGTCACAAAATTAGACTTACAAACACAAAATTAGAATTATATTTTGGCACAAAAACTGCGTGTTAACATCAAATGGTGTTGATAGAAATTATTTTTTAATATAATAATTAAATTCAATTTAAGCAAAGAAAAAAAATTTAAACTTTGAATAATAATTATTGACAACTTAATCATTAATTGATTTATATTTTAGTAATTACTTATTTATTTTATCAAATATGAACACCATCCAATTAAAATGCGACACAACACAATATTATACGAAATTTTATTTTTTATCTAATAAGAACACAACTCAAATAAATGCGACACGACATGAAATCTTTTTTTTTTATCTAACACGGTCACTATCTAATTAAAATGCAACACGACAAGACATGTAATCTTATTTGTTTACTTAACACGGCTCAAATAAACGCTTTGGTGAACCATATACTTAATACGGCACAAATAAACGCATTTTTTTAAAAAAATTCAAGAACCATATATTTATTTTTAAAACAAAAAAATGCCTTGGTGAAGTCTTTTTTTTTTTTTTTTATCTTTTTTATCTAAAACAAACACGGTTTAATTACCATGCAGCACGACACGACATTAAGTTTTTTTTTTCATCTAACACGAATACGATCTAATTGATTTACACTTTAATACTTACTTGTTTATCACTTGTTGTTTTGTGTTGCAAACTGATTTACACTTTAATACTCACTTGTTTATCACTTGTTTCGTGTTGTTTATCACTTGTTGTTTCGTGTTGCAAACTGATTTACACTTTAATACTCACTTGTTTCGTGTTGCATTTTAATTAGATCGTATTCATGTTAGATCAAAAAAATAAGATTTCATGTCTGATCGAGTTTATTTGGGTTGTGTTAGGTAAACAAATGAGATTTCATGTCTTGTCGTGTTTATTTGAATCGTGTTCGAGTTTGATTATAAAAATAAGATTTTGTCTTTTGTCGTGTCCCTTTTATTTGGGTCGTGTTTGTGTTAGATAAAACAAAAAATTAAATTTCATATCATGTCGTATTGTGTTTTTTACTTGACAGGAATATGATCCAAGTTGGATACAACACAAAATATTTTTTTACCCTAACACGAACAAAATCGATTTTTTTTACCAAAATGGACAAGTTAAAGTGTGGCAACATGATTTTTTTTAACAAATACAAACACGATCCGATATAATTTATCAAACAGACACATTACTTTTCATAATTGTAATGGTGATTCATGATGAATTTATATAAAAAAAATTAGTTTCATAACTGTCTGGTATAATTTAATTGTGTGATATAATATTGACGATTTCTGGTGAATTTTCTGAGAAAATAAAATTAAAAAAATTGATTTAAGAAAATAGTTAAACATAATTAATTTACAGAAGAAAAAAAACCTTAAATTTTCCCAAACATAATTAACAGTTTTTTTTTTATTGTTGGTGAAATATGGAGAGGTTTTCTTGTTATAGAATTAAGGATAGTTTTGTCATTTAATAATTTTTTGGAGTGCCTCAAGATTTGTGAGGAGTGCGGATAGCTATGCCCTATAGAAAATTGCTAATATCTAAAAAAACAATTGTTCATTTAAAAGATTTGGTAATTGCCTTTTATGTTTCTTTTTAGTGATTGTAACATTTTTAGCCCTATTTTATGTCGATTTTCCTTTATTTTGGTCCCCTAATATGTAGTTGTCAAATCATGTTGATTACATAATTTAGAAATTTGTAAGTCAGATTTGTCCAAGAAGATCGTATTTTTGTTTGGTAAAAAAAAAAAAAAAATCATGTTGTGTTGCTTTTACTTGGTCATATTAATAAATAAAAAAGAGATTTCGTATTGTGTCGCATTTCAATTGTGTTTGTATTTGCTAAAAAAATTATTATTTGTGTTTGGAAAAAAAATCTTGTTCTATCGCTTTTACTTGGCCATATTTGTGTTTCGTAGAAAAAAGATTCGTATTGTATCGCATTTTTATTCGGTCGTGTATCTGTTTTTGTAAATAAATTAAAATAATATTTCGTGTCATTTCGTGTCTCTTTTAATTGGATTGTGTTTAGGTTAAAAAAATATTTCGTGTTCGTCTAAGATCAAAAAAATAAGATTTCGTGGAATGTCATTTTTATTTGAGTTTTCTTTTTGTTAGATAAAAAATAAAATTTCGTGTCGTGTCGCATTTTAACTGGATCGTGTTCATATTTGGTAAAAAAAATAAGTAAGAACTAAAGTATAAATTAATTAATGACTAAGTTGTTAATAGTTGTTATTTAAAGTTAAAAAATTATTTTCTTAAATTGTAAAGGTTAAAGAATAAAGAGTAAAGGGTAAATGTTAAAGGTTAATATCATCAATTAAATTTTTTTTGGAGTGTTTCCATGGAGCATCTTTAGCTGCACCCTAAACTCAAATAATTCTATATTTAAATTTATTTGCTTTTCAAGTACAATTTCTCAGAGCTTGCATAATGGTCTACCCATGTGACTCTTGGCCTCCATTTTATGTGTCCGATCAATGACAACTTAAAAAGTAAAATAACAGAACCAACCATCTCATTTCACGTCTTCTGGGTTTAAAGGTATTAAAACATTTAAAATCTTAAAAAATAAAATAACAGAAAACCAACCATCCCATTTCACGTCTTTTGGGTTTTAAGGTGTTAAAACAGTTAAAATCTTAGTTAATAAAAAAAAAACCTATCTATTCCCCTCCCCACTTTAATCTTTATAAATTTAATCGCATTTCATTTATTTTTTTCCATCCCAAAACACATTTTTTTTAACATCATGGCAGTGAAATTTATTCTAGCACTCTTTCTCACGTTCACTTTGTTCATGACATTCACATGTAACGTTTCATCAAGGGAGCTTGTGACGCCAAAACATCTTGTGGATGATTGTTGGAATGCTCTTGTTGATATACAATCATGTTCAAATGAGTATGAATTGTTCTTATCAAAGACCACGAGTTATATCGATGACAGTTGTTGCCAACCTTTTGAGTTGATTACGCGTGAATGCTATCACGACATGTTGACGAAGCTCGGATTTAACCTCAACGAGAGCCGCTCTCTACTTGGCTATTGTGATGACCAATCCGCTCCGGCTTCAGCTCCGTCCTCGGAAGAGTAGTCTATGGTTATGGGAAAAGAGGGTGCTTGGTTTAGTTATGAATTATAATAAGGGTGGTTATGGCATATTTACAGTGTGTTTTGTTTTGATTTCGGATGTATGGTTATTGATTCTGTAATAAAATAGACTCGCTATCATTCTCTCGTTATATATATGCATGCGCATGCGAGCATTGACACACGCACGCGTATGTATGTGTTTGGTGTAATATTTTTATTTAAAGTTTGAGCTAATGTCGAAATGATCTTTGCACAATATGTTATTGGCCAAAACCAAAAATACGCCTCCAAAACTGCTACAAATCCATCCACAATGTAGTAGAGATTAGGGAAACTTTGAAATTTCATTGCAATAGTTTTTTGGCTTGGACCATGTGAGGAAATAGAATATATTTTAGATGGATCGTAATTTGTTGATTGATTTGGAAATTCTCTTAGTTCTGTTAATTGATCTGAAAAAATCTTTTTGGAAAGAGGAACATTATGCAATAATCAATTAAATTATTATATGGTTTGATTTTGTTGTTATAGTGTACGCATATATAGAAAATTTCTAATATCTAAAAAAACAATTATTCATTTAAAAGATTTGGTAATTGACCTTTTATGTTGCTTTTTAGTGATTATAACATTTTTAGCCCTATTTTTTGTCAATTTTCCTTTATTTTGGTCCCCTAATATGTAGTTATCAAATCATGTTGATTACATATTTTAGAAATTTGTAAGTCAGATTTGTCCAAGAATACCATTAATTGTTTTAGTGAGTAAATAACGGAACAGAAAAATAAAATGAAAAAACCATGCCTTTTGGTCGAGTGGTATAAGGTGGTCATTGGGACAGTCTCGGGGGTGGATTGGGTTTGGTCCCGAGTTCGATAATAATGCTTGGCCAGCGGAAGCCACGAAACGCGAATGAGGATTAGTCGAATTGCGCATAAACTGGCCCGGACACCTCATAAAAAGAAACCAAAATTTAATCAGCTCTTACTTATTTACCTTGTTAATGAAACTAGTAAATAATTTTACTTTGACAAAATATTATTCAATGCGGGTGAAATGAAAAAGGAGGTGACATGTGAACTTGAAATGTCGGGCAGTGTTCCCATTCAGATCATCAACTTTGTTCTTTACTTCATCCAAGGCAAGAGAAACTAACAGAGCATCATTATTAGCACCATTGACTATGGGGGGATACGGTTAACACATTGGTCTTCTTGGTAACTGGATACATGTCCAGAAAACTACATTGAGTAGTATTTGATCCCTTCATTTTTAATCTGCTATTGGTCAAATAATCAGTCCCCATGTTCATCCTTTATCTTTTGAATGAAATCAGAAGATTTCCTAGCCTTTAGGAAAGAGTGGAAAAATTTAGAGTTTATATTTGCCTTATATCTCCAGTAGTCCTCCTCTCTTTGGAGATGCACAAGGTATTATTCAACATTAGCTTTCGCATATGCCTCTCTTTTGTGATGTGAGGGATTCATTTCAATGTCATGTTCTCTGAACACCACATCATCTTCAGGATTAGCAGAGATTTCGAAGATGTGTCCAAAAGTCTCCTTGCTCCGATCACTCAACACGGGTTCAAAATTCTTTAAATTTTGAGGTAAGGCATAAAGAGGCTTACCAGCAATATACTTCACCCATGCCTTCTGAATTAGGACCTTAAAGTCTTTCTGTTTTGTCCAGAAATTTAGGAATCTGGATATTTTCTTTCCAGCACTTCTACCACGTAGAGGGGAGTGGTCAGAGGTTGCCCTGTTGAGATGCACAACTTTATCCACTGAGAAACATGTCTGCGATTGAGGGTTCACAAGAACTCTACCTAGTCTAATCAAAATTATGCTTTTGCCATGTTTTTTATGAACTAGTTATATCTTGAAGCTAAATACCTAATGTCCAACAAGCCTGCATCAATAATACAATCTTAAAAATCATTGATAACATATAATTTGATAGGATTACCCCTAGATTCTAATTTGAAGGTAAAACTTCATTGAAATCTCCTCCCACCATCCATGCAGTGTATACTGCATTAGATTGTAAATATTCTCATAGGGACTGCCTATCTCTTTTAGAACACTTGGTATAAACAATGCAGACTTGTATTGTATAGGGTAACTGTATTTTCTCGACTTACAAGGTTATGCATTGGTCCATTTGGGAAGAGGCTGTGTAGGTGAGTTCATGATTTACAAAGATCCATATAGAACTGGACTCATTAGAGACACCACTCTCAAACGCAATCTTCCTTACTAATTCCTAAAGCTTATTTTGGGAACTTTTGGCTCAATAGTGACTAGCATGGACAAGTTATGCATTCTTTTTATTTTTTTAAGTCCAAAACTTCTCCCTTTACTAGACATCCCTAACATTCCATATTAGCCAATTAATCGTTTAGAGAACAAGGATTTTAGTGTTGGATCTCAGAGTTCTCATGCCTCCACATTTCTAGACACCCCTAATATTTCATTTTCGTGAGTGGGAGATGGAATATGCCTGGGAGAAAGATGCAATCTTCTTTCCACCTCCTGATGTTCCACTGCTGCATTATTGATTTTTCCCTCCTCTCTATCTTTGATGGTTTCTTGTTAAACATTGAGCAGATGTTAGGCTTCTAGATTTTCTAGACTCCCTTTTCTGCTAGCGACATTGGCTTGATTGATGTTCTTTGAATCGTGGGCTTGTCTATGACAAGTATTTAAATAGAATGGGATTCTCTCATATTTGGTTGGCTGCCAGAATCCCTTGCCTTCAAGACCATATCCAAAATATACTTTGTTTGTCAATTTCTTTGTCAGGTCCATCTACACACAAACTCTTGTCACATTTGTCTAAGTTAATGTAACAGTGGCCTCATCATGTTTAAGTGGAGGGCCTACAACACTAGCAATTTAGAATATGTTGTATATCTATAAAAAGTGCGTGCATAGATATCCATACATGTACCTTAAGTGATTTATTGCTTGTCTCAAATTCGTATCACCATTTTATGACCCTCATGGGGTGGCTGCTCATATATCAAGTTAATACAAACAAACGTCTAACAAAGTCAGGGGCGTAACCAGGAATTTATATCCGGGTGGACTAACTTTTTTTGGGGTTATTTTTGAGTATTTACTTAAAAATAATGAAAAATAATGTTAATTAAAAAATATAGGTGCCAAATAATGCCCAAAATACTGGTTCGTATAGTTTTTTTTGTTTTTGAAGTGGATCATTGAGGTTTGATTGTTTGGGCGGGCTAACTTTTTTATTTATTGGGTGGGCTGTGATGTATTGGACCTTAAAATTTACACTAATTTTTTTTTTAAAGTGACTCGGGCTTGAGCTCGGCCTAGCCTTCCACATGGCTACGCCCCTGAACAAAGTCTACTTAGTCTTACATGTTATGTTTGTTTTTTATTATACCAATATTGAATGTTCCTTTTAACCCAAAATATTGAAATACCTTTCTAATTTACGGCAATAAAGGTCCCATGTAGAAATTCGTTTTATAATCTGGAATAATTCATGTTATGTAGTAAATCTTAAATTTAAAATACATGTTTATGATTATTATTTAATATCTTCATCATGTTCTTTTTATGGATTAATTGGAACTAGTGCTGAATTAATTACGACTTGAAATATTATAGAATTTGAAGAGAAATGCTTAAATTGAATCATCATGAACCATGAATCTATGATTAGAACTCATGTTTAATATTTAACTTCATATTTAAGTTGAACCCCGATGTTAATTTGATTATTGGATATGAAATCGTAGGTGTATTAGACTCCATTCAATGTAAAAGAGTAACTAGTATTAATTTGTGAACTTTGTGGAATTAAACCCTTCATTTGAAGTGTTTGTACTATAATCGTTGTAGAATCTATATAGGATCATGATCCCGTGATTAGATGTTTATTGAATTATAGTTGGGATTGATGGTAGTAAGTTTTGTTTTAACAATGGAGTTTAATTCTTGAACTTGCATTTGTGGGACGAAAGAGACGATCTTTACCTATATTGTTCGAATGATATTGGTGTTTCGTTCGAACGACATTGCAATATCAACCGACTTTATGGAAGCAAATGATGGTTTGGTCTTTATTCACATAATTAGTTCTAGGGTTGTTCTTGCTCACTTAAAATACAATTTATAATATAACTGAACTAAAGGATTATGAGAAGATATATTAAGTTAGGGTTGGGAATTTTAAAGCTTTATTTAGTTAGCACATTCAAGGTTGGGGATTGGGACGAGAGTGAACATACTGTTACTCATATGGAATCAATCGATCGAGGTTGCTTTAAATATTGTGACTATGTATTCCACTCATACATGTTGAAGAAAGTCATTGTGGAGGTCGTTATATTTGATCATGCATTAAAGATGGTCATCGTTTCATGAAGAGAGTGGGGATAGGCTCGATCCATTGAGAGTGTCAGGGTATGGGGCTTGTTTATGGTTTTATTGTGTAATGATCGCTATGTTCTTATTTGTGTGTTTGTTTAAGAACGATAGGTGTTTTAGATCTAAAATCTTAGGTGTATTAGACCCCATTCAATGTAAAGGAGAAATTATGTGTAATTTTTGAACTTTTTAGAATTAAACCTTTGTTTTGATGTGTTTGGACTATAACCGTTGTAGAATCAATGTCGGATCATGAAGCCGTGATTAGATTTGATTATGGTAGAAGTGAGATTTCTAGTTGGAAGATTTATGCGTTGACAATGGAGGTTAAATTTCTGTACTTGCATTTCTAGGACGAAGGGGATGATATTTGTCGATCTTATTCGAACAAGATTGGGGTTTCTTCACAATGGCATTGCACTGTCAGTGACGTTTGGTGAAGCAAATGATGGTTTGGTTTGTAATCACATAATTAATCCTTGGGTTGTTTTTATGCATTAAAAGGCTGCTTATGATGATAATTAAACTAAAGGATTAGGAGCAAAAGATAATGACTTAGGGTTGAGAATTATAAACCTTAATTTACTTAGCACATTCGAAAATTGGGGATTGGGACGATTGGGGGTATACCCGAGAGTCATGCGACTATATATATATATATATATATATATATATATATATATATATATATATATATATATAATAATGCTCATGTGCGGACTAGTCCGCATTTTAAGAATGCGGACCGGACATGTGTTACCTAACGGTGCGCCTAGAAATTATCGCTTAAATTATAGGCACACTCTCTCTCTTTTCTGGGATCACCCCCAGGTGACACATGTCTGGCCTGCATTCTTAAAATACGGACTAGTCCGCATAAGAGTAGGACTGTATATATATATATATATATATATATATATATATATATATATATATATATATATATATATATATATATATATATATTGTGTGAACATAAAAAACATAAAATTAGGCAAACGGTCACAAAATTGGCTGTGAGCAAGCCCAAGGGTTGCGGGCCTGGGCCGTGACCATATCACGCATGACTAAAGTTTCCGGTCATGGCCAAAATTCCTGACCAAATGATGTGGTCATGGAGAATGACATGAGGGATAATGGTCGCGAACAAGGGCCATGACCAGCTAGTCAAGGACCAAATCTATAACCATGCCGGACTAGCCTCGAAAACTAGTCATAACCCAAATCCATGACCCAGACTTGGACTTTCACGGTCCTGGTATGGCCCAAAGCCATGTCCTAGGCTTGGACAATCACAAACCTGGTCACGGACCAAATCCATGATCAACTATTTCCCCTTTGAATTGCTTCATAGACCTTAGGTGTGACCATCTTTAGCTGTGAAAAATTAATAGAATATGGTCACGGATTTAGGACGTGACCATATTTAATTGACAAAAAAATTACAGGTTCTTTGGGTCCTATTCCCAAATCAGGAATCCCACGATTACCGATCTCTATATTTTACGTTGCATGTCCACGAGGTGTTGGTGCCACTCCGGTGCCGTTTGAGGGCCGTTGGGGTTGTCCGTCCCCTCGCGGCATGTTTTATAGACCAAGTATGTCTGTTTTTAAATTCGTGTCCTATTTACAAATTGAAAGTCACGCGACTACGCGACCGGTTGATATGTGTGACGTTGGACGTGCACAAGTTGTTCGTGCCACTCGCAGTGCCATTTGGGGTCGTTAGGGGTTGTTCGACCCTTATGGCTCCTTTTCCAGCCCAAGCGTGCCTGTGTTTCAAATTTGTGTCCTATTGTCAAATCATGGTTCATGTGACTATGCGGTCAGTTGCTATGTCTTACGTTGGATGCGCACGAGGTGTTTGTTCCACTCGCGGTGCCGTCTGGGCTGTTTGCCCCCTCATAGCACGTTTTTAAGCCCCAAGCGTGCCTATTTTCAAATTCGTGTCCTATTACCAAACTGGGAGTCCCACGACTATGCGTCCGGTTGCTACGTGTTTTGTTAGATGCACACGAGGTGTTTGTGCCACTTGTGATATCATTTTCTAGGTCGTTAGGGGTGTTCGCCCCCTTGCAACACGTTTATAAGCCCAAGTGCGTCTGTTTTCAAATTCGTGTCCTATTCCCAAATTAGGAGTCTCGCGAATGCGTGAATGGTTGTTACGTGTGACGTTGGATGCTCACTAGGTGTTCGTTCCACTCACGGTGCCGTTAGTGGTGTCCCCCTCCCCCCCCCCCCCCTCCGCGACACTTTTCCAAGCCCAAGTGTGCCTGTTTTTATATTCGTATCCTATTCCCAAATCGAAAGTCCCATGACTATGAGGTCGGTTGCTACGTGTTGCGTTGGATGCGCACGAGGTTTTCATGCCACTCGTGGTACCGTTTGGGGTGTCTGCCCACTAGCGGAACATTTTCAAGCTCAAGTGTGCCTATTTTCAAATTAGGTGTGTCCATGTAGAGGCCCTTTTTATGTGTGCTTTAGGTGAAATTAATTTTTTCAAAAATTCCTTCCAATTTTAATATGCACTAATTTTGTGGACCAATTTCAATTAACCCAATTTTATCTTGTAAATTCTAAACATGCATCTAGTGTGATTAAGAAAGTAAAATAAAGTAAATTAATTCCACAAAACAAGTTGATGTATGAGGAAACCACTAAGAGAAAAAATCTCTGATGGCCCAAACCAAAGAATCACTATGATATGGTAATACAAAGTACATATAGTAGACTTATTGAACGACTCAATCCCCAGAAGCCTTGTCGCTTTTTTTTGCTTCAATCGCTCCCCCACAGTGAAACGCAAGAGTCCGCCTATGCCATGTCCAGAACACATGAATCCACGCGTGCCTCGGTATCCATCGATACATCTACGACAACCGTCTACGATTCAGAACATGTATTCTGCCACTTCTTCACCGCTAAACTCCGCTAGCACATCTCGAAACAACTTATTCTCCTGAAAGATACTGTCCCTGTGTCATATATACTCACTCTTCCCTCCAAGGAAATCTTATGCACGATATGGTTATAACAACAAACCACTCACTAAACCTTACATGCGGCGCTCCCAATTTCGCTCAAAACATGACCTAAGCACAAGGGATAATAATTTACCTTATACCTCCATACTCCAATTACCTCATTTGATCAATGGGTCCCATTCAAAGTTTTCTTGCTCAAATGAGCTTAGGATCTGTTATAGGAATTTCACGTCCAAGACCTCCTCAAAAGTTGCCATCTACTTCTTCTAAGACAATTACTGCTCTTTTGGTCTAGTTCTCGTCTCCCAAGAATTTTTTCCTAACCATCCTGAGGGACAAAATGAGGTTATGGCCCTCGATTGACCTTCCTAAAACCCAGTCGCGACGATGATCTTTCTCCGCTGGCATCATCTCCTCGAGTCCTATTTGATGAACCTGAGTCCCCAAATTTATTACTCCCTTAAATGAAGACGATACTCCTAATAGTTTAACACTGCCATGTTCATCACATTAGTGAAAGTCAGAAATATCGGGTTCCCTCACAAATGCTACCAAATTTACAAGTCTCATCCTCCCAAGGACTTCACTATTCGCTCCTCTTCCATATATATATACCTTACCAGGCCCAAAATTCGATAGTCGAGTAAATTATTCTTCGTACTTAACTACCGTTCGATCAACTTAAGTCACCTCTAGTAATCACTTTCTCATTTCCATCTGAACTGCAGAACGAAAAGACCTCTAGTCAAATTGTACCCAAAAATCGGATATGAGATTTGCATCGCTATCTGCTCTGACGGGGTGACAGACTCCCACTGTTAGGGAGTTGTACCCAAGACTTTAAAGACGACCAGCATTCATTTCAGCTCGTCACTACATTCCACCATCCTAAGCTTCCTTGTATGTCCTTCTTCCAATGACATACAACAATTGCATCAGCTCCCCTCCCTCGAATTCTTTGGAGGATGTTCTTTCTATAAAGGCTTCGTGTACTCTTTCCCACGTAGGTGGCCCTGGGTGGTCCTGAGCTATCGAGACTACCAGATGAAGTGCCATCCCAGCAATGGCAACATCAACGGCTTGTGCCACTAAAATGTCAACTTCGGCTACAGTCACAGTTCCCATAGGCATATAGGGTTCAACATTCTCAGCCCCTCTGTTTGCCCTACCTGGACGACATCCTCTCGGTGACGTTTGAGACAAAAGCAACTGTATAAGAACGTCATTAAAATGGCAACACATCGCAGAAGAAAATATAGGCTTAGTGAATACAACAATCCTAATGATAGGGTCAAGAACGCTAACTGAAGAAAATAGAAAACACGCACAGATCCTAAGGACACTAAAACTTGATGCTCTAATACCACCTGTGACACTCCGCTTAAAATAATAACGGGTGGCCAGCCTATACTAAATCAAAATAGGAATCTAGTGGATCACTCTTAGCATCTATTGTCGATACCAAAATAAAACTGCTAGCTACCTAAAACCATAATAAATTAACTAAAAAGTAAGATAAAAATGCACTCATGTACAACTATAAAAGGATGTACTCGTATAAAATGTAACAATTACAATAAAAGAAATATAACCGAATATGCTGTCGGGTAACAGATAATACAACATTCCAGAGGAGAGAAGTATAAAAATGCTAAAAGTAACTCTTGGGTATAAACCCGATTCAACAAAATGAATCCTATCTTTATTTATAAATGGTAGGAGCCGACTATAACAAAATCCCCCAACAGTCTGCGTCTGCTACGGCTCCCAAGATACTGGATAGAATAGCATCATCGGTATCCATGCGGTGGGACACTTGTTGTACACAATATATATATGTATAACAAGAGGGGAAAAATAAACGGGTCAGAGCCCGAGGTGTAAAAACGTTTATAGCAAGAGTATAATTTGCATAATAATTTATAAATGCTCAATTTCATAAATAAAGTGGAGTCGCACTCTCGTGGAACCCCCAAACTCACCCCTCAACTAAAGTGCGCACCTAAACGTATGCACATGAACCTAAGTTTATCTACCCGACATCTTCTAAGGATATCCCAAAATTCTCTCATCTTATCAGACCCTAAGTTTATACCCAAACTTATTTATATATAATAATCATATAAGCACACACATGTACCTTACAAGAGTCCATCCGAATCTGATTATAACTTAAACAAGTCCCTAACAACAGAATAGTCACACATTAATTTCCTATTCTTAAATAACATTCAAACACACATCAACGCAAACTCGAGTACTATGGAAAAAACTTTTCCCCACTCCCAACATTGTGCTACGTTTCGTGCGTGGGACGTCTCGCAAAGCGAAATCCAAACAAGGAACCCCCCGATACACTACTCCTTGACAATGTTGATCGTCGGGATCCATTATGCCCTCAACACATACATCCTATATATTTATCTACTTATATTGAGTACCATCTCTAGTATTCAAGAAAGACCTATATTTAAATCCTCAGGGTTCTATATATGAGCAATTGTCTCTAAGTGCGATCGTTCGACCCTAATAAGCTAGTACACGAAAATCACACAAGATCTACATCTTAGAAAACTCGTATCAACTTCACCTATAGGACACACACACACACACACACACATATATATATATATATATATATATATATACACTCTAAATATATAATACAATCATTCAATCTTATAACCATGTATACAAACCACACATAATGCACACTTTGCAATACTCATAACATATACGGTTATAGGATACAAATATACTGCACAATGCTGTCATCTACCAGGAATTACTCACTTTATTCCGGGTTACCATACACCGGACTATTATCACACCGCCATGGTAATAAAACAAAACACAACGTATGGGAAGCGGTCATAGTTCCTAACTAGAATGTTAGAATGAATCATACCCAAGACTTCTCACCCCCAAATAAAATCACACAAATAATAATGGACGACTATGACCGGGGGACTATACTCACCCTGCTCCTCAAGCCAGGGGCCTCACCCACATCGTGCAACCTCCCATGATTGCATAGGACGGGTATGCTCACACAAAGTATATATATATATATATATATATATATACACACACAATCACACTATATGTATAAATCATCACACAAGAAATACACATTCGCGACATATGACCACACATTTATATATATATACGTACTATCTTCGATCCTTATTTATAAAGGAAAAGAATATGGCTATATGTATACAACTCTCATAATACTCACCCTCATTATATCGCATATCTAAACAATGCATTTTCCTTACACGATCCCTTACTTGAAATCTATACATTCAAATCACCTATGATATGAATAGTCTCCGATTATATCCAACATCAAGGACACTATCTCAAAATCAAACGTATGTGTCAATCCCTAGACACACACCATCCATCTCCGGATGCCCATCGATATATAATAATTATTCCATCTATAGGTACACCTAACTAATAATCGGTAGTCTATTTAATCCTTTCGAACTAAGATCTCGGTTTGTTTATTGAAGTGAACCCTTAATAAGACCGTGTTTTCGATTTAATCCCCAAATTCATCGTCACTAAGGATATTCGACCTCTCTCATTGGTCTACCCGTAATATCTAGGTAAAATCCTATCGCTAGAAGGATTCGACACAAAAGTCGGTATAACAATCTCTCGCCATACCTTCAAAACTTCCTCGAAAGGTCCTTACCCTTACATCCTATGTTAACTCACTTTTTAAACTCTAAATGGAACTCCCATCCCTATTGAAAATTGCATTATATCGATACGACAAACTCCAATACATATATATGTTCCCAAACTATTTCGATACGTCCCCACGATCATATCCTATTTGAAATCCTCAATAAATCCCCAAAAACTTAACTCTCGCATCATATATAAAAGTTCTAAAACGAGAAACCCAACCGAAATGGAGTAAAACTCACTCTAGGAAAAGTAATCAAAACTGCCCTGTTTCCGAAAGAAGTCCCTGTGAAATATTCACATACAAACTTTTAAAAAGTTGTTGATAAAGGTACCAAAAAAAAAATATTCCTAACACAAAAGTATTGATTTTAAAACATAGTGTACAATATTTTTTTATTCATTGTGTGGTGCTAGGAAAATATTTGGGGTGCCTTTATTAGCACCCTTTAAAAAACAAAAAAAAATACCATGTATTTTTTTTTAACAATTTTGTATTTCAAAGTGCTTTCAAGTATTGTACATATATGCACAATAATTTTATGCACTTCAAATACAAACTTGGTAAAAATAACTTAATATGTATATCATTATTGCAAAAAAAAAATAATATGTGAGTTATGTTCCAAACACCCAAGCACACGGAGCTGGGAGTTGGACTTGGACTACTTCTCCATGAAGTCTTACCCTATAGGAAGAAACAACAATTTTATTAGTCCCCAAAACAAAATTAATCAATGGAAATAATGTTCGATAAAGGAATATCATTTTGCGACATGTCTTTCTGTCCCAAAAACGGCTCAAGAAAGGTCAGAAAGACTTGTACAAATTGTTGAGATTTTATTTCTTACCATGCTTAAATAAACATTGCTAAAAACAAGAAAATTCATCGCTAAACTAACCATTGATTGTTAGACATTCGAGGAATCATTTTATATCAAAACTAAGTTTATTACTGCTTATTAATGATAATTATATTATGTTGCAGACATATTATTATATTTAATAACAATTTTATGATTGTAAATAAATATTTAGCACATATATTTGAATGTCCATAATAGTAACTCTTGTGCAGAAGCACCCCATATCACTTTGGAATCCATAACGTGCATGTCATAGATACCAAAAGTTGTCAACAAATAAACCGTTTGAATCATGACAATAATAAACCATGAAAGCAATATTTCAATGTAAGCTAAGGTGTACGTGAGAGAAAATAAAATAATTGGGCACACCAAGAATTTAGTGGTTCACCAATTTGACTACATACACTTAGAGACCGGTTCCAGAAATTTTGACAGAGGTTACAATGTACAATAAAAAATTTCTTAAGGATAAATTTTATATCCTCAACTCTCTTACCCTATACATGGATAGCCACTGTACATTCACTCTCCCCCCCAAGTGAACCAAGTTCTAAGCCTTGAACTCTCTCAATCTCTTTGCCCTCAAATGTACCTAATCTGGTGTGTGTGTGTGTGTGTGTGTGTGTGTGTGTATATATATATATATATATATATATATATAATACTCTTGTGTGAACTAATCTGCATTTTAAGAAAGCGGACCGGACATGTTTCACCTCACGATACCTCTAGAAAGTATCGCCTAAATTATAGGCTTAATCTGTAACACATGTCCGGTCCGTAAAAGAGCAGTCTTACTCTTGTGCGGACCGGACATGTGTCACCTGGCGGTGAGCCCAGAAAAGAGAGTGTGCCTATAATTTAGGCGATAATTTCTAGGGGCGCCGTCAGGTGACACATGTCCGGTTCGCATTCTTAAAATGCTGATTAGTTCGCACAAGGGCAGTCCTATATATATATATATAACATATACTACTAGTATAAATAATAATGATAATACACATAGTTGATGTGAGAAAAATTGGAATGGGTTATGAAATAGTACATGACATGGTTAATTAGTTTTCGACTATCTCGGGTCACGAAAATTTTGAGTCGACGCATTTTGGCCATTTTGCTATAATTTGCATTGTATTGAACTCCTAGACTTCACCTGCACATATTGACCTAAAAATGAAGAATTAAGGACATTAGACCAGTTTTAGAAAAACTTGACGATTAAATTGAGACTATTTACGGATTAATATGAACCTTTTAGGTATCAATAAAAACATTTTTTTTATGAAATCACATTCAATAGTAGACAAAGTATACGTGCTTGTTTTAAATTACGAGTGAAAATTTTGAAAGGTACATGCACAAAATACACATTTTTATGAAGATGATACTTTTGCGCCAAACTGCATGCATTTTTTCAAAGAGCATGTACTTTACCCAACGAGGGACATTAGCGTATGTTTAAAGAAAATGATCGAGGACTAAACAATAAAAGTTAGTATAGAAAATTCGATCCAATATAATCGTTATCGAATCAGATTGATACCAATCCATAAACGAATTATCAAATAATCCATTTTGGAACAGCAATTTAATCCAGACCAAATTTTATGAGTCAGATTCGGATCCAAATACGATTGTTTGACAACTCCAAATTTATAGTTGTTGGCCTTAATATGAGACTTAGGTCTATGACCAAATTTACAATATTTATGAAAGCTTCGTAATATCTATAATCACATTAAGATCAAATAGGGAATAATATATTTTTTTTTGGCCCATTGGGTTTTTTAAGTCGCCATGACAATAAACTCAAGGGGATGGCTTTTCCCACTCCACCAAATTTTTCCCACACTCCATTTAAACATGAAATGACAATTATACCCTTCGCTTGCCACTTTTTTACCTCCAACTAAAACAATTGATAAAAATAAAAAATTTGTATTTTGAATAAAAAAAACTTTTTTTTTGTAAAAAACTGCATTTAATAAGAAAGTGTTTGAAAACTAAAAAAAAATAGTTTTTAAATTTTATAACTATTTCAAAAAAATATTTCATCTGTTTTAAAAAAATAAAGTTTTTACCTATTTTTTTTAATTAAAAAGCTGTTTATAAAACGTAAAAAAATATATTTAAAAAACAGTCTTTACAAAAATAAATTGTTTTAACTAATTAAAAAAGCTTTTTTTACATTTTTTACGAAAGCCTTATTTTTAAACATGTGCTTAAAATATGTGTCTAAAATAAACCAACCGTTTTGATTATAAAAAATATTTATTTTAGAAAAAAATTTCTTTAAAAGAAATTTGTATAATTTTTACAAAACTTTATATAGATATTTTAGAAAGAAAAAAAACTATTTCGACACTTAAAAAAATTAATTGTTATTTCTATTCGGTCGTGTTTTTGTGTTTGATTTTAATTTGGTCGCTTTTACTTGGATCGTATTTGTGTCAAGTAAAAAAAAATCATGAGGTTTCATATTTTAATTTGGTGATGTTATTATTTGAATAAAACAAAGAATTTGTATTTATTAGTTTTAAAGCTAACTGTACGAAATCATTATTAATTTTAATGAATTTGGTCAAATTAAATGCCACACAGTACGAAATCATTATTTTTTTTACCATAATGGACAAGTTAAAGCGACAAAACATGATTTTTTTTTAACAAACACAAACACGATCCAATCTAATTTATCAAACACAAACATTAAAATGCAACACAATACGAAATCTTTTCCTACGAAACACAAATATGGCCAAGTAAAAGCGTTATAACATGATTTTTTTCTAAACACAAATAATAATTTTTGTTACCAAATACAAACACAATTAAAATGCGACACAATACGAAATCTGTTTTTATTAATACGGCCAAGTAAAGGCAACACAACATGATTTTTTTAACCAAACAAAAACACGATCCTATGTGGTGTGGTGTTTATGTTTTACTTCGATCATGTTCGTGTTCGTGTTTGTGCTCGGCAAAAAAATGAAAAATTACCGAACACGGCTCAAATAAACGCGACATGACACGAAATCTTATTTTTTTTATCTAACATGAACACGATCTAATTAAAATACAATTTTTCATTTTGTTTGTTTTAAAATTTATGAACCATATAGTAAAAGCGACACAATATGATTTTTTTCGAACACAAATAATAATTTTTTTACCAAATACAGAAACAATTTTTTTACCGAGCACAAACACAAACACGATCAAAGTAAAACATAAACACCACACCACATTGGATCATATTTTTCTTTCGTAAAAAATTAAAAAAAAAATCATGTTGTGTTGCTTTTACTTGGTCATATTAATAAATAAAAAAGAGATTTCGTATTGTGTCGCATTTTAATTGTGTTTGTATTTGGTAAAAAAAATATTATTTGTGTCTGGAAAAAAAAATTTGTTGTATCGCTTTTACTTGGCCATATTTGTGTTTCGTAAAAAAAAGATTCGTATCGTATCGCATTTTTATTCGGTCGTGTATCTGTTTTTGTAAATAAATTAAAATAATATTTCGTGTAATTTCGTGTCTCTTTTAATTGGATTGTGTTTAGGCTAAAAAATATTTTGTGTTTGTCTAAGATCAAAAAAATAAGATTTCGTGAAATGTCACTTTTATTTGAGTTTTCTTTTTGTTAGATAAAAAATAAAATTTCGTGTCGTATAGAAAATTGCTAATATCTAAAAAAACTATTATTCATTTAAAAGATTTGGTAATTGACCTTTTATGTTGATTTTTAGTGATTGTAACATTTTTATCCCTATTTTATGTCGGTTTTCCTTTATTTTTTTCCCCTAATATGTAGTTGTCAAATCATGTTGATTACATAATTTAGAAATTTCCAAGAAGACCGTTAATTGTTTTTGTGAGTAAATAAAGAAACAGAAAAATAAAATGAAAAAACCATGCCTTTTGGTCGAGTGGTATAAGATGGTTGTTGGGACAGTCTTGGGGGTGGATTGGGTTTGGTCCCGAGTTCGATAATAATTCTTGGCCAGCGGAAGCCACGAACCGCGAATGACGATTAGTAGAATTGTGCATAAACTGGCCCGGATACCTCATAAAAAGAAACGAAAATTTAATCAGCTCTTACTTAATTACCTTGTTAATGAAACTAGTAAATAATTTTACTTTGACAAAATATTATTCAATGCTGGTGAAATGAAAAAGGAGGTGACATGTGAACTTGAAATGCAGGGCAGTGTTCCCATTCAGATCATCAACTTTGTTCTTTACTTCATCCAAGGAAAGAGAAGCTAACAGAGCATCATTATTAGCGCCATTGACCATGGGGGGATATGGTTAACACATTGGTCTTCTTGGTAACTGGATACATGTCCAGAAAACTACAATGACTACTATTTGATCCCTTCATTTTTAATCTGCTATTGGTCAAATAATCAGTCCCCATGTTCATCCTTTATCTTTTGAATGAAATTAGAAGATTTCCTAGCCTTTAGGAAAGAGTGGAAAAATTTAGAGTTTATATTTTCCTTATATCTCCAGTAGTCCTCCTCTCTTTGGAGATGCATAAGGTATTATTCAACATTAGCTTTGGCATATGCCTCTCTTTTGTGATGTGAGGGATTCATTTCAATCTCATCTTCTCTGAACACCACAACATCTTCAGGATTAGCAGAGATTTCAAAGATGTGTACAAAAGTCTCCTTGTTCCGATCACTCAACACGGGTTCAAAATTCTTTAAATTTTGAGGTAAGGCATAAAGGGGCTTACCAACAATATACTTCACCCATGTCTTCTGAATTAGGAGATTAAAGTCTTTGTGTTTTGTCCAGAAATTTAGCAATCTGGATATTTTCTGTCCAGCACTTCTACCACGTAGAGGGGAGTGGTGAGAGGTTGCCCTATTGAGATGCACAACTTTATCCACTGAGAAACATGTCTGCGATTGAGGGTTCACAAGAACTCTGCCTAGTCTAATAAAAATTATGATTTTGCCATGTTTTTTATGAACCAGTTATATCTTAAACCTAAATACCTAATGTCCAACAAGCCTGCATTAATCATACAATCTTAAAAATCATTGATAACATATAATTTGATAGGATTACCCCTAGATTCTAATTTGAAGGTAAAACTTCATTAAAATCTCCTCCCACCATCCATGCAGTGTATACTGCATTAAATTGTAAATATTCTCATAGGGACTGCCTATCTCTTTTAGAACACTTGGTATAAACAATGCAGATTTGTATTGTACAGGGTTACTGTGTTTACTCGACTTACAAGGTTATGCATTTGTCCATTTGGGAAGAGGCTGTGTAGATTAGTCCATGATTTAAAAAGATCCATATAGAACTGGACTCATTAGAGACACCACTCTCAAACGCAATCTTCCTTACTAATTCCTAAAGCTTATTTTGGGAACTTTGGCCTCAATAGTCACTAGCATGGACAAGTTATGCATTCTTTTTTATTTTTTAAGTCCAAAACTTCTCCCTTTTCAATACACCCCTAACATTCCATATTAGCCAATTAATCGTTCAGAGAACATGGATTTTAGTATTGGATCTCAGAGTTCTCATGCCTCCACTTTTCTAGATACCCCTAACAATTCATTTTCGTGAGTGGGAGATGGAGTATGCCTAGGAGAAAGATGCAATCTTCTTTCCACCTCCTGATGTTCCACTTCTGCATTATTGACTTGTCCCTCCTCTCTATCTTTGATGGTTTCTTGTTAAACATTGAGCAGATGTTAGGCTTCTAGATTTTCTAGACTCCCTTTTCTGCTAGTGACATTGGCTTGATTGATGTTCTTTGAATCGTGGGCTTGTCTATGACAAGTATTTAAATAAAATGGGATTCTCTCATATTTGGTTGGCTTCCAGAATCCCTTGCCTTCAAGACCATATCCAAAATATACTTTGTTTGTCAATTTCTTTGTCAGGTCCATCTACACACAAACTCTTGTCACATTTGTCTAAGTTAATATAACAATGGCCTCATCAAGTTTAAATGGAGGGTCTACAACACTAGCAATTGAGAATATGATGTATATTTATAAAAAGTACGTGCATAGATATCCATACAGGTACCTTAAGTGATTTATTACTTGTCTCAAATTCGTATCACCATTTAATGACCCTCATGGGGTGGTTGCTCATATATCAAGTTAATATAAACAAAATTCTAACAAAGTCAAGGGCGTAACCAGGAATTTATATCCGGGTGGACTGACTTTTTTTAGGTTATTTTTGAGTATTTACTTAAAAATAATGAAAACTAATGTTTATTAAAAAATATAGGCGCAAAATAATGCCCAAAATAATGGTTCATATAATTTTTTTTGTTTTTGAAGTGGGTCATTGAGGTCTGATTGTTTGGGCGGGCTAACTTTTTTATTTATTGGGTGGGCTGTGATGTATTGGACCTTAAAATTTACACTAATTTTTTTTTTAAAGTGACCCGGGCTTGAGCCCGGCCTAGACTTCCACATGGCTATGCCCCTGAACAAAGTCTACTTCATTTTATAGTCTTACATGTTATGTTTGTTTTTTATTTTACCAATATTGAATGTTCCTTTTAGCCCAAAATATTGAAATACCTTTCTAATTTCCGACAATAAAGATCTCGTGTAGAAATTCGTTTTATAATCTGGAATAATTCATGTTATGTAGTAAATCTTAAATTTAAAATACATGTTTATGATTATTATTTAATATCTTGATCATGTTCTTTATATGGATTAATTGGAACTAGTGCTGAATTAATTACGACTTGAAATATAATTGAATTTGAATAGAAATCCTTAAATTGAATCATCATGAACCATGAATCTATGATTAGAACTCATGTTTAATATTTAACTTCATATTTAAGTTGAACCCCGATGTTAATTTGATTATTGGATATGAAATTGTAGGTGTATTAGACTCCATTCAATGTAAAAGAGTAACTAGTATTAATTTGTGAACTTTGTGGAATTAAACCCTTCTTTTGATGTGTTTGGACTATAATCGTTGCAGAATCTATATAGGATCATGATCCCGAGATTAGATGTTTATTGAATTATAGTTGGGATTGATGGTAGTAAGTTTTGGTTTAACAATGGAGGTTAATTCTTGAACTAGCATTTGTGGGACGAAAGAGACGATCTTTATCTATATTGTTCGAACGATATTGGTGTTTCGTTCGAATGACATTGAAATATCAGCCGACTTTAGTGAAGCAAATGATGGTTTGGTCTTTATTCACATAATTAGTTCTCGAGTTGTTCTTACTCACTTAAAATACAATTTATAATATAACTGAACTAAAGGATTATGAGCAGAGATATTAAGTTAGGGTTGGGAATTTTAAAGCTTTATTTAGTTGGCACATTCAAGGTTGGGGATTGGGACGAGAGTGAACATACTGTTACTCATATGGAATCAACGATCGAGGTTGCTTTAAATATTATGACTATATATTCCACTCATACATGTTGAAGCAAGTCGTTGTGGAGGTCATTATATTTGATCATGTATTAAAGATGGTCATCGTTACATGAAGAGAGAGGGAATAGGCTCGATCCATTGAGAGTGTCAGGGTATGGGGCTTGTTTACGGTGTTATTGTGTAATGATCCCCATGTTCTTATTTGTGTGTTTGTTTAATAAAGGTAGGTGTTTTAGATCTAAAATCTTAGGTGTATTAGACCCCATTCAATGTAAAGGAGAAATTAGGTGTAATTTGTGAACTTTTTAGAATTAAACCTTTGTTTTGATGTGTTTGGACTATAACCGTTGTAGAATCAATGTAGGATTGTGAAGCCGTGATTAGATTTGATTATGGTATAAGTGAGATTTCTCGTTGGAAGATTTCTGCCTTGACAATGGAGGTTAAATTTCAGTACATGCATTTCTAGGACGAAGGAGACGATATTTGTCGATCTTATTCAAACAAGATTGGGGCTTCTTCAGAATGGCATTGCACTGTCAGTCACGTTTGGTGAAGCAAATGATGGTTTGGTTTATAATCACATACTTAATCCTTGTGTTGTTTTTATGCATTAAAACACTGCTTACGATGATAATTAAACTAAAGGATTAGGAGCAAAAGATAATGACTTAGGGTTGAGAATTATAAACCTTAATTTACTTAGCACATTCGAAAATTGGGGATTGGGACGATTGGGGGTATACCCGAGAGACATACGACTATATATATATATATATATATATATATATATATATATAATAATGCTCATGTGTGGACTAGTCCGCATTTTAAGAATGAGGACCAGACATGTGTCACCTAACGGTGCGCCTAGAAATTATCGCATAAATTATAGGCACACTCTCTCTCTTTTCTGGGCTCACCCCCAGGTGACACATGTCTGGTCCGCATTCTTAAAATGCGGACTAGTTCGCATAAGAGCAGGACTGTATATATATATATATATATATATTGTGTGAACATACAAAACATCAAATTAGGCAAACGGTCACAAACATTTGCTGTGACCAAGCCTAAGGGCCGCGGGCCTGGGCCGTGAACATATCACGCATGACTAAAGTTCCCGGTCATGGCCAAAATTCTGAACCAAATGATGTGGTCATGGAGAATGACATGAGGGATAATGGTCGCAAACAAGGGCCATAACCAGCTTGTCAAGGAACAAATCTGTAACCATGTCGGACTAGCCTCGAAAACTAGTCATAACCCAAAGCCGTGACCCAGACATGGACTTTCACGATCCTGGTACGGCCTAAAGCCGTGTCCCAAGCTTGTACAATCACAAACCTGGTCACGAACCAAAGCCATGACCAACTATTTCCCCTTTAAATTGGTTCATAGACCTTAGGCGTGACCATCTTTATCTGTGAAAAATTAATAGAATAAGGTCACGGATTTAGGCCGTGACCATATTTAATTGACAAAAGAATTACAGGTTCTTTGGGTCCTATTCCCAAATCAGGAATCCCACGATTACCGATTTCTATATTTTACATTGCATGTGCACGAGGTGTTGGTGCCACTCCGGTGCCGTTTGAGGGCCGCTGGGGTTGTCCGTCCCCTCGCGGCACGTTTTATAGACCAAGTCTGTCTATTTTTAAATTCGTGTCCTATTTACAAACTGAAAGTCCCGCGACAACGCGATCGGTTGATACGTGTGGCGTTGGACGTGCACAAGCTGTTCATGCCACTCACAGTGCCATTTGGGGTTGTTAGGGGTTGTTCGACCCTTATGGCTCCTTTTCAAGCCCAAGCGTGCCTGTGTTTCAAATTCGTGTCCTATTATCAAATCATGGTTCATGCGACTATGCGGTCGGCTGCTATGTCTTACGTTGGATGCGCACAAGGTGTTCGTTCCACTCGCGGCGCTGGTGGGGCTGTCTGCCCCCTCGTAGCATGTTTTTAAGCCCAAGCGTGCCTATTTTTAATTCGTGCCCTATTACCAAACTGTGAGTCCCACGACTATGCGGTCGGTTGCTACGTGTTACGTTAGATGCACACGAGGTGTTTGTGCCACTTCTGGTGTCGTTTTCTAGGTCGTTAGGGGTGTTCGCCACCCTCAACACGTTTATAAGCCCAAGTGCGCCTGTTTTCAAATTCGTGTCCTATTCCCAAAGTTGGAGTCTCGCGACTGCGCGAACGGTTGTTACGTGACGTTGGATGCTCACTAGGTGTTCGTTCCACTCACGGTGCCGTTTAGGCGCCATTAGTGGTGTCCCCCCCCCCCCCCCCCTCCGCGACACTTTTTCAAATCCAAGTGTGCCTATTTTTATATTTGAATCCTATTCCCAAATCGAAAGTCCCACGACTATGAGGTCGGTTGATACGTGTTACGTTGGATGCGCACGAGGTTTTCATGCCACTCGTGGTGCCATTTGGGGTGTCTGCCCACTCGCGGAACGTTTTCAACCTCAAGTGTGCCTATTTTCAAATTAGGTGTGTCCATGTAGAGGCCCTTTTTATGTGTGCTTTAGGTGAAAATAATTTTTTCAAAAATTCCTTCCAATTTTAATATGCACTAATTTTGTGAACCAATTTTAATTAACCCAATTTTATCTTGTTAATTCTAAACATTCATCTAGTGTGATTAAGAAAGTAAAATAAAGTAAATCAACTCCACAAAACGCGTCGATGTATGAGGAAACCACTAAGGGAAAAAATCTCGAATGGCCCAAACCAAAGAATCACTATGATACGGTAATACAAAGTACATATAATAGACTTATTGAACGACTCGATCCCCACAAGCCTTGACGCTTTTCTGTGCTTCAATCGCTCCCCCACAGTGCAACGCATGAGTTCGCCTATGCCAGGTCCACAACACACGAATCCACGCGTGCCTCGGTATCCATCGATACAGCTACGACAACCGTCTACGATTCAGAACATGTATTCTGCCACTTCTTCACTGCTAAACTCCACTAGCACATCTCGAAACAACCTATTCTACCGAAAGATACCGTCCCTGTGTCATATATACTCACTCTTCCCTCTAAGGAAATCTTATGCACAATATGGTTATAACAACTAACCTCACAAAACCTTACATGCGGCGCTCCCAATTTCACTCAAAACACGTCCTAAGCACAACGGAGAATAATTTACCTTATACCTCCATACTCCAATTACCTCATTTCATCAATGGGTCCCATTCAAAGTTTTCTTGCTCAAATGAGATTAGGATCTGTTATAGGAATTTCACGTCCAAGACCTCCTCAAAAGTTTCCATCTACTTCTTCTAAGATAATTCCTGCTCTTTTGGTCTAGTTCTCGTCTCCCAAGAATTTTTTCCAAACCATCCTGAGGGACAAAACGAGGTTATGGCCCTCGATAGACCTGCCTAAAACCCATTCGCGGCGATGATCTTCCTCCGCTGGCATCATCTCCTCTAGACCTGCCTAATAGTTTAACACTGCCATGTTCATCACATTAGTGAAAGTCAAAAATATCGGGTTCCCTCACAAATGCTACCGAATTTACCAGTCTCATCCTCCTAAGGACTTCACTATTCTCTCCTCTTCCATATATATATACCTCACCGGGCACAAAATTCGATAGTCGAGTAAATTATTCTTCGTACTCAACTATCGTTCGATATACTTAAGTCACCTCTAGTAATCACTTTCTCATTTCCATCTGAACTGCAGAACGAAAAGACCTCTAGTCAAAGTGTACCCAAAAATCGGATATGAGAATTGCATCGCTATCTGCTCCGATGGGGTGACTGAATCCCACTGTTGGTGAGTTGTACCTAACACTTTAAAGACGACAAGAATTCATTTTGGCTCCTCAATACATTCCACCATCCTAAGGTGCCTTGTATGTCCTTCTTCCACTGATATACAACAATTGCATCAGATCCCCTCCCTCAAATTCTTTGGAGGATGTTCTTTCAATAAAGGCTTTTTGTACTCTTTCCCACGTAGGTGGGCCTGGGTGGTCCTGAGCTATCGAGACTACCAGATGAAGTGCCATCGCAGCAATGGCAACATCAACGGCTTGTGCCACCAAAATGGCAACTTCGGCTACAGTCATAGTTCCCATAGGCATTTAGGGTTCCACATTCTTAGCCCCTCTGTTAGCCCTGCCTGGACGACATCCTCTCGGTGACGTTTGAGACAAAGCAACTGTATAAGAACGTCATTAAAATGACAACACATCGCAGAAGAAAATATAGGCTTAGTGAATACAACAATCCTAATGATAGGGTCAAGAACGCTAACGGAAGAAAGAAGACAACCCGCACAGATCCTAAGGACACTAAAACTTGATGCTCTAATACCACCTGTGACACTCCGCTTAAAATAATAACGGGTGGCCAGCCTATACTAAATCAAAATAGGAATCTCAAGTGGATCACCCTTAGCATCTACTGTCGATAGCAAAATAAAACTTCTAGCTACCCAAAACCATAATAAATTAACTAATAAGTAAGATAAAAACGCACTCACGTACAACTATAAAAGGATGTACTCGTATAAAATGTAACAATTACAATAAAAGAAATATACCGGAATATGCTGTCGGGTAACAGATAATACAACATTCCAGAGGAGAGAAGTATAAAAATGCTAAAAGTAATCTTGGGTATAAACCCGATACAACAAAATGAATCCTATCTTGATTTATAAATGGTATGTGCAGACTATAACAAAATCCCCCAACAGTCCGCGTCTGCTACGGCTCCCAAGATATTGGATAGAATAGCATCATCGGTATCCATGCGGTGGGACACCTGTTGTACACAATATATATATGTATAACAAGAGGGGAAAAATAAACGGGTCAGAGCCCGAGGTGTAAAAATGTTTATAGCATGTGTATACTATGCATAATAATTAATAAATGCTCAATTCCATAAATAAAGTGGAGTCGCACTCTCGTGGAACCCCCAAACTCACCCCAGAACTAAAGTGTGAACCTAAACGTATGCACATGAACCAAAGTTTATCTAGCCGACATCTTCTAAGGATAACCCAAAATTCTCTCATCTTATCAGACCCTAAGTTTATACCCAAACTTATCTATATAATAAGGAGTAAAATTTTTTGCACTATTCCATAAGTTGACAACTTAATCAGGGGCTAGGATTAAACCAACAATGCAACGATCCAATGGTGTTTGATGAGATGAGATGCATTTTACTCTTTTGCCCTACAATTATTTGGTTCCCCCTCTTTTGTCTCACTAATTTTCATTTTTCTTGATGTGCTTTAATTCAAAAACATGGGTATTATGGGAACTCTCTCTACAAACCCAAAAAGACTAACTAGAACCTCTATTTGCGGACACGCAACCCCAAATCCTCTTTCTCTCTTCACGTCAAAAATGAAAGCCACCAATGCGATCTCCACCCTCAATCTTCAAGGAGATGACCCTACCCTCCTCACTCTAGATCGGTTTGCAACCCTCTGGCCTCTCGCATCAATTAACGGATCAAACTCTAACCTGATTTTTTTTTAAGTTCTACTCTCCTCTGTGCTTGGCCCGAAATGTAATAAGGAGGGCTCTTTCAAGTTGTTGAAGGCAGATGTGTCAGCTCAGACATTTGTGAAAATAGGTTTTGGGGTGGAATAGAAGTTAAAATAAGGAGATGAGTTTTATTTGAAAGGTTGTGCCAGAGAGAGTGATGCAGGTATATCCTGAGAGAGTGATGCAGGTATATCCTGTTGTTATAGAGGATACTGTGGCTTACTTAAAATGTTGGCTCTAACTTGGTTTATATGTTTTTTGGTTGTAATATCAGGTTTTTGATTTCTATTTTTTATTTCTAAATCCATATTCTCTCTCTCTCTCTCTCTCTCTCTCTCTCTCTCTCTCTCTCTCTCTCTCTCTCTCTTCCATCTTTTTATGTGTGTAATTTTTTTATCCATTTCTTTGTCTACAATTAAAGATCCAGCCGCTGTTAGGTATTTTTCAGATCTGGTTTTTTATCCATATCTTTGTATATTCTATTTTTGTATTGCATATAATCACAAATTTATTCAGTTTTCTGTTTTTGCATGAAGTTTGTATCTTTTATTTTTGTATTGCATTTCAATGACATGAACCGTTGTTGATGGTACAGCACTGATACCAATTTTTTGCCTAGCTGAAGTATAATATTGATGTTGTATGTGAATATATTGTGGAAAGAATCCCCATGCCGGAGAGGAACTTCATTTCACCACTAAATATGATTTCATCCTGTCTTTTGATATAAACAAGCCTGGGTTTGAAGTTGATGAAATTAGGGGTAGTGTTGCTGGTGGAAGTATCCTCAAGGGTGTTTTGAAGTTTGAAGGTAAATCAATTCATTGAAGTCTGTCCAGGGATTGTTGTTAAAGATGATAGTGGCAACATCAAACGCACACCGATATACTCTAGAATAGTTTCATTATATGCAGAGTAAAATGAATTAGAGGTGAAATAGTTATGTTGAACTAGAGATGAACTTTTTGCTGCGACGCCTTTTGGGTGTGAGGATCAAGGTCTCATAGAGGCAGGGAAAGGTCTCAAAGCTTTCTAAGGGAGATATCCTTATGTTAAACATAGGGTCTATGTCAACAGGAGCACGAGTTGTTGATGTGAGGAACGATTGGGCAAAACTGCAGCTCACATCACCCGTGTGCACCAGCAAAGAAGAGAAAATTGCACTCAGTCGTCGAGTTGAGAAGCATTGGCGTCTTATCAGTTGGGCCAAATTCAAGCTGGTCGTACTCTTGAAGTCCCACCGTGCCCAATTTGAGTGAACATTACCAAGAAGAAAGAGAGATGCTTCTAAAACTATGAGCAAAAAAAGTAGGAATAGATGTGGGAGGGCAGGCAACTGCTTGGAACAATTTTTGTCAGATGGAGAAGAAAACACTAGCTGGATTCTTAATTGTTTAAGATGTTGGCATTGGAAGGCATGTGGCTAATTTTGATGCTTAGGAATAAGAATGTGGTTGTTTACTTATATTAGCTAAAACGAATGCCGTCTTAACCAACTAGATAATATTATTAGGTAGCTGAATATTTTAGGAATTTAAGTGTTGTTCTAAAATGATGTATATTTTGTTTTGAGCACCATAACTTTGTTATTTAGCCTTTACCATATCATTGTTTCTTTATTAGTCTGGGAAAATCGAACGCGGTCGAGCAAAACTTAAGTGGTTTAGCATTTTTAGTGCATTCCACCTTCAGAGAGAAGTAAGGCATGGACAACACTTTGTTTTTCTTTCTTTTCTATTTTTATTTCCCACTCATTCTATTTGTTTATTTATCGAGAAAACAAGAGTGTTTGTTGTCTCTTTAGTTTTATATATATTGTTTACTTTCTATTTTTATATGTGTTGCCAACTTACCATTACTTAATATTTATTTGTAGTTGATTTCGGGGTTTCAAGAATCTGTCTACATAATCGTTACACTCTCCATCTATAAGTTTGTTTGACAATTTACTAATTTGTGGTATTTTTTTTTCTGTTGCAGCTACTCACTGTTCTAGCTCACCTCTGTTTTTGTGCAGGTCTGAGTTATCAAAGATATGGACTGTTTGATGTTCAATCCCAGGTTCTTCACTTTTGTCAAACACGTGCAGGTTTCATAAGTTACTTTTGTGGTCTATTTGGTTGGTGAGAAAATTGTTGTTTATACACTTTCTTAGTTACCAAATGGAGTAATCCTCTGTTTGTATCCTTATTGATGATATGATGGTGTACATTGTATGGTTGATTGTTTTTATTATTTTTTATGGTATATTTTTTATATTCTGTTTAGTATTCGACGATGACCCACTCTTAGTATTCGACGATGTCACCTTTATATATGATCAACTCTTAGTATTCGACGATGTCATGGCTTGGCACCATGACCCACCACCATATTCTTGCTAACATATTTTTGTTTAAATTCTGTACATATATTTTTTCTTTGTTCCTTCATTGATTTGAACTTAGTGATTTCATTATGCATTGTTTGCAAATTGACATGTAATTAAGCGTAAAACATAATATTTGATATGATATTTTATTGTCATGCTTATTTTGTTTATTACATTCAATTTTTTCATGTTTTTTTTTGTTTTTATACTTTTTGCTCTACTGTACATTTAAATTCTCTTATTTTGTTACGTTGCAAGTGGATATGAAGTTTTCGAGATGTGGGTTCGATTGAAACATATGTGGAATCATAGGCTTGGTGCTTGGTGATTAAAATTATATACATATCGCTGCACCCATGCCTTAATTTTCGAAATCTCCGCACCTTTACCTCACCCTCATCGAACTGTTTTAGTTGTTTTACAACTAATTTATTATTTATTTGTTTCAGAACGTTTTATGCTTCAGAACGTTTAGTATTATGTTATTACTGTGTTTGGTTTAGATATATTCCGTTTCACCCCATATATATCTATGTTTCTTTCTTACACACTAACTATGTATGATTCCACGCCAATCTATTCATGGACACACAGGACTAACATTTTCTTAATTATGAAGATGTGCCATTAGTAAAGATATACTAATAGATGGTAATGTAATGGTGGGGGTGCATATGAAATGCTGTGCATTATGTCATATACACACTCCTAAGTTTATTGTTATCTTTGTCATTTTTTTCTCCACATCTCTCCCCCTCCGTTAAGTTTTCACCATCTCTCTCCCCTCTTATAGTTTTCACTCTGTTGGTTCCAAAATTCCAGTTGTTAAAAGTTGTAGACCTGGAGATTAAAAGCTTAAAAATATATGGGTTGCTTCATTCCATTTATACTGGTAAGTTCTTATTTCGTAAGTTGAGACGAGACATTTAGGTTGGTAAGTTATTATCTCTCACTTTCCTTTTCAAACATAAATACAATTACTATGGACCGTTGATAATTGCTTAAGTTTTTGATAAAAATCTTTAGTTAGAACTTCAACTATTTGTATAATGTTATATAATGGTTTGTAGTTTCTAGAAACATATAGTTTTGATTCCCATAGGTTTGTGTTTATTATGTTAATCTACATAATGTTATAGGAAAATTGAAGTTTTTAGTAAACAAGTATGTTTGATTTGTAGTATGCTTACGTTTTCATTTTCCTTTTCCCTTTCATTTCACCTTCCCCACCTCCTTTAGTTCTTACAATCTTTCCTCATTTTCTCTTTAATCCCCACGGGAGCTGCTGCTGCTTCCAATTAAAGAGTAACAGACTTGCTGGTGCTTTCAACTCTTTCCACATTTGGTCAAATCTTTCCTCATTTGCTATTCATTTCAACATTTGTAATGTATGCCAAAAGACGGGGAGTTCAAACATGGAAAAAAAGGTCATGAAAAATGCTACATAGAAAGCTTTTTTACGGCGTACTAGCATATATTTCAATGCCTCATAGCCCATAAAATCTGTCGTTATTCTACTTTCCACAACCTTACTCTCTTAATACTCCACTAATGTCTGATATTTGGCCATCCTCCTTTCAGATTTTTGTGTAACCCAACAAATTTATCTTTACTTGCCTTCAGATTCTCCATTGGCAAAATTATCCGAGTTGCAGCTGCGCGACAACATTAGTGGCAGGGGCAGCAGCGGCGTTCTTTAATTTTTCAAGGTTCTTAGGTGATTTTATAATTTCGGATTAACTACTTGTACAAAGATTTTGTTGAGTAGATATATTTGCATTAAACTCAATATCTTTGCTGAATATGGGAACAACTATTAAATAAATATCTACTGCATTAAATTGAATGTTGTTGGATAAACTAGGGGTTGTTTCTACATTGGGTCTTTTTGGTCCTCAAATGGATCTCTTCCACTGCCTTGAAAGATAGGACAACATACTTGCTGTATTGATATTTCTCCCACTCATAAAGTGAGTTTTTAGGTACTAATCTGTTTATTTGTTTTTTGGGGGTTGTATGCTATTTTTTAAGTAGTAATGTGTCATTTAGAAGAACTACCTGATATTTAGGTACTAATGCGATCGTTGGCAGTTCATGTGAAATTGGGCATACGGGGTCATCAATTTTTGACAAATACTTTTATGATATTCTTTTTAAACAACATCTCCATTTCATCCGTGAATTTAATTTTCTCTGTTAACTTTGGTTTAGATTTCTGATCTTTTGTGAATATGGGTCGGTGGGTTTTCTATTTACAGGCCGGAGGTGGGGGAGAACTTAAATGGAGATGGGGCAAAGGCTTCGTTGGGTTGGATTTCATACTATCTTTGTCCAGAAACTCAGGAATACCGGTATCCCATACAATCTTTGTCATCCTTTTTTGGTAGTCCACCCATTACATTTAACCTAAATTGACATGTGTAGATCATTCTAATTTGGAACTGTTAGAAATTCATGTATAGAACTTCATATACAGTTTTGTATGTTACTGAACTCAGTTTCTTAACATCTATATACAATTTTGTGTGTTTGGTGATTAGGTATCATTAATTTTGTTGGGTTCTAGAGAGATATGAATTTATATCATTGTTTAATAATTGTTATGTTATTATTACAATTGACAACATCATTTTAATGTCTGGGTTTTAGGTTTTCAAGATATTGTGTTGCTTGGGGAGTCGAGGCTCTCATAGATGGTAACCTACATGTACATATGGTCCTGGTCATAGCAGGAATTATTAATTTTGTTATAATGGGTCCTGAACAGTGTCGGTAATAACTTTGAGCTTTATGTTATCAAAACTTTGAGTGATTCCAAAACTGTTCAGGACGTGACCACGCATGTCGATAAATTGGTTTAGTCCAAATCTGTAATTATAGCATTGAATTGTTAAATTGTCTTATCAGATTTGGGAATTACATATTTGGTAATTGTAACTATCATAGTGAATTGGTTATCTGTAATTCAAAGATTATTGTGAATTATAAATTGGTTATTGATAATTATAGACTTGAATTAAACCAATCTGATCAGGACGTGACAGTTTAATAATTTACCAATCTGATCAGGACATGGCTAGAATTGATTTAGTCCTAATCTCTAATTATCCTGGACACACATCCTAAACCTGGAATTGTTGCTTTATGTTTAATAATTCTTATATGGGTTTATTTTTCAATTTAGAGTAAATGTATATTCTTATTGTTGTTTGATTATTTGAACATCACTTATGAATACAGTGTTTTGGTCAATTTACTGCCTTACTAAACCATGCTAATTAGAGTTGCATTGATACTTTTTCCATACCCAGTTTATGTTCATTGTATAAAAGTATTTATATACTTTTGACTAGGTAGGCTTTTGTCTTTAAGCGTTTATATTCATATACTTTTCTTTTTTGTAATTATACACACATTTATGTATAACACCATTTATCTAATTATCTTTTTCGATTTGCTCTTTATTTTTTCAGCAGTGTATTTGAATGACATCCTCCCTAATCTGATAATTTATTCTTGTTACAATTTGTGTTACTATTTTTTGATTCATAATGTGACACTTTATTTCTCTTTTGTTGGCTATTTATGTAATAGTTTTTACTGCTTTTTACTGAGTTCATCAACTGAGTTTGTAACATTTTGTACGGAGGTTGTAAACTAATTTTATAATGTTTTGTATTGAGTGTCTAAAGAATACACCTTCAGTTTTTCTAATTTTCCTCTTCTATTCTTTAATGCAGGATTATTATTGAATGTTCCAACAAGGTCCAAAATGAAGGCCTGAGATCATGAACACTTAAGACACCAACCGGCTACGAGTGTGCCAGCAAGGTCCGAAATTTGAGAAACAAAGGGGACAATGGTTGGAAGCCACGGAGCATTCGAGAGAGAGGAATTCAATTATCTCAAATAAAACTTCTTTAGGCAGTTGTCTCCGACTTCTGGCAGCTGTGACAACCCGTTCACCAAAATAGGGGGTGGCCAGCCCAATAATCCAATATAACGGAATCATAGATGGAATCATTCTCAGCATCACAATAAAAATATAGAGTATCCAGGATAACCACCCAATATTTCAGAAAACGGGTTGCCAAAAACTTTGATTTGAAAGTAAATAAATGAAAACAAACAACAAAATTCCTAAAAGATAAGGGAAACCCCAAGACTTATATAAATAATACAACAAGAATACAATAAAAAGACCGAATATGACACCGGTCACCAACTGAAACTCCAATAATACACAAGTTCAATAAGTTACTTATTACATTTCATTAGACATTTACAAAAGCTTGGGCACCTCGCCCGAATAAAAGACTTGATCTTAACTAGAATACAAAAATGAAAACGTCTATACCAATTGTGACCCGTAATACCCGCAATGCATCACGGCTCGCCTAGGACATCGGAATAGGAACTCAAATCAGGCATCCCTGCGGAGGAGTACCTGAGCAGAGACAAGATGCATATGCAACAAGAAGTGTAAACGGGCCAGGGCCCGGTTCTATATGATTACCAGATGAATAAAGAGTATTATAGTTATGAATATCATCATGCTAGGAAGAATAAAATCTATCTACACAATTCTAACACATAGGTTAAGACAGTAAAGAAAAGCATGAGTTTAATTTTAACTAAGCAGGGGAAAGGAAAGATTAACATAAATAAAACTTCTATCATATACCCCGATTCATGTCATAGTTTATTCCTCAACAGGAAAATAAATCTATAACTATAAGCTCTTTATGGCTTTATCTCAATTTTAAGCTCTTTGTGGCTTTTATTTTAATTACGTGCCCATCCTGGCATTACCATTCCTTATCAGGAATATTATTATCAACAAATGCTCTTTGTGGCATTTCATCGTGCTCTTTATGGCACTACATCATGCTCTTTATGGCATATCTCATACATCAAGTCCCACTTGATTATGAATAGTTATATTAATATACATATAACGATTCTAAGATCGCCCCTCCGAGTTTCCCCACTGGGCCCGCCCCTAAATGACCATCATCTTCCAGGGCCTATCTATACAAGACAACCTGGGCTCAAAACGCAAACGTCGGGAAGCGGCCATATGCCTGTGGGAGAGTCAAGACCACACCCGGAATCTCCTCACCAGCGCAGAAAATATAACATAATCGCTCATATGGCCTATGGACTACATCCACCCTGCATTCACTAGCCAGGGGGCATCACCAAGTGCGCGAACTTCCCTTATGATGCCATTTAGAGAGGTGTGTAACAACCATTTTATTTATCATTTTTCAAGAATCAAGTAATTTATCATTTACCGAGTTCATGATTAAGTAAATTATCATTTACTAAAATCAATACCATTTCCACGGACATGTTTCATTTATATCCGAAACCTTTTTCCATTTACTTTATTTGTAAATGATATAACTTATTATCCGGAGCCATACATATATCATAACGGTATTACAACCTCAATGAATAAATGAAATATCAATCTATTCTCCCAAGATTTAGTTGTGAAGTTATTATAAACCATCAAGATGGATCATAGCTTTATTAATCTTCTAAGGTCTCTCAAACGTAATACTACATCTCCTAGTCTTATTTTAGTCAACTAGAAGAAAGAATGCCCTAACATTAATTGGCATAACCCCGGAAAAATTCCCCCCCTATCCTATTTCTAAATTAGGGTGGATAGCTAATTCATCTAGGACTCCAAAACTCTAAATTTACTTCATTCAAGAAGGATCCTAGTCCCTATTGAAGAAAATAAATCTAGGAAACAAAATAAGATTTTAAAGGTGATAACAGGGGACCGGTCCCAAGACCGCGGTCGACCGCGTCTCAAGGTTTTACCTACGGAGAAAAGAAGAAAGCTTAAAATAGAGGGGCCGGTCGATCGGTAAAGGAATCGCGGTCGACCGCGCTCAAAATTTATGCCTTTGTCGGAAATCAGTAAGCCCTCCCATGAAGGCTCGGTCGACCGGTCGTAGCAGACCTAGGGTTCTTCCTTCTTCCAAAAGCTAAACCCAAATCTCAAATCTCTATCATTTTGAACACAACCAACAACTTTTATCTACCCAAATATTATCCTACATGATTTATAACCATTAATACTCACCATTTTATCATAAAAAAAAAACTAATATTAGGGTTTAAATCCCGTAAATTCCATTTGTGATCCATAAATGCAAATACACAACTATCATACAAATTATTCAACTTATATCACATATTAGCAAGTAGAAAACTTGCCTTATGGTTGTAAATTCAGATTTCATGGTGGTAGAAGCAATCTCCCATCTTCAATCTTCATTTCTCTCTTCTTTCTCCACTTTTCTCTTCTTCTTCCTTTCTCTCTTTGTTCAAGACATAAAATGGGGGCCAAATAAGGGATTTAGGAGACTAAAATCGTGGCTTAGGTTAAAATTCCCAACTTAAATGGTTAACACCACATTAAAATAACTCCCAATTACGCATATAAGCTAAAACCAGGTAAAAGTGCCCGAAATGCAAAAATACAATAGGACACTTATTTTGACTGTCTCGCACCATCCGGGACTAACTACACCCTCTAAACTGGCATCCGGAAATTTTATAAGTTATTTCGAGTTCCAATATCATTTAAATCAAAATGTCAGTTTAAATACCTGACACTGCAAACATGCAACCCGATGATATTTACTTTCACCTACAGTAAATATGCATCAAAATAGTAAATATTAACTTCAAATTCATTAAATTAATATCTACTCCAAACCCCACATTTTATATAATTACCTTATGCGGTAAAATTAGTATAAAATGAGCCTCCCAGAATCGAGAATTGTTACAGCAGCACATAACCTCACCCGTTTTACTTTATCTTCCATGTCACCCACTCTAGAAAATAGTGGTTGTGATATTTATCGATCGCTTTTACCCTTTGACTTAACTCTTTCCTATTACTCTTTTTCTAATTTTGAATTTGAAAATAGCATGCCAAAGTATCACTTTCTCGAAAACCATTCGCCACCAGCACTAAGTTTGGATTACCTTAGGCGGTAAAATTAGTATAAAATGAGCCTCCTAGAATCGAGGGTTGTTACATACTCCCCCCTTAAGAGGGAATTTTGCCCCCAAAATTCGGGCATACCCAACTCTCATAAAGGGTATACTACTCTAAACTAGGATTCTACCATCCTAAACAAACCCCTCGTTATCGCAACGTCCCAAATGGACCCGGACCAAGATCGACCCTATCGATCTCAGCCTACAGCAATTGTGCTCTAGTATAGCACAAAGCGTTCCTCACTAACTATCGATTCTAGCATCTTACGGAGGAAGATGATGTCCATATGACTCAGCACAAATCGCCCAACCTCCAGAATCATGTTACATCTCCCCTCGGGGTACCCATACCGACTCTAAGTGGCTTAACCACAACGCTACTCAACTTATCCTCACATTGACGTATCTCATCAAGGTGTATGGCTTAAAAGCCAAATCTTTAAAGAAATGTCCCGAGACCACTCCAAGTCCAAGGAACATATTACCTGTTGGTTCCTTCCAACGAGTAAGCGAATTACTCAACCGACTCCACTAGACACTCACAATGCCAATGCCTTATGAAATGATCCATAAGGACATTCAAAAGCCTCAAGGTTGTACAGGGATTTCCATCCATACACACTACTGCTCCGTCAGTCATGTACTCTAAGGCGTACAATCAAGATACGCCTTTCAACATTAAGCCGGCCTCCTCCACACATTCATCCGTGTTAGGGGGGTAAGGTATACTCCATTTCCATACAGTTCCATCTTCATGGAAATTTGTACCAAACTTCCGACACGAAAATCTAGTCTCGGTCTACCCTATTTATATAGGCACCTCCCACTGTTCGACCATTCCTCCATAAAGAGCGGGCCATACTCATCCACATAAAGTTCGTCCATAATGGCCGAAAATGCAACAGTCTGGTCAAACGATTTATAATTTTCAAATAGGATCATGACCAGAACGCTGCTGACAATTCAATGCAAACGTCTATGACTATACTCTTCTTCATTCCACCGACACTCTTCTTCGCACGAGTAGGTGAAATGGTCGATCACAGACCGGAATGCCCTTGCTACAGAGTCTTCCGAGTCATGCTCGTTTCATTTGGCTTTTCAATCCAACACAAATATCTCTAACGGTTCTCTTACTCGACGCATCTACTACCCCAAATCACATTTCCTTAGCGAATGAGAAAATATCCAATCACTAGTCCTTCTGAACTCCGAGCACCAACTCGATTTCTCCCACGACATATTGCAACAACTCGCTGCTAGCGAGAAAGACTAGATTTCCTGTCCAGGAAGTAGTGCCTTATCTATTTAAGGTGATCACTACCACGATGAAATTTTAATTCAAGCATGGACTAATACTTCCCACATTTTTAAGCTTGTGAGATGCATAAATAATGGGTCTATGCTCCAGTATCATTACTCCCCGACCTGGCAGAAGCTTCTCCATTACAACCACTCTCCATCTCACTATCATGGGCTCAGGAGTGAGGGTCCACCCGTCCTTCTAACTCCCCGGAAGAGAAGTTCCAACGTAACACTATTTCTAAGAAAGGCCTCATCTATTACGGCCAAACCTACCAAGCCTCTCGAGACCCCATAAATCTCATTCCTAGGGATCTAATCCCAACCCATGACTTACTCGTGGTCCACTCCTCACCACCTTCTTGAATTAACATCACATGCCCTAATAGCCCTAATGTTCTAATGAATTCTAAGGTCTATCTATAGATATCCTATCTAAGTCATATATATATGAAATACTAAGTATATCCCTAGTGTCCAAGACCTATCTCAACTCCCAGCGTTCGCTCGGTTTCATGCGTGGGACGTCTCGCCGAGGCGAAATCCAGACAAGGAACCCTCCCGTTACACTACTACCTCGCATCGTCGGTCATTAAGATGTGATGGTCTAAAACACATAATCGGGATCAATAAATTTTAACTTGCAATCATATTAACAAAATTCGACTTCTACGTCTTACCGTAGCATTATTAAAGATTTTAACTGATCAGACATTCACTTTCTGTGAAGTCTCACAAATTTTTATCCCATAACATATATACATCTTTTCAAATAGCCTTCTTATCAAGGCATAACCCGAAGTCTAAATTCGACTTCGTATCTCAGTCTCCCTCACATCGATCAGAGGAGAGAACTATATACAGTGCTTCTATCTCGCACTTCAATAGCCCTTAATCACTCTACTACGTGATTCTTGGCTAATCCTTCCTATTCCACATCAAACAAAAAATAAATAAAATAAACAAGAAGGAAAAGAATAGCGTCTCTCCAATCACAACATCGTTAAGTGTTCATGCGGTGGAGTGTCTCGCCTAAGCGAAATCCAAACAAGGAACCCCTCTGACGCATGCCTACTTAACTAGTTGATCATGGGGATAAGCATAACATGCATGAACAGAACAAACAAATAATCAAACACTCACACATGGAAATAAAAAGAATCACAAAATCTCCTACCTACCTCGATCCACTTCTATAAAGTCTCAACCTGTATCCAGGAGAGAAATTACAGAACAACTAGTTCCAATTGAGCTAGAAGTAAGATAGCCTTACAATTTATTTATTTGCGTGCTATCACCCCAAACCAACCAAAATACCTTTACTCGCGTATAATACATAAATTAAAAGAAAAGAAAACGGCATCTCTCCACTCCCAACGCCGTTAAGGTTCACGCGTGGAGCGTCCCGCAAAAGCGTAATCCAAACAAGGAACCCCTCCTATGCATTACTACTTAACTTTGTTGGTCGTGGAGATAAGTCATAACAACCACATACAATGCAACAAGCAAGAGAACACTCATACCACACATTACATGTAACACATATACCTTTAAAATATCATCACTCGTTTCATAACGAGTGAAGACATCATAAAACTCCCCTACTATGGAAGTCATCTAATTACTCTTCTATAATCGCATCAAAACTACAACGAGCTCAAACTACACACCCGAATCTACAGTAGATATAATACTACTAAGTCTTATCCTAAGGAATACACCACCCACTAATAAGGCGGAATTCCCACCAACCATTTATGCCAATCACTCCGGGTCAATACTAATGGTTCTCAGACTCCATATCCTAACCATTGTTCCAACTGGCTAACAAAAATTGCTCACACAGTCCCTCTTACTTCCTCAGTAAAAGAGGACACACTCTCGGACTCCTCTTCCTTAGTTCAATGAAATCTCCCCAGGCGGATGTCCACCAACGGGGTTTCATGAATCTTACTCCATTAGAAGTGTTAACGACACCTATACTGGAGCCTATCATTTCCTAGTGCACGGTCTCCCTAACCGTACAACACCTTATTCCCCATCGGTCTTTAGCCGAACATTTGTGAACCTTAGAGAATCCACCTTCTCCTCAGTCCAGTTGTCTCAGAGAAACTCGCCATTGCAAGTATCCACCGGGCTTCTCTATGGGCCAAACTTCCGGCACCCACGAATATGGCGTCCACATTTTCACAATCCCAACACTACTCCTACGAGTGAAGGATTATCCTCAATCCTACTTCAGGGCACTCTTCCACTTAGATTTAGCATCGCTTGAAATCTCAAGCTCAGTACCACTTTCTACTTCTCGCGGTACATGGGAAAACTACATCAACTAAAATTAGTATCCGTAGTAGCAAGACAAGAAAATGCTACAAAAACGGAGCGACCTCCAAAGCGGTCCTCATCCCCGACCACAAATTATAGTCCTTCGTAGTTCCTTCTCATGACGCCCTTCTTTAATCAACCTACTACTCTCACACGAATGCGCAAGAGATTCTATAGATTCTACCTCATGGCGGTCACTAGAGGAATCACCGATCTTAATCCTAAGGCTTTATGTCAAATCAATAGCAACGCTAAAACTTAAGGCGTCCACACAGATTCCTAAGGACTCTAGAACCTGATGCTCTGATACCATCTGTGATAACCCGCTCACTAAAATAGGGGGTGGCCAGCCCAATACTCCAATATAACGGAATCATAGATGGAATCATTCTCAGCATCACAATAAAAATATTGAGTATCCAGGATAACCACCCAATATTTCAGAAAACGGGTTGCCAAAAACTTTGATTTTAAAGTAAATAAATGAAAACAAACAACCCAATTCATGAAAGATAAGGTAAACCCCAAGACTTATATAAATAATACAACAAGAATACAATAAAACGACTGAATATGATACCGGTCACCAACTGAAACTCCAATAATACACAAGTTCAATAAGTTACTTATTACATTTCATTAGACATTTACAAAAGCTTGGGCACCTCGCCCGAATAAAAGACTTGATCTTAACTAGAATACAAAAATGAAAACGTCTATACCAATTGTGACCCGTAATACCCGCAATGCATCACGGCTCGTCGAGGACATCGGAATAGGAATTCAAATCAGGCATCCCTGTGGAGGAGTACCTGAGCAGAGACAATATGCATATGCAACAAGAAGTGTAAATGGGCCAGGGCCCGGTTCTATATGATTACCAGATGAATAAAGAGTATGACAGTTATGAATATCATCATGCTAGGAAGAATAAAATCTATCTACACAATTCTAACACATAGGTTAAGACAGTAAAGAAAAGCATGAGTTTAATTTTAACTAAGCAGGGGAAAGGAAAGATTAACATAAATAAAACTTCTATCATATACCCCGATTCATGTCATAGTTTATTTCTCAACAGGAAAATAAATCTATAACTATAAGCTCTTTATGGCTTTATCTCAATTTTAATCTCTTTGTGGCTTTTATTTTAATTACGTGCCCATCCTGGCATTACCATTCCTTATCAGGAATATTATTATCAACAAATGCTCTTTGTGCCATTTCATCGTGCTCTTTATGGCACTACATCATGCTCTTTATGGCATATCTCATACATCAAGTCCCACTTGATTATGAATAGTTATATTAATATACATATAACGATTCTAAGACCGCCCCTCCGAGTTTCCCCACTGGGCGCGCCCCTAAATGACCATCATCTTCCAGGGCCTATCTATACAAGACAACCTGGGCTCATAACGCAAACGTCGGGAAGCGGCCATATGCCTGCGGGAGAGTCAAGACCACACCCGGAATCTACTCACCAGCGCAGAAAATATAACATAATCGCTCATATGGCCTATGGACTATATCCACCCTGCATTCACTAGCCAGGGGGCATCACCAAGCGCGCGAACTTCCCTTATGATGTCATTTAGAGAGGTGTGTAACAACCATTTTATTTATCATTTTTCATGAATCAAGTAATTTATCATTTACCGAGTTCATGATTAAGTAAATTATCATTTACAAAGATCAATACCATTTCCACGGACATGTTTCATTTATATCCGAAACCTTTTTCCATTTACTTTATTTGTAAATGATATAACTTATTATCCGGAGCCATACGTATATCATAACGGTATTACAACCTCAATGAATAAATGAAATATCAATCTATTCTCCCAAGATTTACTTGTGAAGTTATTATAAACCATCACGACGGATCATAGCTCTATTAAGCTTCTAAGGTCTCTCAAACGTAATACTACATCTCCTAGTCTTATTTTAGTCAACTAGAAGAAAGAATGCCCTAACATTAATTGGCATAACCCCGAAAAAGTTCCCCCCTATCCTATTTCTAAATTAGGGTGGATAGTTAATTCATCTAGGACTCTAAAACTCTAAATTTACTTCATTCAAGAAGGATCCTAGTCCCTATTGAAGAAAATAAATCTAGGAAACAAAATAAGATTTTAAAGGTGAAAAACAGGGGACCGGTCCCAAGACCGCGGTCGACCGCGTCTCAAGGTTTTGCCTACGGAGAAAAGCAGAAAGCTTAAAATAGAGGGGCCGGTCGACCGGTAAAGGAATCGCGGTCGACCGCGCTCAAAATTTATGCCTTTGTAGGAAAGCAGTAAGCCCTCCCACGAAGGCCCGGTCGACCGTCCCGAGACCGCGGTCGACCGGTCGTAGCAGACCTAGGGTTCTTCCTTCTTCCAAAAGCTAAACCCAAATCTCAGATCTCTATCATTTTGAACACAACCAACAACGTTTATCTACCCAAAGATTATCCCACATGATTTATAACCATTAATACTCACCATTTTATCATAAAAAAAAACTAATATTAGGGTTTAAATCCCATAAATTCCATTTGTGATCCATAAATGCAAATACACAACTATCATACAAATTATTCAACTTATATCACATATTAGCAAGTAGAAAACTTGCCTTATGGTTGTAAATTCAGATTTCATGGTGGTAGAAGCAATCTCCCATCTTCAATCTTCATTTCTCTCTTCTTTCTCCACTTTTCTCTTCTTCTTCCTTTCTCTCTTTGTTCAAGACATAAAATGGGGGAAAAAGAAGGGATTTAGGAGACTAAAATCGTGGCTTAGGTTAAAATTCCCAACTTAAATGGTTAACACCACATTAAAATAACTCCCAATTACGCATATAAGCTAAAACCAGGTAAAAGTGCCCGAAATGCAAAAATACAATAGGACACTTATTTTGACTGTCTCGCACCATCAGGGACTAACTACACCCTCTAAACTGGCATCCGGAAATTTTATAAGTTATTTCGAGTTCCAATATCATTTAAATCAAAATGTCAGTTTAAATACCTGACACTGCAAACATGCAACCCGATGATATTTACTTTCACCTACAGTAAATATGCATCAAAATAGTAAATATTAACTTCAAATTCATTAAATTAATATCTACTCCAAACCCCACATTTTATATAATTACCTTATGCGGTAAAATTAGTATAAAATGAGCCTCCCAGAATCGAGGGTTGTTACAGCAGCACATAACCTCACCCGTTTTACTTTATCTTCCATGTCACCCACTCTAGAAAATAGTGGTTGTGATATTTATCGATCGCTTTTACCCTTTGACTTAACTCTTTCCTATTACTCTTTTTCTAATTTTGAATTTCAAAATAGCATGCCAAAGTATCACTTTCTCGAAAACCATTCGCCACCAGCACTAAGTTTGGATTACCTACTAAGTTTTGACCCTCACTTTTATAATAATTATATATTGGATTTCCTACTAAGTTTTGTTATCTAATAGGTTTTAAACTATCTAATATTGTTGCATATCTATATGCTAAAGCTTTATTGTTCTTGGTTGTTGCGTGTTGCAGAAGCATTGGATTTTGAGAAGAGAGATGGTGCTGAAGAAATAAAAATTTCAGTAGGGAAAATTTGTACTTGATTTAGACAATTGTGAATACTAAGTGATATTTTGTAGAATCGACAGCGTTGTTTATATGAGATCTAGGACGGACTATTAGAATTTTTGTTGTTGGAGTACATATTATTTATGAAACAGGGTGAATAGTCTTATAAACCAAGGAAGCACTAAAGTGTTTGAACTTGGTTTTGTTGTAAAAAAACTTTTTGATTTAAATTTATTGGGTTTAATCCTTTGGAAAAAATTCTACGTGCCTTCAGGCACGGGTATTCCGCTAGTATATATATATATAAGAATCATATAAGCACACACATGTACCTTACTAGAGTCCATCCGAATCTGATTATAACTTAAACAAGTCCCTAACAACAGAATAGTCACACATTAACTTCCTATTCTTATAAAACATTCAAACACACATCAACGCAAACTCGAGTACTATGGACAAAACTTCTCCCCACTCCTAACATTGTGCTACGTTTGGTGAGTGGGACATCTCGCAAAGAGAAATCCAAACAAGGAATCCCCCGATACACTACTCCTTGACAATATTGATCGTCGGGATCTATTATGCCCTCAACACAGACACCTTATATATTTAGCTACTTATATTGAGTACCACCTCTAGTATCCAAGAAAGACCTCAATTTAAATCCTCGGGGCTCTATATATGAGCAATTGTCTCTAAGTGCGATCGTTTGACCCTAATAAGCTGGTACACTAAAATCACACAAGATCTACATCTTAGAAAACTCGTATCACCGTCACCTATAGGACATATATATATATACTCTAAATATATAATACAATCATTTAATTCTATAACCATGTATACATACCACATATAATTCACACTTTGCAATACTCATAACATATATGGTTATAGGATACAAATATACTACACAATGCTGTCATCTTCCAGGAATTACTCACTTTATCCCGGGTTACCATACACTGAACAATTATCACACCGCCATGGTAATAAAACAAAACACAATGTATGGGAAGCGGTCATAGTTCCTAACTAGAATGTTAGAACGAATCATACCCAAGACTTCTCACCCCCAAATAAAATCACACAAATAATAATGGACGACTATGACCGGGGGACTATACGCACCCTGTTCCTCAAGCCAGGGGCCTCACCCACATCGCGCAACCTCCCATGATAGCATATGACGGGTATGCTCACACAAAGTGTATATATATATATATATATATATATATATATATATATATATATACACACACACGCAATCACACTATATGTATAAATCATCACACAAGAAATATACATTCATGCCATATGACCACACATTTATATATATACGTACTATCTTCGATCCTTATTTATAAAGGAAAAGAATATGGCGATATGTATACAACTCTCATTATACTCACCATCATTATATCGCATATCTAAACAATGCATTTTCCTTACACGATCCCTTATTGAAATCTATACATTCAAAACCACCTATGATATGAATAGTCTCCGATTATATCCAACATTAAGGACACTATCTCAAAATCAAACGTATGTGTCAATCCCTATACACACACCATCCATCTCCGGATGCCCACCGATATATAATAATTATTCCGTTTATAGGTACAATCAACTAATAATCGGTAGTCTATTTAATCCTTTCGAACTAAGATCTCGGTTTGTTTATTGAAGTGAACCCTTAATAAGATCGCGTTTTCGATTTAATTCCCAAATTCATCGTCACTAAGGATATTCGACCTCTCTTATTGGCCAACCCGTAATATCTAGATAAAATCCTATCGCTAGAAGGGTTCGACACAAAAGTCGGTATAACAATCTCTCGCCATACCTTCAAAACTTCCTCGAAAGGTCCTTACCCTTACATCCTATGTTAACTCACTTTTTAAACTCTAAATGGGACTCCCATCCCTATTGAAAATTGCATTATATCGATACGACAAACTCCAATACATATATATGTTCCCAAACTATTTCGATACGTCCCCACGATCATATCCAATTTGAAATCCTCAATAAATCCCCAAAAACGTAACTCTCACATCATATATCAAAGTTCCAAAGCGAGAAACCCAACCGAAATGGAGTAAAACTCACTCTAGGAAAAGTACTCAAAACTGCCCTGTTTCCGAAACGAAGTCCCGGTGAAATATTCACATACAAACTTTTAAAATGTTGTTGATAAAGTTACCAAAAAAATATCTTCCTAACACAAAAGTATTGATTTTAAAACATAGTGTACAATATTTTTTATTCATTGTGTGGTGCTAGGAAAACATTTGGGGTGCCTTTATTAGCACCCTTTAAAAAACAAAAAAATACCATGTATTTTTTTTAACAATTTTTTATTTCAAAGTGCTTTCAAGTATTGTACATATATGCACCATAATTTTATGCACTTCAAACACAAACTTGGTAAAAATAACTTAATATGTATAGCATTATTGCAAAAAAAAATAATATGTGAGTCATGTTCCAAACACCCAAGCACACGGAGCTGGGAGTTGGACTTGGACTACTTCACCATGAAGTCTTACCCTATGGGAAGAAACAACAATTTTATTAGTCCCCAAAACAAAAATAATCAATGGAAATAATGTTCGATAAAGGAATATCATTTTGCGACATGTCTTTCTGTCCCAAAAATGGCTCAAGAAAGGTCAGAAAGACTTGTACAAATTGTTGAGATTTTATTTCTTACCATGCTTAAATAAACATTGCTAAAAACAAGAAAATTCATCGCTAGACAAATCATTGATTTTTAGACATTCGAGGAATCATTTTATATCAAAACTAAGTTTATTACTACTTATTAATGACAATTATATTATGTTGCAGACATATTATTATATTTAATAACAATTTTATGATTGTAAATAAATATTTAGAACATATATTTGAATGTCCATAATAGTAACTCTTGTGCAGAAGCGCCCCATATCACTTTGGAATCCATAACGTGCTTGTCATAGATACCAAAAGTTGTCTACAAATAAACCGTTTGAATCATGACAATAATAAACCATGAAAACAATATTTGAATGTAAGCTAAACGTGAGAGAAAATAAAATAATTGGGCACACCAAGAATTTAGTGGTTCACCAATTTGACTACATACACTAAGAGACCGGTTCCAGAAATTTTGACAGAGGTTACAATGTACAATAAATAATTTCATAAGGATAAATTTTATATCCTAAACTCTCTTACCCTATACATGGATAGCCATTGTACATTCACTCCCCCCCCCCCCCCCCCCCCAAGTGAACCAAGTTCTAAGCCTTGAACTCTCTCAATCTTTTTGCCCTCAAATGTGCCTAATCTGGTGTGTGTGTGTGTGTATATATATATATATACTCTTGTGTGAACTAATCCGCATTTTAAGAAAGCGGACCGGACATGTGTCACCTGACGATACATCTTGAAATTATCGCCTAAATTATAGGCATAATCTGTAACACATGTCCGGTCCGCAAAAGAGCAATCTTACTCTTGTGCGGACTGGACATGTGTCACCTTTTGGTGAGTCGAGAAAAGAGAGAGTGTGCCTATAATTTAGGCGATAATTTCTAGGGGCGCCATCAGGTGACACATGTCCGGTTCGCATTCTTAAAATGCTGATTAGTTCGCACAAGGGCAGTCATGTATATATATATATATACTATAAAGATAAATAACATCTACTACTAGTATAAATAATAATGATAATACACATAGTTGATGTGAGAAAAATTGGAATGGGTTATGAAATAGTACATGACATGGTTAATTAGTTTTGTGCTATCTCGGGTCACGAAAATGTTGAGTCGACGCATTTTGGCCATTTTGCTATAATTTGCATTGTATTGAACTCCTAGACTTCACCTGCACATATTGACCTAAAAATGAAGAATTAAGGACATTAGACGAGTTTTAGAAAAAGTTGACGATTAAATTGAGACTATTTGGGGATTAATATGAACCTTTTAGGTATCAATAAAAACATTTCTTTTATGAAATCACATTCAAAAGTAGACAAAGTACACGTGCTTGTTTTAAATTACGAGTGAAAATTTTGAAAGGTACATGCACAAAATACACATTTTTATGAAGATGATACTTTTGCGCCAAAGTACATGCATTTTTCTGAAGAGCATGTACTTTACCCAACGAGGGACATTAGCGTATGTTTAAAGAAAATGGCCGAGGACTAAACAATAAAAGATAGTATACAAAATTCGATCCGAATAATCGTTACCGAATCGGATTGACACCAATCCATAAACGAATTATCAAATAATCCATTTTGGATCAGCAATTTAATCCATACCAAATTATATGAGTCAGATTCGGATCCAAATACGATCGTTTGGCAACTCCAAATTTATAGTTGTTGGCCTTAATATGAGACTTAGGTCTATGACCAAATTTACAATATCTGTGAAAGCTTCGTAATATTTATAATCACATTAAGATCAAATAGGGAATAATATATTTTTTTTGGCCCATTGGGTTTTTTATGTTGCCATGACAATAAACTCAAGGGGATGGCTATTCCCACTCCACCAAATTTTTCCCACACTCCATTTAAACATGAAATGACAATTATACCCTTCTCTTGCCCACTTTTTTACCTCCAACTAAAACAATTGATAAAAATAAAAAAATTGTATTTTGAATGAAAAAAACGTTTTTTAGTAAAAAACTGCTTTTAATAAGAAACTGTTTGCAAACTAAAAAAAATTGTTTTTAAATTTTATAACTATTTCAAAAAAATATTTCATCTGTTTTAAAATAATAAAGTTTTTACCTATTTTTTTAAATTAAAAAGCTGTTTATAAAACGTAAAAAAAATGTATATAAAAAACAGTCTTTACAAAAATAAATTGTTTTAACTAATTAAAAAAGCATTTTTTATATTTTTTACGAAAGCCTTATTTTTAAACATGTGCCTAAAATATGTGTCTAAAATAAACCAACCGTTTTGATTATAAAAAATATTTATTCTAGAAAATTGTTTCTTTAAAAGAAATTTGTATAATTTTTACAAAACTTTATATAGATGTTTTAAAAAGAAAAAAAAAACTATTTCGACACTTAAAAAAAAATAATTTTTATTTCTATTCGTTCGTGTTTCCGTGGTGTGGTGTTTATGTTTATGATTTTTTTTACCAAACAAAAACACGATTCAATGTGGTGTGGTGTTTATGTTTTACTTCGATCGTGTTCGTGTTTGTGTTCGGCAAAAAATGCAAAATTACCTAACACGACTCAAATAAACGCGACATGACACGAAATCTTTTTTTTTTATCTAACATGAACACGATCTTATTAAAATACAATTTTGCATTTTGTTTGTTTTAAAATTCATGAACCATATAGTAAAAGCGACACAATATGATTTTTTTCGAACACAAATAATAATTTTTTTACCAAATACAAAAACCATTTTTTTACCAAGGACAAACACAAACACGATTGAAGTAAAACATAAGCACCACACCACATTGGATCGTATTTTTTTTTGGTAAAAAAATAAAAAAATCATGTTGTGTTGCTTTTACTTGGTCATATTAATAAATAAAAAAGAGATTTCGTATTGTGTCGCATTTTAATTGTGTTTGTATTTGGTGAAAAAATTATTATTTGTGTTTGGAAAAAAATCTTGTTGTATCGCTTTTACTTTGCCATATTTGTGTTTCGTAAAAAAAAGATTCGTATTGTATCGCATTTTTATTCGGTCGTGCATCTGTTTTTGTAAATGAATTAAAATAATATTTCGTGTCTCTTTTAATTGGATTGTGTTTAGGTTAAAAAAATATTTCGTGTTCATCTAAGATCAGAAAAATAAGATTTCGTGAAATGTCACTTTTATTTGAGTTTTCTTTTTGTTAGATAAAAAATAAAATTTCGTGTCGTGTCGCATTTTAACTGGATCGTGTTCATATTTGGTAAAAAAAATAAGTAAGAACTAAAGTATAAATTAATTAATGACTAAGTTGTTAATAATTGTTATTTAAAGTTAAAAAAATTATTTGCTTAAATTGTAAAGGTTAAAGAATAAAGAGTAAAGGGTAAATGTTAAAGGTTAATATCGTCAATTAAAATTTTTTTGGAGTGCTTCCATGGAGCATCTTTAACTGCACCCTAAACTCAAATAATTCGATATTTAAATTTATTTGCTTTTTAAGTACAATTTCTCACAGCTTGCATAATGGTCTACCCATGTGACTCTTGGCCTCCATTTTATGTGTCCGATCAATGACATCTTAAAAAGTAAAATAACAGAACCAACCATCCCATTTCACGTCTTTGGGGTTTTAAGGTATTAAAACAATTAAAATCTTATAAAATAAAATAACAGAAAACCAACCATCCCATTTCACGTCTTTTGGGTTTTAAGGTATTAAAACAATTAAAATCTTAGTTAATAAAAAAAAACCTATCTATTACCCTACCCACTATAATCTCTATAAATTCAATCGCATTTCATTTATTTTTTTCCATCCCAAAACACATTTTTTTTAACATCATGGAAGTGAAATTTTATCTAGCACTCTTTCTCACGTTCACTTTGTTCATGACATTCACATGTAACGTTGCATCAAGGGAGCTTGTGACGCCAAAAAATCTTGTGGATGATTGTTGGAATGCTCTTGCTGATATACAATCATGTTCAAATGAGTATGAATTGTTCTGATCAAACACCACGAGTTATATCGATGACAGTTGTTGCCAACCTATTGTGTTGATTATGCGTGAATGCTATCACGACATGTTGACGAAGCTCGGGTTTAACCTCAACGAGAGCCGCACTCTACTTGGCTATTGTGATGACCAATCTGCTCCGGCTCCGGCTTCGGCTCCGACCTTGGAGGAGTAGTCTATGGTTATGGGAAAAGAGGGTGCTTGGTTTAGTTATGAATTATAATAGGGGTGGTTATGGCATATTTACAGTGTGTTTTGTTTTGATTTCGGATGTATGGTTATTGATTCTATAATAAAATAGACTCGTTATCATTCTCTTGTTATATATATGCATGCACATGCGAGCATTCACACACGCACGCGTATGTATGTGTTTGGTGTAATATTTTGATTTAAAGTTTGAGCTAATGTCGAAATGATCTTTGCACAATATGTTATTTGCCAAAACCAAAAATAGGCCTCCAAAACTGCTACAAATCCACCCACAATGTAGTATAGATTAGGGAAACTTTGAAATTTCATTGCAATAGTGTTTTATCTTGGACCATGTGAGGAAATAGAATATATTTTAGATGGATCGTAATTTGTTGATTGATTTGGAAAATCTTTTAGTTTTGTTAATTGATCTGAAAAAATCTTTTTGGAAAGAGGAACATTATGCAATAATCAAATAAATTATTATATTCTTTGATTTTGTTGTTATAGTGTACGCATATATAGAAAATTGCTAATATCTAAAAAAGTAATTTTTCATTTAAAAGATTTGGTAGTTGACCTTTTATGTTGCTTTTTAGTGATTGTAACATTTTTAGCCCTATTTTGTGTCGATTTTCCTTTATTTTTGTCCCCTAATATATAGTTGTCAAATCATGTTGATTACATAATTTAGAAATTTGTAAGTCAGATTTGTCCAAGAAGACCGTTAATTGTTTTTGTGAGTAAATAAAGGAATATAAAAATAAAATGAAAAAACCATTCCTTTTGGTCGAGTGGTATAAGGTGGTCATTGGGACAGTCTTGGGGGTGGATTGGGTTTGATCCTGAGTTCGATAATAATGCTTGGCCAACGGAAGCCACGAACCGCGAATGAGGATTAGTCGAATTGTGCATAAACTGGCCCGGACACCTCATAAAAAGAAACGAAAATTTAATCAGCTCTTACTTATTTACCTTGTTAATGAAACTAGTAAATAATTTTACTTTGACAAAATATTATTCAATGCTGGTGAAATGAAAAAGGAGGTGACATGTGAACTTGAAATGCAGGGCAGTGTTCCCATTCAGATCATCAACTTTGTTCTTTACTTCATCCAAGGCAAGAGAAGCTAACAGAGCATCATTATTAGCGCCATTGACCATGGGGGGATATGGTTAACACATTGGTCTTCTTGGTAACTGGGTACATATCCAGAAAACTACATTGAGTAGTATTTGATCCCTTCATTTTTAATCTGCTATTGGTCAAATAATAAGTCCCCGTGTTCATCCTTTATCTTTTGAATGAAACTAGAAGAATTCCTAACCTTTCGAAAAGAGTGGAAAAATTTAGAGTTTATATTTGCCTTATATCTCCAGTAGTCCTCCTCTCTTTGGATATGCATAAGGTATTATTCAACATTAGCTTTGGCATATGCCTCTCTTTTGTGATGTGAGGGATTCATTTCAATCTCATGTTCTCTGAACACCACATCATCTTCAGGACTAGCAGAGATTTCGAAGATATGTCCAAAAGTCTCCTTGCTCCGATCACTCAACACGGGTTCAAAATTCTTTAAATTTTGAGGTAAGGCATAAAGGGGCTTACCAGTAATATACTTCACCCATGTCTTCTGAATTAGGAGCTTAAAGTCTTTATGTTTTGTCCAGAAATTTAGGAATCTGGATATTTTCTGTTCAACACTTCTACCACGTAGAGGGGAGTGGTCAGAGGTTGCCCTGTTGAGATGCACAACTTTATCCACTGAGAAACAAGTCTGTGATTGAGGTTTCACAAAACTTTGCCCAGTCTAATCAAAATTATGCTTTGTCATGTTTTTTATGAACCACTTATATCTTGAACCTAAATACCTAATGTCCAACAAGCCTGCATCAATCATAAAATTTTAAAAATCATTGATAACATATAATTTGATAAGATTACCCCTAGATTATAATTTGAAGGTAAAACTTCATTGAAATCTCCTCCCACCATCCATGCAGTGTATACAGCATTAGATTGTAAATATTCTCATAGGGACTGCCTATCTCTTTTTGAACACTTGGTATAAACAATGCAGACTTGTATTGTACAGGGTAACTGTGTTTTCTCGACTTATCAGGTTATGCATTGGTCCATTTGGGAAGAGGCTGTGTAGGTTATTCCATAATTTACAAAGATCCATATAGAAATGGACTCATTAGAGACACCACTCTCAAACGCAATCTTCCTTACTAATTCCTAAAGCTTATTTTGGGAACTTTGTGCTCAATAGTCACTAGCATGGACAAGTTATGCATTCTTTTTAGTTTTTTAAGTCCAAAACTTCTCCCTTTTCTAGACACCCCTAACATTCCATATTAGCCAATTAATCGTTTAGAGAACAGGGATTTTAGTGTTGGATCTCAGAGTTCTCATGCCTCCACTTTTCTAAACACCCCTAACATTTCATTTTCCTGAGTGGGAGATGGAGTATGCCTGGGAGAAAGATGCAATCTTCTTTCCACCTCCTGATGTTCCACTGTTGCATTATTGACTTGTCCCTCCTCTCTATCTTTGATGGTTTCTTGTTAAACATTGAGCAGATGTTAGGCTTCTAGATTTTATAGACTCCCTTTTTCTGCTAGTGACATTGGATTGATTGATGTTCTTTGAATCATGGGCTTGTCTATGACAAGTATTTAAATAAAATGGGATTCTCTCATATTTGGTTGGCTGCCAGAATCCCTTGCCTTCAAGACCATATCCAAAATATACTTTTTTTGTCAATTTCTTTGTCAGGTCAATCTACACACAAACTCTTGTCACATTTGTCTAAGTTAATGTAACAGTGGCATCATCAAGTTTAAGTGGAGGGTCTACAACACTAGCAATTGAGAATATGATGTATATCTATAAAAAAGTACGTGCATAGATATCCATACAGGTACCTTAAGTGATTTACTGCTTGTCTAAATTCGTATCACCATTGAATGACCCTCATGGGGTGGCTGCTCATATATCAAGTTAATATAAACAAAAGTATAACAAAGTCAGGGGCGTAACCAGGAATTTATATCCGGGTGGACTAACTTTTTTTGGGGTTATTTTTGAGTATTTACTTAAAAATAATGAAAAATAATGTTAATTAAAAAATATAGGTGCAAAATAATGCCCAAAATACTGGTTCGTATAGTTTTTTTTGTTTTTGAAGTGGATCATTAAGGTTTGATTGTTTGGGCGGGCTAACTTTTTTATTTATTGGGTGGGCTGTGATGTATTGGACCTTAAAATTTACACTAATTTTTTTTTAAAGTGACTCGGGCTTAAGCCCGGCCTAGCCTTCCACATGGCTACGCCCCTGAACAAAGTCTAGTTAGTCTTACATGTTATGTTTGTTTTTTATTATACCAATATTGAATGTTCCTTTTAACCCAAAATATTGAAATACCTTTCTAATTTCCGGCAATAAAGGTCCCGTGTAGAAATTCGTTTTATAATCTGGAATAATTCATGTTATGTAGTAAATCTTAAATTTAAAATACATGTTTATGATTATTATTTAATATCTTCATCATGTTCTTTTTATGGATTAATTGGAACTAGTGCTGAATTAATTACGACTTGAAATATTATAGAATTTGAAGAGAAATGCTTAAATTGAATCATCATGAACCATGAATCTATGATTAGAACTCATGTTTAATATTTAACTTCATATTTAAGTTGAACCCCGATGTTAATTTGATTATTGGATATGAAATCGTAGGTGTATTAGACTCCATTCAATGTAAAAGAGTAACTAGTATTAATTTGTGAACTTTGTGGAATTAAACCCTTCTTTTGATGTGTTTGTACTATAATCGTTGTAGAATCTATATAGGATCATGATCCCGTGATTAGATGTTTATTGAATTATAGTTGGGATTGATGGTAGTAAGTTTTGTTTTAACAATGGAGTTTAATTCTTGAACTTGCATTTGTGGGACGAAAGAGACGATCTTTATCTATATTGTTCGAATGATATTGGTGTTTCGTTCGAACGACATTGCAATATCAGCCGACTTTATGGAAGCAAATGATGGTTTGGTCTTTATTCACATAATTAGTTCTAGGCTTGTTCTTACTCACTTAAAATACAATTTATAATATAACTGAACTAAAGGATTATGAGAAGATATATTAAGTTAGGGTTGGGAATTTTAAAGCTTTATTTAGTTAGCACATTCAAGGTTGGGGATTGGGACGAGAGTGAACATACTGTTACTCATATGGAATCAATCGATCGAGGTTGCTTTAAATATTGTGACTATGTATTCCACTCATACATGTTGAAGCAAGTCATTATGGAGGTAGTTATATTTGATCATGCATTAAAGATGGTCATCGTTTCATGAAGAGAGAGGGGATACGCTCGATCCATTGAGAGTGTCAGGGTATGGGGCTTGTTTACGGTGTTATTGTGTAATGATCTCCATGTTCTTATTTGTGTGTTTGTTTAAGAACTGTAGTTGTTTTAGATCTAAAATCTTAGGTGTGTTAGACCCCATTCAATGTAAAGGAGAAATTAGGTGTAATTTGTGAACTTTTTAGAATTAAACCTTTGTTTTGATGTGTTTGGCTATAACCGTTGTAGAATCAATGTAGGATCGTGAAGCCGTGATTAGATTTGATTATGGTATAAGTGAGATTTCTAGTTGGAAGATTTCTGCCTTGACAATGGAGGTTAAATTTCAGTACATGCATTTCTAGGACGAAGGAGACGATATTTGTCGATCTTATTCAAACAAGATTGGGGTTTCTTCAGAATGGCATTGCACTGTCAGTCACGTTTGGTGAAGCAAATGATGGTTTGGTTTGTAATCACATAATTAATCCTTGGGTTGTTTTTATGCATTAAAACACTGCTTACGATGATAATTAAACTAAAGGATTAGGAGCAAAAGATAATGACTTAGGGTTGAGAATTATAAACCTGAATTTACTTAGCACATTCGAAAATTGGGGATTGGGACGATTGGGGGTATACCCGAGAGTCATACGACTATATATATATATATATATATATATATATATATAATAATGCTCATGTGTGGACTAGTCCGCATTTTAAGAATGAGGACCGGACATGTGCCACCTAATGGTGCGCCTAGAAATTATCGCATAAATTATAGGCACACTCTCTCTCTTTTCTGGGCTCACCCCCAGGTGACAAATGTCTGGTCCGCATTCTTAAAATGCGGACTAGTCTGCATAAGAGCAAGACTGTATATATATATATATATATATTTGTGTGAACATACAAAACATCAAATTAGGCAAACGGTCGCAAACATGGGCTGTGACCAAGCCCAAGGGTCTCGGGCCTGGGCCGTGACCATATCACGCATGACTAAAGTTGTCGGTCATGGCCAAAATTCCTGACCAAATGATGTGGTCATGGAGAATGACATAAGGGATAATGGTCGCAAACAAGGGCCGTGACCAGCTGGTCAAGGACAAATCTGTAACCATGCCGGACTAGCCTCGAAAACTAGTCATAACCCAAAGCCGTGACCCAGACTTGGACTTTCACGATCCTGGTACGACCTAAACCCGTGTCCTAGGCTTGGACAATCACAAACCTGGTCACGAACCAAAGATATGACCAACTATTTCCACTTTAAATTGGATCATAGACCTTAGGCGTGACCCTTTTTAGCTGTGAAAAATTAATCGAATATGGTCACGGATTTAGGCCGTGACCATATTTAATTGACAAAAAAATTACAGGTTCTTTGGGTCCTATTCCTAAATCAGGAATCCCACGATTACCCATTTCTATATTTTACGTTGCATGTGCACGAGGTGTTGGTGCCACTCCGGTGCCGTTTGAGGACCGTTGGGGTTGTCCGTCCCCTCGCGGCACGTTTTATAGACCAAGTCTGTCTGTCCTTAAATTCGTGTCCTATTTACAAACTGAAAGTCCCGCGACTACGCGATCGGTTGCTACGTGTGATGTTGGATGTGCACAAGTTGTTCGTGCCACTCGCAGTGCCATTTGGGCTCGTTTGGGGTTATTCGATCCGTATGGCTCCTTTTCAAGCCCAAGCGTGCTTGTGTTTCAAATTCGTTTCCTATTATCAAATCATGGTTCATGCGACTATGCGGTCGGTTGCTATGTCTTACGTTGGATGCGCACGAGGTGTTCGTTCCACTCGCGGTGCCGTTGGGGCTGTCTGCCCCCTCGTAGCACATTTTTAAGCCCAAGCATGCCTATTTTTAAATTCGTGTCCTATTACCAAACCGGGAGTGCCACGACTATGCGGCCGATTTCTACATGTTACGTTAGATGCACACGAGGTGTTTATGCCACTTGTGGTGTCATTTTCTAGGTCGTTACGGGTGTTCGTCCCCTCGCAGCACGTTTATAAGCCCAAGTGCGTCTGTTTTCAAATTCGTGTCCTATTCCCAAAGTAGGAGTCTCGCGACTGCGCGAACGGTTGTTATGTGACGTTGGATGCTAACTAGGTGTTCGTTCCACTCACAGTGCCGTTTGGGCGCCATTAGTGGTGTCCCCCCCCCCCCTCCGCGACACTTTTTCAAGTCCAAGTGTGCCTATTTTTATATATTCGTATCCTATTCCCAAATCAAAAGTCCCATGACTATGAGGTCGGTTGCTACGTGTTGCGTTGGATGCGCACGAGGTTTTCATGCCACTCGTGGTGCCATTTGGGGTGTCTGCCCACTCACGGAACGTTTTCAAGCTCAAGTGTGCCTATTTTCAAATTAGGTGTGTCCATGTAGAGGCCCTTTTTATGTGTGCTTTAGGTGAAAAGAATTTTTTCAAAAATTCCTTCCAATTTTAATATGCACTAATTTTGTGAACGAATTTTAATTAACCCAATTTTATCTTGTTAATTCTAAACATTCATCTAGTATGATTAAGAAAGTAAAATAAAGTAAATCAACTCCACAAAACGCGTCGATGTATGAGGAAACCACTAAGGGAAAAAATCTCGGATGGCCCAAACCAAAGAATCACTATGATATGGTAATACAAAGTACATATAGTAGACTTATTGAACGACTCGATCCCCACAAGCCTTGACGCTTTTCTGTGCTTCAATCTCTCCCCCATAATGCAACGCATGAGTCCACCTATGCCAAATCCACAACACACGAATCCACGTGTGCCTCGGTATCCATCGATATAGCTACGACAACCGTCTACGATTCAGAACATGTATTCTGCCACTTCTTCACTGCTAAACTCCACTAGCACATCTCGAAACAACCTATTCTCCCGAAAGATACCGTCCCTGTGTCACATATACTCACTCCTCCCTCCAAGGAAATCTTATGCACAATATGGTTATAACAACTAACCACTCACTAAACCTTACATGTGGCGCTCCCAATTTCGTTCAAAACACGACCTAAGCACAAGGGAGAATAATTTACCTTATACCTCCATACTCCAATTACCTCATTTCATCAATGGGTCCCATTCAAATTTTTCTTGCTCAAATGAGCTTAGGATATATTATAGGAATTTCACGTCCAAGACCTCCTCAAAAGTTGCCATCTACTTCTTCTAAGACAATTCCTGCTCTTTTGGTCTAGTTCTCGTCTCCCAAGAATTTTTTCCTAACCATTCTGAGGGACAAAACGAGATTATGGCCCTCGATAGACCTAACTAAAACCCATTCGCGGCGATGATCTTGCTCCACTGGCATCATCTCCTCCAGTCCTATTTGATGAACCTGAGTCCCCAAATTTCTTATTCCCTTAAATGAACACGATACTCCTAATAGTTTAACACTGCCATGTTCATCACATTAGTGAATGTCAGAAATATCGGGTTCCCTCACAAATGCTACCGAATTTACCAGTCTCATCCTCCCAAGGACTTCACTATTCGCTCCTCTTCTATATATATATACCTCACCGGGCACAAAATTCGATAGTCGAGTAAATTATTCTTCGTACTCAACTATCGTTCGATCAACTTAAGTCACCTCTAGTAATCACTTCCTCATTTCCATCTGAACTGCAGAACGAAAAGACCTCTAGTCAAAGTGTACCCAAAAATCGGATATGAGATTTGCATCGCTATCTGCTCCGACGGGGTGACTGACTCCCTCTGTTGGGGAGTTGTACCCAAGACTTTAAAGACAACGAGAATTCATTTCGGCTCCTCACTACATTCCACCATCCTAAGGTGCCTTGTATGTCCTTCTTCCACTGACATACAACAATTGCATCAGCTCCCCTCCCTCGAATTCTTTGGAGGATGTTCTTTCTATAAAGGCTTCTTGTACTCTTTCCCACGTAGGTGGCCCTGGGTGGTCCTGAGCTATCGAGACTTCCAGATGAAGTGCCATCACAGCAATGGCAACATCAACGGCTTGTGCCACCAAAATGGCAACTTCGGCTACAGTCACAGTTCCCATAGGCATTAGGGTTCCACATTCTCAGCCCCTCTATTTGCCCTGCCTCGACGACATCCTCTCGGTGACGTTTGAGACAAAAGCAACTATATAAGAACGTCATTAAAATGACAACACATCGCAGAAGAAAATATAGGCATAGTGAATACAACAATCCTAATGATAGGGTCAAGAACGCTAACGGAAGAAAGCAGAAAACCCGCACAGATCCTAAGGACACTAAAACTTGATGCTCTAATACCACCTGTGAAACTCCGCTTAAACTAATAACGGGTGGCCAGACTATACTAAATCAAAACAGGAATCTCAAGTGGATCACTCTTAGCATCTACTGTCGATACCAAAATAAAACTGCTAGCTACCCAAAACCATAATAAATTAACTAATAAGTAAGATAAAAATGCACTCACGTACAACTATAAAAGGATGTACTTGTATAAAATATAAAAATTACAATAAAAGAAATATACTCGAATATGCTGTCGGGTAACAGATAATACAACATTCCAGAGGAGAGAAGTATAAAAATGATAAAAGTAACTCTTGGGTATAAACCCGATACAACAAAATAAATCCTGTCTTGATTTATAAATGGTAGGATCCGACTATAACAAAATCCCCCAACAGTCCGCGTCTGCTACGGCTCCCAAGATACTGGATAGATTAGCATCATCGGTATCTATGCGGTGGGACACCTGTTGTACACAACATATATATGTATAACAAGAGGGGAAAAATAAACGGGTCCGAGCCCGAGGTGCAAAAACGTTTACAGCAAGTGTATAATATGCATAATAATTAATAAATGCTCAATTTCATAAATAAAGTGGAGTCGCACTCTCGTGGAATCCCCAAACTCACCCCTCAACTAAAGTGCGCAACTAAACGTATGCACATGAACCTAAGTTTATCTACCCGACATCTTCTAAGGATAACCCAAAATTCTCTCATCTTATCAGACCCTAAGTTTATACCCAAACTTATATATATATAAGAATCATATAAGCACACACATGTACCTTACTAGAGTCCATCCGAATCTGATTATAACTTAAACAAGTCCCTAACAACAAAATAGTCACACATTAACTTCCTATTCTTATAAAACATTCAAACACACATCAACGCAAACTCGAGTATTATGGACAAAACTTCTCCCCACTCCCAACATTGTGATACGTTTCGTGCGTGGGACGTCTCGCAAAGTGAAATCCAAACAAGGAACCCCCCGATACACTACTCCTTGACAATGTTGATCGTCGGGATCCATTATGCAGTCAACACACACATCCTATATATTTAGCTACTTATGTTGAGTACCACCTCTAGTATCCAAGAAAGACCTCTATTTAAATCCTCGGGGTTCTATATATGAGCAATTGTCTCTAAGTGCGATCGTTCGACCCTAATAAGCTGGTACACTAAAATCACACAAGATCTACATCTTAGAAAACTCGTATCACCTTCAACTATAGGACTTATATATATATACTCTAAATATATAATACAATCATTTAATCCTATAACCATGTAAACATACCACACATAATGCACACTTTGCAATACTCATAACATATACGGTTATAGCAAACAAATATACAGCACAATGTTGTCATCTTCCAGGAATTACTCACTTTATCCCGGGTTACCATACACCGGACTATTATCACACCGCCATGGTAATAAAACAAAACACAACGTATGGGAAGCGGCATAGTTCCTAACTAGAATGTTAGAACGAATCATACCCAAGACTTCTCACCCCCAAATAAAATCACATAAATAATAATGGACGACTATGACCTGGGGACTATACGCACCCTGCTCCTCAAGCCAGGGGCCTCACCCACATCGCGCAACCTCCCATGATAGCATATAACGGGTATGCTCACACAAAGTATATATATATATATATATATACACACACGCAATCACACTATATGTATAAATCATCACACAAGAAATATACATTCGCGCCATATGACCACACATTTATATATATACGTACTATCTTCGATCCTTATTTATAAAGGAAAAGAATATGGCGATATGTATACAACTCTCATAATACTCACCATCATTATATCGCATATCTAAACAATGCATTTTCCTTACACGATCCCTTACTTGAAATCTATACATTCAAATCACCTATGATATGAATAGTCTCCGATTATATCCAAGATTAAGGACACTATCTCAAAATCAAACGTATGTGTCAATCCCTATACACACACCATCCATCTCCGGATGCCCACCGATATATAATAATTATTCCGTCTATAGGTACACCCAACTAATAATCGGTAGTCTATTTAATCCTTTCGAACTAAGATCTCGGTTTGTTTATTGAAGTGAAGCCTTAATAAGACCGCGTTTTCGATTTAATCCCCAAATTCATCGTCACTAAGGATATTCGACCTCTCTCATTGGTCTACCCGTAATATCTAAATAAAATCCTATCGCTAGAAGGTTTCGACACAAAAGTCGGTATAACAATCTCTTGCCATACCTTCAAAACTTCCTCGAAAAGTCCGTACCCTTACATCCTATGTTAACTCACTTTTTAAACTCTAAATGGGACTCCCATCCCTAATGAAAATTCCACTATATCGATACGAAAAACTCCAATACATATATATGTTCCCAAACTATTTCGATATGTCCCCACGATTATATCCTATTAGAAATCCTCAATAAATCCCCAAAATGTAACTCTCGTATCATATATAAAAGTTCCAAAATGAGAAACGCAACCGAAATGGACTAAAACTCATTCTAGGAAAAGTACTCAAAATTGCCCTATTTCCGAATCGATTCGCCCCTAATGCGAATTGATTCGGTCCAAAGGACCAGGGAGTCTGACTTAGGTCAAATCGATTTGGCTTGGGGTCCAAATCAATTCGGTCACTCAGACCTGGAAACCTGCAACTTTCCGAATCAATTCGGGAAGGGGGCCGAATCGATTCGACCTGTTCAGCAAGCCACGAAATGGGAATTTTCTCTTCAAAACCTAAATTTCCCAAAAATCAAATCCATCCTCTTCCAACCCTCAATCTTCAACCCCAACATGTTTTCTAACATAAAAATCATTATATTAATCATCCCTACTCATAATACAACCTCAAATCCATTCATAAACATCAAATGCAAGATTTAACCCACAAAATCAAGGTTTTGATATTTATACCCAAAATTCATATTTTTATTCACAATTCATGAAACCAAATACACATATGAATTATTTAGCAAGATTAAACACTTTCCTCGAAATTGTAGAGGTTGAATCATCCTCGAGATCGCGTATTGGCCGAAAATCTCCATGCTTTCTCCTCTCTCTTCTCTCTTCTTCTTTTCTCACAAATGAGATTGGCTTATTTCGTAAGCCTCCTAAAACCTTTAAATCCAAAATCCCAATCTTAAATGATAATACACACTTTAAATGACTTGTTTACTCCAATTCGACTCAAACTAACTCAAAAAAATAATTCCGTAATCGAAATAAATCCCAAGGACATTCATTTTGACTATCTCGACCCATCCGGAATCAACCGCGCACTCAGAATCGTCATCCGAAATACTTTATATTATCCTCAAATTTTGACCTCAATTGCCAAACTTTAAAATTCTCCAATTTAAATGAATTTTATTTCTCCCAAATAAATTAAATTTTCACTCCCAAAAATTGCGAAGTATTACAAGAGTGATGGTGATGAAGTTGGTTAATAGAGGAGAGTGGTAAGAGGTTGGCATGGTTATGGAGGTAAGATGAGAGATAATGTGGGAGGTAGAAGATTGTGGAGGGAATAGTTTGGTGTAGGTGAGGTGTATGGTGTTAGGGTGTGTGGGGGGGATTTGTTTTAGGGGTAGGTTAGGTGTATGGATAGTTAGTGTGAGAGTGTGTTAGTTTGGACCAAAAAAATAAAATTAAAACTAAAAACATAAAATTAATAAAACTAAAAAATAGAATCTAACTAAAAATAAAACAAACTAAAAAAATATAAATAAAAATATTAAAACTTAAAAAAATAAAATCCTAAGCTATTAAAAACTAAAACTAAAATAAGATAAAATTAATATAACTAATCTAAAAAACAAATAAGATAAAATAATAAAAATAAACTAACTAAAAACTAAAAAACAAACAAAAATTAAAATAAAAAAATAAAGAAACAAAACTCGACATGCAAATAAAATATAAATATCCTAAAATAAACACGATTAAAAAAAATCAAAAAATTAAACGACACAACTAAAAATTCAAAAAAGTATAAAATAAAATAAAAGGGGACAAACCAAACACACACGGGGCTCGGGTGATGGGTTTGGGAAGGTCAGGGGTAGGTTAGGATTACGGGATAGGGTATACGCGCTTAGCTCCATTTTTGCCGCATTTTGACGGGATTTAAGCATTTGAACTCCGCAAACGACAATTGACCTACAAAATAAACAATAAAGCATATAAGACCCAATTTGTCGAGATTTAGCAACTAAAATTTATCTATTCGGGATACAAAATGTACAGTTTTGGGTGCTTATCAATAAGCACTAACAACTTTACTTCAGTAGACAAACAATGACTGTTGGTGTTCTTGCTCTTATTCTGAGAGTTGTCTTGGGGTTTCTTGAGCAACCCCACTAATTGGTACAACTCGCTTTCATTTTGGAGTTTTTTAGGTTTCTGTAGCACCATCCTTTGTTGGTGCTGCTCGTAAGACTTTTGGAGTTTTGGGTTGCTCGAGCACTATCTTTTGTTGTACCTACTCACAAAACTCTTATATAATCGTGAGGATACTTGTGTACCCCTCTACAATTTTATACAAATCATTATAAATAAGACATTCCATTTATCTTATGTCCCCTAATAATCATTAAATTTTAGAATGCCGCAACGGATTACAAAATTTAAAAAGTCAAAAGTCACATGATTTTCGTTAATTCATTTGGTATAAAAATTTAGAATATCTGAATTAAAAAGAAATTAAACAGTTTGACCAACTCTTATTTATTTACATTTTCAATTCGTAAATAAACTTAGTATATAAAAATATTAGAGAATACTAATTGAAAAAGGATGTAACAGGTGAACTTATAATGTTTGGATTACGTTTTTCATGTTTTCTTAAAACGACAAAAGCTTGAATATATTTGTATTAGATTATGTATTTTTAGGACTTAAAATAATATTGATTATGGATATACGACAACAAACATTTCGTTTCCAATTTTAGTCCGTATTTTCAAATTAAAGGGGCACGTGACATGCTGTGCTTGATTGACGTTTTATGAATATGGGTTCGCGCCAGCGGCTTTATTCCAAAATAGGGACTAAAACTATAAAAAAAAAATGTTTGTTGTCCTATTTCCAAATTACATATTACAATAGGTCCTAAATTTACCAGGCCCCTATTTCTATTTCCATTTTTTATGATCTTCTTTATTGATTAAATGCTTAAAGCTAAGTCTGTTAATCAATCACACATGACATGTGTGCTGCACAACCTTTTTTCAAGATCGACAAAGCGCATCTATAAGTTTGACAAGTATAGGTGTTTTTTGAACAAAATATGAAGTCCCGGTGAAATATTCACATACAAACTTTTAAAAAGTTGTTGATAAAGGCACCAAAAAGATATCTTCCTAACACAAAAGTATTGATTTTAAAACATAGTGTACAATATTTTTTATTCATTGTGTGGTGCTAGGAAAATATTTGGGGTGACTTTATCCGCACCCTTTAAAAAACAAGAAAAATACCATGTATTTTTTTAACAATTTTGTATTTCAAAGTGCTTTCATGTATTGTACATATATGCACAATAATTTTATACACTTCAAATAAAAACTTGGAAAAAATAACTTAATACGTATAGAGTTATTGTAAAAAAAAAATATGTCAGTTATGTTCCAAGCACACGGAGCTGGGAGTTGGACTTGGACTAATTCTCCATTAAGTGTTACCCTATGGGAAGAAATAATAATTTTATTAGTCCACAAAACAAAAATAATCAATTGAAATAATGTTCGATAAAGGAATATCATTTTGCGACATGTCTTTCTGTCCCAAAAACGGCTCAAGAAAGGCCAGTAAGACTTGTACAAATTTTTGAGATTTTATTTCTTACCATGCATAAATAAACATTGCTAAAAACAAGAAAATTCATCGCTAAACTAACCATTGATTGTTAGACATTCGAGGAATCATTTTATATCAAAACTAAGTTCATTACAGCTTATTAATGACAATTATATTATGTTGCAAACATATTATTATATTTAATAACAATTTTATGATTGTAAATAAATATTTAGCACATATATTTGAATGTCCATAATAGTAACTCTTGTGCAGAAGCGTCCCATATCACTTTGGAATCCATAACGTGCATGTCATAGATACCAAAATTGTCTACAAATAAACCGTTGGAATCATGACAATAATAAATGATGAAAGCAATATTTGAATGTAGGCTAAGGTGTACGTGAGAGAAAATAAAATAATTGGGCACACCAAGAATTTAGTGGTTCACCAATTTGAATACATACACTAAGAGACCGGTTCCAAAAATTTTGACAGAGGTTACAATGTACAATAAATAATTTCTTAAGGATAAATTTCATATCCTCAACTCTCTTACCCTATACATGGATAGCCACTGTACATTCACTCCCCTCCCCCCTAAGTAGACCAAGTTCTAAGCCTTGAACTCTCCAAAACTAATTTCCCTCAAATGTACCTAATCTAGTGTGTGTGTGTGTATATATATATATATATATATATATATATATATATATAATAATAATAATAATAATACTCTTGTGTGAACTAATTCGCATTTTAAGAATACGGACCGGACATGTGTCACCTGACGATACATCTAGAAATTATTGCCTAAATTATAGGTACACTCCGTGACACATGTCCGGTCCGCACAAGAGCAGTCCTACTCTTGTGCGGACCAAACATGTGTTACCTGGCGGTGAGCCCAGGAAAGAGAGAGTGTGCCTATAATTTGTGCGATAATTTCTAAGTGCACCGTCAGGTGACACATGTCCAGTTCGCATTCTTAAAATGCTAATTAGTTCGCACAAGAGCAGTCCTGTATATATATATATATATATATATATATACTATAAAGATAAATAACATCTACTACTAGCATAAATAATAATGATAATACACATAGTTGATGTGAGAAAGATTGGAATTGGTTATGAAATAGTACATGATATGGTTAATTAGTTTTCTGCTATCTCGGGTCACGAAAATTTTGAGTCGACGCATTTTGGCCATTTTCCTATAATTTGCATTGGATTGAACAACATATTGCATTGTATTGAACATATTCACCTGCACATATTGACCTAAAAATGAAGAATTTAAGACATTAGACCAGTTTTAGAAAAACTTGGCGATTAAATTGAGATTATTTAGGGATTAATATGAACCTTTTAGGTATCAATAAAAACATTTTTTTTTATGAAATCACATTCAAAAGTAGACAAAGTACACGTGCTTGTTTTAAATTATGGGTGAAAATTTTGAAAGGTACATGCACAAAATACACATTTTTATAAAGATGATACTTTTGCGCCAAAGTACATGCATTTTTTCGAAGAGCATGTACTTTACCCGACGAGGGACATTAGCGTATGTTTAAAGAAACTGACCGAGGACTAAACAATAAAAATCAGTATAAAAAACTCGATACAATTTAGTCGTTATCGAATGGGATTGACATCAATCCATAAACGGATTATCAAATAATCCATTTTGGATCAAAAATTTAATCTAGACCAAATTATATGAGTTAGATTCGGATCCAAATACGATCGTTTGACAACTCTAAATTTATAGTTGTTGGCCTTAATATGGAACTTAGGTCTATGACTAAATTTATAATATTTATGAAAGCTTCGTAATATCTATAATCACATTAAGATCAAATAGGGAATAATATATATTTTTTTGGCCCATTGGGTTTTTTAAGTTGCTAGGACAATAAACTCAAGGGGATGGCTATTCCCACTCCACCAAATTCTTCCCACACTCCATTTAAACATGAAATGACAATTATACCCTTCTCTTGCCCACTTTTTTATCTCCAACTAAAACAATTGATAAAAATAAAAAAATTGTATTTTGAATAAAAAAAACTTTTTTTAGTAAAAAACTGCTTTTAATAAGAACCTGTTTGAAAACTAAAAAAATTTGTTTTTAAATTTTATAACTATTTCAAAAAATTATTTCATTTGTTTTAAAAAAATAAACTTTTCACCTATTTTTTTAATTAAAAAGATGTTTATAAAACGTAAAAAAATATATTTAAAAAACAGTCTTTACAAAAATAAACTGTTTTAACTAATTAAAAAAGCATTTTTTATATTTTTTTACGAAAGCCTTGTTTTTAAACATGTGCCTAAAATATGTGTCTAAAATAAAGCAACCGTTTTGATTATAAAAAATATTTATTTTAGAAAATTGTTTCTTTAAAAGAAATTTGTATAATTTTTACAAAAGTTTATATAGATGTTTTAAAAAGAAAAAAAAAACTATTTCCACACTTAAAAAAAATTAACTGTTATTTATATTCGGTCGTGATTCTGTGTTTATAAATAAATTTAAAAAAAATTTGGTCGCTTTTACGAAATCATTTTAATTTGGTCGCTTTTACTTGGATCGTATTTGTGTGAAGTAAAAAAAAAAGCATGAGGTTTCTTATTTCAATTTGGTGATGTTATTATTTGGATAAAAAAAATAATTTGTATTTAGTAATTTTAAAGTTAACAGTACGAAATTATTATTAATTTTAATGAATTTGGTAAATTAAATGCCACACAATAAGAAATCATTATTTTTTTACCAAAAAGGACAAGTTAAAGCGACACAACATGATTTTTTTTTAACAAACACAAACACGATCCAATCTAATTTATCAAACACAAACATTAAAATGCGACACAATACAAAATCTTTTTTTACGAAACACAAATATGGCCAAGTAAAAGCGTTACAACATGATTTTTTTTTTCTAAACACAAATAATAATTTTTGTTACGAAATACAAACACAATTAAAATATGACACAATACAAAATCTTATTTTTATCAACACAGCCAAGTAAAGGCAACACAACATGATTTTTTTTTACCAAACAAAAACACGATCCAATGTGGTGTGGTGTTTATGTTTTACTTCGATCGTGTATGAGTTTGTGCTCGGCAAAAAAAATGCAAAATTACCTAACATGGCTCAAATAAATGCGACACGACATGAAATATTGTTTTTTTTTATCTAACATGAACACGATATAATTAAAATATAATTTTGCATTTTTTTTTCTTTTAAAATTCATGAACCATATAGTAAAAGCGACACAACATGATTTTTTTTCGAACACAAATAATAATTTTTTTTACCGAATACAAACACAATTTTTTTACTGAGCACAAACACAAACACGATCGAAGTAAAATATAAACACCACACCACATTGGACCGTGTTTCTGTTTGGTAAAAAAATAAAAAAAATCATGTTGTATTGCTTTTACTTGTGTCACATTTTAATTATGTTTGTATTTGGAAACAAAAATTATTATTTGTGTTTGGAAAAAAAAAATCTTGTTGTATCGCTTTTACTTGGCCATATTTGTGTTTCGTAAAAAAAAGATTCGTTTTGTTTCACATTTTTATTTGGTCATAAATATGTTTTTGTAAATAAATTAAAATAATATTTCGTGTCATTTCGTGTCTCTTTTAATTTGATTGTGTTTAGGTTAAAAAAATATTTCGTGTTCGTCTAAGATCAAAAAAATAAGATTTCGTGAAATGTCACTTTTATTTGAGTTTTCTTTTTGTGAGATAAAAAATAAAATTTCGTGTCGTGTCGCATTTTAACTGGATCGTGTTTATATTTGGTGAAAAAAAATAAGTAAGAACTAAAGTATAAATCAACTAATGACTAAGTTGTTAATAATTGTTATTTAAAGTTAAAAAATTGATTTGCTTAAATTGTAAAGGTTAAAGAATAAAGAGTAAAGGGTAAATGTTAAAGGTTAATATCGTCAATTGAATTTTTTTTGGAGTGTTTCTAGATTTTTTGGAGCATTTTTAGCTACACCCTAAACTCAAATAATTCGATATTTAAATTTCTTTGCTTTTTAAGTACAATTTCTCACAGCTTGTATAATGGTCTACCCATGTGACTCTTGGCCTCCATTTTGTGTGTCCGATCAATGACAACTTAAAAAGTAAAATAACAGAACCAACCATCCCATTTCACGTCTTCTGGGTTTTAAGGTATTAAAACAATTAAAATCTTAAAAAATAAAATAACAGAAAACCAACCATTCCATTTCACGTCTTTTGGGTTTTAATGTATTAAAACAATTAAAATCTTAGTTAATAAAAAAACCCTATCTATTCCCCTACCCACTTTAATCTCTATAAATTCAATCGCATTTCATTCATTTTTTTCCATCCCAAAACCCATTTTTTTTAACATCATGGCAGTGAAATTTGTTCTAGCACTCTTTCTCACGTTCACTTTGTTCATGACATACACATGTAACGTTTCATCAAGAGAGCTTTTGAAGCAAAAACATCTATGTGACAACCCGCTCACCAAAATAAGGGGTGGCTAGCCCAATACTCCAATATAACGGAATCATAGATGGAATCATTCTCAACATCACAATAAAAATATAGAGTATCCAGGATAACCACCGAATATTTTAGAAAACGAGTTGCCAAAAATTTTGAACTTAAGGTAAATAAAGGAAAACAAACAACCCAATTCCTGAAAAGATAGGGGAAGACCCAAGACATATAAATAATACAACAAGAATACAATAAAAAGACCGAATATGTTACCGATCACCAAACTGATACCCCAATAATACAGAAGTTCAATAAGTTACATATTACATTTCATTAGACATTTACAAAAGCTTGGGCCCCTCGCCCGAATAAAAGACTTGATCTTAACTAGAATGAAAAAATGAAAACGTCTATACCAATTGTGTCCCGTAATAACCGCAATGCATCACGGCTCGCCGAGGACATCGGAATAGGAATTCAAATCAGACATCCCTGCGGAGGAGTATATACATTGAATTCAAATTCTACTTCTACATCTTACCATAACATTATTAAAGATTTTAACTGATCAGACATTCACTTCCTGTGAAGCCTTCCAAATACATATCTCCTTATATAAACATGGCCTTCTTATCAAGGCAAAGTCCCTAAGTCTCAATTCGACTTCGTATCTCAGTCTCCCTCACATCGATCAGAGAAGAGAACTATATACAGTGCTCCTATCTCGCACTTTAATAGCCCTTAATCACTCTTCTACGTGATTCTTGGCTAATCCTTCCTATCCCACTTCTAACAACTAAAAAAATAAATAAAATAGAAAGAAAAGGATAGCATCTCTCCAATAACAACATCGTTAAGTGTTCATGCGGCGGAGTGTCTCGCCGAAGCGAAATCCAAACAAGGAACCCCTCCGACACATGCCTACTTAACTAGTTGATCATGGAGATAAGTGTAACATGCATAAACAGAACAAACAAATAATCAAACACTCACACAAGGTAATAAAATGAATAACAAAATTTCCTACCTACCTCCATCCACTTCTATAAAGTCTCAACCTGTATCCAGGAGGGAAATTATAGAATAACTAGTTCCATTTTGAACTAGAAGTAAGATAGCCTTACAATTTTATTTGCTTGCTATCACCCCAAACCACCCAAAATACCTTATTCGCCTATTATACCTAAATTAAAAGGAAGGAAAATGGCATCTCTCCACTCCCAACGTCGTTAAGGTTCACGCGTGGAGCGTCCCACAAAAGCGGAATCCAAACAAGGAACCCCTCCTGTGCATTACTACTTAATTTTGTTGGTCGTGAAGATAAGTCATAACAACCACATACAATGCAAACAAGCCATAGAACACTCATACCACACATCACATATAACACATATACCTTTAAAATATCATCACTCGTTTCATAACGAGTGAAGAAATCATAAAGCTTCCCTACCATGGAAGTCATATAATTACTCTTCTATAATCGCGTCAATACTACAACGAGCTCAAACTACACACCCGAATCTACAATGGATAAAATACTACTAAGTCTTATCCTAAGGAATACACCACCCACTAATAAGGCAGAATTCCCACCAACAATTTATGCCAATCACTCCGGGTCAATACTAATGGTTCTCAGACTCCATATCCTAACCATTGTTCCAACTTTGGCTAACAACAATTTCCCACACAGTCCCTCTTTCTTACTTAATAAAAGAGGACACGCTCTCGGCCTCCTCTTCCTCCGTTCAGTGAAACCTCCACAGGCGGACACCCACCAAAGGGTTTCATGATCATTACTCCATCAGAAGTGTTAATGACACTTATTATGGAGCCTATCATTTTATGATGCACGGTCTCCCTAATCGTACAACACTTTATTCACTATCGGCCTTTAGCCGAGCATTCTGTGAACACTCGCGAATTCACCTCCTCCTCAGTCCAGTTATCCCGTAGAAACTTAAGATAGAAAGTATCTATCGGTATTCTCCACGGGCAAAACATACGGCACCCTCGAATATGGTGACCACATTTTCACCACCTCTACACTACTCCTACGGGTGAGGGATTTTCCTCCATCCTACTTCAGGGCACTTCTCCACTCCAATCTAACATCGCTTGAAATCTCCAGCTTAGTACCACTTTCTACTTCTCGTGGTATTTGGGAAGACTACATCAACTGTAATTAGTAGTCGTAGTAGTAAGACAAGAAAATGCTACAAAAAGGGAGCGACCTCCAAAGCGGTCCTCATCCCCGACTACAATTTACTGTTCTCAAAAATCCTCCCCATGACGCCCTTCTTAAATCGGCCTACTACTGTCACACGAATGCGCAAAAGATTCTATAAATTCTACCCCATGGCAGAAGAACGAGATCTCATTGGAGGAATCAACGATCTTAATCCTAAGGCTTTATGTCAAATCAAAAGCAACGCTGAAACTTAAGGCGTCCACACAGATTCCTAAGGACTCTCGAACCTGATGCTCTGATACCATCTGTGACAACCCTCTCACCAAAATAAGGGGTGGCCAGTCCAATACTCCAATATAACGGAATCATAGATGGAATCATTCTCAGCATCACAATAAAAATATAGAGTATCCATGATAACCACCCAATATTTCAGAAAACGGGTTGCCAAAAATTTTGAACTTAAGGTAAATAAAGGAAAACAAACAACCCAATTCCTGAAAAGATAGGGGAAGACCCAAGAGATATATAAATAATACAACAAGAATACAATCAAAAAAGACCGAATATGTTACCGGTCACCAAACTGATACCCCAATAATACACCAGTTCAATAAGTTACATATTACATTTCATTAGACATTTACAAAAGCTTGGGCCCCTCGCCCGAATAAAAGACTTGATCTTAACTAGAATGAAAAAATGAAAACGTCTATACCAATTGTGTCCCGTAATAACCGCAATGCATCACGGCTCGCCGAGGACATCGGAATAGGAATTCAAATCAGACATCCCTGCGGAGGAGTACCTGAGCGGAGACAAGATGCATATGCAACAAGAAATGTAAACGGGGCAGGGCCCGGTTCTATATGGTTACCAGATGAATAAAGAGTATGACAGTTATGAATATCATCATGCTAGAAAAGACAAAAAGAAAACAAATCTATCTACACAGTTCTACAGCATAAGCTAACGAAATGAAGAAAAGCATGAGTTTAATTTAACTAAGCAGGAGAAAAGAAAGATTAACCTAATTAAAAATTCTATCATATACCCCGATTCATGTCATAGTTTATTCCTCAGCAGGAAAATAAATCTATAACTATAAGCTCTTTATGGCTTTTATCTCAATTTTAAGCTCTTTGTGGCTTTTATTTTAATTACATGCCCATCCTGGCATTACCATTCCTTAGCAGGAATATAATCAGCATTAAATGATCTTTGTGGCATTTATCATACATCAAGTCCCACTTGATTTAGAATGGTTATATTCTTATGCATACAACGATTCTAAGACCGCCCCTCCGAGTTTCCCCACTGGGCGTGCCCCTAAATGACCATTATCTTCCAGGGCCTATCTATACAAGACAACCTGGGCTCATATCGCAAACGTCGGGAAGCGTCCATATGCCCGCGGGAGAGTAAGGACCACACCCGAAATCCCCTCACCAGCGCAGAAAACATAACATAATCGCGCATATGGCCTAGGACTATATCCACCCTGCATTCATTAGCCACGGGGCATCACCAAGTGCGCGAACTTCCCTTATGATGTCATTTAGAGCGGTGTGTTTAACCAAATTACCATTTATCATGTTAATGATTAAGTAAATTATCATTTACCATCATTTCCATATCCAATTACATTTTGGCAAATGTATATTTCCATTTATCCGAAACCATATTCATTTACATTTTGTAATTATTTCGCCTTTTAAATCCGGAGCCATATGTATTTACATTGCCATTTTGACCTCAAAGAATAAATAGACATCCAATTATTCTCCCAAGATTCGTTGATAGATATAATAAACCATTAAGAATAACATAGCTCCAAGGAGCTTCTAAGGTCTCCCAAACATAATAATGCCTCCCCTAGTTTAAAATAAATCAACTAGAAGAAAGAATGCCCTAACATCAATAGGCAAAACCCCGAAAAACCCCGCCTAACCCATTTCTAATCTAGGGTAGTATCTCTACTCATCAAGAACTCTAGGACTCTAAGTTTACTTCATACAAGAAGGTTCCTAGTTCCTATTAAAGAGAATAAACCTAGGAAACAAAATAAGGTTTAAAGGTGAAAAAACAGGGGACCGGTCGATCGGTCCCAAGACCGCGGTCGACCGAGTCTCAAGGTTTTGCCTACAGAGAAAAGTAGAAAGCTCAAAATGGAATGGCCGGTCGACCGGTTAGGGGACCACGGTCGACCGCGCAAGAATTTTATGCCTTTGTAGAAAATCAGTAAACCTGACCCCGAAGGCCCGGTCGACCGGTCATAGCAGACCTAGGGCTTTTCTTCTTCTAAAGACTAAACCCAAATCTAAAATCTCTTTCATTTTGAACACAACCAACAACTTTTATCTACCCAACGATTATCCTACATGATTTAAAACTATTAAAACTCACAATTTTATCATCAAAACTAAGATTAGGGTTTAAATCTCATAAATTCCATTTTTGATCCATAAATGCAAATACACAACTATCATACAAATTATTCATCTTAGATCACATATTAGCAAGTAGAAAACTTGCCTTAGGGTTGCAAATTCAGATTTCTTAGTGGTAGAAGCAATCTCCCATCTTCAATCTTTATTTTCTCTCTTCTTTCTCCTATTTTCTCTTCTTCTTTCTTTCTCTCTTTTTCTCTCTATGTTCAAGACATAAAATGGGGAAAAATAAGGGATTTTAGAAGACTAAATCGTGGCTTAAGTTAAAACTCCTAGCTTAAATGGTTAATACCACATTAAAATGAGTCCCAAATACGCGTTTAAGCTAAAACCAGGTAAAAGCGCCCGAAACCCAAAAATACAATATGGCACTTATTTTGACTGTCTCGCACCTTCCGAGACTAACTACACCCTCTAAACTGGCATCCGAAAATTTTATAATTTATTTAGAGTCCCACTAACATTTAAACTATAATGTTATTTAATATACATGACACTATAAATATACAACATGAGGGTATTTACCTACATATATGGTAAATATACAACATCCCAGTAAATATTTACTTCTATTTCACTCAATTACTATTTACACCAGTCCCCACATTTTATATAATTACCTTATGCGGTTAAATTAGTATAAAATGAGCCTCCCAGAATCGAGGGTTGTTACAATCTAGTGGATAATTCTTGGAGTGCTCTTACTGATATACAATCATGTTCAAATGAGTATAAATTGTTTTTATCGAAGACCACGAGTGATATCGATGACAGTTGTTGCCAACCTATTGAGTTGATTACGCACGAATGCTATCACGACATGTTGAAGAATCTCGAGTTTAACCTCAACGAGAGCCGCGCTCTACTAGGCTATTGTGATGACCAATCCTCTCCGGCTCCGGCTCCGGCCTCGGAGGAGTCGTCTACGGTTACGAGAAAGCGGGTGCTTGGTATAATAAGGGTGGTTATGGCATATTTAGAGTGTGTTTTGTTTTGATTTCGGATGTATGGTTATTGATTCTATAATAAAATAGACTCTCTATCATTCTCCCATTATATATATGCGTGCGGATACGAGCATTCACACGTGCGTATGTATGTGTTTGGTGTAATATTTTGATCTAAATTTTGAGCTAATTTCGAAATGATCTTTGCACGATATGTTATTTGCCAGAACCAAAAATACGCCTCCAAAAATGTTACAAATCCCTCAACAATGTTGTAGAGATTAGGGAATCTTTGAAATTTCATTGCAATAGTTTTTTGGCTTGGGCCATGTGAGGAAATAGAATATATTTTAGAAGGATCGTAATTTGTTGGTTGATTTGGAAAATCTTTTAGTTCTGTTAACTGATCTGAAAAATTCTTTTTGGATGCCGAAGAAGAGGAACATTATGCAATAATCATTTAAATTTTTATACGGTTTGATTTTGTTGTTATAGTGTACGCATATATAGAAAATTGCTAATATCTAAAAAAACAACTATTCATTTAAAAGATTTAGTATTGACCTTTTATGTTGATTTTTAGTGATTGTAACATTTTTAGCACTATTTTATGTCGATTTTCCTTTATTTTTGTCCCCTAATAGTTGTCAAATCATGCTGATTACATAATTTAGAAATTGGTAAGTCAGATTTGTCTAAGAAGAGCGTTAATTGATTTTGTGAGTGAATAAAGGAACATAAAACTAAAATGGAAAAACCATACCTTTGGTCCAATGGTATAAAATTTTCATTGGGATAGTCTTGGGGGTGGAATGGGATTGGACCCCAGTTTGATAATAATGCTTGGCCAACAAAAGTCACGAACCGCGAATGGGAATTAGTCGAACTGTGCGTAAGCTGGCCTGGACACCTCATAAAAAGAAACAAAAATTTAATCACCTCTTACTTATTTACCTTGTTAATGACACTAGTAAATAATTTTACTTTGACAAAATATTATTCGAAGCTGGTGAAATGAAAACGGAGGTGACATGTGAACTTGAAATGCAGGGGCAGTGTTCCCATTCAGCACCATTGACCATGTCCAGAAAACTACATTGAGTAGTATTTCATCTTCTTTATTGATTGAATGTTTAGAGCTGGGTATGTTAATCTAACACACAAGATGTGTGCTGCACAACCTTTTTTCAAGATCGACAAAGCAAACATTCACATACAAACATTCAAAATGGTACCCAAAAAAAAAATCTTCTTAGCACCAAAGTGTTGATTTTAAAACATAGTGTACAATATTTTTTTATTCATTGTGTCGTGCTAGGAAAATATTTGGGGTGCCTTTATAAGCACCCTTTAAAAAACAAGAAAAATACCAATTATTTTTTTAACAATTTTATATTTCAAATTGCATTCACATATTGTACATATATGTACAATAATTTTATGCTCTTCAAATACAAACTTGGTAAAAATAACTTAATACGTATAGCACTATTGCAAAAAAAATAATATGTCAGTTATGTTCCAAGCACCCAAGTACACGGAGCTGGGAGTTGAACTTGGACTACTTCTTCATGAAGGCTTACCCTATGGGACGAAACAACAATTTTAGTAGTCCCCAAAACAAAAATAATCAATGATAATAATGTCGATAAAGGAATATCATTTTGTTGACATGTCTTTTTGTCCTAAAAACGGCTCGATAAAGGTCAGAAAAACTTGTACAAATTGTCGAGATCTTATTTCTTACCATGCATAATAAAACGTTGCTAAAAAGAAGAAAATTCATCGCTAAACTAATCATTGATTGTATGACGATTTTTTGAGGAATCATTTTATATCAAAACTAAGTTTATTATTGCTTATTAATGACAATTATATTATGTTGCAGACACATTCTTATATTTAATAACAATTTTATGATTGTTAATAAATTTTTGGCACATATATTTGAAGTCAATAATAGTAACTAATGTGCGGAAGCGCCCATTATGACCTTGGAATACATAACGTGCATGTCATAGATACCAAAAGTTTAGTCTACAAATAAACCATTTAAATCATGATAATAATAGATGATGAAAGCAATATTTGAAAGTAAGCTAAGGTGCACGTGAGACAAAATAAAATAGTTGGGCACACTAAGAATTTAATGGTTCACCAATTTGGATACATATACCACAAATTTTGACAAAGGTTATAATGTACAATAAATAATTTCTTAAGGAAAAATTTCATACCCTCAACTCTCTTACCCTATACATGGATAGCCACTGTAGATTCACTCGCTACCCCAAGTGAAGCCTAGAACTCTCTCAATCTTTTACCCTCAAATACTTCGATTATTTTTCAAGCGTTTCTCATGTACCCAATCTGGTGTATCCCTCTCCCACATAAATATATATAATAAAATACTATAAAAATGAATAACATCTACAACTAGTATTAAAAATAAATAATAATAATAATAATAATAATAATAATAATAATAATAATAATAATAATAATAATAATAATAATAATAATAATAATAATAATAATAATAATACACATAACTGATGTGAGAAAAATTGGAATGGGTTATGAAATAGTACAGGAGAGGGTTAATTAGTTTTCTGCTATCTCGAGTCACAAAAATTATGAGTCCAAGCATTTTGGCCAGATTTTACCATAATTCGCATTGTATTGAACACCTAGAGTTCACCTGCGCATTTGACCTAAAAATGAACAATTAAGGACATTAGACCAGTTTTAGCAAAAAATGACGAATAAATTGAGACTATTTACGGAATAATATGTCCCTTTTTAGGTATAAATAAACACTTTTTTTACGAAATCACATTCAAAACTACACAAAGTAAATGTGTTTGTTTTAAATTACGGGTGAAATTTTTGAAAGGTACATGCACAAAATACACATTTTTATGAAGATGATACTTTTGCGCCAAAGTACATGCATTTTTTTGAAGAGTTTGTACTTTGCCCCCTGAGGGAGATTATGATATGTTTAAAATAATGTCGAGGACTAAAAATTAAAAGTCGGTATACAAAATTTGATTGAATATAATTGTGATCGAATCGGATTAGCATCAATCCACAAACTGATTCTTGAATAATCCATTTTGGACCAGAAATTTAATCCGAACCAAATTAAATGAATGAGATTCGGATCCAAATCCGATGGTTTGACATCTCTAAATTTATAGTTGACCTTAATATGGGAGTTGGGTCTATGACTAAATTTACAATATTTTTGAAATCTTCGTAGTATCTATAATCAAGATCAACAAAGGAATAATAAGCTTTTTTCTTTTTCTTTTTGGCCCATTGTTTTTTTTTAGTTGTCTAGGGTAGTAAGCTCAAACAATTCGATATTTAAATTTATTTTCTTTTTAAGTACAATTTCTCACAGCTTGCATATTGGTCTACCCATATGATTCTTGGCCTCCATTTTGCAGTGCCGATCAATTACAGTTTAAAAAATAAAATAACGGTAAACCAACCTCCATTTCACGTCTTTTGGGTCTTTTGAGGTTGGGAATACCAAATATAGATAAAAAAAGGAATAAATATGATGTGAGGTTGAGAACTCTTAGAGAGTGAGGGGTCTCATATCCTTAGAAATGTTTACACTAAGTAACAATCTATAACTCAATAGGAGTAAGGGTTCATAAGATTAATTGAACCATAGGTGAAATTGGGAACGATTTGGATCGTATTATCGACTAGAATAAGCGGTTGCATAAGTTCTAGTTAGGATAGTTTACACGTAATTGTGGGGAAATAACCATTGAGATTCCAATACTTGAAACGAGGTTTGAATAATTTGAGGTTTAGACTATTAAGTCATGTATGTGCCTATGGTTAAATAGTACTAAAGGTAATTATGTACTTTCGTATATGGATGAAATGTGTAGTGATGGGTTCCTACACAAAATTTTGGGTGATAACCCTAAGGTTAAATATATATGTATATATAAATACATATGATTTTGGGAGACTATTCATCATAGGAAAAATGATTGAATATGTTTCAAGTGAGGGATTGTATTCACATATCGAGGTAAATTGAATGAGTTTGTGGTGACGGCTTGTATATTGAGGATTTTGTATACTCATAGTCGAGTATATATATCTTATACTTATGAACGAGAATTAGTTTATAGATATAGATATATGGATATGTGAATATGTGTGTGTATATATATATATATATATATATATATCTGTATGCATATCAAGATATATATTTACGTTGTGGACATACATGATATGGATATCAAAACCGTATATGATGGTTTAATGTTTGATCATATGATGGGATCATATGGATGTGTATATATTGCGCATGTGAGCGATATATATATTATTGTGGTTAAGCATACCCCGCTCATGCTATCACTGGTAAGTTTCCGTACAGAGGGTGAGCATCCTGGCATATAGAGCAGGGTGTGGATATTCCCCAGGTCATAGTCGTCCCGTGTTTTATTAAATGATATATATATTTTTGGGATGAGATGTGGTGGGTATGTTTCGTCTCAGTGCCAGTTGGAGCTATGACCGCTTCCCGGGACGTCGTGTGTGTGAGTTATCACGAGGTGGCTGTCGTTGATCCCCACCAGGTGGTCCCCAGTTGCTACATGAGTCGGGCACTGAGAAGATGATAGCATTTATGCAGTTTTATCGGCAATATATATATAGCCGGGTGGATTATGTACATGTCCATTGTACATCAGATATGATATGTACACTTGGTCATGGGTATGAATGATTGTTATATATATATATGGTGAGAATAAAATGCCTATATATATATATATATATTTATATATCCTATAGATGAAAGGATATAGAATCTTTGTGGAGTACATCTTGGATGATTATGGTGTACTAGATTGATGGGGGTTGATGTATCGCATTTAAGGAATATTTCGGTTACATCATCCCAAGGATATTATTGGAGATGTTAGTTGTAGTAGTAGTATAATATTGTATACATGTCATTATGGATCTTTAGGATCGACGTTGTCAAGGAGTAGTGTAACGGGGTGGTTCCTTGTTTGGATTTCGCTTTGCGAGACACCCCACGCACGAAACGTAGTACATTGTTGAGATTAGAGAGAAGTTCTGTCAATATTTATGTGTGGCATAATGGATCTCCAGGATCGACGTTGACAAGGAGTAGTGTAATGGGGTGGTTCCTTGTTTGGATTTCGCTTTGCGAGACACCCCACACACGAAACGCAGCGCAGCGTTGAAATTAGAGGGAAGTTGTGTCAATAATAATTTTGCATGCTTATTAATTACAAATTAAATCATATGTTTCAACCCAAATGCATACGGGTAACTTATTAAGAACTACAATTGATTAAATTATAAACCGGAATCCACTAAGCCTATTATGGCATAATTTCTTGTAAACGTAATCAAGTAGGATTAGAAAAAAAAGGGGTGGATTCTTGGGTTATGATAGGAAGGTAGATCTCGTGGGTATAGGCTAGGCCTATGATAAGTTAGGTTGTCCTTATAAATGGGGGTAATTTAACTAAAACTTGAGGACGGAAATAGGTGTGCGTCGATAGATGAGGGGTGAGTTGGGAATCCACGAGAGTGCGAATCCACTTTTAATTATGAAATAATTGCACCGATATTTATTATGCACGGTTAACACACTTGCTAAATATTTTTCACAACTCGGGCTCTGACCCGTTTACTTTTCTCTCCTGCCTGTATATATATATATATATATATATATATATATTGCTACAGGTGTCCTACCGCATGGATGCCGGATGACCTTCTATCCAGAGTCTTGGGAGCCGTGACAGGTGCGGACTGCTGCGGGGTGTATCTTATAGTCGCTTCCTACTTCTTTAAAAATATAGGTAGGATTCATGTTGTATATCGGGTTTATACCCAAGGGATATCTATATACATGTTTATATTTATTCCATTCCAGTTATTGTATTGGCTGTGACCCGACAGCTTATTCGGGTATACTTTTTGTAGTATATTCTGTTGTAGTTATTTATTTCATTTTATTCTAGCATTTCATTTCACATAGTTCTTTCATGCATCTTTCTTTCTGTTATTAGTAGTGTTAGTTTGTTGTCTATTGCATATTTTATTTAATTTTAACATCTCGCTTGTATGATACCGGGTAGTTAGTCCTATATTATATTGTACCGACAGTTGATGTTGAGACTGGACCATCTGAAATTCTTGATTTAATGTAGTATAGGGCTGGCCACCAATTATTATTTTAAGCGGGGTGTTACAACAATCTTGGTCAAATGAGTATGAATTATTTTAATCGAAGACCACGAGTGATATTGATGACAGTTGTTGCCAACCTATTGAGTTGATTACGCACGAATGCTATCATGACATGTTCACGAATCTCAGGTTTAACCTCAATGAGAGACGCGCTCTACTTAACTATTGTGATGACCAATCTGCTCCGGCTTCGGCTCTAACCTCGGAGGAGAAGTCTACGGTTACAGGAAAAAGGGTGCTTGGTTTAGTTATGAATTATAATAAGGGTGGTTATGGAATATTTAGAGTTTGTTTTGTTTTTATTTCGGATATATGGTTATTGATTCTATAATAAAATAGACTCGCTATCATTCTCTCGATATATATATATATGCGTGTGCAAGCGAGCATTCACACACGCGTATGTATGTGTTTGGTGCAATATTTTGATTCAATGTTTGAGCTAATCTCGAAACTATCTTTGCACGATATGTTTTTTGCCAAAACCAAAAATACACAACCAAAAATGTAACGAATCCAGCCACAATGCTGTAGAGATTAGGGAAACTTTGAAATTTTATTGCAATTGTTGTTTGGCTTGGATCATGTGGAGAAATAGAATATATTTTACATTAATCGTAATTTGTTGATTGATTTGGAAAGTCTTTTAATTATTTTAATTTGTGCATTGCACTTCTACCACATAGAATGGACATAAGAAGAGGGGAGTGGTCAGAGGTTACCCTATTGAGATGCACAACTTTATCCACTGAGAAACATGTCTTCAATTGAGGGTTCACAAGTACTCTGTCTAGACTAATTAAAATTATGCTTTTTCCATGTTTTTATGAACCAATCATATCTTGAACCTAAATAACTAATGTCCAGCAAGCCTGCCTCAATCATACAATCTTAAAAATCATTGACCACATATAATTTGATAGGATTACCACTAGATTCTAATTTGATGGTAAAACTTTATTGAAATCTCCCCCCACCATCCATGCAGTGTATACTACATTAGATTGTAAGTATTCCCATAGGGACTGCCTATCCCTTTTAGAACACTTGGTATAATCAATGCAGACTTGTATTATACAGGGTAACTGTATTTTCTCGACTTACAAGGTTATGCATTGGTCCATATGGGAAGAGACTATGTAGGTTAGTCAATGATTTACAAAGATCCATATAGAACTGGACTCATTAGATACACCACTGTCCAACCCAATCTTCCTTACTAATTCCTAAAGCGAGCTTTGGGCTCAATAATCACTAGCTTAGTCTTTTTGATTCCCCTCCATGTGGATAGTACCTGTAGCCTTAGTATCTGTGATGATTTTTCATCGTTGCACTTCTTACCAAATTTTTTTTTATAAGAGTAGCATTACTCTATCCAAAATGTACTTTATGTGTGATTTTCTTTTCAAGTGATTCTAAGTATACCCTCAAATTGTACACAAAACAAAAATTCGGTGATGTGTCAAACATGTATTAGTTAATGCATGTAAATCTTACATTTAAAATACATGTTTAGGATTATTATTTAATATCTTGATCATGCTCTTTTTATGGATTAATTGGAACTAGTGTTGAATTAATTACGACTTGAAATATTATAGATTTTGAAGAGAAATCCTTAAATTGAATCATCATAGACCATGAATATGTGATTAGAACTCAGGTTTAAGATTTAACTTCATATTTAAGTTGAATCTCCATATTAATTTGATAACTTGTCGTTGGTGTATTAGACTACATTCAATGTAAAAATGTAACTAGGTTTAATTTGTGAACTTTGTGGAATTAAACCCTTCTTTTGATGTGTTTAGTCTATAATCATTGTAGAATCTATGTAGGATCGTGATCACCTTATTAGAGTTGAATAAAGTATAACTGGGATTAGTGGTAGTAAGCTTTGGTTTATCAATGGAGGTTAATTCTTAAACTTGCGTCTCTGAGATGAAGGAGACGATCTTTATCTATATTGTTTGAACGATATTGGTGCCTCGTATGAACGACATTGCACTATCACTTGACTTTAGGGAAGCAAATGATGGTTTTGTCTTTATTCACATAATTAGTTCTCTGGTTCTTATTCACTTAAAATACAATTTATAATATAATTGAACTAAAGGATTATGTGCAGACATATAGAGTTTGGGTTGGGAATTATAAACCTTAATTTGGTTAGCACATTTAACATTGGAAATTGGGACAATCGAGTGAACATACCGTTACCCATGGGGAATCAATTGACCGAGGTTGCTTTAAATATCTTGACTATGTTTTCCATACCCACATGTTGAAGCAAGTCATTATGGAGGTTGCTATATTTGATCTTGCATTAAATATGGTCATCGTTTCATGAAGAGATAAAGGGGACAAACTTGATCCATCGAGAGTGTTGGTGTATGGGGCTTGTTTATGGTGTTATTGTGTAAGGATCTCCCTATTCTTATTTGTGTGTTTGTTTAAGAATGGTAGGCGAGGGAATCCTATGGATTTATCGACAGAAGCAAGAGAATTTCCTCGAAAGTAGTCGACTTTGTGTGATGTTAACAATATTATTGAAAAAGATATATTAGCCTAGCGATGGGAACTCTACTAAATGAACCCTATGTCACATTTATATGTTGTTATTATAAGATTGTATACATTGTAGTTTGTGGGTGACATTAGCGGGGCTAGTATTTGGGTTTTTTTCTCACAAGAATTGTTAGTTATATCCTTATTGAATTCGATTGTCTATTACTTACTTATTGGTCTATTGTTGAAGAATGTTAGTATACTTTATGCTTTGGTTTAAGACATACTTTAGTATTTCACTTTGGTGAGGGATGATGTATTTTATTGTATGTTAGTGTCAACGAGATGACACAGTTATATTAAATGAGTCGCATAATTATTTACGTTGATATTGAAGATATTTCTTTCAAATTTAGGGTGCTGACCCATGTCTTATACAACTGTTTTCAGACAGTATCCACGGGGCTAAGGAGATTTAGACATGTATCTCCACTTGCATTACAGTTTCCATTATGTTGTTTCATAATATATGTTTATACTTATTTCAGTATTTTGACTTAGTCTTTTATTCATAGATTTTAGGGACCTTGAGTCACAATATTTTAATTCAATTAGTTTTTTGGGAGTTGAGACTACTTTAGTTTATCATGTTATATATTGAGTCATCATTTATGAGAATGCGGGTATTTTGTGGAATGATTCATATATTAGTCAACCACATATAAATTCAATTTTACCAAATTTTGTCTTTGATTTAATTTAATGTGCATACAAAGATGTGGTAGAAATATAAATTCAGCAAACCAAGCATGCAAACACTTGAAGAAGTAAGAAAAAATACCTAGAAGGGGAAAAACCTTTATTTAGCACTATAGAGTAATTGATAGACACGGTCGACTTATAGACTACATAGATCGAATAAGTATAACATGCAAAGTCTTCAATTTCTTCTACAGAATACGACCAATCCAGTGTCGTCCATAGGAAGCGATCTTCCCCCGATAGCCATCGATTAGCCTCTCATCACCAACCTCTTCCCCTAAATTGAATTTTTTGAGCTTCTAAAGATGCTCTCTAGGTCCATATTTCATACACTCTGATGCTTCCTTTAGTTCTTCAATATGATCCACTGTATGGGAATCATCAATCAAAAATCACTCAAGCGTCGGGTCGATGATATCATCCCAAAATGCCGCCCGTGCAAATTGTTACAAACGGTAGATAACTTTTTCCACTGGGAAAAATAAATTTATTTTAAGTCCGACTAGGTCTTCCACCTTCTTCCAATTTTCTTTTTTCCTTTCCCTTTTTCTCAATAGCTACCACTCGCAGGCCTAACCTGTTATGCATAGATTTTTGACTTTGCCTCCATCTCGAACTTCTAAGGGCTCATCTATTTCCCTGTTCAAAAGACTTATTTCTTTCATCATCAAACTCTGTATAGAATGATACATTAACTATGTGATCTTCTTCTACTGAGAAAGGTATTTCTGTGGCCTTGATTATTATTTCAGTCCCATCAATGTTGGCTTTCACACACTGGTGGAATGTAGAAGGAACGATTCCATAAGTATGCATACTAACTTGGCATATCAGTAGACGATACTTATATTGGCATTAATTACATGGAATTTATGTGGCATGTGAAATTTCCCTTGTTAATTCCAACATTCACATACCCGAAAGATTGCATATCGACGCTATCAAAGTCTAAAATCACTAAAGAAACTAGCTCAATTTTATCTTGTGAGATTCCCATCTCATAAAAAGTGCTTACAGGGATGATGTTGATCGATGCACCACCATTCAACAACACTCTTGGGAAACTAATCCCATTACTAGACGAATAAAATACAATGTTTTGTTGTGAAATAATAATTACTATCTATCTTCCACTCAAAAAACTACATCTAAGTTGTACTTTTTGACAAGTCTTCTAATGGGGTCATGCCAATTGATGGATGGATCCACTGGGTCTTGTACTGCCTCGAGAATATTCTTAGTAATTGCCAATATAATTTCATATTTGACTTTAATTCAATCAATAAACAAATTGAACTTTGGACTTTTCGTGATCGCTGTCCACTCTGAATTAATTACCACCTCATAAGTTTAAGCATTACAAATACACCCATCTTTACATGTTCCTCCTTCATCAAGTGAAAGAACCACACTGACCTTGCATTCTTTAATTTTAACCTCTTCATCCCAATCATACTTGTAATATGTGTTGGCCAACCAAAACATCCACTCTTTACATTCTTTATCATTTTCACCCATTCCATAGACTCTATTATCTCGTCCAAGTCATGAGCTATCTTCATATTTATGGAAGCATATCGATGGATTGACAATGGACTCATTAACATCCACGGGATGAATCTTATGAGTGCTATTTGAAATTTGTTAATTTATTATCTTACTTAGATAATAGTATTCCTTTGTCGAGCACTGGACAATCTAATGCCGCTCGTAAAACTTTACATATGTCTTCTCAATAAATGTGTGTATTTGACCATTTGTATGAGGAGGGATTTCCACCCCCTCATATACTAATATATGGTAACAATCCATGGATTTTTCCACTCTGCATGGTAGTAGTGGTGGAACATCACTTCCAAAAATTATCTTTCCTAAAATACTATTCTTGGGTTTTTGGCCACATTTCTTCAGTTTGGGAATGCTATCCACATAATTAATCAAATGTCGTCCAGTAACTTAGAATCTTTCCTGGTTGAAGAGACACCCGAGTCCTATAACTCTAAGATTTTGGATTTATAATTATGGATATATTCATTGTTGCTCAAGTGAACTCCATAAAAGTACCCTCACGAGTTTCATTAATCAAGCAGACTTTGTATACATCGAGTAAGCTTTGTACGCATATCTGCAACAATATTGCTTCTATGGCCTCCTCATGGACGTCAAAAGATTTTTCTCTAAAATACTTGATGTACTGTATCATCTCCTCGCCAGGTTTTTGGACTTATTCAATTAAATACCTTAAAGTAAACTCATGTTTAGCTAAATTTTTTATTTGTAAGAACAGTCTGTGCATCTCTTCCCAAGTGGGAATGCTATTTGTCACTGGGTAGGAGTAGCACGGGTAAGATTTTTTAGTAAGAGACTTCGACAATTCCCTCAACCTCAAATTCTTGTCTATGCAATGCACACCAAGGTTTTCCACAAAGCTTTTGAAATGATCTCTAGGAGTTTTTCCTTTTCCATTTAACTTCATGAACTTTGATGGAATATTTTCCTCGAGGTAGGAATTCTCATTGACACTATCTGGATGAGGAGTTTTTAACTGTTCATACATGAGAGGAGTTCATTGAGTGAGAGGAGCTTCTTATCCTCCTCTATTGTAACAGACTTTAGGGCTATTCCCCCACCTCTGTTTTCTTCGTTGTTGGTGAGTAATCGAGGGTTGGGGTCTGCTCAGCCGCCACCTTCTTTGCTGGCCCCACCTTTATTGTGATTGCTCCTCTAGTAGGAACCGCCACTGGCATAACATAGATTTTGACTAAACTTTCCATGTCCACATTGTTCTACTTCACAAAATCGAAAAAAAAAACTCATAAGATTTATTAAATTCATATGTGGAATAGCCGAGTTGCTCGTTTGACCCATAAAAGGGTCGTGAGCACTCGCTCCCATAACAACATCTTCATTGTGTTTCTTAATAAGTGATAGAGTTTCTTTTGCGTATATTTGCGTCGTTATTTGAAAGCTCCTCTAATCAAAACCTTGCATACCTACAAAAATATAACAATACTAGAGTGTAGATGTAAGTAAGGGAATCAATCCATTTCAAGGGAGTGAAACTAGATGCAAATTCAAATGTAATTCACTTTTATTCTCTTTTTGGACTTTTTTCTTTTTCTATTTTTTTTATAGCTTTTTCAATATTAAAACACTTTTGAGAATGAGGTGAGTTTTAAACTAAGAACTAAATACAAAATGTTAATTGAACTAAAATAAAAATGTGAAAATATAAACTAATGGGTGATGAAAGTGAGTGAAATGTAACTAAATGAGAGAATGAATCAAGGGATGTATATCCACCCCCAATTCACACAACTAATTTAGCTGAAACTATTTTAATTTGATTGAATTCCAAAATATTTAGTTAATTCAAATGGTAATTGTCATTACTCAAATGAACTAATTGAATATTCTTTTAGAAAAGTAATTTTAGTTCCCACTAATACTATTAAAAATATAATTCAAATGAATCACCCTCTAGAATAGATTCACCTAACTAGTTTTAATTTTGACAAGACTAAACAAAAGTAGGTGAAAATAATATTAACATTTTAATATATTTGATAAGCATATCTCTTGTTTGAATCAAATGATAAAATGTCAACACAATTTGCAATCCTCTCTCAAGGATTATTTTTCATTTCTCAATGAAAAATTTAGAGTAGGAATTAAATTTACTAATCAAAGGAATTCAATAAAATTAAAACTAACAAACTAAACTAATTGGATTCATGGAGGCTTCAATTTATCCCTTGATTGGGAGATTAGCCTTCCATAATCATCATCCAATCAACAATAAGATAATAGAGAACTAAAAGAATGAGATGAAAAATTAGAGATAAGATAATCAAACCCAATTTGAGGAGAATGGCAATTGATCATCAATTAATGCAACAATCTTCTCAATTAATTACAATCACTCCAAAAAAAACCTAAATAAATTTACAAAAACAAAATTCTACTCTCTACAATTTTTCTCTATAATTCTCTTCTTTTTTTGTCTATAATTTTTCCTATCTAAAAAGTTCTCTCTCTTTTGGGTCTTCTTTCTTCAAATTATATGTGCCAATGGGGCTAGGAGTATAATGGGGAGAGAGGATAAGTGTGCATGAGGTATGTAAGGTGTGGGAAGTATGCACACATGTGCATATGAATGAGATGGTGAGAGCATGTGGGAGAAGAAATCATATTTGTTTAATGGTGATTGGGGATATTTTGGGTAAATGGTTAAAAGAAGTTAGTTGGGGGTTAAAATGGGAAGATGGGAATAAGTGGGTTTAAAGAACATGTGGGGTAATTTGGTTTGTGTCTTAGCATTTGGCAGGTGACAAAAATGATTTTTCATTTGGATTTTGAATTTGGACTTGCATAAATGGGTTGAGTTGGACTGAGTTGAAATCGGGTTGGAACGATTTGGATTATGGGTATAGAATCGGGTTTGGAGTTGTTTTGCTGCTGGGTGTTGGGTTCGGGTTTGAATGGAATTGGGGAAGGTCTCGGGTTGGAGACCCGAGTTAGAAGAATGGGAGCACGTCATGGGCTGATCGGGTTTGAGTCTAACGTTTGGGTTTGTGGGTAGAGTGATGGTGATTAAGTTGGTTAATGGAGGTGAGTGGTAAGAGGTTGGCTTGGTTATGGAGGTGATTGGAGAGATAATGTGGGAGGTAGAAGATGGTGGAGGGAATGGTTGGGTGTAAGTGAGGTGTATGGTGTTAGGGTGTGTGTGGGGGATTTGTTTTAGGTGTATGTTAGGTGTATGGATAGTTAGTATGAGAGTGTGTGTTAGTTTGGATCAAAAAAATAAAATTAAAACTAAAAACATAAAATTAATAAAACTAAAAAATAGAATCTAACTAAAAATAAAACAAAATAAAAAAATAAAAATAAAATATTAAAACGTAAAAAAATAAAATCCTAAGCTATTAAAAACTAAAACTAAACTAAAATAAAATTAATAAAACTAATCTAAAAAAATAAATAAGATAAAATAATAAAAATAAACTAACTACAAACAAACAAAAAATTAAAATAAAAATTAAAGAAACAAAACTCGATGCGCAAATAAAATATAAAATATCCTAAAATAAATACGATTTTAAAAAATAAATTCTAAAAATTAAATGACATAACTAAAAAAACTAAAAAATCTAAAATAAAATAAAAGGGGATAAACCAAACACACACGGGGATCGGGTGATGGGACTGGGAAGGTCGGGGCTAGGTTAGGATTACAGGATAGGGTATACGCGCTTAGCTCCATTTTTACCGCATTTTGATGGGATTTAAGCATTTGAACTCCACAAATGGTAATTGACCTACAAAATAAATAATAAAGCATATAAGACCCAATTTGTCGAGAATTAACAACTAAAATACGTCTATTCGAGTTATAAAATGTACACTTTTTGTTTCTTATTAATAAGCGCTTACAACTTTACTTCAGTAGACAGACAATGACTACTGGTGTACTTGCTCTAATTCTGAGAGTTGTCTTGGGGTTGCTCGAGCAACCCCGCCTAATGGTACAACTCGCTTTCATTTTGGAGTTTTTTAGGTTGCTGGAGCACCTTCCTTTACTGGTGTTGCTCGTATGACTTGTGGAGTTTTGGGTTGCTCGACCACCCTCTTTTGCTCTACCTACTCACAAAACTCTTCTATATTTGCGAGGATACATGTGTACCCCTCTACAATTTTATACAAATCATCATAAATAAGACTTTCCATTTATCTTTTGTCCCCTAATAATAATTAAATTTTAGACCGCCGCAATGGATTACATAATTTAAAAAGTCAAAAGTCACATGATTTTCATTAATTCATTTGGTATAAAAATTTAGAATGTCAGAATTAAAAAGAAATTAAACAGTTTGACCAACTCATATTTATTTACATTTTCAACTCGTAAATAAACTTAGTATATAAAAATATTAGAGAATACTAATTGAAAAAGGCGGTAATATGTGAACTTATAATGTTTGGATTACGTTTTTCATGTTTTCTTAAAACGAGAAAAGCTTGAATATATTTGTATTAGATTATGTATTTTTAGGACTTAAAATAATATTGATTATGGATATAGGACAAAAAATATTTCGTTTCCATTTTTAGTCCCTATTTTCAAATTAAAGGGACACGTGCCATGTTGTGATTGGTTGACGTTTTATGAATATGGGTCCGCGCCAGGGCTTTATTTAAAAATGGGGACTAAAACTATGAAAAAAATGTTTGTTGTCCTATTTTCAAAATACATATTACAATAGGTCCTAAATTTACAAAGCCCCTTGTATTTCCATTTTTTATGATCTTCTTTATTGATTGAATGCTTAGAGCTAAGTATGCTAATCAATCACACACGACATGTGTGCTGCACAACCTTTTTTCAAGATCGACAAAGCGCCTCTATAAGTTTGACAAGTATAGGTGTTTTTTGAACAAAATATGAAGTCCTCGTGAAATATTCACATACAAGCTTTTAAAAAGTTGTTGATAAAGGCACCAAAAAAATATTTTCCTAACACAAAAGTATTGATTTTAAAACATAGTGTACAATATATTTTATTCATTGTGTGGCGCTAGGAAAATATTTGGGGTGCCTTTATCATCATCCTTTAAAAAAAAAAGAAAAATACCATGTATTGATTTTTAACAATTTTGTATTTCAAAGTGCTTTCAAGTATTGTACATATATATATGCATAACAATTTTATGCACTTCAAATACAAACTTGGTAAAAATAACTTAATACGTATAGCATTATTTCAAAAAAAAATATGTCAGTTATGATCCAAGCACCCAAGCACACGGAGCGGGGAGTTGGACTTGGACTACTTCTCCCTGAAGTCTTACCCTATGGGAAGAAATAGGGGTGTCAATTCGTGCTAATGGGTCGTGTTTGGGTCTTGCTCGACACGAACCGGCACAATTTTATTTGGCACGAACACGACACGATCGGCTAGCGTGCTTTTTTTTCTAGCACGAACACGACCCGACACGAGTAACACGATAAAAAAAATTGTGCCAATTTGGTACGATTGACACGATGAGACACGATAACCCGTTAGGCCAATTGAAGATGGGTTCTTTTATTACACGAGATGTAGTTTCTTATTTGGGCTAATTGAGTTGTAATTGGGACACAATTGGGTTGTTTTCTGATCGTGTTGCAATTGGGTTAAAATGGGTCAATTTCGGGCCAATTTCGTGTCATATTTTTTACACGAACACGACACGACCCGCTAGTGGGTAAAAAAACCTGGCCCGAGATGACACGAACACGACAAGCCATTTCAATTTCGTGCCAATTTCGTGTTGGGTTCGTGGCCGAATTGCCATCAAAACACAACAATTTTATTAGTCCCCAAAACTAAAATAATCAATGGAAATAATGTTCGATAAAAGGAATATTTTGTGACATGTCTTTCTATCCCAAAAACAACTCAAGAAAGATCAGAAAGACTTGTACAAATTGTTGATATTTTATTTCTTACCATGCATAAATAAACATTTCTAAAAACAAGCAAAATCATCGCTAAACTAACCATTGATTGTTAGACATTCGAGGAATCATTTTATATCAAAACTAAGTTTATTATTGCTTATTAATGACAGTTATATTATGTTGCAGACATATTATTATATTTAATAACAATTTTATGATTGTAAATAAATATTTAGCACATATATTTGAATGTCCATAAAAGTAACGCTTCTGCAGAAGCGCACCATATCACTTTGGAATCCATAACGTGCATGTCATAGATACCAAAAGTTTAGTCTACAAATAAACCGTTTGAATTATGAAAATAATAAATGATGAAAGCAATATTTGAATGTAAACTAAGGTGTACGTGAGAGAAAATAAAATAATTGGGCATACCAAGAATTTAGTGGTTCACCAATTTGACTACATACACTAAGAGACCGGTTCCAGAAATTTTGACGAAGGTTACAATGTACAATAAATAAGTTCTTAATGATAAATTTCATATTATCAACTCTCTTACCCTATACATGGATAGCCACTGTACATTCACTCTCCCTCCCCCCCCCTCCCCCAAGTGAACCAACTTCTAAGCCTAGAACTCTCTCAATCTTTTGCCCTCAAATGTACCTAATCTGTATATATATATATATATATATATATGTCACAAAGTGTACCTATAATTTAGGCGATAATTTCTAAGTGTATTGTCAGGTGACACATGTCCGGTCCGCATTCTTAAAAGAGTGTCACCGAGTGTGCCTATAATGTAGGCGATAATTTCTAGGTATATCGTCAGGTGACACATGTCCGGTCCGCATTCTTAATATATATATATATATATATATATATATATATAAATAACATCTACTACTAGTATAAATAATAATTATAATACACATTGATGATGCTAAGAATCAGCACCACCAGGTAAGGTGTTTCCAAGCTCAATATGTGAATAACAATGGCAGCACATGTATATAAAGAGATAAGAGAAGGAGGTGAGGATATGAGGCATCAACACCGGAATATGAGTGCTTCAGCCAATCTGGCCTACGTCCACTATGAGTGTGTGAGTAATATCGCTGAATGAAGGCACTAATGGCCATAGATACAATTCACTCAAGCTCTCTCTCTCTCTCTCTCTCTACTGTATATTTAGACAGAGTTTTATCTAGGGTTTTAATAACTGGATCCTTTTGCAAGGTAGGGGATGACCCCTATATATAGTGCCTAGGGGACGTAATGTACCCCCCATGCATGCAATGAGCATGTGTGTGGTATCCTCACCAATGTGGGAATGCCATCTGTCATTGTCACATGTAAGCAATGATGATGAAATATTCTCCCACATGTGGAGAATAATCTTGTCACAACTGATTTGTGCCCAGGTGTCCTTATCCAAATGTCAACAGATGCTCGACAGTCATGTTGGTGAATGACCTCGGCCTGGGAGAGGCCGAGATGTAAAGGCTTGATGTCCGTTCAATCCGAGAAGTGTCATAAGGAGTCTCGGCCTGATCTTAGCCAAGACATTATGCTAGGTCAGCCCCAGCCGAGGTAGGGATAGACCCATGCTGGTGATTACTAAGGCCTCTTGTGACCTCATCCCAAGCCGAGGTTGAACCGGTTCCAAGTTAAGGGTCGGCTCCCTGTCACCTCGGCCCACCCTTGGCAGAGGTTGCCATACCCACAGTGCTGTTGATGCCTGTGATGCGCGCAGTGCCCGCTTGGCTGTGTAGATGGTAGTGTCGGCCTGAGCCGAGGTAGGGGTGGCCGAGAGATGGTATCGTACGCCCCTAGCCTTCCTAGGGTCGATCAATGTTTCGGCCATCATCTCGGCCGAGGTAGGTCTGGCCGAGGTTATACTTGGGCATATCAATCACCCCCCAGCCCTTAGTCACATGCGAGAGCAAGTGGCTAGGGGATTGCTTCACCTCCGAGGCCTGTTCGTCCCAAGGCTAACACCTGCGTGACGCCTATCCCAGGCTAAGGTGTGCCCACTTGGCTTGCGTGCGCTGTCAGTTGTCCCTTGGGTTTCCCAAGGCAATGATGGGCCTTGGGAAGTGTGCCCAAGTATTTAAGGGGTTAAACCCTTTCTTCCTCTTTTCCCGCGCACGCTGTTTCCTGCAAATTTTCTCTCTCTAAAGCCTCTTCAATCCAGCGCTCTTTCTGCAGAAGGTTTCCTGTAGGTTTCTTGTGGATTCTCTTGGTTTCATTCGTCAATTTACTTCCAGGTACTCCTCCTTTTCCATTTCCTTTGTTTTTGACATTCGGTTTGCATTTTTCGGTGACCTTTTAAGTTTTCCGGTGGTTCATTTGAGTTTTCCGGAGAGCTTCATTGATTCAGGCGACCTGTGTTTTCTTGAAGTTCCTTACTTTGATCTTCAAACCCCTTTATTTTATAAGCCAATCGTGTTTGTAGGTTTAGGAGTTTTCCTTAAGTTTAGGGTCGTTAGGAGTTTTAGGTCGTCCTCTGATGCTCAGACCCCTGTACCAGCTTCTTGAGGAATTCCCTTCTCTCAGAGAGAAGACCTTAGAGAAAATTAGGCAAATAGAGAGAGCTCAGGAAGAAGCTCGTAGGTCACAGGAGTTCCCTGTCAGACGTATCTTTCCCCCACCTATCAAGGTAGTATACCCTGATCCTCCAGAGAACTTCTATCAGACAGACGTCTCTGCTAACCAATTGCCGATGTCTGAGTCTGAGTCCTCCACCTAAGACCCCATGTCTGTGGACTCTTTTCAGGAAGCCATGGATTTTACACCTCGGCCTGGTCAGGCCCCTGACCAGGCCTAGGTCTCCAGCCGAGCCTCGTCTCAGAATGGCTCAAGCACCTCAAATTCTTCTTCAGAGGTCGAACCTGTTGTGCCAAGTGTGTCTGTGCCACCCATTCTAGATGACATCCCTCTGTCGGCCGTTAGCGGGGCCGAGTTTGCTCAGAGGTTCCCTGGTCACCCGTCTACGTCTGCTCCAGCCGACGTTGAGCTTGACGACGATGATGAGGATGCTGAAAGTGATGTTGACGTCTCTGAGGTGGACGAGTACGAGAGCACAGTCACTGAGGTGGATCTGCTGCACTTCAGATACTCATACTCCATCAGTCCCTCAATCAAATTAAGGAGACCTCTGAGGGAAGAGAGGGCCTACCACGGTCGAGATGGAGAAATCTGCTTGTATGAGCAGATCTTTAAGTTAGGGTTTCATCTACCCATTCATCCCGTCATCAGGTCCATTCTTTTCTTTATCAACTTGGCCCCCTAGCAGCTCTCTCCCAATGCTTGGAGAGTTATTATTGGATCCATCATCTTGTGGAGGGAAGTCCACCACTCTGACCTCCCAGTTCAGGTCTTTGCTGGTTGTTATGTCCCTACCTAGGCCAAAAACCATCCGAGCTACTATCACTTCGTGGCTCGGAGGCCTGAGAAGAAGATGCTTCAGGTCACTCAGACCTCGAATCACAACTGGAAGCCCCGGTATTTTTTCGCCTCAGGGCCATGGGAATTTGGCTCATCTGTTCCCTCTTCCACTTTTGAGCCGAGGCTACCCCTCAGATGGGGTAAGGTCACCATGTCTGCTAGGGCCGATCCTGGCCTAAGTCTTCAGAACGGAAAAAAGGTGAAGGCCCTGCAAGACCAAGGGGCACATGGTCTGTTCATCAAGTTCGAACATCTGCTGACCCCCCAGTATCTCTCGGGGACGAGCCTAGGTGGAAGTCCCCTTGTTGACTTTGGTAAGGATTTTTCTTTTTGTTCCAAGTCTAACCTCTGATCATTCATGTTTGATTTCTGACTCTTATCTTTTCACTTTTGCAGAGAGACCTCCAGGTGTCCCGGACGAATTGTGGGAGATGGCTGCTCCGAGTTTGGCTAAACTTGCAAAGAGGACTGGTTTGAATGCTCCTCCTATAGATCCCTCAACATCCAAGTCCAAGAAGAGGGTTCCTGAGGTCCCGACACCCTGTCGGCTCGTCTGAAACAGCTGAAACTTACCGATAGCGTGGTCGGCCACAGAAGACAGTCCATGGACGCACTTTCCAACATGATGACCGAGGCCGACAAGCATTTTTACAAGGCCATGGATACCTCCATGATGGTTGAGTTCGGCCTCCATAGATCCGTCCAGGTATGACTTGATCTTTTTGCCAATAATTTTTCAAGTGCAACGTCTGATTTTACTCCCCTCTAACCTCTTCATTATCTGTGCAGGGTGTGACTGCCATGTACCAGCTATCTAACTGGGCCCTGAGGAAATTGCCTCTCATTCAGAAGGGGCAGGAGGCTGAGAAGGTCGAGAGAGCCCTGAAGGCCGAGGTTGACCGTCTGAGATCAGAGTTACAGAATGCCGAGAATAAGGCCCAAAACTCTAAAAATAAGGCCCAGGGTTTGGAAAAAGATATCTCTGCGCTCGTCCAAAGCCACGCCAAGGCCTTGAAGGATAAGGATGATGCTCTGCAGCGGAAGGTCAACGCGGCTGTGAAGGCTGCCCTTACAGATGCCTCAGAGAGAATAATTTCTGACTACAAAGTCTCTGAGGAGTTCGTGGGTTTTGGTTTTGAATACCTCGAAAGAGGTATCAAAGCCACCACCAAATGGGTCGAGGTCAGAGAGAGGGAGGTTGGTACTATAAAGGCCTCCGACTTTATGGGCCTCGGCTTCGTCGACCCTCAGTTTGCCCAGGCATTGCAATAGGTTGAATACGAGGCTGCTGCCCCTGGTAAGACTGCTACTCTGGAAGGGACTGATCTCGGAGGGACTGACCCTGCTGATGATGTGGCTGAGGTGACCAATGCTAATCAGGTCAACCCAGCCGATACTGTCAATGCTCCCCCCCTCAGACCTTTAACCTGTAACAAATTTTTTTCTTATAAATTGTAATTGAACTTGATTTGTAACACCTCTGAATGTTATGTAATCTCTTCTTTTTACTGAATGCCTATCTTCTTTTATTTTTATATCTGAATGCCTCTGAATTCTATTTAGCTCTGAAGTCATTATCTAATATGTTGTTCTCATAACCAACTTCACCAAATTAATGATGTTTAGGGTCTGAGGTCATCTAACCCGGGTGTCTGAGCTCAGACCTCGTCACCACCTAGTGATGTTATGAGGGTCTGAGGTCATCACCTAAGAGGTTAGCCTCATAATAAATCTCACCAAATTAATGATGTTAAGGGTCTGAGGTCGTCTAACCCAGGTGTCTGAGCTCAGACCTCGTCACCACCGAGTGATGTTATGAGGGTCTGAGGTCATCACCTAAGAGGTTAGCCTCATAATAAGTCTCACCAAATTAATGATGTTAAGGGTCTGAGGTCATCTAACCAGGGTGTCTGAGCTCAGACCTCGTCACCACCGAGTGATGTTATGAGGGTCTGAGGTCATCACCTAAGAGGTTAGCCTCATAATAAGTCTCACCAAATTAATGATGTTAAGGGTCTGAGGTCATCTAACCAGGGTGTCTGAGTTCAGACCTCGTCACCACCGAGTGATGTTATGAGGGTCTGAGGTCATCACCTAAGAGGTTAGCCTCATAATAAATCTCACCAAATTAATGATGTTAAGGGTCTAAGGTCATCTAACCAGGGTGTCTGAGCTCAGACCTCGTCACCACCGAGTGATGTTATGAGGGTCTGAGGTCATCACCTAAGAGGTTAGCCTCATAATAAATCTCACCAAATTAATGATGTTAAGGGTCTGAGGTCATCTAACCCAGGTGTATGAGCTCAGACCTCGTCACCACCGAGTGATGTTATGAGGGTCTGAGGCCATCACCTAAGAGGTTAGCCTCATAATAAGTCTCACCAAATTAATGATGTTAAGGGTCTGAGGTCGTCTAACCCAGGTGTCTGAGCTCAGACCTCGTCACCACCAAGTGATGTTATGAGGGTCTGAGGCCATCACCTAAGAGGTTAGCCTCATAATAAGTCTCACCAAATTAATGATGTTAAGGGTCTGAGGTCATCTAACCAGGGTGTCTGAGCTCAGACCTCGTCACCACCGAGTGATGTTATGAGGGTCTGAGGTCATCACTTAAGAGGTTAGCCTCATAATAAGTCTCACTAAATTAATGATGTTAAGGGTTTGAGGTCATCTAACCAGGGTGTCTGAGCTCAAACCTCATCACCACCGAGTGATGTTATGAGGGTCTGAGGTCATCACCTAAGAGGTTAGCCTCATAATAAGTCTCACCAAATTAATGATGTTAAGGGTCTGAGGTCATCTAACCAGGGTGTCTGAGCTCAAACCTCGTCACCACCGAGGGATGTTATGAGGGTCTGAGGTCATCACCTAAGAGGTTAGCCTCATAATAAATGCCTGGTCTAAAGAATGAAACAAGAACTTGATATGGAAACAGATCTTTATTAATAACCTCCTCTCAGTAAGATAGTACATTTTCATAAAATTCTATACATCATATGTAATATCTTTTGAGATGGTCAGCATCCCACGGGTTAGTGAAAGGTTCTCCTTCTAGGTTTTCTAGCCTGTAAGTGCCAGGCACAACCTCTTCCGTAACCTTGTAGGGGCCATGCCAGTTTGGGTGTAGCTTGTTTGCCTTCTGTAGTGTCTTCTTTAGAACTAGGTCTCCCACTGCAATGGGTCTTGACTTCACCCTCTGGTTGTAGAATTTTGCTGCCCTCTGCTGGTAGGCTGCTTTTCTGACCTCTGCATCTTCCCTTCTTTCTTCGATGAGATCCAGGTCTAGCCTTCTCTTCTCTCCATTGCTGTTAGGGTCGTAGGTCTGAATCCGATGAGTTGGCAGTCCTACCTCCGTTGGTATGACAGCCTCTGAGCCATGTGTCAGCATGAATGGGGTTTCTCCTGTGGGTGTCCTTATCGTACTTCTGTAAGCCCATAACACTGCACAGACCTCTTCTGTCCATCTACCCTTCGCATCTTCCAACCTCTTCATGATTCCGTCCAAGATGGTTATGTTTGTGACCTCGGTCTGTCCATTAGCTTGAGGACGACCAGGGGATGAGAAGAACTGCTTAATCCCCACTCTTAGCCAATATTTTTCTAAGGATGAGTTCTTGAAATGGGTGCCATTGTCTGAGATGAGAGTGTTCAGGAGGCCATATCTGCATATGATGTTCTTCCAAATGAACTGGAAGGTCTTCTGCTCTGTAATTGTTATCATCGGTTCCGTCTCCACCCACTTTGAAAAGTAGTCAATGGCAACTATCAAGAATCTATAGTTGTTGGAAGCTCTTGGCAAAGGTCCTACCAAGTCAATTCCCCATACCACAAATGGCCATGGAGAAGAGATCGACGTCATAGGCTGATGAGGTTGATGAGGGATAGTGGCGAACCTTTGACATTTGTCACACTTCTTCACATAGTCTGCAACGTCCTTAGACAAGGTAGGCCACCAGTACCCCTGAGTGATGATCCTCTTGGATAAGGGCCTTCCCCCTATGTGGCTAGAGCTCATGAACCTCCTGTAAGACCTGGGGTACCTCCATGGGGTGCACACACCTGAGGAGAGGCAAAAGAAACCCCTTTTTGTACAGGACGTCTCCTACTATTGAGAACTTGGCAGCCCTGTATCTCAACTTTCTCCTTTCCATCTTAGACTCAGGTAGCTCTCCGTCTCTTAGGTATCTGACGAGTGGGTCAATCCATGAGTCTCCCAGGTTCACATTGTGACAAGGGCTACACACCTCGTCCTCCTCGATGCTTGCTTTTCATAAGACCTCGATTGGAATGGTCCTTCCCAAATCTGTCTTCATTGCCGAGGCTAGCCTTGCCAATGCATCAGCGTGGTTGTTGCTCAGGCGAGGCACTCTCTTCATCCTTGCTTCTTCAAAATATTATAGCAATCCTCTTACCTTCTTTAGGTATTTGGCCATCCTTTCGTCTTTGGCCTCGTATGCCCCCAGCACTTGATTGACAACCAACCTCGAGTCGCTGTGGAGTAGGAGTCGCTTTACTCGAAGAGTTGTTGCTAATAAGAGACCTGCTATCATGGCCTCATACTCAGACTCGTTGTTGGAGGCCTTGAAGTTGAATCTCAAGGCGTACTCAATATTGGCACCATCTGGAGCCGAGAGTACTAGCCCCGCGCCGCTTCCATTGTCACAAGAAGAGCCACCAACGAAGAGGCTCCACACATCCGCATCAGATGAGAAGGCCCCTTCTCTCATAACCCCCTTCTTGAAGAGGTACCGATCCTCTTCGTTCTCTTCCACTTTGCTCCGGGTTTTTCCTGGTACAACCTCTTCTCGGCCTCGGAAGATGTTAGGGGCAGTCTCTTCCGAATTTCGGAAGGCACTACGGTTCATCTCTTCTCCGTCCTCTGAACCTTTCTCTGTCTCGGCCTCTTCCAAACTTCTATCGGCCTCTTCCCAGGTGAACTATGCGATAAAGTCTGCGAGGGCCTGCCCTTTGATGGTTGTCCTAGGCTGGTAGGTAAGATCATATTATCCTAGCTCGATGGCCCAGGTCATCAATCTTCCGGACTTCTCAAGCTTGTGCAGAACCTGCCTTAGTGGGGAGTCAGTGAGGACTACCATGGAGTGATCTTGGAAGTAAGGCTTCATCTTCCTTGAGGCGTGTATCAGGGCATAAGCCAACTTCTCCATCCGGGGATAGTTTTGTTCAGACCCTTAAAGGGCCTTACTATTGAAGTATACAGGCCTCTGAATTCCATCCTCTTCCCCTATGATGGCTGCGCCGATGGCTGACTCAGATACTTCCAGATACACAAACAACCTCTCCCCCGTGATGGGCCTAGACAGCAACAATGGAGATCCCAAGTAGGACTTGAGTTGGTCAAAAGCTTTTTCACACTCTTCGTCCCACTGGAAGGCCTTTCTCAGAACTTTAAAGAACGGAAGATACTTGTCCGTTGCCCTGGAAACAAACCTGTTAAGGGCAGCCACTCTTCCAGTGAGTCTCTGGACGTCCTTGATACTCCTAGGAGTCTTCATGTCGAGCAAGGCCTTGATCTTCTCTGGGTTTGCTTCAATCCCCCTCTGATTAACGATGAACCCCAAGAACTTCCCGGCTCCTACCCCGAAGACACACTTTGCTGGGTTGAGCTTCATCCTGTACGACTCCATGACATCAAAGGTCTTCTCAAGGTCTTCTATGTGAGTACATGCTTTCAGGCTCTTCGTTAGAATATCATCCACATACACCTCCATGGTCTTACATATCTGCTCCTCGAACATCTTATTGACAAGATGTTGATATGTTGCTCCCGCATTTTTTAGACCAAAGGACATCACCTTGTAACAGTACGTCCCCTTGTCAGTAATGAAGGTTGTCTTCTCAGAGTCTTCGGTATCCATGAAGATTTGGTTATAACCTGAATAAGCATCCATGAAACTCATAAGCTCGTGCCCTGCCGTTGCATCCACCATCTGGTCTATCCTAGGTAAGGGATAGCTGTCTTTCAGGCAAGACCTATTCATGTATGTGAAATCTACACACATCCGCCACTTTCCATTGGCCTTAGGCACGATGACTGCATTTGAGAGCCACTATGGATAAGTAACCTCTCTTATGAACTCGGCCTCTTCCAACTTTTTCACCTATTCCCGGATGACCTCATACTTCTCTCTGGAGTAGACTTTTCGCCTCTGTTTAATAGGCCTAGCATCTCTGTCTACGTTGAGCTTGTGGGTCATGATCTCAGGGTCGATACCAGGCATATCTGCATGACTCCATGCGAAGACACTCTGCCTCCTCCTGAGGAAGTTTATCAGCTCTTCCTTGATCCCTTGCTCCAGGGCCTTGCCGACCTGGATGGTTTTTTTCGGCCCTCCTCATTGAGGACGATGGAATCTACCTCTTCCGCGGACTCGCCCTTCTTCAATTTTGTTTCGTCTCTGGGATCAAGAGTGTCAATGCTGTAAGTGGCGGTTGCTCTTTTATGGGCCTCTCGCTCTTCGGTCGAGTTGAAATAACACTCCCGCGCCGTGGTCTGGTCCCCTTGCACTTCCCATAAGGAGTCGGGAATTTTAGCATCTGGTGGACCGTTGACGGCACGGCTTCAAACTCTCTGAGGGCCACTCTTCCGATGATTAGGTTGTAGGCCGAGAAGACATTTTCGTCCATAACAAAAAAGTTTATCTTCTTGGTCAGCCTCTTAGGCCACTCATCTCCCATCCGTACATCCATTTCATACATGCCCAATGGGTGTACCTTCTCACCACTGAAGCCTATCAATGGGTGATGGTAGGGCACCAACCTTGCCCTGCTAAGACCCAAGCTCTTGAAACAAGGCCAGAACATCACATCTGCTGAGCTTCCCCCATCTTTGAGGATTCTCCCTACATCGCACCCATGCACCCTTGTTGTTATGACTAAAGGGTCATCATGGGGGGCTAAGATGCCCTTGAAGTCGAGTCTGGAGAACCCCACTACGAGGGTGTCCATGTCCACCTTCTTCCTCTTCTGCACTAAGTTAGAAGACGTTAGATTCACAACCTCAGGTTTGACCACTGACTTGGCCTCCGCTACATGAGCTTTCCTGTCGGCTACCTCAGAGCCACCTCCTGCGAATCCCCCACATATGGTGATAACACCAAAGGAGATCATCCCTACCCTCTTCACTGGGGTGTTGTCATCCTTAGGTGGGAGATCCGGGTCGTCTCCATCATCACCCTCTGAATCATCATGCCTTCTAGCCAGGACATCGCCACGGCACCTGTCATTTCTTCTCTTCCTAGGGTCTTCTCTTCCACCCTTTGGGGCCTTGCCATCCACATACTTTCTCAGCTTCCCGAATTTCAGCATCTTCTCAATCTCATCCTTCAGAGCGAAGCATCTATCTGTGACATGGCCGTGATCCTGATGGAACTCACACCAGAGGTTTTTTTTCCTCTTATGTGGTGGGGCCTTCAATTTCTCTAGCCACCTCAGAGCCCGGTTAGTCTTGATCTCATTAAGGATGTGCTCACAGCTCACAGTCAGAGGAATGTAATGAGCAAACTTGTCATCTGCTGACCTCTTCTTCCCCTCTTTCTTTCCACGGGACCTCCCAGTGCTACCACGGTTCTCCTCCTCATATTTGGCGGCCATTGCCTCTTCCGCATTCATCACTTTCCCTGCGGTGAACAACAGCTCTGCCATAGACTTGGGGGGGTCTTCCGCCAGCTTCCACAATAGCTTCCCTTTCTGGAGGCCTCCTATCAGGGCGGTCATGGCTATGCTCTCTTCGTAACCCTCCACCTCCAACTTCTCCTTGTTGAATCTTGCTATATAGTCTCTTAGGCTTTCACCCTTAGCCTGTTTGACATATAAGAGGTGGGTAGTGTTCTTTTGAGGTCTTACCCCAAAGCAGAAGTTGTGGATGAACTTCTCAGCTAGGCCTTTGAAGTTCTCGATCGAGTTCTTTGGAAGAGAGGTGAACCAGCTGTGCGCTGCCCCTGTCAAGGTTCCTGAGAAGGCCCTGCACTTCATCTCATCGGGTATCGAGTAAATATCTGTCGCCGACTGATACATCTCGATATGGTGCACTGGGTTAGTGCTGCCATCGTACTTAGGAGTCACTGTAGGAGGCTTGAACTTAGCTGGGGTTGGGAACCCCACTATCCTAGCTACAAACAGGGAGCCCTCCGAGTAGCCCCTCTGTAATGGGTCCCTGCTCTTTATGAGGTCCCCTATCTTCTCCTCGAGATGTTGGATTGAGTCATTCCAGGGTCTTCTCTCTTCAACTTGGACGAGGTTATCCCCTGCCACTTCTCTGCGATGGACAGAGGGCTCCTCAGCCATGACCCGTTGACTGTTGACCTCTTCCTTCTCCCTAGCTCTTCTCTCCAAGGGTCGGCCTTGATCTGGTCGAGCCTGCCTATTCCCTCTTTGAGAGCCTACCGCGCTCCTTGACCTCGATAGCCTCTGCCTCAGGTCATTGACTGGGCCCAGCCTCTCGAAGTTCGACCCTCTGCTTAACCTGTTAAAGGCCAACCCTCTCTATTGGGCCTCATCTCTGCTTCGGTTGACACATCCTTGACTCTGCCTATCAAAGGCCGACCCTCTTTGTTGGGCCTCATCTCTTCTTCGGCCGACACATCCTTGGCTCTGCCTAAGAGGTCGTATGGTGTTATCTGACACCTCATACGACTCCCAGCAGTCCTCAAGGGCCTCTTCAGCTTCTAGGCCATCATACATGTCCTATGGGCAAGGGTTTCCTTGCCTCCCCAGGCGCAAGCGCCTAGGGTCAGCAACGTCCCTCCTCCGCTGGGGTGCAGGTTGTTCCTTCATGGGCGCCTGGGGTGGTCCCCTGGCGTCAGGATAAAGCTGAACTGCCGTCGAAGTTATCATGTCCGGTGAGACTCCAGGTGGCCTCATCATCATGGTTTCGCTGAGCTGGACAAATTGCTCCTTCATGGCTTGTTGCGTGGCAGCTAAATATTTCAAAGCTACTGCCACCTCCGCCATTTCGGACTGGGGAGGAGCCTGACTGGAACTAGCCCCTCCACCTCCAGGCGGTGGAAGAGGCGGTGGTAATTCTAGTGCCATGTATTATCAATAAAGAGCTTGAACAGTAAGTGAGCATAATACCTAAAAGGACCTCTTTCAATGGTGAAACAGCTCCACACAAGGGGCGGTTCCTGGTTCACCACCAGAGTCTCCAGTGAGGTAAAGCAGAAAAAGAGGAAGAGATAGCCTCTCGATTCCCACAGACGGCGCCAAAATGATGATGCTAAGAATCAGCACCACCAGGTAAGGTGTTTCCAAGCTCAATATGTGAATAACAATGACGGCACAGGTATATAAAGAGATAAGAGAAGGAGGTGAGGATATGAGGAATCAACACCGGAATATGAGTGGTTCAGCCAATCTGGCCTACGTCCACTATGAGTGTGTGAGTAATATCACTGAATGAAGGCACTAATGGCCATAGATACAATTCACTCAAGCTCTCTCTCTCTCTCTATTGTATATTTAGACAGAGTTTTAGCTAGGGTTTTAATAATTGGATCCTTTTGCAAGGTAGGGGATGACCCCTATATATAGTGCCTAGGGGGCGTAATGTACCCCCCATGCATGCAATGAGCATGTGTGTGGTATCCTCACCAATGTGGGAATGCCATCTGTCACTGTCACATGTAAGCAATGATGATGAAATATTCTCCCACATGTGGAGAATAATCTTGTTACAACTGATTTGTGCCCAGGTGTCCTTATCCAAATGTCAACAGATGCTCGGCAGTCATGTTGGTGAATGACCTCGGCCTGGGAGAGCCCGAGCTGTAAAGGCTTGATGTTCGTTCAATCCGAGAAGTGTCATAAGGAGTCTCGGCCTGATCTTAGCCGAGACATTATGCTAGGTCGGCCCCAGCCGATGTAGGGATAGTCCCATGCTGGTGATTACTAAGGCCTCTTGTGACCTCATCCCAAGCCGAGGTTGAACCGGTTCCAAGTTGAGGGTCGGCTCCCTGTCACCTCGGCCCACCCTTGGCCGAGGTTGCCATACCCAAAGTGCTATTGATGCCTGTGATGTGCGCAGTGCCCCCTTGGCTGTGTAAATGGTAGTGTCGGCCTTAGCCGAGGTAGGGGTGGCCGAGAGATGGTATCGTGCGCCCCTGGCCTTCCTAGGGTCGATCAATGTTTCGGCCATCATCTCGGCCGAGGTAGGTCTGGACGAGGTTATACTTGGGCATATCACACATAGTTGATGTGAGACAAATTGGAATGGGTTATGAAATAGTACATGACATGGTTAATTAGTTTTTTGCTATCTCGGGTAACGAAAATTTTGAGTCGACACATTTTGGCCATTTTGCTATAATTTGCATTGTATTGAACTCCTAGACTTCACCTGCACATGTTGACCTAAAAATGAAGAATTATGGACATTAAACCAGTTTTAGAAAAACTTGACGATTAAATTGAGAGTATTTAGGGATTAATATGAACCTTTTAGGTATCAATAAAAACATTCTTTTTAAATCACATTCAAAAGTAAACAAAGTACACGTACTTGTTTTAAATTACGGGTTAATTTTGAAAGGTACAAGCACAAAATACACATTTTTATGAAGATGATACTTTTGCGCCAAAGTACATGCATTTTTTCGAAGAGCATGTACTTTACAAAAAACGGATTATCAAATAATCCATTTTGGATAAGAAATTTAATCCAAACCAAATTATATGAGTCAGATTCGGATCCAAATACGATCGTTTGACAACTCTAAATTTATAGTTGTTGGTCTAAATATGGGACTTAGGTCGATGACTAAATTTACAATATTTATGAAATCTTCGTAATATCTATAATCACATTACGATGAAACAGAAAATAATATTTTTTTTGGCCCATTGGGTTTTTTAAATTGCCAGGATAATAAACTCAAATAATTCGATATTTAAATTTATTTTCTTTTTAAGTACAATTTCTCACAGCTTGCATAATGGTCTACCCATGTGACTCTTGGCCTCCATTTTGTGTTTCCGATCAATGACAACTTAAAAAGTAAAATAACAGAACCAACCATCCCATTTCACGTCTTCTAGGTTTTAAGGTATTAAAACAATTAAAATCTTAAAAATTAAAATAACAGAAAACCAACCATCCCATTTCATGTCTTTTGGGTTTTAAGGTATTTTTTTTTAACAAAGACAAACAGGGCACACCCCTAAACAGCATCTAAAGCAAGAAGACTTTGAAAAGGCTCCGACATAACAACAATTTCTACCTCACTGGCAGCAGCAATACATTTACCAGAAGCCACCCATTGGGCAGCCTGATTAGAGGCTCTACGAACCCAATTTTTTTTTGGTAAACATAGAAATTAGATTAAAGGATTATAACAAGATTACAATGCAATGAAACATAAGCCATAGAGGCAACCACCAGCACCATCACAAAAGAGACTACAATAACGGGAGACAAGGGTCCCATTTACATCAAAGGATTTTTCAGGATCCACCGCAAGCCAACTGGCACCTCTTCGATTTCCACAAATGCTTCCTCCTGGACTTTCGCCTCGCGCGCCAACCAGTCCGCACCCCGAATCATACCAGGGTTAGCATAGATGAAGTCCACACCCACGGTCCTCATGAGTTCATAACAATTAATCCTGATATTCTCAAATTCAGTCTCCCGGTACTGTACCCCCTTGAATATCTCGATTAGCTCATGCGAGTTGGTCTCCACAAGAATATCCCTCCACCCGCGCATCTTTACCAGATTAAGGCTGTGATAGAGGCCTTCCATTAATGCAAGAAGGAAAGATGGGGTACCTCTAAGTCGACCATAGAAACCGACCTTCCAATTCCCCATGTCATCCAGGATATAACCGCCAAACGAGGCAGTGAGGTAAGTGGGATCAGAACAAGCCTGAAGGGCAACCCTGGTTTTACCCCTATCAGTATGGTCAAGGAGGTAGAGAAGAGCCTCCGGGACCACGTCATACTCAGCATAGTCATGTGTCTGACATCTCCCAAGCCTAGCCAGGCCATCCGCCCATAAGTTGTTAGAACGTCTAATATGGGTGACTTTTATGTCCATCACGGTCATGATAGCCATACATTCCTCAATGATATTAGTCTGTGGGTGGTTCTGATGGACCTGTCTGTTGAGGATATTCACGGCCTCCAAGCAGTCGCTACAAAGTAAGCACCCAGTCCAGCCCTTAATTTTTGCCAGATTCAAACCATGAAGAATTCCCACGAATTCGGCCTTGATGGGGCTGTTATCACTGATAATCTTTCCGTTGAATCCCAGGATCCACCGTAGTTCGTTGCTGCTGACCACTCCACCAAATCCACCAAGTTTGCTAAACGGATCATAGCTTCCATCAGTGAAAATCTCATATCCTGCAAAAGTATCATCACTAGGGGAAATGTTAGGAATATAACCCGGGCTATGGTAAATACTAGCTTTAGTAAGAATACTGAACTGTATCTCCCTAGAGAGGGTACTAGAGCTCGTACAAACCATATTCGGGGTGATATTAGACTTATTAAAGATGCGTTTATTGCGTGCAGTCCAAATGTGCCAAAGAGTGGTGATAAAAAAAACATTGCCATTCTGGACCGGATAGTCCCATATGTTCTCACTAATCCAGTCCACAAAATAAGTATTTTTAGAAATATTCCACACATGAGGGGAGTAGATGGTTTCCCACACCGCAGTGGCAAGGTGACAATTTCTGAGAACATGTTCAATATCTTCATCAAACTCACAAAACTCACACTTATTGGACTCAACAAGGCGTCTTTTAAATCTTTGACAATTAGGGAGCAATTTATTATGAAATGTGAGCCAGAGGAAAGTTTTGAGTTTTTGGGGAATTTTAAGCTTCCAAATAAGTTTCCAGTTAATAAGGGAAGAAGTATTAAGGTCAAGATTAACCAGGGATTCATAGGCCGTTTTTATAGTAAACTTTCCATTGGCAGCTGGGCCCCAACTAGGGCAGTCAAATTTACCGGGAGTGTGGGGTACGGGAGTATTCAAAATTAACTTAGCAATATCATGACTGAAGGATTCAATAATCAGATGTTCGCTCCAGGCCCCATCTTTGATTAGTTCACAAACACGAGACACGTGGATGTTGTTATGTGTCCTAAGTATGGGGGAGTTACCCACCCACCAATCATTGAAGATGTGAGTAGACATCCCGTCACCAATCACCCATTTGGTATTTTTAACAGTATCTTTTTTACATTTAAGGATTCCCCTCCAGATATGGGATGCCTGCGTTTTCCTGGTCCAGTTGTCGGGGTTATTATGAGTCTTGTACTTCGCACTAAGCACCCGAACCCATAGAGAGTTTTTATCATTGAGAATTTTTTAACCAATCTTAGAGACGATGGCACGATTGTTCTCATCACTACTCCTGATCCCCAGACCACCCAAGTCTTTGGGGCGACACACAGTACTCCAATTTATAAGGTGAATCTTTCTCTTGTCCTCCCTGTCTCCCCAGAGGAAGTTCCTGTTAATTTTGTCAAGTTTATCGTTGATAGTCCTAGGGAAAATCGCGGTTTGCATATTATAGACGGGGATGGTAGAAGTGACAGCATTGATAAGGGTGGTCCTGCCGGCAAAGGATAGAAGGTTGGCTTTCCAACCCGATAGACGCTTTTGGACCTTATCAATGATATAATTGAAGTGGTTGGTAGTGACCTTACCATGGATGAGGTTGGCGCCAAGATACATGCCAAGGTCTTTAGTGATATTAATCCCGCAACTTCTACCAATGTTACAAGCACTCAACTTGGAGATATTAGGGGATACATAAATTTTAGATTTCGAGAGGCTGAGGGTCTGGCCAGAGATATCACAAAAATAATTAAGGGTTTGCATGACCACGTCGCAACTGGTGGGGGAGGCTTCCGAGAACAAAATAAGGTCGTCGGCAAAGAATAGATGGGAGACGGTCGGGCCGTTGGGCGAGGCTTTAAGACCTTTCCAACTCCCCTGCTCCACCTAAAAGTTGATGGCGGCGCCCAGATACTCCATGCACATGACAAACAAATATGGGGACAAGGGGTCACCTTGTCAAAGGCCTCTAGAAGGTCTGAAACTGGGGAGAGGTGCCCCATTCCATAGGACAGAAGTGGACGCGCTAGTGATGCAACTGAGGATAAGGCTTCTGAGTTTCGGGCTGACGTTGAACCATAAGAGGACACGGTTCAGGAAATCCCAGCTGATCTTATCATATGCTTTCTCAAGGTCGATTTTGAAAATGGCACCCCCTTTCTTTCCTTTCTTGAGATTGAAGGAGTGGATAATTTCCTAGGTTATAACAATGTTATCCGAGGTCTGACGACCAGGTAAGAAACTAGCTTGATTAGGGATGATAATTCTACAGAGGATCGGGCGGAGTCTATTGACAATGGTCTTAGCTAGGACTTTATAAGGCACATTGCAGAGAGTGATAGGTCGGAATTGGGTGATATTTTTGGGGTTGTCAATTTTTGGGATCAAGGTGATATGACTCGAGTTAGCCTCTTCAGGGAAGGTTTGGGATTTAAAGCAATCGTTCAAGAAATTAAAGAGGTTGGTTTTGGTGGTCTCCCAGAAAGTGTGGTAGAACAACGGTTGGATACCATCTGGGCCAGGGACTTTAAGCCCACTCATACTAAACACGGACCTCTTGACCTCCTCAAGTGATAGGGGGAGGTCAAGACTGGTGTTATCGCGCTCATGAAAACGTGGGTGGTTGAAGTCAAGTAACGCCTCCGTGTGGGTGGGGTTGTTGGGATTGGAGAACAGCGCTGAAAAGTAGCTATTAGTATGGAGGGCGATAGTGGCACAGTTATCGACCCACTCCCCGTTGATTTTAATACGGTCAATCTTGTTATGACGCCTCCTAATAATAGTGGATGTCTGAAAAAATTTGGTGTTTTTATCCCCCTCGCTAAGCCACCTAATGCGGGATTTTTGTTTCCAGAGGAGTTCTTCGTGACGGAGAATGCCATTGTACTCATTTTTAAGATGTTTTTCGAGAACATTAAGGTTGTGGGAGAACTGTTTTTCCTAGGCAATTTGAATACCATTTAGTCTACGAAGGATATGTTTTTTGTTGTAGTTAATATTACCGAAGCTAGAATGGTTCCACTGTTTTATAATGGGGATACAGTTATCAATGTTTTGGAAGAAGCCAAGTCTACAATTCCAATTATTCAAGATAATATTATGGAAATCAATATGCTCAAACCAGCAAGCAAGTAGTCTAAAGGGACGTGGTATATGGATGGAAGAAATTTTACCTTCGATACGGGTAAGCATGGGGCAGTGATCGGACGCAATGTGGGGGATGTTCTCAACAACAGCATCCAGAAATAGAAGTCGCCAAGCAGGGTTTACCATGGTCCTATCCAGTCTAACAAGGGTATTCGCAAACCCATCCCTACAATTGGTCCAAGTGAAGCGGGGGCCCATACTACCGAGGTCCGTGAGGTTGCAATTATTCACATTCTCCACAAATTTGTTACATCTAGGATCTTTTTTATGATTGGAGAAGCTTCTCTTCTTAGAAGCATCGGAGTGGTCATTAAAATTGCCCGTGGCAAGCCAGGGTGTGTCAAGCCCCTGGGCCAGATTTTTGAGATTGTTCCAGAGTGTTTGGCGGAGGGTATAGGATGGGCTAGCATAAATGGCTGAAAGGAGCCAGTCATCATAATTCCTGAGGGTGGCGAGGAGATGAATGGCCTGGTCGGTGACATTAATGGTACGAAGTTGTATGGTATATTGGTTCCATAAAACTCAAATACCCCCGGAACGGCCTTTAGCCGTGGATATTTCCCAGTTAGTGAACCCCAACCCTTCGAAAAAGCTCGAGAAGTTGTGAAACGCAGTTTGGGTTTTCGTCAGGATGACGACATTGGGGTGAAAATTATTCCAAATTTCGGTGAAAGTGGGATTGAAAAGGGGTTTCCCGGCCCCTCTGCAATTCCAGGTTAGTACAGACATATAAAACAGATTATTAGAGATGGGAAGTTCCTCTTCGGAAGGCTAGGGGAGGAAATTTTTAATCCTACAAATGGATTCATTGGTTGAGGGGACTTCTAACAGCCTACCCATCAATACCTTCACATTCTCCATGTCCTCCAGCGCCCGAAGAGAAATGCGTACTTGTGCTACATTCCATTTTATCATTATGAAGAACACCATCTCCTCCTCTAGATCTATGGTGAACTTCTTCCTCTCTCCTAACATCATCAAATACCTGATTGGAAGGATGCCTAACATGGCAATAGGGAACGGAGGGGGGTTCATTTGGGAGCGAGAGGGGGTCAGGTGGTTTATCAGGCTTGGCAGTGGGTTTACGAACATTGTTGTGCAGTGGGGAGGGGCTAACAGATTTTAAATAGTGGTGGGGGGAGGGGGGAGGTGGGGGTCAGTAGTGTTAAGAGTAATACCAGTAATATTAGTACTGACAGCCTTATTAATGCTATTAGAATTATAAATATTGGTACATACATCATTGCTGCTAACCGAAGACGTACCTGTGGTGTCCATCGCCCGTACGACGTTTTCAGAGTGGGGAGTCCCAATGTTGGATCCTCGTACCTTAATATTTAGATTTTCCTGTGCCAAAGTGGAAGTATTCTTTGTCGTGTCCTCCTGTCGTTTCGTCAGTTGGGGCGCCACATTAGTATGAGTACTCACAGTCATCTGGTTATTAGCAGCAGTGGGCCCACGGTTCATGTAGTCACCTAGGATAACATTAGTCATTCGTCTTTTCTCTTGTGGGTTATAATTATTATTTTTGAGCTGGGTTTTACTTTTGGCGGTAGTCTGATTATAGGGGCGTGGGTTTGCAGCAGATTTGACATGGGCTAGACTATTAAACCTATTCCCAGTGCCTCCTATATTATTTTCGGCTGTAGGTGTCCTTTCATTAGCATAGGGTCGCCGTCCAGAATTAAATTGGTTTCTCTTTTTCACCAGCATCCATGGACCGAAGTTACCCTCTTCCTGACCATTAGTCATATTTTCAGACGTCGTTCTAGTAATTTCCCCCAAGGTGGATAGGTTACCGTTGGCACTAGGCGAAGTGGTTTGCCCTCTGATATCGTTTCTATCCACCAGAGGATATGGCATCCGTATTCCGGCCGAATCAGTTTCACTACTCGGGGGTCTTCTTATCGTGCAAAATTCGCTTTTATGTCCAATTCTTCCACAAGAGAAACAGAGGTAAGGGAGAAATTCGTATTCCACCCTGTATTTTCTCCCATCCAGCTTATAGCACGGTATTAGTGGTTTAGAAATTCCCACTTCGACGGATATAGGGGCGTATTTACCTCTGGTAGAGGAGACAGAATTGAAGTCTGTTTTTATTGGTTTCCCTAGCTTGCTCCCAATGTGGAAGAGCGTTTTTTCATCGAACCATTCAATGGGAAGCCGTGGAAGCCTTGCCCAGAGAGCTGTTGATATGTTAGTGTTATCAGCTGGGTTGAAATTGGGAGTCCATTTCCTCACAATAAGATAGTTACCATTGATTATCCAAGGCCCACCTGTTAAAACGCTGAAATAGTCATCTATCATGGTGAACTTGAATAGAAAGTGCCCCTCCTCAAGATCAATTATTTCATACTCCCCCTATAGGCTCCAGATTGTAGGAACTTTGTTTGCCAGAAGTTTGAATCCAATATTTCTACCAAGAAGGCTGACAATAACACTCTGCTTCCATCTATTCCTGAGTTTTTCCACATGGTTCTTTGGGATGGAGACAGTAGGGCAGAGCGGATCAACTTCTTCATCCGGATCATGATTGAGGTCAAGGTCCCCTTGGGAGTTCTGTTCAGTATCATCGTCGGACCATGACCCAGTGAGGTCGTCAAAGTAGATGTCTGTGTTTTGAGCTATCTTACTTTCAACTGCATCTTTGTAGGACCGAGAAGTAGGGTGCGGGACGTCTATAGACTGTGGGGTATTTTTTGAACCTTGGACGGTGTTTATATCCTTTAAAGAGGGTGGTGGGGGAATAACATCACACTCCATCTCCATTTCCCCATTACCAAGCATGCCAATGGGTTCTTCAGGATGCTCTTTTTGTTTCTTCTTGCTATGTACTCTAATACCATCTTCTTCTTCTTTCGAAGTGTCTGCCTCTGATAGTGGTGGCCGGCAGGAGAACCCCGCCCCACCATGGGAAGTCATCTATTAGTTTTTTTAGTTTTTCTAGAGAGATGTTAGAGCGATTATCTCACATCGGCTGGAACAGTCCTACGAACCCAATTGAACTCTATGTCCCAAACCCATGCTATGCTCTTAATATCTTTAATAATGCAGGAAATGTTGCTAGGGGGCAGATCATGTCTCAGACAATACTTAATAATAAAAGAGTTGTCGCTCTCTATTATCACATGTTTATACTGAAGGACTTGGACATGTTGACAGGCGGTCAGGACTGCAAAAGCCTTACAAGAAAGGGTTGAATCAGCCCAAACTTTAAGCCGAAAGCAATGAAACAGTTGTCCAAGATGATTCCTGAGAACTCCACATGTCACAGCCTGTTGATGAGATGATTTAAAGCTTCCATCCACATTGAATTTTAATCTCCCAATTGGAGGAAGGGACCACCTTGCAGCTGAAATGTCTCCATCATTGAACAGTTGGTGTCTGTAAGATATAGAGGAGCATTCAGAAAAATCTCCAAGCTCCCTTTTAATGCAGCATACATTCCTCTCCCGAGAAACCAATTTTTTATTATAGACAGCTTCATTTCTGCATTTCCAAAGATTCCATCCAATGAAAGCAATATTTTTAATATGAGCGAGAGCCTTAGAAACTGATGGAGCCTTTTCAACCACGTCATTCAGCCAAATGATCAAGGAGTGACCATAGGCATTTTCCCATAATTTCACATGTTCGCAACCTCTCCATACTTCCTTAACCTCTTTGCAACGAAGAAAAATATGTTCCACACTCTCCACCTCTTTGCCACATACACTGCATAAAGGGGAGTCCCTGTATTTTCTGGTGAAGAGATATGCCTGAGTAGCTATAGCATTGTTACATGCTTTCCAGATAAAATGACAAATTTTTGGAGGGGGTTCAATCCTCCAAATGACATACCAAATTTTTGGAGCCAGCCTTAAAGGAAGACGAGGGGGGAGCCCCCTTCTTGACACTTCTGAATTTTTCAGCTAAGCAATACCCAGATTTAACCGTATGGTTTCCATTTTTAGTAAATTTCCAAATTAACTCGTCGCATCTGTCAGTTAGGCTTATGGGTATACAGTTGATGGCAATAACCTCCTCCCATGAAAAAAGAGATTCCAGCTTTGAGGCATCCTAGCAATTTAATGGGCGAGATATGAGATCCGCTACCACTACTTTAGTGGCCAAAGGAGGTTTTGGAGAGAAGGGCCTAATGTCTGGAAGGGTAAGGATCCATTTACTCTCCCATATCTTAGCCTTCCTTCCATTGCCGATATTGCATGTTAGGCCACTTTCAAGAAGGCTTCTACTCTCGATACTAGACCATATTGGGGAAGGGCAGGACCCTTTGGTAGCCTCCATAAAGCTCTTCTTAGGAAAGTAGATAGCGTTGAGCATTTGAACCCAAAGAGATTGAGGGTTCTGTAATATGCTCCATGCTTGCTTTGCTACAAGGGCCAAGTTAAAGCTTTTGAACTCTCTAAATCCAACTCCCCCTTCCTTCTTTGTCCCGCATAAGAGATCCCATTTTTTCCAGCATATTCTATGTCGATCCTTATCCCCTCCCCACCAGAACCTTCTAACTAGGGCATCCAACTTCAAACAGAAGTTATTGGGGAGCATCATACAAGACATAATGTAGCTGGGGATGGCCTGAACCACTGATTTAATTAAGACATCTCTTCCTCCCAGAGAAAGGATGGTCTGTTTCCATCCTTGGAGTTTGTCTTGAACCCTTTCCAAGATAAAGGAGAAAGCCTCATTTTTGGATCGCCCCCATGAGGAAGGAAAGCCCAGGTATTTTGATTTGGGGTTCATAGCCTTGATGACCAATACATTTTCAATCATTCCCCGAGTTTCTCCCCCAGTGTTTGAAGCACAGAAAAATCCAGATTTGTTAAAGTTGATGAGTTGTCCAGAGGAGTTCCCATATAGGGACAAAATCTCCATAACCTTCAAACATTCTTTCCTATCAGCATTGAGGAAAAGGATCGAGTCGTCAGCGAAGAAGAGGTGAGAGGGGGGGAAAGCATTCCTGATCTTGATTCCAGAAAGGTGATTCATCTCCACAACTTCGTTAATCATATTAGATAACACATCTTGAACAAAGAGGAACAAGTATGGGGATAGGGGGCCTCCTTGCCTGAGGCCTCTGCCTGGTTTAATATCACACGCTTTTCTACCATTAACCATCACTGAAAAGGTCACTGTAGAAACACATTAAGGTATTAAAACAATTAAAATCTTAATTAATAAAAAAACCTATCTATTCCCCTACCCACTTTAATTTGTATAAATTCAATTGCATTTCATTCATTTTTTTCCATCCCAAAACACATATTTTTTAACATCATGACAGTGAAATTTCTTATAGCACTCTTTCTCACCTTCACTTTGTTCATGACATACACATGTAACATTTCATCAAGAGAGCTTGTGAAGCCAAAATATCTCGTGGATGATTGTTAGAATGATCTTGTTGATATACAATCATGTTCAAATGAGTATGGATTATTTTTATCGAAGACCATGAGTGATATCGATGACAGTTGTTGCCAACCTATTGAGTTGATAACGCGCGAACGCTATCACAACATGTTGACGAATCTCGAGTTTAACCTCAACGAGAGTCGCGCTCTACTTGGCTATTGTGATGACCAATCCGCTCCGGCTCCGACCTCGGAGGAGTAGTCTACGGTTACGGGAAAAGAGGGTGATTGATTTAGTTATGAATTATAATAAGGGTGGTTATGGCATATTTAGAGTGTGTTTTGTTTTGATTTCGGATGTATGGTTATGGACTCTATAATAAAATAGACTCGCTATCATTCTCTCGTTAGATATATGCGTGCGCATGCGAGCATTCACACATGCGTATTTATGTGTTTGGTGTAATATTTTGATTTAATGTTTGAGCTAATTTCGAAATGATCTTTGCACGATATGCTATTTGCCAAAACCAAAAATACGCCTCCAAAAATGTTACAAATCCATCAACAATGTAGTAGAGATTAGGGAAACTTTGAAATTTCATTGAAATAGTTTTTTGGCTTGGACCATGTGAGGAAATAGAATATATTTTAGAAAGATCGTAATTTGTAGGTTGGTTTGGAAAATCTTTTAGTTCTGTTAATTGATCTGAAAAAATCATTTTGGATGCCGAAGAAGAGGAAAATTATGCAATAATCATTTAAATTTTTATATGGTTTTATTTTGTTGTCATAGTGTACGCATATATAGAAAATTGTTAATATCTAAAAAAATAACTGTTCGTTTAAAAGATTTGGTATTGACCTTTTATGTTGGTTTTTAGTGATTGTAACATTTTTAGCATTATTTTATGTCGATTTTCCTTTATTTTTGCCCCCTAATAGTTGTCAAATCATGCTGATTACATAATTTAGAAATTGGCAAGTCAGATTTGTCCAAGAAGAGCGTTAATTGATTTTGTGAGTAAATAAAGGAACAAAAAACTAAAATGGAAAAACCATACCTTTGGTCCAGTGGTATAAGACTGCTTATTGGGACAGTCTTGGGGGTGAATTGGGTTTGGCCCCCAGTTCGAAAATAATGCTTGGCGAGCATAAGCCACAAATCGCGAATGAGGATTAGTTGAGCTATGCTTAAGCTAACCTGGACACCTCATAAAAATAAACGAAAATTTAATCAGCTCTTACTTATTTACCTTGTTAATGAAACTAGTAAATAATTTTACTTTGACAAAATATTATTCGAAGCTGGTGAAATGAAAATTGAGGTGACATGTGAACTTGAAATGCAGGGGCAGTGTTCCCATTCAGGTCATCAACTTTGTTATTTACTTCATCCAAGGCAAGAGAAGCTAACAGAGCATCATTATCAGCACCACTGACCATGGGGGGATATTGTTAACACATTGGTCTGCTTGGTAACTGAATACATGTCCAGAAAACTACATTGAGTACTATTTGATCTTCTTTATTGATTGAATGCTTAGAGCTTAGTATGCTAATCTATCACACACAAAATGTGTGTTGCACAACCTTTTTTCAAGATCGACAAAGCCTCTACAAGTTTGACAAGTATGGGTGTTTTCTGAACAAAATATGAAATCCCGATGAAATATTCACATACAAACATTTAAAAAGGTACCCAAAACAAATATTTTCCTCGCACCAAAGTGTTGATTTTAAAACATAGTGTACAATTTTTTTTATTCATTGTGTGGTGCTAGGAAAATATTTGACGTGCCTTTATAAGCACCCTTTAAAAAACAGGAAAAATACCAAGTATTTTTTTTAACAATTTTGTATTTCAAATTGCATTCACATATTGTACATATATATACAATAATTTTACCCTCTTCAAATACAAAATTGGTAAAAATAACTTAATACGTATAGCACTATTACAAAAAAAAATAATATGTCAGTTATGTTCCAAGCACCCAAGTACACGGATTTTGGAGTTGGGGTTGGTCTAGATCTTCATGAAGGCTTACCCGATTGGACGAAACAACAATTTTATTAGTCCCCAAAACAAAAATAATGAATGGAAATAAAGTTGATAAAGGAATATCATTTTGCTGACATGTCTTTTTTTCCTAAAAACGGCTCAATAAAGGTCAAAAAACTTGTACAAATTGTTGAGATCTTATTTCTTACCATGCATAATAAGACGCTGCTAAAAACAAGAAAATTCATCGCTAAACTAACCATTGATTGTTTGATGATTTTTCGAGGAATCATTTTATATCAAAACTAAGTTTATTATTGCTTATTAATGACAATTATATTATGTTGCAGACACATTATTATATTTAACAGTGTTCTAAAAAACCCGCCTAGGCTCCGCTTAGGCACGCCTAGGCTTGAGGCTTGGGAGAAACGCATCGCCTTAAGATTTTGACGCCTTATGCTTGGTAAAACCCTTAAGGCGTACTTTTTCTCTAAAAACAACAATGCTTTAGTGAAACGATATCGCCTTTTAAAGATTTTTTTACAAAACGGACCATTATCTCATCCAAAATAATCAAATAGTATTTTTATTTGCAAATATTCAGACATATATTTATGATATGTACAATTTTAGTATTTTAATAGCCTTGTTATGGTTAAAAATATTAAAATATATTAAAAAGGCCTAAACGCCTTTTCATGCCTTTTTACGCCTAGGCCCGCCTAGGCTTCTAAGGCTTAAGGCTTAGCCTCCACGCCTCGATCACGCACCACGTTTTTTAGAACCTTGATATTTAATAACAATTTTATGATTGTAAATAAATTTTTGGCACATATATTTGAAGTCAATAATAGTAAATATTGTGCGGAAGCGCCCGTTATCACTTTGGAATACATAACGTGCATGTCATAGATACCAAAATTTTAGTCTACAAATAAACCATTTAAATCATGATAATAATAGATGATGAAAGCAATATTTGAAATTAAGATAAGGTGCACGTGAGAGAAAATTAAATAATTGGGCACACCAAGAATTTAATGGTTCACCAATTTGGCTACATATACCACAAATTTTGACAAAGATTATAATGTACAATAAATAATTTCTTAAGGATAAATTTCATACCCTCAACTCTCTTACCCTATACATGGATAGCCACTGTACATTCACTCTCTGCCCCAAGTGAACCAAGTTCTAAGCCTAGAACTCTCTTAATCCTTTGCCCTAAAATATTTCAATTATTTTTCAAGCGTTTCTGAAAAAGTAAAGATCCCCCGAATTCTTAATTTTATCACAATAAAATTAAATTATAATTTCCTTTGAAATATATTCGAGATGCGGAAGCGTAAAATGTGATGGTTCAACTAAACAAATAAATTCCAAATTTTAATTTTCTTAAAATTTAAATCGAGTGAAATTAAACACAACACACACAAGTATTAAATTTCACATAAACCGATTAATTCAAGTTCAAGCCCTAGAAATTTGCCTAAGTCATAATTATCAATATTCCGAAGTTAGGCCAAACCAATTTTAGCAAAAGACTTGAATTAACTAAATTTACCCAATATTTAATTTAGGACCAAATTAAACTGAGTGTGATAATTTAAACCAAATTTTATCTTGAATTATCCTAAGCATGCGTTCTAAATTATTTATGCAAGATAAAATGAATCAATCACACTACGCCGCGATGTACGAGGAAAAACCCAAGACGGGAAACAACCTCGGACGACCCTAGCCACAAATTCACTAGATACGAAATTACAAGTACAAGACAAAATACTTACAACACATGACTCGATCCCTCTCATGTCCCGACGCTTCTTCTTGTAGACACCTCTTCCTAGTGAATAACTTGGAACACCACCGCGGTCTCGGAATCCACCGATATGACTTTATATGGTCACCGTCACTCGAACATGAAGCCTTTATCCAAGCGGGTAAAACAACATAAAACACTTCTTCTTTCTTTGTGGGAGGTAGAAGCAAAACCCGAAACTTCTCTTCTTCAATTTGGTAGAGAAAAACCGGTGCCAAACTCCAAGCAATTGATATGTATATAAGAACTTGGATAAACAATATGGGTGTACAAACTAGAGTGTTAAGTGAATTTCTCTTTGAAAATTAGCACTCAAAACTAGAACATTTTCCTTAAACAAATTTTCTCTCAAACTCTCTCTAAGAGATGAAAATGGAATGGAAAAGTTAAATAGGAAAATGTTATTCCCGCTATTGATAAAGTCTGAAAAATTTGGTTAAAAACTTAATGGGAAAGTGGGTGAAAAAACTGCCAAAAACTGTTCCTGCCTGGCATCTCGTTCGAACGACATTTCATTCGAACGAAATCTCGTTCGAACGAGTTTTCTAACGACGCTCCAGTATGGACTCGTTCGAAGCTCGTTGGAAATCTCGTTAGAACGAACAATCTCGTTCGAACGATATTTCGAACGACATTTCAAAGGCCTGTACTGGATCCTCGTTGGCAAACTCGTTCGAACGACATCTGGTTCGAACGAAAAACTCGTTCGAACGACATATCGAACGACTTCCAGAAAGTTTATAAAATTCGATTTTGGCCCGTAAACTTTATATACTTTATTTTAAAGTTTTATTTAATTCTTTCTGAAAATAAAACAGAGTTTTTATAAAACCTAACACCCAATAAACAAGTTCCAAGCTCCTATATATATAATTACATTCATACCTTGGGAGCATGGAACTATGGTTGATGACGTAGAAACGAGGCACGCAAACCGGCACATTTGATGAAACTTTATACTCTTTGCCGCTACGTCTTCAACAAACACTTCATAGGCTTGAGAGTATTACAATTACATATTATCCTATGAATAAATGTTTTTGTCCGGAATTGAGCCAACACTATACATGGACTCAATTGGAAATTTGTGTCCTTACTGTTTCTCATGTACCCAATCTAGTGTATCCCTCTCCCACATAAATCTATATAATAAAATAATACAAAAATGAATAACATCTACTACTAGTATAAAAAAATAAATAATAATAATACACATAACTGATGTGAGAAAAATTGGAATGGGTTATGAAATAGTACATGACAGGGTTAATTAGTTTTCTGCTATACCGAGTCACAAAAATTATGAGTCCAAGCATTTTGGCCAGATTTTGCCATAATTCGCATTGTATTGAACACCTAGAGTTCACCTGCACATTTGACCAAAAAATGAACAATTAAGGACATCAGACCAGTTTTAGCAAAAAATGACGATTAAATTGAGACTATTTACGGAATAATATGACCTTTTTTAGGTATAAATAAACACTTTTTTTATGAAATCAAATTCAAAAGTATACAAACTAAATATGTTTGTTTTAAATTACGGGTGAAATTTTTGAAAGGTACATGCACAAAATACACATTTTTATGAAGATGATACTTTTGCGCCAAAGTACATGCATTTTTTCGAAGAGCGTGCACTTTGCCCCCTGAGGGAGATTATGATATGTTTAAAATAATTTCGAGGGCTAAACAATAAAAGTCAGTATACAAAATTTGATTGAATATAATTGTGATCAAATCGGATTAGCATCAATCCACAAACTAATTCTTGAATAATCCATTTTGTACCAGAAATTTAATTCGAGCCAAATTAAATGAATCAGATTCGGATCCAAATCTGATGGTTTGACATCTCTAAATTTATAGTTGACCTTAATATGGGACTTAGGTCTATGACTAAATTTACAATATTTTTGAAATCTTCATAATATCTACATTCAAGATCAACAAAGGAATAATAAGCTTTTTTCTTTTTCTTTTTGGCCCATTGGGTTTTTTTAGTTGTCTAGGGCAATAAGCTCAAACAATTCTATATTTAAATTTGTTTGCTTTATAAGTATAATTTCTCACAGCTTGCATAATGGTTTACCCATGTGATTCTTGGCCTCCATTTTGCAGTGTCGATCAATTAAAATTTAAAAAATAAAATAACGTTAACCCAACCATCCCATTTCACGTCTTTTGGGTTTTAAGCAATTACAATAATTAAAATCTTAGTTAATCAACAAACCCTATCTATTCCCCTACCCACTCTAGTCTCTATAAATTCAATCGCAGTTCACTCATTTTTTTCCATCTCAAAAAACATTTTTTTCACATCATGGCAGTGAAATTTGTGCTAGCACTCTTTCTCACGTTCACTTTTTTCGTGACATACACAAGCAACGTTTCATCAAGAGATCTTGTGAAGACAAAACATCTCCTAGCTGAAGGTAGTGGCAGCGTGGATGATTGTTGGAATGCTATTGCTGATATACAATCATGTTCAAATGAGTATGAATTGTTTTTATAGAAGACCACAAGTGATATTGATGACAGTTGTTGCCAACCTATTGAGTTGATTACGCGCGAATGCTATCACGACATGTTGACGAATCTCGGGTTTAACCTCACTAGAGTCGCGCTCTACTTGATTATTTTGATGACCAATCCACTCCGGCTCTAGATCCAACCTCGGAGGAGTAGTCTACGATTACTGGAAAAGAGGGTGCTTGGTTTAGTTTTGAATTATAATAAGGGTGGTTATGGCATATTTAGAGTGTTTTTTTTTTATTTCGGATGTATGGTTATTGATTCTATAATAAAATAGACTCGCTATCATTCTCTCTATATATATATGCGTGCGCATGCGAGCATTCACACACGTGTATGTATGTGTTTGGTGCAATATTTTGATTTAATGTTTGAGCTAATGTCGAAACGATCTTTGCACGAAAGTTATTTGCCAAAACCAAAAATACGCCACCAAAAATGTAACGAATCCATCCACAATGTTGTAGAGATTAGGGAAACTTTGAAATTTTATTGCAATTGCTGTTTGGCTTGGATCATGTGGAGAAATAGAATATATTTTAGATGAATCGTAATTTGTTGATTGATTTGGAAAATCTTTTAATTCTTTTAATTTGTTCATTGCACTTCTACCACGTATAATGGACATAAGAAAAGGGAAGTGGTCAGAGGTTACCCTGTTGAGATGCACAACTTTATCCAGTGAGAAACATGTCGGCAATTGAAGGTTCACAAGCACTCTGTATAGTCTAATTAAAATTATGCTTTTGCCATGTTTTTATGAACCAATCATATCTTGAACCTAAATACCTAATGTCTAACAAGCCTGCCTCAATCATACAATCTTAAAAATCATTGACCATATATAATTTGATAGGATTACCCCTAGATTCTAATTTGATGGTAAAACTTTATTGAAATCTCCTCCCACCATCCATTCAGTGTATACTGCATTAGATTGTAAATATTCCCATAGGGATTGCCTATCTCTTTTAGAACACTTGGTATAAACAATGCAGACTTGTATTGTACAAGGTAACTGTGTTTTCTCGACTTACAAGGTTATGCATTGGTCCATATGGGAAGAGACTGTGTAGGTTAGTCCATGATTTTCAAAGATCCATATAGAACTGGACTCATTAGATACACCACTCTCCAACCTAATCTTCCTTACTAATTCCTAAAGCTTATCTTTGGGAGCTTTGGGATCAATAATCACTAGCTTGGTCTTTTTGATTCCCCTCCATGTGGATAGTATTATTAGTCTTAGTATCTGTGATGATTTTTCGTCGTTGCACTTCTTTGTCCTGCTTTGGCTTATGATAATGATCATGTTTGAATGCTCTTTGAAACCAATCTTTTGTTATTTTTTCTTCTAAAGCTTTTACTTTCCCTTATTTTCTGTTATTCAATTTTTCTCTTAAGTCCTCCTTAGCTGCTACTCCTACATTACCCATGTTTTCATCCTCTTTTAATAAGCAGTCTATTGAATCATGGCCTTGTCTATGACAAGTATTTTAATAAAATGGGATTCTCTCATATTTGATTTACTACCAAAATCCCTTGCCTTCAAGACCATATTCAAAAGGAAAATGATGCACTTACCAAAAATTATTACCCATTTCATTTCGAATGTGCTTTAAGGGTGGTATTGTACTATGGTGTGGGTCCCGTCAGGGTACAAATCTTTAATACACATTGGGGATGAAGTGGGTAAAAATTTTCGGTAAGAGTAACATTACTCTATCCAAAATGTACTTTGTGTGTCATTTTCTTTGCGAGTGATTCTAAGGATACCCTCAAATTGTACACAAAACAAAAATCCGATGATGTGTCAAAGATGTATTAGTTAACGCATGTAAGTCTTACATTTAAACTACATGTTTAGGATTATTATTTAATATCTTTATCATGTTCTTTTTATGGATTAATTGGAACTAGTGTTGAATTAATTACGACTTGAAATATTATAGATTTTGAAGAGAAATCCTTAAATTGAATCATCATGGACCATGAATATGTGATTAGAACTCATGTTAAAGATTTAACTTCGTATTTAAGTTGAATCTCCATATTAATTTGATAATTGGATCTGAAATCGTAGGTGTATTAGACTCCATTCAATGTAAAAGTGTAACTAGGTTTAATTTGTGAACTTTGTGGAATTAAACCCTTCTTTTGATGTGTTTAGTATATAATCACTGTAAAATCTATGTAGGATCGTGATCCCCTGATTAGAGTTGAATAAAGTATAGTTTGGATTAGTGGTAGTAAGCTTTGGTTTAACAATGGATGTTAATTCTTAAACTTGCGTTTCTGAGATGAAGGAGACGATCTTTGTCTATATTGTTTCGAACGATATTGGTGCCTCGTATGAACGACATTGCACTATCACTTGGCTTTAGGGAAGCAAATGATGGTTTGGTCTTTATTCACATAATTATTTCTCTGGTTCTTATTCACTTCAAATACAATTTATAATATAATTGAACCAAATGATTATGTGCGACATATAGAGTTAGGGTTGGGAATTATAAACCTTAATTTTGTTAGCACATTTAACGTTGGCAATTGGGACAATCGAGTGAATAGACCGTTACCCGTGGGGAATCAATTGACCGAAGTTGCTTTAAATAATGTGACTATGTTTTCCATACCTACATGTTGAAGCAAGTCATTGTGGAGGTTGCTATATTTGATCATGCATTAAATATGGTCATCGTTTCATGAAGAGAGAAAGGGGACAGACTCGATCCATCGAGAGTGTTGGGGTATGGGGATTGTTTATGGTGTTATTGTGTAAGGATCTCCCTATTATTATTTGTGTGCTTGTTTAAGAATCGTAGGCGAGGGAATCCTATGGATTTATCGACAGAAGCAGGAGAATATAGTCGACTTTGTGTGATGTTAAAAATATTATTGAAAAAGATATATTAGCCTAGTGATGGGAACTCTACTAAATGAACCCTATCTCACATTTATATGTTGTTATTATAAGATTGTATACATCGTAGTTTTTGGGTAACATTAGCGGGGCTAGTATTTGGGTTTTATTCTCACAAGAATAGTTAGTTATATCCTTATTGAATTCGATAATCTATTACTTACTTATTGGTCAATTGTTGAAGAATGTTAGTATACTTTATACTTTGGTTTAAGACATACTTTAGTATTTCACTTAGGTGAGGGATGATGTATTTATTGTATTTTAGTGTCAACGAGATGACACGGTTATACTAAATGAGTCGCATAATTATTTATGTTGATATTGAAGATATTTCTTTCAAATTTAGGGTGTTGACCCATGTCTTATACAACTGTTTTCAGACAGTATCCACGGGGCTAAGGAGATTTAGACTTGTATCTCCCCTTGCATTATAGTTTCCATTATGTTGTTTCATAGCATATGTTTATACTTATTTCAGTATTTTGACTTAGTCTTTTATTCATAGATTTTAGGGACCTTGAGTCAGAATATTCTAATTCAATTAGTTTTATTGGGAGTTGAGACTACTTTAGTTTATCATGTTATATATTGAGTCATCATTTATGAAAATGCAGGTATTTTATGGAATGATTCATATATTAGTCAACCACATACAAATTCACTTTTACCAAATTTTATCTTTGATTTAATTTAGTGTGCATACAAAGATCTGGTAGAAATATAAATTCAGCAAACCAAGCATGCAAACACTTGAAGAAGTAAGAAAAATCCCTAAAAGGGGAAAGACCTTTCTTTAGCACTATAGAGTAATTGACAGACACGGTCGACTTATAGACGACTTAGATCGACTAAGTATAACATGCAAAGTCTTCAATTTCTTCTAAAGAATACGACCAATCCAGTGTTGTCCATAGGAAGCGATCTTCCCCCGATAGCCATCGATTAACCTCTCATCACCAACCTCTTCCCCTAAATTTTATTCTTTGAGCTTCTAAAGATGCTCTCTGGGTCTATCTTTCATACACTCGGATGCTTCCTTTAGTTCTTCAATATGATCCACTGTATGGGAATCATCAATCAAAAAGCACTCAAGCGTCGGGTCGATGATATCAACCCAAAACACCGCCCGTGCAAATTGTTACAAACGGTAGATAACTTTTTCCGTTAGGTAAAATAAATTTGTTTTAAGTCCGACTAGGTCTTCCACCTTCTTCCAATTTTCTTTTTTCCATTCCTTTTTCTCGATAGGTACCACTCGCAGACCTAACCTATCGTGCATAGATTTTTGACTTTGCCTCCTTCTCGAACTTATGAGGGCTCATCTATTTCCCTGTTCAAAAGACTTATTTCTTTCATCATCAAACTCCGTATAGAATGCTACATTAACTATGTGATCTTCTTCTACTGAGAAAGGTATTTCTGTGGCCTTGATTATTATATCAGTCCCATCAATGTTGGCTTTCACACACTGGTGGATCGTAGAAGGAACGATTCCATAAGTACGCATACAAACTTGGCATATCAGTAGCCGATACTTATATTGGCATTAATTACATGGAATTTATGTGCATGTGAAATTTCCCTAGTTAATTCCAACATTCACATACCCTAATGATTGCATCTCGACAATTTCAAAGTCTAAAATCAATAAAGATACTGGCTCAATATTATCTTGTGAGATTCCCATCTCATAAAAAGTGCTTACGGGCATGATGTTGATCGATGCCCCGCTATTGAACAACACTCTTGGGAAACTAATTACATTACTAGACCAGTAAAATACAACGTTCTGTTGTGAAATAATAGTAACTATATATCTTCCACTCAAAAAACTACCTCTAAGGTGTACTTTTTGACAAGTCTTCTAATGGGGTCATGTCAATTGATGGATGGATCCATTGGGTCTTGTACTGCCTCGAGAATATTATTAGTAATTGCCAATATAATTTCATATTTGACTTTAATTCAATCAATAAACAAATTGAACTTTGGACTTTTCATGATCGTTGTCCATTCTGAATCAATTACCACCTCATAAGTTTGAGCATTACAAATACACCCAGCTTTACAGGTTCCTCCTTCATCAAGTGAAAGAACCACACTGACCTTGTCTTCTTTAATATTAACCTCTTCATCCAAATCATACTTGTAATATGTGTTGGCCAACCCCAACATCCACTCGTCACATTCTTTATCATTTTCACCCATTCCGTAGACTCTATTATCTCGTCCAAGTCATGAGTTATCTTAATATATATGGAAGCATATCGATGGATTGACAATGGACTCTCATTAACATCCTTGGGATGAATCTTATGAGTGCTATTTGAAATTTGTTAATTTATTATCTTACTTAGATAATAATATTCTTTTATCGAGCACTGGGCAATCTATTGTTGCTCGTAAAACTTTGCATATGTCTTGTCAATGAATGTGGGTATTTGACCATTCGTATGAGGAGGGACTTCCACCCCCTCATATACTAATATCTGGTAATAATCCATGGCTTTTTCCACGCTGCATGGTAGTAGACGTGGAACATCACTTCCGAAAATTCTCTTTCCTAAAATACTATTCTTGGATTTTTTACCACCTTTCTTCCGTTTTGGAATGCTATTCACATAATTAATCACCTGCCGTCCAGTAACTTAGAATCTTTCCTGCTTGAAGAGCCACCTTAGTCCTATAACTTTAAGATTTTGGCTTTATAATTATGGATATATTCCTTGTTGCTCAAGTGAACTCCATAAAGGTACCCTAACGAGTTTCTTTAATCAAGCAGACTTTGTATTCATCGAGTAAGCTTTGCATGCATATCTGCAACATTATTGCTTCTATGGCCTCCTCATGGACGTCAAAAGATTTTTCTCTAAAATACTTGATGTACTGTATCATCTCCTTGCCGAGTTTTTGGACTTCTTCAATTAAATACCTTAAAGTAAACTCATGTTTGGCCAAATTTTTTATTTGTAAGAATAGTCTGTGCATCTCTTCCCAAGTGGGAATGCTATTTGGCACTTGGTGGGAGTAGCACGAGTTAGATTTTTTAGTAATAGACTTCGACAATTTCCTCAACCTCAAATTCTTGTCTATGCAATGCACACCAAGTTTTTCCACAAACCCTTTGAAATTCTCTCTAGGAGTTTTTACTTTTCCATTTAACTTCATGAACTTTGATGGAATATACTCCTCGAGGTATGAATTCTCATTAACACTATCTGGATGAGGATTTTTTAACTGCTCATACATGAGAGGAGTTCCTGATTGAGTGAGAGGAGCCTCTTATCCTCCTATATTGTAAAAGACTTGAGGGCTATTCCCCCACCTCTGTTTTCATCGTTGTTGGTGAGTAATCGAGGGTTGGGGTCTTCTCAGCCGCCACCTTCTTTGTTGTCCCCACCTTTGTTGTGACTGCTCCTCTAGTAGCAACCGCCACTGGCATAACATAGATTTTGACTAAACTTTCCATGTCCACGTTGTTCTACTTCACAAAATAGAAAAACAAACTCATAATATTTATTAAATTCATATGTGGAGTAGCCGAGTTGCTCGCTTGACCCATAAAAGGGTCGTGAGCACTCGCTCCTATAACAACAACGTCTTCATTGGTGGTTTTGGTGTCTTTAAACTCCATTACCCGTCAGAGTGTCTTCAAAGAATAACTGCATGAAAACATTATAACCTTATTTTTCCATGGTAGGATACCTCCCTGGCAGAGTGGCCAAATGTAGGAGGATCGTGGTATTGGGGTCTATGAGTAATTGTAAATGGGGGAGGCGTGATCCACTCCAGTGGAAAATTTCTTCAAGGTAGCAATATTTTAAGAACAATAGTAGAGACCAAAAAACCAACTTTCCAATATAATAATAATGTTTTTTGTTACAACAACAAGCAACTAATAATTGAATAACTTTTTCAAAATAAATAAGGGAATAAACTACTTTATAGCAGTGATTCTGTGAGAGTGAAGCCATGAGAACCTTAATATCTAGGAGATAGTAGGGAGAGAATATGAGAGGAAATTTGTGCACAGTAACAATTCTAATGAGATGACAATGGTAACTGTACCCCAAGTGCTCTATTTATAGTAAAACATTAGGGCTGACATGGCTCATACGCTCCAAAGGGATATTTCCATGAGATGAATATCTAAAAATATTTTTTGTCCTTATTACTATTTGTCACTGTCCACCATAATATGTCTGTTGTGGAGTGACAACCGGTGTAATAGTGTTAAAGAAGGTGATCTTGTCAACTATGATTCCAAAACTACTATTTTGTCTGTTTATAAATGGTTGTTTGGTGAACAATTTTTAAAACTTACGAGTGACCTTGAGGGTCACTCACTATTGTCTTTGTTAAAATTTCTTATGAGCAAGTCAATGACTCCTCGCTAATAAGTAAACGTGGACTATGTAATGTGAGTGAATGAGAGTAACTTCTTATATCCCTCGCCTCAATATTTTCTCTTTCTTAAGATATTAAAGTGGTTGAGCCTTAGTTCACTCAATAAGACTTACCTCTCAGCCTCCAAACCAAAACTCCCAAGAGATTCCAACTGATCATCTGCTTGAGCCCTGATTGCTCGGCCAAGGCTTCTTGCTAATTAAACACTTGTAAAATAATGAGACTATATGTTAGTGAATGAGGTTCTCGTTCAAATAATTTTGTGTTGCCTAATAAGCGTTCATAACTTTACTTCACTAGAAAGACAACGGTTGCTCGTGTACTTGCTCTAATTCTGAGAGTTGCCTTAAGGGTTGCTCGAGCAACCCCGCTTATTGGTACAACTCTCTTTCATTTTGGAGTTTTTTAAGTAGCTCGAGCACCTTCCTTTGTTGGTGTTGCTCGCACGAATTGTGGAGTTTTGGGTTGCATGAGCACCCTCTTTTGCTGTACCTACTCGGAACACTCTTCTATAATTGTGAGGATACTTGTGTACCCCTCTACAATTTTATACAAATCATCATAAATAAGACTTTTCATTTATCTTTTGTCCCCTAATAATCATCCAATTTTAGCCCGCCACAATGGATTACGTAATTTAAAATGTCAAAAGTCACATGATTTCCGTTAATTGATTTGGTATAAAATTTTAGAATATTAAAATTAAAAAGAAATTAAAGAGTTGACCAACTCTTATTTATTTACATTTTCAACTCGCAAATAAACTTAGTATATAAAAATATTAGAGAATACTAATTGAAAAATAAGGTAACAGGTGAACATTATAATGTTTGGATTACGATTTTCATGTTTTCTTGAAACGAGAAAATCTTGAATATATTTGTATTTCCATTTTTTATGATCTTCTTTATTGATCGAATGCTTAGAGCTGAGTATGCTAATCTATCACACACGACATGTGTGCTGCACAACCTTTTTTCAAGATCGACAAAGCCTGTATAAGTTTGACAAGTATAGGTGTTTTCTAAACAAAATATGGAGTCCCGGTGAAACATTCACATACAAACTTTTAAAAAGGTGCTGATAAAGGCACAAAAAAATATATCTTCCTAACACCAAAGTGTTGATTTTAAAACATAGTATACAATGCTCTTTATTCATTGTGTGGTGCTAGGAAAATATTTGGGTTGCCTTTATCAACACCCTTTAAAAAACAAGAAAAATTCCAAGTATTTTTTTTTAATAATTTTGTGTTTCAAAGTGCTTTAAAGTATTGTACATATACGTGCAATAATTTTATGCACTTCAAATACAAACTTGGTAAAAATAACTTAATACGTAAAAAATTATAGAAAAAAAATAATAATATGTCAGCTATGTTCCAAGCACCCAAGCACATGGACCTAGGAGTTGGACTTGGACTACTTCTCCATGAAGTCTTACCCTATGGGACGAAACAACAATTTTATTTGTCCCCAAAATAAAAATAATCAATGGAAATAATGTTCGATAAAGGAATATCATTTTACGATATGTCTTTTTGTCCAAAAAAAGGCTCAATAAAGGTTAGAAAAACTTGTACAAATTGTTGATATTTTATTTCTTACCATGCATAAAAAACGTTGCTAAAAACAAGAAAATTCATCGCTAAACTAACCATTGATTGTTAGACGATTTTTCGAGGAATCATGTTATATCAAAACTAATTTTATTATTGCTTATTAATGTCAATTATATTATGTTGGAGACATATTATTATATTTGATAACAATTTTATAATTGTAAATAAATTTTTAGCACATATATTTGAAGTCAATAGTAAAAATTGTTGTGTGGAAGCGCCCCATATCACTTTGGAATCCATAACGTGCATGTCATAGATACCAAAAGTTTAGTCTAAAAATAAACCATTTTAATCATGATAATAATAGATGATGAAAGCAATATTTGAAACTATGCTAAGGTGCACGTGATAAAAAATAAAATAATTGGGCACGCCAAGAATTTTGTGGTTCACCAATTTGACTACATATACCACAAATTTTGACAAAGGTTATAATGTACAATAAATAATTTCTTAAAGATAAATTTTCTACCCTTAACTCTCTTACCCTCTATAGGGATAACCACTGTACTAGAACTCTCTCAACCAAGTGAACCAAGTTCTAAGCCTAGAACTCTCTCAATCTTTTTCCCCCAAGTATTTCAAGTGTTTCTCATATACCCAATATAGTGTATCCCTCTCCCACATATATATATATAATTATAATATATGACTAAAGTTGACTGCGAAATGAGGTGACGACATTTGTCGCTTTTCCAAAGCATCACGTAAATAATTTTAATTAATGTTAAAAAACCATTCATTCTTGGAATTTGAAAAGTTAAAAAAAAACTTCGGCTTGATTAATGTTAAAAAACCTTTCATTCTTGGAATTTGAAAAGTTAAAAACCCTCATAAAAGAAAGAAAAATGAGTGTCGACTTAATAAGAAATGGCAACAAAAATCGCTATTCCATTCATAGCTTATGGCAGAGACACTCATTTGAAGCTCCCATTCTAAAAAATCATCACTACCAACGACAATCTAAAGCTTATTTTCGATTTCCTCATTCTATTTACAGAAAAACCAAGGACCTCCAGTTGTCATCTTATTTTTCTTCAACGGCGTTGTCTATTTCAAAGGTTGCGTTTATTGGGTGGTATTTGGTGATGATCAAGTCTCCCCCCGTTCTCACTAAAAGAATCACTTGCGGCCTTATTTACACTGCCACCAATCTATCCTCTCAGGTACAACTACACCCCAGATGGAAATTAATTATTATCACTCATCAACTTAATCAATATATATCTTCTTAAGCATGGAGTGAAATGTGATATAGTTGTTCAAGTTTCCAGTATATGAGGCGTCACCAACCACCCCTGTCTTTAGTAAAATATACATGATTCTGATGCATCTTGACAACAACCTTTCTCCATCTCTGGCAGACTTTGGTTTGGCAGAATACAAGTAACAAGAGGGATGTTAAATAGGTTTCCTTTGAAAATTGGAGATCATCCGGCAAGCCATCTGGTGGTTTCCATAAAAAAATATGGTTAGCACATCTATTCTTTATTTTGTGTATGAGTTTATTTTGAGAACGTGTGTGCTCGCGTTCAAATGATCAAATTATATTTAAAACACCTTTTAACCCAAACGAACCCTAATCATGCAACTAGGTGTGATTGAAACAATATGAAATCATGCAAGAGTTATTCAAACACACATAATTGAGGAAAAATCCCTCACAGGGGCAAAACCATTTATTTTCACTATAATTTGTAAGAAAATGGCTTACAATCGGATTACAATGAAAATACAAGTTGACTAAGAATTACCCTCTGGTATCGGATTCTGTAGTCGCGGCTGGAACTATCCCTTTTCCAGTAGGGCTGCAATGGAGAAGAAGAACGGTCTCCTCCACAAGGGTTGAACTGCAAAACTGCGTTCCTGGGTTACCAAAAGGATTCACAAATGTATGGATTTTGTGTGAATCAAAATACCTAGAGTATTGGTACTCAATACGTGAAGACTTAGGGCTTTCTCTACTCAGAAAATTGTGTGTAGAAGTCTTAGAAAAACCACTTCCCGTAGTGGGATTAAATAGGAGAACTTGAGCCCTAAAATTCGGAACATGATCTGAACACGATCTGTTTGAAATTATCCTCGTCGGATCGGTCCGGTATCTTTAGGCGGATCGGTCTGGTGACATCGGATCGGTTCCTTTTTGAAGGCGGATCAATCCGGTTGGCATCGGATCGGTTCGGCTTTTTAGCTTCATCGGTTCGCTATGGATCCGGGGTACACTGGCCTCTCCTCAGCAGGCGGATCGGTCCGATCTCTTTAGGCGGATCGGTCCGTATGAACCGGATCGGTTCTTTTATCTGGGCCGAATCAGTCCGGTATGTTCCTTGATTCCTTTTCTGCTTTTGATATTCGGATTCCGTTGAAGAGCGCATGATTCTTGAATTTTCTAAACGGTGTAACGGCGTATGACATATAAAATGCTAATGGACAAAAATGTCCTTACAAATCTCCCCCTATGTCTATGCCGGTACATACATAAAAACAAACATCCGAATTATCAATCATAAAAAATTGCCTATACAAATCTACCCTTCCATGAACCCAAAACTGAAAGAGTACAAGTGAATAAGACTGCATCGTTTGATCTTCAAATCTTCAGTAATCTCAACGCTTTTCTCATCAGGGTGTGCAATACAATGATAATCCATGTAGTACCTACACACATGAGAAAAAGCAAAATACCACGTGACATATCGAGTTTGAAGTGAGATAAACATATATGCCAATTTATGAACAAACTCAAACTATCAAAACTCCCCCATAATCAAATATTTCTTTCTCCCCCTTTTTATGATGTCCCCAAATAGACAAATGAGAGAAATAAGACAAATAAGCAAGAGCGGGGTGTCACTGGGATAAAACCACACCATGAATGAACACAAAGCAACCAAGTCGATGATAGCGTAAATGAAGTGGTGTGATCAAATTCGATAGGAAAATCAATGCATACAAACATGACATATGTGCACGATGAATATTGGATATTCCTAGCGAATGAACTCCAATGCTTCCTTTGGTGTAAAAGAATGACTTTATAAGATATTGACTCAATCAAATCAACAAATCAAAGCTCAAAATGATTTTCACACCAATAACGTCCAAAATGATTTTATGCTTTTTCAGGACTTTCAAGGAAGTGCAAACCCGTTTATATACTTCAACCAAACTCCCTCAGATATTATTTTGAATAGAGGCATTCTAAATTCTCAAACTTTGGGGAATTGATGGTGAAAACTAAGTGGCCCATATTTGGCATGAATTGCTTTTTATTGCCTTTAAATTTTTCGGGCTCTTTTAACCTCTTTGAACCTCGGATATTAAAATTCCTCCATTTTTTAGGTCCTTTTTAACGGTGGCTTTTGCGCAAAGGATATATGATTACCTTTCGCAGCCCTTCCCCATTATACAAAAACACACAGTCTCACCAAAACGGTTTTTACATGCATTCCAATCTTGTCAAGTTTTATCGCATATTGTACATTGTATAGACAGGATTGAGATGAAAACACGCAAGCCAACATGAGATAGATAAGTGCAATAATCAAATATAGCTGTGCATGTGTGCAATAAAGGATATAGGAGTCAAACATGTAGGAAGATATCACTAATTACATCTCAAAGACTCCAACCAATAAAAAGCACATGGATGAAATGATGTAGCCTCTCAAATCTCTATCAAACAGTCACATGGATATATGGAATGAAGTTGTGACTTGGCTAACTTACATGCTCATCCATAAAATACAAAAATCTTTTTGGATTTTTCAAAAATTTTGTCAAAATAAAATCTTTTTGTGCTTTTCTTAAAATTTTCTTAAAGGAAAATCTTTTTGTATTTTTTTCAAAAGAAATATAAAAAGCAAAAAGAATAAAACAAAGCTGTACAACAAAGAAATGGTACATATAAAACAGACTAGCAATAGGAAGCATATGATATGAACATGAAGTAGCATCATATTCTAGACATAGGCCAACCCCTCAGTCAACTGTGCAAATCCCCAAAGACTTCCTAAGACTCTCAAATCTAAGGGCATCTAATGGTTTCGTGAAAATATCGACTAACTGACGGTCGGTGGGAACAAAACTAAGGGATACAGTGTTCTCCTCAACTAACTGAAGAATAAAATGCTCACGTATCCTGATGTGTTTTGTGCGCGAATGCTGAACTGGATTGCGGGAATGTGTATCGCGCTCGTGTTATCCCAGGAAATGGTCATGGTGTCCTGTGATATCCCATAATCCTCCAGCATTTGCTTCATCCACAAGAGTTGGGTGCAACAACTCCCGGCGGCTATGTACTCAGCCTCCGCAGTGGACAAAGAGATGGAATTTTGCTTCTTGCTCAGCCAGAAGACAAGAGCAGAACCAAAATAGAAACACCCACCAGAAGTGCTCCTACAACCATCTACATCCCCAACCCAATCGGCATCCGAATAGGCGGACAAACGGTCATCGGTATCAAAGGAATACCAAATACCGTATGATAGAGTCCCACTCACATATTTAATAATACTTTTTAGAGCAAGTAAATGTGACTCTTTCGGGGACGCCTGATATCGCGCACAGACTCCAACACTAAAGGCGATGTCGGGACGACTGGCAGTCAAGTAGAGAAGACTACCTATCATACTCCGATATAAGGTTTGCTCTACGTCCTTGCTTGAAGTGTCCTTACTAAGCTTGGTAGAGGTACTCATAGGAGTACGTGCATGCTTAGCGGAGTCTAAACCAAATTTCTTCACTAGGTCTCTAGCATACTTGGATTGGGAGATGAACATCCCATCCTCTAGCTGACGAACCTGGAGACCAAGGAAGAATGTAATCTCACCAACCATGCTCATCTCAAACTCACTTTTCATCTCCTCCTCAAAGTGGTGAGCATGCTGGGAGCATGTGGATCCAAAGACTATGTCGTCCACATAGACCTGGGTAACCAAAATAGCACCGTAATTTCTCCTGACGAACAACGTCATATCTACTCCCCCTCTCTTGAAGCCACGAGCTAAGAGATAGGAAGTAAGCCTCTCGTACCAAGCACGGGGTGCTTTCTTCAAACCATACAAGGCTTTTCTAAGATAGTAGACGTGCTCTGGGTGCTGAGGGTCTTCAAACCCTTTTGGTTGTTCCACATAAACCTCCTCCTATAGAATGCCATTCAGAAAGGCACTCTTGACACCATCTGATACACCTTAAAGCACAGATGACATGCGATGGCGAGCAGAAGACGGACGGACTCAAGCCTCGCAACAGGAGCAAATGTCTCCCCAAAGTCTACACCCTCTATCTGTATGTAGCCTTGAGCGACCAACTATTTCGGATTATGGTACCATTTTCATCCATTTTGTTCTTAAAAATCCACCGGGTACCTATCACATTAATCTCACTAGGTCGGGGGACAAGTTCCCAGACATCATTCTTTTTAAACTGAAGCAACTCATCCTGCATAGCAAATATCCATTGTTCATCCTTGAGTGCTTCTTTATGGTTCTTGGGCTCAACTTTGGACGTGTAGCAAAGATGGCTAACAACGTTCTCTAGCTGAGCACGAGTCTTGACCCCTAGAGTGGGATCACCAATAATGTAAGAAGGGTCATGACTCTTGCGAACCCAAGCAGGTGTGTCCCCTAATACAGGAGTAGGGTCCACAGGGTGTGAGAAAGGAACAGGTAAATCACTGTCAGAATAGTCTTCATCCTCACACTGAAGGTTAGGATCAATAACCGTCAAAGGTTCGTCATCTTGCACGGTAACGTTTATTGATTCCATAATCCTAGAGCTCTTCAGGTTAAAAACCCGGTATGCTCTACTATTCGATGAATATCCTAGAAATATTCCCTCGTCGCTCCGGGAGTCGAACTTTCCTAATTGCTCTCTATCCCGTAGGATGTAGCATTTACTCCCAAAAACACGAAAATATGCCAGGTTGGGCTTCTTGACAGTCCATAACTCATAAGGAGTGTGAAGTGTGTGTGGACGCAGATACACCCTATTCAACGTGTGGCATGTTGTAGACACTACCTCTATCCAAAATCTCCTAGAAACTTTACGACCTAGAAGCATAGATCTAGACATCTCTTGGATCGTTCTATTCTTTCTCTCAACAATCCCATTTTTTTGAGGAGTTCTCACAGCAGAAAACTCATGTTTGATCCCAAGGCTATCACAGTACAGATCCACCTTTACTTCCTTGAATTCAGTGACGTTGTCACTACGTATTCTGTTAATAGTGACACCGTGTTGATTTTGCAGGACACGGCACTTGGTCGTTAAAAATTCTACAGCATCGGATTTCTCTCTCAGAAAACCTACAATGGAGTATCTGGAGAAATCATCTACCATCACGAGGATGTACCTCTTACCACCTAGACTCTCAGTACGAGTGGGACCCATAAGATCCATGTGAATCAACTCTAGAACACGAGAGGTGGTAATGGGATGCAACTTCCTATGAGGACTACGAATATGTTTTCCCAACTGACAGGGTCCACAAACGGTCGAAGTTGACTTTCCAAGAGATGGTAAGCCACATACTAGGTCCTTTTTAGATAAACGATTGAGATCTCTAACGTTCATGTGACCTAGACGTTGGTGCCGCAGATCCATAGGAGTGATCGTGGCGCTGTTGCAGACAAGTGAGGATGTGGGCTCAGTCCCATAGCAATTATCCTTGGTCCTCACCCCTTGCATCAACAGTTTACCGGCTTGATTGTAGACTTTACACGCGTCCCGGTCAAACTTTACTGGAAAGTCAGTGTCGCACAGCTGGCTAATGCTGAGAAGGTTTGCTTTCAAACCTTTGACGTACAAAACATTTTCTAGCTTAGGAAAACCAGGTAACTCAACAGTACCACATCCTATAATGCTATACTTGCTCCCATCTCCAAAGGTGACTCTGCCATCCTGATAGTCCTCAAGAGTCGTAAAAAATGAGGCATCACCTGTCATGTGTCTGGAGCACCCACTATCAAAATACCACTGTGAGGTATTATGTACTTTGAGAGCAACATGAACAACAAAGGCCTTTTTGTCTTTCTTAGGCACCCAAGCAGAGATGACCTTTTGTTTGACTTTTTTTTTGTTGATTTTAGCTGGAATGTGAGAAGCATTCACTAACGGCGAAGACATCCGTCGGAATTCTTTCATCAAACTCTGAGTCGTGGCAGCTAAGAACTCAACTCGCTCTCTCAGACTAGAAAATTTATCAGTATGATGTGGTGGAGCAGTAGTACGTCGTGTTCGACCCATGCTATAGCAAGTTTCACTAAGGTGGCCTTTTCTTTTGCAATAAGTACAAAAGAGCACAGTCAAAAGCGGACCTTGGTTTGATTTTCTTGGTCGAACTCTCCTTCGAGGTTTTTTACGGTGACCATAAGGAGTTGTAGTAAACTCAGGAACTGGTCCAGGTGCAATTTGGGACATGCAGGCACCATCATATCCAATTCCTTGACGATCACCAAAACCTAAAGCGGGGCCGAGGAGCATCTTTCCCATCTTTCCAGATCTGTCCTCGATTTGTACCATGACTTCCCGTGCTTTCTCAAGGTCATGAGTCAGCTGGGCAACAAGAGATTCAAGTTTCTTTCGAGTCTCCACGGAGGAATGGAGCTAACTCGTAAGACTAGCCACTTGTTTAGTCAAGTCCCCTCTCTCTTTCTCTAAAACACTCTCTCTCTCTCTAAACAGAATCTCTTTCCCGACACATGCAGAATCTCTCTCTCTCAGGGCGGTGCAGGTGGAGAATTCTCTTTCTTTCACTTTCTTTAAATCTTCCTCTAAGTAGGTGATCTTAAGAACTAACACTTTATTACGCTTTTTATTTTTAAAAGACTCAGAATATAACTCAGCGTAGGCGCGTTGTATATCACTCTCGCTCTCACTTGTGTCATCCTCCCCCTCACTCACATCGATCTCACTGTCGAGGTGTCCCTGTGAAGCATCATCCTCAACGTCGTGAGGAGAACTAGGAGTTCTCACTTGGCTGGCCATGAATGCGGTGAAGTTACACTCATGCGGTGACTCATCTCCAGAATCCACCGTCTCGACCTCACTGTCGTCACTAAGGGTAACATTAAGAACAGCTTTCCCTTTCTCTCTATTCAGACGATTGGCACACTCAAAATCTCTATGACCCCTACCATCACACTCAAAACATCTCTCACTTTCTTTCAGAGGAGGATTTTTGGAAACTTTTTCATTTTTCTTTTCAAACTTATTTTTCTCAAATTTCTTTTTATCTTTAAAATTGCCATTTTTCTTAATTTGGAGAATCCTCTTGAATTTTTTTGCGAAAAGAGCCAAATCATCTAAGTCAAAATCGCACTCAGAATCTGACGTGTCAATCTCTCTCTTTCTAGATGACTCTACCCTCTTTCTCGCTGACCCCTCACTCTTTCTCTCTTGGGCTTTAAGTGAAATTCCCTTATCTTTAGATTTAGCATTTTTAGGGAACATATAAATTTCATAAGTTTGCAAATCTCCTACAAGTTCTTCCAATTTTAGCGTATTTAAATTACCCATAGAATTTAGCACAGTGACTTTAGGGATAAAACGCTTAGGCAAAGAACGAAGAATCTTTTTAACAACTCTAGCATTCGGAATATGTTCACCAAGATTAAAACTAGTATTCACAATGTCAGAAAGTCTAGCATAAAATTCATCAAAACATTCATAATCATGCATGGTGATTGTTTCAAATTGAGTTGTCAAGTTTTGCAATTTAGACTCTTTCACATCATTAGTTCCTTCATGGGTGAGTTGTAAAACATCCCATGCCTCTTTTGACGTGGTACACGTCATTATGCGTTTGAACTCATCAGGTGTGACAGACCCAGAAATAGCACTTAGACCCTTAGAATTAAAAGATGATCATTTAATTTCTTCATCAGTCCAAGAAATGTCAGGTTTCAAGTTGGTCACATTATCAACAGTCACGGTGGGAGGAGTCCACCCTCGTTCAACCAAAATCCAGACACGTTCATCAATGGCTTTTAAAGCCGACCTCATACGGGCTTTCCAATAAGCATAATTTGTCCCGTCAAAAACAGGCATTTTATAATATGACTTCTCCATTTGAACACGCACTTTTTCAAAAATCAATTTTTTCAGAAAATTGATATCTTAGAAAAGTTTTTGCGGAAAAAGGAATACACGATAGATCAGCGTAACCTGCTCAGATACCAATTTGAGAACGTGTGTGCTCGCGTTCAAATGATCAAATTATATTTAAAACACCTTTTAACCCAAACGAACCCTAATCATGCAACTAGGTGTGATTGAAACAATATGAAATCATGCAAGAGTTATTCAAACACACATAATTGAGGAAAAATCCCCCACAGGGCAAAACCATTTATTTTCACTATAATTTGTAAGAAAACGGCTTACAATCGGATTACAATGAAAATACAAGTTGACTAAGAATTACCCTCAGGTATCGGATTCTGTAGTCGCGGCTGGAACTATCCCTTTCTAGTATGGCTGCAATGGAGAAGAAAAACGGTCTCCTCCATAAGGGTTGAACTGCAAAACTGAGTTCCTGGGTTACCAAAAGGATTCACAAATGTATGGATTTTGTGTGAATCAAAATACCTAGAGTATTGGTACTCAATAGGTGAAGAATTAGGGCTTTCTCTACTCAGAAAATCGTGTGTAGAAGTCTTAGAAAAACCACTTCCCGTAGCGGGATTAAATAGGAGAACTTGAGCCCTAAAATTCGGAACATGATCTGAACACGATCTGTTTGAAATTATCCTCGTCGGATCGGTTCGGTATCTTTAGGCGGATCGGTCCGGTGACATCGGATCGGTTTCTTTTTTAAGGCGGATCAATCCGGTTGGCATCGGATCGGTTCGACTTTTTAGCTTCATCGGTTCGCTATGGATCCGGGGTACACTGGCCTCTCCGGGGTACACTGGCCTCTCCTCAGCAGGCGGATCGATCCGGTCTCTTTAGGAGGATCGGTCCGTATGAACTGGATCGGTTCTTTTATCAGGGCCGGATCGGTCCGGTATGTTCCTTGATTCCTTTTCTTCCTTTGATATTCGGATTTCGTTGAAGAGCGTATGATTCTTGAATTTTCTCAACGGTGTAACGGCGTACGACATATAAAATGCTAATGGACAAAAATGTCCTTACATATTTATTTTATGATATGGATTGTGCTTTAAAAATTTTGCCTTTGAGACTATTCACGATGTTGACTTCTATTTTTTTGGGCAAGGTTTATGGTTAAAATCTGATTTTGTATGGGTAAAAATATTTTTTATTCGTTTATTTGAGACATATTTGTTAATTAAATTCTATAGTACCTTTTTCTTAAAAAATAATATTTGCAGTGGTTAGAGGAGACTCATCGGAAGTAACCTTTTTGTTTTCTTATAGATTTTATCTATTTTTTTGTTGTTAGAGAAAATATAAATTTGGTGTTATACCCTAAATATAAACTACAAAATTTCTAACCTAATTTACTTTTGTAGAATTATTTTATTAAAAAAGATCTAAGAATTTAGTCAAAGGTAAGATTTTCTTAAATTCTCTTACAAAGTTATGGATTATGATCTTCACATACACAAAGTAGTTGATATTGCAATCTATAAATATTCTCGATATAAATTGTCAAAATTGAGATTTTTTTTTATATACTGAAAAATGTATGTACAAATTCAGAAGTTTGTGTTTACATAGAATGTTGAATTTCAATTATCAAAAGGGAGATGCTACAAAGGTTAACCATTTTGAGGTTAGCAATGATCCATTTGTGTTTCTTTTGATATTTCATCCTTATGATTTGATGTGAAGCAAAGAAAAAAGACAAATCGATCAATTGTTCCAATTTCATCAAGAATAATTTTTCATCACCTGGGTCAATTTTTCATTTTTATTCATTTAATTAGTAAACATTTATTTTTTAGCTTATTTTATGTTAGGTTTCGATGAGACTGGAATTGTTAGTGGCTGAAATATATTTATTCATATATATTTTTTTCTAATGAACTCTGCCTGTGTCGTGCTTAACTTCTTATTTTTTTTTTGACACTGCCGGTCCCAAGCCCGGAAAAAGGAGGAGGGTTGCGTTAGGTAGCTGACAGCCAGCGTAAAACTTTGTCAGATCCTTATGAACATGAATCCTATGAATATACGTGCTAATGCTAGGGCATTCCCCTTAAGCGATGCGTTGCGCCTGCCACCGGGTGTCTCGAAAAATAGGCAAGGGGCGTTGCGCCTTCCACCGGGTGTCTCGAAAAATAGGCAAGGGGCGTCGCATCGGCGCCCGGATGCGACGATAAATACGCAAGGGTTCCTGCAAGAAGCTGGACGTGTGCGGGTAAAGAAGCTAGTCCAGGATACTAGACTTAGGTTAGCGACTTGGAACATAGGGACTATGACAGGAAAAGGGATGGAGTTAGTAGATACCATGAGAAGAAGAAAAGTTCACATAGCTTGTTTACAAGAAACTAAATGGGTCGATGAGAAAGCTAGAGAAATAGAAAATACAGGATTTAAATTATATTATACAGGAAAACATAGAAATAAGAACGGAGTTGGAATAATAGTAGATAAAAACTTTAAGGACGATATCGTAACCATTATTAGGAAAGGTGATAGGCTTATACTTGTAAAATTGGTATTAGGTGAAAACATTATTAATATTGTTAGTGCTTATGCACCTCAAGTAGGATTAGATGAGCACACTAAAGTACAATTTTGGGAACAAATGGATGAACTAATTCAAGAAATACCCCTAGGTGAGAAAATCTATATAGGTGGGGATTTTAATGGCCATGTAGGAGAAGATCGTGTAGGATATGAGATAGTGCATGGCGGACATGGTTTTGGAGATAGGAACGACGAGGGAGAGTCTATCTTAGATTTTACGATGGCTTATGATTTTGTACTAGTAAATACATGTTTTAAAAAGAGGCTTGAACACTTAATAACTTATAAAAGTGGAACACATAAGAGCCAAATAGATTTTTTCATTACTAGGAAAGGAGACCGATTAACGTGTAAAGATTGTAAGGTTATCCCGGGAGAGAGCTTAACCTCACAACATAGGATAATGGTGTTGGATATAAATATTAAAAATCAATCACGAATGCGAAAAGTGAAGATTAACCCACGAACTAGGTGGTGGAATTTAAAAGGAGAGAAATTAGAACTATTTAAAGATAAAGTATTAAATGAAGCAACATGGAATTGTGAAGAAGAAACTAACATAATGTGGAATAAGATGGCCACATGCATTAGGAAAATATCAAAAGAAATTCTTGGAGAATCAAAAGGCAAAGGGCCACATTCTAAAGAAACTTGGTGATGGAATGAAGAAGTACAGAATATAGTAAAAATTAAAAGGGAGTGCTTTAAAAAATGGCAAACAAATAGAATTGAAGAGAATTTTGAGAAATATAAATGGGCTAAAAAGGAAGTTAAGAAAGTGGTAAGAGATGCTAAGTTAAAAGCGTATGATGATCTTTATACAAAATTAGGAACACAAGAAGGGGAAAAAAGTATTTTTAAGCTTGCTAAACTTAGGGATAGGAAAACAAAAGATTTCAATAACGTTAAGTGCATCAAAAGTGATGATTCGAGAGTCCTAGTCAAAGATGATGAAATTATGGAAAGATGGAGAAACTACTTTGAGAGGTTATTAAATGGAGATAATGGGAGTAGATTAGATATATAGGAACTTAGGGAGACTAGAGAAGATATATTTTTTCGTAGGATTAGGACAACAGAGGTCAGGATTGCTCTAAAAAAGATGAAAACAGGGAAGGCTTTAGGACTAGATGGTATCCCTATTGAGGTTTGGAAGTGCTTAGGGGAGGATGGAGTATCATGGCTTACCAAATTATTTAATAGAATTTTAATGACTAATAGGATGCCCGATGAATGGAGAAAAAGTATTTTAGTACCTATTTATAAAAATAAAGGGGACATACAAAGTTGTTCAAATTATCGTGGTATTAAGTTAATGAGTCATACAATGAAACTTTGGGAGAGAGTGATTGAATATATATTGAGATTGAAGACAACAGTATCTGAGAATCAATTTGGGTTTATGCCTGGGAGGTCAACAATGGAAGCAATCTATTTATTGAGGAGATTAATGGAGAGGTATAAAGAGAAAAAGAAGGATCTTCATATGATTTTTATAGATTTGGAGAAGGCGTATGATAGGATACCCAGAGATATAATATGGTGGGTTCTACATAAAAGAGGAGTGACTCGCAGATATATTGACGTGATCAATGATATGTATGATGGTGCGATGACTACAGTAAGAACATCAGCTGGAGAAAGTAGTGAATTTTCAATTACGGTAGGGCTACACCAAGGTTCAGCATTAAGTCCTTATCTCTTTGCTCTTGTTATGGATGAGTTGACTGGACAAATACAAGATGAGGTGCCATGGTGTATGCTATTTGCAGATGATATTGTTTTAGTCGATGAGACTAAGATGGGGATAAACGCTAGGTTGGAATTGTGGAGAGAAACTTTAGAAACAAGAGGATTTAAAATAAGCAGAACTAAAACAGAATATGTGGAGTGTAATTTTAGTAGTAATAGGAGGACAAATGGAGATGTGGTGAAATTGGAGGGTCAAGAAATACCTAGAAATGATCATTTTCGTTATTTAGGATCGATTATACAAAAAGATGGAGATATTAGTGATGATGTTACGCATAGGATTAGAGCAGGCTGGGTTAAGTGGAGAAGTGCGACCGGCGTTCTGTGTGATAGGCGTATACCTTTGAAGTTAAAAGGAAAATTTTATAGGACGGCCATTAGACCCGCCATGTTATATGGGACAGAGTGTTGGGCAACCAAGAAACAAAATGTGCAGAAAATGAGTGTGGCGGAGATGAGAATGCTAAGATGGATTTGTGGTAAAACTCGAAAGGATAAAATTAAAAATGAACAAATTCGTAAAACGGTGAAAGTAGCTCCTATAGAAGATAAATTGAGAGAAAATCGACTTCGATGGTTTGGACACGTCAAGCGTAGACCAATGGATGCTCCTGTAAGGAAGAGTGATTTAGTTAGTATTGATGGTAACCCAAGGGGTAGAGGTAGGCCTAAATTAACTTGGTGGGATATTATAAAAAAGGACATGATATCATGTGGTGTAACCGAAGATATTGCACTGGACAGAATGGAATGGAAAAATAGGATTCATGTAGCCGACCCCAAATAATTGGGAAAAGGCTTTGTTGAGTTGAGTTGAGAGTATACTTTTTTCTAATGGTGATTTACAGATATTTTTGACTGAGCAATGTTGTGGTACGGAAGAGTGGGATTGTTTTTAAAAAACATTGCTTTCGCATAAAATTTGAGTGAGTAAAATTGAATAATTTATTCTTTAGTCAAAATATGAAATACATATCAATAACCATATGGATAATGTTTAAGAAATATGTTTTCATATCAAAGCAATCATAGTTGCGTGAGTTATTCTTTTCTGATTTTTTTACACATTATGTTTCTAAATGGTTGATGGAATGATAACATAATTTTATATGCATTTGAAATGTAAAAATTATTAATTATTTGATAAAACATATAATCGAGGTCTATTTCATTGCAACCAACACATGTATAGTTTTAACGACTCTTATTAATTAACAAATTAATTAACCCTTTTGTATTCTTCACGTTTCGCCTTATTCTCTTAAGCCACGTCGCATGGCATATGTACATGAATTAATTTGATGGGTGCATGTATGTGGGGGACATTAAAATTGAAGGGCGTATATTGGTACACATTTTTTTCAAAGTGATTCAAAAGGGTAGGATGCTTCACTGAATACTTTTATTTTATTTTATTTTATTTCAAGAACATTTATTTTTTATTTTTCAGTGTATATTTTAACAATTTAGTTAAAAAAAAGACCCCGCATCGCGGGGTTTGCATACTAGTAAATACTATAAAGCTGAATAACATCTACTGCTGGTATAAAAAAACAATAATAATAATAATAATAATAATAATAATAATAATAATAATAATAATAATAATAATAATAATAATAATAATAATACTAATAATAATAATAATAATACACATAATTGATTTGAGAAAAATTGGAACGGGTTATGAAATATTACATGACAGAGTTTATTAGTTTTCTGCTATCTTGACTCAGACAAATTGATTCCAAGCATTTTGGCTAGATTTTGCCATAATTTGCATTGTATTGAACACCTAGAGTTCACCTACGCATTTGACCTAAAAATGAACAATTAAGGACATTACGCCAGTTTTAGTAAAAAATGACGATTAAATCAAGACTATTTACGGAATAATATGACTCTTTCTAGGTATCAATAAACACATTTTTTTATTAAATCACATTTTTTTTATGAAATCACATTCAAAAGTAGACAAAGTACACGTGCTTGTTTAAATTACGGGTGGAATATTTAAAAGGTACATGCACAAAATATACATTTTTATGAAGATTATACTTTTGTGCCAAAGTACATGTATTTTTCCGAATACCGTGTACTTTACCCGACGAGGGACATTTAAAGAAAATGGCCGAGGACTAAACAAGAAAAGTCGATATACAAAATTTGATCCAATATAATCGTTATCGAATCAGATTGACGTCAATCTATAAGAGGATTCTCAAATAATCCATTTTGGATCAGAAATTTAATCCCTACCAAATTATATGGGTCAGATTCGGATCCAAATCCAATAGTTTGACAACTCTAAATTTATTGTTGTTGGCCTTGATATGGGACTTAGTTCTATGACTAAATTTACAATATTTATGAAATCTTCGTAATATCTATAATCACATGAAGATCAAATAAGGAATAATAGTAACTTTTTTTCTTTGAAATTTTTTAGGCTTCACGAATCTTGTTTGATAGATCTCGGTGAGCAGATTTCAAAAATAATAATTTTGCGAAGAACAGATTTGTCAATCAAAAGTTGATCATATGAAGATTAAAAATATGATTTAAAAAAATTACAACCAATTATGTAACTTCTCCAGGAAGTTCCGGGTGGTTGGTTTTAAAAGGGTAAAATTGTGAAAAAAAATTGCAAAAAATTTGGAGTAGGACTTATATGTAGAGGAAAACATGTTGGGACTAGAATAAGTAAAAAAATGTCTAATAGAACGCATATGCGAATCGTCCTTTTTTTATAGTAGGGCTAGAATATTGGAAAGGTACATGCACAAAATACACATTTTTATGAAGATGATACTTTTGCGCCAAAGTACATGCATTTTTACGAAGAGCGTGTACTTTACCCGATGAGGGACATTAGCGTATGCTTAAAGAAAATTGCCGAGGACTAAACGATGAAAGTTAGTATACAAAATTTGATCCAATATAATCGTTATCGAATCGGATTGACATCAATACATAAACGGATTCTCAGATAATCCATTTTGGTTCAGAAATTTACTTCGGACCAAATTATATGAATCAAATTCAGATCCAAATCCGATGGTTTGACCACTCTATATACATAGTTGTTGACCTTAATATGGGACTTAGGTCTATGACTAAATTTACAATATTTATGAAAGTTTCATAATATCTATAATCAAGATCAAATAAGGAACAATAAGGTTTTTTTTTTTTTTTTTTTGGGGGGGGGGGGGGGGGGGGGGGGGCATTGGGTTTTTTTAGTTGGTTGGGAAAATAAGCTTAAACAATTCAAAAGCTTCCTTCCTTGGCAAGTATCTTTAATTTATTTGGTTGCATAATGGTATACCCATGTGAACCTTGGCCTCGATTTTGTAGTATCTAATCAATGACAATTTTAAAAAAAATACAGAAAATCAACCATCCCATTTCACGTCTTTTGTGTTTTAAGGAATTAAAATAATTAAAATTTTAGTTAATCAAAAATCCTATCTATTCCCCTACCCACTCTAATTTCTATAAATTCAATCGCATTTCATTCATTTTTTTCCATCCCAAAACCCATTTTTTTTAACGTCATGGCAGTGAAATATGTTCTAGCACTCTTTCTCACGTTCACTTTGTTCATGACATACACATGTAATGTTTCATCAAGGGAGCTTGTGAAGCCAAAACATCTCAAGGTTGATTGTTGGAATGCTCTTGCTGATATAGAATCATGTTCAAATGAGTATGAATTGTTTTTATCGAAGACCACGAGTGATATCGATGACAGTTGTTGTCAACTGTTAGTTTTAGGAGGTAGTATGGAATGTAGTTAAATGTTTAGTTTAGGAAATTAGGATTGCTAGATATGGGCAACCAAGAATTTGGAGGGAAATATTGAGGAGAATTTGGAAATATAGAAAAGAAGGAATGTTTTTCTATTAGACTTGATGATACAATGCTTAGTTTGGATTGAGATGGTTTGGCCAAATGACCTCACCACCTATTTATAGGCATCACACCTCCTTAATGGATGGTGGAGATTAAAATACATCAATGGTGTAGATTAATTCTCTAGAAGGTTACCACCTCCTTATGAGAACATTCTAGAAGCCTACATACTTCCCTAATATTCTAGAATATTCTATACTATTCTAGGATTTGTCTAGAATATTCTAGGAATTCTCTATAATATTCTAGACTATTCTAGGAATTATCTAGAATATTCTAGGAATTATCTAAAATATTCTAGACTATTCTAGGAATTAGTATCACATTTTAACACTCCTCCTTGATGTTAATTCCTGAAATCCCAAGCATGGCTTGTAGTTATTCGAATTTGGCCTTTGGTAGTGCTTTTGTGAAAATATCTGCAACTTGTTCTTCAGTCTTGCAATAATTCAACTCGATCTCCTTGTTGGATTTACCTCTCGCACGAAATCGTACTTGATTGCAATATGTTTTGTTCGGCTATGATAAACTGCATTCTTTGCCATTGCAATTGCGGATTTGCTGTCACAGTAGATTTATGTAGGTTCATTCTGTATTACTCCCATATCCTCAAGTATTCGCCTTAGCCAAATTGCTTGACACGCTGAGATTGAGGCTGCTATGTACTCGGCTTCTGTTGAGGATTGAGCAACTGTCTCTTGATTCTTTGATGCCCACGAGAAGAATCCAGAACCAAGTGTGAATGCATAGCCTGAAGTGCTTCTCATGTCATCCACCGATCCGGACCAATCACTGTCCGTGTACCCGATCAGTCTTGAGTCGATAGTATACTTGTACCTTATACCATATTCTTGTGTGCCTTGTAAGTACCTAAGTAGTCTCTTATCCGCTCCATAGTGAATCTGAGTTGGACTCTGCATGAACCTAGATAGCAAACTTGTAGCATACATTATGTCTGGCCAAGTCGCTGTGAGATATAGTAAGCTCTCAATAAGGCTCCTATAGAGAGAGGCGTCTGCTTTAGGCGAACCGTCGTCCTTCCTAAGTTTTTCATTGGTCACGAGCGGTGTAGCAACGGATTTGCAGTCGTACATCCAGAACTTATTTAGGAGGTTCTTGGTGTATTTCTTTTGTGACAAGAAGATTCCACCATTTTCTTGGCTTATTTCAATGCTAAGAAATTAGTGCATCAAGCCCAGGTCCCTCATCTCGAATGTCTTCATCATGTCTTCTTTAAACTCTTTGATCATTTTTTCATCATTTCATGTATATATTAAATCATCCACATAAGGGGAAATGATAAGAATATGGTTCTGACCTTAGGACTTGATGTAGAGAGTTGGCTCGCTCTGGCTCCTCCTGAATCCTTGATTGGTGAAGTATCTGTAAATTCTGCTGGACCAGGCTTTAGGAGCTTGCTTTAAACCATACAAGGCATTCTTCAGCCGAAAGACTTTATCTTCTTTTTCTTGAACCTCGAATCCTTATGGATGTTCAACGTAGATTTCTTCCTCGAGATATGCATTAAGGAATGATGATTTAACATCTAGTGGATAAATCTTCTAGTGATTTTGAGATGCTAGTGCTACTAGTGCTCTAATGGTGTCTAATCGTGCCACTGGTGCAAAAGTTTCATTGTAGTCAACTCCGAATTGTTGTGAGTATCCTTTTACTACTAACCTCACCTTGTGTTTATGGATTGAGCCATCAGGTTGTAGTTTTGTTTTGTAGACCCACTTTACTCCGATGACATCTTTATCCTTTGGTCGATCCACCAACTCCCAAGTCTTGTTCTTCTCGATCATCTTCATCTCTTCTTCCATAGCTTTGACCCAGACTTCTTGTTTTGTAGCAGCTTCATAACTCTCTGGTTTTAGAATTGCAAAATTACAGCTTTCATATATCTGTCTGGTCCGTCTAGGAGTTAATTCTGGAGATGAGTCTTCTTGTCTTGGTGATGCTGAAGGTATTGTTTCTGGTGTCGGGGCAGCTGTAGTCTCTGTAGCTGCACTCTGTTGTGGAGGTGTAGATGTGATGATGCTTCTTCTTTTAATCATATCTTCTTCCCAGTTCCAGGTAGCACTCTCATCGAACTCTATATCCTGACTGATTATCAACTTCTTGGTTCTCAGGTTATAGACTCGATAGCCTTTTGATTGAGTACTATAGCCTAAGAAGATTCCTTTCTCTGACTTGTCCTCGAGTTTGCTTCTCTTTTGGCATGGAACATGACTTGTCCTCGACTGATTATCAACTTCTTTTGGCATGGAACATGAGCATAACATATGCACCCAAACACTCTGAGATGTTTTGCTAATGGCTTTTGACCGCTCCAAGCTTCGATCGACGTCTTATTTTGAACATCTTTGGTGGCAAGTCTATTTAGGAGGTACACTGTAGTGTAGACTGCCTCTGCCTAGAAAGTATTGGGAAGGCCTTTCTTCTTAAGCATCGTTCTGGCCATCTCCATGATTGTCCTATTTTTTCTTTCAGAAACTCCATTCTGCTCTGGAGCATACCCAACAGTTTTTTGGTGTTCTACCCCTTCATCTTCGCAGAACTTATCGAATTCATTATAGTTATACTCCTTTCCTCTATCACTTCTCAAAACTTTGATGAAGTGACCACTTTGTTTCTCAATGAAGTTTTTAAATTTTTGGAAAACTCTAAAAACTTCTGATTTTTCACGGAGAAAATAGACCCACGCCATTCTTGTATAGTCATCAATGAATAAGATGAAGTACCTGTTATTCTCATGAGAGGGTGTCCTCATAGGACCACACACGTCGGTGTGTACCAACTCCAGTAATGGCTTGTCTCTCCATGATTTGCCTGATAGGAATGGTTGTCTTTGTTGCTTCCCGAGCATACAGCCTTCGCCAACATAATCTAGCTCTTTTATCAGCGGCATGTCTCTCATCATGTTCTTCTGATGGTGTAACTTTAACGCGTAGAAGTTGTAGTGGCCAAATATTTGGTGCCATAAATAAGAGTCATCTATTTGTGCCTTCATAGCTGTGTCTTTTGCATATCTCCACTCGATAGGGAAATTTCTATTATTCTTCATTTTTACCACAGCTATTTCTGGATTTTTATTCTTTTTGTCATATATGGTACATGAGTCTCCAGAAAAGTATAAGGAGTACTCATTTTCCATCATTTGACCAACACTAAGTAGACTTTGGTGTAAACTAGGAACAAGTAAGACATCTTTGATCATGCGCGCACCTTTTTTTGTCTGCACGGCTATTGTGCCTTTGCCCTTTGCTTCTACAACTGCACCATTTCCCAATTGAACTTGTGACTTGACTGACGTGTCGATATCTTGGAAAATGTCTTCTTTTGCAGTCATGTGATTACTACAGCCGCTGTCGATGTACCAAGTATCCTCCTTCTCCTTTATTGCTGCTTGAGTAGCGTAAAAAAGAACTCTTTCTTCATCTTTTTCCTCAGAGAAGTTGGCTTGGTGTTTTTCCTTTAGATGACAGTCTTTTTCTTCATTCCCGAACTTCTTGCAGTTTTGGCATTTTGATTTGTCTCGAAACCAACAATCTTTTTTGAAATGGTTTGTCTTTTTACAAATGCCACAAGGTGGAAATTTTCCTTTTTTATCACCTTGATTTTTTCAAATTTCCATTATTTCTAGATGTTTCCCCCCTTCTAGAATTTTCTTTGAATTTTCTTCAATCACCTTGTCTGGAAGTTAGAGACCTTGAGTTAAACTTAGACTGAAAGGCGGTTTCTCTCGAATCTCGACTATGCCAACTCAATCTTTTCTCGTATGCTTCTAAAGATCCCATTAGTTCGGTCACTGAAAGTGTTTTTAGATCCATTGTACTTTCAATTGTGGTTATAATAGGATCAAACATTGCAGTAACACTAATAAGATTTTTTTTGACAATTCTTTTATCGGGTATATCTTCCTCGTAGGATCTCATTTGATTTACTAATTCCTTGATTTTAGAATAGTATGCTTTGGAGGTCTCAGATTCCTTCATTTTTAAATTCTCAAATTCCCTTCTTAAAGCTTGTAGTTTAATTGTTCATACCTTTTCGTTGCCCTTGAACTCTTCTTGTAAGATCTCCCATGCTTCTTTGGAATTTGTGGCTCCAATTAGTCTTGGAAATATTGAGTCACTGACTGCTTGTTGAAGAAAAACTAAAAGCTTTTGCATCCTTCACTATATTCTCCTTTAGTTCCTTCTTTTGCGCGTTTTTGAGGGTAGAGGTGTCTTCAGGATTGACAAAACCTTCATTAACGACATCCCATATATCATGGGCTTGGAGAAATGTCTTCATTTTGAAACTCCAAAAGTCATAGTTATCCCCATCAAATGTAGGTATTGGAATCAACGAATTAGACATGTTAGACAAAAAATCAGAGTGAGTTTATGGTGAAGGAATGTAGGTAGGAAATATTGGTTATGCCCAGTTGGTGACAGAACCGTGATCTGATACCACTGTTAGTTTTAGGAGGTAGTATGGAATGTAGTTAAATGTTTAGTTTAGGAAATTATGATTGCTAGATATGGACAACCAGGAATTTGGAGGGAAATATTGAGAATAATTTGGAAATATATAAAAGAATGAAAGTTTTTCTATTAGACTTCATGATACAATGCTTTGTTTGGATTGAGATGGTTTGGCCAAATAACCTCACCACCTATTTATAGGCATCACACCTCCTTAATGGATGGTGGAGATTAAAGTACATCAATGGTGTAGATTAATTCTCTAGAAGGTTCCCACCTCCTTATGGGAACATTCTAGAAGCCTACATACTTCCCTAATATTCTAGAATATTCTATACTATTCTAGGATTTATCAAAATATTCTAGGAATTATCTAGAATATTCTAGAATATTCCAAGAATTATCTAGAATATTTGAGGAATTATCAAGAATATTCTAGACTATCCAAGGAATTAGTATCACATTTTAACACCAACCTATTATGTTGATTACACGCGAATGCTATCATGACATGTTGATGAATATCGAGTTTAACCTCATTGAGAGCCGCGCTCTACTTGGCTATTGTGATGACCAATCTGATCCGACTCCGACCTTGGAGGAGTAGTCAAGTATACGGGAAAAGAGGGTGCTTCGTTTAGTTATGAATTATAATAAGGGTGCTTATGCCATATTTAGAGTGTGTTTTGTTTTGATTTCAGATGTTTGGTTATTGATTCTATAATAAAATAGACTCGCTATCATTCTCTCGTTATATATATGCGTGCGCATGCGAGCATTCACACACGGGTATTTATGTGTTTGGTGCAATATTTTGATTTAATGTTTGAGCTAATGTCGAAACGATCTTTGCACGATATGTTATTTGACACAACCAAAAATACGCCTCCAAAAATGTAACGAATCCATCCACAAAGTTGTAGAGATTAGGGAAACTTTGAAATTTTATTGCAATTGTTGTTTGCTTGGATCATGTGAAGAAATAGAATATATTTTAGATGAATCGTAATTTGTTCATTGATTTGGAAAATCTTTTAATTCTTTTAATTTGTTCATTGCACTTCTAATTTCCAGCAAGCCTGTTGAGATGCACAACTTTATCCTGTTGAGATGCACAACTTTACCCACTGAAAAACATGTCTGCAATTGAGGGTTCACAAGCACTCTGTCTATTCTAATTAAAATTATGCTTTTTCCATGTTTTTATGAACCAATTATATCTTGAACCTAAATACCTGATGTCTAGCAAGCCTGCCTCAATCATACAATCTTAAAAATCATTGACCACATATAATTTGATAGGATTACCCCTAGATTCTAATTTGATGGTAAAACTTTATTGAAATCTCCTCTCATCATCCATGCAGTGTATACTGCATTAGATTGTAAAGATTCTCATAGGGACTGCCTATCTCTTTTATAACACAGTATAAACAATGCAGACTTGTATCTCGACTTACAAGGTTATGCATTGGTTCATTTGGGAAGAGACTGTGTAAATTAGTCCATTATTTACAAAGATCCATATAGAAATGGACTCAGTAGAGACACCACTCTCAAACGCAATCTTCCTTACTAATTCTTAAAGCTTATATTTGGGAGGTTTGGGCTCAATAATCACTAGCATGGACAAGTTATGCATTCTTTTAGTTTTTTAAGTCTATAACTTCTCCCTTTTCTAGTTTATAGCTTTGGGCTCAATAATCACTAGAATGGACAATTAATCATTTAGATAATAGGGATTTTAGTGTTGGATCTCAGAGTTCTCATGCCTCCACTTTTGTTCCTATTTATCTTCTTTTTTAGTTGGACCTCTTTGAAAGCTTCTTCATTTTCTTGAGTGCGAAATGGAGTATTCCTGGGAGAAAGATGCAATATTCTTTCCTCATCCTGATGTTCCACTGCTCCATTATTCACTTATCCCTCCTCTCTATCTTTGATGGATTCTTATTAAACATTGAGAAGATGTTAGGCTTCTAGATTTTCTAGACTCCCTTTTCTGCTGGTGACATTGGCTTGATTGATGTTCTTTGAATCATGGGCTTGTCTATGACAAGTATTTTAAAAAATTCGGATTCTCTCATATTTGGTTGGCTGCCAAAATCCCTTTGCCTTCAAGACCATATCCAAAATATACTTTGTTTGTCAATTTCTTTGTCAGGTCCATCTACACACAAACTCTTGCCACATTTGTCTGAGTTAATGTAACAGTGGCCGCATCAACTTTAAGTGGAGAGTATACAACACTAGCAATTGAGAATATGATGTAAATCTATAAAAAGTAAGTGCATAGGTATCCATACAGGTACCTTAAGTGATTTATTGCTTGTCTCAAATTCGTATCACCATTTAATGACCCTCATGGGGTGGCTGCTCATATATCAAGTTATTATAAACAAAAGTCTAACAAAGTCTACTTCATTTTATAGTCTTACATGTTATGTTTGTTTTTTATTATACCAATATTGAATGTTCCTTTTAGCCCAAAATATTGAAATATTTTTCTAATTTCCATCAATAAAGGTCCTGTGTAGAGATTCGTTGTATAATCCGGAATAATTCATGTTATGCAGTAAATCTCAAATTTAAAATACATGTTTAGGATTATTATTTAAAATCTTTATCATGTTCTTTTTATGGATTAATTGGAACTAGTGTTGAATTAATTATGACTTGAAATATTATAGACTTTGAAGAGAAATCCTTAAATTGAATCATCATGAACCATGAATCTATGATTAGAACTCATGTTTAATAGTTAACTTCATATTTAAGTTGAACCCCGATGTTAATTTGATTATTGAATATGAAATCGTAGGTGTATTAGACTCCATTCAATGTAAAAGAGTAAATAGTATTAATTTGTGAACTTTGTGGAATTAAACCCTTCTTTTGATGTGTTTGGACTATAATCGTTGTAGAATCTATATAGGATCGTGATACCGTGATTAGATTTTTATTGAATTATAGTTGGGATTGATGGTAGTAAGTTTTGGTTTAACAATGGAGGTTAATTCTTGAACTTGCGTTTCTAGGACGAAGGAGACGATCTTTATCTATATTAAGTTAGGGTTGGGAATTTTAAACCTTAATTTAGTTAGCACATTCAAGGTTGGGGATTGGGACAATTGAGTGAACATACTGTTACTCGTGTGGAATCAATCGACCGAGGTTGCTTTAAATATTATGACTATGTATTCCACACGTACATGTTGAAGCAAGTCATTGTGGAGGTCGTTATATTTTATCATGCATTAAATATGGTCATCGTTTCATGAAGAGAGAGGGGATAGACTCGATCCATTGAGAGTGTTAGGGTATGGGGCTTATTTATGGTGTTATTGTGTAATAATCTCCATGTTCTTATTTGTGTGTTTGTTTAAGAATAGTAGGTGTATTAGATCTGAAATCTTAGGTGTATTAGACTCCATTCAATGTAAAGGATAAATTAGGTGTAATTTGTGAACTTTTAGAACTAAACCTTTCTTTTGATGTGTTTGGACTATAACCGTTGTAGAATCAATGTAGGATCAAGAAGCCGTGAATAGATTTGATTATGGTATAAGTGAGATTTCTAGTTGGAAGATTTCTTCGTTGACAATGGAGGTTAAATTTCAGAACTTGCATTTCTAGGATGAAGGAGACGATATTTGTCGATCTGATTCGAACAAGATTGGTGTTTCTTCAGAATGGCATTGCACTGTCAGTGACGTTTGGTGAAGCAAACGATGGTTTTGTTTATAATCACATAATTAATCCTTGGGTTGTTTTTATGCATTAAAACACTTCTTATGATGATAATTAAACTAAAGGATTAGGAGCAAAAGATAATGACTTAGGGTTCAGAATTATAAACCTTAATTTGCTTAGCACATTTAAAAATTGGGGATTTGGACGATTGGGGGTATACCCGAGAGTCATACGACTATATATATATATATATAAACACACACACACACACACACACACACACACACACACACACACACATATATATATATATATATATATTTGTGGGAACATACAAAACATCAAATTAGGCAAACGGTCGCAAACATGGGCTGTGACCAAGTCCAAGGGTCGTGGGCCTAGGCCATGACCATATCACGCATGACTAAAGTTGCGGGTCATGGCCAAAATTCCTGACCAAATGATGTGGTCATAGAGAATGACATGATGGATAGTGGTCACAAACAAGGGCCAAGGACCAAATTTGTAACCATGCCGGACTAGCCTCGAAAACTAGTCACAACCCAAAGCCGTGACCCAGACATGGACTTTCATGGTCCTGGTACAACCTAAAGCCATGTCCCAGGCTTGAACAATCACAAACCTGGTCACGGCCCAAAGCCATGACCAACTATTTCCTCTTTAAATTGGTTCATAGACCTTAGGCGTGACCATCTTTAGCTGTGAAAAAGTAATAGAATATGGTCACGGATTTAGGCCGTGACTATATTTAATTAATAAAAAAATTACAGGTTCTTTAGGCCCTATTCCCAAATCGGGAATCCCACGATTACCGATTTCTATATTTTACGTTGCATGTGCACGAGGTGTTGGTGCCACTCCAATGCCGTTTGAGGGTCGTTGGGGTTGTCCATCCCCTCGCGACACGTTTTATAGACCGAGTCAGTTTGTTTTTAAATTCGTGTCCTATTTACAAGCTGAAAGTCCCGTGACTACGCGATCGGTTGCTACGTGTAACGTTGGACGTGCACAAGGTGTTCATGCCACTCGTAGTTCCATTTGGCGGCGGTAGGGGTTGTTCGACCGTTATGGCTCATTTTCAAGCCCAAGCGTGCCTGTGTTTCAAATTTAAGTCCTATTATCAAATCGTGGTTCATGCGACTATGCGATCAGTTGCTATGTCTTACGTTGGATGCGTACGAGGTGTTCATGCCACTCGCGGTGTCGTTGGGGCTGTCTGCCCCCTCGTGGCACATTTCTAAGCCCAAGCGTGATTATTTTCAAATTCGTGTCCTATTACCAAATAGGGAGTCCCACGACTATGCGGTCGGTTGCTACGTGTTACGTTAGATTCACACGAGGTGTTTGTTCCACTTGTGGTGTCATTTTTTAGGTCGTTAGGGGTGTTCACCCCCTCGCAACACGTTTATAAGACCAAGTGCGTCAGTTTTCAAATTCGTGTCCTATTCCCAAAGTAGGAGTCTCGCGACTGCGCGAACGGTTGTTTCATGTGACATGAAGTTGGATGCACACTAGGTGTTCATTCCACTCACGGTGCCGTTTGGGGTCCGTTAGTGGTGTCCCCCCTGGGACACATTTCCACGCCCAAGTGTGCCTGTTTTTATATTCGTATCCTATTCCGAAATCGGAAGTCCAACGACTATGAGGTCGATTGCTACATGTTGCGTTGGAGGCGCACGAGGTTTTCATGCCACTCGTGGTACCGTTTGGGGTATCTGTCCCCTCGCAAAACGTTTTCAAGCTCAAGTGTGCCTATTTTCAAATTAGGTGTGTCCGTGTAAAGGCCCTTTTTATGTGTGCTTTAGATGAAAACAATTTTTTCAAAAATTCCTTCCAATTTTAATATGCACTAATTTTGTGAACCAATTTCAATTAACCCAATTTTATCTTATTAATTCTAAACATGCATCTAGTGTGATTAAGAAAGTAAAATAAAGTAAATTAACTCCACAAAACGCGTCGATGTATGAGGAAACCACTAAAGGAAAAAATCTCGGATGATCCAAACCAGAGAATCACTATGATACGGTAATACAAAGTACATATAGTAGAATTATTGAACGACTCGATCACCATAAGCCTTGACGTCGTTTTGTTCTTCAACTGTTCCCCCATAGTGCAACGCATGAGTCTGCCTATGCCAGGATCACAACACACGAATCCATGTGTGCCTCGATATCCATTGATACAGCTACGACAACCGTCTACGATTTAAAACATGGATTCCTCCACTTCTTCACCGCTAAACTCGACGAAATAATTGTTCAACAGAAATGAACAAACTCCAAATGGTACAAACACAAGATATCTAAACACAGTGGCCATGAACACTTGGATCTTGTAAACATAAAGGATGTTTTTAACTTTGGAAACCTTTGTAAAACAAGTGCAAAAAAACGTATGGGTTCGGTTCTGTATTTTAGGTCTTACACATTCGAAATTATGAGAAAAAGATGTCTTAAATAAAAACTTTAAGTCGGCAGGTTGCTTGAACGATATCGCCATGTCGTTAAAACGACTTACATATCTCATTAGAATGAGATATGCATGTCGTTGGAATGATAGTGCGATGTCGTTTGAACGACAATAAATGTCGTGTGATCTTTCAAAACACAAGGAAAAGATCCATACGACTCTAAATAAGATTTATCTAAGAATAAACAAATTAAAAACATTTTAAAAGTCATTTAAAACATCCTTAGAAAATATTTACCGGGTGTCCATAAACCAATATGCATCTATACCTGAGAGTATCTCAGAAAACCAAATGTGAAGACTTGAAACGTTCACTAATAAACACGGTATGATCTATCTTTAAAGCTTGGTTGCTATGTCTTCAACACAAAGTCATAGACTTAATAGGAATTGTGATAAGTAAAAATCTATCTATGACTCAAAGTGGGTTTTGTCCAAAATAATGCCAATACATACAAATTGACACTATTTCAAAGTTTGTCCTTACAAATCTCCCCCTTAGTCTATTCTGTGAAAAACCAAAAAAGTGAAATGCTTAAGCCGGGCTGTCAAGCCGAATGACCTAAATCCCATCCCATAAACCCAAAAATAAAATACAGGACACGATATAGTAAACTAATGTCGGACCGACATCATGAACTTTATCCATGTAATGTAGTCGCAAGAAGAGTACAACTCCCCTCTGACTCCTATAACTCTCCTCCATAACTTGTTCTCCTCACGAGGAAATCTTCTCAACTATTTCTCTAACAACTCCCATTAAAATGTCCCAAGGTCCTTGACTCTCGCTCCACCTTATTTGATTGTCATGCAGACATCATCCCACCCCACTAAACAGCGTTTAAAATTTCCCTCACTTCCTGTCGGTAAAACATCTCTCATCATATTCTCTATCTTTTTTCAAATTGAACATGGAACTGGCAATATGAACATGAAATAAGTATGGATACTCGATAACGGGGTTTTGATTAAAGTCAAACTACCACCTTTTTTGAGAGAGAACAATTCTTTCACCCTACCAAATTCACTCATTCATTCCAACACTGAATCCCACATAGCTTTTTAATTAAACTTGTCCCCGAATGGTAACATAAGATAAGAAGAGGGGGGAGTACCAATCCTACAACCAAGCATCTTGACTAGACCCTAAAAGTTCCTATTCCCCATAATTTGAAACATTTCACATTTCCCCCACATTAATACGAAGATCCGACACCGCCTCAAAGAAGATTATGAGAACTCATTTGATAGCCACATCTAATACAAAAGGAAGGAAACTGCTCAATAATTGTCCCATTAGGGACTTTGGGAATGTCATAGATATTGATTCTGGCTAAGTCACAAACATTTTCGATGATTTTCGGATATTAGTGACTTTTTCCTTCAAATCTCATCTCATTCATAGACTGCCATAAGCACAAAAGAATAAAGAAAGAAGTGATACCTTTCAAATACCCTTGCATTGTGAATGACACCTCGGACCACCACTTAATCAACTGTTCTCTAAATGTGCTATGATTAGGATCAACACCCATGAGGCCATTGAAATGGTTCCATACTTTGATAGAAACACCCCCTTTGGAAAAGAGATGGTCCACGCATTCAATCATAGGCTTTAAACAATTGTTACACATCAAGGGACCTCTCATAATACCATTAAGTCTCCACATCAATATAGATATTTTAAGGGGGACAACTTTTGACCATATGAATTTAGAGTTCCATCATAATCCATTATGTTGACAAATATGATCCCAATCAGAAGTTAAATATAATTTTGTGTCACTGTTAAGAGACCACACAACCACATCCTCGTGATCAAAATTTAGGACCTCCACTTATTAAATCAGTTCCTCAAATGTTGGGGTATATTCTTATTATTTTTCTCTAAACACAAATCCTTTAGAAACCAATTATGATTCTACAGAATTTTATCCCCCCTAAGGCCTTTTACCAGACTAGTTATCCCAAGACAAATTAATTTCCCCTTTACTTGGGATCCACTGAATGATCTCTTCAGTCATGTCTCTCACCTACATCAATCTTCTCCATATTTTAGACCCTATATGATTGATAGCTTGTCAAGGGTGATATTTTTGGCATTATTTTAACACGGGGAACTTAGATAACAAAGATTTATGATTTCTGAATTTCGACCAAAGCTTCAAACTAAAGGCTTCCACCAAATCCTTTAAGCTCCTCAGCTCCATTCCTCATTCCACTAAAGGCTTGCAAAGCTCCACCCATTAATCAAGTGCAGTTTATAGACACCCCTTAAAGTTCCCCAAAAGAATTCCATAAATATTTTTCAATGGTATATAAGACCTTGACAACAACCAGTGTGTATCAAGCTAGAGATTGAAGTACACTTTTTAAGAGGATGAGTTACCGCCACTCGAGAGAATCGTATTTGCCTAACCTTTCAATTTAACTCTAATTCTAGAAATAAGATCCTCAAAATGATGCAATTTCTACTCCCCGTGAATATAAGACATCCTAAGTATTTCAAGGGTGATTTTTTTATTGACATCTTGGTGTAATCTTCAATGTAACACCTACTCTATTGGGACATCTGATTGGAAACTAATATAGAACTTTTCTCTATATTTATCATCTGATCTTATTGATTTTCTTACTCCACCAGAATAAACATCAACTTTTTAATAGATCTTTTCCCTCCTGAAGAAAAAACCAATGTGTCATTAGCAAATACAAGGTGTGTAAATTAAGGGAAACCAATAGGAACTTTGTATCCCACAAAATAGGCTCATTAGGATGTTGATTCAACCTCCTACTCAACCTATCAGTCGGTCTAGGGATACAGGATACCGCTACCTTAAGCCTTAGATTTTAAGAATCCAACTAATCTCCATTAATCAATAAGGAGAACCAAAAATTTGAAATACATCTCCGAAACATGTTAATCCAAGATTCATCGAATCCCATTCTCCTCGTCACCTTGATCAAGAAGAGCTAAAAATTCTTTCATAAGACTTTTCCATGTCTAACTTTAAAGACGCATTTCCTCATAAATTCTAGTGGTGGAGCATGTCAATAATCTCTTGGGACTATAAAATATTATCAGTGATGCATCTGCCTTACATAAAGCCACTATGATTATTTGAAATAAACTTAGGCAGGATAGTACCCAATATAATGGAGAGGACTTTCGAGATGATTTTGTTTACAGAGGATAAATGTCCATACATCAGAGAATTGAGTTAGTATTCTCTTTCTTGGGAATAAGAGATATGAGGGTGGAGGATATTATTTTCGAGATCTCATAGCCTACAAAGAAATCCCTCACAGCATTGTTAACATCCTCTCCAATAATATCGCAAGCCTCTGTGAAGAACTTCCATGAAAAACTATCCATTGTAGAGGCAGTGTCCCCATCCAGGTCATCAACTTTGTTCTTTACTTCATCCAAGAAAAGAGAAGCTAACAGAGCATTATAATCAAAAGCGTCTTAAAAACCACGGTCATAAAAAAAATTCAAAAAAACGTCTTATAAAATAGAGCCTTTTAAGGCGAGTTATTTAAAAGAGTTGCAAAAAATTTTAAAAAATGTCATGAAAATAAAGGTTTTTAAGACGCGTTATTTACAAGGGTTGTAAAAAATTCCCTCACTACCTATCACTTGCCCAAAAGCGTCTTAAATATGTTTTTTATAGGACGCTTCACTTGAATGCATATCCATATATTACATTCGAAAGTTGTCCTATGAAATCAAATCAACACATTTAAAATTTATCCTACTAATATATATGTTGATACTAAATTTAACCTGCTGACGTGGACCAATTATGTGAGGACACGTGTCAATCCACATGGCACTTGTGAACATATTTTACAACACCTTGACTTCGAGGAACTCAACCTCCCCTACCAACTCAGATGCTCCGAGCAACAAGTACTCGCCGACCAACTATGACGCTCCGAGCAACAAGTATACTCCGAGCAACTTGTACATACCGAGTTACTTAGGCGGTCCGAGCTGCACCTCGATCAGAGCATTTATTACCGGACAATTAAGAGGATTAAATGCACATTAAATGCTTATTATTATCATATAGATGTACACGCCTATTGGACAGCTATGTATTACCCTTTCACATGTACAACATCGGGGCTATAAATACATTGTATCATCCTTATTAGCGGGGGACTCGGAATTTCTTGGTAAAACCTATGATCCAGAATTCCAAGCATACAGTCAGCAATAATAAAATAGTGGACGTAGGCCATTCCTTCAAGGCTAAACCACTTTAAAATTCTTCTGACTTACTTATTTTTATCTGTGATTGAATAATTAAAGGTAATCTAATTTTTTACATCAACAATATACATCCAAAAGTTGTCCTACTAAATATATGCATCCAAAAGTTGTCTTAACAAAATAAACATCCAAAAGTTGTCCCAATAATAGATACATCTAAAAGTTGTCTTACCATATATATACATTATGTACAATTACATTCCATCCAAAATCCATTAAAATTATATATTCCCATCCAAAATAGTGAAACACTACTTCTATTATAAATAAAATTTGTCCTCGATATTCCACCACAAACGTCTGCTCCCTTCATACTTTACGAAACAGATTTCCATAAACCTACAACAAAATAAAGTAAATATTATAATGACTTGCAACAACTAGAAACAAGTTCATAAATAAATTCTATTGTTCCCAAATATATACAAACTGCCCATATTCTTCGCCATACCATCTCGTAGTGGTTGTTATATGTGAATAAAACAATTGAAAGACTACTTATTAGTGTAAAATTAAATGTATTAACAAACGTATTAAAGTTTTTAAAAATCACAATGTTGTCTCATTTAGGCCTTACAAAGCATATTATGGCCACAATGTTTTCATAAATCTACAATTCAGTTCACCACTTCCTTGAACCAATAAAATACAATAATATTAAGCCCTAAAAATCACTTGCACATATATGATTAATTGTTTAGTTCATATGGTAGTATTTTAAAAGTCTAATACATCCATCAACCAATGCATTTATATAGACATTAGTATGTAACAAGTACTTTTCTATTAGAGACATTTGACATTTCTATAGTCTCATTTATGGAATCTCAGTCAATAGTACGCCATCATTCAAAGAATTTATAAAGACATTACTATGTAAAAACTACCGTTAAAGACATTTGACATTTCAATAGTCCCTTCATCTCGCTTATCATCCTTATCTTTATCTCGTGTCCTCTTTCTTCGCCATACAAAACCTACACAGAATCTGCATAGTTTGCCAAGCTTATCCACACCTCTTATCTATGCCACATCATCACCACAAAATGATGGGGTGGAAAGGGTTTAAATAGAGTCAAAGCTAATATGAATGATAAACTTTTATATGAAGATAGTTATAGAGCCAAAGGCTAATATAAAGTGGCTTAGGAGGTGTGAAGGGACTGCATTTTTCTTTTCTTTTGATGTCTCTACATCCAAGAGGACTACGACAACTATCCACATAATTAAGGATATTTATGTTCTATGGATCTAGTCTTTTGGAGAAATATCAAATGCGGTTGTTTAGAATCAGTTAAAAATAGATTTTTTTATAAATGGATAGTTCCTTATCTATACAATAAACCAACTAGATATAATGAGGGGATTTATGTTGCTTGGTTAAACGAAGACCAGCCAAAGCCTCCAGCCTCATATGGCAACATGGTGTTGGAGTTTTGTTATGGAAAGAATGAAATATATTAATTAATTTCTGCAAGGCACGTTCTTGGAACGCTATCTTTTAGGCAAAATTTCTCCCAATCTGGTAGAGACAGAACCGCGAGTACACTATGGGTTTTATAGAATCTGCCTTCAGGATACGATGTAGTGTATGAACAGTTGTTTGATTCAAACTATGTACTATTTGATCAAATTGAGAACACTTTAAATTTGTAACTTGATAATGCCAAAATATAGAGGACGAAGAGAGGAGAAACTAGCAATCTTCGGTGTCCAAAACAAAGGCTTGGAACTCTTTTTATAGCCATTTCTGTGATTGTTCTTCAACAGTCACAGCTTTTCATGTAGTGACTCAGCAACCGTTGGATCGTGCCTATTTGGAACATCTGCGATCTAACGGTTCAGATTAGGCGTCCCATCGTAAGCGAATGGACATCCCTTACACGAAACCCTATGAGTTCATCTAACGGTTTAGATCAAATCATTTCGGATTTTAAACCTTTTGATCGGATCATTTAATCACAACCTTTGATCTATTTTACCTCGTCAAAACTTTAGGCTCCCATGCTCCAAGCGACAATGCGCACGTGTGAAGTGTCAAGTGTGCGTCAAAGCGCGCAATGCGCCCTAAGTCGCCCAATCGCCCTTTCGCGCGTCGCGTGTCGAACTTACGCGCTTACGCGTGTGGCGATTGGTGGTGCTTAAGCAGCACCGCGATGCGTAGGATCATAGCCTCTTATTTGACTTGTCAACTAAGAATCTTAGTTGTCCTTTAGTTGATATACCACTACTTTTTGTAGTATTCTTCCAATGTGAGATAATATGGGATTTTGAGCACTCCCATATCTTTCACACCCATTTGCTCATATTTCTACCATCTAAAATAAAACCCAAACTATGTTTAAAATAAAACACCAATAATATAATAAAATATTAACAACTAAAAAATAAATCATCAATAAATATTGGAATTTATCCAACATTCCCCCACCAATTTCAATATACACAAGAGAGCAAAGCAAAAAGACAATAAATAACTTTTAGCATTATCCCTAAAATCTAGTACATAAATGAGAAGTGTCTTTCAGACTTGAACTTCCATATAGTGAAAATAATTCAAAGCTTCATCAAGGTGTTGTGGTGAACGTATCTTGAACCAAGGACCTTTTGAGACTAGCCGTAACTATCACACATACCGATTTCTGAGTTTATAAGTGTTCTTCTAGCATGCACTTTTATGGCCTTGTGCTAATCCTGATTTCACGATCGCTTTAGGATCGGTCTTGATTCCATAGAAAGCGGCCACACTTTCGACACTCGTATAGGTAAATCAACTTTAATGATTCTGCGAGTCACACTTACATGATTTATTAAGAAGTAACCTTCATCCTCTAGCATGCATAAAACCAACACTAGGCACATAGGAATGGAATTTTTGTATAAAATTACTAGTGTTCTATAACTATAATTTAACTTGTTTGTACCACATTGGACTCTATCTATATTTTCAAGATATGAGTTGGGTTCCCATTAAATATAGTTGTGTTATTTAATAGACCTTAGTCCCATTCCTTTTTAGGTGATATATATCATCTCCCTAACAAGACCTTTAGTCAGAGGATCTGATAAATTCTTGTTCATTTTAATATAGTCGACTGTAATTACTCCTTCCTTGAGTAATTTTCTTATAATTTGATGCCTTAGACTAATGTGTCTAGATTTTCCGTTGTAAGTTTTGTTCGAAACTTTATAAATTGTGGCTTGGTTATCACAACTTGTCATAATAGAAGGTGATGGCTTTTTCCATAAAGGAATATCATACAACACATTTCTAAGCCATTCTGCTTCTTTACATGCATCTACTGGGGCTATAAATTCAGATTGCATTGTTGAATCTGATACACATGTTTGTTTCTTGGATCCCCAAGAGATAGCTGCTCCTCCTAGCGTAAAAATCCAACCAGTAGTTGACTTGGATTTTGATTCAAGATTATTCCAACTTGAGTCACTATATCCTTCTAAAATAAATGGATATCCTACATAATGTAAGCCATAATCCAAAGTCCTCTTCAGGTATCTAAGCACCCTAGAATCTTGTCCTGGATTACTTGTAAATCTATACAATACACTCACTGCATAAGCAATGTCTGGTCTAGTGTAATGCATGGCATACATTAGACTCCCAGTAATAGTAGCATATTTAAGTTGGTCTATAGCACGCCCACTATTTTTCATTAATTTGATGCTAGGATCTACTGGTGTAGCAGTTGGCTTAAGTTAAAAAATGATTATATCTTTTAAGAACTTTTTCTATATAATGAGATTGAGATAACGCTAAAGAATTATCCTTTCTCACAATTTTGACTCCTAAAATCACATCAGCTTCTCCAAGATCTTCCATATCAAATTTTGATGAAAGAAACCTTTTGGTTTCTTCAACATATTTGAGATTAGACCCAAATATTAACATGTCATCCACATATAAGCAAATAATAACACCAACACCATTTTCAAATTTACTATATATACATTTGTCGGCATCATTAACTTTATATCCATGGGATATAACAATATTATTAAACTTCTCATTCCATTGCATAGGAGCTTATTTAAGGCCATAAAGAGATTTAACCAATTTACACACTTTCTTTTCTTGGCCAGGCAAAATAAACCCTTCGGGTTGTTCCATGTAAATCTCTTCTTCTAAATCACCATTTAAAAATGCAGTTTTAACATCCATTTGATGAATAACTAAATTGTGAATAGAAGCAAGAGATATCAATATCCTAATGGAACTCGCTCGAGCAACAGGAGCATACGTATCAAAGTAATCAATTCCATGTTTTTGCTTATAGCCTTTAGCAACTAGTCTTGCCTTAAATTTATTTGTAGAACCATCCGGATTTATTTTTCTTTTAAATATCCATTTGCACCCAATAGGTTTAGCCCCGGGGGGAAGATCGGAAATAACCCAAGTTTGATTTGACAAAATTGAGTTCATTTCATCATTTATTGCTTCTTTCCAAAAGACAGGATGTTACCGCTTTATGAAATGTGGTCGGTTCACCTTCTACATTAAGAACAAATTTAGTTTTGTTCTTAGTCTCATTTAAATCCCCTTCAACTAAATAAAAAATAAAGTCACGCCCAAATGTTTTTTCAGTTCTTTGTCTTTTACTCCTTCGTGGTTCCACGTCATTCGTTGTTTCCGAAGAAGATATAGGTTGTGAATTTTCTTCTAAAGTTGAGGAGTCAACAGTCGGATTATTATTTTCTAAACCTTGATTCAAAGTACTAAACTTTGTTAGATGTTCAAAGAATTGCACATCTACCGACTCAATGATTTCTTGAGTTTCAAGGTTTAAAAATCTATAAGTCGTACTGTTACTTGAGTATCCAATAAAAACACATTTGTAAGTCCTATTTCCTAGTTTAGGTCTTTTAGGTTCGGGTTTTCTTACATAAGCAAGAAATCCCCAAACTTTAAGACGTCTAAGATTAGGCTTACGATTAAACCATAATTCATATGGTGTAATATCCTTGTTTTTCAATGGAACTCTATTTAAAATAAAACATGCGGATAAAACCGCTTCTCCCCACATCGACAAAGGTAAACCAGAACTGATTAACATTGAATTTATCATTTCAACTAAAATCCTATTTTTCCTTTTCGCCATTCCATTTTGTTGTGGCGTATATGTCACCATAACTTGATGGATTATCCCATGAGTATTACAAAATTGTATAAACTCACTTGGGTAATATTCACTACCCCTATCGAATCGTAGGACTTTAATTTTTCAATTTTGTTGAGTTTCAACTTCTGCTTTAAAAATTAGAAATTTCTCGAAAACTTCATCTTTACTTTTAAGTAAATATGTATATGCATACTTAGAGTAATCATCAATGAAAGTTAAGAAAGATTTATTTCCACCACGAGTCATATTACTCTTCATATCACATACATCACTATGAATAAGATTAGGGGTGTAAACGATTCGGGTCTGGATCGGGTAAGGGTATATCCAGATCCGATCCGGGTATTTTTTAGCGGATCGGGTCTTACCCGATTACCCGTCGGATCTCAGAAAATGAATCCAGACCCGGATCCGTTAAGGACCCGAAGACCCGACCCGAATAGGTATAACTAAACTAACTATATATATTATATTATATATACATAACTGTAATTATATTATATATACAAAACTATAAAACTGTAATTATACATATAATATATACAAAACTTTAATTATACATATATATATTATATATACAAAACTATAAAACTGTAATTATACATATAATATATACAAAACTGTAAATATATTATATATAAAAAACTATAAAACTATAATTATAAAATTGTAATTATACATACATACATATATATATATATATATATATTTATTATATAATATATATACACATTCGGGTCGGGTTCTTATCGGATCGGAGTCATGTATATCCAGATCCGGTCCATTAACTAATCGGGTAATCGGATAATCGGGTCTATAAAATTTGCTCAGATCCGTTAATTCGAATCGGGTCCGGGTCCAGACCCGGTCCATTGACAGCCCTAAATAAGATCAAGCATTTCGGATGTCCTCTCAACAGATTTGAACGACTTTCTAGTTATCTTCGATTGAGCACAAATTTCACATTTAGAAAGGTTATCAAATTTACAATCCGAGATTAAGCCGAGATTAGTCATATTTTTTATACTTTGATAATTCACATGACCTAATCTACTATGCCATAAAGAAATAGACTCAACCATATAAGCATAACTAATATCATTGATTACATTAATTTTGATCACGCCGTTACAAGAGTACCCTTTGCCAATAAATTGGCCATTCTTAGACAAGACAAACTTATCAGACTCATACACTAGTTTGAAACCACTCTTATTGAGAAGGTCCCCGGACACAAGATTTTTACACATATCAGGTACATGAAGTACATCAATTAGAGTAAGTGTCTTTCCAAAAGTTAATTTCAATTCCACAGTGCCTTTCCCAACTACATTTGTGCGAAGATTATTTTCCATCTTCACTTCTTTTCCATCAATTTCTTGATACGTTTTGAATGAAGATCGGTCTTTGCATATGTGGACCGTTGCACCGGTATCCAGCCACCATCCACTTTCATTATCAATTGAATTTGCTTCGCATACAGTAGCAATAAGATCTTCAACATTGTTGGTTTCCTTCGACCCTTATTTTTCCTTAAATGCCTTCTTTATAAGACGACATTCTCGAGAATAATGGCCCGATTTGTCACAGAAGAAACATTTTCCCTTCTTTTTCTTATTTGCACCTTGGTTCTTGAATTTTGAATCATTCTTTGCTTTAAATTTTGAGTCTTTGGTAATCTTGGATTTTTTATCCTCAACCATATTGGCTTTTGAATGACCCTCACCTTCTTCATCCTTCTTTTCTCAAATACGAGTATCATCTTCAATACGAAGGTGACGAAGAAGGGATTCCACAGTATAAGTCTTTTCATCATGATTAATTTTCTTCTTAAAGTTATTCCAAGAGGATGGAAGTATTGAAACAATCACCCGTACTTGAAATTCAACTTGAAGATTAATTCCAACGGCTTTAAGGTCACTAACAATTTGTTAGAGTTCATGTGCTTGTGCAACGACAGATTTATCATTACTCATTCTAAAATTCATATGGTTTTAAATTAGAAACTTACGGTTGCTCGCTTCCTCGTTTTGATACTTTGTCTCCAAAGCCTTCCATAATTTCTTTATCGTCGGAATCATTCGATGAGTGCTATAAATAGTTTGAGACAAAGCATTGAGGATGTGTCCTCGACACATAAATTCGTCTTCTTTCCTCTTTACACATTTTTGCTTTATTTCTTCGGTGTCTTCGGGTGTGGGCTCAGGAATTTGTTCAAGGTTATCATCTAAAATGTATGCAAGTTTTAGTGATGTGAGGAAGAACATAACTTTCTCTTGCCAACGGGTGAAATTTTCGCCATCAAAACGATCGAGTCGGATTAAGTCTTGAGTCATGACTTGGATAGATTGTGCCACAGTTCCTTCCATTTGAGTGGAGTAATAAGAATAATTATTTTTGCCTAAAACTGTTGGAGTTTTGTTATGGAAAGAACAAAATATATTAATTAATTTCTGCAAGGCACGTTCTTGGAACGCTTTTTTTAGGAGAAATTTCTCCCAATCTGGTAGAAACAAAACCGCGACTACATTATGGGTTTTATAGAATCTTCCTTCAGGATACAATGCAGTGTATGAACAGTTGTTTGATTCAAATTATGTACTGTTTGATCAAACCGAGAACACTTTGAATTTGTAACTTGATAATGCCAAAATATGGAGGACGGAAAGAGGAGAAATTAACAATTTTCGGTGTCCAAAACAAAGGCCTGGAACTCTTTTTATAGCCATTTCTGTGACTGTTCTTCAACAGTCACAGCTCTTCATGTAGTGACTCAGCAACCGTTGGATCGTGCCTGTTTGGAACAGCTGCGATCTAACGGTTCAGATTAGGCGTTCCATCGTAAGCGAATGGACATCCCCTACACGAAACGCTACGAGTTCATCTAACGGTTTAAATCAAGTCGTTTCGAATTTTAAACCCTTTCATCGGATCGTTTAATCACAACCTTTGATCTATTTTACCTCTTCAAACCTTTAGTCTCCCACGCTCCAAGCAAAGTCCCAAGTACACGTCAAAGCGCGCAATGCGCCCTAAGTCGCACTTACGCGTGTCGCGATTGGTGGTGCTTAAGCACCACCGCGATGCGTAGGATCATAGCCTTTTATTTGACTTGTCAACTAAGAATCTTAGTTATCCTTTAGTTGATATACCACTACTTTTTGTCGTATTCTTCCAATGTGGGATAATATGGGATTTTGAGCACTCCCATATCTTTCACACCCATTTTCTCATGTTTTTACCTTCTAAAATAAAACACCAATAATATAATAAAATATTAACAACTAAAAAATAAATCATCAATAAATATTGGAATTTATCCAACACATGGGACATCCCACTACACGATTACTGTTCAATGTTTTATCCGATATCAAGATTCACCAAATTCATTTCCCGTCCAGTGAAGGCATGAAAATAGTCTTAGCTATGCGGATTCATGTTCAATCAAAGGCACTTTCAATTTGCAAACATAAGAATCCAATCGTACTCTCTCTCTCTCTCTCTCTCACACACACACACACACAACACGATGAAAAAGGTCATAGTGAGTCCAAATCGATCATATATTGTGGATTCATTTTGAAAAATCTTTGGGGGATGTTTTTTTCTTTGGGGGAAAGAGGGTTGTTTGAAGTGTGGCAGTGAAGGATCATTTTAACATTTTCAATATAATCTAACCACTTACATGTGTCATTATGTGCATATTTTTTATTTTATTTTTCAATAAGATTATCCTATACCGTCTCTTTCTCTATCCGAGATCGTGTTAAGTGTAAATAATCTGAGAGACAACAATAAATGCACTCACGATTTTACGAAAATGAAGAAAGCAGAGAATTGTTTCTAAAGTTAATTGAGTAGATTAGAAGAAACTATTTAGCGTTTGTGTAAAATATAACATATTCTTGTATGCTTGATTTAATTAAAAAAATGTTGGCTATAATTTTGGGGAGAAATGTTGGTAATGTACTTGACTAGAAAGGTAGCAGTGACCCGAGGAACTAGTGGAGAAATGACCTGCAATTAATACCATCATTAGTATAAATTCCAGAACTTAAAATAAAAAGTGTCTTGATGAAAACAAAAGGAAATTAAAAGTTCATTGGAATGAGATTAGAAAATTTATTATTGTAGAGAAACACCTTTTGTGAAATCAGATTGTCATATTAGTATGCATATGTGCAATACTAAACTATAAGACATTAGATTATAGTGTGGGAAAGATTGAACAACTTGGACCACCAGCAACTATGATGCAATCTTCATTCAGATTGTAATGCACCCTTTCGTGTGGTAGCGTTATGTTGTTTGTGTTGTAATACTAAACAAGTTATATAAAGGCAACCAAGTAAATAAAATAGAATGCACTAAACATGCACACGCACACAGGTTTAGCAATATTTTGGAATGCACGTACAAACTGGAGAAGCATAAATGTATGTAAAGTGAACCCGTTCACGTATTCCAATTTAAATGTGATAATTGACCCAAGAAAAAGACTACTTACACCAGTTGGACTTGTAGTCTTCACGAAATTGGCCTCATGATTTGCTGAAGTAGGGCTATCTATCTCTACAATATCTATGCTTGAAGGTTTAGTAGAACCCATGTCAGCCAGTTATAGAGGAGTATCCTTTAACATCTCTACCACTATTAGCAGATACAGGTATCAGAGAATCTGAGGCGAAAAAAGGTAGGGGGCTTGGGACTCTGCTACTAGAAATGAAACCGGATGGTTGCCAAATAAGTTCTTCTGAGGGCCAGTCTGCATAAAGTCAAAACAATCAACCAAATGATTATATCACTAAGGAGATTGACAAGACTAGCTCTCTAGTAACCTGGTGACTTAGTGATGATTTACAAAGTCACATGCCAGAGGATGGAAAAAAATAATAGAAATTACATATACAATACATAATCAACAAGCCAAAAACTTGCAAATACATGAATGTAGTACACAGTGTTATATGTTTCATGCAAGAGATATGTCTAAGAAGTGTACTCGTAAACAAATAAATCCTCTGTGGAAATGATATGCCAGCAAAATCCCATCCAAGCAATCAATACACAAAACACATATAATGAAAAATAAGTTCATATTGAATTTATCAGTAGATGAATTAATTAAATACGAATTTAATATTCATTGAAGGCGTGGAGGCATACAAGCGGTGCAATTGAGAAACAGAGAATGATATGTGGGGACTTTGGTTTAGAAAACTATACACATCTTTATCACAAATATATTTTTTCCAAACTCTAACTTATCTTCTTGCCACCCATGAACACATTCGCACCACTGAGACCTAGCTTAGGTGGCTCAACTCATCTTTTCTTACTCGGCCACTATTGTCATCACTCATCACCTCTTTGCAATTGATAAAATTAATTGCATGCGTTATGAACATGTACTACAAATGATGAGTTTTTAAGACATATATTAAGAGATGATGAAATAAGTATAATTATTCACTTTTGAATCAACAGACTTTGAAAGACTCTCTATTAATTCTCTAGATTGCCATTAATTGAATCATATTGTGAATGACTCCCTACCTTCACATTATTAGATGTGGGACATGGTCGGGGTGTTAGAAGCTTTGGATTGCCAATAGCTTTAAACTATGATAATCAATGATAGAAAAAACACTTTATAATAACCAGAGTATTTTTTTTAAATGATGCGTAAAAGATTGAGCCATGGAAGATACCTTTTAATATTAGATTTGCGGTGCAATCCTATTGTCCAGTGCTTTGGATCACAATCAACTTGGAGTTATGAATAGAATCAAAAGTAGACAAAATATTTTAAAATATAAAATTATTTTATAAGCATGATAAAAAATTCCTTTTTCATTTCGATTACCTTTGAATGAAGTGATGCGCTTTGAGGCAATCTCTTCTGACGAGAGAGTTGAAATTTCTTTTTTCTCCAACTCTTTCAAGCTTGGCTTCGGTTCGTTGTTTTTCTGCACTACTCTTTATGATTCTCCTCTAATTCATTTGTATATTTTTTTTATCCATGCCTCAATCCAGAGTTCATCTATCTCCTTTGCTGTGTACGTCACTTTCTCAGTTAACTTTTTCAACTAACATAAAAAATAATGTGATGAGATATCATAAATTAAACAAGAATAAAAAAAATATATATTTAATTAATTACCTTCTAATCGATAGAATGCAAACCCTCCAATAATTTTCTCATGTAATTCATTACGTAAATATCCACATTCAACATTCTTGGATTATTTAGGGCACTACAATGACACAATAGTAAAAAAAAATTGACAAATGAGAAAAATGACAAGAATATATATAAATATTTAGTCACATTAATGGCCTTCCACACCGAGTTAGGTATTCTATTCCCATGAAGAACCAAAGGAAGGATGCCACTTCACGACAACAAACATAATAGCCTTAAAAGTTAAGAAGATCTCAATTAAACATGGATCATAACAGAAACACACATGCACTGCCATTATTGAGAATGTAAGATAGCCGTAATATTTTAAACCTTTATTGTATAAAACTTGGAAGGCACAACAGAGGTAAACATTATTTCTCAAGAGTAAAAATGCATCCATAATTAGGGGAAATAATTAAATCATAACAAATTACGCTTGAATAGGGGTGTCAATATAAAAAACGACACGATAATAAGAAACAAAAAGATCCGAAATTTACACGACACCAGAATTTATAACACAAAGCCGTGTCATGTTTGTGTCAAAATTATGACTCTTGTTTTCGCGTCTTGTTGTGTTATTTGTGCTTTTACTCATGTTTTTGTGCCTTTGCTGTGTTTAATTGAGTATGAAAATTATGAATCGCGTTAGTCGTGTTGTATTTTAAATCGTCGTTGAGTTAGGTAAAAACATGATTTTGTGTTGTGCCGTGTGTGTGTTTCAATGTTCATTTTCATGTTAGGTGGATCAAAACACGAATTGCCACCCCTACTTTATAACCTTTATTATATAAAATTTGACAGTCACGACAAAAGTAAAGACAACATGTTCATTGCTTTAAGAAAGATAATTTTTTCTCAAGAGTAAAAAAAGTATTAATAATTAAAGAGAAAATACTTCTGAAATCATAAGAAATTGCTTGTGAATCCAATGATTCAGGTGTGTCACGTATTTGCAATTCATCAGTTTATAATTGATTAGGACATGCACCTCTACCCTCACCAGGTTTTCACCATCTTCATTGTCATCACTTCCTTTTGAGAACTTCACAAATTCTCTAGTATTACTCTCAGGGATGGCATGTAAAAAATTAATGATATTTTCTTCATTAGTTGAAGATCTCACTCACTGTAAAATGTCTCTCTCAAATCCAGTGAAACTTGGAAAATTTTCTGCATCAGTGCATAGTTCCATGAGTCTGCTCTCAATTTCAGAGTCTTGTGACAGAGTCCTCAAAACATATTCTGGAAGTGGTTTTTCAGGATCAAAGAGTATCGCAGATCCATGCATACCAGTCCGTTCAAACTCCTAAAAGAAATTTAAACCTCAGTATAGAAATGCCAAAAGAATAACTGTCAGTATAACAACAAACAAAGAGTGGAAGAAAACCTCCCAAACCAGTATCAGTGATTGAAAAATTTTAATATCAACATCAGTTTGTGAGAGGGATGAGTACGATAAAAATTTTGGATTAAGGATCTCTGCAGAAGATATATTAATAATAGTTTAGCAATGAAATCTTAAAAGAAAAAAGAAGGCATAAAATCAAAAACATGATTGTGAAACAAAACAAACCATCAACAGTTGCATCTCCCTCAAGTTCACTATCATGGCCAATGTCCTGATCTTTAGAAGGATCAAGTTGACTAAGAACTTTCCAAATCCAACCATCTGGAATTATGGAAGATAACAAGATTGATGAACCTGAATATGCATCACCACTTGAATCTTCCTAATCAAAAGTTTCCATGACATCATACAGAAATGTGATACATCCCAATAATTATACACCACTTAATATTTTTAACCAACTACATTGCATCATCTCCCCATTATAATTCATGTTCTTAAGAAGAGGTAAGTCCCTAACTGTCCTGAGAGGCAAATGTTTCCAATTATCAGCAAGAAAACAAAGAAGCACCACATACATCTCTGTAGAAGCTCTAGAAATTACGTTGCATGCCTTAATCATTTCTCATACCATTCATTACAGTCACCTGTATAAGGAACTTTTGAAAAACTCCTAAACTTGATCATATTCATTGGAGTCCACTGATTTATGCAAGATAAATCGGCGCTGGAAACACATACCCCTCAAAGGTTCATCACTACCCATTACGCTAAGTAAGACATTTCGGAACTGTGGTAGGACATGAATCGAATCAGTTAGCTTGGAGAAACCAAAGTATTCTTTTGAGAATGGTTCATGATGTACAATATACTTGTCCATTAACGTGGTACTGATGACTTCCTTCACCCCGTTAAGTTCTTTGTAAGGTGATATTTGTACGGGAAAAAGTTTGACCACTTGACGAATGGAGAAAAAATCAGCTGTTTCAGTGGATTTCATACAAGTAGTTAACACACTGACAAAAGAGAAAGGGACCTATTTCAGGATTCCCATGTTTCACTTGTTATCTAAACTTATGGAATTCCATTCTAGAACAATATATCCAATTCCACACTTCTGATCAGGAACTTTATTGAACTTGATTTGGTACCCATTGCTAAATATGTATGGCCAGGCATTGATAAGAAATATGCGTTTAAAAATCAATCCCTGCATGTGCAACAATTTATGTTACTATAATACATGAAGACCACATTATATACTCTGTAGATAAAACCAAATAATGAGCATATACTCAGTGGCGGACCCAGGATTTTTGTTCAGTGGGTACGAATTTTTATTATAAATGTCGGGGATTCGGGGGTGGGACCCTGAGGTGAATTTTTTTAGGTTAATTTGATTTGTTTTTCAACTTTTAACCCTGAAAAATTTGTGGTTAATATTCCCTAATTTTTTACCCCTACGTAATAAATCAATATTTTTTAACAACCAAACAAATCAATATTTTTAATAACCCAACATTACCTAAATCTGAAACAATATTTCAAATTAAATTTTCAACTACTATACGACAACAATTGAAGTTTCATACAAATTAAATGAAACAATAAAATTTCAAATTAAATGAAACAATAAAATTTTAGCAACGACAAAGTTTCATACAAATTAAATTAAAGTTTCATACAAATTAACTAATAAAATTTCAGCAAGAACAAAGTTATTTAAAATATCAACAAAACTGCAGCAAGAAATTTCATACAAGTAACTAATAAAATTTAAGCAAAAAGAAGTTTCATACAAATACAATATCAATAACCATAAAATAAAATTTCATCAACAACTCAACAACAAACCAATGTTCCATAAATTAAGAACACAAACTGAATTTTTTTTTACCAGTGTTGCCGAGAGGAGGAGGTCTGCTTGCTGTCGAGCCGAGAGGAGGAGGGAGGATCCTGCACCTGCTTGCTGTTGCCTGGCAGAGTATTGCCAGTGGCTCGATGGATGGTCAGGGCTATGTGAGAGAGAGACGAAGAGGAGAAAGAGGGAGAAAACAATTTGGCAAGGGGGAAGAGAAAACGGCTAGAAAGAAAGAGAGAGGGGCAGAAAATTAGGTTACACTTTTAATATCTTTGGGTCTATTTACATTATAAATTACATATCTGCCATTATAAACACCAAAAATTTTAGAACATATGGTGGGGGCGACTGCACCCCTTCGGGATGAGGTGGGTCCGTCTATGCATATACTTTATATATCAAACAAACTAATGAGCATATACTCCGTAGATCAAACCAACTAATGGGCATATATATGAAATATAGGCAAAAAAAGTGAGTAACTAGTGAAAACAAGTCGTCTTTGAGTTGGGAACAAATTTCACCATTAAGCAACATTTTTACAAATTATGCACAATTACAATATATGGACGTTGGTCTATGTTCATTGTAACATAGACTTATTGGGTTTCCAAAGTCTAAAGAAATAAGAAGCATCTTTTAATTGTTCATGGTAAGATTTATGTAAACGTCCATAAACTAAATGGAGACAACATAACTAGAGTTTAAAACCATGAATAAAATGTTAGCCAATAATAAAAATAATCTGAAATCTATTTAACCTTTTTAAAATAAATACTAAAATCCCTTTAGACATTAGGGAAAATATAAAAAAAATATATCTACACAACAGACTATGGACTAATTGCTAATGACTAGTAAACATAATATGCATTTGCCTTGGCACTAAACAATGCAATCAACAAAAGAAATATTTATGGTAGTTTTCGTTTGTTAATAAGATTAATGTCCTCATACACTTTCAGTTGTATTAAGACAAACTCTTGATCAAACACGCTTATTTCTTAATGCTCCCAAAAATTCATCATTTATTGTGGATGTAAACAATTTGTCAAACCACGTAAGCCCTTGTGTTCCTGATGTGCACACTGTGCACGGATCAAGGAGGGTTCAAATTTAAATTGTTACTAATTTCTTCATTTATGTTTTAGCTAGTATAATAAGTAAAATTTGTTTGAAATTTGTTCTATTTAAAATTAGGGGTTTAGCATCCTATCTTGGGTATCTAGCTATCCTAGGTGTACATATATAAGAGGGTAGTTTGAATTTCAATATTCTAGTGGGTGTGAGTGTAAATAGTTTAATACCATATATATATATATATATAGAGAGAGAGAGAGAGAGAGAGATCTGGCATAGGAGAGATAACCTACTCAGCGGATAATGATTATATCGAGTGTAGTGTTCGAGAAGTTTAGAGAAGAGATTCCAAAATTATCAAAGTGTAGTCAACAATGGAGCAAGCAAAACGTAGAACCAAAATGATGTGCTTGAATATTACAAGGTTGATGATAATAACTATGAAGCTGTGGTATTTTCTGTCCTCTTTCTTCTTTGAGGGAGGGAGTCGTAAATTGAGAGACTATCCTTGAAACGATGGCGATAAAAGAGAAGGAGAATATCTTATTAGAGTATTTAATGAAAATGTTGCTTACAATAAGAGGGTGGTGTGAGAAGGAGCGCTTTGGTGTAAAGTTAAAGCTTAATCATAATAATGGATAATGATAACCCCCACGAAATATAAAAATCAACAAGATATATACAAATGAGGAGGGTAAGGAACCACCGACAGAGTTGAGTCACACATGCACATCAAGTATAGTGAGATGGCATATGGGGCACCTATGTGTAACCAAATGAATGATATATATATATATATATATATATATATATATATATATATATATATATATATATATTATATGATAAAAAGTGTAATAAATGTAATCTCCCTCTTAGGGGGTAGGGTTTAATATTATTGTGTTGTGGGTGTTTTGTTCTCCTATAATTTTCCTCATTCTCGTCTTCTTAAATGCCGAGAAATGAATGTACATATATAGCTCGGGGAGAGTAACCTCAAGCAAGCATTAAATGCGATTTAAACATCGTAGGATATCTAGCTTCAACTTTCAGTAAATGAGATGAAAATCATGTTAAACCACACAAAAGTAAACACCCAAGTGTTCGTGATAAACATGGTGTGAAAGATTCTTTTGTATTCTCTGAGGTATGTTTTATGATGTGATTCGCGAGTCTTAGGTATATTTGATATAACTTTCAAGATCTCTGGAGATAATATCTTTGAAAATGTAAACATGTTATATATAATAATGAAGGTGAGTGAGTGATCTCGAGGGATTGACCAAAGTGAAGTCACTCAAGACATCTGGGTGCTTCGTTTCTTATACTTGAAATGACTTGGTTTTAGAATTAATAATACATTCTTTCCTATACTCCAATTCAATTCCTCACAAAAGTCTCGTAGTCTCAAAACGAACTTCCTCGATAAAGTTAGAATAACCTCCCCCAAGCCTCACTTCGACTTGCAATTTCACCAAGGAATAAATCCAGTTACTACGACGTAGTTAACCATAACTGAAATATAATATTCATACCTAGTCATTAAGTTCTTTTAATCCGAGTTATCATAATGTTGGGGTTTTATTGCAATACCCTACTACATCTACTTATTAAAATGGAGTGTTTTTGGTTGCCTAAAAAATAGAGGTAAACGTAAACCAAATAATAGACAATAAGGCTTGAAAAAAATGAAGCTAGTTGTGGAATATTGTTCTAGTCAAACGTAAACCTACAGAAACTTCTAAACGAAGCATTCTAGAAAACAAAATGTTAATAAGGTGAGAACATTAGTCGCACACTTATGTTAATAAGCTAATACGGAACTTAACAAAATCTAACATTGATTTCAGCACAAATATTTCTAAAATAAGTATGTAGCATTTAGACCAACATCACATAATTCATGGATATAAGCTTAATTGAGGACTTTCGTCGAGCAACTATTGAGCTAATATGTCCAATTATAATCTATCAAACGGTTGAATCAAACCCAACACTTTTCTGGAGCATTTTACACACCCACACTCGTATTTGCAAATATATTAAACAATAAAAGGTGAAGGAATAATAATCACGAACACTAAATATTCTAATCAATCTCGTGACTCCTTCACAGAACTACATCAATTTAGAGAGCATACCTTCATATACAAATTACACAACTCCTTCAATAGACCACTACTCAAAGTGAGTTTGGCGACTTGCGATGACTTAGGGTTTCAGCTTATCTTCCCCAAATTTACCACTGCTCATAATTAGAGACAAGTTTCCAAGTGAGACCCACGTTCCTCCACAATTTCCATGATGAAACGGGAGAGAAAGATCGAAGGGAAAATTCGGATATGGAGGAGTGGGGTGGAGGGGTTCACACGATTTTTGGGAACATACGGTTTGAGCGGGGGTGTTATTTAGCACTAAGTTAAGGTGGTTTTGTTAAAACCGTTGTATAATGTTCAAATAAAAAAGTTTATAGGTCGACTAATTAAAAAAGTAATGTTAAACCATATGATGAAGTAGTTTACAACACCTCACTTACGAGTGATGTAAATTAATTTATAAAAGCGTCTTAAATATGCATTTTTCTTGTAGTCCTTCATTGAGTAGTATTTGATCCCTTCATGTCCAGAAAAATACATTGATTAGTTATTGACCCCTTCATTTTTTATCTGCCATTGGTCGGATAACCAGTCCCCATGTTTATCCTTTATCCTTGAATGAAATTATAAGCTTTCCTGGCCATTTTGAAAGAAGGGAAAATTTTAGAGTTTATATCTCCATCAGTTACCCACTTTATATTTGCTTTGTATTTCTAGTAGTCCTCTCTTTGGAGATGCATAAGATATTCAACATTGGTTTTGGCATATGCCTCTCTTTTATGATGTGAGGGATTCATTTCATTCTCTTGTTCTCTGAACACCACATTGTAACAACCCGAGTTTTTTAAATGGGTATTTTTAAACTAATTTTGGAAATTTTGAGAAAAATAAACTTTTGGATTTAATTATTTTTAATAATTAAATATGTTGGTTTTTATATTGAAAATTCAGAAATCTATCTTAAAAGACTCCGACTATGAGTATATACAAGTCTTGGGCCGTTTGGAAGAGTCTTTAAAATATAAAACTCTCTAAGAGTCCTCAAAACATAAAACTCTATAAAAAAAATATATAAAAACATTCAACCGTCCGATCGAGCTGAAATTTTTTGTGCAGCTTCCTCTCATTTTCATCTACTACTTCTTTCAATTTCAATCAATTCCAATGGTCCGATCGTTCGGAATATTTTTCTAGTGTATGTATCTGATTAGAACTATTTTCTTAATCAAACTCTTAATCCTTTATATATCACAACAAATTCGTGGCTTGGATTTTTAAATCACTTTTGCATCAAATTTTCAACCAGAAGATATCACCAAAATTATTCCCTTTCATCTGCAAATTTTAGCCCCAGACTTAATCAAGTGTTTGACTCAATATTTGAAGGCTTATTTGGTGTTTTCTCGAGTTTGGGCTAGAATGAGTCTTGACTATTTTTCGCGAGGGGAAACGTGAAGTTGAAATCTGATTTTGGAGGTAGAATATATGTGACGATTCATATGATGATTTTGAGGTATGGGACTTACACAATATGCTCCTAAATTCTCTTGAGAGTATTCCGTTGTTTTCTATGTCAATTGCACTCGTGTAGAATTATGATATTCATTGGAATCCTGAAAAATTGTGGAATCTATTATTTGATTCATTGTGATATATTATATTATGATTTGAGTATCGTGTCATGAGATTTTAATATGGCACGGAGAATGGGCACTCGCCAATAGTCCAAAATCCGGATATGCTTGAGAATGAATAGGTGCGGTGAGGCGAGGCCTGGTGACTCATTGATGTGTTGTTGAGAAATTAATATTGATATAATTATTGAGTATTGCATTTGATTTGTATATGCGATTCGTATTGTTGCGATTTATTCATCGTGTTAATTATTTTTGATCATTTATTCCTGTCATATTGTGTACTTCCCCGTATTTTCTTTTAGTTGGTAGGTTAGCATGAATTGGGACGCTATGGGCTAATTTGGAGATTTATTTTAGAGCTTGGATTGGAAGATTTATTTTTGATGTATAAATTAGTGGTGTAATTTTTGTTGGAGAATTGTGTATTTTGGTAGAAACATTACTGTAACTATTTTTGTGGAAATAGAAGAAATGTGGTTTTGTTATATTTAAATCGTGGAATTTAGATGCTCTATACTTGTTGTGGGTGCTTTTAGTTTCGTTTTTATCGTAGTAGCACGCACATGTCTTTTCGAGCGCACGGAGTGTAACAGATGGTATCAGAGCTTAGGTATACGATAACTCTCGGGTCTTGGGTTTTGGGTCTAGCATGCCTGAGAGACATGTTTTCTCTGGAGATAGAATTTTATTGAAGACGTGTTAGGTATCATGGTGAGGATGTTTAGAATTGATTTGAGGACTTTAGTATTATAATTTTTGAGAAATAGAATCGACGAGTATTTTATTTCGAGCGTTAGGTTTCGTCGAATTTTAAGGGCGAACTTCCTTGTTAGTGGGGAAGTATGTAACAATCCGGATTTTTTAAATGAGTATTTTTAAACTAATTTTGGAAAATTTGAGAAAAATAAAGTTTTGGATTTAATCATTTTTAATAATTAAATATGTTGGTTTTTATATTTGCAATTCGAAAAGCTATCTTAAAAGACTCCTAATATAAGTATATACAAGACTTGGGCCGTTTGGAAGAATCCTTAAAATATAAAACTCTCTAAGATTCCTCAAAACATAAAACTCTCTAGAAAACATATAAAAATATTCAACTGTCCGACCGATATAAAATTTTTGGTCCAGCTTCCTCTCGTTTTCAGATACTATTCTTAAATTTCATCCAATTCGAATGGTCCGATCGTCCGGAATGTTTTTTTCTAGTGTTTGTATCTGATTAAAACTCTTTTCTTAATCAAACTCTTAATCCTTTATATATCACAACAAATTCGTGGCTTGGATTTTCAAATCATTTTTTTAATAACTTTTCAACCAGAAGACATCTCCAAAATTATTCCCTTTCATCTACAAACTTTATCCCCAATCCTAATCAAGTGTGTGACTCAATATTTGAAGGTTTATTTGGTGTTTTCTCGAGTTTGGGCTAGAATGAGTCTTGACTATTTTTTGGGAGGGAAAACGTGAAGGTGCAATCTGATTTTTTAGGCAAAATATATGTGACGATTCATGTGATGATTTTGAGGTACGGGACTTACACAATATGCTCCTAAATTCTCTCGAGAGCATTCTGTTTATTTTCTATGTCAATTCCACTCATGTAGAATTGTGATATTCATTGGAATCCTAAAAAATTATTGGAATCTATTGTCTAATTCATTGTGATTTATTATATTGTGATTTGAGCATCATGTCATGAGATTTTAATATGACAAGGAGAATGGGCACCCGCCAATAGTCCAAAATCCGGATATGCTTGAGAATGCATAGGCGTGGTGAGGTGAGGCCTGGTGACTCATTGATGTGTTGTTGAGAAATTAATATTGATATAATGCTTGAGTATTGCATTTGATTTGTATACGCGATTCATATTGTTGCGATTTATTCATCGTGCTAATTCTTTTTTTAGCATCTATTCCTGTCATATTGTGTACTTCCCCTCATTTTATTTTAGTTAGCAGGTTAGAGTGGATTGGGATGCTATGGGCTAATTTGGAGATTTGTTTTAGAGCTTGGATTGGTAGATTTTTTTTTTATGTATAAATTAGTGGTGTAATTTTTGTTGGAGAATTGTGTATTTTGGGAGAAACATTACTGTGGAAATAGAACAATTGTGATTTTGTAATATTTAAATCGTGGAATTTAGATGCTCTATACTTATTGCGGATAGTTTTAGTTTAGTTTTTATCATAGTAGCACGCTTCATGTCTTTTCGGGTGCACGGGGTGTTACAATCATCTTCATCATTGGCAGAGTTTTAGAAGATGTTTCCAAAAGTCTCCTTGTTCCAATCACTCAACACGGGTTTAAGGTTTTATAAATTTTTAGGTATGGCATAAATGGGATTACCGATAATATATTTCAATTAGGATCTTATGGTCTTTGTGTTTTGTATATATATTTAGGAATCTGGATATTTTCTGTCCAACACTTCTACCACGTAGAATGGACACAAGAAGAGGGGAGTGGTCAGAGGTTACCCTGTTGAGATGCACAACTTTATCCACAGAGAAACATGTATGCGATTGAGGGTTCACAATCACTTTGTCTAGTCTAATCAAAATTATTCTTTTGCCATGTTTTTTATGAACCAATTATATCTTGAACCCAAATACCTAATGTCCATCAAGCCCGCATCAATCATAGAATCTTAAAAATCATTGACAACATATAATTTGATAGGAATACCCCCAGATTCTCATTTGATGGTAAAACTTCTTTGAAATCTCCTCCCACCATCCATGCAGTGTATACTACATTAAATTGTAAATATTCCCATAGGGACTGCCTATCTCTTTTAGAACACCTAGTATAAATAATGCAGACTTTTATTATACAAGGTAACTGTGTTTTCTCGACTTCAAGGTTACGCATCGATTCATTTGGGAAGAGACTGTGTAAGTTAGTCCATGATTTACAAAGATCCATATAGAACTGGACTCATTAGAGACTCCAATCTCAAACACAATCTTACTTACTAATTCCTAAAGCTTATCTTTGGGAGCTTTGGGCTCAATAATCACTATCATGGACAAGTTATGTATTCTTTTTAGTTTTTTAAGTCTACAACTTCTCCCTTTTTAGACCCCCCTAACATTCCGTATTATCCAATTAATCGTTGAGGTAACTGGATAACCGGGATTTTAGTGTTGGATCTCAGACTTCTCATGCCTCAACTTTTATTCCTATTTATCTTCTTTTTTGTTGGACCTCTTTGAAAGCTTCTTAATTTTCTTGAGTGGGAGATGGAGTATGCCTAGGAGAAAGATGTAATCTTCCTTCCACCTCTTGATGCTCCACTGCTGCATTATTCACTTCTCCCTTCTCTCTATCTTTGATGGTTTCTTGTTAAACATTGAGAAGATGTTAGGCTTCTAGATTTTTTAGACTCTCTTTTCTGCTAGTGACATTGGCTTGATTAATGTTCTCCATATTTTATCGTGTTCAAGTCTGGGTCTAAATTTTTGTTTGCTCTATTATCTCCACCTATAGCTTCTGTAAAAATTCATTCTTGATGTCTCTCCTCTCCACTTTTATTTTTATCATATTTATTATTGTATTCATCAAACATTACCGCCATCAAGTACTTTTTGTGCTGGAGCCATGATTTGAACTTCCTTTGTTTCTTCCTTTATTTTTGTTTCCTCTCTATCTTTTTCACTATTATTTTTCCCCTGGTCACTCAGTCCTCAATGGCTTGGTCTTTTTTATTCCCCTACATGTGGATAGTATCAGTAGCCTTAGTTTAATTTTTACTTTAAAGATTCTGTGATGATTTTTCGTTGTTACGCTGCTTTGTCCTTCTTTAGATTATAATAGTGACCATTTTTTAATGATCTTTGAAACCAATAATTTGTTATTTTTTCTTCTAAAGCTTTTACTTTCCCTTATTTTCTGTGATATAATTTTTCTCTTAAGTCCTCCTTAGCTACTACTCCAACATTACCCAAGTTTTCATCCTCTTTTAATAAGTAGTCCATTGAATCATGGCCTTGTCTATGACAAGTATTTTAATAAAATGGGATTCTCTCATATTTGATTTGCTGCCAGAATCCCTTGCCTTCAAGACCATATCCAAAAGGAAAATGATGCACTTATAGAAAATTATTACCCATTTTATACTGAATGTGCTTTAAGGGTGGTATTGTACTATGGTGTGGGTCTCGTCAAAGTAAAAATCTTTAATACACATTGGGTATGAAATGGGTAAAAATTTTCAATAAGAGTAGCATTACTCTATCCAAAATATACTTTGTGTGTCATTTTCTTTGTGAGTGGTTCTAGGGAGACCCTTAAATTGTACACAAAACAAAAACCTGATGATGTTTCAAACATATATTAGTTAATGCCGCTGGCACGAATCCACAAACACAAAGACACCAAACAATACCCTTGTCACACATCACTCATGGGTTTGAGTTTTGTCTACAATTTTAAGGGTCTCCTTAGAATTATTCTTTCTTTGTCAAGTCCATCTATAGACAAACTCTTATCACATTTGTTTGAGTTAATGTAACAGTGGCCTCATCAAGTTTAAGTGTAGGGTCTGCAACATTAGCAATTGCAAAGATGCTATATATTAGGAGTGGCCATGGGCCAGGCCTGGACGGGCCCAGTCAGTCTCGGCTTGAAAATATTTGAGCAATCCCAAGCCTGCTCGAGCTCGACTCGGGGATCATTGTGTAATCCCAAGCCTGCCCAAGTCTGGAAGCTTCTTGCTTAGTCCCGTTGTCCAGGACCGGACACAGTTTATTTTACTTCAATTTTATTGTGTAGCAACTTTATGACCTATTTTATTGTTTAGCATTTTATTTTAGAACGTACTCTTACGACTAAAAGTAAATAAAGCTTAAAATTGATATTTCTAAATGTTATCCCTCTATATTCTTTTTGTAACTTTTAACCTTAAAGGAATAAAAATCAAACTAATAATACACACACATATACATATATAATTATATCTAATTCTTGGGCCTAGGGTCGGGCTGGGCTCAAGCGGGACTAAGAATACATGTCCAAGCCCTTTCAAAAAAAAATGGTCCTATAAAATTTTACCAAGCCCCGTTCGTGGGCCTATTTACCTTACCCAAGCCCTATTTTCTTATCAAGCGTACTGGGCGGGCCTCGGGCCTATGGCCACCCCTACTATATATATCGTACAAGTATATAAGGAGTAAGATCATAGATATCCACACAGGGGGCCTTAGCTGATTATCTGCTTGGGTCAAATTCGTATCGCCATTTACTGACCCTCATGGGGTGGCTGCTTATATACCAACTTATTAAAAACCAAAGTCTAATAAAGTTTATTTTATGTTATAGTCTTATAACATATGTTTGATGTTTATTATACCAATATTGAATGTTTCCTTTAGCCCAAAATATTGAAATAACTTTGTAATTTTCATTAATAAAGGTCTGTTATGGGAAACTTTCCCAACTATGGTGTGATTGAAGGTTTCAATACCTTTGTTAGATCGTCTTCAGTGAAAATTACCGTTGTTTCACCTTTAATGATATTGATTTCATTAAGAGGAATTTTTTAATTTTCTTGAGTACCTCCCAAAATCGAAGCAAAGGATTATGATGATGGTAAAGAAGCAGTTTGTGTGTTATTGTGGGATGAGATGGTAGTGATAAATGTAGTTGGTTTAAGTATAGCTACCTCTAGTGGGGAGGTAGATTTCCCGGCTATTAGGCCAAACCTCAATCCTAATTATCTTACTAATCTCTATCACTTTCTCTCTCTACTCGATAAAATCAGTCCCTTGTAGAGATTCTTTATTCATATGTTCAGGAAAGAAGTCTCATGCTTTATCACGTATTATAATAATTCATGTTATATAGTACATCTTCATTTAAAATACATATTTGGGATTATTATTTAATAACTTGATCATGTTCTTTTTATGGATTAATTGGAACTAGTGTTGAATTAATTACAACTTGAAATATTATAGGTTTTGAAGATAAATCCTTAAATTGAATCATCATGGACCATGAATATGTGATTAGAACTCATATTTAAGATGAATCCCCATGTTAATTTGATGATTGGATATGAAATCGTAGGTGTATTAGACTCCATTCAATGTAAAAGAGTAAATAGGTTTAATTTGTGAACTTTATGGAATTAAACCCTTCTTTTGATGTGTTTAGTCTATAATCATTGTAGAATTTATGTAGGATCGTGATCCCGTGATTAGAGTTGATTAAAGTATAGTTGGGATTAGTGGTATTAAGCTTTGGTTTAACAATGGAGGTTAATTCTTAAACTTCCATTTTTGGGATGAAAGAGACGTTCTTTGTCTATATTGTTCAAACGATATTAGTGTCTCGTTCGAACGGCATTGCACTATCAGTGGACTTTAGGGAAGCAAATGATGGTTTGGTCTTTATTCACATAATTAGTTCTCGAGTTGTTCTTATTCACTTAAAATACAATTTATAATATAATTGAACTAAAGGATTATGAGCAAATATATAGAGTCAGGGTTGGGAATTGTAAAACTTAATTTAGTTAGCACATTCAACGTTGGTGAATGGGAGAATTGAGTTAACATACCGTTAATCATGGGGAATCAATCGACAGAGGTTTCTTTAAATATTGTTACTATGTTTTCCATACCTACATGTTGAAGCAAGTCATTGTGGAGGGTCATATATTTGATCATGCATTAAAGATGGTCATCGTTTCATGAAGAGAGAAAGGGGATTGACTCGATTCATTGAGAGTGTTGGGGTATAGGGCTTGTTTATGGTGTTATTGTGTAATGATCTCCCTGTTCTTATTTGTGTGTTTGTTTAAGAACGGTAGGCAAGGGAATCCTATGGATTTATCGATAGAAGCAAGAGAATCTCCTCAAAAGTAGTTGACTTTGTGTGATGTTAACAATATTATTGAAAAAGATATATTAGCCTAGCGATGGAAAATCTACTAAATAAACCCTATGCCACATTTATATGTTGTTATTATAATATTGTATACATCATAGTTTGTGGGCGACATTGGCGGGGCTAGTATTTGGGTTTTATTCTCACAAGAATAGTTAGTTATATCCTTATTGAATTCGATTATCTGTTACTTATTTATTAGTCTATTATTGAAGAATGTTAGTATAGTTTATACTTTGGTTTGAGACATACTTTAGTATTTCACTTAGGTGAGGGGTGAGGTATTTTATTGTATGTTAGTGTCAACAAGATGACAAGGTTATACTAAATGAGTCACATAATTATTTATGTTGATATTGAGGATATTTCTTTCAAATTTAGGGCGCTGACCCAAGTCTTATACAACTTTTTTCAGACAGTATCCACAGGGCAAAGTAGATTTAGACTTGTATATCCAATTGCATTACAGTTTCCATTATGTTGATTCATAGCATATGTTTCTACTTATTTCAGTATTTTGACTTAGTCTTTTATTCATAGATTTTAGGGACCTTGGGTCATAATATTTTAATTCAATTAGTTTGTTTGGGATTTGATACTACTTTAGTTTATTATGTTATATATTGAGTCATCATTTATGAGAATGCGGGGATTTTATGCAATGATTCATATATTAGTCAACCACATATAAATTCACTTTAACCAAATTTTATCTTTGATTTAATTTGGTGTGCATACAAAGATATGGTAGAAATGTAAATTCAGCAAACCAAGCATGCAAATACTTGAAGAGGTAACAAAAAATCCCTAAAAGAGGAAAAACCTTTATTTAGAACTCTAGAGTAATGGACAGACACAGTCGACTTATAGACTACTTAGATCGACTAAGTATAACGTGCAAAGTCTTCAATTTCTTCTACATAATACGACCAATCCAGTGTCGTCCACAAGAAGCGATCTTCCCCCAGTAGCCATCGATTAACCTTTTTCTTCTTCAGCGGTGAAACCTTATTCAATAATTCAGCACTAGAGATTAACTCTATAAGGGTGTTTTAACTATAAAGGTTCTTCTTCTTGATAAAGTGATCTCTAAGTTTCCAAGGGGTTTTTGAATAATAATGGAAGAGTTTGATCACAAATATAACTCAAAAAGGGCATTAAAAGATTATAAAAAGAGTTATTAATGATTATAATCCCGCATCTCTATTTATATGGAAATTAGTTACAAAACAATAAATACTAGATATTTGGATTATATTTAATTAAAAAATAAAATCTCGCAATTCATTCGAATGCCTTATACGTCGTTCGAACGACATACCAATTTTCATTCGTTCAAGCTTCTAACGACATATCGAACGAGATTCCAGAGCTTGATGGAAAACACCTCATTTGATCATTGGAAGTCCCGTTCTAACAACCTATCCTATCTCATTGGAACAACTTATAACGAGAATTCAGAACTTTACCAAAGGCATCGTTCCAAATTTTGTTCAAACTAAGAGCACTCGTTCTAATGACTTTACGTAGCTTGTTCAAATGACAAGCCATTCTCATTCTAACGAGTTAGCGAATTTTTCAAAATTTTCTTAAAAACATTTTCAAAACATTTTGAAAAACAAACTCTTGAAATTCTAAAACCCCTATGAAAACAATTCTTTACCAAATTCATGCAACTGTTCTTTTAAATGTTGTTGAGATGTACGATTCTTCAATCTTACAAAACTTTTCAACTTTATCTTTGAATTCATGTAAGTAGTGATGAAGGTGCAGTGTATGTGTAAGTAGATAGGCCAAAATAAAAATAACATTGAGCAATTATAAAACTTGCTCTTAAAATTTATTCAATTATTATTTATCATTTAGTTTTCACATGTTGGGTTGATTTAAATTCAATTTAATTTATTTTTATTTTATATGTTGATGATAATAATGATATAGATTTTTTAATGCCTCCATCTTTAGGTTATTGGAATGGCCAACCAGTATGTGGAAAATAGATGTTGTTACAGTTCGTATCATAGCATCCCAAGTTCTATTACCTTTGGTTAATTGGAATCCTGTTACATTTATGTGTTGTCTTACTTGATTTTTTATATCCATATGAGTAGGATTAATTGTATTATTATTCGAATCGTTAGATAACACGAACCTCATTTGATTCAGATGGAAAACACTAGGCTTAGTAAAGCACGATAGACTGTTGATTGCATTGTCGATAGGGATGCTCAGCAGGAGAAGTAATCACAATGATAGAAGGCACCACCAGTATCATCTAAAGTACAATTTTATGTTGTTATTACTCAGATAGCCACCTTATCACATTACAAAGCTTCCATCCTCCACCACAACAATAGCTACAACTATATATGCAGGTCGTGGCACATATTCATCCGTAATCTTTTGTTTGGGAAAGAGCTCATTGGGACTTTTCTAAAGACAACCAACCTGAGTTTTCTAGAGTATGGACATTCTTATTGCATATCAGGAGAGGAATGACATCAAAAGGAATTCATGGATGGTAAAGTGCAGAGGTGTATAAAAGAAGATGTTTTCTAGTTTCAAGCTCGTAGGAGAGGCTCTGTAATAGTAGGAGTTTGCTACCACTATCGAGATGAAAAATACATTGATCATCATATCTTTTTGGGTTAGATTTGATGATAGGTAATTACCACTAGTCAGTTGATTTGGCACGGATATTCCATACTTATCTCTCTAATTTTAGTATTTTGAAGGTCCCGAACATCACATTTATCTTGAATTTATCTCATATTTATTACAACTAACCTTTTTGGCAAGTGTTTCATGTTTTTTGTATTTCTCATGTATTTTACTGGTTAATCATGAAATTGGACGAAAGAGAAAAGCCAAAATAGCGAAAATAAATCGCCAAAGGGAAGTAAATGGAAAAACGGTAATTTCCCATCCAGAACCCGGAGAAGAATCAACCATGAAAGTTAAAGATATCGAGTTCTCAAGAACATAAGAAGAAACGATACCTCAATCCAAGCTACGATGAAGAATTTTTGGAAATTTCAAGTTGAAGAAAAGAGTGAGGGGTAAAACTGTAAATGAAGGAAAGAAGCAAGCTAATGTGAAATAATCAAACCCAGAGAGTGAACCGGCTTGGCTTCTGGAGCGAATCATTTTGCGTGGTCGTGAGGGTTTGGTCCCAAGGTTTCGATTTTCAGTAATATGTTTTTGTCTTTTACTAAATTGCACTTCGAGTTGTTAGGATCAATGTTTACCACTTTGGCCATTTTTTTTCACTTGTATAAGTTATTTAGGAGCCTTAATATTGATACTCTGCACTTTTTTAGGTAAGTAATTAATTGTTATTTGTTGAAAAATAAAGATTTTATCCTTGCACATCATATTAATTGAAGTCTTGCAATTTTTCAAAAATCTTTCTTTGTTGTGAAATCTTATTCTTGCAACTTTGTTTCTTTATAATTGATATAAATTTCACAATTCTTCTTTCTTGTGACTTGATTATGAATACTTTCATGATTAAGATGATTAGTGTAGGATTCAATTCTATGTCTAGATAAGCTATTTGTTGATTGGGGAACATGAACCCATCTTAGAGTTTTCAACGTTAAATGTAAAATTCAACATAATTAAATAATTAATTCTTTGACTTGGATTCCGTAATCGATACTATAGACATGTTCGTCTTAGCTCAGTTAGTTAAAAGCAACTGTAGTGTTTGAGGATGAAATATATGTGTCGGTATATATATCATTTGCGCTAATTAATTTATTGACCAATTATCACGCGAGTTAACGCCCAAGCATATTTGCTGCTTCGAATTAGTTTATGCTTTTCTTTTAATTAATTAAATAATTTTATAGACTTTTATATTTATCGGAGATACTCGACGGTTTGGGAGATTGGATTCCAAATCCATTTTCCTAAAAGTGTTTAAAACCCCAAAATTTCAATTATTTCTTTAAGTAGTTTAATTATCACGTTCATAGCTTGATTTTCCTACATAGTTATAAGTTTCTCAAAGTACAAAAACATCACCATTTCCTTTCTTTTGCGAGTTGAAGCCTAGATTTAAGAAGCCAACCCAACCTTAATCATTTAGCGACCTATTCCCTGATAATTTGACCCTATCTTTTCGGGTTTATTACTTGATCAACCGTCTTGCACTTGAGCCATACATACACACGTAGCACACATTTTTTGTTGCTCATCACCGTTAGGGGAGAGAAGAAAAGGCATTTTGGGGGTTTTAATAAAGAGACCCATACTATGGTGAAATATGACCAGGAGTTTGCCACACAATCATTATTTTCCTAGGAGGAGTTAAACATAGAGGAGAAGAAGATGGAGACACTCATCTTCGGTTTGCTATGGTTTATCATACAGGCTTTTTTGGGGAACCCAAATTTTACCCTCTAAGAGTGGAATGCTCTATACCATTTGTAAGCGTGTATGAACACGCCCAACAAGGATGGTTACAAACAAAAATTATATTTTTGTATTCATATCAATTTAAGTCCCAATCACACAAATCCAATTTTAAACAAATATTAATCTTTGCTTAAATTAGATTTGCATACGAAAAAAGTTTTAATCACAGAAAAAAAAACTACATAAGCAATCAACCACGACAAATAAGGAAAAATCCATTTTCAGGGAAAAACCTATATCTCAACACTTTAGAAAGTTTTACAAGACTATATACTTACAGACTACTTGATATAACCCACAAGTATAATGCAAAGTTTCTTCAAAACCTCGAAAGAAAATGGCTCAGTCCAGATTCATCCACAAGTGGCGTTCCACTCTTGGTATCCACTGATTAGCCTTCAGCCTTCTTCTATCGTGATCCCTCCGGTTCACAATTTTAACCGTAGATATCTCACTCCACAAATGGTGTATAAAAGATACAAAACCTTAAAGGGTTTCAAAAATATTTACAAAACTATTTGGGGATGGAAAGTTAAAAATTAAAATATGTTTGGAAACCCAAAAGATGGAAAAATTTTGGTAAAGATATTCTGGTTACGTTCTTTCCAAAGTCCCATGAAAAGTACTCAAAATAGGTATTTGTAGACGTTGCATGCATTTTGAGGCAGCGGCTCATTCGAACGAGATTAGTATCTTATTAGAATAAAAACACAAGTCGTTCGAACGAGATAGCCATCTCGTTTGAAACAGGACCAAACGACCTTCTAACGAATTGAATTAGTGCTGGGTCATTAGCAGTTCATTCAATGTTGGATATAACAAGGCGTCAAATGACAAATCCAAGTCGTTCGAATGAGAACTTGATCTTGTTTGAAGGAGGTTTAAAAAAATTTATTTTAAAACTTAAAAAAATTCTAGCCTCGATTTTTCATAAAAAATACATTTCAAATAAAATTATGAATAATTTTAAAATCCTAAAAGCGTTATACCTTTTTGGGATGTAGGCAAGTCTCCAATCTTGGAGATGTTGAGGTTTGGTTCATCATGTCAGAACGTGTTGGTTTGTAATGAGATATGCCAAATATGTCAAAGTGCAAATAAATAAATAAATAAGAAGACAAAGCTAATATATTTTCACTTACAAATCTACTCCTTTGGCTATTCCGGTACAAAACATAACTGAATCCCAAATTATAAAATTATCCCTCTGTGAAAAAACTCCTAATACCCTTCCCAGACCGTAGAAATGGAACATCATGGAGAAACTATCTTCAATCTACACTTGTTATTATCTATCTTCCCTTGGGGGCTTCTTCTTCATGCGGTGCAATATGTTCTTCGGTTAGATACCTACACACATGAAACAAAGAAAATACTCCATGATGCATTAAGTTTGAACTAGAATAAAACTCTTAAAACACAATATGCGATCTCCCCCATAAATCAAACTCGTCATCAAATCTAATCTACCCCTTAATTTGTTCTCCCCCTTTTTATTCAAAATAGATAAATAAGTAGAAAATAAACATGAAGGATTGAGAATTACATAGAAGAAGTAAGATATCATAAAGGATAGAGCATAAATACTAAGATATAAACATATGCAAAATATATCAAAGAAAATCCGCCACACATGTATAGGTATAAACGACCACAAAACTCGACACAAAATACACAATCTTTGCACACTAGCATAGGATCGATGTGTCTAAACATGTGGGATATAATGAATGGGTGTAAACTAAATACAAATGAATTGTGACCCAAACACTCAAATATGTTCAAGAAGATCTAATTTATCACAAAACTTTATTAAACTAATCTTCATCCTCAAGTGAAAAGATAAAATCAACTCCAATGAATAAACAAGCACAGTGCACACAAGCCTGGAATATTAATGATTCTACAAATCAGTAGCATCATGAAAAAATAATCATAACTAGGATTCATTGTGAAAGCCCATTGATCTTCAACTAAACACCCTCAAAAGATATACATATATCATATTTTCTTTTCTTTTCTTATCTCAATTCTTTTGAAGTGATTTATTTAGAATGATTAATCAAACTGAACTATGTTGGCCCTTTTTTGGCAATTTAATTTTATTTTTATTATCTTTAATATTTTATTGGGCTGTTGCCAACAATGGCTTTCACCAAAGGAGATTTGCTCTTTTCGCAACCCTTTCCCGTGCACACTTATATTTTTTCAATACTAAACAAAATCTCTCACGGGCATATGTTCTTACATGCATAACTCCCCCTTAGTCATTAATACATGTAGTTGACAAGATTGATAGGAGAAAAGCTCACAAAAATCAAATGTACATGAGAAGTTACACTCTCAAAAGAGTTCGTACATGTGTGTTTGGAGGCATATACAAAGTTGAATCCATTAATCTAATCAAATTCGAAACAAACTTTATCAACATGGTTAAGAACAATCTAAGTATCTACAATCATAACCAAATGTCCTAGCCACATGTAAAGTACATAGTGAGTTGGATTCAAGAAAACCAATATGCCACACCAATTATGTAAAACTAAAATACACCAAACCAATTTTTTTTTTGTATTTTTCAAAAAACATTTATAAAAATAAAATCTTGTTGTATTTTTCAAATATGACTCAATAAAAGAAAAATGAAATACAAAAGATACACATGTCATAACACTAGCTAATATATATCATGAAACCAAAATAGAGTATGACAAAAAGAATCATGTAAGCAACCCTCTATAAGATATAGCATGTGAAGCATCATGTACAAACATGTGAGAATCAACCAACCTATCACCTAGCGTCTCCAAGACGTATTTCTTAACCCAAATAGATGGATAACTAATATGTCGGGTTCCAGGAAGCAAGGGGAGACTAAACTAAAACTTCCTAGAGTCTTTCTAAGATCATAGCAAAACGCCAGACTTAAACTTCCTAGAGTCTTTTCTAAGATCATAGAAAAAACGCCTAAGGTGACCTTTCCTACCACAATGTGTGAATGAATAAATGGGATGAGGAACGGGACCTTCGGGTTGACCTTTTTTAATACACTGGGATGTGGTTGAACCACTAAAACAAATAATGGTCATGTTTTTAATACTAAAAGCATTAGAAACATGAGAGACAGTACCGTCACTACCAAAACTACTCGAGTCTTTTAAAAAATCTTTTAACTTTAAAATTTTAGACTCAAGAAAAGAATTAGATTCAGCAAGTTTTAGGGGATCCTTATTCATATTTTTAATTTGCAGACACCACATTCTAGGACCCTCCTAAACATCTCCTTAGGTCCCTAGCACTTACACCTTCACGATAAACCCTAGGTCATACTCTGAGTATTGATCTAGAGGCTATCAGGATCTCCCAGGCCCCGTTTGACTACCAATTAAATCTCTCATGCGAGTGAAAGCTCAATGGATCTTTAAAGGCATCTGAATCCCCTTTCCAACAGTCCACCCCATGCCTAAATTAGCCTTATAGTTCGGATGAACGGTCTGTTTTACAATCAAAAATTGATCTGGAGGTCACCAAACACTCACGGGCCTCGTTTTGACCCCAATCAACTTTCTCACCTGAGTAGAAGCTCAATGAATATTCAAAAGGATTTGAATCCCCTTTCTAACGATCCACCCCGTGCATAAATCAGCCTTACGATCTGAATAAATGAACCGGTTTCCACTAAAAACTAATACAAAGCCCACCGAGCGCTCTTAGGTTCCTTTTGAATCCCGTCATCTCTTCAGATCTAACGATAATAAATGAATCTTTAAAGGGCTATAAATACCCTTTCTAATGGTCTACTCCATGCATGAATCAGCCTTACGGTACGGACGAATGTCCCATTTTACTCTAAAGGGCCATCGTACACTTTCGAACCCCATTTGACTAAGGTAAACTCTTTGAACTGAGAGAAGCTACTTGGAACATTGAATAGCCCTACATAACCTTTCTAATGGTCCACCCCATGCATGAATTAGCCTTACGATTCAAATGAATGATCTGTTATCCTCTTGTCCAAAAGACCACCAGGATCTTTCGAGCCCCATTTAACCACATTCAATTCCCAAACTCGTGAGCGACCTATGATTCTTAAGGGGATATGAATAACCTTTTTAAAATTTCATCCCGTGCATGATTGTGACTTACAGATTGCATTTTACGACCATTTTTTTCAAAAATCTACCTGAGACTACCGAATGGCAAACCGATTTCCCTGCCCATCGGTAGTGTATCTAGGGTTGCATATCGATAGGAATGACAAGGATAATACGAATCGATACCCCCTTGATCCTATATAAGGATATCATGAGCTCACTTAGATAGGCACATCATAAACATCCCTCTCAGTGATCTCAATAACATTCTCTCAAAGTCAGTGTGATTTTTATATTGAAGCCTCTCCCCACATTCCATTCCCATCCTTTTCTTACCCAATTTAGAAAATTCCATTCCCTCTACTCCTACCACCTCCATCCACCTACAATAGCAGTCCTTCAACAATCAAGATCAATCTTAAAACTTATAAAGAAGGTCCAAATCTTTCACTCTCTCTTTAAATCCCTTTATTTTCACACTAGTTATTCAATTCTTACTTTAGGATTTCATCTTTGTTAGTTCACACATATTAATATCCAACTCTTTTATTGGAAGTATTGCACATACTATATTTTCTATAAAAATACCACAAACAAGAAAAAGAGGGTTTGCTTATCAAATCTAAACGGGGATTTCTCACTACATTTTCTCACACTAAACTATCCTTTTTGTGCACACAGACATATAATAAAGTTCCCAGTTGGATTTATGGGATAAAACCCACCCCGATGTTATATGTGAACTACGTGGACTTTGATACCTTTTTAGGCCACGTAGGCGTCTTAGGTAAAATTCAAGATTCGAGTCCTCCTTTCCTATTTTTGTTACTTATACGGATGACCTCACTTCGCAATTCTCCATGATGCGAGTTGAGTAATTCCATTATCCATTTATATATACATGCACACACACACTTCATGGAGTTATTAAGGAGAAGAATAACACAGGACCATGAGAGATCGAAAGGGAGGGATAGGTGCATCAGTATGACTTTGATTTCGTTCTCTCGAGGCGGTAACATTTCTTGATGATGCCAGAAATGGTATCACCAAATCAATGTAAATACATGAGCTCAATCCAGTATAACAATCAAGTATAAACAGATATTCACATATAGAAGGAGGTGAGGCAGAGAGGAGATGAGGCGGTATATAAGTGGTTCAGCCTATCTGGGCCTACTCCGCTATGCGTGTGCGAGAGTGAATTCCACTAAGAAAGGGCTCTAATGGCTTTTGGATACGAATTACTCAGCTTTCTCTCTCTATACTACAAGTTTAGCATAGTTTTTATTGGGTTTCAAATTACAGGTTCTCCCCAAGGTAGGAGAAGGTGAATATTTATAAGGATGGGGTGGTTCCATGCGCACCTCAGGCATTCAATAGGCATGTACAATATGGAGTGGCCAATGAAATCTTGACACCTGCCATATGTGCATGTAAATCATGATTGAGAGATATTCTTCACACGTGAGGAAGATGTTATTGTAATGGTTTTGTCCACGTGGGGCTTCCAGCCCACGTGCACTCTCCCACGCATGCTCCATTCTAGGTGCCCTGCCAGGTATCAAATGTGCCCTGCTGTGATGGAGGTATCACCCTGTCCGAGTAAGAGTTCATCGAGATACTGTTTGATCACATGTTGGTAACTACCGGTAGAGTCTCGACTGACTTGCGTCAGATCGGGATGAGTGATTAGGCTCAAATTCTTCTAAATTTATCCCCTTAATTTATGGACTTTTATCATTTCGAGTGATGTAAAATGAGTTAATTTATCATATTTCCTTGATAATGACTCCTTCTAACAAGTACATCTAGTTTCGTGTATTTCTCATGAGTTTTGCAGGTATTTAAAGCATTGAGGAAGAAAGAAATTGGAAAAGCATCGAAAGAAATCAAAAAAGGAAAGTCAAAGGGCAATTTCATAATTTTTTAGCCTTAGTCCGGAGTCAAAGCCAACTGGAGAGTTGAAGAATTTTCAGTCACAAGAACATTGGAAGAAATGGCACTTCAATCTGAGTTATGGTGAAAAAGTTACGAGCGTTTGAAGATGAGAAGAATCAAGAAAAGATCCCTGCATGAAATTCATAGGTGATCCAGACCTTTATTTTTAAAGGATCCGGATCGGTTCCCCAGAAAAATCTCTGAATGAAAAAGTCAAGAGATCCGGAAATTTTATTAAAAAAGGATCCGGATCGCCCTTGTTTAAGGATCCCTGTTTGAAAGAAAGGGGCGATCCGGACCGCCCAACCCGATGGGTCCAGACCGCATTCGATTTTCTCAAATTTTCTTTTCATTTCTCAGAGTTTTAATTTGGTCAATCTCCTGTAAAAATTTGGAGCTATTTATTCTAAGTTGTTACACCATTGTAGGAGTAGGATTTTTTAGTTCTCTACTTAGGAGTAGAGGGTTTTTGTAGCCAAAAACCCTAGTTTTTCAATAAGAAGCATTGCTATAATGATTGCACTTTAATTTTCTTCAATACAAGTAATGTTCTTCCTTTAATTTTTCAATAGCTAATCAGTTTGATTTCTATTTTGATTTTTCACTTCTCTTTTCTTTAGATTTGATGTTCTATTTCCTAAAAAAACATGTTTTCCTTTAAATTAAACATGTCCAGCTAATTTTCTAAGGGTTAGGATGCATGAATCCAACCCGATACTCTTTACAAATGCATAAAAAAAATTCTCATCAAATAACTGATTAAATCATGTTGTGTGGTAATTACAACCATTATAGGACTTTTGATCCCGTTTGCCCTAGGTAATCGGGATGCTTAAGAGTGCAACGCGCGTGTAGCTACAATGACACCGCTTTATTCTTTCTTTTGATTATATATGATGTTGTCTTGAACCTCATATAAATAATGTTTGTGATTAATAAAGACTCGATTTTGTCAATTATTTCAATTCAAGATTTGGTTTTAACATTAGTAAATGAAGTAGGGTTGGAGGAGTGTATCCTAACCTGTTTTTCTCATTTTCAATCTTTTCATTTAAAATTCCACTTTTATAAATAGATTAAAAAGATTTTCATTCGTTAATATCTCGATTCAGTAGGTAGATTTTCTTATTACTTTTAGTTGTAGTTGTCTCACCTCCTCTATCATTGATAATATGCAAATATTGCATATTTCATCCGTCGAACCTATGCATTCTAGCCTCCTTGGGTGCCTTAATCTCTATATTTAAGCCCGTTAACCAGACAACCTCGGTTTATATTGTTAACATGCTATATGAGGTATAATTGGGCTTTTGTAGCTATTTAGGTACCAAGTATGGGATTCGGACGCATTTCGTGCAATTTCTGTACACAACCGCATGTTCAAGGGCATTTTAGTCATTTTGTAGATTGGGCACCTGGCCCAACATCTTCATGGAAGTTTTATCTCTCCGCGCAAGCTTCGCGTGGCTGTGTACGGTGCGCGATTTAGAGTCCGTATGACGAAGTTACGGCGAATTGAGCGGAGATGGAAAGCTTGTCAAAACAGGAGAAACTGCAGGCTGCCCTGCTTGATCGATCGATCGAGCCTGGGGGTCGATCGATTGACCCTTCATATTCTTGCCATGATTTTAACAGTCGATCGATCGATCCCCTATTTTTTCCTGCAGATATTTTCTTTACTTTTCTTTCTTCTTTTCTTTTATTCCAACTAACTATATAAGCTAAATTTTGTTGTAATAAGAGATATACATTGATATATTGATTCATATTATGATATAGATAGTTTTAGAAGATATTTTTAGTTAGGGTTTGGTTTGGAGAGTTCATTTTCTCTTCTTCTTGGATTGACAACCCATGGGTTTTGTAAGATTGAACTATTCATTGCCATCTCCTTTAATATAACTTTGTTCTTCATTCTTTCCTTGCTTTTTAATTTAGTTTCCATGCTTTAATTCTTGCTTTCCTAGTTTAATTAATTTAATTTAGTTTAATTCATCATGCACCCTTAAATAAATAGGGTCGGGATTTCATTTCCGCCATTTTCGGACCCCGAGCTCTGAAAATTAGGTTTTGTGCAAAATTGCGTTTAATTGAACCCGCGTGAATTAAAGTCGGATTATTATGCGTTTAACTTTCTATGTCATGCATCGTTAGTGTTTAAAGAGATAATTCGAGTTTAATTCACGTGCGACCAATTTTCGGTAATGTGTTTATTCACCGAAATTTGGCTCAAATTCCTTATTGTGTGAAGTTTATGTGTAATTGATAATGCTCGATTAAATTTCTTTCGAGCTGGAATCTTGATTAGTAGTTGTTTCGATTCGTATGGTTGGATGATATCCCGATCCTCACTTTACTTTATTTAGACTTAACTTCTTTTTTCTTTCATTTACATTTATAAATCATCCTTTTACACTTTTATTCTTGAATTAATAATCTGTTACGATCTATCAAACATTCTTTGTGGATTCGATACCCGATTTACCGTTGTACTCACTAGTTGAGTGTAGTCATAATTTAGGTTTTTTTATAGTTCAGGTGAGCCAAATATAAAATGACCGGCGTGTAGATGACTCTCGCGCCGCGGCAAAACCTTGCCCTATCAAATGGCGCCATTGTCGGGGACTGTTTTGATTTAGATTGTAATTGTCTTATTAGTTCGTAGTATTCTTTCTTTTGTATTTGTATTCTTTCTTTTAACCTTTTTGCAGGGCTTTTACATTTGAGCGCCTAGAAATGCTTGAATTATCCCGCGCGCACATCATCTTTGTGGAAGCCGCCTTCTCGAGCCATTGTTGGGGTAAGCATGTCTTATTCTAACTTTTCTGGTAATCCTAATGATAATTCTCAAAATTCTTGTAAACCTTTGACTTTTGGTGAATACTTGCAATCCCAAAAAGTTGCAACATCTAAAATGACATTGGGTGAGTATTACGAAAGTCAAAGTTTGGATTACAGCAATTTTGTGCATGATCATTCTGATTTTGGGTCGCAAGATCCTTATGATAAGAATTTTGAAACCAATTGAAATCATTTTCAAAATTCTTATGTTAATGATTTTGAGTGTAGTCCCGAGAACAATTTCCAAACTTCCCATTTCCAAGAATCCGCTCCTTGTCGTATGACTTTCGATGAGGGATTGCGTATTCTTGAAAATGAGAGGATTGAAGAACGTTAACGAGAAGAAAATCATTTTTGGGAACACGAGTTGGATTTACTATTTCAATCCGACGATGACTTTTCTTCGAAGACTGCCGAAGTCGAGGACTGTTTTGAACCAAATGAGGACTTCATTCCTACTTTGGAACAAATCACCCTTGACTTGACCCACGGTATAGTATCGACTGAAAATGAGGATGAAAAGGGCATAGAATCTATTTGCAATGAATTCGTTTCTTCTTTGATTTTCAAAGAAGAAAGTTTCATTGTAAACGATCATATTTCTTCCGAAATTCAATTTTCAAGCGATGATCACTCATCGCCTGAGACTGAATTTCTTTCATCCCCGTCATCATTATGTACTGTAGTACCAATTCGAGTACCTGATGAATCGGTTCAAAACTTTTTAGTTCCAAACCTTTTCACCAATGAGGAGTACTCGCTCGAGCCGCTTTCCATAACGGCATCTTTGCCCTCATGTGCGCCGCCTCCCGTTCCAACTTTAAAATACTCGGGAGTTGATTCATGTTTTCTTGGCCCTCATGTGTATTTTTTGCTCGTCCTATCCAAATCCCTCATCCTCCCTCCTAAAGTTTTCATTGGGGATGGTTCACTTTTACCGGCTTACACATGCCATCCGTCGTTCGAACGGAATTCCTATTTTTCGGGAGGCTTGCATGTTCGGGAGGGTCTACCGTTGATCCGCTAAATTCAAATTGTGTTTTGGATGGACCCTCAAAAGTTTCAACTTTTAGTATATAGTTAATTACACATCCTAAGTGTAGGTTGAATATACTAACTTCTTCAATTTGTATTTTTCTTAATATTTTAGCCTAGTGTAATTAGTTAATCACTTTTTATTTCTTTTTGTATGCTTGGTTCTAACTCTTTTATAGGTTCAATGCACTTGAATTTGCGGAGACTATGCATCCCGGCACACATTTCTTAAGAAAATGATCAAAAAAGCCCCAAAAACATTTTTCCGTTATTTTTCACGCACTCATTCTCACGCATTTGCATTTGTTTTTCTTTTTTATTATCTTTATTTTATTATACAATTTGTCGTGAACATGCGTGTGTGTTGCTCGTTGTACATATTTTCTAATTTTTTTTTGGATACATAGGCCTATGTATGTGTATATTTAGCCTTTGTCTATTTCATTTTATTTTTATTTTTATTTTTATTTTTATATTTTTATTTCATATATATATATATATATATATACTTTATATATATTTATTTTATACTTAAACCCCCTTAATTCCCCATATTTGCAAATTCCCCCCACTTTTAAAACAGAAAGCAGTGTGCTGGTTGCTTCTCGTTCGATCGATCGAAGGCCTTGGCTCGATCGATCGATCGAGCAGTATTAGGTCGATACTGTCGATTTTCTTTCCCTTTCTCCTCATTTTCTCTTTTCTTCTACTACACTGTTTCGTCCCCTAGAATCCTCCCCCCCCCCCCCCCCCCCCCCCAACACATTTCTTCATTTTCCCTCCAATTTCTACACTACAAATGTATAATCCTTCCTACTTTACATTGGATTTGTAGATTTTTCTGCTTATTTGTCATGTATTCCATGTTTTACCCATATTTTGACAATTTTTGAATGTGTTGCTCTTACCCCTGATTTGTGTTGTTCCAACCCTTTTCATTCATGATTATTGATGTATATCCACTCATGAACACATGTATATTGTTGCATTGTTGTTTTGTTCATGAGTGGGGATTTTTCGTTGGTTCAAAATGGTGTTGTTCAACCTTGACGCACATTGCGCACGCCAAGTGTTCGCTAAAATGATCAAAACAGTTTTCAATCCAATATTTGGCGCACACTTGGGTGATTTTCACTCCTTGTCGCATTCCGACATATTTGATCGCAATGTTGCAATTTTTACCTCGATTTTGCGCACTTGCACCTACATTTCAACTTGTACACTAACTAACCATTAATTGTGCTTACAATCTTTTTTTATTACTTAATTCTTGTTTTGTAGGTTGAAATGGCACAGTTAAAGAAATACAAATATACTAGGTGCTTGCCCGCCGGGGGCGTTGAGGGGTTCCGCCGCGATCAGGAGCGGGATTGGTTTCGCTCCCACTTTCACACATCCGAGCGTCCACTTGGGTATAATTTTGCGTGGACCATTGAGCATATACCGAGGGAGGCGCGTGTTCTCTTGCGCCGTCAGGGGTGGGAGCCCTTTCTCGCTACCAACGGGCGCATCAATGAAGAGCTAGTCTGAATATTTTATGTGACGTTGGTAAAGGTGAAGGGGAACGGGCCGACTACTTACGAGGCTATGGTTCATGGGTTGAGGATACCCTTCAGCATTTTAGATTCGGCAGACTACATGGTGTGCCAAACCCCGCAGAGTTGATCAATTTTATGGATGGGAAAATCTTCGATCGTGGAAAATTTATAGAGGCTATTGCACCGAAGGAGGGATGGAAAAAGGATGCTTTTCGCTCGACTACAATGGAGGACTTACCGAGGTTACTTCACTACATCAATGTCCACTCTTTTATGGTGACGAACAACCGGTCAGAGGTTCATCACAAGCATGCCGCATTGATCTACGTGATGATTAATGGTTTGGGCAATATCAGCTTGCCCAGTATCTTTTTGGATATGATGTGCGCGACGGCTAAGGAGATTGCCTGTAGGTTTTCCCTTCCCTTTCCCTCCCTCATTATGAGGATATGTTTATCGCACGGTTTCCCAGAGTTTGACACTGATCGTAAGCACGAGCCACTCGAGCTTCTCTCCAAGGACAATATTTCAAAGATGCGTAAGCATGAGTGGGGTAAACCGGGGGCCAAAAGACAGAGGGCAGAGGTGGATGATGAGCCAGATGATGAGGAGGACGAGATTCAGGAGATGGAGCAGGGTGAGGGTTCTCACACGCCGCACTCAGATTATGATGCCCGCTTTGTGGCATTCCATGCCGTGCAGGAGCAGCGCTGGGAGGAGACCCAGCTCAGGTGGGCTACATGGGATTCCCGCCTCAACCAGTGGCAGGCCGAGCAACGGCAGCCGTGGGAACAGTAGCAGGCCGACCAGTGGCAATTTCAAGGCCGACCAGCGGCAGCAGTGGGCCCAGCAGAGGCAGGCGAGATCACATCACAGACAGGACTATCGGATGATGCAGGAGATGATGAGAGATCTTTATCTGCAGCGCAGTGATTCCGACACACTGCTGCCTCCTCAGTTTTAGGACCCTTCTGATCCTAGTGGTTCCGGACACTAGGCTGCAGTTGTACTGGGTTATCTTTGTATTCTGGGGTCGAATATTATATTGTACTTTTTATTTCTATTTTTATTTTTATTTGTATTTCTTTCATTTCACTAGTTGTAATGTATTAAGTGTTTTTGTATTGAACTTATGAAATGAGAAATGAAAATGTAGTTTGTGGTTGTTTATTGGATTTTGATGTGTGTGACCTTCCATTTTATAAAATCAAAAAGTTCACCATCAATTTATCTAGTATTTGCACTTCAGCCCCTCTATATTAGTGTGACTTGTGACATAGATTCTCTTAACTTAATACATTGGTATTTGTAGCTTCATTTGGACTTGTACTTATGGAGATCGCTCCAAATTTGGGTAATATCATTCTTTTCCTATCTTTGTATTGTGTTCTTTAATGGACGCATTGGGGACATTGAGAGGGTATTATAGCCATTTTGTATTTTTGGGCAAATAAACCCTCGAATTTTCTTATCATATATTAGCCATTTGTAGTTGTCTCTTAGGGTTGACTAACACAAAACCTTACCCAACCATTAGAGAAGAAGGTGAAGACATTAAAGAAGAAGGTGAAGAGATTAGAGAAGAAGGTGGAGAGTTTCAAAGCAATCCAAGGCCTAGAACTCACCCGATTTCACCGTCACCGCCATCAAAACGTAGATCGCACGATGAGGAACACAACCATATCTTTTTCATCAACAAATCAGATCCTTGAATCCCAGGAAAGTATCTATCTTGCTAATTTCCAAGTTAATATACCTTCCATGTTAGTCTAGGAATGAAAATCATATGTTTTAATTGAAGAATTATCTGTTTTGGAAGAGAATTTATATGTGTTGTAGGGAGAATCCATGTAGTCTAAAATCTGGATGATATGTAGAGGATTAACCACAAGTTTAGTATGATATTTGGGAAGAAAATCTGGATTTAAATAGAGGTTTGTGATTATTCATGCAGAATTTAGTTTTATAAATAAATCTGAGATTAAACCCCTTTATGATTGATTCGTTGAGGATTTATTAATGTCATTAGGTTAGAACTCATTTATATACATTGCTTATACATATGGATAATTTTGATGGGAGTTTGGGATGAAATTATAGAGGTTTGGAGGGGTTAGAATGGTTTAACCCATAGGAATAAAATTGCAGAAAACTGGGCAACAACTGTTTGATCGATCGATCAACCAGGATCATTGATCGATCGACGATCGACCCATTCCTCGATCGATCGATCCCTCCTAGAAAAGTTCATATTTTTTCTCTTTTTGTTTAATGAGGATAAAATACGTGGGAACCCTTGAATATCTTTTAAATAGTAAAATGGGTTATGAAGAAGACCAGTAGGGTCTAAGTAGACTTCGTTGAGCGAAATTAATATGAGATGCAATTGTGGGTTAACGAGAAGTTATTTATACATTTGAAATTGTGCGTACTTTTACTAAAAGATTGAGACACGTGAAATATTTATACTAGAAGGTAAGTGAGAGTATACCTACTGAAATTATACTTAGTGAGATAGAATACGTCGAGAGATGAGAAGTAAGTCAGAAATAAATTATATATGAGAATAAAAGAGACAAATCTGTTATGCGAGATAATTGAGTAATTTGTGCTAAGAATGGATAATTATAATTATGGGTCGTGGGCGCACTTAATTTAGAAAATGTGAATATATATATATATATATATATATATATATATATAGTATGTATCTGTGTAAAAATCAAACCCGGGCTACTTGCTATCACGGAGATTTTCGCGCTGAGACGGTCTTATCTCGATTGGACCTTTATGGGGGATATTAACTCGTACCCTAGAAGATAGTATCCTCGATACAGGCTATCTGAGAATGATAGTCAGATGTTCTAATAGACATGTGGGTGTGTGCTGACCTCTTAGGACTTGGAACTATGATTCGCCTCCACTTGTTTGTGTATTGTGTTAATACAGTTCGAGAGTGATTCCGAACTAGTATGTTCCTTAGTTTGAGTAATACGGAGACTTGATAGCAGAGTATGCCAGCACCATAGATTTATGTGGGGTTCAGATAGTATATATATATATATATATATATATATATATATATATATATATATGCTTATATATGGAAACTTTCTACTGTGTGTATAAGTAGTTAGATAATGAATAAATGCTCCAACTTTATAACAAATGCTCGTGAATTTGGTAACGATACTAAGTGATTCTAAGTAACGTAAGAATATGGAAGAGAATGATTTTCTAAAACTAAATATTATGGCCTTGGTACTTCTCGGGATAAAACTTTATGGAATATAAGTTAGATAGACTTATTAGATCAGTAGAACGGTAGAACGGTAGGAGTGCACGCTAGATGAGAGGTGAGGATTCTCAAGAGAGTGTAGCATATTAACATGGTTGTGATAATAGTCGATAATCATTTTAAATACTTATTAAACTATTTTTAAAACTGTTTTACACTTGGGCTCTGACCCGTTTTCTGTCCTTTCTTTCTCTCTTGTATATATATGTATATATTACAGGTGCCCAGCCACAGGGGCGTTATGCTTAGGTTCTTTGAATTGGACGTGTTGTAGCTTATGTGGAAGTTGTAGGCCTTTTCTTTAGACGACCTCTTCATTGATTCAATTCTTACTTTATTTCTTTATAGTTAGGGCATGTGTCGCCCGATTTCCTATTTCGTTTGGATTTGTCAAAGATTTATGTACATTTATATTTCCAGAATTCAGTACTCTTCGGGAGTTAACTCTTATCAGGATGATTTCATTTATAGTTCTTAAACCTGGTTTGGTTTATCTAGATGGTTTAATTCTTGTGTGTGTTAATTTCCATCTTTAGTATGTATGTGATTCTTATACTGTTGGGTACTAAAAAGGTTTTAATATTGGTATTTAATAAAGGAAAAAATGATACTTTAAATTGTTTTGTCACTTAGCTTAATTATTTAGGGTGTTCAAATTGGAAAATATTATTTTGCGACAGTGATACTGAGAATGAACCAACTATTTACCTTGATGTTAATTTAATAAAGGACTGATCACCCGGTATTTAATTAGTGGGGCGTTACAGGCGGTATCAGAGCATCAGGTTCTAGTGTCTTTTAGGATCTGTGTGGATTATTATGCTTCCAACGTAGCTTTCTTTGATATAGATCCCTATGTTTAGGATTGTAGATTTCTTTAGTGAGATTTGGTTCCCCTTCTATCACGAATATATTAGTAAATCTTATTTGTTTTCGGACGTGATCAAACAGGAAGTATGGCAGATGATGGTCGTTGGGCATATAGCGGGAGGCAAGGCTTAGTGAGGTCATGAAGTATATTCGAGGATGATGACCATAGTCGAGGTCACCCCTATTATGGAACGAGAGGCCAGGACTATAAAGATGGCTAGTACATAGCCTATGCTTTCCAAGTGCAGCTGCAGTCAAACGTGATGTCAAAATTAGACTCACTCAACGTAAAACGCTTGGGAGAGGGTCAAATGAAAAATTGAGGAGAGACATCAGTGGAAATTCTAGAAATGCTGGAATTATGTGTGTACCCAACGAAGTTAATACATTCAAAGGCTTGGGAATATGGAGGAGGGTGGTTAACTAGAAGTGAAAAATTCGAAGTAAAATTTTTCTTAGCGCGTCGAAGCAAAGTTAAAATAGTGGGAGTTAACCACCACCATTAGTAGTGAAATGTTGCGTCAATGGAAGGACCTTAGGTACAGTTTAACCGCACGTTCTTTCATCAGTTGTTCAGAATAAGATGTGAAGGTTTTCTGAACCCATTACGGAAGGGTCGGACAGGGGTCCATTTGTAAATGGATTTATACTTTTAGCAAATCTTGTATCAGCGGGAGTGGATACTAATGGTAGAGAAGATTTCAAGTGGGAAATCAACTCGTGAGGAAAGATTGACAACACTTAAAGAAAATTTTGTTGGAAAGTCAATCCATATGGTGACAATGGCATGCATTATTTGTAGAGATGTTAATGCTCTTATAAAGGGACCTAAAGTAATCGAAAGATTTATTGGAGAGTGAGATTAGATGAAACGCAGTTAGCAACGCGCTGCAAGGGGGAAACCCATCGAGGGGATCATTTAAATGATTCGGATAGCTAAATTCTTACCAAGCGATGGTGAATTCAGAAAGGTTATTGAAGCTAGTAGCACGTTCCTTAGGGCCAACAAAGCTAAGGGAACGATGGGAGTAGCCATCAGGATTGAGAGTATTTAAGTCCGAGAGAAGGACAACCCCAATAGGATCAGTATGACAGGAGATAAGTGGGTTATGTGTTGAGCTATTTTGTGGAGAGTAAAACCACACGAGTTAAAATTTTCCGAAGCGAGAAAAAGGACAAGGGTATGGTTCTTGCAAGGGAAATGGTTAATGTAATTTTTGATTTGGTTCATACAGACACGTTATGTCCAGAAGACCATTAAGTAGCCAAGGCGATTGGCAAAGTAGAAGTATGAGTTTTGTCCTCGGAGGATGAGGCGTGTTTTATGTGACACGAGTGAGTCACTATATTTTTGTTTATTACTAGGTTCGCATGTGAAAATAATTTAGTGCGTATATCTATAGCGTTATAATTATGTGTATGTTTTCCCTCGTATAGCGGGGTTGTCTTCAGTGATATCCACGGAGGATAAATGGGTGAATTATTTGTGTTATATAATTTGTTGAGATTACTCGTTTTAGTGATGTGATATGAGAGTATATTATTGTACTGATTATGGTTTTATATTAATGGTTAAAACATTAGCAAGCGGTGATTGTAAGGCCATCGGGGTTGTTGCCTTATAGCAGTATGTTCTGTTCTGACAAAACCTCACATGCGAGAGTGTCGGGATCGCACTCATATTATATATTATAGATACTTCGAAGGGTATAGTGGTACATAAATGTTTAATCCCAGGGTGTTTAGGGATTTTTTTATTATGATTCAGTGTGTATTGGGTTTACCATTGGGGGGAAAGATTTCACATATTATTATGTGTAGAGCTCAGGACTTAGTGTTAGGAGGAGGGCATTGTTATATTTATCCTTTTGGAATGTGCAAGTTAAGACTTCTATACATATGTTTGGGAAAGGGATCTTGAGAGTCCCGATTGTAAACGTACGAGGTTTATGGAAAGTGATTACCACCAATACTGAGCAATAGTGCAATTAGTAAAAAGTCCTTTGTTTCAGTACCATTGCGGGAGGAGATGTAGTTTTCTATTCAGAGACGAAATAAAAGAGTATATGTTATGGACGGAGGACCCAACGAATTTCGATAACCGATTATGCTAGGTAGTAGTGTAGCGGGGGGTTCCTTATTTTGATTTCTCTTTGTGATACATCCCACGCATGAAACTCAGCGTAAGGTTGGAAGTAGAGAGATGTTTGGTCATTAGTCTATGAGTCTAGTACCTCGGTTGTCATAGGAATCAATAGTATTGATTGTAAGTTAAAGTTGAGTGACGATTTAAGGCCAGTGGAGCCATAAGGAGGTTTGAGAGTACCCAAGTGGTGTAACCACGTTGTGTCACAAGGGAAACAAAGAATTAGGTGTTATGTGTGCAAGCGTAGGTGATGCTTACACCAGTATACATGATTTATAGGGTGCGTGGGCATCCTGGTTAGCTGTTGCTTGAACTGTTCGAGTTGAAGAGACGTGGGGATAGACACGTAGAATATATGTTTGTGAGAAGGACATAACGAAGTGTACTTGGTAGAGTGAATTAAGTGTGGTGCGAAGGATAACAATACATATATATGTGTACGATCAGAGTAGCAAACATGAATTTAGTTGGAAGGCTACGGGAAGCCATTTAAGGGTATTCATTGAAAGGCATAAAACTTAACTATTATTGAAAGCACTTGGAGTGGAGCTTTACCTAGTCTAGTGTGGAAAGAGACTTGTGCATAAGTTGAATAATGATGGTATACGTTAAGGAAAGAAGGGGAGTATTAAGTGTCACTTAATGTGAGTCATTATAAGTAGAAGTTGATGTTGAGCGGGACATAGCGAGTAGTCTTCGCGGGAACCACTCATGAATAGAAATCGATTGGAATGAGAGGATCAATCCGAGAATTTTGTACAAAACCTACGATTCCTAAAATGGAAGAGAGAAATTGTGTGAAATTTCTTGGATGGGGTGCCAACTTCAAGGTAAGGTCACGAGTTCCTTAGAATGTGTGGAACAAGTTGACCTAAAAGAAAGTGATTATTATTCTTTTGGGTGGTATACACTATTAGACAGTGTGCCCCGACCTTTCTTTGAAAATAAGAATCGCGCCGGTAAGAGGTTCTTCCCGGTATTATTCTGAACTAGAATGGGATCATTGAACCCTACTTTCAAACCAGGATTTCAGAAAGCGGTGGGGATAATGTTTCGTTTTGAGTAGGTTGTATCACCCTTAGCCGGGAAGTAGGCGAGGTGATTAAAGATTAGTGGAACCCCGTGACAGTAATTTTGAATTCATGGTGATCATTTCATTTCCACAAAGGATGTATCTAGCAAGCGATGTTTAGTATAGTAGAGTCTCGTGGAAGCACTCGTAACTGTTTATTGTGGACAAACTGCTTATTGGAATTTTGTGTGGAAAAACCTTAACTATTCTCCCTCTGGTTGTTTAGAGGTGAGTGGATAATCAGGATTTTTTTATCCATCGAGTTAGAGTCTGATGACTGTGGTGGAATTTCCACGACTGTTTTAGGTGACTTTTGGAAGGTCGTAAGAGTTACGTCCCCGAGAATCAAAGAACTGACAAGAGTGGTCAAATGTTCGCATGGTTTCTCTCAAAAAGGTAGTTTTGTGATTAGATAAATACGAGTAATTGTTACGTAGTGAGGTGCGGCCTCCCAATAATATTGAGACAATGGGGCCAATGATGTGTAGGCTCTTCTTATGCGAATAGCATGTATTGGAGCACAATGTGAAGTGCTGTTATTAAGGTGTGACTCTATAACTTATGGTATTGAGAGTGTTTCATAAGCTTATTGTGAGGAGGGGGACTATAGAAATTCGCCTTACCCGAATGTCCCTTTTGAATATTTTGAAGTATCCAGATCTTTTTACCAGGCATAACTTATTTTTCGAATTTCGGGAAGAAATTCCGTTATTAGGGGGAAAGTATGTAATACCCCGTATTTTTATGGCTTTTAAAATTGGGAATTTATTAAATTTAATTGAGATATGAATTTTATATTAATCCAAAAAATTATTTTAATATTAACTAGCGTGACGTGAGTTAGTAATTATTGGGGATTTGTTGAATATTACAAGATGAGTAAAGTAATACATTATATTTAATTTATTAACATTGTCACGAGTGAATAAAATGGCAATTATGGAAATTTAAGTCACGACGCGCCTGTGTCGTGTCAGGACTAAATTATTATTATAAAAGTGAATATATTATAAGTCACCCGTATGGTCGTTTCGAGTGCGGCAAAGTGTTCGGAAGTGTCGAGATAGTCAGAAAAGTTTACCCGGGGTTTTAGTTTGGGTCTCGGGGTATTTTTAGGCATAATTAACATCTCGGGAGGGTATTATAGCCATTTTGTATTTTTGGGTAAATAAACCCACGAATTTTCTTAGTATATATTTGTAACACCCCGTATTTTTGACGATTTAAATAATTATGTGATTAATTATTATTATGGAAATAAGTATGCGATTAATTATTGTTGTTGGATTAATTAAATTAAAATGTGAGAAATTAATTTGTTATTAATCCAGATTAAAATAATTATTAACTAGCGTGCCAAGGGTTAATATTTATTGTTGATAATTATTGAATACTACTGTGTGATATGTAATATGGAATTATGATATTTGATAAATTGTCGGGAGTGAGAAATATGGCAGTTTGGTAATTTAAGTCTGTCACGCTTGTGAGTCGTGTCGGGACTAATTGAATGGAATAAAAAGAGAATTTATTTTTATTAACTCTTATGGTCATTTAGAGTGCGCCGTTGAGTCCGGGAGGGTCGAGATAGTCAAAATAGTATACACGGGTGTTTAGTTTGGGTCCCGGGGTGATTTTAGGCCTAACCGGCACCCCGAGAGGGCATTATGGTAAATTGTATTTTTGGGCTAAATTAATGGACGAAAATTGGGACTTATTATATTAGCCAAGGAAGTCCATTAGGGTTAAGAAGTGACAGGAAGTTACGATGGCCATGGAGAGTGAGGGAGAATCAAATTCCAAGAGAGAAGACTCATTTGGCATCACCTTGCACAACCGTGACCACCAACGCGTAGATCGAGAAGAGAGGAACGCGTATATACCAACATCACCAACGGATCAGACCGTCATATTCGAGGCAAGTGTTTATTACTTGCTTTCTTTTAGCAATAATCATGCTCATGTTAGTATAGGTGGATTTAATCATGATTTATATGTTAATTGGGTGAAAATTGAAGAATTAAATTATGATTTAGAATTGGTTTAATTAGTGGTTGGAATTCCTTCATGTATGTAGAGGATTAATCACGGAATTGGATTATATATTGATGAACGAATCTGGGTTGATTAGGTTCTAGAATTGGAATTTTGAAAACTAGGGTTCATGTGAATTAATTTGGGAGCTTTATGAAATTATGATGATTAATGACGAATTAAGGATCCTAGGATGATAGAAATGATCTATAACATGTTAGGGGTTGATGGGTATTGATGATGATTTGTTGGGAATTGAATCTTAGAGGTTTTTAGGTTCAAAAATGGTGAAAAATGTTGAAGTTTGGTGAAGAAGACGAACAGTGCAATCTCGCGCGATCTGGCACGAAGTGGTTCAAACGAGATGGGGATCTCGCACGAAGTGGTTCAAACGAGATGGAGATCTCACGCAAGGTCGTTCGAGAGAGATGGAATCTCGTGCGAAGCCGCTCGAACGACACGTGGAAGTCGTTCAAATGATAACCCTTCTGGTTCGAGCGACAGAGGGAATTTTTGGTGATTTTTCTCAAAGTCTAATTTTGAGTTTGCCGGGTTATTGGAGTGAGAGAAACTGCCAAATAGTAAATTTAAATAAGATGGAATTTTGGGAACGTATGTGAGAATTAATACTTTAATTATTTCGGTATAGGGAGAATGTACCTTGGAGAATACGACAGAGAATAGTAATCTAATTATTTATACTATATGTAGTAATGACGTTAAAATATGTATGACGAGTATATATGTAGGTTGGAGAAATACCTATAATTTATAATAGGATGTGTGTATGCCTATTATATGATATTATTGTAAGAGCACTAATGGCTGATAACTCGGGGGTGCAAGAACCTTATAGTTAAGAGCACTAATGAGTGATAATTCGGGGGTGCAGAAACTCTATTGATAAGTGTACTAATGGGTGATAACCCGGGGGTACAAGGATGACTATTGTTAGGTGCACTAATGGGTAATAACCCGGGGGTGCTGAATTATTATTAATAGGTGCATTAATGGGTGCTAACCCGGGGATGCAAAATTCTATTGTTAGGCGCACTAATGGGTGATAACCCGGGGCTGCTGAATTATTATTGATAGGTGCATTAATGGGTGCTAACCCGGGGATGCATGATTTTCAGAATACGTGCACTAATGGGTCTTAGCCGGGGGTGCAAAATTAGTATATATATATATGGACTTGTGAATATTGCTACTGTGTGAAATTAGTAGACTTGGTAATAATAATAATCATTACGTTGCACTAAGTTGTCTTAACCTAAGAGTGCAGGATTAGTGTATATATATAGGGACGATGAGACTATATATATGTATCAGTGTAATTGAGTAATTTTCTACTTTGTGAGACTAGTAGATAAAATGAAAATGAGAAGTAAAATAATCTTAGTGAATAAAAGATGTAACCATTCAAACGGTGAATAATGAAATTTAGTATGTGATATAAACTATCTGAATAGCATATTGTATGGGCAATATGGGAATACTACTAGTGAACATAGTTAGTATTAGTATGGTTTCTGACTAGTTAGACTGGGAGGTATAACTAGGGGGAGATTAGATGTACGTTAGGCGTGCACAATATAAGAGAGGTGAGAAACTCATGTGAGAGTTCGATAACTAACATGCGTATAAGACTTGTTTTAAGAACCAGTTTAAAATACTTGCTAAATCATTTTTACACATCGGGCCCTGACCCGTTTCTTGTATCTCTTCTCTCTTTTGCTATATATATGTATTATATCAGGTGCTCAGCCACAGGAGTATCAGATTTAGAGATTTGGATTGCTTGACGTGCTGCAGCTGTTGTGGAAGCTATAGGTCCTTGCAGTACACGCATCTATCCTTTCCATTCAGTTTCATCTAGACTTCTTGTTTAGGGCATATGTCGCCCACTTCTAGTTCTTTCATCAGATATATTGTATTCAGTTTATTGTATGGTTTGGATTTTTAAACTGGGAGGTTTTATCCAGTCTTATTTATTTCATTACTTGATTCATGTTCAGTATTTATTTACATTCCTATGAATGGTGAATGGTTTATATTTTAAGATGGAAAGAAATGGATTTACTTGGTTTTATTAAAATTGGAAATGTTTTGACACCTAGCTTAATTTTATATTAGGTGATTAATATGTTAAAAAGTTTTTCGACAGTGATGCTGAGAATGAACCAACTGAATATCCTGTTGTAAATTGGTAGAGGACTGATCACCCTATATTTAATTGGGCGGGGTGTAACAATATTAGCCATTTGGATTTGTCTCTTAGGGTTGACTAACACAAAACCTTAGCCCAACCATTAGAGAAGAAGGTGAATAGATTAGAGAAGAAGGTGAAGAGTTTCCAAGCAATCCAAGGCCTAGAACTCACCTGATTTCTCCGCCACCGCCACCAAAACGTAAAGCGCACGACGAGGAACACAACCATATCATATTCATCAACAAATCAGATCCTTGAATCCTAGGCAAGTATCTATCTTGCTAATTTCCAAGTTAATATACCTTCCATGTTTGTGTAGGAACGAAAATCATATGTTCTAATTCAAGAATTATATGTTTTGGAAGAGAATTTATATGTGTTGTAGGGAGAATCCATGCAATCTAAAATTCGGATCATATGTAGAGGATTAACCACGAGTTTAGTATGATATTTGGGAAAAAATCTGGATTTAAATAGAGGTTTATGATTATTCATGCAAAATTTGGTTTTATAAATAAATCTGAGATTAAACCCCTTTATGATTGATTCGTTGAAGATTTATTGATGTCGTTACGTTACAAATCGTTTATATACATTTCTTATACATTTGGATAATTTTGATGGGAGTTTGGTATGGAATTATAGAGGTTTGGAGGGGTTATAATGGTTGAACCCGTAGGTTACAAATTGCAGAAAACTGGGCAAGAACTGCTTGATCGATCGATCGACCAAGATCATCGATCGATCGATCGACCCCATTCCTCGATCGATTGATCCCTCCTGGAAAAGTGCATATTTTACCCCTTTTTTTTAATGAGGATAAAATACGTGGGAACCCTTGAATATATTTTAAATAGTAAAATGCGTTATGAAGAAGACCAGTAGGGTCTAAGTAGACTTCGTTGACTACAATTAATATGAGATGAAATTTTGGGTTAATGGGGAGTTATTTATATATTAGAAATTGTGCATACTTTTACTAAAAGATTGAGACTTGTGAAATATTTAGACTAGAAGGTAAGTGAGAGTATACCTACTGAAATTATACTTAGTGAGATAGAATACTTCGAGAGATGAGAAGTAAGTCTGAAATAAATTATATATGAGAATAAAAGACACAAATCCGTTATGCGAGATAATTGAGTAATTTGTGCTAAGAACGGATAATTATAATTATGGGTCATGGGCGCACTTAATTTAGAAAATGTGAATATTTATATATATATGACTGTGTGACTGTGCATATATATTATGTATCAGTGTAAAAATCATACTCGGGCTACTTGCTATCACGGAGGTTTTTGCACCGGGACGGTCTTATCTCGATTGGACCTTTACTGGGGATATTGACTCGTACCCTAGATGATAGTATCCTCCATACAGGCTATCTGAGAATGATAGTCAGATGTTCCAAGAGACGTGCGGGTATGTGTTGACCTCTTAGGACCTGGAACTATGCTTCGCCCCCATTTGTTTGTGTATTGTGTTAATACAGTTCGAGAGTGATTCCAAACTAGTATTTCCCTTGGTTTGAGTAATACGGGGACTTGATAGCAGAGTATGCCAGCACCATAGATTTATGTGAGGTCCCGATAGTATATATATATATATATATATATATGCTTATATATGGAAACTTTCTACTGTGTGTATAAGTAGTTAGATAATGAATAAATGCTCCAACTTTATAACAAATGTTCATGAATTTGGTAACGATACTAAGTGGTTCTAAGTAACGTAAGAATATGGAAGAGAATGATTTTCTAAAACTAAATATTATGGCCTTGGTACTTCTAGGGATAAAACTTTATTGAATATAAGTTAGATAGACTTATTAGATCAGTAGAACGGTAGGAGTGCACGCTAGATGAGAGGTGAGGATTCTCAAGAGAGTGTAGCATATTAACATGGTTGTGATATTAGTCGATAATCATTTTAAATACTTCCTAAACTATTTTTGAAACTGTTTTACACTTGGCCTCTGACCCGTTTTCTGTCATTTCTTTCTCTCTTGTATATATATGTATATATTACAGGTGCCCAGCCACAGCGGCGTCATGCTTAGGTTCTTTGGATTGGACGTATTGTAGCTTATGTGGAAGTTGTTGGCCTTTTCTTTAGACGACCTCTTCATTGATTCAGTTCTTACTTTAGTTCTTTATAGTTAGGGCATGTGTCGCCCGATTTCCTATTCCGTTTGGATTTGTCAGAGATTTATGTACATTTATATTTGCAGTATTCAGTATTCTTCGGGAGTTAACTCTTGTCGGGATGATTTCATTTATAGTTCTTAAACCTAGTTTGGTTTATCTAGATGGTTTAATTCTTGTGTGTGTTAATTGCCATCTTTAGTATGTATGTGATTCTTATATTGTTGGGTATTAAAAAGGTTTTCATATTTGTATTTAATAAAGGGAAAAATGATACTTTAAATTGTTTTGACACTTAGCTTAATTATTTAGGTTGTTCAAATTGGAAAATATTATTTTGCGACAGTGATACTAAGAATGAACCAACCATCCACCTTGATGTTAATTTAATAAAGGACTAATCACCCGGTACTTAATTAGGTGGGGTGTTACACTACTCTCCTATCCATATTCATCTTGGCCTCAGTAGGGGGAGGCATGCTCTTCTTTCTGGCTCACATCCGGGATCAACAATCTTTTCTGCATCGGACTCATTCCATGTGAACTCGACTACAAAATCGGTTAGGCCCTGCCCCTTGATGGTTGTTCTCGATTGGTAGATGATGTCGAATTCTCCTAAGTCTATAGACTAGGCCATCAGCCTACCCGATTTCTCGGGTTTATGGATGAGCTGCCTAAGAGGAGAGTCTGTCAAGATGACCATGGTATGTACTTTGAAGTAAGGCTTCATCTTCCTAGATGCATGAATGAGACTGTAAACTAATTTCTCCTTTTTGGGGTATCTCTGCTCAGCTCCTTGAAGAGCCTTACTATTGAGATATAATAGCTTTTTTATACCCTCATCACCTCTCTTAATTTTTCGTACTGATGGTCGACTCTATCACGACCAGGTACAAATATAACTTTTCCCCTTGAACAGGTCTCGATAATAGGAGTGGGGAGCTAAGATATGACTTCAATTCCTGAAAGCCTTCTCACTCTCTTCATTCCACTCAATGGCTTTCCTCAGCACCTTGAAGAATGGGAGAAACTTATCATTAGCTCTAGATATGAACTCGTTCAGTGCTGCCACTCATCTAGTCAACCTTTGGACTTCCTTTATCGTCGTAGGAGTCTTCATCTCCACCAAGGCTTTGATCTTCTCTGGGTTAGCTTCTATTACCCTCTGATTGACAATAAAACCAAAAAATTTGCCTACTCCGACTATGAAGAAACACTTTGAGGGATTTAGTTTCATCAGATATTTAGTGTTGAATGTGCGATCCAAGTCGACCACATGCGTCTCGGCCTTGAGGCTCTTTTATTATTCGCAAATATTGTATATTTTGCGCCCGTTACTTATGCATGCACCCACATTTGTGGTCGTTATTTCAAATATTTAAGATTTTGTACTGTATAACCTTTGGATTTGATATATATTTGTTTTGTGAGGTTTATTTGAACTTTTCAAGGGATTGGAATGCTAAACGCTGCAAGTGTGCACTTTTCGGGGAAGTTTCAACGCTTTATGCTACTTTAGGGGTAATTTTGTCATTTCTTCATTCGAGCTCCGTGCCCTAACTCTCATGGAAGTTGTAGCTCTCTGAGTCAACTTCGCGTAGCTTCCGATGATGTGTCAATCCATTTCCAGACGACCAAGTTAAGGTTAATTTGCCCTGAGGCTCCTTGGTGTGTAAAAAAAGAGGAAAGAGTCCAAGTTTCACAAGGCGCAGTTGATCGGCTCCAGACCCGCGGTCGATCGGCACCCCCAGATATATGAATCTATTCCCTTTTTGGTTTTGGTTTCTTTTCTTGTTTTAGTTTTCTTTACCACTCTTGTTTGGTGGTTTTCTTCCACTTAATATATATAGTGAGTGGTTTGTATTTTAGATAGATATAGTTCATTAAATCGTGTAAGAAGAAAATAGAAGCTTTGTTTTGTCTATCTTCTCTCTCCTAGGGCTTGCGATATTATCTTCTTATTTCCATCATCTACTTCATTTATTGTAAGTCAAATTCCATCTTAGTTACACCTTGTTGACTATTAGCACTATTTAGGTAATTTATATAGTGGTTTTGTCTTGAATGCTCTCTTTTACCATAGACTTTCCCCTTGTTATTAACTCGGTGGTGTGTGTATGCATAGTTAGTGTTATGAGTAGTTAATTTCCTTAGGTTGGGAGCATAAACCCATCTTGGATGGTTCCACTTCTTGATTTGTTCAATGTTTGAATCCAATAAATGGGTGTATGGGTTGATATTGGAGTTTCATAGGATTTTAACCTCTCTTATCTTGTAAGGGTTGAATTTAAGACTTAACTCCAACATCAACGCAATTGTTCGATAATATACCGATACCTTCATCTTTTATTATTGGGGTGACATCCTTCATGCGAGGTTGTTGAGAATGATATCGTATTCCCATTTGATTGTGATTCAATTGCAAGAACCAATTGTGTTGTGATCATCCAAGGTGGGGGAAATGCCCCTCAACCTTTTATTAAATAATCTTTTCATAATCCGTTTTATAAATTTCGCTTGCTTCTATTAGTATTTAGTTAAGTCTTCCAGTAAGTTTGGTTCACTTTTTTTCCCTTATAACACTCGAAACATTAATCACCTATTCTTTTATCTTTTATTCATGTTTATTTACTTTTGGCTAGAAGAATATCTTCGATAATTCATGTAATTCCTTGTGAAAATCGACTCCGATCTTACTGAGTTTTAATTACTCTCGCGATTAGCGTGCACTTGCGATATACAATATTTTGAGCAAGTCAAGTTTTTGTCTCCATTGTCGGGGACTTATTAGTAACGATTATTTTGATTTAGTTCTTTGTTGACGAACCCTTTGCATTTAATTGATTGAGTTGGTGTTATTTTGAAGGATAGGTTTTATGTCTTGATGATCAATCATTCTAACCAAGGGTTCGTCGGGTCATACCTACCACTATTTTCATCTGAAGGTTCAAACGGTCCATTCATTAACTCTAGGGCATCATCTCAACATCGTTAGATGCTTAATACGACACCATCCCAAACAGAATTGTCGCCCGTATAACAATTCCCTAGTGCACCCCTCGGTACAATCCTTTGAGCCTCTTATGTAATATAATCATGCACCCCCTCATGGTGTTGTTCCTGTGCGTCAGTAATTTGGTGATTACCTCCATCCGGAGACGGTCTCTTGACTCGGATGTAATACATTACCTTTCAACCACGGATCCTTTTATTTCCAAAATGGCATGATAACCCTGTTGCCTTCCTTCCATGGAATGGAAAATGAAAATGCTTATCGGCATATTAGAGACTTTGAAGAGATGTGCAACACTCTCTCTGACCAAAATTGCACACCCGATTTTGTGCGGTGTAATACCCCGTAATTTTATGGCTTTTAAATTTGGGGATTTATTTGATTTAAATTGAGATATTAATTTAATATTAATCCAGAATTTTATTTTAAATATTTACTAGCGTGACGAGAGTTAATAATTATTGGAAATTTGTTGAATATTACTAGATGAGTAATGTAATTGATTTTATTAAAATTGTCACGAGTCAATAAAATGGCAATTATGAAAATTTAAGTCGGGACTCGTCTGTGTCGTGTAGGGACTAAATTATTATTATTAAAAGTGAATAAATTATAAGTCGCCCATATGGTTATTTCAAGTGCGCCAATGTGTCCGAAAGGGTTGAGATAGTCAAAAAAGTGTACCCGGGGGTTCAGTTTGGGTCTCGGGGCATTTTTAGGCCTAATTGGCATCCCGGGAGGGTATTATAGACATTTTGTATTTTTGGGTAATTAAACCCACGAATTTCCCTAAGATATATCAGCCAATTGAGTTAGGCGTTTAGGGTTAACAATCACAGAACTTAAGAACGACCATTAGAGAAGAAGTTAGAGAACTTTCCAAGCAATCCAAGGCTAAGAACCCATCTGATTGCACCGCCACCACCACCAAAACGTAGATCGCACGACGAGAAACGCAACCATATCTTTTTCATCCACAAATCAGACCCTTGAATTCCAAGAAAGTATCTATCTCGCTTTTCTTTTAGTTAATGTTTCATCCATGTTAGATTAGAATTGTTAATCACATGTTTCATTGAAGAATTCGATGACTTAGATAATTTAAATCATATGTTTTAGAGGAATTTGAAATATTCTGGACATCTCAACACATGTAGAGGATTACCCACGAAATTATATTGGTTTAGAAATAAGAAGTCTGGAAAAGAATTGGAAGAATGGAAGTTTTATGAAAAAAATTAGGGTTCTTGTTAATTATGATGATGTTTGGAAAATGTGTATCTATATGTCACCGTGTGACTGTGTACATAAATTAAATACTTTATATGTGTGTAACCATACCCAAGCTACTTGTGATCATAGAGGTTTCCACGCCGGGACAGTCTTATCTCGATTGGACCTTTATGGGGGATATTAATTCGTACCCTAGAAGATAGTATCCTTGATACAGGCGATCTGAAATGATAGTCAGATGGTCCTAAGAGACGTTAGGGTATGCGATGACCTCTTAGTGACTTAGAACTATGCTTCGCCTCCATTTTTATATGTTTTGTGTTAATACAGTTCGAGAGTGATTCCGAACTAGTATTTCCCTTAGTACGAGCGATAGGGGGACTTGATAGCAGAGTATGCCAGCACCATAGATTTTATGCGGGGCGCTGATAGTATATATATTATATGAGTGAATAAAATATATATACTTATATATGGAAACTTTCTACTGTGCGTATAAGTAGTTAAGTAATGAATAAATACTCCAACTTTATTATAAGTATTCAGGAACTTATAACGGTACTGAGTTGTTCTAAAAAGCGTAAGAAATCTTGAAGAGTCTGATTTTCTAAACTAAATATCATAGCCTTAGTACCTCTCGGGATAAAACTTTATGGGAAAAATAAACTAGATAAACTTCTGAGTTTAGTAGTACGGTAGGCGTGCACACTAAGTGAGAGGTGAGAATTCTCAAGAGAGTGTCGCATACTAACATGGTTGTTACATTAGCCAGTAATCATTTTAAATACTTGCTAAACTATTTTTAAACTGTTTTACACTCGGCCTCTGACCCGTTTCGTGTTATTTTTCTTTCTCTTCTATATATATGTATATAATACAAGTGTCCAGCCACAGGGGCGTCATGCATAGATTCTTTGGATTGGATGTGTTATAGCTTAGGTGGGAGTTGCAGGCCCTTGATTTCTACGACATCTTCGTTGATTCTATTCTTGTTTTAGTTCTTATTAGTTAGGGAATGTGTCGCCCGTTTTCCTATTCCGTTTGGAATTGTCAGAGATTTATGTTTATTTATATTTCCAGTATTCGGTACTCTTTGGGAATTAACTCTCGTCAGGATGATTTCATTTATAGTTTTTAAACTTGGTTTGGTTTATCTAGATGATTTAATTCTTGTGTCTATATTGCCATCCTTAGTATTTATATGATTCTTAAACTGTTGGTTAGTAAAAAGGTTTTCATATTGGAATTTATTAAAAATGGGAATAATGTTTAAAATTGTTTTGACACTTAGCTTAATTATTTAGAATGTTTAAATTGAAAATTTTATTTTGCGACAGTGATGCTAAGAATGAATCGATCGTTCACCTTAATTTTAATTTAATAAATGACTGATCACCCGGTATTTAATTAGGTGGGGTGTCACAGGTGGTATCAAAGCATCACGTTCTAGTGTCCTTTAGGATCTGTACGACCAATTTTGCTTCCAGCTTAGCGTCTTTGATATAGAGCCCTATTTTTAGGACTATTGTATTCTTGTATTTACGCTTATGTCTTCAGCTATTTGAGATTTGATAATAATTGTAGACTAATAAACTTCCTTCTTATTTCAGCTGACTTCGAGACGCGCACCCCAAGACAGGAATGCCCAGCCTGAGCAGCCAGCAGCTTCGGCTTAGGGAATGATGAATGCAACTGAAGTAGCCGCCATTGTTGCTCGGGCGGTGAATGTCGCATTAACGGTTGTGCAGCAGACTCCACCCCAGGTTCAGGCAGCGGTGTCAGTACCAACACAGCTTCTCACTTCATGGGAGTGGGTCAGGGATGCCTTTCAGAAGGCGCATCCCCCAGAGTTCTCGGGTAGTTCAAACATCGTAGTCGCCAGCCATGTATGAGTTTATCTGCACATGAAGAAGGATATCCAGAGGCATCTGCACATGTATGAGTTTATCGACATGTAGATACAGTTATTGGCTTCCTTCAAGCTAGTGGGGGCCGTTTTGCAGTGGTGGAAGTCCACCACCACCTTGGAGGAGAGGGATAACATCTCAATTCAGTCAGTTTGGGCGCGGTTTGACCGCAAGTATTTCCCATCCTCCGTGCAGACTGAGATGATACAGGGGTTACTGAATCTTAAGAAGGAGAGTATGATCATTACTGAGTACGAGGAAGAATTCACAAGACTTCTCACTATAGTGCCGGATGAGGCACCCACTGAGGAGAAGAAGATACTATTTCCTTTAGATGGATTGGTCTAGAGGCTCCGTCAGCTCCTCATAGGCAATCTATCATTGAGCACTTACACTGACGTACTCAACGCCGCACTGTTGCACTATCAGGATCACCTCGTCCATCAGTAGGGAAGCAAATGATCAAGGGATTCCAACCAGCAGGAATGGATAGGGGCAGTAGTACTGGTGGGGCACCAACAGCTAAGGGGCAGACCCATCACAGTGAGCAGAGTTCCCATCAGGGGGACCCTGTCAAGTGATTCCGATCAGGTGATTCCAAACAAGTATTTGTGGGATTTAGGCAGGGCCAGCAGGGCCAGTCTAGTCTGCATGGCCAGCAGGGCCAACACCGTCAGCAGCAGGGTCAACAACACGGCCATCAGGGCCAATAGCATTTTCAATAAGGCCAGTGGTAGGGTGGTAACAACCAACAGGGCCGTGGTCAACAGGGGGAGAGGGCAGGTAACTTTAGGGGAAGGTGTTTCGAATGTGGCAAGAATGGACATAGGCACCAGGATTGCCTAGAGGGTGATAGAGCCCCACAGCAGCAGGGTGCCCGTAATGAGCCGTAGAGGCCACTCTTCCCAGCTGCCCTCCCAGCGCCAGCTCAGGTGCCGGCCCTACTTGCCATCCCAGCAGCTCCAGTTCAACAGGGGCAATTGTAGTACGGACGTTTCTATAACGTCCACTAGGCATCAACACCTCATGCACCACCCACGATTGAGGGTACGTTTCCTATACATGGCAGTATGGGTCGAGTTTTATTTGATACCGTGGCATCACACTATTTTACAGCTACTCATTTTGTACGAACCTTAGGATTATTAGACACGGCAGAGAGTATAGTGGCATGCGTAGAATCACCACTAGGGAATGGGTCATTAATTTTCTTTATAAGCCGGGGTGTAGGTATAGAGATTGGTAGCTTGATTTAGCTGCGGGCATGCTAGTCTTAGAGATGCATGAGCACGATGTCATTATGGGCATGGATTGGCTCGCCGCGTATAGAGCCATGATAGATTGTTTCGGTAGGAGTTTTATTTTTTCCATTCTGGGGTAGGAGAAGTTTTTGTTGGCGATGTCTCACCTAGAGGGAGGATCTTCCACCCATTTGTATTACATAGAGGAGGAAACCTCTAAGGAGATTATGATTTCCCTGGATTTGATTCCAGTTGTTCGTGAGTTTTCAGATGTATTTTAGGAGATACCGGGCCTACCCCCAGGTCAAGAGATAGATTTCATCATAGAATTGATGTCGGGCACTCGTACGATAGCACGTGCACCATACCATATGGCTCCTGCGGAGATGAGGGAGTTACGGGATCAGATAGAGAAGCTGTTTGGATAGGGCTTCATTCGTAGGAGCACCTCGCCTTGGGGGCTTAGGTGTTGTTTGTGAAGAAGAAAGACAATTCACCGAGGTTATGAGTGGATTATCGGGAGTTGAACAAAGTCACAATATAGAATAAATATCTATTGCATCGAATCGATGACCTGTTCGACCAGCTGAGAGGATCAATCTTCTTTTCAAAGATATATTTGAGATCGGGATACCATTAGCTAAGAAACAGGGATCAGGATGTGTCGAAGACTGCTTTCTTGATAAGATATGGGTCCTATGAGATCAGAGTCATGCTGTTTGGGCTAACAAATGCTCCAGCCGTATTCATGGACTTGATGAATCGAGTGTTCAGAGAGTTCTTAGATCATTTTGTCATCGTCTTCATAGATGACACACTGATTTACTCACACATTGAGGAGGAGCATGTCGAGCACTTGAGACAGGTTCTCCAGACTCTATGAGAGCATCATCCATATGCTAAGTATGAGATGTGCAAATTCTGTTTATGGGAGGTACAGTTTCTAGGGCATGTTGTGTCGGAATTGGGGATATCGGTTGACCCGAGCAAAGTGTCGGTAGTGAGGGAGTGGGGCCAACCCACAACACCGATGAAGGTCCGTAGTTTCTTGGGGTTAGCTGGGTACTACAGGAGGTTCATCCGAGGCTTTTCGAAGATAGTGGGTCCGTTGACGAATCTGACTCGCAAGGGAGTACCATATGTTTCGGATGATACTTGTCAATTGACTTTTGATGATCTGAAAGATAAGTTGACTTCGACACCAGTTCTTGCTTTGCCAAAGCCCGGAGTGGAGTACCTGGTGTACACTAACGCCTCTTTACGGGGACTCGGGGGAGTAATTCAGCAGGAGGACCAGGCTATAGCTTTTGCCTCCCGCAAGCTTAAGCCTCATGAGAGGAATTACCCCACCCACGACTTAGAGCTAGCAGCGGTCGTATTTGCATTGTCGAATTTGGAGATATGACTTGTTGGGGGAGATGTTTCGCTTGTTCACCGACCACAAGTCACTGCAATACTTGTTCACTCAGTGAGAGTTAGAGATGCATCAGCGCAGGTGGTTAGAGTTTGTAAAAGACTACCAGTTCGAGATACAACATCATCCGGGGAAGGCTAACGTGGTTGCTGATGCGTTAAGTCGTAGATCGATAGGTGACATAGCGAAACTGTGGAGAGTAAAGTGGAAAGTGTTGGGTCACCAGGACGCGGTAGCCCATTCCTTTATATCTGTTATGTCAGTTAATCACCTTAACATCCGCCATATCAATCACCTTAACATTCACCCATATCAATCACCTTAACATCTGCCAACAACAACCTCCCCCATATCAATCACCATAACATCCACCCGGAGGACCTCCTGCTTCATATTTGTCTCCACATAGAAGGCACAATAAGGAACAATTTGCCACTGTTCAAAAAGTTTCCCAACTTCAATAGTCCATCTCTCAAATGGCACATTCTATGCAAGAGATGAAGAAATCTATATCTTTTACTCACTTGAGTCTATATTATATAGGTGTTCATCTAGTTTGAAAATAGTGATAAAATTGAGTCATACCCTTCCAAACCAAATAACCTTCAGACTCTTCACTTTGAGTTCATCTAATTATCCAAAAGGTAGTACACCAATACTTCACCTAGGATGCATTCATGTGTTGCATATGTGCTTGCCTTATTCATTATTTGGTGTTGTTTGAGTTAAATCCCTCTAAAATAATTTTCTATAATTTTTGGGATATTTTAAATATTTTCTATTATTTTTAAAACATTTTTTTGAAATAAAAAATTAGTATTTAATAAATTTGTGGGATATTTTGTAAATTCCATAAGCTGTTAAAAACCTGATTCACCTGCTTCGGTAGAAACCGAAATCGCTTGAAAATTATGTGGGTGCAATTTGTATTTGTAGAAGTTCAAAAACACGCGTTTAAAGTTCCATCTTAGCCTTACACGTGTTATTTCCACAACGGCCTGAATTTTGTTTCTACGCTCTCATATACCTATGCTTAACTGTGAATCCTTGGATCTTTTTAATCAACGTCCTGCATGTTATCTGAGATGATCCTTGTGCCGTCTCGATCAACCAATGAGGGTTAACTTTCAAGCGGTGCAACCTTAACCCTTGGATTTGTTTCAATCTTTTAAACTCAATCCTGAGCCTTGGTTTTGCCTCAAGGTTCCAGAGCCTTCCATCTCTTACTATAAATACAATCCATTTGTTATACGTTTACAATCTTTAGCCAGCCTCACTTCTGAGATAAAATAGAGAGAAGAGGGAGAGAAGAGAGAGAGAGAGAGAGGGAGAGAGAGAGAGAGAGAGAATAGAGAGAAATCAAACCCTAAACTAAACTCCGGTCAAATCCTTTCAGAAAACCTTTTCTGTGAGAAAGTTAGTTTAAGATTCAAGTAGATCCATCCTCTTCTGTCCTTTATCTCTTTTCCAACTTAATCATGTTGGTTAAATCTCATTTTCTTTCACAGAACTTTGAGGTTTGATCTTTGTGATACATTTCACTTAGATATTGCGTAGTTTTGATTTTTTCTTTCGAGAAATATTATTTTTTTGGTTGTTTTCAAACCCTAAACCAACAAAACCTTTTCTGATTTCAGTTTTTTTGAATATTTTGACTTAGATCTAGTTGAGATCTTGATTGGGGATTTGCACTTTTATATATTTCACATTTTGTGAAATAAGTGCTAATATTTTCAAATAAAAAAAGTGCATAGGATCTTGGCTCGTGTATATATCCATATTCCCTCTTGATCTGCGGATATTTGAAAGATCCAAAGTATGATATTTTGATTAAACTGATTTTGGAAATTCCTTTGCATATTTGTGATTTGTTTTGCATAATGCATTTAATTAAGTGTGTGTGAGTTGCATGCATGTGATTTAGAGCACATCACCACTTGCATTGTCACACTACTACACCGAAAGGTGTTGGTATTGAGATCTTGGACATTTTGAGTCGACATAAAGCTAAAAGGAGTGGAGTTACAAAGCTGAGAGAACATGCATGCAACACCTTGAGGTGTAGAGAAGTAAGAAAATTCAAAGGAGTTGGTATATTTATGAACTTAGAATTAAGTCTGATTGTGTGTCTTGATTGTTATATAGTTTATAAAATGTTACTCTATTTTAGTGTATTTTTTACTTTTGAGGTGTAGAGACCTCCGTGGATGTTTCCCCAATTGGTTGGGGTTTTACCACGATAAAATTGCTCGTGTTTACTTCCTCTTCCTCTCATCCCTTTCTTAAGGTTGTGTTGGTTTAATTTTCTTAAGTTTTGTTTTTCAAAACTGGTAGACCTATATCTGAAATAACTCGTTCATACTGTTTTACACATCTTGTGTCTAAAATTTGTTTTGAGAAAATAGTTTCCTTAACAAACTGTTTGAAGTCATTTCAATAGTTTAATCTTGAATTAAACGACTTAAGTGGTACTTTTTTCAGTTGGTATCAGAGCTACGGTTTTTCAAAAAAAATCTTTAAATCTTAAGTTTCTAAAATTATTTTCTCAAAACAAATTATGGACGAGAAATTTGAGAGACTATGTAACCTGTCCAGGCCCCTTCTCTTTGATGGAACCAACTTTCCTTACTGGAAGGTAAGGATGGTTGCCTTCTAATAGCGGCGTGAGAGGTGTGACCATGTAAAGTGCACAGTCGTTGTTTTCGTCTCGCCGCAACTATACAAACAAACCTAAATTACTACTACACTTGCGGGGAAAACACAGCGGTAAGTCGGGTATCGAAAATCCACAGGGACGAGTTACTAGAATTTATATGATTTAATATTCCGAAATAATAGTGTAAAAGATGATTACATACTAAAAAGGAAAAGATGCATGAAAGGGAAAGATTAATCTAGGCAACGTATTGAAACTAGATTAAGAAAGCGAGTAAAACTATAGGTTGCATCGAATATCCCTCACCCAAGTTAATTTATATAAAATGGTTACATGGGTCGACGAGTTATTACAAATGCGTCTCGTTTTGACAGTTAATTAAACCAAGGGTTGTCACGCCCTAAATCATCATAAAAGCCTAATAAGATTTTGGCATCAATAAATATTCCGAAAATTATGTGCGAAAGGTCGTAAGCACGGGACATACATGATATGCCCCGTCAAATCTCCTAGGCGTGATAACTAGGACAATGCACCCGAAATAAACTCGTAAACACCATCACCAAAGAAAAGCAACGCGTCAACCCGAGTGAGTTCCATTCAAACACAACCTAATTTAAATTACCTAGAAAGCATGTTAAAAATGCGGTAAATAAATGCAATAAATAAATGTGGTAAAACTATACTAGAAAGCGTGTAAAGAAAGCAAGTAAACCTAATTTAGAAAGCATGTAAATTACAGTAGAAAGCAATGAATATAAGGAATTACAACTATATTAATGGAGAGGGTGAATAAATAGTCAACATACAAGCCCAAAAGTGTGTCAATCCAAGAAGAAATGAAGAAGAACTAACCAAATCACCCAAACCCTAAGATATTCTATCTTCTAAAACTACCTAAAATAGTGTATATACTGAATAACTATTCTTTTTACAACAAAAATTGCTTTATATAGTAAGTAAGAATAAAATAAAAGAAGAAATAAAAGAAAAAAAAATATCTGCAGAAAAACAGAGGATCGATCGATAGACCCCTTTGGTCGATCGATCGACAGTTGAAATCGTGGCAAAATTCTGAAGGGTCAATCGATCGATCAAGCAGGGCAAACTACATTTTCCCCTGTTTTCTCTTCTCCTCCTCTTTTGATTTCCTTATTTTTCCCTCCGCTAGAAATGTCGTAACTTCTTCATTCAGGCTCGGAATTGCGCACCGTTTGCCACCACGCGAAGCTTACGAGGAGGGGTACAATTTTCGTGAAATGTCGGGCCAGGTACCCAAGCTGCGAAAAGACTAAAATGCCCTTGAACGTGAGATTGTGTACAGAACTTCACCGAAATGCGTCTGAACTTCATACTTAGTACCTAAATACCTACAAAAGCCCAATTATATCTCATATATCATGTTAACAATATAAACCGAGGTTGTCTGGTTAACGGGCTTAAATATAGAGATTAAGGCACCCGAGGGGGCTAAAATGCGTAGGTTCGACGGATGAAATACGCAATATGTGCGTATTATCACCTTCATTCCTAGGTCATTGGGAGATGATGTCTGGGAAGTTATTGAAAATTGTTACACTTTTTCTACTAAACTAGCCACTCAAGCAAGTACTGTGAGGATTAGAAAGTTACTAAGTGAATTCACTAAAGAAGAGAAACATATTTCACTTAATAACAATAAAGGCAAAAATGCCATATTCATGTCTATCAATGAACACGAATTTAAGAGGATGCCATTTTGTTCTACCTCTAAAGAAGCATGGGACACCCTAGTGACTACACATGAGGGTGATACCAGAGTTAAAGCTGCTAAAACACAAATTTTAATTCAATAGTACAATTCCTTGATCATGACTGAGACTGAGTCATTCGATGACTTCTATATTAGACTGACAGACATTATGACCAAATTGCATGCTAATGGGATTGTTTATGATAGAAAGGAAATTGTCTCTAAAATACTAAGATCACTTCCACAAAAATGTGATAATGAGAGATATGCAATTGAGGAGATGGATGATCAAAATCTCACACCTGAACTTCTCAGTAGCAAATTGAGAACTGTGGAAATGGAATTAGAATTTAAGAAACAATTAACCCAGTCCCAAAAGAGACAGTTTGACTCTAATCTTATTTTTTCATTTAAGTTGATCACACCTGAATTTAGTATACCTAACCTTGACTTAGACTCTGATAAGGACAGTAATTTATATACTTTGGATAATCAGATTGCCTTTATGTCTAAGCAGTTTAAGAAAATTATGAACTTTCAAAATAACATAGCAAAAAGACAAGGCAAACCTACTTATCCAAATCAATCTAACAACAAGACTCATGAGAGAAGAGAAGATAAATTTCAGACTGACAATCAAAAGAGACATGAGAAAGACCTTAAAATGTTGAATGCTATAGATGTGTAAAGTTAGGACACATGGCTAGTGACTGTAGAGTTAACTTCGACAAAATTCACAAGCATAATAGGGCTCATATAAGCAAGACTTGGGATGACTCAAGTGACTCTAAATATGATGAACCTGAGTCATCTAATACATTTAACCCTTGTATGTCATTCTTTGCTAAGATAATCTACAATGATGATAAGGAATCTGATCATGCTATGATATTGTCCCTACTAGTTTATCTTCCTTATTGCTTGAGAATGTTGATAATGTTTCGAATGTTGTGTGTGTGAGTCAAAGGGAATGCTCTATTGTTGATGTTAATGGGTGTGTGAGTCCTAAAAATGAACCGCTAGGGGACACTGCACACTGTACACTACACACTTAGTGACTCTGAAAATGATGACCTTCCTGACGTTCATACACTGTATACAAAAACTCTCAAGAAAAGCACTAGGCTTGAAAAGATTGTCAAGGATCTTACCCAGAAGATAGAAAACCAAAGTCTGATGATCAAACAGAATGCTGAAGAGTACACTACTCAATGTCTAACTCATGAGAATGAAACCAAAAATTTTTTTACAAAAATTAAAAGAGTTGTCTAATTCTAATGAAATTCTAGAAAATAAATACAAAGGAACGTTGTTATAATTGGAACAAACAAAAGGAAAGACATCCACAGTCTTCAAAAAGTTTGTAAAATTTGAAAATAATTCCAAATGTTTTGAAGATTAAGTTACTGAAAGCAAAACCAATTCTGATGACAGAACTGGAATATGATTTTGTCCCAACTCTAACACCCAAAGTAAAAATGTTGAAACTATAAAGTTTGTGTCTGGTGGCAAAAGACCTATTGAAACTTGTCCATATTTTCAAGGTTTGAAAAATAAGTTTGATAAAAAGCAACTAAAATTAGACATTGGTGAATCAAGCAACTCTAAGCATAATGTTGAACAAAAGACTAAATACATCTCCCCCCCCCCCCCCCCCTATTCAACAAGCAGATTCGACATTTCATCCTGTGCCACCTAGGAACAAGACTAGAGCTCAAAACCTAGACAGACCTTTGAATAATAATTTTCCTAATGTTTTGAGTTCTATGTGCCATATTTATCGCTCCTATTGTGATGTTTATGGACATTCCCTTTAAGGTTGCTATTCCAAACGTCTATGTAATCCAGTCTATAACTCTCCTGTTTACCATAACTTCAACTATTCTAGGAGAAGCTGAAACAGTTATTTCCTTCCCAGACAACCAGACAAGAATTATAACTATCGTAATAGAAGGAAAATGACTAATACTAAAAAACCATCAATAAGAAGGAATCTTAAATTCTATTCTAGACTAATTTCTCCAACTGTTAATAACAATAATAAAAATGCGCAAAAATATTTTAAAGAAAAGACAAAAGATCGCAAGTTTTATCAAATACGAGTTAATAAGCACAAATTGAAAACTAGAGCAATTCGGGTTAGAAAAGATAATCTATTACCCCAGTTAAAATGCAACATAGTGATCAGTGCTTTTAGAGTTGAACATATTACAACTGGATAGTATTTATACTCGAGTCGTTCCAAACATATGACCGGGGATGATTCCAAACTTTGAAATAAAACTAACTTCTTCGGAGGAAAAGTCTTGTTTAGAGATGGTGAATCATCCCAGATCATTTGTAAAGGAACACTCCATGAAGAAGGATTACCCATTCTTGAAGATGTTCTCTTAGTAAAATGGCATAAATCCAATTTACTAAGTATATCACAGTTTTGTGACTTTCAAAGAACAATTACAAGATTTTAAATGAAAAAGGTGATTTCATTATTAGAGTACTCCGTACTCGAGATAACTGCTACACAGTCCATCCAAGTATAGAGTTTAATAACATTTCCAGAATGGATGACAATAAGATATGGCATAATAGGTTAGGTCACATTAATTATGATAGTCTTAATAAATTATGCTCCCAAGAGATAGTTAGAGGTCATCCTAAGATTAAACTAATTTCAAATATTATTTGTGGTCCATGTAAAGAAGGGAAAATAATTAAGGCTCCCCACAAGAAAGTTAAAGAAGTTATATCCAATAAACCTCTAGAACTCATCCATATGAACCTAATGGGTCATTCTTGTACTGTTAGTCTTTGTGGCAACAGTTACATCCTTGTTATGGTTAATGATTTCACTCGATTTACCTGGGTTGCCTTTTTAAAATACAAACCAGAAGCCTTTCGTAAGTTTTTGAAAATCTTAGTTTATATAGAAGACAAAAAGGACTCCCAAGTAGATAGAATTCGTATTGATAGAGGAGGAGAATTCGTAGATTAAGGCGTCATAGAATATTGTGACTATAATGGTTACAAACATGAATTTTGTGCTCCTAAGACACCTCAACAAAATGGGATTACTGAGCGTAAAAATTGCACTCTTCAAGAAATGGCCCATGAGATGATTCATGCGAAAAACTTACCAAAATATTTTTGGGTAAAATCCATCCGTACTGCCTGTCATATAATCATTCGAGTCTACTTAAGGAAAAATACCAAACAAACATCCTATGAGCATTGGTATGGGAAGAAACCTAACCTAAAATACTTTAGAACCTTTCGTAGCACCTGTTATGTCTGTAAGGACAGAGAACATCTGTCTAAATTCGAAACCAGAGGAGATAAAGCCATCCTTTTAAGATATTCTCCAAATAATAGAGCCTGTCGTGTCTATAATCTTTCTACCAAAACCATGATGGAATCCATTAATGTAGTTGTAAGTGACACTAATGTAGAAAGTAAGACCAAAGAACCCATTACTGTGGATGAGTCCGAAAACATTTTAAATTATGACTGTCCAGAAATAGTTTAATCTTTACCAACTCAGACCCCTGAAGTACCTAACTGGGTTTCCAAAGATCATCCTTTAGATAATGTAGTTGGTAATCCTATTGAGCCTATTCGCACAAGATCTCAACTTCGTAACATTGCTCATTTTGAATGTTTTGTGTCTCTTATTGAGCCAAAAACTGTAAATGATGCCTTGAATGACACTTTGTGGGTAAGTGCTATGCAGGAGGAACTTCTTCAATTTGTCATTCACGATGTTTGGTATCTTGTACCCAGTCCTGAAAATAAAAGGGTTATTAGCACACGTTGGATTTTTAAAAATAATACTAATGAATCTGGGATGATTATTCTGAATAAAGCTAGATTATTTGCCCAAGGCTACTCTCATATTGAAGGAATAGATTTCGAGGAAACTTTTGCTCATGTCACTCGCCTCGAATTTTTTTGCTTACTTTTTGCCATAGCCTGTCATTTTCGTTTCAAGCTATATCAAATGGATGTTAAGTCGACCTTCCTTAATGGAATATTAACTGAGGAGACCTATTTAGAATAACCCAAAGGGTTTATTGACCCACATCACCCAAATTATGTCTATCGTCTTAAAAAAACTCTCTATGGGTTAAAATAAGCTCCTAGAGCTTGGTATGAGCGTCTAACAACCTTTCTTGTAGACAACGAATTTAGGAGAGGAAGGAATGATCAAACCTTATTTGTCAAACATTTTCACAACAGCATTATTATTGCTCAAGTTTATATTAACGATATCATTTTTCAATCCACCTCCCCTTTAGAAGTTAAGACCTTCTCGGACATTATGCATAAAGAATTTCAAATGCCACTTATGGGGGAGTTACAATTCTTCTTAGGGCTCTAAGTTAAACAGAATTTAGAAGGATTATTTCTATCGCAATCTAAATATGTTTTAGAGAATGTCAAGAAGTTTGGCCTAGAAACAGCTAAAGAAGTCAGGACTCCTATGAGTACCTCTGTCAAACTTTCTAAAGATGAGAATGGGAAATCTATTGATTCTACCTTGTACCGTAGTATGATAGGAAACTTACTTTATCTTACTGCCTCCTATCGTAATATCATGTACTTTGTCTGCGTGTGTGCCTGATATCAAAATAATCCTAAAGAAAGTCACCTATTGTGCGTTAAAAGAATTATCAAATACATTAAAGGAACGCTAAATTTAGGACTTTGGTACACTAAAGACACTTCTAGTACTATAATAGGTTACACCGATGCTGATTGGGCTGGTTGTACCGATGATAGTAAGAGTACTTTTGTAGAATATTACTACATTGGTAACAATTTGGTAGGATGGAGTAGTAAGAAACAAAACTGCACTTCCTTGTCTACTGCCGAATCTGAATATATTGCAGCAGGAAGCTGTTGTGCACAATTACTTTGGCTTAAACAATTGCTGAATGATTACGGTATCACTGAAGATAAGTTACATCTCTATTGTGACAATCAAAGCGCGATTAATATTTCTAAAAATCCTGTTCAGCACTCTCATACTAAACATATTAAAATCAGATATCATTTCATACGCGAGTTAGTTAAATCAAATGATAAGCACCCAAAAGTGTAGATTTTATACCCCGAATACACGTATTCTAATCGCTAACTCTCGGCAACTTGGGTTTTATGCACGTAATTGTTTAATGTGCAGGCTCGATTGCCGTTTGCGGAGTTCGAAAGCTTATTTCAAGAAAAATGTGTGATTTATGGAGCTAATTCCCTAATCTCGTACCAAACTCAAGCCTAACCCATCCCAAACCATCGCCCGAACCCCGTGTGTGTATTGTGTTTGTACTTTTATGTTTTTTAGATTTTTATTTGATTCGTTTTTATTTTTAGATTTATTTAGAATTTTCTAGGATTTATTTTCTATTTCTTTATTTCGATTTTGATTTTATTAATTTTCTAGGATTCGATTTTGATTTTATTAGGATTATATATTTAGTTTTAATAGATTTTTATTTGTGTCTTTTATATTTTCTATTTAGGATTTTAGTTTTTTTCGAGTTTTATTAGATTTTTAATGTTTATTTTTATTTCATTTTATTTTTAGGTTTAGTCGTTAGTAGTTTTCTTGACTTTTATTTTTAGTTTAGTTTAGTTTTTATTTTTATTTTATTAGATTTATTTTTATTATTTTCTCATTTTATTTTATTTAAGGTACAAACTAACACACACACAAACAACACAAATCCTACACACCCACACCCTTATACCATACACCCTCACTACACATAAACACCACCTCCATCACTATTCATCATCATCTCACACACACTACCTCACTCTCTCTATCCTCCATTACCAACTAACGCCTAACCTCCAATACCCACCATTCTCTTACCCCCATAACCCGAAATCAAGCCTATTCGGCGAGACATCTCTCCAACCAGCCAAAACTCGAACCAACACATAAATTCACATTCCAACCTCGTACCCTCCGGCGATCTCAACCATGGACACCCACTTCCACACCCACGACCTATCTCCATACCTATCCCCTACCTAAACCGACGAAACACAAACCCACCGGAGCAATCCCATGGAAGCCCCCATAACTGCCAACCCCTAATGCTAGTCGCGACCCAATCCAGCAAACCATCTCCGAATCCCGCTGGTGGAACCCCCAGACCATTCTAAACTCGGAACCCGGCCTCCAGCTCAGCCCAACCCAGTGACCCAACACCAAACCCCCGATTTTTCCCAACCCGACTTTGGCTCAAACCCACCTTACCCATTTATAAGCCAACACGTTTCTACCTGCACAAACAAACCAAAGACAAAAGCCAAAGCCAAAGCCAAAAAATATAAACCCACATCTCTTTAAAAATTGAGTTATGTTATAAAATATGTATGTTCACTATCCCACATCAGAAGAGTGGGTTTTTGGGTAGGCTTACCTTGTGTTATAAATAGGGGTTACCCCCCTCATTGTTTACACATCCATCAATGAGAATACTTATTCTCTCTATATTCTTCTCTCTATTCTCTCTACGTCCATTTAATTTATAACACGTTATCAGCACAATAATCTCATGTCTGGTAAATCGGGTTCGGTTTTTTTTTGTTTGCTTCCATACATTCCCACTCTCTCTACAAATCAATGATTTTTTGAGAGATTTTTTTCCAGATCTTTACCTCAAAACATTATTACATTTTTTATCATCCGTGTGTAAAGAGTTTGATCTTTCGAAATGGCTTTTGCTTTTAGGAGTTTAGATCTGCTGGTGTTGAAGTCCGGTTTGGAAGAGTTTCGACGATGGATCTGTGTTGGTTCCGGCCTCGTGCTTCAGCTTGCTGCGTTCCCAATGGTGCCGGTGAATTTTTTTCTTTTTTTTGTCTTTTTTATAAGCAATTGAAATGAAATCCTAAAATGGATATGCTCCTGAAGAGATCAATTGAAATGAAATCCTTAAGTGGATATGCTCCTAAAAACCTCAATTGAAATGAAATCCTTAAATGGATATGCTCCTGAAGAGATCAATTGAAATGAAATTATTAAATGGATATGCTCCTAAAAAGCTCAATTGAAATGAAATCCTTAAATGGATATGCTCCTGAAGAGATCAATTTAAATGAAATCCTTAAATGGATATGCTCTTGAAGAGCTCAATGAAAATGCAAAATATCCAAATAAGAAATTCAAAATGAATGACCTTAGGGTAAAAAGTCTTTGTCTCGGCCTGCAGATCGAGCACATTTTATGTTAAACTGATATCCATTAGTCAAATGGATTGAAAAGTTCTGCAAATGCTTTAAGCATACAATTTTAATAACCCATGGTCTCCGATATTTGGATATTATATTATTATCGTAAAGAGGATGACAAAATAAATTTGGTCCCGAAGTACCATATGTGCATTTTATTATAGTATTTGGTCCAGAAGTACCATACTTGTACGTTATTGGTGCCTTTCTACACACTCTGACAAGTGTTAACAAAGCACTGTCTTTCTCCCTAACTACTCTCTCTTATTTTTCTCTCTGATTGCTCTCAAGCTTGAGAGTGTGGGATCATTACAATGAAAAAATTCAAGGCCTATTTATAGCTGTTTAGAAGTCACCATGGCCATTAAATAAAAACAAGATTGGATGGTTGAGATAAATGGTGTGCCACCAACCATTACTATTCATTTGATAGGCTACCAAATATGTGTGTTAACTATTAATTTGGTAGGCTACCAAACATGTGTGTTAACTATTCATTTGATAGACTACAAACCATGAAGACAATGTGTGTTAATTGTGGTCTCACATGGTAGCTACCCTCAAACTCTCCATTAACATTAATAATCTCCCACTTGGAGACTTTTGAGCTGCAACTTAGCCATTGCATCTATCAGTGAGCTGGATGTGAGGCTATCCTGTCTTTTATCTCTGAAGACTCATTGAAGCTGAGCACAACTCCAGTTTCTTTGTAGCAACTTCCTTGGTTAACATGTCAGCGAGATTCTTGGATCTTCTCAAGTGTCAACACCCAATATTCTAATAAAGATCGGATGAAGTGATAACGAAGTCCGTTGTGCTTGGTTCCCGAATGAAATGTTGAATTCTTTGCCAGATGTATAGCACTCTGGCTGTCACTGTGCAAAACGTTCTTTACATGTTTGAAGCCCAATTCTGCCAACAATCCTTGTAACCAGATCATCTATTTGCTGACTTCTGTCACAGCTATGTATTCTGCCGCTGTAGTGGATAATGCGACTATCTTCTGTAGCTGTGAAACCCAACTGACTGCAATAGTACCTACTGTGAAAATGTAATCAGTAGTGCTCCTTCTGTAATCTACAAAACTTTGTAGTCTCAACTCGCCTCTTTTAAAATATAGGCATTTGGTAGTAGTACCTCACAGATACCTTAGTATCCACTTGACTCCTACCGGTATTAGTCATGAACCTGCTCACAACTCCCATTGCATGAGAAATATTTGGTCTTGTGCAAACCCTGACATACATGAGACTTCCTATCGTTGAGGCATAAGGAACCTTAGCCATGATGTTTCTATCTTCCTTCGTCTTGGGTGACTGTTCCTTAGATAGCCGAAAGTGACTAGGTAATGGCGTGCTAATAGCTTTAGCATCACCCATGTTGAACCTTTGCAAGACACGACTGATGCATTCTGCCTGAGACGACTGCAAAGTACCTTTTTGCTTGTCTCTGTTGATCTTCATCCCAAGAATCATCTTCGCTATGCCCAAATCCTTCATGTTGAACTCGCTCGACAATTTCCTCTTCCATTTCTTGATTTCGCTTATTTATGATTCAACCATTAACATGTCATCAACATAAAGTAGAAAAATAATGTAGTTGTTAATGTGAATGGAGGACTTTGAGGGTAGCTATCATGTAAGACAACAATTAACACACATTGTCTTCATGGTTGGTAGCGTACCAAATGAATAGTTAACACACATGTTTGGTATCTTATAAAATGAATAGTTAACACATATTTGGTATCCTACCAAATGAATAGTACTGGTTGGTGGCACACCATTAATCTCAACCATCCAATCTTGTTTTGATCTAACGACCATGGTGACTTTCAAACAGCTATAAATAGGCCTTGAATTCTCTCATTGTAATCATCCCAAACTCTCAAGCTTGAGAGCAATTAGAGAGCAAAAGAAGATAGAGTAGTTAGGGAGAAAGACAGTGCATTGTTAGCACTTGTCAGAGTGTGTAGAAGGTAGTGTTAGCCTCCACAAAAATAGCGAGTGCAAGAGTGCATACAAGAGAGTGTGTAAAAGTGTTGTTCCTATATTTTTATTGTGAAAGTGGGGGTGAGCCGTGGACATAGCCAAATTGGTGAACCATGTAAATCTCGTGTTGTGTGTGCATTATTATTTTTGCATTATTTTCTTGACATATTAAATCCCAAGGTCCTTGCAAAATCTTGTTGGTGGAATTTAGCAGCATCTAATTTTCCAACAATTGGTATCAGAGCTTTTGGTTGGCGAATCGAACGCATAATCGGAGTTTACTAAATTACTTGGAGAAGTAATTTTTTGTATCCATCTTATTTGTTCGAGTGGGAGCAATGGCGTCAGAGGAGTCCAAAATTTTACAATTTAACGGCACAAATTTTTTATTCTCGAAAATGCAAATAGAAGACAGCTTGTATCAGAAAGATATTTATTTATCTTTGGGTGACAAACCAAAGGAAATGAAAGATTCGAAATGGGAGTTGCTGGATCGAAAAGATCTCGGAATCATAAGACTATCACTGTTAAAGTCAGTGGCGTACAACATAAAAAATGAGAGATAGTTGTGTCTCTCTCATGGCAGCCCTCTCCAGTATGTATGAACAACCTTTTATAGCAAATAAAATCCATCTGTTATTTACTATAACGATGTCAGAAGGAACGCAATTCAAAGAAAATCTCACCGAGTTCAAAGAAATGACGGACCAGTTAGAGGTGGTGGACATGTCTTTCACTGATGAGATACGAGCTTGTCTATTTCTTGGGGAGTTGCCTGATAGTTGGAAAGCAGGAAAGACAAAATTGAAGTTCGATGATGCATTTAGCACAATTATGACTAAAGAAATTAGAAATCGGTCAAATGGTACTTCCACCTTAGCATCAGTCTTGAACGTAGAAAGTAGAGGTAAAGCCTCAAATAGGAGCGGAGGGCGCAACAGATTCAAGTCCAGAAATGGCATGTCGCAGTCTTGAAATCCCAAAAATTCCAACAACCAAAATCAGAATCAGAAAGTGATCGAATGTTGGAACCGTGGCAAGACCGGGCATTAAAAAAATCATTGTAGATCCCCGAAGAAAGAAAAAGAGAAAACGGAAGCAAACATCGTAGCAGAAGAGACAGACGATGCACTGATATGCACTTTGGAGAGCGAGTCAGTCATGGGTGCTAGACTCCGGATCTTCCTTTCATGTGACTTGTAACAAAGAACTCCTAGTGAATTTTTCTCCAGGTAACCTTGGCAAGGTGTACCTTGGTGATGATCAACCTTACAACGTGGTTGGCAAGGGAGATGTACAGATCAAGTTGAACGGGTCTGTATGGCTCGATTTGCGAAAGAATTTGATCTCGGTGGGCCAGGGAGAAACTAAAGGTTATGTCATAACCTTCAATAGCGATTCATGGAAAGTTTCCAGAGGTGCAATGGCAGTCGCTCGTGGTAAGAAGAGTGGAACACTCTATATAACGGGGAACACTTGTGGGTCCATTGCAGTTACAGACAGTAAAGATGATCCAAACTTATGGCACCAGAGACTTGGTCACATGAGTGACAAGGGGCTCAAGATCATGCACTCCAAGGAGAAACTATCAGATCTACAGTCAGTTAACACTGACCTATGTGAAAGAAGCATCTTTGGGAAGTAGAAGATAGTTAGCTTCATAAAGAGTGGCAAACCACCAAAGCAAGAAAAACTGGACCTGATTCACAGAGATGTCTGGGCCTAGCTACTGTCTCATCCATTGGTGGGAAGTCTTTCTTCGTGACTTTCATTGACGACCATTCCAGTAAGGTGTAAGTTTATTTCTTGAGGCACAAATCAGAAGTATTTGAAGTGTTCAAGAAGTGGAAAGCCATAGTGGAAAATGAAACATGCTTAAAGATCAAGAAGTTGAGATTCGACAGCGGTGGCGAGTATGATGATACCGGGTTCAAGAAGTTCTGTTATGAAAATGGCATCAGACTAGAGAGGACTGTGCAAGGGATACCTCAATAGAATGGCGTAGAAAAACGGATGAACCGAACATTGACTGAGAGAGCCAGGAGCATGCGTATACATGCAGGATTTCCCAAGTAGTTCTGGACAGAGGTCGTCCACACAACTACCTACTTAATCAACAGAGAACCATCAACACCGCTAGAGCACAGAATACTAGAGATGGGGTGGAGCGAAAAAGCGGTAAAACTCTCATTTGAATGTCTTTGATTGTATTGCTTATGTGCATGTTAGTGATCATTCTAAGGATAAACTTCACCCTAAATTACTAAAATGCACCTTTATCGGATATGGTGGAGATGAGTTTGGCTTCAAGTTCTGGAATGACGAAAGTAGAAAGATAATCAGAACTCGGGACGTGATATTTAGTGAGGGGGTGATGTACAAAGACAGAGATGCACTACAGTCTAATGGTGAAACACAGGGCGACCCTATGTACGTTGATCCAGATAATATTTCAGATAGTATTGTGACAAAGCAGATAAATGTGAGTCCTCAGCCAAAAAGAAAGGGTCTCGATCTTATTCTTTCTTAGCATTATTCTTGTAAACCATTTGATCCTAGTCGTCTTGCATGGAACGATCCAGATGACAGAGACTTTTCTTTTCTCACCCCTCAATATATACTATTAGATTGCATCTGACCACCCGATCGATGAAGACTCGAACCTAACCACCCCACTTTTGGAGAGCCAGAGGAATCCCTACCGCAGAACGGCCAACAACAGACTGATGAACTACAGTCTCCATCTCCATCTCTTGTACTAAGAAGATCCTCCCGACCTTATGTACCAAATAGGAAGTATATGAACTATATGTTTCTCATTGATGGTGGTGAACCTGAATGCTATGATGAAGCGTGTCAGGTAGAGGATGCTAGCAAGTGAGAGCTCGCAATGAAATATGAGATAAAGTCCCTTATTTCTAACAACACATGGGAGCTAGTGGAGTTACCGGTGGGGAAAAAGGTTTTACATAACAAATGGGTGTGTCGAGTCAAGGAGGAACATGACGGTTCCAATAGGTATAAGGCAAGACTTGTAGCCAAAGGCTTCCAGTAGAAGGAAGGAATCGACTATATCGACATATTTTCATCGGTTGTGAAACTGACTGCTATTCGGTCAGTTTTGAACATTGTTGCAGTAGAAGACTTGCATCTTGAGTTGTTAGATGTGAAAACGGCTTTCCTCCATGGTAACCTTGAGGAGGAGATCTATATGCAGCAGCCGAAGGACTTCTCGGAGCGTGGAAAAGATAAACTTTGATGGAAATGGGTCCCTTTATAGGGATTATTTGTCATTTTTATTTACTTTTGTATTTTCTTTTTTTTTTTGCTTTATTATTTAGAGGTAATGAGTAATAATGACATTTTATAATTAGGGCCTTAGATTAGAGCTTAAGATACTCCTTCCCTCTAAATACTTCATGTAAGCCTCTTTTGAGGTAGACTTGAATTTTGAAATAGAAAATAATCTCTCTCTCTAAAGTGTTGTCTTGATAATTTTAGGAGCTTTTTGACGGGTGGTTTACATCAAATTGGTATCAGAGTGGGTGTCTCGCTCCACATTAGTGTTGGTTTATCGGTTTATTTTTTTTATCAAATTCTTACACTAATATCAATGGCTCCAAAAAAATCCAAACAACAAATTGAAGATATTCGAGAGCTGAGGCAAGAATTAAACGAGAAATTTGACCCACTCTTCCAACTCATCTCCTCCAAAATCCAAAACCCTAGCTTACTCATTCAAAACCTTAACTCTAGTCTTCCTCCCACCACCCTTCCCCACCTTACCAGCCACCCCGCTACCCTAAATCACCCCCACCCTTGTCGCCCTACACCCAACCCTCCATTCCCACCCCTAAACCCTAAACCCTAACCCTACCCACCCTGCTACTCCAGCCCAAAAAAATACCCATGTAGACCACCCTAACAGCCTGAAACCACTTGCCGACCACCCCAATAACCCCTTATTGCCCCCAACCAAAAACCCTAGTGTAACACCCTAGGAGGTGCTACTGAAAAATATTGATAAATTAAAGAATTTTTAGAAAAATACCATTAAAATTGGAGATAAATTTGCGGAAACATAAATAATAAATCGACTGAATAATATTCCTCAATTTTATTAAATCTTAAATGTCCTTTAACAAAACAATTTACAACAAACAAAGTGGTACATTTAAATTTTGAAAATAAATATCCAGAGCTTCTAATGATGATCCCAATCCCAACGATGCCATAAATATCATCTTGCATCAATCCTGAAATACAACAAACTATGGGGGGTGAGCGAGAAACCTAGTAGCTTGTATAAATGCTCCAAATGTCACTACACATACTCGTGTGTGTGTGTGCATCATATACAAGAGTGTATGCAATCAAACATTCAAAATAAAATTCCAATAATATAATTTTCACCTATAATCTCACCGTGACACTACACAACCCCAGACCAAATATCAAAATTCCCGCCGCACTTTCACAATACGGTATGGACTACTGTCCACCTTCCTGTTAATTATCCCCGAAACAATCCAATGGCCTCCAAAGTAAATTACATAACTCGGGTACACGACCCATCATAATTTGTGATCATCGCTATAAAATCTTGGCATCACTTCCATAACAACACTTGGCATACTCGCCAATCGGAGTCCATGGCCTAGTCTTTGGATAATAAACAAAATTATAGCCAACAACACACCCTGTCCAGCGAGTGGTTTGGCCAAGGAATGCCTAAGCATTCTACAATAATAATCACCATAATATCATTCTCCTAATTAAAATAAATTTCAGATTTAATTCCCATAAATCAAGTTTACATATTTTCTACCCATTTCTATAACCCAACATGCTCGTAAAATCAACTAGTTTCGTTACCCCAAACGACATGACATGAAAATAACACATACAAAATGGGTGCAACAACGAATATAATATACGAGCATACAATATATATAAATGCAACACATAACATGGATATAAATATACAATCACGATTGAATAAGTGTAGTACACTAAATTAACCACGAGAGAATGAAACTACCTCAAGAGAGTCAAATTTCACAATTATAGGCCTGTTTAGAAAATCTAGAAAAATCAGCTCTAAACATAACTCAAACTGTCAATCCGACTTCAGATTTGGATTCTTCATGAAAAAATAGGTCAGGTATGTGTTTTGAGTTTTTCTCAAATCTCATCCGAAAGCACTAAAAAGGAAGATCTAAACTACCCCATGGAGACTCTTTCTATTCCTCTCGTTTTTGCCTCTTTTGATTTCGTTTTTGTCTTTTGTTTTTCATCTTCCTTTCCTTATAATCAACCATAATATTCCTTATATAGTCCCTCTCTTAAAATCTATTTTAAAGCCTAAGTTAACACATATTACCATATTTCCCTTTAATTTAAAATTGCCTACTTTACATATTTAACTCATCACAAAATGTCCAGAAGCCATTTAAATTTGAATTTAAATGTTTAATTCGATTTGAAACGAAGATAAATTGTTTTTAAATGTAATATAAAAAAATATTTTCATTTAAAATAAAATATCTCGACTAAAATCTTATAGAATATTCATGAATATGCTCTCAAAATTATAGGGTATTACATCCCGACTAAGATCTTATAGAATATTCATATACATGCTCTCAAAATTACGGGGTATTACATTCTTCCCCCCTACAAAAGGAATTTCGTCCTCGAAATTCACCCAAAATTTTCTTACCTTAAATTAAAACATAAAGTTTGACATCACCCAAATAAGATTGAACAGAAACCAAATCTCTCTCAACGGACGACGTAACGAGCCAATAACCCCAAGCTCGAGAATACGAATAACCAAGGCTCTGATACCACTTTGTAACACCCTAGGTGCTACTGAAAAATATTGATAAATTAAAGAACTTTTATAAGAATATCATTTATATTGGAGATAAATTTGCGGAAGCATAAATAATAAATCGATTGAATAATATTCCTCAATTTTATTAAATCTTAAATGTCCTTTAACAAAATAATTTACAACAAACAAAGCGATACATTTAAATTTTGAAAATAAATATCTAGAGCCTCTAACGACAATCCCAATCCCAATCCCAATCCCAACGATGCATTAAATATCATCTTGCATCAAGCCTGAAATACAATAAAATATGGGGGGTGAGCGGGAAGCTTAATAGCTCTTATAAATGCTCTAAGTATCACTACACATACTCGTGTGTGCGTGCATCACACACAAGAGTGTATACAATCAAACAATCAAACTAAAATTCCAATAATATAATCATCACCTATAATCTCGCCGTGGCACTTCATAACCCAAGACCCAATATCAAAATTCCCGCCACACTTCCCACAGTACGGTAAGGACTACCGTCCACTATCCTGATAATTATCCTCGGAATAATCCAATGGCCCCCAAAATAAATTACATAACTCGGTACATGACCCATCATAACTTGTCATCACCTCCATAAAATCTTGGCATCACTGCCATAATAACACTTGGCACACTCGCCAATCGAGGTCCATGGCCTAGTCTTTGGATAATAAATAAAATTATAGCTGACAGCACACCCCGTCCAGCGAGTGGTTTAGCCAAGGAATGCCTAAGCATTCTTCAATAATAATCATCATAATAGCATTCTCCTAATTAAAATAAATTTCATATTTAATTCCCATAAATCAAGTTTACATATTTTCTATCCATTTCTATAACCCAACATGCTCGTAAAATCAGCTAGTTTCATTGCCCCAAACAACACGGCATGAAAATAACACATATAAAATGGGTGCAAGAACGAATATAATATACGAGCATACAATACATATAAATGAAACACATAGCATGGATATAAATATACAATCAAGATTCAATAAGTGTAAAACACTAAATTAACCACGAGAGAATGAAACTTCCTTAAGAGAGTCAAACTTCACAATTGTAGGCCTGTTTTGAAAATCTAGAAAAATCATCTCTGAACATTACTCAAACTATCAATCCGACTTTAGATTTGGATTCTACACAAAAAATTAGGTCAGGTATATGTTCTGAGTTTTTCTCAAGTCTCATCTGAAAGCACTCAAAAAGAAGATACAAAATACCCCAAATAGACTCTTTCGATTCCTCTTGCTTTTGCCTCTTTGGATATCGTTTTTGTCCTTTGTTTTTCAACTTCCTTTCCTTATAATCAACCATAATATTCCTTATATAATCCCTCTCTTAAACCCTATCTTGGAGCCTAAGCTAACACATGTTACCATATTACCCTCTAATTTAAAATTGCTTACTTTACATATTTAACTCATCACAAAATGTCCAAAAGCCATTTGAATTTGAATTTAAATGTTTGATTCGATTTGAAACCAAGATAAATTATTTTTAAATGTATTATAAAAAATATTTTCATTTAAAATAAAGTATCCCGACTAAAATCTTATAGAATATTCATAAATATGCTCTCAAAATTACAGGGTATTACACCTAGTAGACCCAACCCCACCCCATCCACAAAAAAGTCCCGCCGGCAACCCCCTACCCTTATCTTGCCCCACCAAACCCCTTCCGACCCTTCTTTCCACTGGCAATTTTTGACACGATAACCCGTTTACGGTAATAACTCGAAAATGACCCGAACATGACACGATTGGCTTGTATAGATTTAAGAGTACCCAAAACTTATACTCAAATCAAAATCAATGCGACCCGAAAATGACACGACTAACCCGAATTGCCACCCCTAGACACCGGACACCCTGCTGGTCACTTTTCTTCCTCTACACACATGGTTTTTGAGCCGGAATGAATCTTCTTGGGTTTATTTGGGTGAAGAAGAGAGAAGAGGAAGATATAAAGACTAAGATTTGTGGAGTGGACACTCAATTTTTTGAAATTAATTTTTGATCCCCACAAGTTTTTGGTATCAATTTTTGGAATTTACGTCAAACTTGTGTGTAAATTGAAGAAGAGCTTGTATGGTTTGAAACAAGCTCCAAGGTAGTGGTATAAGAAGTTTGATGGGTTTATGTAAACAAATGGCTATTACAGGTGCAACGCTGATCATTACTGCTACTTCAAGAGATTTGAGTCCAGCTACATTATTTTTCTACTTTATGTTGATGATATGTTAGTGACAGAATCAAACATGGGCGAAATCAAGAATTTGAAGACGCAGTTGTCAAGCGAGTTTGACATGAAGGATTTGGGTGTAGCGAAGCAGATTCTTCGGATGAAGATCAACAGAGACAAGCAAAAAGGTACTTTGCAGTTGTCTCAGGTAGAATACATCAGTCGTGTCCTGCGGAGGTTCAACATGGGTGATGCTAAACTAAAGTTGTTAGCACTCCATTGGCTAGTCACTTTCGGTTATCTAACGAACAGTCACCCAAGACGGAGGAAGATAGAAACTTCATGACTAAGGTTCTTTATGCCTCAACGATTGTAAGTCTCATGTATGTCATGGTTTGCACAAGACCAGATATTTCTCATGCAATGGGAGTTGTGAGCAGGTTCATGACTAATCCCAAAAAGCAACATTTGGTAGGAGTCAAGTGGATACTAAGGTATCTGTGAGGTACTACTACCAAATGCCTATATTTTAAAAGAGGCGAGTTGAGACTACAAAGTTTTGTAGATCACAGAAGGAGCACTACCGATTACATTTTCACAGTAGGTACTACTGCAGTCAGTTGGGTTTCACAGCTACAGAAGACTAAAAAAAAATTTGCTGGGCAGTATGGCCACTGCCACTGCCCAGCAGTATATTTTTACCTGTTATAACAACGTTGGTTGTACCTATTCAAACATCATATATCCAAATAAACTAAAGATAGTGCAAATATATATTCATGACGATATAATCCAAATATTCAAAATAGAAATAATATACATGACGATATAATCCAAATATAATTAAAATGGACAAACTTAAAAATAATGTTACTCTTGGATAAATGTGAGGAGGTGAGTTGGCCACACGATATATGAATTGACACACCCACTAATATACATCGTTCCACATTATTCGCGCAACCAAAATAGGGAGTTCTCCTTCCCGGGTATCACATGCGTGATGAGCACTTTGGACTCGATCCCTTGAAGCGCACGTCCATGAACTATTCCACCCTCGACATATTCGGGTCCCTCAACCCCCGCACTATCCGCTGGCCATCAAATACATCCAATATGAACATGCTCGGCCAACCAAGTGTAGACAATGGTCTAGGGAAGGGAGCCAAATAAGGAAGTGGATCATCGAAATACGCACGTGATGGTGAAGAAGCAGCGAGGTCCACATCCTCGTCCTCCTGCGCCTCATTCTCCCGCACCTCCTCCTCCTCCACCACATTCTCCTTCCCTTTCCCTTTCCCCTTCCCCTTTCCGTCTCTGCCCAACGTACGCTTCATGAATGCGTACATATCTTCGACCGTCGCCTCCAAACGGGACAGCTTCGCGTCATGTGAATCCACCATTCGAGCCAACCCGGTGTCGCTCGTCTCCAATCCGATGATCCTAGATTTGGCCACCCGCAAGCTCACCCTCCCTTGTCCTCCCCTTGCGACCAGAGCCAAGCACTTGGCTAAGTGCGTCTGTGGAAAAAGACGCCTTGTCGGCATCAGACTGCGACTCATGCACTTCCTTAAGCTTTGCCTGAAACGACAAAAAGCACATGATTAGTAAAATAAGTAAACTAAAAAATTATAATGTAATTAACAAAAATTAAACTGTCGGATTACTTACAATCGTCGCCGCGACGCTCGGGTACACCTCCTTGTCCTTCCCCTTCTTCGTCCGAAGAGCCACATAAGTATCGAGCCTATGTGGCTTACCCCCTAGCCCACTCCCTACCCCCTGAAATAAAATAAAGTAAAATTAGTATCGGCCCCGCAAAGTAAAATAATGAAGAATAATATATTTTTGTAGTTATAAAAAAATTAAATCTTACCTTCATCCTATGCTCCACCTTAGCATAAGAGGTCCGGCCGGAGTAGTGCACGTCTGTCTTTTTTGCCCGGTTTTCCCTCCCCGATTGGCGAGATGCCAATTGTCGATCCTCGATCTCATTGTCAATGAACTTTTGTCATTGTGCCAATGAGATCGGCTCCTTGGGCGGGACGGATCCACGCCATTGTATAATGGACTCTCGTGTTTTTCCAAAGTACCGTGTCCGCATAGTTTTCTTCCACGACTTGTGTTGCTCCCTCAACTGCTCCAAGACGGAATCGCGTAGCTTTGGATTCAAGTTGAATTGCTCCTGTCCAGCAAATTCAATGTTAGTTGCGAATAAATATAAATATAAATATAAATATAAATATAAAATGAAATCGAAATTGAAATTGAAATTGAAATTGAAATTGAAATTGAAATTGAAATTGAAATTGAAACATTCATATAAATATAATACCTGTAGTGCCGCCCAAACAGCTAACTTGAGCTCATATGGCACCTCCTTCCAACTCATAAACCCCGGGCCGATGACCGTCTTTAGCAGCTCGAGGGATCTCGCTAATAGCTCCGATTTGTTCTCGACGGTAATCCCAAATTTTCCATATTTGGGGAGCCTAGGGGCGGAGGAGCCCTCGTTGCCTCCACTACCACCGAGCGCAGACGACATCATCATAAACAACATCATCATCTTCGTCTTAATATCTGAAGGAGACATTTGCTGTAAAAAAATGTTATTAGTAAAGATAAAAAAAATGTTAATAGTACACATACACACACCCCTACCCCTACCCCACCCCCACCACACACACGCACACGTACACGTACATAAATATGTCTAAACTAGTTGAAAACATCTAACGTGAAATAGTTGAAAACATCTAACGTCATGCCACTTTTAAAAGTAACCAACCCAACATTTCATCAATTAAACTAACAATTAAAGTATACAATTATTAATTTACTAATTTACAATGAGGGGTAATCCTACTTTCATATGAAATTGGCACTGATTATTAATTTACTTTCATCTAAAACTATACAATTAAAATTACAATTAAAGCTATACAATTTCTTAATTAAAGCTATACAATTGTTAAAAAAAACACCACCCCACCCCCCTCCCCCCACCACACCCCCTGCCAACCTCCCCCACCACACACCACCACACACATATATACACACATATTTAATTTCATGTATGTTTCATTTAATTATCATACTTTGTATATATTGTTCGATATACAAAGTAATTTTCAAAAAAAGTTGAAAAATCCCACCCCCATATGGACAATAATTCAGTGGTCATGCCACTTTTAAAACTAACCAACCCAACATTTACTAAACAAAATAATCCAACAGCAATTTCAACAACAAATGTGTAACCCGTACTCCTTCTAATTCATCTACTCAATTAATTCATTTCATCAATTAAACTAACAATTAAAGTATACAATTATTAATTTACTAATTTAAAATGAGGGGCAATCCTACTTTCATATGAAATTGGCACTAATTATTAATTTACTTTCATCTAAAACTATACACGCACACACCTACGCACACACACACACACCACCCCACCCTCACCCCCACCACCCCACTCCCTCCCCCCACCATGACCGTGACAACTACATTTATCATGGCCTTGTCACGGTCATGCCAAGGTCAATGACCGTGACACAAAATGCGTGTTTTATCATCTTATTCATTGCACGATCTTTTATCATCATCTTATCTGTATATTCATTGCAATTATCTACTTCTTTAATCCTTTATCTTTATATTTATTCTTTTAGATTCTTTTATATTTCAAAAGTCTCTTATCCTCATTATATTTTATCACAATATGCATATCTTATAAGAGAGTCGGGTTTGGCATGAATAATTTGTAATGAAGTCTAGAACGAATCTTACTAAATCAATTGGGGTATTTTCATATTTTTATTACTTTATTAATTTATTGTTTATCAATAAAATTATGACATGAGATAATTATAATTGGAGCATAAATTTCATTATCATAAAGGGATAAATCCAACCAAGTACAGAGATTCTACAAATTAAAGTGAGAATTAAATTTAAGACTTTCTAACAACATGCATGTGTATGGATTCTACATAGTTGGGCACGAAAGTAACTAATGATATTTCTAAAAACATACAATTGGCAACATTTTGTGAATTTACTAAACTTTATATCATATTATCAAATTCTGTTAAAAAATTATCTAAGGTTTTACCTGATTGAATTAATTTCATGAATAAAATTATTATTAAATTTGAATATTTATATAATTAAATTTAACATATGAATTCTAGAACTTTTCTAACATTTACACAATTCTAACTATCACTAACCTTGCATTCATACTAAAGTTTACATAGTTTTAACAAATTGTAACAAAATATTATCATATTTTTAGTTAGAAAGTTCCACCCCCACCATCCCACCCCCTCCCCCCACCACACCCCACCCCCACTACCCCCTTCCCCCCTCCCCCACCACACACCACCACACACATATATACACACACATATCCACATACCCCACCCCCTCCCCCCACCACACCCCACCCCCATTACCCCCTTCCCCCCTCCCCCACCACACACCACCACACACATATATACACACACATACACACATACATATACACACATATATATACACACATACACACACATATAGAAATGAAAGACAAAGAGAGGAAAAAAATATACCTTAGAGAGAGAGAGCAGAAATCGCTTAGAGAGAGAGAGAGGGGGGGGGAGAAACCAAAAAAGGTGGGAAAAAAGAAGCCTAGGGCTTTTTTTACTGCATAAGTTGTCACGGTCGTGTCAAGGTCATTGACCGTGATAATTATTTAAAGAATTGTCACGGTCATTAATCATGACACGACCGTGACAACTACATTTGTCACGGCCTTGTCACGGTCAATAACCGTGACAATTCTTTATCACGGTTGTGTCAAGGTCAATGACCGTGACACAAAACACGTATTTTTTGTCACGATCAATGACCTTGACAAGGGTGGCCGGCTGAAAGGTGATAATTTTATCATTCTGGTGTAGTGGAGTAGAGGCTACAAGATTTTGTAGACTCGAATTTTGCTGGTGAGGTAGATCACAGGAGGAGCACTACCGATTACGTTTTCATAGTAGTTACTACTGCAGTCAGTTGGGTTTCGCAGTGCCACAGATTATAGTCGCATTATCCACTACAGAGGCATAATACATAGCTGTGAAAGAAGCCAACAAGGAGATGATCTGGTTATAAGGATTGTTAGAAGAATTGGGATTTAAACAGGTAAAGAATGTTTTGCACAGTGAAGACCATAGTACTATACATCTAGCAAAGAATTCAGTATTTCATTCGAGAACTAAGCACATTGGATTTCGTTGTCACTTCATTAGATCTTTATTAGAAGATGGGATGTTGACAGTTGAGAAAATCCAAGGGAGCAAGAATCCAATTGACATGTTAACCAAGGCAGTTACTACAGAGAAACTGGAGTTATGCTCCGCTTCAGTGAGTCTTCAAAGATAGAAGACAGGAAAGCCTCACACCCAACTCACTGATAGATGCGATGGCTAAGTTGCAGTTCAAAAGTCTCCAAGTGGGAGATTGATAATGTGAATGGAGAATTTGAGGGTAGCTACCATGTGAGACCACAATTAACACACATTGTCTTCATGGTTGGTAGCCTACCAAATGAATAGTTAACACACATGTTTGTTACCCTACCAAATAAATAGTAATAGTTGGTGGCACACCATTTATCTCAACCATCCAATCTTGTTTTGATTTAACGGCTATGGTGACTTCCAAACGACTATAAATAGCATTTGAATTCTCTCATTGTAATCATCCCAAATTCTCAAGCTTGAGAGAAATTAGAGAGCAAAAGAAGAGAGAGTAGTTAGGGAGAAAGACAGTGCATTGTTAACACTCGTCAAAGTGTGTAGAAAACAGTGTTAGCCTCTACAGAAATAGTGAGTGCAAGAGTTAAAAGTGGTTTTATATTTTTATTGTGAAAGTTGGGCGTGAGCCGTGAATGTAGTCAAATTGGTGAACCACGTAAATCTCGTTTTATGTGTGCATTAGTATTTTTGTATTATTTTATTGACCCATTAAATTCCAAGGTCCTGGCAAAATATAATTAGCTGAATTTAACAGCATCTAATTTCCCAACACGTAGATGTGCCGAAGGTTTGCCATTAGGTCATCAGAGACATGGAGAGGGTTAAGCTAGAGACAGAGAAGAATTAACAGTGGTTTGTTATGGTCAAGGGTATTTTGGTTTACTCTAAAAGAGTAGGGGTGTCTCCTTAACATGTTTTAGTCTTGTGTTTTATGCTCCAAACGTTTGGCATCAAGGAGTGATGATTGAACGCCTCTATTTTTTTTGTTGGATGATTGCAAAAATGGATGTAGTTAAATAAATGAAGGATTTATTTCTTGTTTTATCTGCAATTAGCAGCAGACTTTGTCGGCTTCACTTGTAGATCAAAGGCTCCATGTCTCTGCATAACTTTACTTCTTGTTGAATATGAGTTTTGCAACCTTTGCATGATTATTAATTAGGTGTTGTACAGGTTTTTGCTTGAGGAATGACTAATCGGAATTTTTTTCCCTCCCCAGTTCCCCTCCATTTTCTGTTTTTTGTCTAGTCTAACTCGTACAAATTTTCAATTGTTGTTCTCTGGGCTCATATGTTCCAATTAACCATTCTTGAAAAGATATTGGTAGAGGTTGGCATTTCATGTTTTGGGACAATGACCATTAAGACACAGCATGACACGAAATCGCATTTTTTCCCCTGCCACGGGTGTAACACTACGCAATTAAAGCACGATACAAATAATGCGATTATTAGTTTTTTACACCCAATTCACACAGCAAAACACGAAAGCATGAGTAAACACATGAATAACACAAGCCATAATTTCGACACGTACACTACACATGACTTCGTGTCAAAAAAATCTTGACATGCACACTACACATCGAGTTAATTTCGTATTTTTCTAAAATTATCGCCCTTATTTTTTTTTCATCCTTCAAACATGACACCAGTATATCTAGGATCAGCATAAATAGCCATGGTTTTAGCTCATTTTGTTAAAGTACATTTAGAGTTTTTATTTTTATTTTTTATTATTATTATTTATTTTTCCTCGATTTGCCTGTTGATTGATTGGTCTAATTTTTGGCAGCCAATGGATCTGGGAAAGATTGCAAAACTTATAAATGCAGGGAAGATAGACTCATCAGAGCTTATTACAATGAAAACCCTTAAGGTATCATAATTTGCTTATCTTATTTTCTACCTCCCGACTCTTTACTGCCTGTGCTTTGGTTTATACGAGAATTATTTTATACGATAATAGGAGACGGCGGCCAAAGGAAAGCAAATAATGGAGTTAGATTGATGGGCCGTGGTGCAGAGCAGATACAATGGCCCATCCATCTTGAGGTAATATTTTATCTCGTACTTTTTTCATATAGCGCTTTTGTTTCTTATTTCGTACCTGATTGTTCGCCCCTTACCTTTTTTCCTCCTTAAAGATAGAGATACTCTCAACATGTGCATCAATACCTCGTGTATAAAAACCTTTTTTATTCTTTCTAATTTAAATTTCTTATAAGGGTGCGTGTGATTATAAAGTTAAAAAGTAGAGTGAAAACCAATGAGTTCGAGCTAACATGGTACGACTACCCAATCTCCATAGAGAGGTGTGTAGGGTTGAAATCCTGCTAGGGATAGTTTAAAATGAGGAAGGCCATTCCCAGCTGTGTAGCCCATTTTATAACAAACAAACCCTAAATCTTCCTTTCCCACCTCATACCACAGTTTAATACAAGAAGTTTCTTGAGACAACGAAATTGAATTTCACCTCCTATATAATTGGACTAAAAGATCTTTTAATTTTTATTTTATTCATATTGAAGAAAAATGTTCTACCCCTCCCTCCCCCCCCCCCCCCCCCCCCCACCCCCCACCCCCAAAAAAAGGTGGGCTTGGGGGTGCGAAAGTTTGATATGATAGGAGTGGATTCCATGTAAAGAATATATAAAAAGTAATATATCCTCCTCCCTAAACTACTTTTATCTTTTCCAATATTCTCCCAACTTCTTATGAAAATGAACCATTTTCTGGATATTTTCTGATTTTGTTATCAAGCGAGAGTTCAATATAACTGGATCAATTAGTGTTTTAGACTTTGGTACATTCATAATTTTCTTTTGTACTTTTGTACCTTTTTGTCGCTTAATGTAAATGTTTCACTACTAAACGTTTCAAAGCCCTTTTTTTATTTTTTTTAAACGTTGAGGGACGAAAACTGTGCTGAAAGTCCCCCCAAAAAATTAGGGAGGTACCAAAGTCTAAATACGGCCATTGATGAGGTACTCGAGTGGAAAAGATCTTAATTTTTTTTACTGTAGGAAATGATTTCCCTGCCTGTCATCTCTCTCTCTCTCTCACACACACACAACCACACACACACACTCGCACGCACAGACGAAATATGTTTATGAACTTCATCTCACAAGCAAAGCTTCAATTTTATTTCGGAGTATGCACACATCATTCGTTCCTAATCTTGTCACTCAACACAACCGAGCTTGAACAGGTGTCACGGGTGACCGTTAGAGCAAAGGCGGCAGTTGAAGCGGCAGGTGGGTCCGTTAGGAGAGTTTATTACAACAAATTGGGGTTCAAGATACTACTCGAGCCTGAATGGTTTGAAAAGAAGGAGAGACTTCTTCCAAGAGCTGTCAGGCCTCCACCAAAACAGAAGGATAAAGTTGAGATAACGTTGGTCGTTTGCCTGCCCCAACTAAGCCGATTCCTTTTTCGTTTGAAGAGAAAGAGGAAGTTGTAGTTTTCGCTTGGTTGTTTTGATTTCGGTTTTGTTACATTTCGGATTTTATAGAACAGTTACAAATAACCATGGAGGACTTAACCCCCTCCCCCCCCCCCCCCCCCCTCCATTTTTTTGGGTTATGAGAAACTTGGGACTTTTTTTTACTTTTCCCCCTAAGATCATGCATAATTAGACATAACCCCCTGTTTTTAAAAGAAAAATTATTTAACTCGTCGCACATGCATCATCCCCCTTTTACGTTATGCATTGACTCGCTTGTACCTTATGCATGAACTTCTAAGGGTTATTATCTCTCTAAACATCATTGTCTTAAGGGGTAGAGTAAAGAAAACAAATTTAAATTGCAACCATTTGTCATGTAGTATGATAGAGTCTTGTAATAATGAGAATGAAAATGTACGCTTGGATTAGGATTTGGGACTTCATATTTATCATTCATGTTGAGATTCTTCTTCTTTTATATTGATTCATTATTTGAGATTTTCATGTATTGTTGTAATAGGTTGTTCATTATCAATTCCTCAGCTTATGGTTTGAGAATTATATAGCCTTTTCTCTAATCCCCATCACTGTTATTGTGTTTCAGACTCCGTCTGCTCTAGGGGTGACAATTCGGGCTAATGAATCGTGTTTGGGTCTAGCCTGATATGACACGACTTAATCTTACCCAACATGAACTCGACACGCCGTCATATTTTTGTCCTAACACAAACACGATTCGTTAAAACATGACATATCGTGTTAATTTCCTGCAGCTAGAGGAAATTGTTTGTTCCCTTAAGGTTGTGAGAGAGATTGTATAGTAGGGGTTGCGCTTGACACAACAAACACCGTTTAGACATGATACGTAATTTTTTTTAACACGAACAGTGCTTCTAACTTGATTAATAATTTTTACACTCAATCAAACACAATAATACATGAAAACATAAGTAAACATAATAATATGACAACACACAATAACACTCAAAATACAACATGGCATACCAGTAGTACAACACATACTCTTTGTGTTGTAAGTTTTTAATTATTTATTTTTTATTTTGAATGTTCGGGATAGTGATTGCAGGGAACTCTGGCGAATGGGTGACGTTGGTTGTGCAGGGAACTGTCAATATACTTGCAGCTTTGGTACTGCTACACGGTTGTCATAGCGTATACTGCTACAGGGTCTCCCCGTGTGGCTTCAAGGCATGGAAGAAAAAGGAAAATAATTGCACTCCTCGCTATTTCTCTCTCTCTCTCTCACCTCAGAAATTGGCCTCTCTCTCAAATTCGGGACTCCCTCTGCTCAGACCCCCCAAACCGGATTCTTAGCTCTCATTGTTGTAGATATGTGAGTTTCGAGTTTCTACACAGTTGTAAAAATGCACAAAAATTGATTAACTCTACATAGCTATTTCGAGTTTCTACACAACTATTTCTTAACTTTTTTGGTTCATTTAAGTCATTTGTTGATTTTATTAATGCACAAAAATTGATGAACTCTACATTTTTCCTTCAGAGTGAACACAAGAAGAGCTCTACCGTATTAAAAACACAGAGTTGGAAAGATTATATAGAAAGATTATACACTGAGTTGGAAAGACCGTGTTTCTTACTGAGTTGGAAAGCTTATTTTGTGTATGTTAAAAACACCACATCTTTGCCCAAAGACAAAAATAACGAATCCAACGCCAGACTACGGAGTGGGTAGACATTTTTTTAGAGAGAGAGATGTGGATCATGTGTGTTTTTTGGGTTCTGCAATATCTAGATCTGATTCGGTTCGGTGTTTTAATTTATGGAGTACTGCAATCATATTTTGTATTCATGTGTTTTATTGTGTTGAAACACAAACCATATGTTTCAACGCAATAAGCTACAAAAGCATAGTGTTTACACTCTTGAACTTAACAATATAGATTCTAGACTCTAAACCAAAGAGTGACGCAGATCAAATAGTTGGGAGCAGTTAGAAATAATACAGTATATATAAAGAAATTTAAAATTTCAGGGGTATATTTATATTGAAATAAAAAAAAATAGTAAATGTGGTTTGGGTAAACATATATTTATAAGTTAGAATGTAGTTGGACAATGAGCAGGTTGTTACTTTTATGCTGTCATATATGTGTATTTATATATAAAAAAAAAATAACCGTTGGATATAGCCGTTGAACTATTTACAAAATTTGGGGGTCGAAAACGAAAATAAGGCAAATATGATAAGGCTTGCGCGGAACATGATGTTCCGCTTAAGCTATTTTTTTTTCTCCTTCCTTGCGCGGAACAAGATGTTTCGTTTTGGGTATGGGTCCCACAAAAAACTAATTAGTGCAATTGTATCTTTGTTATTTTTTGCCCTACCACTGGTTATATATACCCTTCTACCTTACCCATAGCATTCGTATATACCGCATATATACCGCTTTAGCATACCCATAAGGGTTGCTTTTAGGGAAAGCGTAAAGAAGATATTACACAGTGTGCTCCTATACGTGTATATACTGATTTGATGAATGTTTCATAGAAATCTTCTGATAACTCTTGGAAGTGAAATCATTTCCCAGAAGCATATGTACCATCATTATATTTCTTTTTCTCCACGAATAGATCAAATCAGTCGGTCATGTTGACTTAACTGTGCATAAATATATGTATTATTTAAGACTCCTAGAATAATAGGATTTAATGACAGTGATTATTAATACTATTAAACCCGCTAATTTATCACCGTGCGCAATGGTAGATTATCTACCAAATTAAGTATTTGATGAAACTGTAAACAGTTTATATTTTATGAAAAAGTTTTCTATATTTTGTATGATACATTTTAATAATACATATATGATACATTTGGTTTGTAGTACAAAAAATTGGACGTTATTTGGAAAAAAGTTAAAAATATTTAATTTAAAAAATGTATAATATTTTAAAAGGTTTCTAATACATAAAACAGAGTTTTTAATTTTTTTTGTTAAGAACGCAATTTTTTAATTTTATATGATACATTTTAATAATACATATATGATACATTAGGCCTGTATTAAAAAATTGGATGTTATTTGGAAAAAAATTAAAAAAAATTATTTAAAAAACGTATAATATTTTAAAAGGTTTCTAATACATAAAAAAGAGTTTTTAATTTTTGTTGTTAAGAACGTAATTTTTTTGTTATTTTTTTTAATTTTAATAAAACATTTTATATAAAATATTTTAAAAAAACGTTGGCATGGAACAGAGTTCTGTTTATTGCTACCTGATGTTCTAAAAACAAGTATTATGATGTGTCTTTATTAAGAGATGAATAACCCAAAGTTTTAGAATCGGGTTGCATTCTACTAATACCCCAAAGTTTGCATTCAACTAAGTATTTTGGCTTTGCCTTTTTCTCACAACATGACTAACTTTCTATGGATTTGTTTGAAATCATTTTATTTTATATTTAAAGTTATATACATATGTTCTAATATTGTTATTATGCATATTTCATTGGTTGTGAATATATCTATTATGCCTAATATTTGATACTTAAACTTCCTTTTATTGTATGTAGATGTATCCATTGATATCTATTAGTTGTTAGTTATGAAAGCTTGATAATTGAGAAAAAATAGAAAAACAATTTCTCAATGGTGGTCTAGCAAGTAGGTTGTCATTTTAGATATTTAAAGTGGGTGTGAGGTGCATGCGTTAAAAATATTGCACAATTTAATAGAGTTAATGATACTGGACAATAAAATTTTCAAATTAACGGGTTTTGAATTATTATGTCAAAACTAACATACGAGTCGTGCGATGCATGGGCGATGTACAATAAATAAATATTCTCATTTTGTCATGTTTAGTTTTCCTGAAATGCATGTTTGAGAAAAACGTGATGGACTGTTTTCTTGAAATACAAGTTGTGCGATGCATGGGGGATGCATGGTTCATACTACTATGTAATTTTAAGGTGGATCATTTAAGTTTCATGGGATTTATTTAATGAAGCGTGACTTTAATGATACAAGTGATATAGATTTTTTTTATTGGATTTTGATTTTTGCATATACCTAAGTGTTGTTTGTGTTACTCTCATTCTCCATTTCTTTTGGTTTTACATATATTTGCTTTTTTGGTTACATATATTTATATTTTGATGAAATTTGGTTAGTATTTTTAATTCTTTCATAAAATGACATATACATGGGAGTGCGAGTCTTGTATAATCATAAATACTCGAGAGAACATTTATCATTGTGCCATCGACACGGGTATGAGTATGCGATAACCACAAATATTTAGGAGCAAATTTATCACTGTGCCATCGGCACGGGTACATCCTAATATATATATACATATGACTGTTTTGATGCTCGATTTTTGGGAAGAAATTATTTTGAAAGTTTGGTTTTGGGAAAGGAAAGCATCTCATAAGTTAGAAGACCAACATCGTTTAAGGTGAAAAAAGAATAAAAAAAATACATGAGATAGAAACCTAAAAGCCACCCAAACTAACCCATAAAACCCTCATCTTCACCTCTTCCATCTTCATTCTTCACTTCACCAAACCAAAATAACAAACAATAAAGGTAGAACCTAAACATCAAAAAAATAATGAAGGCTACAAATAATGAATGCTCCACTCCACCGTCAGATGTGATCAAATAAGAAGTTTTATAGTTCTTAAAATATGTAAGTAAACTTAATATATATACACACACACACACACACACACACACACATTAATGTAATTTTAGATTAAGTATAATAGAAAGTGTTTTGACTATTATATTTTATTTAGTTTAAATTTAATTTTTAAATTAATATTTAGTGTACCAGAATATATTTAGTATCCTGATTTACTTTTTACATTTTAAAAATACCAACATATTAAATATATATTTAGTATTTGATTTAATTTTTACTTTTAAGATTTGTTTATTTTAATTCAGTTTTTTTTTTCATATGAAACACGTGTTTTATCGAGTGAATTTTTAAAGAATGATTGGATTAATTTGGATATTCGCCAACCATGTTTTATTGTTCAACTTTGTCCATTATTAATGTGGTGTTAATTGTTAAAATATAGTCACGTCTCCTAGAAAGTATAAGTCCGCTCAATATCATATAGGCGATTTTGCTTCTAAAAATGTGAGATGGACTCACATTAAATTATACATTGTTGTGGTTACTTTATTTTATATTTATTTTTGTTTTTAGATATAAGAGTGTGATTTGTAGGGCTTTGGCCATGGACGGTAAATTAGAAAAAGCACATTGTGTTTTATCATTGGGTATGGTTTAGTCCCTCTACTAGTATGTAGGCAATGCTAATAATTTTTTTATTACATTATGAATACTTAATATTTTTATGTAAGTATTAAAAAAAATCTCTCATCATGTAAGGGGCCCCGATTCAAGGGTTCGCCTCAGGCCCCTAAAACATCGGGGCCGGCCTTGATAACACTGCTAACACGAGTATTGACATGAACACGAAACGGTGACGTATTTAGAAAATCCGACAGGAACTTGTTACCCCTATGTTACAAAAATTTGGGAATGTTCATAAATTGCATGAGCACCCTTGTTAATTTTTGGGGTTGAGTTCTGCTACTAAATTTTTTAACAAAGCATCAAAAATGGGTACCGCATAAATGGATAGAGGTTAAGCTCTACACATGAAAATACCAAAAAAAATAAAAATAAAATAAAAAATCCATTAAAATCCCTTCATTATTATCAACTGACCTAGTCAACAAAACATATCAAGACAAATTTACCCGGTTGTCGCTTTCTTCCTGCTACAAAACCAGAGTTTACTTCACATGGTCCCATATTTCCACATTCTTTACCGTTGCACATAATATATAAACATAAAAACATAATATATAAACATAAATATAGATATTTGAACCACACTATTGACCCACACACCATTAAACACAAATACACAGTTTCTCTTTCCTCAACAACGACAACCAATCTTCATTTTCCTCTCTCCTCTTAAATCTCTCTCTCTCTCTCACACACACACACACACATTCACTCATTAACACCCCCATCTTTCATCTTTCTCAAATTTCTCTCTCCCTTCAACAACCCATTTTCATCTCTCTCATTCATCTTAAATCTCTCTCACTCTCTCACACACACACACACACTTTCTCTCTCCTGAACACCCCATCTTTATCTCTTTCTCTCTCTCTCTCTCTCACACACACACACACACACACACTTGCTCTCACCTTAACACCCCATCTTCATCTATCTCAAATTTCTCTCTCTCTCTCTCTCTCTCTCTCTCTCTCTCACACACACACACACACACACACATTTTCACTCTCCTCAACAACCCATATTTTCATCTTCCCCTCTCTCTCTCTCTCTCTCTCATATACACGCACACACATATTTTAACTCCTCAACAATCCATATTTTCATCTCTCTCTCTCACACACACACACACACACACACATTTTCACTCTCCCATATTTTCATCTTCCCTCACCCTTCTCAAATCTCTCTCTCTCTCTCATACACACACACATTTTCTCCCTCTCCTCAACAACCCACTCCCCCTTCTTCTCAAATCTCTCTCCACCCTTAAATGGCAGATTATGATACCATCACCCACCACAACCACACCCATAATCACAATCAAAATCAGAATGAAAATGTTATCATCCAAAAAGAAAATGCCTTACAAGCACTCAACACAATTATACAACTTCACTTTGAAAAAACACTAGAGAAGAAAAGAGCAGTGGATCTTCAGAAAAAAGAGCTCTGGAAATTATTTCTACTCTTTTTTCTCTTCTTGGGCCTGGTTTTTGGGTCCCAAGCCCAATCTTCTAGGCTACAATGTCGCCATTGCTGGGTACCCATTGGGCTTCTATCCCTGGCCCACCTTATCTTCTACGTCTCCGTGGCCCAGACACTCAGGTGAGAGACAATATTTATCTTTACTTTACTTGATTTTTCAATAATTTATTGTGGTATTATTAATTATTTATGTCCCACCGAGTAAGTAATAATATCAACAAAAAATCTCTTATACATACAAGATATGAGATCAACTAATGCGGACTATTTTTTTTTTTAAATAGTGAAAAAAATATTTTTAAGTTGATTTTTGTGTGTTATTTAAATATTTCGAGGGATATCATAAAAAAAAATTAGCCCAAAATAATTTTTTTTACTATTTTAAAAAAATTGATCAAATTATGTTTGTTCTTAAGACGTTAAAAATTGACATAGTTTGATCGCTTTTTTTAAAATAATAAAAAAATAATTTTGAACTTATTTTTTACGCAAAAAAATGAATTTAAAAATATTTTTTTACTATTTAAAAAAAAAGTCTGACACAAAAATAATATGTAGAGATAGTATTTATGAGAAGTATATATTGGATTATTTGTGATTCCACAATCATTAATTGTTTTTATAGGAAAAGGTTTTAATGTTTTCTCTTTTTGAGATTTGACCACTTTATTGACTTCTACATGTGCAAAAGTACAAAACTTTTTTGTGTAATTAAAAGTCATTTTATTGATGAAATTATAAAATAGAGTGATTCTACACGTACAAACGATTCGTACGATGTGTCGTGTCTGTATTGATTCGTGTATGGGTTCACTCAAAGCACGAATCAATACAGACACGACACGTCAGTCTGTACAAATAAATTTTTTATACAAAATAATAGTGGGACCAACTTCCAAATAGCACTTAATTTTTTTTGAACTTTTTTTTTCCCTTTTAAAGTAATACACATAAAAGGTGTTTCTTAAATTGGGTACCAAGCTAAAGATTGTCTTTAGACTTTGAGAAATGTTATTCATATTTACATTTTTTACTTACATTTAACTGAATTGCTTTAACATGATCATATCTTTGTCTAAATTACCGGATTGTTTTAACATGATCATATCTTTGACTAAATGCTTATAAAAATGTAGGTTAGTGAGAAACTTTTACATTTAATGATGATAAAGAATCAAAGTCTATTGAAGTCTAAATAGGATCTATTAGTGAGCTATCCAAGTTGAAATCATCCATAATTCATTATAAATTTCATGTCGGAGTTTTAAATATTACAATTGTATTATATTATTTATCTCATATTGTTTTTGAGACTTTGATACATATATGACAACATTTACGTTTGGTGATGAAAAAAGTATCGAAATCTATAATTTTGTAAAATAGGTACTAAAGTCAAAATACGATCAATAGTGACTATATATATATATATATATATATATATATATATATATATATGTATTGGTTTTTCGCATATATAAAAGTTTATCACTATTTAAGTCCTATTAGTGCGAACTCATTGCAGAAAGGAACTAAATTGCATCACAAGAGGGAAACTTTACAGATTTAGAAAAATATGACTCAAAATTCATTTTTGGTGAATGTAGTAAATATTTAAAATGTTTATAATAAATGCATAAAACACACAATAAATATTTACTTTGCTTATATTTTATAAACATAATGAATATTTGTATTATACACTAGAAAATGAAACCATTTTAGATCTTGAAAGTTCGTAATAATTATTTACAATGCTAGGTATTACATACATAGCAAATATTTATTGTAATCGCAAAATTGAATTGAACACATGATGTTTAATTTTTTAAATTTTACACTGAATCTGGATCTTGTTTAAGTCTTGATTAGTAGGTTTCAAAAATCTCTAATTTGTAAAACTCGGATTCGTATAACGAAAGTTATCGTTTTCTCAAGTGTAAAAGGGGAAAATTAACAACTATTTTATGTTTGGTGGGAATGTAGCGATATAGGTATATTAGTAAGGAGAAAATTAAAAAATGAGACTTAATTAATTAACTTTTTTAGGACCTATATCATCATTTACGTTCAAAATAGACTTCCAAATGTAACCAAATCTAAATATAATGTTGACATATAACAGTTGTATTCGATATTTTCTCACGTCAGGTGTATTAATGGGTTCAAGTACCAACGTCGGTGCCACAAGCTAACCCTCGGCCTCGCCACTGAGCGTCTCCGCCAAATTCGGACGCGATTTATGAATAGTAGTGGTGGTGGTGGAGGTGATGAGTTGGACTATTTAGGGGATGAATCATTTGAAATTCATTATCAAGAGCCACCAGAGAGCTATTTTGGTAAATTCAAGAGGAATTGGGCTTTGCATTTTGCCTTCTTGATCTTCATATATGGATTTATGGTTTCTTCCTCTGTTGTTCTACTTTGTTTCTGATTAAAAATCTAGCTAATTGTATTTTTTTCCAACAAATTAAATTCATCTGGGATCTGTTAATTAGGTTTTTTAATCTGTTAATTAGGTTTTTTAACGTCGAATTCATTGTACTCACTATGCGTGTGTAAGTAAAATTCACATATATACTTTTCAATTAATTTTTGGAGCTAGGATCTGGTATTTAGGGCCCGTTTCGTACGCAGTAAAATTGGATGAAATCAGTTTCATTTCAACAATATTGGAAAAGTATAGAATACTGCGTTTGATGCGACATTAAGTTGAATTCAAAATCCATCTAATATGTGTGATTCCTATTTTCTCATGGAAATCTTTATAAATATTTTTTTTGAAAATAAAAATACTCATAAAAATTATTAAATTATAAAAACTTTCTTTGAATATAAACATTTAATTTGTGAATATAATTTGTTTTTGTTAAGGTTATTTTTTGTATTTTCGCTCATGCAATATACAGATTATATTGCTCTACAATATACACAAATCTACAACAAATAGTGAATCGTATAATTTTGTTTTATTACATGTCCAAAACAATTCAATTTAAGATACATATAGTAATAAAATTGCTAAAGAGTATTATTAGTTTATATTTGTGCATTCTTATCTCACTCTCCATGCATTATCCAAATACTAAATTTTGATTATTAATAAGAATCCATTGATTAATCACGGCGAAAGGATTCAGTATTCCTCACAAAAGATTTTCAAACAATCGCTTTCTCAATAATCATGATTTATCCAAAATATTACTGCGTATGAAACGAGGCCAAAGAGTTTTTGGGCTTCAATATAAATTTAATAATTTGTTTTTGTTTCTAAATTTTGATTCATGAGATAATTACATAATTAGAGTTTTGATTCTTAAAAAGAATCCACTGATTAATCGGGCGCTAAATCAGTGGCGGAGCCATGCCTTGGGTATGGTGGGGTGCCTACCTTAAGTTTAGAATTTTTTTTACATTACTACTATCAAGTTTGAAAATTTTAGGGAAAAACATAGCAAAATTTGAAAATTATAACATATTGCTCACCTTAATAGTTAAAAAATTATTAATATTACCCTCTGCCCACCTTAATTAAAAGTTCGGGGCTAAATGATATAGTAAGCAAAAGATTTTTCAACAATCACTTTCTCGGTGAACATGATTCATCCAAAATATTACTGCGTACGAAACGAGGCCAATGAGTTTTTGAGCTTCAATATAAATTTAATACTTTTTTTTCTAAATTTTGATTCCTCAGATAATTGAATAATTAGACTTTTCAATAGAATTTCATAGATTGAGACTGCAGATCTTGTGATCCCGTGTGTGCATTAACCCACTTGTACTTTTTGCATGTGAGAGTAAGTCAAATATGGAATTATTTCTTGGGTAAAGGGCAAAAAACCAATATTTTTTTAGGCCAACAAATTTGTATAAATGCAAAAATAAATTTGTAAAAATCACTACATGACAAAATTTTTACTTTCTAAATGTTTGTGCGTCCCAAGTCCTCATGTTTCATTTGGTGTGAAAGAGGACAACTTTTCTTTTCTAAACTTTAAAATCTAATCAAGTGGTTTATTTTTTTTGTTTCTTTTTATTTTGTTGGTACATGTAATAAATAAAATCCGAAACTTATGAACATGCTTTTTTAGCAATGAGACAAAAGATACAGATAATTTTAAAAACAAACCATAGCTGTAAATAGTCAAATTTATTTAGTGAACTGTACGTGAGATCCATACATTATATATATGCTGTTATATTACTTTTGGTAGATCTATTTGGAGTATTGGGGGTCAATATATATTTAATAATTTTTTAGGGGGCAAACTGACATATTATTCGCTGGCTTTTCAATTGCGTTTGGTAGAGTCCCCGCGGGATCTACGATTTAGAGTATTGGTGGACAATGAATATTTTAATCATTTTAGAGTGGGCAAAATTTATAGATTGACAGTTAACCCCCTCACAAAAGATTTTAGATGAAAAAAGTCCACTTTTATTTTATTTTTTCTCTTCAATTAACCCCATCTCCTTATCAAATAATCACAAAACACTAAAACCCTAAATTTAAACCCATAAACATCTCCCTCTGACAGCATTTGTTGGTGATTAAAATTTGGTCAAGAGTAATACTAAAGGATCCTTTTTTGTGACTCTTTTTTTGTGATTCGATTGATATGTCAAACATATATTGGGTGGGTGGCGTTTCAAATGGATCCATGTGAATTATAAATAAATACCACCTGATATGTGTTTGACACATTAGTCGGATAATAAAAAATGATCACGGAAAAGAATATCCGTAATATTACTCTTTGGTCAAAGTTTGTGTCGAAAGTATCTATAATTTGGTCAACATTTTCTATCAAATGGCCAAAAGTATCTGTAGTTTGATCAAAGTATCTATAATTTAATTTAACATCTATATTTTTGTCAAAGTATTTGTGAAATAATTAGATTATCTATTAATTGAATCAAAGTATATGATAATTTTATTAAATATTATGTTGACATAAAATAGGCAAAGGGTTCAATTAAAAGCATAATGTGAGATAAGGAGTTTTATTAAAATGATAATATAAAAATGTTTTAAGTGGTCTAGTATGTTTATTTAACAGGGCCTAAAATCTATATGAATTTATTTATTTTAATAAAAATCATAACATTTAATGGTACTTTTTTTTTATTTACAAATTAGTGGACTACCGAGGGATGGCAATTTCACCTGTCCCGTCGGGTTTTCGCCTGGCTCTCCCCTAATGGGGCGGGTTTGAAAATGATTTTTTCGGGTTCAAGGCGAGTTCGGGTTGAAAAATTATACTCAAGGCGGGTTCGGGATGGAAGGGTTAGGTGTAAAAAAGCCAACCCGCACTGTTTATACATATTTTAGCAGAAAAAATATATTTGAAAAGAAATATCTTTAGATAAATATATTTTAAATTATATTTCATTCCTTACTAATAATGTAAGTTGGTAATAATGGTAGTGCACTTGTGCATTATTTTAAGGGGTATATACTAAATAGTCACTCGAACATTTTTTAATACACGTTTAGTGCAAATCTTTTTATTTTGTTCTGAAAAGTCCCTCACCACTAGTAGTGGCAAAATGTGGCCCAAATAATAAAACAATCCATATTAGCCCACTCATCTTAATATGGGGCCCATATTTAAAAGCTATGAGTTAAATATGGGCCCCATATTTCAAAGCTAAGAATCAAATATAAAGCCCAATTTTAAAAGATACAAATCAAATATATTACTCATTTTTAAAAGTTGTGAGTAAAATATGAGTTTTTTTATATATACCTCGAATTGTAATACTTTAGTAAAAAAAAAATGGGTTGGCCTAACTCATATTTGGTCCTTCCATATTTGGCCTGGCCCACATTTAACCCAACTCATATTTGGCCCAACCCACATTTAGCCCAACCCATATTTGACCCGCCCAAATTTGGCCCAACCCATAATTTTGCCGGTGCTACTCACCACATTAAAATACTAAAAAAAAGGAGCTAGCGCGCGTGCGCGAAGGGGGGGGGGAGGGGGGGGAGGGGGGACTTTTAAAAACAAGAGAATATTAGTTAAATGGGTGTTTAAGGAGCTTTTCGAAACAAAATAAAAAGGGTTGGATTAAATGTTTATTAAAAAATATTTGAGGGACTTTTTTGTAATTGATCCTTATTTTAAATATGTAAAAATATAAGTTAGTTAAATTATTTAAATTCAATAAGTGGGTCGGGTCGGGTCGGGTTCGGGGTTCAAGTTTTAATTGTAAAATCCATTTCGGTTTTGGGGCAAGGGAAGGCGGGTTTGATATTTTCCTAAACGGGTTGGATTTGATTTTGCGAAATCCGGCCTGCCGGCATCCCTATCTACTTCTACTCATGTAATTGGTGGTGTGAAATAATCGTGGAAAAGAAAAACTGTTGGTATTAAAGGATAACCTTTCTTTCCTAATATCATTAGTTATTATTTTTTAATTTGATATTTCAATAATTTGCATATTTAGACTTTCACATATTTGTCAAAAAAATCGACTTTGGTACTTTTCTGTCTAAATATGACTAAGTTTCGCAACTGAAACTAACAATAAGCCACAAAAAAACATCAAAGTTTAAAAAACTTAGTAAATGTATTAAACTCCAATAATACAAATTAATTAAGTGCCATAGATTAAAAAACAATTTAAAATTAAACATAGTGATTTTTTTATGTTTTTTTTTTATTTTGTTCGTAAATTGTACATGCAATAAACAAAATCTGTATTGAAGAACAATTTTTTAGAAATAAGACAAAAGAGACAGATAATTAAAAAAACCACCCACATATATAGTTGTAAATAGTTAAATTCATTTAGTGAACTGTACCACTGTCTACGATTAATGCTTCCCCCGTTCTGACCCATTACTCATAGTTGTACAAATAATGAAAGAGAATTTGAATGGGTTATTGTCACCATCCTAAAAGGAGCTTTTGATGTGGAATTAGCTTTCGGCTCATTCCTATGACTTAGTTGCCATTTAAAAATCAAGCGTCTTAGTTCATTTGTATAAGATTGTTATTGAGATAATTTTAAAAATAGATTGAATTTAGTTCCCAATTCGATTATTAATACTGTCAAAATAATACTTCGTCAGCAAAACTCACGAACCGCGAATGAAATTAGTCGAGGTGCGCGTAAGCTTTTCGGACACCTCATGGTATGCTACACAAAATAAAAGTTACCATTTAAAGTGTTGTATCAACATGAAATATTTAACAGTAGGGTTTTCTGTGTTTGATAAAAAGTAGGGTTGTTAGACTTTGGCCTCGAAATTTTTCGCGGTTTGAAAATTGACACGGTGAATCTTAATATTCTGCTATTGACCTCCAATTTAGATAGAAATGTCAATCCGCCAAAAATCATAAGAATATGAAATTACAACTATACCCTCATCTAAGTAGATTAAATTATAAATATATACCCTCATCTAGTTTTAAAAAATAGAAAATCCTAATGCACTCTCAATTTTTTTAATCAATCTAATTCTGGATGGGCAACCACCCCTCTATCTCTCAACACATCTCTCAAACTTCCCCTCCCTCCCCTCTCTCTTTGGCCACTCTCCCTCTCGACCTCTCATTCTAAATCTCTCGCTCTCTCTCATAGTTTCCTTACGAATAAGTAGTTGGGTTCATTGGAATGCAGTGGTGGCAATTAGGTTGTAGCAGAGGCGATTAGGCTATGTCGAGGAGTGACGATTGGGTTATCTTGATCTCATGTTATTAATAATTTTTCTAGGGAAAGTCATATATTTTCTTGTCTAGGAAAATCATGCATTTTTTCGGGATATGCATGAGTTCCCGATAAAATGTATTTCTTTCCCCAAAAGCCCGTACATTATCTCGGGAAAATTGATGATGTGTCCCACCCCACCCCCCAAAAAAATCTTGAATTATTTATTCACATAAATAAACAAAAAATCAATAATTATTTGTTATATTTTCTTGGCAATGGTTGAGATTTTGAAAAAAAAAAGTATATGTGTTGGAGTGAAAGTTAACACCTTGACTTTGCATGTCATAATTGGGAAGATTGCGAGATTAAAAACAACAAATTTACGTGGTTCAGCCTCGTGTTGAACTACGTCCACGAACAGAGGGAACAATATTGTTTTATATAATTGAACAAAGTGATTACAAGGTTATTCTTCAGAAGGATTTTTGTCTCTTACTCTATCCTTTCATAGCTTTATACTATAGACGTACATGTGATTCACCCCTAACCTACTAAGATCCAGGGAAGTGCTTTAGGAACACAGTCGACCATGTGACTGTCACTGAGGTTGCATTGTTGACCCCATTTTCTTACTAAGCGGGGGAGTGGAACTTGATGGTTGATTGGGTGCGGAGAATGTGCATAGTGGGGTTTCCAAATTTGTGGTATCATCTTACTAATTAGTTGCCTCTAAACCTTTTGGAACTAACAATCATATTTGAAGAGTTTCTTTAAAGACGAGTTAGAATCATTCTCCTTTGTTGCCTAATTCTCATGGAACTTGGGTTTCATGCCTAATTATTATGCGTCAATCGAGTTGTCGTTTCCCAAGGTTGCGCGCGTGATAACATTACTTTCGATGATTCACTTAGTCTCGATTTGAACCACTGAATTTCAAAAGGCATTCCTGACACATTAAAACCCCTTCTTACCTTATAAATTATTCACTTTATCCATTTGTAAATTTTAAAGAGCAACATATGTCATTTATGGACAAAGAAGAACTCCAACGTACCATCTTCTGACCTTTTTCGTCACCGGTCGTCGTCATGTTTTCAACAAAACCCATTTTGTCATTCTTTGCTTGCCATCAGAATTTTACTATCATCTTCGATATGCTTCTTTGACCTCCCACGTTTGTTCTTTTTTTTCTTCTAACTCTGGATTCACCAGGCTTTATCAACTCCAAATATTAGAAAACACAAATTGCTATAATTTAAAATTTCATTCTTAGAACTTGATATATGAAATAATCTAAAACTTTTCTAACAATATAAGATGCAAGAGATGTCGATATGAATAATCACCAATAATAAAGTCCAACAACATCACCCTATAATATAATCTAATACTGATAGAATTTAATCCCTAATAATGTCCAAGTAAAACTGTGGAGTCACAAGTGACCCACCAATCCAAAACTTGCTTATAAAGATAAGCAATGAAAAGAAAACTACTCCGTATATGATATAAATCTCGAAAAGTCCAAGCCAGCACACCAAGATCCAATAACTCCTAAAATCGCACTCCTAACCTGAGACATTAGTCCACGATACGATGGGTCAGACCTACCAAAAGAATACTAACTACATGATCCAAAATAGGGCAATAGAAATCCAACAAGAAGTATTAAGTGAGCAAAATACCACAATATAGTATTTTTTATAACAATAAAATATAAACTTAGAATTTTCATTAATATCCACCATATAACATAATATAATCAATTATCCGAATAATAACACGCGATATCAACGTTTCATATAATAATAACAACAGTGTAGAGAGATATCCTTTTAAATACTGGGTTTAACAATTAACTACATAGTATCAGATTTTTACAACTATCTACTTAATAACCGATATTAAAAACATTCTCTTTTAAATATGGATATTAACAATTATCAATTTATCAACCAATACCAATAATTATATAATCCTCAACTCATAATACAACTAAAGTTTTTTATCCACTTTCCACTTTCATAGCCCATCAATAACATCATTGCATGTTTCATTTCTATTCTAGCCAACCAATCTTCTTATTTTCACGTTAAAACATTAATTATCCACTTATCACTTTCTTGCCTCATTTATATCATAAACTCTCATGACCCCGAACATACCATGGGATAACCCGCATAATAAATTACTATCACAAACAAAATCCATCATCCTCCCTCATGGCCCTTCACATTACATAGTGCACTATCAATACCATCTTACGAATATCAGCAACCACGTCTAACATCCATAATTGTATCAAACTCATAGCCCACATTACCATAGCTAGACAGTCTCACTGATGACCCTGTACATACTCATAATATAGTCCAAGAAAATCATACCTTTATTATCGCCAGACAGTCTAGGTCATGCTCCTTCAGTATATCTAAATCCAGAGAATACGAAACCTACACCAATAGAAACACACAACCATCAATATCCGTTAAAGTAGTTAACCAATATCGGTCGTGCACACACGATACTCCATATCTAGTCGACATTATGACCAGTACCTACAGAGACGCCAAAGTAATTATCACTTTCTATAGAAATTTAAATATCCTAAACTATCAACTCCCAACCTTCTTTAGACTTTAGCATGTGATATCTCATAAACGAATCTATATAAGGAACCCCCTAATACACTTCTGTCTAGGTCAAGTGGCCATCGAAACTCAATATATATATAACTTAAGAAACACTATGCAACTTACCCATCCTAAGCTACCAATTCGTAGAATTCTCTAGATTCCTTGCGTAGGACATCTCAGTCTAGATTAGGAACTCATCGAGATCAAATAATTACTAAACTTACCCTTTTACAACCGAATACACATGATTCTAGTCATCAACCACCTACTACACAAAAATACATAATGTGCTCATATCATTACCACTAACCTCACTTATTCCTCATCAATTTCTCATATTCCTTTAACATCCCAACATCCACAAGTTTCCACTCACAAGCTTCATATTCCAGTAATCCCTTACCCAATACTTACAACATAACACCTAAAAGTACATATAAGACCTATTTTTTCCTAAATTCCCAACTTTCACCTTCTTTAAAATTCATGTGTTGGATGTCTCATAAATGAAATCCAAACATTTGTCATGCAAGATCAATGGCTCCAAAGTGTAGTGCAATGTGTCGTATCCCATTATTGGAAAGTTTGAAATCAAATGGAACTTATATAAAATATTTATGGTATTGAATTTAAACCTTTAAATAAATAGAGATGACAATTGAGGTCTTCATAAACCATCCCTTGAGTAAATGTTTTGTTCGATCATGGCTATTAAAATGATATTTCCACACACTGTAACTCTATTGGCACTATACTCACTCATGATGAACCATGACTGTTGATGCAAAAAACTGGACTGAATCCCATTTTTATGATCACAGATAAATATATAAAAGCAATCCAATCAAGCACATGAGAGACAAAGATTTTTAAAGTGGTTCGGCTATAAGAAAAAGCCTACGTCCACTGTTATTTTATTCCCAGGGGTTTACAATTGCACAATGTGGTGGAGAGAGGGAGAAAAATGTGTGTATCTTGTGTATGGTCTCTCATAGTTGTCAGGTTCCCTTTTCTATGATGGGTTTACCATGTATTTATAGCCATGAGGTTATCCATATGAAAAGGCCATGTGTTGTCATCTAGTAGGCATCTATTGATATAGTAGAAATGTACATTAATGCTCATTAAATGCGTTGTTATCTGCATTTAATGCACATTAAATGCATAGTTATCCTTTGATTTGGAGTTGCTCTGCACGCCTTGAGTTGCTCTGCACGCAAGGCTGCTTATTGCTCGTTGCTCTACAGACCTGCTCGTTGCTCTGCACACCTGCTAATTGCTCTGCACCCTTTGAGTTGCTTGGTGATAGTATGTATTAGCCACATAAGGTGACACGTCTTCATTTAATTGGTCCACATCAACTGACTAATTTTTGCGTCAACAATGACCATTATCCTTATCCACTAATGACGTATCCGCTAACGTGGCATGGAGACCCATTTCTATTAAGACCATCTCCAAATGGGCATTCCTAATGTAATGTATGGTGAAAATTGACTTATAGGGGCTCCAATTGTGCAGATTTTGCTAACCATGAAAAAAATGCATTTTGGTTGATCAATAATGTGTGCGACATTTTAACTGTCACGAGTTTTTTTCTCATTTTTTTGTTACTTGTTTCGTGGCATGACACTTGAAGTACTGTGAAATATCCTGTATGGTGATTCAAGGCAGTGCCACCAATAATGTCAAATGAACGGTTAAACCATTTGTTGAATTTATATGTTATCATTTCCTCAAAATACAAATTCTTCTAGTGTGTTATTTTCATGGGTAAACATCTACAACAAATATAGGGGGGGGGTGAATAGGTTTGTAGATATATTATTATTATTATTAATTTTTTTTATTTCAAACACTTTTTCTTGCACATTCAAGTTGCTCAACATAAGTTTTACCAATTTGATTATTCAATGATAAGGTTAACACAATCAAAGATGTAATTAGGTTAATGCAGATGAGCAAAACTAAATCTAACACACCCAATTTAATTTAAGTTCAATCCACTAGATTCAAATAAGATATAAGTGATGCGTGTGATAAAATGTGTGCATACAAGTATAAATCATTCGCAATCAACCATTAGATAAATTTACGAGGAAAAAAAACCCCTAGGGGTAAAAAAATCTCGACGCACTCCGATTCTCATTCCTACTTGAAAAATAATTTTCCAAAAGGCAAAATGGTACCTCTCACACAATTCCTATCGTGTAGTCACCTATAAACCTTTCAAATATTCCTCATGGCCAATGAGAATTCACAACGAGCTCCATGCCACGAATAAAGAAGTCCATTATTTTCCTTGGAATCGAGCCACAGTCCAAATTCTCCACTACTACAAAATGCCTCCTTTTTTAGTTTAAGGAGTGATAAATCACAGTAATTCAGAAAAAGTAGATTAAATTAATTGAGGCTAGTGTATAAATCTGAACTAAAACACTCTCATTTTATTGTCAGAAACATAAATCATGTATATATCTAAGTTTTAGCAATTATGGAGGGAACAAGTGAAATTCGAAAGAGAAGCAAAGGCAAAATTCTCTCAACCACTAAATCTTATCAGAAAGGTGTTTAAGTTATGAGGTTTTCAAATATGTAAAAGTGGAAGGAAAATTAGCCTATCTATAAAAACATTTCAAAAACTGTCATTGCCGTGCACACAATGAGATCCAACCATTCGCACGATTTTGTCGAGTATGGACTTTGAACCTTGTCCGTGTGCATACACACAATTTAGAGTCGTGCGAATGCAACTATGTCCACAGACACAAATAGTGGCCCTGCGAATGGTCCAATGCAAGACTAATCAGAAACAAGTTTCAAGGACAAAATGAAACATAACTAATTTCCACAAATGTTTTTAAAACATTTAAAACCCTCTGAGATTAAGAAAAAATTAGTTGAGTTCATCGACTTTCAAAACCCTCACACATTTTAAAAAGGTTTTATGCATGTGTGCATGTCTAACCATAATCAATTCATGATCTACAAAAAGGATATAGTATTCACTTCAATGTGAAGGAATTGCAATGTAAGTCTTCACTGAGCGATGGTGCATGGTCTTGAATCTTCAGTCTTTAATCTTAAAGGTTCGTCTTACCTATTATAGACCGCGCCTCACTTATAACGAATCAAGTCAATGTGATAATAGACTAAATATTTTGACATGAGAGATGATCAATTTATATATAATATAAATGTTTATATCTTCAATCTCCCCCTTTAGCTATTCCGTGACAAAATACTCAAAATCCAAAATGATCTTATTACCCTTACAAGACATACAATCGATTAGGCATATAATGAATGTAGTAGAAGGTTATGTAAAAAATGCATAAGACTAAATGATAATGGAAAAGTCGTGTTTGAACATGAGTTGGAGTCGGAATATCAACGCTAAGCTTGAAATCACACGAAACAACAAATGACATCATGCAAGCAATAACAGCACAAAGAGAAACTCCCCCTACTTGAGGATTCTCCAAAAAAATCAATGTGATATAGATGATATATAAATTAAGATATAGATGATATATAAATTATGTAAGCATGTGAAGTATAAAGCATCTAATATCAATGAGTAACATAAATAGTATAGTTCCCCTTAAACAACATCACCCCATAACATAGATAGTTCACTACGCCATATATCGAGAATGGTAACGGATTTGACCTATGACAATGGCCCCAGGTCATGGTTTTGGTCCCTGACCATTTTAAGGGTGACCATCTAGGGGTTACAGTCCAAAGTCATAAGGATAATATGGGATCATGGTTCTTTGGGTGACATTAAAGTTATGGCTTGGTCATGGATGAGGACCGCGACCCTACCACTGACCATTTCCTATGTTGTTTTGATGGTCATGGTTCTCAACTGTGACCATTAATGGTGGTATTTTGATGTTAGTCACAGTTTAAGACCATAACCCTAGTTGTTAGAAAAATGGGCACCTATTTTCGTCACGACTCATTGCCCTAATCATTGTTGAATTTAATTAAAAAAATAAAATTTAAGTTTTTACCTCCCCAACAAAACCTGCATTATTTTCAAACCTGTATACATTTTCACAAATAAATATTAAGGCATAAAATTATTCACCATAAATTAAGTAAGTTTTAATTTTTTTTGTCAAAGTCTCCATTGTTTTTACATAAGAACCAACCTGTTCAATTCATTAAAATATATCAAACACCACAACAATATTCCAATATATTCAATACCGACCTCTAAGACAACATATACGAGTTTTAAACTAATATTTAAACAAAATAACTAGTTTGATAGTACTCAAGTCCATGTTTAAAAGATTTAAAATACAATGTTCCCAATCACTGACTCGCACGACCAAGTACAAGGTAAAGTATTAATCGTAATTTACTTACATAAAGTGCTTAAGCTTCATGAGACATCCATTTATCATTTTTTGAATGAGGCTCAGCACCATCCTCATAGGCTCACCACCAACAAACCCACATAGCTGTGTAATTAGAAAGCATATTTTTAAGAAAAATTCCAATTTATATTGTAAAATTAGTATATCCCCAAAGTAATAAAATAGATTACATAATACATATGGACTTGAATAAAATAGTTTAAGTAATACTTAGTTACAGTCATTTGGTTATGACGAAGCATGACATGAACAGTAACATAAGGACTTGAATATCGAAATCACTAGGTCTACAAATATTTCAAATAGTAAGAAAGGACGTGAATCCCAAAATGACTTTCGGACGACTACATAGACAAAAATGGCATCAACGTTCACATAGTTTGTACAATGAACAAGTTTGGGTCTAACCCATAATCCGAATCTAGGGTGTTTCTTTTGATTTATGAAAATAGATGTCAAATGTGTTAAAAATGTAGGAAATTATGTGCACACTCTAAATTGGAAATTATGTTATAAGCCCTCTTTGTTCGGTGTTCAATTTATTAAAATAGATTTGAATGTACATTTAATAATAAAAATAGTAGGATTAGTGATAAAAGTATTACTTACAAACTACAAATGGATATTTGAAAATGGTATTAGTATTTAACAATAATCCTACGTTTGATGCCTTATGTCTCAGTGAACACCACATAACATAAACCACCAATCGAGTCAACCATACAAATAGTCAACTTCATAAAAAAACGTGATAATTTTACGGTTATATCAGATTGGAGATTTGTTATTAGTGTCGTATTAAAAACTGGATAAGATCTGCTAAAAAATTAAAAAAATGTGAACAATGAGGAAGCAAGTGAAGGAGAACTAAATATATGATTTGAAGATGCACAATTGTAAATAAATACAAGGGTTGTTCAAATAAATAAAATAAAAATAGGGTTATCATACAAGGGTTAACCAAATAAGAATAAAATAATTTTTTGAAACCGAACCTTTATCTAAATAAAATAAAAGACCCTTCATACTATGATTGTCATCAATAGAATGCCTGAACTCTGTAAGTCCTTTAATGCGTCTCCTTAAGTAGTCAAACCCTTTAGTTCATGCATAATAACAGACCAATTGTCTTCGTTTATGCACTTTGAGTAGAATACATTCTTCACATTTTGAAAGTCACAAATAAATGGCTCGTCGAGAATGCGATCTTTACTCTTCATCTTAGATAAACATACCATGACAAGTTTTGATGAAATTAATCTATTTAGGGTTCTTGAAAGTCAATTCATCCTTAAACCCATTAGGTTCCTCGATCACTTATTCTTCATGAGGATTGAACATCCTAAGCCCTTGTTTCGACATACGTTCCTAAGCGTATAACGATGATTTTTTTATTATGTATTCTTTCAAAATTGACCTTCCAATATATTGTATATTCTTAACATAATATTTGAAGGTTTTCATCAAGTTCTCAAAAAGATACATCCAGCGATACCTGACGGGTCCACACAATAAATCCTCATCACATAGATGCACAAGCACATGGACGCGGGTGTCAAAGAACGACGGATGGAAATATTTCTATAAGACACAAGTCGGCTCGGCTAAAGTGGCTTTCCCTGCCATAATGTGCTTCTTTTTTTACCAACTTTGCACACATAAAGGTGACTTACAAACTAATCTATATAATTGCTCTGCGGAGATCTTTGCGTTTAGAAAAACACTGCCTAAACAATGGAGGTATTAATTGGATGATGACGTGCCAGGCGTGAAACTTGTGCTATTTTAAGTTATTTGTTTGGTTACTTACAACTCTGTGCAAATTATCGGAATAACCATTCGGAGTATTCAAGTTGAACAGCGTGTATAGTAGAATTTTTTTCTTACTAGTAGTGTGGTGACAAAAATCACAACATAAATAATCATGAAAGAAAACAATCACTAAGAAAATAAGAACAACAAACAATCACAACACAAGAATTTACGTGGTTTGGAAATTTGCCTACGTACACGAAGAGGTCTACTGTATTTATTACGAAACTCTCGAGATGGTGTTTTTATACATTCCCCTATACCCTAGGCCAGGGGTACAATATATATTCAGTTAAGATAAAGTGTTGGTAACTAACACGTTGGCCATGTATCCCTTGAATATCTCTTTGAGATTTTTAGGGATAGACTCGGTCACATATTTTATTCTAACTATTATTCAAGACTCATAATTTGGGCAGAGCGCCTGAATCATTTATTTGGGCTTGTCCGGCTACTCTTATGGGTTTGGTCGACAATAAGTACCTACAATTGCCCCTAAAATTTTTGGGGTCATAATTTGGGCTCACAAATTTTAAAAAGTAACTCCTCGTCCCTTAAGGATTGAACTGTTGTAATTCGTGCGATTAGAGGGTGTGTATCATCATTTGGCAGGGAGTTTAAGCGCCAAATCTTCTTCGATCAGTGTGCGCCATCATTGAGGAGTTTAAACTGAAGTGTTGGACAATTCTATCGTCACTTCAACTATTTGCTTCCTTCACTTCTAAGCTATATCTTACTCCCAAGCTATTGTTTCCTCTTCATCTTCCATATTTGTGGTTTTCCATCATTTCAAGCTTCATTCTTTCCTCATAAGTTCTCAGTCTCTTGTCTTTTTGTATTTCCTTTCGTCATTTTTCTTTCTACTGTAGCTAGGGTTTTCTTTTGGAAAGGATAGACAACAAATCTCTGGTAGAATTAATGCTACAATATCCTCTACTGGATGGATATTGAGGGTTCCCTTGTTCCTCGCAATGTCATTGACATTGAGGATGGCCATTAGATTCATGTTTTTCTACTATCTCAAGGGGTTTAACCTTTTCCCCCAAATTTCATGTTCTTACATTTCTTTCAACACTTCGATATAGTCCTAACTCTGTGTTCTCCAAATGTTTGGAAAATTGTAAATGGCGTCAATTGAATAAACCAACTTTATGGCACCAACTTAGGACTCGTTGAAATTTGCTTATGATATACTTTTTTTTTGTACGAGCTCTGGTCTTCTTTATTTGAAAGTGAGGAGTCCAGACATAGTATTGGTAGTGAACCTACCTGATTCCCATAAGGACTACTAGTCTAAGGGGTTTATTACTAGGACTAGAAATTCCTTCCCCAGGTAAGGGGAACAAGGTACAAGGGAACTATGATCCCTATATATGGGGAGGAGTGCATATGTTGTTGTCCAATCTTGTTGATCTAATGTATTCTTCCTCTAATATTTTATTCTCTTTTTCAGCGAAGTCCAAAAATCAAGAGACTGCTCCTTACGAGACCCGTGCCGCTGAGTTGATCAAAGCTTGGAAGATAAGGGACTCTATTATAGAAGGTGAGCATCCCAAGTCGTCTGCCTTCTTATAAGAATACAAGAACACCTCCACCAGCTTCATCGGCCGTCCAGTCGACTCCATTCCTCAACTTAATATCCCAGAAGAAGAAGAAGAGGAAGAAGGTGTTCTCGAACCCATTGAGCTAGACGAGGAGGAGGAGGAGGAGAGCAACTCAGATACTGGTGTTACTATAGGTGGCAGAAGTGGTAGTGGTGAGGCAGGATCCAGTGAGGAAGAATCTGGTGAAGAGAGGTCCAACGAGGAAGGTTTTAACTCAGAAAGTTCCAGGTTGGAAAGTTCTAGTGAGGAAGATATGGCTCCCCCTAGAAGAAAAAAACTTGATCCGTGATAATGATGATGATGTCCTGTTGTCCAACAGGCTGAAGATCCAGAAGCCAAGGTCTAGGGATACTGCTAGTGGTTCCCAGACTGTAGCTCATGAGAAAGAAGTGGAGGGGAATAGGAAAGAAGAAGACAAGAGCGAGAGAGAGATAAAGAAAGAGGAAGAGAGGAAGAGATAAGCGAAAAAGAAATAAGAAGAAAGAAGAAAGAAGAAAGAAGAGGAGAGGAGGAGAGGAGGAGAGGAGAAGAGAGAACGAAGAAAGCACAGGCTTCTCTCATGCATGTGGTTATTCCAGCTGAGGGGGCCTCCATGGCTCTGACCCCTCATCTTGCTCTAATGATGCTCAAGAGTAGAGGGAGCTGTGCTCGTGGCTAACCGTGATCAATCTTTGAACATGGGCCCATACCAATTAGCCATGAAAGCTGATCAAGGGCTTGCTTTGGTAAGACCACTTACCCTTTGCTCTATTCCTTTGACTTGTAATTTCTTCGTGCTCTGTTTACTAACCTCTGTCTCTTTCTGCAATTTATGTCTGACTATACCATCCTTCATTGTAATCGAAATAAGCTGGCTAAGAGGAACCTTGAGCTCGAGGAGAGACTAAAGGTTGCCCAGGAGGCCCAAAAGTCCTTCGAGAAGGCTCTTGTAAAGGTTGAGGCTTCTTTTGCTAAGGAGAGGGATGAAGCGGCTGAGGATCTGAAGGAGCTCCATGAGCCCTATGAGCTGGTCATGGCGAGCAAACTGGTCATTATAGTTAAAAATAAAGGGCTTGATAAGAAGCTGAAGAGCTTGAAAGCGGAGGTGGATACCGTTAGAAAGAGAAGCTACAATGAAGGATGGGAGGCAGCGTATGAAGATGTCAAAAAATATATCGACTAATCAGTCGGGAAAACTTTAAGAAAGGCTGGGATAGAGCCTTGGTTGCTATTGACTCTTCTTTGTTTGATGAGCACAATCCTGGTCCCAAGATGGTCATCGATAAAGAAGTCCCTGCTGCTCGGACTACTGTAGAGCCTGCTAGTCCTGCTGTTGATGTCCTTGCTTGCGACCAGGGAGTGAATCGTACCCCGAGCGAGGGAGGTGTACTTGGGGATGAGACGAGCGAGGATGTCGTTAATATGGGGAAGGAGTTAGCCCCCACCGAGTATGTTGAGGTCACCCAGTAAACTTCTAGGTTTTTCCTTTACTTGTGTATTTTTTGTTCGTTATTTTTGTCATCCCATGTACATGTACCTGGCTAGTGCCATTTTTTAATGAAATGGAGGAATTATATTTTCGCATTCACTGATATACCTGTCATTTGTGTTCCATGTCTTGTAGATTATCAATCTTAATGATTATATTCCTGCCACCTCTCGCCTAGGCCAAATTCGTGGTTCGAATGTAAGCCACCAAGTTCGCCGAGCATTTATCAAGATTTGTAAATCCCTTAGGGTGAGGAACCAGGATAAAGATCAATCCGAAGTAGTTGCCAGGCTTAAGGATATGCTTTCAAATATAGAGGATGTTGGTGCCTCCGTTCAAGAAGAGATGGATGCTTTGAAGGCTAAGCTGTTGGACGCATCCGAGATCAATCAGGTTGGGGAGGTTCTACAGCAGGAAAATGATGCCTTAATGAAGGAAATTGCGCACATTAAGGAAAATGCTCCAAGCAGTGCTCCCTGAGTTATTCAAGGTTCCTCGTCATCATCCACGTGGCGAGCTAGGAGAGATGACGACAGTTCTAAGTGGGAGATTATCGAGCTGAAGGGGGACGTTCAGTGAGCATACGCAATCACTGTCAGACTACAAAGGGATGTGTTAAAAATCTAAGAAATTTATTTTGAAATGGTCCTCGGTAGGTGTGGGCTAATGGTTATTATCAAGGCTAGATAAATGCCCCCATCAAGCTAAAAGAACGGGAGGAGCTAGCCTTTATTAGAGGGTGGCTAAGTGCCTTCAGGGAGTTGATGGTACCCAAAAACTCTCCTTTGTGGTATAGTCATGAGATCACTCCCCCAATCTTGGAGCCGAATCACTTTTGAAGGGATGATCGCTGGATCCCCATAGATGCTATTCCAAGGAAGCTACTGGAGCCGAGCTCGGAAAAGGTTGTGGAGAGCTTTGCCCCTCACCCTGATGATGGTCGTATAGCTTGAGTAGCGAACTACCTTGCCTAACGACTTGTATCCTCTTAGGGTCGATTTATTTCATTACCGTTGTACATGTAACTATGTAATTCTTAGTAAAAAATAAAATATTTATATTTTGGGCATAGGCCGACTAAACATGTGTTGCTTGTTTTTGACTTATTAATAAACTCTAGTTATTTTGGGCACTTCCGCCAACTAAATGTCATTTAGAGTTTAATTTCAATTGAGCATTCCCCCAGTCCAGTATGCCTTAGCCATACCATTCCGCCTACTTTACCTTTTAGGTCGAGTCGTCACACTACCGTAGGCCTAAGTAGGGCAATCGCGAGAATACACCTGATTAATGGGAGATCCACCCTAGCAGGATTTTGGAGCCAAACTACGTTGGCGACCAACCTGAGTTAGTCGTATTGCCTGAGGATCCCCTATAGGTCTTTATTGGTTGTCGGAGAAACCTAGGAATCCAATTTTAGAACAAAGTCCTGATGAGGGTTATCACTGGTAGACCCTGCTAATTATACTTTGAACAAGTTAAGCTAGGATAGTCCTAACCACTGTGTTGCAATCATAAGAGGCTGGTTCAAAAGATCCTTTGAGTGAAGTAAGCTAGCCAACTCACTGTAATCCAGGAATTCTATTGTGCTCATAAAAATAGTGGAGCTTGTAACTTGGAAAGAGTGCATATAACAAAATACATTCGAGACAAATAATAGATATAGAATGCCAGGGCCAATCGAGTTTTATTAATCGAAGTCATAAACAAAGAGCAACATTAGTTTGTAAAATAAAAATTTGCCTAAAGTAATAATGCATGGATAGAGAAATCTAGAAGTAGAATTTCTTCAGATTGCCTGCATTCCAAGCCCTTGGTATTTCCCTGCCCTCTAGTGTTTCCAAGTGATAAGATCCTTGTAAGTCACCCCTCACTACCTTGAAAGGTCCTTCCCAGTTTGGTCCCAGTTTTCCATCTAATGGTTTTATAGCACTACCAAGGACTTTCTTCAAGACATAATCCCCAACTTGAAATTTCCTTAGATTAACTTTTTGGTTGTACTATTTGGCTAGTTGTTGCTGGTAGGATGCCAGTTTAACTAGAAACAATTCTCGCCTTTCATCGGCTAAGTCAAGTTCAGTGAGAAATGCTTCATCATTGTGGCCTTGGTCGACCAACGTAGACCTCATGGTAGGGAAATCAGTTTATAGTGGAATAACTGCTTCCATTCCATATATGAGTGCAAAGGGTGTTTTCCATGTTTCTCGCCTTAAGGTGGTGCGATAGGCCCAAAGGATATGGGGCAATTCGTTCACCCAAGCTCCTTTGGCTTGTTCCAGTCGTTTCTTTAGTCCATCGATCATTGTCTTGTTAGAAGCTTTAGCTGGACCATTGCTCTGGGGATATGCTACAGAGCTGAAGTAATGCCTAATTTCATAATTGCTGCAAAAGCTTTGGAAGGGGCCACTCTCGAACTGGGTCACGTTGTCAGTAATGATCATTTTGGGTATGCCGAAGCGGGTAATGATGTTTCTCTGTATAAACCTCATCATGTTTGCGTCCCTGATGTTCATCAGTGGTTTTACTTCTATCCACTTAGTGAAGTAGTCTGTGGATACCACTAGATACTTCTGATTACCCGTCGCAATAGGCAGAGGACCTACGATGTCCAAACACCATTTGGCGAAGGGCCACAGGTTGGTTAATGACTTTAGGTCACTAGCAGGCTGGTTAATGACTTTAGTTCGCTGGCAGGCTGGTGGACCATGGGTGAGTGTTTTTGGCATTTTTCATAATTCCAAACGTAGACTCCAGCATCCTTCTGCATGTATGGCCACCAATACCCTTCCTTTATTGATCGAAAGGCTAGATACATTCTTCCTGCTTGACTTTTATAAATTCCCTCATGAAGTTTATGCAGAACTTGCTCGACGTCTTACGGATGAACGCACTAGAGGTAGGGGCCGTGAATGATCTCTTATATAACTTCCCATCAGGATATAAATGAAAGCGAGTAGCTTTGAATCTTATCTGATGGGTGGACCTCTTATCACTTGGCTGTATATAACTTCGTAAATAGTCTACGATGGGGTCCAGCTAGCTCGGAGCCTTTTCGATGTGGAGAACCTACCCAATATTTAGTAGCTCAGTAGTTTGATTAATGTTGGGTTGTGTGAGAAAATATATTTGGATTTATCTTCTCAAGTCAGAGTCTATTGCTAAACTTAGAACTGCTAGGGCATCTGCATGGTTGTTCTGTCCTCTGGGAACTGATGAACATCCACTTGATTGAAGTTGGTTATTAGTCCCTTCACAATATCGAGATAAGCTGCCATCCTTTCATCCTTTGCATTAAAATCACCGTTTATCTGGTTGGATACCAGCTGAGAGTCACCAAAGACTTGAGGGTGCTTTGCCCCTAGCATTTGTGCCTTGTGTAATCTAGCGACCAATGCCTCGTAGTCTGCCTCATTTTTAGAGGCTTTAAATCATAGTCTAATGCCTTGCTCGAGAACTGTATTTTCGCGAGTTACTAGTATGATACCTACTCCTTCCCCCTTAAATCGGAGGCTCCATTAACATACAAGGTCCAAATACTTGGTTCCTATAATCTCTCCCTTGGTAGACTAGTTTTCGACTGATCGACGGACTGTTTTCCTGTGAACTCAATGATGAAATCAGCTAGGATGTGCCCATTGATGACTGTTCTTAGTTGAAATTGAATAACAAACCTTTTGAGCTCGACTGACCACTTTGACAGTTGGCCAAAGAGGTCTACTTTCCTCTAAATAGCCTTTAAAGGGTGCGAAGTAACCACGAAGATGGAGTGGGCCTTAAAATAATGCTTCAGTTTCCTCGAGGCTATCACCAATGCGTAGGCAAGCTATTCTAATGGCTGGTACCACTGCTCGTCTTCCAAAAGAGTCTTACTGGCATAGTAGACTGGATGCTGGCTTCCCTCTCTTTTACATACCAAGGCAGAGCTCACAACATGGTCTGATACAGCAAGGTAGAGGTATAGATGATCGCTCTCCCTAGGAATCACGACAAAGAGGGCCTGTTGAAATTGACTTTGAGTTCTTCTAAAGCTCTGTAGCAGTCCTTGTTCCATGGTATGCCTTTATTTCTATTCAATAACTGAAAGAAGGGTTGACATCGTTCTGAGGATTTTAAAATAAATCGGTTGAGCGTGACGAGCATTCCGATGAGCTTCTGTACATCCCTTACTGTTTGAGGGAGATGAACTTTGTTGATTTCATCAATCTGGTCGAGGTTTGCCTCTATTCCTCTCTGGCTGACCAAGTATCCAAGGAATTTTCCTGACTGGATACCGAAAAAACATTTACTTAAGTTAAGTTTTATTCGGTATTTCCTGAGGATATCGAAGGTCCTCGCTAGGTCAGAGAGGTGATTTTCCTTAAACTTGCTCTTGACGAGCATGTCGTAAATGTAAACTTCCATAGTATCCCCCATTTGTTCTTTAAACATCTTTGTAACTAGCCGCTGATAAGTAGTTCCTGAATTCTTAAGTCTGAAGGGTATAACTTTATAACAATACAAACCAATAGTGGTCATAAAGGAGGTCTTATCTTGATCTGGCATGTGAAGGGGGATTTGATGGTATCCAGAGTAGGCGTATAAAAAGATCATCCTCTCATGAGCCGCTATATCATCGACTAGTTAATCAATCTTCGAAAGAGGGAAACTATCTTTGGGACAGGCCCTATTGAGGTCGGTGAATTCGATACAAACTCTCCATTTTCCATTGCTCTTAGGAACTACTACCGGGTTGGATAACCATTTAGGGAACTGAACTTCCTGTATGGAACCTGAATCCAGTAGTTTTTCGACCTCTTTCTCTACTGCTTTAGCTTTCTCTGGGGCTGTTCGACGAGTCTTCTATGTGACTGGCTTGAAGGTTGAGTCAACATGAAATCGATGACAAGCGATGGTGGGATCAATCCTAGGCATCTCGTAGGGTTCCCATGCGAAAACATCTAAATTTCTTCAGAGGAAGGTGACTAATTATTTCTTGTCACAATCGGTCTACTATGTACTAATCAAAAACTTTTTCTCAGTCGAGCTACTTCCTGCAATGACTTCTTCCAGGTCTTTAACAACCCTCTCGAAGGGATGGAACCTGGTCTCCTCCACTTCTGGTCAACCGTACCTTAGCTGCTATTTGGAGGGTATCAACCCCTCCTGGGATTCTTTCTTGATTTTTACTTCATCATTTTCCTTTCTTTCTTGGGGAAAATGGTTGCGATGAAACATTTTTTAGCTATAACTTGGTCTTCATGTATCTCGAGCACTCCCCTATCTATTATGCACTTATACTTTTGATGGTACATTGAGGGTATAACCTTCTTTGCATGGAGCCACCCCCTTTCGAGGATGGCATGGTACGGAGATTCAATGTCAACTAATAGAAACTCGATGATTTTTTAAATGCCTCATGCCCTATCTGGCAAGACAATCTTCCCTAAAGGAATTGTAATCTTTCCAACAAAGCTAACCAATTAAACAGTGGCTTCCTTGAGGTCGTCTATGCTCAGTTTTAACTTCCTGAACAACTCTAGGTACATCACTTCGGACGAGCTATCTTGGTCATCGAGTAATCTATCGATTTCCTAGTTGGTTATCCTGAGAGTGATGAGCAGCGCATCATGATGAGGGGTTCTCATCCCAATTAAGGCTTCATTCGTGAACGTAATATACTTATTATAATCAACATCTTCTGTTTGTCGATGCTTCACGACTTGAGTTTTGGCTGGGTCAATCTGAAATGCCAGTATGACTGCAGTAAGTTTCTTTACTTCCATTCGAGCGACGTTTCCTTGAATTTTCTTAAGGTCTGACACCCCATGTATCACCGCGAATTCGTGGTCGATATCCTCCTCGAGGATGTTATCGGGACTTTGCTCGCCATTCGTTGCTGCCATCTCTGCCTTTTTTTTTACGAACTCATTAAGATGGCCGACTTGGGCCAACTCCTCGAGATGAGATTTAAGGGCTTTACAATGCTCGATTTTGTGGCCTCCATCCTTATGAAAGGCGCACCTTAGTGCGTTGTTCCGCTTGGAGGGGTCTCCTACCATATTCTTCGGCCAATTAATAAACGGCTCATCTTTGATCTTTGTAAGAATCTTGTATATTGGCTCCATGAAGACTGTATTTACAGCCTAAAATGCCTTCGAGGTGCCATTTTGGTTTCCATTCTTGGAGCAATTTTAGCCCCTGTTCTTGTTCCCTCTCTTCCGAGGTTCATTCTTCTCCACTCCTTTTCCAGCCTTCGTGTGACCATTATCCCCTGCATTAAGATGGGTCACATCCTCAACTTTGGTGTACTTATCGATACAAGCCATCAAGTCGTCGATAGATATAGCCTCCTTCTTAGTTAGGACTGGTGTAGGAGGCAGGTGTTCGTCAAATCGATTTTGAAGGATGCTACGATGACCTTCTCCGATCAATCCTCGATTTCATTAAATAATTCCCAATATCTCTTCACATACTCTCTGAGGTTCTCCTGTGGATTCTTCTTCATAGTAAGCAGCGCATCTATCCTCTTCGGGTGGGAGATTATGTAGCAAGCTTTAAATTTCTCAACTAAGGATTTGAAATTTCGAATGGACCTATATGGTATCTTCTCAAACCACTTCTGGGCCACATCTTGCAAGCTCTAAGAGAAGATTCAACGCATCATTGTGACTCCATAGAGTCATAGCTTATCGATATGGCCTGACATGGTCAATGGGATTAGTCTTCCCATCGTAAATCTTGAACCTGGGAATCACGAACTTCTTTGGGGCCTCTTCTTCTTCTATTACCCTTGAAAAAGGGGACTTCATCTGGGTATTGAGAGATCGCCTGGCTAGCTCTCTCATAGATCTAGAACCACAATGAGTTGGGTTCTGTTCCTAGGGGTGGACAAAAAAAAGACTGAACCGATTGACCCGATTGGACCGAACCGGACCAGACCCACATTTATAGGCTTTTTTATAAATCGGTCCTAATTTAAGAGACCTAAATATATTCGTTTCGGTATAAAATGTACATTTTAAATTCGGTCTTTGGACCGGACTGGACCGTTTATTTTAATATTATATTAATTTTAAACTCTAACTAAACTTAACTCACACACATGGACACCCAAACACAACCCACAACTCAACTTTACAACACACATACGCACGGTCTCTCTCTCATTCCACTCTCTCTCTTAACGTCAACACTCAACAACACCATAACAATGGCTGCCACTGGGATCTCCTCAACTCCCCAGTAACTCTGTCATCGCCCGTGATAACATATTATCATCCCATGGTATTTTTCTTCATCTATTTGTTGTGATTTCTTGGATATGCGATTTCTTGGGTATGTGTTTATTCTGGATATGTGATTTCTTGGATATGTATTTATTCTGGATATGTGATTTCTTGGATTGGATATGTGATTTCTTGGGTATGTGCTCATTCCACGGTATAAAACCCACGGTTTATTCTGGATATGTGATTTCTGGGTATGTGTTCATTTCTTGGATTGGATATGTGATTTCTAAAAAACATATTAAAACAGGAACATTTCTTTAAAAAAAAGATTAAAAACAGCCCCTCATAAAAACATCCCCTTAAAAATTTTGTATAAAAAATTATACATTCTAAAAAAATCATCCAAAAACTAAAATTTGGACCGATTTTTTAATCGAACCGGACCGAAATTAGCCTAGACCGATTAAATAGGTTAACCAATTAAATCGGTCCAAATACGATCTCAGTAAAAGTACGACCGAATAATTCGTTCCAATAAAAAAAATGGTCAAAACTCGGACCAGACCGGACCGTGTCCACCCCTAGCTGATCCATCTCCCTCCGGACCAAACTTCGTATGTCATCATTCTACTGACCAAGACTCCTGTAATGGCGAGCTGGTTGCAGTCATTCAGAATGGTCATCAGCTGACCAATACTTTTCATTCTTTCTAGCCCACGCCTCAGGCTCCTTCCTCGGTTGTGAGACTTGCTCACCTGAGGGCTAGGAGTCCAGCTGTGGCATCACCTTGTGCTTCAGTGGAGTTATCTTTCCATCCTTTCCAGGTGCCTCTTGAGGCAAGCATTTTCATCTTGCTGTTGGGGAGTAACCGCCTCATGCTCATGGAGTCTTTCCTCATAGTCGTATATCAATATAGAGGTCTGCATGAACCTAGGTGGCCCTTGGATTTCTTCGGAGACTTGCCTCTCTTGGAGAAGTCTTGGGTTTGAATGATGAATCTCAGACCTTACCCTTGGAGGGTTAGTCTATTACTGAATGTCACCTTCTTTAGGGACGTTATTGCTGTGATCTGACATTGTTGGTTCTTGTTGATGAAGGTTTTCATAGGAATAACAATCGTCTCCCACAGGCAGTGCCAATTGTGGTGACAAAAATCATAACACAAATAATAATGAATGAAAACAATCACCAAGAAAATAATAACAACAAACCATCACAATCACAACATAAGAATTTACGTGGTTCAAAAAGTTTCTTACGTCCATGGAGAGGTCTACTATTTTTATTATGTAACTCTCGAGATGGTGTTTTTCTACATGCCCCTATGCCCCGGGCCGGGGGTACAATATATATTCAGTTAAGAGAAAGTGTTGGTAACTAGCATGTTACCCCTATATCCCTTGAATATCTCTCTGAGATTTTTGGGGATGGACTCGACCACATATTTTATTCTAACTGTTATTCAAGACTTATAATTTGGACAGAGCGCCTGATTCATTTATTTGGGCTTGTTCGGCTACTCTTATGGGCTTGGTCGATAATAGGTACCCACAAGTAGTCAAAGTGAAAGAACCCGCAGTAATCGAATTTCTTCCTATTGTAGGATCAGTTGTTAACCATAATTTTTTTTTATCTCTATTATATCGAGGGTCTCCCTCTCTCCATATTCCAAATGAGAACCACACAAACATGTTCCTATCAGATGTTTCATAAAATTCTTCTCCGTGTGCATCACATCAATTACACGACTCACACGGTTCTCTTTTTAATATGGCAAGTCAATTAAGATTGATCGTCTAGACCATGCCTTCATTTTTCTAGGATCTTTTGGATCCTCCTAGATTTATGCTTCTGGACTACAAACTGAGGGTGTCTTTCTACAAACTTATTCCTTGGAGTATTTTCCATCTCTTTCTCCTTGATTTGATTACTAAAAAATCGAGCAGGTTAAGTCCTATGTTCGTGATCGACATTTAGAAAGTTAGAATTATCATTACTAAAAGGGTGATTGTTCGACAAAAATCTACGATGACTGGCATAACGCATCTATGCATTATGATCTAGCCACGTGGATCCGGTTGCCTCCCCATAGATGGAATATCCATAATAACCATGAACATTGCAACCAGACAAGGTTCCGTAAGTAGAAAAGTCATGATTTCCCACAACACCATTTCTGTAAGTGTGAAATATTCACCCTTTTGAGCGCTAAACAACCTCATGCCTTCATCTCGTAAATCTTTAAGTTCTTCGATTAACGGGAATAAGAAAATATCATTATCTTTTTTGGGAGCCTTTGGACCTGGTATCAATAACAATAATAACGTGAACTCTTTTCTTATGCACAGTGTTGGATGGAGAATTAAAGGCACCATGAGAACTAGCCAATAACTCTAATCAGTGTTTAAATAATCGAAAAGTTAAAATCGTTGGTTGATAATGCAAGACGAACATTGTGCAGTTCCTTTGCAAATTCAGGGTGTCATGCATTTGAAAGATACCATATGTGTGAGTCAATCGGATGATGTATGAGATTCCAATCCAGCTCGACTCAAACATTCCATGTAATGGACTCTGCTATCCACGGTACAGTGAAAAATATTTTTAACCATGGCCTGAGGGGAAAATACTTCAATACCTTATGTGGAACTAGCGAGCACTTGGGAGATTTGCGGGTTTGTCTTTTTTACTTTCACAAATTATATATTTTGTCTCATTGAATACATGACACTCATCCTTCAATTCGTGTTCGTTGCGGTATAATATGCAATCATACTTACATGCATGAATATATTTTTATACCAAGCCTAAACCCTTCAAGTTAAACCAAATGACTCTTCAAATTAGGCATACCGATCATTGCGTACAATACCGATGATATTCTTTGCAATTTCTTGAGAAAATATAGAGGTAATGGATATAAATAATCATAAACTAATTATTATATTCCAATAGATCAATCTTACACAACAAGTCCACTTTAAGTTCATTTTAATTAAATTAATCCTAAAATCACTATGTGTCCGCTAAATAAGCAAGCCCTTCCACCAATTTATGCTAACCCAAATAGCAACCACTTGAGAATGGGGTGAACACGATCACAACAGATATATGCATTCATATTCATCCACACAATATCAACAAGTCTATTTAAGTTCATTTTAATTAAATTAATCCCAAAATTACTATGTGTCCACCAAATATTCAAGCCCTTCCACCAATTTGTGTTGACCCAAACAACAACCACTTAAGGAAGGGGTCAATATGACCCCAACAGTTAACCAAATAGATATTTGCATTAATATACATCCACACAGTATCAACAAGTTCAATTTAAGTTAATTTGAATTAAATTAATCCTAAAATTACTATGTATCCACAAAATGTACAAGATCTTCTACAATCTGTGTTCACCCTAACAATAACCACTTAAGAAAGGGGTGAACACGGCCACAACAGTTACATAAAAGCACCTAGAATCAACTGATTATATGTTACATAAACGAAAAGATAAGTAAAATTATTTGAATAAAGAAATCACCTATAATCATTTGAGCTTCAATAATTGTTTTCAAATTGCATGTGCACATGGAACGAGAAGAATATATGTTAATATATTATTAAATATAAAATATTACCAGATGACTATATTCTAAAGTGTGTTTGTGTGTGTGTATGAAATAACCAAAGTTACTATTCTATACGTGTGCATAATATAACTCATCATAGGTATAAATAATTACAAACTTACTATAGTGATGCGTATGAGATATTCAAACACGTCACTATGCTACCGTATCAAATTACATCATGATACCCAATTTAAAAAATTTCAATTTGAATTTTTGATTTACATACCTAATTTCAATTCCATATTTACAAAACAAAATGGGTCCAACTAATCTAACATTATACCCAATTTCAATTTTAATTTCATAGTTATACACAATTTCAGATTTATGCCCAATTTTTACTGAATTATTATACACAACATTATACCCAATTTTTATAAATGCTAAATTAGGCACACACACACACACACACATATACACACACACACACACACACACACACACACACACATGCACACACAAACACACAAATAAACCCTAAACTAATTTGATATAAACACACACATATATATACACAAGCACACACATACACATTAACATAGACATATAAGCACACACCAAGTACACATAGTAACACACAAAATACATACATAAACACAAATCGACACACACCATATACACACACTAACACACACAAGTACACACCAACACACATAAAATGAGATAAAGATAGAGAGATATAGAGTATTACTGTGAGAGAGAGGAGTCTACGGAGAAAGAGGGGTCTTCGTGAGAGAGAGGAATCGTCAGAGAGAGTTATAATGATAAGAGAGAAGGGAAATCTTGGTTGAAATGAAAATTCCCTAGGTAGGTTTTATTTATAGTAGATACATTGTCCCGATCTAGAGTTGTGATCCCTCATGTGACCAATCAAATCCCCATACATGGTCACCCGTGACCCCTCTTGTGACCATTCAAACCTCAGACATGCTCATGGTTTAGGTCCAGGACCATTAGGCAATGACCAATTTCAATTAATCGGCAGTCGCTGTTAAGGGTTACGATTTAAAACTGTGATTATAGTTCATTTGGAGTGGTCACAATCATGAAGCATTATCACCAACCTAATAATTTTGGCGGGAATTTTGGCTCCTAAAGGGTTACAGTCTTGAGCCGTGACCACTATGGTCATAGGCTAGAACTATGATCAAACCCGTGTCTATGTCACCCCTTACTTTGGTCACAACCTTAGTTATAGGTTTAGTGTGGTGGCAACGAATTTGGACCATGACCACATCTTGGTCACGGATTTGGATCGTGATCAGCTTACTAGGACCATTATCGGTATTTGGCATAGAATTTATCCTCCTTTTTGATAAATCCCCCCTTTGACTCATGGAACATTGGATTTTCTCCCTTAATCTGGGAAATATTATTCTTTTCTCCCCCATTTTGTCACAAAATAAATAAAAAGAGAAGAAATATATCATAGAATAACAATATAGAATAGTAAGAAAAATCACAGTGACAACTAGAACTAGCGAAGCAAGAGCTACTTGAGCATGTGAAACACAATAGCTATAACAAGGGAATACATAATGAACATATAGACGTGTATAATCACATTAATATTATAAAAAACTAGTAGATGAAAGATATAAATCAATGTGCATAAAAGCAGGGTATGTGATATGCAAATAATCTAACTAGAATAAGATCTGGGAGTGTGTGTGTTCAAAATTGATATGGATGAAAGATACCCAATTAAAAATTCTTATCAAGTCGTGATAAAGTTTTCTTTACAAGTTCAAGTTGGGATATCAGATACAAGCCCTAAGGTTTATGTGATGAATTGTTTGCAATTTATATTACAATAAATTTTATCTTCAATATATAGGTGACTTAATATAAATGCAAAAAGATAAATAATATATCACAACAACAAGTCGTACGAAGAAAATCCACAACAGATTAAAACTTGGGCCGACCGAACGACAAAGGTATTATGGAAGAGTTTTACAACTAGAAGAAATAGACATACAACCCTCACAACTCTATAACCGAATAAACACCCTTTCCAATAGTATCCTCCGTAGAGAGCTCCAACAGCTAGAGTATGATACACTAGCGATTGGTTTTGGTTCGCAATTAATGCCGCAAAGTCCTCTGACCAACACAATCTTCTTTAAGGCAGAAACAATGTTTTCTTTTTTTTTTAGTTGGAAGAAGAAACTACGCATTCTAAGAGGGAACAAAGGCGAGAAGCCTCTTTGGAGTATAGTACCACTTTTCTAGGTGTGTGATAACCTAAGGTCAAAATATGGTTTGAAAATATTGGCTTAACTGAGAAAAATGTATTTTTGAAATATATACAAAATCTAAGAATTGTACAAGAACAAATTCTAAAGAGATTTGTTCAAGGTTTTAAAAAGACTTAAAAAAAACAAGTTTACTGCAATATATTCTTAAATTTCAGGAGTGATCAAACAGAAAAATATCTCAATCATATATATTGAAGAGAAAAATAAGATTTAAAAATTAAAAGAATAATAGATTTATCATGAAAGAAGTTTTTAATCTTAAATTAATTTTTCTCTCTTAAAGTGTTTGTTATGGCAAGAAAGATATGGAAAAAAATATTTTTATCCACAAAGAATACACAAAATCACACTTACACTCTCTCACTAAAATGAAGCCCAAAAACTTACTTACGCATACAAGTTTTCAAGGGAAGCTTGGGGGCATAAATAGGTAAGGAGTAGGCTTACATGAAGTGACATGATGTAAAAATTAAAAAGATATAGTTAGATATTTAGTTTGCTCGGGTATCAAGAAAGATGTGCATAATCTAGCTTAAAATGTTACTCTTGCGCCAGATGGTTATGCATCGCTGGAGATTCGTTGCAACGACATTTTTCGTTGATGTGGCGATCCTGCAGTGAGGATACAAGGAAAGTTAAAGAAAAAATCTCTGGACAAAGAAACGACCTAATGAGGTACCTATCGCTGCAGTGAGAGAAAGCCTTGTTGCATCGAAGGCACCATGACAGACCTCAACAACCTTTGTAAAATGCAATTTTAAGATTTTTTAAAGAGAGTTTATTTTGCATCATTAACAAGTACAAAGATCCATATCAACACATAAACATGCAAAAAAATATTTTTCCTATGAAAAACATGTGTGAGTAAAATCTGCATGAGTCTACGTGTCCGTTTAGCTTCCTAATAATGGTATGAAAAGGATACGCATGATGGTGAGAATGTCCATGGAATAATCTTCATGATGGTTTATCGGAACAACCTCAAGGACAAGGCTTAAAGTATATTTGGTCAAAATAATAATACAATCTAGTCATATTGGGCACATGAGTAAAATCCATACTCTTACAAGATAATATATAAAGCATGACTATATTAATATAAGTACAAGAATACGATACTAAGCAAAAATCAAGATACCAATTGAGGATAAAAATCCACAAAGCTAACATAGTGTACCATAATAACTAAGGTAACTCAAAGACATACAAAAAGTAAAGGTACATAACCCATCCACACAATCATCCAAATGTTCAAGCATCAAGTACCAAATAATAAGCTAACCATATCCAATCACCTTAGTACTAAATGGAAAGATACAATAAAGTCTCAATAAGAGATAAAAAATTGATATTGAGATACGCAGAAGATCACTAATCCTCATCAAACGCGTGTGTGAAGAATAGAGCTGGCAGTTTTTGACACGATAACCCGTTTATGGTAATAACCCGAAATGACCCGAACTTGACACGATTAGCGTGTATAGATTTAAAATTACTCAAAACTTATACTCAAATAAAAATCAACGCGACCCGAAAATGACACGACTAACCCGAATTGCCACCCCTGGTGAAGAACAACCAAATGATATCTAAAGATAACATTATACAAGATCAACATGCTAATAACAAGAAATGTGTAATCATGAAAATACACAAGTGTAGAATGGGTAAGAACATATACAAGACAAGCACATCTCAACCAAATATATATAAGCATAAAGAACATTTCTCTCTTCAAAAGTAAAAGAGACCCCCTAAAGATACGCATGCAAAAAGCAAATCATGAAGAATATGACAAAGAATAACGTATGTAATATGTGAAACATGATAGGAATAGGAGTGTAAATGCCACAATAAGGTAATGAGATATCATATAATAATGGCATGTAAGCATGAAATCGTGTGATAAAACATGTGAAACATGGAATATGTGAAGAGAAATGTGAGTATGGAAACACTAGTCAATAGAATGTGATATCAAAAATTGATGTCTCAACTCATATAAGCTCACAAAAAACAATCAATAAGATATAGTACGAAACTCTAGTCAATACAAACACCAAAAAGCCATTACAAACAAGAAAAAATATAATGGACAAGGTTTATGTTATACCATAAATATGAGACACCTCGTGGGCCTCTCAGAAGGTGATGAGTGTCCTCATTAAGGGTAGACAGATAGATTGACTTGATGTAAAATCTGCTCAACCAGGAGAAATGAGATCGGATCTGGTATAAATGTGTTTGGACCAGGAATGTAACAGACTGACTCATTGTTGATAATGTTATTAGTTAACGGTGTTATTAAATCCCATCAACGCCAGCCTTGCTACAACTACATCACGTGAGGGAATACTAGTGGTCACGTTTATCATACTTGCACACGTAAGGAAGTTACACAATATCCCACCTTTATCGTGTTGTAAAAACTCATAATTATCTATCCCTTATAATGTAAAGGTGTAACTCCGTGACCTATAAAGGCACTCCACCCGTCCCACCATATTCTTTTTCTATTAACTACATATAAATATCACTCAATCCTACATAATAAGGGACCCAAAATTATTTCTATTGGACGACAATAGGCTAACCCTATGGAGAGAACTTATAGAGCTTTTATACCCAACTTTCATGGCTATTGACTAGTGAAATACATAGAATCAACACTATACCTATGGATGTTGGCAAAATATTGGTCCAAACCACCTAAATCCTCAGTTTCTCTCTATGTTTCTCATTTCATTATATTTTTCCCAAATTAACAAGTCTGTAGTTATAATTTCCTTATTTGCTATTATTTATTATTGGAATTTCCTAGCTAAGACCATGAAACCATATACCAATTTTAGACGATAACAAATTGGTGTCGTCTGCGAGAAGTCGACAAGATGTTGTTGTCTCTTACCATTTTTTAATCCAAAAATACTTTTCCATTTTTTCAATTATTCGCTTGTAAGTTCTGGGAAATGGCAGATAACCCACAGAGCAGCTGCGCAGTAGAAGCACATCCACTCTCCACACCTATGGGGATGGCGTACATACAAGGAATTTTGATGAGTTTAGTAAAGGGAAATAAGACAATGCAGGAAAGTGTGAAGCAACTGACATAGACACTCCAGACTGGACAAAGTAGGTTTGGGGAGGATCCTTTCACCCTGGTCAAAAGAGGAACGTCAGAAAGGAGAATATATATGTTACCTCCAACCCTTATTGAGACATGTGGTATACTTACAGAGCTCACTCTCTACAAACCCTAAGGGGACTGAACCTAGGGTCGCGAGATGGAAGGAGTATATCCAGACACTCTTGATCATAAGAATATAGGTTGTACCTACCAGGGACATTTCTTACCTCAAAACAACTGGGTATGGTGATGAAAAATCTTTTTTTGAGGAGAGTCCCATTGTACTAGAAAGGATGAGTAGAAGGTCAACATTTGATCATCTGGGCCCGAGTAAAATAAGGGTCCAATAATAAGGATGTTCCAAAAAGCGCAACGAGCATTGGGAAGAATAAGTTCGATCCATCACCAGGAGAACATAATGCTCAATCAAGTTTAGGACGAGTATAAATACATCAAACCACGCAGACTTCTCAGAAAAAGCGCTCATTTAAAAGTCGAGGTAGTTCAGGCAAGATAGTCGTAGTTAAAACCAATCAAGAAGACTAGCCCTGGAAGGGATCCATCCAACAGTTAGAGGACCGTTTGGGAGAAATTTCTAAATCCAAGAACTACCTACACAGAGAATTCGTGAAGGGATACCCTTTCACTCCAACGATTATAGGTTATCCAACACCAGCAAAATTCAAACCATTAATCATTACACCAAGATACAATGGAAAAATCAATCTAATATTATACGTAGAGTAGTATCAAGCTGCTGATATCTATTCGATTCCAAATTAAATACGTTTTGGAGCATTTTTCGGCATGATCACAGGATCAACACAAATTTGGTATTACAACTTGCCACGTGGGCAAATTTCTAGTTTTCAATAGTTGTTCGATCTCTTTGTTTATTGTTTTTATATTAGAGCAAAGCCAGGAAAAAGAGTGGTGCACTTACTCAACCTATAATAAAAAATCGACGAGACCAAGTGTGAGTTTATTACTCGCTTTAATGATAAGAGGCTCGAGGTAGTGGATTATAATGAGCAAACTTCCATAATCACGCTGATGAGTGGACAACAGTCAGGAAATATATTTTAGGCATTGGCTAATGAATCGTCGAAGATAATGACAGAACTCTTAGCCAAAGTGGGCAAAATCATAAGTGCCCAAGAGGCCATGGAGGCCAAAGAGCCAGGTCACACAAAGGCTGGCACTAGTTAGAATATCAAAAAGAAGGAACAAAAGGATAAGAAAATTGAGAAGCCAAAAAACTACGATGACTACACCCTTTTGACTATAGGCGCTAATCACACCCATGAGGAGATTCGAGGAAATAAAGATGTGAGGTGGCTTGGGAAGCTAAAAGCCCCAGCTAATTGTTGGGATAAAAGCAAATACTGTGAGTTCCATAAGGACCACGACCATAACATGGACAATTGTATAGCTCTGAAGAATGAAATCGAGATCTTGATTAGGAGTGGGAAACTATCGAGGTATGTGGATAAAGACGCCCGAACTGGTCATGATGGAAAACATAAAGTCAGGATACGATCGGAGTCTTCACTAAAAAGCTTGATAAAAAGAAAAGAGGATGAGATGATGATTAAGAGGATGATCCGAATATTCCTAAGAAACTCAAGGATCCCGTGCACGAGATTAAAATGATCTATTTTGGATGTCATTTTTATTACCGTTGAAGATGCTGGAGGATGAGACGAACTTGCTAAAAGAAAGTCCTACATTAATGAAGAGAAAGCTTGTGCTTATATCAGGTAGATCAATCTAATAGGCAATGTGGATACCCGTTTGAGGAAGGTAAATAAAGATCTCATTATTATTGGATTTTCCAAGATGATTTATATGGCATCTTGTACCCGCACGGTGACCCTCTAGTCATTACTATGATGGTGCATGAATGCAAAGTAGCAAGGATCCTCATTGATAATGGAAGCTCAATAGACGTGATGTTTTACAATTGCTTCAGAAGCCTGAGACTTAGGGATAACAAATTAGTACCTACCATCGGGCACTGATTGATTTCTAAGGTTATAGGGTGCACCCCCAAGGCGCGGTCGAATTCGAACTCATAGTAAGTACCTGACCAATATGTCAAATAAAAACTATATGTATCTTCATCCTCGGTAAAAATATTTACTCGACATATAATATCATACTCTAAAGAGTTGGGTTGAAGAAGTTCAAGGTCATCCCTTTTATAGTTCATCAATGCTTGAAGTTTACTACCCATTATGGATTTGGCGTAGTCAAGGGGAACCAAGTAGAGGCCATGGAATGCTACTACACCTTGGCTGACCAGGAAGAGCAGAAGAAATTGATGACAACCTACCATATTGAAATGATAGATCCACGAGACGAGGACAAATCTATCAAGGGACATGTTGTTAAAGAAATCGAATCTATTATTCTTGATGACGAGCACCCAAAGAAGACCGCTCAGATCATCTCATAACTAGGTCCTAAACTTAAGAAAGATCTGGTCAATTTTCTCAAATAGTGAAAAAGCGTCTTTGCCTAGAGGACATACCGGGAACCGATCTTGATTTTATATGTCACGAGTTGAGTACAGCCAAAGGGTCTAAACTAGTCAATCAAAAGTTATGAGTCTTTAATCAGGAAAGGAACATGGTAGTGGAAGAAGAAGTATAAAAATTATAAAAAAGATAATTTCATAAAGGATGACAAGTATTTTGAGTGACTCTCCAACATGATAATGGTCCTAAAAAAGAATAATAAGTGGCGAATGTGTATGTATTTCACTAACTTAAACAAAGAATGTCTGAAAGGTCATTACCCATCGCCCAGGAAAGACCCATTTGTCGATCCCACCTCAAGGAATGAGTTACTCAATTTTATGGATGCTTACTCAGGGTATGATCAGATCAAAATAAAATCAGAGGATCGGGAAAAAAATCATTCATCACCAGTAGAGGCACTTAATGGTATAATGTTATGCCTTCTGGACTAAAAAATACTGGTGCGACATATAAGAGACTGGTGAACAAATTTTTTGAAGATCAGATCGAAAAGAACATAGAGGTGCATGTCGACGCTATGCTCACGAAGAGCAAAAAGGCCTCTGAACACATCAAAGACTTTGAGCAAATCTTCGACCAGTTGGAGAAACACGAGATGAAGCTCAATGGGGCGATATGTGTCTTCAGGGTGAAGGAAAGGGTGTTCCTAGGATTCATTGTAAACCAAAGACGGATTGATCAATATACAGTCCCTAACGATAAGAACCACATATTGATCAATATCCAGTCCCACAAAAAAATGCAAAGACTAAAGGAACGCATAGCAAAACTTACAGGTTCGTTTATAGAGCCATTGATAAATGTCTTCCTTTCTTTATGGTGTTAAATTTGTTTTGAGTGGAACGGCGAATGCAAAAATGCATTCCTGAAGTTAGAACCATAATTGGGATCTGCACCACTACTGTCATGGGCAAATTTAAGGGGTAAACTCTATCTTTATTTAGTCTTATTAGAATCCGCAGTCATTTTGGATCTAGTACGATAGGAGGAAGGAATACAAAAACTTTTCTACTATACCATCAAGGCATACTGCAGGGAACAAATACAGTATCCCACGTTGGAGGAATTAGCTCTTGCACTGTTTAAAGCTTCTAAGATAATGGAGTCATATTTTTATGCCCACACTATCGTCATCTACATGGACCTTCCTCTGTGAGAAGTCCTTCATAAGCTTGAGAAATCAGGTAGACTAATAGATTGGTTAGTAGAGCTAAGAGAATACGACATCCAGTATGAACCAAGGATGATCAAAGATCAAGCCGTGTCAGATTTCATTAAAAAAGCTGAATTATGAGGAAGAACTTGCCAAGTTGATTTCTTAGGAGAAGAGCTCAACAATCATGGCAAAGCAAACTTTTAAGGAAGAGAGCTAAATCCAAAATCAAACCGAGCAGACTTCTTTGAAAGAGAGCTCACAAGTCTAATAAAAAGAGTAGACTCTTGTGGGAGATAACTTAAATACTCAATTATCTTACTAGACTAATAATGTTCCAGAATCGTCAACCGGAAAAGAAGAACTTAATCGCAACTTAGAGCAAATAAAAAACCGTTCAAATATGGTGATCTGATCATAGGGGAGTTTGAAGAAGATCTTCATGTGTGGAAAATGTTTGTGGACAGTTCATCCCGCACAATTAAAAGATGAGCAAGCTTAATAATCACGATGTCGGATGAGATTGATCTAAAATATTCCCTTAGATTACAATTTGAAGTCTTCAATAATGAGGAAGAATACGAGGCACTCATAGACAAATTTGGTTTAGCCTCATGAGTTGGAGCTGAACAGATATTGCCATATAGAGACTAGCAACTAGTAATGAATAAAATGTTATGAATCTATGAGGAAAAAGATGAATATATGATCAAGTAATTATCAAGAACAAAGTGGTGGATACCAAAATTTCCATAGGTAATGATGCTTAGAATCCCAAGAGCAAAAAATGCCCGCGCAGATGCATTTACCCGATTAACATCAGCCACAGGAACAGAACTACGAAGAACTATTCTAGTAGATATTCTCACACACCGCAACACTGATGAAGAGACAAATAACGTCATGGAGTTCAACCTCAGACCATATTGGATGGATCTGATATGTGCTTATAAAATAAGTAAGAAAACTCCGTTATAAGGTAGTGAGTTATGTCTTAGAAGGAGGAATTTTGTACAGGAGGGGATATATTGTCTCGCTGATGCAATGTGTCCATCCGGTCAAAATAAATGATTTGATAAAAGAAGTACATAAAGGACGTTATAGAGCACATTCAACAGGGAGATCGTTAGTAAAGTGGGTGGCTACACAGGTCTATTACTGGACCACCATGAAAGAATATTGCACTGATTATGTGAGGAAGTGTGTTAAAAATATGCTACCATCCAAAGAACTCCTGTATGTTTGCTTACATCAATCACACCACCTTAGCCTCTTGAAATTTGGGGGATAGATCTGGTCGGCCCCTTGCCAAAAACCAGAGGAAGGTTCAAATATTTGGTGGTCGCGGTAGATTATTTCACCAAATGGGTGGAGGCTAAACCCCTAATTTGATGCCATAGGAAAGGGTCTTCCAGTTCATCTAGAAAAATTATCTGACAATATGGAATTACATATGCTTTTATCACTGACTATTGCACTCTGTTCAATAATCAGGAGTTCGATAATTATTATGCACGCTCCAAGGTATGAAACCTATAATCTGCACCAGTCTATCCGTAGCGTAACGAACAGACTGAGATCACTAATAAAAATTTACTGGATGGAATGAAGAAAAGACTAGACGGAGCATTCTAGATAGAGAATTATCTAGGATTATAGGACAATTCCTTGGACATAAACATGTGAAACTCCATACATGCAAGCCTTTGGTATAGAGGTCATGGTACCAACTAAAATTGGCCTACCTATCCACTGCATCCTTAACTTCAATTCACGATCAACCTGATGAGGAGATTGAATTTTAACCTGGCTGATCAAGTAAGAGAAAATATAGTGCTCAAAGGAGCAGCTTACCAACAAAGAACTGCTCGATTTTACAACAAAAAGGTGAAGTCCAACAGTTTAAAAGAGGGTGACTATGTCTTGAAAAAGGTATTTCAAAAGGGAACCCAAATTGAACAACCCTTATCGTATCTCAGGCATCATAAAGTCAGGAATATATCGAGTTAAAAACTTAGAAGGAGAACAGTTCAAAAATTCATTGAATGCCGAGCCCCTAAGAAAGTATTATCAATAATGTAGTGAAAAGTTTTTTTGCAATATGTAATTTATGTCAACAATAAATAAAGGTTCCATTCCGCTTCTAGAATACTGTCACTTCTTTTTATTTCTTTATTTTCCAGGCATGGGATATGTACATATCATCATTAATTCGATAGCCAGCCTTATCTACAATCTCCTCTTATAACAGATTGGGAATAAAAGGTATCAATATGATACTAAAAAACTACATATATGGCTTCGTTTATGAACAAGAAGTTCAACTTCATGTATGATGTCATCTTAGAACAAATCGTGAACAAGAAGTCTTACCAAGTAAGGGGATTCTATAATTAATGGATGATCAGATTAGACCATAAACGAACGCGATAAAATCTAATAAACTTTATCGACTCAGGTAATCTGTGTTGACACATAGTCAAAACAATTAGATTAATGCATAAGACTAATAAACTGGCAAAAACACGGGTAGAACCTAATTCAGGACAACTTAGGTTTGTCCAAAAATTGGTAGGTAATAAGGCAGATCAAGTTGGTAAAAAGCTAACGACATGATCGTAAGACTAAATTATTAGCAGACCTATCCCAAATACTAAATTTGTTAGTAAGTTGAAATGACAAACAAGCAAAATGTTATAATTAAGCCCATAAAACTAACTCAATTGAATGCAAGACCATAACCGTCGAACTCCTTAAATTCTTTGAAGGCTTCGATAGCCTTACTGACAGCTTCATCGATCTCGACCTTACGCTTGAGTTGCAGATATTTAATTTGGTTATCCTTGCCATTCATTTGGACTACCAGCTCATTCGTTTATTTAATCTTAAGTTATTCAATTGATTTCTTATGGCTCAACTTGGCATCTTTCAGATCTTTCTTTAAAGTCTTATTGGCCTAGATGGCCTCAGTTTCCTGATGAACCATAGGTAGGTTCTCCTGGATCCACTCGTGCATCTGGTTAAGGGCGAGCAGAGACTGGAAAGCAAAGGAAGACGAAGTTAGCACAAGATGAGATAATACTTAGGAATTTAAAACATTTAGTGGCTTTGTGTATGGAAAAGTCCCCTAGTCGAGTAGGGGCCATAGCCTAAAGAAATCTCCTGTCAGACTCGACCAATATAGACCCAATAACTGTAATACCCCGTACTTTTGGCTATATTATTTATGGGATTAATTAATTAATTGTTGTATTAATTGGAAATATATCCGGGTTTTAATACTAATGTGATGCGAGTTAGTATTTGATTATGTGCATATATGATTATATATGAGTTTGGAATTTGAAAATTGTCGTGAGATTTATATACGGCATTTTTAGAAATTTTTGTTGAGACGCGTGGGACCGCCGCGTCACGGTATAATATTTTGATAACAAAAGTGAATTAAAAATCTATAACCCGTATGGTCGTTTTGAGTGCGCCAACGCGTCCGGAAGGGTCGAGATAGTCAGAAAACACTAGCCGGGGGTATAGTTTGGGTTCCGGGGTATTTTTAGGCCATCCCGGCACCATAAAGGGTATTTTAGTAATTTGGTATTTTTGGGTAATTAAAAGTGACGAAAATGGAGAGTTGTAATCTGATAAGGATTGACCCAACCAACCCTTATTAACCCAACAAGCTACGGAGGTTTATTATATTAGGTTTTCATAAGTTTCCCTCAAACCAAACCCTAGCCACCTTGAGCCACCATTGGAGGAGAGCTTGGAGAAGGAGAGAGATAGAGGAATTCTGCAGAGATTCTTCACCAAATCAACACCAAATCCGAAATCAAACCAAGGCAAGTGGTTTAATTATGTTTAACTTCAGCAAATGTTCTTTCCATGTTAGCAAATTGAAGATTTATAATTGTTATTGGAAGATGAATGGAAACCCATGATTAATTGAACTTAGGTCTGAATTTTGAGGATAAATTGCATGTAGAATAGTTGGTGACGATTAATCTGATGTGAATACATGATTGGGTGAAAGAAAAACGAATTAAATTCTGGGATTTGATGATGATATTATGTTAGGGTTCATGTTCTTGAGAAAATCCGGAAAAACTAGGTTTTTTATGAAGATTGATCCATATGTAGCCTTTAGATGTTGAATTATTGATTTATGGAAGTTAGTAATACTGTAGGATTGTTATATAGCATTACTATGACGTTATATCTGAGAATCATACGTTAGAAATTAGTTTTGGGATGGATTAAAATCTGCAAAACGAAGCAGTCCGTAGCCATACCTGTTCGATCGATCGATCGACATTCATCAGTCGATCGATCGACTAGATCGATCGAGCGACATTCATAGGTCGATCGATCGACCTTCCCAGAATGAGTGAAATATTCCTTAATTTGATTTTAATGGTGGAAACCCTCGGAGAATATGTTTGGAGACCCGATGAATACTCTCACCCTTAGGGAAGACCAGTAGGTGTGATTATTATAGTGGACTTTAATTAGAATACAATTCGAGGAATTATTCTAGATTATTGAAATTCGTTAGTGAGGAAACGCTTGGGTAATAGTGAAAAATTGTGTAATCTGATGAAATAAGGTTTAGAGCAGAAGTAAAGACCTTAAGAATAAAGATGTTATATTTGGGAATAATCGGAACTTAATAGTCTATTTAAGATAGATTTTAAGGATAAGGGATTACGGCGTGAGACGTGTCGGCAATTTAACCTTATATTAACGGGAGACTTGAAATATATAAGTTTGGTATAATGGTATAATGATGTAGAAAATACCTTATTAAAATGGTGATATCTAAGATGTGTGAATGCTTAGTATATAGTTTATGTGTATAACATACCTACCATACTTGCTATCACGGGGGAGGTTACGTTCGCTTAGGACCCTCTAATCCTTGTGTGCCTACGGGGGGGATATAGACTGGTACCTTGATGAACATAGGTCATTGAAAGACTTATTGTGATATTAATAAGTCCGCTGATCATGGGAGCGTAGGTATGTGCGTGACCCATGTGATGGTAACTGTGTTCGCCTCCATTATTTGTGATGTTGTTATCGGTAAACTATTCCTGAGAGATTCGGAATATGTAATCCTTATGTACGTGATGTACCGGGATGGATAGCAGAGTATGTGTGCGCCGCAGCTTAGTTCTCGGGGTGCTTGTGTCGTATATTTATGATGTGAATAATATACGCTTAATTTAATGGGAACCTTCATGTTAATGTTGTGAATATAATTACGGTAATGTTCCGAGACTGATAATGAGTTAACTGATAGTTATATCAATGGCATATTTAGTAACTGAGTTTACGTTAAACCTCTATTTAATTACAAGCGTTGTTATGTTAAATGGAACCGAGTAATATGGGTAGAACCTTTGGCAGTCTAGCTAGTTATGTTGTCAGTTAGCTAGTAGGATGGGTCGATATAGATGGGTACTTACGTTAGGAGTGCACAGTTAGACGAGAGGTGAGAATATCATGTGAGTGTACGTCCTAACATGTACTTTGCATTTAATGTTTTAAATGTTTTTAAAGCACTTGCAGGTTTTTAAAATAACTCCACATTCGGGCTCTGACCCGTTTGCTTTTCAAATCTATTTTTCTTGTAAAACCATTTTAGGTGCCCAGCCACAAGGACACCAAGCATAGGATTCTCATTCAGAAGACGAGCTGTAGCTGTTTGTGGAAGCTACAGGGACTTGCTTTTAGACGCCTCTCTCATTTGGATTCCAGTCTCAGCATCTACCAGTTGTAGGGCAGGTTGCCCAATTCTATTAGACATTTTTACATTTCAGTTTTCAGACTCTAGCATGTATTGCTCAGTATTCAGTTTTTAGTTATTTACTTCAGTTTACTTATCAGTTGTGGGATTTGTATTGAGGAGTTTTTCCTCCAGGTTTTATTTACATATTGTGATGGTTATTCATTTTACTTCAGTATGGTGAATGGTGTTATTTAGTTATTCATTACTCTTGTTGCATGATAATCAATTTAATAAAATTTGGCACTTACTTTTTAAATACTAGGTGGTTAGTAATCTTTAAAATGTTTTCGACAGTGATGCTATTAACTGAGCCAGCTTGGCATTTTGAATTAATTTAATAAAGGAGTAGCTACCCGGTATTTAATTAGTCGGGGTGTCACAGGTGGTATCAGAGCATCAGGTTCTAGTGTCCTTTAGGATCTGTACGGCTATTATGTTTCCGCTACGTTTCTTTGATATAGAGCCCTATATTTTAGGACTGTTGTACTCTTTTGTGTGTACGCTTCGTTCTTCAGCTATTTTAAAGTTTATAACTGTAGACTTATAAACTTTGTTCTTATTTCAGATGCCTCCACGACGTGCACGACGAGTTCCCAGGGATGCAACGCCCGAACCCCAGCCCGCCCCAGTTCAGGGCATGATGAACGCCGCTGAGGTTGCAGCTATAGTAGCCCAAGCGGTAAATGCCGCAATTGCCATTGTCCAACAGGCACCACCTCAGGCGCCGGTTGCCGCGCCAGTCCAGGTTAATGCATTCCCGTCTGCTTGGGAACGTGTACGTGACGCTTTTCAGAAAGCGCATCCGCCAGAGTTTGCAGGAAGCTCAGATGTGATTGTATCGAGCCAATGGAGGAAGGACATGCAGAGGCATTTGAGGATGCATGAGTGCACTGATGTTCAGAAGCAGGTACTAGCTATTTTCAAGCTAGTTGGATCTGCACTGCAGTGGTGGGAGTCCATTACCACCGCGGAGGAGAGGGATACCCTCACGATTCAGGAGTTCTGGGTGCGGTTTGACCGCAAGTACTTTCCATCCGCAGTTCATACAGAGATGAGGAGGAAGCTTATGAGTCTGAAGAAGGAAGGCAAGACAGTGGCCGAGTATGAGGCCGAGTTTACTAACCTGTTGAATATCGTTCCAGACGAGATACCAACAGAGAAGAAGAAGATAGAGAAGTTCACCGATGGGTTGAATTGGAGGATCCGTCAGCATCTGCTTGGGAACCTATCATTGGCCACGTATTCTGATGTGGTTAACGCTGCATTATTGCACTTCCAGGACCACCATCTTCATATGGCAGAGGGCAAGCGGTCGGGGGAGTCTAGCCATCAGGGAAGGACTGGAGGACATGGTGCCAGCGGGGCACAAACCGGTCAGGGGCAGAGACAGACTGAGCAGGGCTCCCAGCAGGGGGATAACAAGAGGTTTCGGTCAGGGAACTACAGGCAGGGACAGGGAGGTTTCCGCCAGGGCCAGCAGGGTCCAAACGGCCATCAGGGCCAGCAGGGGCAGAATGGGCAGCAGTTTCATCAGGGCCAGCAGGGCCAAGGGAGGAACGGTAACGGCCACCAGGGCCGGGGACAGCAGGGGCAGAGGGGAGGAAACTTCCCAGGGAAGTGCTTTGTTTGTGGCAAGATTGGCCACAAGCGACAGGATTGTCCTGATAGGGGCAGGGCCCCACAGCAGCAGCAGCAGGGTGCTCGCCAGGAGCCACAGAGGCCTATGTTTCCCGCCGCTCTCCCCGCACCGCCGCAGATTATTCCAGCACCTCAGCAGGAGCAGCTACAGTATGGACGTGTCTACAACGTCAACCAGGCTGCAGTTCCACAGGCACCGCCCGCGATTGAGGGTACGTTTCCTATCCATGGCACTATGGGTCGGGTATTGTTTGATACGGATGCTACACATTGTTTTATTGCTACACACTTCGCGAAAGCTTTAGGATTGTTAGCTACGGCAGAGAGCACAGTGACGTGTGTCGACTCACCATTGGGGAGTGGGTCACTTATTTTCTTTATATGCCGGGGAGTGGGGGTAGAGGTTGGTGGTTTGGTATTGCCTGCAGACATGTTAGTGTTAGACATGCACGTTCACGATGTGATCATCGGTATGGATTGGCTCGTCGCATATAGGGCCATGATTGATTGCTTCAGCGGGAGCATTGTTTTTGCCATTCCGGGGCAAGAGATGTTTGTAGTGGCGATGCCTCGCCCAGAGGGAGGATCGACCGCTCATCTATATTACATTGAGGAGGATACCTCTAAGGAGGTTGTGATTCCTTTGGATTCGATCCCGGTTGTCAGGGAGTATTCAGATGTGTTCCAGGAGATACCAGGCTTACCACCCAGTCGAGAGATAGACTTCGTTATTGACTTGCTACCGGGTACGAGACCTATAGCACGTGCACCGTACCGTATGGCTCCAGCTGAGATGCGAGAGCTACGGGATCAGATAGAGCAGCTGTTAGGGCAGGGCTTTATTCGCAGGAGTACCTCACCTTGGGGCACTCCAGTTTTGTTTGTGAAGAAGAGGGACGGTTCACTGAGATTGTGTGTGGACTACCGAGAGTTGAATAAGGTCACGATACGGAATAAGTATCCGTTGCCTCTAATCGATGACCTATTCGACCAGTTGAGAGGAGCTTCTTTCTTCTCAAAGATTGACTTGAGGTCAGGATACCATCAGTTGTGTATCAGGGAGGAGGATGTCTCGAAGACTGCGTTCTTGTCGAGATATGGTTCTTACGAGTTTCGGGTTATGCCTTTCGGCTTGACCAACGCTCTAGCAGTGTTTATGGACTTGATGAACAGAGTGTTCAGAGATTTCCTAGATCAGTTTGTCATTGTCTTCATTGATGACATTCTGGTTTACTCTCAGACGGAGGAGGAGCACGCCGAGCATTTGAGGCAGGTTTTGCAGACACTTCGTCAGAACGAGTTGTATGCAAAGTTTGAGAAGTGCGGGTTTTGGCTGAAGGAAGTCCAGTTCTTGGGTCACATTATTTCCGACCAGGGGATATCAGTTGATCCGGGAAAGGTGTCAGCGGTGAGGGAGTGGGGACAGCCCACGACACCAACGGAGATTCGTAGTTTCTTGGGCTTAGCAGGATACTACAGGAGGTTTATTCGGGGTTTCTCGGAGATAGCAGGTCCTTTGACACATCTTACTCGTAAGGGTGTGCCATACATCTGGAGTGATGCCTGTCAGTTGGCATTCGATGAGTTGAAGGAAAAATTGACCTCAGCACCTGTGTTAGCATTGCCGAGACCGGGGGTTGAGTATTTGGTTTACACCGATGCGTCTTTGCAAGGACTGGGAGGTGTATTGCAGCAGGAGAGACAGGCCATAGCTTATGCTTCCCGTAAGCTTAAGCCTCATGAGAAGAATTACCCCACGCATGATTTGGAGTTGGCAGCAGTGGTATTTGCCTTACGGATTTGGAGGCACTATCTTTTGGGGGAGAAGTTTCAGCTGTTCACGGACCACAAGTCACTACAGTATTTGTTCACGCATAAGGAATTGAATATGCGGCAGCGTAGGTGGCTTGAGTTTGTGAAGGACTACCAGTTCGACATCCAGTACCACCCGGGTAAGGCTAACGTGGTAGCAGACGCGTTGAGCCGTAGGCCAGCAGACGAGGTGGCAGAGGTGTGGAAGGCAAAGTGGAAGGAATTGGGACACCAGGATGCAGTGGCCCGATCTTTCATGTCTGTGATGACCGTTACGCCGCAGATCGTCACGAAGGTAGTACGGGCACAGGGTAATGATTCGTTCTGTCAGGAGCAGATAGTTCGATTACTTGCAGAGGGAGCCGAGTCCTATACCGTTAGCTCAGACGGGGGATTACGCTTCAATGGGAGATTGGTAGTTCCGGAAGGAGAGGAATTGCGGCACGATGTGATGGCAGAGTCACACGGCTCACGGTTCGCGGTACATCCCGGAGGGGACAAAATGTACCAGGACATGAGACGCCAGTATTGGTGGAGCGGTATGAAGAGAGACATCGCTGAGTTCGTTTCGAAATGCGCCACTTGTCAGCTTGTGAAAGTGGATCATCAGAAACCAGTAGGATTGCTACAGTCGTTGGAGGTTTCGGTGTGGATGTGGGAGAGCATATCCATGGACTTTATCACGGGGTTGCCTACGTCGCAGAGGGGTCACGACTCCGTTTGGGTAATTGTGGACAGGTTGTCCAAGGTCGCTCACTTCTTACCCGTAAGGACTGATTACACTGCGGGACAGTATGCCCAGCTCTTCATTTCAGAGATTGTGAGACTTCACGGTGTGCCTCTGAATATCGTGTCTGACAGAGGCAAGATATTTGTTTCGAGGTTTTGGGAAAGTTTCCAGGAAGCAATGGGCACGGAATTGCGGTTGAGTACGGCTTATCATCCGCAGACCGATGGGCAGACAGAGCGCACTAATCAGATGTTGGAGGACATGCTACGCATGTGCATTATTAACTTCGGGGGTGGATGGGAGCAGTATCTTCCACTGGTGGAGTTTGCTTACAACAATTCCTATCAGTTCACGATTGGCATGGCTCCGTTTGAGGCACTGTACGGTAGGCCTTATCGTTCCCCAGCATGTTGGTTGGAGGTGGGGGACAACAAACTACTCGGGCCGGAAGTGATTCAGGACACTTCGGCAAGGATTGAGCTGATTCGTAGTCGCATTCGGGTAGCTCAAGACAGGCAGAAGAGTTATGCTGACGCGAAGAGGTTTTTCAGAGAGTTCCAAGTGGGGGACCAAGTTCTGCTCAGAGTATCTCCTATGAAAGGGATTATGCGTTTCGGGAAGAAGGGGAAGTTGGCACCGAGGTATGTGGGGCCCTTTCCTATTATTGAGCGGATCGGACCGGTTGCGTATAGACTTGGGTTACCGGAGCACTTGCATCGGATTCACGATGTGTTTCACATTTCCTCGCTGAGGAAATATCTCAGAGATGATCTAGCTCATTCTCACATTGCTGTGGAGGACATCGATCTCCAGCCGGATAGCTCCTACGAGGAGGGGCCAATTGCTATTTTGGACCGAAGCGAGAGGAAACTGCGGTCAAAGATAGTCCCGTTAGTACGTGTTCAGTGGCGACATCACAATGTCGAGGAGTCCACATGGGAGCGCGAGGATGAGATGCGCGAACGTTATCCAAAGCTGTTTTTAGCAGGTACTTTCTAGTTTCGAATTTCGGGACGAAATTCAGTTATTAGGGGGGAAGTATGTAATACCCCGTACTTTTGGCTATATTATTTATGGGATTAATTAATTAATTGTTGTATTAATTGGAAATTAATCCGGGTTTTAATACTAATGTGATGCGAGTTAGTATTTGATTATGTGCATATATGATTATATATGAGTTTGGAATTTGAAAATTGTCGTGAGATTTATATACGGCATTTTTAGAAATTTTTGTTGAGACGCGTGGGACCGCCGCGTCACGGTATAATATTTTGATAACAAAAGTGAATTAAAAATCTATAACCCGTATGGTCGTTTTGAGTGCGCCAACGCGTCCGGAAGGGTCGAGATAGTCAGAAAACACTAGCCGGGGGTATAGTTTGGGTTCCGGGGTATTTTTAGGCCATCCCGGCACCATAAAGGGTATTTTAGTAATTTGGTATTTTTGGGTAATTAAAAGTGACGAAAATGGAGAGTTGTAATCTGATAAGGATTGACCCAACCAACCCTTATTAACCCAACAAGCTACGGAGGTTTATTATATTAGGTTTTCATAAGTTTCCCTCAAACCAAACCCTAGCCACCTTGAGCCACCATTGGAGGAGAGCTTGGAGAAGGAGAGAGATAGAGGAATTCTGCAGAGATTCTTCACCAAATCAACACCAAATCCGAAATCAAACCAAGGCAAGTGGTTTAATTATGTTTAACTTCAGCAAATGTTCTTTCCATGTTAGCAAATTGAAGATTTATAATTGTTATTGGAAGATGAATGGAAACCCATGATTAATTGAACTTAGGTCTGAATTTTGAGGATAAATTGCATGTAGAATAGTTGGTGACGATTAATCTGATGTGAATACATGATTGGGTGAAAGAAAAACGAATTAAATTCTGGGATTTGATGATGATATTATGTTAGGGTTCATGTTCTTGAGAAAATCCGGAAAAACTAGGTTTTTTATGAAGATTGATCCATATGTAGCCTTTAGATGTTGAATTATTGATTTATGGAAGTTAGTAATACTGTAGGATTGTTATATAGCATTACTATGACGTTATATCTGAGAATCATACGTTAGAAATTAGTTTTGGGATGGATTAAAATCTGCAAAACGAAGCAGTCCGTAGCCATACCTGTTCGATCGATCGATCGACATTCATCAGTCGATCGATCGACTAGATCGATCGAGCGACATTCATAGGTCGATCGATCGACCTTCCCAGAATGAGTGAAATATTCCTTAATTTGATTTTAATGGTGGAAACCCTCGGAGAATATGTTTGGAGACCCGATGAATACTCTCACCCTTAGGGAAGACCAGTAGGTGTGATTATTATAGTGGACTTTAATTAGAATACAATTCGAGGAATTATTCTTGATTATTGAAATTCGTTAGTGAGGAAACGCTTGGGTAATAGTGAAAAATTGTGTAATCTGATGAAATAAGGTTTAGAGCAGAAGTAAAGACCTTAAGAATAAAGATGTTATATTTGGGAATAATCGGAACTTAATAGTCTATTTAAGATAGATTTTAAGGATAAGGGATTACGGCATGAGACGTGTCGGCAATTTAACCTTATATTAACGGGAGACTTGAAATATATAAGTTTGGTATAATGGTATAATGATGTAGAAAATACCTTATTAAAATGGTGATATCTAAGATGTGTGAATGCTTAGTATATAGTTTATGTGTATAACATACCTACCATACTTGCTATCACGGGGGAGGTTACGTTCGCTTAGGACCCTCTAATCCTTGTGTGCCTACGGGGGGGATATAGACTGGTACCTTGATGAACATAGGTCATTGAAAGACTTATTGTGATATTAATAAGTCCGCTGATCATGGGAGCGTAGGTATGTGCGTGACCCATGTGATGGTAACTGTGTTCGCCTCCATTATTTGTGATGTTGTTATCGGTAAACTATTCCTGAGAGATTCGGAATATGTAATCCTTATGTACGTGATGTACCGGGATGGATAGCAGAGTATGTGTGCGCCGCAGCTTAGTTCTCGGGGTGCTTGTGTCGTATATTTATGATGTGAATAATATACGCTTAATTTAATGGGAACCTTCATGTTAATGTTGTGAATATAATTACGGTAATGTTCCGAGACTGATAATGAGTTAACTGATAGTTATATCAATGGCATATTTAGTAACTGAGTTTACGTTAAACCTCTATTTAATTACAAGCGTTGTTATGTTAAATGGAACCGAGTAATATGGGTAGAACCTTTGGCAGTCTAGCTAGTTATGTTGTCAGTTAGCTAGTAGGATGGGTCGATATAGATGGGTACTTACGTTAGGAGTGCACAGTTAGACGAGAGGTGAGAATATCATGTGAGTGTACGTCCTAACATGTACTTTGCATTTAATGTTTTAAATGTTTTTAAAGCACTTGCAGGTTTTTAAAATAACTCCACATTCGGGCTCTGACCCGTTTGCTTTTCAAATCTATTTTTCTTGTAAAACCATTTTAGGTGCCCAGCCACAAGGACACCAATCATAGGATTCTCATTCAGAAGACGAGCTGTAGCTGTTTGTGGAAGCTACAGGGACTTGCTTTTAGACGCCTCTCTCATTTGGATTCCAGTCTCAGCATCTACCAGTTGTAGGGCAGGTTGCCCAATTCTATTAGACATTTTTACATTTCAGTTTTCAGACTCTAGCATGTATTGCTCAGTATTCAGTTTTTAGTTATTTACTTCAGTTTACTTATCAGTTGTGGGATTTGTATTGAGGAGTTTTTCCTCCAGGTTTTATTTACATATTGTGATGGTTATTCATTTTACTTCAGTATGGTGAATGGTGTTATTTAGTTATTCATTACTCTTGTTGCATGATAATCAGATTTAATAAAATTTGGCACTTACTTTTTAAATACTAGGTGGTTAGTAATCTTTAAAATGTTTTCGACAGTGATGCTATTAACTGAGCCAGCTTGGCATTTTGAATTAATTTAATAAAGGAGTAGCTACCCGGTATTTAATTAGTCGGGGTGTCACAATAACTCTCTTGGACCTGTTCTTATCGCTGATCAGGGAGTCGGTAGAGATGTTCAGCTACTCCAACCTACCAGTGAGGACAACATCACTAGATATGGGGATGGCTTGTTCGACGGCGGCCTGGGATGAGCCATCCTTCTTGTGCTTCTTTGAGGGATGGGGAAGAGTGTTAACACCCTTAGCATGCTCCTTCCTCCTCTTATCCCCTTCAGTCTGGTTGGTCCCGCCAATTCTTGTCTTCTTAACCGGGGGTGTGGGAGTGGGATTTGTATTAGACAGTGTGTTTAGCATGTTGGCTAAGCTAGATGCAACAGTTTTCCAAATTTCCTCTAGTGTGTCGGCTGGACGATATGTGAAAAAAAGACAACGGTTAGTATCAATATATATATAAGAGACGACACTACAGTTGAAAAAGTGTTTAACTTACACATATCGGGTAGTGGATCAACCCATATACCTGTCTTTTTTTAAAAAGGAGTCACCAACTGCTCGAACTTAACCATGCCGCCTCCTTGTCCTGATATCGAATACGATTAATCTTCTGTCAGCCGTCAATACTTAGGTCGGGGTCATTTTGGTCGACATTGATGCATTTCCCCATTTTTTGGGGAACCCTTGGATCGGAGGCACTGCAGGGAGCATCAGTATCAAAATCCTAAGCCCCCCCCCCCCCCCCCCCCCCCCACACAAAAAAAAAAGTATCAGAGCTTCGAGTGACGGTTAGAGGTATGATTCACAATCAAGGCCTTAGTAGTAGACTTCCTAGCTATGAGGTGATGATAACCAAGTTGAGCATTCATTGTGGATACACTATAACATGCCCGAAAGATGCTGACATGAAGGCCAGTCTCGTAGAACAATCATCATAATTCGATAAAGTCGATGATGATCTTCCAGGCATTTGGTGAAAGATGATATGGGGGAATCCATAATCCATCAAGGTTAGTTCTGATATTAGGGTGGACTGGAAGCTTGAATCCGGCCTTGAACAATTATTAGTACAAAACCACCTCACCCTCTCGACTGTCGTAAGCTCTGTCAACATTGACTAAGGCTCTCATAATAATGAATGATTTGATCCCATAAATATGCCTCCACATTAGAAGGTCTGCATCTTTGACAGTGATACAAAAGGTTGAAATATAAGATGTGTTAAGTGGTTCCACATCCAAATCATCATCATCGTCCTCAACATCAATGGCAAGGGCACCGCTTTGGAATCTTGAAGAATATTCGGCGTCAGTCATAGCTGACAAAGGAATAGCCGTCGGGGACTATGAATAAACAACCTCCACTCTCAAATCATCTTTATCTGAGGCCTATTGGGTGTTCTCTCTCTTTCTATACTCGGTAGCATTAGTATCGTCTAGACGAGACTATGGAGCTTTTATAACCTCGTCAAAGGAATCTGCCTTCTCAGACTCCCTGGATAAGAAGGGGTTATAACTTTAGGACAAGGACTCAACCTGTGATCCCTATGAAGAGGTATCAGACATAATGTCACTACTAATATCAATAACACTAGTCCCAACTGATGATGGATATGTGAGAAGTGTAGGAGGACGAACTACATCTAAGGGGGTTGGGCTTATAGTAAGTCTTGAGTCATCCTTGGCTCTTTTCGTAGCCTCGGCCTCAGACCTACGAATCTCCCTCAGAATATGTTCTCTCAAGTGTGAGAACTACTCATCTAGTTTTTGTAGTCTTGTGTACATCCAAACAAGAAAAGGGTTTGACCTAAGTTGACTAAAGGATCAAAGGAAAGAAGCCAAAATGTTTTCCACTAAACCAGTCAAAAACAAGACTGGAGATTATCGGAGAAGATGACTTGAGGGCCACCGGAGAACTAAACCGAGAATCAAAATCTCACACTCTTACCATAACAACCTCCTCTCAACTCTTTACAACCCTAAAAATCCCACAAAGCCACTGAATAACCCCTAAAACTACCATAGATGGTCATCGAAATGTTCAAAAATGCCAAAAAAATAAAAAACACCAATAAACAATAGAATAAAGAACAAATAAGAAAAAATAAGGATGGAAGGCTACCTGAATAATGAGGAAAATGTTGGAATGAAAAAATGGGACGCAAAGCTCGCCTGGATGGAGGTGGTTTCGAGAGAGAGAAAATGAGGGTTTGAGGTTTGTAGAAAAGATCAAGAGCGGGAATAAAATTTACAGAAGAAATATTTTTTTTTAGGTTTTTGGATATTTAAATGGTGCAATGATTGCGAACGTTCCTTGAGGCACACATCATTAGGGGGCGAGTCCCGAAGCAGGCATGTTGTCGCCACTTTTTAGAAAACAATCCAAGTCGCCCATTTGTTGACTCGTTCATGTCTCAAGACAACCTCTGGCACTAGAGAGTCATATCACCATAGGGAGCGAACGACTATTCCCCTCAACCTTCCATTCATATTGAAGACTAAGGTCTAGGGGTGCATAAGTGTAACCTTGTCCTAGACGAGACTTAGCCCAGTGCCATAACCTCTTCCACGTGTTCATCAAACTCATCTGCATATGGACCCATGGAACAGGGGCCTACATCAACCAGTCTCGGCCTCCGAGACCTCATCCTCATAATAGTTGTAGTTAAGTATGAAGGTTCACTTAACATTCAGAGCATGTCTTGACCCTTACCATGTGTCGGCCTCATACCGCCCTGACATCCCGAGACCACCATGAGTTTCCTTAGATGATCCTTATAGTCTTGGAGTTATATACCTTAAAGCCCACCTCTATAGTCTCGGCTCAGTCGAGACTGATGATGCCAACTTTAGTATTTCATAAAGGACACGCGATTTGTGCATCATTAGGCCACGTGGGCATACTGTTATAATAGATTTCCTACCCATGTGAGGGAATATTTCATCATCATTATATGCTTGTGTAGTAGATAAATGGCATTCTCCCAGTGGATTGCACACCAAGTTCATGCTTGGGGGGGTGCACTGTGCACCCCGAGCCTATATATATACCAACTTTGTGTTCTTCACTGAGGATCAGATTATTATTTACCTAGATAGAACTCTACCCACTTGTAAACCTAGAGAGAGAAAGCTTGAGTGACTGTAATTCATGGCCTTCAGCACCTTTCAGTAATAAAACACTCATACCCTCTTGCACAATCGAGAAGGCTCCAGTCGAACCACTTATATTTCTATTTCCTCAACCTCTCTCATCTCCTTATATCTCCATTGATGACATAGATAGAGCTTGAGTTGCTAACATGTTTGAGTGGTGATTATCTACATCATCAATCGACTCATGCTTGAGTTGCTAACATGTTTGAGTTGCTAATTCAAGAACTCTACTATGTGTTCGAACCATCCGTGTAATAGACTGAATCATTATTGATGATGGTGTTAGTTAATAGTGTTACTAAATCCCATCAATGCTAGCCTTGCTATCGCTACATCTCATGAGGGAATACCAGTGGTCACATTTATTATACTTTCACACGTGAGGGAGTTATGCAATATCCCACCCACGTCTTGTTGTAACAAACTCATCATTATATCTCTCCTAGAATGTAAAAGTAGTAGCTGCACGACCTATAAAGGCACTCCACCTGTCCCACCATATTCTCTCTCTAATAAATACCTATAAATAGCACTCAATTCCCTAGAATAATGGATCCGGAATTATTTGTACTAGATGGCTATAGGCAAACCCTAGGGAGAGAACTTACAGAGCTTGTATACCATCCCTGCATGGCTATTTCCTAATGAAATACATAGAATCAACATCGCACTCAACACTGCACCTATGGATGTAGGCACCACATTGAGCTAAACCACGTAAATACTTGGTTTCTCTCTTTGTCTCTCATTTCACTCTATTCCTCCCAAATTAGCAAGTCTGTAATTATAATTTCCTTAATTATTATTGGAATGTCCTATCTAAGATCATAAAATAGATACCAATTTTAGACGATCACGATAACGGTATCTAAGATCAAACTAGTAAGATACTAACACAATAATCATAATCTCAACTCACAAACTCAATTTAATTTCACATAGATTATAAGGACAAATTTCCAATAGAGTCAATTTGTAATATTGGCTATTTTCATTTGATAAAACATTTAGGGTCTTTTAGTGTCATGCTACTTTACCTGAAGAAGAATTTGAGCATCCCAGAGTTCAACATACAACATGTTCACCTCATAATCCAATTGCTCATTTTCCTGAAAGGTATATGATCCGAATTATTTTTTACTTTGTTAGAGACAAATTTTAAAGTGTTATGTGCTTCTTGGTAAAAGTTTTTCAAACTCTTTTTCTTCTTTAAAATTAAATTAATTTTTTTAAAAATAGAGAGGTCGTTCTATCAAGTTCGTTTGAACGTGTATGTTCGAACGACTTCAGACGAATTCCTTCTTGGAATTCCCTGCAATGTCGTTTGATTTCTTGTTCAAATGACCCATCTCTCTTATTCGTTCAAACGACTACCTTTATAGATTTTTCCTGAAATGTCGTTTGAAGGAGTCATTGTAACAACATCCTACAATGTCGTTTGAATGAGCCAATGAAGTCGTTCGAACGAGTGGTTTAATTTTTGAAAAATATAGTTTTTCACTCTAACATCCCTTGCCCACTACTTCTAAATTTTAAACCACTTTGGAGCTCGGAAATTTCAGAACTTTGGGCCTTTTCACTTTAGAAGAAAACCCATTCTCTCTTTACATAAAGTCTCTAACTTTTCATGTGATCTTTAGGATCGTTTTTCAGAACCAAAACCACAAACTCAACCTCTCTTACATTTATTCCGGTTTGGGTGCGGTGGACCTCCAGACAAGTTATTTTTAGAGATGGTGCTTGGATTTTGGTGGATATTGAGGCAGGAGTGTTGTGCAACGTGTTGGATATACATGTGCTATGGACAGGGGAATTGATGATGACATCAATGGGTCTTGTGGAGTCAAGTCTCTAAGTTTTGTGCATAATCTTGTAAAAATCGTATTCGTAGTGAATTTTATTTAGGCTTATCCATTCGAGATTTTTCCCATTTAGATTTTCCTCGTACATCGACGCGTTGTGTGGTTGTGCTTTCTTTTTATGTTATACTTGATATTTCGCATGCTCACGTAGGAATTTTAGTCATCAAGACTAAAATTTGGAAAGTATCAACTGGCTGGACTAATTCTAATTTGTATCCTTGTTATTAATTTATTTGATCAAAGGAGTATATTTAAAGAATTTAACTGAATCCATATAACTCGGCAACTTCAAAGTGGTATCAGAGAAAAATATATAATTCCACATTTGCAAATTGGAATCAGAGTTTGTTTTTAAAAGTTACTTAGTGTAACACCCCGCTTAATTAAATATCGGGTGATCACTCCTATACCCAATTAAAACAAAATTTATAGTCGGTTCATTCTTAGCATCACTGTAGAAAAACATTTTTCTTTTTATAATTCACCTAATATCCAACTAAGCAGGTGTTAAATTTTTTTCAAGATTTTAATATAAATAAATTTTCAATTTTTAAAACATAACCCATTTAGCACAATCCAGTCACACAACAAATAACAACTGAGTAAGATCAAAACTGAATATATGCAACTGGAATAAAACTCTCCTGTTTAAATATCTCAATACAATAATCCCACCAAAATTAAATGTACCAAAAACAACATAAGAACTTAATCGGTCTATGATAGGAAAGAAATAACTAGAATCCTCTTCGGCGACATGCCCAAAATAAAAGATCAACAAAAGAGTATGAATTAATGAATATGAAAGCGTCTAAATAAAGTCCATGAATCCATAGCATCCATAGCTCATCAAATATCAATCCTATTAGGTTGGCGTCCCTGTGGCTAGACACTTGATATAAAAGATACAAGAGAGAAGAGAATATGCAAGAAAACGGGTCAGAGCCAGATGTAAAAATAGTTTAGAAAACAACAAGTGAATAAATTCTATATTCAACAATTATTATATACATGTTAGATTTATCAGACTCTCTCTTGAGATTCTCACCTCTCATCCAGAGTGCACACCTAACGTACCTTAAATCATACTAGTTACTATTCACATGCTAACTAGTTCATATCAGTGGCAACTAGCCATAACACATATATTTCCCACGTATTTCTCTCGCAATACAGGTAATATATATATATATATATCCAATTTGCCTATAATATGGATAATCCTTTTTACAATTCAATATAATTAAGTATTCACCTACTTAATTCATTTTAGATTTTATTATCTTTTATGCCTACTTAATTCACACAGTAGACACTATCACAAGTATATATATATATATATATATATATATATATTAAACTGCACCCGGGGCTCAGTTGTGGTGCATGCGTACTCTGCAATCATATCACCGTACATCTCGTTAGTGTATATGTTCAGTAAAGATCCTTCGAACCATAAATCTCAAACACAAGTAATTGAAGTGATCATGGTGCTAAGCCTTTGGTAACATACCTACGCACCCAAAAGACCATTCAATACCATTGTTCTCACTAATGGCAATCCAACCTAAGTCCTATGTTCAGAGGCAACAAGTCAAAGATCCTCCTTATGGCTCATCAGGATATGACTGCCCTCTACGCGTAAACCTTCCGTCGATAGCTAGTAGGCTAGGTATGTCATACACATAAATTAAACAAGTAACAGGTATACGCATCAACCTATATATAATTCGATACGCACTCGACCATTATTATATTAGGATTTCATCCTATTCCAAGTACCCGTCGTATTTCTCAAATACTACCCGTACTTGTTAATCACAATTATCATCATATTTTTATTATGTATTTATCACTCCCATAATGTCATTCTCACTTTAATATAATTTTTCAATATTAACCCAAGTCTCTCACTCCTTGTTAATGTACCAAAATTATTCAAATATAATTCCCCACCGTAATTTATTCAATTAACGCTCGTTAATTTCCCCCCATTTAATCCCATACATAATATCACATTTCGGGTCTTAGGTATACCATACTTCCCTACACTAGGTCCTATTAGGTTCTAATAATCATCACAAATTTTTTGAACCAATGATATTTAATCACAAATTAAAAAGGGAATAAATCACTTTTCCAAGGGAAGTCGATCGATCGACTGTTTATGGCGATTGATTAGTTTTCTGCCCAGATTCTACATATGTTTAGCTACAGGTTTGATCATTTTAAAACATCAAAACCATCATCAATCGATCCCAATCTACTCATTATTAAACCCAAATGTTATAACATGATATATAAATGATCTCTACTAATCAAACAAACTAAAATCATCCAGAAGGTTGAATTCAGACATGTTAACTACCTTAAATTCTAGAAATTCATATTTTGCTATTTTCTCCAAGAAACTCAGAATTTCTTTAACAAATAATTCCAATTTCATGGATTAAAATATCACTTCAACAAAAGATCTATCCTACATAACTCTCATTTCAAAGATTCAATTAATATCAATTAGACCCTCTTAATATCACCAATTCTCAATTCTCCATTGATATTCAAAATGAACACATAATTTAGTTCTTGATTTAATCTACAAATCATCATTTTTGTATCCTCTACAAGTTTATATCTCATCTACATTCAATACCTATCCATTTCATCCATTTCATTTGGTTTATCAATCAATTTCAAACCCAATTACATAAGTTTCATGGATGTTTATAAATCCTAATCTAACATGGATAATATAAGCACTAATTAGAGCAAGAATTGCACTTGCCTCTTAGTATAGGGATGAAACTTTAGAGAAGATAATGTTACCTCCTCTTCCCTTTTTTCGACGACTTTCTGGAAATTCTCCAGTGGTGGTGCAAGGTGTAGAGATGGTGATTGGCCCTTGGTTTCATCTAGATGACTCTTCTTCTCCACAAAAACCCTTTCACTTTCTCTCAAAAGTCCTCACAAGTGATTTGATGAAATAAACATTACGTAGAGTCTAAACCCACCTATATAACAAGTCTCCAAGGCTAGATAAAAGACAAAAAAACGTTTATATTATTCATCTTCCAAGACAAATAACTAAAATGACCCATCGGGGAGTCCTTTCATCTTCCAATTGACCCGAGGTCCAAATCAAACCCCCGAGTAGACTTTTCTGCCTATTTCGACCCTTCCGGACTCAACGGTGCACTCGATATCATCATTCGAATAACTTAAAGATAAATCTCATTTTATTTCCCGATTTTAGTCCCGACATGACTCATAAGCGCATCCCGACTTAATTTTCATTATTGTCGTATTTGTAGCTCCCAATAATAATTATTATTTTCACATATTACGTTTAGTATTAAATCTGGATTAATATCAATTATTTTTTCATAATTAATTCCTGTTAATCGCCATTTATTTTGCCCTTTAACTTTTAATTAATCTCATATTAAAAGTCATTATAATTATGGGGTATTACATACTTTCCCCCTTATAACGGAATTTTGTCCCGAAATTCGGAAAATAAAAGCATACCTGGTAAAAATAACTCTGGGTATTTGTCGTGCATCTCATCCTCGCACTCTCAAGTAGACTCCTCAAGATTATGGTGCTCCCACTGGACACGCATCAACGGAACTACTTTCGATCTCAACCGTCTCTCGCTATGGTCTAAGATCACCACGGGTCTCTCCTTGTAAGAACTATATGGCTGCAAATCGATCTCCTCTAATGAAAAAAGAGTGTGAGCCAACTCATCTTGGAGATATCACCTCAGCGAAGAAATATGGAACACATCATGTATCCTATGCAAGTGCTCCGACAACCCCAATCTATAATCAACCGGTCCAACTCTCTCAATTATAGGAAATGGTCCTGCGTATCTGGGAGCCAATTTCCATTTCTTTAAAAATCTCATGATACCCTTCATAGTAGATACCGCAGTAACACTTGGTCCCCCACATTGAATTACCAAAAGAACTGCTTCGCATCGGTGTAATTTTTATGTCTATCTTCGGCTACCCGCATACCACTCCGAATCATCTCAATCATAGCAGACGTTACCTGAATTACCTCTAGCCCAAGTAAATTGTTGTCCCCCATTTCTAACTAACATGAAGTCGAGTGACAAGGTCTATCATAAAGTTCCTCAAATGGAGCCATACCTGAACTGATATGAGTTATTATACGCGAACTCCACTAGTGTAAGTACTGCTCCCACCTCCCAAAGTCCATGATACACATACGTAGAATATCTTCTAACATCTGATTTATACGTTCTATCTGCCCATCTGTCTGCAGGTGATAGGAAGTACTCAAACGCACCTCGGTACCCATGGCCTCATGAAAACTCTCCCAAAATCGGGATACAAAAATCTTGTCCCGGTCAGACATAATATTAACCAGTACCCAATGTAACCTCACTATCTCGGCTATGAAAAGATGGGCATACTGTCCCATAGAGTAATCAGTTCGAACTGGAAAAAAGTGACCTACGTTATTCAACCGATCCACAATCACCCATATCGAATCGTGACTCCTTTGAGAAGTAGGTAACCCTGTGATGAAGTCCATGGAAATTCTTTCCCATTTCCACATCGGGATCTCTAATGGTTATAGAAACCCAACAAGGTTCTGATGGTCCACTTTCACTAACCGATAAGTGGCACACTTAGAGACGAACTCAATAATGTCTCTTTTCATCCCGTTGCACCAATACTTCCGTCGCATAGCTTGGTACATCTTATCCTCACCGTGATGTACAGAAAATCTGGATTCGTAAGACTCAATCATCACCGCATGTCGCAAATCCACACCTTCTGTTAATCTACTGTTGAAGCGCAAGCCCCCATCTGAACTCACTTAGTAAGACTCTGCTCCCCCGACTAAAAGTTAATGAATTTTCTCCTGATAAAACGGATATGTTGCCTGAGTCTGAACTACCCTTATCATAATCTGAGGTGTAACATTTATGACTGACATAAATAATCGAGCAATTGCATCCTGATGTCCCAGTTCCTTCCATTTTGCCTTTCACACCGCGACCAACTCACCTATCGATCTTCGACTCAATGCGTCTGCTACCACATTAGCCTTCCCCGGGTGGTACTGCATCTTGAACTGATAATCCTTCATGAACCCAAGCCAACTGCGCTGACGCATGTTCAACTCCCACTGAGTGAACAAATACTGAAGTGACTTATGATTCGTGAATAGGATAAATTTCTCCCCTAATGAATAATATCTCCATATCCGAAGAGCAAACATGACTGATGCAAGCTCCAAGTCGTGGGTGGGGTAATTCTTCTCATGAGGCTTGAAATTTTTAGAGGCATAAGCTGTAGCCTTATTTTCCTACTCTAATACTCCATCGAGCTCCCTATAATGATGCGTCGGTGTAAACCAAGTACTTCAGTCCTGGCTTGGGTAGTGCTAATACGGGTGATGAATTCAATTTATCTTTCAGCTCATCGAATGCCAACTGACACGCATCGTCCCAAACAAATGGTACGCCCTTACGGGTTAGATTTTTCATCGGACCCGTAATCTTTGAGAAACCCCGGATAATACGGCTAAAATAATCGGCCAATCCTAAGAAACTGTGCACCTCTGTTGATGTCATGAGTTGTCCCTATTCGCTCAACGCTGATACCTTGCTAGGATCCACCGATATTCCCATTTCAGACACAATATGCCCTAGAAACTGAACTTCCCGAAGCAAAAACCCACATTTCTCATATTTCGCATATAGCTGAGGCTCACGTAGTGTCTGTAGTACGTGTCGCAAATGCTCGGCGTGCTCCTCCTCAGTCTGAGAATAAATTCGGATGTCATCTATGAAAACAATGACAAACTGGTCTAAGAACTCTCTGAATACCCTGTTCATCAAATCCATGAATATTATCGGCGCATTAGTCAGCGTAAACGGTATAACTCAAAACTTATACGATCAATACCTGGTCAAGAAGGCAGTCTTTAAAACGTCCTGCTCCCTAATACGTAGCTGATGATAACCAGACCTTAAGTCTATCTTCGAGAAGTAGGTTACTGATGACTACGCCTTTTGCGTATATCTCATTATAGAGTAAAATATGGTCAATCAAAAATCCCTTTTGGTGCTTACCAACACACTAAATTGTATATTGGTAAGTAAGGGGTCAATCTGCGCTCTCTAATGTGGGCAAGAGCAAAGTGAAAACAAGTATGATTTTTAAAACAATTATGAAGGGATATTTATACTACTAATTATGAACTAAAAATTAAAACTAGACTAATAAATAAAGAAAATGATAAACTGAGCTAAATATGAGGAGAAAATAAATATGGGATAGTTCAAAGGATTAAACTTCACCACTTAGCCTGTTTATTTTCATTTATTAGTTTGTCTATTTGAAATACCCCAAAACAATTATAAATTCACAAATCGACTCTCGTTGCAAATGTAAATTTACAAATAGTCTTTTTAGAAGATTAATATTTAAATTTCACATACTCACACAAATTAGATTTAAATATTTTCTAATAAATCACCCGCTAGGGAAAATCCACTAAAGTATTTTAAATCATAAAAAATTACATTTTTAGAGTAGAGAAATTCAAACTATAATACCATTCAAAAATTGCCTATCTCTAGTTTAATTAATGAATAAATATTATAATCTAAATTTACAATTTTCTCTCGAAAATAATTCACCCTCTCTCGAGGCGTAAATATAAATTGTAAAATTTTAATATTAATATTCAAAGGGGCATAATAAATAAACAAACTGAAAATAAAAATAATTAAATTAAGGATTTCATATCACCCCTTGAATGGGTATTTAGCCGCTTATTTTGGTATTACTACATATAAAATGTAATAACGACACAATAAGAGGCATTAAATAAATAAGCCAAGAGAACAAAATGAAAACAAAGTCTCCTTAAATTTTCATTGCAATCCCAAGCTTTGACATGAATAGGAACCCACAAATCTGAGTTTTATAACACACAAAAAGATCACTCAACTCACAATTTGTGTCTCAATATTTTCTGCCTCACACTCAAATCACTATATATAAAAAAAATATAAAAGAAGAAATAAAAAATTTGTACATTACTACACCAAAAATGAGCTCCAAAAAAATAGAGCTTCTAAACTAAACTAAACTGCACTAAAAAAAATGTGTTTCACTTTGTTGTATTCGTAAAACAAAGGGGTCTTCTTCTCTCTTAAAGGTATGAGGCTAAGGAGGCTTGGAAGAGGGTTGTACAAGTTAGGTGGCATGTGTAGCTGAGATTGCAAAAGGAAGTCAGAAGAAGAGAATTGAGATGATAGGAGAGGTGAGGTGATGTGAGGTATGGAGGCTTCGGACTGTTGTTTATTGGGGCTTTTGCAGTTTTTTTTATTTCATTTTGTCTTTGGTTATTTTTGTTTTGACAGGAGTTAAAATCGTGTATGGGAAGCAGGGAAATGGGTTTTGGTTTGAAAATGGGTTTGACATGACTTTGGTTTGAAATAAGGGTCAAGTTGGAAAAATAGGGGGTTCAGTTTGGGCTAGGGGTGTCAATTATTTCCGAACTTCCAAATTTTTCGATTTTCGATCCAAATATTTCCAATTTTGGCACCATTTTAATTTTCCGATCCGAATTTTTTCGATTTTTGACTTTTTCGATATAAATTGGAATGGAATTGAAAATCAAATATAAATTTTCGACTTTTTGATTTTTCGTTTCGAAAATTCCGATATCACGCCGATCCGATTTATCTAAAATATTTTCCGAAATAATAATATTTTTATTCATTTTAATAGTTTTTACTCATCACATTTTCTAATAATCTCACCCTTCATTTAAAACAATCCCACCCATTCATTTAAAATAATCTCAACCCTTAATTTTTACCTATATAAAGGTTCATTTTCCCCCTTCTTTTCTCATTTCTAAACTAATTAGAAAGACCTCGCTACTCTCATTTGTGAATTCTTCATTTATCACTCCTCTCACTCAGTCAGGTATGGTCTCATTCCTCTCCGATCTATTAAACACAATTTTTTAGCTCTATTTGTTAAACATATCTAAGCCTTCAATTGACTTAACTTGCCATAAATGATTTCATCCATCTTTTCTCATTGAAACACAATATAGTCATCGTATATTGTCTGTATCTTGCTGTATTTGTATAACTCTATAAATAATTGCAATTTATGATTGGGATATTCATTGAATCATAAGGAAAATAACTTAGTGTTTTCCTTGTATGCTTACTAGCATTGGTGTTATTCTTTACTTATTTTTTCTCATAGTAATGTTCACTGCTCACTTGGTCTTACGAGGTTCAACTTTTAAGCTTAGCATCAATACTCAATATTGCTTGAAATTGAAATTTTTATGGAAATAAGACTATCCCCACCCCCCAAAAAAAGTGGAATAAAAAGATAAAATTAATAATTTTGTATTTTCGATATTATCCGAAAAAGATAAAATTGATATTTTCGATTTTTCCTAATTTTTTCTGAATAAAAAAAAATCCAAAAATTCCAAAAATTTCGAAGTCGCTGACATGGAAAAGAAATTGATTTTCCAAAATTTATTTTTCCAATTTTGGAAAGGATTTTAAAATTCCAAAAATTTTGAATTTTTTTTAACACCCCTATTCCGATCCGATTCGGCCGAAAAACAACCCTTGTTTGGGCAGACTTAGGTCGGATGAGTTTTCAGGATGTGCAGGTTCGGGTATTGGGGGTTTTGGGTCGCGACTGCTCTAGTTTAAATCGGGTATGGATTGGAGGGGTGGGTACATTTTGAAAATTTGATGGGTTTCCGAATTCAGAATTTTTTCTCGAGATCTAAATTTACTGCTTGGTGGATTAATTGTCGTGAGAAAAATATTCGTTCAATTCTTTGTAAGATTCTTCCTCTCTATATTTGTTGGCAGATTTGGTGCTCCAGGAACAAAGCTAATTTTGAAGGAATCTCAATGCAGTCCAAGTCAATCATTCAAGCCATTCATTATGATATTGTGTTAGCTTTCAAAGCTAGGCCTTATAAGGGACCTATCATTAGATTTTTAAGTTCCTACATTGATGATTTTAATATTTCTTTCTTTAGACTATAAGCCACCGGAGAAAGGCTCTTTTTCTCTTTCTGCTAATATATTCTGATTTTCCAAAAAAAAAACTACAAATCAAATAAAAATAAAGCCTAAAGTCCTAAAAATATAAAATATAGTAAAACTAAAAATAAAGACTAAAATTAAAAATAAAGAAAAATAAAGAAAATAAAAAGAAATATAAAATAAATTCTAGAAAATTCTAAATAAATCTAAAATAAATCCTAAAAATAAAAATGACTCAAACTAAAAATAAAAAAAATAATAAAAAGCACAAATTAAACACACACGGGCTTGGGTGAAGGTTTGGGCTAAGTTTAGGCTCGGTTAAGGTTACGGGATTGGGTAATTAGCTTCATAAATCATACATTTGCCCTGAAATAAGCGTTTGAACTCCGCAAACGACAATCAAGCCTGCACATTAAATATTTACGTGTATAAGACACAAACTGCCAAGAATTAACAACTAAAATACGTATATTCGAGGTATATAATTTACACTTTTGGGTGCTTATCACACCACCCCCAAACAGAGTGTTGCTAGTCTTCGAGCAATAAGATAGAGAGAAAGAGAAAGATAAGAAACCAAAAGTATACCACTTTCGCAGGCACTTGCGATTGTACTTAGCATGTGCAATAAGTCTTTAAACCTATAGGTTGCCCTACATGACGAGTTTTGTCTCGTGAGGGTTTGAAGGGAATATACCCAGAAAATTCTTTATTTGCAATGGCAGTCAATCTCTTATTAGACGTAGAATAATCGCATAATCCATCACATGAGAAATATTTTGAGGAATACAAACTAGAAGTGTATAAAAATTTAGCTATATGAATACAAAAGGCACATCCCTCCTAGAACTCAACGTGTGTAGTGTGAATCATTCAAAACGGGTCAAGTATCATGAGAGTGATTCCTAGGTTGTCTTTTCAGAATCAACGCTTCAACTTCAAATCTCACGAGTGTATCTCTCTCAAACTAACTCGCGAGATTTGGGTAAGTGTATCGCTCTTGTGTGTGAGGAGGTGAGTAAATTTAATGAAGTTCAAACGTCTCACACACACATAAGAAAGTACGAACATTCAGAAAGAAAAATAATCTCATGAAAGGAAGATAATCACTATAGTGAGAACGTCGAGTTATTCACCACGTTGACTTTCATTTGCTCGAACACCTAGGGGAGAATATGGATATATATGGGTGAGGGGGAAATGAAATAGGAAGGATATGATGAGATGAGATGGTGATATGATGGATATACGATGGATAAGTGAGACGAGTGTATAGCACTTGAAGAACAAATGTCTTTATTACATAAAAATTAACCACAACTCTCTTTTTCTTTTCTTTTCTTTTTATTTTCTATTTTTTTTAAATTTCTTTTCTTTTGCTATTTTTCTTTTTTTTCTTTCTTTTTTCTCTTCCCAAACCAACAATGAAGACATTTACATTTGGAACAAGACTCTTTTCCTTTAAAAGGAAAGATGATATATGAATGGATATGATAGATGAGGGTGTGAGGAATATGTGGGAGTATGGAAGAATATGGGAAGGTAATGGGTGAAGTGAATGGTTAGTGTATGGATGAAAATGTAGTGATCGAGACAAAGTTTAAGTCACGTGTTTCTTACAACTCGAAAAGGATGTCGTTCTCAGTGATCAAGCCAAAATTTTAATGAAAAAGAATGAGATCATACAACGATTTAAGTGCGGACCCAAAGGAAGTTGCATCAACTTGTGATCCGGAGATTGCGTAAAACACTCTGAAAGGAAGAAAGGAACGAATCTCACAAGATAAAGTCTCTAGTAGTGATCCTTAAAGTTCTCTTGAGAATTATAGTACTCTTAAACTCTAAAACGTAGTGATGTGATACGTGCATAAATTTTGTTGAGTCTAGAAATTCAATGTGCAACGTGCCTTGTTACGTATTACATAAGCTAAACTTAAAAGATGGACAATAGATATTCACATCAATGAGTGAGATGAAAGAAACTGTACGAAAATTTTAAAACGCAATTTTAAAATTAATTTTTTTCAAAAGAGGTATGTTTTTGATAAAATTCCCCACCCCCAAATAAAAAGGAACATCGTCCTCGATGTTAAGTAAAATAATTTTTAAAATTGAGAGCAGACGGGAGGAAAGAGAATACCGTAATCAACAGCTAATGAAGTGGGCAAATGAAGCCAAGATGAACCTGAATAAATGATAAGAGAGAAAAAAATGTGTACAAGTCTATAAACATGTAAAGCATAGGTTGATGTGAAACACCACCCCCAAACAGGATGAGACTCAGATAGAACAGCGGGCTGCCTCCCGATAGCGCTAAGTTTAATGTCTTCAGCCAGACCGAAGGGATCTCACCATAAGGATAAGATCTAAGAACGCACGGGGTGGCAAAAAAAATGGGTGATGATAATCACCCCCAAATAAGACTGAATCGTCAGTCTTCATAGATCGGTTCAACAAAGTCAATTTCTTCAACTTGAGTGGGGCCTAACTCTAAGAAAGGATTCAAACGTTGACCATTGACTTGAAAAAGGCTACCATCCTTGGGATTTTGAATGGTGATGGAACCATAAGGAGTAACTGACTCAACAATGAAGGGCCTAGACCACCTGGTTCTCAGCTTCCTGAGAAAGAGATGAAGACGGTAATTATATAACAAAACTTTTTAACCAGGTTATAATTCTTTTCGCATGATGCTTTGGTTATGGATCCACTTCATTTTGTCCTTGTACTTCTTGGACAAATCGTAGGCATCATTTCTTATCTCCTTCAATTCATTAAGTTGTAGCTTCTTATGGATTCCTGCCTCGTCTATATCAAAATTAAGGGCTTTGACAACCCAATATGCATGATGTTTGAGCTCGACAGGAAGGTGGCAAGGCTTACCGAAGATCAATCGATAAGGAGACATGCCAATCAGAGTCTTATAAGCTGTACCGTATGCCCAAAATGCATGTTCAAACGTAAGGAACAGTCTTTCCTATTAAGATTAACGTTTTTTTTCAAGAATTTGCTTGATCTCGCTGTTGGAGACCTCAACTTGACCACTAGTCTGAGGGTGGTAAGAGAGACCAACCTTGTGGGTAACACCATACGTTTTGACAAGGAGTTCAAAGACTCGATTATAAAAATGTTAAACCCCATCACTAATAATAGCTTTGGGGGTTCCAAACATGTGAAAACATGCTCTTCAAGGAAATTGACCACAACACGATGGTCATTGGTGCGGAAAAGGATTGCTTCAATCCTTTTGGAGACATCGTCAACCGCAAAGAGAATATATTGGAAACCATGAGAGGAGGTAAATGGACCCATAAAATCAATACCCCACACATCAGATATTTCAACAATTAGAATGGGTGTGAGAGGCATCATATGACGTCAAGATATACTACCATATTGTTGGCATTTGGAACACGTCTGGAAATAGTGTTGGGCATCTCGAAACAGGTTAGCCAATATAAACCACTTTGCAAAATTTTGGATGCGGTTTTCTTGGAGCTAAAGTGGCCACCACAGGCACTATTGTGGCAGAAGGACAGAATACTTAACTGTTCACCCTAGGGAACACAACGACGAATGACTTGATTCGTGCAATACTTGAATTGGAACAGGTCATCCCAAGAGTAAAACTTCACATTCGCCATGAATTCAGAACGATACTATTTCGACCAATGATTGGGAAGTTGGTCGATAATGAGGAAATTGAGTATATCAGCATACCAAGGCGAGGTGGAGATAGCGAAAATTTATTCATCGAGAAATGACTCAGAGATGGGGACATGATCAGAGTCAGACGAAATAGTAATATGGGAAAGATGGTCAGCGACTACATTTTTACAACCTTTCTTATCGCGGATTCCAAGGTTAAACTGTTATAGTAAGAGAATACATCGTATCAATCGTGGTTTTGAATCCTTCTTGTGACGAAGGTGCTTTAGGGCATCATGGTCAATGTACACGATGACATGAGAACTATAAAATATGATCGAAACTTATCAAGGGCAAAAACTATCTCCAACAACTCCTTTTCGGTGGTCGTGTAATTAAGTTGAGCATCATGAAGAGTTTTGCTGGCATAATAGATGACGTGGGGTCACTTGTCAACCTTCTGGACAAGCACAACACCAAGTGAAAAATCAGATGCATCACACATGAGCTCAAAGGGGAGAGACCAATTGGGAGGTTGCATGATAGGAGCGAAAGTGAGCTCGGCTTTAAGGTGCTCAAAAGATGTGACACATGCGTCGTCAAATACAAATGGGACATATTTGGATAAAAGGGTTGTTAAAGGCCGAGTGATTTTAGAAAAATCCTTAATGAAATGCCGGTAGAAGCCCGCATGTCCTAAGAAGGAGAGAATGTCCTTAACAGACTTAGGAATGGGAAGCGTGGAAATCAAGTCGACTTTTGCTTTATCTACCTCAATACCGGAGCTAGAGACAACATGACCTAAAACAATACCCTTTTTTTACCATGAAATGGCATTTGTCCCAATTGAGGACCAACTTCTTTTCTTGACAGCGCTGAAGTACCATAGTGAGGTGAGACAGGCATTGTTCAAAAGATGAACCAAAAATGGAAAAATTGTCCATGAAGACTTCAAGAAAACGATCTACCATGTCATTGAAAATACTAGTCATACACCTTTGAAAAGTCGCAGGTGCATTGCAAAGGCCAAAGGGCATACGAGAGTATGAAAATGTGCCAAATGGACAAGTAAAGGTAATCTTCTCTTGGTCTTCAGGGGCAATTGGTATTTGGTTGTACCCTGAATATCCGTCAAGGAAGCAATAGTAAGCATGGCCTGCTAAACGTTCAAAAATATGGTCAATGTACGAGAGAGGAAAGTGGTGGGTTTATGGAAGATGATGAGGGATTGATTAGGTGTATAAGGGAGTATGGGGGAATGGTCTGCGTGAGTGTTTAGTTTAGATGTGAGTGAGTGTAGGATAGTGTGGTGGTTTAAGGAGAGAGAGAGTCGTGGGTTTGTGGATGTTGGTTCGGGTTTAGGTTGGTTTGAAACCGAGTAGGGGGTATAAGGGTTGAGTTTTAGGTTGGGTGGTTATGGGGGGTGTCGGGTGTGGGTGTGTTAATGGAGGTGGGTTCTTAGTGTGATCAATTTTGACTTGCTGGTGAAGATGATGGGAGGATGGACTTGTGTGTGGTGTAGTGTATGGTAGGTAGATGTGTGTGTGGGTATTGTTTGGGGTATATGTGTGGTGTATGGGAGTAGTATGTATGTGTGTGTGTGTGTGTTTAATTTGTACACTAAATAAAATTAAAAATAAAGTTCTCTAACTAAAACTAATAAAACTAAAAAAATTAAATTCTAACAAAATAAAAACCTAATAAAAGTAGAAAAATAAATTCCTAAAACTTATTCGAATAAGATAAAAATTAAAAATCAAAATAAACAACACTAAAAATACAATTAATTCCTAGAAATCCTAAAAGTAAAAAATCTAAAAATAAACAAAATTAAGTCTATTAAAATTAAATTCCTTTAAAATACAAATAAAAACTACAAATCAAATAAAAATAAAGCCTAAAGTCCTAAAAATATAAAATCTAGTAAAACTAAAAATAAAGACTAAAATTAAAAACTAATAAAAATAAAAAGAAATATAAAATAAATTCTAGAAAATTCTAAATAAATCCTAAAAATAAAAACGACTCAAACTAAAAATCGAAAAAATAATAAAAAGCACAAACTAAACACACACGGGCTTGGGTGAAGGTTTGGGCTAAGTTTAGGCTCAGTTAAGGTTACGAGACTGGGGAATTAGCTTCATAAATCGTACATTTGCCTTGAAATGAGCGTTTGAACTCCGCAAACGGCGATCAAGCCTGCACATTAAACATTTATGCGTATAAGACCCAAATTACCAAGAATTAGCAACTAAAATACGTTTATTCTGGGTATAAAATATACACTTTTGGGTGCTTATCAGCTGCTCCTCTCAACTGATCAAACAAGTCATCGATTCTAAACAATGGATACTTATTTCGTATCATGACTATTTTAAGCTCCCGATAATCCACGCACAGCCGTAAAGAACCGTCTCGTTTCTTTACAAACAACACCGGGGCACCCCACAGTGACGTACTCCTGCGGATAAACCCTTGCCACAAAAGCTGCTCTATTTGGTCCCTAAACTCCCTCATCTCTGCAGGAGCCATATGGTAAGGCGCACGAGCAATATGTCGAGTGCTCGACGCTAAATCATTCACAAACTCAATCTCCCTACTGGGAGGTAATCCCGATATCTCCTGGACTACATCCGTAAACTCACAAATTACCGGTATCGAATCAAGGGGTATTACTATTCCCGTAGAGGTATCCTCCTTTATTTAATACAAATGAGTAGACAACCCTCCCTCAGAATGAGGCATCGCCATAAAGAACATCTCATGCCCTGGAATAGCAAAACTAATTCACCGGCTATAACAGTCAATCATGGCCCTATATGCAATAAGCCAATCCATGCCAATAATCACATCATACTCGGACATGTCCAATACAAGTAAATTCGCCGATAAAATCAGACTCCCAATCTCTATACTCACATTATGACATACAAAGCAAATAGGTGTCCCACTACCCATCGGTGAGTATACATAAGTAACATTACTATCGACCAAGTTTAGTAACTCGGTGGCCCGTGCAAATCTAGTGGCTACAAATGAATGTGAGGCACCTGTGTCAAACATAATGCTCCCCATAGATAGAAAACATACCCTCAATCGCGGGCGGTTGCGGCTGAACCACTGCCTGATGGGCGTTATACACACGCCCATATTGTTCGTACTGTGCTGGAGTTGCTAGAATGGCAAGTAATGCTGGTACCTGAGCTGGTGCTGGGAGAGCGGCTGGTGGAAATACTGGTCTCTGTGGCTCCTGACGAACTCCCTTCTAAGTAAATTTGCCCTTATCAGGACAATCCTGTCTCTTATGGCCAGTTTTTCCACACATAAAACATCTACTAGTAAACTTTCCCTTATTTTGTCCCTGCTGTTCTCGGCCCTGCTCACCATTACCACCTCTCTCTTGGCCCTGCTGCCCTGGCCTGTTACCTCCTTGCCCAAAATGAAATCCTTCAGATCGTAAACATTTAGCATAATTCCCCAGTTGGGATCCGTGCTCACCTTGGAGCTGCTGACTCTGGCCTAGCTATGTTCCGCTAGAACTACCTCCACCAGTCTTGCCCTATTAGCTCGACTCAATCCACCACTTGCCACCCTTAGCATGTAAGCGGTTATCCTGGCAGTGATGCATCGTAGCATTAAGAACATATGCATAAGTATGAAATGAAAGATTGTCCAATAAGTGCTAGCAAATCTTCCAATTCAGGCCATCTGTGAACATTTGAATTCTCTTTTCTTCAGCAGGCACCTCTCCTGGCACCAAATTAGTCAGCCGAGTAAATTCCTCATCATATTCTGCCATTGTCCTCCATTTTTGGGTTAAGTCGAGTAGTTTTTGCCTCATCTCATTCTGAACGACGGAGGGAAAGTATTTACGATCAAACTGTACCCATAAGTCCTAAATAGTCATAGTATCTCTCTCCTCGGCACTGGTAATAGATTCCCACCACTGAAGAGCTGCCCCGACTAGCTTAAATGTAGCTAGTATTTGACGCTAAACCTCCGTGCACTCAAATATTCTCAAGTGCTTCTGGATGTCCTTCTTCCATTGGCTAGCCGTCACAACATCATAACCTCCTTAAAACTCGGGTGGATGCGCCTTTTGAAAAGCATCCCTAATACGTTCCCAAGCAGTAGGATACACCTGCCCTAGTGTGGGCAGCACACACTACACCAAAATGGGCAAATTGTCACCTTTCAGCCGGCCAGCCTTGTCAAGGTCATTGACCGTGACAAAAAAAACACGCGTTTTATGTCACGGTCATTGACCTTGACACGACCGTGACAACGAATTGTCACGGTCAATGACCGTGACAATTCGTGTCACGGTCAAAGACCTTGACACGACCGTGACAACTTTTCCAGCAAAAACCCTACTTTTTTCCCTCCCGCGCCGTTCCCTCCATTTCTCTCTCTCTCTCTCTCTCTCTCTCTCTCTCTCTCGACGCTGCTCTCTCTCTCTCTCTACTTTCAGGTCCATTTTCTCTCTCTCTCTCTCTCTCATTTATATATATATTTGTGTGTATATTTGTGTGTATGTGTATATATATATATGTGTGTGCATGGAGGGGGGCAGGGGGTGGGGGGTGGGGCGGGGTGGGGCAGGGTGGAGGAGGGGGTGGTGGAGGGGGGCAGGGGGTGGGGCGGGGTGGGGCAGGGTGGTGGAGGGTGGGGTGGTGTGTGTGTGTGTGTGTGTGGTGTGTGGTGGGGGAGGGGGTGGGGTGGGGTGGGGTGGGGGTGTGTGTGTGTGTGTGTGTGGTGGTGTGTGGTGGGGGAGGGGGTGGTGGAGGGGTGGGGCAGGGGGTGGTTAGGGGTGGGGTGTGTGTGTGTGTGTGGTGGGGGAGGGGGTGGGGTGGGGTGGGGTGGGGTGGGGTGGGGTGGGGTGTGTGTGTGTGTGTGTGGTGGTGGTGGTGGAGGGGTGGGGCAGGGGGTGCTTAGGGGTGGGGTGTGTGTGTGTGTGTGGTGGTGTGTGGTGGGGGAGGGGGTGGGGTGGGGTGGGGTGGGGTGTGTGTGTGTGTGTGTGTGGTGGTGGTGGTGGAGGGGGGGTGGTGGAGGGGTGGGGCAGGGGGTGGTTAGGGGTGGGGTGTGTGTGTGTGTGTGTGGTGGGGGAGGGGGTGGGGTGCTGTGGGGTGTGTGTGTGTGTGTGTGGTGGTGGTGGTGGAGGGGGGCAGGGGGTGGGGTGGGGTGGGGTGGGGTGTGTGTGTGTGTGGTGGTGTGTGGTGGGGGAGGGGGTGGTGGAGGGGTGGGGTGGGGTGGGAATTGATATCCAAGACATGTATTTGAATTGATATCAATTTATTTGAATTGATAGAATTGTTTCTAGGATAATAATCCTACTATAAGATAATTGCTCAAAATAAATATTAAATAATAATTACTAAGATATCAATTGAAATAAAGTCTTAATAACCTAACCAAAAGAAATAAAATAAAATATCAAATAAATTATCATCCACCTCATAGACATTCCCTACCAATCATTTTAAGATAATTTTATCCTTATAAAGATAATAGATTATGTAATTTTAGGACTTAAAATAATATTGATTATGGATATAGGACAACAAACATTTTGTTTCCATTTTTAGTCCCTATTTTCAAATTAAAGGGACACGTGGCATGTTATGATTGGTTAACGTTTTATGAATATGGGTCCGCACCAGCGGTTTTATTCAAAAATAGGGACTAAAATCATAAATAAAATGTTTGTTGTCCTATTTTCAAAATACATATTACAATAAATCCTAAATTTACAAACCCCTAAAGATAAATACCTTTGATTGCAAAGCATGCACTTGTATTATTATTATACAACATGTATTATTTCGACGTGTAATTCTAAAATCTCACCTAGTTTTGTATTCTATTTTTAAAATCATACTATCAATTCACGAGACACTAAACAAGAAAGAGGACATATTAAAATCATACTATCAATTCACTATTATGAAATTTGGTTAATTGATTATTTTAAAAAAAAAAGCAGAAGTAGACTAACATATATACACAACACAAAAAGTAGACATCAATTTTATAAATAATTGATATTTTCATTCAAAATATGTGTGTGTGCGTGTGTGTGTGTGCGTGTGGCGGGGGTGGTATTGACGGAACTTACACATACGTTATAATATAGACGAAACATTTTTTTTATCTGTACTAATAACATTTTTTTTACAGCAAAAATGTCTCCTTCAGATGTTAGGGCGAAGATGATGATGCTGTTTATGATGATGTCGTCGTCTGGGTTCGGTGGTAGCGGAGGCGACGAGGGCTCCTCCGCCCCTGGGCTCCCCAAATATGGAAAATTTGGGATTACCGTCGAAAACAAGTCGGAGCTTTTAGCGAGATCCCTCGAGCTGCTAAAGACGGTCATCGGCCCGGGGTTTATGAGTTGGAAGGAGGTGCCGTATGAGCTCAAGTTAGCTGTTTGGGCGGCACTACAGGTAATATTTATATGAATATTTCAATTTCAATTTCAATTTATATTTATATTTATATTTATATTTATATTTGTATTTATATTTATATTTATATTTATATTTATATTTATATTTATTCGCAACTAACATTGTATTTGTTGGACAGGAACAATTCAACTTGGATCCAAAGCTACGCGATTCCGTCTTGGAGCAGCTGAGGGAGCAACACAAGACGTGGAAAAAAAATATGCGGACACGGTACTTTGGAAAAACACGAGAGACCATTTTACAATGGCGCGGATCCGTCCCGCCCAAGGAGCCGATCTCATTGGCACAATGGCAAAAGTTCATTGACAATGAGATCGAGGATCGACAATTGGCATCTCGCCAATCGGGGAGGGAAAATCGGGCTAAAAAGACGGACGTGCACTACTCCGGCCGGACCTCTTACGCTGAGGTGGAGCATAGGATGAAGGTAATATTTAATTTATCTATAACTACAAAAATATCTTATTGGATATTATTTTACTTTGCGGGGCCGATACTAATTTTACTTTACTTTATTTTATTTCAGGGGGTAGGGAGTGGGCCAGGGGGTAAGCCACATAGGCTCGATACTTATGTGGCTCTTCGAACGAAGAAGGGGAAGGACAAGGAGGTGTCCCCGAGTGTCGCGGCCACGATTGTAAGTAATCCGACAGTTTAATTATTGTTAATTACGTTATAATTTTTTAGTTTACTTATTTTACTAATCATGTGCTTTTTGTCGTTTCAGGCAAAGCTTAAGGAAGTGCATGAGTCGCAGTCTGATGCCGACAAGGCATCTTTGTCCACAGACGCACTCAGCCAAGTGCTTGGCTCTGATCGCAAGGGGAGGACAAGGGGAGTGAGCTCGCGGGTGGCCAAATCTAGGATCATCGGATTGGAGACGAGCGACACCGGGTTGGCTCGAACGGTGGATTCACACGACGCGAAGCTGTCCCGTTTGGAGGCGACGGTCCAAGATATGTACGCATTCATGAAGCGTACGTTGGGTGGAGACCGTAAAGAGAAAGGTAAAGGGAAAGGGAAGGAGAAGGCGGTGGAGGAGGAGGTGCGGGAGGACGAGGAGGTGCGGGATGACGAGGATGTGGACCTCGCTGCTTCATCACCGACACGTTCGTATTTCGACGATCCGCTTCCCTATTTGGCGCCCTCCAACAGACCATTATCGACGATTGGTTGGCCGAGCGTGTTCATATTGGACATATTTGATGGCCAGCGGATAGGGCGGGGGTTGAGGGACCCGGATATCATCGAGGGTGGAATAGTCCATGGACGTGTGCTTCAAGGGATGGAGTCCAGGGTGCTCGTCACGCATGTCATACCCGGGAAGGAGAACTCCCTACTGTGGTTGCGCGAACAATGCGGCACGACATATATTAGTGGGTGCGTCAATTCGTATGTCGTGTGGCCTACTCACCTCCTCACATTTACCCAAGACATGTAGTAACATTATTTTTAAGTTTGTCCATTTTAATTATATTTGGATTATATCGTCATGTATATTATTTTTACTTTGAAAATTTGGATTATACTGTCATGAATATATATTTGCATTATCTTTAGTTTGTGTTGGATATATGATGTTTGGAACAGGTACAACGTTGTTATAACAGGTACAAATATACTGCTGGGCAGTGGCGGTGGCCATACTGCCCAGCAGATTTTTTTTCAATTCTGCCCAGAATTGTCACGGTCATTGACCGTGACAAGTCCTTGACAAATCTTGTCACGGGCTTGTCACGGTCAATGGCCGTGACAATTTTTTTAAAAAGGGTCACGGCTTTGTCACGGTTATAAACCGTGACAAACGTGTCACGGTCATTGACCGCGACACGACCGTGACACAAAACGCGAGTTTTGTGTCAAGGTCAATGACCGTGACACGACCGTGACAAAAAAAGTTGTCTCGCCTCGAAATGTCACGGTCATTGACCTTGACAAGGTGAATTTGTCAAGGTCAATGACCTTGACAAATGGGCAGATTTGGTGTAGTGACAGCTGATGCATGTGCTGGAGTCTGTTGAACAACAACTAAAGTTTCATTGACTGCCTAAGCAATAAGGGCAGCAACGTCTGCAGCATTCATTGTACCCTGAGTTGGGGCGAGCTGAGGTGCACATCAAGGAGGCATCTAGAATGAGAGAAAAAATTTCATAAGTATTCAATTTAAATCCCAAAAAATAGCTGAAGATCATATATGCACAAATAAGGATACAACAGTCCTAATGATATGGCTCTATCTCAAAGATCGCTAAGCTGAAAGCATAATAAACCGTTCAGATCCTAAATGATTCTAGAACCTGATGCTCTGATACCACCTATAACACCCCGCTTAATTAAATATCGGGTGATCAGTCCTATACCCAATTAAAACATAATTTACAGTTAGTTTATTCTTAGCATCACTGTAGAAAAACATTTTTCTTTTTATAATTCACCTAATATCCAACTAAGCAGGTGTTAAATTTTTTCAAGATTTTAATATAAATAAAATTTCCATTTTTAAAACATAACCCATTTAACACAATCCATTCACACAACGAATAACAACAGAGTAATATCAAAACTAAATTAAATGCAACTGGAATAAAACTTTCCAGTTTAAATATCTCAATACAATAATCCCACTAAAATTAAATGTTCCAAAACCAACATAAGAACTTAATTTGTCTATTATAGGAAAGAAATAACTAGAATCCTCTTGGGCTTTATGCCCTAAATGAAAGATCAAGTATTGAGTACGAATCAATGAATATGAAAGCGTCTAAACAAAGTCCATGACTCCATAGCATCCATAGCTCGTCAAAATCTCAATCCTCTATGGTTGGCGTCCCTGCGACTAGACACATTATATAAGAGATACAAGAGAGAAGAGAATATCCAAGAAAATGGGTCAGAGCCCGATGTAAAAATAGTTTAGAAAACAGCAAGTGAATAAATGTTATCTCCAGCAATTATTATAGACATGTTAGATTCATGAACTCTCTCTTTATATTCTCACCTCTCATCTAGAGTGCACACCTAACGTAACTTAAATCATACTAGTTACTATTCCCATGCTAATTAGTTCATATCAATGTCAACTAACCATACCCCATATCTTTCCCACGTATTTCTCTCGCAATACAGGTAGTACATATATATCCAATTTCTCTATAATATGGATAATCCGTTTTATAATTCAATATAATTAAGTATTCACCTACTTAATTCATTTCAGATTTTATTATCTTTTATGTCTACTTAATTCACACAGTAAACACTATCACAAATATATATTTACATTCACTCTATTATATATATACTAAACTGCACCTCAGAGCTCAGCTGCGGTGCATGCGTACTCTGCTATCATGTCCTAGTACATCTCGTCACTGTATAGGGGACAACAGGTTCGATAAGGATCCCTTGAACCATAAATCTCAAACACAAGTAGTGGAGGCGAACATAGTCCTAAGCCTTTGGGCTACACACATATCTACGCACCCAAAAGACCGTTAAATACCATTTTTCTCACTAATGGCAATCCAACTTAAGTCCTATGCTCTGAGGCAACAAGTCAAAGATCCCCCTTTAGGCTCATTAGGATATGACTGCCCTCTACGCATAAACCTCCCCTCGATAGCAAGCAGGCTAGGTATGTCATACACATAAATTAAAAATGTAATAGGCAAACACATCAACCTATATATAATTCGGTACTCACTAGACATATATCATATTAGTATTTCATCCTATTCCAAGTACCCGTCGTATTTCTTGAATACTACCCGTGCTTGTTAATCACGATTATCATCGTATCTTTATTATGTATTTATCACTCCCATAATGTCTTTCTCACTTTAATATAATTTTCCAACACTAACCCAAGTCTCTCACTCCTTGTTAATGTACCAAAATTATTCAAATATAATTCCCCACCGTAATTTATTCATTAACACTCGTTAATTTCCCCAATTTAATCCCATACATAATATCACATTTTGGTTCTTAGGTATATCCTACTTCCCTACACTAGGTCCTATTAGGTTCTAATAATCATCACAAAAATTTCGAACCAATGGGATTTAATCACAAATTAAAAAGGGAATAAATCACTTTTCCAGGGGAATTCGATCGATCGACCTTTTCTGGTCGATTGATCGACATTCTTGAGTCGATCGATCGATTGATCAGTTTTCTGCCCAGATTTTGCATATGTTTAGCTACGGGTTTGATCATTTTAAAACATCAAAACCATTATCAATCGATCCTAATCTCCTCATTATTCAACCCAAATGTTATAACTTGATATATAAATTATCTCTGCTAATCAAACAACCTAAAATCATCAAGAAGGTTGAATTCAAACATGTTAATTCCCTTAAATTCCAGAAATTCATATTTTGTCATTTTCTCCAGGAAACTCAGAATTTCTTTGACAAATGATTCCATTTTCATGAATTAAAATATATCTTCAAAAAAAGATTAATCCTACATAACTCTCATTTCAAAGATTCAATTAAAATCAATTAGGCCCTCTTAATTTCACCAATTCTCAATTCTCCATTGATATTCAAAATGAACCCAGAATTTAGTTCTTGATTTAATCTATAAATCATCATTTGTATATCCTCTACATGTGTATATCTCATCTACATGCAACACCTATCCATTTCATTTGGTTTATCAATCAATTTTCAAACCCAATTACATTAGTTTGATGGATGTTTATAAATCCTAATCTAAAATGGATAATATAAGCACCAATTAGAGCAAGAATTACACTTGCCTCTTAGTGTAGGGATAAACCTTTGGAGAAGTCCTCTTCTCTTTTTTCGATGACTTTCGGCGATTCTGCGGTGGTGGTGCAAGGTGTAGAGATGGTTGTTGGCCCTTGGTTTCCACTAGATGACTCTTCCTCTCCACAAAAACCCTTTCACTTTCTCTACATGACTTATCACTCTCTCTCAAAAGTCTTCACAAGTGATTTAATGAAATGAACATTATGTAGAGTCTAATCCCACCTATATAACAAGTCTCCAAGGCTATCTAAAAGATAAAAAATGTGTACACTATTCATCTTCCAAGACAAATGACTAAAACTCCCCATCAGGGTGTCTTTTCATCTTCCAATTGACCCAAATCAAACCCCCGGGTAGACTTTTCTGCATATTTCAACCCTTCAGGACTCAATGGGGCACTCGAAATCATCATCCGAATGACTTAAAAATAAATCTTATTTTATTTCCCAATTTTAGTCCTGACAATAAATATTACTGTATTTATAGCTCCCGACAATAAATATTATTTTCATATATTACATTTATCTTTAGTAATATTAAATCCGAATTAATATCAATTAATTTTTCATTATTAAGTCCAATTAATCCCCATTTATTTAACCCATTAACTTTTAATTAATCTCATATTAAAAGTCATTAAATTACGGGGTATTATTTTGGACAAGTTTGGGTAGTTTTTATGGTAAAATTTGAGCAATATTTATGATATAATTTGGGCAGATTTTATGATAAAATTTGGGTAATTTTGATGGTAAAATTTGAACAGTCTTGTAAGGGAGTTTTCATTTAAAAAAATATTATTTTAATAAGACTAGGACCAAAAAGTTAGACCGGACCGACTAAGCCCGGTGGACCAGTTTAATCGGTTCGATCGTGATCCTTTTTTTTAGAACTGGTCTAATCGGTCCAGTCCTTAAAATTACTAAAACTCGGATCGGACCGGACCGCGAACACCCCTAAAACCAGTAGAAATGTATTCCCATGATAAGTATTAATTCTAATATTGGTTAATTGGGGTTTAAGAGATTTAGAACTCATTAATGGAGGTTGGGAAAGAAGAACAAATTCATTTTTAGGCAAATGTGGGCCTGGTTCCGCACGCGAATCGACTCGGTCTTGGGGGGAACCGATTCAATCCCTATGCGAATCGATTCGGCTTGAAGGGGGAATCGATTCGATCCCTAAGTAGGGACAGGTCATGTTAGAGGAAATAGACCATGATGTTGTTACGAGTCGATTTGAGTATATAAAAGGTTATATAATTGAGGGTTGATTGATAAAATGCATAATTGAGGATTTGCAGTATGAATCTATAGGCACCAATTATTATAATTAAAATAGGGAATTAATAATTAAAGATATTAAGTTGTTATAAAACCCAATGTAAGAATTGAGTTGGATTGGATCGATGTATGAGAGGTGTGATATCATATGGGGTAGTTATATATGTATTGTGTGTTATATATACATGTATTCCATAATTTTTGGAACATACCTATACTCGTGGTGAATCTATCGGTTAGGGATTGCGTTTGATATTAGGTCCGTGTACCCAGGATTAAGATGTTCTACGACAAAGTGGAGATCATTATTTTAGACCATATATATGATCAGCAATCACCGCTTCATGATGAGAAGAGAAGGATGACTTGATCCATCTACATAGTCTGATTATGGGTCGTAGGTGATGCCATTACCTAATGATCTCCCCACTTTATTTGTGTTTTTCTCAAGCCTGTTAGGCGATGGACTCCTACGAACTTATCGATAGAACCACGAGATGGACACCGAGGGTAGTTGCCTCCATGTGCAGTAACGTATATTATGTAAGAACTAATGTAGTCTAATAAAAGAGATAGCAGATAATAGACCCGATAGTACATAAAATACATCATGTGCTTTATTTTCATCTTTTGAGGGTAGTATTGTGGGGGGTTAGTGTTGGGATTATATTCATAAACGCGTAGGTAGTTACATCCCTGTTATGTGATAGTTAGTTATAATTGATTCTTTATGAGAGTGTAGAGACTAGTTATCATTATATGGCTTGGGTTAAGAATGTGTGTAGCATTGTAGTTAGATAAGGGATGGGATACTTATTGCATGTGGAGACGATGGGTTAGATGCATTATAAATCAACGATATGATAATCGATATTGAAGTTAATTCTTATAACTTTAGGGGTCTGACCCAAATCATAAAAATAGTTCTAAGGTTTACCTAAGTAGGATCAAAAGGGTTGGGGAAAGATCAGATTCACAGCTCCACTTTGTTTAATAGATTCCAGTTATTCTAGCATAGATTGTTACTTAATTCAATTCTAGTTGATTTCCTTTTAAAGTTATGTATGGCCGTATGCCCAGATTTATTATTAAGTTAGTTTTATTTAGAGTCATGATGTGAAGATATTTATATGTCAGCGGGATTGAGACTTATTTATTTATGTATTCATGTCATTTCAGTTCTATATTGCATGCGTGGATGATTTAATTGCCATTTTTATTTCACGGTTTCATGTTGAGAATGATATATATTGTTAAATAAGCCCCATTTTTGGCGTATTAGTCTGACCAACTCTTACGTGGAAAATAGGGGTTGTCATAGTTGGTATCAAAGCATCCAGGTTTCAGTTTCCCTAGGATCTGTTTTACGCACGTTATGTTCTGCGTTGTATTCTTCGATATGTTGACCCTTATGTTTAAGAATCATTGTAATCTTTGTGATTTGTTACTAATATGAACCTTGTTTATTCTCATATGGCAAACGCTTAGTACGGTAGACCATGACCCACTACCAACGAGGCTGCAGAGGGTAGGGATCAGAAGGAGCCACAACCATAACCACAACCGCCACCAGTGCCACCCATATCAATTACAGAAGACATAGCTACCATAGTTACTCAGGCAGCCTCTACAACGATGACTTCCATGTTACATCCTTTCCAGCCACAGCAGACGCAGCCACCACCACCGTAGTAGGTGGTTTTACCAGTTCAACCATAATTTTCCATTTGGGAGAGAGTGAGGGAGGCCTTTGCAAAGGTCCACCCACCAGAGTTCGCTGGGAGTACTGATATTACTATAGCATGTCAATGAAAGAAAGATATTAAGAGGCATTTGATGATGGTGGAGTACATAGAAGGGCACAAACATATATTTTCATTATTTAGATTAGTAGGAGCAACCATGCAGTGGTTGAAATCAGTCACCACAATGGAGGAGCGGGATAGGATGACTATTGACAAATTCTGGGTAAAGTACGATGGGAAGTACTTCCCACCCACAGTGAGGTCAAATATGAGGAGACGATTTATCGATATTAAGAAGGAGAACCGTACCATAGCATAATAGTTTATCGCACCATCATAGTTTGTCTTAGATGAGGGAACCAACGAGGAGAATAAGATGGAGAGGTTTGCAATGGGATGAGTCTGGCACATCCAGAATTCCACTTGGGGAACTCAACCTTTACCACTTATACATAGATTATAAGTCATTTTAGAAGAGTAAGGGCGAGAAGAGGCCCCGGTCGAGCCATCAGGGAAAGGAAAATGGGAATAATACTCAGGGGCTCCAGTAGTTTAAGGGGTCCCAAACAGGATATCATTTAAAGAAGCATAGGGTTTCGATAATCATAACAAATAAGTCTATCAGGGCTAGGGATATTATCCAAGAGGCCATCGGGGCCAATTACAGTAAGTCCATGGCCAACAAGGACAATGAGGGAAATAATAGAGTAAGTGTATGTTTTATGAAGCTGTTTCATTTGTGGAGAGGGAGGGAACATAGAGATAATAGTCACTCAGGGAAATCACAGGGCATGGGAGTAAGGGGGTCAGCGTGGGTATCAGTCAACTCAGGGGAAGCGTCAGCAGTTATCGACCCCGTCAGCTATCGCAATGCTAACACTACCAGCACAACTCGCCCCACCTCATGGGAAATAACATCAGTTGTAGTATGGTCATGTGTATCACGTTGCACCTATAAAGGCACCAGCACCCGCACAGGAAGTAGAGGATATGTTCCCTATCTTTGGGCATATAGGATGCTTTTTTTTATAAAGATTCATCATATTCACTTATTAGTACTAGCTTTGATCGATCATCGGGTATAGTAGACTTAGCGTTCGATACATTACTTCATATAGACTCGCCCATGGATATAGGGTCACCCATATGATCCATATGTAATGTTATAGGGATGGACATTGGGAGGCTTAGGTTGACGTCCGACGTACTTATTTTATACATGTTAGAGTATGACGTTTTCTTGGTAATGGATTATTTAACATCTTATAGAGCTTGTGTGGATTATTTTGGTATGTCCATTGTCTTTTCCACTTTGGGGCAAGAAATTTACTTGGTTGTGATACTAAGTTCGAAAGGAGGGTCGAGCACACATTTATACTATATTGAGAAGGAGACTTATAAGGCGATCGTCATTTATTTAGACTATATTCTAATTATTGAGGAGTTCTCATATGTGTTTTAGGAGATTCGGGGGTTATCACTGAGTAGAGGAATTAAGTTTGTGATTAATTTGATTCTGGGTACGAGACTAATTTCCCTAACACTGTATCGTATGGCTCCTTTGGAAATGAGAGAGCTTAGAGATCAGATTCAGCATCCGCAGGGTCAGGGACTTATTAAAGGAGTACTTCACCTTGGGGTGCTCTAATTTTGTTCATAGAGAAGAAGGAGAGATCCTTGAGGTTGTTTATTGATTATTGAGAGTCGAATAAGGTCCCCATATGGAACAAGTACCCATTACCCCATATTAACGCTATGTTCGACTAGTTGAGGTCTACTTCATACTTTTCAATAATTGATTTGAGATCGGGATACCATTAGTTGAGAATTTTGGATTAGAACGTTTCGAAGACAACAATTCTAACAAGATATGGGTATTATGAGTTCATATTTATGCCTTTCGATCTGACCAACGCACTCGTAGTATTTATGAACTTGATGAATAGGGTGTTTAGGGACTTCTTGGATCAATTTATCATAGTGTTCATCGATGACATATTAATTCATCCTCGAATCACAAACGGGCATGCTCAGCACTTGTGGATAGTCTTACAGACGATACAAGACTATCAGCTCTATGTTAAGTTTGAGAAGTACGAATTTTGTTTGAGGGAGGTTCGGTTCTTAGGCCACTTTGTGTCTGAGACAGGGATATCAATAGATCCAGGGAAGGTTTCAGCGGTGATGGAGTGGGGACGACACACGACACTTATAGAGGTGCCCAACTTTTTGGGTTTGGTAGGTTACTATCGTTTATTCATTTAAGGGTTCTCAAAGATAGTTAGGCCTCTGACGAATTTAACGTGAAAGGGTGTACCATTTGTTTGGGACTATTCGTGTCAACGGGCTTTTGATGTGTTGAAGGCCAAGTTGACTTTAGCTCCGGTGATTGCCTTAACTCATGGGAGGATAGACTATATGGTTTTTATTAATGCATCCTTACAGGTACTTGGGGGTGTACTAATGCAGGAGGATAGATCGGTATCTTATGCTTTCCGAAAGCTTAAGCCTCACGAAGGGAATTACCCACCCAAGATCTGGAGTTGGTAGCCGCAGTGTTTGCACTACATATTTGGTGATATTACCTATTAGGAGAGAGATGTCATTTGTTTATGAACCATAAGATTTTGCAATACTTTTTCACGCATAAGGAGATGAATATAAGGCAACGTATATGGCTTGAGTTTATAAAGGATTATCAGTTTGATATTAAATATCACCCACTCAAGGCAAATGTAATAGTAGATGTCTTGAGCTGTAAATTGACGATCGACCTAGCAGCGGTGTGGAAGGAAAATTATAGTTATGTTCGCACGAACGATGAGATGTCACATGCATTTAGGGCAGTTCTCACCATCACACCTAAAATTACCATTCAGGTTGTGAAGATGCAAGTGGAGGATCCTTTTTTTCAGGAGAAGATCAGACAGTTGTTAGTAGTGAAAGTAGAGCATTACTCAATTGGTTTTGAAGTTGGAATACGATTCCACAATAGGTTAGCAACTCCTGAGGGTGAGTAATTTCGATAGGCAATTGTGACTGCAGTGCTTGGATCGCATTTTTTGGTACACCTCGATGGGGATAAAATGTACCAGGATATGAGGCGCCAATATTGGTAGGCAGGCATAAAGAAGGACACCGCCATATTTATGTCCAAGTGTTCCATGTGCCAAATGGTGAAGGTAGACCATCAATGACTAACAAGTGTTCTATAGCCTCTCGACATTTCGATGTGGACATGGGAGAGATTTTCCATAAACTTCGTTACGGTGTTACCTACATCACAGTGGACATAAGATACCATTTGGTAATCGTAGACCGTTTGACAAAGGTGTCTCACTTTTTTCCAGTTCAGACATATTATACTTCGGAGAAGTATGCCAAGATCTTCCTTGCAGAGATTTTGAAGTTGCATGGTGCACTAATTAATATCGTATCGGATAGGGATAAGACGTTTATGTCCCACTTTTGAAGGAGTTTCCAACAAGACTGAGGGGAAGAGTTAAGGTTGAGTATCTTGTATCACCCACAGACAGATGATCAGACGAAATGGATGAATCAGATGTTATAGGGCATGTTACGTATGTGCATCTTGGACTTCAAGGGTAGTTAGGAATAGTACCTACCATTGGTGGATTTTTCTTATAACAACAGTTACCAATTCACTATTGGAGTGGCACTATTAGAGGCATTGTACGAGAGACCTTATCATTCTCCCTCTTATTGGGTATAATTGGGGGATAACAAGCTTATTGAACCAAAGTTCATCTAAGACACCTATGAGAAGGTGGAGATGATCAAGAGTAGGATTCAAATTGCCCAGGATCTTCAAAAGAATTATGTGAATGCAGAGATGAGTCACTTAGATTCTGAGGATGGAAATCAGTTGCTACTAAGGGTGTCTCCCATGAAGGGAGTGATTAGATTTGGGAAGAAATGAAAGTTGACTCCCCAATATGTCGTACCATTCCCTATTATTGAGAAGATCGGACCAGTAGCTTATCGGTTATCCTATCCGGATCATTTACAGAGAATCCACGATGTTTTCCATATTTTGACATTATGGAGGTTCCTTATAGACGATGTATCTTATCATCACATAGATATAAATGAGATCGAACTTCAACCCGATGTGAGTTATGAGGAAAACCTTATCATTATTTTAGATCATAGGGAGCATAGACTTCGTTCCAAGGTAGTTCATTTAGTATGAGTGTAGTGGGGGAACCAGAACGAGGATGAGTCAATGTGAGAGAGGGAGGATGACATGAGAGAGAAATATACAAAACTCTTCTACTCAGGTACGTGTAATACCCCATACTTATATTATTATTTAATTTATGTGTGCCTAATATTATTAATTTAATTCGGGAAATTAAATTGGGTTTCAATATATATTAATTAACGAGATAAAGGATTAATATTTATTTTATTATTATTTACTTGCGTGTGATAAGTAAATAGATATGTGAGTTATTATATGTCGCGTATGAGTGAAAGCGACAATTTTTATTACATGTCGATAGAGTGTTACATAGGTGGATCAGTAAAATTTATGGACGACGCGTACGGTACGCGCGTGCCGGGCCTGGTTAATAAGATATTAGAATATTTGGAGTTTGGAGTTTGGTTACTAGGACGACCTTTTCGAGTAAACCAGCAATTCGGGAAGTGTCAAAATAGTCCAAAATAGGTACTCGAGTGTCTTAATGGGGTTCAGGGGACTTTTTAGACATAACAGGAACCGTATAAGGGAAGGAGGGTCTTTATACACTTAGGGTTAAGTGGGAAAATGGGATTAGGGTAATTAAGGGAGTATTTAAATGGTTGGGAAGGTAAATGACAATCACTTTTATATTCTGTACAAGAGACATTGAGAGAGAGAGTTCAAGAAAAGAAAAGAAAGGAAGAGAAAAAGGGATTAGAGAAGAGAAGAGGAGTTATCTTTGGATTTAACCCGTCATCAAAATGTAGAGAACGTCACATTTAATCCACAAAACTCAAATCCTAACTTTCTTTAAGTTGCAATTACACGTATTTAATTACTTTCATGAATAAGGATAAAAATTTGAGAATTAAAGTTATAAAGATTAAAATTTTAGTTAATTGATGTAGAGATTTTTAAGGGATCTCTTATTTAAATTTATTATTAGTTGGGATTAATCATATTAGAATTTTGAAATAAATTTTGGAATTAAAATGATGAGCATGTTGAACTTTGATAGGAAGATTGAACTTTTGAAAATCAATTTGAGGAAAATTCTGAGTTGAACTGAATTGATGATTTGAATTGTAATCCTAGGTTTTTTAGATAAGATTCATGGTTAATTATGCATTATAATGTTTCTAGAATGTTAGTATATTGATGTAGGAGGTAGATTTCATGTTCGGGGTGGTTTGGGACCTCCATTGGAGGGATTGGAGGAGAAAAGTCAGAGGAAGAATATGACAGGCAGTCCATCAAACTGAATCGGTTCGCTGAGGGAACGAACTGGCTCATTTAGCTAAACCAGCTTGATCTGCCAAAAAACCAATTCGATTTGTTGGCTTGTCCAATTTTTGTTTATGCGTTATTTTAACCCGTTAGGGCTTTGGGAATGATCGCAATGGCTTTTGGGGTACTGTGAGATTATTGGGGAAGGCTTTCCAGGGTTTAGTGCATATGATAGGCCAATGATTAGATGGGTTCGAGTTAGGGGAACAACGAATTCAAGGGAGAGACAATTTAAATGATTAATCGGGAGGTTGGTTTAAACTTGGGGATTAGGTGAACCGTGCGTTATGGGATATGCGTATGAGTTCAGTACGTTTTATATATATATATATATATATATATATATATATATATATATATATGTGTGTGTGTGTGTGTGTGTGTGTGTGTGTGTGTGTGTGTGTGCTAATTGTTTATATTAAACATACTTACTTGGGAGTGCTATCAAAGGAGGTTGGACGTAGTGGGCAGTCCACCCTGGCATTGAGTAGCAAGTGTCGGATTGATTCCCAGGGTCATAGGAATGTTGCACCTCCACTATTCACGTGTGATGATAGTTATTGGTCTAGGAGATCTGGTGGGTGCGATGTGGTATGGTTGCGACCCCTAGACGTATGTCTATGACCACCTCCATTGTATGTGTTTACATTTAGGTTCGGTGGTGAGATTCTGATCTAATGGCTCAATGTGATGTGTGATGCCTAGAGCCGGATAGCACATGAGGGATGTATCCGCAAGGTCCATGCTCTGGGGATATGATTATATGTATATAAAGAGTGATATATATGTATGTTTATACGATATAGTCTATATATCTACTTATAGAATGAGCGTAGATATGTTATGTTTATTTCAAGAATATTTATATATAGTAAGTGTGTCACTACAATAATAATTTATGAACGTATACCCAGTGAAGGTAATTATAATTAGATAATAGAGAGTATTAGCGATGTTTGGGGCTTGGATAGCAGCTACCTGTCTTAATTAGACCGGGTAGTTTAATTAGGATAATAAAATGAACATATTAGATATGCACAGTAGTTGAGAGGTGAGGTTTTATCTCACGTGAGTACGATTGGTTAATTATTAAAGCAATACGCTATAAGTTTTAATCGATTTAAAATAATTATCTACCTGCAAAATATTTTCTACATTTTGGGCTTTGACCTGTCGGCAATTGTTTTTCCTTATTTTTCTTTTTATAACCTTAGGTGTGTAGCAGGAGCAGCAGGGACCGCAGGGATAAATCCATTTTTGTCATTGCAGTAGTTGTGGGTGCTATAGGATTACTTTAGACGCCTTAACTCTAGTTAGGATCTTTTCATTCCACTTTGCAGCTTGGGCGTGTTTCCCGTAGATGGATAGGATTTTATATTAGTCAAACATTTTATTTTAGTACTCAGTTTATTCAACATTTGTTTCATATGTATGTTATATTTGGTTCACTCTTATTTATTTATGCTTGGTGACTAGTGTTTTATTTAGTTCACTCTTATTTATTTATGCATGGTGACTTGTTCATTTATTCTGATTGTATGGTTTTGTTCGTATCATTTATATTATAATGTGGTTGCGATAGTGATTCTAAGAATGAACCATACTGAGATTCTTATTTTATTTTAGTAGAGAATTGGCCACCCGGTATTAGAATAAGCGGGTTTTCATAGTTGGTATCAGGGCATATTGCGCATATACGTCCTTCTGCTATTTCTTATGATTGAAGTAAATCTCATACAATTTTGGTTTGGTTTCAGATGACAAAAAATAAGAGAGATAAACCAACACATGCCATTGGGAGGGAGATAGAGGAGGAGTCTCACCCGGAATCGCAGGCCACTCAGGTGATTGTGATCGCAGCAGAGGTCGTAGCTATTATCGCATAGGCGGTTAGTGCCGCAATGACCACCCTAGCACAGCATTTTCCCTAGGCACAACCACAGCAACCTGTAACAGCACCAGTTTAGGTTCACCCTGTTCCATCAATTTAGGAGAGGGTCAGAGAGGCCTTCCAGAAGGGCCATTTGCCAAAGTTCCAGGGGAGTGTGGATGTGGTTGCAGCTAGACAATGGAAGAAGGGTATCCAAAGGCACTTGTGCATGGTTGAGTGCAACGACACTTAGAAGCAAATACTAGATACATTCAAGCTAGTTGGGGTAGCTATTCAGTGGTGAAAGTTGGTGACCACGTTAGAGGAGAGAGATACTATGACGATATAGGAGTTTTAGGTGCAATTCGATCATAAGTTATTTTCGTCAGAAGTTTAGACGGATATTCGGAGGAGGTTCCTAGATCTTTCGCAGGAGGTCTGAACTATGGCCGATTATGAAAAAGAGTTCACGCGCCAGGAGAACTTTGTGGGTGGGCGAGGTGAGCACTGAGGATAAGAGGGTTCTCCAGTTTACTGATGGACTTACTTAGAGTATTTTCCTACCCCTACTAGGGAACTCGACGTTATGGACTTACACTTAGGTCGTTAACGCCGCATCGCTCTATTGTCAGGACCATCACTTTCATCTAAGGGGAGCAGAGATGACAGGAGAGTCTAGCCAACAGAGCAAGACTGGGGGTAGTGATGCCAGGGGCACTATAGCAGCAAGGGAGGCAGTACGAGCAGGGTTCCTACTAGGGGGACTCTGCTTAGAGATTCTGGTTGGGTAATGGAAACTTCAGGTAGGGACATCAGGACAAACAACATACCCTTCAGGGCCAGCAATGCTAGAGGAATCAGATCGAATGCCAACAAGGGTTATCAAGGGCAGCAGGACAGCCTCGCCAGGGTCAGTAGGGCCAAAGATAGGTAGACTTTACTAGGAGGTGTTTTGTATATGGAGAGCAGGACCACATGTGGCGTGCATGTTTGATCATGGTGTTATACCCTGCCTAATTAAATACCGGGTGATCAGTCCTTTATTAAATTAAGAGAGGTTTCTCATCTGGTTCATTCTTAGCATCACTTTCGAAAACTTTTTAAAACTTACTAACCATCTAGTATTCAAAAAATCCGATGTCAAATTTTTATCTTTTATTAAACAACAATAATAATATAAATTAAACCATTCACATAATCACTGAGTCTAATTCAATACTGAATAAATAAATAAAATACTGGCTGAATAAACCATCGGCTAAAAATACCGAACCCAAAATAATAATCCAACAGAATAATAATCTGAGTACAAAGTCTTATTGAAATAAAATATCTGGGGCAACATGCCCAAATGAAATAACTGAGTTGCATCCTACTCTAGGAATGAAACAATGGAAGCGTCTAAGTTCAAATCCTACAAGCATCCACATCTGCTGCAGCTACCCATCCCTGGAACAGATCATCAATTTTGGCGTCCTGTGGCTGGACACCTAAAAGTTTTTGAAAATATTTTGCAAGTACGGGTCAGAGCCCAAATCCTTTTGAAAATATTTTGCAAGTGAATTAAAATGCAGCAATTAAAATGCATGAATTCTCTTCATATTTAAGTAAGTGTCGCGCTCACTTAAGATACTATCCACCCCTCATTAAAGTGCACACCTAACGCTTCTTCCTAATCCTCCTAGTTACTCTACCCCGTCTAACTAGTCTTGTCCTGAAAATTCCTTGACATGCTACTCTTGCCCGAGTAATTTGTGCTTTTACTTCATAAGTTATTTACCGCTTCAACTTAATTAATCCTTTTAAAATGAATTATATAACAGCCTCACTAGTTATATACAAGTAATACCTTTTTACTTCATGTAATTTACCCGTATATAAATATCTACATTCTTATATACGTATATACTCAATACAATTGCACTTCATATATTCCACATGTATATAAATACATACATTATTATATACGTATCATATATTACAACATTCACACACATGTCGTATATATATCCAACCTCTCGAGTAGGAACTCACCGGATGTTTTTTCTAAAATGATATCACTCCATGTATACTCGTCCACCCGGACACCCCAACCGGTTAGCTCCCCGGATTAGTGAAATGAAAATAAATATAGCGGAGGTGGCCAAAGTTCTCCGGCTGCGAGATCGAATCATTCCCAAAGCATCTCACCCAGAAAATAAATCACACAATAAAAATTCTGGACGCCTATGACCTGAGAATTATACTCACCCTGCATTCACTAGCCAAGGGATTCACCCACATGGTGCAACCTCCCGTGATAGCACTAGATGGGTATGTATTCCTGTAAATATTATTCACAGTAATATTTATAAAGCACACAAATATATATATATATATATATATATATATATATATACACACACTACACAATCAGCGCACATATATATTAAGCTTAAACCCGTCTAATCCGTGCCAAATTCCTTTAGCACCAGCCTAAAATACCTGAGTGAATTTTCCGACTCTAAGTTTTAATTAATTTTCACAATAATTAATTTTATAAAATGGCATCACTTAACCAAAAACCCCCGAACTCACACCCTCAGCCCGAAATATCGCCCCAAATTCCATAATTGAGGTTTCACTTACACCATTAATTATACCATTCCTTTATTTATTCCCTAAATATGAAAGAACTTCCCTTACTGAAATAGACCCCTGTTGAGCCCTTTAAAGCATTTAAGGTAAAAGGGAAATTAAGCCGAACTGGCGCTGGTTTTTCCTCGTCGCTCGAGCGACTCACCATGTCGTTTGAACGGCAGGTGACGTCGTTCGAAGGACCGGATATATATATGGTTCTTTAGACTTTATGGAACCACTAGTTGTATATCAAGTTTGAGAAATGTGGATTCTAGTTACAGGAAGTGCAGTTCTTGGATCATATTGACTCCGGAAGGGGGATTTCTATGGATCCGAGTAAGGAGTCCACGGTGAGGGAGTTGGGCTAGTCCACGACACCAGCAGAGGTACGTAGTTTTTTGGGGTTAGTAGGGTACTACCGTCGGTTCATTAGAGGTTTTTCAAAGCTTACAGTCCTTTGACGAATCTAAATTGTAAGGAAGTGCCTTTTATTTAGGATGATCATTGTTAGTTAGCTTTTGATGAGCTAAATGAAAAGTTGACTTTAGCGCCAGGGCTCACATTGCCTATGGGAGACTAGAGTACTTTGTCTTTACTGATGCTTCCTTACAGGGACTTGGGAGTTTAAGGACAAATTTCCAATCGATGCTTCCTTACACCCACTTCCTTACTTTGTTTTGCCATATTTTAAGAAGTGCGGGAACAAGTTTTTCCTGAGAAATTTTTCCATTATTCCTAAGGATTTGAGAGCTAAATTCTTCCAAGAAAAAGTTTCCTTGGTTTTTGTATTTAGAATGTTTTAATCCTTAGAATAAAACCAAGTTTTTTACACCATGTTTGTTTAATCCAAGTTCTTAAATAGATAAATCTTACTTAGAGAGTGTTTGGCACCAGGTTCCTTTTCTACCCAACAAGAAGAGAGTTTGGGTTCATTATCTACCCAAAAAGGAGAAAAAGTTTGTTTGCTTAGGCGTTCGCATACGATAAAAGGCACTGTGTGTCAGTTGATGGTGACCTAGCCCCATTGGTGGATTCCAAGATTTCGGTGGACTCTGGAGTTATCGACTAGGCAGAGGTTGGAACAAGAAGATGCATTAAGGCTTGATGGGAGTCGAGTCGAGGCAGTAAGTCATTTGTCTTGTATTTGTAATTACCATACATAGTGAACTTGTAGGCAGGATCGTTCGAGGTTTTTCCTATTGTATTTTTCCTCCTACATCACGACGTTGTGTGATTGGTTTATTTTTTTATCTTGCAAAAATCACCATAGATGCATGCTAGGATAATCAAGATAAAAAATGGTTTAAATCACACATTTTTTAATTTGATGCTAAATTAGTTTGGGTGAATTTTAGATTAATTTAATTCAAGTCGACTAATTTTAATTTGATAAAATTTATGTTAACCTTGTTTGACCTATATTGCAAATTAGAATAAATCCTTGTTAGGAAAATTTTAGGACTTTGATTGAATTAAATTAGTAGTTAAGAAAAATTCACAGATTTGTTCAAGTTTAATTTTAGTTTTGAAGAAATTAAAATTTAGTATTTTAATTGTGAATTTTGAAAAGATAATTGTTTTTAAATTTGTTGTTGAACCATCCTTTCGCACTTGAAAATTTAAAATTGGGGGCATATATTCCAACAAGTGGTAACATATTGTTTATACACACTTTCGGGGAGAGTTCTACAGAAGTAAGAGAGGGACATAGCTTATGCATCTCTCAAGCTTAAGCCCCATGAGAAGAACTACCCCCCTAATAATTTGGAGTTAACAGCAGTCGTTTTTGCCTTGAGGAGTTAGAGGCCCTATCTTCTGGGACAGAAGTTTTAATTTTTGCGAACCACAAGTCACTTCAGTATCTTTTCACGCAGAAGGAGTTGAACATGAGGCAGCATAGGTAGCTTGAGTTTATGAAGGATTATCAGTTTGACATCCAGTATTAATCATGGAAGGCTAATGTAGTGGCAGATTCATTGAGCCGTATGCCAATAGGGCAGTTGGATGCAATGTGGAAGGCGAAATGGGTTGAGCTTCGTTAGGAGGATGAGGTAGTTCAGGCATACATACCAGTGATGACCGTCACACCCAAGATCATTTTTTTAGGTTGTGAAGGCACAGGCAGAGAATCCTTCTTATCAGGAAATGATTCAGCAATTGTTAGTAGGTGGAATAGAGTCTTACTCAGTCATTTCTGAGGGTGGATACACTTCAATGGGAGGTTGATTGTCCCTGAAGATGAGGACCTACGGCCCACAGTTATGTAGGAGGCGCATGGTTCACAGTTTTCGGTACATCACGGAGGGGATAAGTTGTACCATGATATGAGGTGATAATATTAGTGGCCTGAATAAAATAGGACATAACAGAGTTTGTCTCCAAGTGCACCACTTGTCAGATGGTGAAGGTGGATCATCAAAAATCAGTCGAAGTTCTACAGCCGTTGGAGATTCCGGTGTGGAAATGGGAGAGTATTTTTATGGACTTCATCATAGGGTTACCGACATCGCAGAGGGGTCACGATTCCATCTGGGTCATTATGGATCGGTTGACCAAGGTAGTCCATTTCTTTCCAGTTCAAGTGGATTACATGACAAGACAGTATGCATAACTGTTCATAGCAGAGATAGTGAGATTTCATGGGGTGTCTCTCAATATTATTTCAGATCGAGACAAGATCATTGTGTTCCAATTTTGGAATAGTTTTCAGGAGGCGACGGGAACGAAATTGCATTTGAGCACGGCTTATCACCTACAGGCCGATGGGAAGATGGAGAGGCTGAATCAAATATCGGAGGATATGTTAAGGGGGTGTGTATTCTGAATTTTAAGGGTAATTAGGAGCAATATTTGCCTTTAGTGGAGTTTGCGTATAACAATTCGTACCATTTCACGATTGTCATGGCAACATTTGAGGCTTTTTACGGTAGACCTTGTCGTTCGTCCTCTTATTGGTTAAAGGTGGGGGGCATACCCTTCTTGGGCCGAATTTTATTCAGGAGAGGTCAGCTAAGATCGAGTTGATAAGGAGTTGCATTCGAGTAGCTCAGTACAAGAAGAAGAGTTCACCGATGCAAACCAGAGATTTTGAGAGTTCAACGTGGGTGATCAGGTATTGCTACGAGTATCTCCCATGAAGGGAGTGATGCGGTTCGAGAAGAAAGTAAAGTTGGCGCCTAGGTATGTGGGTCACTTTCCCATCATTGAGAGAGTAGGGACATCTGCGTATAAGATATCTTTGTCGGAGCATTTGTAGCGGATCCATGATGTGTTCCATGTGTCATCATTAAGAAGGTATCTCAGGGATGACGTGGCTTATCGACATGTACCATTAAAGGAGATAGACCTACAGTCGAATATTTCATATGAGGAGAGACCGGTTGCCATTTTGGGCCATAGAGAGCATAAGCTTCAGTCAAAGGTGGTACTTTCACTGTGTGTACAGTGGGGACACCACAATTTTACCGAGTCAACATGGCAGTATAAGGATGACATGCGGTAAAAGTATCCAGAGCTCTTCATGAAAGGTACATTAGAATTTCGGGGAGGAAATTTTGTTAATAGGTGGAAGAATGTAATACCCCCGTACGTTTATTATTATTTAAATTTTGTGTGCTTGGTTTATTAATTTAATTGGGAAAATTAAATTGAGTTTCGGTAAATATCAATTAGCGAGATAAAAGACTAATATTTACTTTATTATTATTTACTTGCGTGTGATAAGTAAATAGATATGTGAGTTATTATATGTCGCGTAAGAGTGAAAGCAAAAATTTATTATTATATGTCGATAGGGTGTTACTTCGGAGGATTGGTATAATTTATGTGCGACGTGCACGAAATGCATGTGTCGGGACCAGTTAATAAGATATTAGCATTTTTGGAGTTGAGTGACTCATATGACCCTTTCGAGTGCATCAATGATCCGGTAAGGGTCAAAATAGTACAGCATAAGTACTCGGGAGTTATGATTGGGTTTTGGAGACTTGTTAGACATAACATGACTCGTATAAAGGTAGGAGGATCTTTTTACACTTAGGGTTAAGTAGAAAAAAGAGATTAAGGTAATTAAGGTAGTATTTAAAAGGTTGGGAGGGTGGATGGCAGCCCACCTTTGATATTCTGCACAATAGAGATAGAGAGAGTTCAAGAGAAGAGAAAATGAGAAAGAAAGGAAGAGAGAATGGGCTTGGATAAGAGAAGTGAAGCTATCTCCTAATTTAACTCCTCATCAAAATGTAGAGAATGTCTAATTTAATCCACAAAAGGCAAGTAGTTACTTGCTTTAAGTTGTAATTATGTACAGTTAATTACTTTCATATTAAGGATAAAAAGTTGGGAATTAAAGTTGTAAAAATTAAAACCTTGGTTGATTGATATAGAGATTTAGATGTTAAGAGATCTCTGATATAAATTGATTGCTAGTCAGGATTAATCATATTAAAATTTTGAAATAAATTCTGAAATTAAAATGATGAGCATGTAGAACTTTGATAGGAAGGTTGAAGTTTTGAAAATCAAATTAAGGAAAATTTTGAGTTGAATTGAATTGATGATTTGAATTGTAATCCTAAGTTTTTGAGAGAGGATTCATGGTTAATTATGCGTTATAATATTTCTGTAACGTTAGTATATTGATGTAGGAGGTCGATTTCATGTTTCGGGTGGTTTGGGACCTCCATTGGAAGGTTTGAAGGAGAAAAACCTGAGGAAGAAAATGTCAGGCAGCCTAGCAAATTGATTTGGTTCGCTAGGGGAGAAAATCGATTCTCTCAAGTGTACTGGTTCCTTGGGGGAGAAAACCCATTCACACAACCAAATCGGTTCGATCTCCCAGCGAACAAGTTCGATTTGCTGGCTTGCCCAATTTTTATTTGTGCATTATTTTGACCTGCTGGGCTTTGAGAATGACCTAAGGGCTTTTGGGGTACTATGGGATTATGTAGAAAGATATTCAGGGTTTGTTACGTGTGATAGGACAATGATTAGATGGGTTCGAGTGAGGAGAATCGAGAATTCAAGGGAGCGATAATTTAAATGATTAATCGGGAAGTTGGTTTGAACTTGGGGATTGGGTGAACAATGTGCTGTGGAATATGCGTACAAGTTAGGTACTTTAGATATATACATATTAGAGTAACGTGTGTATATATGTGTGTGTGTGTGTGTGTGTGTGTGTGTGTGTGTGTGTGTGTGTGTGTGTGTGTGTGTGTGTGCGCTACTTGTTTATATTAAACATACCTACTCGAGAGTGCTATCGTAGGAGGTTGCGCATAGTGGGCAGTCCACCCTAGTGTTGACCAGTAGGTATCAGTTTGATTCACCAGGTTATAGGACTGTTGCATGGCCACTATCCATGTGTGAGGATAGGTATTAGTTTGGAGACTGGGTGGGTGCAATGTGGTATGGTTTCAACCCCCAGACGTATGTTTATGATCGCCTCCATTATATGTGTTTATGTTTGGGATCGGTGGTGAGATTTCGACCCGGTGGCTCAGTGTGATGCATGATGCCTAGAACCGGATAGAACACGAGGGATGCATCCGTAAGGTCCATGCACCAGGGATACGATTATACGTATATAGCAAGTGATATATATATGTATGTCTATATGATATAGTGTATATATGTACTTATAGCACGAGTGTAGCTATGTTATGTTTATTACGTGAATATTTATCTATAGCAAGTGTGTCGTTACAATAATAGTTTATGAACGTATACCTAGTGAAGGTAATTATATTAAGGTAATATAGAGTATTAGTGGGGTTTGGGGCTTGGATAGTACCTACTTGTCCAGGTTAGACCGGTTAATTTAATTAGGATAGTAAAATGAACACGTTAGGTGTGGCCCGTAATTTTGAGGTAAGATTTTATCTCATGTGAGTGTGACCGGTTAATTATGAAAGTAATACACTACAAGTTTTAATCGATTTAAAATAATTATCTACTTGTAAAATATTTTTTACTTTTCGGGCTTTTACCCGCGGGCAATTATTTTTTCTTATTTTTCTTTTTAAAACCCCAGGTGCGCAGCAGTAGCAGCCGGGTTCGAAGGGATAGATCCATTTTTATCGGTGTAGTAGCTGTGGATGCTATATGATTGCTTTAAACACCTCAGCTTATTCTCTCTTATTATGATCCTTTCATTCCAGTTTGCAGTTTGAGCATGTTGCCCATAGATGGATATGCTTTTATATTATCATAGCATTTTTATTTCAGTACTCATTTTATTCAGTATTTGGTTCAAATGGATTTTATACTTTGGTGACCGATGGTTTATTCGGTTTACTCTTATTTATTTATGCATGGTGACTTATTCATTCATTTTGATTATATGGTTTTACTTGTATCATTGATATTATATTGTGGTTCCGATAGTGATGCTGAGAATGAACCATACTAAGATTCCTGTTTTATTTTAATAGAGGATTGGTCACCCGGTATTAAAATAGGTGGATTGTCACAGTGCGTGTTGAGTTCCGAGGACATAATTTCTTTATTTAGGGGTGGGGGGAATGTATACCCCGGACTTTTATGTCATTTAATTGGTAGAATATAATACACAAGAACGAATAATTACTTTTAAATAAATAATTAGTTTGAATATTGGGAAATTACACTGTGCATGATTATCTTATTTAGTTATACCGCATGTGTTACATAGTTAGAGATAATTAAATGTGCATGATATATGAATTGTTTATACTGCATGTTAGTTTGATTAATATGTGTAATTAACAAAATGGACTATAAGCATTTAACGCGTAAAGTAATTAAGTGTGTCATTTTATTCTACAATGAGAGGTTTAACTGTGTGATTTAAGGAATACCTATTTTAAGTGGACTCCGGAGTGATTTAAACGCCCGTTTATGTGTTTTAAACGTTTTAAGTTGGGACCACGGATAGGTATACCCTCAAGATAGATTTTGAGCTATTCCGAGTAGCACTCTGGGTGCGGGAATTAGAAGTTTATAAGGGAGTTAAACTATATCATAAAAGTTATACTATCCATTAAACTCAACCTAGAATCCATAAGCACCTGGGAGAAGTTAAGAAGGCTTGGAGAGGAGAAATCAAGGAATTCAATAGGAGATTCTTAAATATTCCAATATAAGATAAGAATTTTCTTTCAACATTATTAAATAAAATGTACTTAATTTAGAATCATGTCTTTCCCAAGCTTATTTCGGGTTTTGGGGTTATATTGGAGATTTAATTCGTATTATATTATTTTTGGGAGTAATTAGGATTAGTGATTAATTAATCCCAAACCTGGAATTAATATCAAATAGGAATTGAAAATCATACCATTCACATTTCTAAAATCAAATCCCTATATTAATTTGAGGAATTACTCTGAAATTGAAAGAGAAATTATAACCATTAATGTTTTAGGCAAACTAGTGATCTTTATTGATTAATCCTTGGAATATATGTATAGTTATGTTTAGGATGATTATAAACAAATAGAAATGTATTCCCAAGATTAGTATGAATTCTAATGTTGTTAAATTGGGGTTTAAGATCTTTAGAACTCGTTAAGGGAGGTTAAGGAAGAAGAACAAATTCGTTTTTTGGCAAATTTGGGCCTGCTACCCAATGTGAATCGATTCGTCTTGAAGGACGGATTGATTCGGTCCCTAAGTCGAGAAGGGTCGGGTTTGGGAAAATGGATTGTGAAGTTGTTGCGAATCGATTGGAATATATGGGAGCTTATCCAATTGAGGGGGGTTGATATAATTCATAATTGAGGATTTGTAGTATGAACCTATAGGCATTAATTATTATAATTAAAATGGGGAATCAATAATTAAGGATATTATGTGGTAATAAAATCCGACGTTGTGGGAATTGAGTTGAATTGGATCGAAGTATGATAGGTGTGATATCCTATGGGGTAGTTGCATATGTATTGTGGGTTATATATACATGTATTCTCGAATTTTATGAACAAACCTATACTCGTGGCGTATTTATGGGTTATGGGTTGTGTTCAACATCAGGACCGTGTACCATGTACCAGTTGGGATATGCTAGGATGTAGTAGAGGCCATTATTTTAAATCATGCAGTCAGTAGTCAGTGCTTCATGATGAGAGGAGCAAGATGACCTGATTTATCTATGTAGTCTGGATATGGGTCTTAGGTGGTGTCACTGGGTAGTGATTTCCCCACCTTATTTGTGTTTTACTTCAGCCCATTAGGTGATGGACTCCTATGGACTTTTCGATAGAAACATCGATAATAGTAGCCTTCGTGTGCAGTAATAAATATTAGATGAGAACTAATTAAGTCTAATAATATAGATAATTTATAATACACTCGATACTACGTAAAATATATCATGTGCTTTATTTACGTCTTTTAGGGTAGTATTGGGGGGGGGGGGGTAGTGTTGGGATTGTGTTCATACACGCGTAGGTAGTTACATCCCTGTCATGTGATGTTAATTGTAATTGATTTTTTATTGTAGTGTAGAGATAATTTATCATTATATTGCTTGGGTTGGGAATATGTAGTATTTTACTTCGATGAGGGGTGAGATATTTATTGCATGTGAAAGCTGATGGGTGACATATATTGTAAATCAACCCCATGATTATTTATTGATATTGAAGTTAATTCTTTCAACTTTAAGAATTTCACCCCATTCATAAAAATACAGGTTTACCTAGGCAGGATTAACAGGGTTGAGGAAAGATCAGACTTGCCACTCCACTTTGCATAGCAAATTCCAATCTTTTGATTCTAGCATAGGTTGCTCTTTATTTCAGTTCAAGTTGATTTTGTTTAAGAGTTTTATATTGGAATAAGGTCGAATTTATTATTCAGTCGGTTTTATTTAGAGTCGTGATGTGCAGATATTTCTATGTCAGTGGGATTGAGACTTATTTATTTATATAGTTATGTCCTTTCAGTTCTATATTACATGAATTAATTACCATTTTTATTTAAGGTTTAATGCTGAGAATGATATAGATTATTAGATAAACCCCATCTTCGGCGTATTAGTCTGAACAACTCGTACGTGGAAAATGGGGGTTGCCACAACTCTTATCTTTCATCACCATGAAGGAAAACTTGCTTCCATTTTCCTTAAAATAAATAAATCGGTTTCCTTTGAATCATGTGATGAAAATTCATTCAATGAGCCAACTGCACAAGAAGATGACTTATTTTTCAAACTTTCGAATGAGTCAAAATTCATTTTGAAAATACTAAAATCCCTTCTCAACCACACTTTTAGAACTTTCACACACAAGAAATTCTTCTTTCAGTTTTTCAAGTTCAAGACCCAAATCACTTGTACTTTCATTAACAACCTCTAGTTTTTCTAAATCAAGTCTCATGTAACTATTCAACTTGTAACTTGTAACTTGTAACTTGACTAGTCATTTCAAGCACTTTAAAATCTTATGTTTCTTGTTAATGGGTTTTGACTTGATTAGCGAAATTAACATTCAACCTTTTCATTTGGAGAAGTTGAATTAACATTTTGACTTAAAGATTTTCAATTTCTAATTTCATCACATTCATCAAAATCAATAGATTTTGATTTTGTCGGAGCATGAGAAGATTTATTATTCTTCTTTTACCCTTTGGATATCAAATGTTCTATCCATTATTTATAACTCAATACATAGGATCCAAAGGTATGGCACAAATAACAATAGCAAAATTAGGACAAGTAAAATCCATAATAATCACAAAAACTATATCTACTCACAAGCAAGCAAAAGACAAGAATCAACTCAAGTACATTAATGTTATCCAAATGAGCACTTTGCTCTCATACCAATTCAAATAGCATGTTATGTGCATGGGTAAATGTCAACAATAAACCTAGAGGGAGTGAATAGGTTTGTAAACATATTATGATCAATTTTTTTATTTATTTCAAACACTTTTACTTTCACATTCAAGTTTCTCAACACAAGTTTTACAAATTTGATTATTCAATGCCAAGATTAACATATAAAATGATGTAATTAGGTGAATCTAGATGGGCAAAACTAGATCTAACACACCTAAGTCAATTTAGTTAAATTCATTAGATTTAATTAAGATCTAAGTGATGTGTGTGATCAAATGTGTACAAACAAGTATAAATCATTCAAAATCAACTATAAGATAAATTTACGACAACCCCCCCCCCATCTAGGGATAAAAAAACCTCGGCACACACCAATTCTCATTTCTACTTGAAAAAAAACTTTACAAAATTGAAGAAGGTACCTCTCACAAAACTTTTCAACTCTTCCCCATAGTCAATGAGAATCCGCAATAATCTCCACGGCGTGAATGAAGAAGTCTATTTTCTTCTTTGGAATCGCGCCACACTCCAAATTCTCCAATAATTCGAAGTGCCACCTCTTTTAGATCTAGGAGTGATAGATCATAGTAATTCAGAAAAAGTAAATTGAATTAACCAAGGCTAGAGTATAAATCTAAACCAAAATACTCTCGATTCTTTCTCAAAGACATAGATCAAGTATAGATCAAAGCTTCATTGATTTGGGAGGGAAGAAGTGAAATTGGAAATAGAAGCAAAGGTAAAACGCTCTCAACCTCGAAAAACCTCACAGAAATGTGTTTGAGTTATGAATTTTAAGATATCTAAAAAATGGGAGGAAAATTGGCCTATTTATCGAAAAAATAAAATAAAATCTGACGACGTCGTGTGCATGATAAGATCCAGTTATTTGCATGATTTTGTCTATTAGGGACTTTGAATTTTGGTTGTGTCAATGAACTCAATTTAGAGTCGTGCACACGGAGTCTTGCACGTGGACACAAATAGTGTCAGTGTGAACGGTCCTTTGAAAGACCATTCAAAAATAGTTTCAAGAACAAAATGAAAACAACCAATTTCCAAAAATGTTTTAAAACATTTTAACCCTTTGGGACTAAGAAAAAAATCACTTGAATCCATTAACTTTCAAAATCCTCGCACATTTTTAAAATGTTTTGTGCGCATATGTGTGTTTAGCCATAATCAATTCAAAATCTACAAAAAGGATATAGTCCTCACCTTAATGTGAATTCATGCATGGCAATGGAAGTCTTCAATGAGGGGCGGTGCATAATCTTCAATCTTCAAGGTTAATCTAAAATAATCTAGACCACACCTCACTCACAACGAATCAAGCATGTGTGACTTGAAAGACTCAATGTTTTGACACATGAGATAATCAACTTATATATAATACAAACGTTCTATTTTCACATTCCTAGCCAAGATGCTCGTCACTTCCGAACATTTTTTAACCCCTATCCAGGTTTGGTGCTACTACTGTATATATTACGAGGAATCGCTTAATAAAGGAAAAATTAGAAATTTATGGCAAGGTACATATGAAAGATATATTTTGGATCCATTTTGTTATTACTAACATTGTAAATTAGACTATTTGGGTTTCTTTGTTCACGAATGTCTTATTATTACTTTTTTATTACAAGAGTGGCCATATTAAAAAAATTACAAATTTAGATTAGTTTGCAAAATCTTAAATTAGTCTATTCATTTCAAATTAATATGTTTACAATACTCCATTTTATAGTATTTATAATTATTCTTAAATTGGGTAGAGACACGTGGCATAATATAGAGGAGTAAAAAAACATTATGGAATTTTACTCAATGCCTTGTAATTCAGGGCCTTATTAGAGGGTTTGCAATCAAATAGATGGTAAATGATATACTCCATCAGTCCCAAATTAATAGTTGTTGAAATTCAAATATTTTAAGAAAAAAAATTACTTTTTCAAATTTATCCTCCTAAAAATGATGAATACCTTTAAATTCAAGGCATGCACTTGGATCATTGTTATCTAATGAGTATTGTTCGGATAAGTAAATTTGTAATGTCATGCGGTTTTATATACTATTTTTCGAAGCACGGAAATTATTTTAAGACAAAATAAAAAAGAAAGCGGGACCATTAATTTGTGGAGGAAGGAGTATACGCTTTAAATAAAGGAGAAGTTAAAAAAAAGTTCATAAGATAATATTTAATGAATGTTTAACCCAATCATATTTCTCATCTTACAAAAAATGCCTCACCTACCAATTCCTTCCCCTTCTATCGGATTGGCCGCCGGAGTTAGTAAGGGGTGGGGATGGGGTTGCCTCTAGCACAAACAATAGTTCATAAATGACATAGGTTTATATGTTAAAGTACCTTTTGTTAAATGTAAAAATAATTAATGGATATTATAATGAGAGATTAAACTCTTTCTAACCCTCAGATAAATAAAGTTGACAATCGAGGTCATCTTAAATCACCCTTCTAATTAGGGGTGGCAATTTTATAATCGACACGAAAAAACGATACGGAACGACACGAAATTAACCCGAAATTGACACAATAAATCGTGTTCGTATCGTGTTTTTTTACACGAAGTCAAGTCGTGTCGTGTCGTGTCTAGTTCGTGTCTGAATTATGAGTCGTGTCGTGTTATCGTATTTTTTAGGCATGAAATTTAAGAAATTCTGGTATTCGTGTCGTGTTGTGCTGTGTTATTTTTTATTCGGGTCATGTTCGTGTCAACTAAAAAAAGCACGACCCGTTGACCCGAATTGACACCCCTACTTCTGACAATGTAGACTTTTGGGTTATCCAAACATGGACTTTTTTATTGGAAAAATAATTAATTTCATGATTTTTGCATCACGGAAAGTGGGTAAGGCGTACAACAATTCAACTATTGCGATAGTTTTTTTATATATTTTTTACTTTTTGTGGCGCGGCACTTAAAATACTGCAAAATCGCCCATCTGGCATTTCAAAGTTCAATGCAACCACTGAATTTAAATGAACGTTTAGTATTTGTTAAAGAATAACACTAAACGGACCCATTTTTTGTACCCACCACTCATACCCACGAATAGGACAAAAAAAATTGTAAGGAGAAATGCTTGTTTTTATTGTTAGTTAACTTGGGTTCTTGTTTTTTTTTTGTTTTTTTTTAATTATAAAAATGAGTTTAAAAATAGAGTTTTTAATATTTTTTTGTTTTTATGGTTAACTTGGGTTCATGGTTTTTTTTTTTAATTTTAAAAATGATTTTTTTTCAAAGTTAAAAGAATTACTTTTTAAAAAGTAAAAGCTAAAACCTCCCAAATGTACCCAAAATATTTTTTTAATAAAGAGTTTTTTTTTAAATTGTGTTAAAAATAAAATATGCCGCTGGCGCGGACCTTTAAAAATAAGATAATTTTAGGTAAATGGGTGTTTGGGGGACTAAATACGTTAAAAATAAATTTTAAAAAAAATTCTGTATTTTTTTTATCAAAAATAATATCTTTAGTCTTTGTTTATCAAAAAGAAAAATATTAAGTGTTTTTTTTTCTAAAAATAATATTTTCTCTGTTTATTTGCCAAAAATAAAAAGATTCGGTATATTTTGCTAAAAATAATATTTTCTAGTGTTTACGTGCCAAAAAAAAGTTCCAATTTTTTTTTTCAATTAATAACATTCTCAGTGCCTATTTGTCAAAAATAAAAATATTTAATTTTTTTTACAAAAATAATATTTTCACGCTTTTTATGGGTTAAATAAAAATATTTTAAAAAAATTTGAGTTTAAAAATAAGGTGTGCCGCTGGTGCGGACCTTTAAAAATAAAAGAATATTCGGTAAATGGGTGATTGAGGGACTAAATGAGTTAAAAATATTTTTTACAAAAATAATTTCTTATTAGAATATTTTTTATTTTAAAAATATATTTTTATGAAAAATATAGATTTTTAATTTTTATTGAAGCAATTATAAGCATTTTACTTTTATATTCCTTATTTTTTTCAAACATTTAAGAAGTTGTTTTTTTTCTAAAAATAATATTTTCCACTGTTTGTGTGCGGAAAAAAAATTCAGTATTTTTTTTATCAAAAACAATATATTTAGTGTTTGTTTGTCAAAAAGAAAAATATTAAGTGTTTTTTTGCTAAAACTAATATTTTCCTTGTTTGTTTGTCAAAAATAAAAAAAAATCAGTATTTTTTTACAAAAAATAATATTTTCTAGTATTTGTGTGCCAAGAAAAAAATTCAGTGCTTTTTTTCAATTAATAACATTTTGAGTCCTTATTTTTAATAAATAAAAATATTTAATATTATTTGACAAAATTAATATTCTCACGGTTTGTATGATTTTTTTTTTTTAGTTTACACTTTTATGTTTAGTGTGTTAAAACTAAAGATATTATTTTTGATAAAATAAAATACAGAATTTTTTTAAAAATTTATTTTTAACGTATTTAGTCCGCCAAACACCCATTTACCCAAAATTATCTTATTTTTAAAACTCCGAGCCAGCGGCATTTTTTATTTTTAACACAATTTAAAAAAAAAACTCTTTATTAAAAAAATATTTTGGGTACATTTGGGAGGTTTTAGCTTTTACTTTTTAAAAAGTAATTCTTTTAACTTTGAAAAAAAATCATTTTTAAAATTTAAAAAAAAAAACATGAACCCAAGTTAACCATAAAAACAAAAAAATATTAAAAACTCTATTTTTAAACTCATTTTTATAATTAAAAAAAAAAACAAGAACCCAAGTTAACTAACAATAAAAACAAGCATTTCTCCTTACAATTTTTTTTTGTCCTATTCGTGGGTACGAGTGGTGGGTACAAAAAATGGGTCCGTCTAGTGTTATTCTTTGTTAAACTCTTAAGTCAACATTTTTCCAAAATACAAATTCCGCGTGCATGTCAAGCCAATATGCTTCAAAGATCATTCGAGCCCTACTTGGACTTTATAAAGTTTAACATTGAGAATTTTGATATTCAATGAATGATGTTGGACAAGTTTGGTACTTCTACAAGTCATTCATATCCATATACTACAAATCATTTAAAATATTTTTTTACCATTTAAAAAAAAATTGATCTGCATTTGAGCTCCTCATTTAAGAAACTCACATAATTATGTATGTGTATCTATATACACACATATATATAGGTCGCGGCTATTTACACCAAAAAATTTACTCCAAGATACCCACAAGTGAAAACAACTCACTAACATATGATTCAAAACATAGTTAAAATTTTGGAAGAAAAACACCAACATTTTTTTAACTTGCAACTTTGCTACTCCCATCCCGATTTTTATCTGAATTTGAAACTTGGACCTTGAAATTTGGCCCCAGAATAGGGGCATTAGCCCAAATGGGTGTGAATTTTAAAAGTGTCAAATTTGGGACTTAAACCCCAAAATTTTGCCCCAAACTCGGGGATTGGACTTGGACCCTAGACTTTTTTTTGTGGTATTATGGCACAAATTCTTGGGTTTATCTATATTACAGAGAAACAATTACTGGAGGGGATATTAGAAATTTATGGTGCTAAGTTTAGGAAAATTAATATTTAGGATCACTTTGTTATCCCCCAAATTGTACATTGGTCTATTTAAATTTGGTTCATTTGTGAATTGACTTCAAAGAATGTAAAGATTCGAAAATTCACAAATTTACATTAATTCGCAAAAACTTAAATTAGCCATTCTTCAAAAACTTGATATTTCACAATATCTCTTTCTCTCTCCCCAAAGTTTTCCATACACTATGCATATTGAAATTTAAATCCATTTGAGTTCATTCATTTATGATTCTTCATTTTATAGTATTTACTAGCATTTAGTCTCGCGCGATCCGCGGGCGGTTGTAGGTTAATAAGAAAAAATATTACATATAATACTAAATAACAAAAGTGTGTGAATGGGATGCTTTGATAAAAAAGGAAAAAGGAAAAGAGCAACAATAAGTTTTTAAAAAAGAAAAAGAAAAAATAATTGTATCGAACAAGAAATGTTAAAAAAAAGTTAACAAATACATTTCAATTTTTATATAATGTTTAGTGAAGTATATAGGTTATTTGCTAGAGTTTTACTGCTAATAAAATAAAATAAATAAATCAACATTAAGACTTGACTCCTTTTTAGATACAAACCCTTTGGATAGACTCTTTTAGAAGATGAATCATTCAATGATTTAAAACCTTTCTAAAGTGTTACATTTTGCTTAAAGAAGTTCAATTTTTCTTAATTTTTATAATCTATTTGTTTAATAAAGATCTAACTTAACTCATATCATCAGAGTTCACATTTTTCTCTCTACATATACACAAAACTACAAATCTGCTAGGAAAGCAAAAAATAAAATGTGCATACCATCTATTTTTTTCACGAATCTATAATCAGACTAAAAAATATTCAATGCACACAAAGTGGTTAGAAATTCTAAATTAGTTACCTTTTTGGGGGTTACAAATGAAAATGCATAAATAAACAAAATATGCTAAAGAACAAAACATCTATGGGAGTATAGCAACTCTATTAGAAGTTATGTGGTGGGCATTTGCACTAAGGTAGGGGTGGCAATTCATGTATTTGGGTCGCGTTTTGGCCTGACACAACACGACAAGGAAATATTAAACACGAACACGACACGACTTCGTGTTTTTTTAGGATGCCACGAACATGACCCATCAAAAACACGACACGAAACGTTTAACACGAATTATAATTTTCCATCCCATTTAATACGAAAAACATGTTTGTCACAAGAAACACGAATTATAATTTCTAAAGCAATTTTTGTTTTCTGCTTTAGATTCTAGAGCATTTTAAATTCTGCATTAACAAGGTCTCCCAAGCATCCCATACACCATCTATAAGGACTAAAAAATAGACATGAATTTTACGAATGAAATAACAGTAAATTAGTTTAACAAATGCATCTTCATATTTGAATTATAAAAATTAAAATATATTAAGAGATAGTGCTGAATAACTTCCATTTTTTTTATAAAAAATAGAAATTTATTTTGGAAAAGTGACTTTTAGTAAGAAATGAAAACGTCAACTCTAATAAATGGTATCTCTTCTATAAGGTAAGTCAACGTACAATTAATGTGTATAAATTTCACCTAATCTGCCTCAATATATAGGCATTCATATTCTCATAAAGTTTAGGAAAAATGATGTATGCATCGAAATTGTGCACCGAACTTTCTTTTTTTAGAGTTAACCCCCTCAACTTATAAAAACATATGACTTTACCCCAAAACACTAACACTGTTATATTTTCAAACGGAAAATTGACTATTTGCGCTACACGAGGGTATTTTTCTCCAACAACTTGTGCAAATGACCAATTTTTTGTTCGAAAACTTAACGTTGTTATGGTCAGGGGGTTAAGTTTAGAAAATGAAAGTACATGTGGTACAGTGAAAATAGGTGCAAAGTTGAAGAGATCAAAGTATAATTAACCCGTATTTATAATTACGCTAAAATTGAGTTGCGACACATGGTATAGGTTAGTAAAAATACTTTCTTTATTATCTATATAGGTACAA